>JAZHRO010000031.1:64020000-66520000 GCA_037157565.1 Thalassia testudinum
CAAAAATTTAGCCCCAAATTACTACAAGGGCGAAAAGACAGAATTAAATTGTGACAACGGAGAATCCTATGAGAAACAGGATCTTGGTCTCCTTCGTCTTTTCCTCGTGTGGCTTAACTCATGGTTGCTGTCGCTGCTCTGCTGCACCTCGTCGCCTCGACAGATTCCTTACACAATAATCACAATGATTAGATAATTTCACAACTCAAAAGATTCAAAAATAATAAAGTAAATCTATTGCGTCTATTGCCTCCCTGGCAACGGCGCCAATTTTGATAGACTACTTTTCGCTTAGCGTTATAGTATTTAAGTGGTGGAAAAATCGACTAATAAAAAATAATGAAAATAACCACTCGCAGAAGAGCGGGTTGTGTTCACAGGGAGGCAATGATGCAATCAATACTTAATTATTTAATGTTATTTCAGATAGTGCGAAATCCCTGTTCAAATCGGACTTAAAATGTGAAGGAAAGTAGATTTGCAATAACCTAAAAAGATAAGGGTATAAGTGCAGGTTTCCCTCACAAAAATCTTCAATAAATTTAGGATGAATTCATGTTATTTTCACGTGATGTGTACTAAAGACAATTAGTACTTAAGTTAAGCCCAAAATCAATCTTTAAACTAGTTAATATCAACACCATGCAATTATAAAGAACTATGAGTGTTCGAACGCAATTCTGCCATAATATAATAATAATAAAAAAATCAATTTAGGTGGAAATGGCATTGAATGTAAATTTTAATTGGGGGAAAATAGGGCTTTTTTCCTCTCTCCTCCTTGCGAGAGAGGGAGAGAACCGCGGGGCTGTCGCAAGGCTCAGGAGGATAGCGAGGTCGAGAGCTCTCCGGTGGTGGCAGCAGCGGCGACGGAGGTGGCCGGAGCTCCAGCCTATTGAACAAGCAGGCGAAGGTGTTGCTGCGGTGCCTGCGGCTGGTGGCGTGCGTGCGCTTGTGCATGGGCAGGCGCTTGCAGGCTACGGTCTATAGGTGGGTGGAGGTAGAGGCACGCGGGCGGAGTGGGCGTGAAAGCCTATAGTGGCTGGAGGGAGAGGCACGCGGGTGGAGAGGGCATGAGCGCCTGCATCAGGGTGCGCGGTTGAGAGCGCCTGCAGCAGGGGGCGCTGGAGATGGCGTGCGGGTAGAGAGCGCATGCAAAAGGGCGCGCAGTTGTGAGCGCCTGCAGTGGCTGGAGGGAGAGGCATGCGGGCGGAGAGGGCGTGAGTGCCTCCTGTGGTGTAGGCGGAAGGTGATGAGGGGCGTGGCTTGGTGCGTGTGGGCAGGCAGATGGCGCTTGAAGGCAGGAAGCAGCCTGCAGCCATGGTGCTGGTGTGCGTGCGCTGGTGAGGGCGCGCTGAACTGCAGGAAGGAGGAGGCGTGCAAGGAGGGTGCGCCGGCAGATGGCGGAGGTTTTTCCCCGCAAGGGGGAAGAGGGCACAGTGCATGCTTCCCTTCCTGGAACCACAGTGTCCGCTGAGTAGTTCCCCGCCAGGAGGAAGATGAAGCCGCATCCCCACTGCACCTCCTCTCTTTTTAATTCCTCCCTCTCCCCGCGTTCGTGAGTTAAGGGATTTTCAAATCCCTTAACTATTTCTGGCCTCTTTAGTTGAAGGGCGGCGGAAGATTAACCCCATGTGCAGCGGGGGAGGGGGGAAAGAGTTGCAGTTGTTTGGGGAAATTTAACCCCCACCCTTGTTCTTTCTGCATTTTATTACCTGCACATAGAAACAATAAATCATTAAGTTATAGCATGTTATAAACTTAAATCATGAGGTGTACAAATATTCTACAACTTAATTGCCATTATTAACACACCTAAATTGTACAATTAAAGATACTTAGGCTTAATATTAGTCCATTTTAATGGGCTCATCACTTGGAAGCTTCTTTCCAAGCTTGGAAGGGCTTCCTATGGCCTATAAAAGAACCCCTGTAGCACGGCCAAGCTTTTCAGCAAGTTTTGGTGAGCCAATTCACTATAATCTACCCTCTTCAGCCACCAAACATCTTTGCTCCGGTGACCTCCCTGGATCCCCCTCCTTCGACCGTCCAACCATTAAATTGGACAGCCTAAGTTCTTCCTCTCTTCGTTGCGACTCTCCCCAGCCAAAGGGAAGGCGTTCCTCCATCTGATTCATCGTCACCGCCTTGCCGCCTCTACTTCCTTCCCGACTCTGGTCGACCAACACTGGAGCCCTCCGCCTCTCTACCACATCCCTAAGTCTCTCTATCTCTCCCTTTCGCTCTCTACACTATTTTTCCACCCTTGAAACACACGCACGACCACCGCTTCTCCCTCAATGCCGTCATCTTCTCTACCTCTAGCGACGCTCTAGCGATGCCTACATACTGCCACACTACTCGAAACTCACCACTACCACCCCCATCAGCTTCGCCACAACTCCACCGACTAAAGCCCTAACCTAAATTCACCTATCGCTCACCCTAATCGCCTGCTGAACTCCACGCTCACCGCACTATCATCTTTAGGTTGTTTGACCCCTTCACTCACTCCCGTGCACCACCAAGGCCACCATCACGTTAGCCGTCCTCAGGTGATCCTCCTAAGCATATTTGATGTGGCCGTGAGGCCATTCTCGTGCTTGCAGGTCTTCCACCGAAGTTCCGCCACTACCCCGGCTACACCGACTACGCCTTCAGTCCTCCGACCACATCCACTCCAGTTTTCTGCTCCAATTCATGCAAAGTGGTCTCAGGACCCTTCCCAGGTCCTTGACTAGGGTCATCAGTGCTTGTAGTTGCGCCAATTTGTGGCATCATCCCTGCAGCAGCGCGGGCAAAGAAGGGTGGGACTTTAGTCCCACCTCGTTTGCTGACGAAGGGGCACAGGCGCATAAGAGGAATTTCTGCTATAGCCTCGATGCCTTAGTAAGCATGGGGTGAGGTCCCCTCTCACGTGCCCACTTACGCCCTCGCCCGTGCTCAGGCCCCGTGGGCCTGGGCTTGGTTCGATTACCTGAATACCCGGGTCTGGTCTGGTTGTTGGTTCTGAGAGAGGAAGAAGAGAAAAAGGAGAGGAGAGGGGGGGGTTTTGCTCTGCCAACTTCTTCTTGACTCTTGTGAGATCTGAAGAGGCCTTTGCCTCTACTAGCGTGCTAAGTCCTATGCTGTACCTTCACTGAAGCTAAGGGAAGAAGAGAAGGAAGAGGAAGAGAAGAAGAGAGAAGCCTCTCCTTGAGGCTTGAAGAACTTGAAGAAGAAGAGGCCTTTGCCTCTGTTAAGGCGTTTGAGCCTAAATCTATCTTCTGATATCTGATACCTTGGTTCTGTTGGTTAAATTGAGTTGTGCTTAGCTTATCTGATCTGTTACTTTGAGTATCTTGCTAAGCTTAACATTGTAGGATAATTTGGTGATTCAAATCACCATTTTACCCTCTCTTTTCTTTGTGCATTCTTGACATTGGATTTCATTTATATATCTTTATTGATTGTAAATTCTTACATCTTTGATTGCGATCTTGAAAATTATTAAATTGCCACTTGCTCCCTGTGTTCGACCTCGGATTTCATTCGAGTAATAAATTTTATATGTTTTCGCATTGATTCGAGCTATACTACAACGCAACGATTTTAAAATCCATTTTAGAGCGACGAACACTAAGCACCAACTTTGCCTCTTCACAACGGGTTAAGACCTTATCAAGGTGCGAAAGGCATAGGTCAAACGATGAGCCATAAATGGAGAAATCATCCTTGAAAATCTCAACAAACTCGTCGATCATATCAAAAAAGATAGCCATCATACAACACTGGAAAGTGGTAGGAGCATTACATAATTTGAATGGCATTCGGCGGAACGCAAAAGTGCCATACGGACTCGTGAAGGTGGTACGCTCCTGATCATTAGGAAAGATAGCTATCTGATTATACCCAAAGTACCCGTCAAGGAAACAGAAGTACTTGTTCCCTACTAGTTGTTCCAAAATCTGATCAATAAATAGTAAGGGGAAATGGTCTTTCTGGGTAGTCGTGTTCAAACGGCAATAATCAATGCAGATGCACCAACCAATTGAGGGTCTATGTTAACAGGGCAAGATCAATTTTTAAAGATGTCACATTCCAGTATAGACGAAATCGCCTCGAAAACAAATAAGAATTTTTATTACTCGAAAACCTAAGTATCCGAGGTCGAACACAAGGAGTAAATGGAATCTATTCACTAATCTTAATAATGTAATTTGAACACTTAAATTTACTCAAAATCTAATTCAAAATATCATGCAAGAGTTGATGAATTAAAATATAGCCAACAAAAGAATTGGATGTTTGATTCTATAATCAGATGTCTTAAAAGATATGCTTCTCTCTCTTTCTTCTCTTTCTACCTTCTCCTTTCTTCTTCTGTTCTTTGGCCTTCTTCTTTCCTCTTTCTTTCTCTTTGGATCTTCTCTTTCTTCCCTCTCTAACTTAGCTTTCTCAACCCTTGATTCCTTTCTTCCTTCTTTCTTCTTTGGATCTTCTACCTTTGTCTTTCTTTTCTCTAGCCGCACCTCTACTACAGTGCTTCTTCTTCTACCTTGTCTCTCCTTCTTCTCTTCTGACTTCTCTTCTTTGCCGCACCCTCTTTGCTTTCTCTTTCTTCTGCTTCTTTCCTTTCTTCCTTCTTCTTCCTTTGCTGCGGCTAAGTCCTTCCTTCCCTGCTTGGCCTTAGCTTCACCTTGCCTTAGCTGCGCCTTCCTCTTCCTTCTTCTCTTCTTCTTCCCTGCACACACTGAAGAGCAAAACCTACCCTTACCCTCCCCTGCGTCTCTCTCTCTGTATTTCGCTCTCAGGTTCGCTCTCCCAGAGCTGGGAAATCGGGTCAGGTTTCGCGTGCCCGGGTCTAGGCACACCGGCGTGGGTGTGGTGGACGAGGAGTGCGAGGGATAATTGGGTCGGTCACGCCAGGTCGGCAGGGGCATAGGTCACGGACGAGGCAGGTGCATGTAGGCGAGGGACCTTACCCCGTGTATTGGAGGCGAAGAGCTAGAAACACATTCAATAAATACGACACACCTCACTCCTAAGTTTACGAGGTGGGACTAAAAGTCCCACCCACTTCCTCGTGCCCGTAGGTGAAGTGTTCTGGTCAATTGCGCCAGCAGGGTGCCTCGCGAAGCCTGCTCTCTAGCTAGATACATTCGCGCACTCAACGCGCGTCACCTGGAGCGCAGCATCTGGATTAATGCAGCCTGGAGCGCTGCTTGCGACCTCCTTGCTTCGTGCTTCAATGGCGGTAGGGGCTCAGATCTGAAACCACGCAATACGTCCTTGCAACCTCATTAGAGCACATGGGAAGCTTCGCCGTGTCAAGGCAAAGGTGATGCAGTGGCTGGCTGGCCGCGGGGCAGCCTAGGCGTGCATGCCTAGGTTGCTCTGTGGCTATGTTTATGGGTTTGTTCGGTGGGCGTGTGTGGAGGTGTTGGTGGTCAGGGGAAGGGCAGAAGATGATCAGTGGGTGTTGGTGGAGGTGATGAGGGGTCTAGCGAGGCATGTGGAGATGAGGAGCGATGGAAGCGCTTCACCGGTGGTCGGTCAGAGGTGGAGATGATGGAGGTGGTCTGTGGTTGTCGGTGCGTGATAGTAGATATTAAGAGAGGGGAAATGAAGAGGAGAGAAAGGGGAAGCGTTCTAACCTAACTACGTGGACGAAGGAAGAGAGGAGGCGGCTGGCCGTACCTGCCACCGCCGGAGAAGAAAGTACCAGAGGAGGGAGAACGGCGACGACGACCGGGCTAGAGATGCACGCGCAGGTATGGCGCAACGTGGAGGAAGGAGACGAAGAAGTCCCTGCCACTGGTATTGTGGCAGAGCAACGAGGAGGAGAAGAGGTCACCGGAGCTCGCTGGTCACCTAGCCGGAGGAGAAGGGATGAAATTGGGGTGAATCTCCGGCCAAGCCATGCTGACAAGATGCGGCCGGAGGTGGTGTTGCTTTTATAGGCACTGGCAGGGGCTCTTGTGCTTGGAAGACAAGATTCCAAGCCCGAGACTCCTTGTTGGAGTAGGAAACAGTTGGAGACCCAAATCTCTCGATCTTTCGCATGAGAGATTGGGTGTGATTCAGATCTTGTAATCATGCTCAGATGGAAGGGAATTCCTCAGAGAATCACCCTTCCAAATATGGTAGGAGATCTCTGAGGAATCAAAGAGTAATCCCCCTCCATTCCTCGCCAGAGTTGGATTCCTCCACTTTAGTGGTGGAGGGACCTAATTGTAAGATTGGCGAGGAAGTTAAGGGGGTCTGCGTAATGAATTTCAAAAGCTGGGGGCCAGATGTAATTGGGTGGACTATTTTGCAAAGTAGGTCAAGGTGACCTCCCCTTAGGTCCAAATTTTAGTGAAAATCTAATTTAGACCTAAGGAATCCAATGGTGAAGTTGTATTTTAGGTTTGACCATGTTTGACTGGATATTTTACACAAAACTCCAAACTAGGTCAAAGAATGAGCTGGGACCCCAATCTAGGTCAAAATAGGTTCCAAAGGCCAATTTGAAGGTTCTAAACCTTAGGGGACATTTTTCCATGAATTTTAGGGGGTTTAGGTGATTTTTATCCTAACCATAACCTTGTTGAATTATGTGAGTCTATTTTAGGGTTACAGAATGTCATTTAATTCCTAGCTCTCACAATAACCCATTTCTAATTAAATCAACTCACTTTTTATCTTCTTCAAACCATTTGACCTATGTTTTGCCTCTGAGAAATTCCATTGATGCACTACAATGGTAAAATTACATTTTTTCCCTTTATTTCATGTTTTCTTCTCAGAACATTAATTCCTTAAATTAGGCCCTTCTCCAGGTTATGTAGGAGCTTTTATTCTCTTTCTTAGGTCAAAATGAGCTAGTTAGGGCTCATGATGAGGTTCTCATCAGTCTAGTGGTTACCAACTCTCCTTGGTTGTTTTCTTCCACAGTGATTCTTGCCTTTTTGGGCACCACATGAATAGGACTGACCCATTTACTGTCTGAAATGGGATATATAATTCCTGCATCCAGCCATTTCAGAATCTCCTTTTTAACAACCTCCCACATATTTGGGTTGAGCCTTCTCTGCATGTCTTGGAAGGGTTTCACAGACTCATCCATGTATATATGATGCATGCAAAAGGAGGGATCACCACCCTTAATATCAGCAATTGACCAAGCAAGTGCTTCCTTGTGCCTTTGTAAGCACTCAAGCAGAGCTCCCTCCTGCGATTCATATAATGGAGATGAGATAACAATGGGGAGCGTGTCGTTAGGGCTAAGGAAAGAATACTTCAATGTTTTCAGGAGGGGTTTCAGCTCCAACTCAGGAGCCTTTTGGATTGAGGGTTTAAGTTGAGATGTCCCCACCTCAGGTAGTGGATGTACCTTCACGGTCTAGGATGGGGACAGAGACTCTATGTGTACCCCCAGCAACTCTTCTAATTCAGGTACATCCCCTTCAGTTTCTTCAATAGTCGGAGGATGGTCCTTAGATATGACCTTTTGAAGGGGATCTCTACAAAAGAGTGTTGGAGTAGTCTCTTTAATGATTTTATCAACTACCTCAACCTAAGAACAATCTTCCAATCCGGATTGCTTGTAGGTATCAAAAACATTCAATCGAATCTTCTTGTTTCCTAAGCCCATTTTGAGTACCCTTGATCTACAATTGATAAAGGCGTTAGCTGTGGCCAAGAAGGGGTGTCCCAGAATAATGGACAGCTTGGTGGGCTTATTTGATGGATCAGTATCTGGCACAAGAAAGTCAACAAGGAAGAAGAAGTCCTCTACTCTCACCAGAACATCTTCTAGCAATCCCCATTATGTCTTAAGTTATCTGTTTGTGACCTGGAGAATGACTAGAATAGGCTTTAAATCACCTCCTCCCAAAAGGTCATAAACAGAGCTCGGTAAAATGTTCACGCCCGCACCCAGATCGAGTAGAGCCTCATCAATGTGTTGGTTACCTATAACCACTGAAATATATGGGGACCCTGGGTCTTTCATTTTGGGAGGTGTTCCATGTTGGAGAATCGAGCTAACATGGTCAGGCAGGATGACCTTAGCTTGGACCTGTCTCCTAGATCGGCACTTCAGGGTGCACAGGTCCTTTAGAAACTTGGCATAGGACGGGATCTGTTTGATAGCCTCCAACAAAGGCAAGTTGATATGGACTTGCCTAAAAGTGTCCATAATTTCATATGTCTTATCCTTGGCTTTAGATGAGCCAACAGAAAATTCCCTAGGAGCAGATAGGCGCTCTGGATAGGGCACCCTCGGCTTCTGGGTAGAGGGGTCGTCATGGCGGGATAGGGGTGGTGGAATGACAACATCCTCAGGGTGGGTGATTTCTAGCGAGGGAGAGCAGTGTGGCTCTTCCTCGGTGGAGTGATTGCGCAGCAATCATAAGCCCTAATTTGCCTGAATTAAGGTAGAACTTAGCTTAACATGGGCATTCTACATGCATACACATCGTACTTTGCATCTTAGATGATTTATATGTTTTATACATAATAATTTTCTATTTGAGAGGTATTAATAATTGTAGGTAATCCAGAGCTGCAGAAGACCGATCCAACCTTACGGATTTGTTTGGAATGATGAAGGGAGTCTAATGCTTCCAAGAGCACATCAATCAGGCTCCCGTAGCACCCTAGGGAGTCCGCAGAAGATGCAGGAGCCAAGGGAAAAATTGAAGAATATCCAGACCTCAGATGACAAATCCAACCACACTGATGGATTTAGATCGATGTTCGCAGTCTAACGGTGCAGAAATCAACTCAATCGGAGGCCTACATCATCAGATACAAGGAGAAGAAGATGGACGGCCACGATGGCACCACATGGCGCCATCGCAACCACCCCTCACTGCACCCAAATCTAGGAAGGAGAGTCGTAGGTCGTTGGATCATCATCCAATGGCCACGAGGCTTCCACGTCGTCCACCTCCAGCCACCTCATCAAGCAAGGGCGAGATCTCGACCATTGGATTTCCATCCAATGGCCGAGGGCGGCTGCACAAGATTTGGAAACTTGACACAAAGTCACCTGCAGCACATTGGTTAGTGCATTCGCGCCTAAGCAACCGACGAGGGTTCGAGGAGCGCCCGATGTGAAATCAGGAGAAAAAGCAAGCACGGGCATAATTGACCGCCAGATCTTCATCGAGTGGTGGAGTGGCGGACGCATGGCGGGTGCAGAAGCATTGGATGAAGACGTGCATGATAACATGTGCCTTAGGACTCAGCGGGTGCTGCGAACGCTTTTTAAGCCGTCCAATCGAGAGATCAGACAACTAAGAAGACTTAGGAGTTGAGGCACTGATTTAGGGCGAGCGGCGAGCGTGCGGGTGTGTGAGTGAGTGAGGTTGTCGGATGCGAATCCAAGGGCACACAGCGTGCCATGTGGCAACGCTAGATCAAACCGTGGATGGAAGAAGTATTTGGAAGGCTTAATCTGGGCCGTTGATCTCCAGATCAACGGATCTGATTAATTTGAAGCCTTTGCATGGAATTAAGGGCTCTAATACCCTAAATGCCCTTCACAAAAGCTACAAAAAGAGGCCTAAGGGTCCCCTTTGAAAGGAATTCCCTTAGTTTTCTTCTTCTTCCTCCCTCTACAACTTCTCTATCTTCTTCTTCCCATCTTCTCTGCATCTGTCTTTGCATCTCTGTCTGAAGCATCCGTTGGGCCACCTCGATGTATTGTTGCTACTCTTACCAACCTCTCCAAAAAGCCACCTTGAACCACCCGTGGTGCCCTTATTCTGTTACATAAGTAGTTTATGTTTATGTTAGAATTTGCTTAGTTAGATGTATGCAATTCATGTTCAAACTCTTTGATTTATATATATACTCAGATATTGTGTCTATACTATTTAGTAATTATATTGGGAACAAATGCATGAAATCAAAAGTGCTTCCTACCTCCCTGTGATCGACCAGGACTCACTAGTTTTGTTAATTTATTTGCTTGAGACATATTCGCGCTATACTACAACTCCCTAATTTTCTACGCGATCTACGCCTCGAACAAATTGGCGTCGTTGCCGGGGAGGCAAGGCAACTTTTGATTTCATCTCTAACATAGTATTTTTGTGTGCAAGTACAATGACACAAGGCAGCGAACAAGGCAAAGCGAATGCTGCGAAAATCAGGTGCACACATTCTTATTAAAAACTCGGCCAGAAAGTGTCACCTTTAAAATTCAATAATCATGTTTTTGATGCTCCAAAAATATGAAATTTGGATAGGAACTAGATCTTCAAAATATCTTTCCAACACCACCTTTTCTAAAAATAAATTCCTTCCATGGAATTTTTAAAAATTTGTGGAGTACATACTTGTCAGATTTCTTGAAAATAGAACTTTTATGAACTTTAGAAATCAATTCTTACCAACATACAAATCAGATTTACTTATGATTTATGGAGTTTGAAAGGAAATCAAATTAGCTATCAATATCATATTTTTACAAAATTTTTGGAGTATATTTGAGATTGTTTCCAATAGAAAAATCAACATGGGGTCTAAATCCCAGATTTGACCCCTAGTTTATTAAAAATTCATAACTAATTGTTTGAATTAGTAAAAATTTTGGAAAAAATACTCTCTAAAAATCTTATTGAAAAAGGAATCTTCTCGGCAAATTTCAAATCATTTGGATTCCATCTTTCTTTAGAGTATACATTTGAATTATGGTCTTCAATTTAAACAAAAACTCAGAAGTGCATGAGCCAATAGGACCACAAAGACAAACTTGGACTTTGACAAGCCCAAGAATTAGTCGGTGAGGTGAGTCACCTTGTGGATCGCCCACCATCTACTAAATTGAAGAAACAAGTTAAAAATTCATGAAAATATATCAAATAATCTGCATTTGGCTTGAAACTGCTGAGTAGTTCCAACCACTCCTGCAAAACCTGTTGTCCAAGCCTGTGGGGTAGCGTCAAACGATCGCGGCTGTGGGGTAACAGAACCGAAGGTGAAAGCCGAAGGAAGAACCTTCCTCGTAGTTCCCTCGTAACTAGACTGGTCAGGTTAGCCTGAGAGGCGAGAATTCCTTGCAGTCGGTCTCTCACCGAATTTTTTTTAATAACACAAACTTAAACAAAAAATCCGGTCATCTGATCTAAAGGACCATTCTGATTAACAAGGCCTTAGCCTTGTTCTACTTGACTACACCAACCCTTTGAGTTGGTGTACGCAAGGAAGAAGGTCGTTAAGACCTAAACTTGCGGGACCTTGGGAGCTAAACCCAAGGTGGCAAAGGCGATTTTTGCCCGACCTCTCTTCTCAACCTTCTTCCATTCAATTAGCTGAGATGACTAATCCTGGTCCTCGAGTTGGTCAGGACCCTCAGAATCAGGACCCAATGGCTCATTTGAAAGCTAGGGTTGAGGAAACGGAACAAAAATATGAGTAGAGCATCGACAGGATTCTCTCAACACTCGACAAGATGTAGCATCCACCACGCGGAGAATAATTGCGGGACTTCTATGATCCGAAGGCAACAGTTATAGCACCTCAGGTCCAGATTCCCGCAAGCGGAGAGGCATTCAAGTTAAAGTCGAATATTATAAGTCTGATTTAGACTCATTTCCATGGAAACTCGAGTGAGGATCCTTTCCAGCACATCGAAGATCTGAGTCGGATTGCAGAGTCAGTTCGACCCAGGAATGTAGATATCAGAATTGTTCTCATGAAGCGTTTTCCTTTTTCTCTCAAGGATAAAACTGCTTATTGGTTCAAGACTATTGGGAGGCCAATTGGAGCCTGAGAGGAATTATGTCGCGAATTCCTCCAAAAGTTCTTCCCGATCGGTCGAACAAATGCCATGAGGTGCACGATCACGACCTTTGCCCAAGGCTCTGGAGAGAAGTTTCATGATGCCTGGGATAGATTCCACGATCTTCTTAGGAAGTGTCCACACCATGGTGTACCCAAATGGCACCTCGCTCAAGTATTTTACCATGGGCTGGGTAACACACATCAGTACTTGGCCGATGCATCTACCAGTGGGAATTTCCTCGCGAAGGAGGAGAACAGCGCATTTGAACTGTTCAAGTCCTCAGTAGAGAACTTGATGAATGCCGCCTCAATGCACCAGTTCCAGCAACCTGGATAGCAACGAGTCAGCGTCCATGAAGCTCAAGCTGAGTCTGGCCAAGCCGACATGGACATTATCACCAAAAAGTTGGACAAGGTGGATCTGCTTAATAAGAAGCTCGATGAATTAATTCAAGTAACATCTGGATCTTCTGGTAGCACTGCTCCATCTTACTCCTCTCAAGCATCCTGAGCCCCCTCTGCTCGTACATATCCATTCACTTAGGATGTTTCATCTCCATCTCCATGGAATCCAGCATACCAGGAACCTGTGAACAATGTGGATCTGGCATCATACAATCAAGGTTACACACCACATGACAATGCAAGTGCGTATTCTTTTGATGAATTTGCATCTAAGACGTCTTCGGCCTACAAAGATGTCAATGCTATTCAGGGTTACGGATGTAACAACCCATATTCTGAAACGTATAACCTTGGTTGGCGCCAGCATCCCAATTTCTCCTGGTTTGGTAACCCATAGAGATCGAGTCAAGCTCCACACTACCAGACCAGAAAATACGGGAATGCGCAAAACACGTATCCTAGGCAGCAGCCATTCCCGTCTCAGTAGCAACAGACACGCTCTATCTATCAACTGCTGCACCAAGCTGCCAACTACGCTCTAAAGTGGGCTGACCCTTTGGAGTCTCTGAAGGAGGAATTGCAGGCATCAATATGGAAATCTACTCAGGACAACCTACAAATATTGAAGGCAATGGCTAACCAAATTCGGAGCATACAACACATGCAAAACCAGATGATGTAGGAGCATAGGTCACAGGGAGCTTTGCCCTCCCAACTTGTCCCAAACTTGAGATATATGCAGAATCAGGGTGCCCCACCTAGATTCCAAGCACCACAGGGACAGGCACATGCTATTCTGCAAGCACCTCCGACACCTCCTAGTTATGGGCTTGGTCAGCCACCTCTGTTGCCAAACCCTGTGTATCCAGACCAACCCACTCCTCTGCCCCATCACGGACAGCACGCCGATGCAAAAGTTGTCTCTCTAGGAAGAGGAAAGACTACACATGACCCACTACCTAGGCAAGCGGGTAATGATTTTTCCTACGCTCTACCACAAGATGGCTTACAGCCCTTTTCCTCTCACAAGCCAACTTCATTAGATAAAGGAAAGAAGCCCCTAGACCCTGAAATTCCCGTTCCTTTTCTCGCAGCTCTAACGTGAGATTCAGCACAAAAAAAGGACACACGGAATTTCGAGGACCTGAAATCTATGTTCAAGGAAGTTCACATTCAGGTCCACTCGAAGAAATAGATCACATCCCTGATGTTGCTAGGTTCTTCAAGGACTATTGAACTTCGAAGCGACAGCAGAGAATCGGACGACAGACAGCATTATCTGAGGAAGCCAGCGCGGTTATCTTAGCTGACTTACCACCCAAAAAGAAGGACCCGGGCACACCACTGATTTCCTACTTTTTGTAGGACTCCCCTTTTGATAGGGCCCTTCTTGATTTGGGGTAGTTCATCTCGGAGCTGACCTGTTATTCACGCAATTCAGGTGCTTTCTACTCTATTCCACTCTATTTCATGTCTTTTAAAATAATGAGGAGATTGCATTAGATAGGCATGGGGGGTTGGATATCCATTTCTGAATCATCTTGTTAGCTCTGTTGATTCTTTTTATTTATTTTTGAAAAAAAATTTTGAATTAGGAAAGAATACTTAGGCATTAGGACTTCTTAATCTTATGAAATAATACAGTAGGATTTAAATATAAGACCCTTTAGGTCTTTGGGCTTAATCAGCTTGGGTATCCACTAAAATGAGGATTTGTTTATCAAGTCTTCGCCATCCTGAATTCTATTTCAATTTGGTTAAATAAGTTGGGGTGATAAGTACATGACTTATCAACCCATCCTCTGATTCGAGGGAACTTTAAGTCTAAGCATCTACACACTATTCGCACTGACTTGTTGTTCGGTGATTTTAACGAAAATTAGGTAGCTAATGAACCTTCTAGGGTGGTATGACTGGCAAGTTATCGTGGGTAACAGCCCATTGGTAGGTTGTCTAGAGCCCAGCCATAGGATCATTCTTTTCCTACTGCCTTTAGGTAAATCTTAGACCAGGGAAGCCACTTACTTAAAAAAGAAAAAGAAAGTCCAAAGAGAAAAGGAAAAAAAAAAGGAAAGGAGAAAAGAAAAGAAAAGAAAAAGAAATAAAAGAAATAAGCCACACTTCACCGCATGAGTATGGCTGGCAAGTTATCATGGGTAACAGCAGATTGGTAGGTTGTCCAGATCCCAACTCAAGAAATGCATGTTTAATTCCTAAACACTTAGGAAGAAGCGGAGAAGTAGAATAAGCTAGGGAGATATACACTAGGTTCGCCCTTGTGTTGACCCCATAAAAATAAAAGAAGGGAAAAAGCTACCGATCGTCTAGATACATCTTTAGGCAAAATTCTTTTCAAGGTCACCTAGGGGAGTAGAAATTTGAAGTCCATTCTGATTGCCGATCAATGAGTCTATCACATTCCCAAAAAGATGCATAGAACTTAGGGTTCTCATCGAGTCTTGGGTAGGTTGAGTGGCTGAAGAAAGCTGCTCCGAAACCCTAAACTCAAAAATACAAAAAAAAATTAGAAAAGAAGAAAAAGAGATACTTCTTTGAATAAGGCGAGGGCTTGAGGTGGTCTGCATTTTGGCAGATACCACGGGCGCTATTGAGTCTTTGAAGTTCAGGTCCTAAGTAAAAATTTCTTAACATTGAAAATGACTTTTGCCCAAGTAATCCAATCCTAATTCTCTTATAAATAGCATTTAGTTTTGCTAGGGACTAGCAAAATATAGGCATGGAGGTGTGATATAAACACGTTCATGTCATATAAACTACCTATTTTTGTGTGTTCTTAGGTGTAGAGTTGCATCATACATTATAAATATTATATAACATACATCATCTTGCATTTAGGTTAGTTTGTATAAAATTTAGGTTAATTTTCTACTTTTGTGGCCAGGTAACAGGGCGACTTTTAATCAGAGCGTCGGATTGAAGATCCAATTGTACGAATTTGATCAGAGCGATGATCGGGGTTCAACGACTCCAAGATCGCTTCGATCGGACATCCGTAGCATTAGATATAGTTCGAGGAAGATCTAAGATTAGGGGCTAAGATGGTGTCAATCTGCATTTCAGATGACAAATCCGACTGCACGGATGGGTTCGAATCGACAATCGTAGCCTAATGGCACAAAAATCGGCCCAATCAAACATCCATGGCACCTTCTAGAAGTCACAGAAGATGGACGGCCAAGATGGTGCCACGTGGTGCCAACTCGACCGCCCAAACCGGCCCAGCAGAAGTCTGAAGACCTGCCGCGCTCTCACTCTCTCCTTAACGCAAGATCAAATCTGGGCCGTTGGATCTTGATCCAACGGCCACAAGCGCGCGCCACGGTTAAAAAGTTGACAAAGAAGAAAGCACAACGTAGCGGTTAAGGCATTGTGGGAGCTGAGTGCGTGCATTCGAGTCATGCGCAACGCATCTCCTCTTCCCACGTAGGCGCAAAATCTAGTCTCTCGATCTGACGCCAATGACCCAGATCTTCAGATCAGGCGAACGCGCGATTGAATGCTCGTCGCGTACGCGTGATCAAACGTGCGATGTAAAGGGTAGGTTGGCACGTAATGATGACCCTTCGATTTGGATCCAGTGGCTTGGAATGGGGCTACGTCGCGCCATAACAGGTAAAGACGAAGTTGTAGCAGCGTGATCGTGGTTGTCTTATCTTGATCGGACGGCTGAGATCTATGCATAGCTACTCAACGTCCGAAGTCAGAGGGGCTTGAGAATGCACGATCAGTGAGCGTTGAGGTGCGAGGAAGGAGAGAGGGCGCAAGCGGGTGTGCACTAAGCACACGTTTGGGGGCTTTAGTGATGTTGAAATACGTCACTAATGACCCCTGATTTAATGTTTTTAAGTGAAATGACCTTTGTACCCCCTCTAATCTACACCTATATATAGCCCTACGACCCCCACATATTTCTCATCCCTTCTTCTCTTCTCTCACACCCTCCAAAGCTCTAAGAGCTTATCCCAAACCCGGGATGCTCCTCTAGAGTAAAAATTAGAATTTTTCCACCTTCTCCCCCCTTCGTGGAGCATCCTACAGTTGTCCTCTCACTCCATTCGGGAAGCGGATCCCGCGACGACGACGATGTCCTGCCTCGCCCCCAGTTCCTCCCACTTCGTCCTCCTTCTTCCCGCTTCGTCCTCTGTCTTCCAAGCGTTGCCCCGTCTGGCTCATCCCCCAAGCAATCGTCGAGGAGGATACTTCTCCATTCTCTTTACCGCTTTCTAGAGTAGATTTGCTGCTTTCTAGCATAGATTTCCTACTTTCTAGTTGTAATGATTAGTGTAATGAACAACATTTGACGATGAAATCCATGTTTATTCTACCTCTCTTTTGTCTTTATTTGTAATATTCTCTCTCTCTTCTATTCATTATTTGTTAAATAGATAGCTAGTTTTTGACTAGCTAATCTATTTCATGACAAACAAAATAAACGCGTATTTTTAATCAAACATTTGCCTCCCTATGTTCGACCCGGAATTTCTTTATGAATTTCGATAAAATTTTATCTGTTGACGGATTGCTTTGCAAATCAAACTACAACAATGAGTTTTCAAATCCAACTCCGATCGTGTAGTTTTCTACTAACAACACTGACTATCCTATCCTATCTAACACTAATATCTTAAGGCAGGATTACATGACCACTGCAGATGGATTCTCCAGTAGTCAGGATCAGCAAATTTCCGCAGTTGTTTCCTCTC
The DNA here is from genome assembly GCA_037157565.1 of Thalassia testudinum. Lineage (NCBI taxonomy): Eukaryota > Viridiplantae > Streptophyta > Magnoliopsida > Alismatales > Hydrocharitaceae > Thalassia > Thalassia testudinum. The sequence continues at coordinate 64,036,890 of JAZHRO010000031.1, forward strand.
CTCTCCTGCATAAACCCTCTCCCCACCCTCCTCTACTAGAGTTATGACTTGAGCGGAATGTGTTGGTTTAATTATGTCATTGTAGCATGCGTTCGTGACGTCGATTTTAATTTAAGATTTGGATTTGGTGAGTCCAAGTGTCGATCTGAGGGAGGCATGAAATTAGATTAGTTTTAGTCGCTTGGGGTGTCACAAAATGGTAGCGTGGTTTTCTTGTGAAAATAAGAGTGAAAGAGAGAGAGAGACAGATAGAGAGTAGGGTTAGAGCTTGTGTTTAAAATATGGCAATCACTTTAAGGAGATGTGAACTACGATATAAGAAGCAACATTAACCTATAACATGCAATTAGAGTTTGTTTACAAATAAAACAATAGATGAAAGCTTAAAATAGTGCAACTAAAACTAGAGTAAGAGAGAGTGCAAGGAGGAGGCGAGGTGGCCACGGCGGTGGAGGGGGGCTTTGTCGGCGACTCAACAACTCTGAGGGCGGATATGGAGTGTTTGGTGTAGCTAGGAGAAGGCTAGTGTTGCATGGAGAGTGTGTGAGAATTGAATGCTTTTGAATGGGGTGGTTGAGGGGGTTTATATAGTAGAAGAGGGCTTTCAAAAGAGGTACGTGCCTTTAACGACATCCGATACGTCGCTATATCCTTTCTAGAAGCATCACTGAAGTCTCACACCCACCGGTCTGTGTGCCTGTTCTTCTTCTCTAGCCACTCCCACGCATCCTTAGCCGTCGGATCAGAGGTGTAGATCGCCATCGAATGGTAGAGGGCACGCCATGTTGCCCCCCTTGCCATGCCTGCGAGTGCTTCTTCTCCCACGATCCGTGTGCTCGCACCGTAAGCCATCCGATCGCCTATCAACGGTTGGGATTGCACGCGACCGAGTGCGCTAGATCACGCCTCATGTGCGGTGAGCGCAGGTGATCGCGAGCGTCGGGCAAGCTTTCATCTGGAGGCACCGCATGGATTCCATCTACGCCATTAGTGCCCACATCAACAGCTGTAATCAACTGCGCTCTAGGTCGAGCACAATTTGGTAGCCCACAGAGCTTCGAACGCTCACTGCTTGCTTGTGAGTGCGAGGCTTCACCCGTTGTGCTGCCTTCACGATTAGTTGTGGAGGCAAAGTTGCGTGGGGGTGTCGCCAATTGTTGGATGGAGATCCAATGGTCAAGATTTGAAGTTGGTTGGGTGCATGCGTCTATGGGAGCATGGTGGATGGCACCACATGGTTGTTTGTGAGCCATTGATCATCTAATCAATGGCCAGAACTTCTTGGGCTTGTTGGGGGAGCTCCGGATGTCAAATTTGAGCGATTTCGAGTCTATTGGACTCCATTCGTCAATCTAGATCTATCCGTGCAGTCGGATGCTTATCTAAGGCCTGTTTCAACATGCACTTGTACATATGGCCATTAAACATTGATTTATAAGCAATCTTAATTCGCAATGCATGCAGTGCTCCCATGCCCATCATGGTATGTTATTAGTGCACATAGACCACCAAAACAAACTCTAATTGATGAAATTATCATCATTAAGTGTAGAGTTATCAAGTTACAACCCTTACCTGATTCGCTCAAGTACGTGTTTCTGGGAGAAAGTGAGACATATCCCGTGATTATCAATGCTCACTTGACTAGGAACACCAATTGATCTCTATTCTACAAGCACATAGGGCTACTATTAGGTGGGGCATTGCTGATCTCCACAGGATTCGCCCCTCATATTGCACTAACCATATCTACACCGATGAAGGGGTGAGACCATCGAGACAGCCTCAGAGATGCCTAAATCCAAATATGTTGGAGGTTGTCAAGAAGGAGATCATTAAATGGCTAGACGCGAGCATTATCTATCCAATTTCGGACAACCATTGGGTGAGTCCCATTCAGATTATGCCTAAAAAGGTGAGACTCACCGTGATAAAAAATGAACAGGGTAAATCCAACCCGACCTGCACCATGACTTCTTGGCAGGTTTGCATTGATTACAGGAAGCTAAACTCAGCTACCAAAAAGGATCATTTTCCTCTACCCTTTGTTGATCAGATTCTAGAACGGTTGGCCGGGCGTAGTTTCATCTGCTTTCTGGATGGATACTCCTGGTACAATCAAGTAGCAATCAACCCGGAAGATCAAGACAAGATGACTTTTACGTGTCCCTTCGGAACATTTGCTTTTAAGCGGATGCCTTTCGGCCTCTACAACTCCCCAGCTACTTTTCAGTGATGCATGATGGCCATCTTTTTAGACATGATCGGGGATTGCGTAAAAGTGTTAATGGATGACTTCTTCGTGTTTGGAGACGATTTTTTGTCTTGTCTTGATAACCTCACAAAGATCCTAAGGAGATGTATAGAAGTTAACCTAGTACTTTCATGGGAAAAAAGCCATTTTATGGTGAGGGATAGCATTATTTTAGGTCACAGGATCTCCTCTAATGGACTTGAGGTCGACCGAGCTAAGTCAGAAATCATTTTGTGATTACCTCTGCCTAGCTCATTCAGGCAAATCAAATCATTCTTAGAGCATGTCGAATTTTATCGAAGATTCATTCGAGATTTCTCAAAAATTGCTTGTCCATTAACGAATCTTCTGGTAATTGACACTCCCTTTGATTTTGACTCCTCGTGTCTCAACGCTTTCGAGACCCGGCAAAGCGCTATTTCAAGTGCACCTATTCTCCAACCTCCTGACTGGTCCACCAACTTCGAGATGATGTGTGATGCCTCCGACTTCTCTGTCGGAGCCATTCATGCCCAGCGTCGAGAGCGCCAACCAATTGTAATATACTACACTAGCAAAATGCTGAACGAGGCTCAGCGTAATTATACAGTCACTGAGAAAGAATTGCTAGCTATGGTGTTCGGGTTGGACAAATTCAAGTCATACTTGAGTACAAAGTTATCATCTACACTGACCATTCCACCCTCCGGCATTTGTTGGCAAAGGACACCAAACCCCACCCTATCAGATGGATCCTTCGTTTGCAGGAGTTCGATGTCGAAATCCACGACAAAGCCGGAGCACATAATGTTGTGGCGAATCACTTATCTTGGCTAGACCCAGATTATATTTCGTACTCTCCGCCGACATCAGACAGATATCCGGATGAGTCTTTGTGTTGTCCATCAACTCTGTTGAGTTTCCTTGGTATGCTGATATAGCAAACTATCTCGTCGTAGGTAGGCTACCTGGGGTGATATCCGAGGATCAAAAACTCAAATTTATATTAGAGGCTAAATTCTATTTTTGGGATGACCCACTGCTCTTTCGCATTGGGGATAATCAGATCATCCGTAGATGCATCCTTGATCCAAAAATCTCCAGTGTGCTATCCTTTTGCCACAGTGATGATTGTGGGGGTCATTTTTCAAGCCGAAAGATCGCTGCAAAGATTTTGCAGTCAGGATTTTTCTGGCCAACCATTTTCAAGAATACACACAAGTTTGCCAAGTGCTGTAAGTGATGCCAGTTGGTCAATTCTATGACCTGAAGAGACATGATGCCTCTCCAATCTATTCTTATCGTAGATGTGTTCGACGTCTAGGGCATCGACTTTATGGGTCCCTTCCCGAACTCGCATGGCTTTGAGTACATACTCCTCGCAGTAGACTATCTCAAAGTGGGTAGAAGCTATCCCAGCAAGACGAGCAGATCATAAGACTGTTATATCCTTCATTCAGGAATTCATTTTTGGGAGATTCGGAGTTCCCCGTGCCCTAATAAGCGATAGGGGTAGTCACTTCATCCATGCCCATTTCAGGAAATTATTGAAGAAATATGGGGTGCAGCACTACATTGCTACCCTATATCACCCACAGACCATTGGGCAGGCTGAAGTATCAAACTGTCAAATCAAACTTATCCTTCAAAAGATGATTAAACCTGATAGGAAGGATTGGTCCAATCGATTGATTGATGCACTATGGGCATATCAGATCGCATACAAGACCCTGCTCAGAAAGTCGCCATACCGCATGGTGTATGGAAAGGCCTGTCACCTTCCTGTGGAGTTGGAGCATCGTGCCTTTTAGGCAATGCAGAAGTGTAATTTTAACCTCAAGGTCGGAAGTTATGAAAGGAAGCTCCAACTCAGTGAGTTAGAGGAGATTAGGTGGGAAGCTTATGAAATGCAAAAATATACAAAGACAAGATAAAGGCTTTCCATGATCAACACATCTGGAGGAAGGAGTTCACACCTAACTAGCAGGTCTGGTTGTTTGATTCCCGACTCAAATTCTTTGCGGGAAAGTTCAAGTCAAAGTGGACTGGGCCATTTCTGGTGGTCCACTCGTATCCTAACGGGGCGGTCTAAATTAGAAACCTAAAATCTAGGTATGTTTTTACAATTATTGGCCAGTGCCTTAAACCATTCTTTGCCTAGGAACCTCCTCCAGCCGACGAAATAATACATCTTCTCGAGGACGTGTGACTGATGAGTTGCCCAGCTGGAGGCATTAAACTTAACACGTATATGTAAATACATACCATATATACATAGCATATTTCATTTTCGCATATTGTTTCGCATATTGTGTATGGCATTGCAGTGATGGCATGAGCTGAATGACAACTTAGAAGTAGTTTCAGGTGATTTCTATCCACATACACCCTACCTTATTTCTTTTATTCATGCATGAGGACATGCAAACACTTAGGCATGGGGGGGTAGTCCATAAAAATTGAAAATTTTCTACCAACAAGTGGGGGATTAGATCATTTTATCAAGAGGTTTTATTAAAGATTTATTCTTTAGTACATTCCTAAGCATAGAATCCAGTATAACCTCACATCTGCATATAGAATTTGTAATGGATTAACTGTGAAAATCGATAGACATCTCTAGTTTTTTGAGAAGAAGCATTGCTTCTTCTCCTAAACCCTTGGACAGCAATCAAGGAGTTAGGTGAACCATTTCTAGTAGATCCACCAAAACATATGTGAGATGAGAATAGAGAGTCTACTGGTGCTCTATAGCTAGTGTAAGGAATCTCACTTTTAATAATTGAATATTGACACTTAGAGATGGGCAGAGTTTTCGCTCTAAGTTCTTGCGTACTAATTTTGTGAGAAATTCCATACGAGAGCCACCAAATAAGGCAAAAATACAGAGAGCAGGTTCTAATAAAACTAGGACTGAGGTGGATGGTCACGACCGTCCTCTACAGAATCCTCGATTGAAGGAGGGTACTGATGTCAAAGTCAGAAATATGTTGTCCTATCCGTTCCTTACCCAGTGCCAAGAATAGGCACTTCCACCAAATAAGCCACCCGAGATCCGTTTGGTCATCCCCAAAAATCCTAAATAATGCCTCATGAATAAAAGTATGTATGTCGTGTTGCATTATTGCGGTATGTCGTGTTCATAATGGCATTGTGCGAGTAGATATATATAAAAACAAAAAGAAAAAAAAACATACAAAAGAGATAATTGCTAAAAGAAAAAACGTGTTATGTTAAGAAGTTTGAGTTATGTAAGTCAAAATGTTTTGAGGCAAAAATACCTACAATCCCTACAAACCACCAAATACAGCCTTAACCTATTTTTCTGTATTTCTGTCCGCCTAAATACAGGCTAAGGGATCTGTTAAGACTCGTGCTGTTAGAGCCCTTTAAGACATCTGGGACTTGGGTCAGAAGTCTGGTCAGACGTCTGGAAATCAAAAATTTCGTGTACATCCTCACGTCTACGTGCGTGCTGCGCGCAGACAGTATGCAGCCTCGTTTTCTTCTCTCCTTCGCTCTCCTCTCGCCGACGCAACCCTAACCCAGTGCCTACTTAAACCCCCCTCCTCTCCCTCGTTCACCTCACCTTCAGCCACCCTTCTTCTTCCTCCAACGAGAGCGGTGAGCGGCGAGTAGCAAGGATTGGACGTGAGCGGCGTGGGAGGAGAAGAGGAGCAGCGAGGGGAAGGGAGGAGAGCACACGCTCAAGCTCATGAGGGAGCTCGCCGGAGAGCTCACGGCTAGTTAGGCATGCGCAAGGTAGAGAGGTGTGTCGGGGAGGTCCTCCCCGACACTGCTGTAGCCGGAGCAGCAGGCAAGCGGGTGCGGCTGCGTGCAGTGAGAGAAGGCGAAGGCAGCTTCTGGTTCTGGGATTTTCCCAGAATCAGACGTTTGGATCGACATCCAGACGACACAGACGACATCTGGAGGAGGTTCTAGACGACTGAGAGGTAAATCCCGCGACGTACACCTTCCTTTATGAATATGGCCATGCAAGCCGTTCCGCTGAGGCACTATTTCGTGCCATATTGAGGAGATTTGCGTTGATGCGTGCAGGATTTGCTTCGGGAAGGCGCAGGACATGCCCTCCAACGCAGTTCAGACGTCTGGGCAAGGCACCAGACGGCGGGATCATCTCCAGACATCCGGAGAGGTGGTTGGACGTCTGGAACTAGGTCCAGATGGTCCAACGGAGTTCCTGGATGTCTGAGGAGTAGCGCAGGAGTTGAGGTATGGTTCTGGACTCTTTTAAGATGTTTGGAAGGTGTTCCAGATGTCTGATATGAATTAGAATTACTGTTTTGACCCATTTAGGGTCCGTTTGAGGTCCGATTTCCGCAATTAAGATTTTGTTATTCTCCGTGTAAATTCCTCTACTTGTTGGAATACTTTTTATCCTGTTCTGAGTAGTCTCTTGTGAATTATCCTTGTGATAGGACCTCGTTCCGTTGCAGATTTGGGGTTTGCTGAGGCACGTGGACCTGCCGATCAAGCCCTCATTACTCCTGGGTTTACTGGTAGAGTGGCTTCCCCTAGTTTAATTACAAACATGAATGCATATGTGGAATGAATGCTAGATCCTAGGGTATGGCATGAATCCTAGGACTAGAAACACTGGAATATTTGTATGGAATGTATGGATTGCAGCCTTGGATGAGTAGATAGATTAATAACAATTGCCTCTAACTGAATAACAGCTGCCTGTGAAATGTAAAGTACTTGTGTTAGCAAAACTGTTGCATGTAAATTCCTGTTGTTTACATTAAATGCCATAATATGAGATGCATGTACATGAACTGGAAATGGAAGATTGAATGTTGGAAACACGAGCTACCTGCAAATAAACTTGGAATGTGAACGATAAGGTTACATGTTACATATGTAGAACCTGCGACATGGAAATAGAAATGATGAAACCTAGTATGGCTTGGCCTAAGAAACATGAGCATGAACCCTATGAGGAATTAGTAGTAGAGCTCCTGGAAATAAATGGAATGGAACTGGAAATGTGAATGGGGAAGTGAGCTGGCCCTTGAGTACGGAGTACCAAGGAGAGAGACTGACCCCCTGCTTAGTATAGAGCCGAGCTAGCTACCCTAGGGTTGGGACCCAGAGTTAGGGTTGGCCACTTTGTACTGACTTTTTGGCCCTCACGTATACAGTACCGGGGAGAGCTACTAGTGTAGGGAGAGAGCTAGCCACCCCACGGGGCTTGGGGTTTAGCTAGCCGCCTTACACTGACTTGTTAGGCCCACCGGGCAAACCAGGGTAGTCATGCGAGAGTGCGCGGACTGTGGAGGGGTGAGACCCCTGTTTGGTTCTTAGGGGCTAGACCCCTGTTACTGAGAGGGCTATGCCCTATACTGGTTCCATGCTGTTCTTTGGGCGCACCCATTAACGAAAACAACTAATTGCATGCCAGTGCGTGGTAGCTACCTGTGTGTTTATCGCACGTGTCGTAGTCACCGTTACGTCTGTCAGTGACCTTGGGGAGGTTGACTGAGTATAGGACCACCACGGGGGACTCTCTCGGCCAGGAGAGCACCATGTGCTACTTCTACTCTTCGAAAAAGACTGCAATCAAGATCGTTCCCATGAGGAACATTCGAAATCAAGAAAGAGACCTGATAAATAAACCTAGTGATGAAAGAAAGAATAATTAGTTAAAGAAAGAAAGAAATTGAAAAACAACAGCTACCTGTCCACTTTTACTGTTTTAGTTAGCTGGTTGCCACTCTACTCAGCATTCGCTGATTTCGTGTACTCATAACCTTTTTCAGGTCTAGGTGTTGAGCAGCTAGAGCCTTCGACTACAGAGGGTGCTGGGCCCAGTAGAGTCCAACAGTTGTAGCTTTCTATTGTACTCTGTTTCCTGCTGTAGTGAGTAGTTGTTACACTTCCGTACTCTTTTATTGTGAACTTTATATTCCCGTTTAAGTTTCTACTGTTGTGGTGGTGTGTACTGTAGTAGTTTACTTCTTTACTACTGTACTTTTGTTACTGTTAGCTGCTTGCATGGTGAATGTGGTTTATTTTACTGCTTTTTGGTTACTTTCTCGTTTGACGACTGGGTCTTGGGATTAGTCGAGTCGGTCCAGTCTCGTGTCCTGTAGGGATTCGGGAATAGGGTCGTAACAGGATCTGACTTAGTCGTAGGGTTATTAGAGCCTAATTAAAGTGTAATGCCATGTATGACCACCAAATATAGTTGCAAATCTGGTAAGTTGTGAAATCAAGAAGAAAAAGGAAAAGAAAAGAAAAAAAGGAGAGAAAGAGAGAAAAGAAAAAGTACAAAAGATTAAAGAGAGCACAGTTTTCCAGCCTTTCTCTAAGTTAATTTATTCAATAATCTAAAAATCTAGATTCTGAAATACTAGTCTCTATGTAGCACCAGAAGAGAGTAAGCCACCAAATATAAATCCAGTTAACTCAGACGTCTTCTACCTAAGCCAAAAGCCAGGGTTAAAATCAAAGAATAGTTTATATCCCCGAGAGAAGAGGTTTGCCTATCCCAATAGAATTTTACTAGGGGTCAAGTACAAGCCTTAAATGTATATCGACTCTTCGCTTGGATCAGTTGCAGAAGCTACAACATTATATATTCATGATTATCTGGATTCTAAATTTTTGGATGAAATAAAAAGAAATAAACCTTTAGTTAAACTCTCGATAAAATGCATTTAGTCTTGCACTTGCTAGGGACAAGCAAGATTTAGGCATGGGGGTATGATTGTGCAGCAATCATAGGGCCTAATTTGCCTGAATTAAGGTAGAATCTAACTTAACATGGTCATTCTGCATGCATACACATCGTACTTTGCATCTTAGACGATTTATATGTTTTATACATAATAATGTGCTATTTGAGAGGTATTAATAATTACAGGTAATCCAGGGCTGCAGATGACCGATCCAACCTTATGGATCTGTTTGGAATGACGACGAGAGTCCAATATCAACGCTATACTACAACGTGCTAATTTTCTACGCAATCTACACCCCGAACATGGAGATGGAAGTCAGGTTTGATGTAGGAGGGGAATCCTGAGAGGTGACGGTAGGAGTGCTCTCAGGCTTGTTGATTTTCCTTCCACTCCTCAACACGGTCACAGCTTGGGCGTGCTCCCTGAATATGACCCCCTTTCCCTTTGGGTTCTCCTCAAAAGAGCTAGGCAACTTCCCTGGATCTTGCTGCCTAACTGCCTCAGTAAGATGAGCAATTTCGGATTGCATGTTAGTGATCATTTTACCATGAGATTGGATGATCATATTCTGATGTTCTTGCATCGCTTTCATCATGGCTTTAAGTTCATCCATCTTAGAAGGCTTATGCTGAGGGGGGTTTGCATAGGATTTCTAGTATATGGGTTGGGGAGGTAGGGGTCTTGCATTCCCTGAGTTAGAAGCATCACTTTGCTTCCATGAGAAGTTTGGATGGTTCTACCACCCCATATTATAGGTATTGGAATAAGGGTTATTGAGAGGAGGTAGGCGGAAACCTTAGGTCGCATTTAGGTCATCCTGAATCAATTCAGGGAATTAATTTGCCTGGTGGCACTCCACAGTGGAGTGTGTTGTGCTTTGGCAAATGGAGCATTCACTTGAAGCTTGAAAGACAGAGGCTGCTTGCAGGTTCATGACGGGTGATGAGAGCCTCATCATGAGCCATAACTAGCTCATTTTGACCTAATAAAGAGAATAAAAGCTCCTTCATAACCTAGAAGAGGGCTTAATTGGAGAAATAAGTGTTCTGAGAAGAAAACATGAAATAAAGGTTAAAATTGTAATTTTACCATTGCAGCACATAAAAAAAATTTATCAGAGATAGAGCATAGGTCAAATGGTCTAAATGAGATAAAAGTGGGTTGAATTAATCAGAAATGGGTTCATGTGCAATCTAGGAATTAAATGACATTGGGTAACCCTAAAACAGACTTTCTTAATTCAACAAGATTACGGTCAGGATAAAAATCAAATAAACCCTCTAAAAATCATGGAAAAATACCCCCTATGGTTTGGAACATTCAATTTGGCCTTTGGAACCTAGTTTGACCTAGATTAGGGTCCTAGCTCATCAATTGACCTAATTTGGGTTTTTACGCAAAATGTCCAGTCAAACGTGGTCAAACCTAAAATCCAACATCACCATTGGATTCATTAGGTCAAAATTAGGTTTGTACCAAAATTTGAACCTAAGGGGAGGTCATCTTGACCTACTTTGCAATTTAGTACACCCAGTCACATTTTGGTCCCTATCTTTTGAAAACCATCACATAGAACCCCCTAGCTTCCTCGCCAATCTTACAATCAGGCCCCTCTTCCATTATTGGGGAGAGAACCTACTCCGGTGAGGATTAGAGAGGGAATACTCTCTGATCCCTCAGAGATCCCCTCCCAGAAATGGAAGGGAGATTTTCTGAGGAATCCCCTTCCATCTGAGCCCGACCATGATCCCAGATTTGCACCCAATCTCTCATGCGAACGCATGAGAGATTTGGGTATCTAACCACCTTCCATCTCCGGCAAGACGTCGGTGGCTAGAAGCTTTCCCTCCACGCACCAGAAGCACAGCCAAGCACCTATAAATTAAACCCTAACTCCGACCGGACCTCCTCAGCTCGACTTGGCCGAAATTCCACCTCAAATTCCTCTCCTTCTTCTCCGGCCAAGGTGTCCAGTGAGCTCCGACGAGCCCCCCTCCCCTTCATCTTCACTTTGCCACAAAACCAGTGGCAGAATCATCCTCCTCATCCTCCTCCGCGTCGCGCAACACCCGCGCGCGCTGCCCTAGCCCCATCGTCACCGCCGTCTTCCTCCACTGGGCACTTTCTTCTCCAACGACAGAAGGTACTACCGTCCACCTCTTCGCCCCCTTTCGTCCCTTTAATTAGGTTAAAACTCTTCTTCTCTACCCCCTCTTTCATTCCCCACATTTTATTTCATCCAAAACCCTTAGACCGTCGCTGTCCACCGCCACCTTCCTCATCTCCGGCCACCCTCCGGCGTGGCGCTCCCATCGCTTCGCAGCCCCACACGCCTTGCCGACCATCACATAACCTCCACCTCACCTCACTGAGTATCCTCCTCCCATCAATAGACCCACTACACCTACCCAACTGTCCCCAGAACTCACCCATCCATCCAGCCACAGGGCGACTTAGGCATGCACGCCTAGGCCGCCCCGCGACCTGCCACCTTGCTCTTCACCTTCGCCGTGACAAGGAAAAGGCCTCCTGGTGATCTGATTAGGCCGTGAGGCTCTTTTCGTGTCTAACAGGTTCCACGCTCCGGTCGCCATTGACGGCAACTCGAGGAATCTCCACGCTCGCTCTGGGCTTCAGGACCGCAAGGCTCCAGGTGCAGCTCACTCGAGGAGGCATTGCGAAGATATCTGACCCAGCAAGAGAAGCTGCGAAGTCCGCAGCTGTGGAAATTGAATGATAGACTTCTGCGGGCGTGCGCGAGAGAAGGCCAGGAGTTTTAGTCCCACATCGTTAACTCACAAAGAGGTGGAGTGGTTTAAATTGTTTTTTTCATATCTGCTCTTCGCCTCCAGCTACACTTGGGGTGAGGTCCCTCACCTAACTCACTGCGCCTCGTTCGTGGTTTCACCTCACGGATCTGGTGCGACCCGACCCAACCCTGAGCACACCTTGCGCACCACCCTCACACCGATGCGCCTGGTTACGAGCGCGTGATCTGACCCGTTTATCCGGGCTCTGGGAGAGTGATAGCGGTTTCACGCGGTTTGTTAATTATGTCGTTGTAACGTGCAAAACCGATCAACTCTTAAATTTATATTCCTAGATAGGGGAGTATCTAGGGTCGTCCAAGGAGGCCAAAAGTTTGCAATAGTGATTCTCTTGCTTGGAATAAATCTCGACTTTCTTTTTGGTATTTTTCAATATATCATTTTTTTTCGTTTTTCAATTAAGACAACATGCAAAATGTTGGTGGGAAGGTAATTTACACTTCAATTTAACTACTTCTTCTAAGTGGCAAGTAGATCCTCTCCCTAAGCTCACTCTAGGTAAGTGGAGGCCTAGAATAATTAGGGAGAGGGAGTGGAAAATGCTAAAAAAAACAAAGCAAGTAGAAATGCAAAATAGAAAATTGCAAAGAAGGCAACTTAGATTGATGAAAAGTGTTTTACAAAAGAGCCTAGTAGAGGAATGCTTCTACTACTAGAAAAATTAAATTAAAAAAAAGCAAATACAAATCCTCTAGATAGATGGTGAAGAAGAGGGCTTCTTGCTCCAAGGTTGGTGGCTCCCAAGCTTGAAAAGAATCCTTCAACTCCTTCCTTGCAGTGCTCCGCCAATGTGATGTCCTCCAAGGCAAGCCCTAAGGGGGCGTGCCCTAAGCTTCTCTCCAAGGGTGGACTTCCACCCAAGGTCCTTCTCCCTTGCCTGGCCGTCCTCCTTGAAGTGGAAGAGTCCTCCTCCTTAGCGTGGCCCAAGTTGAATAGAGTGGGGAGAAGAAGGCACCAAAAGGGCTGGTGATGTGCCCCTTTAATCTCCTTCTCTACTCCTTCTTGGTCGTAGGTATAGGTGGTTTAGGTAGTAAATTACACTAATGGAGGATGCCTCAAAATGGTGGTAGGTGGTGGGTTTTTATAGAATAGGAAGGGGGCTAAGGTGTCCCTTGAAATGGAGGGCCAAGATGAAGAGATGGAGGTGGTTAAAGATCCTATGGCCAAGGTGAGTTGGCGCCACCTTAAGGGACACCAAGGGAGTAGTTATGGGTGTTGACACCCCTTGATGTTGGAGGCAAAAAGGGTTCTACAAGGTGGTCTAAGTTGGCGCCAAGAGGGATTCTAGGAGGGGTAGGTGGATGGCTAGGATGGCTTATGTGGGTAGGTGTAGGGTGGATTAAGGGCTGAAAGTTGGCGCCAATATAGAGGTGGTTAGGGGTAGTTTTTGGCACCAACTTAAGGTGTCTTTTGGTGGTGATAATGAGGTGAAGGGATGGCTAGGAGGTGGCGCCAACTAGAGTAGGGTAGCTAGCTTAGGTAGGCTTAAGTTGGTGGAGCTAGCTAGGGTTGACTTTGAAGGTGGTGGATGGCCAAGGAGCTGGTTGCTAGCTAAGCTAAGCTAAGCTAAGATAAGCTAGCTTAGCTAATGGAGGAGTACAGGAGAAGGTGTTGGAGCTAGGGTTGGAGGGAGGAGCTGAGGAGGAGAAGTCTGGAGCTGAAATTGGAGCTGGCTGCTGCTGAAGAGGCTAGCATGGAGCTACTCTAGCTGGATTAGCTTTCTAGTTCTTTGCTAGCTACTAAGTCGAGCTAAAGTAAGCTAGCTTCTACCATAATGAGCTGAGGTGAGCTAGGTCTGGTGCTCCCGGGGAGAATCAAGCTGGTTGAGGCAGCTTAGCTCAACTGAGCTGAGCTAATCTAAGTCCCCGGGAGTTGGACTTGAGCTTCCTGAGCTGGGATGAGTTCTTCTTCAGCTGGCTGGAGTTGAGTGGAGCTGGATGTAGCTGGATCTGAGCTAGGGTGAACTCCTGTCAACTCAGCTGAGCTAGCTAGAGCTCCCTGTGAACTAGTGGGAGCTGAGATGAGGTAGACTCAGCTAAGTTGAGCTGGATCTGAGCTGACTTGAGCTAGGGTGAGCTAAGATGAACTCTCTTGAGCTGCCATTCAGCTGAGATTAGCTGAATGGAGCTGGGATGAGCTAACCCTAGTTCAAGTGAGCTAGGTTCCAGCTGCGGTGAGCTGGATCAAGCTGAGGTGAGCTGGATCAGGCTGAGTTACAGCTAGTCTGGGCTTCTCCTTCACCATTTGCCTTCTTGAGTGCTAGGGTTTTAGGGATCTATGTATCTGTACATCCCTAACACTCACAAAAACATATTAAAAAGATAATAAAAAATGCAATGCATGCCTAACCTATTTTTTGCCTAAATGCAGCCTGTAACAACCTGATTCCCGAGTCCCTACGAGACACGAGAATCGGACCGACTCGACTAATCCCAAGACTTAGTCGTCCAACGAGGAAGTAACCAAAAGAGCAGTAAAATAAACCGCATTCAACATGAAATATAACTAGCAGTAACAAAATACAGTAGTAAGGAAAAGAACTACTACAGCATGTACCACCACAACAGTAGAAGAACATTTATAACATAACAAGAACTGCGAGTAAAGAAAAGTACAGAGAGTAACAAAAACTACTCACTACAGTGGAACAAAGAGGGCACAAAAGAACAGTGGTAACTCTACTGGACCCTACTCGGCCCAGCGTCCTCTACAGCCGCTGACCCTGGCTGCTCAACACCTGGTCCTGAAAAGTAACGAGTGTAACACGTCAGCGAAACGCTGAGTAGAGTGGCAGCTAAACTAAAGAAGCAGTAAAGTGTACAGCAGCTGTTTTATTTTCTTTCTTCCTTTATTTACGTCTTTCTATTATTTCATAATTTATCTATTTCTCAGATCCTTCACTTGATCTCGAATATTCCTCGTGGGAATGATCTTGATTGCAGTCTTTTCCGAACAGTAGAAGTAACACGTGGTGATCTCCTGGTCGGGAGAGTCCCCCGTGGTGATCCTACCCTCAGTCAACCACCCCAAGGTCACTGACAGACATAATGGTGACTACGGCACGCGCGGTAAACGCACGGGTAGCTACCCCGCACTGGCACGCGGTCAGTCATTTCCGTTAACGGGTGTGCCCAAAGCACAGCAAGGAGCCAGTATAGGGCAGAGCCCTCTCAGTAACAGGGGTCCAACCCCTCCACAGTAACCAAACAGGGGCCTTGCCCCTCCACAGTCCGCACACCCTCGCCTGACTACCCTGGTTTGCCCAGTGGGCCTAACAAGTCGGTGTAGGTGAGCTAGTAGAACCCCGGGGCCCGTGGGGTAGCTAGTACTCGCCCTACACTAGTAGCTCTCCTCGGTACTATGTACACGAGGGCCAACAAGTCGGTACAAAGTGGCCAGACCTAACCCCGGGTCCCTGGGGCGGCTGGCTCCACTCTGCACTAAGCAGGTAACAGGTGCTTCCCTGGCACTACGTACCCAAGAGACAACGCACCTCCACATCTTTCTTTCTCATTTCCTTTTCATTCTCTTTCCAGGAGTTCTACTCCTAATTCCCCGTAGGGTTCCAACTCTTTTAACTCAGCACATTCAGGTTTCACCTTTCCAGTTTCACATTCATACAACCCATATTCTCAATCATGTTCATTTATTCATAACAGGCAGCTGTTAAATCAATTTACAGGCAGCTATTATTTCCTTTCCACATTTTCCAAGACTGAAAAATGTATATTCATTTCGCTAGTTTTCCAGTCCTAGGATTCATGCCGTACCCTAGGATCTATCATTCAATCTAATTTTCCAGCCCTAGGATTCATGCAATACCCTAGGATCTATCATTCAATCTGGTTTCTCATTCCTAGGATTCATGCAATGCCCTAGGTTCTATTAATTGGTCCATAATTGTAACAAATTATGTTAATAATTTCTAAAGCCACTCTACAGCTACAACGGAAGTACTGGGGCGTGGTCAGAAATCCCGCGCGCCTCCGCAACCCCCGAGACTGCAATGGAACGGGGTCCTAACACAAGGATCAAACATAAGGGGTTTCTTAGAATAGTATATAATTACTGTAGATGGGTAGAGGATTTTATTCCGAAAAGAACGCAACTTGAAACGCGGAAAACGGACTCCGAACGGGCCCTAAACGGGTCGAAAACGACGAAACAGTCCAAAATCAGATGTCTGGAACCTCTTCCAGACATCTTAAAAAGTGGGTCAGATGGTACCTTTGTTCTGCGTAGTCTCTCAGACGTCCAGAAGCCTGCGGGGCTGTCTGGCCTAGTTCCCAGACGTCCAATGGTTACCCTGGACGTCTGGAAGTCCTTCCAGTCATCTGGCACTTCGGCCAGACGTCTGATTCGTGTTACATGCGAATCTCAGAACCTGCACGTACCCACTCCTCGTGCTCAGTACGGACGGTCGCAGAAAAGGAAGGACGAAAATAACTTACTTACCAGACGTCTGGACAGTCCTCCAGACGTCTTCACCATCGTCTGGTTGGAATCCCAGACATCTGATTCTGGAAAAATTTCCAGAATCAGAGCTCGACTCGCCCTCCGCCCGCGCCTCGTCCGCCTGCTGCTCGAGCTGCAGCAGCCCTCCAGCGACGCTCCACGCCCGCGGCTCCCCCCCCCGGCCGGCTCTAGCTGCCCCGGGAAGCTCGAGCCCTCACAACCGAGCGTCTCCTCCCTCGCGCAACACCTCCTCCCGCAACTCGCCGCGGCTGCCGCTGCCACCGCTTGCCGCGCTCGCACTCGCACTCTGGCTGGAAGAGGAAGAAGAAGGGAGCGGAGGAGATGAGAGTGAGGGAGAGGGCGAGGGCTCTTTCAAAAGCCACGTGGGGAGAGAGAGAGAGAGAGAGTGCCTGCGCCCGTAGGAGAGAGGGGAAAAGAGGCATCTGCAGGTCTGCGCTCGCAGGCGCGCAGACGAAATCCACAGTGCCGCAGAAATCAAATCCCAGACGTCTGGGCCACCTCCCAGACGTCTTGAAGCCGCGTTCGTAACACAGCCCAAAAACCCGTTTGCGGAGTAAAATCCTAAGAGCTAGGTTTGTTTTAATGCATCAGAATGATGATAAACTGGCGTTTATCAGAGAGCATCCCAAGAGTGGTTTATAGAGGGAGAGAGACGCGCGGGTGTGGGTAGAGGGTTAGGTTTTGTGCTTTGCTGTGGTTGTGCAGGGAAGGAAGAAGGAAGGAGTGAAGCAAACACTTAACCACTGCTAGCAAGGGAAGAAGAGAAGGAAGTAGAAGGCAAACAGAGGCAAAAATGAAGAAGGAAGGAAGCATTGAAAAGATAAGGAAGAGGTGAAGGAAAAAAGAGAAGAACTGAAGAAGAAAAGAAATAAAAAGACAAGCAGAAGAAGAAGAGGAACTGAAGCAAAGGAAGCAGAGACAAGTAAGAAGACCCGTAGAAGACTGAAGAAAATAGAAAGAAGAGTAGAGAAAGAAGAAGAGGAATCAAAGAAGGGAAAACACACTTTTAAGACGTCTGATCCCATGATTAGACGTCCAATTCTTTCTTTTTACCTCAATTACTTTTCAAACTCATGCATTTATATTTGAATTAAGTTTTGAGTAATTAAAGTGTTCGATTACATTCTAGAGATTAGTAGTAAATTCCAATTGCTCCCTGTGTTCGACTTCGGTTACTCCGATTTTCGAGTAATAAAACTTTTATTTGTTGATGTCCCAAATTAAACCCTAACTCTGGCCGGACCTCCTCAGCTCAACTTGGCCGGAATTCCACCCCAAATTCCTCTCCTTCTTCTCTGTCCAAGGTGTCCAGCAAGCTTCGGTGAGCCCCCCTCCCCTTCCACTTTGCTCTGCCACGAAACCAGTCGCAGAGTCGTCTTCCTCATCCTCCTCTGCATCGCGCAACACCCGCGCGCACTGCCCTAGCCCCGCCGTCGTCTTCCTCCACTGGGCGCTTTCTTCTCCGACGATAGCAGGTACTGTCGTCTGCCTCTTCGTACCCATTCATCCCTTTAATTAGGTTAAAACTCTTCTTCTCTACCCCCTCTTTCATTCCCCGCATTTTATTTCATCCAAAACCCCTCGACCGTCGCTGTCCACCGCCACCTTCCTCATCTTCGACCACCCTCCGACGAGGCGCTCCCATCGCTCTGCAGTCCCACACGCCTCGTCGACCATCACATAACCTTCGCTTCACCTCACTGATTATCCTCCACCCGTCTATAGACCCGCTACACCTACCCAACTGTCCCCCAAACTCACCCATCCATCCGGCCACAGGGCGACCTAGGCATGCATGCCTAGGCCACCCCGCGGCCTGCCACCTTGCTCTTCACCTTCGCCGTGACAAGGCGAAGGCCTCCTGGTGATCTGATTAGGCCGCGAGGCTCTTTTTGTGTCTGACGGGTTCCACGCTCTGTCCGCCATTGACGGCAACTTGAGGAAGCTCCACTCTTGCTCCAGGCTTCAGGACCGCAAGGCTCCAGGTGCAACTCACTCAAGGAGGAATTGCAAAGATATCTGACCCAGCAAGAGACGCTGCAAAGTCCGTAGCTGTGGAAATTGAATGATAGACTTCTGCTGGCGCACACAAGAGAAGGCCAGGAGTTTTAGTCCCACATCGTTAACTCGCAAAGAGGTGGAGTGGTTTAAATTATTTTTTTCATATCTGCTCTTCGCCTCCAGCTACACTTGGGGTGAGGTCCCTCACCTAACTCACTGCGCCTCATCCGTGGTTTCACCTCACGGATCTGGCGCGACCGACCCGACCCTGAGCACACTACGCACACTGCCCTCACACCGGTGGGCTTGGTCACGGGCGCGCAATCCGACCCGTTTATCCGGGCTCTGGGAGAGCGTCTCGAGAGTGGTTTATAGAGGGAGAGAGATGCGCGGGTGTGTGTAGAGGGTTAGGTTTTGTGCTTTGCTGTGGTTGTGAAGGGAAGGAAGAAGGAAGGAGTGAAGCAAACACTTAGCTACTACTAGCAAGGGAAGAAGAGAAGGAAGAAGAAGGCAAACAGAGGCAAAAATGAAGGAAGGAAGCCATTGAAAAGAGAAGGAAGAGGCGAAGGGAAAAAGAGAAGAAGAACTGAAGAAGAAAAGAAATAGAAGACAAGCAGAAGAAGAAGAGGAGCTGAAGCAAAGGAAGCAGAGACAAGTAAGAAGACCCGTAGAAGACTGAAGGAAATAGAAAGAAGAGTAGAGAAAGAAGAAGAGGAATCAAAGAAGGGAAAACACACTTTTAAGACGTCTGATCCCATGATCAGACATCCAATTTTTCTTTTTACCTCAATTACTTTTCAAACTCATGCATTTATATTTGAATTAAGATTTGAGTAATTAAAGTGTTCAATTACATTCTAGAGATTAGTAGTAAATTTCAATTGCTTCCTTTGTTCGACCTCGGATACTCCAGTTTTCGAGTAATAAAACTTTTATTTGTTGACGACACTTGATCACCTATACTACGACGTAATTAACTGTTAAAACACGATCGAGATTAGCCGTGTCAACATTTTGGTGCCGTTCCCGAGGAGCAATGGACAATTTATCACTAGTCTCTACATTCTTTTTATCATATTGAACACTAACTTGCCCTACTTTGCTTTGTTGTGATCTTGCAGGTATTTCAAGAGAAAATCCCTCCGGCAAGTCAACCACTCCAGCCAGGTAATTTCTTTTCTTCCTTAAACCATCCCCTAATCCTGAAAAGACAAAAGGAAGAAATTAATTTAGGAATCAATTGCCTTCTTTCTATAGTAATCACCATCTTTAAGGCAAACGTTTCCTGATTTTGCGAAAATTTTTCAAATCTTCGTGAAGTTGGAGCGATTTTTTTTAGATTCTATCCCACAAATTCCTGTGCCTAATAGAAATCACATTTAATCTCTGTAGACAACACACTTCTTGTTTTTAAGTCCAAAGAGAACCTTTTCAAAAAGAAAAAGAGGATTGGAAATAGAACCAAATTAGGGTTTCTACAGTAGGGTCTTGAAGTGTTAGTCACACATGCCTACATAAAAGGAAATAAACCCTCCCGCATCAGTGTGCTACCCAAGCCCTTGATTGAAGAAATATAAACAAGACAAACCCTAAGAAAAATTGAGCTCTAAAATCACTTGAATCTTAAAAGTCTTGGGCCTAATAACCTGGGAGTTGAATCAGGGTGATCACTAGGCTCCAAGCCTAGAATCATTCTGCCATCTATAGGATAGGTTAGGTGAAGTTGGTCCCTTGGGTCAACCAACCTCTAAATTAGGTCACAACATCAAAACATCTAAAGTTTAACTGAGAACCCTAAAGCACCTTTGAAATAAAAGTGGTAGACTTAAGAGGTCAAGGTCCCCATTCTGGTCTACCTGGAATCTCAGTGACAAGAGAGGTTGGGTGGGGGAAACCTTGTAACCCGTGGGGACACTCTACCGTGTAGGGGTCTTTGCGTAACTCTCCCTCTTTGGTTGCCCTTTTAATTCTCAAGTGGACAATCTTCTGATCCAGGGGTACCATCTGCCTCGAACCTCCATAGTCATCCAAACGTCTTTGGGTGTCTTGATTGGGTCAAAAACATCTCCGGTCCCTCATCTTTTCTCTTTAGAGCACACACACATTTTCAGTGGGACTCGTTATTCAGATCTGATCGCTTCATAACTTGATTCTACATCTTGATTCCACCACCTGATCCAAATATGCAGCCAAACCACCTAGAACTACCATTCAAGAAACCTGAATATCGGAGATCCATGAGAGATAAAATGATTGATTGCTATGAAAAAGAAGAAACCTCAACACTAGTAGGAAACATTCAGGTTGATGTCCCAACAACCACAACCTTTATCATAACCTGTGCCCAAGTACTATTAGCAGAAGCCACAAAAGGATCAACCCGTGACTTGCTCATTACTAGATACATTGAGATAGAAAAACTGCATAATCTTGAATACCTTCAATGTATGACAAATCCTCGACTTTGGAAGCAACACCAAGATAGTCTTGAAAAACGGGAAGAGATAATGAGATTAGTAAAACAAATTATTGACCAAAAGTACCCATACATACCACAAATAGAGGATGAACCATCTTAGGACAACATCGAGGATCAATCTGATCTCGGGTTCGAGACACAAAATGGTTGTGGATTCCCAACTCAGATGGAGTATAATGTGCTTGATATTGAAGAAGGTTGGGAAGCTCTAAATGTAGGAAAATACCATGTTGAGCCCATTCTAGAATCCCAAAACTCCTGCAAGTATGAGAGTAGAACTGAACCTCTCGAGGGTATAAATTCCGTCCCTTATTCTGATAAGGTGACCCTCGAAGGTTATTCGAACCTAGATTCTAGTGATTCAACCCACATCCTAAGCCCAGAATCTAGATCTGAAACCTATTTTGATGATTTCAAGGCCCCATATGAAGAAGATCAATCTTTTAATGAAGAATATGATTTTGGGCCTTTATTTGATGAATATCCCTCGCCAACATCCTCAAAGGAACGAATCGATTTTTCGAAAGTCATGCCAATCTACGACACAGAAATCGAGGAGTTGGACGAGTGGGGTTTCAATTGGGTCTGCCCTACTAGCTTAGAATCTGAGCCTCTACCAGATAGGGACACCTTTTGAAGCTCAGAATTAACATTTAAGCTAGACCCCAGTCAAGCTTCTGAATCTACAACATATGATTTATTCTATGGTGGAACTCATGATCTTGAATCTCATTCCGATTTTGATTTTCGCAAACTCTCCGATGACTTTGAATCTGACCATAACATCGGAGAAAATCAGCTTTCTGATTTTAACAAGCCAATTCTCTTTGAAGCCACCTGCTCCACATATACAGAATCAATCAAAATCCGATTCTACCTCTACCCGCAACCGGACTCAATTTCTATTCTGATTCACCTCTCATTGAGCCATTTGTAGAAGATTCAACTCCATATCTATACCATGTATCGGGCATTGATCAGACCGAAAAGCAAGAGCCATCATTCTTTGATCACCTTTATAAGGTTTCCACACCATATATTGACTATTTTTCGGAACCCTACTCTGACCAGGCTGAGTCGACTCAGCCTAAACTTGAGTTTTCACTTCCATATCCATCAGAACTACATTGCATATGGTGGGTTTCACATCTGTTGATCTACATCTATCAACCCACCAAACTTATTGGGTTTGGGCTACATCATCAGCCGACTGATCTTAACAAGCACTTGGTTGGACCAACCAGGCTCTTAATCAAGGTGCTTGTTTTACAAAATTCTGCTGATTTGACCATTCCCTCTCCACCCCATTTTCCACTCGGCTGAAGGCATTGAATTTAGTGCTTAACGAGAGGCAACCAGTCATCCCAAAAATAGAGACCCGTCTGATTATCCGTCTGTACTCCACGTCCATTGCACCTTGAGCTCAGCCTTAGACAGTTGATCCCACGTCTAGTACACATACCAGAGCTTGAAATCGTTCACATCAGTCATTTCCGACCAATTCACCCACCCGATGTATCCTGTTCTAAGTCCCTGACCTCAACACTATTTCACACCCTCTGTTTACAATGACATTGCAAAACTTAAGCATGGGGGGGTGATAAAGTGCATACATACAGAACCAAGAAAAAATCAGAAGGATTCTCGCACAAAAAAATTCACATATGTCAAAAACACAAAAAAATTGAAAAATTATGAAAAAGAATAAAAAATGGGGGAGGGAGGAAATTTTGTGAACCACATAATCATAAGGAGGAGAAAAAGAACAAAAAGGACAAAAGGAGCACAATATGAAAAAGAAAAAGAGGTAGTCATTAGTAAAAGATTAAGGAATTAACTGAAGTTCTAGACCAGACCAAGAAAAGAAATAAAAGAAAAGTGCTAAGGAGGCATAACAAGAGATTAGCGGGAACGCTGGTCTTAGGCCTCTTGGGCTAGACTTTTTATCTTAAAAATTCATGTATCCGCTAAAATCTGGATAATCCTCAAGAGGTTGGGGAAAATGCGAAGCTTAAGTATTAGGTCTAAGGCTTAAGAAGTATTCGGCCTCGTTAACTGACCTTCGGCTTGCGGGATTCGGTAACCTAAGCACCCCAAATTCACACACAGTCTGGTTCAGTGCGTATAAATATCCAAATCACGCAAAAGCGTTTAATGTTCTGAAAAAGTCACCTAGATTAGGAACGGCCAATCAACACAAGTTAATTTGGATGAGTTCCCGACGTGGAGAGGCAGGAAATTCCCCTCGAAGACGCGTAACAACATATCATCTCCTCGGTGCTTGTCTCTTAGGATATTTAAATATCCTACTGGGGCATGTAAGCACTCTGCTGGTTCAGATACCATGGGTGGCATTATCACGAAATGTCGATCGTTAGGGTCTGAATTTGGCCACGGAACGCCATGAGCGAGATTATCTCAAAATCTCAAAAGCCAGGGTTCTGGGGGTTGCCATGGGCGAGGTTATCTCGAAATCTCGATAGCTAGGGACCCTTAAGGATTGATGATGGGGACGAGGAATTCGATACAGACCGTGTTGAGAAGCTAATCTGAAGCTAGAAATAAAAGGAAAAGAGAGAGAAAAGCTCTCCAAACAAATAAATCTTCTATCTCTCTCTTACAAAAACACAATGCAAACTGAACCTAGGCTAAAAATGTCTCAAGCACGGGTGCTTTAACCGCGGAGTCCAACAAACCCTAGGTTAGTTTCTGTGGGCCTTACAAACCTTTGTGGAGGACTGAGGCGAAAGTGGGTCAGGTCCATATTTTGGTTGGTACTTGAATACCTCTAGGCCTATTGTCGGCATTCTGACCTAATCACAAAAGAAAAAGAGAAGCACTTATCATAATTGATGACAGACACTCAGGGTCTAGAATGGAAGTTAAAACCTTAAAATTTTGCTAAGGGACTAGCAAAAGCTAGGCATGGGGGTATGATGAGAGCCTCATCATGAGCCATAACTAGCTCATTTTGACCTAATAAAGAGAATAAAAGCTCCTGCACAACCTAGAAGAGGGCTTAATTGGAGGAATAAGTGTTCTGAGAAGAAAACATGAAATAAAGGTTAAAACTGTAATTTTATCATTGTAGTACATAAACGAAATTTCTCAGAGATAGAGCATAGGTCAAATGGTCTAAATGAGATAAAAAGTGGGTTGAATCAATCAGAAATGGGTTCATGTGTAATCTAAGAATTAAATGACATTTGGTAACCCTAAAATAGACCTGCTTAATTCAACAAGGTTTCGATCAGGATAAAAATTAATTAAATCCTCTAAAAATCATGTAAAAATACCCCCTAGGGTTTGGAACATTCAATTTGGCCTTTGGAACCTAGTTTGACCTAGATTAGGGTCCTAGCTCATCAATTGAACTAATTTGGGTTTTTACGCAAAATTTCCAGTCAAACGTGGTCAAACCTAAAATCCAACTTCACCATTTGATTCCTTAGGTCGAAATTAGGTTTTTACCAAAATTTGGACCTAAGGGGAGGTCATCTTGACCAACTTTGTAATTTTGTACACCTAGTCACATTTTGGTCCCTATCTTTTGAAAACCATCACATAGAACCCCCTAGCTTCCTCGCCAATATTACAATCAGGTCCCTCCACCATTATTGGGGAGAGATCCTGCTCCGGCGAGGATTAGAGAGGGAATACTCTCTGATCCCTCAGAGATCCCCTCCCAGAAATGGAAGGGAGATTCTTTGAGGAATCCCCTTCCATCTGAGCCCGACCATGATCCCAAATTTGCACCCAATCTCTCGTGCGAACACACAAGAGATTTGGGTATCTAACCACCTTCCATCTCCGGTGAGACGTCGGTGGCTAGAAGCTTGCCCTCCACGCACCAGAAGCACTGTCAAGAACCTATAAATTAAACCCTAACTCCGGCCGGACCTCCTCAGCTCAACTTGGCCGGAATTCCACCCCAAATTCCTCTCCTTCTTCTCCGTCCAAGGTGTCTAGCAAGCTCCGGCGAGCCCCCCTCCCATTCCACTTCGCTCTGCCACGAAACCAGTGGCAGAGTCGTCTTCCTCATCCTCCTCCGCATCGCGCAACACCTGTGCGCGTTGCCCTAGCCCTGCCGCCATCTTCCTCCACTGGGCACTTTCTTCTCTGACGATAGCAGGTACTGTCGTCTGCCTCTTCGTACCCATCCGTCCCTTTAATTAGGTTAAAACTCTTCTTCTCTACCCCCTCTTTCATTCCCCGCATTTTATTTCATCCAAAACCCCTCGACCGTCGCTGTCCACCTCCACCTTCCTCATCTCCGACCACCCTCCGGCGAGGCGCTCCCATCGCTCTGCAGTCCCACACGCCTCGCCGACCATCACATAACCTTCGCCTCACCTCACTGAGTATCCTCCACCCGTCTATAGACCCGCTACACCTACCCAACTGTCCCCCAAACTCACCCATCCATCCGGCCACAGGGCGACCTAGGCACGCATGCCTAGGCCAACCCACGGCCTGCCACCTTGCTCGTCACCTTCGCCGTGACAAGGCGAAGGCCTCCTGGTGATCTGATTAGGGCGCGAGGCTCTTTTCGTGTCTGATGGGTTCCACGCTCTAGCCGTCATTGACGGCAACTCGAGGAAGCTCCACGCTTGCTCCAGGCTTTAGGACCGCAAGGCTCCAGGTGCAACTCACTCGGGGAGGCATTGCAAAGATATCTGACCCAGCAAGAGACGCTGCGAAGTCCGCAGCTGTGGAAATTGAATGATAGACTTTTGCGGGCGCACACGAGAGAAGGCCGGGAGTTTTAGTCCCACATCGTTAACTCGCAAAGAGGTGGAGTGGTTTAAATTATTTTTTTCATATCTGCTCTTCGCCTCCAGCTACACTTGTGGTGAGGTCCCTCACCTAACTCACTGCGCCTCATCCGTGGTTTCACCTCACGGATCTGGCGCGACCCGACCCGACCCTGAGCACACCTCACGCACCACCCTCACACCGATGCGCTTGGTCACGGGCGTGCAATCCGACCCGTTTATCCGGGCTCTGGAAGAGCGTCTCGAGAGTGGTTTATAGAGGGAGAGAGATGCGCGGGTGTGTGTAGAGGGTTAGGTTTTGTGCTTTGCTGTGGTTGTGAAGGGAAGGAAGAAGGAAGGAGTGAAGCAAACACTTAGCTGCTACTAGCAAGGGAAGAAGAGAAGGAAGAAGAAGGCAAACAGAGGCAAAAATGAAGGAAGGAAGCCATTGAAAAGAGAAGGAAGAGGCGAAGGAAAAAAGAGAAGAAGAACTGAAGAAGAAAAGAAATAGAAGACAAGCAGAAGAAGAAGAGGAACTGAAGCAAAGGAAGCAGAGACAAGTAAGAAGACCCGTAGAAGACTGAAGAAAATAGAAAGAAGAAAAGCAAGGCACTACAGAGAAAGAAGAAGAAGAATCAAAGAAGGGAAAACACACTATTAAGACATCTGATCCCATGATCAGATGTCCAATTCTTTCTTTTTACCTCAATTACTTTTCAAACTCATGCATTTATATTTGAATTAAGTTTTGAGTAATTAAAGTGTTCGATTACATTCTAGAGATTAGTAGTAAATTCCAATTGCTCCCTGTGTTCGACTTCGGTTACTCCGATTTTCGAGTAATAAAACTTTTATTTGTTGACGACGCTTGATCACCTATACTACGACGTAATTAACTGTTAAAACACAATCGAGTTTAGCTGCGTCAACACCGGGGTTTGCTAAAAGCTTATTAACGTTTCTGTTCAACAATTGAATCTGATAAGCCAAAGCCTGAGTAGCCCTGGCTTGATGGGCCTTTATCTTCCTCTGCAGGATTGATGGTTTTCTTTCTTGATAGGCAGAGGATATATGTATGGAATTCTCACTTAATGTTTCAAATAATGCCCAGGCTTCATCCTCAGTTTTGGTCATGAAGGTTCCTGCACAAGCTGCATCGATGGTTTTCCTATGCCTTTCAGATAATCCGTTATATAACCTTTTGACCAACTGCCATCTTGGCACCTGATGGTGGGGACATAACCTAAGAAGGTCATTAAAGTGCTTCCAAGTCTCGTGAAACTGCTCCCGTTCTTGTTGAGTAAAACCCATAATCTCTCTTCTGTAATGGTTGGTCTTACTCATAGGGAAATAGTTTTTCAAGAATTCTCCCTTAAGGGTGGCCCAATCATTTACCCTTGCATCGAGGGTATGATACCAGTACTTGGCCTTATCCTTAAGGGAGAATGGAAATAGAGTCCTCATTAGGTGTTCATCAGTAAAGCCCTGGAGCTTCATAGTGGAATAGACCTCGGTGAATTCCTCAAGATGCCTGTAGGGATCCTCCCTAGCAGTACCATAAAAAGAGGGGAGCAAAGATATGGTGTTTCTCTTGATTTCATATGGATTATCGACTCTAGGTCTTCAGATAGGTAGGGCTTGGTGGGTTATAGGTGGCGGTCGACTTTTCGCTTAGCATTATAGTATTTAAGTGGTGGAAAAATTGACGAATCAAAAACAATGAAAATAACCACTCGCAGAAGAGCGGGTCGTATCCACAGGGAGGCAATGATGCAATCAATACTTAGTTATTTAATGTTATTTCGGATAGGTCGAAATTCCTTTTCAAATTGGGCTTAAAATGTGAAGGAAAGTAGATTTGCAATAACCTAAAAAGTTAAGGGTGTAAGTGCAGTTTTCCCTCACAGAAATCCTGAATAAATTTAGGATGAATTAGTGCAATTTTCACGTGATGTGTACTAAAGACAATTAGTACTTAAATCAGGTCCAAAATCAATTTTTAAACTAGCCAATATTAATACCATGCAATTAGAAAGAACTGTGAGTGCTTGAATGCAATTCTGCCACAATATAATAATAATAATAATAAAATGAAATTGGTGGCAATGGCATTGAATGCAATTTCTAATTCCAACAAAAATAGAGCATTTGCTCTCTTTCTTCCTTGCAAGAGAGAGAGGGCGCCGCGAGGGTCGATGCAAGGTTCAAGAGGACGGCGAGGTCGAGAGCTTTCCGACGGTGGCAGCGGCAGCGGCAGCGGAGGTGGCCGGAGGTGGCCGGAGGTGAAGAACGCCGGTTTGCTGGAGGGCGGCTGCTGCTGTGGCTGCTCGAGCGGGCACGCGTGCGCGGTTGTGTGCTGGCAGGAAGCGCCTGCAGGTGGCGTGGAGGCGCGCAGGGTGGAGTGCACCTGCAGCTGGCGGTGGGGCACGCTGGAGAGGGTTGGGCTTGGATGTGAGCGCACGCTGTGGCGTGGGGTGGTTTCCTGCAGTAGCGAGCGGGCGGAGAGGAACGCAGGGACGCGCCTTCAGTAGCGAGTTGGAGCGGCAGGAGGAAGGCGCGTGGGCAGGGGTGGCGTGATGGCGCTATGCAGCGCCTATGGGTGCGGGCGCGCAACGTTGAGGCGTGCTGCAAGGACTGCTGGAAGGGAGGATGTGGGCGCACCTGGCAGGATGAAGACGTAGCGCCTGCGGGTGCTTGAAGGTAGAGCGGTAGGCGCTGGAAGGAGGAAGCGCGGGCTTGGGGGCGAGCGCCCGCTGTGGCATGGGGGCGGTGAAGGCAGGAAGGCGCGCGCACTGGTGTGCGCCTGCAGGTGCTTGAAAGATGGCGAGCGGGCAGAGTTGAGGTGCGGGGGCTGGCGCGCGGTTGCCTGCAACATGCAAGGAGGCTGCGCCGATGGCGGTGTGCGAGCGGAGAGACTTTTTCCCCGCAAGGGGAAGAGGACGCAGTGCGGCACAGTGCACGCTTTTCTTTTTTTTTCTCTCTGGCTGCCTCTTCTTCTCTCCCCTCTTCTTTTTAAGTTCTCCCCTCACCGCGTTAGTTCAGGGATTTTCCCAAATCCCCGGTCATGGCTGTTGAGAAAGGCGGCGCCAGAAGTTTTGCCCAATGTCCGATGGGGGAGGGGGAAAGAGAGTTGCGGTTGTTTGGGGAATTTTATCCCCCCACCCTTGCTCTTTGTGTATTTTATTACCTGCACATAAAAACAATAGAATCATGAAGTTATAGAATGTTATAACTTAAATTATGAGGTGTACAAATCTTCTATAACTTAATTACCATTATTAACACACCTAAATTGTATAATTAAAGATACTTAGGCTTAATAATAGTCCATTTTAATGGACTCATCAAATACCCCCACGCCTAAGATTTGCTAGTCCCTAGCATAAATAATAGAAATAATCAGAAGATTTCTTCTTTTCTTGTTTCAAAACTTTAGAAATCCAGACAAATGTGAAGTGTTGATAGCCTAGGTAACAGATTCAAGTGAAAGAGCCCATTCGCATTGGGAGTTCATACATTACCCTTGGCAAAAATTTCTGTCGAGATAGGCAACTACTTCCCTTGGGGATAAAGCAGACGATAATCTGTAATTTGACCCCGGCGTTTGGCTTAGGTAGGAGATATCAAGTTGGATGGATTTTTATTTGGTGGCACACACTCAACTGGTGCTACATATAGTCTAGTACTGTAGACTCTAGCTCTCTAGACTATTAGACAAGTCAACTCTGAGAGAGGCTATACAACTGTGATCTCTTGATGTTCCTGGGCCCTCTCTTTTCTTTCTTTCTGAGATCACGAATCTCGCCAGATTTAGAAATTACAGTCACTATTTGGTGGCCTCACATGGCATCCACACTTCAATTCAAGTCCTACTAACTCTACAACTAAGTTAGAGTTCTCAACCAGTATTCAGGCGATCAGAAATACTAGAAGGTAGGTATGGGTCATATTTGGTGGAACGCGATAGGTGTTTTGCTGCCTCAGAAACAGTGTTACATCATACACTTTTTTTTTTTTAATATAACTTTTTTTTTCTTCTTCTTCTTCTTTCTATTTCTTCTTTTTGTACTTCTTTTCTCTTTTTCTTCTCTTCTTTATATATATACATATATATTTATTTATTTTGTTTCTTTTTCAATCAACACAACATGATACGAACTTTTATTTATGAGGCATTATTAGGGATGATGATGGTCAAAAGGAAGTTGTGTGGCTTATTTGGTGGAAGTGCCTATTCTCGGCACCTGGAAGGAATGGATAGGACAGGCGTATTTCTGACCTTTGACACTATTACCCTCCTTCAGCTGAGGACTCTATGAAGGACGGTCGTAACCATCCACCATAGTTATAGCTTTATTAAGACTCAATCTCTGTGTATTTTCCTTATTTGGTGACTCTCAGGAATTCACTCAAAGTACGCACATAGGAACAGAGAGTGAAAACTACGCCTAACTCTGAAGTATCATCATCTAATTATCCAGAACTTAAGAGTCCTTGCACTAGACTTAGCACACCAGTAATCTCTCTACTTCTTCTCACAAATATGAGGTGGATTTATTAGAAGATAGTATGCCTGACTCTCTATGAACTGTCCAAGGGTTCAATAGGCTACAAATGCTTATTGGTTTTCCCAAAGGATCCATTACCAAGTCTACGTGCTCGTGAAATAAATGTACTGGATTCTAAACTTAAGAAATAATTCCGGAAGAAAAACCTCCAATAAAGGTATTTTACTAGGGACTAACCTAATCAACTCAATAAAAGATTTTTTTTTTTAATAAATATGTATGTAAATATTTATAAATGCTATAAACACTATAAACATTCTCAGGTTATATCCCCCCATGCCTAAGACTGACAATGTCCTCATTGAAAAAAAATATAGACATAGAAGAATATCACCTGAGGAGGAGAGTGGGAGGAACTAAGGCTCCTCAAGCCGTAGTGCGTCCAAAACCTGGCCATCTGAAAGAGAAATATACGGTTTAAGTTGCTAGCCATTTACTTCAAAGTTTGCACCTGAAATAGGGTTCCTGATCTCTATAGCTCCATGAGGGAAGGTATTAATCACAACGTAAGGCCCATCCCAACGGGACTTGAGCTTTCCAGGAAATAATTTCAGTCTAGAATTGAAAAGCCAGACCCATTGGTTGGGCTCAAAAGTCTTTCTAATGATGTGCTTGTCATGGAAGACTTTTGTACATTGCTTGTAAGCTTAAGAAGTTTCATAAGCTTCATTACGAAGCTCCTCAAGCTCACTTAATTCCAACATACGTGCTCTTCCCACTTTATCCAGATTTAAGTTAACGTTTTTAGTGGCCCAATAAGCTTTATGTTGGATTTCAACGGGAAGGTGGCACGCTTTTTCGTAGACAAGACGGAAAGGAGACATACCCAAGGGAGTCTTATATGCAATTCTGTGGGCCCAAAGAGTGTCATTTAGTGTTTTAGACCAATCCTTTCGATCAGGCCTGACAGTTTTTTCTAAAATTCTCTTAATCTCCCTATTAGACACTTCAACTTGCCCACTCGTTTGGGGATGATAAGGTGTGGCTATCATGTGATTTACTCCCAAATTTTGGAGTAGTCTAGTGAAGTGTACATTCTTAAAGTGAGGTCCACCATCACTTATGATCGTCCTTAGGCACCCATACCGAGAAATGATATTAGCCTTAATAAAGCCCAAGACCACAGAATGGTCATTGGTTCGCGTCAGGATGGCTTCTATTCATTTTGATACATAATCAACAGCCACAAGGATGTATTCATATCCGAAGGACACAGGAAAGGGACCCATGAAGTCAATGCCCCAAATATCAAAGATTTCAACAGGGAGGATAGGTTGTTGGGGCATCTCATCCCTTTTTCCAATGGTTCCCGTTTGCTGGCAATGTAGACATGCGCCCACATACGTATGTGCATCTCGGAATAATGTGGGCCACCAAAAACTAGACTGAAGAACCTTATGAGCAGTCTTCTTCCCACTAAAATGTCCCCCACAGTGGAGGTCATGCCAGAAACTCAGAACACTTCTTTGTTCCTCATCAGGGATGCAACGGCGAAACAGCTAGTCAGGGCCTATTCTAAAAAGCTCGGGTTCCTCCCAGTGATAAAATTTAGCATTAGCGATAAACCTGTCTCGCTTTTGCTTGTCCCAAGTACTAGGGGTGATGCCTGTGACCAGATAGTTCACTATGTCAGTGAACCAAGGAGTTTTAGTTTCCACGGCCATTAGAGACTCATCAAGGAAAGTCTCTTGAATACCGCCAGCGGGGTTTGATGCCTCAATAGGGATCCTAGACAAATGGTCTGCTACCACATTCTCAACTCCTTTCTTGTTTTTAATTTCCAGGTCAAATTCTTGGAGTAGCAAAATCCAACGAATTAGGCGAGGTTTGGTGTCCTTTTTAGCCAGAAGATGCTTAAGGGCCGAATGATCAGTGAACACCACAACCTTGGATCCCAAAAGATAAGACCGAAACTAGTCCAAAGCAAATACTACAGCAAGTAAGTCCTTTTCCGTGACCATGTAGTTTTACTGAGGATCCGTAAGGGTCTTGCTGGCATAATGCAGCACATGAGGTTTGCCATCAACCCTTTGACCTAAGACCGCTCCCACTGCAAAATCAGAAGCATCGCACATAATCTCAAATGGGAGGGTCCAATCTGGCGCTTGGAGAATCGGTGCGGTAATGTGGGCTTTCTTCAAAGCTTGGAAAGCCTCGCCACATCTATTATCAAAATCGAAGGAGATATCCTTTGCTAACAGGGCGTAGAGTGGCTTAGAGATTTTACTGAAGTCTCTAATGAAGCGCCTATAAAATCCAGCATGGCCAAGGAAAGATCTAACATGACGAACATTGGCGGGCAATGGAAGCTTAGAGATGGAATCGAATTTTGCGGTGTCCACCTCTAATCCTCTCTCGGAAACTACATGCCCTAACACAATGCCCTGCTGGACCATAAAGTGGCTTTTCTCCCAACTAAGCACCAGTTTTGCCTCTTCACAACGGGTTAAGACTTTATCAAGGTGCGAAAGGCATAGGTCAAACGACGAGCCATAAATGGAGAAGTCATCCATGAAAATTTCAACGAACTCGTCGATCATATCAGAGAAGATAGCCATCTTACAACGTTGGAAAGTGGCAGGTGCATTACATAACCCGAATGGCATTCTGCGGAATGCAAAAGTGCCGTAAGGACTCGTGAAGGTGGTACATTCCTGATCATCAGGAAAAACGGCTATCTGATTGTACCCAGAGTACCCATCAAGAAAATAAAAGTACCTGTTCCTCGCCAATCATTCCAAAATTTGATCGATAAACGGTAAGGGGAAATGGTCTTTCTGGGTAGCCGTGTTTAAACGGTGGTAATCAATGCAGACCCTCCAACCAGTTGAGGGTCTAGTGGTCACCAGTTCTCCTTGGTCATTCCCCTCCACAGTGATTCCTGCCTTTTTCGGAACTACATGAATCGGACTAACCCATTTACTATCTGAAATGGGATAGATAATCCCTGCATCTAGCCATTTCAGAATCTCCTTTTTAACAACCTCCTGCATATTTGGATTGAGCCTTCTCTGCATGTCTCGGAAAGGCTTCACGGACTCGTCCGTGTAAATATGATGCATGCAAAGAGAGGGATCAACACCCTTAATATCAGTAATTGTCCAGGAAATTGCTTCCTTGTGCCTTTGTAAACACTCAAGTAGAGCTCCCTCCTGCAATTTAGATAATGCTGACGAGATAATAACGGGGAGCGTGTTATTAGGGACAAGGAAAGCATATTTCAATGTGCTCGAGAGGGGTTTCAACTCCAATTCAGGAGCCTTTTGGATTAAGAGTTTTAGTTGAGATGTCCCCGCTTCAGGCAGCGGATCTACCTTCACAGTCTAGGGTGGGGACAGAGACTTAGTGTGTATCTCCAGCAACTCTTCTAGTTCGGGAATTTTCCTTTCAGTTTCTTTGATAATCGAGGGATGGTCCTGAGTTATGACCTTCTGAAGGGGATCTCTACATAAGAGTGTTGGAGTAGTCTCTTCAATTATTTCATCAACGACCTCAATCTGTGAACAATCTTCAAATCTGGATTGCTTGTAAGTATGAAAAACATTCAACCGGATCTTCTTGTTCCCAAAGCCCATTTTAAGTGCCCCGGATCTACAATTTATAGAGGCATTGGCTGTGGCCAAAAAGGGGTGTCCCAGAATAATGGATGGCTTTGTGGGCTTATTAGACAGGACAGTATCAAGTACCAGAAAGTCAACGGGGAAGAAGAAATCCTCCACTCTCACAAGGACATCTTCCAACAATCCCCGCGGTGCCTTAAGTGATCTGTCTGCAACCTAGAGGATTACTGGACTAGGCTTCAGCTTTCCTCCTCCCAACAGGTCGTAGACAGAGCTCGGTAGAATGTTTACCCCCGCACCCAGATCGAGCAGAGCCCCGTCAATGTGTTGGTTACCTATAACCACTAAAATATACGGGGCCCCTAGGTCTTTCATTTTGGGGGGTGTTCCATGCTGAAGAATCGAGCTAACGTGGTTAGGCAGGATGACCTTGGGTTGGACCTGCTTCCTAGATTGGCGCTTTTGGGTGCATAGGTCCTTCAGAAACTTGGCATAGGACAGAATCTATTTAATTGCTTCCAACAGAGGCAAGTTAATTTGGACTTACCTAAAAGTATCCATAGTCTCTTCCGTCCTATCCTTGGCTCTAGACGAGCCAACAGAAGATTCCCCAAGAGCAGATAGGCGCTCTGGATAGGGCACCCTCGACTTCTGAGTAGAGGGGTCATCATGGTGGGAAAGGGGTGGTGGTAGGACGACATCCTCATTGTGGATGATTTTTTGTGAGGGAGAGTGGTGTGGCTCTTTCTCGGGTGAGATGGAAGTAGGGTCAGGTGTGGAAGGGAAATTCTGAGATGTAACCGTAGGAGTGTTATCAGGCTTGTCAATCTTTTTTCCACTCCTCAACACAGTCACTGCTTAGGCGTGCTCCCTGAATACAACCCCCTTGCCCTTAGGGTTCTCCTCAGAAGTGCTAGGTAGCTTCCCCGGATCACGTTGCCTAACTGCCTCAGTAAGATGACCAATTTGGAGTTGCATATCAGTAATCATCTTATTCTGAGATTGGATAACATATTATGATGCTCTTGCATCGCTTTCATCATGGCCATCAGTTCATCCATCTCAGAGGGCTTATTCGGAAGAGGGTTTTCATAAGAAGGTTGGTATGTGGGCTAGGGAGGTAAGGGTCTTGTATTCCCTGAGTTAGAAGCATCAGCTTGCTTCCAAGAGAAGTTTGGATGGTTCCGCCACCCTGGATTATAAGTGTTGGAGTAAGGGTTATTGCGAGGGGGCGGAAACCTTGGGCCGCATTCAAGTCGACCTGAATCAACTTAGGGAATTGGGTTTCCTGATGGCACTCCGCAGTGGCATGCATTGTGCTTTGGCAGATGGAGCATTCTCTTGAAGCTTGAAAAATACAGGCTGCTTGTGGGTTCATGCCGGGGTTTGCTAAAAGCTTATCAAAGTTTTTATTCAATAGTTGAATCTGATAAGCCAAATCCTGAGAAGCCCCAGCTTCATGGGCCTCTATCTTCCTCTGCAAGATTGATGATTTTCTTTCTTGATACGTAGAGGACAAATGTATGGAGTTGTCGCTTAAAGTTTCAAATAATGCCCAGGCTTCATCCTCAGTTCTGGTCATGAAGGTTCCTACATAGGCTGCATCAATGGTTTGCCTATGCCTTTCAGATAATCCGTTATAGAACCTTTCGACCAACTGCCATCTTGGCACTTGATGGTGGGGGCATAACCTAAGAAGGTCATTAAAGCGCTCCCAAGTCTCATGAAATTGCTCCCCTTCTTATTGAGTAAAACCCATAATCTCTCTTCTGTAATGGTTGGTTTTACTCATAGGAAAATACTTTTTTAAAAATTCTCCCTTAAGGGTAGCCCAATCATTTACCCTTGCATCGAGGGTATGATACCAGTGCTTGGCCTTATCCTTTAGGGAGAAAGGAAATAGAGTCCTCATCAGGGCTTCATCAGTAAAGCCCTGGAGCTTCACCGTGGAACAGACCTCGGTGAATTCCTCCAAATGCCGGTAGGGGTCCTCCCTAGTAGTACCATAAAAAGAGGGCAATAAAGATATGGTACTGCTCTTGATCTCATATGGATTATCCCCTGCCGGTCGTCTGAGTGCTTGCACAGGTTGGTTGGTAGGAATAAAATAGTCCCTTAGGGTCCTTTGTTGATTTGCACCTTGCTCAGCCATTTCTTCTCTTTCTTCTCCTAGGTGAGCTCTTCTAAGAATTCTCTCAGGCTCAGGATCAAACACTAGACTACCCTCAAGAGAGCGTCTACCAAGCATACAAAAATTTATTTTATTTTATTTTATTATTGAGTAAGTCAAACCTCCACTTTAAAGATAAGTCAAAAGATCAAGACTTATCCCTTCGTTCCCACGTAAGTGGTATAAGAGGGGTGTGGACTTGAAATCTTAACCTTCTTTATTGTGGATGTTGAATTAATTAAAATAAATGGCCAAACAAGTTTTTCACTGCAATTACGTGCCTTAATTCAACCTTCGAGTGCCCTAGGACCTATACTTTGCTTAGATGATACTCCCAGGTGATCAAGGGAGAAGTTACTCCAAGGACGAACAAAGGGATGCAAGTAGGGCGAACCCTTCTTTTGAGGCGATGCGTATGCGGTGCCCCTTAACTACCCTTTTGTTCCTTTAAGGGGTGTCCCCCTCCGTGGATTATCAAAACACTTGATCAAAAGATAGTATCACCACTACCACAAAGCACAATAGGAGGGTCTGCACCGATAAAGAGATCGGTGCCTATAGCCTTAAGGGATCGAGCCTTAGTGCGGTGCCTAATGTGCGTGCTCAGCGTCAAAAGTGTGCAACACACCGTAAATCTTTGTAATTTCTTTTTGAAAATGCAGACAAGTCCCTTAGAATCATATCAAAAGTGAATTGGTTTTAGGGTTGAATCTGATTATTAGTTCCGCTTTTAGTTATGTGACCACTTAATTGGTAAATTCAAACAATTTGGTGGACTTGAATTTAAATTGGAATGCAAATGCATGAACAGAAGCTAGATGCAAAAGTTAGAAAGATATACCTATCTCCAGCAATCTTCGTGCTAAGATGCTTGCAATGCAATAATAAGATCTAATATGCTGCTCAATCACCCCTAAATGGGCGCACCTAAGGGCATGCAACTTCTAAATAGGCAGCTCGATATTTTTTTATTGGTTTTTAAAATCAAGCAAACAGAAAATATAATCACGCATGCACCAAAAATACTGTAAGCCCTAGCAGCTAAAGAATGCGGGGACAAACCCCCAAAAATTTAACCCCAAATTACAAGGGTGAAAGGACAGAATTAAATTGTGACGACGGAGAATCCTCTACGAAATAGGATCTTGGTCTCCTTCATCTTTTCCTCGTGTGGCTTGACTCGTGGTTGCTGTTGCTGCTCTGTTGCACCTCGTCTCTTCGGTAGATTCCTTGCACAATAATCAAAATGATTAGATAATTTCGTAACTCAAAAGATTCAAAAATAATAAAGTAATTCTATTGCGTCTGTTGCCTCCCCGGCAGCGGCACCAATTTTGGCAGTCGACTTTTCGCTTAGCGTTATAGTATTTAAGTGGTGGAAAAATCGACGAATCAAAAATAATGAAAATAACCACTCGCAGAAGAGCGGGTCGTATCCACAGGGAGGCAATGATGCAATCAATACTTAGTTATTTAATGTTATTTCGGATAGTGCGAAATTCCTTTTCAAATTGGACTTAAAATGTGAAGGAAAGTAGATTTGCAATAACCTAAAAAGTTAAGGGTGTAAGTGCAGTTTTCCCTCACAGAAATCCTGAATAAATTTAGGATGAATTAGTGCAATTTTCATGTGATGTGTACTAAAGACAATTAGTACTTAAATCAAGTCCAAAATCAATCTTTAAACTAGCCAATATTAATACCATGCAATTAGAAAGAACTGTGAGTGCTTGAATGCAATTCTGTCACAATATAATAATAATAATAAAATGAAATTGGTGGCAATGGCATTGAATGTAATTTCTAATTCCAACAAAAACAAAGCATTTGCTCTCTCTCTTCCTCGCGAGAGAGAGAGGGCGCCGCGAGGGTCGATGCAAGGTTCAAGAGGACGGCGAGGTCGAGAGCTTTCCGATGGTGGCAGCGGCGGCGGCGGCGGAGGTGGCTGGAGGTGAAGAACGCTGGTCTGCTGGAGGGCAGCTGCTGCTGTGGCTGCTCGAGCGGGCACGCGCTCGCGGTTGTGTGTGGGCAGGAAGCGCCTGCAGGTGGCGTGGAGGCGCACAGGGTGGAGTGCGCCTGCAGCTGGCAATGGGGTGCGCTGGAGAGGCTTGGGCTTGGATGCGAGCGCACACTGTGGCGTGGGGGTGGTTGCTTGCAGTAGCGAGCGAGCGGTGAGGAACGCAGGGACGCACCTTCAGTAGGGAGCTGGAGCGGCAGGAGGAAGGCGCACGGGCAGGGGTGGCGTGATGGCGCTATGCAGCGCCTGCGGGTGCGGGCGCACAACGTTGAGGCGTGCTGCAAGGACTGCTGGAAGGGAGGATGCGAGCATGCCTGGCAGGATGAAGATGCAGTGCCTGCGGGTGCTTGAAGGCAGAGCGGTAGGCGCTGGAAGGAGGAAGCGCGGGCTTGGGTGCGAGTGCCCGCTGTGGTGTGGGGGCGGTGAAGGCAGGAAGGCGCGCGCACTGGTGTGCGCCTGCAGGTGCTTTAAAGATGGCGAGTGGGCAGAGTTGAGGTGCGGGGGCTGGCGGGCGGTTGCTTGCAACGCGCAAGGAGGCTGCGCCTGCAGTGGTGTGCGGGCAGAGAGACTTTTTCCCCGCAAGGGGAAAGAGGACGCAGTGCGCCATAGTGCACACTTGTCTTTTTTTTTCTCTCTTTGGCTGCCTCTTCTTCTCTCCTCGCCTCTTCTTTTTAAGTTCTCCCCTCACCGCGTTAGTTCAGGGATTTTCCCAAATCCCCAATCATGGCTGTTGAGAAAGGCGGCGCCAAAAGTTTTGCCCAATGTCCGGCGGGGGAGGGGGAAAGAGAGTTGTGGTTGTTTGGGGAATTTTATTCCCCCACCCTTGCTCTTTGTGTATTTTATTACCTGCACATAAAAACAATAGAATCATGAAGTTATAGAATGTTATACCTTAAATTATGAGGTTTACAAATCTTCTATAACTTAATTACCATTAGTAACACACCTAAATTGTATAATTAAAGATACTTAGGCTTAATAATAGTCCATTTTAATGGACTCATCAATAGGGAGGAAGCAGTCTCTTAAGGTTCTTTGATTTTCACCAACCCTAATCTCTTCTTTAAGTCTTTCTTCACCATTTTTCTTCTTTCTTGGTTGGCTTTCCTAATAATTCTCTCAAGCTCAGGGTTGAAAAGAAGGCTATTTCTAAGAGAGCGCCTACCAAGCATACACCAAGCAAACACAAGTCAAGAGTTCTTTTGTTGAGTTAAAGCACTTTAAGTCCTCTTCCAACCTTTCTAGTTTGGCCAAATGGAGTCAAGAAAATATTTCTCTGTTTCCACGTAAGTGGTATAAGAGAAGTGAGGCACTTGAGATTCCTGATCAAAGGCTATTAAGGAGGTTGACATTACTTTTAGTTCTTTTGGGTGACCAATCAAGTTGTTAATCAATTATGCACCCTAAATAGACCTTCGAGTGCCCTAGAGACGTACACTTTGCTACAATGATATTCTTAGATGCTCAAGTAAAAAGGTACTCCAAGGATGGAACCTAGGGATGCAAGTAGGGCGAACCCTTCCTTTGAGGTGATGTGTTAGCGGTGCCTCTTAATTACCCTTGAATTCCTTTAACGGGTGTCTCCCTCTTCAGAGTATCAAATCACTCAGGCAAACGTTAATGCCACTATTTCAAAGTGAGATAGGTGGGTTTGCACTGATAAAGAGATCAATGCCTATAGCCTTAAGGGTCCAAGTCCTAGTGCAGTGCCTATAGTGCATGCTCAGTGCAGGAAGTGAGCATCACACCGCGAAAAGTGATTTTTCTTTTGAAAACCACAATCAAGTTATTCAAACACTTCCTGTATATTTTACTTTCTTTTCGAGAAGCAATGTAACCACTTGATTAATCTTTTCAAGTCAGCTTAAGTGGTCTTCTTTAATTATATCCAAATGCAATACGTGTGCAGATAACTGATGCAAAAGATAGGAAGTATGTACCTTGCTCCAGCACTTTTCAATGCAAAAATGCATGCAATGCAATAAGAAAATCTAGATGCTACTCAAGCAATCCTATATGGTCATCCTAAAGATATGCAGCTTCTAGCAGGCAGTTCGGATTTATTTTCTTTTTTTTAATAATATATGCACAATCAAAAGAACTAACTAAAAATAAACCTAGAGTCTAAAGAATCGGGGACACTCCCCCAAAAACTAGCCCCAGAGTACAAGGACGAGAAAACAAATAAATAAACTAAACCTAAAGAATCTACTCTAAAATGCTGAATCAAAAGTCTAAGAGGAAGAATCCTCTTATTTGGTCCTCCGCGTGTCTCCACATGTGTGGGATCAAGGCCTACAGGCTCCTGTGATTATCTCCGTGTGTGGATGCCACTCAAGGTCGACATCGTCTCTCAGCTATGCTTGTCGCCTTGATAGATTTCTCGCACAGAAAAGATAAAGAATGATAAGATAAATGCACAATTCAGAATAATCAGAAATAAAGTCAGGTGAATTTATTGCATCGATTGCCTCCCCTGCAACGACACCATTTGATCGGTCAATTTTCGCTTGTAGAAATAATGTATCAGAGAAATATGTCGTCGTAGTAAAATCACATGGTGGAAATTCTTGAACAAAGTATTTCAATAAAACTAACCATGAAGAGCTAGGTCGTATCCATAGGGAGGAATGACTGCAATAAATTCATGAGTATAGAGCCATCATGTCTGCAGAAACAGTCACGAAATTAATTTAATGAATTTACAGCTCTGAATGTCACTTTCAATTTCATGAGAAGTTTAAGGCTATTTATGTAAATTTCACATAATAAATTAAGCTCCTAAAAATACGTGGATGATGCACGTGTAGTGGCAGAGTATGTAATTTTTAATTGCATGCCATTCTTGATCCAATTTCAATGCAAAATGAGATGAATTACAATAGCTAAACAAATATGAGAAAGAATAAGTATGATGCCGAAATTTCACCTCAATTTAATAATAAAAAATTAGAAAAATGAGTTTTGGCAATGGCATTTGTTGTAAATTTTAATTGGTCCTTCACTGTAGCGAAACAGGGAAAAACTCCCCTTGCTCGCACGCGGAGGAGAAGGCACATCTGGAGGAGAGACACCTAGGGGAGGATGGCCACGATGAGGTCATTCCAATGGCCATGGTGTTACGGCCAACGACGGCCAAAGTTGTTGCCGGCGATGAGGAAGAGCGGCGGTGGCGGTTTGTCGGCGTGCAAGTTGTCGGTTGATGGCGCGGATGTCATGGATGCGCTAGTGAAGGCGAGCGGAGCGAGCTGGTATCAACGGTGCAGAGTTTCGATGCCCGTGGACATGGCTGCGTTTTAGGGGTTTGGGTTCCTTTGATTGGTAGAGAGGAGGAGGAGGAAGAGGAAGAATAAGAAGAAGAAGAAGGAGACGGGAAGGGGAAGTGGAGGTAGTGCTGCTTACGTGCGCAGGGGTGGCACTGTGCGCGCACGAAGATGGTGGCACGAGCATGCACGCATACACGAGGAGGGCATGCAAGGAGGTGATGCGCTGCTAGTGGCAAGGTTGGGCGTGGCTGCGCAGGGAGTTGTGATGGTGATGTTTGAAGGTGATGGGTGGCTGCAGTGGATCTTCGAAGGGGGTTGCGGTGGTGATCTGTAGGGTAGGGTGGTGGTGCTATGATGGCCTCACACTGTCACCGTGCGATCGATGAGAGGAAGAAGGAGCGGGGATGGAGTACGCCTTAGGTCATGGTGTGCACCGGGTCCACGGTGCAGGCTCTGCTTCATGGTGGAGAGGATGATCTCCGATGGAGAGGATGGCATGGCTTTTAAAAAAAAACTGTCCATCTGTTTTTCTTCAGCAGCCAACTTCTCCAACCACTCGCGAAGATGGCGAGTGGTTGGAATAGAAGATAAATTCTGGCCGTACTCTATTAGACGTCCAATCAACAGTCTAGGCGTCTTAAAAAGTGTGGATTGCAGTGAGTCCACGATGGAGGTTCTTAGACATCCAAACTAATCTGTAGACGTCTTATAAATGCAGAAATTGTCGTGTGAACTCTTGCACCTAGCCTGCATTAATCAAATAAATTATATGATCATAACATATGTTATTAAATGTAAAATTGGTGTATAAGATTATACGCAGACTAAGGTGAATTCTCATTTAACTCCTAATCAATTAACAACTAAGAACAACTAATTAAAAAGTATTTAGCACAAATAATGATCTATGAAAGTAGACTTATCAGTGCCAGATTTGGAATTAATTGATTGGACCAATTAGAGCCAATTAGGGTTTCCATTTTAGGGTTTCAGAGACACACTTGCTTAAAAAAAGATTCAATCCTCCCAAATTGTGTGTGTCCTAAGCCTTGGTTGAACTTACCTAAACAAGCAAACCCTAAGAATCAAGCTCTAAATCTCACTTGAACCCTAAAAGCGAGACCTAATAATCAAGGACAAATCAAGTGAAATTGACCCTCCTTGCGAGATCAACCAATCTTCAAATTAGGTCACCACTCACAAAACATCTTAAAGTACAAGTGAAATCCTAAGCACCGACACTCTAAACTTAAAATTGGTAGACTTAAGAGGTCAAGTTATCCATTTTCGTCTACCTGGACCTGTAGTGACAAGGAAGGTCACGTGGGGGAAACCCTGTAACCCGTGGGGGCGCTCTGCCGTGTAGGGGTCTTCACGGGACTCTCCCTTTCTGGCTGCCTAGGTAATTCTTAGGTGGACGACTTTCTGATCTAGGGGTATCATCTACCCCGAACCTTTATAGTCATCCAAAAATCTTTGGGTGTCTTGATTGGGTCCATCACACCTTCTATCCCTCGTCTTATCCATTGGGGCATGTTGAGGAGGAGGTCCTTAAGACCACCC
Source organism: Thalassia testudinum (assembly GCA_037157565.1). Classification (NCBI taxonomy): domain Eukaryota; kingdom Viridiplantae; phylum Streptophyta; class Magnoliopsida; order Alismatales; family Hydrocharitaceae; genus Thalassia; species Thalassia testudinum. The sequence goes on from JAZHRO010000031.1 coordinate 64,079,512, forward strand.
TTAAGACCTCCATTAGTTATTCACTCTCGTTGAGGCCAAGCCTCGACCTCCATGTTTGTGCAACAACCTGACCATATTGACATATCCTCTGATTTTGAGCCTACTTCCCCCTTATCAGGCATGGATCATGTTTGTACACTTTTGTGGGGTTTTAAAAGATAACACGTTGTAATATAGCCGACAAAATGTTCAAACAAATATAGAGAATTTTATTACTCGAAAAACTAGAGTATCCGAGGTCGAACACAGGGAGCAATCTCAATACTTTCAAAGCCAAAGAATACAACTTTTAAATGAACATAATTGATTCAAAAAGAGAGAGTTATAAAAAGAATTGTTAAAATAAATAGAATTGGACGTCTGATTTCTTTATCAGACGTCTTAAAAGTAGTCTTCTTTCTCTCTTCTGCCTTCTTCTTCTTCGTTGGCTCTTCTTCTTTTCTTCTGATCCACAGGTCTTTTTCTTCCTTGAACTTCTTTCCCTTCCCTGCGAAGACTTCTTCTTCTTGCCTTTGTTTCCCTTCTATCTTCTTCTTTCTTTTTGTCTTTCCTTCGCCTCTTCCTTCTCTTCTTTTCCCTTGCTGCAGCGGCTAAGTGTTCACTTCTTCCTCTCTTCCTTCTTTCCTGCGCACACCACAGCCAATGCAAAACCTACCCCCTTCCTTCTACCCAAATGTCTCTCTCTTTCTCTGCAATTCGCTCAAGGATGCTCTCCTAGAGCCACACGGGTAATCGGGTCGGATTTTGCACCCGGGACTAGGCGCACCGGCAGGTGGGTGATGTGCGAGGAGTGCTCAGGATAGGGTCGGGTCGGATCCCGCCAGATCCGCGAGGTGAAACCGCGGACGAGGCAGGCGTGGGTTGGGTGAGGGACCTCACCCCTGTGCTTTCGGAGGCAGTAAGGAAATATCACAAAAATAATTTATGGCGCACCTGTGTTTCGCGTTTCAACGATGTGGGACTAAAGTCTTTGTCCAGCTCTCGTGCGCGCCCGCAGAGGATTCTTCATGCAATTTCTAAGGCTGGGAGCTTCGTAGAGTCAATGCTGGCCCTGATCGCTTTGCAACACTCGCGCGAGTCTGCTGCGCCTGGAGCTGCTTCGACCGTCAATGGCGGCAGGAGCTAAAACCTGTCAAACACAAGCACGGCCTATGGGCCTAATCAGACTAGCTGGGCACCTTCGCCGTGGCACGGCGAAGATGGTGCACGGTGCTGTAGGCAGCAGGACGGCCTAGGCGTGCGTGCCTAGGTCAACCTGTGGTCGGAGGTGTGGGGTTGTTCGGGGGGCTACTGCGGAGGTGTGGAGTGGCAGTGGAGGGGTGGAAAGTGTTCCTTGTGGTGAGGCATAGCTTACTGGATGGTTGGCGAGCCGTGTGGAGGGGCGGAGTGGTGGGAGCGGCTCGCCGGAGGTCGGTCGAAGGCGAGGAAGATGGAGGTGGTCAAGCACTGTCGGGGGGCAGTTAAATAAAATAACAGGGGGAAAAGAGAGAGGGGAAGATGGGGAAGGTATCTGGAGGGATCTGGAAGGAAGGGAGGTAGCGGAGTGGACGGCACGTAACTGCCGTCGTCGGGGAAGAAGAACCCTAAGGGAGGGAGCGGCGACGAGGACGAGGTCAGGAGAACGCGTGCTTGGTACTGCGCGACGCGGGAGAAAGAGGCGAAGTTGACTCTGCTGTAGGTATGGCAGCAGAGCGACGAGAAGGAGGGGAGGAGGTCGCCGGAGCTTGCGGGTCTCTTGGCCGGAGATGGAAGAGAGGAAAGTTTGGGGGAATCTCCGCCAATTCAAGTCTGAAGATCTGCGGCCGGGTCTGAAGATCCTTTTATAGGTGTTTGGCCGAACCTTCTAGTGCGTGGAGGGTGCGCAATCACCTCCGCCGGCTCGTCGGAGAAGGAAAGAAGGTGGATACCTAAATCCCTCGTGCGTTCGCACGAGAGATTGGGTTCACACCAGAAATCGTGATTGGCTTTAGATGGAAGGGAATTCCTTAGAGAATCTCCCTTCCATTTCTGGGAGGGAATCTCTGAGTAATCAGAGAGTAATCCCTCTCTAAACCTCGTCAGAGATCTGTTCTGCCCTAACAATGGCAGCAGGACCTGATTGCAAAGGTGGAGAGGAACTTAGGGGGCTCTCTGCAATGATTTTCAAAAGATAGGGACCAAGTTGTGATTTGGGTGTACTAAATTGCAAAGTATGTCAAGATGACCTCCACTTAGGTCAAAATTTTGGTATAAACCTAATTTGGACCTAAGGAATCCAATGGTGAAGTTGGATTTTAGGTTTGACCTTGTTTGACTGGACATTTTGCGTAAAAACATAAATTAGGTTAATTGAATGGCTAGGACCCTAATCTAGGTCAAACTAGGTTCCAAAGGCCACATTAAGTGTTATAAACCATAAGGAGTATTTTTCCATGATTTTTAGAGGGTTTACTTGATTTTTATCCTGACCGGAACCTTGTTAATTTAAGCGAGTCTGTTTTAGGGTTATCAAATGTCATTTAATTCCTGAATTGCACATAAACCCATTTCTGATTGACTCAACCCACTTTTTATCTCATTTAGACCATTTGACCTATGTTTTGCCTCTGAGAAAACCCATTTATGCACTGCAATGGTAAAATTGCAGTTTTACCCTTTAATTCATGTTTTCTTCTCAGAGCACTTATTCCTTTATTTAGGCCTTCTTCTAGGTTATGTAGGAGCTTTTATCTTCTTTATTAGGTCAAAATGAGCTAGTTATGGCTCATGATGAGGCTCTCATCATACCCCCATGCCTAACTTTTGCTAGTCCCTTAGCAAAATTTCAAGGTTTTAACTTCCGTTATAGACCCAGAATGTCTGTCAACAATCATGATAAGTGCTTCTCCTTTTCTTGTGTGATTAGCTAGGAATGCCGACAATAGGCCTAGAGGTACTCAAGTACCAACCAAAATCCGGACCTGACCTACTTTAGCCTTAGTCCTCCGCAAAGGTTTCTACGACCCACAAAAGCTAACCTAGGGTTTGTTGGACTCCGTGGTTAAAGCACCCGTGCTTGAGACATTTTTAGCCTAAATTCAGTTTGCAGTGCATTTTTGTAAGAGAGAGATAGAAGATTTATTTGTTTGGAGAGCTTTTCTCTCTCTTTTCTTTTTATTACTAGCTTCGGATTAGCTTCTCAACACGGTCTGTATCGGATTCCTCGTCCCCATCATCAATCCTCAAGGGTCCCTGGCTTTCAAGATTTCGAGATAATCCCACCCATGGCAACCCCCAGAACCCTGGCTTTCGAGATTTCGAGATAATCCCGCCCATGGCGTTCCGTGGCCGAATTCAGACCCTGGCGATCGACATTTCGTGATATTGCCGCCCATGGTATCTGAACCAGCAGAGTGCTTACATGCCCCCAGTAGGATATTTAAATATCCTAAGAGACAAGCATCGAGGAGACGATATGTTGTTACGCATCTTCGAGGGGAATTTCCCGCCTCTCCGCACTGGGAACTCGTCCAAATCATCTTGTGTTGATTGGCTGCTCCTAATCTAGGTGACTTTTTCAGAACATTAAACGCTTTTTGCGTGATTTGGATGTTTATGCGCACTGAACCAGACTGTGTGTGAATTTAAGGTGCTTAGGTTACCGAATCCTGCAAATCGGAGGTCAGTTAACAAGGTCGAATACTTCCTAAGTCTTAGACCTAATACTCAAGCTTCGCATTTTCCTCAACCTCTTGAGGATTATCCAAATTTTAACGGATACGTGAATTTTTAAGCTAAAGAATCTAGCCCAAGAGGCCTAAGACCAGCATTCCCACTAATCTCTTGTTATGTCTCCTTAGCACTTTTTCTTTTTCTTGATTTGGTCTAGAACTTCAGTTAATTCCTTAATCTTTTACTAATGACTATTTCTCTTCATTTTCATTTTGTGCTCCTTTTTGTCATTTTATTCTTTTTCTCCTCCTCATTTGTATGACCCTGAATTGTTCCTCCCCTCCATCAAGTCTTTTTTTTTTATTGAACCCTTTCTTGATATGAATTTTCCTAACATTTTGCACTTTCGTACCCCCCCATGCCTAAGATTTGCAATGTCCCCATTGTAAATTAGGTGGGTTCGATTTCAGCTTAGTTCATGCATTAGGACAGGTGTGTGGTGAGTGAATGGGTCGAAGTGACTTGTTGCAAACGATTTCTAGTCTCGGGTAGGGATACCTGAGGTGAAGTCGGTTGTTCTAATGGATGAACCCTAAAGTGCAATATGAATTCCGCATAGAGATGTCAGAAAAGGTTTCGGGTTTTTCAAAGAATGACGGGTTGCCTCCCGTCAAGCCCTGAGTTTTACGCCATCGACTGGGCGCAATGAGTTCAAGTGGAATGGAGGGTAAAGGATGACTCAGCCAAGTCTATATCGGTCATGTCAATGAACGGCTTGAGTCTCTGACCGTTCATGACAAAGGGTTCAGAATCGTGGCTGAGTGGGCTGATTTCAATGGCTCCATTTCTGAAGATTTTTCAGACTAGGTAGGGTCCAACCCACTTGGATCTTAGCTTCCCTGGGAATAATTTGAGTCGGGCATCAAAGAGTAAAACTTTCTGACCAGGATGAAAGATCTTTCTAGAAATGTGTTTGTCGTGAAAAGCTTTAACCCGTTCTTTGTAAATTCGCGAATTCTCATACTCATCGTGGCGTAATTCATCGATCTCGCTCATTTGAAGTCTTCTGTGGGTTCCAGCCTTAGAAAGATCCAGATTACAGGTCCGTACTGCCCAATAAGCTTTATGCTCCAACTCGACGGGGAGGTGACATGCCTTCCCGTACACTAGTCTGAAGGGAGACATTCCTAATTGGGTCTTGTAGGCGGTCCTATAGGCCCACAATGCTTCCGGAAGTTGAGAAGACCAATCTTTTCTATCAGGTCGAATAGTAACCTGAAGGATCTTCTTGATCTCTCGGTTAGATAGCTTAGCTAGACCATTAGTTTGGGGGTGGTAAGGAGTAGAGATTCGGTGTGACACCCCATATTTGATCATCAGTGACATAAATTGAGCGTTTGTAAAATGGGTCCCTCCGTCGGAAATTATAGCACGTGGAATCCCGAACCTTGAGAAAATGTTTTGATGAAGGAATTTTATAACGACTTTATGATTGTTGGTTCGGGTCAGAATGGCTTCTATCCACTTGGAAACATAGTCAACTGCGAGTAAGATGTATTCGAAGCCATCCAAGATCGGGAAGGGTCCCATGAAATCAATCCCCCAAATATAAAAAATTTCGCATACCAAGATCGACTGTAGAGGCATCATGTCTCTATGGCCCGTGTTGCCCAGAGTCTGGCAACGGGAACATGCCTTACAGTGATCGTATGTATCCTTGAAAATTGTTGGCCAGTAAAAGCCACACTGGAGGACTTTTGACGCGGTTTTATGTCCTGAAAAATGTCCACCGCATGCCTGGTCATGGCAAAATGAGAGTATGTCTTTGATTTCCACATCCATGATGCATCGTCGAATTATCTGATCAGCACCAATGCGGAATAGATACGGGTCTTCCCATAGGTAATACTTGGCATCGGAACACAATTTGTCCTTTTTGGCCTTCGGCCAATCGGGCGGAATCTGATGTGATGCCAGGTAATTAACTATATCAGCGAACCATGGATGACTTGTACTAATAGTCAGGAGGTGCTCATCAGGAAAATGTTCTGTAATAGGTCCGGAAGGGTCGATTATTTCATAAGGAAGGCGGGACAAGTGATCAGCTACCACATTCTGCTTTCTCACCTTGTCGCGAATCTCGAGGTCAAATTCTTGCAACAGCAAGATCCATCGGATTAATCGAGGTTTCTCATCCTTCTTTGTAAGGAGATGCCTAACAGTTGTGTGATCCGAGTATATGACAACACGGGAACCCAGAAGGTATGATCTGAATTTTTCCAGGGCAAATACTACGGCCAGCAGCTCTTTCTCAGTAACCGTATAGTTACGCTGAGCCTCATCTAGTGTTTTGCTGGCGTAGTAAATGACCACAGGTTTCCCGTCAATTTTCTGCCCCAGAACCACTCCTACAGTGAAGTCAGATGCAGCGCACATGATCTCAAAGGGTTGAGACCAATCAGGGGACTGTAGGATCGGGGCTTGGGTGACTCGGTCACGTAGGATCTCAAATGCTTGAGTGCATTCCTTGGAAATTTCGAAAGGCACATCCTTGGAGAGAAGATTGGTCAGAGGGCGTGCGATTTTGGAGAAATCAGGGATAAATCGACGGTAAAAATCGACGTGCCCCAAAAAAGATCGGATGTCCTTAATCGAGCTAGGCATAGGGAGCTTGGAAATCATGTTAACCTTAGCTCGATCCACTTGGATGCCTTTCTCTGAGATTAAATGTCCCAGGACAATTCCCTCAGGTACCATGAAATGGCTCTTTTCCCAGGAAAGAACCAAATTCACCTCAATGCACCGCCTGAGTATTTGGACCAAGTGTTGGAGGCAATCGTCAAATGATTCTCCAAAAACTGAAAAGTCATCCATGAAGACTTCCAGATAATCACCTACCATATCTGAGAATATGGTAAGCATGCACTGCTGAAAAGTTGCAGGTGCATTGCAGAGACCGAATGGCATCCTTCGAAACGCATACGTCCCGAAGGGGCAGGTGAATGTGGTCTTTTCTTGGTCTTCTGGATGGATTGCCACCTGATTGTACTCGGAGTACCCGTCAAGAAAGCAGAAGAACCTATTTCCCGCTAGTTTTTCGAGGATCTGATCAATAAACGGTAGTAGGAAATGATCCTTCTTCGTGGAGGAATTGAGTCTTCTATAATCAATGCAGACTCTCCACGAGTTAGCTATTCGGGTAGGAATGACTTCTCCGGCTTCAGTCGTGATAATGGTAAGTCCTGCCATTTTAGGCACCACTTGTATTGGACTCACCCAATGACTGTCAGAGATCGGGTAGATGATCCCTGCATCTAACCACTTTATGATCTCCTTTTTCACGACCTCTTGTAGGTTAGGGTTTAGGCGTCTTTGCATTTCTCTTGAAGGTCGTGCGCCTTCTTCTGTGTATATTCGATGTGTGCAGTATGAAGGGCGTATGCCAGTTAAATCATTGAGAGTCCATCCAATGGCTCTACGATGTTGCTGGAGAACAGAAATCAAATGGAGTTCCTGGTCAGGTGTGAGTCGAGAGTTGATAATCACAGGAAACGTCTGATTTGAATCCAAAAACACATACTTCAGATGTTCGGGAAGGGGCTTGAGTTCCATGACAGGGTTTTCAGTAGCAGCGGGCGGTTCGGGGTTTGTATCTGGAGCAATGGTAGGAGTCATAGGTGTGTCTAGATCACGTTCGCACTCCTCTGTTAGCGGGTTTTGATTCTCAAGTGGTTGATCAGGGATAATTAGATTGTCTTCTATATGCAATTCATCAACCACGACTCTAACATCACATATTTCCTCTATAACCCCACAATTAATCCCTTGTTGGGCCTTAAAAATGTCAATCTTCAGGTTTTGGTTCCCAAATTTTAATTCTATCTGGCCCGCTTCGCAGTTTATGTTGGCCCTAGCAGTGGCCAAAAAGGGTCTCCCTAATATGATTGGTGTGTCCCTTGGGTTCTTAGGTGCATCCATGTCTAGTACTATGAAGTCCACCGGGAAATAGAAATCTCGTACCCTAACAATGACATCCTCAAGTATTCCTCTAGGTGACTTGATGGATCGATCAGCTAACTGCAATGTCACCTCAGTGGGTTTAAGTTCAGATTCTTCAAGGTGGTCAAGGAGGGATGTAGGTATTAAATTTATGGAATCACCTAGGTCTAGTAGGGCTCTATCAAATTGGGTTTCACCAATTTTACAAGAAATCAAGGGAGTTCCTGGGTCTTTAGCCTTGGATGGGAGTTTGCTCAAGATGACAGAGTTGGCTTGCTCTGACAATACGATTGGATTCCCATCCTTGGTTCGCAACTTACGTTTAGGGGTACATATGTCTTTCAAGAATCTTGCGTAAGCCGGTATGTGGCGAATTGCATCCATCAATGGGATGTTTATCTGGACCTGTTCAAAGAGCTTGACCAGATCCTCCTCAGGAGCCACGGGTTTGGTTATTCTTTTTCCTTTGGTCAAGGCCTTAAGAAATGGGATCCTAGTTGGTTCCTCGAGGATAGGTCCAGATTCTTGATCTGGGATAGTGGTATCTTGGATAACTATCCTAGGGTCTTGGCTATTATCAGGCTTAGAGTGGTTCGGATAATGTGGGTCTTGGGTTGTTTTACCACTACGTGTTGTTACAGAGTTCAATCCGGCCTGATTTTGGTTTGGGTTAGGTAGGAGGGGTGGCTGCTGCTGAAATCCCGCATAAGATGTTGAAGCTTCCATCCCGTCTGGCGATGGAGCAGTAGGGGCCTGATAAATCACATGTGTTTGGCCTGAATTTGGATTCATAACGCGCTTCTGGGTTAGCACGTTATTTGGGTTGGGCAGAGGTTGCGAGGGAAGGGTACCAGGTTGGCGGGAATTTGCCATCTGGGCCAGTTGGTTGCAAACCTCTGTGATCTCGTCCTTGTGCTGTTTTTGCATTGCCGCATTCGTCTTTTGAATGTCAGCCAATGCTTGAAGGATAAGAGTCATTTGATCCTGGTTTCGCCCGGATTGGTAGGTGGGATTGGGCTGAGGCTGAGGCGACTGATATGGACGAGAGGATTGTGGACGTGGTTGATATGGTGGTCTTTGAGAATTTCCCGTCCACTGAAAGTTAGGATGATTTCGCCATCTAGGGTTGTAGGTATTGGAGAATGGGTCATTCTGGATGGCGTTGAGGTCCTCGCAGTTCTGAGGAACCTCAGGAAAGTCAGAATACGAGGGTTCAGAGTTCCCCCAACTCGAATAGAATGGATCGGAGGTCACTCTGATCCGAGAGGTAGACGGAGGTGGATATGGGTCCATCCCCTTGGCAGATTGGTGATAGATGTTTTGCACAGTTTCCCTTGCCAGAGGTGGTCGTGCAAAAGAGTTTTGCGCAGAGGTGGCTTGCTGCAAATGTCGAGTTAGCTCGTCCACCTTCTTTTCTATGATAGAAACCTTGTCCAACCGACGGACCATCAGTTCCAAGTCGACAGAATTGGACAGGTCCTGCATCTCATGTGTCCCTCTCAGATTCGTCGATGCGCGGGCATTCGTCCTGTCGAATAAGCCCATGGAGTCATTATTTATGGAGTTCTCGCACATGTTTTCGAGAATCTCCCACACCGTGTCCTCGTGTTGACCCATGATGTTTCCTCCGCACGTTGCATTGACGAATAAACGAATATCTTCATGGAGTCCCTGGTAAAAAGACTGGACTTGTTCCCACTTAGGAACTCCGTGATGGGGGCACTTTCGCATGAGATCTAGGAATCGATCCCAAGCTTCGTGAAGAGGTTCTCCAGGTTGTTGAGTGAAATGAGTGATCTGGTGGCGCAAGGCATTCGTCCGGCCAACGAGGAAGAATTTTTTCAAAAATTCAGACTACAGTTCCTCCCATGTGTTGATCGGACGGGTCTGAGTTTGATACCAGTGTGCGGCCTTGTCCATGAGGGAGAACGAAAACATTTTCATGAGTAGGATATCCCGATTTTGTACATCTGACCCAAAGGTCTAGGCTAGATGCTTGAGTTGTTTAATGTGTTGGAATGGATCCATAGAGTTAAGCCCATGGAACTTTGGTATGGCATGAATCATATTGGGCTTCAGTTCAGAATCAGGTCCTCCAATCGGGATTCGTACTCGAGGTTCGATCGCCACCGCAGCGGGATTATAGTGATCTCGCATCATAGGTCGCTGCGGCGGGTTTACAAAGTTCTGAAAGAGATCATTAAGGCGTTGAAGTTGGTGTTCAAGGTTATTCTCCTCTTCAATGGGTTGTGCCATGATGGAAGAAGAAGGAGAACCAGGGTCTGAATCAGATGAGAGATTTATGTAGTGGGGTTGCTATACAAACAAGGGCGTCAAGGCTTGGCCTCGACGAAAGTGAATTTCTAAAGGAGGTCTTAAGGGTGGCCTTAAGGACCTCCTATCGAACATGCACCGAAGGATGTGATGAGATTTAGAAGGTGCTGGATCCAATCAAGACACCCAAAAATTATTAGGTGACTATAGAGGTTCGGGGCGGATGGACCCCTTAGTCAGAAAGGTCATCCACTTGAGAAATACCTGGGCAGCCAGAGAGGGAGAGTCCCACAAAGACCCCTACACGGTAGAGCGTCCCCACAAGTTACAGGGTTTCCCCCACCCGACCTCTCTTGTCACTGCGGTTCCAGGTAGACCAGAATGGGGACCTTGACCTCTTAACTCTACCTTTTTTACTTTAAGATCAAGGTGCTTAATGTTCCACTTGAACTTTTAGGTATTTTTAGTGAAAAAGTGACCTAATTTTAAGGTTGGTTGACCCAAGGGATCAACTTCACCTTTTGTCCCTTTAAGAGCTTTTAGGTCCTTTTCTTTTTAAGGTTCAAATGGATTAAAAGCCTGATTTGCTTAGGGTTCTTCTTGTGTAGATCTTTTCAATCAAGGTTTAGGCACACCTCTTTTTGGAAAAATTTATTTCTTTGTTTAAGATAAGGTGTGTCTCTAGAAACCCTAGCTTTTTAATCCTTAAATTTGCTCTAGTGGGTCGAATTTAGTTGCCTCAGAATTTAGTACCTAAGGCTCAATCAAGAAAGTTTTAGCCCTAGTTACCTTAGTTGGATGAGCATAAAGATTCTAGCCCAAGAGGCCTAAGACCAGCGTTCCCCCTAATCTCTTGTTATGTCTCTTTAGCACTTTTTTTTTTCTTTCTCTTGATTTGGTCTAGAACTTCAGTTAATTCCTTAATCTTTCACTAATGACTGTTTCTTTTTCTCATTTTGTGCTCCTTTTTGTCATTTTACTCTTTTTCTCTTCTCATTATGAATATGTGGCTCACAAAATTTCCTCCCTCCCCATTTTTTTGTTCTTTTTCATAATTTTTCAATTTTTTGTGTTTTTGACATATGTGAATTTTTTGTGAGAATCCTTCTGATTTTTTTCTTGGTTCTGTATGTATGCACTTTATCACCCCCCCATGCCTAAGTTTTGCAATGTCCTCATTGTAAACGGAGGGTGTGAAGTAGTGTTAAGGTCAGGGACTAAGGACAGGATACATTGGGTGGGTGAATGGGTCGGAAATGACTAATGCAGATGATTTTAAGCTCTGATACGTGTACCAAAGGTGGGATCAACTGTCTAAGGCTGAACTCAAGGTGCAATAGACGTGGAGTATAGACGGATAATTAGACGGGTCTCTATTTTTGGGATGACGGGTTGCCTCCCATTAAGCGCTAAATTTAATGCCTTCAGCCGAGCGGAAAATGGGGTGGAGAGGGAGTGGTCAAATCAGCGGAGTTTTGGAAAACAAGCACCTTAATTAAGAGCCTGGTTGATCCAACCAGGTGCTTGTTAAGATCAGTGGGCTGATGATGCAGCCCAAACCCAATAAGTCTGGTGGGTTGATAGATGTAGATGAACAAATGCGGAACCCACCCTATGCAGTGAAGTTCTGATGGATATGGAAGTGAAAACTCGGGTTTAGGCTGAGTCGACTCAGCCTGGTCAAAGTAGGGTTTCGAAAAATAGTCAATGTAAGGTGTGGAATCCCTACAAGGGTGATCAAAGAATGATGGCTCCTGATTTTCGGTCAATGCCCGATACCCAATATAGATATGGAGTTGAATCATCTGCAAACGGCTCCATGAGAGGTGAATCGAAATAGAAATTGAGTCTGGTTGCGGGTCGAGGTAGAGAACGGGTTTTGATTGGTTCTGTATATGTGGAGCAGGTGGCTTCAAAGAAGATTGGCATGTTATAATCAGGAAGCAGATTTTCTCCGATGTTATGATTAGATTCGAAATCGTCGGAGAGTTTGCGAAAATCAAATTTTGAATGAGATTCAAGATCATGAGTTCCACCACAGAATAAATCATATGTTATATACTTAGCAGCTTGACTAGGGTCTAGCCTAAATGTTAATTCTGAGCTTAAAAGGGTGTCCTTATCTGGTAGAGGCTCAGGTTCTAAGCTAGTAGGGCAGACCCAATTGAAACCTCGCTCGTCCAACTCGTCAGTTTTTGTGTCGTAGATTGGCATGACTTCTGAAAAATCGATTCGTTCCTCTGAGGAGGTTGGCGAGGGATATTCATCAAATCGAGGCCTAAAATCATATTCTTCATTAAAAGATTGATCTTCTTCATATGGGGCCTTGAAATCTTCAAAATATGTTTCAGATCTAGGTTCTAGGCTTAGGATGTGGGTTGAATTACTAGAATCTAGGTCTGAATAACCTTCAAGGGTCACCTTGTCAGAATAAGGGACGGAATTTATACCCTCGAGAGGTTCAGTTCTATTCTCCTTCTTGCAGGAGTTTTGGGATTCTAAAATGGGCTCATCATGGTCTTTTCCTGCATTTGGAGCTTCCCAACCTTCTTCAATATCAGGCACATTATACTCCATCTGAGTTGGGAATCCACAACCATTTTGTGCCTCAAACTCGAGATCAGATTTATCCTCGATGTTGTCCCAAGATAGTTCCTCCTCTGTTTGTGGTATATTCGGGTATTTCTGGTCAATAACTTGTTTTACTAATCTCATTATCTCTTCCCATTTTTCAAGACTATCTTGGTGTTGCTTCCAAAGTCGAGGATTTGTCATACATTGAAGGTATTCAATATTGTGCAGTTTTTCTATCTCAATGTATGCAGTAATGATCAAGTCACGGGTTGATCCTTTTGTAGCTTCTACTAATAGTACTTGGGCACAAGTTATGACAAAGGTTGTGGTTGTTAGGACATCAACCTGAATGTTTCCTACTGTTGTTGAGGTTTCTTCATTTTCATAGAATTCCATGGCATCCTCAATCATTTTATCTCTCATGGATCTCTGATATTCAGGTTTCTCGAATGGTAGTCCTAAGTGGTTTGGCTGCATATTTGGATCAGGTGGTGGAATCAAGATGTAGAATCAGAGTTGGAATCAAGATCAAGTTATGAAGCGATCAGATCTGAATAACGAGTCCCACTGAAAATGTGTATGTGTGCTCTAAAGAGAAAAGATGAGGGACTGGAGATGTTTTTGACCCAATCAAGACACCCAAAGACGTTTGGATGACTATGGAGGTTCGGGGCAGATGGACCCCTGGATCAGAAGATCGTCCACTTGAGAATTACCTGGGCAGCCAGAGAGGGAGAGTCCCGCAAAGACCCCTACATGGTAGAGCGTCCGCACGGGTTACAGGGTTTCCCCCACCCATCCTCTCTTGTCACTGAGATTCCAGGTAGACCAGAATGGGGACCTTGACCTCTTAAGTCTACCACTTTTATTTCAAAGGTGCTTTAGGGTTCTCACTTGAACTTTAGATGTTTTGATATTGTGACCTAATTTAGAGGTTGGTTGACCCAAGGGGTCAACTTCACCTGGCCTGTCCTATAGATGGCAGAATGATTCTAGGTTTGGAGCCTAGAGATCACCCTGATTCGACTCCCAGGTTATTAGGTCCAGAAATTTTAAGATTCAAGTGATTTTAGAACTCAATTTTTAGGGTTTGTCTTGTTTAGATCTCTTCAACCAAGGGCTTGGGTAGCACACTGATGCGGGAGGGTTTATTTCCTTTTATGCAGGCATGTGTGACTATCACTCCAAGATCCTACTGTAGAAACCCTAATTTGGTTCTATTTCCAATCCTCTTTTTCCTTTTGAAAAGGTTCTCTTTGGACTTAAAAATAAGAAGTGTGTTGTCCGCCGAGATTAAGCGTGTTTTCAATTAGGCACATGAATTTGTGGGATGACATCTAAAAAAAATCGCTTCAACTTCAAGCACATTTGAAAAATTTTAGCAAAATTAGGAAACGTTTGCCATAAAGATGATGATTACTATATAAAGAAGGCAATTGATTCCTAAATTGATTTTCTTCCTTTTGTCTTTTCAGGATTAGGGGATGGTTTAAGGAAGAAATTACCGGCCCTGGAGTGGTTGACTTGCGGGAGGGATTTTCTCGTGAAATACCTGCAAGATCAAAATAAAGCAAAGTAGGGCAAGTTAGTGTTCAATATGATAAGAAGAATGTAGAGACTAGTGATAAATTGGGCGTTGCTCCCCGGCAACGGTGCCAAAATGTTTGTCGCACTCGATGGGGTTTTAAAAGAATGTCACGTTGTAATATAGCCGACAAAGTGTTCAAACAAATAAAGAGTTTTTATTACTCGAAAACTGAAGTATCCGAGGTCGAACACAGGGAGCAATTGGAATTTACTACTAATCTCAAATGTAATTGAACACTCTAATTTACTCAAAACTTTAATTCAAATATAAATGTATGCGGTTAAAGAGTAATTAGGACAAAAGAGTAAAATTGGACGTCTGATCTTGTGATTAGACGTCTTAAAAGTGTTTTCCCTTTTTCTTTTGATTATTCTTCTTCTTTTGATCTTGCTTTCTTTCTTCTTCTGCAGTCTCTTTTTCTTCTTCGTCTTCTGTCTTGGCCTCTCTTCTTCTTTCTCTTCTCTCTTCTTCTCAACAGTCTCTCTTTCTTCTTCGTCTTCTGTCTTGGCCACTCTTCTTCTTTCTCTTCTCTCTTCTTATTCTTAGCAGTCTCTCCTTCTTCATCTTCTGTTCTACAGGTCTTCTTCCTGCCTTTATCTTCTTCCTGCCTTTGCTCCTTTTCTTGCGGTCCTTTCTTCCTTCTCTTCTCTACCTTGCTCAGCCTCTTCTACTTCTTCTCTTCCTCTTCCTCGCTACTAAGTCTTTCTTCCTCAACGTTCAGCCTGCCTGCACAGAGCAAAACCTACCCTTCCCCTCTACCCGCGCGTCTCTCACTCTCTCTGAAATTCACTCAAGGCCGCTCTCCCAGAGCCACGGGTATTCGGGTCGGATTTCACACCCGGGATCAGGCGCACTGGCAGGTGGGTGATGCGCGAGGTGTGCTCAGGATGAGTCGGGTCAGATCCCACCAGATCTGCGAGGTGAAACCACAGACGAGGCGAGCGTGGGTCAGGTGAGGGACCTCACCCCTGTGCGTTCGGAGGCAACGAGCGTATTACACAAAATCAATTTAAAGCATACCTGCGCCTCGTATCTCGCTGATGTGGGACTATCAGGCCTACCCCGCTCTCGTACGCGCCCGTAGAACCATCATGCAATCGCCACAGCTGCAGCCTCTGTTAGCGTTGATTACTGGATCAGATGGCTTCGCAGTGCTTGCCCGAATGCACAGCACCTGAAACCTGGAGCTGCTGACGCCTGGAACTGACTTGAAGCTTCTTCACCCGTCGTCAATGGCGGCAGGGGCTTCGATACTGTCACACTCAAAACAAGCCTCTCGGCTTAATCAGACCAGCTGGGCACCTTCGCCGTGGCATGCCGAAGGTGGTGAGCTATGTGGCAGGTCGTGGGATGGCCTAGGCGTGCTTGCCTAGGTCAACCTGTGGCCGGGGGTGTGGGTGTGTTCGGGGGACTGTGGTGGAGGCGTAGAGGGATGGTGGATGGGCGGAGAGTGTTCCTTGTGGTGAGGCGGAGCTTAGGAGACGGTTGGCGAGCTGTGTGGAGGGGCGGAATGGTGGGAGCGGCTCGCCGGAGGTCGGTCGGTGACGTAGAAGATGAGGGTGGTCAGTGATGGTCGAGGGTCAATTAAATGAAATAAAAGTGGGAAAAGAGAGAGGGGAAGATGGAAAAAAATTCTAACCTACTTACAGGGACGAAGGGGGATGAAGAGGCAGACAGCTGTACCTGCTTTCGTCGGAGAAGAAGCTGCCCAGTGGAGGAAGAACGGCGACGACGACGGGGCTGAGGCGGCGTGCGCGGGTATTGCGCGACGCGGAGAATCAGGAAGATAACTATGCCACTAGTTTTGTGGCAGAGCGAAGAGGGTGGGGAGGGGGGCTCGCCGAAGTTCGCTGGGTACTTTGGCCAGAGAAGAAAAGATGAATTGGAGGTGGAAGTCCGGCCAAGTCAAGCTGAAATTGGGCGGCCAGGTTTGAAGGTTCTTTTATAGGCACTGGGCTGTGCTTTCAGAGCGTGGAGGGCACGCCTGTGTCTCTGATGGCTCGCCAGAGAAGGAAAGAGGTTAGATACCCAAATCCCTCATGCGTTCGCATGAGAGATTGGGTTAACACCAGAGATTGTGATTGGCCTTAGATGGAAGGAAATTCCTCAGAGAATCTCCCTTCTATTTCTGGGAGGGGATCTCTGAGGAATCAGAGAGTAATCCCTCTCTAAACCTTGCTAGAGGTTGGTTCTGCCCTAACAATGGCGGCAGGACTTGATTGCAAAGGTGGCGAGGAAATTAGGGGGCTCTCTGTAATGATTTTCAAAAGATAGTTGCCAAATTATGATTTGGTGTACTAAATTGCAAAGTAGGTCAAGATGACCTCCCCTTAGGTTCAAATTTTGGTACAAACCTAATTTTGACCTAAGGAATCCAATGGTGAAGTTGGATTTTAGGTTTGACCTCGTTTGACTAGACATTTTGCATAAAAACCCAAATTAGGCTACTTGTAGAGCTAGGACCCTGATCTAGGTCAAACTGGGTTCCAAAGGCCAAATTAAGTGTTCTAAACCCTAGAGGATATTTTTCCATGATTTTTAGAGGGTTTACTTTATTTTTATCCTAACCGGAACCTTGTTAATTTGAGCGGGTCTATTTTAGGGTTACCAAATGTCATTTAATTCCTAAATTGCACATGAACCCATTTCTGATTGACTCAACTCACTTTTTATCTCATTTAGACCATTTGACCTATGTTTTTCCTCTGAGAAATCCCGTTTATGTACTGCAATGGTAAAATTGAAGTTTTAACCTTTATTTCATGTTTTCTTCTCAGAGCACTTATTCCTTCATTTAGGCCTTCTTCTAGGTTATGTAGGAGCTTTTATCTTCTTTATTAGGTCAAAATGAGCTAGTTATGGCTCATGATGAGGCTCTCATCAGTTTGCATATTGCATGCGGGTTTTTATCATACATGTCTGTTGCATGCTATCGCGCACACAGTGCAATCACTAGAGTCACACGAGTTTAATTTTTCTACCTCTCCTCTTTGCACCTCTAAGGGCTTTGGTCGTAGATCAATAAGTTTGTCTCACTACTAGAGTCCCAAGGAGCCAGTAGTGAGCGGTCTCGATCCTAGACCTTAGACCTTTGATCATATGCATCCTAGATTAACTAAGGATCTAGGATGCGTATTTTGCATTGATACGCACCTAGATTAACTAAGGATACGCACCTACGTAGACACGATCTAGGATGCATATTTTGCATTGATACTGTATTTGTTTGCGACAAACTATTTTCTACGTATTCTAGGACTCTTCCTTTCCTTTGAAAAGAAGAAAAACCTGCTTTTCACGCGTTGTTTCTGGGGTCTTGTTTGTCGCTATTTTACCGCAATGGTGTGAGTGTGCCTTTGCACATTCTTTTGGTTTATGCTCAAGAGGCAATCCCTAAAGTCGCCTCTCGTCCCTCCGTTGATAGGTATTCCTAGACCGATTGCATTGAAGCAACCAATTATTTTTCCATCTAATACATCTGCTTTTTCTGCATTTGATCCTACAGACCAAACACAGAATCGGAATCCTGAGATCCCTTCTTCTTCTAGTCAAGGGGAGATGCCACCTTTTGATATTCATGAGGT
The DNA here is from genome assembly GCA_037157565.1 of Thalassia testudinum. Classification (NCBI taxonomy): domain Eukaryota; kingdom Viridiplantae; phylum Streptophyta; class Magnoliopsida; order Alismatales; family Hydrocharitaceae; genus Thalassia; species Thalassia testudinum. The sequence goes on from JAZHRO010000031.1 coordinate 64,097,161, forward strand.
GCTCCTGAACAAGAATCTATAAATGCTCAAGCAGAATCGTCAAATCAATCTGTTGACGGCTGCTCTTCAGAATTTGCAGAACCTACAAACCCATCCTCCTCCTCAACCTGAGGCTGGTTTTGATCTCCCTGATTTCCTGAATCCACCTCGTCCTAGGCCTCTACTCCGAGACTACTATAATCCGTCCAATGCACAAGTAGAGCCTAATGTTAGGATTCCTGTTGGGGAAAATGACCTAGAATTAAAGTCAAACATTATAGGTCTTATCCCACAATTTCAAGGGTTTGCATTCGAGGATCCATTCCAGCACATCGAAGATCTAAAAAATCTATCACAGACTCTTGGTCCTCAAAATCAAAACCAAGAAATCCTACTCATGAAGATGTTCTCCTTTAGCCTTAATGATAAGGCTGCCTACTGGTACAGAATGATTGTACGACCTATATCTACGTGGAATGATCTAGAATCTGCATTTTTGAAGAAATTCTTCCCTATAGATTGCACCAACGCATTAAGGCGAGTCATTACTACTTATACTCAAAATCAAGGATAACCAATTCATGAAGCATGGGAACGCTTTCATGAATTACAAAGGAAATGCCAACATCACGACATCCCTCGCTGGCAACTCATGCATATCTTTTATTATGGATTACAAGAGGGCATTCACAATATGGTCGATGCCTCTTGTGGAGGGAACCTTCTGAATTGCGACGTAGAATCCACCTCAGAATTATTTGGATGGATGGCGGAAAACTCAATCAATAACGCATCAATGTCGCAATTCATGCGAGGAAACCTGCATCAAAATTCACATCCAAACTCCCATCAGAAGGGCATTCAAGAGATCGGGAATTCATCCAGTTCTAAGGATTCAGAGATTATTGCAGAAAAACTGGACAAAGTTGATATCGTAGCGAAGCATCTCGATGAGGTCAGGAACACTATGAAGACTCTTACACATCTGATCGCTACGCATAATCTTATGCGTACACCTCTTTTGCAAATTCCCACGAGAGGGAATTTGTGAATAATCTGGATTCTAGTGATCCATCTTCCTTGGGTTTTCTATCTACTCCTATACCAACCCAAGGAGGGACCTTTGTCCCACAATCTTTCCCACCTCTTTCCCAACTTCCTATTTTTGCGGAAAACACGCCATATCCTTATGATTTGAACGCCATCTAGGGACTTACACCAAGATCGAACCCATATTCGAATACCTATAATCATGGATGGCAGAATCACCCTAATTTCTCTTGGTCTAACCATTCACAAAGACCATCATATTTGACTCAGACCAGGCAAAACCCATCTAAGTTGCCGTTTCAGCAACCAAACACGAGACTATTTCACGTGGGTTCGCAAAACTATGCAGGGCCAAATAGAGACTCGCAGCTCGATCAGATTTTGCGAGCTATGAATGAGAGCCAGCGATAGAATGCTGAAGCTCTTGCTAAAGTCCAACGACAATGTTCGACAGAACTGGTTGACCTTAGGGACCAAATCACGCAGTTAATTGAGTCTCGTCAACTAGGAGCCTTTCCATCCCAGCCAGTTCCAAACCCTAGGAATATCCAGCAGAGATTTCACCTAGGAGGTCAAAATCCAAATCACGGACAAGTCCACTTCCTTAACCAAATACCCTTGAATCAGAATCCAAATTGGAATCCACCCTCTACACCTCCCGACTACGAATATCTAAATCAGCAGCAACCTTTTTCGACTCAATGCGACCAGCCTTTACTCTCTAATCTGTCTTTCCAGAATCAAGCATCTGCATCTTCATCAACTTCTTCTTCACATGCGAGTATTAACTCAGTTACAATCTGCCGTGGGACTTCCACTAGGGATCCAGTAGATCCATGAAACCTATCCCAAGACCTTAGTACATCTAAAACTGCTCCTGTCTCTACACCTATAAGAGGTGATGCACCCAATCTCGCGAATCCCACTAATTCGTGAGATCAGGGTAATACCACAGTAGAGAATGTAAGTGGATTGTTACAAGATTGAAACTACTTGTAAGTAGATAAGTTGGAAGATAATGTAAATAATTGTTAACCTTGGAATTAGTAATACGAAATTACTAAGGATTTTTGAATTGGCAAAATAAAAGATACAACTATCCAGAAATTGGTTATATAATACGATGGATATGTCGGGAAATAAAAAGATTAGATAACTGGTTTTTAGCCCTGCTACTTGCTGGATTTTGGCTCTAGCTTTGGGTCTTTTCAGATCGGGTTCAGGAGCTGGTTTAGGGAGTGGCTGGCCACCCCACGACTCTTTTGTTAGGCTTAGCGGTCAACTGGGATAGTAGATTTCAGGGCTTGAGGCTTGGAGTGGTTCTTCCCAGCCGATGGGTGGGTCATTGGCCGTCTGTAGTTCAACATACACAGCACTTGTACGTGTTCATGCTACACGACATAGCCGCCACATGTTTTCGCGATGACCCCAAGGTGATGGAGCATGGCGACTCAATGCGTATAAGCAGTCCTCCCAGCTAGGAGGGTTGCTTATATCGGTCTTGCACCACAGGAAGTTACACGAGATTGTCTCATGCCCGAGATGTCAATTAACAGATTGAGAATAATAAGAATATGGGAAAATTAAATAAACAGAACTGGATATGAAATAAATTGTAAACGGACGAACTCTTAACATAGTGCTTCTTTTTCTTTTATTCTCTATTACTTGGATTACATTTTTAGTTGTTCTACTCTACTTAGTTTTCACTGAAGTTTGTCTTGGGTTCCGTACTTAGGTGTTATTGAGCAGTTGGTTGCAGCGGCTGCTGTTGGTTAGACTTCCGTGGAATCGGGTCCTACTTGAGGAGACGGTCCATACTAAGCCAGTGGCTCATAGCAGTAGTGACGTGCCTTCGTGCGTGTGTGTTAAGAGGTGTCGTTATAGTTGCACTTGATACGTCGGTTTTAAAAGAAGTAAATGGAGGTGAGTCCGAGTGTCGATCTCAGGGAGGCATGGAAATCGGATTTTGTTTACCACTTGTTGTCACGAAAAAGGCGGAGTTTTGCTTGCGAAAGAAACGGTTTTGAAAAGCGAGAGATAGAGAGAGTTTAGGGTTAGAAAGCTCTTGGTTTTGATCATGCACTTTAAACAGAAATTAAAAAGGCAACTAAATGAAAAATAATTTCATTAAACATGCATTCATAGTTCATGGTTTACAATATTAAATACATGCTTCAACAAAAGTAAATGAAAGCTTAAAAGAGAGAGAGAGAGAGGTAGAGAGAGAGTGGAGAGCGACGAGGCAGCCACGGCGGTGGAGGAGGCTCCGTCGGCGGCTCGTCGTCTCCGGCGATTACAAGAGTGCCTAAGACTAGCTAGGAGAGGAGTGGAGTAGTTGCAAGTGGGAGAGGATGCCTTGAATGGTGGTAGAAGGGGGTTTAAATAGAGTTAAGGGCTTCCTAAAAGAAGAATGTGCTTTAGCGACATCCAGAACGTCGCTAAAATCGCTTCCATATACGTCGGTGAAGGCCTTCTGCCGCCGGTCAGCCGCCCGCCCCTCTCTCTCTTCAGGCGCGATCCGTGGACGTCGAACGAGAGCCGTCCGATTGATGATCGGACGGCTGAGATCCTCCCGCGCCTGCGCTAGGATCGCGCTTCGGGCGTGCGTGCGCGCGCGCGTTTCCGCTCGGCGTGCGTGCGCGCGTGGGAGGTGGGGCGCTGTCGTCGCGCCGCGTGGCGCGATCCTAGCCGCTCGCTTCTGATCGCGCGGCTCAATTTTGCCGTGCCCTTCGCCCGCAAGTGATTTCCGCTCCGCGCGATTCGAACGCGTGTCGCCGCGACGCGGGCGTGCGCGCTAACCGTTGCGCCACGCCCGCGCTTTGTCGCGGCGACCGCGGGCGAGCGCGCGGATCTCGACCGTTCGATCGAAGATCAACGGCCGAGATGCGTCCTTGGCTGGCTTGGGGGCGTGCGGGCGGCGGGGGCGGGGCGACGTGGCGCGTTCTAGGCCGTTGATCTCCAGATCAACGGTCAGGATTTCTTGGGCCCATTATGGGAGCTCCGGATGTCGGATTTGGCCGATTTTGAGTCCGTTAGACTCCGTTCGTCGTCCTGAATCCATCTGTGCGGTCCGATTGCTCATCTGAGGCCTGCTTTGACAAATGCTTTACACAAATGGCCATTAATACAGTTTATAAGCAATCTTGGTACTTGATGCATGCAATGCTCCTATTCTACTTTATGTTGTGCCTTTTATTCTAAAGATGGGCCATATTCAACCTAATTACTACCGCCTTGCGTGGTGTTATCAAGTAGTTCTCTTTACGCTATTAGAATTTTATTTCCTATCTTTTTGGTAGTTGTATGAGACTCTCTTTAATTTCTACTTTAATGTGAATTTCAATTATATTGTCAGCACTTTAGTTTTTCTTTCATTTAATGCTTTATGAATGAGTGTTGACTATTGATGTTTTGTGGCTCTATGTTGGGTGACTGCGATCTTATGGGTATTCGTGCTAGTTATTAGCACACAGCGACCCTGGTTTCGTCGGTTGGCGGGACTTGGGTCATCACAAAAACTACTGTAACTCATTACATTGTTGAAATGGTTGGCTAAGGACACAATTTCAATGCTTTCATCAGTGAATTCAACCTGGATTTATATTGAAAAAATAAGTTCCACTTTTTGTGTTGCAAAATGCTTATCAAGAAAGACCAAGATATAACAAGTCAAATTTGTAATATGTGTGCCAATCTTCGCAATAATTGAGAAAATATTCTAGATAAGGATGAGGTGATCCTTGTGATACCAAGTTAGATATGCTTCATTAACTGATGGGAACACCATCATGAGCCATAACTAGCTCAATTTGGTCTGATAAAGTTAATAAAAGCTCCTACATAACCATCAGAGGGTCATATATGCAAAATGTTCTGTTTTGAGAAGATAAGAAACTAGGGTTATTTCTTCAATTTTAACAGCATTCCATAATTACAGAATAACCATGGGGTATTTCAGGAGTGTATTAAAGGTCATATGGTCATTAATGTCTAATAACTGGGTCCATGCAGAACGAAACAGGTTTTCACATATTTCAAGAATTAATGGACATCTGAACAGTAAAAGCAGACCTGCTTAATTAACTAGGGACTTGGTTAGGATAAAATTCATCTAAACCTTCTAAAAATCATAGAAAAATATTCTCTGAGATTTGGTATCCTTGATTTGACCTTCTGAACCCAATTTGACCTAAAATAGAGTCAGATAGAAAATTATCCTAATTTAGGTTTTTACATAAATTACCTAGTCAAACTTATTCAAAACCTAATTCTGACTTCACCATTAAATTTCTTGGGTCCAAATTAGGTTTGTACCAAAATTTGAGGCCAATCTAAGATTATTTCGACCTAATTTGCATTTTGATCCAAATCTTACTCTTATTATCTCAAATAGCCCCTCAACTTTTGAAATCCTTACAAAATGCCCCCTAACTTATTCATATTCTTTGCATATTAGTCCTTGTTGCCATTGGAGGTCAACTAACCTCTAGGCGAGCTTTGACTGAGCTAAATCCTACTTTAATGGCAATCAAATCCCACCAAATTTTGTGGGATTGATGTTCACACTTGGAGAAACCTATTGGGACAAATCCTAACTCCTAAAACCCTTTGATTCGTGCGTGCAAATGTATGGAATCAATGGGTGATTCTTGATTTCCTAAAGAGCAAATCAAAGCTCTTTCCTGATCTAGAGCCCTCTTTGGAGCTCTATTTAAGCCCTAGAAGTCCTGCCTTACCTCCTTAGCAAGTTTTGGCGAGAGAATCCTCTTCCTCCTCACTCTCCGGCCACTAAAAACTCTTACTCTAGTGACCTCTCTCCGTCCTCCTCTTCCGGTCGTCCAACCATCAAATTGGACGGTCGACCATCTTCCTCTCTTCATAGCGGTTGTCGCCAGCCAAAGCACGACTGCCATCTCTGCCTCTTGCTTCATCTCGGCCTCGCCATCCTCTTCTCCTTCTCCAGCTCCGGTCAAGCCATGACCAGTGCTCTCCATCCCTCTACCTCTCCTCAAATCCCCTCTACTTCTTCCTCTCCTCTACATCTCTTTCCCCGTACTCACAAACCACTCACAACGCACTGTCACCGCCACGGCCTTCATCTTCCCCGCCTTCGACGATGCTCCGGCATAGCCTCCAGCCCACTACACTTCATCAAACACCTCGATGCCACCTCCACAAACTTCACCGCGCCACCCTCATCGAATGCCCTCTTCTAATTTAGGCTTTTATCCACCAAAGCACCTCACCAACCACCGTCACTTGCACACACCTTCCTCGAGGTTGTCAGGCTTACTCACGACACCACACACCACACCATTGCTACCAACGCATTCTCCACTTCATGGCGAAGATTTTGAACACATTTGACGTGACCGTGAGGTCGTATTCTTGCTTTCAGGTGACTGACCGGAGCTCCTCCACAGCCCTCATCTTCTTTGATCCCATTTGCTCATCTCCAGCTCCTAACTCATCCAACTGCAAATTGCAGTTGATGTGGAGCCTTCATCTGCAGTTGTCCAGGCAGCTAATCAAAGTCATTAGCTACGTCTTCTGCCCCAATTGGAAGCTCAACCTCCTGTTGCTGCTATGTGAGGAAGCCTTTGTGGGATGTCCCACATCGTAGATTAAGGACCTCCCCGCAGCGTAGAAAGGCCAAAAGTCGCAGATGCTTATTGCCTCTGAGAGCTCCAGGGTGAGGTCCCACTTGCACACTCCATCGCATGTGCCCTCATCCGCGCTCATGCCACAGGGGTTTGGGCCCTGATCCAATTACCCGGCTACCCAGATTTGGTCTAATCTGTTTGTTTTGAGAGAGAAAAGAAGAAAGTGAGAGAGAGAGCGGGGGAGGGTTTTTCCCTTCACACCTATTCTCTATGCTCAGCCGATTTGAGGAGGCCTTTGCCTCTGTGTTGTGCCGTGCTGTGCCTCTTCCTTAAGGCAAGATGGAGAGAAGAGGCCTTTGACTCTTTTGTGGAGCTGTGTTCTGCTGGTTCTGAAGATACTGTTGCATCATTTAACTTGGTTGACGAGGAATATTGGTTGATAATCACTATTGATGCATTTGATATATTTGAAGCTTAACATTAAAAGGGTTAATTGGTGATTCAAATCATCATTTTAACCCTTTATTTTTTCACATTGGTACTTGAATTATTGATATATCATTCTTGAATAAGTTTGGTTGCAATTGCTTATATCTTTCACTTAGAATTGTGATCTTGAGATTGATTTGCTGATTGCTCCCTATGTTCGACCTCGGATTTCCATTCGAGCATAAATTTTATTTATTTTCGTGCTTTATCGGCTATACTGCAACGTATCATTTTTAAAGCACCGATTCAGAGCGATAAACATTTTGACACCGTTTCCTAACTTGATACTAACAACATTTATCTCTTTTGATTATGATTTATGCAGGGATTTAGCCAAGGAGCAAGATCAACCGCACAACAGCCACTCTAGGGGCAGGTAAACTGTAAATCCATTTTCATTAAGCCCCTGATTCTGAAAACGAAAAGGAAAGAAATCGATTAGGACCAACTTGCATTCTATTTTTAGACTAATCATCACAAGTTGCCTAATTTGATACATTTTCAGAAACATCCCAAACCTGATTCTTGCACTTATTTAGGGATTTAAGACACCTAGGGCTATGATGAGAAGACTCATCATGGCTCTTAAATACCCCTAATTAACTAGTTTCCCTAGTTAATTAGCTAGGAATATGTCTATTTAGGGTTTAATTATGATATAAATGACAATATATTAAAGGACCATAAAATAAGTTAATAATGCTAAATTAAATGTCAATTAATGTTATTAATAATTTAAATAATAATTTGGACTCAAATTATAAATATTTAGCTACTTAATTAATATTTAATTTAACATTATAAATATTTAACCCTAAGTATGTAATAACTTAAGTAACTTAGTCAATTAAATAAATAAAGCTAAAAAGGTCAAAAATGTAAATTCAAGGTATATATATAATATTTATCTAATTTATAATCATATATAAAAAATTTAAAAAGAATTAAATTAAAATAAGCCTTGAAAACCTCAATTTATGTTTTAGTCCTTAGGTTTCTATTTCCATTGAGTCCTTTTATTTAGCTTAAGTCCTTAGGAATTCTTGCATTTACGACTCTGTGTACACTGACATCTTCTTCCGCTTATTCTTCTTCCTTACACTGGACGGTTGAGAGCGTTCGGTCACCACAATGCTCGATCACCACCCATCCCTCGCCTAAACTCCTTCGCTGCTTCTCCAGAGCTTTCGCTCACCTTCCTCTTCGCATCCGACGGATCGGATGAAGCTCTAATCCTATTTAGGATATGAAGCTCATGATAAATGCCAGTTTATCATCATTCTTATGCATTAAAACTAACCTAGCTCTTAGTATTTTACTCCGCAAATGGGTTTTTGGGCTGCATTTAGGCATAAATTAGGATAGGCATGCATTGCATTTTTTATTGTCGTTTTAATGTGTTTTTGTGAGTGTTAGGGATGTACAGATGCACAGATCCCTAAAACCCTAGCACTCAAGAAGGCAAATGGTGAAGGAGAAGCCCAGACTAGCTGGAACCCAGCTTGATCCAGCTCACCACAGCTGAAACCTAGCTTACTTGAACTAGGGTTAGCTCATCCCAGCTCCATTTAGCTAATCGCAGCTGGATGGTAGCTCAAGAGAGTTCACCTTAGCTCACCCTAGCTCAAGTTAGCTCAGATCCAGCTCAACTTAGCTGAGTCTAGCTCATCTCAGCTCCCACTAGTTCACAGGGAGCTCTAGCTAGCTCAGCTGAGTTGACAGGAGTTCACCTCAGCTTAGATCCAGCTCAACTTAGCTGAGTCTATCTCATCTCAGCTCCCACTAGTTCACAGGGAGCTCTAGCTAGCTCAGCTGAGTTGACAGGAGTTCACCCCAGCTCAGATCCAGCTACATCCAGCTCCACTCAACTCCAGGCAGCTGAAGAAGAATTCATCTCAGCTCAGGAAGCTCAAGTCCAGCTCCCGGGGATTCAGCTTAGCTCAACTCAGTTGAGCTAAGCTACCTTAGCTGCCTCAACCAGCTTGATTCTCCCCGGGAGCACCAGACCTAGCTCACCTCAGCTCATTTTGGTAGAAGCTAGCTCACTTTAGCTTGGCTTAGCAACTAGCAAAGAACTAGCAAGCTAAGCCAGCTAGAGTAGCCCCATGCCAGCCTCTTCAGCAGCAGCCAGCTCCAGCTCCAGCTCCAGACTTCTCCTCCTCAGCTCTTCTCCCTGAAAACCCTAGCTCCAAATGCCTCCAACTCTACTCCCTATTAGCTAAGCTAGCTAAGCTGCTTAACATAGCTAGTCCACCTCCATGGCACCAAAACCGACTACCCTACTACCTAAGCTCCAGCAAAAAGACCACCTACTCCTACTTTATTTTGGTGACAACTATCCCTTCCATCACCACCCTACATCCACCATCAAAGCCCATCTCCACCCTCCATTTTTTCCCTCCAAAATTGCCTTCTAGAAGGTATTTTTGGAGGGAAAACCAAGGCACCTCTTCATTTCCCTCCCATTTTTCCCTTCAAAAATAACTAAGCACCCCTTCATTTCCCTCCAAAAAAAACACCATAACCACCCCCCTTCCCATCCTATAAATACCCTACCCTACCACCACATAATTCCCATCCTCCCTTAGTGTATTTTCTACCTACATCCACCTATACCTACGCCCAAGGAGAAGGAGTAGAGAAGGAGATTAAAGGGGCACACCACCAGCCCTTTTGGTGCCTTCTTCTCCCCACTCTCTTCAACTTGGGCCACGCCAAGGAGGAGGACTCTCCCACTTCAAGGAGGACGGCCAGGCAAAGGAGAAAAGCTTAGGGTGGACGTCCACCCTTGGAGAGAAACTTAGGGCACGCCCCCTTAGGGCTTGCCTTGGAGGTCATCACCTTGGCGGAGTTCTGCAAGGAAGGAGTTGAATGATTCTTTTCAAGCTTGGGAGCCACCAACCTTGGAGCAAGAAGCCCTCTTCTTCACCATCTATTTAGAGGATTTGTGTTTTCTTTTACTTCAATTATCTAGTAGTAGAAGCATTCCTCTACTAGGCATTTTTGTTAAACACTTTATCAATTATCTAGTTGCCTTCTTCGTATATCTTGTTTGCATTTCTATTTGCTTATTTTCAGCATTCTTCACTTCCTCTCCCTAATTATTCTAGGTTTCCACTTGCCTAGAGTGAGCTTAGGGAGAGGCTCTACTTGCCACTTAGAAGTAGTATTTTAAATTGAAGTGTAAATCACATTCCCGTCACCATTCCGCATGTTGTCTTAATTTAAAACAAAAAAATGATATATTGAAAAATACCAAAAAGAAAGTTGAGATTGTATTCCAAGCAAGAGAATCACTATTGCAAACATTTGGCCTCCTTGGACGACCCTAGATACTCCCCTATCTAGGAATATAAATTTAAGAGTTGATCGGTTTTACGCGTTACAACGACGTATTTTAACAAACCGCGTGAAATCGCTATCAGCTAACCGGCGTCGGAGACAATGCCGGTGGTTACCTTGCACTTAGACTCTTTCTTGTCTAGATACATCCCCCTCTACCTTCACCGCAACCTATAAATAGCTGTCCACCCCTCTGATTTGAGCAGTTAGCTCCCTACCTCCTTCCCCCAACTGTAGCTAACTAATAGGCTATTCTCTCCTACTTTGGCGACCTATCACCACTTCCACACACTTCCTTGAACCATTTCCACCTGCTGTCGAGCTTCGACGTCCTCTGCCGCACCTCTAGACAAAGCATTGACTCTAGACTCTGCTTCCACTTCACGAATTCGCCCGCCAGACTTCTTCCCCTTCCCTCTGATTTCCTCCTCAATTACGACCGATGACGGAGATCTCTCTGCCCATTCGTCTAAGTAACAGTAGGTTAGGCAAGTTAGAGTAGGTTAGTTTGGTTAATTAGGTAGTTTAGTTAGGATAGATGCTAAATTTTTCTGCCATCTTGTTCAGCTCCGGTGAGCTCGTTGAGCTCGTTTGGAGCGTTCTTTTGTCTTTTTAATTTGCTGAGCACCTTCCTTTTCATTTCACGATTCCATTTCTTGTCACTTCATTTACTTTTATCAGCTTATGCGCCTAGTCCACCTCCACCTTCACCGGCGACCTCTACTATCCATGGCGGAGGTCAACGGTGTAATTCACACTCAATTGGGGCCCTCCGTCGCTTTAACATCACATAAGGGCCCTGTTCGACTTACTAATTAGCTAAATAAACATATGTATACAAAATGCCTAAATCACCTGAACCTCTTGAGCTTGCTGTCAATGGTAGCTCCGGAGGAGTTTTTGCACCTAATTAGTCACTTGTTCACCATCGCCTCATTGTACTGAGCAGTTCCCCTCATCCAATTTTGAGGGAGATCAGTTCCTGAGCTCTGTCAAACTCAAGTTGTAATTTCACTGAATTCTTGATAAATTCAGTGTCAAGTTCTTCAATTGATGAATTTGTTATTTTCTTGAGATTCCTTATAACCTCAGGAGCTTGTTTAGACCACTCAGTCTATTTTGTGGAGTTTTCAACTCCAGACACTTATTTCTTAGTTCACCGAAGCTCCAATGAGCTCCGGCAAACCAAATCCGAGCTTCAGCCATTGTTAGATCCTCTAGAGCTCCAGATCACTTCTCTTGGGCCTCAGGATCAAGGATCCAAGCTCTTTAGTGTGTTTCATTGATCTAAGCTCCTTATTGAGCTTTGTCTTCTCCAACTCCGCCGGAGTTGGAGAAGCTTATCTATTGAGGTGCTAAGTTTGGAAACAGGTCCGTAAGTTTCAGAAGAACCTAGGGAATTTGTTCTAGGTTTTTATTTGTAGTGACAATCTCTGATTGTTGTCAATGAACAAACCACTTTTAGATCTCAGGTGGCGACACCTAAAACCACTTTTAAAGTCATCAAAACTCTAATTTGATGCGTGGAATCAATTCCTTAGGATGATGTGATCTGAATTAAGTCGTCAATTGAAGTTTAAGGATTCTGTTTGTGAAAATCAATTTCTGAGCTATAATGGTCAACCCTAGAATGAACTTGAGGGTTAGAAGTTTGATTCCTTGATTTTATGGATTGATTGAGTTACTGGGTTGAATTGGAGTACATTATGATTGAATTTAATGTGTTTAACTGAGGATTGAGAAAGTTTCTAAGGTCTGAGCAGTTTGGGTTCATTTGAACCCAACATCGTTCTTAAGTGTTTTTGATGAAATTAGAACTCAATCCCTACCCAAATCAATTGTTTTTAGCCTCTTGATTCAGTTCAGACTTCTTCTTGAGGTCTTTATCTTTTGGTTGACCTGATTGGAGTTCAATTCTAAGCTCTGGATACTGAGAACGAAGCTTCTTCGCTTTTGGCGTCTCCTAAGCCTCTTGCAGACTTCATACCTACTCCATGTGGCATGGAATGACTCACTAAAGGCATCCAAGCCTTCAGTTAAAGGCAAAATTTCCTTCTGCAAGTCAAGAGACTTGCTATTGTCCTTTTTGTAGTTGTTCCAGCCATGGCGGACAACCATGTTTATCCATGAAATCTTTGGATTAATGATGATTCAAACACCAAATTAGTGTTCCATTTAGGTAGAGCACCTGAAGAGCTCTCGATCGAGCTTTGGAATGCTCAATTTGGCCCAGCCAATCGTTGGGAATCATCAATTGAAATTTGGTTTGGGGCACCCGAACTTAGTAATCGACTTTCTGTGACATCTAGTCAAGCACTCACAATAAAGCATTGTTGTCGAGTTTTAATCCTCAGTAATGGCACCAAAAAAATGAAGCGATCGACCGCAGTTCGTATAAAAAACATCATTGTTGTAGTATATGTCACAAATACAAACCGTTGTTGCGTCAATTTTATTTATTTACATAATTTTTACTAGTTTATTCCAGGTCATTCACTGGGAGGTAGTTATTGATATACATCACTCTCTTATACATCACTCTCTAAGTGTTAATCATGCTAAATCGGGGTTTAAAAAGTGTTACATTGTAATATAACCGAGATAGCGTTCAAAATAAATATAATTTTGTTACTCAAAAAATGTTCCGAGGTTGGACATAGGGAGCAAATGAAATTTACACACTAATCTCAAACAATTAATGCAAACTGAACACATAATACTACTCAAAAACTAATTAGGAGTGTAGAGCATGAGTATATGAAGAGTAAACATAATTGTAGACAAAATAATAGTTACTCAAATTGACTAAAGAAAGAAATAGGAATTTAGACGTCTGATTTTACAATCAGACGTCTTAAATGACTTGTGCTACAGTTCTTCTCCTTCTTTTCTTCTTCTGACCTCTCTCTGATTTCTCTTTTCTTCTTCTTCTTCACCTCTTCTTTAGGCTTTCTTCTCTTCTTCTCTTTCCTTCTTCCTTTGCCTTTGCGAGCCCTCTCTTCTTTTTCCTTCTTCTTCCTTTGCCTTTGAGAGCCCTCTCTTCTTCTTTCTCTTCTTTCTTTCCTTAGCTTTCTTTGTCTTCTCCTTCCTTCTTCTTCTCTTTCTCTACCTTCTGCCTTTGGCCTTCTCTGAGGTCCTTCTCTTTCTCTTCTTCTCTTCTTCTGCTTGACCTCCTCTTCTTCCTCTGAATTGCCTAAGTGTTGGAGCCAAACTCTCCAAGGAAAAAACCCCCCTAACCCTGCGTAGCTCTCCTCTCTCCTTCTCTCTTCTCTATTTCAGTCTCGCTCTCGCAGAGCCTTTAGTCAGTCGGGTAATCGGACCTATCACAGACCCGGGTCTAGGCTCACTGACGTGTGTGGTGAGCGAGGAGTGTAAGGTCAGGTTGGGTAGTCGGGTCAGCTAGGTCCGCGGGTTATGTCGCGGATGAGTCCGGCGAAGGGGGGGGAGGAGGTCCTCACCCTCAGTGTTGGAGGCAAACAACCTCTTTCACTTTTTCCTTTTATGTGGGTGCAAGAGCCTTTCCACTTTCGAGGTGGGACTAAATGTCCCACCTGTCTTCCGTGCACCGCAGCAGAGAGGGTCTTCGCACTTGCAGGAGTCGCAGAGTCTCTTGACTCCAATTGAAGGCCTGGAACCGTGCGTGAGGTGATTCCACACAGCCTGGGACTGAAGCCTAGCCGTAGCAATACCTAGGCGTAGCTTCAAGCTTCCTTCAAGCTCAGCAATAATGGCGGACCATGGCCAAATATCTGAAATCAAGAACAAGGGCCTTATGGCCGCATCAGAACATTCAACAGTATCGTCGTGGCACGACGAATGTAATGGTGGCTGTGGCATGAAGAGAAGGTGGCTGTGGTGGCCGGACGGTGACGGTTTTGGCTAGTGAAAGTGGGTCAGTTCGGGGAGGTATTTGGTTAGTCGATGGAGTGATTGGATTGAGGGGAAATGATCAGGGAGTTGCGGTGGAGGTTGTAGGGTGGTCGGCGAGGTGGATGAAGGTGTGTAGCGATGGGATCACCTCGCTAGAGGAGTCGCCGGAGATGGAGGAGGTGATGGTGGTTAGTTGCATTGGTTGGTGGTTTTGGGAAATAGAGAGAGAGGGAAAGAAAGTGTGGGAAAGAGAGAACTTAAGAAACCCAATCGAAGGACGAAAGGGGAAAGGAATCCCACGCCGGTATGGTTGTCGGACGTGGGGAAGATGAATCCTCCGTAGAAGAGGTGGCGGCGAAGATGGGGTAGGAACGATGTCGACCGGTATTACGCGATGCGGAGGACTGTGGTGGAGACAACCTTGCCACTAGTATTGTGGTTAGGTGATGAGAGAGCTAGGGAGAAGCCACCGGAGCTTGCGGAGGGTTGTGGCTTGAGGGGAGAGAAGAATGGAGGGGGAACTGACCCAATTTCAAGCTGGGAGAATGCGGGAGGATCGGGGGCTTCTTAAATAAGTCTTCAGAGAGGGTTTTGTGCTCATAAGCTGCTTCCAAGCAAGGCAGGTTCACCAGAGATGAAAGCTCTTCAAGAGACCCAAATCTCCCATGCATTCACACGAGAGATTGGGAGAGAATCAGGGCTTATGAACGGGTTCATATTGGAGGGATTTTCTCAGAGAATCTCCCTTCCAATTTTGGAGGGGATTCCCTGAGCAATCAAGGAGAAACCTCCTTTCAAAGGTTGCTGGAGTAGAATTCCTCTATGATAATGGTGGAGGAACCTATTTGTGAAGACGACAAAGAAGTTAGGGGGCTAAATGCAAGGGTTTTTGAAAGTTAGGGGTAGAAATGTAATCAGACAGGACCTTTTTGCAAACTAGGTCAAGATGAATTCCCCTTAGGTCCAAATTTTGGTACAAACCTAATTTGGACCTAAGGAATCCAATGGTGAAGTTAGATTTTGGGTTTGACCTCGTTTGACTGGAAAATTTATGCAAAAATATAAATTAGGGTAAATATCTGTCTGAGACCCCATTCTAGGTTAAGATGGGTTCCAATGGCCAAATTGAAGGTACTAAACCATAGAGAATATTTTTCTATGATTTTTAGAGGTTTTAGGTGAATTTTATCTTAACCAAAACCTTGGTTAATCAAGTGGATTTATTTTTAGGGTTTCAAAAGTCATTTAATTCTCAGATCTCACACAAACCCTTTTCTATCAAATCAAACTCACTTGTTATTTTATTAAGACCATTTGTCCTTTGTTTAGCCCTTGAGAAAACCTGTGGTTGTACTACATTGGTAAAATTATAATTTTAACCCTAGTTTCTTGTTTCACTCTTAGAATGGGTATGCAGTGAATTTTGACATTCAGTTGGTTATGTAGGAGCATTTATTCTCTTCATTGAGTCAAAATGAGATAGCTAGGGCTCATGATGGTGTTCCCATCACTAAGTCCAATATTATTCTCTAATTCCAAAAAGTTTGGTTTTATGTACAAATATGAATGAATGAATTAATAAATGAAAGAATGAAATAATTTATGTATAAGAGAATGAATTAAAATACTTGCAAACATCTATTTAAAAATAAGCAGCAAATACTTTAATTAAATACTATATACTATCTATTTACATGTTATAATAACAATGCTTACATATCTATACAATGATATGGTATAATATGTAGCATACTAACTTAATTTAATATATTAACACCTATAGTAATATATATAGTATGTACAATGACTTTTATAAACGTCGCTAAACCTTAGGAAAAAGTATATACATAGGCTAAGGTAAAAATAGGATCTATAGTGACATTTATTTTATATACAGTGACCGACTTATCTGTCACTAAAGCTCATAAGTTATTTATATACATATATGAGCCCAAACACTATACACTAACGTATACTATGTTATTATATTATTTATCTACAGCATACTATATATACTTTATATATATACACATACATATATACAGTCATTCTTCTTCTTTCTCTTCTGTTGTTCCTCTTTTCTCTTCTCTATCACCCCTTGGTAATTAAGACCCATGATTAGTGCTCATTAATAAAAAATTAGGTTCTTAATTGGCTAGCGACCCTTTTAAAGGATAAACAGCACCCTCAACGGGTGCGACTAGACCTCTACTTAGGTCACCCTAATTTGTTAATTAGCCCATTGATATCGTATTATGCCTAATATTGGGCCCACACAAGCCCATGCATAATGCTAGGCTCCCAGCCTGCACGGCACTCAAATCTCATTTCAAACCATTGTCAATGCTCATAATATGCTCGAGGGAAGGGGTATTGGTTTCGGGTGCCTGGTGCCTGTGACGACTGGGAAGAGAGGGGAGTAAAAACAATTTATAGCACCGTAGGGGCTCTCACACCCACGATGTGGAGCTATGTTAGTGCAACCTCAACGTCGAAATCTCGGCGCGCATGTGTGAATTTCGTGATTTTGGCCCTCAATTTGAGGGCCATAAATTATTATAATTTCAAATTAAATTATAGGGTATTAAAGTATTTACATAGGGCTACATGATGGTATAATTTATTTTCACAATTAATTACATTTATTATATAAATAAATTAGTCAAAGTTTACAGTTTATTTATACTATTAATTAGGTTTATTCCTTAATTACAAGTTAAATTAGTTAATTAATGATCTAATTGACCTATTATAGTAGTAATACATATAAAAAAGTATATAATACATATTTTTATTCTATTTTACACTATTTATTTTAGTTTATTTACATTTAAATAGGTAAATTCAACGTGTATAAATATAATTTAAGTTATAAATAGCATAATATATTATAAATATATCTATATTAGCTTAATTTACTTAAAATACAATAATATAATGTACAATATAAGTTAGTTCAGTTATAACTTAAATTACTAATTTATTTTAATTTAATCTAATAACTTAGCTAGTAACTTAATAAATAAATTATTTATTATATATACATAATTAAATTATGTTACGGGGTTCATTATGTACATAATATATATATAAACATATATACATAGTATAATTAGTAATTACATTTATATACAGGGTTTTATATATTTACTTAAGTTATAATACTTATAAGTTAATATAAATAGTAGATAATTATATAATTAGGTTATGTACAGTTTAAATAATCTTAAATATTTAAGTTACAATATAATATATATATATATAAGTTATTTACACCTATTATACATCTATTTTACAATATATACATGTATAACTTACTATGTAGCTTATATTTACAAGTATATACCTAGTATATATGGTATTTTTGAGTATTTTTGGGGTTTTCCTTCTTTTTATGGGTTTTATATATTTTGTAGAGATAGGGGATGAGAGAGAAAGAATGAGATGAGAGAGAGTGTGTGTTTTTGGGGTTTTTATATATTAGTTTCTTTTATTAAGTTAAGAGGTATACTGAACCGTCGGCTGGTATGTTCTACTAAACCGGAGGTTCAGGTGAGCTCAAAACTTAGTGTACACTTAGAAATATATCTAATCTTCACCAGAACAGGTTTATTTTATTTTTTTGGATTGTTTAAATCATTTTATTTATCTATAAAGATAGCATATTCTAGGCCTTAGAGAGAATTTCTAATGAGAACCTAAGGCACTAGAATCCTAATCTAAAGGTTGGATAAGCAGTGAAAACATTCAGATATGCTCTATAGAATCTAAGAGGTATGTTCCAGCCATTAAACATGATTTTCATCTAATTTCTTCTTTAAATTGTAGATTTGGATAGTTGGATACATAAGCTAGCTGACAATAAAGATTTAAATCGCAATATAAGCAATCCAAATGCAATTTAGAATCAATATCAGTACATGGATGCTTGTCTAAATTATGTACAACACTGAAAACATGTCAACTAATTACAACAACTAAAATCCTAGCCTATTGTCCTTCTGATAAGCCAAAATAGCCACTGATGCTAGCTTCAGCAGTAGCAAGAACAGATCCTACAGCTGCTAAAACAGTAGCTATAGGATCTGCTACTGCTGTTGAAGCCCAATTTAGATCATCTAAATTGAATTCAGACGTCTTAAATGACTGTCAAAGGCTGCTTCAGTGCATCAAAACATCCATCCAGCAGCTGGAGAAAGATCTGATATCAAATTTAGTATGAATTTTCCCAGACCAGACTTAAGAAAGTCTGATAAGGGATCATGCATATTGAATTTGAGTCATGATTTTGAGTTAATATCAATTTGTATCAAATGGGAGTTGGAAAATCCATGGAAATGTAGCTGCTGAAGCAACACTTTAATGTGTTGAATTGGGATTCAAAACCAAAACACTAAATAACCTTAAGATCTGATAAGGCTTGAAAATCATTTCAAAATCAATTTAAAGTGTTAAATCTTCATGAAAAACTCTTAAATGGCACTCTCCACTTGAAATTAGAGAAAGAACACTAATCTAGCCCCTTCCTTATGCTGTAGACAGCATGAAGGAAGACATTAAATTAGTCAATTTATTCCAAAAACTTGAATCCCAAACCTCTGAAACCTTAAGGGATATCAAAATTCCTTAGGTTAAAAATCAGAATCTCACTCAAAAACAACTCACAAATACTAGGTAGAGCCTCAAATCAACAAAGTTTATTCTCCTTGGCTCTGCCACACATTGAAAACCATCTAAATCTCCAATTAAAACCACATTCAACAATGGCTCATCTGAGGAAGAATCTATCATTAAAATCATCTCAGATTCACTACCATGGACCGAATAACACAAAAATATATCAGTTCACTCAATAAAAAATCCCTTAGAACTCAAATGGATCAAAATATCACGATCTTGGATTAAAGACCAAATTAAAATCAGATCAAGCGAACCGATTTCATTTTAAATCAAGATCAGGGATCTTTGTGGGTTTCTGAAATGAATGGGAGACCCCTAGATGGATTTGAGTGCAAATCCTCATCTTAAAACTTGAGAGCAATGAGATGAGGGTTTGACTCCAAATGGATGGGTGGATTACGGATTAAAATTCAAGGCAAATCAGAAAGTGAAATGGGAATATGAAGAGGGAGAAAACAGTGATCAGTGGGGGGGTGAAATCATCTCCTCTTATCTGAAATGATAAGACTAGGTGGAGTGTGAATTTTACTCTATATCTACTTCTAAGCTAACTAACATCACACAATCAGATCAGAACAAATCTATGTCTAATTTGTACTCCTAAATTACTCTAATTATCACTACAGCTACTCTAGAAAGCATTAAATCTAATATATGAAAGTAGTAAAAATCTACTCTAAGGGAGGAATGGGATTCCTGGGCTACAGCTGGTCACTGTAGCGACGAAGTTGAGGAGGGAAGCTACTTCTGTCACCAGCAGCCGATGAATGGGGGAGGGAACTGGAGGTGGATGAAAAGATCACTCAAGGTGGAGGGAGCGATAGGCGCACATGCGATCAGGTGAGGTGCTTAGGTAGAGTGATGAGTGAATCAGGTCACCTCATGGTGGGATTAGGCAAATAGGGCGTGGGCAACGGTGATTTGAGGAGAGGAGCGTGCATAATCCTAGGCCAAAAGTGGACCATAGGATCAGATCTAGGCGAGGTGGTGATCGCACGCACCAAGTCGAGTAAACATTCAAATCAAAGAGAGCCACAGATCGAGCAGTTCAAGGGAAAGACAGCTACGATTGTTGGAGTTCTTCGTAGTGAACAATGGTCCACGAACTACAGGTGCTGCGTAGGCTCTATTGGTGTAATTGCGAGGAACACCCCTCACGAAGAGGTAGAAAAAGTGTAAGCAAGGCCATAAGTGGTTAGGAAAGATTACAGAATGGTCCTTCTGCCTTACAAAGGAGTCCTTGGAGGTTTTTTCAATTAATGAAATGTGATATGTGAAGGGCCTAAATGTGAAACTCTAATTTCAAGGCCCTAATGCTGTCCAAATGCACCCAAGTTTTTATTGAAACTTAATTGAACATGTGACAAATTAATTTTACTTTTAATTTGTAATTTTGAGCTCATTTGTTTGTTCAATTTGTAATTGGATCACCATTTTGTATTTAATAATAGAATATCTCAATAATTGACCTAATTATGCATTTTTAGCACAAAATTGATGTTTTAGGTCTTTTTCTCTATTTCCCACACTTAACCCTTTTTATGTGTTAATTCTATAGTGTTTAACCTAGTTTCTAGCTTAACTTAGGTGATTTAGCTATGATGAGTCACAACTCATCACTTAGTCCCACATCGGGAAACTAAGAGTGCACACCTTGGTATAAGTTGAATTTTCACTGACGCCTCTTCTGTCATCAATGCAGGGCGCAAAGAGAAATGCTTGTGTGCGGTCGCGTGCATGTGCAGGTGTGTGTGTGCATAGACGTAAGCCTGTGTGCATGGGCCTGGGTGTAGGCGTGGATGTGGGCCTATGAATGGGTCGTGACTGTGCATGAGATAAAAGTATGAAAAATCCACCTAATAAATGAACTAGGTCCAGCTTAGTAGGGTCTGGTCCTGCCCCCTTGTGGGTGATGTGTATCCCAGAAAGGTCCGGTCGCCCATTAAATAAACATAATTTTGGATTAAAAAGAGGTTAATGGGCTCAGTTGGGTATGAAATCGGCTAAGTGTGGATGTAAGTTGCACAGTAAGGAAGAATAAGATAAGAGAAGAAGATTAAGCTAAGAACTAAAGAAGAAGAAGAAGAAAAGATTAAGAGAAAGTGGAGAAGCTAAGTGAAGAAGACAAGAGAAGGGCAAGGACTTAAGAGATTAAAGAGTAAGGAAGAGAGAAAAGGAAATGAAAGAAGACATTTGAGAAGATTAAAGGCTGAAGCTACTGTATTATTATTTATTTAATTGTTATAATAAGGTATGAAACTTCTTGTAATTTCATTTTAATGCCTTATATCTTGTAATAAGCAATGTTCTATTTGGATTTTAATGAAAAATCTTTCTTGTAAATTTGTTTTTATTAATGGAATATTGCTTGTTTCCATTGTTAATCTTTTGCGCTATATTCATGTGCTTAAAATGTATTGTAATTATAATCTGATTAATTAATTGATTGTTAATTATTCATTATAAGTTAATGGTGAATTAGGACTCAATTGTGCCTCCCAGAGAATAACCTGGACTCAACCAGTTAAAAAGAACTTAAAAATCTAAAATGTTAAGTTAACTTGACCCTATACTACATTTTCGACATAAAATTGAGTTAACCTAAGTTACATTCTTATGCAATTAATTAAGTCTAATTAACTTAATTAACTATGTTGAGAATTTAACTGATCAGGCTACCATCTTCTTGATTTAGCCTTAGGTGCCTGATTGGGCTATTTTCGCTTGTAGAAATAATGTATCAGAGAAATATGTCATCACAGTAAAATCATCTGGTGGAAAATCCCAAACAAAGATATTTCAATAAAACTAACCATGAAGAGTTAGGTCACATCCATAGGGATGAATGACTGCAATAAATTCACGAGTATAGAGCCATAATGTCTGCAGAAACATTCGCAAAATTAATTTAATGAATTTGCTACTCTGAATGACATTTTCAATTTCATGAGAAGTTTAGGGCTATTTATGTAAATTTCATATTAGAAATTAAGCTCCTAAAATTACATGGATGATGCACGTGTTGTGGCAGAGTATGTAATTTTTAATTACATGCCATTCTTAATCCAATTTCAATGCAAAATGAGATGAATTACAATAGCTAAACAAATATGAGAAAAAATAAGTATGATGCCAAAATTTCACCTCAATTTAATACTAAAAAATCAGAAAAATGAGTTTTGGCACTCTCATTTGTCGTAAATTTTAATTGGTCCTTCATTGTAGCGAAATAAGGGAAAACTCCCCTTGCTCGCACGTGGAGGAGAAGGCACGCCTGGAGGAGAGATGCCTAGGGGAGGATGGCCACGATGAGGGTGTTTCGATGGCGGTGGTGGCATGGCCAATGGTGGCTGGAGTTGGCACCGGTGATGAGGAAAACTGGTGGCGGTGGCGGCTTACTGGGGTGCAAGTTGTCGGTTGATGGTACGGATGGCGTGGATGCACTCATGAAGGCGAGGGGAGCAAGTTGGCGTCAATGGTGTGGAGTTTCAATGATCGTGGACGTGGCTGCGTTTTGGGGGGTTTGGGTTCCTTCGGTTGGCAAAGAGGAGGAGGAGGAAGAAGAAGGAGACGGGAAGTGGAACTGGAGATAGTGTTGCTTACGTGTGCAAGAGTGGTGCTGTGCACATTCGAGGATGGTGGCGGAAAGTGCACGCGCACGCGAGGAGGGCACGCAAGGAGGTCCTGTGCTGCTGGTGGCAAGGTTGGGCATGGCTACGTGGGGAGTTGCGGTGGTGATGGTTGAAGGTGATGGGTGGCTGCAGTGGTTCTTTGAAGGGGGGAGTAGTGGTGATCTGTGGGGTAGGACGGTGGTGCTGTGATGGCTGCAAACTGTCATTGTGAGACCGACGAGTGGAAGGAGTGGGGATGGAGTATGCCTTAGGCCGTGGTGCGTGCTGGTTCCATGGTGCAAGCTCTACTTCACGGTGGAGAGGATGATCTACGGTGGAAAGATGGCATGGCTTTTAAAAAAAAACTCTCCGTCTGTTTCTCTTCAGCCGCCAACTTCTCCAACCACTTGGTGAAGATCGCGAGTGGTTGGAACAGAAGATAAGTTCCTGCCGTACTCTATCAGATGTGCAATCAATAGTTTAGACGTCTTAAAAAGTGTGGATTGCAGTGAGTCCACGATGGAGGTTCTCAGACATCTAAACTAATCTCCAAACATCTCATAAACGCAGAAATGTTGTGTGAACTCTTTCACCTAGCCTGCATTCATCAAATAAATTATATTATCATAACATATGTTATTAAATGTGAAATTGGTGTAAAAGATTATATGTAGACTAAGGTGAATTCCTATTTAACTCCTAATCAATTAACAACTGAGAACAACTAATTAAAGAGTACTTAGGCCAAATAATTATCCACGAAAGTGGACTTATCAAATGCCCCCATAACTAAGTTTTGTTAGTCCCTAACAAAAAGTGAAAAATAATGGAAGTAACCAAAAGGTTTCTTCTTTTCTTATTTCAAAAATTTAGAAATCCAAAGAAATATGAAGTGATAGCAGCCTAGGCAACGGATCCAAGTGAAAAGCCAACTTACATTGGAAGTTCATACTTCACCCTTGATAAAATTTTATCGGGATAGGCAACTTCTTCCCTTAGGGATAAAGCAGCAAATGACCTATAATTTGACCTGGGCTTTTTGGCTTAAGTAGGAGATACTGAGTCAAATGGATTTATATTTGGTGGCTCACACTCATCTGGTGCTACATGTAGTCTAGTACTGTAGACTCTAGATCTCATGACTATTAAACAAGTCACCCCAGAGAGGGGCTAAAAACTGTGTTCTCTTTGCATTCCTTTGTGCTTATTCACTCTTTTTCCTTCTTTTCTTTTTCTTCTTTCTTTTCTGAGATCACATATCTTACCAGATTTTGTAACTGTACTCAATTTTTGGTGGCCTCACTTGGAATTTATACTTCAATTAAAGTCCTAATAACCCTACAACTAAGTTAGAGGTCTTCAGCCAGTTTTTGGGCAATCAGAAATACTTAAAAGTAGGCATGAGTCATATTTGGTGGATCGCAATGGATGTTTTTATTGCCTCAATGATATGGACACCTGATAGAATTGACACTTAAGATAGTTATAACTTGAACATATTATTATTTTTTTCTTTATATATATATATTTTTTTTTTTTTCTTTCTTCTCTATTTTTTTTTTATATAGCTCAACACAACACGATGCATACTTTTATTCATGAGGCATTATCATATTAGGGATAATGATGGTTAAGAGGATATTGTGTGGCTTATTTGGTGGAAATGCTTACTCTCGACACCAGGAAAGGATAGATAGGATAAGCGCATTTCAGACCTTTGACACTATTACCCTCCTTCAGCCGAGGACTCTATGAAGGACGGTCGTAACCATCTATGTTGAACGTTACGAATCGCTACGCTAACGTGTTTGGTTTTGGAAAACCTGTCGTTGTAGTTCAAAAGCAAAGAATTCGTGTTCAACAAATAAAATTTATACCGAAATGAAAATTCCGGGTCGAAAACAGGGAGGCGGACGTTTGATTTAAAAGCTACGCGTTTCTTTTTATTTGTCATGAAGTAATTCAATTTAAAACCATCTAATTATTTACAATAAATAAAAGAGAGAGAGAGTAAGAGAGAAAAAGAATATTACACAGAGAAATCAAAATGAGATGTAAAATAAACAAGGAATTTATCGTTAAGGAGATTGTTCATTTCACTCTTACAACTACAAAACATAAAACAATTACTCTAGAAAGTGATAAATTTACTCTAGAAAGCATTAAAAGAATAGAGGGAGAAATATCCTCCTCGACGATTTCTTGGAGGACGAGCAAAACTACACTAGAAAGCAGTAAAAAGAATAGGGAGAGAGAAATCCTCCTCGACGGTTGCTTGGAGGACGAGTCGAACGGGACGACACCTAGACGAAGGAGAATAAAGTAGGATGAAGGAGGACGAAGCAGAAGAACAGGAACGAAGCAGCACGCCGTCGTCGTCGTGGGATCCACTTCCGAAGGGGGACGAAAATTTGGACTTTATCTCGCGAGAAGCATCCCGGGTGTGGGACAAGCTTCTCTTGAGCTTTGGAGGGGTAGAGAAGAGAAGGAAGGGATGAAAATTTCGCATGGAGGGTGTCTCCTTTTATAGTTGGAAGGAGTGGGGGCAAAATGGTCATTACATCTTCAAAATAATAAATGAGGGGTCTTTAGTGACGGATAAATCCATCACTAAAGCCCCAACGTGGGCGTAGCTTCCGTGCCCACACGTGGCTCCTCAGCTGCCCACTTCCTTAACGCCATCTCACGTTCAGCGATCCTCAGCTGTCCGATCTTGCGATTGGACGGCTTAAGTCACGCCTTCACCCGCTGCGCTGCGCGCCCGACCGCGTGCGATCACGCGTGACGCCGCGCGTTCAATCGCACGTGAACGCTATCGGGCGTGCGCGGCCGTCCGATCAAGATCCAACGCTCCACGCGCCTACTCACTTGCGCCTTATTTCAGGCCTGCGGGACTCGATCCCACAACCTTTGCTTCGTCTCCGCTGCGCTACGCGATCGAAAAGGTCGCGCAGATGACTTTAAGGAGTCGCGTGCACAGCCGTTGGATCGAGATCCAACGGCGAAGAGGGGGCAGGTGCGCGGTCTTCATAGAATGAAAGAGGCCGTTTGGGCGGCTGAGATGGTGCCACGTGGTGCCATCTTGGCTGTCCCTCTTCTGGAAGTTGTAGATGGTGCCACGGATGTCGGATTGACTCGATTTTTATGTCGTTGGGATGCGATCGTCGATCCGAATTCATCCGTGCGGTTGGATTTGTCATCTAAAGTGCGGATTTATACCATCCTGGCCCTTGATCTTCTAGGGTTCCCCGATCACTATCTGATGCTATGGATGCCTGATTAGGGCGATCTTGGAGTTGTTGAACTCCAATCGCCGCCCTGATCACATCCATACGGTTGTCTTAACTTTTAGATTGATGAGAACCCTAGTTTTAAGCATCTTATTGTGATTGTGATAGACTCGTTGATCGACAATTAAAACAGACTTTGAATTTCTACGCCTCTAGGTGACCTCAAAAAGAATTCTGCCTAAAGGTGTATCTTTACAACCGGTAGCTTTCTCCTTACTTTTATTTTTTTACAGGGTCAACACAAGGGTGAATCCAGTGTATATCTCCCCGGTTTATTCTACTTCTCCGCTTCTTCCTAAGTATTTTGGAAATTTTTAGTGCATTTACTGAGCTAGATTCTGGACAACCGGTCGATGAGCTATTACCACCGACAACTTGCTAGCCATACTCGTGCGGCGAAGTGTGGCTTATTTCTTTTTGTTCTTTTCTCCTTTTCTTTTTGATTTTTTTTTCTTCTTTTTTTTTTTTAAGTAGGTGGCTTCCCTGGTCTAAGATTTACCTAAGGGCAGGAAAAAGAGAAAGGTCCAGTGACTGGGCTCTGGACAACCTACCTATGGGCTGTTACCCACGATAACTTGCCAACCATATCACCCTAGAAGGTTCATTAGCTACCCAAATTCCATTAGAATTGCCGAACAACGAGTTAGTGCAAAGATAGTGTGTAGGTG
Organism: Thalassia testudinum; assembly: GCA_037157565.1. Lineage (NCBI taxonomy): Eukaryota > Viridiplantae > Streptophyta > Magnoliopsida > Alismatales > Hydrocharitaceae > Thalassia > Thalassia testudinum. The sequence goes on from JAZHRO010000031.1 coordinate 64,123,746, forward strand.
CTTAAGACTCAAAATTCCCTCAAATCAGAGGGCGGGTTGATAAGTCGTGTACTTATCACCCAAACTTATTTATTCCAATTACGATAGAATTAAGATGGCGAGGACTCAAAGACAAATCCACATTGTAGTGGATACACGGGCTAATTAAGTCCAAAGACCTGAAGGGTCTTTGTATTCAAATCATAATGTAGTATTTCCTAAGATTGAAAATTTTCTTAAACCCAAATTGTCTTTCCTAATTCCAAATTATTTTCTTTTTATAAAAGAAAATAAAATAAATCTACGGAGCTGACGAATGAATTCAGAGATAAATATCCACCCCTCCATGCCTATCTAATGCAATGTCCTCATTGTATTAAAAAAATATAAAACAGAGTGGAAAAGCGAAGAAAGCACCTGAATTACGTGAACGTCAGGTCCGCTCTGAGATGAAAAACCAAGAAAAACTGTATATATGCTGAGTTTAGTGCCTTCAGCTAGGCACACTATACAAAGAAAAGAAATGAAGAATTCACAAGTGCAGGTCAGAATTAGAATAAACAGAAGAATCCTATGACCTGTTAGCAGAGGTCCACAGATGTGGACCAGATTGTGGTGCAGACCCACACCCCATAATCGAGAATATCTTAGGTTCTGGATAAAAATTACCCAAAACCTAAAATTAGAATGCAAGCGGGGTCGGGCCTGCGATTTATGAGGATGCAACCCAAAACCAAAAAGTCAGGTTACAGAGAATTGAAGGTCAAAAGGATAATCGTTGAATGAGTGCTTGGGTTTGACATCCTCGAAACAAATGTCGTAAGGGTTTTGATTTAATGGTTTCAGCTTAAAAGGAACCCTTCGACTCAATCTTCCATTTCCTCCAAAACTAACTTCCCAAATCAGAACTTCCCAGCTCCTATCCTCCTCAGAACGAATGTTAAATTCTGAGACCTCTTGCATGTTAATCACCCCGTCTGAAATCTCCAAGTCTAAATGATGTGGCAGAATCATAATTGACTTGGGTCTAATTATCTTAGAAACAGAATTATCGATAAGCTCAACGGAGTGTAACTGATAATTAGGGCATTGAATTGATTCATCCAGAAAATGTAATCCTGGATCTATAATGTGTGCCCTAAGATCAGTTTCCTCAGTTATTGGGCTATCAAATGATCTATCAGATTCCCTAGGTCCAATTGTCTCACAGAAATCGTGTTCAGAAAACTCGCATGAGACTTCGCAACTTGAATCTTCACCATCAAAGAAATCAGTATCCGTATCAATGTATGTCCCAAAATCAGTTGTCACTTTCTGTTCCAAGGAGACATACGTTTCCTCGTAACCCGGCTCAGGGATCTCAGGTGAAGAAATCAGATCATCCTTAATTGGTAGCTTTAATTCAATCTGGTCAGCCTCGTAACACGTGTCCCCCCAACAGGTGCCTGAGCGGGTTCTATCATTGTTTTTCCTAAAGAGGGTTCATCTTGGGAATTATTCCAAGATTGAATCTAAGCAACCACGAGTCTCATCCTCAATTTTGCTAAATTCCCAAGTAGAAACTCACCCGGGTTCTTATCCTTAACATCCTGGAGCCAATCCAACAAAGACTTATTCAAATCATCAATCATTTCAATCAGGGGCTCCAATCTCTCAATGCAAGGTATTGGCTGAACTTCTAAAGATTGAATGATATTCCTCAAGTTAGCCATAACCTTATCTTGAACCTGGTTAACTTGAACCAAATGAGTTGGTTCAGGGTTGGGCGGGTTTGGGTTCAATGTAGGGGAATTAACGAATTGAGATTCGTTATACCCTTCCTGATAATAGGTCATTTCAGATTGTTGAAAAGATGGCGATGACCTAAAAGTAGTGAAATCAGAGGATGGGTAAGGATTGGTGTATCCTTCTTGATTGTAGATTGATGAGAGCCTCATCATGAGCCATAACTAGCTCATTTTGACCTAATAAAGAGAATAAAAGCTCCTACATAACCTAGTAGAAGGCCTAAATGAAGGAATAAATATTATGGGAAGAAAACATGAGATAAAGGTTAATACTGCAATTTTACCATTGCAGTACATAAATGGGATTTCTCAGAGGCAAAACATAGGTCAAATGGTCTAAATGAGATAAAAAGTGGGTTGAGTCAATCAGAAATGGGTTCATGTGAAATCTAGGAATTAAATGACATTTGGTAACCCTAAAACAGACCCGCTTAAATCAACAAGGTTTCGGTCAAGATAAAAATCAAGTAAACCCTCTAAAATTCATGTAAAAATATTCTCTAGGGTTTAGAACAATCAAATTGGCCTTTTGAACCTAGTTTGACCTAGAATGGGGTCCTAGCTCATTAATTGACCTAATTTAGGTTTTTACGCAAAATATCCAGTTAAACGTGGTCAAACCTAAAATCCAACTTCACCATTGGATTCCTTAGATCCAAATTAGGTTTGTACCAAAATTTGGACCTAAGGGGAGGTCATCTTGACCTACTTTGCAATTTAGTACACCCAAATCATAATTTGGTCCTTTTCTTTTGAAAATCATTGCAAAGAGCCCCCTAACTTCCTCGCCAACCTTACAATCAGGTCCTTCCACAATTATTGGGGCAGAATCCTACTTCGACGAGGATTAGAGAGGGAATACACTCTGATTCCTATGAGATCCCCTCCCAGAAATGGAAGGGAGATTCTCTAAGGAATTCCCTTCCATCTGAGGCCAGTCTTGATCCCTGGTGTGAACCCAATCTCTTGTGCGAATGCACCAGAGATGTGGGTATCTACGCACTTTCCTTCTCCAACGAGCCGTCGGAGACGGATACGTGCCCTCCAAGCTCTGAACACACGGCCCAATGCCTATAAAAGAACCCCCAAACCCGGTCGCTCATTTTCAGCTCGACCTGGCTGGGATTCTACCTCAGATTCCTCTCTTCCCTCCCAGCCAGGGTGTCCAGCGGGCTCCAGCGAGCTTTCTTTCCTTTCTTCTTCGCTTTGCCACAAAACCAATGGCAGAGACTTCTTCCTGATTCTTCTCCGCGTTGCGCAATACCCGCGCATGCTGCCTCAGACCCGTCGTCGCCGCCGTCCTCCCCCACTGGGCATCTTCCTCTCCGGCGACAGCAGGTACAGCCATCCGCCTCTCTGCCCCCTTCGTCCCTGCAAGTAGGTTAGAACTACTCCACATCTTTCCCTCTTTCATTTCCTCACTATATTTCACTCAATCGACCCCTCGACAACGCCTGTCCACCTTCATCTTCCATCCCTCCGGCAACCCTCCGGCGAGTTGCCCCCGTCGATCCGCCGCTCCACTCAACTCGCCAACCAACCTAGAGGCTCTACCTCATCACGCTGAACATCCTCCGCCCACCCACTGCCGCTCTACACTCACTCAACGCACCCCTGATCACACCCACCTCTCCGGTCACAGGTCGACCTAGGCACACACGCCTAGGCCGTCCCGCGACCTGCTACACCTCGCACCACCTTCGCCGTGCCACGGAGAAGGTCTCTCGGTAGTTTGATTAGGCCGAGAGGCCGTATTCATGTCTGACAGGTTTTGAGCCCAGCCACCATTGACGATGGGTGAAGCAGCTTCCAAATAGGCTCCAGGCTCCAGGACTTCAGCTGCTGCGGATTGGGGCGAGTTGCGTGAAGATAGCCAGCTAGCAAGCGAAGGGAGTTGAGGCCGCAGTTGAGGAGATTGTGAAGAGTCTTCCTACGAGTGCGCGTGAGAAGAGAGAGCCAGATAGTCCCACATCATAAGATTACAGCGCACCGCAGTGGTTTAAAGTGATTTTGTGCATATGGCGCTTCGCCTCTGAACTCACCTGGGGTGAGGTCCCGTGCCCCATCACACGCCCCATCCACGGTTTCACCTCACGGACTTGGTGGATCCGACTCGATACACCACCTGTGCACACCTCGCGTACCATACACACCGGTACGCCTGGTCCCGGGTACGCGCAACCTGACCAGTTAACCCAGCTCTGGGAGAGCTATCTGTGAGCAATTTGCAGAGAGAGAGAGACACGCGCGGGTTGAGGGAGGGATGGGTTTTGCTTCCCCTTGTGTGCAGGCGAGCGGAGCGCCGAGGAAGCTGACACTTAGCCACAGGGAGGAGAAACAAGAAGAAACTCTGAAGAAGAGGCTGAGCAAGACGGAAGAAGAAGAAAGGCTGCAGAGAAGAAGTACAGCAAAGCCAAGGCAGAAGAAACCTTCGCAGAAGAGATTGCAGAGAAGGAAGAAGAGAGGCCAAGACAGAAACCAAAGAAGAAGACCCGTTGAAACAAAGAAGAAGAAGGCAGAAGAGAAAGAAGCAAAGGCAGAAGAGAGACTGCAAAGAGAGAGAGAAATATCATAAGAACAAGAAGAATAATCAAAGGAGGAGGAAAATACTTTTGAGACGTCTGATCTTGTGATCAAACGTCCAATTTTACTCTTTTGCCTGGATTACTTTTTAAATGCATTTGAATTAAACTTTTGAGTAAATTAGAGTGTTCAATTACATTTGAGATTAGTAGTAAATTTCGATTGCTCCGTGTTCGACCTCGGATACTCTGATTTTTGAGTAATAAAAATTTTTATCTGTTGACGATGCTTGATCACCTATACTACGACGCAATAACTGTTAAAACACGATCGAGTTTCACGCATCAACATAGATCGTATTAGGTTGTGCATGAATGGAAGACGATCTATAATCGATGTAGCTCTGAGAAGGATAGAAATCAGAATCAGGGTTAGACCCTAAACACGAAGGTCCAGAATTGTAGCCCCAATCCGAATTATCCTAACTGACTGATGGTTGATTACAATACGAGTTGGGATAATCGTCATGTTGAGGATAATTCACAACAGGAGGGAAAGAGCGGGGATGCGTGAAATATGTGGAAGGATTCATGAGACACGGGAGGAAGAAATGCGCCCTGCAATACAAACAATTAAACCTGTCCTTAAATGGGTTAGCCTACAGACCTACAGACTCCCAAAACCCGTCTTGAGATAAAGGAACGATTTGATCTACTTCTGTCTGTTCAATCCAACCAGTTAGAAGGAGGGACTGGGGAGAAGGTTCTTCCTTCGGCTTGCGCCTCCGGTTCCTAGTGTACCCCCCAGCCGCGATTGTTTGACTCTGCTCCACTAGTTAGACATTAGATTGAACAGTAGAAATAGACTAATCGAAAATAATCTCGTTCTGGATTCTGAAGAGCGAGTTCAATCCTTAAGGCCAACGTCTACTCTGTTTTATTTAGGGCTAGGTTTGAATGTGCTTTGGAATGTGATGGGTCCTTTAAATGGGTTGCGCCCTTAATGATTGATTGATTTGTGTGTACATGCACAACCAGTGGTTTTCAAGCAAGATTGTTTTTGATGTGGTGAATTTTAAGGTTCAAATCTTGCTTAGTAGCTTTTAGGATTCAACTTTAGGTGTTTTCAATCAAGTTTCATTGGCACACCAAGTTTTACAAGCACAGGTGAAGATGTTTTCCTTTAAAGTTTAAAAAGAATGTGGAGTGCCTGGTAAATCCCTAAGAGTTGAACCTAATTAGCAACTACTTGATGAGTTGATTTTAATTGAAGTGGTGCAGCCCAAACAACTCAAACAACTGGCCACAAATGCACCACTAAGTTAGGTACACAAAGATGGTTAACCTAGAATGATTTCTACTCTTTTATGTGTTGCTTTATGTGTACCGGTTCCACAGATCAGAACCCGGTTGAGTAGAAACAAATCAATTCGGTTAAGTGCCTTTAAGTGTAGGTGTACGTTGTGTGTTTGTTGAAAATTGCTCCACAAAATTTTTTTTTTTTTATATATATAAATGAAGGTGGAATGAATGTGAGTGAGAATCCAAACAACCAAACTATTCCCAAGATTTATGCAAACACCTAGGTTAATTGGAATTTGGATTCAATGTGGCGAATGAAATCTACGGAGGGGGAAAGAATGGGGGATAACTTACAAAACTTTCCACAGCACTTTGCTCCAATCTACCGCTTTTGCTTGTCTCAAAAGAGTACCTGCAATTACAATAAGAAAGGAGAAAAGTGAGGTAAATGATTTGTAAGTTACAAAACGCGAAGAGAAATCAAAGATCATTGCCTCCCCGGCAACGGCGCCAAAATGTTGAACGTTACGAATCGCTACGCTAACGTGTTTGGTTTTGGAAAACCTGTTACTGTAGTTTGAAAGCGAAGAATTCTTGTTCAACAAATAAAATTTATACCGAAATGAAAATTTCGGGTCGAACACAGGGAGGCGGACGTTTGATTTAAAAACTACGTGTTTCTTTTTATTTGTCACGAAGTAATTCAATTTAAAACTATCTAATTATTTACAATAAATAGAAGAGAGAGAGAGAGTAAGAGAGAAAAAGAATATTATACAGAGAAATCAAAATGAGATGTAGAATAAACAAGGAATTTATCATTAAGGAGATTGTTCATTTCACTCTTACAACTACAAACCATAAAACAATTACTCTAGAAAGTGATAAATTTACTCTAGAAAGCAGTAAAAGAATGGAGGGAGAAATATCCTCCTCGACGATTGCTTGGAGGACGAGCAAAACTACACTAGAAAGCAGTAAATCTATACTAGAAAGTAGTAAAAAGAATAGGGAGAGAGAAATCCTCCTCGACGGTTGCTTGGAGGACGATCCGGACGGGACGACACCTGGACGAAGGAGAACAAAGCAGGACGAAGGAGGACGAAGCAGAAGAACGAGAATGAAGCAGCACGCCGTCATTGTCGTGGGATCCACTTTCGATGGGTGATGAAAATTTGGACTTTATCTCGAGAGAAGAATCCCGGGTGTGGGACAAGCTTCTCTTGAGCTTTGGAGGGGTAGAGAAGAGAAGGAAGGGATGAAAATTTCGTATGGAGGGTGTCTCCTTTTATAGTTGCAAGAAGTGGGGGCAAAATGGTCATTACATCTTCAAAATAATAAATGAGGGGTCTTTAGTGACGAATAAATCCGTCACTAAAGCCCCAACGTGGGTGTAGCTTCCGTGCCCACACGCGGCTCCTCAGCTTCCCACATCCTTAATGCCATCTCACGTTCAGCGATCCTCAGCCGTCCGATCTCGCGATCGGACGGCTTAAGTCACGCCTTCACCCGCTGCGCTGCGTACCCGCCCACGTGTGATCGCGCGTGGCGCCGGGCGTTCAATCGCACGTGAACACTATCGGGCACATGCGGCCATTCAATCAAGATCCAACGCTCCACGCACCTGCTCGCTTGCGCCTGATTGAGGCTCGCGGGACTCGATCCCGCGACCTCTGCTTCGCCCGCATCTTCATCTCCGCTATGCTACGCAGTCGAAAAAGTCACGCGGATGACTTTAAAGAGCCGCGTGCACAGCCGTTGGATCGAGATCCAACGGCGGAGAGGGGGCAGGTGCGCGGTCTTCATAAAATGCAAGCGGTCGTTTGGGCGGCTGAGATGGCGCCACGTAGCGCCATCTTGGCCGTCCATCTTCTGGAAGTTGTAGATGGTGCCATGATGAGAGCCTCATCATGAGCCATAACTATATCATTTTGACCTAATAAAAAAGATAAAAGCTCCTGCATAGCCTAGAAGAAGGCCTAAATGAAGGAATAAGTGTTCCGAGAAGAAAACATGAAATAAAGGTTAAAACTGCAATTTTACCATTGCAGTACATAAACAGGATTTCCCGTAGACAAAACATAGGTCAAATGGTCTAAATGAGATAAAAAGTGGGTTGAGTCAATCAAAAATGGGTTCATGTGCAATCTAGGAATTAAATGACATTTGGTAACCCTAAAACAGATCTGCTTAAATCAACAAGGTTCCGGTCAGGATAAAAATCAAGTAAACCATCTAAAATTTATGTAAAAATATCCTCTAGGGTTTAGAACAATCAAATTGGCCTTTTGAACCTAGTTTGACCTAGAATGGGATCCTAGCTCATTAATTGACCTAATTTGGGTTTTTACGCAAAATATCCAGCTAAACATGGTCAAACCTAAAATCCAACCTCACCATTGGATTCCTTAGGTCCAAATTAGGCTTGTACCAAAATTTGGACCTAAGGGGAGGTCATCTTGACCTACTTTGCAATTTAGTACACCCAAATCATAATTTGGTCCCTATCTTTTGAAAATCATCGTAAAGAGCCCCCTAACTTCCAAGCCAACCTTACAAGCAGGTCCTTCAACCATTATTGGGGCAGAATCCTTCTCCGGCGAGGATTAGAGAAGGAATACTCTCTGATTCCTCAGAGATCCCCTCCCAGAAATGGAAGGGAGATTCTTTGAGGAATTCCCTTCCATCTGAGGCCAGTCATGATCCCTGATTTGATCCCAATCTCTCGTGCGAACGTACGAGGGATTTGGGCATCCACCCACTTTCCTTCTCTGGCGAGCTGTCGGAGACGAAGGTGTGCCCTCCAAGCTCTGAACACACGGCCCAATGCCTATAAAAGAACCCCCAAACCCGGCTGCTCATTTTTAGCTCGACCTGGCCGAGGTTTCACCTCAGATTCGTCTCTTCCTTCCCGGCCAGGGTACCCAGCGAGCTCTGGCGAGCTTTCTCTCCTTTCCTCTTCGCTCTGCCACAAAACCAGTGGCAGGGACTTCTTCCTGATTCTCCTCCGCGTCGCAAATACCCGCGCACGCTGCCTCAGACCCGTCGTCGCCGCCGTCCTCCCCCACTGGGCATCTTCTTCTCCGGCGACAGTAGGTACAGTCGTCCGCCTCTCCACCCCCTTCGTCCCTGTAGTTAGGTTTAAACTATTCTCCTCTATCCCCTCTTTCATTCCACTCACCTTATTTCATCAATCGACCCTCGACTGTCGCTGACCACCGCCATCTTCCTTGCCTCCGACCAACCCCCGGCGAGTCGCCCCCGTCGCTCCGCACTTCCGCACGACTCACCGACCAACTCAGAGGCTCCGCCTCACCTCATCGAGCAACCTCCGCCCATCCACCATCCCTCTACGCCTCCACAACAGCCCATCGAACACACCTACACCTCCGGTCATAGGACGACTTAGGCACGCACGCCTAGGCCACCCCGCGACCTGCTGTACATCGCACCACCTTCGCCGTGCCATGGCGAAGGTCTGCAGGTGGTTTGATTAGGCCAATAGGTCGTATTCATGCATGACAGGATCGGAGCTGCAGCTGCCATTGACAACGGTTGAAGCAGCTTCCAAGCACGCTCAGGCTCCGTGGCTTCAGGATTTCAGCTGCTGTGGAGTGGAGTGAGTTGCATGCAAGCAGCCAGTTATCCAGTGAAGAGAGTTGAGGCTACAACTGAGCAGAGCGCGAAGAGCGTTCTGCGAGAGTGCGTGAGAGCAGGGCGGGACTAATAGTCCCACATTGGCAAAATATGAAGCGCAGGTATGATTTAAATTGATTTTGTGTTACCATCTCTTCGCCTCCGAACGCACAAGGGTGAGGTCCCTCACCTTACTCACGCTCGCCTCGTCCGCGGTTTCACCTCGAGGATCTGGTGGGTTCCCCTCCGACCCGACCCTATCTGAGCACACCTCGCGCATCACCCACACACCGGTGCGCCTGGTCCCGGGTGCGAAATCCGACCCGATTACCTGCAGCTCTGGGAGAGTGTCCTTTGAGTGAATCGCAGAGAGAGAGAGACGTGCGGGTAGAGAAGGACAGGGTAGGTTTTGCTCCTTGTGCAGGTAGGTTGAGAGTTGAAGAGAAGAGACTTAGCCGCAGAAAGGAGAAGAGGAGCAGAAGAAGAAGAAACTCTGAAGAAGAGGCTGAGCAAGGCAGAGAAGAAGAAGAAGAAAGGTTGCAGAGAAGAAATAGAAGACCAAGGAAGAAGAAGAAACCTTCGTAGACGAGAGAAGAGAAGGAGCAGAAGAAGAAGAAGCCTTCGCAGAAGAGAGAAGAGAAGGAAGAAGAGAGAGACTACAGAGAAAGAAGAAGAAAGGCCAAGGCAGAAGACAGAAAGAAGACAGAAGAGAAAGAAGCAAAGTGAAGGCTGTAGAAGAAAGAAAACAAGATCAGAAGAAGAAGAATAACCAAAGAAGGGAAAACACTTTTAAGATGTCTGATCTTGTGATCAGACGTCCAATTTTACTCTTTTGCCTGGATTACTTTTTAAATGCATTTGAATTAAACTTTTGAGTAAATTAGAGTGTTCAATTACATTTGAGATTAGTAGTAAATTCCGATTGCTCCCTGTGTTCGACCTCGGATACTCTGGTTTTCGAGTAATAAAAAATTTTATTTGTTGACGACGCTTGATCACCTATACTACGACGCAATAACTGTTAAAACCCGATCGAGCCAGTCGCTTCAACATTTTGGCGCCGTTGCCGGGGAGCAACGCTCAATTTATCACTAGTCTCTACATATTTTTTATCATATTGAACACTAACTTGCCCTACTTTGCTTTGTTGTGATCTTACAGGTATTTCACGAGAAAATCCCTCCCGCAAGTCAACCACTCCAGGGCAGGTAATTTCTTTTCTTCCTTAAACCATTCCCTAAATCCTGAAAAGACAAAAGGAAGAAAATCAATTTAGGAATCGATTGCCTTCTTTATATGGTAATCACCATCTCTAAGGTAAACATTTCCTAATTTTGCAAAAATTTTTTAATTCTACTTGAAGTTGGAGCGATTTTTTTAGATTCTATCCCACAAACTCATGTGCCTAATAGAAATAACGCTTAATCTCTACGGACAACACACTTCTTGCTTTCAAGTCCAAAGAGAATTTTTGTGAAAAAGAAAAAAGGATTGGAAATAGAATCAAATTAGGGTTTCTACAGTAGGATCTTGGAGTGTTAGTCACACATGCTTGCATAAAAGGAAATAAACCTTCCCGCATCAGTGTATCACCCAAGACCTTGATTGAAGAGATCTAAACAAGACAAACCCTAGGAAAAATTGAGTTCTAAAATCACTTGAATCTTAAAATTTTTTGGACCTAATCACCTGGGAGTCAAATCAGGGTGATATCTAGGCTCCAAACCTAGAATCATTCTGCCATCTATAGGACAGGTCAGGTGAAGTTGACCCCTTGGGTCAACCAACCTCTAAATTAGGTCACAATATCAAAACATCTAAAGTTCACGTGAGAACCCTAAAGCACCTTTGAAATAAAAGTGGTAGACTTAAGAGGTCAAGGTCCCCATTCTGGTCTACCTGGAATCTCAGTGACAAGAGAGGTCGGGTGAGGGAAACCCTGTAACCTGTGGGGACGCTCTACCATGTAGGGGTCTTTGCAAGACTCTCCCTCTCTGGCTGCCCAGGTAATTCTCAGGTGGACGACTTTCTGATCCAGGGGTCCATCCGCCCCAAACCTCCATAGTCATCCAAACGTCTTTGGGTGTCTTGATTGGGTCAAAAACATCTCCAGTCCCTCATCTTTTCTCTTTAGAGCACACATACACATTTTCAGTGGGACTCGTTATTCAGATCTGATCGCTTCATAACATGATTCTATATCTTGATTCAAACTCTGATTCTACATCTGGATTCCACCACCTGATCCAAATATGCAGCCAAACCACCTAGGACTACCATTCAAGAAACCTGAATATCGGAGATCCATGAGAGATAAAATGATTGATTGCTATGAAATTCTATGAAAAAGAAGAAACCTCAACACCAGTAGGAAACATTCAGGTTGATGTCCCAACAACCACAACCTTTATCATAACTTGTGCCCAAGTACTATTAGCAGAAGCCACAAAAGGATCAACCTGTGACTTGCTCATTACTGCATACATTGAGATAGAAAAACTACACAATCTTGAATACCTTCAATGTATGACAAATCCTCGGCTTTGGAAGCAACACCAAGATAGTCTTGAAAAATGAGAAGAGATAATGAGATTAGTAAAACAAGTTATTGACCAGAAGTACCTGTATATACCACAAACAGAGGATGAATCATCTTGGGACAACATCGAGGATCAATCTGATCTCGGGTTTGAGGCACAAAATGGTTGTGGATTCCCAACCCAGATGGAGTATAATGTGCCTGATATTGAAGAAGGTTGGGAAGCTCCAAATGCAGGAAAATACCATGATGAGCCCATTTTAGAATCCCAAAACTCCTGCAAGAATGAGAGTAGAACTGAACCTCTCGAGGGTATAAATTTCGTCCCTTATTCTGATAAGGTGACCCTTGAAGGTTATTCAGACCTAGATTCTAGTAATTCAACCCACATCCTAAGCCTAGAACCTAGATCGGAAACATATTTTCAAGGTTTCAAGGCCCCATATGAAGAAGATCAATCTTTCAATGAAGTATATGATTTTGGTCCTCGATTTGATGAATATCCCTCGCCAACATCCTCAGAGGAACTAATCGATTTTTCGGAAGTCATGCCAATCTACGACACAGAAACCGAGGAGTTGGACAAGTGGGGTTTCGATTGGGTCTACCCTACTAACTTTGAACCTGAGCCTCTACCAAATAGGGACACCCTTTTAAGCTCAGAATTCACATTTAGGCTAGACCCCAGTCAGGCTGCTGAGTATACAATGGTGGAACTCATGATCTTGAATCTCATTCAGACTTTGATTTTTGCAAACTCTCCGACGATTTCGAATCTAACCATAACACCGAAGAAAATCTGCTTCCTGATTATAACAAGCCAATTTTCTTTGAAGCCACCTGCTCCACATATACAGAACCAATCAAAACCCGTTCTCTACCCCGACCCGCAACCGGACTCAATTTCTTTTCCGATTCACCTCTCACTGAGCCGTTTGCAGATGATTCAACTCCATATCTATATTGGGTATCGGGCATTGATCAGACCGAAAAATAGGAGCCAACATTCTGTGATCACCCCTGTAGGGATTCCACACCTTACATTGACTATTTTTCGGAACCCTACTTTGACCAGGCTGAGTCGACTCAGCCTAAACCCGAGTTTTCACTTCCATATTCATTTGAACTTCATTGCATATGATGGGTTCCGCATCTGTTGATCTACATCTATCAACCCACCAGACTTATTGGGTTTGGGATGCATCATCAGCCGACTGATCTTAACAAGCACCTGGTTGGACCAACCAGGCTCTTAATCAAGGTGCTTGTTTTACAAAATTTCGCTGATTTGACCACTCCCTCTCCACCCCATTTTCTGCTCGGCTGAAGGCATCAAATTTAGCGCTTAACGGGAGGCAACCCGTCATCCCAAAAACAGAGACCCGTTTGATTATCCGTCTGTTCTCCACGTCCATTGCACCTTGAGTTCAGCCTTAGACAGTTGATCTGACCTCTGGTACACGTATCAGAGCTTGAAATCATCCGCATCAGTCATTCCCGACCCATTGACCCACCCGATGTATCCTGTTCTAAGTCCCTGACCTCAACACTATTTCACACCCTCCGTTTACAATGAGGACATTGCAAAACTTAGGCATGAGGGGGTGATAAAGTGCATACATATAGAACCAAGAAAAAGTCAGGAGTCTCACACAAAAAATTTTGCATATGTCAAAAACACAAAAAAATTGAAAAATTATGAAAAAGAACAAAAAATGGGGGAGGGAGGAAATTTTGTGAGCCACATAAACATAAGGAGGAGAAAAAGAGTAAAATGACAAAAGGAGCACAAAATGAAAAAGAAAAAGAAATAGTCATTAGTAAAAGATTAAGGAATTAACTGAAGTTCTAGATCAGATCAAGAAAAGAAATAAAAGAAAAGTGCTAAGGAGACATAACAAGAGATCAGCGGGAATGCTGGTCTTAGGCCTCTTGGGCTAGATTATTTAGCTTAAAAATTCACGTATCCGCTAAAATCTGGATAATCCTCAAGAGGTTGGGGAAAATGCGAAGCTTAAGTATTAGGTCTAAGGCTTAGGAAGTATTCGCCTCATTAACTGACCTCCGGTTTGCGGGATTCAGTAACCTAAGAGACCCAAATTCACACACAGTCTGGTTCAGTGTGCATAAACATCCAAATCACGCAAAAGCATTTAATGTTCTACAAAAGTCACCTAGATTAGGAGCGGCCAATCAACACAAGTTGATTTGGACGAGTTCCTAGCGCGGAGAGGTGGGAAATTCCCCTCAAAGATGCGTAACAACATATCGTCTCCTCGGTGCTTGTCTCTTAGGATATTTAAATATCCTACTGGGGGTATGTAAGCACTCTGCTGGTTCAGATACCATGGGCGGCATTATCACGAAATATCGATCGTCAGGGTCTGAATTCGGCCACGAAACGCCATGGGCAGGATTATCTTGAAATCTCGAAAGCCAGGGACCCTTGAGGATTGATGATGGGGACGAGGAATCCAATACATACCGTGTTGAGAAGCTAATCCGAAGCTAGAAATAAAAATAAAAGAGAGAAAAGTTATCCAAACAAATAAATCCTCTATCTCTCTTACAAAAACGCACTGCAAACTGAACCTAGGCTAAAAATGTCTCGAGCACGGGTGCTTTAACCGCGGAGTCCAACAAACCCAAGGTTAGTTTCTGTGGGCCTTAGAAACCTTTGCGGAGGACTGAGGCTAAAGCGGAATAGGTCCGGATTTTGGTTGGTACTTGAATACCTCTATGCCTATTGTCGGCATTCTAACCTAATCACAAAAGAAAAAGAAAAGCACAGACACTCAGGGTCTAGAACAGAAGTTGAAACCTTGAAATTTTGCTAAGGGACTAGCAAAAGCTAGGCATGGGGGTATGATGAGAGCCTCATCATGAGCCATAACTAGCTCATTTTGACCCAATAAAGAAGATAAAAGCTCCTACATAGCCTAAAAGAAGGCCTAAATGAAGGAATAAGTGTTCTGAGAAGAAAACATAAAATAAAGGTTAAAATTGCAATTTTACCATTGCAATACATAAATGGGATTTCTCAGAGACAAAACATAGGTCAATTGGTCTAAATGAGATAAAAAGTGGGTTGAGTCAATCAGAAATGGGTTCATTTGAAATCTAGGAATTAAATGACATTTGGTAACCCTAAAATAGACCCGCTTAAATCAACAAGGTTTCGATCAGGATAAAAATCAAGTAAATCCTCTAAAATTCATGTAAAAATATCCTCTAGGGTTTAGAACAATCAAATTGGCCTTTTGAACCTAGTTTGACCTAGAATGGGGTCCTAGCTCATTAATTGACCTAATTTGGGTTTTTACGCAAAATATCTAGTTAAACATGGTCAAACCTAAAATCCAACTTCACCATTGGATTCCTTAGGTCCAAATTAGGTTTGTACCAAAATTTGGACCTAAGGGGAGGTCATCTTGACCTACTTTGCAATTTAGTACACCCAAATCATAATTTGGTCCCTATCTTTTGAAAATTATCGCAGAGAGCCCCCTAACTTCCTCGCCAACCTTACAAGCAGGTCCTTCCGCCATTATTGGCGCAGAATCCTTCTCCGGCGAGGATTAGAGAGGGAATACTCTCTGATTCCTCAGAGATCCCCTCCAAGAAATGGAAGGGAGATTCTGTGAGGAATTCCTTTCCATCTAAGGCCAGTCATGATCCCTGATTTGATCCCAATCTCTCGTACGAACATACGAGGGATTTGGGTATCCACCCACTTTCCTTCTCTGGCGAGCCGTCGGAGACGAAGGCGTGCCCTCCAAGCTCTGAACACATGGCCCAATGCCTATAAAAGAACCCCCAAACCCGGCCGCTCATTTTTAGCTCAACCTGGCCGGGGTTTCACCTCAGATTTGTCTCTTCCTTCTCGGCCAGGGTACCCAGCGAGCTCCGGCAAGCTTTCTCTCCTTTCCACTTCGCTCTACCACAAAACCAATGGCAGGGACTTCTTCCTGATTCTCCTCCGCGTCGAGCAATACCCGCGCATGCTGCCTCAGACCCGTCATCGTCGCCGTCCTCCCCCACTGGGCATCTTCTTCTCCGGCGACAGCAGGTATAGTCGTCCGCCTCTCCGCCCCCTTCGTCCCTGTAGTTAGGTTTTAACTATTCTCCTCTATCCCCACTTTCATTCCCCTCACCTTATTTCATCAATCGACCCTCGACTGTCGCTGACCACCGCCATCTTCCTCGCCTCCGACCAACCTCCGGTGAGTCGCCCCCGTCGCTCCGCACTTCCGCACGACTCGCCGACCAACTCAGAGGCTCCGCCTCACCTCACCGAGCAACCTCCGCCCATCCACCATCCCTCTACGCCTCCACAATAGCCCATCGAACACACCCACACCTCTGGTCATAGGACGACTTAGGCACGCATGCCTAGGCCACCCCGCGACCTGCTGTACGTCACACCACCTTCGCCGTGCCATGGCGAAGGTCTGCAGGTGGTTTGATTAGGCCAATAGGTCGTATTCATGCATGACAGGATCGGAGCTGCAGCTGCCATTGACAACGGTTGAAGCAGCTTCCAAGCACGCTCATGCTCCGTGGCTTCAGGATTTCAGCTGCTGTGGAGTGGAGTGAGTTGCATGCAAGCAGCCAGTTATCCAGTGAAGAGAGTTGAGGCTGCAACTGAGCGGAGCGCGAAGAGCGTTCTGCGAGAGTGCGTGAGAGTAGGGCAGGACTAATAGTCCCACATTGGCAAAATATGAAGCGCAGGTATGATTTAAATTGATTTTGTGTTACCATCTCTTCGCCTCCGAACGCACAGGGGTGAGGTCCCTCACCTTACTCACGCTCGCCTCGTCCGCGGTTTCACCTCGAGGATCTGGTGGGTTCCCCTCCGACCCGACCCTATCTGAGCACACCTCGCGCATCACCCACACACCGGTGCGCCTGGTCCCAGGTGCAAAATCCGACCCGATTACCCGCAGCTCTGGGAGAGCTTCCTTTGAGTGAATCGCAGAGAAAGAGAGAGACGTGAGGGTAGAGAAGGACAGGGTAGGTTTTGCTCCTTGTGTAGGTAGGCTGAGAGTTGAAGAGAAGAGACTTAGCCGCAAAAAGGAGAAGAGAAGGAGCAGAAGAAGAAGAAACTCTGAAGAAGAGGCTGGGCAAGGAGAGAAGAAGAAGAAGAAAGGCTGCAGAGAAGAAACAAAAGACCAAGGAAGAAGAAGAAACCTTCGCAGAAGAGAGAAGAGAAGGAGCAGAAGAAGAAGAAGCCTTCGCAGAAGAGAGAAGAGAAGGAAGAAGAGAGAGACTGCAGAGAAAGAAGAAGAAAGGCCAAGACAGAAGACAGAAAAAAGACAGAAGAGAAAGAAGCAAAGTGAAGGTTGCAGAAGAAAGAAAGCAAGATAAGAAGAAGAAGAATAACCAAAGAAGGGAAAATACTTTTAAGACGTCTGATCTTGTGATCAGACGTCCAATTTTACTCTTTTGCCTGGATTACTTTTTAAATGCATTTGAATTAAACTTTTGAGTAAATTAGAGTGTTCAATTACATTTGAGATTAGTAGTAAATTTCGAGTGCTCCCTGTGTTCGACCTCGGATACTCTGGTTTTCGAGTAATAAAAACTTTTATTTGTTGATGACGCTTGATCACCTATACTACGACGCAATAACTGTTAAAACTCGATCGAGCCAGTCGCTTCAACATTCCACGGATGTCGGATTGACTCGATTTTTGTGTCTTTGGGCTGCGATCGTCGATCCGAATTCATTCGTGCGGTCGGATTTGTCATCTGAAGTGCAGATTTACACCATCCTGGCCCTTGATCTTTTAGGGTTTCCTGATCACTATCTGATGGTATGGATGCCTGATTAGGGCGATCTTGGAGTCATTGAACTCCAATCGCCGCCCTGATCACATCCATACGGTTGGATCTTTGATCTGAGGTCTCGATAAAATGTTTGCCCTGTCCAAGCACATAAAAGGAGACAATTAACCTCCATTTTATTCAAACTACTCTAAATGAAAGATGATGCATGTTATGCAATATTTATATCATGAAATGCAATCCTATGCTTAAGAACATGCAAAAATAGACATTTTAAGTAGTGTAAATGTGTTTACATCAATCTACCATAGTCATGTTTTATTAGGACTCAATCTCTGTGTATCAGCCTTATTTGGTGACTCTTAGGAATTCACACAAAGTTTGCACACAAGAACAGAGAGCGAAAAACTATGCCTAACTCTGAGGTATTATTATTTAATTATCCAGAACTTAAGAGTCCTTACACTAGACATAGCGCACCAGTAGTCTCTATACTTCTCCTCACAAATATTAGGTGGATCTAATAGAAGATAGTATGCCTGTCTTCTATTAATTGTCTAAGGGTTTAGCAGACTAAAAATGCATATAGATTTTCTACAAAGATCCATTACCCAGTCTACGTGCAAGTGAAGTAAATGTACTGGATTCTAAACTTAAGAAATAATTTAAGAAGAAAATATTTAATGACACCTCTTTGATAAAAATTTTCTGCTAGGGACTTAACCAATTCAGCTCAAGAAAATAAAAGATTTTTTTTTTATCCACTATCCTAAATGTATGCAAATATTTATAAATGCTGTAAGCATCCTCAGGTTATATCCCCCCATGCCTAAGACTGACAATGCCCTCATTGGAAAAATAAAGACATAGAAGAATATCACCTGAGGAGGAGAGTGGGAGGAGGGCTCCTCAAGTCAAAGTGTGTCCAAAGCTTGGCCATCTTAAAGAATAACATAAGGTTTAAGTCGTTGGCCATTTACTTTAAAGCTCGCACCAGAAGTAGGGTTTCGAATCTCTACAACTCCATGAGGGAAGGCATTGATAACAATGTATGGCCCATCCCAGTAGGACTTGAGCTTTCCTGGAAATAATTTAAGTCTGAAATTGAAAAGCCAAACCTACTGGTTGGGCTCAAAGGTCATTCTAATGATGTGCTTATCATGGAAGACATTTGTACGTTACTTGTAAGCTTGAGAAGTTTCATAGGCTTCATTATGAAGTTCCTCAAGCTCACCTAACTCCAGCATACGAGCCTTTCCTGCTTTATCCAAATTTACGTTAACGTTTTTAATAGCCTAATAGGCTTTGTGTTGGATTTCAATGAGAAGATGGCATGCCTTTCCGTAGACAAGATGGAAAGCAAACATGCCCAAGGGAGTCTTATATGTTGTTCTGTAGGCCCAAAGAGCATCATTTAGTTGTTTAGACCAATCCTTACGGTCGAGCCTGACAATTTTTCTAAAATTCGTTTGATCTCCCTATTAGACACTTCAACTTGTACACTCATTTAGGGATGGTAAGTTGTGGCTATCATGTGGTTGACTCCCGAATTTTGGTGTAGTCTTGTGAAGTGTACGTTCTTGAAGTGAGGTCCTCCATCACTTATGATCGTCCTTGGGCACCTGTACCGGGAAGTGATATTAGCCTTAACAAAATCCAAGATAACAAAATGGTCATTGGTCCGTGTGAGTATGGCTTCTATCCATTTCGATACATGGTCAACAGCCACAACGACGTACTCATATCCGAAGGACACAGGAAAGGGACCCATGAAGTCGATTTCCCAAATGTCAAAGATCTCAATGGGGAGAATAGGTTGTTGGGGCATCTCATCCCTTTTCTCGATGGTTCCTGTCTACTGGCAACGTCGACATGCGCCCACATATGTATGTGCATCTCAGAATAATGTGGGTCACAAAAAGCCAGATAGAGGAACCTTATGGGTAGTCTTTTTTCCACTAAAATGTCCTCCACAATGGAGGTCATGGCAAAAACTCAGAACACTTCTTTGTTCTTCGTCAGGGACACAACGGCGGAAAAGCTAATCAGGGCCTATTCTAAAAAGCTTGGGTTCCTCCAAGTGATAAAATTTAGCATCAGCAAGAAACCTATCTCGCTTCTGCTTGTCCCAAGTACTAGGGGTAATGCTCGTGACTAGATAGTTCACTATGTCAGCGAACCAAGGAGTTTTGGCCTCCACAACCATCAAAGACTCATCAGGAAAAGTCTCTTTGATATCTCCAGTAGGGGTTGATGCTTCAATGAGGATCCTAAATAGATGATCTGCTACCACATTCTCAACTCCTTTCTTATCTTTAATTTCCAGGTCAAACTCCTAGAGTAGTAGAATCCAACGAATTAAGCAAGGTTTGGTGTCCATTTTAGCAAGAAGATGCTTCAAGGCAGAATGATCTGTGAATACCACAACCTTGGATCTCAAAAGTTAAGACCAAAACTTTTCTAAAGCAAATACTATAGTAAGAAGTTCCTTTTTAGTTACTGTGTAGTTTTACTGAGGATCCGTAAGGGTCTTGCTGGCATAATGCAACACATGAGGTTTGCCATCAACCTTTTGACCTAAGATCGCTCCCACTATGAAATCAAAAGCATCGCACATTAGCTCAAACGGGAGGGTTCAATATGGTGCTTGGAGAATCGGTGCTGTAATAAGGGCTTTCTTCAAGACTTGGAAAGCCTTGCCACATCTATCATCAAAATTGAAGGAAACATCCTTTGCTAATAGGTCGCAGAGTGGCTTAGAGATTTTACTGAAATTTCTAATGAAGTGCCTATAGAACCCAGCATAGCCAAGGAAGGATCTAACCTGATGAACATTGGTGGGCGATGGAAGCTTAGAGATGGAATTAATTTTTGCGGTATCCACCTCTAATCCCCTCTCGGAAACTAAATGCCCTAATATAGTGCCTTGTTGGACCATAAAGTGGCTTTTCTCCCAACTAAGTGATGGGAACACTATCATGAACCATAATTAGCTCAATTTGATTTGAATAAGTCATTAAATGCTCCTACATAACCGCCAAGAGGCCTAAGTCACTACATAATCATTTTGAGAGAAAGATAAGAGAACAGGGTTAAAACTATAATTTACCATCATATCTTGAATGCAGTACAACCATGGGTTTTCCCAGGGGGTAATTTTAATTCCAAATGACCTTAAATGTCCAATAAATGGGTTAATATAGACACAAATGGGATTTCAAGTGTTTTGAGAATTAAATGACTTTTGAAATCTTAAAAATAGATCTGCTTAATTAACTGAGGTTCTGGTTAGGATAAAATTTACCTAAACACTCTAAAATTCATATAAAAATACTATCTAGGGTTTGGTACCTTCAATTTGACAATCAGAACCCATCTTGACCCAAAACAGAGTCTTAGAATGACATTTGCCCTAATTTGAGTTTTTACATAAATTACCCAGTCAAACGAGGTCAAAACCTAAATCTAACTTCACCATTGGATTCCTTGGGTCCAAATTAGGTTTGTACCAAAATTTGGGCCCAATCTGAGATCATCTTGACCAAGTTTGCATTTTGGTCCAGTCAGACTCTTTCTATCTCATTTAGACCCTTAACTTTTGAATTCTCTTACAAATAGCCCCCCAACTTCTTCATCTTCTTCACAAATATGTCCCTACATCATTTTTGGAAGGTTAAAACCTTCACCGTCGAGTTTCGAGCGAGGATTTCTCGCTCGATTCTCAATCAATCTCTCCCAAAATTGATACGGGGATTCCTTGGGAAGTTACCTTCCATTTGAGTCATTCCTTGGGCTCTAAGTCTTTCCCAAAAGGCCATGTGAACCTTTCAAAGGGTTGGGTATCCTATTTCGCAAAAACCTTCCAAGCTTGGTGATAGACGACTTTTCGCTTAGCATTATAGTATTTAAGTGGTGGAAAAATCTACTAATAAAAAATAATGAAAATAACCACTCGTAGAAGAGTGGGTCATGTCCACAGGGAGGAAATGATGCAATCAATACTTAATTATTTAATGTTATTTCGGATAGTGTGAAATCCCTGTTCAAATCAGACTTAAAATGTGAAGGAAAGTAGATTTGCAATAACCTAAAAAGATAAGGGTATAAGTGCAGTTTTCCCTCACAGAAATCTTCAATAAATTTAGGATGAATTCATGTATTTTTCACGTGATGTGTACTAAAGATAATTAGTACTTAAGTTAAGCCCAAAATCAATCTTTAAACTAGTTAATATCAATACCATGCAATTATAAAGAACTATGAGTGTTCGAACGCAATTCTACCATAATATAATAATAATAAAAAATCAAATTAGGTGGAAATGGCATTGAATGTAAATTTTAATTGGGGGAAAACAGGGCTTTTTTCCTCTCTCCTCCTTGCGAGAGAGGGAGAGAATTGCAGGGCTGTCGCAAGGCTCAGGAGGATGGTGAGGTCGAAAGCTCTCTGGTGGTGGCAGTGGCGGCGATGGAGGTGGCTGGAGCTCTGGCCTGTTGAACAAGCAGGCGGAGGTGTTGCTGCAGTGCCTGCGGCTGGTGGCGTGCGGGCATGTGCACGCTGGTGCGCGGGTAGGCGCTTGCAGGCTGCGGTCTGCAGGTGGGTGGAGGTAGAGGCGCGTGGGCGGAGAGGGCATGAGCGCCTGCAGCAGGGCACGCGGTTGAGAGCACCTGCAGCAGGGGGCACTGGAGATGGTGTGCGGGCAGTGAGCGCCTGCAGCAGGGCGTGTTGTCGTGAGTGCCTGCAGTGGTTGGAGGGAGAGGGGCACTGGCGGAGAGGGCGTGAGCACCTGCTGTGGCATGGGGGGAAGGTGCTGAGGGGCGCGGCTTGGTGCGTGCGAGTAGGCAGATGGCACTTGAAGGCAGGAAGCGGCCTGCAGGCGTGGTGCGGGTGTGTGCTAACTGGTGAGGGCGCGGTGAACTGCAGGAAGGAGGAGGCTCGCAAGGAGGGTGAGCCGGCAGATGGCGGAGGTTTTTCCCCGCAAGGGGGAAGAGGGCACAGTGCATGCTTCCCTTCCTGGAACCACAGTGTCCACTAAGTAGCTCCCCGTCAGGAGGAAGATGAAGCCTCATCCCCAGTGCACCTCCTCTCTTTTTAATTCCTCTCTCTCCCCGCGTACGTGAGTTAAGGGATTTTCAAATCCCTTAACTATTTCTGGCCTCGTTAGTTGAAGGGCGGCGGAAGATTAACCCCATGTGCGTCGAGGGAGGGGGAAAGAGTTGTGGTTGGTGGGGGGAAATTTATCCCCCCACCCTTGTTCTTTCTGCATTTTATTACCTACACATAAAAATAATAAAATCATTAAGTTATAGAATGTTATAAACTTAAATCATGAGGTGTACAAATATTCTACAACTTAATTGTCATTATTAACACACCTAAATTGTATAATTAAAGATACCTAGGCTTAATATTAGTCCATTTTAATGGACTCATCAAATACCCCCATGCCTAAGATTTGCTAGTCCCTAGCAAAAATGAAAAATAATAGAAATAATAAGAAGATTTCTTCTTTTCTTACTTCAAAACATTAGGAATCCAGACAAATGTGAAGTGCCGATAGCCTAGGTAACAGATCCAAGTGAAAGAGCCAATTCGCATTGGGAGTTCATACATCACCCTTGGCAAAAATTTCTGTTGAGATAAGCAACTACTTCCCTCGGGGATAAAGCAAACGATAATCTGTAATTTGACCCCGGCGTTTGGGTTAGGTAGGAGATATCAAGTTGAATGGATTTGTATTTGGTGGCACACACTCAACTAGTGCTACATATAGTCTAGTACTGCAGACTCTAACTCTCTAGATTATTAGACAAGTCAACTCTGAGAGAGGCTACACAACTATGCTCTCTTGATGTTCCTAGGCACTCACTTTTCTTTCTTTCTGAGATCACGAATCTCGCCAGAATTAGAAATTATACTCACTATTTGGTGGCCTCACATGGCATCCACACTTCAATTAAAGTCCTAATAACTCTATAACTAAGTTAGAGTTCTCAACCAGTATTCAGGCGATCAGAAATACTAGAAGGTAGGTGGAACGCGATAGGTGTTATGTTGCCTCAGAAATAGTGTTACATCATACACTAGGACTTTTTTTTTTTGTAATATAACTTTTTTCTTCTTTCTCTTCTTTTTATTTCTTCTTTTTCTACTTCTTTTCTTTTTTCTTCTTTATATATATATTTTTTTTTCTTTTCTTTTTTTTCTTCTTGTTTTTGTTTCTTTTTCAATCAACACAACACAATACTGACTTTTATTTACGAGGCATTATTTGGGATGATGATGGTCATGAGGAAGTTGTGTGGCTTATTTGTTGGAAGTGCCTATTCTCGGTGCTGGAAACGAATGGATAGGATAGGCGTATTTCTAACCTTTGACACTATTACCCTCCTTCAGCTGAGGACTCTATGAAGGATAGTCGTAACCATCCACCATAGTTATAGCTTTATTAAGACTCAATATCTGTATATTTGCCTTATTTGGTGACTCTCAGGAATTCACTCAAAGTACGCACACAGGAACAGAGAGTGAAAACTATGCCAAACTCTGAAGTATCATCATCTAATTATCCAGAACTTAAGAGTCCTTACACTAGACTTAGCGCACCAGTAATCTCTCTACTTCTCACAAATATGAGGTGGATTTATTAGAAGAAAGTATGCCTGACTCTCTATGAACTGTCCAAGGGTTCACTAGACTACAAATGCTTATTGGTTTTCCCAAAGGATCCATTACCAAGTCTACATGCACGTGAAATAAATGTACTGGATTCTAAACTTAAGAAATAATTCCGGAAGAAAAACCTCCAATAAAGGTATTTTGCTAGGGACTAACCCAATCAGCTCAAGAAAAGAATTTTTTTTTAAATAAATATGTATGCAAATATTTATAAATGCTATAAACACTATAAACATTCTCAGGTTATATCCCCCCATGCCTAAGACTGACAATGTCCTCATTGGAAAAATATAGACATAGAAGAATATCACTGAGGAGGAGAGTGGGAGGAGCTAAGGCTCCTCAAGCCGTAGTGCATCCAAAACCTAGCCATCTGAAAAAGTAATATACGGTTTAAGTCGCTGGCCATTTACTTTAAAGTTCACACCTGAAATAGGGTTCCTGATCTCTACAGCTCAATGAGGGAAGGTATTGATAACAACGTAAGGCCCATCCCAACGGGACTTGAGCTTTCCAGGAAATAATTTAAGTCTAGAATTGAAAAGCCAGACCCACTGGTTGGGCTCAAAAGTCTTTCTAATGATATGCTTGTCATGGAAGACTTTTGTACGTTGCTTGTAAGCTTGAGAAGTTTCATAAGCTTCATTACGAAGCTCCTCAAGCTCACTTAATTCTAACATATGTGCTTTTCTCGCTTTATCCAGATTTAAGTTAACGTTTTTAATAGCCCAATAAGCTTTATGTTGGATTTCAACGGGAAGGTGGCACGCTTGTCCGTAGACAAGACGGAAAGGAGACATACCCAAGGGTGTCTTATATGCATTTCTGTAGGCCCAAAGAGCGTCATTTAGTTTTTTAGACCAATCCTTCCGATCATGCCTAACAGTTTTTTCTAAAATTCGTTTAATCTCCCTATTAGACACTTCAACTTACCCACTCGTTTGGGGATGATAAGGTGTGGCTATCATGTGATTGACTCCCAAATTTTGGAGTAGTCTAGTGAAGTGTACATTCTTAAAGTGAGGTCCTCCATCACTTATGATCGTCCTTGGGCACCCATACCGAGAAATGATATTAGCCTTAACAAAGCCCAAGACCACAGAATGGTCATTGGTTCGGGTGGGGATGGCTTCTATCCATTTTGATACATAATCAACAGCCATAAGGATGTATTCATATCTGAAGGACACAGGAAAGGGACCCATGAAATCAATGCCCCAAATATTAAAGATTTCAACAGGGAGGATAGGTTGTTGGGGGCATCTCATCCCTTTTTCCAATGGTTCCCGTCTGCTGGCAACGTAGACATGCGCCCACATACGTATGTGCATCTCGGAATAATGTGGGCCACCAAAAACCAGACTGAAGAACCTTATGAGCAATCTTCTTCCCACTAAAATGTCCCCCACAGTGGAGGTCATGGCAGAAACTCAGAACACTTCTTTGTTCCTCATCAGGGACACAACGGCGAAACAACTGGTCAGGGCCTATTCTAAAAAGCTCGGGTTCCTCCCAGTGATAAAATTTAGCATTGGCGGTAAACCTGTCTCACTTCTGCTTGTCCCAAGTACTAGGGGTGATGCCCGTGACCAGATAGTTCACTATGTCAGCGAACTAAGGAGTTTTAGTTTCCACGGCCATTAGAGACTCATCAGGGAAAGTCTCTTGAATACCGCCAGCGGGGTTTGATGCCTCAATAGGGATCCTAGACAAATGGTCTGCTACCACATTCTCAACTCCTTTCTTGTCTTTAATTTCCAGGTCAAATTCTTGGAGTAGCAGAATCCAATGAATTAGGCGAGGTTTGGTGTCCTTTTTAGCCAGAAGATGCTTAAGGGCTGAATGATCAGTGAACACCACAACCTTGGATCCCAAAAGATAAGATCGAAACTTTTCCAAAGCAAATACTACAACAAGTAATTCCTTTTCCGTGACCGTGTAGTTTTGCTGAGGATCAGTAACGGTCTTGTTGGCATAATGCAGCACATGAGGTTTGCCATCAAGCCTTTGACCTAAGATTGCTCCCACTGCAAAATCAGAAGCATTGCACATAAGCTCAAACGGGAGGGTCCAATCTGGTGCTTGGAGAATCGGCGCGGTAATGAGGGCTTTCTTCAAAGCTTGGAAAGCCTCGCCACATCTGTCATCAAAATTGAAGGAGACATCCTTCGCTAATAGGTCGTAGAGTGGCTTAGAGATTTTACTGAAGTCTCTAATGAAGTGCCTATAAAATCCAACATGGCCAAGGAAAGATCTAACCTGACGGGTAATGGAAGCTTAGAGATGGAATCGATTTTTACGATGTCCACCTCTAATCCTCTCTCGGAAACTACATGCCCTAACACAATGCACTGTTGGACCATAAACTGGTTTTTCTCCCAGCTAAGCACCAGTTTTGCCTCTTCACAACGGGTTAAGACTTTATCAAGGTGCGAAAGGCATAGGTCAAACGACGAGCCATAAATGGAGAAGTCATCCATGAAAATTTCAATGAACTCGTCGATAATATCAGAAAAGATAGCCATCATACAACTTTGGAAAGTGGCAGGAGTGTTACATAACCCGAATGGCATTCGGCGGAACGCAAAAGTGCCATAAGGACTCGTGAAGGTGGTACGCTCCTGATCATCAGGAAAAACGGCTATCTGATTGTACCCAGAGTACCCGTCAAGAAAACAAAAGTACCTGTTCCCTGCCAATCGTTCCAAAATTTGATCGATAAACGGTAAGGGGAAATGGTCTTTCTGGGTAACCGTGTTTAAACGATGATAATCAATGCAGACCCTCCAACCAGTTGAGGGTCTAGTGGTCACCAGTTCTTATTGGTCATTCACTTCCACAGTGATTCCTGCCTTTTTCGAAACTACATGAATCGGACTGACTCATTTACTATCTGAAATGGGATAGATAATCCCTGCATCCAACCATTTCAGAATCTCCTTTTTAACAACCTCCCGCATATTTGGATTGAGTCTTCTCTGCATGTCTCGGAAAGGCTTCATGAACTCGTCTGTGTGTATATGATGCATGTAAAGAGAAGGATCAACCCCCTTAATGTCAGCAATTGTCCAGGCAATTGCTTCTTTGTGCCTTTTGTAAACACTCAAGCAGAGCTCCCTCCTGCAATTCAGATAATGCAGACGAGATAATAACAGGGAGAGTATTATTAGGGCCAAGGAAAGCATATTTCAATGTACTCGGGAGGGGTTTCAACTGAAAGTTCCCTACTAGGAGGGGTGACGTAATAATATGCGGAAATAAAATATAAAGCAATCTCACAAAAATCAATCACACAATGTACACAGGTATTTTTAGGTGAAAACCCAAACCGGGTGAAAACCACCACCTAACCCTCTCGAGTTAGGATTTTCCGATCAACCAAGTTGATCAAATCCACTAACCGAATCACTTAAAACGAGGGTGATTCAACCTCAGTACAACCACGCTACAAGTACGAGGGTAGCGTTCCTCAACCCCTTCTC
This sequence comes from Thalassia testudinum, assembly GCA_037157565.1. Taxonomy (NCBI): domain Eukaryota; kingdom Viridiplantae; phylum Streptophyta; class Magnoliopsida; order Alismatales; family Hydrocharitaceae; genus Thalassia; species Thalassia testudinum. The sequence continues at coordinate 64,151,458 of JAZHRO010000031.1, forward strand.
TCCACGAGAAGGATTTTGTCCCATGAAGGAGACGGGAATTCGCAAAGCGAATACCCAACCAAAATACAAAGATAAAATAAAACAACAGTCCTATAGAGCCAACAAAATTAAACCTAGCTTCTATAGGAAATAGGAAACTCCCCTTTGTAAGGAGTGCGTCGACGATGACGCGGTGCGTGTGCCACGCGATGGCGCTACGTCGCTCTCGTTAACAACGCCGGGAGAGCGGGTGCGCAGCGGTTGAATGCTCTCAAGAAAATGGAGATTGAGCTTGGAGAGCAAGAGAGTCTTTTCTTTGGACACAAAAGGTTTGAAAGTGTATTGCAAGGTGTGTGTCTTAGTGTGTATATCTTTCTCTAGGTGTGTGTTTTGTGTGTAAAGGCTCCCCTCTATTTATAGAGGCCTTAGGAAGGCTTTGGAAGGCTTGGAAAAGCTTCCATAGCCGTTGGGTGCAAATCCCAAGAGAATCAGGCCGAAATCAGGACAATGATTGCATTTGACAGGGTTATCAGACGTCTAACTCTGGCATCAGACGTCTGGAAGGCCACTTTAAGACGTCTGATTTCAAGGTCAGACGTCTGATTCTATGCGGGTTTCTCCCTAACTTGAATCAGATCTAAACAGGGTTTTTGTGTAAGTCCATCAGACGACATACAGGACGTCTGGCACTATGTATGGACGTCTGGAAACCTCCTTTTACTGTGGGAATTGATTTCCAAACGTTGCAACGGCTAGAAAATCTCTGAGAAGAGATTTTGGGTCAGCCGAGGCAAAACGGTCATTTATCAGACGTCTGGAAAGTCCTATGGACGTCTGATAAGGCTCTAACGGTCATATTCTTGAGTGTCTTCTAAGCCAGCCAACGGTCCACCAATTGGACGTCTGGCAAAGTCATCAGACGTCTCCTAAGACGTCTGGTCTAAGGTCTGGACGTCTGATTTCCTCAGACAGAACTAACTATGTCCAGCCTAACAGTTATCAGACGTCTGAAACAACAGTCAGACGTCTTAAAATTCTTTATCAGACGTCTGATTTGGGAATTAGATGTTTGGAAGTGCTGTTTGAACCCTATATTGGTTTTCTAAGTATTCTACAGAAAACCTAAGTATCCTAGGGTTGTGCCGGTGTTCCTAGGACTACTGTTAGGGTTCTTTGAGGCTCTTTAACATAAAATATCTAAGGAAATAAAGAGCAACAAAAGAAATGAAAAATACAACGAGTACAAAAGAAGGAAATCTATCCTATTCTTCATTTCCTTCCATCTTCAATCTGTCGCTCCACGCGAACCTCCTCTGTTTTCCGTCAAGCTCCTCCAATCCATCCTGGATGCGAGCTCGAACTCCGTCTAAACACGTCCACATTTGCAATTGACCTGAAATCTAGAACTCAAATTGCAAATGTTAAATAACACGTGTTTTGTTATCATCAAAACAAATGATCGTGGTGCTCTAGCACCAACAATCTCCCCCTTTTTGATGATGACAAAACCGTAAATAGTAATGCATAAAAATCCTCCCCCTTTTTGACATTATCAAAAAGGTTTAATTGGTTTTACATTTCCTATAACTCCCCCTTAAAACATGCTCTTCTATGAGTTTATTTTAACAAAGGTGATATTCTCCCCCTTTTTGTAACAACAAGATAGCTATTATTTTTCTCCCCCTTACTAAAGGAAATTTAGCTACCTTATTTCTCCCCCTTAAAAATTGACAATTAACTCATAAACTTTAACTCCCCCTATCTAAATGCTACTGATAAACAAAGATAGGGTAAAGGGTTTTACCTCACCTACCATGGCCAATAAAATGGCCCGAATGGTGGTGGTGGATGCCACATCGGATGGGGCTCCCATCCGTAGCTTGGAGGCCCGGGCATTGGCGCCGGTCTCCAATCTGGTGGTCGACGTGCGGCGGGTCCGTCGTTTGTTCGCCGTCTCGTCGGTCTTCTTGTTCTCCTCCTTGGTCTACCCCTTAGTTCTCCCAACTCGAGTTGACCAGCCTTGAGCTTGTAGGTCCAGTCCTTTATGTTGTAGTCATCCCTGAACCCTACAAAACAAGATTCTAATTTTTTCTTCGGTATCCAAGTGAGCTTGGATCCGGATTTGTTAGCGGGTCTCCTTGATGGAGATCCTTTCTCAACCTTAGGGCTATAAAAATTATCAACTTTGTTGATTAATTTGTTAGAATTTTCCCTAAGACATGCGATTTCTTTTTCTATAATATCCATCTTAGTCTTTAAATCAGAAATTTCTAATTTTAGACTAACATTTTCCTCAATCAATTTATTATTTTCATTGATGAGGTTATGATTATCTAATAATAGGTTATCATCCTTAGGACTAGCTTCTATGTCCTTAAGTTGTTTTTCTAACCTATCATTTTTATTTTTAAGAAAACTAAGGTTCTTTTTAATGCTTTTATTTTCTATCCTAAGTGATTTACTAATCTCAAAAAGTTCATTAAAAGCATCTTGTAAATCCAGGTTTACCTCATTGTCGGAGTCGCTTTCGCTGTCGATGTCGCTTTCTCCGATTGCCATGAAACCAAGGCACGTGGTTTCCTTCTCTCCGAGATCTTCTTCCGAACTCGTCTCCTCATGAGTGCCTTCCAACCTCCTCCATATCTCGTGAGCGGTGGTGCACTCTTGGATTCGTTCGAATTCTTCCGGACTCAATGCGCAGTACAAGGCATTCATTGCCTTTGCGTTGAGTGAGAGCTCTAGAATCTGCACCTGCGAGTAGCCTCCTTGGGGTCGCTTCGGGATCTCGTATGGGGTTTCGCAACATCCCCATACCTCGAATTCAGTGGCTTGGAGCCACGTCTTCATCCTCAGCTTCCAGTAGCTGTAGTTGTTCCCATCAAAGTAGGGCGGACGGGTTGTGGACTGCCCCTCGGAAATCCTGCTTGTGGAACAGCTTCCCTCCATGTGATCTTTCCGCGGATGTTACTCCTGTCGGCGGAAAACCTGCTCTGATACCAATTGAAAGTTCCCTACTAGGAGGGGTGACGTAATAATATGCGGAAATAAAATATAAAGCAATCTCACAAAAATCAATCGCACAATGTACACAGGTATTTTTAGGTGGAAACCCAAACCGGGTGAAAACCACCACCTAACCCTCTCGAGTTAGGATTTTCCGATCAACCAAGTTGATCAAATCCACTAACCGAATCACTTAAAACGAGGGTGATTCAACCTCAGTACAACCACGCTACAAGTACGAGGGTAGCGTTCCTCAACCCCTTCTCTCCACGAGAAGGATTTTGTCCCACGAAGGAGACGGGAATTCGCAAAGCGAATACCCAACCAAAATACAAAGATAAAATAAAACAACAGTCCTATAGAGCCAACAAAATTAAACCTAGCTTCTATAGGAAATAGGAAACTCCCCTTTGCAAGGAGTGCGTCGACGATGACGCGGTGCGTGTGCCACGCGATGGCGCTACGTCGCACTCGTTAACAACGTCGGGAGAGCAGGTGCGCAACGGTTGAATGCTCTCAAGAAAATGGAGCTTGAGCTTGGAGAGCAAGAGAGTCTTTTCTTTGGACACAAAAGGTTTGAAAGTGTATTGCAAGGTGTGTGTCTTAGTGTGTATATCTTTCTCTAGGTGTGTGTTTTGTGTGTAAAGGCTCCCCTCTATTTATAGAGGCCTTAGGAAGGCTTTGGAAGGCTTGGAAAAGCTTCCATAGCCGTTGGGTGCAAAGCCCAAGAGAATCAGGCCGAAATCAGGACAATGATTGCATTTGACAGGGTTATCAGACGTCTAACTCTGGCATCAGACGTCTGGAAGGCCACTTTAAGACGTCTGATTCTATGCGGGTTTCTCCCTGACTTGAATCAGATCTAAACAGGGTTTTTGTGCAAGTCCATCAGTCGACATACAGGACGTCTGGCACTATGTATGGACGTCTGGAAACCTACTTTTACTGTGGGAATTGATTTCCAAACGTTGCAACGGCTAGAAAATCTCTGAGAAGAGATTTTGGGTCAGCCGAGGCAAAACGGTCATTTATCAGACGTCTGGAAAGTCCTATGGACGTCTGATAAGGCTCTAACGGTCATATTCTTGAGTGTCTTCTAAGCCAGCCAACGGTCCACCAATTGGACGTCTGGCAAAGTCATCAGACGTCTCCTAAGACGTCTGGTCTAAGGTCTGGACGTCTGATTTCCTCAGACAGAACTAACTATGTCCAGCCTAACAGTTATCAGACGTCTGAAACAACAGTCAGACGTCTTAAAATTCTTTATCAGACGTCTGATTTGGGAATTAGACGTCTGGAAGTGCTGTTTAAACCCTATATTGGTTTTCTAAGTATTCTACAGAAAACCTAAGTATCCTAGGGTTGTGCCGGTGTTCCTAGGACTACTGTTAGGGTTCTTTGAGGCTCTTTAACATAAAATATCTAAGGAAATAAAGAGCAACAAAAGAAACGAAAAATACAACGAGTACAAAAGAAGGAAATCTATCCTATTCTTCATTTCCTTCCATCTTCAATCTGTCGCTCCACGCGAACCTCCTCTGTTTTCCGTCAAGCTCCTCCAATCCATCCTGGATGCGAGCTCGAACTCCGTCTAAACACGTCCACATTTGCAATTGACCTGAAATCTAGAACTCAAATTGCAAATGTTAAATAACACGTGTTTTGTTATCATCAAAACAAATGATCGTGGTGCTCTAGCACCAACATCAACTCCAATTCAGGAGCCTTTTGGATTGAGGGTTTTAGTTGAGATGTCCTCGCCTCAGGCAGCGGATCTACCTTCACAGTCCAGGGTAGGGACAGAGACTCAGTGTGTATCCCCAGCAACTCTTCTAGTTCGGGCATTTTCCTTTCAGTTTCTTTAATAATCGAGGGATGGTCCTGAGATATGACCTTCTGAAGGGGATCTCTACATAAGAGTGTTGGAGTAGTCACTTCAATTGTTTCATCAACGACCTCAATTTGAGAACAATCTTCAAATCCGGGTTGCTTGTAAGTATCAAAAACATTCAATCGGATCTTCTTATTCTCAAAGCCCATTTTACGTGCCCCGGATCTACAATTTAAGAGGCATTGGCTGTGGCCAAAAAGGGGCGTCCTAGAATATTGGATGGCTTTGTGGGCTTATTAGACGGGTCAGTATCAAGTACCAGAAAGTCAATGGGGAAGAAGAAATCCTCCACTCTCACGAGGACATCTTCCAACAATCCCCACGGTGTCTTAAGTGATCTATCTACAACCTAGAGGATTACTGGACTAGGCTTCAGCTTTCCTCCTCCCAAAAGGTCGTAGATAGAGCTCGGTAGAATGTTACCCCCGCACCCAGATCGAGCAGAGCCTCGTCAATGTGTTGGTTACCTATAACCACTGAAATATATGGGGCCCCTGGGTCTTTCATTTTGGGGGGTGTTCCATGCTGAAGAACCAAGCTAACGTGGTCAGGCAGGATGACCTTGGTATGGACCTGTTTCCTAGATCGGCACTTCTGGGAGCACAGGTCCTTTGGAAACTTGGCATAGGATGGAATCTATTTAATCGCTTCCAACAGAGGCAAGTTAATCTGGACTTTCCTAAAAGTATCCATAATCTCTTCTGTCCTATCCTTGGCTCCAGATGAGCCAACAGAAGATTCCCCAGGAGTAGATAGGTGCTCTGGATAGGGCACCCTCGGCTTCTGAGTAGAGGGGTCGTCATGGCGGGAAAGGGGTGGTGGAAGGACGACATCCTCATTGTGGGTGATTTTTGTGAGGGAGAGTGGTGTGGCTCTTCCTCGGGTGAGATGGAAGTTGGGTCAGGTGTGGAAGGGGAATTCTGAGATGTAACCATAGGAGTGTTATCAGGCTTGTCAATCTTTTTTCGACTCCTCAATACGGTCATTGCTTGGGCGTGCTCCCTGAATACAACCCCTTGCCCTTAGGGTTCTCCTCAGAAGAGCTAGGCAGCTTCCCTGCATCATGTTGCCTAACTGCCTTAGTAAGATGACCAATTTGGGATTGCATATCAGTAATCATCTTATTCTGAGATTGGATAACCATATTCTGATGCTCTTGCATCGCTTTCATCATGGCCTTCAGTTCATCCATCTCAGAGGGCTTATTCGGAAGAGGGTTTTCAAAAGAAGGTTGGTATGTGGGCTGGGGAGGTAAGGGTCTTGTATTCCCTGAGTTAGAAGCATCAGCTTGCTTCCAAGAGAAGTTTGGATGGTTTCGTCACCCTGGATTATAAGTGTTAGAGTAAGGGTTATTGCGAGGGGGCGGAAACCTTGGGCAGCGTTCAAGTCAGCCTGAATCAACTCAGGGAATTGGGTTGCTTGATGGCACTCCACAGTGGCGTGCGTTGTGCTTTGGCAAATGAAGCATGCTCTTGAAGCCTGAAAAAGAGAGGCTGCTTGTGGGTTCATGCCGGGGTTTGCTAAAAGCCTATCAAAGTTTTTTTTCAATAGTTGAATCTGATAAGCCAAATCCTGAGAAGCTCCAGCTTCATGGGCCTCTATCTTCCTCTGCAAGATTGATGGTTTTCTTTCTTCATATGCAGAGGACAAATGTGTGGAGTTGTCGCTTAAAGTTTCGAATAATGCCCAGGCTTCATCCTCAGTTCTGGTCATGAAGGTTCCTGCACAGGCTGCATCAATGGTTTGCCTATGCCTTTCAGATAATCCGTTATAGAACCTTTCGACCAACTGCCATCTTGGCACTTGATGGTGGGGGCATAACCTAGGAAGGTCATTAAAGCGCTCCCAAGTCTCATGAAATTGGTCCCCTTCCTGTTGAGTAAAACACATAATCTCTCTTCTATAATGGTTGGTTTTACTCATAGGAAAATATTTTTTTAAAAATTCTCCCTTAAGGGTAGCCCAATCATTTAGTCCTTGCATCGAGGGTATGATACCAATGTTTGGCCTTATCCTTTAGGGAGAAAGGAAATAGAGTCCTCATCAGGGCTTCATTAGTAAAGCCCTGGAGCTTCACCGTGGAACAGCCCTCGGTGAATTCCTCCAAATGCCGGTAGGGGTCCTCCCTAGTAGTACCATAAAAAGAGGGCAATAAAGATATAGTACTACTCTTGATCTCATATGGATTATCCCCTGTCGGTCGTCTTAGTGCTTGTGCAGGTTGGTTGGTAGGAATAAAATAGTCCCCTTAAGGTCCTTTGTTGATTTGCACCTTGCTCAGCCATTTCTTCTCTTTCTTCTCCTAGGTGAGCTCTCCTAAGAATTCTCTCGGGCTCAGGATCAAACACTAGACTACCCTTAAGAGAGCGTCTACCAAGCATACAAAACACAATTCAGAATTTTTTTTTTTTATTAAGTCAAACTTCCACTCCAAAGATAAGTCAAAAGATCAAGACTTATCCCTCCGTTCCCACGTAAGTGGTATAAGAGGGGTGTGGACTTGAAATCTTAACCTTCTTTATTGTGGATGTTGAATTAGTTAATATAAATGGCCAACCAAGTTTTTCACTGCAATTACGTGCCTTAATTTAACCTTCGAGTGCCCTAGGACCTATACTTTGCTTGGATGATACTCCCAGGTGATCAAGGGAGAAGTTACTCCAAGGACGAACAAAGAGATGCAAGTAGGGCGAACCCTTCCTTTGAGGCGATGCATTTGCGGTGCCCCTTAACTACCCTTTTGTTTCTTTAAGGGGTGTCCCCCTCCGTGGAGTATCAAAACACTTGATCAAAAGATAGTATCACCACTACCACAAAGCAAAATAGGAGGGTTTGCACCGATAAAGAGATCGGTGCCTATAGCCTTAAGGGATCGAGCCTCAGTGCGGTGCCTAATGTGCATGCTCAGTGTCAAAAGTGTGCAATACACCGCAAATCTTTGTAATTTCTTTTGAAATCGCAGACAAGTCCCTTAGAATCAGATCAAATGTGAATTGCTTTTAGGGTTGAATCTGATTATTAGTTCTGTTTTTAGTTATGTGACCACTGAATTAGTAAATTCAAACAATTTGGTGGTCTTGAATTTAAATTGGAATGCAAATGCGTGAATAGAAGCTGGATGCAAAAGTTAGAAAGATATACCTGTCTCCCGCAATCTTCATGCTAATATGCTTTCAATGCAATAATAAGATCTAATATGCTGCTCAATCACCCCTAAATGAGTGCACCTAAGGGCATGCAACTTCTAAATAGGCAGCTCGATTTTTTTTATTGGTTTTTAAAAGCATGCAAGCAGAAAATATAATCACGCATGCACCAAAAATATTGTAAGCCCTAGTAGCTAAAGAATACAGGGACAAACCCCCAAAAATTTAGCCCCAAATTACTACAAGGGTAAAAAGACAGAATTAAATTGTGACGACGGAGAATCCTCTGCGAAATAGGATCTTGGTCTCCTTCGTCTTTTCCTCGTGTGGCTTAACTTGTGGTTGCTGTCGCTGCTCTATTGCACCTCGTTGCCTCGGCAGATTCCTTGCACAATAATCACAATGATTAGATAATTTCGCAACTCAAAAGATTCAAAAATAATAAAGTAAATCTATTGCATCTATTGCCTCCCCAGCAACGGTGCCAATTTTTATAGATGACTTTTCGCTTAGCGTTATAGTATTTAAGTGGTGGAAAAATCTACTAATCAAAAATAATGAAAATAACCACTCGTAGAAGAGTGGGTTGTGTTCACAGGGAGGCAATGATGCAATCAATACTTAATTATTTAATGTTATTTCGGATAGTGCGAAATCCCTGTTCAAATCGGACTTAAAATGTGAAGGAAAGTAGATTTGCAATAACCTAAAAAGATAAGGGTATAAGTGCAGGTTTCCCTCACAAAAATCCTCAATAAATTTAGGATGAATTCATGTTGTTTTCACGTGATGTATACTAAAGACAATTAGTACTTAAGTTAAGCCCAAAATCAATCTTTAAACTAGTTAATATCAATACCATGCAATTATAAAGAACTATGAGTGTTCGAACGCAATTCTGCCACAATATAATAATAATAATAAATAAAATTAGGTGGAAATGGCATTGAATGTAAATTTTAATTGGGGGAAAATAGGGCTTTTTTCCTCTCTCCTCCTTTCGAGAGAGGGAGAGAACCACGGGGCTGTCGCAAGGCTCAGGAGGATAGCGAGGTCGAGAGCTCTCCGGTGGTGGCAACAGCGGCGACGGAGGTGGCTGGCGGTGGTGGCCGGAGCTCCGGCCTATTGAACAAGCAAGCGAAGGTGTTGCTGCGGTGCCTGAGGTTGGTGGCGTGCGGGCGTGCGGGCACTTGTGCGTGGGCAGGCGCTTGCAGGCTACGGTCTGTAGGTGGGTGGAGGTAGAGGCGCACAGGCGGAGTGGGCGTGAAAGCCTGCAGTGGCTGGAGGGAGAGGCACGCGGGTGGATAGGGCATGAGCGCCTGCAGCAGGGTGCGCGGTTGAGAGCGCCTACAGCAGGGGGCGCTGGAGATGGCGTGCGGGCAGAGAGCGCATGCAAAAGGGCGCGCAGTTGTGAGCGCCTGCAGTGGCTGGAGGGAGAGGCACGCGGGCGGAGAGGGCATGAGTGCCTCCTGTGGTGTGGGTGGAAGGTGATGAGGGGCGCAGCTTGGTGCGTGCGGGCAGGCAGATGGCGCTTGAAGGCAGGAAGCGGCCTGTAGGCGTGGTGCTGGTGTGCGCGCGCTGGTGAGGGCGCGTTGAACTGCAGGAAGAAGGAGGCGCACAAGGAGGGTGCGCCGGCAGATGGCGGAGGTTTTTCCCCGCAAGGGGGAAGAGGGCACAGTGCACGCTTCCCTTCCTAGAACCACAGTGTCCACTAAGTAGTTCCCCACCAGGAGGAAGATGAAGCCGCATCCCCAGTGCACCTCCTCTCTTTTTAATTCCTCTCTCTCCCCGCATGCGTGAGTTAAGGGATTTTCAAATCCCTTAACTATTTCTGGCCTCGTTAGTTGAAGGGTGGCGGAAGATTAACCCCATGTGCGGTGGGGGAGGGGGGAAAGAGTTGCAGCTGTTTGGGGAAATTTAACCCCCACCCTTGTTCTTTCTGCATTTTATTACCTGCACATAGAAACAATAAATCATTAAGTTATAGAATGTTATAAACTTAAATCATGAGGTGTACAAATATTCTACAACTTAATTGCCATTATTAACACACATAAATTGTACAATTAAAGATACTTAGGCTTAATATTAGTCCATTTTAATGGACTCATCACTTGGAAGCTTCTTTCCAAGCTTGGAAGGGTTTCCTATGGCCTATAAAAGAACCCCTGTAGCACGGCCAAGCTTTTCAGCAAGTTTTGGTGAGCCAATTCACTATAATCTACCCTCTTCAGCCACCAAACATCTTTGCTTCGGTGACCTCCCTGGATCCCCCACCTCCAACCGTCCAACCATTAAATTGGACAGCCTAAGTTCTTCCTCTCTTCGTTGCGACTCTCCCCAGCCAAAGGGAAGGCGTTCCTCCATTTGATTCATCATCGCCGCCTTGCCGCCTCTACTTCCTTCCCGACTCTGGTCGACCAACACTGGAGCCCTCCGCCTCTCTACCACATCCCTAAGTCTCTCTATCTCTCCCTTTCCCTCTCTACACTATTTTTCCACCCTTGCAACACACGCACGACCACCGCTTCTCCCTCAATGTCGTCATCTTCTCTGCCTCTAGCGATGCTCTAGCGATGCCTACATACTACCACACTACTCGAAACTCACCACTACCACCCCCATCAGCTTCGCCACAACTCCACCGACTAAAGCCCCAACCTAAATTCACCTATCGCTCACCCTAATCGCCTGCTGAACTCCACGCTCACCGCACTATCATCTTGAGGTTGTTTGACCTCTTCACTCACTCCCGTGCACCACCAAGGCCACCATCACGTTCTCCGTCCTCAGGAAATCCTCCTAAGCATATTTGATGTGGCCGTGAGGCCATTCTCGTGCTTGCAGGTCTTCCATCGAAGTTCCGCCACTACCCCGGCTACACCGACTACGCCTTCAGTCCTCCGACCACATCCACTCCAGTTTTCTGTCCCAATTCATGTAAAGTGGTCTCAAGACCCTTCCCAGGTCCTTGACTAGGGTCATCAGTGCTTGCAGTTGCGCCAATTTGTGGCATCATCCCTGCAGCAGCGCGCGCAAAGAAGGGAGGGACTTTAGTCCCACCTCGTTTGCTGACGAAGCGGCACAGGCGCATAAGAGGAATTTCTGCTATAGCCTCGTTGCCGTAGTAAGCATGGGGTGAGGTCCCCTCGCACGTGCCCACTCACGCCCTCGCCCGTGCTCAGGCCCCGTGGGCCTGGGCTTGGTTCGATTAGCTGAATACCCAGGTCTGGTCTGGTTGTTGGTTCTAAGAGAGGAAGAAGAGAAAAAGGAGAGGAGAGGGGGGGGGTTTGCTCTGCCACCTTCCTCTTGACTCTTGTGAGATCTGAAGAGGCCTTTGTCTCTACTGGCGTGCTAAGTCCTATGCTGCACCTTCACTGAAGCTAAGGGAAGAAGAAGAGAAGGAAGAGGAAGAGAAGAAGAGAGAAGCCTCTCCTTGAGGCTTGAAGAACTTGAAGAAGAAGAGGCCTTTGCCTCTGTTAAGGCATTTTAGCCTAAATCTGTCTTTTGATATCTAATACCTTGATTCTGTTGGTTAAATTGAGTTGTGCTTAGCTTATCTGATTTGTTACTTTGAGTATCTTGCTAAGCTTAACATTGTAGGGTAATTTGGTGATTAAAATCACCATTTTACCCTCTCTTTTCTTTGTGCATTCTTGACATTGGATTTCATTTATATATCTTTATTGATTGTAAATTCTTACATCTTTGATTACGATCTTGAAAATTATTAAATTGCCACTTGCTGCCTGTGTTCGACCTCAGATTTCATTCGAGTAATAAATTTTATATGTTTTCGCACTGATTCGAGCTATACTACAACGCAACGATTTTAAAATCCATTTCAGAGCGACGAACACTAAGCACCAACTTTGCCTCTTCACAACGGGTTAAGACCTTATCAAGGTGCGAAAGGCATAGGTCAAACGATGAGCCGTAAATGGAGAAATCATCCTTGAAAATCTCAACAAACTCGTTGATCATATCAGAAAATATAGCCATCATACAACATTGGAAAGTGGTAGGAGCATTACATAATTCGAATGGCATTCGGCGGAACGCAAAAGTGCCATACGGACTCGTGAAGGTGGTACGCTCCTGATCATTAGGAAAGACAGCTATCTAATTATACCCAAAGTACCCGTCAAGGAAACAGAAGTACTTGTTCCCTGCCAGTTGTTCCAAAATCTGATCAATAAATAGTAAGGGGAAATGGTCTTTCTAGGTAGCCGTGTTCAAACAGCAATAATCAATGCAGACGCTCCAACCAGTTGAGGGTCTATGTTAACAGGGCAAGATCAATTTTTAAAGATGTCACATTCCAGTATAGATGAAATCGCCTCGAAAACAAATAAGATTTTTTATTACTCGAAAACCTAAGTATCCGAGGTCGAACACAAGGAGCAAATGGAATCTATTCACTAATCTTAATAATGTAATTTGAACACTTAAATTTTCTCAAAATCTAATTCAAAATATCATGCAAGAGTTGATGAATTAAAATATAGCCAATGATTAGCCCATAGTTGTGGGCTATTTAAGTATTTAAGTGCCTACACATTAGGTTAATTCTAACATTTATTTAGCATAAATTAGGATGTAAATAGATTAATTCATAGTTTTAATTTAATTACATAATCCATACATTGCATTCATATCTTAAGTGCATTTAGAATTAGCTTAGAATAGCATTCATCTAATTAGACAACCAATTAGGTACATTATTTTCATTAACATAGAAGTTGAGGGTCTGTATATAAATGACCCTAATATTTTAACATTATTTTCTTTACTCCTTTCCTTGCAGGAAAGGCTGGCTGCCGCTCCAACGTCGAACAGCCGCAGTGAAGACCCATTCAAGGGGGAGTGGATGTGATGGATCTGGTCGGGCGGCTGATTTCAAACTTGTGCAGGCCACTACAAAAGGAGGGAGGCAGCCGAGCTCGGGAGGCCTCCACCACTGACCCACCACTGTGCAGAGAGAACTTCTCTCTTCCACTCCATACTGCCGGCCTCTACTGTGGCGGCGAGTCTCCATCACCGTGGCATGTGGTGTGACAGGCCACACCGCCATCCGGAGCTCGTCTGCATCACCGTGAGCACCTTAGTGTGCATCTCCCTCGCCGTCGTCGCCGACCACCACCACCGAGCTACTGATTCAGCCACCCTTTCAATAACTTAAGACGTCCGGGAAATTTCCCAGATGTCTGAAGCTACCCGCTCACCTCCACCCACTCGCCTGCGTACCCATCTGTAGTCCACCCGCACCCTCTCTCCACGCAGCGCCCTCCACCCGCTCACCTCCAACAGCCACGTCTTCCTCAGCTTGCTGCACCCTCCAAACGCACACGCTCCCATGCCCGCAGCATCCTCCAACAACGCCTGCAGACCATCCCACGCCACCTTCCAATCGCGCCCATCTCCACGCGCTCACTGGCTGCAGAGCTCTCCACGTGCCTGTAGACCCGCACATAGCTGCAGACCAGCCCACGCTATCCAACAACGCCTGCAGACCCGCGCAACCATCCTCAACCGCGCCTGCACCCTCTTCCTCGTGCCTGCAGACCAGCGACCACTCTTCCCCGCGCCTGCACTCCCGTGCCCACGCCAGCAGCAGCAGCGCCCGCCCTTCCCCGCGCCTGCTCTCCCGTGCCCACGCCAGCAGCAGCAGCCACCCCCGCAGCAGCAGCGCGCGGCAGACTTCACGCCAATAGGCCGCGTATGCCCACCGGTTGCAGCACCTCCGTCGGAGCTCGTCCGGCCACCTCCAGCCGCCGCGCGACTCGCCGCCACCACCGATTCGAAGCCCTCGGTCCAAGGGACCTCCTCCGAGCTTCCCGCGCCCGGCCATCCGCTCCTCGTCGCGCAAGACAAAGGGGAAAAATTCCCCTGTTTTCCTACAGTAAACCATCAATTAGAAATTACATTTTCTGCCATTGTCACTTTTTAATGATATTTTATTGATTCTGCATTGCAGAAAATATCCTCTAGTTTCTCATAATTGCCATTTCAGCATTGTTTCTTGCTTAAACCTTAATCTAAAGGCAATCTTGGCTTGATTCTTGTCCAAACTAACTACGAACGAACGTTTTTAATTGGTGCAAATTTTAATACGTCATTGCCTCCCTATGGATACGACCCGCTCCTCTGCGAGTGGTTATTTCTTCTTAAATATTGATCAGTCGATTTTTCCACCACATTAAACTGCAACCGACTTAAAATCGAAAGATCGATGAGTCAGCCAACAAAAGAATTGGATGTCTGATTCTATAATCAGACGTCTTAAAAGATATGCTTCTCTCTCTTTCTTCTCTTTCTACCTTCTCCTTTCTTCTTCTATTCTTTGGCCTTCTTCTTTCCTCTTTCTTTCTCTTTGGTTCTTCTCTTTCTTCCCTCTCTGACTTAGCTTTCTCAGCCCTTGATTTCTTTCTTCCTTCTTTCTTCTTTGGATCTTCTACCTTTGTCTTTCTTTTCTCTAGCCGCACCTCTACTACAGTGCTTCTTCTTCTACCTTGTCTCTCCTTCTTCTCTTCTGACTTCTCTTCTTTGCCGCACCCTCTTTGCTTTCTCTTTCTTCTGCTTCTTTCCTTTCTTCCTTCTTCTTCCTTTGTTGCGGCTAAGTCCTTCCTCCCCTGCTTGGCCTTAGCTTCACCTTGCCTTAGCTGCGCCTTCCTCTTCCTTCTTCTCTTCTTCTTCCCTGCACACACTGAAGAGCAAAACCTACCCTTACCCTCCCCTGCGTCTCTCTCTATTTCGCTCTCAGGTTCGCTCTCCCAGAGCTGGGAAATCGGGTCAGGCTTCGCGTGCCCGGGTCTAGGCACACCGGCGTGGGTGTGGTGCTCGAGGAGTGCGAGGGATAATTGGGTCGGTCACGCCAGGTCGGTGGGGGCATAGGTCACGGACGAGGCAGGTGCATGTAGGCGAGGGACCTTACCCTGTGTATTAGAGGCGAAGAGCTAGAAACACATTCAATAAATACGACACACCTCACTCCTGAGTTTACGAGGTGGGACTAAAAGTCCCACCCACTTCCTCGTGCCCGTAGGTGAAGTGTTCTGGTCAATTGGGGCAGCAGGGTGCCTCGCGAAGCCTGCTCTCTGGCTAGATACGTTCGCGCACTCAACGCGCGTCACTTGGAGCGCAGCATCTAGATTAATGCAGCCTGGAGCGCTGCTTGCGACCTCCTTGCTTCGTGCTTCAATGGCGGTAGGGGCTCAGATCTAAAACCACTCAATACGGCCTTGCAGCCTCATTGGAGCACATGGGAAGCTTCGCCGTGTCAAGGCGAAGGTGATGCAGTGGCTGGCTGGCCGTGGGGCAGCCTAGGCATGCATGCCTAGGTCTCTCTGTGGCTGTGTTTATGGGTTTGTTCGGTGGGCATGTGTGGAGGTGTTGGTGGTCAGGGGAAGGGCAAAAGATGATCAGTGGGTGTTGGTGGAGGTGATGAGGGGTCTAGCGAGGCGTGTGGAGATGCGGAGCGATGGAAGCGCTTCACCGGTGGTCGGTCGGAGGTGGAGACGATGGAGGTGGTCTGTGGTTGTCGGTGCGTGATAGTAGATATTAAGAGAGGGGAAATGAAGAGGAGAGAAAGGGGAAGCATTCTAACCTAACTACGTGGACGAAGGAAGAGAGGAGGCGGCTGGCCGTGCCTGCCACCGCCGGAGAAGAAAGTACCAGAGGAGGGAGAACGATGACGACGACCGGGCTGGAGACGCGTGCGCAGGTATGGCGCAACGCGGAGGAAGGAGACGAAGAAGTCTCTGCCACTGGTATTGTGGCAGAGCAACGAGGAGGAGAAGAGGTCACCGGAGCTCGCTGGTCACCTAGCCGGAGGAGAAGGGATGAAATTGGGGTGAATCTCCGGCCAAGCCATGCTGACAAGATGCGGCCGGAGGTGGTGTTGCTTTTATAGGCACTGGCAGGGGCTCTTGTGCTTGGAAGACAAGCTTCCAAGCCCGAGACTCCTCGTCGGAGTAGGAAATAGTTGGAGACCCAAATCTCTTGATCTTTCGCATGAGAGATTGGGTGCGATTCAGATCTTGCAATCATGCTCAGATGGAAGGGAATTCCTCAGAGAATCTCCCTTCCAAATATGGTAGGAGATCTCTGAGGAATCAAAGAGTAATCCCCCTCCATTCCTCGCCAGAGTTGGATTCCTCCACTTTAATGGTGGAGGGACCTAATTGTAAGACTGGTGAGGAAGCTAAGGGGGTCTGCATAATGAATTTCAAAAGCTGGGGGCCAGATGTAATTGGGTGGACTATTTTGCAAAGTAGGTCAAGGTGACCTCCCCTTAGGTCCAAATTTTAATGAAAATCTAATTTAGACCTAAGGAATCCAATGTTGAAGTTGTATTTTAGGTTTGACCATGTTTGACTGGATATTTTACACAAAACCCCAAATTAGGTCAAATAATGAGCTGGGACCCCAATCTAGGTCAAAATATGTTCCAAAGGCCAATTTGAAGGTTATAAACCATAGGGGACATTTTTCCATGAATTTTAGGGGGTTTAGGTGATTTTTATCCTAACCATAACCTTGTTGAATTTTGTGAGTCTATTTTAGAGTTATAGAATGTCATTTAATTCCTAGCTCTCACAATAACCCATTTCTAATTAAATCAACTCACTTTTTATCTTCTTCAAACCATTTGACCTATGTTTTGCCTCTGAGAAATTCCGTTGATGCACTGCAATGGTAAAATTACATTTTTTCCCTTTATTTCATGTTTTCTTCTCAAAACATTAATTCCTTGAATTAGGCCCTTCTCCAGGTTATGTAGGAGCTTTTATTCTCTTTCTTAGGTTAAAATGAGCTAGTTAGGGCTCATGATGAGGTTCTCATCAGTCTAGTGGTTACCAACTCTCCTTGGTTGTTTTCTTCCACAGTGATTCTTACCTTTTTGGGCACCACATGAATAGGACTGACCCATTTACTGTCTAAAATGGGATATATAATTCCTGCATCCAGCCATTTCAGAATCTCCTTTTTAACAACCTCCCACATATTTGGGTTGAGCCTTCTCTGCATGTCTTGCAAGGGTTTCACAGACTCATCCGTGTATATATGATGCATGCAAAAGGAGGGATCAACACCCTTAATATCAGCAATTGACCAAGCAAGTGCTTCCTTGTGCCTTTGTAAGCACTCAAGCAGAGCTCCCTCCTACGATTCGTATAATGGAGATGAGATAACAATGGGGAGCGTGTCGTTAGGGCCAAGGAAAGCATACTTCAATGTTTTCGGGAGGGGTTTCAGCTCCAACTTAGGAGCCTTTTGGATTGAGGGTTTAAGTTGAGATGTCCCCACCTCAGGTAGCGGATGTACCTTCACAGTCTATGGTGGGGACAGAGACTCTGTGTGTACCCCCAGCAACTCTTCTAATTCGGGTACATCCCCTTTAGTTTCTTCAATAGTCGGAGGATGGTCCTTAGATATGACCTTTTGAAGGGGATCTCTACAAAAGAGTGTTGGAGTAGTCTCTTTAATGATTTTATCAACTACCTCAATCTAGGAACAATCTTCCAATCCGAATTGCTTGTAGGTATCAAAAACATTCAATCGAATCTTCTTGTTTCCTAAGCCCATTTTGAGTACCCTTGATCTACAATTGATAAAGGCATTGGCTGTGGCCAAGAAGGGGTGTCCCAGAATAATGGATAGCTTGGTGGGCTTACTTGATGGATCAATATCTGGCACAAGAAAGTCAACAAGGAAGAAGAAGTCCTCTACTCTCACCAGAACATCTTCTAGCAATCCCCATTGTGTCTTAAGTTATCTGTCTGTGACCTGGAGAATGACTAGAATAGGATTTAAATCACCTCCTCCCAAAAGGTCATAAATAGAGCTCGGTAAAATGTTCACGCCCGCACCCAGATCGAGCAGAGCCTCATCAATGTGTTGGTTACCTATAACCACTGAAATATATGGGGACCCTGGGTCTTTCATTTTGGGAGGTGTTCCATGTTGGAGAACCGAGCTAACATGGTCAGGCAGGATGACCTTAGCTTGGACCTGTCTCCTAGATCGGCACTTCAGGGTGCACAGGTCCTTTAGAAACTTAGCATAGGACGGGATCTCTTTGATAGCCTCCAACAAAGGCAAGTTGATATGGACTTGCCTAAAAGTGTCCATAATTTCATTCGTCTTATCCTTGGCTCTAGATGAGCCAACAGAAAATTCCCTAGGAGCAGATAGGCGCTCTGGATAGGGCACCCTCGGCTTCTGGGTAGAGGGGTCGTCATGGCGGGATAAGGGTGGGGGAATGACAACATCCTCAGGGTGGGTGATTTCTAGCGAGGGAGAGCAGTGTGGCTCTTCCTTGGTGGAGTGATTGCGCAGCAATCATAAGCCCTAATTTTCCTGAATTAAGGTAGAACTTAGCTTAACATGGGCATTCTGCATGCATACACATCGTACTTTGCATCTTAGATGATTTATATGTTTTATACATAATAATTTTCTATTTGAGAGGTATTAATAATTGCAGGTAATCCAGAGCTGCAGAAGACCGATCCAACCTTATGGATTTGTTTGGAATGATGACGGGAGTCAAATGCTTCCAAGAGCACATCAATCAGGCTCCCATAGCACCCTAGGGAGTTAGCAGAAGATGCAGGAGCCAAGGAAAAAATTGAAGAATATCCAGACCTCAGATGACAAATCCAACCACACTGATGGATCTAGATCGATGTTCACAGTCTAACGGCGCAGAAATCAACTCAATCAGAGGCCTACATCATCAGATACAAGGAGAAGAAGATGGACGGCCACGATGGCACCACATGGTGCCATCGCAACCACCCCTCACTGCACCCAAATCTAGGAAGGAGAGTCGTAGGTTGTTGGATCATCATCCAATGGCCACGAGGCTTCCACGTCGTCCACCTCCAGCCACCTCATCAAGCAAGGGCGAGATCTCGACCATTGGATTTCCATCCAATGGCCGAGGGCATCTGGACAAGATTTGGAAACTTGACATAAAGTCACCCGCAGCACATTGGTTAGTGCATTCGCGCCTAAGCAACCGACGAGGGTTCGAGGAGCGCCCGATGTGAAATCAGGAGAAAAAGCAAGCACGGGCGTAATTGACCTCCAGATCTTCATCGAGTGGTGGAGTGGCGGACGCATGGCGGGTGCAGAAGCATTGGATGAAGACGTGCATGATAACATGTGCCTTAGGACTCAGCGGGCACTGCGAACGCTTTTTAAGCCGTCCAATCGAGAGATCAGACAACTAAGAAGACTTAGGAGTTGAGGCACTGATTTAGGGCGAGCGTGCGGGTGTGTGAGCGAGTGAGGTTGTCGGATGCGAATCCAAGGGCACACAGCGTGCCATGTGGCAACGCTAGATCAAGCCGTGGATGGAAGAAGTATTTGGAAGGCTTAATCTGGGCCATTGATCTCCAGATCAACGGATCTGATTAATTTGAAGCCTTTGCATGGAATTAAGGGCTCTAATACCCTAAATGCCCTTCACAAAAGCTACAAAAAGAGGCCTAAGGGTCCCCTTTGAAAGGAATTCCCTTAGTTTTCTTCTTCTTCCTCCCTCTACAACTTCTCTATCTTCTTCTTCCCATCTTCTCTGCATCTGTCTTTGCATCTCTGTCTGAAGCATCCTTTGGGCCACCTTGATGTATTGTTGCTACTCTTCCCAACCTCTCCAGAAAGCCACCATGAACCACCCGTGGTGCCCTTGTTCTGTTACATAAGTAGTTTATGTTTATGTTAGAATTTGCTTAGTTAGATGTATGCAATTCATGTTCAAACTCTTTAATTTATATATATACTCCCATATTGTGTCTATACTATTTAGTAATTATATTGGGAACAAACGCATGAAATCAAAAGTGCTTCCTACCTCCCTGTGATCAACCGAGACTCACTAGTTTTGTTAATTTATTTGCTTGAGACGTATTTCGCGCTATACTACAACGCCCTAATTTTCTACGCGATCTACGCCTCGAACAAATTGGCGTCGTTGCCGGGGAGGCAAGGCAACTTTTGATTTCATCTCTAATATAGTATTTTTGTGTGCAAGTACAATGACACAAAGCAGCGAACAAGGCAAAGCGAATGCTGCGAAAATCAGGTGCACACATTCTTATTAAAAACTCGGCCAGAAAGTAAGTGTCACCTTTAAAATTCAATAATCATGTTTTTGATGCTCAAAAAATATGAAATTTGGATAGGAACTAGATCTTCAAAATATCTTTCCAACGCCACCTTTTCTGAAAATAAATTCCTTCCATGGAATTTTTAAAAATTTGTGGAGTACATACTTGTCAGACTGCTTGAAAATAGAACTTTTATGAACTTTAGAAATCAATTCTGACCAACATACAAATTATATTTACTTATGATTTATGGGGTTTGAAAGACAATCAAATTAGATATCAATATCATATTTTTACAAAATTTTTGCAGTATATTTGAGATTGTTTCCAATAGAAAAATCAACATGGGGTCTAAATCCCAGATTTGACCCCTAGTTTATTAAAAATTCATAACTAATTGTTTTAATTAGTAAAAATTTTGGAAAAAATACTCTCTAAAAATCTTATTAAAAAAGGAATCTTCTCGCCAAATTTCAAATCATTTGGATTCCATCTTACTTTAGAGTATACATTTGAATTATGGTCTTCAATTTAAAAAAAAACTCAGAAGTGCATGAGCCAATAGGACCGCAAAGACAAACTTGGACTCTGACGAGCCCAAGAATTAGTCGGTGAGGTGAGTCACCTTGTGGATCGCCCACCATCTACTAAATTGAAGAAACAAGTTAAAAATTCATGAAAATATATCAAATAATCTGCATTTGGCTTGAAACTACTGAGTAGTTCCAACCTCTCCTGCAAAACCTGGTGTCTAACCCTGTGGGGTAGCGTCAAACGATCGCGGCTATGGGGTAACAGAACCGAAGGTGAAAGCTGAAGGAAGAACCTTCCTCGTAGTTCCCTTGTAACTAGACTGGTCAGGTTATCCTGAGAGGTGAGAATTCCTTGCAGTCAATCTCTCACCAAATTTTTTTTAATAACACAAACTTAAACAAAAAATCCGGTCATCTGATCTAAAGGACCATTATGATTAACAAGGCCTTAGCCTTGTTCTACTTGACTACACCAACCCTTTAAGTTGGTGTACGCAAGGAAGAAGGTCGTTAAGACCTAAACTTGCGGGACCTTGGGAGCCGAACCCAAGGCGGCAAAGGCGATTTTTGCCCGACCTCTCTTCTCAACCTTCTTCCATTCAATTAGCTGAGATGGCTAATCCTAGTCCTCGAGTTGGTCAGGACCCTCAGAATCAGGACCCAATGGCTCATCTGAAAGCTAGGGTTGAGGAAACGGAACAAAAATATGAGTAGAGCATCGACAGGATTATCTCAACACTCGACAAGATGTAGCATCCACCATGCGGAGAATAATTGCGGGACTTCTATGATCTGACGGCAACAATTATAGAACCTCTGGTCTAGATTCCCGCAAGCGGAGAGGCATTCAAGTTAAAGTCGAATATTATAGGTCTGATTCAGACTCATTTCCATGGAAACTCGAGTGAGGATCCCTTCCAGCACATCAAAGATCTGAGTCGGATTGCAGAGTCAGTTCGACCCAGGAATGTAGATATCAGAATTGTTCTCATGAAGCGTTTTCCTTTTTCTCTCAAGGATAAAGCTGCTTATTGGTTCAAGACTATTAGGAGGCCAATTGGAGCCTGAGAGGAATTACATCGCGAATTCCTCCAAAAGTTCTTCCCGATCGGTCGAACAAATGCCATGAGGTGCATGATCACAACCTTTGCCCAAGGCCCTGGAGAGAAGTTGCATGATGGCTGGGATAGATTCCACGATCTTCTTAGGAAGTGTCCACACCATGGTGTACCCAAATGGCACCTCGCTCAAGTATTTTACCATGGGCTGGGTAACACACATCAGTACTTGGCCGATGCATCTACCAGTTGGAATTTCCTCGCGAAGGAGGAGAACAACGCATTTGAACTTTTCAAGTCCTCAGTAGAGAACTTGATGAATGCCGCCTCAATGCACCAGTTCCAGCAACCTGGATAGCAACGAGTCAGCATCCATGAAGCTCAAGCTGAGTCTGGCCAAGCCGACATGGACATTATCACCAAAAAGTTGGACAAGGTGGATCTGCTTAATAAGAAGCTCGATGAATTAATTCAAGTAACATCTGGATCTTCTGGTAGCACTGCTCCATCTTACTCCTCTCAAGCATCCTGAGCCCCCTCTGCTCGTACATATCCATTCACTTAGGATGTTTTCTCTCCATCTCCATGGGATCCTGCATACCAGGAACCCGTGAACAATGTGGATCTGGCATCATACAATCAAGGTTACACACCACATGACAATGCAAGTGCGTATTCTTTTGATGAATTTGCATCTAAGACGTCTTCGGCCTACGAAGATGTCAATGCTATTCAGGGTTACGGATGTAACAACCCATATTCTGAAACGTATAACCTTGGTTGGCGCCAGCATCCCAATTTCTCCTGGTTTGGTAACCCACAGAGACCGAGTCAAGCTCCACGCTACCAAACCAGAAAATACGAGAATGCGCAAAACACGTATCCTAGGCAGCAGCCATTCCCTTCTCAGTAGCAACAGACATGCTCTATCTATCAACTGTTGCACCAAGCTGCCAACTATGCTCTAAAGTGGGCTAACCCTTTGGAGTCTCTGAAGGAGGAATTGTAGGCATCAATATGGAAATCTACTCATGACAACCTACAAATATTGAAGTCAATGGCTAACCAAATTCAGAGCATACAACACATGCAAAACCAGATGATGCAGGAGCATAGGTCACAGGGAGCTTTGCCCTCCCAACTTGTCCCAAACTTGAGATATATGCAGAATCAGGGTGCCCCACCTAGATTCCAAGCACCACAAGGACAGGCACATGCTATTCTACAAGCACCTCCTGCACCACCTAGTTATGGGCTTGGTCAGCCACCTCTGTTGCCAAACCCTGTGTATCCAGACCAACCCGCTCCTCTGCCCCATCATGGACAGCACGCCGATGCAAAAGTTGTCTCTCTAAGAAGAGGAAAGACTACACATGACCCACTACCTAGGCAAGCGGGCAATGATTTTTCCTACACCCTACCACAAGATGGCTCACAACCCTTTTCCTCTCACAAGCCAACTTCATTAGATAAAGGAAAGAAGCCCCTAGACCCTGAAATTCCCGTTCCTTTTCTCACAGCTCTAACGTGAGATTCAGCACAAAAAAAGGACACGTGGAATTTCGAGGACCTGAAATCTATGTTCAAGGAAGTTCACATTCATGTCCACTCGAAGAAATAGATCACATCCCTGATGTTGCTAGGTTGTTCAAGGACTATTGAACTTCGAAGTGACAGCAGAGAATCGGACGACAGACAGCATTATCTGAGGAAGCCAGCGCGGTTATCTTAGCTGACTTACCACCCAAAAAGAAGGACCCGGGCACACCACTGATTTCCTGCTTTTTGTAGGACTCCCCTTTTGATAGGGCCCTTCTTGATTTGGGGTCGTTCATCTCGGAGCCGGCCTGTTATTCACGCAATTCAGGTGCTTTCTACTCTATTTCACTCTATTTCATGTCTTTTAAAATAATGAGGACATTGCATTAGATAGGCATGGGGGGGTGGATATCCATTTCTGAATCATCTTGTTAGCTCTGTTGATTTTTTTAATTTATTTTTGAAAAAAAAATTTGAATTAAGAAAGAATACTTAGGCATTAGGACTTCTTAATCTTATGAAATAATACAGTAGGATTTGAACATAAGACCCTTTAGGTCTTTGGGCTTAATTAGCTTGGATATCCACTAAAATGAGGATTTGTTTATCAAGTCTTCGCCATCCTCAATTCTATTTCAATTTGGTTAAATAAGTTGGGGTGATAAGTACATGACTTATCAACCCATCCTCTGATTCGAGAGAACTTTAAGTCTAAGCATCTACACATTATTCGCACTGACTTGTTGTTCGGTGATTTTAACGGAAATTAGGTAGCTAATGAACCTTCTAGGGTGGTATGAGTGGCAAGTTATCGTGGGTAACAGCCCATTGGTAGGTTGTCCAGAGCCCAGCCACAGGATCATTCTTTTCCTGCTGCCTTTAGGTAAATCCTAGACCAGGGAAGCCACTTAAAAAAGAAAAAGAAAGTCCAAAGAGAAGGAAAAAAAAAAAAGAAAAAGAAATAAAAGAAATAAGCCACACTTCACCGCATGAGTATGGCTAACAAGTTATCATGGGTAACAGCAGATTGGTAGGTTGTCCAGATCCCAACTCAAGAAATGCATGTTTAATTCCTAAACACTTAGGAAGAAGCGGAGAAGTAGAATAAGCTAGGGAGATATACACTAGGTTCGCCCTTGTGTTGACCCCATAAAAATAAAAGAAGGGAAAAAGCTACCGGTCGTCTAGATACACCTTTAGGCAAAATTCTTTTCAAGGTCACCTAGGGGAGTAGAAACCTGAAGTCCATTCTGATTGCCAATCAATGAGTCTATCACATTCCCAAAAAGATGCATAGAACTTAGGGTTCTCATCGAGTCTTGGGTGGGTTGAGTGGCTGAAGAAAGCTGCTCCGAAACCCTAAACTCAAAAATCCAAAAAAAAATTAGAAAAGAAGGAAAAGAGATCCTTCTTTGAATAAGGCGAGGGCTTGAGGTGGTCTACATTTTGGCAGATACCACGGGCGCTATTGTGTCTTTGAAGTTCAGGTCCTAAGTAAAAATTTCTTAACGTTGAAAATGACTTTTGCCCAAGTAATCCAATCCTAATTCTCTTATAAATAGCATTTAGTTTTGCTAGGGACTAGCAAAATATAGGCATGGAGGTGTGATATAAGCACATTCATGTCATATAAACTACCTATTTTTGTGTGTTCTTAGGTGTAGAGTTGCATCATACATTATAAATATTGTATAACATACATCATCTTGCATTTAGGTTAGTTTGTATAAAATTTAGGTTAATTTTCTACTTTTGTGGCCAGGTAACAGGGCGACTTTTAATCAGAGCCTCGGATTGAAGATCCAATTATATGAATTTGATCAGAGCGATGATCGGGGTTCAATGACTCCAAGATCACTCCGATCGGACATCCGTAGCATCAGATATAGTTCGAGGAAGATCTGAGATTAGGGGCTAAGATGGTGTCAATCTGCATTTCAGATGACAAATCCGACCACACGGATGGGTTCGAATCGACAATCGCAGCCTAATGGCACAAAAATCGGCCCAATCAAACATCCATGGCACCTTCTAGAAGTCACAGAAGATGGACGGCCAAGATGGTGCCACGTGGCACCAACTCAACCGCCCAAATCGGCCCAGCAGAAGTCTGAAGACCCGCCGCGCTCTCACTCTCCCCTTAACGCAAGATCAAATCTGGGCCGTTGGACCTTAATCCAACGGCCACAAGCATGCGCCACGGTTAAAAAGTTGATAAAGAAGGAAGCACAACGTAGCGGTTAAGGCATTGTGGGAGCTGAGAGCGTGCATTCGAGTCATGCGCAACGCATCTCCTCTTCCCGCGTAGGCGCAAAATCCAGTCTCTCGATCTGACGCCAACGACCCAGATCTTCAGATCAAGCGGACGCGCGATTGAACGCTCGTCGCGTACGCGTGATCAGACGTGCAATGTAAAGGGTAGGTTGGCACGTAATGATGACCCTTCGATCTGGATCCAGCGGCTTGGAATGGGGCTACGTCGCGCCATAACAGGTAAAGACGAAGCGGTAGCAGCGTGATCGTGGTTGTCTTATCTAGATCGGATGGTTGAGATCTATGCATAGCTGCTCAACGTCCAAAGCCAGAGGGGCTTGAGAATGCATGGTCAGTGAGCGTTGAGGTGCGAGGAAGGAGAGAGGGCGTGGGCGGGTGTGCACTAAGCACACGTTTGGGGGCTTTAGTGACGTTGAAATACGTCACTAATGACCCCTGATTTAATGTTTTTAAGTGAAATGACCTTTGTACCCCCTCTAATCTACACCTATATATAGCC
This sequence comes from Thalassia testudinum, assembly GCA_037157565.1. Classification (NCBI taxonomy): domain Eukaryota; kingdom Viridiplantae; phylum Streptophyta; class Magnoliopsida; order Alismatales; family Hydrocharitaceae; genus Thalassia; species Thalassia testudinum. Next base: position 64,177,496 of record JAZHRO010000031.1, read on the forward strand.
GTACGACCCCCACATATTTCTCATCCCTTCTTCTCTTCTCTCACACCCTCCAAAGCTCTAAGAGCTTATCCCAAACCCGAGATGCTCCTCTAGAGTAAAAATTTGAATTTTTCCACCTTCTCCCCCCTTCGTGGAGCATCGTGCGGTTGTCCTCTCACTCCATTCGAGAAGCGGATCCCGCGACGACGATGATGTCCTGCCTCGCCCCCAGTTCCTCCCGCTTCGTCCTCCTTCTTCCCGCTCCGTCCTCCATCTTCCAAGCGTCGCCCCGTCTGGCTCATCCCCCAAGCAATCGTCGAGGAGGATACTTCTCCATTCTCTTTACCGCTTTCTAGAGTAGATTTGCTGCTTTCTAGCATATATTTCCTACTTTCTAGTTGTAATGATTAGTGTAATGAACAACATAATGAACAACATTTGATGATGAAATCCATGTTTATTCTACCTCTCTTTTATCTTTATTTGTAATATTCTCTCTCTCTTCTATTCATTATTTGTTAAATAGATAGCTAGTTTTTGACTAGCTAATCTATTTCATGACAAACAAAATAAACGCGTATTTTTAATCAAACATTTGCCTCCCTATGTTCGACCCGGAATTTCTTTATGAATTTTGATAAAATTTTATCTGTTGACGGATTGCTTTGCAAATCAAACTACAAAAATGAGTTTTCAAATCCAACTCCGATTGTGTAGTTTTCTGCTAACAACACTAACTATCCTATCCTATCTAACACTGATATCTTAAGGCAGGATTACATGACCACTGCAGATGGATTCTCCAGTAGTCAGGATCAGCAAATTTCCGTAGTTGTTTCCTCTCCTCTCCTGCATAAACCCTCTCCCCACCCTCCTCTACTAGAGTTATGACTTGCGCGGAATGCGTTGGTTTAATTATGTCATTGTAGCATGCGTTCGTGACATCGATTTTAATTTAAGATTTGGATTTGGTGAGTCCAAGTGTCGATCTCAGGGAGGCATGAAATTAGATTAGTTTTAGTCGCTTGGGGTGTCACAAAATGGTAGCGTGGTTTTCTTGTGAAAATAAGAGTGAAAGAGAGAGAGAGACAGATAGAGAGTAGGGTTAGAGCTTGTGTTTAAAACATGACAATCACTTTAAGGAGATGTGAACTACGATATAAGAAGCAACATTAACCTATAACATGCAATTAGAGTTTGTTTACAAATAAAACAATAGATGAAAGCTTAAAATAGTGCAACTAAAACTAGAGTAAGAGAGAGTGCAAGGAGGAGGCGAGGTGGCCACGGCGGTGGAGGGGGGCTCTGTCGGCGACTCAACAACTCTGAGGGCGGATATGGAGTGTTTTGTGTAGCTAGGAGAAGGCTAGTGTTGCATGGAGAGTGTGTGAGAATTGAATGCTTTTGAATGGGGTGGTTGAGGGGGTTTATATAGTAGAAGAGGGCTTTCAAAAGAGGTACGTGCCTTTAACGACATCCGGTACGTCGCTATATCCTTTCTAGAAGCATCACTGAAGTCTCACACCCACCGGTCCGTGTGCCTGTTCTTCTTCTTCTCTAGCCACTCCCATGCATCCTTAGCCGTCGGATCTGAGGTGTAGATCGTCATCGAATGGTTGAGGGCACGCCATGTTGCCCCCCCTGCCATGCCTGCGAGTGCTTCTTCTCCCACGATCCGTGTGCTCACACCGTAAGCCATCCGATCGCCTATCAACGGCTGGGATTGCACGCGACCGAGTGCGCTAGATCACGCCTCATGTGCGGTGAGCACATGTGATCGCACGCGTCGGGCAAGCTTTCATCTGGAGGCACCGCATGGATTCCATCTACGCCGTTAGTGCCCACATCAACAGCTGTAATCAACTGCGCTCTCGGTCGAGCACAATTTGGTAGCCCACAGAGCTTCGAACGCTCACTGCTTGCTTGTGAGTGCGAGGCTTCACCCGTTGTGCTGCCTTCACGATTAGTTGTGGAGGCAAAGTTGCGTGGGGGTGTCGCCAATTGTTGGATGGAGATCCAATGGTCAGGATTTGAAGTTGGTTGGGTGCATGTGTCTATGGGAGCACGGTGGATGGCACCACATGGTTGTTTGTGAGCCGTTGATCGTCTAATCAATGGCCAGAACTTCTTGGGCTTGTTGGGGGAGCTCCAGATGTCAGATTTAAGCGATTTTGAGTCCGTTGGACTCCGTTCGTCAATCTAGATCTATCCGCATAGTCCGAATGCTTATCTAAGGCCTATTTCAACATGCACTTGTACATATGGCCATTAAACATTGATTTATAAGCAATCTTAATTCGCAATGCATGCAGTGCTCCCATGCCCATCATGGTATGTTATTAGTGCACATAGACCACCAAAACAAACTCTAATTGATGAAATTATCATCATTAAGTGTAGAGTTATCAAGTTACAGCCCTTACCTGATTCGCTCAAGTACGTGTTTCTGGGAGAAAGTGAGACATATCCCGTGATTATCAATGCTCACTTGACTAGGAACACCAATTGATCTCTATTCTACAAGCACATAGGGCTGCTATTAGGTGGGGCATTGCTGATCTCCACAGGATTCGCCCCTCATATTGCACTAACCATATCTACACCGATGAAGGGGTGAGACCATCGAGATAGCCTCAGAGATGCCTAAATCCAAATATGTTGGAGGTTGTCAAGAAGGAGATCATTAAGTGGCTGGACGCGAGCATTATCTATCCAATTTCGGACAACCATTGGGTGAGTCCCATTCAGATTATGCCTAAAAAGGCTAGACTCACCGTGATAAAAAATGAACAGGGCAAATCCAACCCGACCTGCACCATGACTTCTTGGCAGGTTTGCATTGATTACAGGAAGCTAAACTTAGCTACCAAAAAGGATCATTTTCCTTTACCCTTTGTTGATCAGATTCTAAAACTGTTGGCCGGGCGTAGTTTCATCTCCTTTCTGGATGGATACTCCTGGTACAATCAAGTAGCAATCAACCCGGAAGATCAAGACAAGATGACTTTTACGTGTCCCTTCGGAACATTTGCTTTGAAGCGGATGCCTTTCGGCCTCTACAACTCCCCAGCTACTTTTCAATGATGCATGATGGCCATCTTTTTAGACATGATCGGGGATTGCGTAGAAGTGTTAATGGATGACTTCTTCGTGTTTGGAGACGATTTTTCATCTTGTCTTGATAACCTCACAAAGATCCTAAGGAGATGTATAGAAGTTAACCTAGTACTTTCATGGGAAAAAAGCCATTTTATGGTGAGGGATAGCATTGTACTAGGTCACAGGATCTCCTCTAATGGACTTGAGGTCGACCGAGCTAAGTCAGAAATCATTTTGTGATTCCCTCTGCCTAGCTCACTCAGGCAAATCAAATCATTCTTAGAGCATGTCGAATTTTATCGAAGATTCATTCGAGATTTCTCAAAATTGCTTGTCCATTAACGAATCTTCTGGTAATCGACACTCCCTTTGATTTCGACTCCTCGTGTCTCAACGCTTTCGAGACCTGGCGAAGCGCTATTTCAAGTGCACCTATTATCCAACCTCCTGACTGGTCTCCCAACTTTGAGATGATGTGTGACGCCTCCGACTTCTCTGTCGGAGCCATTCATGCCCAGCGTCGAGAGCGCCAACCATTTGTAATATACTACACTAGCAAAATGCTGAACGAGGCTCAACGTAACTATACAGTCACTGAGAAAGAATTGCTAGCTATGGTGTTCAGGTTGGATAAATTCAGGTCATACTTGAGTACAAAGTTATCATCTACACTAACCATTCCACCCTCTGGCATTTGTTGGCAAAGGACACCAAACCCCACCCTATCAGATGGATCCTTCGTTTGCAGGAGTTCGATGTCGAAATCCGTGACAAAGCCGGAGCACATAATGTTGTGGCGAATCACTTATCTTGGCTAGACCCAGATTATATTTCGTACTCTCCGCCGACATCAGACAGATATCCGGATGAGTCTTTGTGTTGTCCATCAACTCTGTTGAGTTTCCTTGGTATGCTGATATAGCAAACTATCTCGTCGTAGGTAGGCTACCTGGTGGGATATCCAAGGATCAAAAACTCAAATTTATATTAGAGGCTAAATTCTATTTTTGGGATGACCCACTGCTCTTTCGCATTGGGGCTAATCAGATCATCCGTAGATGCATCCTTGATCCGGAAATCTCCAGTGTGCTATCCTTCTGCCACAGTGATGATTGTGGGGGTCATTTTTCAGGCCGAAAGATCGCTGCAAAGATTTTGCAGTCAGGATTTTTCTGGCCAACCATTTTCAAGAATACACACAAGTTTGCCAAGTGCTGTAAGTGATGCCAGGTGGTCAATTCTATGACCTGAAGAGACATGATGCCTCTCCAATCTATTCTTATCGTAGATGTGTTCGACATCTAGGGCATCGACTTTATGGGTCCCTTCCCGAACTCGCATGGCTTTGAGTACATACTCCTCGCAATAGACTATCTCAAAGTGGGTAGAAGCTATCCCAGCAAGACGAGCAGATCATAAGACTGTTATATCTTTCATTCGGGAATTCATTTTTGGGAGATTCGGAGTTCCCTGTGCCCTAATAAGCGATAGGGGTAGTCACTTCATCCATGCCCATTTCAGGAAATTATTGAAGAAATATGGGGTGCAGCACTGCATTGCTACCCTATATCACCCACAGACCATTGGGCAGGCTGAAGTATCAAACTGTCAAATCAAACTTATCCTTCAAAAGATGATTAAACCTGATAGGAAGGATTGGTCCAATCGATTGATTGATGCACTATGGGCATATCGAATCGCGTACAAGACCCTGCTCAGAATGTCGCCATACCGCATGGTGTATGGAAAGGCCTGTCACCTTCCTGTGGAGTTGGAGCATCGTGCCTTTTGGGCAATGCAGAAGTGTAATTTTAACCTTAAGGTCGGAAGTTATGAAAGGAAGCTCCAACTCAGTGAGTTAGAGGAGATTAGGTGGGAAGCTTACGAAATGCAAAAATATACAAAGACAAGATAAAGGCTTTCCATGATCAACACATCTGGAGGAAGGAGTTCACACCTAACTAGCAGGTCTAGTTGTTTGATTCCCGACTCAAATTCTTTGCAGGAAAGCTCAAGTCAAAGTGGACTGGGCCATTTCTGGTGGTCCACCCGTATCCTAACGGGGCGGTCTAAATTAGAAACCTAAAATCTGGGCATGTTTTTACGATTATTGGCCAGCGCCTTAAACCATTCTTTGCCTAGGAACCTCCTCCAGCCAACGAAACAATACATCTTCTCGAGGACGTGTGACTGATGAGTTGCCCAGCTGGAGGCGTTAAACTCAGCACGTATACGTAAATACATACCATATATACATAGCATATTTCATTTTCGCATATTGTTTCGCATATTGTGTATGGCATTGCAGTGATGGCATGAGCTGAATGACAACTTAGAAGCAGTTTCAGGTGATTTCTATCCACATACACCCTGCCTTATTTCTTTTATTCATGCATGAGGACATGCAAACACTTAGGCATGGGGGGGTAGTCCATAAAAATTGAGAATTTTCTACCAACAAGTGGGGGATTAGATCATTTTATCAAGAGGTTTTATTAAAGATTTATTCTTTAGTAGATTCCTAAGCATAGAATCCAGTATAACCTCACATCTGCATATAGAATTTGTAATGGATTAACTGTGAAAATCGATAGACATCTCTAGTTTTTCGAGAAGAAGCATTGCTTCTTCTCCTAAACCCTTGGACAGCAATCAAGGAGTTAGGTGAACCATCTTCTAGTAGATCCACCAAAACATATGTGAGATGAGAGTAGAGAGTCTACTGGTGCTCTATAGCTAGTGTAAGGAATGTTTCACTTTTAATAATTGAATATTGACACTTAGAGATGGGCAGAGTTTTCGCTCTCAGTTCTTGCATACTAATTTTGTGAGAAATTCCATACGAGAGCCACCAAATAAGGCAAAAATACAGAGAGCAGGTTCTAATAAAACTAGGACTGAGGTGGATGGTCACGACCGTCCTCTACAGAATCCTCGATTGAAGGAGGGTACTGATGTCAAGGTCAGAAATATGTTGTCCTATCCGTTCCTTACCCAGTGCCAAGAGTAGGCACTTGCACCAAATAAGCCACCCAAGATCCGTTTGGTCATCCCCAAAAATCCCAAATAATGCCTCATGAATAAAAGTATGTATGTCGTGTTGCATTATTGCGGTATGTCGTGTTCATAATGGCATTGTGCGAGTAGATATATATAAAAACAAAAAGAAAGAAAAACATACAAAAGAGATAATTGCGAAAGGAAAAAACGTGTTATGTTAAGAAGTTTGAGTTATGTAAGTCAAAATGTTTTGAGGCAAAAATACCTACAATCCCTACAAACCACCAAATACAGCCTTAACCTATTTTTCTGTATTTCTGTCTGCCTAAATACAGGCTAAGGGATCTGTTAAGACCCGTGCTGTTAGAGCCCTTTAAGACGTCTGGGACTTGGGTCAGAAGTTTGGTCAGACGTCAGGAAATCAAAAATTTCATGTACATCCTCGCGTCTACGTGCGTGCTGCGCGCAGACAGTATGCAGCCTCGTTTTCTTCTCTCCTTCGCTCTCCTCTCGCCGACGCAACCCTAACCCAGTGCCTACTTAAACCCCCCTCCTCTCCCTCATTCACCTCACCATTAGCCACCCTTCTTCTTCCTCCAGCGAGAGCAGTGAGCGGTGAGTAGCAAGGATTAGGCGTGAGCGACGTGGGAGGAGAAGAGGAGCAGCGAGGGGAAGGGAGGAGAGCACACGCGCGAGCTCATGAGGGAGCTCACCGGAGAGCTCACGGCTAGTTAGGCATGTGCAATGTAGAGAGGTGCGTCGGGGAGGTCCTCCCCGACACTGCTGTAGCTGGAGCAGCAGGCAAGCGGGCGCGGCGCGGCTGCGTGCAGTGCGGGAAGGCGAAGGCAGCTTCTGGTTCTGGGATTTTCCCAGAATCAGATGTTTGGATCGACATCCAGACGACGCAGACGACGTCTGGAGGAGGTTCTAGACGACTGAGAGGTAAATCCCGCGACGTACACCTTCCTTTATGAATACGGCCATGCAGGCCGTTCCGTCGAGGACTATTTCGTGCCATATTGAGGAGATTTACATTGATGCATGCAGGATTTGCTTCAGGAAGGCGCAGGACACACCCTCCCACGCAGTTCAGACGTCTGGGCGAGGCACCAGACGGCGGGAGCATCTCCAAACATCCAGAGAGGTGGTCAGACATCTGGAACTAGGTCCAGATGGTCCAACGGAGTTCCTGGATGTCTGAGGAGTAGCGCAGGAGTTGAGGTATGGTTCTGGACTCTTTTAAGACATTTGGAAGGTGTTCCAGATGTCTGATATGAATTAGAATTACTGTTTTGACCCATTTAGGGTCCGTTTGAGGTCCAATTTCCGCAATTAAGATTTTGTTGTTCTCCGTGTAAATTCCTCTACTTGTTGGAATACTTTTTATCCTGTTCCGAGTAGTCTCTTGTGAATTATCCTTGTGATAGGACCTCGTTCCGTTGCAGATTTGGGGTTTGCTGAGGCACGTGGACCTGCCGATCAAGCCCTAATTACTCCTGGGTTTACTGGTAGAGTGGCTTCCCCTAGTTTAATTACAAACATGAATGCATATGTGGAATGAATGCTAGATCCTAGGGTATGGCATGAATCCTAAGACTAGAAACACTGGAATATTTGTATGGAATGTATGGATTGCAGGCTTGGATGAGTAGATAGATTAATAACAATTGCTTGTAACTGAATAATAGCTGCTTGTGAAATGTAAAGTACTTGTGTTAGCAAAACTGTTGCATGTAAATTCCTGTTGTTTACATTAAATGCCATAATATGAGATGCATGTACATGAACTGGAAATGGAAGATTGAATGTTGGAAACACGAGCTACCTGCAAATAAACCTGGAATGTGAACGATAAGGTTACATGTTACATATGTAGAACCTGCGACATGGAAATAGAAACGATGAAACCTAGTATGGCTTGGCCTAAGAAACATGAGCATGAACCCTACGAGGAAGTAGTAGTAGAGCTCCTGGAAATAAATGGAATGGAACCGGAAATGTGAATGGGGAAGTGAGCTGGCCCTTGAGTACGGAGTACCAAGGAGAGAGACTGTCCCCCTGCTTAGTACAGAGCCGACCTAGCTACCCTAGGGTTGGGACCCAGAGTTAGGATTGGCCACTTTGTATCGACTTTTTGGCCCTCGCGTATACAGTACCGACGAGAGCTACTAGTGTAGGGAGAGAGCTAGCCACCCCACGGGGCTTGGGGTTCAGCTAGCCGCCTTACACTGACTTGTTAGGTCCACTAGGCAAACCAGGGTAGTCAGGCGAGGGTGCGCGGACTGTGGAGGGGCGAGATCCCTGTTTGGTTCTTAGGGGCTAGACCCCTGTTACTGAGAGGGCTATGCCCTATACTGGTTCCGTGCTATGCTTTGGGCGCACCCATTAACGGAAATAACTAACCGCATGCCAGTGCGGGGTAGCTACCTGTGTGTTTATCGCACGTGCTGTAGTCACCGTTACGTCTGTCAGTGACCTTGGGGAGGTTGACTGAGTATAGGACCACCATGGGGGACTCTCCCGGCCAGGAGAGCACCACGTGCTACTTCTACTCTTCGAAAAAGACTGCAATCAAGATCATTCCCATGAGGAACATTCGAAATCAAGAAAGAGACCTGATAAATAAACCAAGTGATGAAAGAAAGAATAATTAGTTAAAGAAAGAAAGAAATTGAAAAGCAACAGCTACCTGTCCACTTTTACTGTTTTAGTTAGCTAGTTGCCACTCTACTCAGCGTTCGTTGATTTCTTGTACTCATAACCTTTTTTAGGTCTAGGTGTTGAGCAGCCAGAGCCTTCGACTGCAGAGGGTGCTGGGCCCAGTAGAGCCCAACAGTTGTAGCTTTCTATTGTACTCTGTTTCCTGTTGTAGTGAGTAGTTGTTACACTTCCGTACTCTTTTATTGTGAACTTTATATTCCTGTTTAAGTTTCTACTGTTGTGGTGGTGTGTACTGTAGTAGTTTACTTCTTTACTATTGTACTTTTATTACTGTTAGCTGCTTGCATGGTGAATGTGGTTTATTTTACTGCTTTTTGGTTACTTTCTCGTTGGACGACTGGGCCTTGGGATCAGTCGAGTCGGTCCGGTCTCGTGTCCTGTAGGGATTCGGGAATCGGGTCGTAACAGGATCTGACTTAGTCGTAGGGTTATTAGAGCCTAATTAAAGTGTAATGCCATGTATGACCACCAAATACAGTTGCAAATCTGGTAAGTTGTGAAATCAAGAAGAAAAAGGAAAAGAAAAGAAAAAAAGGAGAGAAAGAGAGAAAAGAAAAAGTACAAAAGATTAAAGAGAGCACAGTTTTCCAGCCTTTCTCTAAGTTAATTTATTCAATAATCTAGAAATCTAGATTCTGAAATACTAGTCTCTATGTAGCACCAGAAGAGAGTGAGCCACCAAATATAAATCCAGTTAACTCAGACGTCTTCTACCTAAGCCAAAAGCCAGGGTTAAAATCAAAGAATAGTTTATATCCCCGAGAGAAGAGGTTTGCCTATCCCAATAGAATTTTACTAGGGGTCAAGTACAAGCCTTAAATGTATATCGACTCTTTGCTTGGATCAATTGCAGAAGCTACAACATTATATATTCATGATTATCTGGATTCTAAATTTTTGGATGAAATAAAAAGAAATAAACCTTTAGTTAAACTCTCGATAAAATGCATTTAGTCTTGCACTTGCTAGGGACAAGCAAGATTTAGGCATGGGGGTATGATTGTGCAGCAATCATAGGGCCTAGTTTGCCTGAACTAAGGTAGAATCTAGCTTAACATGGTCATTCTGCATGCATACACATCGTACTTTGCATCTTAGATGATTTATATGTTTTATACATAATAATGTGCTATTTGAGAGGTATTAATAATTATAGGTAATCCAGGGCTGCAAATGACCGATCCAACCTTATGGATCTGTTTGGAATGACGACGAGAGTCCAATGCTTCCAAGAGCGCATCAACGCTATACTACAACGTGCTAATTTTCTACGCAATCTACACCCCGAACATGGAGATGGAAGTCAGGTTTGATGTTGGAGGGGAATCCTGAGAGGTGACCGTAGGAGTGCTCTCAGGCTTGATGATTTTCTTTCCACTCCTCAACACGGTCACAGCTTGGGCGTGCTCCCTGAATATGACCCCCTTTCCCTTTGGGTTCTCCTCAAAAGAGCTAGGCAACTTCCCTAGATCTTGCTGCCTAACTGCCTCAGTAAGATGAGCAATTTCGGATTGCATGTTAGTGATCATTTTACCCTGAGATTGGATGATCATATTCTGATGTTCTTGCATCGCTTTCATCACGGCTTTAAGTTCATCCATCTTAGAAGGCTTATGCTGAGGGGGGTTTGCATAGGATTTCTAGTATATGGGTTGGGGAGGTAGGGGTCTTGCATTCCCTGAGTTAGAAGCATCACTTTGCTTCCATGAGAAGTTTGGTTGGTTCTACCACCCCATATTATAGGTATTGGAATAAGGGTTATTGAGAGGAGGTGGGCGGAAACCTTAGGCCGCATTTAGGTCATCCTGAATCAATTTAGGGAATTAATTTTCCTGGTGGCACTCTGCAGTGGAGTGTGTTGTGCTTTGGCAAATGGAGCATTCACTTGAAGCTTGAAAGACAGAGGCTGCTTGAAGGTTCATGCCGGGTGATGAGAGCCTCATCATGAGCCATAACTAGCTCATTTTGACCTAATAAAGAGAATAAAAGCTCCTGCATAACCTAGAAGAGGGCTTAATTGGAGAAATAAGTGTTCTGAGAAGAAAATATGAAATAAAGGTTAAAACTACAATTTTACCATTGCAGCACATAAAAAAAATTTCTCAGAGATAGAGCATAGGTCAAATGGTCTAAATGAGATAAAAGTGGGTTGAATCAATCAGAAATGGGTTCATGTGCAATCAAGGAATTAAATGATATTTGGTAACCCTAAAATAGACTCGCTTAATTCAACAAGGTTCCGGTCAGGATAAAAATCAAATAAATCCTCTAAAAATCATGGAAAAATACCCCCTATGCTTTGGAACATTCAATTTCTCCTTTGAAACCAAGTTTGACCTAGATTAGGGTCCTAGCTCATCAATTGACCTAATTTGGGTTTTTATGCAAAATGTCCAAACAAACGTGGTCAAACCTAAAATCCAACTTCACCATTGGATTCATTAGGTCCAAATTAGGTTTGTACCAAAATTTGGACCTAAGGGGAGGTCATCTTGACCTACTTTGCAATTTAGTACACCCAGTCACATTTTGGTCCCTATCTTTTGAAAACCATCACATAGAACCCCCTAGCTTCCTGGCCAATCTTACAATCAGGCCCCTCTGCCATTATTGGGGAGAGATCCTGCTCCGACGAGGATTAGAGAGGGAATACTCTCTGATCCCTCAGAGATCCCCTCCCAGAAATGGAAGGGAGATTTTCTGAGGAATCCCCTTCCATCTGAGCCCGACCATGATCCCAGATTTGCACCCAATCTCTCGTGCGAACGGACAAGAGATTTGAGTATCTAACCACCTTCCATCTCCGATGAGACGTCAGTGGCTAGAAGCTTTCCCTCCACGCACCAGAAGCACAGCCAAGCACCTATAAATTAAACCCTAACTCCGATCGGACCTCCTCAGCTCGACTTGGCTGGAATTCCACCTCAAATTCCTCTCCTTCTTCTCCGGCCAAGGTGTCCAGCGAGCTCCGACGAGCCCCCCTCCCCTTCATCTTCACTTTGCCACAAAACCAGTGGCAGAATCGTCTTCCTCATCCTCCTCCGCATCGCGCAACACCCGCACGCATTGCCCTAGCCCCGTCGTCACCGCTGTCTTCCTCCACTGGGTGATTTCTTCTCCAACGATAGCAGGTACTACCATCCGCCTCTTCGCCCCCTTTCATCCCTTTAATTAGGTTAAAACTCTTCTTCTCTAACCCCTCTTTCATTCCCCGCATTTTATTTCATCCAAAACCCCTCGACCGTCGCTGTCCACCACCACCTTCCTCATCTCCGGCCACCCTTCGGTCTGGCGCTCCCATCGCTTCGCAGCCCCACACGCCTTACCGACCATCACATAACCTCCGCCTCACCTCACTGAGTATCCTCCACCCATCAATAGACCCACTACACCTACCCAACTGTCCCCCGAACTCACCCATCCATCCGGCCACAGGGCGACTTAGGCACGCACGCCTAGGCCGCCCCGTGGCCTGCCACCTTGCTCTTCACCTTCGCCATGACAAGGCAAAGGCCTCCTGGTGATCTGATTAGGCCGTGAGGCTCTTTTCGTGTCTAACAGGTTCCACACTCCAGTCGCCATTGACGGCAACTCGAGGAATCTCCACGCTCGCTCTAGGCTTCAGGACCACAAGGCTCCAGGTGCAGCTCACTCGGGGAGGCATTGCGAAGATATCTGACCCAGCAAGAGACGCTGCGAAGTCCACAGCTATGGAAATTGAATGATAGACTTCTGCGGGCTCGCGCGAGAGAAGTCCAGGAGTTTTAGTCCCACATCGTTAACTCGCAAAGAGGTGGAGTGGTTTAAATTATTTTTTTCATATCTGCTCTTCGCCTCCAGCTACACTTGGGGTGAGGTCCCTCACCTAACTCACTACGCCTCGTTCGTGGTTTCACCTCATGGATCTGGTGCGACCCGACCCAACCCTGAGCACACCTCGCGCACCACCCTCACATCGGTGCGCCTGGTCACGAGCGCGCGATCCGACCCGTTTATCCGGGCTCTGGGAGAGTGATAGTGGTTTCATGTGATTTGTTAATTACGTCATTGTAATGTGCAAAATCGATCAACTCTTAAATTTATATTCCTAGATAGGGGAGTATCTAGGGTCGTCCAAGGAGGCCAAAAGTTTGCAATAGTGATTCTCTTGCTTGGAATAAATCTCAACTTTCTTTTTGGTATTTTTCAATATATCATTTTTTTTCGTTTTTCAATTAAGACAACATGCGAAATGGTGGTGGGAAGGTAATTTACACTTTCATTTAACTACTTCTAAGTGGCAAGTAGATCCTCTCCCTAAGCTCACTCTAGGTAAGTGGAGGCCTAGAATAATTAGGGAGAGGGAGTGGAAAATGCTAAAAAAAACAAAGCAAGTAGAAATGCAAAATAGAAAATTGCAAAGAAGGCAACTTAGATTGATGAAAAGTGTTTTACAAAAAAGCCTAGTAGAGGAATGCTTCTACTACTAGAAAAATTAAAATAAAGAAAAGCAAACACAAATCCTCTAGATAGATGGTGAAGAAGAGGGCTTCTTGCTCCAAGGTTGGTGGCTCCCAAGCTTGAAAAGAATCCTTCAACTCCTTCCTTGCAGTGCTCCGCCAAGGTGATGTCCTCCAAGGCAAGCCCTAAGGGGGCATGCCCTAAGCTTCTCTCCAAGGGTGGACGTCCACCCTAGGTCCTTCTCCCTTGCCTGGCCGTCCTCCTTGAAGTGGAAGAGTCCTCCTCCTTGGCGTGGCCCAAGTTGAAGAGAGTGGGGAGAAGAAGGCACCAAAAGGGCTAGTGATGTGCCCCTTTAATCTCCTTCTCTACTCCTTCTTCTTGGCCATAGGTATAGGTGGTTTAGGTAGTAAATTACACTAATGGTGGATGCCTCAAACTGGTGGTAGGTGGTGGGTTTTTATAGAATAGGAAGTGGGCTAAGGTGTCCCTTGAAATGGAGGGCCAAGATGAAGAGATGGAGGTGGTTAAAGATCCTATGGCCAAGGTGAGTTGGCGCCACCTTAAGGGACACCAAGGGGGTAGTTATGGGTGTTGACACCCCTTGATGTTGGCACCAAAAAGGGTTCTAGAAGGTGGTCTAAGTTGGAGCCAAGAGGGATTCTAGAAGGAGGGGTAGGTGCATGGCTAGGATGGCTTATGTGGGTAGGTGTAGGGTGGATTAAGGGCTGAAAGTTGGCGCCAATATAGAGGTGGTTAGGGGTAGTTTTTGGTGCCAACTTAAGGTGTATTTTGGTGGTGATAATGAGGTGAAGGGATGGCTAGGAGGTGGCGCCAACTTGAGTAGGGTAGCTAGCTTAGGTAGGCTTAAGTTGGTGGAGCTAGCTAGGGTTGACTTTGAAGGTGGTGGATGGCCAAGGAGCTGGTTGCTAGCTAAGCTAAGCTAAGCTAAGATAAGCTAGCTTAGCTAATGGAGGAGTAGAGGAGAAGGTGTTGGAGCTAGGGTTGGAGGGAGGAGCTGAGGAGGAGAAGTCTGGAGCTGAAATTGGAGCTGGCTGCTGCTGAAGAGGCTGGCATGGAGCTACTCTAGCTGGCTTAGCTTGCTAGTTCTTTGCTAGCTACTAAGCAGAGCTAAAGTAAGCTAGCTTCTACCATAATGAGCTGAGGTGAGCTAGGTCTGGTGCTCCCGGGAGCTGGACTTGAGCTTCCTGAGCTGGGATGAGTTCTTCTTCAGCTGGCTGGAGTTGAGTGGAGCTGGATGTAGCTGGATCTGAGCTGGGGTGAACTCCTGCCAACTCAGCTGAGCTAGCTAGAGCTCCCTGTGAACTAGTGGGAGCTGAGATGAGCTAGACTCAGCTAAGTTGAGCTGGATCTGAGCTGACTTGAGCTAGGGTGAGCTAAGATGAACTCTCTTGAGCTGCCATTCAGCTGAGATTAGCTGAATGGAGCTAGGATGAGCTAACCCTAGTTCAAGTGAGCTAGGTTCCAGCTGCGGTGAGCTGGATCAAGCTGAGGTGAGTTGGATCAGGCTGAGTTCCAGCTAGTCTGGGCTTCTCCTTCACCATTTGCCTTCTTGAGTGTTAGGGTTTTAGGGATCTATATATCTGTACATCCCTAACACTCACAAAAACATATTAAAAAGATAATAAAAAATGCAATGCATGCCTAACCTATTTTATGCCTAAATGCAGCCTGTAACGACCCGATTCTCGAGTCCGTACGAGACACGAGAACCGGACCGACTCGACTAATCCCAAGACTTAGTCGTCCAACGAGGAAGTAACCAAAAGAGCAGTAAAATAAACCACATTCAACATGAAATATAACTAGCAGTAACAAAATACAGCAGCAAGGAAAAGAACTACTACAGCATGTACCACCACAACAGAAGAAGAACATTTATAACATAACAAGAACTGCGAGTAAAGAAAAGTACAGAGAGTAACAAAAACTACTCACTACAGTGGAACAAAGAGGGCACAAAAGAACAGTGGTAACTCTACTGGACCCTACTCGGCCCAGCGTCCTCTACAGCCATTGACCCTGGCTGCTCAACACCTGGTCCTAAAAAGTAACGAGTGTAACACGTCAAGGAAACGCTGAGTAGAGTGGCAGCTAAACTAAAGAAGCAGTAAAGTGTACAGTAGCTGTTTTATTTTCTTTCTTCCTTTATTTACGTCTTTCTATTGTTTCATAATTTATCTATTTCTCAGATCCTTCACTTGATCTCAAATGTTCCTCGTGGGAACGATCTTGATTGCAGTCTTTTCCGAACAGTAGAAGTAACACGTGGTGCTCTCCTGGCCGAGAGAGTCCCCGGTGGTGATCCTACTCTCAGTCAACCATCCCAAGGTCACTGACAGACGTAACGGTGACTACGGCACGCGCGGTAAACGCACGGGTAGCTACCCCGCACTGGCACGCGGTCAGTCGTTTCCGTTAACGGGTGCGCCCAAAGCACAGCATGGAACTAGTATAGGGCAGAGCTCTCTCAGTAATAGGGGTCCAACCCCTCCACAGTAACCAAACAGGGGCCTTGCCCCTCCACAGTCCGTGCACCCTCGCCTGACTACCCTGGTTTGCCTAGTGGGCCTAACAAGTCGGTGTAGGTGAGCTAGCAGAACCCCGGGGCCCGTGGGGTAGATAGTACTCGCCCTACACTAGTAGCTCTCCTCGATACTGTGCACATGAGGGCCAACAAGTCGGTACAAAGTGGCCAGACCTAATCCCGGGTCTCTGGGGCGGCTGGCTCCACTTTGCACTAAGCAGGTAACAGGTGCTTCCCCTGGCACTACGTACCCAAGAGACAACGCACCTCCACATCTTTCTTTCTCATTTCCATTTCATTCTCTTTCCAGGAGTTCAACTCCTAATTCCCTGTAGGGTTCCAGCTCTTTTAACACAGCACATTCAGGTTTCACCTTTCCAATTTCACGTTCATACAACCCATATTCTCAATCATGTTCATTTATTCATAACAGGCAGCTGTTAAATCAATTTACAGGCAGCTATTATTTCCTTTCCACATTTTTCAAGACTGCAATATGTATATTCATTTCGCTAGTTTTCCAGTCCTAGGATTCATGCCGTACCCTAGGATCTATCATTCAATCTAGTTTTCCAGCCCTAGGATTCATGCAATACCCTAGGATCTATCATTCAATCTGGTTTCTCATTCCTAGGATTCATGCAATGCCCTAGGTTCTATTAATTGTTCCATAATTGTAACAAATTATGTTAATAATTTCTAAAGCCACTCTACAGCTACAACGGAAGTACTGGGGGCGTGGTCGGAATCCTGCGCGCCTCCGCAACCCCCAAGACTGCAATGGAACAGGGTCCTAACACAAGGATCAAACACAAGGAGTTTCTCAGAATAGTATATAATTACTGTAGACAGGTAGAGGATTTTATTTCGAAAAGAACGCAACTTGAAACGCGGAAAACGGACTCCGAACGGGCCCTAAACGGGTCGAAAATGACGAAACAGTCTAAAATCAGACGTCTGGAACCTCTTCCAGAATCTTAAAAAGTGGGTCAGATGGTACCTTTGTTCTGTGTAGTCTCTCAGACGTCCAGAAGCCTGCGGGGGCGTCTGGCCTAGTTCCCAGACGTCTAATGGTCACCCCGGACGTCTAGAAGTCCTTCCAACCGTTTGGCACTTCGGCCAGACGTCTGATTCGCGTTGGATGCGAATCTCAGAACTTGCACGTACCCACTCCTCGAGCTCAGTACGGACGGTCACAGAAAAGGAAGAAGGACGAAAATAACTTACTTACCAGACGTCTAGATAGTCCTCCAGACGTCTTCACCGTCATCTGGTTGGAATCCTAGACGTCTGATTCTGGAAAAATTTCCAGAATCAGAGCTCGACTCGCCCTCCGCCCGCGACGCACGGCCGCGCCGCGCCTCGTCTGCCTGCTGCTTGAGCTGCAGCAGCCCTCCAGCGACGCTCCACGCCCGCGGCTCCCCCGTTGGCCAGCTCTAGCTGCCCCGGCAAGCCCGAGCCCTCACAGTAGAGCGTCTCCTCCCTCGCGCGACACCTCCTCCCGCAACTCGCCGCGGCTGCCGCTGCCGCCGCTCGCTCGTGCTCGCACTCGCACTCCGGCTGGAAGAGGAAGAAGAAGGGAGAGGAGGAGATGAGAGTGAGGGAGAGGGCGAGGGCTCTTTTTAAAGCCGCGGGGGGAGAGAGAGAGAGAGAGATAGCGCCTGCGCCCGTAGGAGAGAGGGGAAAAGAGGCATCTGCAGGTCTGCACGTGCAGGCGCGCAGACGAAATCCACCGTGCCACAGAAATCAAATCCCAGACGTCTGGAAGGGGTTCCAGACGTCTGGGCCACCTCCCAGACGTCTTAAAAGACATCTTGAAGCTGCATTCGTAACACAGCCCAAAAACCCATTTGCAGAGTAAAATCTTAAGAGCTAGGTTTGTTTTAATGCATCAGAATGATGACAAACTGGCGTTTATCAGAGAGCATCCCGAGAGTGGTTTATAGAGGGAGAGAGATGCGCGGGTGTGGGTAGAGGGTTAGGTTTTGTGCTTTGTTGTGGTTGTGAAGGGAAGGAAGAAGGAAGGAGTGAAGCAAACACTTAGCTACTACTAGAAAGGGAAGAAGAGAAGGAAGAAGAAGGCAAACAGAGGCAAAAATGAAGGAAGGAAGCCATTGAAAAGAGAAGGAAGAGGCGAAGGAAAAAAGAGAAGAACTGAAGCAGAAAAGAAATAGAAGACAAGCAGAAGAAGAAGAGGAACTGAAGCAAAGGAAGCAGAGACAAGTAAGAAGACCCGTAGAAGACTGAAGAAAATAGAAAGAAGAGTAGAGAAAGAAGAAGAGGAATCAAAGATGGGAAAACACACTTTTAAGACGTCTGATCCCATGATCAGACATCCAATTCTTTCTTTTTACCTCAATTACTTTTCAAACTCATGCATTTATATTTGAATTAAGTTTTGAGTAATTAAAGTGTTCAATTACATTCTAGAGATTAGTAGTAAATTCCAATTGCTTCCTGTGTTCGACCTCAGATACTCCAGTTTTCGAGTAATAAAACTTTTATTTGTTAACGACACTTGATCACCTATACTACGACGTAATTAACTGTTAAAACACGATCGAGATTAGCCATGTCAACATTTTGGTGCCGTTGCCGAGGAGCAACGCGTAATTTATCACTAGTCTCTACATTCTTTTTATCATATTGAACACTAACTTGCCCTACTTTGCTTTGTTGCGATCTTGCAGGTATTTCAGGAGAAAATCCCTCCCGCAAGTCATCCACTCCAGGCAGGTAATTTCTTTTCTTCCTTAAACCATCCCCTAATCCTGAAAAGACAAAAGGAAGAAATTAATTTAGGAATCAATTGCCTTCTTTCTATAGTAATCACCATCTTTAAGGCAAACGTTTCCTGATTTTGCGAAAATTTTTCAAATCTTCGTGAAGTTGGAGCGATTTTTTTTAGATTCTATCCCACAAATTCTTGTGCCTAATAGAAATCACGTTTAATCTCTGTAGACAACACACTTCTTGTTTTTAAGTCCAAAGAGAACCTTTTCAAAAAGAAAAAGAGGATTGGAAATAGAACCAAATTAGGGTTTCTACAGTAGGGTCTTGAAGTGTTAGTCACACATGCCTACATAAAAGGAAATAAACCCTCCCACATCAGTGTGCTACCCAAGCCCTTGATTGAAGAAATCTAAACAAGACAAACCCTAAGAAAAATTGAGCTCTAAAATCACTTGAATCTTAAAAGTCTTGGACCTAATAACCTGGGAGTCGAATCAGGGTGATCACTAGGCTCCAAGCCTAGAATCATTCTGCCATCTATAAGACAGGTCAGGTGAAGTTGGTCCCTTGGGTCAACCAACCTCTAAATTAGGTCACAACATCAAAACATCTAAAGTTCAACTGAGAACCCTAAAGCACCTTTGAAATAAATGTGGTAGACTTAAGAGGTCAAGGTCCCCATTCTGGTCTACCTGGAATCTCAGTGACAAAAGAGGTTGGGTGGGGGAAACCTTGTAACCCGTGGGGGCACTCTACCATGTAGGGGTCTTTGCGGGACTCTCCCTCTCTGGTTGCCCAGGTAATTCTCAAGTGGACGATCTTCTGATCCAGGGGTACCATCTGCCTCGAACCTCCATAGTCATCCAAACGTCTTTGGGTGTCTTGATTGGGTCAAAAACATCTCCAGTCCCTCATCTTTTCTCTTTAGAGCACACACACACTTTCAGTGGGACTCGTTATTCAGATCTGATCGCTTCATAATTTGATTCTACATCTTGATTCCACCACCTGATCCAAATACACAGCCAAACCACCTAGAACTACCATTCAAGAAACCTGAATATCGGAGATCCATGAGAGATAAAATGATTGATTGCTATGAAATTCTATGAAAAAGAAGAAACCTCAACACCAGTAGGAAACATTCAGGTTGATGTCCCAACGACCACAACCTTTATCATAACCTGTGCCCAAGTACTATTAGTAGAAGCCACAAAAGGATCAACCCGTGACTTTCTCATTACTAGATACATTGAGATAGAAAAACTGCACAATCTTGAATACCTTCAATGTATGACAAATCCTCGACTTTGGAAGCAACACCAAGATAGTCTTGAAAAATGGGAAGAGATAATGAGATTAGTAAAACAAATTATTGACCAAAAGTACCCATATATACCACAAATAGAGGATGAACCATCTTAGGACAACATCGAAGATCAATCTGATCTTGGGTTCGAGACACAAAATGGTTGTGGATTCCCAACTCAGATGGAGTATAATGTGCCTGATATTGAAGAAGGTTGGGAAGCTCTAAATGCAGGAAAATACCATGTTGAGCCCATTCCAGAATCCCAAAACTCCTGCAAGTATGAGAGTAGAACTGAACCTCTCGAGGGTATAAATTCCATCCCTTATTCTGATAAGCTGACCCTCGAAGGTTATTCGGACCTAGATTCTAGTGATTCAACCCACATCCTAAGCCTAGAATCTAGATCAAAACCTATTTTGAAGATTTCAAGGCCCCATATGAAGAAGATCAATCTTTTAATGAAGAATATGATTTTGGGACTTTATTTGATGAATATCCCTCGCCAACATCCTCAAAGAAATGAATCGATTTTTCGGAAGTCATGCTAATCTACGACATAGAAATCGAGGATTTGGACGAGTGGGGTTTCAATTGGGTCTGCCCTACTAGCTTAGAATCTGAGCCTCTACCAGATTGGGACACCTTTGAAGCTCAGAATTAACATTTAAGCTAGACCCCAGTCAGGCTTCTGAATCTACAACATATGATTTATTCTATGGTGGAACTCATGATCTTGAATCTCATTCCGATTTTGATTTTCGCAAACTCTCCGATGACTTTGAATCTGACCATAACATCGGAGAAAATCAGCTTTCTGATTTTAACAAGCCAATTCTCTTTGAAGCCACCTGCTCCACATATACAGAATCAATCAAAACCCAATTCTACCTCGACCCGCAACCGGACTCAATTTCTATTCTGATTCACCTCTCATTGAGCCATTTGCAGAAGATTCAACTCCATATCTATACCAAGTATCGGGCATTGATCAGACCGAAAAGCAAGAGCCATCATTCTTTGATCACCTTTATAAGGTTTCCACACCATATATTGACTATTTTTCGGAACCCTACTCTAACCAGGCTGAGTCGACTCAGCCTAAACTCGAGTTTTCACTTCCATATCCATCAAAACTACATTGCATATGGTGGGTTTCGCGTCTGTTGATCTACATCTATCAACCCACCAAACTTATTGGGTTTGGGCTACATCATCAGCTGACTGATCTTAACAAGCACCTGGTTGGACCAACCAGGCTCTTAATCAAGGTGCTTGTTTTACAAAATTCTGCTGATTTGACCATTCCCTCTCCACCACATTTTCCACTCAGCTGAAGGAATTGAATTTAGTGCTTAACGAGAGGCAACCCATCATCCCAAAAATAGAGACCCATCTGATTATCCATCTGTACTCCACGTCCATTGCACCTTGAGCTCAGCCTTAGACAGTTGATCCCACCTCTGGTACACATACCAGAGCTTGAAATCGTTCACATCAGTCATTTCCGACCCATTCACCCACCCGATGCATCCTGCTCTAAGTCCCTGACCTCAACACTATTTTACACCCTTTGTTTACAATGACATTGCAAAACTTACGCATGGGGAGGTGATAAAGTGCATACATACAGAACCAAGAAAAATCAGAAGGATTCTCACACAAAAAAATTGAAAAATTATGAAAAAGAACAAAAAATGGGGGAGGGAGGAAATTTTGTGAACCACATAATCATAAGGAGGAGAAAAAGAACAAAAAGGACAAAAGGAGCACAATATGAAAAAGAAAAAGAGGTAGTCATTAGTAAAAGATTAAGGAATTAACTGAAGTTCTAGACCAGACCAAGAAAAGAAATAAAAGAAAAGTGCTAAGGAGGCATAACAAGAGATTAGCGGGAACGCTGGTCTTAGGCCTCTTAGGCTAGACTCTTTATCTTAAAAATTCATGTATCCGCTAAAATCTGGATAATCCTCAAGAGGTTAGGGAAAATGCGAAGCTTAAGTATTAGGTCTAAGGCTTAGGAAGTATTCGGCCTCATTAACTGACCTTCGGCTTGCGGGATTCGGTAACCTAAGCACTCCAAATTCACACACAGTCTGGTTCAGTGCGTATAAATATCCAAATCACTCAAAAGCATTTAATGTTCTGAAAAAGTCACCTAGATTAGGAGCAGCCAATCAACACAAGTTAATTTGGATGAGTTCCCGACGCAGAGAGGCAGAAAATTCCCCTCAAAGATGCGTAACAACATATCGTCTCCTCGGTGCTTGTCTCTTAGGATATTTAAATATCCTACTGGGGGCATGTAAGCACTCTGCTGGTTCAGATACCATGGGTGGCATTATCATGAAATGTCAATCGCCAGGGTCTGAATTCTGCCACGGAATGCCATGGGAGGGATTATCTCGAAATCTCAAAAGCCAGGGTTCTGGGGGTTGCCATGGGCGAGGTTATCTCGAAATCTCGATAGCTAGGGACCCTTAAGGATTGATGATGGGGACGAGGAATCCGATACAGACCGTGTTGAGAAGCTAATCTGAAGCTAGAAATAAAAGGAAAAGAGAGAGAAAAGCTCTCCAAACAAATAAATCTTCTATCTCTCTCTTACAAAAACACACTGTAAACTGAACCTAGGCTAAAAATGTCTCAAGCACGGGTGCTTTAACCGCGGAGTCCAACAAACCCTAGGTTAGTTTCTGTGGGCCTTACAAACCTTTGCGGAGGACTGAGGCGAAAGTGGGTTAGGTCCAGATTTTGGTTGGTACTTGAATACCTCTAGGCCTATTGTCGGCATTCTGACCTAATCACAAAATAAAAAGAGAAGCACTTATCATAATTGATGACAGACACTCAGGGTCTAGAATGGAAGTTAAAACCTTAAAATTTTGCAAAGGGACTAGCAAAATCTAGGCATGGGGGTATGATGAGAGCCTTATCATGAGCCATAACTAGCTCATTTTTACCTAATAAAGAGAATAAAAGCTCCTGCACAACCTAGAAGAGGGCTTAATTGCCGGAATAAGTGTTCTTAGAAGAAAACATGAAATAAAGGTTAAAACTGTAATTTTACCATTGCAGTACATAAATGGAATTTCTCAGAGATAGAGCATAGGTCAAATGGTCTAATGAGATAAAAAGTGGGTTGAATCAATCAGAAATGGGTTCATGTGCAATCTAGGAATTAAATGACATTTGGTAACCCTAAAACAGACCCGCTTAATTTAACAAGGTTTCAGTCAGGATAAAAATTAATTAAACCCTCTAAAAATCATGGAAAAATACCCCCTAGGGTTTGGAACATTTAATTTGGCCTTTGGAACCTAGTTTGACCTAGATTAGGGTCCTAGCTCATCAATTGACCTAATTTGGGTTTTTACGCAAAATATCCAGTCAAATGTGGTCAAACCTAAAATCCAAATTCACCATTGGATTCCTTAGGTCCAAATTAGTTTTTTACCAAAATTTGGACATAAGGGGAGGTCATCTTGACCAACTTTGCAATTTTGTACACCTAGTCACATTTTGGTCCCTATCTTTTGAAAACCATCACATAGAACCCCCTAGCTTCCTCGCCAATATTACAATCAGGTCCCTCCACCATTATTGGGGAGAGATCCTGCTCTAGCAAGGATTAGAGAGGGAATACTCTTTGATCCCTCAGAGATCCCCTCCCAGAAATGGAAGGGAGATTCTCTGAGGAATCTCCTTCCATCTGAGCCTGACCATGATCCCAGATTTGCACCCAATCTCTCGTGCGAACACATGAGAGATTTGGGTATCTAACCACCTTCCATCTCTGGTGAGACGTCGGTGGCTAGAAGCTTGCCCTCCACGCACCAGAAGCACTGCCAAGCACCTATAAATTAAACCCTAACTCTGGCCGGACCTCCTCAGCTCAACTTGGCTGGAATTCCACCCCAAATTCCTCTCCTTCTTCTCCGTCCAAGGTGTCCAGCAAGCTTCGGCGAGCCCCCCTCCCCTTCCACTTTGCTCTGCCACGAAACCAGTGGCAGAGTCGTCTTCCTCATCCTCCTCTGCATCGCGCAACACCCGCGCGCGCTGCCCTAGCCCCGCCGTCGTCTTCCTCCACTGGGCGCTTTCTTCTCCGACGATAGCAGGTACTGTCGTCTGCCTCTTCGTACCCATTCATCCCTTTAATTAGGTTAAAACTCTTCTTCTCTACCCCCTCTTTCATTCCCCGCATTTTATTTCATCCAAAACCCCTCGACCGTCGCTGTCCACCGCCACCTTCCTCATCTTCGACCACCCTCCGACGAGGCGCTCCCATCGCTCTGCAGTCCCACACGCCTCGCCAACCATCACATAACCTTCGCTTCACCTCACTGATTATCCTCCACCCGTCTATAGACCCGCTACACCTACCCAACTGTCCCCCAAACTCACCCATCCATCCGGCCTCAGGGCGACCTAGGCATGCATGCCTAGGCCACCCTGCGGCCTGCCACCTTACTCTTCACCTTCGCCGTGACAAGGTGAAGGCCTCCTGGTGATCTGATTAGGCCGCGAGGCTCTTTTTGTGTCTGACGGGTTCCACGCTCTGTCCGCCATTGACGGCAACTCGAGGAAGCTCCACGCTTGCTCCAGGCTTCAGGACCGCAAGGCTCCAGGTGCAACTCACTCAGGGAGGAATTGCAAAGATATCTGACCCAGCAAGAGACGCTGCAAAGTCCGCAGCTGTGGAAATTGAATGATAGACTTCTGCGGGCGCACACAAGAGAAGGCCGGGAGTTTTAGTCCCACATCGTTAACTCGCAAAGAGGTGGAGTGGTTTAAATTATTTTTTTCATATCTGCTCTTCGCCTCCAGCTACACTTGGGGTGAGGTCCCTCACCTAACTCACTGCGCCTCATCCGTGGTTTCACCTCACGGATCTGGCGCGACCCGACCCGACCCTGAGCACACCACGCGCACTGCCCTCACACCTGTGGGCTTGGTCACGGGCGTGCGATCCGACCCGTTTATCCGGGCTCTGGGAGAGCGTCCCGAGAGTGGTTTATAGAGGGAGAGAGATGCGCGGGTGTGTGTAGAGGGTTAGGTTTTGTGCTTTGCTGTGGTTGTGAAGGGAAGGAAGAAGGAAGGAGTGAAGCAAACACTTAGCTACTACTAGCAAGGGAAGAAGAGAAGGAAGAAGAAGGAAAATAGAGGCAAAAATGAAGGAAGGAAGCCATTGAAAAGAGAAGGAAGAGGCGAAGGAAAAAAGAGAAGAAGAACTGAAGCAGAAAAGAAATAGAAGACAAGCAGAAGAAGAAGAGGAACTGAAGCAAAGGAAGCAGAGACAAGTAAGAAGACCCGTAGAAGACTGAAGAAAATAGAAAGAAGAAAAGCAAGGCACTACAGAGAAAGAAGAAGAAGAATTAAAGAAGGGAAAACACACTTTTAAGACATCTGATCCCATGATCAGATGTCCAATTCTTTCTTTTTACCTCAATTACTTTTCAAACTCATGCATTTATATTTGAATTAAGTTTTGAGTAATTAAAGTGTTCAATTACATTCTAGAGATTAGTAGTAAATTCCAATTGCTCCATGTGTTCGACTTCGGATACTCCGATTTTCGAGTAATAAAACTTTTATTTGTTGACGACGCTTGATCACCTATTCTACGACATAATTAACTATTAAAAGACGATCGAGTTTAGCCACGTCAACACCGGGGTTTGCTAAAAGCTTATTAACGTTTCTGTTCAACAATTGAATCTGATAAGCCAAATCCTGAGTAGCCCCGGCTTGATGGGCCTCTATCTTCCTTTGCAGGATTGATGGTTTTCTTTCTTGATAGGCAGAGGACATATGTATGGAATTCTCACTTAATGTTTCAAATAATGCCCAAGCTTCATCCTCAGTTTTGGTCATGAAGGTTCCTGCACAAGCTGCATCGATGGTTTTCCTGTGCCTTTCAGATAATCCGTTATATAACCTTTCGACCAATTGCCATCTTGGCCCCTGATGGTGGGGGCATAACCTAAGAAGGTCATTAAAGTGCTTCCAAGTCTCGTGAAATTGCTCCCCTTCTTGTTGAGTAAAACCCATAATCTCTCTTCTGTAATGGTTGGTCTTACTCATAGGAAAATAGTTTTTCAAAAATTCTCCCTTAAGGGTGGCCCAATCATTTACCCTTGCATCGAGGGTATGATACCAGTACTTGGCCTTATCCTTAAGGGAGAATGGAAATAGAGTCCTCATTAGGGGTTCATCAGTAAAGCCCTGGAGCTTCATAGTGGAATAGACCTCGGTGAATTCCTCAAGATGCCTGTAGGGATCCTCCCTAGCAGTACCATAAAAAGAGGGGAGCAAAGATATGGTGTTGCTCTTGATTTCATATGGATTATCGACTCTAGGTCTTCGGATAGGTAGGGCTTGGTGGGTTATAGGTGGCAGTTGACTTTTCGCTTAGCGTTATAGTATTTAAGTGGTGGAAAAATCGACGAATCAAAAATAATGAAAATAGCCACTCGCAAAAGAGCGGGTCGTATCCACAGGGAGGCAATGATGCAATCAATACTTAGTTATTTAATGTTATTTCGGATACTGCGAAATTCCTTTTCAAATTGGACTTAAAATGTGAAGGAAAGTAGATTTGCAATAACCTAAAAAGTTAAGGGTGTAAGTGCAGTTTTCCCTCACAGAAATCCTCAATAAATTTAGGATGAATTAGTGCAATTTTCACGTGATGTGTACTAAAGACAATTAGTACTTAAATCAGGTCCAAAATCAATCTTTAAACTAGCCAATATTAATACCATGCAATTAGAAAGAACTGTGAGTGCTTGAATGCAATTCTGCCACAATATAATAATAAAAATAATAAAATGAAATTGGTGGCAATGGCATTGAATGTAATTTCTAATTCCAACAAAAACAGAGCATTTGCTCTCTTTCTTCCTCGCTAGAGAGAGAGGGCGCCGCGAGGGTCGATGCAAGGTTCAAGAGGACGGCGAGGTCGAGAGCTTTTCGACAGTGGCAGCGGCGGCGGCGGCGGAGGTGGCCGGAGGTGAAGAAAGCCGATTTGCTGAAGGGCGGCTGCTGCTGTGGCTGCTCGAGCGGGCGCGCGCGCGCGGTTGTGTGCTGGCAGGAAGCGCCTGCAGGTGGCGTGGAGGCACGCAGGGTGGAGTGTGCCTGCAGCTGGCGGTGGGGCGCACTGGAGAGGCTTAGGGTTGGATGTGAGCGCACGCTGTGGCGTGGGGTGGTTGCCTGCAGTAGCGAGCGGGCGGAGAGGAACGCAGGGATGCGCCTTCAGTAGGGAGTTGGAGCGGCAGGAGGAAGGCGCGCGGGCAGGGGTGGCGTGATGGCGCTATGCAGGGCCTACGGGTGAGGGCGCGCAACGTTGAGGCGTGTTGCAAGGACTGCTAGAAGGGAGGATGTGGGCACGCCTGGCAGGATGAAGACATAGTGCCTGCGAGTGCTTGATGGCAGAGCGGTAGGCGCTGGAAGGAGGAAGCGCGGGCTTGGGGGCGAGCGCCTGCTGTGGCGTGGGGTCGGTGAAGGCAGGAAGGCGCGCGCACTGGTGTGCACCTGCAGGTGCTTGAAAGATGGCGAGCGGGCAGAGTTGAGGTGCGGGGGCTGGCGCGCGGTTGCCTGCAGCGTGCAAGGAGGCTACGCCGGTGGCTGTGTGTAGGCGGAGAGACTTTTTCCCTGCAAGGGGAAAGAGGATGCAGTGCGGCACAGTGCACGCTTTTATTTTTTCTTTTTCTCTTTGGCTGCCTCTTCTTCTCTCCCCGCCTCTTCTTTTTAAGTTCTCCCCTCACCGCGTTAGTTCAGGGATTTTCCCAAATCCCCGGTCATGGCTGTTGAGAAAGGCGGCGCCAGATGTTTTGCCCAATGTCTGGCGGGGGAGGGGGAAAGAGAGTTGCAGTTGTTTGGGGAATTTTTTCCCCCCACCCTTGCTCTTTGTGTATTTTATTACCTGCACATAAAAACAATAGAATCATGAAGTTATAGAATGTTATAACTTAAATTATGAGGTGTAGAAATCTTCTATAACCTAATTGCCATTATTAACACACCTAAATTGTATAATTAAAGATACTTAAGCTTAATAATAGTCCATTTTAATGGACTCATCAAATACCCCCATGCCTAAGATTTGCTAGTCCTTAGCAAAAATAATAGAAATAATCAGAAGATTTCTTCTTTTCTTGTTTCAAAACTTTAGAAATCCAGACAAATGTGAAGTGTTGATAGCCTAGGTAACAGATTCAAGTGAAAGAGCCCATTCGCATTGGGAGTTCATACATTACCCTTGGCAAAAATTTCTGTCGAGATAGGCAACTACTTCCCTTGGGGATAAAGCAGATGATAATCTGTAATTTGACCCCGGCATTTGGCTTAGGTAGGAGATATCAAGTTGGATGGATTTTTATTTGGTGGCACACACTCAACTGGTGCTACATATAGTCTAGTACTGCAGACTCTAGCTCTCTAGACTATTAGACAAGTCAACTCTGAGAGAGGCTATACAACTGTGATCTCTTGATGTTCCTGGGCCCTCTCTTTTCTTTCTTTCTGAGATCACGAATCTTGCCAGATTTAGAAATTACACTCACTATTTGGTGGCCTCACATGGCATCCACACTTCAATTCAAGTCCTAATAACTCTACAACTATGTTAGAGTTCTCAACCAGTATTCAGGCGATCAGAAATACTAGAAGGTAGGTATAGGTCATATTTGGTGGAACGCGATAGGTGTTTTGCTGCCTCGGAAACAATGTTACATCATACACTTTTTTTTTTTTTTAATATAACATTTTTTTTCTTCTTCTTCATCTTTCTATTTCTTCTTTTTGTACTTCTTTTCTCTTTTCTTCTCTTCTTTATATACATACATATATATATATATATATTGTTTCTTTTTCAATCAACACAACATGATACGAACTTTTATTTACGAGGCATTATTAGGGATGATGATGGTCAAAAGGAAGTTGTGTGGCTTATTTGGTGGAAGTACCTATTCTCGGCACCTGCAAGGAATGGATAGGACAGGCGTATTTCTGACCTTTGACACTATTACCCTCCTTCAGCTGAGGACTCTATGAAGGACGGTCGTAACCATCCACCATAGTTATAGCTTTATTAAGACTCAATCTCTGTGTATTTGCCTTATTTGGTGACTCTCAGGAATTCACTCAAAGTACGCACACAGGAACAGAGAGTGAAAACTACGCCTAACTTTGAAGTATCATCTTCTAATTATCTAGAACTTAAGAGTCCTTGCACTAGACTTAGCACACCAGTAATCTCTCTACTTCTCACAAATATGAGGTGGATTTATTAGAAGATAGTATGCCTGACTCTCTATGAACTGTCCAAGGGTTCAATAGGCTACAAATGCTTATTGGTTTTCCCAAAGGATCCATTACCAAGTCTACGTGATCGTGAAATAAATGTACTGGATTCTAAACTTAAGAAATAATTCCGGAAGAAAAACCTCCAATAAAGGTATTTTACTAGGGACTAACCCAATCAACTCAATAAAAGATTTTTTTTTTTAATAAATATGTATGCAAATATTTGTAAATGCTATAAACACTATAAACATTCTCAGGTTATATCCCCCCATGCCTAAGACTGACAATGTCCTCATTGAAAAAAAATATAGACATAGAAGAATATCACCTGAGGAGGAGAGTGGGAGGAGCTAAGGCTCCTCAAGCCGTAGTGCGTCCAAAACCTGGCCATCTGAAAGAGTAATATACGGTTTAAGTCGCTAGCCATTTACTTTAAAGTTCGCACCTGAAATAGGGTTCCTGATCTCTACAGCTCCATGAGGGAAGGTATTAATCACAACGTAAGTCCCATCCCAATGGGACTTGAGCTTTCCAGGAAATAATTTCAGTCTAGAATTGAAAAGCCAGACCCATTGGTTGGGCTCAAAAGTCTTTCTAATGATGTGCTTGTCATGGAAGACTTTTGTACGTTGCTTGTAAGCTTGATAAGTTTCATAAGCTTCATTACGAAGCTCCTCAAGCTCACTTAATTCTAACATACGTGCTCTTCCCGCTTTATCCAGATTTAAGTTAACGTTTTTAATGGCCCAATAAGCTTTATGTTGGATTTCAACGGGAAGGTGGCACGCTTTTCCATAGACAAGACGGAAAGGAGACATACCCAAGGGAGTCTTATATGCAGTTCTGTGGGCCCAAAGAGTGTCATTTAGTTTTTTAGACCAATCCTTTCGATCAGGCCTGACAGTTTTTTCTAAAATTCTCTTAATCTCCCTATTAGACACTTCAACTTGCCCACTCGTTTGGGGATGATAAGGTGTGGCTGTCATGTGATTTACTCCCAAATTTTGGAGTAGTCTAGTGAAGTGTACATTCTTAAAGTGAGGTCCTCCATCACTTATGATCGTCCTTGGGCACCCATACCGAGAAATGATATTAGCCTTAATAAAGTCCAAGACCACAGAATGGTCATTGGTTCGCGTGGGGATGGCTTCTATCCATTTTGATACATAATCAACAGCCACAAGGATGTATTCATATCTGAAGGACACAGGAAAGGGACCCATGAAGTCAATGCCCTAAATGTCAAAGATTTCAACAGGGAGGATAGGTTGTTGGGGCATCTCATCCCTTTTTCCAATGGTTCCCATCTGCTGGCAACGTAGACATGCACCCACATACGTATGTGCATCTCGGAATAATGTGGGCCACCAAAAACCAGACTGAAGAATCTTATGAGCAGTCTTCTTCCCACTAAAATGTCCCCCACAGTGGAGGTCATGGCAGAAACTCAGAACACTTCTTTGTTCCTCATCAGGGATGCAACGGCGAAACAGCTGATCAGGGCCTATTCTAAAAAGCTCGGGTTCCTCCCAGTGATAAAATTTAGCATTAGCGATAAACCTGTCTCGCTTTTGCTTGTCCCAACTACTAGGGGTGATTCCTGTGACCAGATAGTTCACTATGTCAGCGAACCAAGGAGTTTTAGTTTCCACGGCCATTAGAGACTCATCAGGGAAAGTCACTTGAATACCGCCAGCGGGGTTTGATGCCTCAATAGGGATCCTAGACAAATGGTCTGCTACCACATTCTTAACTCCTTTCTTGTCTTTAATTTCCATGTCAAATTCTTGGAGTAGCAAAATCCAACGAATTAGGCGAGGTTTGGTGTCCTTTTTAGCCAGAAGATGCTTAAGGGCCGAATGATCAGTGAACACCACAACCTTGGATCCCAAAAGATAAGACCGAAACTTGTCCAAAGCAAATACTACAGTAAGTAAGTCCTTTTCCGTGACCATGCAGTTTTGCTGAGGATCCGTAAGGGTCTTGCTGGCATAATGCAGCACATGAGGTTTGCCATCAACCCTTTGACCTAAGATCGCTCCCACTGCAAAATCAGAAGCATCGCACATAAACTCAAATGGGAGGGTCCAATCTGGCGCTTGGAGAATCGGTGCGGTAATGAGGGCTTTCTTCAAATCTTGGAAAGCCTCGCCACATCTATTATCAAAATTGAAGGAGACATCCTTTGCTAACAGGTCGTAGAGTGGCTTAGAGATTTTACTGAAGTCTCTAATGAAGCGCCTATAAAATCCAGCATGGCCAAGGAAAGATCTAACCTAACGAACATTGGCAGGCAATGGAAGCTTAGAGATGGAATCGATTTTTGCGGTGTCCACCTCTAATCCTCTCTCGGAAACTACATGCCCTAACACAATGCCCTGCTGGACCATAAAGTGGCTTTTCTCCCAACTAAGCACCAGTTTTGCCTCTTCGCAACGGGTTAAGACTTTATCAAGGTGCGAAAGGCATAGGTCAAACGATGAGCCATAAATGGAGAAGTCATCCATGAAAATTTCAACGAACTCGTCGATCATATCAGAGAAGATAGCCATCTTACAACGTTGGAAAGTGGAAAGAGCATTACATAACCCGAATGGCATTCTGTGGAATGCAAAAGTGCCATAAGGACTCGTGAAGGTGGTACGCTGCAGATCATCAGGAAAAACGGCTAGCTGATTTTACCCAAAGTACCCATCAAGAAAACAAAAGTACCTGTTCCTCACCAATCATTCCAAAATTTGATCGATAAACGGTAAGGGGAAATGGTGTTTCTGGGTAGCCGTGTTTAAACGGCGGTAATCAATGCAGACCCTCCAACCAGTTGAGGGTCTAGTGGTCACCAGTTCTCCTTGGTCATTCTCCTCCACAGTGATTCCTGCCTTTTTCGGAACTACGTGAATCAGACTGACCCATTTACTATCTGAAATGGGATAAATAATCCCTGCATCTAGCCATTTCAGAATCTCCTTTTTAACAACCTCCCGCATATTTGGATTGAGCCTTCTCTGCATGTCTCGGAAAGGCTTCACGGACTCGTCCGTGTAAATATGATGCATGCAAAGAGAGGGATCAACACCCTTAATATCAGTAATTGTCCAGGAAATTGCTTCCTTGTGCCTTTATAAACACTCAAGCAGAGCTCCCTCCTGCAATTTAGATAATGCAGACGAGATAATAACGGGGAGCGTGTTATTAGGGCCAAGGAAAGCATATTTCAATGTGCTCGGGAGGGGTTTCAACTCCAATTCAGGAGCCTTTTGGATTAAGGGTTTTAGTTGAGATGTCCCGCTTCAGGCAGCGGATCTACCTTCACAGTCTAGGGTGGGGACAGAGACTTAGTGTGTATCTTCAGCAACTCTTCTAGTTTGGGCATTTTCCTTTCAGTTTCTTTGATAATCGAGGGATGGTCCTGAGTTATGACCTTCTAAAGGGGATCTCTACATAAGAGTGTTGGAGTAATCTCTTCAATTATTTCATCAACGACCTCAATCTGAGAACAATCTTCAAATCCGAGTTGCTTGTAAGTATCAAAAACATTCAACCGGATCTTCTTGTTCCCAAAGCCCATTTTAAGTGCCCCGGATCTATAATTTATAGAGGCATTGGATGTGGCCAAAAAGGGGTGTCCCAGAATAATGGATGGCTTTGTGGGCTTATTAGACGGGTCAGTATCAAGTACAGAAAGTCAACGGGGAAGAAGAAATCCTCCACTCTCACAAGGACATCTTCCAACAATCCCCACGGTGCCTTAAGTGATTTGTCTGCAACCTGGAGGATTACTGGACTAGGCTTCAGCTTTCCTCCTCCCAACAGGTCGTAGACAGAGCTCGGTAGAATGTTTACCCCCACACCCTGATCGAGTAGAGCCTCGTCAATGTGTTGGTTACCTATAACCACTGAAATATACGGGGCCCCTAGGTCTTTCATTTTGGGGGTGTTCCATGCTGAAGAACCGAGCTAACGTGGTCAGGCAGGATGACCTTGGTTTGGACCTGTTTCCTAGATCGGTGCTTCTGGGTGCATAGGTCCTTCAGAAACTTGGCATAGGACGGAATCTGTTTAATTGCTTCCAACAGAGGCAAGTTAATTTGGACTTGCCTCAAAGTATCCATAATCTCTTCCGTCCTATCCTTGGCTCCAGACGAGCCAACAGAAGATTCACCAAGAGCAGATAGGCGCTCTGGATAGGGCACCCTCGACTTCTGAGTAGAGGGGTCATCATGGCGGGAAAGGGGTGGTGGTAGGACGACATCCTCATTGAGGATGATTTTTTGTGAGGGAGAGTGGTGTGGCTCTTTCTCGGGTGAGATGGAAGTAGGGTCAGGTGTGGAAGGGAAATTCTGAGATGTAACCGTAGGAGTGTTATCAGGCTTGTCAATCTTTTTTCCACTCCTCAACACGGTCACTGCTTAGGCGTGCTCCCTGAATACAACCCCCTTGCCCTTAGGGTTCTCCTCAGAAGAGCTAGGCAGCTTCCCCGGATCACGTTGCCTAACTGCCTCAGTAAGATGACCAATTTGGGATTGCATATCAGTAATCATCTTATTCTGAGATTGGATAACCATATTCTAATGCTCTTGCATCGCTTTCATCATGGCCATCAGTTCATCCATCTCAGAGGGCTTATTCGGAAGAGGGTTTTCATAAGAAGGTTGGTATGTGGGCTGGGGAGGTAAGGGTCTTGTATTCCCTGAGTTAGAAGCATCAACTTGCTTCCAAGAGAAGTTTGGATGGTTCCTCCACCCTAGATTATAAGTGTTGGAGTAAGGGTTATTGCGAGGGGGCGGAAACCTTGGGCCGCATTCAAGTCGACCTGAATCAACTTAGGGAATTGGGTTGCCTGATGGAACTCCGCAGTGGCATGCGTTGTGCTTTGGAAGATGGAGCATTCTCTTGAAGCTTGAAAAATACAGGCTGCTTGTGGGTTCACGCCGGGGTTTGCTAAAAGCTTATCAAAGTTTTTATTCAATAGTTGAATCTGATAAGCCAAATCCTGAGAAGCCCCGGCTTCATGGGCCTCTATCTTCCTCTGCAAGATTGATGATTTTCTTTCTTGATACGCAGAGGACAAATGTATGGAGTTGTCGCTTAAAGTTTCAAATAATGCCCAGGCTTCATCCTCAGTTCTGGTCATGAAGGTTCCTGCACAGGCTGCATCAATGGTTTGCCTATGCCTTTCAGATGATCCGTTATATAACCTTTCGACCAACTGCCATCTTGGCACTTGATGGTGGGGGCATAACCTAAGAAGGTCATTAAAGCGCTCCCAAGTCTCGTGAAATTGCTCCCCTTCTTGTTGAGTAAAACCCATAATCTCTCTTCTGTAATGGTTGGTTTTACTCATAGGAAAATACTTTTTTAAAAATTCTCCCTTAAGGGTAGCCCAATCATTTACCCTTGCATCGAGGGTATGATACCAGTGTTTCGCCTTATCCTTTAGGGAGAAAGGAAATAAAGTCCTCATCAAGGCTTCATCAGTAAAGCCCTGGAGCTTCACCGTGGAACAGACCTCGGTGAATTCCTCCAAATGCCGGTAGGGGTCCTCCCTAGTAGTACCATAAAAAGAGGGCAATAAAGATATGGTACTGCTCTTGATCTCATATGGATTATCCCCTGCCGGTCATCTGAGTGCTTGCACAGGTTGGTTGGTAGGAATAAAATAGTCCCTTAGGGTCCTTTGTTGATTTGCACCTTGCTCAGCCATTTCTTCTCTTTCTTCTCCTAGGTGAGCTCTCCTAAGAATACTCTCGAGCTCAGGATCAAACACTAGACAACCCTCAAGAGAGCATCTACCAAGCATACAAAAATTTATTTTATTTTATTTTATTATTGAGTAAGTCAAACCTCCACTTTAAAGATAAGTCAAAAGATCAAGACTTATCCCTTCGTTCCCACGTAAGTGGTATAAGAGGGGTGTGGACTTGAAATCTTAACCTTCTTTATTGTGGATGTTGAATTAATTAAAATAAATGGCCAAACAAGTTTTTCACTGCAATTACATGCCTTAATTCAACCTTCGAGTGCCCTAGGACCTATACTTTGCTTAGATGATACTCCCAGGTGATCAATGGAGAAGTTACTCCAAGGACGAACAAAGGGATGCAAGTAGGGCGAACCCTTCTTTTGAGGCGATGTGTATGCGGTGCCCCTTAACTACCCTTTTGTTCCTTTAAGGGGTGTCCCCTCCGTGGAGTATCAAAACACCTGATCAAAAGATAGTATCACCACTACCACAAAGCACAATAGGAGGGTCTGCATCGATAAAGAGATCGGTGCCTATAGCCTTAAGGGATCGAACCTTAGTGCAGTGCCTAATGTGCGTGCTCAGCGTCAAAAGTGTGCAACACACCGTAAATCTTTGTAATTTCTTTTTAAAAACGCAGACAAGTCCCTTAGAATCATATCAAAAGTGAATTATTTTTAGGGTTGAATCTGATTATTAGTTCTGCTTTTAGTTATGTGACCACTTAATTAGTAAATTCAAACAATTTGGTGGTTTTGAATTTAAATTGGAATGCAAATGCATGAACAGAAGCTGGATGCAAAAGTTAGAAAGATATACCTGTCTCCAGCAATCTTCATGCTAAGATGCTTGCAATGCAATAATAAGATCTAATATGTTGCTCAATCACCCCTAAATGGGCACACCTAAGGGCATGCAACTTCTAAATAGGTAGCTCGATATTTTTTTATTGGTTTTTAAAAGCAAGCAAACAGAAAATATAATCACGCATGCACCAAAAATACTGTAAGCCCTAGTAGCTAAAGAATGCGGGGACAAACCCCCAAAAATTTAACCCCAAATTACAAGGGTGAAAAGACAGAATTAAATTGTGACGACGGAGAATCCTCTGCGAAACAGGATCTTGGTCTCCTTCGTCTTTTCCTCGTGTGGCTTGACTCATGGTTGCTGTCGCTGCTCTATTGCGCCTCGTCGCTTTGGCGGATTCCTTGCACAATAATCAAAATGATTAGATAATTTCGTAACTCAAAAGATTCAAAAATAATAAAGTAATTCTATTACGTCTGTTGCCTCCC
Source organism: Thalassia testudinum (assembly GCA_037157565.1). Classification (NCBI taxonomy): domain Eukaryota; kingdom Viridiplantae; phylum Streptophyta; class Magnoliopsida; order Alismatales; family Hydrocharitaceae; genus Thalassia; species Thalassia testudinum. The sequence goes on from JAZHRO010000031.1 coordinate 64,213,669, forward strand.
CGGCAACGGCACCAATTTTGGCGGTCGACTTTTCGCTTAGCGTTATAGTATTTAAGTGGTGGAAAAATCGATGAATTAAAAATAATGAAAATAACCACTCGTAGAAGAGCGGGTCATATCCACAGGGAGGCAATGATGCAATCAATACTTAGTTATTTAATGTTATTTCGGATAGTGAGAAATTCCTTTTCAAATTGGACTTAAAATGTGAAGGAAAGTAGATTTGCAATAACCTAAAAAGTTAAGGGTGTATGTGTAGTTTTCCCTCACAGAAATCCTCAATAAATTTAGGATGAATTAGTGCAATTTTCATGTGATGTGTACTAAAGACAATTAGTACTTAAATCAAGTCCAAAATCAATCTTTAAACTAGCCAATATTAATACCATGCAATTAGAAAGAACTGTGAGTGCTTGAATGCAATTCTGCCACAATATAATAATAATAATAAAATGAAATTGGTGGCAATGGCATTGAATGTAATTTCTAATTCCAACAAAAACAAAGCATTTGCTCTCTCTCTTCCTCGCGAGAGAGAGAGGGCGCCGCGAGGGTCGATGCAAGGTTCAAGAGGACGGCGAGGTCGAGAGCTTTCCAATAGTGGCAGCGGCGGCGGCGGCGGAGGTGGCTGGAGGTGAAGAACGCCGGTCTGCTGGAGGGCGGCTACTGCTGTGGCTGCTTGAGCGGGCGCTCGCGCACGGTTGTGTGCGGGCAGGAAGCACCTGCAGGTGGCGTGGAGGCGCACAGGGTGGAGTGCGCCTGCAGCTGGCGGTGGGGTTTGGGCTTGGATGCGAGCGCACACTGTGGCGTGGGGGTGGTTGCTTGCAGTAGCGAGCGGGCGGAGAGGAACGCAGGGACGCGCCTTCAGTAGGGAGCTGGAGCAGCAGGAGGAAGGCGCACGGGTAGGGGTGGCGTGATGGCGCTACATAGCGCCATCACGCCACCCCGCGCCTGCGGGTGCGGGCGCACAACGTTGAGCCGTGCTGCAAGGACTGCTGGAAGGTAGGATGCGGGCGGCCTGGCAGGATGAAGACGCAGTGCCTGCGGGTGCTTGAAGGTAGAGCGGTAGGCGCTGGAAGGAGGAAGCGTGGGCTTGGGTGCGAGCGCCCGCTGTGGCGTGGGGGCGGTGAAGGCAGGAAGGTGCGCGCACTGGTGTGCGCCTGCAGGTTCTTTAAAGATGGCAAGCGGGCAACGCGCAAGGAGGCTACGTCGGCGGCGGTGTGCAGGCAGAGAGACTTTTTCCCCGTAAAGGGAAAGAGGACGCAGTGTGGCATAGTGCACTCTTTTCTTTTTTTTCTCTCTCTTTGGTTGCCTCTTCTTCTCTCCTCGCCTCTTCTTTTTAAGTTCTCCCCTCACCGCGTTAGTTCAGGGATTTTCCCAAATCCCCGATCATGGCTGTTGAGAAAGGCAGCGTCGGAAGTTTTGCCCAATGTCCGACAGGGGAGGGGGAAAGAGAGTTGCGGTTGTTTGGGGAATTTTATTCCCCCACCCTTGCTCTTTGTGTATTTTATTACCTGCACATAAAAACAATAGAATCATGAAGTTATAGAATGTTATAACTTAAATTATGAGGTGTACAAATCTTCTATAACTTAATTACCATTATTAACACACCTAAATTGTATAATTAAAGATACTTAGGCTTAATAATAGTCCATTTTAATGGACTCATCAATAGGGAGGAAGTAGTCTCTCAAGGTTCTTTGATTTTCACCAACCCTAATCTCTTCTTTAAGTCTTTCTTCATCCATTTTTCTTCTTTCTTGGTTGGCTTTCCTAATAATTCTCTCAAGCTCAGGGTTGAAAAGAAGGCTATTTCTAAGAGAGCGCCTACCAAGCATACACCAAGCAAACACAAGTCAAGAGGTCTTTTGTTGAGTTAAAGCACTTTAAGTCCTCTTCCAACCTTTCTAGTTTGGCCAAATGGAGTCAAGGAAATATTTCTCCATTTCCACGTAAGTGGTATAAGAGAAGTGAGGCACTTGAGATTCCTGATCAAAGGCTATTAAGGAGGTTGACATTACTTTTAGTTCTTTTGGGTGACCAATCAAGTTGTTAATCAATTAAGCACCCTAAATAGACCTTCGAGTGCCCTAGAGACGTACACTTTGCTACAATGATATTCTTAGATGCTCAAGTAAAAAGGTACTCCAAGGATGGAACCTAGGGATGCAAGTAGGGCGAACCCTTCCTTTGAGGTGATGCGTTAGCGGTGCCTCTTAATTACCCTTGAATTCCTTTAACGGGTGTCTCCCTCTTCAAAGTATCAAATCACTCAGGCAAACGTTAATACCACTATTTCAAAGTGAGATAGGTGGGTTTGCACTGATAAAGAGATCAATGCCTATAGCCTTAAGGGTCCAAGTCCTAGTGCAGTGCCTATAGTTCATGCTCAGTGCAGGAAGTGAGCATCACACCGCGAAAAGTGATTTTTCTTTTGAAAACCACAATCAAGTTATTCAAACACTTCCTATATATTTTACTTTCTTTTCGAGAAGCAATGTAACCACTTGATTAATCTTTTCAAGTCAGCTTAAGTGGTCTTCTTTAATTATATCCAAATGCAATACGTGTGCAGATAACTGATGCAAAAGATAGGAAGTATGTACCTTGCTTCAGCACTTTTCAATGCAAAAATGCATGCAATGCAATAAGAAAATCTAGATGCTACTCAAGCAATCCTATATGGTCATCCTAAAGATATGCAACTTCTAGTAGGCAGTTCAGATTTATTTTCTTTTTTTTTAATAATAAATGCACAATCAAAAGAACTAACTAAAAATAAACCTAGAGTCTAAAGAATCGGGGACACTCCCCCAAAAACTGGCCCCAGAGTACAAGGAGGAGAAAACAAATAACTAAACTAAACCTAAAGAATCTACTCTAAAATGCTGAATCAAAAGTCTAAGAGGAAGAATCCTCTTATTTGGTCCTCCCCGTGTCTCCACATGTGTGGGACGTTTGGATGCCACTCAAGGTCGACGTCGTCTCTCAGCTATGCTTGTCGCCTTGATAGATTTCTCGCACAGAAAAGATAAAGAATGATAAGATAAATGCACAATTCAGAATAATCAGAAATAAAGTCAGGTGAATTTATCGCATCGATTGCCTCCCCTGCAACAACACCATTTGATCGGTCTATTTTCGCTTGTAGAAATAATGTATTAGAGAAATATGTCGTCGCAGTAAAATCACATGGTAGAAATTCTTGAACAAAGATATTTCAATAAAACTAACCATGAAGAGCTAGGCCGTATCCACAGGGAGGAATGACTGTAATAAATTCATGAGTATAGAGCCATCATGTCTGCAGAAACAGTCACGAAATTAATTTAATGAATTTACAGCTTTGAATGTCACTTTCAATTTCATGAGAAGTTTAAGGCTATTTATGTAAATTTCACGTCATAAATTAAACTCCTAAAAATACGTGGATGATGCACGTGTAGTGGCAGAGTATGTAATTTTTAATTGCATGCCATTCTTGATCCAATTTCAATGCACAATGAGATGAATTACAATAGCTAAACAAATATGAGAAAGAATAAGTATGATGCCGAAATTTCACCTCAATTTAATAATAAAAAATTAGAAAAATGAGTTTTGGCAATGGCATTTGTTGTAAATTTTAATTTGTCCTTCACTGTAGCGAAACAGGGAAAAACTCCCCTTGCTCGCACGTGGAGGAGAAGGCACATCTGGAGGAGAGACACCTAGGGGAGGATGGCCACGATGAGGTCATTCCAATGGCCATGGTGTTACGGCCAACGACAACCAAAGTTGTTGCCGGCGATGAGGAAGAGCGGTGGTGGCGGTTTGTCAGTGTGCAAGTTGTCGGTTGATGGCGCGGATGTCATGGATGCGCTAGTGAAGGCAAGCGGAGCAAGCTGGTATCAACGGTGCAGAGTTTCGATGCCCGTGGACGTGGCTACATTTTAGGGGTTTGGGTTCCTTTGATTGGCAGAGAGGAGGAGGAGGAAGAGGAAGAATAAGAAGAAGAAGGAGACGGGAAGGGGAAGTGGAGGTAGTGCTGCTTACGTGCGTAGGGGTGGCACTGTGCACGCACGAAGATGGTGGCACGAGCATGCACACATACATGAGGAGGGCATGCAAGGAGGTGATGCACTGCTAGTGGCAAGGTTGGGCGTGGCTGCGCAGGTAGTTGTGATGGTGATGTTTGAAGGTGATGGGTGGCTGCAGTGGATCTTCGAAGGGGGTTGCGGTGGTGATCTGTAGGGTAGGGTGGTGGTGCTATGATGGCCGCACACTGTCACCGTGCGATCGATGAGAGGAAGAAGGAGCAGGGATGGAGTACGCCTTAGGTCATGGTGTGCACTGGGTCCACGGTGCAGGCTCTGCTTCATGGTGGAGAGGATGATCTCCGGTGGAGACGATGGCATGGCTTTTAAAAAAAAACTCTCCGTCTGTTTTTCTTCAGCCGCCAACTTCTCCAACCACTCACGAAGATGGGAGTGGTTGGAACAGAAGATAAGTTCTGGCCGTACTCTATTAGACGTCCAATCAACAGTCTAGGCGTCTTAAAAAGTGTGGATTGCAGTGAGTCCACGATGGAGGTTCTTAGACATCCAAACCAATCTCTAGACGTCTTATAAATGCAGAAATTGTCGTGTGAACTCTTGCACCTAGCCTGCATTAATCAAATAAATTATATGATCATAACATATGTTATTAAATGTAAAATTGGTGTATAAGATTATACACAGACTAAGGTGAATTCCCATTTAACTCCTAATCAATTAACAACTAAGAACAACTAATTAAAAAGTATTTAGCACAAATAATGATCTATGAAAGTGGACTTATCAGTGCCAGATTTGGAATTAATTGATTGGACCAATTAGAGCCAATTAGGGTTTCCATTTTAGGGTTTCAGAGACACACTTGCTTAAAAAAAGATTCAAGCCTCCCAAATTGTGTGTGTCCTAAGCCTTGGTTGAACTTACCTAGACAAGCAAACCCTAAGAATCAAGCTCTAAATCTCACTTAAACCCTAAAAGCGGGACCTAATAATCAAGGACAAATCAAGTGAAATTGACCCACCTTGCGAGATCAACTAATCTTCAAATTAGGTCACCACTCACAAAACATCTTAAAGTTCAAGTGAAATCCTAAGCACCGACGCTCTAAACTTAAAATTGGTAGACTTAAGAGGTCAAGTTATCCATTTTGGTCTACCTGGACCTGTAGTGACAAGGAAGGTCACGTGGGGGAAACCCTGTAACCCGTGGGGGAGCTCTGCCGTGTAGGGGTCTTCACGGGACTCTCCCTTTCTGGCTGCCCAGGTAATTCTTAGGTGGACGACTTTCTGAGCTAGGGGTATCATCTGCCCCGAACCTTTATAGTCATCCAAAGATCTTTGGGTGTCTTGATTGGGTCCATCACACCTTCTATCCCTTGTCTTATCCATTGGGGCATGTTGAGGAGGAGGTCCTTAAGACCACCCTTAAGACCTCCATTAGTTATTCACTCTCATTGAGGCCAAGCCTCAACCTCCATGTTTGTGCAACAACCTGACCATATTGACATATCCTCTGATTTTGAGCCTACTTCCCCCTTATCAGCCATGGATCATGTTTGTACACTTTTGTGGGGTTTTAAAAGATAACACGTTGTAATATAGCCGACAAAACGTTCAAACAAACATAGAGAATTTTATTACTCAAACAACTAGAGTATCCGAGGTCGAACACAGGGAGCAATCTCAGTACTTTCAAAACCAAAGAATACAACTTTTAAATGAACATAATTGATTCAAAAAGAGAGAGTTATAAAAAGAATTGTTAAAAGAAATAGAATTGGACGTCTTATTTCTTTATCAGACATCTTAAAAGTAGTCTTCTTTCTCTCTTCTGCCTTCTTCTTCTTCGTTGGCTCTTCTTCTTTTCTTCTAATCCACAGGTCTTTTTCTTCCTTGAACTTCTTTCCCTTCCCTGCGAAGACTTCTTCTTCCTGCCTTTGTTTCCCTTCTGTCTTCTTTCTTTTTGTCTTTCCTTCGCCTCTTCCTTCTCTTCTTTTCCCTTGCTGCAGCGGCTAAGTGTTCTCTTCTTCCTCTCTTCCTTCTTTCCTGCGCACACCACAGCCAATTCAAAACCTACCCCCTTCCCTCTACCCAAACGTCTCTCTCTTTCTCTGCAATTCGCTCAAGGACGCTCTCCCAGAGCCACACGGGTAATCGGGTCGGATTTCGCACCCGGGACCAGGCACACCGGAAGGTGGGTGATGTGCAAGGAGTGCTCAGGATAGGGTCGGGTCGGATCCCGCCAGATCCGCGAGGTGAAACCGCGGACAAGGCAGGCGTGGATCAGGTGAGGGACCTCACCCCTGTGCTTTCGGAGGCAGTAAGGCAATATCACAAAAACAATTTATGGCGCACCTGTGTTTCGCGTTTCAACGATGTGGGACTAAAGTCTCTGCCCCGCTCTCGCGCGCCCCCGTAGAGGATTCTTCATGCAATTGCTAAGGCTAGGAGCTTCGCAGAGTTAATGCTGGCCCTGATCGCTTCGCAACACTCGCGCGAGTCTGCTGCGCCTGGAGCCTGGAGCTGCTGCGCCTGGAGCTGCTTCGACCGTCAATGGCAGCAGGAGTTGAAACCTATCAAACACAAGCACGGCCTATGGGCCTAATTAGACCAGCTCGGCACCTTCGCCGTGGCACGGCGAAGATGGTGCACGGTGCTGATTAGCCCATAGTTGTGGGCTATTTAAGTATTTAAGTGCCTACACATTAGGTTAATTCTTACATTTATTTAGCATAAATTAGGATGTAAATAGATTAATTCATAGTTTTAATTTAATTACATATTCCATACATTGCATTTATATCTTAAGTGCATTTAGAATTAGCTTAGAATAGCATTCATCTAATTAGACAACCAATTAGGTACATTGTTTTCATTAACATAGAAGTTGAGGGTCTGTATATAAATGACCCTAATATTTTAACATTATTTTTTTTACTCTTCTCCTTGCAGGAACGGCTGGCTGCCGCTCCAACATCGAACGGCCGCAGTGAAGACCCATTCAAGAGGGAGCGGATGTGGTGGATCTGGTCAGGCGGCTGATTTCAAACTTGTGCAGGACACTACAAAAGGAGGAGGGAGGCAGCCGAGCTTGGGAGGCCTTCGCCACCGACCAACCACTGTGTAGAGGGAACCTCTCTCTTCCACTCCACACTGCCGGCCTCTACTGTGGCGACGAGTCTCCATCACCGTGGGCGTGTGGTGTGACAGGCCACACCGCCATCCGGAGCTCGCCGCATCACCGTGAGCACCTTAGCGTGCATCCCCCTCACCGTCATCGCCGACCACCATCACCGAGCTACTGATTCAGCCACCCTCTCAGTAACTTAAGACGTCTGGGGAATTTCCCAGACGTCTGAAGTTACCCGCTCACTTCCACCACACACGCCTGAAGTCGCCTGCAGACCCCTTCCCGCACCTGCAGAACCTTCAGCGCACCCACGTCCGTCAACCTTCAGCTCAAACGCGCCTCAACTCTCCAACAGCCACGCCTCTGCCCGCGCCTGCAGACCACCGCAACCATCTTCCACGCACCTGCAGACCACCACAACGCTTCCACGCGCTTGCAGCTTGCGTGCCCACGCCAACCGCGCCTGCAGACCACCGCCATGCCTCCGCCCGCGCCTGCAGAGCCCATCTCCACGCGCCTGCAGCATCCTCCGCCCGCACTTGCAGAAGCACCCGCAGCTTGCGCGCACACGCCAGCCGCTCGCAGCGCCCTCCGCCCACGCACAACAGCCTGCGCGCCCTCATCAGCTGTAGCCGCACCCGCTCAACCGCCTGCAGCCGCCACCAACAGCACCTCCGCTGGAGCTCGTCCGGCCACCTCCGGCCGCCACGTGACTTGCCGCCACCACCGATTCGAAGCTCTTGGTCCAAGGGACCTCCTCCGAGCTTCCCGTGCCCGGCCATCGGCTCCTCGTCGCGCAAGACAACGGGGAAAAATTCCCCTGTTTTGCTACAGTAAATCGTCAATTAAAATTTACATTTTCTGCCATTGCCACATTTTAATCATATTTTATTGATTCTGCATTGCGGAAAATATCCTATAGTTTCTCATAATTACCATTTCAGCATTGTTTCTTGCTTAAACCTTAATCTAAAGGCAATCTTGGCTTGGTTCTTGTCCAAATTAACTACGAACAAACATTTTTAAGTGACGCGAATTTTAATACGTTATTGCCTCCCTGTGGATACGACCCGCTCCGCCGCGAGTGATTATTTCTTGTTAAATATTGATTATTCGATTTTTCCACCACATTAAACTACAAACGACTTTAAAGCGAAAGATCGACCAGTCAAATGGCGCCGTTGCCAGGGAGGCAACAGACGCAATAATTTTGCCTAATTTTATTTTGATTATTTGTCAATTGCACAGATATTTGACCATTTATTATTTTCTTTTCTGTGCGAGAAAAATTGTGCAAGAATCAGCCAGTGTGAGAGGCGACCCTTGACGTCGCCAGACGAGAAGTGGACGAGCAATTTTGAAAGGAGGAGAAGGACGAGGACGCGACGGACACCATTGTATTTAATCGCTAGTTTAATTAGAATAGAATTAAGACTGTAGACTTAATTTTTCATTGCAGTTAGTTTGAAACCCTTGTTCTGGGGCATATTTTGAGGGGTTTGTTCCCCGATTTTGTTTTAGGCCCGTGTTGGGTAATTTTTGGGAGTCTGTTCCCTTTCCTTTAGATTTAGGTTTTTTTTATTACTTTTATTTTCTTGTGCATAAGTAGTTCTAAAAAATAAAAAATAAAAAAATGAGCTGCCTGCCCTAGGACGAACCATTTAGGTCTGTATGAGCAGCCTCTAGATTTACTTCTCTGCATTGCGTGCATTCTTGCATCGTAGATCGCTGGAGGCAAGGTACGCATTCTCTTACTTTGCATCCTATTTTTTATCACGCATTGCATTTGGGATTTAATGCGAAGACCACCTAATTTGTACTGAATAAATCTAACAAGTGGTCACATTTTTTTTAGAAAAAGGACTAATTAAAGGAAGGACATTGTAAAACCAAGGATTTGATTTTCAAACTTGGCGTGCGATTCAAAATTCAAAATATTTTGCAGTGTATGCACACTTATTTCACTTGCACCACGGCACGCTTCTAGACACTCCTTATGTTTGGAAATACTAGGACAAGAGCCCTCCTATCGTTGGATTCTGAAGTGTTCGGAACTTGAGATCAAAGGTTTTGCAAGTCCAAAGAGGGGGATACCCTGCCACGGATTTTTGGGGGTAGTTGAGAAGCACTGCGAAAGCACAGCTTCAAAGGAAGGCTTAGGCCTACTTGCATCCCTCGATCTTCCGTCTTTGGATTTACTTGACCATTTGAGATTTAGGGAAGAACACCTAAGCTCCAACTAGGTCTTCTTAGGCGAGCCGTAGGTCGACAATAGGCGTGTAAATTGTTTGAACAAATTGTATTGTCACCTGCAATCTGACTTAAAATCAAAAGCCTAAATTGGGAACAACCTAAAAGGTCCTTTTTGAATTGTGTTTTACTTGGGGAATTTTGATTGAAGTGTGAGTTAGAATGGACCACATTGCTTTTCATCCTTTCACATCTTGCCCACACCCTCACCCCCACTCTGCATCCTTCGATCCCAGATGCCGAGATGGTCCATTCCTTGATGGACATAATGACAATCATTGGGATCCATTTTACTCCTATTATAGGAGTATTGGCCTGGTTAAGCCCCAAATCAGTGAGCAGAGCCTAGGAGCGGGATTTGCTTTGCCCAATATCCCACATACCAAAGAAATACCCAACCCACCCTCCCTGAAAAAGTATAATGGTTGGACAAACACACCTGGGTACTATAAGCCTGAGCCTAACTTCTCTCATGATAGAAATAGCCTCTCCTCTTTGAAGATGGAAATACAGAAAATGCAAAATGAAATGAGTAAATTGTTAGGAGAATCTTTGAGAGTAGGACAACAAGAAAGAGATGAAATTAGCCACTCAATCTACCCCATTGAGGATGACGTACACCCCTCTACAACAGATGCATCTCCCGTGGGAGAGCTACACTTTAAGTTGGAGGGAAATTCTGGGGAGAATAGCTACTTTTCGAAGATCGATTTTGAAACCTCCCCATTAGATAACACTTCCTTGAGAGATCTACACTTTAGGTGGGAGGAAAATACACATGACAGTAGCTATGCATTGGATGAAGAAAGGTGGCAACCCGAGGAAGACGATGATAAGGTTGAGTATCCACCTGAATTATATTGGAGTCAAAAGAAGGGAATGATGGTACCATTGGAAGACCTCGACCCAGATGATAGTATTTTCGTGACATTTGATGAAATGGGTCAAAGTCAAGTTGTTAATCCTACCCTCCCTTCTGATCACGATATGGAACTCAAACCCACCCTTAGGGAACCTAACCCTAAAGAAATTGACCTATCTGAGGAGTCTGATGTAACCAGTGTAAACCATTTAGCTCAGATAGAGCACCCTTGGGGATCTGCTGAGATATTAAATGATTCTAGACCTCGGGTACATGATGAATTGTGTGATGAGGAGGAAGACAAATTATATGAGGAACCTACATTCAAGATTTGGAGTGACACTAAGGGTGATTATGTCTTATTTGAAGAGTTAGCCCCTGAGGATGTCACAAATTTGACCAAATTAGGTTTCCTTAGCACACCCATTGATGATATTTCTCCTCATGATAAAATGATGGAAAATTTGGAAGCAATTTCTAAGATTTATGTGGATTCACATATAGACTCCGGGGAAGATTTGAGTAAAGAACAAAAACCTGGGGATGACATTGATAGGATAATCCCTAGATCTGTTGCTTCCAACCTGCCTTCATTCACTTCGAAGTCACCCTCTGATTCGCTTATATCTGAAAGCGAAATTGTGACTCCTGATGAAGAGCAGGAAGATACATGTGATGGTGCAAGGAATGCTAGGGATGAAATTGAGGATTTAGAAAGAGTGTTTGGGATGGACACTGAGCTGATTAAACCCAACCTAGATCTTATGGCCATCCCACAACCTCGTAACTTGGACACCCTAGACGATCCTTGCCTTAGAGAATTGCTCACTTTTGTTCTGACTAGGGGGCTTAACAGACCAATATTTCCTGTAATGGAGTATTGGGTATGGATTGATGATTTCTTTAGTCAGTCCATTACCCTGGGGGTTTATCTCTGTACCATTCCTTCCCCATACCTTTTAGAGGATCCATATTATCCTCCCCCTACCCCTTTGGAGGTTGTTTTACCTATTTATCCTTTAGAACCTCTTCTGGTGACCTGGGAAGATTTCATTCCCATTTTAGTTGGGCGAGCATTTGCTATCGGGATTCATCATCAACTCGCCAACATCCTAGGTTACCTATGTTCTAGGCCAACATTATTTTGCTCATTTTTAGGGCCTATTTCTGCAATTCTTGAACCTGATTTGCAGGTTCATTGGCTATTCAGCCTAGCTATAACCCAGGTAATATCCTTCTTTGCAATGAGGACAATGCAGATTTTAGGCATGGGAGGGTGTACTTGGGGATATACATAGCATAATTGCATACATTTGTACATAAAAAGAAAAAAATAAAAAAAGAAAAAAAGAAAAAAAGGGGTTTTGAGCTTAACTGGCTAGATCTTGCATTCTTAAGCAAATCAGAACTCTAGGGTAGACTAAATTAATTCTAGGGTCAAACTTTAGAAGCTAAATGAGTTGCTAGCATTAGACCTTTAGGGTCCTTTGTGGACTTAAAAACTTATGTAGGAGTTAAGTTGCGGACCATTCCTCAAGAGGTTGAGGAAGGGAAGCTAGGGTTTGAGTTAGAAGGTGGGGTAGTACCTGGAGTCTTATTCTACCTTTTGGTTTACGGGTCCTTGTAACCCAAGCATCCAAATTTCACACACTTGGTCTGGTAATCAACTTAATTTCTGTCTTTCTGAAAAGAGATTTGGTTCTCTTAGTTTTGACTTAAGAGAGGCTTGAAAACACATTTTGATTGGAAGAGTTCCCGCCACAGGAGAGGTGGAGTATATACTCACCTTGAGGATGCGATGATAACATATTACCTCCTCGGTGCTTGTCTCTTAGGATATCCATCCTACTGGGGGCATGTAAGTGCATTGCGCGGTTCAGGTACCATGGGCGACCCTATCTCGAAGTGCCGATTGCCATAGGCCTGAATTCGCTTAAGAAATCCATGGGCGATACTATCTCGAAGTGTCGATTGCCAGGAGTTCTTGGGGTCGTTATGGGCGGTGCTATCTCGAAGCATCGAAAGCCAGGCACCCTTCGAGGTATGGTAATGGGGACAATGAATCTGACACAGACCGTATTGATAGCTGATCTGAGGTTAGACTTAGAAGAATAAAAAAAAAAAGTATATATATATATATATCCTTTAACTCAAATAAGTCAGACCAATACACAGGCACGGATGCTTTAATCTCAGGGATCAATAAACTTTAGGATAGAGTTAGAAATCAGGGAAACTTGTGCCTGAAACTTGTCTTTAGCCGACCTAGTCTGTAACTTAGCAACTACTTAGGAACCTTGGGTCTAGAGCCTAAACTTAATATGCTTCTGAAGGAAGACTAAGTGAGTTGACTAGTCTACTTAGAGTGCTAGGTTTCGCTTAATTTTGCTAGGGACTAGCAAAAACTAGGCATGGGGGTATTTGATTAGCCCATAGTTGTGGGCTATTTAAGTATTTAAGTGCCTACACATTAGGTTAATTCTTACATTTATTTAGCATAAATTAGGATGTAAATAGATTAATTCATAGTTTTAATTTAATTACATATTCCATACATTGCATTTATATCTTAAGTGCATTTAGAATTAGCTTAGAATAGCATTCATCTAATTAGACAACCAATTAGGTACATTGTTTTCATTAACATAGAAGTTGAGGGTCTGTATATAAATGACCCTAATATTTTAACATTATTTTCTTTACTCTTCTCCTTGCAGGAACGGCTGGCTGCCGCTCCAACGTCGAACGGCCGCAGTGAAGACCCATTCAAGAGGGAGCGGATGTGGTGGATCTGGTCAGGCGGCTGATTTCAAACTTGTGCAGGACACTACAAAAGGAGGAGGGAGGCAGCCGAGCTTGGGAGGCCTCCGCCACCGACCCACCACTGTGTAGAGGGAACCTCTCTCTTCCACTCCACACTGCCGGCCTCTACTGTGGCGACGAGTCTCCATCACCGTGGGCGTGTGGTGTGACGGGCCACACCGCCACCCGGAGCTCGCCGCATCACCGTGAGCACCTTAGCGTGCATCCCCCTCACCGTAATCGCCGGCCACCATCACCGAGCTACTGATTCAGCCACCCTCTCAGTAACTTAAGACGTCTGGGGAATTTCCCAGACGTCTGAAGTTACCCGCTCACTTCCACCGCACATGCCTGAAGTCGCCTGCAGACCCCTTCCTGCACCTGCAGAACCTTCAGCGCACCCACATTCGTCGACCTTCAGCTTAAACGCGCCTCAACTCTCCAACGGCCACGCCTCCGCCCGCGCCTGCAGACCATCGCAACCATCTTCCACGCGCCTGCAGACCACCACAACGCTTCCACGCACTTGCAGCTTGCGCGCCCACGCCAACCGCGCCTGCAGACCACCGCCACGCCAGCAGAGCCCATCTCCACGCGCCTGCAGCATCCTCCGCCCGCACTTGCAGAAGCGCCCGCAGCTTGCACGCACACGCCAGCCGCCCGCAGTGCCCTCCGCCCACGCACAACAGCCTGCGAGCCCTCATCAGCTGCAGCCGCACCCGCTCAACCGCCTGCAGCCGCCACCAACAGTACCTCCGCTAGAGCTCGTCCGGCCACCTCCGGCCGCCGCGCGACTCGCCGCCACCACCGATTCGAAGCTCTTGGTCCAAAGGACCTCCTCCGAGCTTCCCGCGCCCGCCCATCGGCTCCTCGTCGCGCAAGGCAACGGGGAAAAATTCCCCTGCTTTGCTACAGTAAACCGTCAATTAAAATTTACATTTTCTGCCGTTGCCACATTTTAATCATATTTTATTGATTATGCATTGCGGAAAATATCCTATAGTTTCTCATAATTACCATTTCAGCATTGTTTCTTGCTTAAACCTTAATCTAAAGGCAATCTTGGCTTGGTTCTTGTCCAAATTGACTACGAACAAACATTTTTAAGTGGCACGAATTTTAATACGTTATTGCCTCCCTGTGGATACGACCCGCTCCTCTACGAGTGGTTATTTCTTGTTAAATATTGATTAGTCGATTTTTCCACTACATTAAACTACAAACGACTTTAAAGCGAAAGATAGACCAGTCAGGTGTTGTAGGCTGCAGGACGGCCTAGGCGTGCGTGCCTAGGTCAACCTGTGGCCGGAGGTGTGGGGTTGTTCGGGAGGCTACTGCGGAGGTGTGGAGTGGCAGTGGAGGGGTGGAAAGTGTTCCTTGTGGTGAGGTGGAGCTTACTAGATGGTTGGCGAGCCGTGTGGAGGGGCGGAGTGGTGGGAGCGGCTCGTCGGAGGTCGGTCGGAGGCGAGGAAGATGGAGGTGGTCAAGCACTGTTGGGGGGCAGTTAAATAAAATAACAGGGGGAAAAGAGAGTGGGGAAGATGGAGAAGGTATCTGGAGGGATCTGGAAGGAAGGGAGGTAGCGGAGTGGACGGCGCGTAACTGCCGTCGTCGAGGAAGAAGAACCTTGAGGGAGGGAGCGGCGACGAGGACGAGGTCAGGAGAATGCGCGCCTGGTACTACGCGACGTGGGAGAAAGAGGCGAAGTTGACTCTACTGTAGGTATGGCAGCAGAGCAACGAGAAGGAGGGGAGGAGGTCGTCGGAGCTTGCGGGTCCCTTGGCCGGAGATGGAAGAGAGGAAAGTTTGGGGGAATCTCCACCAATTCAAGTCTGAAGATCTGCGGCCGGGTCTGAAGATCCTTTTATAGGTGTTTGGCCGAACCTTCTAGTGCGTGGAGGGCGCGCAATCACCTCCGTCGGCTCACCGGAGAAGGAAAGAAGGTGGATACCCAAATCCCTCGTGCGTTCGCACGAGAGATTAGGTTCACACCAGAGATCGTGATTGGCTTTAGATGGAAGGGAATTCCTCAGAGAATCTCCCTTCCATTTCTGGGAGGGAATCTCTGAGGAATCAGAGAGTAATCCCTCTCTAAACCTCGCCGGAGATCTGTTCTACCCTAACAATGGCGGTAGGACCTGATTGCAAAGGTGGTGAGGAAATTAGGGGGCTCTCTGCAATGATTTTCAAAAGATAGGGACCAAGTTGTTATTTGGGTGTACTAAATTGCAAAGTATGTCAAGATGACCTCCACTTAGGTCCAAATTTTGGTATAAACCTAATTTGGACCTAAGGAATCCAATGGTGAAGTTGGATTTTAGGTTTGACCTCGTTTGACTGGAAATTTTGCGTAAAAACATAAATTAGGTTAATTGAATGGCTAGGACCCTAATCTAGGTCAAACTAGGTTCCAAAGGCCACATTAAGTGTTCTAAACCATAGGGAGTATTTTTCCATGATTTTTAGAGGGTTTACTTGATTTTTATCCTGATCGGAACCTTGTTAATTTGAGCGGGTCTGTTTTAGGGTTATCAAATGTCATTTAATTCCTGAATTGCACATAAACCCATTTCTGATTGACTCAACCCACTTTTTATCTCATTTAGACCATTTGACCTATGTTTTGCCTCTGAGAAAACCCGTTTATGCACTGCAATGGTAAAATTACAGTTTTACCCTTTAATTCATGTTTTCTTCTCAGAGCACTTATTCCTTTAGCCTCAGTCCGTGTTGCCATCCACTTGGAATCTAGGTCAAACTAGGTTCCAGTGACTTCTATCCACTTGGAAACATAGTCAACTGTGAGTAAGATGTATTCAAAGCCATCCCAGATCGGGAAGGGTCCCATGAAATCAATCCCCCAAATATCAAAAATTTCGCATACCAAGATCGGCTGTAGAGGCATCATGTCTCTATGGCCCGTGTTGCGCAGAGTCTGGCAACGGGAACATGCCTTACAGTGATCGTATGCATCGTTGAAAATTGTGGGCCAGTAAAAGCCACATTGGAGGACTTTTGACGTGGTTTTATGTCCTGAAAAATGTCCACCGCATGCCTGGTCATGGCAAAATGAGAGTATGTCTTTGATTTCCACATCCACGACGCATCGTCGAATTATCTTATCAGCACCAATGCGGAATAGATACGGGTCTTCCCATAGGTAATACTTGGCATCGGAACGCAATTTGTCCTTTTTGGCCTTTGGCCAATCAGGCGGAATCTGATGTGATGCCAGGTAATTAACTATATCAGCGAACCATGGAAGACTTGTACTAATAGTCAGGAGGTGCTCATCAGGAAAATGTTCTGTAACAGGTCCGGAAGGGTCGATTATTTCATAAGGAAGGTGGGACAAGTGATCAGCTACCACATTCTACTTTCTCGCCTTGTCGTGAATCTCGAGGTCAAATTCTTGCAACAGCAAGATCCATCGGATTAATCGAGGTTCCGCATCCTTCTTTGCAAGGAGATGCCTAACAGTTGTGTGATCCGAGTATATGACAACACGGGAACCCAAAAGGTATGATCTGAATTTTTCCAGGGCAAATACTACGGCCAGTAGCTCTTTCTCAGTAACCGTATAGTTACGCTGAGCCTCATCCAGTGTTTTGCTGGCGTAGTAAATGACCACAGGTTTCCCGTCAATTTTCTGCCCCAGAACCGCTCCTACAGCGAAGTCAGATGTAGCGCACATGATCTCAAAGGGTTGAGACCAATCAGGGGACTGTAGGATCGGGGCTTGGGTGACTCGGTCACGTAGGATCTCAAATGCTTGAGTGCATTCCTTGGAAATTTCGAAAGGCACATCCTTGGAGAGAAGATTGGTCAGAGGGCGTGCGATTTTGGAGAAATCAAGGATAAATAGACGGTAAAAATCGACGTGCCCCAAAAAAGATCGGATGCCCTTAATCGAGCTAGGCATAGGGAGCTTGGAAATCATGTTAACCTTAGCTCGATCCACTTGGATGCCTTTCTCTGAGATTAAATGTCCCAGGACAATTCCCTCAGGTACCATGAAATGGCTGTTTTCCCAGGAAAGAACCAAATTCACCTCAATGCACCGCCTGAGTATTTGGACCAAGTGTTGGAGGCAATCGTCAAATGATTCTCCAAAAACTGAAAAGTCATCCATGAAGACTTCCAGATAATCACCTACCATATCTGAGAATATGGCAAGCATGCATCGCTGAAAAGTTGCAGGTGCATTGCAGAGACCGAATGGCATCCTTCGAAACGCATACGTCCCGAAGGGGCAGGTGAATGTGGTCTTTTCTTGGTCTTCTGGATGGATTGCCACCAGATTGTACCCAGAGTACCCATCAAGAAAGCAGAAGAACCTATTTCCCGCTAGTTTTTCGAGGATCTGATCAATAAACGGTAGTGGGAAATGATCCTTCTTCGTGGAGGAATTGAGTCTTCTGTAATCAATGCAGACTCTCCATGAGTTAGCTATTCGGGTAGGAATGACTTCTCCGGCTTCAGTCATGATAATGGTAAGTCCTGCCTTTTTAGGCACCAATTGTATTGGACTCACCCAACGACTGTCGGAGATCGGGTAGATGATCCCTGCATCTAACCACTTTATGATCTCCTTTTTCACGACCTCTTGTAGGTTAGGGTTTAGGCATCTTTGCATTTCTCTTGAAGGTCGTGCACCTTCTTCTGTGTATATTCGATGTGTGCAGTATGAAGGGCTTATGCCAGTCAAATCATCGAGAGTCCATCCAATGGCTCTACGATGTTGCTGGAGAACAGAAATCAAATGGAGTTCCTGGTCAGGTGTGAGCCGAGAGTTGATAATCACAGGAAACGTCTGATTTGAATCCAAAAACACATACTTCAGATGTTCGGGAAGGGGCTTGAGTTCCATGACAGGGTTTTCAGCAGCAGCGGGCGGTTCGGGGTTTGTATCTGGAGCAATGGTAGGAGTCACAGGTGTGTCTAGATCACGTTCGCACTCCTCTGTTAGCAGGTTTTGATTCTCAAGTGGTTGATCAGGGATAATTTGGTTGTCTTCTATATGCAATTCATCAACCACGGCTCTGACATCACATATTTCCTCTATAACCCCACAATTAATCCCTTGTTGGGCCTTAAAAATGTCAATCTTTAGGTTTTGGTTCCCAAATTTTAATTCTATCTGGCCCTCTTCGTAGTTTATGTTGGCCCTAGCAGTGGCCGAAAAGGGTCTCCCTAATATGATTGGTGTGTCCCTTGGGTTCTTAGGTACATCCATGTCTAGTACTATGAAGTCCACCGGGAAATAGAAATCCCGTACCCTAACAATGACATCCTCGAGTATTCCTCTAGGTGACTTGATGGATCGATCAGCTAACTGCAATGTCACCTCAGTGGGTTTAAGTTCAGATTCTTCAAGGTGGTCAAGGAGGGATGTAGGTATTAAATTTATGGAAGCACCTAGGTCTAGTAGGGCTCTATCAAATTGGGTTTCACCAATTTTACAAGAAATCAAGGGAGTTCCTGGGTCTTTAACCTTGGATGGGAGTTTGCTCAAGATGACAGAGCTGGCTTGCTCTGACAATATTATTGGATTCCCATCCTTGGTTCGCGGCTTACATTTAGGGGTACATATGTCTTTCAAGAATCTTGCGTAAGCTGGTATGTGGCGAATTGCATCCATCAATGGGATGTTTATCTGGACCTGTTCAAAGAGCTTGACCAGATCCTCCTCAGGAGCCACGGGTTTGGTTATTCTTTTTCCTTTGGTCAAGGCCTTAAGAAATGGGATCCTAGTTGGTTCCTCGAGGATAGGTCCAGATTCTTGATCTGGGATAGTGGTATCTTGGATAACTATCCTAGGGTCTTGGCTATTATCAGGCTTAGAGTGGTTCGGATAATGTGGGTCTTGGGTTGTTTTACCACTACGTGTTGTTACAGAGTTCAATCCGGCCTGATTTTGGTTTGGGTTAGGTAGGAGGGGTGGCTGCTACTGAAATCCCGCATAAGATGTTGAAGCTTCCATCCCGTCTGGCGATGGAGCAGTAGGGGCCTGATAAATCACATGTGTTTGGCCTAAATTTGGATTCATAACGCGCTTCTGGGTTAGCACGTTATTTGTGTTGGGCAGAGGTTGCGAGGGAAGGGTACCAGGTTGGCGGGAATTTGCCATCTGGGCCAGTTGGTTGCGAACCTCTGTGATCTTGTCCTTGTGCTATTTTTGCATTGCCGCATTCATCTTTTGTATGTCAGCCAGTGCTTGAAGGATAAGAGTCATTTGATCTTGGTTTTGCCCGGATTGGTAGGTGGGATTGGGCCGAGGCTGAGGCGGCTGATATGGACGAGAGGATTGTGGACGGGGTTGATATGGTGGTCTTTGAGAATTTCCCGTCCACTGAAAGTTAGGATGATTTCGCCATCCAGGGTTGTAGGTATTGGAGAATGGGTCATTCTGGATGGCGTTGAGGTCCTCGCAGTTCTGAGGAACCTCAGGAAAGTCAGAATACGAGGGTTCAGAGTTCCCCCAACTCGAATAGAATGGATCGAAGGTCACTCCGGTTTGAGAGGCAGATGGAGGTGGATATGGGACCATCCCCTTGGCAGATTGGTGATAGATGTTTTGCATACTTTCCCTAGCCAGAGGTGGTCGTGCAAAAGAGTTTTGCGCAGAGGTGGCTTGCTGCAAATGTTGAGTTAGCTCGTCCACCTTCTTTTCTATGATAGAAACCTTGTCCAACCGACTGGCCATCAGTTCCAAGTCGACAGAATTGGACAGGTCCTGCATCTCATGTGTCCCTCTCAAATTCGTCGATGCGCAGGCATTCGTCCTATCAAATAAGCCCATGGAGTCATTATTTATGGAGTTCTCGCACATGTTTTCGAGAATCTCCCACACCGTGTCCTCGTGTTGACCCATGATGTTTCCTCCGCACGTTGCATTGACGAATAAACAAATATCTTCACGGAGTCCCTGGTAAAAAGACTGGACTTGCTCCCACTTAGGAACTCCGTGATAGGGGCACTTTCGCATGAGATCTAGGAATCAATCCCAAGCTTCGTGAAGAGGTTCTCCCGATTGTTGAGTGAAATGAGTGATCTGGTGGTGCAAGGCATTCGTTCATCCAACGGGGAAGAATTTTTTCAAAAATTCGGACTGCAGTTCCTCAAATGTGTTGATCGGACGGGTCTGAGTTTGATACCAGTGTGCAGCCTTGTCCATGAGGGAGAACGAAAACATTTTCATGAGTAGGATATCCCGATTTTGTACATCTGACCCGAAGGTCTGGGCCAGATGCTTGAGTTGTTTAATGTGTTGGAATGGATCCTCAGAGTTAAGCCCATGGAACTTTGGTATGGCATGAATCATATTGGGCTTCAGTTCAGAATCAGGTCCTCCAATCGGGATTCGTACTCGAGGTTCGATCGCCACCGCAGCGGGATTATAGTGATCTCGCATCATAGGTCGCTGCAGTGGGTTTACAAAGTTCTGAAAGAGATCATTAAGGCATTGAAGTTGGTGTTCAAGGTTATTCTCCTCTTCAATGGGTTGTGCCATGATGGAAGAAGGAGAACCAGGGTCTGAATCAGATGAGAGATTTATGTAGTGGGGTTGCTGCACAAACAAGGGCGTCGAGGCTTGGCCTCAACGAGAGTGAATTTCTAAAGGAGGTCTTAAGGGTGGCCTTAAGGACCTCCTACCGAACATGCACTGAAGGATGTGATGAGATTTAGAAGGTGCTAGACCCAATCAAGACACCCAAAAATTATTGGGTGACTATAGAGGTTCGGAGCGGATGGACCCCTTAGTCAGAAAGGTCGTCCACTTGAGAAATACCTGGGCAGCCAGAGAGGGAGAGTCCCGCAAAGACCCCTACACGGTAGAGCGTCCCCACGAGTTACAGGGTTTCCCCCACCCGACCTCTCTTGTCACTGCGGTTCCAGGTAGACCAGAATGGGGACGTTGACCTCTTAAGTCTACATTTTTTACTTTAAGATCAAGGTGCTTAATGTTCCACTTGAACTTTTAGGTATTTTTAGTGAAAAAGTGACCTAATTTTAAGGTTGGTTGACCCAAGGGATCAACTTCACCTTTTGTTCCTTTAAGAGCTTTTAGGTCCTTTTCTTTTTAAGGTTCAAATGGATTAAAAGCCTGATTTGCTTAGGGTTCTTCTTGTGTAGATCTTTTCAATCAAGGCTTAGGCACACCTCTTTTTGGAAAAATTTATTTCTTTGTTTAAGATAAGGTGTGTCTCTAAAAACCCTAGCTTTTTAATCCTTAAATTGGCTCTAGTGGGTCCAATTTAGTTGCCTCAGAATTTAGTACCTAGGGCTCAATCAAGAAAGTTTTAGCCCTAGTTACCTTAGTTGGATGAGCAGATAAAAATGTGTTGAAATGAAAATCAGGCAACTTGATGAGTTACTAATATGAAACAGGTAGCCCTAAGTTGATTGTTCTTTCTTTTTTTTCCTTTCAGATTTTGAGAGAGTTAAGAGGGAAGGCTTACGGAAATTACCTATTCCTTGGAGTGTTTGTTGTACAGCTGCTCTTCTTTCCTTCTTGCTTTCCCTATTTTGAACACAACAAAAGAGAAGAGTTAGGTCAAATATTGAATAAAAAAGTTGTAATCAAAAGCTTTAAAAGTGCCCGTTGCTCCCCGGCAACGGCGCCAAAATGTTTGTACGCTTTTGTGGGGTTTTAAAAGATAACACGTTGTAATATAGCCGACAAAATGTTCAAACAAATATAGAGAATTTTATTACTCGAAAAACTAGAGTATCCAAGGTCGAACACAGGGAGCAATCTCAGTACTTTCAAAACCAAAGAATACAACTTTTAAACGAACATAATTGATTCAAAAAGAGAGAGTTATAAAAAGAATTGTTAAAAGAAACAGAATTGGACGTCTGATTTCTTTATCAGACGTCTTAAAAGTAGTCTTCTTTCTCTCTTCTGCCTTCTTCTTCTTCGTTGGCTCTTCTTCTTTTCTTCTGATCCACAGGTCTTTTTCTTCCTTGAACTTCTTTCCCTTTCCTGTGAAGACTTCTTCTTCCTGCCTTTGTTTCCCTTCTGTCTTCTTCTTTCTTTTTGTCTTTCCTTCGCCTCTTCCTTCTCTTCTTTTTCCTTGCTGCAGCGGCTAAGTGTTCGCTTCTTCCTCTCTTCCTTCTTTCCTACGCACACCACAGCCAATTCAAAACCTACCCCCTTCCCTCTACCCAAACGTCTCTCTCTTTCTCTGCAATTTGCTCAAGGATGCTCTCCCAGAGCCACACGGGTAATCGGGTCGGATTTCGCACCCGGGACCAGGTGCACCGGCAGGTGGGTGATGTGCGAGGAGTGCTCAGGATAGGGTTGGGTCGGATCCCGCCAGATCCACGAGGTGAAACCGCGGACGAGGCAGGCGTGGGTCGGGTGAGGGACCTCACCCCTGTGCTTTCGGAGGCAGTAAGGCAATATCACAAAAACAATTTATGGTGCACCTGTGTTTCGCGTTTCAATGATGTGGGACTAAAGTCTCTGCCCCACTCTCGCGCGCGCCCGCAGAGGATTCTTCATGCAATTGCTAAGGTCGGGAGCTTCGCAGAGTCAATGCTGGCCCTGATCGCTTCGCAACACTCGCGCGAGTCTGCTGCTGCGCCTGGAGCCTGGAGCTTGGAGCTGCTACTCCTGGAACTGCTTCGACCGTCAATGGCAGCAGGAGCTGAAACCTGTCAAACGCAAGCACAGCCTATGGGCCTAATCAGACCAGCTGGGCACCTTCGCCGTGGCACGGCGAAGATGGTGCACGGTGCTGCAGGCCGCAGGACGGCCTAGGCGTGCGTGCCTAGGTCAACCTGTGGTCGGAGGTGTGGGGTTTTTCGGGGGGCTACTGCGGAGGTGTGGAGTGGCAGTGGAGGGGCGAAAAGTGTTCCTTGTGGTGAGGCAAAGCTTACTAGATGGTTGGCGAGCCATGTGGAGGGGCGGAGTGGTGGGAGCGGCTTGCCGGAGGTCGGTCGGAGGCGAGGAAGATGGAGGTGGTCAAGCACTGTCGGGGGGCAGTTAAATAAAATAACAAGGGGAAAAGAGAGAGGGGAAGATGGAGAAGGTATCTGGAGGGATCTGGAAGGAAGGGAGGCAGCAGAGTGGACGACGCGTAACTGCCATCGTCGGGGAAGAAGAACCCTGAGGGAGGGAGCGACGACGAGGACGAGATCAGGAGAACGCGTGCCTGGTACTACGCGACGCGAGAGAAAGAGGCGAAGTTGACTCCGCTGCAGGTATGGCAGCAGAGCGACGAGAAGGAGGGGAGGAGGTCGCCGGAGCTTGCGGGTCTCTTGGCTGGAGATGGAAGAGAGGAAAGTTTGGGGGAATCTCCGCCAATTCAAGTCTGAAGATCTGCAGCCGGGTCTGAAGATCCTTTTATAGGTGTTTGGCCGAACCTTCTAGTGCGTGGTGGGCGCGCAATCACCTCCGCTGGCTCGCCGGAGAAGGAAAGAAGGTGGATACCCAAATCCCTTGTGCGTTCGCACGAGAGATTGGATTCACACCAGAGATCGTGATTGGCTTTAGATGGAAGGGAATTCCTCAGAGAATCTCCCTTCCATTTCTGGGAGGGAATCTTTGAGGAATCAGAGAGTAATCCCTCTCTAAACCTCACCGGAGATCTGTTCTGCCCTAACAATGGTGGAAGGACCTGATTGCAAAGGTGGCGAGGAACTTAGGGTGCTCTCTGCAATGATTTTCAAAAGATAGGGACCAAGTTGTGATTTAGGTGTACTAAATTGCAATGTATGTCAAGATGACCTCCACTTAGGTCCAAATTTTGGTATAAACCTAATTTGGACCTAAGGAATCTAATGGTGAAGTTTGATTTTAGGTTTGACCTCATTTGACTGGATATTTTGCATAAAAACCCAAATTAGGTTAATTGAATGGCTAGGACCCTAATCTAGGTCAAACTAGGTTCCAAAGGCCACATTAAGTGTTATAAACCATAAGGAGTATTTTTCCATGATTTTTAAAGGGTTTAATTGATTTTTATTCTGACCAAAACCTTGTTAATTTAAGCAGGTATGTTTTAAGGTTATCAAATGTCATTTAATTCCTGAATTGCACATAAACCCATTTCTGATTGACTCAACCCACTTTTTATCTCATTTAGACCATTTGAGCTATATTTTTCCTTTGAGAAAACCCGTTTATGCACTGCAATGGTAAAATTACAGTTTTACCCTTTAATTCATGTTTTCCTCTCAAAGCACTTATTCGTTTATTTAGGCCTTCTTCTAGGTTATGTAGGAGCTTTTATCTTCTTTATTGGGTCAAAATGAGCTAGTTATGGCTCATGATGAGGCTCTCATCAGATCACCACGAAGAAGAGCCTAACCTCCAGAACTAGCTTCAGCGCCTCAATGATCTCTTCCAAGCCTTTATGAATCCACCGCAACGTCCTACAATGAGAGATCACAACAATCCCGCTGCGGTGGCGATCGAACCTTGAGTCCAAATCCCAGTTGGAGGTCCTGATAATGAACTCAAGCCCAACACGATTCATGTTATTCCTAAATTTCATGGGCTTAATTCCAAAGATCCCTTCCAGCATATCAAGTAACTCAAGCATTTGGCCCAGACCTTCGAGTCAGAAGCTCAAAATTAGGATATCTTGCTCATGAAGATGTTCTCCTTCTTTCTCATGGACAAGGTTGCTCACTGGTACCAAACCCTAACTCGTCTAATGAACACATGGGCTAAACTGCAATTTGAGTTTCTAAAAAAGTTCTTCCCTGTTGGTCGGACAAATGCTCTGCGGCACCAGATCACACATTTCACACAGCAGGCAGGAGAACTACTTCATGAGGCATGGGATTGCTTCCTGAATCTCATGCGAGTGCCTCCACCACAGAGTTCCTAAATGGGAACAAGTCCAGTCTTTTTACCATGGACTCCATGAGGATAATCGATTATTCGTCAATGCAGCCTATGGAGGAAACATCATGGGTCAACACGAAAACACCATGTGGGAGATTCTCGAGAAGATGTGCGAGAACTCCATCAATAATGAATCCATGGGCATGTTCAACCGAACGAACGCCCGTGCATTGATGAATCCATAAGGAGCACACGAGATGTAGGGCTTGTCCTCTTCCGTCAACTTGGAGTTATTAGCTAGTTGTCTGGATAAGGTCTCAATCATTAAGAAAAAGGTAGATGACCTGACTTGACATTTGCAGCAAGCCACCTTTGTGCAAAACCCATTCTCACAACCACCCACTGGGAGGGAGGTTATGCATAACATCTACCACCGATCTTCTCAAGTGATGGATTCATATCCACCCCCGTCTGATCTAGGGTTCGGAGGAAACTCCGGATCTACCTACTCTAGTTGGAGGAACTCTGAACCCTTATCCTCTAATTTTTCCAAGGGTCCTCAGACTTACAAGGACCTCAACGTCATCCAGAATGATCCTTTCTCAAACACCTACAACCCTGGATGGCGTAATCATCCTAATTTCACGTGGTCAGGGATTAATCAAAATCAAAGAGCTCAATATCAGCTCCGATGACGAGAGGCTCATCATGGCTTCTAACTACCCCTAATTAACTAGAAACCCTAGTTAATTAGCTAGACATATGTATATATAAGGGTTAATTTTATAACGAAGGATAGATAAATAAAGGCCCTAAAAATAAGTTAAAAATGCTTAATTATAAGTCAATTAATATCATTAATAATTTAATTAATAAATAGACTCAGAATATAATTAACTAGTTACCTAATTAATATCTAATTTAACTTAAGCATAATTTATAATTAAGTATGTTATAACTTAAGTAAGTTAACAAGCTAAAATAAATATAGATAAATGGGTAAAATTTGTGAAAACAAGGCATTTACCTAATATTTAGCTATTTTATAAATATATATAAAAAGTTGGAAAAGAATTAAATTAAAATTAATCTAAAAAGTCTTTGTTTGCATTTGGTCCCTGATATTCATTGCACTTGAGTCCTTTCCATGCACGTACGTCCTTAGCTTTCTTTGCACATAGGTCCCTGTGAACACACATCTCTGTTTCTTCTTCAGCTGTTTGAATGGCTGGCGAGCGGCGGTGTAGTCACCCTCTGATGGCCGTCCATCTTGTGTTAGTCCTTCCTTGCCAAGCTACAGAAGCTTGCACTCACCTCCACAAACTCATCCATCTGTCTGGATCATCCTATAATCCTATTTAGGTCACAGTGATAACCTCACTGGCGTCGGAGATGACATCGGTGGTTAGCCTGTACCTACCCCTTTCTACGTTCAGATTTAAACTCCATAACCACCGCCATAACCTATAAATACCCTAGGACCCCTTCAATACAAGAGGTCGGCTCCCTTCCCCAATTGTAGTTGACGATAGGCTATTCGTCACTCACCTTCAGCGACCTCTCATCCCTCCTTCAAAGCTTTTCCGAGCGGAAGACTCATCTCTCTCACCCTCTCTTCCTCTCCGAAAGGTGTGATAGAGCCTTGGAGCATTATCTTCTCTCTCTCGCCGCCTTCAGTTTCTCATCGGAGCTCTTTCCCTTTCCTCTAATTTCATCATCCGTTATGCACCATCGATGGAGCATCTCATCTCCTTTCATCCAGGTAAGTAGTTCTAACTCATAGGAGAAGTTTAGCAGTAGTTAGGAGTAGGTTTAGCTTAGATTTCAATATGTTAAGCTTCACCTTCCTCAGCTCCGACGAGGCCATGTCCAGCCTCGCAGGGCCTTCTTTCACTTATCCAAGCATAATTCCACTTTCTCTACCTTTCCACGATTCATTTCCACTTTCTTCCCCTCACTACTAACATCTAAAATGCCTAGTACACTCCACTGTCACCGGTGGCCTCCACCATCTATGGCGAAAGTCACCGAGCTGTTACACCTCCAATTAGGGTCTTCCAACACTAATCCACCACCTTAAGAGCCTTCCCGACCCTAGATCTACCTTAATTGACCATCTAATCACCTAAACCACTTCACACATACCTAGATACTTCACTGTCCATGGTGAAGTGTTCGAAGATCAGCCGAGTTTGGCCTGGAATGGTTCGTCTTAGTCCCACATCGAGAGTTCACTAGCGTGAGATTTGGTATAATACCTAAAAGCGCTGCGACCTTCCCAGTCGTTAGCGCTGCGTGCACAAATGAGCATATGTGTGTGGGTGTGTGCATGCACGTGCCTGAGCGTGTGTGTGCGCCTGTGGCTGCGTGTTCATGGGCACGCATGGGTGTGGGCTTGGGAGGCCGGGTATTGTGCATGCTATAAAAAAAATCCACAATTAAATCAAATGAGGCCTAGTGCTAGTAGGGTCTGGTCCTATTCTATACAGATGCTGTGCATCCCCAAATGCATTGGACCGCCCATTAAAAACTAAATTTTGTAGTTGAGGGTAAATAATGGGTTTAAAATCACAATTTGGCTAAGTGTGGAGACTTATACACACAGTTAAGAGAAGAGGTTAAGGAAAAATAAGCTAAGGGAGAAAAAGACAAAGAAGAAGAAAAGAAAAGGCAAAGGAAGAAAGACTTAATGAAAATGCTTAAGTATTAAAGAGAAGGAGAGAGAGAGAGAGAAAGCAACGACAGAAGAAAGAATTAAGGGTATAAAAGGAGAAAGGGAAGAAGGGCTAAAGACTAAGGCTAAATGAAGGAAATGAAGAAAGAGAAAATCAGATGTCCATAAGTGCTATTAGACTTCTATTTTTTTTTTTAAGATGTTCATTAATATTTTTAGATGTCTAATTTGTACTTCTATTGTTATACCATGTTCTCTTTCATCATTTTTGAACTTTAAATGATGTAATATGGCATTTGTAATCATTTGTTTAGCATTTCCTTGCCTTAATCTTTTGTAATTAGTCATAATTGATGTAATAAACATGTTTACTTGGTTCTAAATGACAAATTTCATGTGAAAATATATTCTCTTAATGGAATATTGCAAGCTTTTATTGTCAAATATTTTGTGCAATTACTCATGTGTTTAAAGTATTGTTAATTATAATCTAATTAATTAATTAACTCTTAATTATTCATAGAGATTTAATGGTGAATTAGGATTAAGTTATGAATCTCAATGAATAACCTGGACTCAATCAGTTAAAAGGAACTTAAAAATTTAAAATGTTAGCTTAACATGACCCTATACTACACTTCTGACATAAAATTGAGTTTACCTAAGTTACTTTCCCATGTAATTAATTAAACCTAAATAACTTAATTAACTATGTTGAGATTTTAAGCGACCATTTTAATGGAGTCATTGCCAGGGAGGTAACTGTAATTTATATTCGCCATTATTTGTAAATGATTATTTTTACTAATTAGCTTTGTTTTGTTTGGTTTCTGTCTTCTTTTTAGAGATATCTTTGCTGGTATTCTCTGGAAAAGAGGTAGGTTTTTCTATTTCTGTTTCCGTATTCCCATTATACATACCATTGTGAGTATTTCTTTCCTAGTCTTTAGTGCAGTTTGTATGGTTGCATTTAGTTAGAGAAATTAAAAAAATAAAAAATATTCATTCTATCTGACTAGCAGTGGCATGTTAGGCATACACACCTAGGAGTGCATTTACCTGCTAGTATTATATGCAATCTGACTTAGGATTTTCTACTCTATTATCTCGCATCAGCGGGAAAACATGTGCAAACACCCACGTAGATCTCTGTCTTTGAAATTTAAGCAAGACCACATATTTTGATTGAAAAGATATAAAAAGCGATCACATTTACTTCTTTCTATCAGTTGTTATAACAAAAATTAACTAAAAAGAGGATTCTTAAAACTCGTGACATATATCTGTTTGTGTTTGTCGCGCTCGATCGGGTTTTAAAAGAATGTCACGTTGTAATATAGTCGACAAAGAGTTCAAACAAATAAAGAGTTTTTATTACTCAAAAACTGGAGAATCCGAGGTTGAACACAGGGAGCAATTGGAATTTACTACTAATCTCAAAAGTAATTGAACACTTTAATTTACTCAAAACTTTAATTCAAATATAAATGTATGCGGTTAAAGAGTAATTAGGACAAAAGAGTAAAATTGGACGTCGAATCTTGTGATCAGACGTCATAAAAGTGTTTTCCCTTTTTCTTTTGATTATTCTTCTTCTTCTGATCTTGCTTTCTTTCTTCTTTTGCAATCTCTTTTTCTTCTTCGTCTTCTATCTTGGCCTCTCTTCTTCTTTCTCTTCTCTCTTCTTCTCAGCAGTCTCTCTTTCTTCTTCATCTTCTGTCTTGGCCTCTCTTCTTCTTTCTCTTCTCTCTTCTTCTTCTCAGCAGTCTCTCCTTCTTCGTCTTCTATTCTACAGGTCTTCTTCCTGCCTTTATCTTCTTCCTGCCTTTGCTCCTTTTCTTACAGTCCTTCTTTCTTCCTTCTCTTCTCTACCTTGCTCAGCCTCTTCTACTTCTTCTCTTCCTCTTCCTCGCGGCTAAGTCTTTCTTCCTCAACATTCAGCCTGCCTGCACAGAGCAAAACCTACCCTGCCCCTCTACCCGCGCATCTCTCACTCTCTTTGAAATTCACTCAAGGCCGCTCTCCCAGAGCACGAGTATTCGGGTCAGATTTCACACCCGGGACCAGGCGCACCGGTAGGTGGGTGATGCACGAGGTGTGCTCAGGATGGGTCGGGTCGGATCCCGCCAGATCCGCGAGGTGAAACCGCGGACGAGGCGAGTGTGGGTCAGGTGAGGGACCTCACCCCTGTGCGTTCGGAGGCAACGAGCGTATTACACAAAATCAATTTAAAGCATACCTGTGCCTTGTATCTCGCCGATGTGGGACTATCAGGCCTGCCCCGCTCTCGCACGCGCCCGCAGAACCTTCGTGCAATCGCCACAGCTGCAGCCTCTGTTATCGTTGATTACTGGATCAGATGGCTTCGCAGTGCTTGCCCGAATGCGCAGCACCTGAAACCTGGAGCTGCTGACGCCTGGAACTGGCTTGAAGCTTCTTCACCTGTCGTCAATGGCGTCAGGGGCTTCGATACTGTCACACTCAAAACAAGCCTCTCGGCTTAATCAGACTAGCTGGGCACCTTCACCGTGGCACGGCGAAGGTGGTGAGCCATGCGGTAGGCCGTGGGATGGCCTAGGCGTGTGTGCCTAGGTCAACCTGTGGCCGGGGGTGTGGGTGTGTTTGGGGGACCGTGGTGGAGGCGTAGAGGGATGGTGGATGGGCGGAGAGTGTTCCTTGTGGTGAGGTGGAGCTTAGGAGATGGTTGGCGAGCCGTGTGGAGGGGCGGAATGGTGGGAGCGGCTCGCCGGAGGTCGGTCGGTGACGTGGAAGATGAGGGTGGTCAGCGATGGTCGAGGGTCAATTAAATGAAATAAAAGGGGGAAAAGAGAGAGGGGAAGATGGAGAAAAATTCTAACCTACTTATAGGGACAAAGGGGGACGGAGAGGCGGACAGCCGTACCTGCTGTCGCCGGAGAAGAGGCTGCCCAGTGGAGGAAGAATGGCTACGACGACGGGGCTGAGGCGGCGTGCGCGGGTATTGCGCGATGCGGAGAATCAGGAAGATAACTCTGCCACTGGTTTTGTGGCAGAGCGAAGAGGGAGGGGAGGGGGGCTCGCCGGAGCTCGTTGGGTACTTTTGCCGGAGAAGAAAAGATGAATTGGAGGTGGAAGTCCGGCCAAGTCAAGCTGAAATTGGGTGGCCGGGTTTGGAGGTTCTTTTATAGGCACTGGGCCGTGATTTCAGAGCGTGGAGGGCACGCCTTTGTCTCTGATGGCTCGCTAGAGAAGGAAAGAGGTTAGATACCGAAATCCCTCGTGCGTTCGCACGAGAGATTGGGTTCACACCAGAGATTGTGATTGGCCTTAGATGGAAGGAAATTCCTCAGAGAATCTCCCTTCCATTTCTGGGAGGGGATCTCTGAGGAATCAGAGAGTAATCCCTCTCTAAACCTCGCTGGAGGTTGGCTCTGCCCTAACAATGGTGGTAGGACTTGATTGCAAAGGTGGCGAGGAAATTAGGGGGCTCTCTGCAATGATTTTCAAAAGATAGGGGCCAAATTGTGATTTGGGTGTACTAAATTGCAAAGTAGGTCAAGATGACCTCCCCCTAGGTCCAAATTTTGGTACAAACCTAATTTGGACCTAAGGAATCCAATGGTGAAGTTGGATTTTAGGTTTGAACTCTTTTGACTAGACATTTTGCGTAAAAACCCAAATTAGGTTACTTGAAGAGCTAGGACCCTAATCTAGGTCAAACTGGGTTCCAAAGGCCAAATTAAGTGTTCTAAACCCTAGAGGATATTTTTCCATGATTTTTAGAGGGTTTACTTAATTTTTATCCTGACTGGAACCTTGTTAATTTGAGCGGGTCTGTTTTAGGGTTACCAAATGTCATTTAATTCCTAAATTGCACATGAACACATTTCTGATTGACTCAACCCACTTTTTATATCATTTAGACCATTTGACCTATGTTTTGCCTCTGAGAAATCCCGTTTATGTACTGCAATGGTAAAATTGCAGTTTTAACCTTTATTTCATGTTTTCTTCTCAGAGCACTTATTCCTTCATTTAGGCCTTCTTCTAGGTTATGTGGGAGCTTTTATCTTCTTTATTGTGTCAAAATGAGCTAGTTATGGCTCATGATGAGGCTCTCATCATACCCCCATGCCTAGCTTTTGCTAGTCACTTAGCAAAATTCCAAGGTTTTAACTTCCGTTCTAGACCCAGAGTGTTTCTCACCAATCATGATAAGTGCTTCTCCTTTTCTTTTGTGATTCGGTAGGAATGCCAACAATAGGCCTAGAGGTACTTAAGTACCAACCAAAATCCGGACCTGACCCGCTTTAGCCTCAGTCCTCTGCAAAGGTTTCTACGGCCCACAAAAACTAACCTAGGGTTTGTTGGACTCCGTGGTTAAAACACCCATGCTTGAGACACTTGTAGCCTAAGTTCAGTTTGAAGTGCATTTTTGTAAGAGAGAGATAGAAGATTTATTTGTTTGGAGAGCTTTTCTCTCTCTTTTCTTTTTATTACTAGCTTCTGATTAGCTTCTCAACACGGTCTGTATCGGATTCCTCGTCCCCATCATCAATCCTCAAGGGTCCCTGGCTTTCGAGATTTCGAGATAATCCCGCCCATGGCAACCCCCAGAACCCTGGCTTTCGAGATTTCGAGATAATCCCGCCCATGGCGTTCCGTGGCCGAATTCAGACCCTGGCGATCGACATTTCGTGATAATGCTGCCCATGGTATCTGAACCAGCAGAGTGCTTACATTCCCTCAGTAGGATATTTAAATATCCTAAGAGACAAGCACCAAGGAGAGGATATGTTGTTACGCATCTTCGAGGGGAATTCCCTGCCTCTCCGCACTGGGAACTCGTCCAAATCAACTTGTGCTGATTGGCCACTCCTAATCTAGGTGACTTTTTCAGAACATTAAGCGCTTTTGCGTGATTTGGATGTTTATGCATACTGAACCCGACTGTGTGTAAATTTGGGGTGCTTAGGTTACCGAATCCCACAAATTGGAGGTCAATTAACAAGGTCGAATACTTCCTAAGCCTTAGACCTAATACTTAAGCTTCCCATTTTCCTCAACCTCTTGAGGATTATCTAGATTTTAGCGGATACATGAATTTTTAAGCTAAAGATTCTAGCCCAAGAGGCCTAAGACCAGCGTTCCCGCTAATCTCTTGTTATGTCCCTTTAGCATTTTTTTTCTTTTTCTTGATTTGGTCTAGAACTTCAGTTAATTCCTTAATCTTTTACTAATGACTATTTCTTTTTCTCATTTTGTGCTCCTTTTTGTCATTTTACTCTTTTTCTCCTCATTATGAATATGTGGCTCATAAAATTTCCTCCCTCACCATTTTTTTGTTCTTTTTCATAATTTTTCAATTTTTTGTGTTTTTGACATATGTGAATTTTTTGTGAGAATCCTTCTGATTTTTTTCTTGGTTCTGTATGTATGCACTTTATCACCCTCCCATGCCTAAGTTTTGCAATGTTCTCATTGTAAATGGAGGGTGTGAAGTAGTGTTGAGGTCAGGGACTTAGGACAGGATACATCGGGTGGGTGAATGGGTCGGAAATGACTGATGCGGATGATTTTAAGCTCTAATACTTGTACCAAAGGTGGGATCAACTCTCTAAGGCTGAACTCAAGGTGCAATGGACGTGGAGTACAGACGGATAATCAGACGGGTCTCTATTTTTGGGATGATAGGTTGCCTCCCGTTAAGCGCTAAATTTAATGCCTTCAGCCGAGCGGAAAATGGGGTGGAGAGGGAGTGGTCAAATCAGCGGAGTTTTGGAAAATAAGCACCTTAATTAAGAGCTTGGTTGGTCCAACCAGGTGCTTGTTAAGATCACTGGGCTGATGATGCAGCCCAAACCCAATAAGTCTGGTGGGTTGATAGATGTAGATGAACAAATGCGGAACCCACCCTATGCAGTGAAGTTCTGATGGATATGGAAGTGAAAACCCGGGTTTAGGCTGAGTCGACTCAGCCTAAACCCGAGTTTTCAACTCAGCCTGGTCAAAGTGGGGTTTCGAAAAATAGTCAGTGTAAGGTGTGGAATCCCTACAAGGGTGATCAAAGAATGATGGCTCCTGATTTTCGGTCTGATCAATGCCCGATACCCAATATAGATATGGAGTTGAATCATCTGCAAATGGCTCCGTGAGAGGTGAATCGAAATAGAAATTGAGTCCGGTTGCGGGTCGAGGTAGAGAACGGGTTTTGTTTGGTTCTGTATATGTGGAGCAGGTGGCTTCAAAGAAGATTGGCTTGTTATAATCAGGAAGCAGATTTTCTCCGATGTTATGATTAGATTCGAAATCGTCGGAGAGTTTGCGAAAATCAAATTTTGAATGAGATTCAAGATCATGAGTTCCACCACA
The DNA here is from genome assembly GCA_037157565.1 of Thalassia testudinum. NCBI lineage: Eukaryota > Viridiplantae > Streptophyta > Magnoliopsida > Alismatales > Hydrocharitaceae > Thalassia > Thalassia testudinum. Next base: position 64,247,580 of record JAZHRO010000031.1, read on the forward strand.
GAATAAATCATATGTTATATACTCAGCAGCCTGACTGGGGTCTAGCCTAAATGTTAATTCTGAGCTTAAAAGGGTGTCCTTATCTGGTAGAGGCTCAGGTTCTAAGCTAGTAGGGTAGACCCAATTGAAACCCTGCTCGTCCAACTCCTCGATTTCTATGTCGTAGATTGGCATGACTTCTAAAAAATTGATTCGTTCCTCTAAGGAGGTTGGCGAGAGATATTCATCAAATCGAGGCCCAAAATCATATTCTTCATTAAAAGATTGATCTTCTTCATATGGGGCCTTGAAATCTTCAAAATATGTTTCAGATCTAGGTTCTAGGCTTAGGATGTGGGTTGAATTACTAGAATCTAGGTCTAAATAACCTTCAAGGGTCACCTTGTCAGAATAAGGGACGGAATTTATACCCTCGAGAGGTTCAGTTCTATTCTCCTTCTTGCAGGAGTTTTGGGATTCTAAAATGGGCTCATCATGGTCTTTTCCTGCATTTGGAGCTTCCCAACCTTCTTCAATATCAGGCACATTATACTCCATCTGGGTTGGGAATCCACAACCATTTTGTGCCTCAAACTCGAGATCAGATTTATCCTCGATGTTGTCCCAAGATAGTTCCTCCTCTGTTTGTGGTATATTCGGGTATTTCTGGTCAATAACTTGTTTTACTAATCTCATTATCTCTTCCCGTTTTTCAAGACTATCTTGGTGTTGCTTCCAAAGTCGAGGATTTGTCATACATTGAAGGTATTCAATATTGTGCAGTTTTTCTATCTCAATGTATGCAGTAATGATCAAGTCACGGGATGATCCTTTTGTAGCTTCTGCTAATAGTACTTGGGCACAAGTTATGACAAAGGTTGTGGTTGTTGGGACATCAACCTGAATGTTTTCTACTGTTGTTGAGGTTTCTTCATTTTCATAGAATTCCATGGCATCCTCAATCATTTTATCTCTCATGGATCTATGATATTCAGGTTTCTCGAATGGTAGTCCTAAGTGGTTTGGCTGCATATTTGGATCAGGTGGTGGAATCAAGATGTAGAATCAGAGTTGGAATCAAGATCAAGTTATGAAGCGATCAGATCTGAATAACGAGTCCCATTGAAAATGTGTATGTGTGCTCTAAAGAGAAAAGATGAGGGACTGGAGATGTTTTTGACCCAATCAAGACACCCAAAGACGTTTGGATGACTATGGAGGTTCGGGGCAGATGGACCCCTGGATCAGAAGATCGTCCACCTGAGAATTACCTGGGTAGCCAGAGAGGGAGAGTCCTGCAAAGACCCCTACATGGTAGAGCATCCGCACGGGTTACAGGGTTTCCCCCACCCGTCCTCTCTTGTCACTGAGATTCCAGGTAGACCAGAATGGGGACCTTGACCTCTTAAGTCTACCACTTTTATTTCAAAGGTGCTTTAGGGTTCTCACTTGAACTTTAGATGTTTTGATATTGTGACCTAATTTAGAGGTTGGTTGACACAAGGGGTCAACTTCACCTGACCTGTCCTATAGATGGCAGAATGATTCTAGGTTTGGAGCCTAGAGATCACCCTGATTCGACTCCCAGGTTATTAGGTCCAGAAATTTTAAGATTCAAGTGATTTTAGAACTCACTTTTTAGGGTTTGTCTTGTTTAGATCTCTTCAACCAAGGGCTTGGGTAGCACACTGATGCGGGAGGGTTTATTTCCTTTTATGCAGGCATGTGTGACTATCACTCCAAGATCCTACTGTAGAAACCCTAATTTGGTTCTATTTCCAATCCTCTTTTTCTTTTTGAAAAGGTTCTCTTTGGACTTAAAAACACGAAGTGTGTTGTCTGCCGAGATTAAGCGTTTTTCAATTAGGCACATGAATTTGTGGGATGACATCTAAAAAAAATCGCTCCAACTTCAAGGACATTTGAAAAATTTTCGCAAAATTAGGAAACGTTTGCCATAAAGATGGTGATTACTATATAAAGAAGGCAATTGATTCCTAAATTGATTTTCTTCCTTTTGTCTTTTCAGGATTAGGGGATGATTTAAGGAAGAAATTACCTGCCCTGGAGTGGTTGACTTGCGGGAGGGATTTTCTCGTGAAATACCTGCAAGATCAAAACAAAGCAAAGTAGGGCAAGTTAGTATTCAATATGATAAAAAGAATGTAGAGACTAGTGATAAATTGCACGTTGCTCCCCGGCAACGGCGCAAAAATGTTTGTCGCACTCGATCAGGTTTTAAAAGAATGTCACGTTGTAATATAGCTGACAAAGCATTCAAACAAATAAAGAGTTTTTATTACTCGAAAACTGGAGTATCCGAGGTCGAACACAAGGAGAAATTGGAATTTACTACTAATCTCAAATGTAATTAAACACTCTAATTTACTCAAAACTTTAATTCAAATATAAATGTATGTGGTTAAAGAGTAATTAGGACAAAAGAGTAAAATTGGACGTCTGATCTTGTGATCAGACGTCATAAAAGTGTTTTCCCTTTTTCTTTTGATTATTCTTCTTCTTCTGATCTTGCTTTCTTTCTTCTTCTGCAGTCTCTTTTTCTTCATCGTCTTCTGTCATGGCCTCTCTTCTTCTTTCTCTTCTCTCTTCTTCTTCTCAGCAATCTCTCTTTCTTCTTCGTCTTCTGTCTTGGCCACTCTTCTTCTTTCTCTTCTCTCTTCTTCTTCTTAGCAGTCTCTCCTTCTTCGTCTTCTGTTCTACAGGTCTTCTTCCTGCCTTTATCTTCTTCCTGCCTTTGCTCCTTTTCTTGCAGTCCTTCTTTCTTCCTTCTCTTCTCTACCTTGCTCAGCCTCTTCTACTTCTTCTCTTCCTCTTCCTCGCGGCTAAGTCTTTCTTCCTCAATGTTCAGCCTGCCTGCACAGAGCAAAACCTACCCTGCCCCTCTACCCGCACGTCTCTCACTCTCTGAAATTCACTCAAGGTCGCTCTCCCAGAGCCACGGGTATTTGGGTCGGATTTCGCACCCGGGACCAGGCGCACCGACAGGTGGGTGATGCGCAAGGTGTGCTCAGGATGAGTCAGGTCGGATCCCGCCAGATCCGCAAGGTGAAACCGCGGACGAGGCGAGTGTGGGTCAGGTGAGGGACCTCACCCCTGTGCGTTCGGAGGCAACAAGCGTATTACACAAAATCAATTTAAAGCAAACCTGGGCCTCGTATCTCGCCGATGTGGGACTATCAGGCTTGCCCCACTCTCGCACGCGCTCGTAGAACCATCGTGCAATTGCCACAGCTGCAACCTCTGTTAGCGTTGATTACTGGATCAGATGTCTTCGCAGTGCTTGCCCGAATGCACAGCACCTGAAACCTAGAGCTGCTGACTCCTGGAACTAGCTTGAAGCTTCTTCACCCGTCGTCAATGGCGGTAGGGGCTTCGATACTGTCACATTCAAAACAAGCCTCTCGGCTTAATCAGACCAGCTGGGCACCTTCGCTGTGGCACGGCGAAGGTGGTGAGCCAAGTGGCAGGCCGTGGGATGGTCTAGGCGTGCATGCTTAGGTCAACTTGTGGCTGGGGGTGTGGGTGTGTTCGGTGGACTGTGGTGGAGGCGTAGAGGGATGGTGGTTGGGCAGAGAGTGTTCCTTGTGGTGAGGTGGAGCTTAGGAGACGGTTGGCGAGCCGTGTGGAGGGGCGAAATGGTGGGAGCGGCTCGCCGGAGGTCGGTCAGTGACGTGGAAGATGAGGGTGGTCAGCGATGGTCGAGGGTCAATTTAATGAAATAAAAGGGGGAAAAGAGAGAGGGGAAGATGGAGAAAATTTCTAACCTACTTACAGGGACGAAGGAGGACGGAAAGGCAGACAGCTGTACCTACTTTCGCCGTAGAAGAAGCTGCCTAGTGGAGGAAGAACGGCGACGACGACGGGGCTGAGGCGGCGTGCGCGGGTATTGCGCAACGCGGAGAATCAGGAAGATAACTCTGCCACTGGTTTTGTGGCAGAGTGAAGAGGGAGGGGAGGGGGGCTCGCTGGAGTTCGCTGGGTACTTTGGCCAGAGAAGAAAAGATGAATTGGAGGTAAAAGTCCGGCCAAGTCAAGCTGAAATTGGGCGGCCGGGTTTGGAGGTTCTTTTATAGGCACTGGGCCGTGCTTTCAGAGCGTGGAGGGCACGCCTGTGCCTCTGATGGCTCGCCAGAGAAGGAAAGAGGTTAGATACCCAAATCCCTCATGCGTTCGCATGAGAGATTGGGTTCACACCAGAGATTGTGATTGGCCTTAGATGGAAGGAAATTCCTAAAAGAATCTCCCTTCCATTTCTGGGAGGGGATCTCTGAGGAATCAGAGAGTAATCCCTCTCTAAACCTCACCAGAGGTTGGTTCTGCCCTAAAAATGGCGGCAGGACTTGATTGCAAAGGTGGCGAGGAAATTAGGGGGCTCTCTGTAATGACTTTCAAAAGATAGGGGCCAAATTGTGATTTGGGTGTACTAAATTGTAAAGTAGGTCAAGATGACCTCCCCTTAGGTCCAAATTTTGGTACAAACCTAATTTTGACCTAAGGAATCCAATGGTGAAGTTGGATTTTAGGTTTGACCTCGTTTGACTAGATATTTTGCATAAAAACCCAAATTAGGTTACTTGAAGAGCTAGGACCCTAATCTAGGTCAAACTAGGTTCCAAAGGCCAAATTAAGTGTTCTAAACCCTAAAGGATATTTTTTCATGATTTTTAGAAGGTTTACTTGATTTTTATCCTGATCAGAACCTTGCTAATTTGAGCGGGTCTGTTTTAGGGTTACCAAATGTCATTTAATTCCTAAATTGCACATGAACCCATTTCTTATTAACTCAACCCACTTTTTATCTCATTTAAACCATTTGACCTATGTTTTTCCTCTGAGAAATCCCGTTTATGTACTGCAATGGTAAAATTGCAGTTTTAACCTTTATTTCATGTTTTCTTCTCAGAACACTTATTCCTTCATTTAGGCCTTCTTCTAGGTTATGTGGGAGCTTTTATCTTCTTTATTAGGTCAAAATGAGCTAGTTATGGCTCATGATGAGGCTCTCATCAGTTTGCATATTGCATGCGGGTTTTTATCATACATGTTTGTTGCATGCTATCGCGCACACAGTGCAATCACTAGAGTCACACGAGTCTAATTTTTCTACCTCTCCTCTTTGCACCTCTTAGGGATTTGGTCGTAGATCAATAAGTTTGTCTCACTACTAGAGTCCCAAGGAGCCAGTAGTGAGTGGTCTCGATCCTAGACCTTAGACCTTTGATCATATTCATCCTAGATTAACTAAGGATCTAGGATGCGTATTTTGCATTGATACGCACCTAGATTAACTAAGGATACGCACCTATGTAGACACAATCTAGGATGCATATTTTGCATTGATACTGTATTTGTTTGCGACAAACTATTTTCTACGTATTCTAGGACTCTTCCTTTCCTTTGAAAAGAAGAAAAACCTGCTTTTCACGCGTTGTTTCTGGGGTCTTGTTTGTCGCTATTTTACCGTAATGGTGTGAGTGTACCTTTGCACATTCTTTTGGTTTATGCTCAAGAGGCAATCCCTAAAGTTGCCTCTCGTCCCTCCGTTGATAGGTATTCCTAGACCGATTGCATTGAAGCAACCAATTATTTTTCCGTCTGATACATCTGCTTTTTCTGCATTTGATCCTATGGACCAAACACAGAATCGGAATCCCGAGATCCCTTCTTCTTCTAGTCAAGGGGAGATGCCACCTTTTGATATTCATGAGGTGCTCCTAAACCAGAATCTACAAATGCTCAAGCAGAATCATCAAATCAATCTGTTGACGGTTGCTCTTCAGAATTTGCAGAACCTACAAACCCATCCTCCTCCTCAACCTGAGGCTGGTTTTGATCTCCCTGATTTCCTGAATCCACCTCGTCCTAGGCCTCTACTCTGAGACTACAACAATCCGTCCAATGCACAAGTAGAGCCTAATGTTAGGATTCCTGTTGGGGAAAATGACCTAGAATTAAAGTCAAACATTATAGGTCTTATCCCACAATTTCAAGGGTTTGCATTCGAGGATCCATTCCAGCACATCGAAGATCTAAAAAATCTATCACAGTCTCTTGGTCCTCAAAATCAAAACCAAGAAATCCTACTCATGAAGATGTTCTCCTTTAGCCTTAATGATAAGGCTGCCTACTGGTACAGAACGATCATACAACCTATATCTACTTGGAACAATCTAGAATTTGCATTTTTGAAGAAATTCTTCCCTATAGATTGCACCAACGCATTAAGGCGAGTCATTACTACTTATACTCAGAATCAAGGATAACCAATTCATGAAGCATGGGAACGCTTTCATGAATTACAAAGGAAATGCCAACATCACGACATCCCTCGCTGGCAACTCATGCATATCTTTTATTATGGATTACAAGAGGGCATTCACAATATGGTCGATGCCTCTTGTGGGGGGAACCTTCTGAATTGCGACACAGAATCCACCTCAGAATTATTTGGAGGGATGGCGGAAAACTCAATCAATAACGCATCAATGTCGCAATTCATGCGAGGAAACCCGCATCAAAATTCACATCCAAACTCCCATCAGAAGGGCATTCAAGAGATCAGGAATCCGTCTAGTTCTAAGGATTTAGAGATTATTGCAGAAAAACTGGACAAAGTTGATATCGTAGCGAAGCATCTCGATGAGGTCAGGAACACTATGAAGACTCTTACACATCTGATTGCTACGCATAATCCTATGCGTACACCTCTTTTGCAAATTCCCACGAGAGGGAATTTGTGAATAATCAGGATTCTAGTGATCCATCTTCCTTGGGTTTCTATCTACTCCTATACCAACTCAAGGAGGGACCTTTGTCCCACAATCTTTCCCACCTCTTTCCCAACTTCCTATTTTTGCGGAAAACACGCCATATCCTTATGATTTGAACGCCATCCAGGGACTTACACCGAGATTGAACCCATATTCGAATACCTATAATCATGGATGGCATAATCACCCTAGTTTATCTTGGTCTAACCATTCACAAAGACCATCATATTTGACTCAGACCAGGCAAAACCCGCCTAAGTTGCCGTTTCAGCAACCTAACACGAGACTATTTCACGTGGGTTTGCAAAATTATGCAGGGCCAAATAGAGACTCGCAACTCGATCAGATTTTGCGAGTTGTGAATGAGAGCCAGCGACAGAATGCTGAAGCTCTTGCTAAAGCCCAACGACAATGTTCGACAGAATTGGCTGACCTTAGGGACCAAATCACGCTGTTAATTGAGTCTCGTCAACTAGGAGCCCTTCCATCCCAGCTAGTTCCAAACCCTAGGAATATCCAGCAGAGATTTCACCTAGGAGGTCAAAATCCAAATCAGGGACAAGTCCACTTCCTTAACCAAATACCCCTGAATCAGATTCCAAATTGGAATCCACCCTCTACACCTCCTGACTACGAATATCTAAATCAGCAGCAACCTTTTTCGACTCAATGCGACCAGCCTTTACTCTCTAATCTGTCTTTCCAGAATCAAGCATCTGCATCTTCACCAACTTCTTCACATGCGGGTATTAACTCAGTTACAATCCGCCGTGGGACTTCCACTAGGGATCCAGTAGATCCATGAAACCTATCCCAAGACCATAGTACATCTAAAACTGCTCCTGTCTCTACACCTATAAGAGGTGATGCACCCAATCCCGCGAATCCCACTAATTCATGAGATCAGGGTAATACCTCAGGAGAGAATGTAAGTGGATTGTTACAAGATTGAAACTACTTGTAAGTGGATAAGTTGGAAGATAATGTAAATAATTGTTAACCTTGGAATTAGTAATACGAAATTACTAAGGATTTTTGAATTGGAAAAATAAGAGATACAACTATCTAGAAATTGGTTATATAATACGATGGATATGTCAGGGAATAAAAGGATTAGATAACTGGTTTTTAGCCCTACTACTTGCCGGATTTTGGCTCTAGCTTTGGGTCTTTTCAGATCAGGTTCAGGAGCTGGTTTAGGGAGTGGCTGGCCGCCCCACGACTCTTTTGTTAGGCTTAGCGGTCAACTGGGATAGTAGATTTCAGGGCTTGAGGCTTGGAGTGGTTCTTCCCGGCCGATGGGTGGGTCATTGGCCACCTGTAGTTCAACATACACAGCACTTGTACGTGTTCATGCTACACGACATAGTCGCCACATGTTTTCGCGATGACCCCAAGGTGATGGAGCATGGCGACTCAACGCGTATAAGCAGTCCTCCCAGCTAGAAGGGTTGCTTATATCGATCTTGCACCACAGGAAGTTACACGAGATTGTCTCATGCCTGAGATGTCAATTAACAGATTGAGAATATTAAGAATATGGGAAAATTAAATAAATAGAACTGGATATGAAATAAATTGTAAACGGACGAACTCTTAACATAGTGCTTTTTTTTCTTTTATGCTCTGTTAATTGGATTACATGTTTAGTTGTTCTATGATGAGAACCTCATCATGAGCCATAACTAGCTCATTTTGACCTAATACAAAGGATAAAAGCTCCTACATAACTCAAGGAAAGGCTTAACTCAGAGAATTCTGAGTTTAAGGAGAAAACAAGTCATAAGGGGTAAAAATGCAATTTTACCAGTATAATCTGCATACAGGGTAATTCAGGGCCCAAACATAGGTCAAAGCAACTTAATAAGAATAAAAGTGGGATGAGACGATCTAGCAAGGGCTACAGCAATTCCAAGAAACTAAATGATAATCTGTAACCCTAAAACAACCCACTTCAATTTGCGAGGTTCGAGGCAAATTAAAAATAGAATAAACCCTCTAAAATTCATAGAAAAATAATTTCTAGGGTTTAGAACCTTCAATTTGGCCTTCAGAACCCCTTTTGACCTACATTGAGAACCATGCCCAATTAATAACATAGTTTGGGTTTTCGCATAAATTGATCGGTCAAACAAGGTTTAATATAGAAATGAAATTCACCATCAGATTCCTTAGGTCCTAATTAGTCATGTATAAAAACTTGAGCCTAAGAAGAAACCTCCTTGACCAACTTTACACTTTGGTCCTCATATATTTACTTTTTGGCCCTCAACTTTTGAACCCTCGCATTTTGGCCCCTAACTATCCTTCGTTCTTTGCGTTCAGGTCCCCCTTGCAAAACCTGCCAACACCATGCTCCGGCGACCTTGCGCGGAGCATGGCTCCGCGTAGGGTGAGGGGGAGAGCCTGGCAAGTAAACCAGGGGTGCCCTGCGTCGTCAGCCGTCGCAGGGACACCCCCCTGGTCGCTGTAGCCCACCATACCGGCCGTGCGAACGCACGGATGGTATGGGTTTTCATCTCCGGCCATCCTCCGGCGAGGGAGACACGTCGTCTCCCTCCGCCTTCCCCCCTGTTTTGATCCCTATAAATACCCCCCGTCGCTCCACCGACCTCGGCAGCTGGGATCTGACGGAGAAAACACCCAACTTTCCTCTCCTCTCACTCCAGCAGACACCCACCAGCTCCGGCGGTTCCTCCTCCTCCTCCTCTTCGCTCTGCCGCAATACCAGCAGCAGAGACTTCTTCCCCTGCTCTTCCTGCGCCACGCCGTACCCAGCTGGCGCATCTCCAGCCCTCTGCTCGCCGCCGCCCCTTCCCCTGGGCATCTTCTTCTCCGGCGACAGTCGATACGACTGTCGCCCTGTCCCGGCCCCTTTCGTCTCCGTAGCTAGGTCAGAACTCCTCCCCATCTCCCCCTCTTTCTTTTCCTCACTGTCTTTTATTTGATTAAACCCTCGACCGCTCCTGTCCACCGTCACCCCCTTCGTCTCCGGCCATCCTCCGGCGAGCCGTTCCCATCACCCCAGCATCCCACACGACTCGCCGACCACCGCAGAACCTCCGCCTCCTCACCCTGATCAACCCCCGCCCTTCCACTTCCCCCACATCACCCTCTGCAACCCCACCGAACAAACCCATCCTCCGACCCACAGTCCGACCTAGGGCAGCCCTTGCACGCCGCCCCACGCCTCGCCACCACCCACACGAGCTTCGCCGCACTCTGGCGAAGCTCCCGGCACCTTCTGATTAGGCCGAGAGGCCATTTTGCTGTGAACAGGCCACCCGACCTCCGCCGCCATTGCCGTGCAGAAGGAGCTGCTTCCGCCTGCAGCTGCAGGCGCGCCACGCCCAGATTCGACCCCCAGGCCTTGCGAGGCATTTCGACAAAACATCAGGCTCGCAGCTGGGGCGAAGGCTTCGCGTGAAGCCACGATCGCCCGCTGCTTTCTCCGCTGCGGGCGCTCAATTGAGGTGGGACATTTAGTCCCACCTCGGAAAAGTATGAAGAGGCGCAGCGGTATAAGGCGCAAAAGTGCTGGAGGCTTACTGCCTCAGCACACGGGGTGAGGTCCCCTTCACCCGCCCGGTTACCCGGTCTCGTCCGCGCTTACGCCCCGCGGACCTGACCCGACCCGACTTAGACTGACCTGCACTCCTCGCCCACCACGCACGCCGGTGGGCCTGGACCCGGGCGCGACCCGTACCCGACTACCCGGCAGCTCTGGGAGAGCTTTCCCAAGAGTGGCTTCTGAGAGAGAGAGAAGCGGGGGGGAGGGTAGAGTAGGTTTTGTCCTCTGATGTAAACTCTGAAGTGTGCAGGCACAGGTAAAGAAGAAGGACCGTGGAAGAAGAAGGAAGCTGAGGGAGACACTGTAGCAACAAGCAGTTTAAGTCGTCTGATTGGAAAATCAGACGACGTCCTGAAGGGAAAAGAAGAAAGAAGGAGGGACGACGTCCTGACTGGAAAAAGAAAAGAAGAAAGAAGGAGATCTGAAGAACAACAGAAGAAGGCGAGGCAGAGGAGAACACAAAAGAACAAGGGAAGAACTGAAAGAAGAAGAAAAAGAGAAGAAGATCTGAAGAAAGGAAAAGAAGAAGAGCAGGACCGCTCTGCAGAAGAAAAAGGAAGAGCAGGAACAGCTGAAAGAAGAAGAACATCACCACTGCAGAAGAAGAACATCACCACTGCAGACAAAGAAGAAGAAGATAACAGAAGATCTGAGACGAGGAGAAGCAAAGAGAAAAGAAGACAACAAATTCTTTCTCTCTCTTTCTTTATTTTTGTAAAAGAAACATGTATATCTCTAGAATACAACTTGCTCCCTGAGTTCGACCTCGGGAACTCTTTTATTTTCCGAGTAAAAAATTTATATATTTGAAATGTTGGTAATAACTGGCTATACTACAACGCTATAACAATAAAACCCGGTTATCTCTGCAGAACCAACGCTTCATTTTGGCGCCGTTGCCGGGGAGCAACGGCTATTCTAGAGGTAAACATTCCTGTTTCTTTTTAATTTCTGATAATCTCCTCTCTTTTGTGTAGAAAACTACAGGAAAGCAAGAAGACAAGCAACCGCACGACAACCACTCCGAGGACAGGTAAATTTTTCCTCTTGCTATTAACCCCTAAACTCTAAAGAGGAAGAAAAGAAAAGAACAAGCAATATAGGGCTAACCTGTCTTCCATACTTAGTAACCATAAAGAGTTGCATGTTTTCAACTCATTAGTCCTGCACACTATTAAGGGTATTTAAGGGCTAACACATTCCTGCTTGAGCCCTAATTACCCAACAAAGGACTAACTGGACCAAGTAGAGCCAACCTAAGATTCAACTTTAGGGTTTTAGAGACACACTACTTAAATCAAGAATGGAGAAAAACCCAATGAAGTGTGCCCAAACCCTTGTCTGAAAATACCTATTCAAAGAAAACCTAAAACAATTGGCTCTCTAAACACTTGAACCCTAAAAGACAAGACCTAAAAGCTCTCAAAGAAAACAAGAGGTAAAGTTGACCCCTTGGGTCAACCAACCTTAAATTAGGTCACTCTTTGCACTTAAAAGACTAAAGTTCAAGTGAAACCTTAAGCACCCTGATCTTAAAATAAAAAAATGGTAGACTTAAGAGGTCAAGATCCCCATTCTGGTCTACCTGGAATCTCAGTGACAAGAGAGGTCGGGTGGGGGAAACCCTGTAACCCGTGGGGACGCTCTACCGTGTAGGGGTCTTCGCGGGACTCTCCCTCTCTGGCTGCCCAGGTAATTCTCAGGTGGACGATCTTTCTGATCAAGGGGTCCATCTGCCCCGAACCTCTATAGTCACCCAACAATTTTTGGGTGTCTTGATTGGGTCCAGCACCTGCTTATCTCATCCAGCCCTTCAGTATTTTTCAGGAGGTCCTTGAAACCTCCTATAGAAATTCACTCTCCCCGAGGCTAAGCCTCGGCTCCTTTGTTTTTGCAGAAATCATTCACATAGCCCCTCTTTCCTCTGATTCTGAACAAAATCCCCTTCTTCCATCTTGATTCAAACTTTGATTCTATATCTTGATTCCACCACCTGATCCAATTATGCAGCCTAATTACCTAGCAAGACTACCATTCAAAAAACCTGAATATCTGAAATCCATGAAAGATAAGATGATTGAGGATGCCCTTGAAATCTATGAAATCAAACCCTCAACACCAGTAGAAAACATTCAGGTTGATGTCCCAACAACCACAGCTTTCATCATAAACTGTGCCCAAATTCTATTGACTGAAATTTCAAAAGGATCAACCCGAGATATGCTCATGACAGGATACATTGAGATGGAAAAATTACACCAATCTGAATACCTTCAATGCTTGACAAATCCTGTACTTTGGGAACAACACCAAGATGCCCTTATGAAACGGGTAGAAATGATGAAATCAGTAGAACAAATTATCAACCAGAAATACCCGTATATACCAGAAACAGAGGATGAACCATCTTGGAACAGTATTAAGGAACAATCCAGTTTCCCAGATCTCGGGCTTGAGGCACAAAGTGGTTGTAAAATCCCAACCCAGATAAAAGACAATGTTGAATTAGGTTGGGATATTGCAGGAGAACACAATGATGACCCAAACTTAGACCATGAATTTCCAAGCCTAGAATTTCAAAACTCCTGCAATAATGAGATCAGAACTGAACCTTCTGAGGGTATAAATTCCGCCCCTTATTTTGATAAGGTGACCCTCGAAGGTTATTCGGACTTAGGTTATAATAATTCTACCCACATCCTAAGCCTAGAACCTAGATCTGAAACTTATTGGGAAGATTATGAGGCCCCTTATGAGAAAGATCAAATTTTTACAGAATATGATTCCGGGCCTCTATTTGATGAATATCCCTCTCCAACATCCTCAGGAAATCTGATCGATTTTTCAGAAAACATGTCAATTTATGATACAGAAACTGAGGAGTTGGATGAGCAAGGTTTTAATGGGGTCTATCCTACCAGCTTAGAGCTTGAACAGAACATCTTTTTGAGCCCAGAATTGACATATAGGATAGAACCCAGTCAGGCTGCTGATTCCACATCTGATGATTTTTGCTGTGGTGGAATTCACGATCATGAATCTCATTTTCGCCAACTCTCCGACAATTTCAGATCTGACTATAATTGCGGAGAGATTCCCCTTCCTGAACATGCCAGGCCTATCTACGACCTCAGTTCACATGACTCTGACTCCGACTCTGAGGTCCTGATTCCCGAGATCACTGATAACACAGAATCATTCCTTTTCGATCCTCAGGAACCAAAAATAGAAAATGCCAAGAGTGATTACAACCAAGAATCCAAATTTTTTCTCGAATCCGATTCCTTTCATCCTACAGACACTCTTCCGACATTTGATAGTTACCCAGAGGACTCTCTACAGAAAACCACCTATCATCTGTTTCTAGAAGAGCCCTCGTACACAATGGCCACCTCGTCCGCACACACAGAACGGATCAAAACCTCTCCCAAACCCCGACCCGCAACCGGACTCAATTTCTATTCAGATTCACCTCTCACCGAGCCGATTGCATTTCCACATCGGGTTTCGAACATTGATCAGACTACATACCATGTTCTATCATTCTCTGATCACCCCTGTAGGGTTCCTGCATCAACCACTGATTATTCTACGAGTCCCTACTTTGACCAGGCTGATTCGACTCAGCCAAACCCTGCGTTTACACTTCCACATCTATCTAAGCTTCATAGTATATGGTGGGTTCCACACCTTTTTATCCACATCTATCAACCCACCAGATTGATTGGGTTTGGGCTGCATCATCAGCCTGTTGATCTGAACAAGCACCTGGTTGGACCAACCAGGCTCTTAATGAAGGTGCTTGTCTTACAAAACTCCGCTGATTTGACCATCCCCTCTCCATCGCATTTCCCGCTTGGCTGAAGGCATCAAATTTAGCGCTCAACGGGAGGCAGCCCATCATTCTCTTTGAAAACCTGAAACTTGTTCTGACAGCTTTTTGCACTTGAAGTTCACACTTTAGGACAGCCGACTCCACCTCAGGTGCTTGCATCTGAGATTAGAAATCGTCCGCAACAGTCACCCCGACCCATTCACTCATCAAAACAGCTATCCTAATGTATGAACTTAGTTGAATAAAAACCCCTAGGTTACAATGAGGACATTGCAAATCTTAGGCATGGGGGGGTATGAAAGTGCAAAAACTTGTAAGAAAAGGTTTCAAACAAAAAATTCACATATGCCAAAAATACCATAAAAATTAAAAAAATTTTCGAAAAAGAATAAGAGGAAAAGAGGAGAAGGAAATTTTGTGAAGGAGAAGGAGAAAAGAAACAAAATGAAAAAGGAGCACAAAATTATGAGAAAAGGTGATAGTCATTAGTAAGGAACTAAGGAATTAACCTAAGTTCTAGACCTCATTCAAGAAAATAACTGAGAAGTGCACAATGAGATTAGTAAGAATGCAAACCTTAGGCATTCTTGAATAGACTCTTAGTACCCATTAAGATCTGGACACTCCTCAAGAGGTTGAGGAAAATGAAAAGCTGAAGTATTAGGTCTAAGGCTTAGGAAGTATTTGGCCTCGTTAACTAATTTTTGGTTTACGGGACTCAGTAACCTAAGCACCCTAACCTCACACACAGCCTGGTTCAGTAAGCGTAAAAATCAGAATCACGCAGAAGCGTCGCAAAATTCTGAAAAGAACACCTAGAATAGGAGCGGCCGATCAACACAAGTTGATTTGGACGAGTTCCCAACGCGGAGAGGTGGGAAATCCCCTCGAAGATGCGTAACAAAATATCATCTCCTCGGTGCTTGTCTCTTAGGATATTTACATATCCTACTAGGGGCATGTAAGCACTCTGCTGGTTCAGATTCCATGGATGGCATTATCTCGAAGTGTCAATTGCCAGGGTCTGGATTCGGCCACGGAACACCATGGATGGGATTATCTCGAAATCACAATAGCCAGGGTTCCGGGGGTTGCCATGGGTGGTGCTATCTCGAAGCATCGATCGCCAGGAACCCTTGAGGATTGATGATGGGAGCAAGGAATCTGATACAGACCGTGTTGAAAAGCCAATCCTAGGCTAGAACTAAAAAGAAAAAGAGAGAGAAAACTCTCCAAACAGAAAAACTTTCTATCTCTCTCTTACAAAACGTAC
Source organism: Thalassia testudinum (assembly GCA_037157565.1). Classification (NCBI taxonomy): domain Eukaryota; kingdom Viridiplantae; phylum Streptophyta; class Magnoliopsida; order Alismatales; family Hydrocharitaceae; genus Thalassia; species Thalassia testudinum. The sequence goes on from JAZHRO010000031.1 coordinate 64,263,029, forward strand.
TGCGAACTGAGCCAGGGCTAAAATCATTTCAAGCACGGGTGCTTTAACCACAAAGTCCAATAAACCTTAGGTTAGTTCTTGTGGACCTTAAAAACCTTTGCTAAAGACTGAGGCTAAGGCTAGACAGATTTGGATCTTGATTGGTACTAGAGTACCTTTTAGGCCTATGGTCAGCATTCTAACCTAATCTATGCTCAAATAAAAAAGGGCACTTATCTAAAACTATTAAAAACTTCATGGTCTAGAACAAGGGTTGAAACCTTAAGTTTTTGCTAAGGGACTAGCAAAGGCTAGGCATGGGGGTATGATGAGAACCTCATCATGAGCCATAACTAGCTCATTTTGACCTAATATAAAGGATAAAAGCTCCTACATAACTCAAGGAAAGGCTTAACTCAGAGAATTCTGAGTTTAAGGAGAAAACAAGTCATAAGGGGTAAAAATGCAATTTTACCAGTATAATCTGCATACAGGGTAATTCAGGGCCCAAACATAGGTCAAAGCAACTTAATAAGAATAAAAGTGAGATGAGATGATCTAGCAAGGGCTACAGCAATTCCAAGAAACTAAATGATAATCTGTAACCCTAAAACAACCCACTTCAATTCACGAGGTTCGAGGCAAAGTAAAAATAGAATAAACCCTCTAAAATTCATAGAAAAATAATTTGTAGGGTTTAGAACCTTCAATTTGGCCTTCAGAACCCCTTTTGACCTACATTGAGAACCATGCCCAATTAATAACTTAATTTGGGTTTTCGCATAAATTGACCGGTCAAACAAGGTTTAATATAGAAATGAAATTCACCATCAGATTCCTTAGGTCCTAATTAGTCATGTATAAAAACTTGAGCCTAAGAAGAAACCTCCTTGACCAACTTTACACTTTGGTCCTCATATATTTACTTTTTGGCCCTCAACTCTTGAACCCTCGCATTTTGGCCCCTAACTCTCCTTCGTTCTTTGCGTTCAGGTCCCCCCTGCAAAACTTGCCAACACCATGCTCCGGCGACCTTGCGCGGAGCATGGCGCCGCGCAGGGTGAGGGGGAGAGCCTGGCAAGTAAACCAGGGGTGCCCTGCGTCGTCAGCCGTCGCAGGGACACCCCCCTGGTCGCTGTAGCCCACCATACCGGCCGTGCGAACGCACGGACGGTATGGGTTTTCGTCTCCGGCCATCCTCCGGCGAGGGAGACACGTCGTCTCCCTCCGCCTTCCTCCCTGTTTTGATCCCTATAAATACCCCCCGTCACTCCACCGACCTCGGCAGCTGGGATCTGACGGAGAAAACCCCCAACTTTCCTCTCCTCTCACTCCGGCAGACGCCCACCAGCTCCGGCGGTTCCTCCTCCTCTTCGCTCTGCCGCAATACCAGCAGCAGAGACTTCTTCCCCTGCTCTTCCTGCGCCATGCCGTACCCAGCTGGCGCATCTCCGGCCCTCTGCTCGCCACCGCCCCTTCCCCTGGGCATCTTCTTCTCCGGCGACAGTCGATACGACTGTCGCCCTGCCCCGGCCCCTTTCGTCTCCGTAGCTAGGTCAGAACTCCTCCCCATCTCCCCCTCTTTCTTTTCCTCACTGTCTTTTATTTGATTAAACCCTCGACCGCTCCTGTCCACCGTCACCCCCTTCATCTCCGGCCATCCTCCGGCGAGCCGCTCCCATCACCCCAGCATCCCACACGACTCGCCGACCACCGCAGAACCTCCGCCTCCTCACCCTGATCAACCCCCGCCCTTCCACTTCCCCCACATCACCCTCTGCAACCCCACCGAACAAACCCATCCTCCGACCCACAGTCCGACCTAGGGCAGCCCTTGCACGCCGCCCCACGCCTCGCCACCACCCACACGAGCTTCGCCGCACTCTGGCGAAGCTCCCGGCACCTTCTGATTAGGCCGAGAGGCCGTTTTGCTGTGAACAGGCCACCCGACCTCCGCCGCCATTGCCGTGCAGAAGGAGCTGCTTCCGCCTGCAGCTGCAGGCGCGCCACGCCCAGCGCCACGCCCAGATTCGACCCCCAGGCCTTGCGAGGCATTTCGACAAAACATCAGGCTCGCAGCTGGGGCGAAGGCTTCGCGTGAAGCCACGATCGCCCGCTGCTTTCTCCGCTGCGGGCGCTCAATTGAGGTGGGACATTTAGTCCCACCTCGGAAAAGTCTGAAGAGGCGCAGCGGTATAAGGCGCAAAAGTGCTGGAGGCTTACTGCCTCAGCACACGGGGTGAGGTCCCCTTCACCCGCCCGGTTACCCGGTCTCGTCCGCGCTCACGCCCCGCGGACCTGACCCGACCCGACTTAGACTGACCTGCACTCCTCGCCCACCACGCACGCCGGTGGGCCTGGACCCGGGCGCGACCCGTACCCGACTACCCGGCAGCTCTGGGAGAGCTTTCCCAAGAGTGGCTTCTGAGAGAGAGAGAAGCGGGGGGGAGGGTAGAGTAGGTTTTGTCCTCTGATGTAAACTCTGAAGTGTGCAGGCACAGGTAAAGAAGAAGGACCGTGGAAGAAGAAGGAAGCTGAGGGAGACACTGTAGCAACAAGCAGTTTAAGTCGTCTGATTGGAAAATCAGACGACGTCCTGAAGGGAAAAGAAGAAAGAAGGAGGGACGACATCCTGACTGGAAAAAGAAAAGAAGAAAGAAGGAGATCTGAAGAACAACAGAAGAAGGCGAGGCAGAGGAGAACACAAAAGAACAAGGGAAGAACTGAAAGAAGAAGAAAAAGAGAAGAAGATCTGAAGAAAGGAAAAGAAGAAGAGCAGGACCGCTCTGCAGAAGAAAAAGGAAGAGCAGGAACAGCTGAAAGAAGAAGAACATCACCACTGCAGAAGAAGAACATCACCACTGCAGACAAAGAAGAAGAAGATAACAGAAGATCTGAGACGAGGAGAAGCAAAGAGAAAAGAAGACAACAAATTCTTTCTCTCTCTTTCTTTATTTTTGTAAAAGAAACATGTATATCTCTAGAATACAACTTGCTCCCTGAGTTCGACCTCGGGAACTCTTTTATTTTCCGAGTAAAAAATTTATATATTTGAAATGTTGGTAATAACTGGCTATACTACAACGCTATAACAATAAAACCCGGTTATCTCTGCAGAACCAACGCTTCATTCTACTCTACTTAGTTTTCACTGAAGTTTTGTCTTGGGTTCTGTACTTAGGTGTTAATGAGCAGTTGGGTGCAGCGGCTTCTGTTGGTTAGACTTTCGTGGAATCGGGTCCTACTTGAGGAGACGGTCCATACTAAGCCAGTGGCTCTCTTTACGCTGTTAGAATTTTATTTCCTACCTTTTTGGTAGTTGTATGAGACTCTCTTTAATTTCTACTTTAAGGTGAATTTCAATTATATTGTCAGCACTTTAGTTTTTCTTTCATTTAGTGCTTTATGAATGAATGTTGACTATTGATGTTTTGTGGCTCTATGTTGGGTGACTGCGATCTTATGGGTATTCGTGCTAGTTATTAGCACACAGCGACCCTGGTTTCGTCAGTTGGTGGGACTTGGGTCATCACAAAAACTACTGTAACTCATTACATTGTTGAAATGGTTGGCTAAGGACACAATTTCAATGCTTTCATCAGTGAATTCAACCTGGATTTATATTGAAAAAATAAGTTCCACTTTTTGTGTTGCAAAATGCTTATCAAGAAAGACCAAGATATAACAAGTCAAATTTGTAATATGTGTGCCAATCTTCGCAATAATTGAGAAAAGATTCTAGATAAGGATGAGGTGATCCTTGTGATACCAAGTTAGATATGCTTCATTAACTGATGGGAACACCATCATGAGCCATAACTAGCTCAATTTGGTCTGATCAAGTTAATAAAAGCTCCTACATAACCATTAGAGGGTCATATATGCAAAATGTTCTGTTTTGAGAAGATAAGAAACTAGGGTTATTTCTTCAATTTTAATAGCATTCCATAATTACAGAATAACCATGGGGTATTTCAGGAGTGTATTAAAGGTCATATGGTCATTAATGTCTAATAACTGGGTCCATGCAGAATGAAACAGGTTTTCACATATTTCAAGAATTAATGGACATCTGAATCGTAAAAGCAGACCTGCTTAATTAACTAGGGATTTGGTTAGGATAAAATTCATCTAAACCTTCTCAAAATCATAGAAAAATATTCTCTAAGATTTGGTATCCTTGATTTGACCTTCTGAACCCAATTTGACCTAAAATAGAGTCAGATAGAAAATTATCCTAATTTAGGTTTTTACATAAATTACCTAGTCAAACTTATTCAAAACCTAAGTCTGACTTCACCATTAAATTCCTTGGGTCCAAATTAGGTTTGTACCAAAATTTGACCCCAATCTGAGATTATTTCCACCTAATTTGCATTTTGATCCAAATCTTACTCTTATTATCTCAAATGGCCCCTCAACTTTTGAAATCCTTACAAAATGCCCCCTAACTTATTCATATTCTTTGCAGATTAGTCCTTGTTGCCATTGGAGGTCAACCGACCACTAGGCAAACTTTCACTGAGCTAAATCCTACTTTAATGGCAATCAAATCCCACCAAATTTGGTGGGATTGATGTTCACACTTGGAGAAACCTATTGGGACAAATCCTAACTCCTAAAACCCTTTGATTCATGCGTGCAAATGTATGGAATCAATGGGTGCTTCTTGATTTCTTAAAGAGCAAATCAAAGCTCTTTCCTGATCTAGAGCCCTCTTTGGAGCTCTATTTAAGCCCTAGAAGTCCTGCCTTACCTCCTTAGCAAGTTTTGGCGAGAGAATCCTCTTCCTCCTCCCTCTCCGGCCACCAAAAACTCTTACTCTAGTGACCTCTCTCCGTCCTCCTCTTCCGGTCGTCCAACCATCAAATTGGACGGCCGACCATCTTCCTCACTTCATAGCGGTCGTCGCCAGCCAAAGCACGACTGCCATCTCTGCCTCCTGCACCATCTCGGCCTCGCCATCCTCTTCTCCTTCTCCAGCTCCGGTCAAGCCATGACCAGTGCTCTCCATCCCTCTACCTCTCCTCAAATCCCCTCTACTTCTTCCTCTCCTCTACATCTCTTTCCCCGTACTCACAAACCACTCACAATGCACTGTCACCTGCACGGCCTTCATCTTCCACGCCTTCGACGATGCTCCGGCATAGCCTCCAGCCCACTACACTTCATCAAACACCTCGATGCCACCTCCACAAACTTCACCGTGCCACCCTCGTCGAATGCCCTCTTCTAATTTAGGCTTTTATCCACCAAAGCACCTCACCGACCACCGTCACTTGCACACACCTTCCTCGAGGTTGTCAGGCCTACTCACGACACCACACACCACACCATTGCCACCAACGCATTCTCCAGTTCATTGTGAAGATTTTGAACACATTTGACGTGATCGTGAGGCCGTATTCTTGCTTTTAGGTGACTGACCGGAGCTCCTCCACAGCCCTCGTCTTCTCCGATCCCGTTTGCTCATCTCCAGCTCCTAACTCATCCAACTGCAAATTGCAGTTGATGTGGAGCCTTCATCTGCAGTTGTCCAGGCAGCTAATCAAAGTCATCAACTACGTCTTCTGCCCCAATTGGAAGCTCAACCTCCTGTTGCTGCTATGTGAGGAAGCCTTTGTGGGATGTCCCACATCGTAGATTAAGGACCTCCCCGCAGCGTAGAAAAGCCAAAATTCGCAGATGCTTATCGCCTCTGAGAGCTCCGGGGTGAGGTCCCACTTGCACACTCCATCGCATGTGCCCTCGCCCGCGCTCACGCCACAGGGGTCTGGGCCCTGATCCAATTACCTGGCCACCCAGGTTCGGTCTAATCTGTTTGTTTTGAGAGAGAAAAGAAGAAAGTGAGAGAGAGAGCGGGGGAGGGTTTTGCCCTTCACACCTATTCTCTATGCTCAGCCGATTTGAGGAGGCCTTTGCCTCTGTGTTGTGCCGTGCTGTGCCTCTTCCTTAAGGCAAGATGGAGAGAAGAGGCTTTTGACTCTTTTGTGGAGCTGTGTTCTGCTGGTTCTGAAGATACTGTTGCATCATTTAACTTGGTTGACGAGGAATATTGGTTGATAATCACTATTGATGCATTTGATATATTTGAAGCTTAACATTAAAAGGGTTAATTGGTGATTCAAATCATCATTTTAACCCATTATTTTTGCACATTGGTACTTGAATTATTGATATATCATTCTTGAATAAGTTTGGTTGCAATTGCTTATATCTTTCACTTAGAATTGTGATCTTGAGATTGATTTGCTGATTGCTCCCTATGTTTGACCTCGGATTTCCATTCGAGCATAAATTTTATTTGTTTTCGCACTTTTTCGGCTATACTGCAACGTATCATTTTTAAAGCACCGATTCAGAGCGATAAACATTTTGGCACCGTTGCTGGGAAGCAACGCACAATTTGATCTCTTGATTACGATTCCTAACTTGACACTAACAACATTTATCTCTTTTGATTGTGATTTATGCAGGGATTTAGCCAAGGAGCAAGATCAACCGCGCAACAGCCACTCTAGGGGCAGGTAAACTGTAAATCCATTTTCATTAAGCCCCTGATTCTGAAAAGCGAAAAGGAAAGAAATCGATTAGGACCAACTTGCATTCTATTTTTAGACTAATCATCACAAGTTGCCTAATTTGATACATTTTCAGAAACATCCCAAACCTGATTCTTGCACCTATTTAGGGATTTAAGACACCTAGGGCTATGATGAGAAGACTCATCATGGCTCTTAAATACCCCTAATTAACTAGTTTCCCTAGTTAATTAGCTAGGAATATGTCTATTTAGGGTTTAATTATGATATAAGTGACAATATATTAAAGGATCATAAAATAAGTTACTAATGCTAAATTAAATGTCAATTAATGTTATTAATAATTTAAATAATAATTTGGACTCAAATTATAAATATTTAGCTACCTAATTAATATTTAATTTAACATTATAAATATTTAACACTAAGTATGTAATAACTTAAGTAACTTAGTCAATTAAATAAATAAAATGTATAATATATAATAACTTAAGTAACTTAGTCAAAAATGTAAATTCAAGGTATATATATAATATTTATCTAATTTATAATCATATATAAAAAATTTAAAAAGAATTAAATTAAAATAAGCCTTGAAAACCTCAATTTATGTTTTAGTCCTTAGGTTTCTATTTCCATTGAGTCCTTTTATTTAGTTTAAGTCCTTAGGAATTCTTGCGTTTACGACTCTGTGTACACTGACGTCTTCTTCCACTTATTCTTCTTCCTTGCACTGGATGGTTGAGAGCATTCGGTCACCACAATGCTCGATCACCGCCCATCCCTCGCCTAAACTCCTTCGCTGCTTCTCCAGAGCTTTCGCTCACCTTCCTCTTCCCATCCGATGGATCGGATGAAGCTCTAATCCTATTTAGGATATGAAGCTCACCGGCGTCGGAGACAACGCCGGTGGTTACCTTGCACTTAGACCCTTTCTTGTCTAGATACAACCCCCTCTACCTTCACCGCAACCTATAAATAGCTGTCCACCCCTCTGATTTAAGCAGTTAGCTCCCTACCTCCTTCCCCCAACTGTAGCTAACTAATAGGCTATTCTCTCCTACTTTGACGACCTATCACCACTTCCACACACTTTCTTGAACCATTTCCACCTGCTGTCGAGCTTCGACGTCCTCTGCCGCACCTCTAGACAAAGCATTGACTCTAGACTCTGCTTCCACTTCACGAATTCGCCCGCCAGACTTCTTCCCCTTCCCTCTGATTTCCTCCTCAGTTACGACCGATGACGGAGATCTCTCTGCCCATTCGTCTAAGTAACAGTAGGTTAGGCAAGTTAGAGTAGGTTAGTTTGGTTAATTAGGTAGTTTAGTTAGGATAGATGCTAAATTTTTCTGCCATCTTGTTCAGCTCCGGTGAGCTCGTTGAGCTCGTTTGGAGCATTCTTTTGTCTTTTTAATTTGCTGAGCACCTTCCTTTTCATTTCACGATTCCATTTCTTGTTATTTCATTTACTTTTATCAGCTTATGCACCTAGTCCACCTCCCCCTTCACCAACAACCTCTGCTATCCATGGCGGAGGTCAACGGTGTAATTCACACTCAATTGGGGCCCTCCGTCGCTTTAACATCACATAAGGGCCCCGTTCGACTTACTAATTAGCTAAATAAACATATGTATACAAAATGCCTAAATCACCTGAACCTCTTGAGCTTGCTGTCAATGGCAACTCCGGAGGAGTTTTTCCACCTAATTAGTCACTTGTTCACCATCGCCTCATTGTACTGAGCAGTTCCCCTCATCCAATTTTGAGGGAGATCAGTTCCTGAGCTCTGTCAAACTCAAGTTGTAATTTCACTGAATTCTTGATAAATTCAGTGTCAAGTTCTTCAATTGATGAATTTGTTGTTTTCTTGAGATTCCTTATAACCTCAGGAGCTTGTTTAGACCACTCACAGTCTATTTTGTGGAGTTTTCAACTCTAGACACTTATTTCTTAGTTCACCGCAGCTCCAATGAGCTTCGGCAAACCAAATCCGAGCTTCAGCCATTGTTAGATCCTCTAGAGCTCCAGATCACTTCTCTTGGGCCTCAGGATCAAGGATCCAAGCTCTTTAGCGTGTTTCATTGATCTAAGCTCCTTATTGAGCTTTATCTTCTCCAACTCCGCCGGAGTTGGAGAAGCTTATCTATTGAGGTGTTAAGTTTGGAAACAGGTCCGTAAGTATCAGAAGAACCTAGGGAATTTGTTCTAGGTTTTTATCTGTAGTGGCAATCTCTGATTGTTGTCAATGAACAAACCACTTTTAGATCTCAGGTGGCGACACCTAAAACCACTTTTAAAGTCATCAAGACTCTAATTTGATGCGTGGAATCAATTCCTTAGGATGATGTGATCTGAATTAAGCCGTCAATTGAAGTTTAAGGATTCTGTTTGTGAAAATCAATTTCTGAGCTATAATGGTCAACCCTAGAATGAACTTGAGGGTTAGAAGTTTGATTCCTTGATTTTATGGATTGATTGAGTTATTGGGTTGAATTGGAGTACATTATGATTGAATTTAATGTGTTTAACTGAGGATTGAGAAAGTTTCTAAGGTCTGAGCAGTTTGGGTTCATTTGAACCCAACATCGTTCTTAAGTGTTTTTGATGAAATTAGAACTCAATCCCTGCCCAAATCAATTGTTTTTAGCCTCTTGATTCAGTTCAGACTTCTTCTTGAGGTCTTTATCTTTCGGTTGACCTGATTGGAGTTCAATTCTGAGCTCTGGATACTGAGAACGAAGCTTCTCCACTTTTGGTGTCTCCTAAGCCTCTTCTAGACTTCATACCTACTCCATGTGGCATGGAATGACTCACTAAAGTCATCCAAGCCTTCAGTTAAAGGCAAAATTTCCTTCTGTAGGTCAAGAGACTTGCTATTGTCGTTTTTGTAGTTGTTCCAGCCATGGCGGACAGCCATGTTTATCCATGAAATCTTTGGATTAATGATGATTCAAACACCAAATTGGTGTTCCAATTAGGTAGAGCACCTGAAGAGCTCTCGATCGAGCTTTGGAACGCTCAATTTGGCCCAGCTAATCACTGGGAATCATCAATTGAAATTTGGTTTGGGGCGCCCGAACTTAGTAATCGACTTTCTGTGACATCTAGTCAAGCACTAACAATAAAGCATTGTTGTCGAGTTTTAATCCTCAGTAATGGCACTAAAAAAATGAAGCGATCGACCGCAGTTCGTATAAAAAACATCATTGTTGTAGTATATGTCACAAATATAAACTGTTGTCGCGTCAATTTTATTTATTTACTTAATTTTTACTAGTTTATTCCAGGTCATTCACTGGGAGGTAGTTATTGATATACATCACTCTCTTATACATCACTCTCTAAGTGTTAATCATGCTAAATCGGGGTTTAAAAAGTGTTACGTTGTAATATAGCCGAGATAGCGTTGAAAATAAATATAATTTTATTACTCAAAAAATGTTCCGAGGTTGGACACAGGGAGCAAATGGAATTTACACACTAATCTCAAACAATTAATGCAAACTGAACACATAATACTACTCAAAAACTAATTAGGAGTGTAGAGCATCAGTATATGAAGAGTAAACATAATTGTAGACAAAATAATAGTTACTCAAATTGACTAAAGAAAGAAATAGGAATTTAGACGTCTGATTTTACAATCAGACGTCTTAAATGACTTGTGCTACAGTTCTTCTCCTTCTTTTCTTCTTCTGATCTCTCTCTGATTTCTCTTTTCTTCTTCTTCTTCACCTCTTCTTTAGGCTTTCTTCTCTTCTTCTTTTCCTTCTTCCTTTGCCTTTGTGAGCCCTCTCTTCTTTTTCCTTCTTCCTTTGCCTTTGAGAGCCCTCTCTTCTTCTTTCTCTTCTTTCTTTCCTTAGCTTTCTTTGTCTTCTCCTTCCTTCTTCTTCTCTTTCTCTACCTTCTGCCTTTGGCCTTCTCTGAGGTCCTTCTCTTTCTCTTCTTCTCTTCTTCTGCTTGACCTCCTCTTCTTCCTCTAAATTGCCTAAGTGTTGGAGCCAAACTCTCCAGGGAAAAAACCCCCCTAACCCTGCGCAGCTCTCCTCTCTCCTTCTCTCTTCTCTATTTCAGTCTCGCTCTCGCAGAGCCTTTAGTCGGTCGGGTAATCGGACCTATCGCAGACCCGGGTCTAGGCTCACCGACATGTGTGGTGAGCGAGGAGTGTAAGGTCAGGTTGGGTAGTCGGGTAAGCTAGGTCCACGGGTTATGTCGCGGATGAGTCCGGTGAAGGGGCGGGAGGAGGACCTCACCCTCAGTGTTGGAGGCAAACAACCTCTTTCACTTTTTCCTTTTATGCGGGTGCAGGAGCCTTTCCACTTTCGAGGTGGGACTAAATGTCCCACATGTCTTCCATGCACCGCAGCAGAGAGGGTCTTCGCACTTGCAGGAGCCGCAGAGTCTCTTGACTCCAATTGAAGGCCTGGAACCGTGCGTGAGGTGATTCCACACAGCCTGGGACTGAAGCCTAGGCGTAGCAATACCTGGGCGTAGCTTCAAGCTTCCTTCAAGCTCAGCAATAATGGCGGACCATGGCCAAATATCTGAAATCAAGAACAAGGGCCTTATGGCCGCATCAGAACGTTCAACAGTATCGTCGTGGCACAACGAATGTAATGGTGGCTGTGGCATGAAGAGAAGGTGGCTATGGTGGCCGGACGGTGACGGTTTTGGCTAGTGAAAGTGGGTCAGTTCGGGGAGGTATTTGGTTAGTCGATGGAGTGATTGGATTGGGGGGAAATGATCAGGGAGTTGCGGTGGAGGTTGTAGGGTGGTCGGCGAGGTGGATGAAGGTGTGTAGCGATGGGATCACCTCGCCAGAGGAGTTGCCGGAGATGGAGGAGGTGATGGTGGTTAGTTGCGTTGGTTGGTGGTTTTGGGAAATAGAGAGAGAGGGAAAGAAAGTGTGGGAAAGAGAGAACTTAAGAAACCCAATCAAAGGACGAAAGGGCAAAGGAATCCCACGCCGGTATGGTTGCCGGACGTGGGGAAGATGAATCCTCCGTAGAAGAGGTGGCGGCGAAGACGGGGTAGGAACGATGTCGGCCGGTATTGCACGATGCGGAGGACTGTGGTGGAGACAACCTTGCCACTAGTATTGTCATTAGGTGATGGGAGAGCTAGGGAGAAGCCACCGGAGCTTTCGGAGGGTTGTGGCTTGAGGGGAGAGAAGAATGGAGGGGGAACTGACCCAATTTCAAGCTGGGAGAATGCGGGAGGATCGGGGGCTTCTTAAATAAGTCTTCAGAGAGGGTTTTGCGCTCAGAAGCTGCTTCCAAGCAAGGCAGGTTCACCGGATATGGAAGCTCTTCAAGAGACCCAAATCTCCCATGCATTCGCACGAGAGATTGGGAGAGAATCAGGGCTTATGAATGGGTTCATATTGGAGGGATTTTCTCAGAGAATCTCCCTTCCAATTTTGGAGGGGATTCCCTGAGCAATCAAGGAGAAACCTCCTTTCAAAGGTTGCCGGAGTAGGATTCCTCTATGATAATGGTGGAGGAACCTATTTGTGAAGACGACAAAGAAGTTAGGGGGCTAAATGCAAGGGTTTTTGAAAGTTAGGGGTAGAAATGTAATCAGACAGGACCTTTTTGCAAACTAGGTCAAGATGAATTTCCCTTAGGTCCAAATTTTGGTACAAACCTAATTTGGACCTAAAGAATCCAATGGTGAAGTTGGATTTTGGGTTTGACCTCGTTTGACTGGAAAATTTATGCAAAAATCGAAATTAGGGTAAATATCTGTCTGAGACCCCATTCTAGGTTAAGATGGATTCTAATGGCAAAATTGAAGGTACTAAACCATAGAGAATATTTTTCTATGATTTTTAGAGGGTTTAGATGAATTTTATCTTAACCAAAACCTTGGTTAATCAAGTGGATTTGTTTTTAGGGTTCCAAAAGTCATTTAATTCTCAGATCTCACACAAACCCTTTTCTATCAAATCAAACTCACTTGTTATTTTATTAAGACCATTTGTCCTTTGTTTAGCCCTTGAGAAAACCTGTGGTTGTACTACATTGGTAAAATTATAATTTTAACCCTAGTTTCTTGTTTCACTCTCAGAATGGGTGTGCAGTGAATTTTGACATTCAGTTGGTTATGTAGGAGCATTTATTCTCTTCATTGGGTCAAAATGAGATAGCTAGGGCTCATGATGGTATTCCCATCACTAAGTCCAATATTATTCTCTAATTCGAAAAAGTTTGGTTTTATGTACAAATATGGATGAATGAATTAATAAATGAAAGAATGAAATAATTTATGTATAAGAGAATGAATTAAAATGCTTGCAAACATCTATTTAAAAATAAGCAGCAAATACTTTAATTAAATACTATATACTATCTATTTACATGTTATAATAACAATGCTTACATATCTATACAATGATATGGTATAATATGTAGCATACTAACTTAATTTAATATATTAACACCTATAGTAACATATATAGTATGTACAATGACTTTTATAAACGTCGCTAAACCTTAGGAAAAAGTATATACATAGGCTAAGGTAAAAATAGGATCTATAGTGACATTTATTTTATATACAGTGACCTACTTATCTGTCACTAAAGCTCACAAGTTATTTATATACATATATGAGCCCAAACACTCTATACACTAACGTATACTATGTTATTATATTATTTATCTACAGCATACTATATATACTTTATACTTGTATATATACATTATATATATACACATACATATATACAATCATTCTTCTTCTTTCTCTTCTGTTGTTCCTCTTTTCTCTTCTCTATCACCCCTTGGTAATTAAGACCCATGATTAGTGCTCATTAATAAAAACTTAGGTTCTTAATTGGCTGGCGACCCTTTTGAAGGATAAACAGCACCCTCAACGGGTGCGACCAGACCTCTACTTAGGTCACCCTGATTTGTTAATTAGCCCATTGATATCGTATTATGCCTAATATTGGGCCCACACAAGCCCATGCATAATGCTAGGCTCCCAGCCTGCACGGCACTCAAATCTCATTTCAAACCATTGTCAATGCTCATAATATGCTCGAGGGAAGGGGTATTGGTTTCGGGTGCCTGGCGCCTGTGACGACTAGGAAGAGAGGGGAGTAAAAACAATTTATAGCACCGTAGGGGCTCTCACACCCACGATGTGGAGCTATGTTAGTGCAACCTCAACGTCGAAATCTCGGCGCGCATGTGTGAATTTCGTGATTTTGGCCCTCGATTTGAGGGCCATAAATTATTATAATTTCAAATTAAATTATAAGGTATTAAAGTATTTACATAGGGCTACATGATGGTATAATTTATTTTCACAATTAATTATATTTATTATATAAATAAATTAGTCAAAGTTTACAGTTTATTTATACTGTTAATTAGGTTTATTCCTTAATTTCAAGTTAAATTAGTTAATTAATGATCTAATTGACCTATTATAGTAGTAATACATATAAAAAAGTATATAATACATATTTTTATTCTATTTTACACTATTTATTTTAGTTTATTTACATTTAAATAGGTGAATTCAACGTGTATAAATATAATTTAAGTTATAAATAGTATAATATATTATAAATATATCTATATTAGCTTAATTTACTTAAAATACAATAATATAATGTACAATATAAGTTAGTTCAGTTATAACTTAAATTACTAATTTATTTTAATTTAATCTAATAACTTAGCTAGTAACTTAATAAATAAATTATTTATTATATATACATAATTAAATTATGTTACGGGGTTCATTATGTACATAATATATATATAAACATATATACATAGTATAATTAGTAATTACATTTATATACAGGGTTTTATATATTTACTTAAGTTATAATGGTTATAAGTTAATATAAATAGTAGATAATTATATAATTAGGTTATGTACAGTTTAAATAATCTTAAATATATAAGTTACAATATAATATATATATATAAGTTATTTACACCTATTATACATCTATTTTACAATATATACATGTATAACTTACTATGTAGCTTATATTTACAAGTATATACCTAGTATATATGGTATTTTTGAGTATTTTTGGGTCTTTCCTTCTTTTTATGGGTTTTATATATTTTGTAGAGATAGGGGATGAGAGAGAAAGAAAGAGATGAGAGAGAGTGTGTGTTTTTGGGGTTTTTATATATTAGTTTCTTTTATTAAGTTAAGAGGTATATTGAACTGTCGACCAGTATGTTCTACTAAACTGGAGGTTTAGATGACCTCAAAACTTAGTGTACACCTAGAAATATACCTAATCTTCACCAGAACAGGTTTATTTTATTTTTTGGATTGTTTAAATCATTTTATTTATCTATAAAGATAGCATATTCTAGGCCTTAGAGAGAATTTCTAATGAGAACCTAAGGCACTAGAATCCTAATCTAAAGGTTGGATAAGCAGTGAAAACAATCAGATATGCTCTATAGAATCAAAGAGGTATGTTCCAGCTATTAAACATGATTTTCATCTAATTTCTTCTTTAAATTGTAGATTTGGATAGTTGGATACATAAGCTAGCTGACAATAAAGATTTAAATCGCAATATAAGCAATCCAAATGCAATTTAGAATCAATATCAGTACATGGATGCTTGTCTAAATTATGTACAACACTGAAAACATGTCAACTAATTACAACAACTAAAATCCTAGCCTATTGTCCTTCTGATAAGCCAAAATATCCTACAGCTGCTAAAATAGTAGCTATAGGATCTGCTACTGCTGTTGAAGCCCAATTTAGATCATCTAAATTGAATTCAGACGTCTTAAATGACTGTCAAAGGCTGCTTCAGTGCATCAAAACATCCATCCAGCAGCTGGAGAAAGATCTGATATCAAATTTAGTATGAATTTTCCCAGACCAGACTTAAGAAAGTCTGATAAGGGATCATGCATATTGAATTTGAGTCATGATTTTGAGTTAATATCAATTTGTATCAAATGGGAGTTGGAAAATCCATGGAAATGTAGCTGCTGAAGCAACACTTTAATGTGTTGAATTAGGATTCAAAACCAAAACACTAAAAAACCTTAAGATCTGATAAGGCTTGAAAATCATTTCAAAATCAATTTAAAGTGTTAAATCTTCATGAAAAACTCTTAAATGGCACTCTCCACTTGAAATTAGAGAAAGAACACTAATCTAGCCCCTTCCTTATGCTATAAACAACATGAAGGAAGACATTAAATTAGTCAATTTATTCCAAAAACTTGAATCCCAAACCTCTGAAACCTTAAGGGATATCAAAATTCCTTAGGTTAAAAATCAGAATCTCACTCAAAAACAACTCACAAATACTAGGTAGAGCCTCAAATCAACAAAGTTTATTCTCCTTGGCTCTGCCACACATTGAAAACCATCTAAATCTCCAATTAAAACCACATTCAACAATGGCTCATCTGAGGAAGAATCTATCATTAAAATCATCTCAGATTCACTACCATGGACCGAATAACACAAAAATATATCAATTCACTCGATAAAAAATCCTTAGAACTGAAATGGATCAAAATATCACGATCTTGGATTGAAGATCAAATTAAAATCAGATCAAGCGAACCGATTTCATTTTAAATCAAGATCAGGGAACTTTGTGGGTTTTTGAAATGAATGGGAGACCCCTAGATGGATTTGAGTGCAAATCCTCATCTCAAAACTTGAGAGCAATGAGATGAGGGTTTGACTCCAAATGGATGGGTGGATTATGGATTAAAATTCAAGGCAAATTAGAAAGTGAAATGGGAATATGAAGAGGGAGAAAACAGTGATCAGTGGGGGGGTGAAATCATCTCCTCTTATCTGAAATGATAATACTAGGTGGAGTGTGAATTTTACTCTAAATCTACTTCTAAGCTAACTAACATCACACAATCAGATCAGAACAAATCTATGTCTAATTTGTACTCCTAAATTACTCTAATTATCACTACAACTACTCTAGAAAGCATTAAATCTAATATATGAAAGTAGTAAAAATCTACTCTAAGGGAGGAATGGGATTCCTGGGCTGCAGCTGGTCACTGTAGCGACGAAGTTGACGAGGGAAGCTACTTCTGTCACCAGCAGCCGATGAATGGGGGAGGGAACTGGAGGTGGATGAAAGGATCACTCAAGGTGGAGGGAGCGATAGGCGCACATGCGATCAGGTGAGGTGCTTAGGTAGAGTGATGAGTGAATCAGGCCACCTCATGGTGGGATTAGGCAAATAGGGTGTGGGCAGCAGTGATTTGAGGAGAGGAGCGTGCATAATCCTAGGCCAAAAGTGGACCATAGGATCAGATCTAGGCGAGGTGGTGATCGCACGCACCAAGTCGAGTAAATGTTCGAATCAAAGAGAGCCACAGATCGAGCAGTTCAAGGGAAAGACAGCTACGATTGTTGGAGTTCTTCGTAGTGAACAGTGGTCCGCGAACTACAGGTGCTGCGTAGGCTCTATTGGTGTAATTGTGAGGAACACCCCTCACGAAGAGGTAGAAAAAGTGTAAGCAAGCCCATAAGTGGTTAGGAAAGATTACAGAATGGTCCTTCTGCCTTACAAAGGAGTCCTTGGAGGTTTTTTCAATTAATGAAATGTGATATGTGAAGGGCCTAAATGTGAAACTCTAATTTCAAGGCCCTAATGCTGTCCAAATGCACCCAAGTTTTTATTGAAACTTAATTGAACATGTGACAAATTAATTTTACTTTTAATTTGTAATTTTGAGCTCATTTTTTTGTTCAATTTGCAATTGGATCACCATTTTGTATTTAATAATAGAATATCTCAATAAGTGATCTAATTATGCATTTTTAGCACAAAATTGATGTTTTAGGCCTTTTTCTCTATTTCCCACACTTAACCCCTTTTATGTGTTAATTCTATAGTGTTTAACCTAGTTTCTAGCTTAACTTAGGTGATTTAGCTATGATGAGTCACAACTCATCACTTAGTCCTACATCGGGAAACTAAGAGTGCACACCTTGGTATAAGTTGAATTTGCACTGAAGCCTCTTCGGTCATCAATGCAGGGCGCAAAGAGAAATGCTTGTGTGTGGGCGCGTGCATGTGCAGGTGTGTGTGTGCGTAGATGTAAGCCTGTGTGCGTGGGCCTGGGTGTAGGCATGGATGTGGGCCTATGAATGGGCCGTGACTGTGCATGAGATAAAAGTATGAAAAATCCACCTAATAAATGAACTAGGTCCAGCTTAGTAGGGTCTGGTCCTGCCCCCTTGTGGGCGATGTGTATCCCAGAAAGGTCCGGTCGCCCATTAAATAAACATAATTTTGGATTAAAAAGAGGTTAATGGGCTCAGTTGGGTATGAAATCGGCTAAGTGTGGATGTAAGTTGCACAGTAAGGAAGAATAAGATAAGAGAAGAAGATTAAGCTAAGAACTAAAGAAGAAGAAGAAGAAAAGATTAAGAGAAAGAGGACAAGCTAAGTGAAGAAGACAAGAGAAGGGCGAGGACTTAAGAGATTAAAGAGTAAGGAAGAGAGAAAAGGAAATAGAAGAAGACATTTGATAAGATTAAAGGCTGAAGCTACTGTATTATTATTTATTTAATTGTTGTAATAAGGTATGAAACTTCTTGTAATTTCATTTTAATGCCTTATATCTTGTAATAAGCAATGTTCTATTTGGATTTTAATGAAAAATCTTTCTTGTAAATTTGTTTTTATTAATGGAATATTGCTTGTTTCCATTGTTAATCTTTTGTGCTATATTCATGTGCTTAAAATGTATTGTAATTATAATCTGATTAATTAATTGATTGTTAATTATTCAATATAAGTTAATGGTGAATTAGGACTCAATTGTGCCTCCCAGAGAATAACCTGGACTCAACCAGTTAAAAAGAACTTAAAAATCTAAAATGTTAGGTTAACTTGACCCTATACTACATTGTCGACATAAAATTGAGTTAACCTAAGTTACATTCTTATGCAATTAATTAAGTCTAATTAACTTAATTAACTATGTTGAGAATTTAACTGATCAGGCTGCCACCTTCTTGATTTAGCCCTAGCTGCCTGATTAGGCTATTTTCGCTTGTAGAAATAATGTATCAGAGAAATATGTCATCACAGTAAAATCATCTGGTGGAAAATCCCAAACAAAGATATTTCAATAAAACTAACCATGAAGAGTTAGGTCATATCCATAGGGATGAATGACTGCAATAAATTCACGAGTATAGAGCCATAATGTCTGCAGAAACATTCACAAAATTAATTTAATGAATTTGCTACTCTGAATGACATTTTCAATTTCATGAGAAGTTTAGGGCTATTTATGTAAATTTCATGTTAGAAATTAAGCTCCTAAAATTACGTGGATGATGCACGTGTTGTGGCAGAGTATGTAATTTTTAATTGCATGCCATTCTTGATCCAATTTCAATGCAAAATGAGATGAATTACAATAGCTAAACAAATATGAGAAAAAATAAGTATGATGCCAAAATTTCACCTCAATTTAATAATAAAAAATCAGAAAAATGAGTTTTGGCACTCTCATTTGTCGTAACTTTTAATTGGTCCTTCATTGTAGCGAAATAAGGGAAACTCCCCTTGCTCGCACGTGGAGGAGAAGGCACGCCTGGAGGAGAGATGCCCAGGGGAGGATGGCCACGATGAGGGTGTTCCGATGGCGGTGGTGGCATGGCCAATGGTGGCTGGAGTTGGCGTCGGTGATGAGGAAAACTGGTGGCGACGGCGGCTTACTGGGGTGCAGGTCGTCGGTTGATGGTACGGATGGCGTGGATGCACTCGTGAAGGCAAGGGGAGCAAGTTGGCGTCAATGGTGCGGAGTTTCAATGCTCGTGGACGTGGCTGCGTTTTGGGGGGTTTGGGTTCCTTCGGTTGGCAAAGAGGAGGAGGAAGAAGAAGAAGGAGACGGGAAGTGGAACTGGAGACAGTGTTTCTTACGTGTGCAAGGGTGGTGCTGTGCACATTCGAGGATGGTGGCGGAAAGTGCACGTGCACGCGACGAGGGCGCGCAAGGAGGTCCTGCGCTGCTGGTGGCAAGGTTGGGCATGGCTACGTGGGGAGTTGCGGTGGTGATGGTTGAAGGTGATGGGTGGCTACAGTGGTTCTTTGAAGGGGGTAGTAGTGGTGATCTGTGGGGTAGGACAGTGGTGCTGTGATGGCTGCAAACTGTCATTGTGCGACCAACGAGTGGAAGGAGTGGGGATGGAGTACACCTTAGGCCGTGGTGCGCGCTGGTTCCATGGTGCAAGCTCTGCTTCACAGTGGAGAGGATGATCTATGGTGGAAAGATGGCATGGCTTTTAAAAAAAAACTCTCCATCTGTTTCTCTTCAGCTGCCAACTTCTCCAACCACTTGGTGAAGATCGCGAGTGGCTGGAACAGAAGATAAGTTCCGGCCGTACTCTATCAGACGTGCAATCAATAGTTTAGACGTCTTAAAAAGTGTGGATTGCAGTGAGTCCACGATGGAGGTTCTCAGACATCTAAACTAATCTCCAAACATCTCATAAACGTAGAAATGTTGTGTGAACTCTTTCACCTAGCCTGCATTCATCAAATAAATTATATTATCATAACAAATGTTATTAAATGTGAAATTGGTGTAAAAGATTATATGTAGACTAAGGTGAATTCCTATTTAACTCCTAATCAATTAACAACTAAGAATAACTAATTAAAGAGTACTTAGGCCAAATAATGGTCCACGAAAGTGGACTTATCAAATGCTCCCATAACTAAGTTTTGTTAGTCCCTAACAAAAAGTAAAAAATAATGGAAGTAACCAAAAGGTTTCTTCTTTTCTTATTTCAAAAATTTAGAAATCCAGAGAAATATGAAGTGATAGCAGCCTAGGCAACAGATCCAAGTGAAAAGCCAACTTACATTGGAAGTTCGTACTTCACCCTTGATAAAATTTTATCAGGATAGGCAACTTCTTCCCTTAGGGATAAAGCAGAAAATGACCTATAATTTGACCTGGGCTTTTTGGCTTAAGTAGGAGATACTATGTCAAATGGATTTATATTTGGTGGCTTACACTCATCTGGTGCTACATGTAGTCTAGTACTGTAGACTCTAGATATCTAGACTATTAAACAAGTCACCCCAGAGAGGGGCTAAAAACTGTGTTCTCTTTGCGTTCCTTTATGCTTATTCACTCTTTTTCCTTCTTTTCTTTTTCTTCTTTCTTTTCTGAGATCACATATCTTACCAGATTTTGTAATTGTACTCAATTTTTGGTGGCCTCACTTGGCATTTACACTTCAATTAAAGTTCTAATAACCCTACAACTAAGTTAGAGGTCTTCGGCCAGTTTTTGGGCGATCAGAAATACTTAAAAGTAGGCATGAGTCATATTTGGTGGATCGCAATGGATGTTTTTATTGCCTCAATGATATGGACACCTGATAGAATTGACACTTAAGACAGTTATAACTTGAACATATTATTATTTTTTTCTTTATATATATATATATATTTTTTTTTTCTTTCTTCTCTGTTTTTTTTTTTATATAGCTCAACACAACACGATGCAGACTTTTATTCATGAGGGATTATCATATTAGGGATAATGATGGTTAAGAGGATATTGTGTGGCTTATTTGGTGGAAATGCTTACTCTCAGCACCAGGAAAGGATAGATAGGATAAGTGTATTTCAGACCTTTGACACTATTACCCTCCTTCAGCCAAGGACTCTATGAAGGACGGTCGTAACCATCTATGTTGAACGTTACGAATCGCTACGCTAACGTGTCTGATTTTGGAAAACCTGTCGCTGTAGTTCAAAAGCGAAGAATTCGTGTTTAACAAATAAAATTTATATCGAAATGAAAATTCCGGGTCGAACACAGGGAGGCGGACGTTTGATTTAAAAACTACGCGTTTCTTTTTATTTGTCACAAAGTAATTCAATTTAAAACTATCTAATTATTTACAATAAATAGAAGAGAGAGAGAGAGTAAGAAAGAAAAAGAATATTACACAGAGAAATCAAAATGAGATGTAGAATAAATAAGGAATTTATCGTTAAGGAGATTGTTCATTTCACTCTTACAACTACAAAGCATAAAACAATTACTCTAGAAAGCGATAAATTTACTCTAGAAAGCATTAAAAGAATGGAGGGAGAAATATCCTCCTCGACGATTGCTTGGAGGACGAGCAAAACTACACTAGAAAGTAGTAAATCTATACTAGAAAGCAGTAAAAAGAATAGGGAGAGAGAAATCCTCCTCGACGGTTGCTTGGAGGACGAGCCGGATGGGACGACACCTGGAGGAAGGAGAACAAAGCAGAATGAAGGAGGACGAAGCAGAAGAACGGGAACGAAGCAGCACGCCGTCGTCGTCGTGGGATCCACTTCCGAAGGGGGACGAAAATTTGGACTTTATCTCGCGAGAAGCATCCCGGGTGTGGGACAAGCTTCTCTTGAGCTTTGGAGGGGTAGAGAAGAGAAGGAAGGGATGAAAATTTCGTATGGACGGTGTCTCCTTTTATAGTTGCAAGGAGTGGGGGCAAAATGGTCATTACATCTTCAAAATAATAAATGAGGGGTCTTTAGTGACGGATAAATCCGTCACTAAAGCCCCAACGTGGGCGTAGCTTCCGTGCCCACGCGCGGCTCCTCAGCTGCCCACTTCCTCAACGCCATCTCACGTTCAGCGATCCTCAGTCGTCCGACCTTGCGATCGGACGGCTTAAGTCACGCCTTCACCTGCTGCGCTGCGCGCCCGCCAGCGTGCGATCGTGCGTAACGCCGCGCGTTCAATCGTGCGTGAACGCTATCGGGCGCGCGCGGCCGTCCAATCAAGATCCAACGCTCCACGTGCCTGCTCGCTTGCGCCTGATTTGAGGCTCGCAGGACTCGATCCCACGACCTCTGCTTCGCCCGCAGCTTCGTCTCCGCTGCGCTACAAGATCGAAAAGGTCGCGCGGATGACTTTAAGGAGCCGCGTGCACAGCCGTTGGATCGAGATCCAACGGCGAAGAGGGGGCAGGTGTGCGGTCTTCATAGAATGAAAGAGGCCGTTTGGGCGGCTGAGATGGCGCCACGTGGCGCCATGTTGGCCATCCCTCTTCTGGAAGTTGTAGATGGTGTCACGGATGTCGGATTGACTCGATTTTTATGTCGTTGGGCTGCGATCATCGATCCGAATTCATCCGTGCAGTTGGATTTGTCATCTAAAGTGCGCATTTACACCATCCTGGCCCTTGATCTTCTAGGGTTCCCCGATCACTATCAGATGCTACAAATGCCTGATTAGGGCGATCTTGGAGTTGTTGAACTCCAATCGACACCCTGATCACATCCATACGGTTGGATCTTTGATCTGAGGTCCTGATAAAATGTTTGCTTTGTCCAAGCACATAAAAGGAGACAATTAACCTCCATTTTATTTAAACTACTCTAAATGCAAGATGATGCATGTTATGCAATATTTATATCATGAAATGCAATCCTATGCTTAAGAACATGCAAAAATAGACATTTTAAGTAGTGTAAATGTGTTTACATCATACCCCCAGGCCTATCTTTTGCTAGTCTCTAGTAAAAACTATATGCTATTTATAAAAGAATTAGGTTGGATTATTTGGACCTGAGTTATTTTCAATCATTAAGAAATTGTCTACTTAGGAACTGAACTTTCAAAGACACAACAGTGCCCGGGTATCAGCCAAAATGCAGACCGCCTCAAGCCCTCACCTTATTAAAAGAAAAATTTCTTTTTCTCTTTTCTAATTTTTTTGGATTTTCAAATTTTAGGGTTTAAGAGTGGCTTCTACGGCCATTCAACTCACCCAAGATTTGATGAGAACCCTAAGTTTTAAGCATCTTATTGTGATTGTGATAGACTCGTTGATCGGCAATTAAAACAGACTTTGGATTTCTACGCCTCTAGGTGACCTTAAAAAGAATTCTGCCTAAAGGTGTATCTTTACAACCGGTAGCTTTCTCCTGACTTTTATTTTTTTACAGGGTCAACACAAGGGTGAATCCAGTGTATATCTCCCCGATTTATTCTACTTCTTCGCTTCTTCCTAAGTGTTTTGGAAATTTTTAGTGCATTTACTGAGCTAGATTCTGGACAACCGGTCGATGAGCTGTTACCACCGACAACTTGCCAGCCATATTCGTGCGGCGAAGTGTGGCTTATTTCTTTTTTGTTCTTTTCTCCTTTTATTTTTGATTTTTTTTTTCTTCTTTTTTTTTTTTAAGTAGGTGGCTTCCCTGGTCTAAGATTTACCTAAGGGCAGGAAAAAGAGAAAGGTCCAGTGACTGGGCTCTGGACAACCTACCTATGGGCTGTCACCCATGATAACTTGCCAACTATATCACCCTAGAAGGTTCATTAGCTACCCAAATTCCATTAGAATCGCCGAACAACGAGTCAGTGCAAAGATAATGTGTAGATGCTTAAGACTCTAAATTCCCTCAAATCAGAGGGCGGGTTGATAAGTCATATACTTATCACCCAAACTTATTTATTCCAATTATGATAGAATTAAGATGGCGAGGACTCAAAGACAAATCCACATTGTAGTGGATACACGGGCTAATTAAGTCCAAAGACCTGAAGGGTCTTTGTGTTCAAATCATAATGTAGTATTTCCTAAGATTGAAAATTTTCTTAAACCCAAATTGTCTTTCCTAATTCCAAATTATTTTTTTTTATAAAAGAAAATAAAATAAATCTACGGAGCTGACGAATGAATTCAGAGATAAATATCCACCCCCCCATGCCTATCTAATGCAATGTCCTCATTATATTAAAAGGACATAAAACAGAGTGGAAAAGCGAAGAAAGCACCTGAATTGCGTGAATGTCAGGTCCGCTCTGAGATGAAAAACCAAGAAAAATTGTATATATGCTGAGTTTAGTGCCTTCAGCTAGGCACACTATACAAAGAAAAGAAATGAAGAATTCACAAGTGCAGGTCAGAATTAGAATAAATAGAAGAATCCTCTGACCTGTCAGCAGAGGTCCACAGATGTGGACCAGATTGTGGTGCAGACCCACACCCCATAATCGAGAATATCTTAGGATCTGGATAAAAATTACCCAAAACATAAAATCAGAATGCAAGCGGGGTCAGGCCTGCGATTTATGAGGATGCAACCCAAAACCAAAAAGTCGGGTTACAGAGAATTGAAGGTCAAAAGGATAATCGTTGAATGAGTGCTTGGGTTTGACATCCTCGAAACAAATGTCGTAAGGGTTCTGATTTGATGGTTTCAGCTTAAAAGGAACCCTTCGACTCAATCTTCCATTTCCTCCAAAATTAACTTCCCAAATCAGAACTTCCCATCTCCTAGCCTCCTCATAACGAATGTTAAATTTCGAGACCTCTTGCATGTTAATCACCCCGTCTGAAATCTCCAAGTCTAAATGATGTGGCAGAATCATAATTGACTTGGGTCTAATTATCATAGAAACAGAATTATCGATAAGCTCAACGGGGTGTAACTGATAATCAGGGCATTGAATTGATTCATCCAAAAAATGTAATCCTGGATCTGTAATGTGTGCCCTAAGATCAATTTCCTCAGTTATTGGGCTATCAAATGATCTATCAGATTCCTTAGGCCCAATTGTCTCACAGAAATCATGTTCAGAAAACTCGCGTGAGACTTCGCAACTTGAATCTTCACCATCAAAGAAATCAGTATCCGTATCAATGTATGTCCCAAAATCAGTTGTCACTTTTTGTTCCAAGGAGACATACGTTTCCTCGTAACTCGGCTTAGGGATCTCAGGTAAAGAAATCAAATCATCCTTAATTGGTAGCTTTAATTCAATCTGGTCAGCCTCGTAACATGTGTCCCCCCAACAGGTGCCTGAGTGGGTTCTATCATTGTTTTTCCTGAAGAGGGTTCATCCTGGAAATTATTCCAAGATTGAATCAAAGCAACCACGAGTCTCATCCTCAATTTCACTAAATTCCCAAGTAGAAACTCACCCGGGTTCTTATCCTTAACATCCTGGAGCCAATCCAACAAAGACTTATTCAAATCATCAATCATTTCAATCAGGGGTTCCAATCTCTCAATGCAAGGTATTGGCTAAACTTCTAAAGATTGAATGATATTCCTCAAGTTAGCCATAACCTTATCTTGAACCTGGTTAACCTGAACCAAATGAGTTGGTTCAGGGTTAGGCGGGTTTGGGTTCAATGTAGGGGAATTAACGAATTGAGATTCGTTATACCCTTCCTGATAATAGGTCATTTCAGATTGTTGAAAAGATGGTGATGACCTAAAGGCAGTGAAATCAGAGGATGGGTAAGGATTGGTGTATCCTTCTTGATTGTAGATCGATGAGAGCCTCATCATGAGCCATAACTAGCTCATTTTGACCCAATAAAGAGAATAAAAGCTCCTACATAACCTAGTAGAAGGCCTAAATGAAGGAATAAGTATTCTGGAAAGAAAAAATGAGATAAAGGTTAATACTGTAATTTTACCATTGCAGTACATAAATGGGATTTCTCAGAGGCAAAACATAGGTCAAATGGTCTAAATGAGATAAAATGTGGGTTGAATAAATCAGAAATGGGTTCATGTGCAATCTAGGAATTAAATGACATTTGGTAACCCTAAAACAGACCCGCTTAATTCAACAAGGTTCCTGTCAGGATAAAAATAAAGTAAACCCTCTAAAATTCATGTAAAAATATTCTCTAGGGTTTATAACAATCAAATTGGCCTTTTGAACCTAGTTTGACCTAGAATGGGGTCCTAGCTCATTAATTGACCTAATTTAGGTTTTTACGCAAAATATCCAGTTAAACGTGGTCAAACCTAAAATCCAACTTCACCATTGGATTCCTTAGGTCCAAATTAGGTTTGTACCAAAATTTGGACCTAAGGGGAGGTCATCTTGACCTACTTTGCAATTTAGTACACTCAAATCACAATTTGGTCCCTATCTTTTGAAAATCATCGCAGAGAGCACCCTAACTTCCTCGCCAACCTTACAATCAGGTCCTTCTGCAATTATTGGGGCAGAATCCTACTCCGACGAGGATTAGAGAGGGAATACACTCTGATTCCTCCGAGATCCCCTCCCAGAAATGGAAGGGAGATTCTCTGAGGAATTCCCTTCCATCTGAGGCCAGTCTTGATCCCTGGTGTGAACCCAATCTCTTGTGAGAACGCACCAGAGATGTGGGTATCTACCGACTTTCCTTCTCCAGCGAGCCGTCGGAGACGGATACGTGCCCTCCAAGCTCTGAACACACGGCCCAATGCCTATAAAAGAACCCCCAAACTCGGTCGCTAATTTTCAGCTCGACTTGGCCGAGATTCTACCTCAGATTCCTCTCTTCCCTCCCGACCAGGGTGTCCAGCGGGCTCTGGTGAGCTTTCTTTCCTTTCCTCTTCGCTCTGCCACAAAACCAGTGGCAGAGACTTCTTCCTGATTCTCCTCCGCGTCGCGCAATACCCGCGCACGCTGCCTCAGACCCATCATCGCCGTCGTCCTCCCCCACTGGGCATCTTCCTCTCCGGCGACAACAGGTACAGCCATCCGCCTCTCTACCCCCTTCGTCCCTGTAAGTAGGTTAAAACTACTCCACATCTTTCCCTCTTTCATTTCCTCACTGTATTTCACTAAATCGACCCCTCGACAACGCCTGTCCACCTTCATCTTCCATCCCTCCGGCAACCCTCCGGCGAGTTGCCCCCGTCGATCTGCCGCTCCACTCAACTCGCCAACCGACCCATAGGCTCCGCCTAATCACGCTGAACATCCTCCGCCCACCCACTACCACTCTACACTCACTCAATGCACCACTGATCACACCCACTTCTCCAGTCACAGGTCGACCTAGGCACACATGCCTAGGCTGTCCCGTGACCTGCTGCACCATGCACCACCTTCGCCGTGCCACGGAGAAGGTCTCCCGGTAGTTTGATTAGGCCGAGAGGCCATATTTATGTCTGACAGGTTTTGAGCCCAGCCGCCATTGACGACGGGTGAAGCAGCTTCTAAACAGGCTCCAGGCTCTAGGCTCCAGGACTTCAGCTGCTGCGGATTGGGGCGAGTTGAGTGAAGACAGCCAGCTAGCAAGCGAAGGGAGTCGAGGCCATAGTTGAGGAGATTGCGAAGAGTCTTCCTGCGGGTGCACGTGAGAAGAGAGAGCCAAATAGTCCCACATCGTAAGATTACAGCGCACCACAGTGGTTTAAAGTGATTTTGTGCATATGGCTCTTCGCCTCCGAACTCACTTGGGGTGAGGTCCCGTGCCCCATCACACGCCCCGTCTGCGGTTTCACCTCGTAGACCCGGTGGATCCGACTCGATACACCACCCACGCACACCTCGCGTGCCATAGACACCGGTACGCTTGGTCCCGGGTACGCACAACCTGACCCGTTAACCCAGCTCTAAGAGAGCTATCTGTGAGCGGTTTGCATAGAGAGAGAGACACGCGCGGGTTGAGGGAGGGATGGGTTTTGCTTCCCCTTGTGTGCAGGCGAGCGGAGCACTGAAGAAGCTGACACTTAGCCGCAGGGAGGAGAAACAAGAAGAAACTCTGAAGAAGAGGCTGAGCAAGATAGAAGAAGAAAGGCTGTAGAGAAGAAGTACAGCAAAGCCAAGGCAGAAGAAACCTTCGCAGAAGAGACTGCAGAGAAGGAAGAAGAGAGGCCAAGACAGAAACCAAAGAAGAAGACCCGTTGAAACAAAGAAGAAGAAGGCAGAAGAGAAAGAAGCAAAGGCAGAAGAGAGACTGCAAAGAGAGAGAGAAATATCAGAAGAACAAGAAGAATAATCAAAGGAGGAGGAAAATACTTTTGAGACGTCTGATCTTGTGATCAGACGTCCAATTTTACTCTTTTTCCTGGATTACTTTTTAAATGCATTTGAATTAAACTTTTGAGTAAATTAGAGTGTTCATTTACATTTGAGATTAGTAGTAAATTCCGATTGCTCCGTGTTCGACCTCGGATACTCTGATTTTCGAGTAAGAAAAACTTTTATTTGTTGACGATGCTTGATCACCTATACTACGACGCAATAACTGTTAAAACACGATCGAGTTTCATGCGTCAACATAGATCGTATTAGGTTGTGCATGAATGGAAGACGATCTATAATCGATGTAGCTCTGAGAAGGATAGAAATCAGAATCAGGGTTAGACCCTAAACACGGGGGTCCGGAATTGTAGCCCCAATCCGAATTATCCTAACTGACTGATGGTTGATTACAATACGAGTTGGGATAATCGTCATGTTGAAGATAATTCACAACAGGAGGGAAAGAGCGGGAATGCGTGAAATATGTGGAAGGATTCATGAGACACGGGAGGAAGAAATGCACCCTGCAATACAAGCAATTAAACCTGTCCTTAAATGGGTTAGCCTACAGACCTACAGACTCCCAAAACCCATCTTGAGATAAAGGAACGATTTGATCTACTTCTGTCTGTTCAATCCAACCAGTTAGAAGGAGGGACTGGGGAGAAGGTTCTTCCTTCGGCTTGCGCCTTCGGTTCCTAGTGTACCCCCCAGCCGCGATCGTTTGACTTTGCTCCACTAGTTAGACATCAGATTGAACAATAGAAACAGACTAATCGAAAATAATCTCATTCTGGATTCTGAAGAGCGAGTTCAATCCTTAAGGCCAACGTCTACTCTGTTTTATTTAGGGCTAGGTTTGAATGTGCTTTGGAATGTGATGGGCCCTTTAAATGGGTTGTGCCCTTAATGATTGATTGATTTGTGTGTGCGTGCACAACCAGTGATTTTCAAGCAAGATTGTTTTTGATGTGGTGAATTTTAAGGTTTAAATCTTGCTTAGTAGCTTTTAGGATTCAACTTTAGGTGTTTTCAATCAAGTTTCATTGGCACACCAAGTTTTACAAGCATAGGTGAAGATGTTTTCCTTTAAAGTTTAAAAAGAATGTGGAGTGCCTGGTAAAACCTAAGAGTTGAACCTAATTGGCAACTACTTGATGAGTTGATTTTAATTGAAGTGGTGCGGCCCAAACAACTCAAACAACTGGCCACAAATGCACCACTAAGTTAAACACACAAAGATGGTTAACCTAGAATGATTTCTACTCTTTTATGTGTTGCTTTATGTGTATCGGTTCCACAGATCAGAACCCGGTTGAGTAGAAACAAATCAATTCGGTTAAGTGCCTTTGAGTGTGGGTGTACGTTGTGTGTTTGTTGAAAATTGCCCCACAAAATTATCTTTTTTTTTATATATATAAATGAAGGTGGAATGAATGTGAGTGAGAATCCAAACAACCAAACTATTCCCAAGATTTATGCAAACACCTAGGCTAATTGGAACTTGAATTCAATGTGGCGAATGAAATCTACGGAGGGGGAAAGAATGGGGGATAAATTACAAAACCTTCCACAGCACTTTACTCCAATCTACCGCTTTTGCTCGTCTCAAAAGAGTACCTGCAATTACAATAAGAAAGGAGAAAAGTGAGGTAAATGATTTGTAAGTTACAAAACGCGAAGAGAAATCAAAGATCGTTGCCTCCCCGGCAACGGCGCCAAAATGTTGAACGTTACGAATCACTACACTAACGTGTTTGGTTTTGGAAAACCTGTCATTGTAGTCAGAAAGCGAAGAATTCATGTTCAACAAATAAAATTTATACCGAAATGAAAATTTCGGGTCGAACACAGGGAGGCAGATGTTTGATTTAAAAACTACGTGTTTCTTTTTATTTGTCACGAAGTAATTCAATTTAAAACTATCTAATTATTTACAATAAATAGAAGAGAGAGAGTAAGAGAGAAAAAGAATATTATACAGAGAAATCAAAATGAGATGTAGAATAAACAAAGAATTTATCATTAAGGAGATTGTTCATTTCACTCTTACAACTACAAAGCATAAAATAATTACTCTAGAAAGCATTAAAAGAATGGAGGAAGAAATATCCTCCTCGACGATTGCTTGGAGGACGAGAAAAACTACACTAGAAAGCAGTAAATCTATACTAGAAAGCAGTAAAAAGAATAAGGAGAGAGAAATCCTCCTTGACGGTTGCTTGGAAGACGAGCCAGACGGGATGACACCTGGACGAAGGAGAACAAAGCAGGACGAAGGAGGACGAAGCAGAAGAATAGGAACGAAGCAGCACACCGTTGTCATCGTAGGATCCACTTCCGAACGGGGACGAAAATTTGGACTTTATCTCGTGAGAAGCATCTAGGGTGTGGGACAAGCTTCTCTTGAGCTTTGGAGGGGTAGAGAAGAGAAGGAAGGGATGAAAATTTCGTATGGAGGGTGTCTCCTTTTATAGTTGCAAGGAGTGGGGGCAAAATGGCCATTACATCTTCAAAATAATAAATGAGGGGTCTTTAGTGATGGATAAATCCGTCACTAAAGCCCCAATGTGGGCGTAGCTTCCGTGCCCATGCGCGGCTCCTCAGCTGCCCACTTCCTCAACGCCATCTCACGTTCAGCGATCCTGAGCCATCCGATCTCGCGATCAGACGGCTTAAGTCACGCCTTCACCCGCTGCGCTGCGCACCCGCCCGAGTGCGATCACGCGTGACGCCGCATGTTCAATCGCGTGTGAATGCTATCGGGCACGCGCTGCCGTCTGATCAAGATCCAACGCTCCACGTGCCTGCTCGCTTGCGCCTGATTTGAGGCTCGCGGGACTCGATCCCGCGACCTCTGCTTCGCCCGCATCTTCATCTCTGCTGCGCTACGCGGTCGAAAAGGTCACGCGGATGACTTTAAAGAGCCGCATGCACAGCCGTTGGATCGAGATCCAACGGCGGAGAGGGGGCAGGTGCGCGGTCTTCATAGAATGCAAGCGGCTATTTGGGCGGCTGAGATGACGCCACGTGACGCCATCTTGGCCGTCCATCTTCCGGAAGTTGTAGATGGTGCCATGATGAGAGCCTCATCATGAGCCATAACTATCTCATTTTGACCCAATAAAGAAGATAAAAGCTCCTACATAGCCTAGAAGAAGGCCTAAGTGAAGGAATAAGTGTTCTGAGAAGAAAACATGAAATAAAGATTAAAACTGCAATTTTACCATTGCAGTACATAAACAGGATTTCTAAGAGACAAAACATATGTCAAATGGTCTAAATGAGATAAAAAGTGGGTTGAGTCAATCAGAAATGGGTTCATGTGAAATCTAGGAATTAAATGACATTTGGTAACCCTAAAACAGACCTGCTTAAATCAACAAGGTTCTAGTCAGGATAAAAATCAAATAAACCCTCTAAAATTCATGTAAAAATATCCTCTAGGGTTTAGAACAATAAAATTGGCCTTTTGAACCTAGTTTGACCTAGAATGGGGTCCTAGCTCATTAATTGACCTAATTTGGGTTTTTACGCAAAATATCCAGTTAAACGTGGTCAAAACTAAAATCCAACTTCACCATTGGATTCCTTATGTCCAAATTAGGTTTTTACCAAAATTTGGACCTAAGGGGAGGTCATCTTGACCTACCTTGCAATTTAGTACACCCCAATCACAATTTGGTCCCTATCTTTTGAAAATCATCGCAGAGAGCCCCCTAACTTCCTCGCCAACTTTACAAGCTGGTCCTTCCACCATTATTGGGGCAAAATCCTTCTCCGGCGAGGATTAGAGAGGAAATACTCTCTGCTTCCTCAGAGATCCCCTCCCAGAAATGGAAGGGAGATTCTCTAAGGAATTCCCTTCCATCTGAGGCTAGTCATGATCCCTGATTTGATCCCAATCTCTCGTGTGAACGCACGAGGGATTTGGGTATCCACCCACTTTCCTTCTCTGGCGAGCCGTCGGAGACGAAGGCGTGCCCTCCAAGCTCTGAACACACGGCCCAATGCCTATAAAAGAACCCCCAAACCCGGCCGCTCATTTTTAGCTCGACCTGGCCGGGGTTTCACCTCAGATTCATCTCCTCCTTCCCGGCCAAGGTACCCAGCGAGCTCCGACGAGCTTTCTCTCCTTTCCTCTTTACTCTGCCACAAAACCAGTGGCAAGGACTTCTTCCTGATTCTCCTCCGCGTCACGCAATACCCGCGCACGCTGCCTCAGACCCGTCGTCGCCGCCGTCCACCCCCACTGGGCATCTTCTTCTCCGACGACAGCAGGTACAGCCGTCCGCCTCTTCACCCCCTTCGTCCCTGTAGTTAGGTTTAAACTATTCTCCTCTATCCCCTCTTTCATTCCCCTCACCTTATTTCATTAATCGACCCTCGACCGTCGCTGACCCCCGCCATCTTCCTCGCCTCCGACCAACCTCCGGCGAGTCGCCCCCGTCGCTCCGCACTTCTGCACAACTCGTCGACCAACTCAGAGGCTCTGCCTCACCTCACCGAGCAACCTCCGCCCATCCACCATCCCTCTACGCCTCCACAACAGCCCCCCGAACACACCCACACCTCCGGTCACAGGACGACCTAGGCACGCATGCCTGGGCCGCCCCGCGACCTGCTGCACATTGCACCACCTTCGCCGTGCCACGGCGAAGGGCTGCAGGTGGTTTGATTAGGCCAATAGGGCATATTCATGCATGACAGGATCGGAGCTGCAGCCGCCATTGACAACGGTTGAAGTAGCTTCCAAGCACGCCCAGGCTCCGTGGCTTCAGGATTTCAGCTGTTGTGGAGTGGAGTGAGTTGCGTGCAAGCAACCAGTTATCCAGTGAAGAGAGTTGAGGTTGCAACTGAGCGGAGCGCGAAGAGCGTTCTGCGGGTGCGCGCGAGAGCAGGGCGGGACTAATAGTCCCACATCGACAAAATATGAAGCACAGGTATGATTTAAATTGATTTTGTGTTACCATCTCTGCGCCTCCGAACGCACAGGGGTGAGGTCCCTCACGTTACTCACGCTCGCCTCGTCCGCGGTTTCACCTCGCGGATCTGGTGGGCTCCTCTCCGACCCGACCCTATCTGAGCACACCTCGCGCATCACCCACACACCGGTGCGCCTGGTCCCGGGTGTGAAATCCGACCCGATTACCCGCAGCTCTGGGAGAGTGTCCTTTGAGTGAATCGCAGAGAGAGAGAGACGTGTGGGTAGAGAAGGACAGGGTAGGTTTTGCTCCTTGTGCAGGTAGGATGAGAGTTGAAGAGAAGAGACTTAGCCGCAAAAAGGAGAAGAGGAGCAGAAGAAGAAGAAACTCTGAAGAAGAGGCTGGGCAAGGCAGAGAAGAAGAAGAAAGGCTGTAGAGAAGAAACAGAAGACCAAGGAAGAAGAAGAAACCTTCGCAGACGAGAGAAGAGAAGGAGCAGAAGAAGAAGAAGCCTTCGCAGAAGAGAGAAGAGAAGGAAGAAGGGAGAGACTACAGAGAAAGACGAAGAAAGGCCAAGACAGAAGACTGAAAGAAGACAGAAGAGAAAGAAGCAAAGTGAAGGCTGTAGAAGAAAGAAAGCAAGATCAGAAGAAGAAGAATAACCAAAGAAGGGAAAACACTCTTTTGCCTAGATTACTTTTTAAATGCATTTGAATTAAACTTTTGAGTAAATTAGAGTGTTCAATTACATTTGAGATTAGTAGTAAATTCCGATTGCTCCCTGTGTTCGACCTCAGATACTCTGGTTTTCGAGTAATAAAAACTTTTGTTTGTTGACGACGCTTGATCACCTATACTACGATGCAATAACTGTTAAAACTCGATCGAGCCAGTCACTTCAACATTTTGGCGCCGCTGCCGGGGAGCAACGCTCAATTTATCACTAGTCTCTACATACTTTTTATCATATTGAACACTAACTTGACCTACTTTGCTTTGTTGTGATCTTGCAGGTATTTCACGAGAAAATCCCTCCCGCAAGTCAACCACTCCAGGGCAGGTAATTTCTTTTCTTCCTTAAACCATTCCCTAAATCCTGAAAAGACAAAAGGAAGAAAATCAATTTAGGAATCGATTGCCTTCTTTATATGGTAATCACCATCTCTAAGGCAAACATTTCCTAATTTTGCAAAAATTTTTTAATTCTACTTGAAGTTGGAGCGATTTTTTTAGATTCTATCCCACAAACTCATGTGCATAATAGAAATAATGCTTAATCTCTACGGACAACACACTTCTTGCTTTCAAGTCCAAAGAGAATTTTTGTGAAAAAGAAAAAAGGATTGGAAATAGAACCAAATTAGGGTTTCTACAGTAGGATCTTGGAGTGTTAGTCACACATGCTTGCATAAAAGGAAATAAACCTTCCCGCATCAGTGTGTCACCCAAGACCTTGATTGAAGAGATCTAAACAAGACAAACCCTAGGAAAAATTGAGTTCTAAAATCACTTGAATCTTAAAATTTTTTGGACCTAATAACCTGGGAGTCAAATCAGGGTGATATCTAGGCTCCAAACGTAGAATCATTCTGCCATCTATAGGACAGGTCAGGTGAAGTTGACCCCTTGGGTCAACCAACCTCTAAATTAGGTCACAATATCAAAACATCTAAAGTTCAAGTGAGAACCCTAAAGCACCTTTGAAATAAAAGTGGTAGACTTAAGAGGTCAAGGTCCCCATTCTGGTCTACCTGGAATCTCAGTGACAAGAGAGGTCGGGTGAGGGAAACCCTGTAACCCGTGGGGACGCTCTACCGTGTAGGGATCTTTGCGAGACTCTCCCTCTCTGGCTGCCTAGGTAATTCTCAGGTGGACGACTTTTTGATCCAGGGGTCCATCCGCCCCGAACCTCCATAGTCATCCAAACGTCTTTGGGTGTCTTGATTGGGTCAAAAACATCTCCAGTCCCTCATCTTTTCTCTTTAGAGGACACATACACATTTTCAGTGGGACTCGTTATTCAGATCTGAATGCTTCATAACATGATTCTACATCTTGATTCAAACTCTGATTCTAAATCTGGATTCCACCACCTGATCCGAATATGCAGCCAAACTGCCTAGGACTACCATTCAAGAAACCTGAATATCAGAGAACCATGAGTGATAAAATGATTGAGGATGCCATGAAATTCTATGAAAATGAAGAAACCTCAACACCAGTAGAAAACATTCAGGTTGATGTCCCAACAACCACAACCTTTATCATAACTTGTGCCCAAGTACTATTAGCAGAAGCCACAAAAGGATCAACCTGTGACTTGCTCATTACTGCATACATTGAGATAGAAAAACTACACAATCTTGAATACCTTCAATGTATGACAAATCCTCGACTTTGGAAGCAACACCAAGATAGTCTTGAAAAATGAGAAGAGATAATGAGATTAGTAAAACAAGTTATTGACCAGAAGTACCCGTATATACCACAAACAGAGGATGAACCATCTTGGGACAACATCGAGGATCAATCTGATCTCGGGTTTGAGGCACAAAATGGTTGTGATTCCCAACCCAGATGGAGTATAATGTGCATGATATTGAAGAAGGTTGGGAAGCTCCAAATGTAGGAAAATATCATGATGAGCCCATTTTAGAATCCCAAAACTCCTGCAAGAATGAGAGTAGAACTGAACCTCTCGAGGGTATAAATTCCGTCCCTTATTCTGATAAGGTGACCCTTGAAGCTTATTCAGACCTAGATTCTAGTAATTCAACCCACATCCTAAGCCTAGAACCTAGATCGAAAACATATTTTGACGGTTTCAAGGCCCCATATGAAGAAGATCAATCTTTCAATGAAGTATATGATTTTGGGCCTCGATTTGATGAATATCCCTCGCCAACATCCTCAGAGGAACTAATCAATTTTTCGAAAGTCATGCCAATCTACGACACAGAAACCGAGGAGTTGGACAAGTGGGGTTTCGATTAGGTCTGCCCTACTAACTTTGAACCTGAGCCTCTACCAAATAGGGACACCCTTTTAAGCTCAGAATTCACATTTAGGCTAGACCCCAGTCAGGCTGCTGAGTATACAACATATGATTTATTCTATGGTGGAACTCATGATCTTGAATCTCATTCAGACTTTGATTTTCGCAAACTCTCCGACGATTTCGAATCTGACCATAACATTGGAGAAAATCTACTTCCTGATTATAACAAGCCAATTTTCTTTGAAGCCACCTGCTCCACATATACAGAACCAATCAAAACCCATTCTCTACCCTGACCCGCAACCGGACTCAATTTCTATTCCGATTCACCTCTCACTAAGCCGTTTGCAGATGATTCAACTCCATATCTATATTGGGTATTGGGCATTGATCAGACCGAAAAACAGGAGCCAACATTCTGTGATCACCCCTGTAGGGATTCCACACCTTACATTGACTATTTTTCGGAACCCTACTTTGACCAGGCTGAGTCGACTCAGCCTAAACCCGAGTTTTCACTTCCATATTCATTTGAACTTCATTGCATATGATGGGTTCCGCATCTGTTGATCTACATCTATCAACCCACCAGACTTATTGGGTTTGGGCTGCATCATCGGCCGACTGATCTTAACAAGCACCTGGTTGGACCAACCAGGCTCTTAATCAAGGTGCTTGTTTTACAAAATTCCACTGATTTGACCACTCCCTCTCCACCCCATTTTCTGCTCGGCTGAAGGCATCAAATTTAGCGCTTAACGGGAGGCAACCCGTCATCCCAAAAATAGAGACCCGTCTAATTATCCGTCTGTACTCCACGTCCACTGCACCTTGAGTTCAGCCTTAGACAGTTGATCCCACCTCTGGTACACGTATCAGAGCATGAAATCATCTGCATCAGTCATTCCCGACCCATTCACCCACCCGATGTATCCTGTTCTAAGTCCCTGACCTCAACACTATTTCACACCCTCCGTTTACAATGAGGACATTGCAAAACTTAGGCATGGGGGGGTGATAAAGTGCATACATACAGAACCAATAAAAAGTCAAGAGTCTCACACAAAAATTTTTGCATATGTCAAAAACACAAAAAAATTGAAAATTATGAAAAAGAACAAAAAATGGGGGAGGGAGGAAATTTTGTGAGCCACATAAACATAAGGAGGAGAAAAAGAGTAAAATGACAAAAGGAGCACAAAATGAAAAAGAAAAAGAAATAGTCATTAGTAAAAGATTAAGGAATTAACTGAAGTTCTAGACCAGATCAAGAAAAGAAATAAAAGAAAAGTGCTAAGGAGACATAACAAGAGATTAGCGGGAACGTTGGTCTTAGGCCTCTTGGGCTAGATTCTTTAGCTTAAAAATTCACGTATCCGCTAAATCTTTATAATCCTCAAGAGGTTGGGGAAAATACGAAGCTTAAGTATTAGGTCTAAGGCTTAGGAAGTATTCGGCCTCGTTAACTGACCCCCGATTTGCGGGATTCGGTAACCTAAGCACCCCAAATTCACACACAGTCTGGTTCAGTGCGCATAAACATCCAAATCACGCAAAAGCGTTTAATGTTCTACGAAAGTCACCTAGATTAGGAGCGGCCAATCAACAGAAGTTGATTTAGACGAGTTCCCAGCGCAGAGAGGTAGGAAATTCCCCTCGAAGATGTATAACAACATATCGTCTCCTCGGTGCTTGTCTTTTAGGATATTTAAATATCCTACTGGGGCTATGTAAGCACTCTGCTGGTTCAGATACCATGGGCGGAATTATCACGAAATGTCGATCGTCAGGGTCTGAATTCGGCCACGGAATGCCATGGGCGGGATTATCTTGAAATCTCAAAAGCCAGGGACCCTTGAGGATTGATGATGGGGACGAGGAATCCGATACAGACCGTGTTGAGAAGCTAATCTGAAGCTAGAAATAAAAAGAAACGAGAGAGAAAAGTTCCCCAAACAAATAAATCCTCTATCTCTCTTAAAAAAATGCACTGCAAACTGAACCTAGGCTAAAAATATCTCAAGCACGGGTGTTTTAACTGCGAAGTCCAACAAACCCTAGGTTAGTTTCTATGGGCCTTAGAAACCTTTGCGGAGGACTGAGGCTAAAGCGGAATAGGTCCGAATTTTGGTTGGTACTTGAATACCTCTAGGCCTATTGTCGGCATTCTAACCTAATCACAAAAGAAAAAGAAAAGCACAGACACTCAGGGTCTAGAACAGAAGTTGAAACCTTGAAATTTTGCTAAGGGACTAGCAAAAGCTTGGCATGGGGGTATGGTGAGAGCCTCATCATGAGCCATAACTAGCTCATTTTGACCCAATAAAGAAGATAAAATCTCCTACATAGCCTAGAAGAAGGCCTAAATGAAGGAATAAGTGTTCTAAGAAGAAAACATAAAATAAAGGTTAAAACTGCAATTTCACCATTGCAGCACATAAACGGGATTTCTCAGAGACAAAACATAGGTCAAATGCTCTAAATGAGATAAAAAGTGGGTTGAGTCAATCAGAAATGGGTTCATGTGAAATCTAGGAATTAAATGACATTTGGTAACCCTAAAACGGACCCGCTTAAATCAACAAGGTTCCAGTCAGGATAAAAATCAAGCAAACCCTCTAAAATTCATGTAAAAATATCTCTAGGGTTTAGAACAATAAAATTGGCCTTTTGAACCAAGTTTGACCAAGAATGGGGTCCTAGCTCATTAATTGACCTAATTTGGGTTTTTACGCAAAATATCCAGCTAAACGTGCTCAAACCTAAAATCCAACTTCACCATTGGATTCCTTATGTCCAAATTAGGTTTTTACCAAAATTTGGACCTAAGGGGAGGTCATCTTGACCTACTTTGCATTTTAATACACCCAAATCACAATTTGGTCCCTATCTTTTAAAAATCATCGCATAGAGCCCCCTAACTTCCTCGTCAACCTTACAATCAGGTCCTTCCACCATTATTGGGGCAGATTCCTTCTCCGGCGAGGATTAGAGAGGGAATACTCTCTGATTCCTCAGAGATCCCCTCCCAGAAATGGAAGGGAGATTCTCTGAGGAATTCCCTTCCATCTAAGGCCAGTCATGATCCCTGATTTGATCCCAATCTCTCGTGCGAACGCACGAGGGATTTGGGTATCCACACACTTTCCTTCTCCGGTGAGCCGTCGGAGACGAAGGCGTGCCCTCCAAGCTATGAACACATGGCCCAATGCCTATAAAAGAACCCCCAAACCCAGCCGCTCATTTTTAGCTCGACCTGGCCGGGGTTTCACCTTAGATTCGTCTCTTCCTTCCCAGCCAGGGTACCCAGCGAGCTCCGGCGAGCTTTCTCTCCTTTCCTCTTCGCTCTTCCACAAAACCAATGGCAGGGACTTCTTCCTGATTCTCCTCCGCGTCACGCAATACCCGCGCAAGCTACCTCGGACCCGTCGTCGCCGCCGTCCTCCCCCACTAGGCATCTTCTTCTCCGGCGACAGCAGGTACAGCCGTCCGCCTCTCCTCCCCCTTCGTCCCTGTAGTTAGGTTTAAACTATTCTCCTCTATCCCCTCTTTCATTCCCCTCACCTTATTTCATTAATTGACCCTCGACCGTCGCTGACCCCCGCCATCTTCCTCGCCTCCGACCAACCTCCGGCGAGTCGCCCCCGTCGCTCCGCACTTTCGCACGACTCGTCGACCAACTCAGAGGTCTGCCTCACCTCATCGAGCAACCTTCGCCCATCCACCATCCCTCTACGCCTCCACAACAGCCCCCCGAACACACCCACACCTCCGGTCACAGGACGACCTAGGCACGCATGCCTGGGCCGCCCCGCGACCTGCTGCACATTGCACCACCTTCGCCGTGCCACGGCGAAGGGCTGCAGGTGGTTTGATTAGGCCAATAGGGCATATTCATGCATGACAGGATCGGAGCTGCAGCCGCCATTGACAACGGTTGAAGTAGCTTCCAAGCACGCCCAGGCTCCGTGGCTTCAGGATTTCAGCTGTTGTGGAGTGGAGTGAGTTGCGTGCAAGCAACCAGTTATCCAGTGAAGAGAGTTGAGGTTGCAACTGAGCGGAGCGCGAAGAGCGTTCTGCGGGTGCGCGCGAGAGTAGGGCGGGACTAATAGTCCCACATCGACAAAATACGAAGCACAGGTATGATTTAAATTGATTTTGTGTTACCATCTCTTTGCCTCCGAACGCACAGGGGTGAGGTCCCTCACCTTACTCACGCTCGCCTCGTCCGCGGTTTCACCTCGCGGATCTCGTGGGCTCCCCTCCGACCCGACCCTATCTGAGCACACCTCGTGCATCACCCACACACCGGTGCGCCTGGTCCCGGGTGTGAAATCTGACCCGATTACCCGCAGCTCTGGGAGAGCGTCCTTTGAGTGAATCGCAGAGAGAGAGAGAGACGTGTGGGTAGAGAAGGACAGGGTAGGTTTTGCTCCTTGTGCAGGTAAGCTGAGAGTTGAAGAGAAGAGACTTAACCGCAAAAAGGAGAAGAGAAGGAGCAGAAGAAGAAGAAACTCTGAAGAAGAGGCTGGGCAAGGCAGAGAAGAAGAAGAAGAAGAAAGGCTGCAGAGAAGAAACAGAAGACCAAGGAAGAAGAAGAAACCTTCACAGAAGAGAGAAGAGAAGGAGCAGAAGAAGAAGAAGCCTTCGCAGAAGAGAGAAGAGAAGGAAGAAGAGAGACACTGTAGAGAAAGAAGAAGAAAGGCCAAGACAGAAGAGAAAGAAGTAAAGTGAAGGCTGCAGAAGAAAGAAAGCAAGATAAGAAGAAGAAGAATAACCAAAGAAGGGAAAACACTTTTAAGATGTCTGATCTTGTGATCAGACGTCCAATTTTACTCTTTTGCCTGGATTACTTTTTAAATGCATTTGAATTAAACTTTTGAGTAAATTAGAGTGTTCAATTACATTTGAGATTAGTAGTAAATTTCGATTGCTCCCTGTGTTCGACCTCGGATACTCTGATTTTCAAGTAATAAAAACTTTTATTTGTTGACGACGCTTGATCACCTATACTACGACGCAATAACTGTTAAAACTCGATCGAGCCAGTCGCTTCAACATGCCACGGATGTCGGATTGACTCGATTTTTGTGTCTTTGGGCTGCGATCGTCGATCCGAATTCATTCGTGCGGTCGGATTTGTCATCTAAAGTGTGGATTTACACCATCTTAGCCCTTGATCTTCTAGGGTTCCCCGATCACTATCTAATGCTATGGATGCCTGATTAGGGCGATCTTGGAGTCGTTGTACTTCAATCGCTGCCCTGATCACATCCATATGGTTGGATCTTTGATCTGAGGTCCTGATAAAATGTTTGCCCTGTCCAAGCACATAAAAGGAGACAATTAACCTCCATTTTATTCAAACTACTCTAAATGAAAGATGATGCATGTTATGCAATATTTATATCATGAAATGCAATCCTATGCTTAAGAACATGCAAAAATAGACATTTTAAGTAGTGTAAATGTGTTTACATCAATCTACCATAGTCATGTTTTATTAGGACTCAATCTCTGTGTATCAGCCTCATTTGGTGACTCTTAGGAATTCACACAAAGTTTGCACACAGGAACAAAGAGCGAAAAACTATGCCTAACTCTGAGGTATCATTATTTAATTATCTAGAACTTAAGTGTCCTTACACTAGACATAGCGCACCAGTAGTCTCTATACTTCTCCTCACAAATATTAAGTGGATCTAATAGAAGATAGTATGCCTGTCTTCTATTAACTATCCAAGGGTTTAGCAGACTAAAAATGCATATAGATTTTCTACAAAGATCCATTACCCAGTATACGTGCAAGTGAAGTAAATGTACTGGATTCTAAACTTAAGAAATAATTTAAGAAGAAAATATTTAATGACACCTCTTTGATAAAAATTTTCTGCTAGGGACTTAACCAATTCAGCTCAAGAAAATAAAAGATTTTTTTTTATCCACTATCCTAAATGTATGCAAATATTTATAAATGCTATAAACATCCTCAGGTTATATCC
This sequence comes from Thalassia testudinum, assembly GCA_037157565.1. Classification (NCBI taxonomy): domain Eukaryota; kingdom Viridiplantae; phylum Streptophyta; class Magnoliopsida; order Alismatales; family Hydrocharitaceae; genus Thalassia; species Thalassia testudinum. Next base: position 64,305,270 of record JAZHRO010000031.1, read on the forward strand.
CCCCATGCCTAAGACTGACAATGCCCTCATTGGAAAAATAAAGACATAGAAGAATATCACCTGAGGAGGAGAGTGGGAGGAGGGCTCCTCAAGTCAAAGTGTGTCCAAAGCCTGGCCATCTTAAAGAATAACATAAGGTTTAAGTCGTTGGCCATTTGCTTAAAGCTCGCACCAGAAGTAGGGTTTCGAATCTCTACATCTCCATGAGGGAAGGCATTGATAACAACATATGGCCCATCCCAGCAGGACTTGAGCTTTCCTGGAAATAATTTAACTCTAAAATTGAAAAGCCAGACCTACTGGTTGGGCTAAAAGGTCATTCTAATGATGTGCTTATCATGGAAGACCTTTGTACGTTGCTTGTAAGCTTGAGAAGTTTCATAGGCTTCATTACGAAGTTCCTCAAGCTCACCTAACTCCAGCATATGAGCCTTTCCTGCTTTATCCAAATTTACGTTAACGTTTTTAATAGCCTAATAGGCTTTGTGTTGGATTTCAATGAGAAGATGGCATGCCTTTCCATAGACAAGATGGAAAGGAAACATGCCCAAGGGAGTCTTATATGTTGTTCTGTAGGCCCAAAGAGCATCATTTAGTTTTTTAGACCAATCCTTACAGTCGAGCCTGACAGTTTTTCTAAAATTCTTTTGATCTCCCTATTAAACACTTCAACTTGTACACTCATTTGGGGATGGTAAGCTGTGGCTATCATGTGGTTGACTCCCGAATTTTGGTGTAGTCTTGTGAAGTGTACATTCTTGAAGTGAGGTCCTCCATCACTTATGATCATCCTTGGCCACCTGTACCGGGAAGTGATATTAGCCTTAACAAAATCCAAGATAACAAAATGGTCATTGGTCCGTGTGAGTATGGCTTCTATCCATTTCGATACATGGTCAACAGCCACAATGACGTACTCATATCCGAAGGACACAGGAAAGGGACCCATGAAGTCGATTTCCCAAATGTCAAAGATCTCAACGGGGAGAATAGGTTGTTGGGGCATCTCATCCCTTTTCTCGATGGTTCCCATCTGCTGGCAACGTAGACATGCGCCCACATATGTATGTGCATCTCAGAATAATGTGGGTCACAAAAAGCCAGACTGAGGAACCTTATGGGTAGTCTTTTTTCCACTAAAATGTCCTCCACAATGGAGGTCATGGCAGAAACTCAGAACACTTCTTTGTTCTTCGTCAGGGACACAACAGTGGAAAAGCTAGTCAGGGCCTATTCTAAAAAGCTTGGGTTCCTCCCAATGATAAAATTTAGCATCAGCAAGAAACCTCTCGCTTCTGCTTGTCCCAAGTACTAGGGGTAATGCTCGTGACTAGATAGTTCACTATGTTAGCAAACCAAGGAGTTTTGACCTCCACAACCATCAAAGACTCATCAGGAAAAGTCTCTTTGATATCTCCAGCAGGGGTTGATGCTTCAATGGGGATCCTAAATAGATGATCTGCTACCACATTCTCAACTCCTTTCTTATCTTTAATTTCCAAGTCAAACTCTTAGAGTAGTAGAATCCAACGAATTAAGCAAGGTTTGGTGTCCGTTTTAGCAAGAAGATGCTTCAAGGCAGAATGATCAGTGAATACCACAACCTTGGATCTCAAAAGTTAAGACCAAAACTTTTCTAAAGCAAATACTATAGTAAGAAGTTCCTTTTTAGTTACCGTGTAGTTTTGCTGAGGATCCGTGCTGAACGTGTACGAACCTACGCTAACGTGTTCGGTTTTGGAAAACCTGTCGTTGTAGTTCGAAGGAGAAGAATTCGTGTTCAACAAATAAAATTTATACCAAACTTAAAATTCCGGGTCGAACACAGGGAGGCAGACGTTTGATTTAAAAACTACGCATTTCTTTTTATTTGTTACAGAATAATTCAATTTAGAACCATCTAATTATTTACAATAAATAGAAGAGAGAGAGAGAGTAAGAGAGAAAGAGAATATTACATAGAGAAATCAAAATGAGATGTAGAATCAACAAGGAATTTTTGTATTGAAGAGATTGTTCATTACAACTAGAAAGCATAAAACAATTACTCTAGAAAGCGATAAATTTACTCTAGAAAGCATTAAAAGAATGGAGAGAGAAATGTCCTCCTCGACGATTTCTTGGAGGATGAGTAGATTAATCTAGAAAGCAATAAATCTATACTAGAAAGCGGTAAAAAGAATAGGGAGAGAGAAATCCTCCTCGACGGTTGCTTGGAGGACGAGCCGGACAGGACGACGCCTGGATGAAGGAGAATGAAGTGGGACAAAGGAGGACGAATCAGAAGAACGGGAACGAAGCAGCACGTCGTCGTCGCCTCAGGATCCACTTCCGAAGGGGAATGAAAATTGGACTTTATCTCGCGAGAAGCATCCCGGGTGTGGGACAAGCTTCTCTTGAGCTTTGGAGGGGTAGAGAGGAGAAAGAAGGGATGAGAATTTCGTATGGAGGGGGTCTCCTTTTATAGTTGCAAGGAGTGGGGGCAAAATGGACATTACATCTTCAAAATAATAAATAAGGGGTCTTTAGTGACGGATAAATCCGTCACTAAAGCCCCGACGTGGCTGTCACCGCCGCGCCCACGCGCGCCTCCTCGGCTACTCGCTCCTCAACGCTCGCGCACGTCCAGCGCTTTTCAGCCGTTCGATAGCGAGATCGGACGGCTTAAAATGCGTCCGTGCCCGATGCAACTCGCCCGCCTACACGTGCTATCGCGCGTTACACGGGGCGTCCAATCGCGCGTCGGCGCTATCGGGTGCCCACGACCGCACGATCTCCATCCGACGCTCCACGCGCCTCAATTACCCGCGCCTTCAATTCCCTCACCGCAGCTCGAACCCGCGTCCCGCGCTCGCGTAAGCGCGTTCGACTGCTGCGCTGCAGGGCGCAGATGGTCGAGCGCACGTTTTAATTGCCGGGCGGCCATAGCCGTTGGATCTCCATCTGACGGTGGAGAGAGATCGGGCGGGGGCCTTCACAAAATGCCAGCGACCGTTTGGGCAGCTGAGATGGCGCCACGTAGCGCCATCTTGGCCGTCCATCTTCTGGAAGTTGTAGATGGTGCCACGGATGTCGGATTGACTCGATTTTTGTGTCGTTAGGCTGCGATCGTCGATCCGAATTCATCTGTGCGGTCGGATTTGTCATCTAAAGTGCAGATTTACACCATCCTGGCCCTTGATCTTCTAGGGTTCCCCGGTCTATATCTGATGCTACGGATGCCTGATTAGGGCGATCTTGGAGTCGCTGAACTCCAATCGTCATCCTGATCATATCCATACGGTTGGATCTTTGATCCGAGGCCCCGATAAAATGTTTTCCCTGTCCAAGCACATAAAAGGAGACAATTAACCTCCATTTTATTCAAACTACTCTAAATGTGAGATGATGCATGTTATGCAATATTTATATCGTGAAATGCAATCCTATGCTTAAGAACATGCATAAATAGACATTTTAAGTAGTGTAAATGTGTTTACATCATACCCCCATGCCTATCTTTTGCTAGTCCCTAGCAAAAACTAAATGCTATTTATAAAAGAATTAGGTTAGATTATTTGGACCTGAGTTATTTTCAATCATTAAGAAATTGTATACTTAGGAACTGAACTTTCAAAGACACAACAGTGCCCGGGTATCAGCCAAAATGCAGACCGCCTCAAGCCCTCACCTTATTCAAAGAAAAATTTCTTTTTCTCTTTTTGGATTTTCAAATTTTAGGGTTCAAGAGTGGCTTTCTACGACCATTCAACTCACCCAAGATTTGATGAGAACCCTAAGTTTTAAGCATCTTATTGTGATTGTGATAGACTCGTTGACCGGCAATTAGAACGGACTTCGGATTTCTACGCCTCTAGGTGACCTCAAAAAGAATTCTACCTAAAGGTGTATCTTTACAACCGGTAGCTTTCTCCCTACTTTTATTTTTTTAACAGGGTCAACACAAGGGTGAATCTAGTGTATATCTCCCCGATTTATTCTACTTCTCCGCTTCTTCCTAAGTGTTTTGGAAATTTTTAGTGCATTTTCTGAGCTGGGTTCTGGACAACCGGTCGATGAGCTGTTACCACCGACAACTTACCAGCCATACTCGTGCGGCGAAGTGTGGCTTATTTCTTTTTATTCTTTTCTCCTTTTTCTTTTTGATTTTTTTTTTTTTAAGTAGGTGGCTTCCCTGATCTAAGATTTACCTAAAGGCAACAAAAAGAGAAGGGTCCAGTGACTGGGCTCTGGACAACCTACCTATGGGCTGTTACCCACGATAACTTGCCAGCCATATCACCCTAGAAGGTTCATTAGCTACCCAATTTCCGTTAGAATCGCCGAATAACGAGTCAGTGCAAAGAAAGTGTGTAGATGCTTAAAACTCGAAATTCCCTCAAATCAGAGGGTGGGTTGATAAGTCGTGTACTTATCACCCAAGTTTATTTACTCCAATTAAAATAAAATTCAAGTTGGTGAGAACTCGAAAAACAAATCCACATTTTAGTGGATACATGGGCTGATTAAGTTCAACGACCTGAAGGGTCTTTGTGTTCAGATCTTAATATAGTTTTTCCTAAGATTGAAAATTTTCTTAAACCCAAATTCTCTTTCCTAATTTCGATATATATTTTTTTTAATTAAAATAAAACAAATCTACGGAGCTGACGAATGAATTCAGAGATAAATATCCACCCCCCCCATGCCTATCTAATGCAATGTCCTCATTGTATTAAAAAGACATAAAACAGAGTGGAAAAGTGAAGAAAGCACCTGAATTGCGTGAATATTAGGTCTGCTCCAAGATGAAAATGAAAAAGAACTGTATAAGTGCTGAGTTTAGTGCCTTCAGCTAGACACACTATACAAAGAAAAGAAATGAAGAAATCACAAGTGCAGGTCAGAATCAGAATGAACAGAAGAATCCTATGACCTGTCAGCAAAGGTCCACAGATGTGGACCAGAATGTGGTGCAGACCCACACCCCATAATCGAGAATATCTGAGGTTCTGGATAAAAATTACCCAAAACCTAAAATCAGAATGCAAGCAGGGTCGGGCCTGCAATTTATGAGGATGCAACCCAAGACCAAAAAGTCGAGTTACAGAGAATTGAAACTCAAAAGGATAATCGTTGAATGTGTGCTTGAGTTGAACATCCTCGAAACAAATGTCGTAAGGGTTCTGATTTGATGGTTTCAGCTTAAAAGGAACCCTTTGACTCAATCTTCCATTTCCTCCAAAATTAATTTCCCAAATTAACACTTCCCAGCTCCTATCCTCCTCATTCAGCATATCAAATTCCAGGACCTCTTGTATATTCATCACCCCATCTGAAATCTCCAAGTCTAAATGATGTGGCAGAATCAAAATTGACTTAAGTCTAATTATCTCAGAATTAGAATCATCAATAAGCTCAATAGGATGTAACTGATAATCAGGGCATTGAATTGATTCTTCCAGAAAATGCGATTCTGGATCCGTAATGTGTGCCCTAATAAGATCAGTTTCCTCAGTTATTGGGCTATTAAATGATCTATCAGATTCCTCAGGCCCAATTGTCTCACAGAAATCATGTTCAGAAAACTCGCGTGAGACTTCGCAACTTGAATCTTCACCATCAAAGAAATCAGTATCCGTATCAATGTATGTCCCAAAATCAGTTGTCACTTTCTGTTCCAAGGAGACATATGTTTCCTCGTAACTCGGCTCAGGGATCTCAGGTAAAGAAATCAAATCATCCTTAATTGGTAGCTTTAATTCAATCTGGTCAGCCTCGTAACATGTGTCCCCCCAACAGGTGCCTGAGCGGGTTCTATCATTGTTTTTCCTGAAGAGGGTTCATCCTGGGAATTATTCCAAGATTGAATCAAAGCAACCACGAATCTCATCCTCAATTTTGCTAATTTCCCAAGTAGAAACTCACCCGGGTTCTTATCCTTAACATCCTGGAGCCAATCCAACAAAGACTTGTTTAAATCATCAATCATTTCAATCAGGGGCTCCAATCTCTCAATGCAAGGTATTGGCTGAACTTCTAAAGATTGAATGATATTCCTCAAGTTAGCCAGAACCTTATCTTGAACCTGGTTAACCTAAACCAAATGAGTTGGTTCAGGGTTGGGCGGGTTTGGGCTCAATGCAGGGGAATTAACGAATTGAGATTCGTTATACCCTTCCTGATAATAGGTCATTTCAGATTGTTGAAAAGATGGTGATGACCTAAAGGCAGTGAAATCAGAGGATGGGTAAGGATCGATGTATCCTTCTTGATTGTAGATCGTATTATGCTGTTCATGAAAGGAAGACGATCTATAATCGATGTAGCTCTGAGAAGGATAAAAATCAAAATCAAAGTGTTCAGGGTTAGACCCTAAACACGGGGGTCCGGAATTGTATCCCCAATCCGAATTATCCCAATTAACTGATGGTTGATTACAATACGAGTTGGGATAATCGTCATGTTGAGGATAATTTACAACAGGAGGGAAAGAGCGGGAATGCGTGAAATATGTGGAAGGATTCATGATACACGGGAGGAAGAAAGGTGCCCTGCAATACAAACAATCAAACCTATCCTTAAATAGGTTAGCCTAAAGACCTACAGACTCTCAAAACCTGTCTTGAGATAAAGGAACGATTTGATCTACTTCCGTCTGTTCAATCCAACCAGTTAGAAGGAGGGACTGGGGAGAAGGTTCTTCCTTCGGCTTACGCCTCCGGTTCCTAGTGTACCCCCCAGCCACGATCGTTTGACTCTACTCCTCTAGCTAGACATCAGATTGATTAGTAGAAACAGACTAATCGAAAATAATCTCGTTCTGGGTTCTGAAGAGCGAGTCCAATCCTTAAGGCCAACGTCTACTCTGTTTTATTTAGGGCTAGGTTTGAATGTGCTTTGGAATGTGATGGGCCCTTTAAATGGGTTGTGCCCTTAATGATTGATTGATTCATGTGTGAGTGCACAACCAGTGATTTTCAAGCAAGATTGTTTTTGATGTCGTGAATTTTAAGGTTCAAATCTTGCTTAGTAGCTTTTAGGATTCAACTTTAGGTGTTTTCAATCAAGTTTCATTAGCACACCAGGTTTTGCAAGCACAGGTGAAGATGTTTTCCTTTAAAATTTAAAAAGAATGTGGAGTGCCTAGTAAATCCCTAAGAGTTGAACCTAATTGGCAGCTACTTGATGAGTTGATTTTAATTAAAGTGGTGCGGCCCAATCAACTCAAACAATTGGCTTGTTGCACCACTTAATTAGGCACACAAATGATTACCTAATCTGATTTCTACTCAATTATGTGTTTGGATGTGTGTACCGGCTCCTAAGATTGGTTTACCGGTTGAGTTTGAAAATCAGATGAGGTTGTGTACCTCTGTGAGATTTTTTTTTCTTTTTAATGTGGGGGTTGGGGTGAGTATGGGTGTCAAACAACAAACAATCTAACCTTAGAGTTTATAAAAACGCCTAGGTTGATTGATGTTTGAGTTATTATGTGATGAAATGAAATCTAATGGGTGGGAGGTGGGGGGTAACTCACAAAACCTTCTACAGCACTTTACTCCAATCTACCGCTTTTGGCTGCCTCGAAAGAGTACCTACAATTACAATAAGAAAGGAGAAAAGTGAGGTAAATGATTTGTAAGTTACAAAACACGAAGAGAAATCAAAGATCGTTGCCTCCCCGGCAACGGCGCCAAAATGTTGAACGTGTACGAACCTACGCTAACGTGTTCGATTTTGGAAAACCTGTCGTTGTAGTTCGAAAGCGAAGAATTCGTGTTCAACAAATAAAATTTATATCGAAATTAAAATTTCGGGTCGAACACAGGGAGGCAGACGTTTGATTTAAAAACTACGCGTTTCTTTTTATTTGTTACAGAATAATTCAATTTAGAACCATTTAATTATTTACAATAAATAGAAGAGAGAGAGAGAGTAAGAGAGAAAGAGAATATTACATAAAGAAATCAAAATGAGATGTAGAATAAACAAGGCATTTTTGAATTGAAGAGATTGTTCATTACAACTAGAAAGCATAAAACAATTACTCTAGAAAGCATTAAAAGAATGGAGAGAGAAATGTCCTCCTCGACGATTGCTTGGAGGACGAGTAGATTAATCTAGAAAGTAGTAAATCTATACTAGAAAGCGGTAAAAAGAATAGGGAGAGAGAAATCCTCCTAGATGGTTGCTTGGAGGACGAGCCAGACGGGACGACGCTTGGACGAAGGAGAACGAAGCGGGACGAAGGAGGACGAATTAGAAGAACAGGAACGAAGCAGCACGTCGTCGTCGTCGCGGGATCCACTTCCGAAGGGGAACGAAAATTGGACTTTATCTCGCGAGAAGCATCCCAGGTGTGGGACAAGCATCTCTTGAGCTTTGGAGGGGTAGAGAGGAGAAAGAAGGGATGTGAATTTCGTATGGAGGGGGTCTCCTTTTATAGTTGCAAGGAGTGGGGGCAAAATGGACATTACATCTTCAAAATAATAAATAAGGGGTCTTTAGTGATGGATAAATCCGTCACTAAAGCCCCGACGTGGCCGTCGCTGCCGCGCCCACGTGTGCCTCCTCGGCTGCCCGCTCCTCAACGCTCGCACACGTCCAACGCTTTTCAGCCGTCCGATCGCGAGATCGGACGGCTTAAAACGCGTCCGCGCCCGCTGCAACCCGCCCGCCTGCGCGTGCAATTGCACGCTACACGAGGTGTCCAATCGCACATCGGAGCTATCGGACGCCCGCGACCGCATGATCTCCATCTGACTCTCCACTCGCCTCAATTATCCGCGCCTTCAATTCCCTCACCGCGGCTCGAACCCGCGCCCCGCGCTCGCGTAAGCGCGCTCGACCGCTGCGCTGCGGGGCGCGGATGGTCGAGCGCACGTTTTAAACGCCGGGCGGCCACAGCCATTGGATCTCCATCTGATGGCGGAGAGAGATCGGGCAGGGGCCTTCACAAAATGCCAGCGGCCGTTTGGGCGGCTGAGATGGCGCCACGTGGCGCCATCTTGGCCGTCCATCTTCTGGAAGTTGTAGATGGTGCCACGGATGTCGGATTGACTCGATTTTTGTGTCGTTAGGCTGCGATCGTTGATCCGAATTCATCCGTGCGGTCGGATTTGTCATCTGAAGTGTGAATTTACACCATCCTGGCCCTTGATCTTCTAGGGTTCCTCGGTCTCTATCTGATGCTACGGATGACTGATTAGGGCTATCTTGGAGTCGCTGAACTCCAATCGTCGTCCTGATCATATCCATATGGTTGGATCTTTGATCCGAGGCCCCGATAAAATGTTTGCCCTGTACAAGCACATAAAAGGAGACAATTAATCTCCATTTTATTCAAACTACTCTAAATGCGAGATGATGCATGTTATGCAATATTTATATCGTGAAATGCAATCCTATGCTTAAGAACATGCATAAATAGACATTTTAAGTAGTGTAAATGTGTTTACATCAATCCGTAAGGGTCTTGCTGGCATAATGCAACACATGAGGTTTGCCATCAACCCTTTGACCTAAGATCGCTCCCACTATGAAATCAGAAGCATCGCACATTAGCTCAAACGGGAGGGTTCAATATGGTGCTTGGAGAATCGGTGCGGTAATAAGGGCTTTCTTCAAGACTTTGAAAGCCTTGGCACATCTATCATCAAAATTGAAGGAAACATCCTTTTCTAATAGGTCGCAGAGTGGCTTAGAGATTTTACTGAAATTTCTAATGAAGTGCCTATAGAACCCAGCATAGCCAAGGAAGGATCTAACCTGATGAACATTGGTGGGCGATGGAAGCTTAGAGATGGAATTAATTTTTGCGGTATCCACCTCTAATCCTCTCTCGGAAACTAAATGCCCTAATATAGTGTCTTGTTGGACCATAAAGTGGCTTTTCTCCCAGCTAAGTGATGGGAACACTATCATGAATCATAATTAGCTCAATTTGATTTGAATAAGTCATTAAATGCTCCTACATAACCGTCAAGAGGCCTAAGTCACTGCATAATCATTTTGAGAGAAAGATAAGAGAACAGGGTTAAAACTATAATTTTACCATCATATCTTGAATGCAGTACAACCATGGGTTTTCCCAGGGGGTAATTAAGGGCCAAATGACCTTAAATGTCCAACAAATGGGTTAATATAGACACAAATGGGATTTCAAGTATTTTGAGAATTAAATGACTTTTGAAATCCTAAAAATAGATCTACTTAATTAACTGAGGTTCTGATTAGGATAAAATTCACCTAAACCCTCTAAAATTCATAAAAAAATACTATCTAGGGTTTGGTGCCTTCAATTTGACAATCAGAACCCATCTTGACCCAAAACAGAGTCTTAGAACGACATTTGCCCTAATTTGAGTTTTTACATAAATTACCCAGTCAAACGAGGTCAAAACCTAAATCTAACTTCACCATTGGATTCCTTGGGTCCAAATTAAGTTTGTACCAAAATTTGGGCCCAATCTGAGATCATCTTGACCAAGTTTGCATTTTGGTCCAGTCAAACTCTTTCTATCTCATTTAGACCCTTAACTTTTGAATTATCTTAAAAATAGCCCCCCAACTTCTTCATATTCTTCATAAATAGGTCCCTACATCATTTTTGGAAGGTTAAAACCTTCACCGTCGAGTTTTGAGCGAGGATCTCGCTCGATTCTCAATCAATCTCTCCCAAAATTGATACGGGGATTCCTTGGGAAGTTACCTTCCATTTGAGTCATTCCTTGGGCTCTAAGTCTTTCCCAAAAGGCCATGTGAACCTTTCAAAGGGTTGGGTATCCTATTTCGCAAAAACCTTCCAAGCTTGGTGATAGACGACTGTTCGCTTAGCATTATAGTATTTAAGTGGTGGAAAAATCGACTAATCAAAAATAATGAAAATAACCACTCGTAGAAGAGTGGGTCGTGTCCACAGGGAGGAAATGATGTAATCAATACTTAATTATTTAATGTTATTTCGGATAGTGTGAAATCCCTATTCAAATTAGACTTAAAATGTGAAGGAAAGTAGATTTGCAATAACCTAAAAAGATAAGGGTATAAGTGCAATTTTCCCTCACAGAAATCCTCAATAAATTTATGGTGAATTCATGTAGTTTTCACGTGATGTGTACTAAAGATAATTAGTACTTAAGTTAAGCCCAAAATCAATCTTTAAACTAGTTAATATCAATACCATGCAATTATAAAGAACTATGAGTGTTCGAATGCAATTCTGCCATAATATAATAATAATAAAAAAATCAAATTAGGTGGAAATGGCATTGAATGTAAATTTTAATTAGGGGAAGACAGGGCTTTTTTCCTCTCTCCTCCTTGCGAGAGAGGGAGAGAACTGCAGGGCTGTCGCAAGGCTCAGGAGGATGGTGAGGTCGAAAGCTCTCTGGTGGTGGTAGTGGCGGTGATGGAGGTGGCCGGAACTCTGGCCTGTTGAACAAGCAGGCAGAGGTGTTGCTGCAGTGCCTGCGGCTGGTGGCGTGCGGGCGTGCGCACGCTGGTGTGCGGGTAGGCGCTTGCAGGCTGCGGCCTGCAGGTGGGTGGAGGTAGAGGCGCGCTGGCGGAGAGGGCGTGAGCGCCTGCAGTGGCTAGAGGGAGAGGCGCGCGGGCGGAGAGGGCGTGAGCGCCTGCAGCAGGGCACGCGGTTGAGAGCACCTGCAGCAGGGGGCACTGGAGATGGCGTGCGGGCAGAGAGCGCCTGCAGCAGGGCGCGCGGTCGTGAGTGCCTGCAGTGGTTGGAGGGAGAGGCGCACTGGCGGAGAGGGCGTGAGCGCCTGCTGTGACATGGGGGGAAGATGCTGAGGGGCGTGGCTTGGTGCGTGCGGGCAGGCAGATGGCACTTGAAGGCAGGAAGCGGCCTGCAGGCGTGGTGCGGGTGTGTGCTAACTGGTGAGGGCGCGGTGAACTGCAGGAAGGAGGAGGCACGCAAGGAGGGTGCACCGGCAGATGGCGGAGGTTTTTCCCCGCAAGGGGGAAGACGGCACAGTGCATGCTTCCCTTCCTGGAACCACAGTGTCCGCTCAGTAGCTCCCTGCCAGGAGGAAGATGAAGCCTCATCCCCAGTGCACCTCCTCTCTTTTTAATTCCTCTCTCTCCCCGCGTACGTGAGTTAAGGGATTTTCAAATCCCTAAACTATTTCTGGCCTCGTTAGTTGAAGGGCGACGGAGGATTAACCCCATGTGCAGCGGGGGAGGGGGAAAGAGTTGTAGTTGGTGGGGGAAATTTATCCCCCCACCCTTGTTCTTTCTGCATTTTATTACCTACACATAAAAATAATAAAATCATTAAGTTATAGAATGTTATAAACTTAAATCATGAGGTGTACAAATATTCTACAGCGTAATTGTCATTATTAACACACCTAAATTGTATAATTAAAGATACTTAGGCTTAATATTAGTCCATTTTAATGGACTCATCAAATACCCCCATGCCTAAGATTTGCTAGTCCCTAGCAAAAATGAAAAATAATAGAAATAATAAGAAGATTTCTTCTTTTCTTCAAAACTTTAGGAATCCAGACAAATGTGAAGTGCTGAGAGCCTAGGTAACAGATCCAAGTGAAAGAGCCAATTCGCATTGGGAGTTCATACATCATCCTTGGCAAAAATTTCTGTCGAGATAAGCAACTACTTCCCTCGGGGATAAAGTAGACGATAATCTGTAATTTGACCCTGGCGTTTGGGTTAGGTAGGAGATATCAAGTTGAATAGATTTGTATTTGGTGGCACACACTTAACTAGTGCTACATATAGTCTAGTACTACAGACTCTAACTCTTTAGACTATTAGACAAGTCAACTCTGAGAGAGGCTACACAACTATGCTCTCTTGATGTTCCTGGGCACTCTCACTTTTCTTTCTTTCTGAGATCACGAATCTCGCCAAAATTAGAAATTATACTCACTATTTGGTGGCCTCACATGGCATCCACACTTCAATTAAAGTCCTAATAACTCTATAACTAAGTTAGAGTTCTCAACCAGTATTCAGGCGATCAGAAATACTAGAAGGTTGGTATGGGTCGTATTTGGTGGAACGCGATAAGTATTATGTTGCCTCATAAATAGTGTTACATCATACACTAGGACTTTTTTTTTTGTAATATAACTTTTTTCTTCTTTTTCTTCTTTCTATTTCTTCTTTTTCTACTTCATTTCTCTTTTCTTCTTTATATATTTATATTTTTTCTTTTCTTTTTTTTTCTTCTTGTTTTTGTTTCTTTTTCAATCAACGCAACACAATACTGACTTTTATTTACGAGGCATTATTAGGGATGATGATGGTCATGAGGAAGTTGTGTGGCTTATTTGTTGGAAGTGCCTATTCTCGGTGCTGGAAACGAATGGATAGGATAGGCGTATTTCTAACCTTTGACACTATTACCCTCCTTCAGCTGAGGACTCTATGAAGGATAGTCGTAACCATCCACCATAGTTATAGCTTTATTAAGACTCAATATCTGTATATTTGCCTTATTTGGTGACTCTCAGGAATTCACTCAAAGTACGCACACAGGAACAGAGAGTGAAAACTATGCCTAACTCTGAAGTATCATCATCTAATTATCCAGAACTTAAGAGTCCTTACACTAGACTTAGCGCACCAGTAATCTCTCTACTTCTTCTCACAAATATGAGGTGGATTTATTAGAAGAAAGTATGCCTGACTCTCTATGAACTGTCCAAGGGTTTAGTAGACTACAAATGCTTATTGGTTTTTCCAAAGGATCCATTACCAAGTCTACATGCACGTGAAATAAATGTACTGGATTCTAAACTTAAGAAATAATTCCGGAAGAAAAACCTCCAATAAAGGTATTTTGCTAGGGACTAACCCAATCCAGAATTTTTTTTTTTAATAAATATGTATGGAAATATTTATAAATGCTATAAACACTATAAACATTCTCAGGTTATATCCCCCCATGCCTAAGACTGACAATGTCCTCATTGGAAAAATATAGACATAGAAGAATATCACCTGAGGTGGAGAGTGGGAGGAGCTAAGGCTCCTCAAGCCGTAGTGCGTCCCAAACCTGGCCATCTGAAAGAGTAATATACGGTTTAAGTCGCTGGCCATTTACTTTAAAGTTCGCACCTGAAATAGGGTTCCTGATCTCTACAGCTCCATGAGGGAAGGTATTGATAACAACGTAAGGCCTATCCCAACGAGACTTGACCTTTCCAGGAAATAATTTAAGTCTAGAATTAAAAAGCTAGACCCACTGGTTGGGCTCAAAAGTCTTTCTAATGATATGCTTGTCATGGAAGACTTTTGTACGTTGCTTGTAAGCTTGAGAAGTTTCATAAGCTTCATTACGAAACTCCTCAAGCTCACTTAATTCAAACATATGTGCTTTTCCTGCTTTATCCAAATTTAAGTTAACATTTTCAATAGCCCAATAAGCTTTATGTTGGATTTCAACGGGAAGGTGGCACGCTTGTCCGTAGACAAGACGGAAAGGAGACATACCCAAGGGAGTCTTACATGCAGTTCTGTAGGCCCAAAGAGCGTCATTTAGTTTTCTAGACCAATCCTTCCGATCATGCCTAACAATTTTTTCTAAAATTCGTTTAATCTCCCTATTAGACACTTCAACTTACCTACTCGTTTGGGGATGATAAGGTGTGGCTATCATGTGATTGACTCCCAAATTTTGGAGTAGTCTAGTGAAGTGTACATTCTTAAAGTGAGGTCCTCCATCACTTATGATCGTCCTTGGGCACCCATACCGAGAAATGATATTAGCCTTAACAAAGCCCAAGACCACGGAATGGTCATTGGTTCGAGTGGGGATGGCTTCTATCCATTTTGATACATAATCAACAGCCATAAGGATGTATTCATATCTGAAGGACACAGGAAAGGGACCTATGAAGTCAATGCCCCAAATATCAAAGATTTCAACAGGGAGGATAGGTTGTTGGGGGCATCTCATCCCTTTTTCCAATGGTTCCCGTCTGCTGGCAACGTAGACATGCGCCCACATACGTATGTGCATCTCGGAATAATGTGGGCCACCAGAAACCAGACTGAAGAACCTTATGAGCAATCTTCTTCCCACTAAAATGTCCCCCACAGTGGAGGTCATGGCAGAAACTCAGAACACTTCTTTGTTCCTCATCAGGGACACAACGGCGAAACAGCTAGTCAGGGCCTATTCTAAAAAGCTCGGGTTCCTCCCAGTGATAAAATTTAGCATTGGCGATAAACCTGTCTCGCTTCTACTTGTCCCAAGTACTAGGGGTGATGCCCGTGACCAGATAGTTCACTATGTCAGCAAACTAAGGAGTTTTAGTTTCCACGGTCATTAGAGACTCATCAGGGAAAGTCTCTTGAATACCGCCAGCGGGGTTTGACGCCTCAATAGGGATCCTAGACAAATGGTTTGCTACCACATTCTCAACTCCTTTCTTATCATTAATTTCCAGGTCAAATTCTTGGAGTAGCAGAATCCAATGAATTAGGCGAGGTTTGGTGTCCTTTTTAGCTAGAAGATGCTTAAGGGCTGAATGATTAGTGAACACCACAACCTTGGATCCCAAAAGATAAGATCGAAACTTTTCCAAAGCAAATACTACAGCAAGTAATTCCTTTTCCGTGACCGTGTAGTTTTGCTGAGGATCAGTAACGGTCTTGTTGGCATATTGCAGCACATGAGGTTTGCCATCAACCCTTTGACCTAAGATTGCTCCCACTGCAAAATCAGAAGCATCGCAAATAAGCTCAAACGGGAGGGTCCAATCTGGTGCTTGGAGAATCGACGCGGTAATGAGGGCTTTCTTCAAAGCTTGGAAAGCCTCGCCACATCTGTCATCAAAATTGAAGGAGACATCCTTCGCTAACAGGTCGCAGAGTGGCTTAGAGATTTTACTGAAGTCTCTAATGAAGCACCTATAAAATCCAACATGGCCAAGGAAAGATCTAACCTAACGAACATTGGCGGGCAATGGAAGCTTAGAGATGGAATCGATTTTTGCGATGTCCACCTCTAATCCTCTCTCGGAAACTACATGCCCTAACACAATGCCCTACTAGACCATAAAGTGGCTTTTCTCCCAGCTAAGCACCAGTTTTGCCTCTTCGCAACGGGTTAAGACTTTATCAAGATGCGAAAGGCATAGGTCAAACGACGAGCTAATAAGAACCTCATCATGAGCCATAACTAGCTCATTTTGACCTAATACAAAGGATAAAAGCTCCTACATAACTCAAGGAAAGGTTTAACTCAGAGAATTCTGAGTTTAAGAAGAAAATAGAAACTAAGGGGTAAAAATGTAATTTCACCAATTCAATCTGAAAATAGGGTAACTCAGGGTCCAAACATAGGTCAAAATAACCTAATAAGAAGAAAAGCGGGATGAGATGACTTAAAGTGGGCTACAGCAACTCCAAGGAATTAAATGACATCCTGTAATCCTAAAAACAAACCCACTTCAATTCACGAGGTTCGAGGAAAATAAAAAATTGAATAAACCCTCTAAAATTCATATAAAAATAATCTCTAGGGTTTAGAACCTCCAACTTGGCCTTAGGAACCCATTTTGACCTACATTGAGAACCATACCCAATTAATAACTTAATTTGGGTTTTTGCATAAATTGACCAGTCAAACAAGGTTTAATATAGAAATAAAATTCACCATCAGAATCTTTAGGCCTTAATTAGTCATGTATAAAAACTTGAGCCTAAGAGGAAACCTTCTTGACCAACTTTACTTTTTGGCCCTCAACTTTTGAAACCCTCGCATTTTGGCCCCTAACTCTTCATCGTTCTTTGCATTTGGGTCCTCCCTGCAAAACCCTGAGCAGCACCATGCTCCGGCAACCTTGCGCGAGGCATGGCGTCGCGCAGGGTGAGGGGGACCCCCTGCCAAGTCAACCAGGGGTTCCCTACGACGTCAGCCGTCGCAGGAACACCCCCTGATCGCTACAATCGCCCATACCTCCCGTGCGAACGCACGGACAGTATGGGTCTCCATCTCCGGCATCCTTCGGCGAGGGAGGCACGTCGTCTCCCTCTGCCCTCCTCTCTGTTTCTACCTCTATAAAAACCCCCAACGCTCTACCGCTCTCTCGAGCTCGGTTCTGACGGAGAAACCCCCCCCTTTCCTCTCTTCCCACTCCGACAGAGGCCCCCTTGCTCCGGCGGTTTTTCCTCCTCCTCCTCATCGCTCTGCCGCAATACCAGCAGAAGAGCTGCCTTCACCTACTCTTCCGGCGTCGCGCCGTACCCAGCGCGTGCTCTCCCGCTCTCTCCTCGCCGCTGCCCTCTCTCTCTGGGCACCTTCTTCTCCGGCGACAGTCGATACGACTGTCGCCCTGCTCCGGCCCCCCACTCGTCCCTCCGAGTAGGTACAATCTTTCCTCTTCCTCCCCTCTTTCTTTTCCTTACTGTAATTTGCATAACCACCCCTCGACCGCGCCTAATCGCCCTCACCTTCCCCATCTCCGGCCAAACTCCGGCGACTCGCTCCCGTCATTCCACCACCCCACACGACTCGCCGACCCTCACAGAACCTCCACCTCCTCACCCTGATCAACTTCCGCCCTTCCATTTCCCGCCACTCGCCACCTGCAGACCCCTCGAACAAACCCATTTCCCGCGCTACAGTTTGACCTAGGGCAGCCCCTATGCTCCGCCCCACGGCTTGCCAGACCCCACACCAACTTCGCCGTGCCACGACGAAGGTTCTCCGCTTGTCTGATTAGGCCGAGAGGCCGTTCTTCTGTGGACAGGTTGCTCGCCCTCTGTCGCCAATGTTGAGCCGGTGAAGCTCCTTCAACCTGCAGCTGCAGGCGCGCTTCGCCCAGGTTCGACTCGCCAGGACGCGCGGTTCGCAGCCACGCAGTTGCCCAGGCCTGCAGTTGGGGAGAAAGCCCCGCAGCTGCTGCATCTGCCTGCAGCTCCCTCAGCTGCGGGTGCCCAATTGGGGTGGGACATTTAGTCCCACCTCAGAACTTTTGAGAGGCTCACACCCGCATAAAGGCAAAAAGTGCCTTAAGCTCTTTGCCTCCTGAGCACGGGGTGAGGTCCCTCTCACCCACTCGAGCCGGCCTCGTCCGCGACCACGCCCCGCGGACCTGGCCCGACCCGTTTACCCGTCCTGTACTCCTCTCCCACCACCGCACGCCGGTGGGCCTGGACCCGGGCGCGACCCGCGTACCCGACTACCCGGCAGCTCTGGGAGAGCTATCCTATGAGTGTATTCTGAGAGAGAGAGGCGCGGGGGAGGGTAGAGTAGGTTTTGCCCTCTGATTGAACTTTGAGTATGCAGGCACAGGTGAAGAAGAAGAGAAGGCAGGAAGAAGAAGAAGGGCTGCGAGAAGAAGAAGAAGAAGAAGAAGAAAGCCACAGAGGAAAGAAGAAGAAAAGACGCACTGTAGCAGTAGCTACTTAAGTCATCTGATTGAAAAATCAGATGACGCTCAGAAGGCAGGAAGAAGAAGGACTGCGAGAAGAAGAAGAAAAGAAGAACAGGACCGCAAGAATAAGAAGAAAAAGAAAGAGAAGAAAGAAGAAGAACAGAAGAGAAGGCAACATGAAAACAAGAAAAGAAGATAGAGCAAAAATAAGAAGAAGGAAGAAAACTGAAGACTCAAAGAGAAGAGAAAAGAAGACAAAGACGAGAAAGAAGAGAAGAAGAAGAAGCCAACAAGACAAATCTCTCTCTCTCTCTCTTTATTTTTGTAATAGAAACTTCGTACCTCTAGAATACAACTTGCTCCCTGAGTTCGACCTTGGGAGAACTTTCATTTCCGAGTAAAAATTGTAATAATGGCAATGACTATCTGTACTACAACGTAATTTCTATAACAAAACAACAAAGCATAGTCTCAACGCCGTTATCACTTGGCACCGTTGCCGGGGAGCAACGGCTATTCTAGAAGTAATAAAATTTCTATTTGTAAGTTTTTAATAATCTCTCCTCTCTTTTGTGCAGGTACAGAAAGAAACAAAAAGATGTAGCCGCACCACAGCCACTCCAAGGACAGGTAACTTCCTATTAAACCCTAAAATTTTAAAGAAAAAGAAAAGAAATAGGCATAACCTGTCTTTATACATAGTAATAGCTGCATATTCTCAGAAACTATTATTCCTGCACACAGTTTTAAAGGTGATTAGGGGCTAACACACCCTTTCCTGAGCCCTAATTACCCAAACAAAGAGTTAAATGGACCAAGTAGAGCCAACATAAGGTCAAAAGCTAGGGTTTTTAGAGACACACCTTCTATTAATAAAGAAAAGATCTTCCCAAAAAGAGGTGTACCTAAACCTTGTTTGAAAAGATCTATACAAGAGAAACCCTAAACAATTGGCTCTCTAAACACTTGAACCCTAAAAGAATGGACCCAAAAGCTCTCAAAAGAACAAGAGGTGAAGTTGACCCCTTGGGTCAACCAACCTTAAAATTAGGTCACTTCTTCACTCAAAAATACCTAAAAGTTCAAGTGAAACCTTAAGCACCCCGATCTTAAACTAAAATTGGTAGACTTAAGAAGTCAAGATCCCCATTCTGGTCTACCTGGAACCACAGTGACAAGAGAGGTCGGGTGGGGGAAACCCTGTAACCTGTGGGGACTCTCTACCGTGTAGGGGTCTTCGCGGGACTCTCCCTCTCTGGCTACCCAGGTAATTCTCAGGTGGACGATCTTTCTGATCAAGGGGTCCATCTGCCCTGCACCTCTATAGTCACCCAACAATTTTTGGGTGCCTCGATTAGGTCCAGCACCTGCTTATCTCATCCAGTCCTTCAGTATTTGGCAGGAGGTCCTTGAAACCTCCTTCAGAAATTCACTTTCCCCCCCCTCCCCCCCCGAGGCCGAGCCTCGCTGCCCTTGTTTGTGCAACCAATCATTCACATAGCCCCTTTTCCTCTAATTCCGAACAAAGTCCCCTTCTTCCATCTTGATACAAACTTCGATTCTATATCTTGATTCCACCACCTGATTCAAAGATGCAGCCACACCAATTAAGACTACCATTCAAAAAACCTGAATATCAGAGATCCATGAAAGATAAGATGATTGAGGATGCCCTTGAATTCTATGAAATCAAATGTAAACCCTCAACACCAATAGAAAACATTCAGGTTGATGTCCCAACAACCACAGCTTTCATCATAAACTGTGCCCAAATTCTATTGACAGAAATTACAAAAGGATCAACCCGAGATATACTCATGACAGGATACATTGAGATAGAAAAATTACACCAATCTGAATACCTTCAATGCTTGACAAATCTTGTACTTTGGGAACAACACCAAGATGCCCTTATAAAACGGGTAGAAATGATGAGATCACTAGAACAAATTATCAACCAGAAATACCCGTATATACCAGAAACAGAGGATGAACCATCTTGGAACAGTATTAAGGAACAATCCAGTTTCCCAGATCCCGGGACTAAGGCACAAAGTGGTTGTGGAATCCCAACCCAGATAGAAGACAACATCGAATTAGGTTGGGATATTGCAGGAGAACACACTGATGAACCGACCCTAGACCATGAATTGCCAAGCCTAGAATTCCAAAACTCCTGCAATAATGAGGTCAGAACTGAACCTTTTGAGGGTATAAATTCCGCCCCTTATTTTGATAAGGTGGCCCTCGAAGGTTATTCGGACTTAGGTTCTAGAAATTCTACCCACATCCTAAACCTAGAACCTAGATCTGAAACTTATTGGGAAGATTATGAGGCCTCATATGAGAAAGATCAAATTTTTACAGAATATGATTCCGGGCCTCTATTTGATGAATATCCCTCTCCAACATCCTCAGGAAATCTGATCAATTTTTCAGAAAACACGCCAATTTATGATACAGAAACTGAGGAGTTGAATGAGCAGGGTTTTAATGGGGTCTATCCTACCAGCTTCGAGCTTGAGCCTAGACAGAACACCTTTTTGAGCCCAGAATTGACATATAGGCTAGAACCCAGTCAGGCTGTTGATTCCACATCTGATGATTTATGCTACGGTGGAATTCATGATCAAGAATCTCATTTAGAACTCAATTTTCACAAACTCTCCGACAACTTCAGATCTGACTATAATTGTGGAGAGACTCTTCTTCCTGAACACACCAGGCCCATCTACGACCTCAGTCCACATGACTCTGACTCCGACTCTGAGGTCCTGATTCCCGAGATCACTGGTAACACAGAATCATTCCTTTTTGATCCTTAGGAACCAAAAATAGAAAATGCCAAGAGTGATTGCAACACAGAATTCAAATCTTTTCTCAGTTCAGATTTCCTTCATCCTACAGACACTCTTCAGGCATTTGATAGCTACCCAGAGGACTCTGTACAGAAAACCACCTGTCATTCCTTTCTAGAAGAGCCCTCATACACAATTGCCACCTCTTCCGCACACATAGAACTAATCAAACCCTCTTCCCGACCCCGCCCCGCAACCGGACTCAATTTCTATTCAGATTCACCTCTCACCGAGCCGATTGCATTTCCACATCGGGTTTTGAACACTGATCAGACTACAGACCATGCTCCATCATTCTCTAATCACCCCTGTAGGGTCCCCGCGTCATTCACTGATTATTCTACGGGTCCCTACTCTAACCAGGCTGATTTGACTCAGCCAAACCCTGCATTCACACTTCCACATCCATCTGAGCTTCATAGTATATGGTGGGTTCCACACCTTTTGATCTTCATCTATCAACCCAGCAGATTGATTGGGTTTGGGATGCATCATCAGCCTGTCGATCTAAACAAGCACCTGGTTGGACCAACCAGGCTCTTAATCAAGGTGCTTGTCTTACAAAATTCTACTGATTTGACCATCCCCTCTCCATCGCATTTCCCACTTGGCTGAAGGCATCAAATTTAGCGCTCAATGGGAGGCAGCCCGTCATTCTCTTTGAAAACTTGAAATCTTTTCTGACACCTTTGTGCACTTAAAGTTCACACTTTAGGACAGCCAACTCCACCTCAGATGCTTGCATCTGAGATTAGAAATCATCCAAAACAATCACCCCGACCCATTCACTCATCAAAACATCTGTCCTAATGTATGCATTAAGTTGAATAAAAACCCCCTAGGTTACAATGAGGACATTGCAAATCTTAGGCATGGGGGGGTATGATAGTGCAAAACTTGTAAGAAAAGATTTCAAACAAAAAATTTACATATGCCAAAAACACCATAAAAATTAAAAAAATTTTTCGAAAGAGAATAAAAGGAGAAGGAAATTTTGTGGGAGGAGAAAAAGAAACAAAATGAAAAAGGAGCACAAAATTATGAGAAAAAAGTAGTCATTAGTAAGAAACTAAGGAATTAACCTAAATTCTAGACCTCATTCAAGGAAAGAACTGAAAAGTGCACAAAGGGATTAGTAAGAACGCAAACCTTAGGCATTCTTGGATAGACTCTTAGTACCCATTAAGATCTGGACACTCCTCAAGAGGTTGAGGAAAATGAAAAGCTGAAATATTAGGTCTAAGGCTTAGGAAGTATTTGGCCTCGTTAGCTAACTTTTGGTTTACGGGACTCAGTAACCTAAGCACCCTAACCTCACACACAACCTGGTTCAGTAAGCGTAAAAATCAAAATCACGCAGAAGCGTCGCAAAAAATTCTGAAAAGTACACCTAGAGTAGGAGCGGCCGATCAACACAAGTTGATTTAGACGAGTTCCCAGAACGGAGAGGCGGGAAATCCCCTCGAAGATGCGTAACAAAATATCATCTCCTCGGTGCTTGTCTCTTAAGATATTTACATATCCTACTGGGGGCATGTAAGCACTCTACTGGTTCAGATTCCATGGATGGCATTATCACGAAGTGTCAATTGCCAGGGTCTGGACTCGGCCACGGAACACCATGGATGGGATTATCTCAAAATCTCAATAGCCAGGGTTTCGGGGGTTGCCATGGGTGGTGCTATCTCGAAGCATCGATTGCTAGGAACCCTTGAGGATTGATGATGGGAGTAAGAAATCTGATACAGACCGTGTTGAAAAGCCAATCCTAGGCTAGAACTAAAAAGAAAACGAGAGAGAAAAACTCTCCAAACAGAAAAACTTACTACCTCTCTCTCTTACAAAACGCACTACGAACTGAACCAAGGCAAAAATCATTTCAAGCATGGGGTGCTTTAACCACGAAGTCCAATAAACCTTAGGTTAGTTCTTGTAGGCCTTAAAAACCTTTGCTAAGGACTGAGGCTGAGGTTAGACAGATCTGGATCTTGATTGGTACTAGAGTACCTTTTAGGCCTATGGTCAGCATTCTAA
The DNA here is from genome assembly GCA_037157565.1 of Thalassia testudinum. Taxonomy (NCBI): domain Eukaryota; kingdom Viridiplantae; phylum Streptophyta; class Magnoliopsida; order Alismatales; family Hydrocharitaceae; genus Thalassia; species Thalassia testudinum. Next base: position 64,328,515 of record JAZHRO010000031.1, read on the forward strand.
CCTAATCTGAGTTCAAAGGAAAAAGCACTTATCTAAAGCTATTAAGAACTCTATGGTCTAGAACAAAGGTTGAAACCTTAAGTTTTTTGCTAAGGGACTAGCAAAAGCTAGGCATGGGGGTATGATGAGAACCTCATCATGAGCCATAACTAACTCATTTTGACCTAATACAAAGGATAAAAGCTCCTACATAACTTAAGGAAAGGCTTAACTCAGAGAATTCTGAGTTTAAGAAGAAAACAGAAACTAAGGGGTAAAAATGCAATTTCACCAATTCAATCTGAAAATAGGGTAACTCAGGGTCCAAACATAGGTCAAAATAACCTAATAAGAAGAAAAGTAGGATGAGATGACTCAAAGAGGGCTACAGCAACTCAAAGGAATTAAATGACATCCTATAACCCTAAAAATAAACCCACTTCAATTCACAAGGTTCAAGGCAAATAAAAAATCGAATAAACCCTCTAAAATTCATATAAAAATAATCTGTAGGGTTTAGAACCTCCAATTTGGCCTTAGGAACCCATTTTGACCTACATTGAAAACCAAGCCCAATTAATAGCTTAATTTGGGTTTTTGCGTAAATTGACCGGTCAAACAAGGTTTAATCTAGAAATAAAATTCACCATCAGAATCCTTAGGCCCTAATTAGTCATGTATAAAAACTTGAGCCTAAGAAGAAACCTTCTTGACCAACTTTACTTTTTGGCCCTCAACTTTTGAAACCCTCGCATTTTGACCCCTAACTCTTCATCGTTCTTTGCATTTGGGTCCTCCCTGCAAAACCCTGAGCAGCACCATTCTCCGGTGACCTTGCGCGAGGCATGGCGTCGCGCAGGGTGAGGGGGACCCCCTACCAAGTCAACCAGGGGTTCCCTGCGACGTCAGCCGTCGCAGGAACACCCCCCTGATCGCTGCAATCGCCCATACTGCCCGTGCGAACGCACGGACGGTATGGGTCTCCATCTCCGGCGTCCTCCGACGAGGGAGGCACGTCGTCTCCCTCCTCCCTCCTCTCTGTTTCTACCTCTATAAAAAACCCCGACGCTCTGCCTCTCTCTCGAGCTCGATTCTGACGGAGAAACCCCCCCTTTCCTCTCTTCCCACTCCGACGGAGGCCCCCTTGCTCCGGCAGTTTTTCCTCCTCCTCCTCGTCGCCCTGCCGCACTACCAGCAGCAGAGCTGCCTTCACCTACTCTTCCCGCGTCGCGCCGTACCCAGCGCGCGCTCTCCCGCTCTCTCCTCGCCGCCGCCCTCTCTCTCTGGGCACCTTCTTCTCCGGCAACAGTCGATATGACTGTCGCCCTGCTCCGCCCCCCCCTCGTCCCTCCGAGTAGGTACAATCTTTCCTCTTCCTCCCCTCTTTCTTTTCCTTACTGAAATTTGCATAACCACCCCTCGACCGCGCCTAATCGCCCTCACCTTCCCCATCTCCAGCCAAACTCCGGTGACTCGCTCCCGTCATTCCACCACCCCACACGACTCGTCGACCCTCACAGAACCTCCGCCTCCTCACCCTGATCAACTTCCGCTCTTCCATTTCCCGCCACTCGCCACCTGCAGACCCCCCGAACAAACCCATTTCCCGCGCTACAGTTTGACCTAGGGCAGCCCCTATGCTCCACCCCACGGCTTGCCAGACCCCACACCAACTTCGCCGTGCCACGACGAAGGTTCTCCGCTTGTCTGATTAGGCTGAGAGGCCGTTCTTCTGTGGACAGGTTGCTCGCCCTCCGTCGCCATTGCTGAGCCAGTGAAGCTCCTTCAACCTGCAGCTGCAGGCACGCTTCACCCAGTTCGACTCGCCAGGCCGCGCGGTTCGCAGCCACGCAGTCGCCCAAGCCTGCAGTTGGGGAGAAAGCCCCGCAGCTGCTGCATCTACCTGCAGCTCCCTCAGCTGCGGGTGCCCAATTGGGGTGGGACATTTAGTCCCACCTCAGAACTTTTGAGAGGCCCACACCCGCATAAAGGCAAAAAGTGCCTTAGGCTCTTTGCCTCCTGAGCACGGGGTGAGGTCCCTCTCACCCGCTCGAGCCGGCCTCTTCCGCGACCATGCCCCGCGGACCTGGCCCGACCCGTTTACCCATCCTGCACTCCTTGCCCACCACCGCACGCCGGTGGGCCTGGACCCGGGCACGACCCGCGTACCCGACTACCCGGCAGCTCTAGGAGAGCTATCCTATGAGTGTATTCTGAGAGAGAGAGGCGCGGGGGAGGGTAGAGAAGGTTTTGCCTCTTATTGAACTTTGAGTGTGCAGGCACAGGTGAAGAAGAAGAGAAGGCAGGAAGAAGAAGAAGGACTGCGATAAGAAGAAGAAGAAAGCCACAGAGGAAAGAAGAAGAAAAGACGCACTGTAGCAGCAGCTACTTAAGTCGTCTGATTGAAAAATCAGACGACGCTCAGAAGGCAGGAAGAAGAAGGACTGCGAGAAGAAGAAGAAAAGAAGAGCAGGATCGCAAGAAAAAGAAGAAAAAGAAAGAGAAGAAAGAAGAAGAACAGAAGAGAAGGCAAGAAGAAAACAAGAAAAGAAGAACAGAGCAAGAATAAGAAGAAGGAAGAAAACTGAAGACTCAAAGAGAAGAGAAAAGAAGACAAAGACGAGAAAGAAGAGAAGAAGAAGAAGCCAACAAGACAAATCTCTCTCTCTCTCTCTTTATTTTTGTAATAGAAACTTCGTACCTCTAGAATACAACTTGCTCCCTGAGTTCGACCTCGGGAGAACTTTCATTTCCGAGTAAAAATTGTAATAATGGCAATGACTATCTGTACTACAACGTAATTTCTATAACAAAACAACAAAGCATAGTCTCAACGCCGTTATCATGAGCCATAAATGGAGAAGTCATCCATGAAAATTTCAACGAACTCGTCGATCATATCAGAAAAGATAGCCATCATACAACTTTGGAAAGTGGCAGGAGTGTTACATAACCCGAATGGCATTCGGCAGAACGCAAAAGTGCCATAAGGACTCGTGAAGGTGGTACGCTCCTGATCATCAGGAAAAACGGCTATCTGATTGTACCCAGAGTACCCGTCAAGAAAATAAAAGTACCTGCTCCCCGCCAATCGTTCCAAAATTTGATCGATAAACGGTAAGGGGAAATGGTCTTTTTGGGTAGCCGTGTTTAAACAGCGATAATCAATGCAGACCCTCAATCAATAAGAGTGCTGGAGTAGTCACTTCAATTGTTTCATCAACGACCTCAATTTGAGAACAATCTTCAAATCCGGGTTGCTTGTAAGTATCAAAAACATTCAATCGGATCTTCTTATTCCCAAAGCCCATTTTACGTGACCCGGATCTACAATTTAAGAGGCATTGGCTGTGGCCAAAAAGGGGCGTCCTAGAATATTGGATGGCTTTGTGGGCTTATTAGATGGGTCAGTATCAAGTACCAGAAAGTCAATGGGGAAGAAGAAATCCTCCACTCTCACAAGGACATCTTCCAACAATCCCCACGGTGTCTTAAGTGATCTATCTACAACCTAGAGGATTACTGGACTAGGCTTCAGCTTTCCTCCTCCCAAAAGGTCGTAGATAGAGCTCGGTAGAATGTTACCCCCGCACCCAGATCGAGCAGAGCCTCGTCAATGTGTTGGTTACCTATAACCACTGAAATATATGGGGCCCCTGGGTCTTTCATTTTGGGGGGTGTTCCATGCTGAAGAACCGAGCTAACGTGGTCAGGCAGGATGACCTTGGTATGGACCTGTTTCCTAGATCGGCACTTCTGGGAGCACAGGTCCTTCAGAAACTTGGCATAGGATGGAATCTATTTAATCGCTTCCAACAGAGGCAAGTTAATCTGGACTTGCCTAAAAGTATCCATAATCTCTTCCGTCCTATCCTTGGCTCCAGATGAGCCAACAGAAGATTCCCCAGGAGTAGATAGGTGCTCTGGATAGGGCACCCTCGGCTTCTGAGTAGAGGGGTCGTCATGGCGGGAAAGGGGTGGTGTAAGGACGACATCCTCATTGTGGGTGATTTTTGTGAGGGAGAGTGGTGTGGCTCTTCCTCGGGTGAGATGGAAGTTGGGTCAGGTGTGGAAGGGGAATTCTGAGATGTAACCGTAGGAGTGTTATCAGGCTTGTCAATCTTTTTTCGACTCCTCAATATGGTCACTGCTTGGGCGTGCTCCCTGAATACAACCCCCTTGCCCTTAGGGTTCTCCTCAGAAGAGCTAGGCAGCTTCCCTGGATCATGTTGCCTAACTGCCTTAGTAAGATGACCAATTTGGGATTGCATATTGGATAACCATATTCTGATGCTCTTGCATCGCTTTCAACATGGCCTTCAGTTCATCCATCTCAGAGGGCTTATTCGGAAGAGGGTTTTCATAAGAAGGTTGGTATGTGGGCTGGGGAGGTAAGGGTCTTGTATTCCCTGAGTTAGAAGCATCAGCTTGCTTCTAAGAGAAGTTTGGATGGTTTCGTCACCCTGGATTATAAGTGTTGGAGTAAGGGTTATTGCGAGGGGGACGGAAACCTTGGGCAGCGTTCAAGTCGGCCTGAATCAACTCAGGGAATTGGGTTTCTTGATGGCACTCCACAGTGGCGTGCATTGTGCTTTGGCAAATGAAGCATGCTCTTGAAGCCTGAAAAATAGAGGCTGCTTGTGGGTTCATGCCAGGGTTTGCTAAAAGCCGATCAAAGTTTTTTTTCAATAGTTGAATCTGATAAGCCAAATCCTGAGAAGCTCCAGCTTCATGGGCCTTTATCTTCCTCTGCAAGATTGATGGTTTTCTTTCTTGATATGTAGAGGACAAATGTGTGGAGTTGTCGCTTAAAGTTTTGAATAATGCCCAGGCTTCATCCTCAGTTCTGGTCATGAAGGTTCCTGCATAGGCTGCATCAATGGTTTGCCTATGCCTTTCAGATAATCCATTATAGAACCTTTCGACCATCTGCCATCTTGGCACTTGATGGTGGGGGCATAACCTAGGAAGGTCATTAAAGCGCTCCCAAGTCTCATGAAATTGCTCCCCTTCCTGTTGAGTAAAACACATAATCTCTCTTCTATAATGGTTGGTTTTACTCATAGGAAAATATTTTTTAAAAAATTCTCCCTTAAGGGTAGCCCAATCATTTAGTCCTTGCATCGAGGGTATGATACCAATGCTTGGCCTTATCCTTTAGGGAGAAAGGAAATAGAGTCCTCATCAGGGCTTCATTAGTAAAGCCCTGGAGCTTCACCGTGGAACAGACCTCGGTGAATTCCTCCAAATGCCGGTAGTGGTCCTCCCTAGTAGTACCATAAAAAGAGGGCAATAAAGATATGGTACTACTCTTGATCTCATAGGGATTATCCCCTGCCGGTCGTCTTAGTGCTTGTGCAGGTTGGTTGGTAGGAATAAAATAGTCCCTTAAGGTCCTTTATTGATTTGCACCTTGCTCAGCCATTTCTTCTCTTTCTTCTCCTAGGTGAGCTCTCCTAAGAATTCTCTCAGGCTCAGGATCAAACACTAGACTACCCTCAAGAGAGCGTCTACCAAGCATACAAAACACAATTCAGAATTTTTTTTTTTATTAAGTCAAACCTCCACTCCAAAGATAAGTCAAAAGATCAAGACTTATCCCTCCGTTCCCACGTAAGTGGTATAAGAGGGGTGTGGACTTGAAATCTTAACCTTCTTTATTGTGGATGTTGAATTAGTTAATATAAATGGCCAACCAAGTTTTTCATTGCAATTGCGTGCCTTAATTTAACCTTCGAGTGCCCTAGGACCTATACTTTGCTTAGATGATACTCCCAGGTGATCAAGGGAGAAGTTACTCCAAGGACGAACAAAGGGATGCAAGTAGGGCGAACCCTTCCTTTGAGGCAATGCGTATGCGGTGCCCCTTAACTACCCTTTTGTTTCTTTAAGGGGTGTCCCCCTCCGTGGAGTATCAAAACACTTGATCAAAAGATAGTATCACCACTACCACAAAGCAAAATAGGAGGGTCTGCACCGATAAAGAGATCGGTGCCTATAGCCTTAAGGGATCGAGCCTCAGTGCGGTGCCTAATGTGCGTGCTCAGTGTCAAAAGTGTGCAACACACCACAAATCTTTGTAATTTCTTTTGAAATCGCAGACAAGTCCCTTAGAATCAGATCAAATGTGAATTGCTTTTAGGGTTGAATCTGATTATTAGTTCTGCTTTTAGTTATGTGACCACTGAATTAGTAAATTCAAACAATTTGGTGGTCTTGAACTTAAATTGGAATGCAAATGCGTGAATAGAAGCTGGATGCAAAAGTTAGAAAGATATACCTGTCTCCAGCAATCTTCATGCTAATATGCTTGCAATGCAATAATAAGATCTAATATGCTGCTCAATCACCCCTAAATGCATGCACCTAAGGGCATGCAACTTCTAAATAGGCAGCTCGATATTTTTTATTGGTTTTTAAAAGCATGCAAGCAGAAAATATAATCACGCATGCACCAAAAATATTGTAAGCCCTAGTAGCTAAGGAATACGGGGACAAACCCCCAAAAATTTAGCCCCAAATTACTACAAGGGCGAAAAGACAGAATTAAATTGTGACGACAGAGAATCCTCTGCGAAACAGGATCTTGGTCTCCTTCGTCTTTTCCTCGTGTGGCTTAACTCATGGTTGCTGTCGCTGCTCTGTTGCACCTCGTCACCTCGGCAGATTCCTTGCACAATAATCACAATGATTAGATAATTTTGCAACTCAAAAGATTCAAAACTAATAAAGTAAATCTATTGCGTTTGTTGCCTCACCGGCAAAGGCACCAATTTTGATAGACGACTTTTCGCTTAGCGTTATAGTATTTAAGTGGTGGAAAAATCGACTAATCAAAAACAATGAAAATAACCACTCGCAGAAGAGCGGGTTGTGTCCACAGGGAGGCAATGATGCAATCAATACTTAATTATTTAATGTTATTTCGGATAGTGCGAAATCCCTATTCAAATCGGACTTAAAATGTGAAGGAAAGTAGATTTGCAATAACCTAAAAAGATAAGGGTATAAGTGCAGGTTTCCCTCACAAAAATCCTTAATAAATTTAGGATGAATTCATGTTGTTTTCACATGATGTGTACTAAAGACAATTAGTGCTTAAGTTAAGCTCAAAATCAATCTTTAAACTAGTTAATATCAATACCATGCAATTATAAAGAACTATGAGTGTTCGAACGTAATTCTGCCACAATATAATAATAATAATAAATCAAATTAGGTGGCAATGGCATTGAATGTAAATTTTAATTGGGGGAAAACATGGCTTTTTTCCTCTCTCCTCCTTGCGAGAGAGGGAGAGAACCGCGGGGCTGTCGCAAGGCTCAGGAGGACAGCGAGGTCGAGAGCTCTCTGGTGGTGGTAGCAGCGGCGACGGAGGTGGCCGGCGACGGTGGTCGGAGCTCCAGCCTATTGAACAAGTAGGCGAAGGTGTTGCTGCGGTTCCTGCGGTTGGTGGCGTGCAGGCGTGCGCGCGCTTGTGCGTGGCAGGCGCTTGCAGGCTACTGTCTGTAGGTGGGTGGAGGTAGAGGCACGCGGGCGGAGTGGGCATGAAAGCCTGCAGTGGCTGGAGGGAGAGGCACGCGGGCGGAGTGGGCGTGAAAACCTGCAGTGGCTGGAGGGAGAGGCGCGCGGGTGGAGAGGGCGTGAGCGCCTGCAGTAGGGTGCGTGGTTGAGAGCTCCTACGGCAAGGTGCGCGGTTGTGAGCGCCTGCAGTGGCTGGAGGGAGAGGCACGCCGGCGGAGAGGGCGTGAATGCCTCCTGTGGTGTGGGAAGAAGGTGATGAGGGGCGCGGCTTGGTGCGTGCGGGCAGGCAGATGGCGCTTGAAGGCAGGAAGCGGCCTGCAGGCGTGGTGTTGGTGTACGCGCGCTGGTGAGGGCGCACTGAACTGCAGGAAGGAGGAGGCGCGCAAGGAGGGTGTGCCGGTAGATGGCGGAGGTTTTCCCCCGCAAGGGGGAAGAGGGCACAGTGAACGCTTCCCTTCCTGGAACCACAGTGTCCGCTGAGTAGTTCCCCACCAGGAGGAAGATGAAGCCGCATCCCCAGTGCACCTCCTCTCTTTTTAATTCCTCTCTCTCCCCGCGTGCGTGAGTTAAGGGATTTTCAAATCCCTTAACTATTTCTGGCCTCGTTAGTTGAAGGGCGGCAGAAGATTAACCCCATGTGCGGCGGGGGAGGGGGGAAAGAGTTGCAGCTGTTTGGGGAAATTTAACCCCCACCCTTGTTCTTTCTGCATTTTATTACCTGCACATAGAAATAATAAATCATTAAGTTATAGAATGTTATAAACTTAAATCATGAGGTGTACAAATATTCTACAACTTAATTGCCATTATTAACACACCTAAATTGTACAATTAAAGATACTTAGGCTTAATATTAGTCCATTTTAATGGACTCATCACTTGGAAGCTTCTTTCCAAGCTTGGAAGGGCTTCCTATGGCCTATAAAAGAACCCCTGTAGCACGGCCAAGCTTTTCAGCAAGTTTTGGTGAGCCAATTCACTATAATCTACCCTCTTCAGCCACCAAACATCTTTGCTCCAGTGACCTCCCTGGATCCCCCTCCTCCGACCGTCCAACCATTAAATTGGACAGCCTAAGTTCTTCCTCTCTTCATTGCGACTCTCCCCAGCCAAAGGGAAGGCGTTCCTCCATCTGATTCATCGTCGCTGCCTTGCCGTCTCTACTTCCTTCCCGACTCTGGTCGACCAACACTGGAGCCCTCCGCCTCTCTACCACATCCCTAAGTCTCTCTATCTCTCCCTTTCCCTCTCTACACTATTTTTCCACCCTTGCAACACACGCACGACCATCGCTTCTCCCTCAATGCCGTCATCTTCTTTGCCACTAGCGACGCTCTGGCGATGCCTACATACTGCCACACTACTCGAAACTCACCACTACCACCCCCATCAGCTTCGCCACAACTCCACCGACTAAAGCCCTAACCTAAATTCACCTATCGCTCACCCTAATCGCCTGCTGAACTCCACGCTCACCGCACTATCATCTTGAGGTTGTTTGACCTCTTCACTCACTCCCGTGCACCACCAAGGCCACCATCACGTTTGCCGTCCTCAGGCGATCCTCCTAAGCATATTTGATGTGGCCGTGAGGCCATTCTCGTGCTTGCAGGTCTTCCACCGAAGTTCCGCCACTACCCCGGCTACACCGACTACGCCTTCAGTCCTCCGACCACATCCACTCCAGTTTTCTGCCCCAATTCATGCAAAGTGGTCTCAGGACCCTTCCCAGGTCCTTGCCTAGGGTCATCAGTGCTTGCAGTTGTGCCAATTTGTGGCATCATCCCTGCAGCAGCGCGTCCAAAGAAGGGTGGGACTTTAGTCCCACCTCGTTTGCTAACGAAGGGGCACAGGCGCATAAGAGGAATTTCTGCTATAGCCTCGATGCCTTAGTAAGCATGGGGTGAGGTCCCCTCGCACGTGCCCACTCACGCCCTCTCCCGTGCTCAGGCCCCGTGGGCCTGGGCTTGGTTCGATTACCTGAATACTCGGGTCTGGTCTAGTTGTTGGTTCTGAGAGAGGAAGAAGAGAAAAAGGAGAGGAGAGGGGGGGGTTTGCTCTGCCACCTTCCTCTTGACTCTTGTGAGATCTGAAGAGGCCTTTGCCTCTACTGGCGTGCTAAGTCCTATGCTGCACCTTCACTGAAGCTAACGGAAGAAGAAGAGAAGGAAGAGGAAGAGAAGAAGAGAGAAGCCTCTCCTTGAGGCTTGAAGAACTTGAAGAAGAAGAGGCCTTTGCCTCTGTTAAGGCGTTTGAGCCTAAATCTGTCTTCTGATATCTGATACCTTGGTTCTGTTGGTTAAATTGAGTTGTGCTTAGCTTATCTGATCTGTTACTTTGAGTATCTTGCTAAGCTTAACATTGTAGGGTAATTTGGTGATTTAAATCACCATTTTACCCTCTCTTTTCTTTGTGCATTCTTGACATTGGATTTCATTTATATATCTTTATTGATTGTAAATTCTTACATCTTTGATTGCGATCTTGAAAATTATTAAATTGCCACTTGCTCCCTGTGTTAGACCTCGGATTTCACTCGAGTAATAAATTTTATATGTTTTCGCACTGATTCGAGCTATACTACAACGCAACGATTTTAAAATCCATTTCAGAGCGATGAACACTAAGCACCAACTTTGCCTCTTCACAACGGGTTAAGACCTTATCAAGGTGCGAAAGGCATAGGTCAAACGACGAGCCGTAAATGGAGAAATCATCCTTGAAAATCTCAACAAACTCGTCGATCATATCTGAAAAGATAGCCATCATACAACATTGGAAAGTGGTAGGAGCATTACATAATTCGAATGGCATTCGGCGGAACGCAAAAGTGCCATACGGACTCGTGAAGGTGGTACGCTCCTGATCATTAGGAAAGACAGCTATCTGATTATACCCAAAGTACCCATCAAGGAAACAGAAGTACTTGTTCCCTGCCAGTTGTTCCAAAATCTGATCAATAAGTAGTAAGGGGAAATGGTCTTTCTGGGTAGCCATGTTCAAACGGCAATAATCAATGCAGACACTCCAACCAATTGAGGGTCTATGTTAACAGGGCAAGATCAATTTTTAAAGATGTCACATTCCAGTATAGACGAAATCGCCTCGAAAACAAATAAGAATTTTTATTACTCGAAAATCTAAGTATCCGAGGTCGAACACAAGGAGCAAATGGAATCTATTCACTAATCTTAATAATGTAATTTGAACACTTAAATTTACTCAAAATCTAATTCAAAATATCATGCAAGAGTTGATGAATTAAAATATAGCCAACAAAAGAAGTGGATGTTTGATTCTATAATCAAACGTCTTAAAAGATATGCTTCTCTCTCTTTCTTCTCTTTCTACCTTCTCCTTTCTTCTTCTGTTCTTTGTCCTTCTTCTTTCCTCTTTCTTTCTCTTTGGTTCTTCTCTTTCTTCCCTCTCTGACTTAGCTTTCTCAGCCCTTGATTTCTTTCTTCCTTCTTTCTTCTTTGGATCTTCTACCTTTGTCTTTCTTTTCTCTAGCCGCACCTCTACTACAGTGCTTCTTCTTCTACCTTGTCTCTCCTTCTCTTCTAACTTCTCTTCTTTGCCGCACCCTCTTTGCTTTCTCTTTCTTCTGCTTCTTTCCTTTCTTCCTTCTTCTTCCTTTGCTGCGGCTAAGTCCTTCCTCCCCTGCTTGGCCTTAGCTTCACCTTGCCTTAGCTGCGCCTTCCTCTTCCTTCTTCTCTTCTTCTTCCTTGCACACACTGAAGAGCAAAACCTACCCTTACCCTCCCCTGCGTCTCTCTCTCTATTTCGCTCTCAGGTTCGCTCTCCCAGAGTCGGGAAATCGGGTCAGGTTTCGCGTGCCCGGGTCTAGGCACATCGGCGTGGGTGTGGTGCTCGAGGAGTGCGAGGGATAATTGGGTCGGTCACGCTAGGTCGGTGGGGGCATAGGTCACGGACGAGGCAGGTGCATGTAGGCGAGGGACCTTACCCTGTGTCTTGGAGGCGAAGAGCTAGAAACACATTCAATAAATACGACACACCTCACTCCTGAGTTTACGAGGTGAGACTAAAAGTCCCACCCACTTCCTCGTGCCCGTAGGTGAAGTGTTCTGGTCAATTGGGGCAGCAGGGTGCCTCGCGAAGCCTGCTCTCTGGCTAGATACGTTCACGCACTCAACGCGCGTCACCTGGAGCGCAGCATCTACATTAATGCAGCCTGGAGCGCTGCTTGTGACCTCCTTGCTTCGTGCTTCAATGGCGGTAGGGGCTCAGATCTAAAACCACTCAATACGGCCTTGTAGCCTCATTGGAGCACATGGGAAGCTTCGTCGTGTCAAGGCGAAGGTGATGCAGTGGCTGGCTGGCCGCGGGGCAGCCTAGGCGTGCATGCCTAGGTCGCTCTGTGGCTGTGTTTATGGGTTTGTTCGGTGGGCGTGTGTGGAGGTGTTGGTGGTCAGGGGAAGGGCAGAAGATGATCAATGGGTGTTGGTGGAGGTGATGAGGGGTTTGGCGAGGCGTGTGGGGATGCGGAGCGGTGGAAGCGCTTCACCGGTGGTCGGTCGGAGGTGGAGATGATGGAGGTGGTCTGTGGTTGTCGGTGCGTGATAGTAGATATTAAGAGAGGGGAAATGAAGAGGAGAGAAAGGGGAAGCGTTCTAACCTAACTACGTGGATGAAGGAAGAGAGGAGGTGGCTGGTCGTACCTGCCACCGCCGGAGAAGAAAGTACCAGAGGAGGGAGAACGGCGACGACGACTGGGATGGAGACGCGTGTGCAGGTATGGCGCAACGCGGAGGAAGGAGACGAAGATGTCTCTGCCACTGGTATTGTGGCAGAGCAACGAGGAGGAGAAGAGGTCACCGGAGCTCGCTGGTCACCTAGCCGGAGGAGAAGGGATGAAATTGGGGTGAATCTCCGGCCAAGCCATGCTGACAAGATGCGGCCGGAGGTGGTGTTGCTTTTATAGGCACTGGCAGGGGCTCTTGTGCTTGGAAGACAAGCTTCCAAGCTCGAGACTCCTCGTCGGAGTAGGAAACAGTTGGAGACCCAAATCTCTCGATCTTTCGCATGAGAGATTGGGTGCGATTCAGATCTTGCAATCATGCTCAAATGGAAGGGAATTCCTCAGAGAATCTCCCTTCCAAATATGGTAGGAGATCTCTGAGGAATCAGAGAGTAATCCCCCTCCATTCCTCTCCAGAGTTGGATTCCTACACTTTAATGGTGGAGGGACCTAATTGTAAGACTGGCGAGGAAGTTAAGGGGGTTTGCGTAATGAATTTTAAAAGCTTGGGGCCAGATGTAATTAGGTGGACTATTTTGCAAAGTAGGTCAAGGTGACCTCCCCTTAGGTCCAAAATTTAGTGAAAATCTAATTTAGACCTAAGGAATCCAATGGTAAAGTTGTATTTTAGGTTTGACCATGTTTGACTGGATATTTTACACAAAACCCCAAATTAGGTCAAATAATGAGCTAGGACCCCAATCTAGGTCAAAACAGGTTCCAAAGGCCAATTTGAAGGTTCTAAACCTTAGGGGATATTTTTCCATGAATTTTAGGGGGTTTAGGTGATTTTTATCCTAACCATAACCTTGTTGAATTATGTGAGTCTATTTTAGGGTTACAGAATGTCATTTAATTCCTAGCTCTCACAATAACCCATTTCTGATTAAATCAACTCACTTTTTATCTTCTTCAAATCATTTGACCTATGTTTTGCCTCTGAGAAATTCTGTTGATGCACTGCAATGGTAAAATTACATTTTTTCCCTTTATTTCATGTTTTCTTCTCAGAACATTAATTCCTTGAATTAGGCCCTTCTCCAGGTTATGTAGGAGCTTTTATTCTCGTTCTTAGGTCAAAATGAGATAGTTAGGGCTGATGATGAGGTTCTCATCAGTCTAGTGGTTACCAACTCTCCTTGGTTGTTTTCTTCCACAGTGATTCTTGCCTTTTTGGGCACCACATGAATAGGACTAACCCATTTACTGTCTGAAATGGGATATATAATTCCTGCATCCAGCCATTTCAGAATCTCCTTTTTAACAACCTCCCACATATTTGGGTTGAGCCTTCTCTGCATGTCTTGGAAGGGTTTCACAGACTCATCCGTGTATATATGATGCATGCAAAAGGAGGGATCAACACCCTTAATATCAGCAATTGACCAAGCAAGTGCTTCCTTGTGCCTTTGTAAGCACTCAAGCAGAGCTCCCTCCTGCGATTCATATAATGGAGATGAGATAGCAATGGGGAGCGTGTCGTTAGGGCCAAGGAAAGCATACTTCAATGTTTTCGGGAGGGGTTTCAGCTCCAACTCAGGAGCCTTTTGGATTGAGGGTTTAAGTTGAGATGTCCCCACCTCAGGTAGCGGATGTACCTTCACGGTCTAGGGTGGGGACAGAGACTCTGTGTGTACCCCCAGCAACTCTTCTAATTCGGGTACATCCCCTTCAGTTTCTTCAATAGTCGGAGGATGGTCCTTAGATATGACCTTTTGAAGGAGATCTCTACAAAAGAGTGTTGGAGTAGTCTCTTTAATGATTTTATCAACTACCTCAATCTAGGAACAATCTTCCAATCCAAATTGCTTGTAGGTATCAAAAACATTCAATCGAATCTTCTTGTTTCCTAAGCCCATTTTGAGTACCCTTGATCTACAATTGATAGAGGTGTTGGCTGTGGCCAAGAAGGGGTGTCCCAGAATAATGGACAGCTTGGTGGGCTTATTTGATGGGTCAGTATCTGGCACAAGAAAGTCAACAAGGAAGAAGGAGTCCTCTACTCTCACCAGAACATCTTCTAGAAATCCCCATTGTGTCTTAAGTTATCTGTCTGTGACCTGGAGAATGACTAGAATAGGCTTTAAATCACCTCCTCCTAAAAGGTCATAAACAGAGCTCGGTAAAATGTTCACGCCCGCACCCAGATCGAGCAGAGCCTCATCAATGTGTTGGTTACCTATAACCACTGAAATATATGGGGACCCTGGGTCTTTCATTTTGGGGTGTGTTCCATGTTGGAGAATCGAGCTAACATGGTCAGGCAGGATGACCTTAGCTTGGACCTGTCTCCTAGATTGGCACTTCAGGGTGCACAGGTCCTTTAGAAACTTGGCATAGGACGGGATCTGTTTGATAGCCTCCAACAAAGGCAAGTTGATATGGACTTGCCTAAAAGTGTCCATAATTTCATCCGTCCTATCCTTGGCTCTAGATGAGCCAACAAAAAATTCCCTAGGAGCAGATAGGCGCTCTGGATAGGGCACCCTCGGCTTCTGGGTAGAGGGTCGTCATGGCGGGATAGGGGCGGTGGAATGACAACATCCTCAGGGTGGGTGATTTCTAGCGAGGGAGAGCAGTGTGGCTCTTCATCGGTGGAGTGATTGCGTAGCAATCATAAGCCCTAATTCGCCTGAATTAAGGTAGAACTTAGCTTAACATGGGCATTCTGCATGCATACACATCGTACTTTGCATCTTAGATGATTTATATGTTTTATACATAATAATTTTCTATTTGAGAGGTATTAATAATTGCAGGTAATCCAGAGCTGCAGAAGACCGATCCAACCTTATGGATTTGTTTGGAATGATGATGGGAGTCTAATGCTTCCAAGAGCACATCAATCAGGCTCCTGTAGCACCCTAGGGAGTCCGCAAAAGATGCAGGAGCCAAGGGAAAAATTGAAGAATATCTGGACCTCAGATGACAAATCCAACCACACTGATGGATCTAGATCGATGTTCGCAGTCTAACGGCGCAGAAATCAACTCAATCGAAGGCCTACATCATCAGATACAAGGAGAAGAAGATGGACGGCCACGATGGCACCACATGGTGCCATCGCAACCACCCCTCACTGCACCCAAATCTAGGAAGGAGAGTCGTAGGTCATTGGATCATCATCCAATGGCCACGAGGCTTCCACGTCGTCCACCTCCAGCCACCTCATCAAGCAAGGGCGAGATCTCGACCATTGGATTTCCATCCAATGGCCAAGGGCGGCTGCACAAGATTTGGAAACTTGACACAAAGTCACCCGCAACACGTTGGTTAGTGCATTCGCGCCTAAGCAACCAACGAGGGTTCGAGGAGCGCCCGGTGTGAAATCAGGAGAAAAAGCAAGCACGGGCGTAATTGACCGCCAGATCTTCATCGAGTGGTGGAGTGGCGGACGCATGGCGGGTGCAGAAGCATTGGATGAAGACGTGCATGATAACATGTGCCTTAGGACTCAGCGGGCCCTGCGAACGCTTTTTAAGCCGTCCAATCGAGAGATCAGACAACTAAGAAGACTTAGGAGTTGAGGCACTGATTTAGGGCGAGCGGCGAGCGTGCGGGTGTGTGAGCGAGTGAGGTTGTCGGATGCGAATCTAATGGCACACAGCATGCCATGTGGCAATGCTAGATCAAACTGTGGATGGAAGAAGTATTTGGAAGGCTTAATCTGGGCCGTTGATCTCCAGATCAACGGATCTGATTAATTTGAAGCCTTTGCATGGAATTAAGGGCTCTAATACCCTAAATGCCCTTCACAAAAGCTACAAAAAGAGGCCTAAGGGTCCCCTTTGAAAGGAATTCCCTTAGTTTTCTTCTTCTTCCTCCCTCTACAACTTCTCTATCTTCTTCTTCCCATCTTCTCTGCATCTGTCTTTGCATCTCTGTCTGAAGCATCCATTGGGCCACCTCGATGTATTGTTGCTACTCTTCCCAACCTCTCCAGAAAGCCACCATGAACCACCCGTGGTGCCCTTGTTCTGTTACATAAGTAGTTTATGTTTATGTTAGAATTTGCTTAGTTAGATGTATGCAATTCATGTTCAAACTCTTTGATTTATATATATACTCCCATATTGTGTCTATACTATTTAGTAATTATATTGGGAACAAACGCATGAGATCAAAAGTGCTTCCTACCTCCCTGTGATCGATTGGGACTCACTAGTTTTGTTAATTTATTTGCTTGATACGTATTTCGCGCTATACTACAACGCCCTAATTTTCTATGCGATCTACGCCTTGAACAAATTGGCGTCGTTGCCGGGGAGGCAAGGCAACTTTTGATTTCATCTCTAATATAGTTTTTTTGTGTGCAAGTACAATGACACAAAGCAGTGAACAAGGCAAAGCAAATGCTGCGAAAATCAGGTGCACACATTCTTATTAAAAACTCGGCCAGAAAGTAAGTGTCACCTTTAAAATTCAATAATCATGTTTTTGATGCTCCAAAATAATGAAATTTGGATAGGAACTAGATCTTCAAAATATCTTTCCAAAACCACCTTTTCTGAAAATAAATTCCTTCCGTGGAATTTTTAAAAATTTGTGGAGTACATACTTGTCAGATTGCTTGAAAATATAACTTTTATGAACTTTAGAAATCAATTCTAACCAACATACAAATCATATTTACTTATGATTTATGGGGTTTGAAAGACAATCAAATTAGCTATCAATATCATATTTTTACAAAATTTTTGGAGTATATTTGAGATTGTTTCCAATAGAAAAGTCAACGTGGGGTCTAAATCCCAGATTTGACCCCTAGTTTATTAAAAATTCATAACTAATTGTTTGAATTAGTAAAAATTTTGGAAAAAATGCTCTCTAAAAATCTTATTGAAAAAGGAATCTTCTCGCCAAATTTCAAATCATTTGGATTCCATCTTACTTTAGAGTATACATTTTAATTATGGTCTTCAATTTAAAAAAAAACTCAGAAGTGCATGAGCCAATAGGACCACAAAGACAAACTTGGACTCTGACGAGCCCAAGAATTAGTCGGTGAGGTGAGTCACCTTGTGGATCACCCACCATCTACTAAATTGAAGAAACAAGTTAAAAATTCATGAAAATATATCAAATAATCTGCATTTGGCTTGAAACTGCTGAGTAGTTCCAACCACTCCTGCAAAACCTGTTGTCTAAGCCTGTGGGGTAGCGTCAAACGATCGTGGCTGTGGGGTAACAGAACCGAAGGTGAAAGCCGAAGGAAGAACCTTCCTCGTAGTTCCCTCGTAACTAGACTGGTCAGGTTAGCCTGAGAGGCGAGAATTCCTTGCAGTCGGTCTCTCACCGAATTTTTTTTAATAACACAAACTTAAACAAAAAATCCAGTCATCTGATCTAAAGGACCATTTTGATTAACAAAGCCTTAGCCTTGTTCTACTTGACTACACCAACCCTTTGAGTTGGTGTACGCAAGGAAGAAGGTCGTTAAGACCTAAACTTGTGGGACCTTGGGAGCCGAACCCAAGGCGGCAAAGGCAATTTTTGCATGACCTCTCTTCTCAACCTTCTTCCATTCAATTAGCTGAGATGGCTAATCCTGGTCCTCGAGTTGGTCAGGACCCTTAGAATCAGGACTCAATGGCTTGTCTGAAAGCTAGGGTTGAGGAAACGGGGCAAAAATATGAGTAGAGCATCGACAGGATTCTCTCAACACTCGACAAGATGTAGCATCCACCACACGGAGAACAACTGCGGGACTTCTATGATCCGACGACAACAATTATAGCACCTCAGGTCCAGATTCCCGCAAGCGAAGAGGCATTCAAGTTAAAGCCGAATATTATAAATCTGATTCAGACTCATTTCCATGGAAACTCGAGTAAGGATCCCTTCCAGCACATCGAAGATCTGAGTCGGATTGCAGAGTCAGTTCGACCCACGAATGTAGATATCAGAATTATTCTCATGAAGCGTTTTCCTTTTTCTCTCAAGGATAAAGCTGCTTATTGGTTCAAGAAATTGGGAGGCCAATTGGAGCCTGAGAGGAATTACATCACGAATTCCTCCAAAAGTTCTTCCTGATCGGTCGAACAAATGCCATGAGGTGCACGATCACGACCTTTGCCCAAGGACCTGGAGAGAAGTTGCATGATGCCTGGGGTAGATTCCACGATCTTCTTAGGAAGTGTCCACACCATGGTGTACCCAAATGGCACCTCACTCAAGTATTTTACCATGGGTTGGGTAACACACATCAGTAGTTGGCCGATGCATCTACCATTGGGAATTTCCTCGCGAAGGAGGAGAACAGCGCATTTGAACTGTTCAAGTCCTCAGTAGAGAACTTGATGAATGCCGCCTCAATGCACCAGTTCCAGCAACTTGGATATCAACGAGTCAGCGTCCATGAAGCTCAAGCTGAGTCTGGCCAAGCTGACATGGACATTATCACCAAAAAGTTGGACAAGGTGGATCTGCTTAATAAGAAGCTCGATGAATTAATTCAAGTAACATCTGGATCTTCTGGTAGCACTTCTCCATCTTACTCCTCTCAAGCATCTTGAACCCCCTCTGCTCGTACATATCCATTCACTTAGGATGTTTTCTCTCCATCTCCATGGGATCCTGCATACCAGGAACCCGTGAACAATGTGGATCTGGCATCATACAATCAAGGTTACACACCACATGACAATGCAAGTGCGTATTCTTTTGATGAATTTGCATCTAAGACGTCTTCGGCCTACGAAGATGTCAATGCTATTCAGGGTTACGGATGTAACAACCCATATTCTGAAACGTATAACCTTGGTTGGCGCCAGCATCCCAATTTCTCCTGGTTTGGTAACCCACAGAGACCGAGTCAAGCTCCACACTACCAGACCAGAAAATACGAGAATGCGCAAAACACGTATCCTAGGCAGCAGCCATTCCCGTCTCAGTAGCAACAGACACGCTCTATCTATCAACTGCTGCACCAAGCTGCCAACTACGCTCTAAAGTGGGCTAACCCTTTGGAGTCTCTGAAGGAGGAATTGCAGGCATCAATATGGAAATCTACTCATGACAACCTACAAATATTGAAGGAAATGGCTAACCAAATTCAGAGCATACAACACATGCAAAACCAGATGATGCAGGAGCATAGGTCACAGGGAGCTTTGCCCTCCCAACTTGTCCCAAACTTGAGATATATGTAGAATCAGGGTGCCCCACCTAGATTCCAAGCACCACAGGGACAGGCACATGCTATTCTGCAAGCACCTCCTGCACCACCTAGTTATGGGCTTGGTCAGCCACCTCTATTGCCAAACCCTGTGTATCCAGACCAACCCGCTCCTCTGCCCCATCACGGACAGCACGTCGATGCAAAAGTTGTCTCTCTAAGAAGAGGAAAGACTACACATGACCCACTACCTAGGCAAGCGGGTAATGATTTTTCCTACGCTCTACCAGAAGATGGCTCACAACCCTTTTCCTCTCACAAGCCAACTTCATTAGATAAAGGAAAGAAGCCCCTAGACCCTGAAATTCCCGTTCCTTTTCCCGCATCTCTAACGTGAGATTCACCACAAAAAAAGGACACGCGGAATTTCGAGGACCTAAAATCTATGTTCAAGGAAGTTCACATTCAGGTCCACTCGAAGAAATAGATCACATCCCTAATGTTGCTAGGTTCTTCAAGGACTATTGAACTTCGAAGTGACAGCAGAGAATCAGATGACAGACAGCATTATCTGAGGAAGCCAGCATGGTTATCTTAGCTGACTTACCACCCAAAAAGGACCCGGGCACACCACTGATTTCCTGCTTTTTGTAGGACTCCCCTTTTGATAGGGCCCTTCTTGATTTGGGGTCGTTCATCTCGGAGCCGACCTATTATTCACGCAATTCAGGTGCTTTCTACTCTATTCCACTCTATTTCATGTCTTTTAAAATAATGAGAACATTGCATTAGATAGGCATGGGGGGGTGGATATCCCTTTCTGAATCATCTTGTTAGCTCTGTTGATTTTTTTTATTTATTTTTGAAAAAAAAATTTGAATTAGGAAAGAATACTTAGGCATTAGGACTTCTTAATCTTATGAAATAATACAGTAGGATTTGAACATAAGACCCTTTAGGTCTTTGGGCTTAATCAGCTTGGGTATCCACTAAAATGAGGATTTGTTTATCAAGTCTTTGCCATCCTGAATTCTATTTCAATTTGGTTAAATAAGTTGGGGTGATAAGTACATGACTTATCAACCCATCCTCTGATTCAAGGGAACTTTAAGTCTAAGCATCTACACACTATCCACACTGACTTGTTGTTCGGTGATTTTAACGGAAATTGGGTAGCTAATGAACCTTCTACGGTGGTATGACTGGCAAGTTATCGTGGGTAACAGCCCATTAGTAGGTTGTCCAGAGCCTAGCCACAGGATCATTCTTTTCCTGCTGCCTTTAGGTAAATCTTAGATCAGGGAAGCCACTTACTTAAAAAAGAAAAAGAAAGTCCAAAGAGAAAAGGAAAAAAAAAAGAAAAGGAGAAAAGAAAAGAAAAAGAAATAAAAGAAATAAGCCACACTTCACCGCATGAGTATGGCTGGCAAGTTATCATGGGTAACAGTAGATTGGTAGGTTGTCCAGATCCCAACTCAAGAAATGCATGTTTAATTCCTAAACACTTAGGAAGAAGCGGAGAAGTAGAATAAGCTAGGGAGATATACTCTAGGTTCGCCCTTGTGTTGACCCCATAAAAATAAAAGAAGGGAAAAAGCTACCGGTCGTCTAGATACACCTTTAGGAAAAATTCTTTTCAAGGTCACCTAGGGGAGTAGAAACCTGAAGTCCATTCTAATTGCCGATCAATGAGTCTATCACATTCCCACAAAGATGCATAGAACTTAGGGTTCTCATCGAGTCTTGGGTGGGTTGAGTGGCTGAAGAAAGCTGCTCCGAAACCCTAAACTCAAAAATCCAAAAAAAACTTAGAAAAGAAGAAAAAGAGGTCCTTCTTTGAATAAGGCGAGGGCTTGAGGTGGTCTGCATTTTGGCAGATACCACGGGCACTATTGTGTCTTTGAAGTTCAGGTCTTAAGTAAAAATTTCTTAACATTGAAAATGACTTTTGCCCAAGTAATCCAATCCTAATTCTCTTATAAATAGCATTTAGTTTTGCTAGGGACTAGCAAAATATTGGCATGGAGGTGTGATATAAACACGTTCATGTCATATAAACTACCTATTTTTGTGTTCTTAGGTGTAGAGTTGCATCATACATTATAAATATTGTATAACATACATCATCTTGCATTTAGGTTAGTTTGTATAAAATTTAGGTTAATTTTCTACTTTTGTGGCCAGGTAACAGGGCGACTTTTAATCAGAGCCTCGGATTGAAGATCCAATTGTACAAATTTGATCAGAGCAATGATTGGTGTTCAACGACTCCAAGATCGCTCCGATCGGACATCCGTAGCATCAGATATAGTTCGAGGAAGATCTGAGATTAGGGGCTAAGATGGTGTCAATCTGCATTTCAGATGACAAATCCAACCGCACGGATGGGTTCGAATCGATAATTGCAGCCTAATGGCACAAAAATCGGCCCAATCAAACATCCATGGCACCTTCTAGAAGTCACAGAAGATGGACGGCCAAGATGGTGCCACGTGGCGCCAACTCGACCGCCCAAACCGGCCCAGCAGAAGTCTGAAGACCCGCCGTGCTCTCACTCTCTCCTTAACGCAAGATCAAATCTGGGCCGTTGGATCTTGATCCAACGACCACAAGTGCGCGCCACGGTTAAAAAGTTGACAAAGAAGAAAGCACAACGTAGCGGTTAAGGCATTGTGGGAGCTGAGAACGTGCATTCGAGTCATGCGCAACACATCTCCTCTTCCCGCGTAGGCGCAAAATCCAGTCTCTCGATCTGACGCCAACGACCCAGATCTTCAGATCAGGCGGACGCGTGATTGAACGCTCGTCGCATACGCGTGATCTGACGTGCGATGTAAAGGGTAGGTTGGCACGTAATGATGACCCTTCGATCTGGATCCAGCAGCTTGGAATGGGGCTACGTCGCGCCATAACAGGTAAAGACGAAGCGGTAGCAGCGTGATCGTGGTTGTCTTATCTTGATAGGACGGCTGAGATCTATGCATAGCTGCTCAACGTCCAAAGTCAGAGGGGCTTGAGAATGCACGGTCAGTGAGCAGAGGTGCGAGGAAGGAGAGAGGGTGCGGGCGGGTGTGCACTAAGCACACGTTTGGGGACTTTAGTGACGTTGAAATACGTCACTAATGACCCCTGATTTAATGTTTTTAAGTGAAATGACCTTTGTACCCCCTCTAATCTACACCTACATATAGCCCTATGACCCCCACATATTTCTCATCCCTTCTCTTCTCTCACACCCTCCAAAGCTCTAAGAGCTTATCCCAAACCTGGGATGCTCCTCTAGAGTAAAAATTAGAATTTTTCCACCTTCTCCTCCCTTCATGGAGCATCCTGCGGTTGTCCTCTCACTCCATTCAGGAAGCGGATCCCACGACGACGACGATGTCCTACCTCGCCCCCAGTTCCTCCCGCTTCGTCCTCCTTCCCGCTCCATCCTCCGTCTTCCAAGCGTCGCCCCATCTGGCTCATCTCCCAAGCAATCATCGAGGAGGATACTTCTCCATTCTCTTTACCGCTTTCTAGAGTAGATTTGCTGCTTTCTAGCATAGATTTCCTACTTTCTAGTTGTAATGATTAGTGTAATGAACAACATTTGATGATGAAATCCATGTTTATTCTACCTCTCTTTTGTCTTTATTTGTAATATTCTCTCTCTCTTCTATTCATTATTTGTTAAATAGATAGCTAGTTTTTGACTAGCTAATCTATTTCATGACAAACAAAATAAACGAATATTTTTAATCAAACATTTGCCTCCCTATGTTCGACCCGGAATTTCTTTATGAATTTCGATAAAATTTTTTCTGTTGACGGATTGCTTTGCAAATCAAACTGCAACAATGAGTTTTCAAATCCAACTCCGTTCGTGTAGTTTTCTGCTAACAACACTGACTATCCTATCCTATCTAACACTGATATCTTAAGGCAGGATTACATGACCACTGCAGATGGATTCTCCAGTAGTCAGGATCAGCAAATTTCCGCAGTTGTTTCCTCTCCTCTCCTGCATAAACCCTCTCCCCACCCTCCTCTACTAGAGTTATGACTTGCGTGGAATGCGTTGGTTTAATTATGTCATTGTAGCATGCGTTCGTGACGTCGATTTTAATTTAAGATTTGGATTTGGTGAGTCCAAGTGTCGATCTCAGGGAGGCATGAAATTAGATTATTTTTAGTCGCTTGGGGTGTCACAAAATGGTAGTGTGGTTTTCTTGTGAAAATAAGAGTGAGAGAGAGAGAGAGACAGACAGAGAGTAGGGTTAGAGCTTGTGTTTAAAACATGACAATCACTTTAAGGAGATGTGAACTACGATATAAGAAGCAACATTAACCTATAACATGCAATTAGAGTTTGTTTACAAATAAAACAATAGATGAAAGCTTAAAATAGTGCAACTAAAACTAGAGTAAGAGAGAGTGCAAGGAGGAGGCGAGGTGGCCACGGCGGTGGAGGGGGGCTCTGTCGGTGACTCAACAACTCTGAGGGCGGATATGGAGTGTTTGGTGTAGCTAGGAGAAGGCTAGTGTTGCATGGAGAGTGTGTGAGAATTGAATGCTTTTTAATGGGGTGGTTGAGGGGGTTTATATAGTAGAAGAGGGCTTTCAAAAGAGGTACGTGCCTTTAACGACATCCGGTACGTCGCTATATCCTTTCTAGAAGCATCACTGAAGTCTCACACCCACCGGTCCGTGTGCCTGTTCTTCTTCTTCTCTAGCCACTCCCACGCATCCTTAGCCGTCGGATCCGAGGTACAGATCGCCATCGAATGGTTGAGGGCACACCATGTTGCCCACCCTGCCATGCCTGCGAGTGCTTCTTCTCCCATGATCCGTGTGCTCGCACTGTAAGCCATCCGATCGCCTATCAACGACTGGGATTGCACGCGACCGAGTGCGCTAGATCACGCCTCATGTGCGGTGAGCGCAGGTGATCGCGCGCGTCGGGCAAGCTTTCATCTGGAGGCACCGCATGGATTCCATCTACGCCGTTAGTGCCCACATCAACAGCTGTAATCGACTGCGCTCTCGGTCGAGCACAATTTGGTAGCCCACGGAGCTTCGAACGCTCACTGCTTGCTTGTGAGTGCGAG
Source organism: Thalassia testudinum (assembly GCA_037157565.1). NCBI lineage: Eukaryota > Viridiplantae > Streptophyta > Magnoliopsida > Alismatales > Hydrocharitaceae > Thalassia > Thalassia testudinum. The sequence continues at coordinate 64,352,984 of JAZHRO010000031.1, forward strand.
GCTTCACCCGTTGTGCTGCCTTCACGATTAGTCGTGGAGGCAAAGTTGCGTGGGGGTGTCGCCAATTGTTGGATGGAGATCCAATGGTCAGGATTTGAAGTTGGTTGGGTGCATGCGTCTATGGGAGCACTGTGGATGGCACCACATGGTTGTTTATGAGCCGTTGATCATCTAATCAACGGCCAGAACTTCTTAGGCTTGTTGGGGGAGCTCCGGATGTCAGATTTAAGCGATTGCGAGTCCATTGGACTCCGTTCGTCAATCTAGATCTATCCGCATAGTCCGAATGCTTATCTAAGGCCTGTTTCAACATGCACTTGTACATATGGCCATTAAACATTGATTTATAAGCAATCTTAATTCGCAATGCATGCAGTGCTCCCATGCCCATCATGGTATGTTATTAGTGCACATAGACAACCAAAACAAACTCTGATTGATGAAATTATTATCATTAAGTGTAGAGTTATCAAGTTACAGCCCTTACCTGATTCGCTCAAGTATGTGTTTCTGGGAGAAAGTGAGACATATCCCGTGATTATCAATGCTCACTTGACTAGGAACACCAATTGATCTCTATTCTACAAGCACATAGGGCTGCTATTAGGTGGGGCATTGCTGATCTCCACAGGATTCGCCCCTCATATTGCACTAACCATATCTACACCGATGAAGAGGTGAGACCATCGAGACAGCCTCAGAGATGCCTAAATCCAAATATGTTGGAGGTTGTCAAGAAGATCACTAAATGGTTGGACGCGAGCATTATCTATCCAATTTTGGACAACCATTGGGTGAGTCCCATTCAGATTATGCCTAAAAAGGCGAGACTCACCGTGATAAAAAATGAACAGGGCAAATCCAACCCGACCTGCACCATGACTTCTTGGCAGGTTTGCATTGATTACAGGAAGCTAAACTCAGCTACCAAAAAGGATCATTTTCCTTTACCCTTTATTGATCAGATTCTAGAATGGTTGGCCGGGCGTAGTTTCATCTACTTTCTGGATGGATACTCCTGGTACAATCAAGTAGCAATCAACCCGGAAGATCAAGACAAGACGACTTTTACTTGTCCCTTCGGAACATTTGCTTTTAAGCGGATGCCTTTCAGCCTCTACAACTCCCCAGCTACTTTTCAGTGATGCGTGATGGCCATCTTTTTAGACATGATCGGGGATTGCGTAGAAGTGTTAATGGATGACTTCTTTGTGTTTGGAGACGATTTTTCGTCTTGTCTTGATAACCTCACAAAGATCCTAAGGAGATGTATAGAAGTTAACCTAGTACTTTCATGGGAAAAAAGCCATTTTATGGTGAGGGGTAGCATTGTACTAGGTCACAGGATCTCCTCTAATGTACTTGAGGTCGACTGAGCTAAGTCAGAAATCATTTTGTGATTACCTCTGCCTAGCTCATTCAGGCAAATCAAATCATTCTTAGAGCATGTCGGATTTTATCGAAGATTCATTCGAGATTTCTCAAAAATTGCTTGTCCATTAACGAATCTTCTGGTAATTGACACTCCCTTTGATTTCGACTCCTCGTGTCTCAACGCTTTCGAGACCTGGCGAAGCGCTATTCAAGTGCAGCTATTCTCCAACCTCCTGACAGGTCTCCCAACTTCGAGATGATGTGTGATGCCTCCGATTTATCTGTCGGAGCCATTCATGCCCAGCTTCGAGAGCGCCAACCAATTGTAATATACTACACTAGCAAAATATTGAATGAGGCTCAGCGTAACTATACAGTCACTGAGAAAGAATTGCTAGCTATGGTGTTCGGGTTGGAGAAATTCAGGTCATACTTGAGTACAAAGTTATCATCTACACTGACCATTCCACCCTCCGGCATTTGTTGGCAAAGGACAACAAACCCCACCCTATCAGATGGATCCTTCGTTTGCAGGAGTTCGATGTCGAAATCCGCGACAAAGCTGGAGCACATAATGTTGTGGCGAATCACTTATCTAGGCTAGACCCAGATTATATTTCGTACTCTCCGCCGATATCAGACAGATATCCAGATGAGTCTCTGTTGTCCATCAACTCTGTTGAGTTTCCTTGGTATGCTGATATAGCAAACTATCTCGTCGTAGGTAGGCTACCTGGGGGGATATCCAAGGATCAAAAACTCAAATTTATATTAGAGGCTAAATTCTATTTTTGGGATGACCCACTGCTCTTTCTCATTGGGGCTAATCAGATCATCCGTAGATGCATCCTTGATTCGGAAATCTCCAGTGTGTTATCCTTCTGCCACAGTGATGATTGTGGGGGTCATTTTTCAGGCTGAAAGATCGCTGCAAAGATTTTGCAGTCAGGATTTTTCTGGCCAACCATTTTCAAGAATACACACAAGTTTGCCAAGTGCTATAAGCGATGCCAGGCGGTCAATTCTATGACCCGAAGAGACATGATGCCTCTCCAATCTATTCTTATCGTAGATGTGTTCGACGTCTAGGGCATCGACTTTATGGGTCCCTTCCCGAACTCGCATGGCTTTGAGTACATACTCCTCGCAGTAGACTATCTCAAAGTGGGTAGAAGCTATCCCAGCAAGATGAGCAGATCATAAGACTGTTATATCCTTCATTCGGGAATTCATTTTTGGGAGATTCGGAGTTCCCCGTGCCTTAATAAGCAATAGGGGTAGTCACTTCATCCATGCCCATTTCAGGAAATTATTGAAGAAATATGGGGTGCAGCACTGCATTGCTACCCTATATCACCCACAGACCATTGGGCAGGCTGAAGTATCAAACTGTCAAATCAAACTTATCCTTCAAAAGATGATTAAACCTAATAGGAAGGATTGGTCCAATCGATTGATTGATGCACTATGGGCATATCGGATCGCGTACAAGACCCTGCTCAGAATGTCGCCATACCGCATGGTGTATGGAAAGGCCTGTCACCTTCCTGTGGAGTTGGAGCATCGTGCCTTTTGGGCAATGCAGAAGTGTAATTTTAACCTCAAGGCCGGAAGTTATGAAAGGAAGCTCCAACTCAGTGAGTTAGAGGAGATTAGGTGGGAAGCTTACGAAATGCAAAAATATACAAAGACAAGATAAAGGCTTTCCATGATCAACACATCTGGAGGAAGGAGTTCACACCTAACTAGCAAGTCTGGTTGTTTGATTCCCGACTTAAATTCTTTGTGGGAAAGCTCAAGTCAAAGTGGACTGGGCCATTTCTGGTGGTCCACCCGTATCCTAACGGGGTGGTCTAAATTAGAAACCTAAAATCTGGGCATGTTTTTACGATTATTGGCCAGCGCCTTAAACAATTCTTTGCCTAAGAACCTCCTCCAGCCGACGAAACAATACATCTTCTCGAGGACGTGTGACTGATGAGTTGCCCAGCTAGAGGTGTTAAACTCAGCACATATACGTAAATACATACCATATATACATAGCATATTTCATTTTCGCATATTGTTTCGCATATTGTGTATGGCATTGCAGTGATGGCATGAGCTGAATGACAACTTAGAAGCAGTTTCAGGTGATTTCTATCCACATACACCCTGCCTTATTTCTTTTATTCATGCATGAGGACATGCAAACACTTAGGCATGGGGGGGTAGTCCATAAAAATTGAAAATTTTCTACCAACAAGTGGGGGATTAGATCATTTTATCAAGAGGTTTTATTAAAGATTTATTCTTTAGTAGATTCCTAAGCATAGAATCCAGTATAACCTCACATCTGCATATAGAATTTGTAATGGATTAACTGTGAAAATCGATAGACATCTCTAGTTTTTCGAGAAGAAGCATTGCTTCTTCTCCTAAACCCTTGGACAGCAATCAAGGAGTTAGGTGAACCATCTTCTAGTAGATCCACCAAAACATATGTGAGATGAGAGTAGAGAGTCTACTGGTGCTCTATAGCTAGTGTAAGGAATCTTTCACTTTTAATAATTGAATATTGACACTTAGAGATGGGCAGAGTTTTCGCTCTCAGTTCTTGCGTACTAATTTTGTGAGAAATTCCATATGAGAGCCACCAAATAATGCAAAAATACAGAGAGCAAGTTCTAATAAAACTAGGACTGAGGTGGATGGTCATGACCGTCCTCTACAGAATCCTCGATTGAAGGAGGGTACTGATGTCAAGGTCAGAAATATGTTGTCCTATCCGTTCCTTACCCAGTGCCAAGAATAGGCACTTGCACCAAATAAGCCACCCGAGATCCGTTTGGTCATCCCCAAAAATCCCAAATAATGCCTCATGAATAAAAGTATGTATGTCGTGTTGCATTATTGCGGTATGTCGTGTTCATAATGGCATTGTGTGAGTAGATATATATAAAAACAAAAGGAAAGAAAAACATACAAAAGAGATAATTGCTAAAGGAAAAAACGTGTTATGTTAAGAAGTTTGAGTTATGTAAGTCAAAATGTTTTGAGGCAAAAATACCTACAATCCCTATAAACCACCAAATACAGCCTTAACCTATTTTTCTATATTTCTGTCCGCCTAAATACAGGCTAAGGGATCTGTTAAGACCCGTGCTGTTAGAGCCCTTTAAGACGTCTGGGACTTGGGTCAGAAGTCTGGTCAGACGTCTGGAAATCAAAAATTTCGTGTACATCCTCGCATCTACGTGTGTGCTACGTGCAGATAGTATGCAGCCTCATTTTCTTCTCTCCTTCGCTCTCCTCTCGCCGACGCAACCCTAACCCAGTGCCTACTTAAAGCCCCCTCCTCTCCCTCGTTCACCTCACCTTCAGCCACCCTTCCTCTTCCTCTAGCGAGAGTGGTGAGCGGCGAGTAGCAAGGATTGGGAATGAGCGGCGTGGGAGGAGAAGAGGAGCAGCGAGGGGAAGGGAGGAGAGCACATGCGCGAGCTCATGAGGGAGCTCGTCGAAGATCTCATGGCTAGTTAGGCGTGCGCAAGGTAGAGAGGTGCATCGGGGAGGTCCTCCCCAACATTGCTGTAGCCGGAGCAGCAGGCAAGCGGGCGCGGCGCGGCTGCATGCAATGCGAGAAGGTGAAGGCAGCTTCTGGTTCTGGGATTTTCCCAGAATCAGACGTTTGGATCGACATCCAGATGACGCAGATGACGTCTGGAGGAGGTTCTAGACGACTGAGAGGTAAATCCCGCAACATACACCTTCCTTTATGAATACGGCCATGCAGGCCGTTCCGCCGAGGCACTATTTCGTGCCATATTGAGGAGATTTGCGTTGATGTGTGTAGGATTTTCTTCGGGAAGGCGCAGGACACGCCCTCCCACGCAGTTCAGACGTCTGGGCGAGGCACCAGACGGTGGGAGCATCTCCAGACATCCGGAGAGGTGGTCGGACGTCTGGAACTAGGTCCAGATGGTCCAACGGAGTTCCTGGACGTCTGAGGAGTAGCGCAGGAGTTGAGGTATGGTTCTGGACTCTTTTAAGACGTTTGGAAGGTGTTCCAAACGTCTGATATGAATTAGAATTACTATTTTGACCCATTTAGGGTCTGTTTGAGGTCTGATTTCCGCAATTAAGATTTCGTTGTTCTCTGTGTAAATTCCTCTACTTGTTGGAATACTTTTTATCCTGTTCTGAGTAGTCTCTTGTGAATTATCCTTGTGATAGGACCTCGTTCCGTTGCAGATTTGGGGTTTGCTGAGGCACGTGGACCTGCCGATCAAGCCCTCATTACTCCTGGGTTTACTGGTAGAGTGGCTTCCCCTAGTTTAATTACAAACATGAATGCATATGTGGAATGAATGCTAGATCCTAGGGTATGGCATGAATCCTAGGACTAGAAACACTGGAATATTTGTATGGAATGTATGGATTGCAGCCTTGGATGAGTAGATAGATTAATAACAATTGCCTGCAACTGAATAACAGCTGCCTGTGAAATGTAAAGTACTTGTGTTAGCAAAACTGTTGCATGTAAATTCCTGTTGTTTACATTAAATGCCATAATATGAGATGCATGTACATGAACTGGAAATGGAAGATTGAATGTTGGAAACACGAGTTACCTGCAAATAAACCTGGAATGTGAACGATAAGGTTACATGTTACATATGTAGAACCTGCGACATGGAAATAGAAATGATGAAACCTAGTATGGCTTGGCTTAAGAAACATGAGTATGAACCCTACGAGGAATTAGTAGTAGAGCTCCTGGAAATAAATGGAATGGAACCGGAAATGTGAATGGGGAAGTTGATTAGCCCATAGTTGTGGGCTATTTAAGTATTTAAATGCCTAAACATTAGGATAATTCTAACATTTATTTAGCATAAATTAGGATGTAAATAGATTAATTCATATTTTTAATTTAATTACATAATCCATACATTGCATTCATATTTTAAGTGCATTTAGAATTAGCTTAGAATGCCATTCATCTAATTAGTTAACTAATTAAGTACATTGTTTTAGTTAACATAAAACTTGTGGGTTTGTATATAAATAATCATAATATTTTAATAATATCCTTTATTCTTCTTCTCAGCAATGGCTTGGCTGCCGCTGCAATGCCTCCAGCCTCACTAAAAGCTCATTCATGGATCGGCGGAGAAGGTGGATCTGCTCCCGCCTCTCCATTCAAATTTGTGCAGGCCGCTACAAAAGGAGAGAGGATGCTGAGCGGGGCAGGCCTCCACCACCGACCCACCACTGTGCAGAGAGAACTTCTCTCTTCCACTCCACACTGCTGGCCTCTACTGTGGCGACGAGTCTCCATCACCGTGGGCGTGTCGTGTGACAGGCCACACCGCCATCTGGAGCTCGCCGCATCACCGTGAGCACCTTAGCATGCATCTCCCTCGCCGTCGTCGCCGACCACCACCACCGAGCTACCGATTCAGCCACCCTTTCAGTAACTTAAGACGTCCGGGAAATTTCCCAGACGTCTGAAGCTACCCGCATGCCTCCACCCACTCGCCTGCGTACCCATCTGCACTCCACCCGCTCACCTCCAACAGCCACGCCTTCCTCAGCCTGCTGCATCCTTCAAATGCACACGCGCTCATCAACCTTCAGCTCAACCGCTCCTACACCCTCCAACCACACCCGCTCTCCACGTGCCTGCAGACCCGCACAACCGAGCACGCCTCCGCCCGCACCTGCCGCTTGCAAGCGCCATTCACCCGCGCCTGCAGAGCCCTTCGCCCACGCGCCTGCACCCTCCAACAGCACCTACAGTCCACGCCACTCACCCCCGCGCCTGCAGAACCGCCAGCAGCGCCCTCCTCCCGCGCTTGCTGCAGCCTGTGCACCCCCACCAGCTGCAGCCGTACCTGCTCAACCGCCTGCAGACCCGTCCTCCCGTGCCTGCAGAGCCGTCAGCAGCAGCGCGCGAGCAGATCTCACGCCAACAGCCGCGCAAGCTCACCGGCTGCAGCACCTCCGCCGGAGCTTGTCCAGCCACCTCCGGCCGCCGCGCGACTCGCCGCCACCACTGATTCGAAGCTCTTGGTCCAAGGGACCTCCTCCGAGCTTCCCGCGCCCGGCCATCCGCTCCTCGTCGTGCAAGACAAAGGGGAAAAATTCCCTTGTTTTGCTACAGTAAACCATCAATTAGAAATTACATTTTCTGCCATTGCCACTTTTTAATGATATTTTATTGATTCTGCATTGCGGAAAATACCCTCTAGTTTCTCATAATTGCCATTTCAGCATTGTTTCTTGCTTAAACCTTAATCTAAAGGCAATCTTGGCTTGATTCTTGTCCAAACTAACTACGAACGAACGTTTTTAATTGGTGCGAATTTTAATACATCATTGCCTCCCTGTGGATACGACCCGCTCCTCTGCGAGTGGTTATTTCTTCTTAAATATTGATCAGTCGATTTTTTCACCACATTAAACTACAACCAACTTAAAAGCGAAAGATCGACGAGTCAAATAGTGCCGTTGCCAGGGAGGCAACAGACGCAATAATTTCGCCTAATTTTATTTTGATTATTTTTCAATTGCACAGAGATTTGACCATTTATTATTTTCTTTTCTGTGCGAGAAATTTTGTGTAAGAATCAACCTGTGTGAGAGGCGACCCTTGACATCGCCAAATGAGAAGTGGACGAGTAATTTTGAAAGGAGAAGGACGAGGACGCGACGGACACCTTTGTATTTAGTCGCTAGTTTAATTAGAATAGAATTAAAACTGTAGACTTAATTTTTCATTGCAGTTAGTTTGAAACCCTTGTTCTGGGGCGTATTTTGAGGGGTTTGTTCCCTGATTTTGTTTTGGGCCCGTGTTGGGTAACTTTTGGGAGCCTGTTCCCTTTTCTTTAGATTTAGGTTTATTTTTTTTATTTATTATTACTTTTATTTGCTTGTGCATAAGTAGTTCTAAAAAAAAATAGAAAAAGAAAAAAACAAGCTGCCTGCTAGAAGCTGCCTGCCCTAGGACGAACCATTTAGGTCTGTATGAGCAGCCTCTAGATTTACTTTTCTGCATTGCGTGCATTTTTGCATCGAAGATCGCTGGAGGCAAGGTACGTATTCTCTTACTTTGCATCCTATTTTTGATCACGCATTGCATTTAGGATTTAATGCAAAGACCACAAAGTTTGTCTTGAAGCGATCTAACAAGTGGTCACATATATTCGAAAAAAGGACTAATTAAAGGAGGGACATCTAAAAATCAAGGACTTGATTGTAAAACGTGGTGTGCGATTCAAAATTCAAAATCATTTTGCGGTGAATGCACACTTATATCTGTTGCACCATAGCACTCTTTTAAACACTCCTAAGTCTTGAAACGACTAGGACAAGAGCCCTCCTATCGTTGGATTCTAAAGTGTTCGGAACTGGAAATCAAAGGTTTTGTAAATCCAAAGAGGGGGATACCCTGTCACGGATTTTTGGGGGTAGTTGAGGAGCACCGCGAAAGCACAGCTTCAAAGGAAGGCTTAGGCCTACTTGCATCCCTCGATCTTCCGTCTTTGGATTTACTTGACCATTTGAGATTTAGGGAAGAATACCTAAGTTCCAACTAGGTCTTTTTAGGCATTTCGAAGGTTGACAATAGGTGCGTAATTGATTGGGCAACTTGTTTTGTCACCTACAATTTGAACTAAATTCAAAAGCCTAAAATCTGTAAAGACCAAACAAGTCCGTTTGAATTGTGTTTGTAGTGCATGCTTGGTAGGCGTTCTCTTAGGAGACAACTTGTATTTGATCCTGAACCTGAAAGAATCCTAAGAAAAGACCTCCCAAGGGTAGAAATGGCCGGTCAAAGGAGCCTTAAGGAATATTTCATCCCAACCAACCAAGCTGGCCCAGCACTACGTAGACCTGGAGGGGACAATCCATATAAGATCAAAAGTAGTACCATATCCTTGCTACCCTCCTTCTATGGTACTACTAGGGAAGACCCTTACAGGCATATCGAGGAATTCACAGAGGTCTGTTCCACGGTGAAGCTGCAGGGCGTTACTGATGACACTCAAATGTGGACCCTCTTTCCCTTCTCCCTAAAGGACAAAGCCAAGTATTGGTATCACACCCTTGATAATATAAATACTTGGGATGCCCTGAAGAAGGAGTTTTTGAAGAAGTACTTCCCCATGAGCAAAACAAATCACTTTAGGAGGGAAATTATGAGTTTTTCTCAAAAGGATGGGGAAGCATTCCATGATGCGTGGGAGCACTTTAACGATTTGCTGAGACTTTGCCCACATCACCAGGTGCCTAAATGGCAACTGGTTGAAAGGTTCTACACCGGACTTAATGATTTGCATAGGCAAACTGTGGATGGTGCCTGTGCAGGAACCTTTCTATCTAAGACTGAGGATGAAGCTTGGAACTTGTTTGATACTTTGAGCGAGAATTCTATTCACTTGAATTCTGCCTACATGGATAGAAAGCCCACTCTCATGCAAAGAAAGTTGGAGGTGAATGAAGCAAGGGACACCCAGAATTTAGCCTATCAAATTCAATTACTGAATCAAAACATGGAAAGGCTTATGTCGAACCCGAGTTCATTCGTACCTAACACCTCCACATCCCAAGCTTCCGAATGCGTAATTTGTCAAGGCAAGACACACGCCACTGTGGATTGCCACTTGGCCTCCCAATTCCCTGAGCTTGTACAAGCGGATTTCAATGCCGCTCAAGGGTTCCGTCCAAGACCTCGTAATGATCCTTTCTACAACACTTATAATGAGGGATGGAGGAACCACCCAAACTTTTCATGGAGACAAGGAAATGTCTCAAATTCAGGGAATTACAAACCACAATCCTTTTAAAACCATCAAATGAACCAACCTCAGACCTTTGCCCAACCTAAAACCTCTGAGATGGATGAATTGAAGGCAATGTTGAAAACTATGCAAGAAAGTCAAAGTGCCATCATCCAATCTCATGACAAGGTTATACATGAGATGAAATCACAAATTGGACACCTTGTTGAGGCCGTTAGACAGAGGGAGACTGGGAAGTTTCCCAGTGCTGCTGAGGAAAATCCTAAAGGAAAAGGGATTGTCTTTAGGGAGCATGCTCAGGCGGTGACTATTCTGAGGAGTGGGAAAGAAATTTCCAAACCCGATGCTCCTATAGTCTCACCCCCTAAAAAATCATCCACCCTGACTTTCACCCCCACTGGAGAAGATTTACCCAAATCTTCTCCACTTGAAATCACCTCATCGGAAGAAGTTGCCCCCGTTCCACCCCTTACTCGACATGACAACCCTTCCACCCAGAGATCGAGAGTGCCTTTTCCAGAGCGCTTATCCACCTCTGGGCAGACTTCTGCTGGCTCATCTAGAGCCAAAGATAAGACGGATGAGATTATGGAAACTTTCAAGCAAGTGTAGATTAACCTACCTTTGCTTGAAGCTATCAGGCAGATTCCATCTTATGCCCGCTTCTTAAAGGACTTGTGCACGAAAAAGCGGCAATCTAGAAAACAGGTCCAATCTAAAGTTGTCCTGCCTGATTCTGTTAGCTCAATTGTTCAACATGGCACACCCCCGAAACTTAAGGACCCAGGAGCCCCATACATCTCTGTAGTTATTGGTGACTTACAAATTGATGAGGCTCTACTTGATCTGGGTGCAGGGGTGAACATCCTTCCGAGCTATGTGTATGAACAACTTGGGGGAGGCAATCTGAAGCCTAGCCCTGTAATCCTTCAAGTTGCTGATCGAACACTTAAGACACCACGGGGAATTTTGGAAGATGTCCTCGTAAGAGTGGAGGATTTCTTCTTTCCTGTTGACTTCTTAGTTTTGGACACTGACCCTACCAACAAGCTAACCAAACCCTCCATCATTTTGGGCTGCCCCTTCCTTGCAACTTCCCATGCTTCAATTAATTGCAATACTAGGGCATTGAAAATGGGCTTTGGGAACAGGAAAATCCGGCTTAATGTGTTTGATGCTTACAAACAAGTTGGACTTGAGGATTGTTCTCAAGTTGAGGTGATAGATGACTTGATTGAAGAGGCAACTCCTGCAATGTTATGTGATGACCCCCTTCAGCATGTCATGCTAAATGAGCATTCCCATCTCTTGGAGGAATGTGAAGGGGATATACTAGAACTAAAGGAATTGCTAGGAGTTTCTGCTGAGTCTCTTCCCCCATCATTTCCGTTGAAGGCAGATTTGCTACCTGAGATGGGGACATCTATTATGAAACCCTCAACCATACAAGCCCCCAACCTTGAGTTGAAACCCCTCCCTGACACTCTCAAGTATGTTTTCCTAGGTGCCAATGATACGCTCCCCGTTATCATTTCGGCTGTGCTGTCTGAGGCACAGGAGGGAGCCTTGATTGAATGCCTGTCTAGGCACAAGGAAGTTATTGCTTGGAGCATTGCTGACATTAAGGGTATAGACTCTACACTCTGCATGCACCACATTTATACTGATGATTCCATCAAGCCTTTTAGGGACATGCAGAGACGTCTGAACCCTAATATGAGGGAGGTTGTAAAAAAGGAAATCCTGAAGTGGTTGGACGCTGGGATCATATATCCCATTGCTGATAGTAAATTTGTCAGTCCCATTCATGTGGTGCCAAAGAAGGCAGGCTTTACTGTGGAACTCAACGACCAAGGTGAACAAGTTGTCACTAGATCCTCAACTGGATGGAGGGTCTGTATTGATTACCGTAAGCTGAACACCGCTACCCAGAAGGATCACTTTCCTTTGCCTTTTATTGATCAAATTCTCGAAAAATTGGTAGGGAATAAGTATTATTGCCTTCTCGATGGATTTTCTGGGTACAATTAGGTGGCAGTCTTTCCTGATGACCAGGAAAAGACGACATTCACGAGTCCTTACGGTACTTTTGCATTCAGGCGTAAGCCGTTTGGATTATGTAATGCCCCTGCAACTTTCCAGTGGTGTATGATGTCTATCTTTTCGGACATGATTGACGAGTGTGTTGAAGTATTTATGGATGACTTCTCTATTTATGGCTCGTCTTTCGACCAGTGTCTCCTGCACCTGGAGAATGTGTTGAAATGATGTAAGGAGATTGGTTTAGTCCTCAGCTGGGAGAAAAGTCACTTCATGGTACAGAAAGGAATTGTACTTGGGCATGTTGTATCCGAGCAAGGTTTGGAAGTAGATAAAGCCAAGATTGATTCTATTTCCAAACTTCTATTGCCTACGAATGTCAAACAGATTAGATCCTTTCTGGACCATGTTGGCTTTTACAGGCGCTTTATTAAAAATTTTAGTAAGATTTCTAAGCCACTTTGTGACTTATTGGCGAAGGAATCTTCCTTCAGTTTTGATTCAAAGTGTGCCGAGGCCTTTCAAACTCTAAAGGAGGCCTTTATCTCTGCGCCTGTTCTCCAAGCTCCTGATTGGACACTCCCATTTGAGCTTATGTGTGATGCTTCAGATTATGCAGTGGGAGTAGTTCTTGGACAAAGGGTTGAGGGAAGACCTCATGTGCTACATTATGCAAGCAAGACTTTAACTGAACCTTAGCAAAACTACACCGTCACTGAAAAAGAATTACTTGCTGTAGTTTTTGCTCTGGAGAAGTTTAGGTCTTATTTACTTGGGTCTAAGGTGGTTATTTTTACTGATCATGCAGTAGTGAAACATCTCATTGCTAAGAAAGATTCTAAGCCACGTCTGATTAGGTGGATCTTACTCCTTCAAGAATTTGACTTGGAAATACGTGAAAAGAAAGGAGTAGAAAATGTTGTGGCTGACCACCTGTCTCGCCTTCCTCTTAATGACTCTATTTCTGAAGACATTTGCGAGACATTTCCCGATGAAACTCTGATGACGGTAACATCAACTTTACCTTGGTATGCAGACATTGTAAATTACTTGGTCATTGGACAAACTCCTGGCTCTTGGGATGAGCAGAAAAGAAAGAGATTCATTTCTCAAGCAAGATATTTTCATTGGGAAGAGCCAGAATTATTCAGAATTGGACAAGACCAAGTATTGAGATGTTGTGTGCCTGAAGAGGAACAACAAAGTGTGCTGACTTTTTGCCATGAACTTCATTGTGGAGGACACTTTGGTGCTAAGAAAATTGCTTTTAAGGTTCTCCAGTCCGATTTTTGGTGGCCTTCCTTATTTAAGGATTCTCATAATTTTGTTAAGGCCTGTATTAGATGTCAACGGACTGGAACGATTGGGAAGAAGAATGAAATGACTCAACATCCTATTCAACCTGTTGAAATTTTTGATGTGTGGGGAATTGACTTTATGGGCCCCTTCCCGTCGTCCCATGGTTTTGAATATATCTTGGTGGCAGTTGATTATGTCTCTAAATGGATAGAGGCCATTCCTACGTGCACAAATGACCACTCTGTGGTTTTGAAATTTGTGAAGGCCAATATCATATCCCGTTTCGGCTGCCCCAAGACTATTATAAGTGATGGGGGACCTCATTTCCGAAACCACCACTTCAATCGGCTAATTAAGAGTTTGGGAGTGACTCACAAGGTTGCTACCCCTTACCACCCTCAGACAAGTGGCCAGGTTGAAGTATCAAATAGGGAGATAAAAAATATTTTGGAAAAGACCATTAGACCTGATTGGAAAGATTGGTCCCAAAAGCTCGATGATGCTTTGTGGGCTTATCGAACGGCCTATAAGACCCCTTTGGGTACTTCTCCCTTTCGGATTGTGTATGGAAAAGCGTGCCATTTACCTGTTGAGTTGGAACATAAAGCACTTTGGGCTATTCGAAGTGTTAACATGGATTTAGAGAAGGCAGATAAGGCACGATTTCTAGAATTAAGTGAGCTTGAGGAGCTGAGGAATGATGCTTATGACACCTCTCAAGCTTATAAAGAAAGAACTAAGGTCTTGCATGACAAGTTTATTCTTCAAAAGACCTTTGAACCCAACCAACAAGTCTGGCTTTTCAATTCCAGACTTAAGCTTTTTCCTGGGAAATTAAAATCTCGTTGGGATGGGCCTTACATAATCACCAAAGTATTTCCCCATGGAGCTGTGGAGATCAAAAATCCTTCCTCTTCAGCAACTCCCTTTATCGTCAACGGTCAACGGTTAAAACCGTACATAACTTTAGATGGTCATCTGGTTGACGAAGTCACTCTTGAGGAGCCTTAGCTCCTACCTTTCTCCGCCTTAGGTAATATCTTCCTTTAGCTATTTTTTTTGTTTTCAATGAGGACATTGTTTGAACCAGGCATGGGGGAGAGGACCTGAGGCATTTTGTTTATAGCATATAAAAAAAAAAAAGAAGAGAGAAAAAGAAAAAAAAAAAGATTTTGAGCTTAACTGGCTAGATCTTGTAGTCTTAAGCAAATCAGAACTCTAGGGTAGACTAAGTTAATTCTAGGGTCAAACTTTAGAAGCTAAATGAGCTACTAGCTTTAGACCTTTAGGGTCCTTTGTGGACTTAAAAACTTAAGTAGGAGTTAAGTTGCGGACCATTCCTCAAGAGGTTGAGGAAGGGAAGCTAGGGTTTGAGTTAAAAGGTGGGGTAGTATCTGGAGTCTTATTCTACCTTTTGGTTTACGGGTCCTTGTAACCCAAGCATCCAAATTTCACACACTTGGTCTGGTAATCAACTTAATTTCTGTCTTTCTGAAAAGAGATTTGGTTCTCTTAGTTTTGACTTAAGAGAGGCTTGAAAACACATTTTGATTGGAAGAGTTCCCGCCGCAGGAGAGGTCGAGTATATACTCACCTTGAGGATGCGATGATAACATATTACCTCCTCGGCGCTTGTCTCTTAGGATATCCATCCTACTGGGGGCATGTAAGCGCATTGCGCGGTTCAGGTACCATGGGCGGCCCTATCACGAAGTGCCGATTGCCATAGGCCTGAATTCGCTTAAGAAATCCATGGGCGATACTATCTCGAAGTGTCGATTGCCAGGAATTCTTGGGGTCGTTATGGGCGGTGCTATCTCGAAGCATCGAAAGCCAGGCACCCTTAGAGGTATGGTAATGGGGACAATGAATCCGACACAGACCGTGTTGATAGCTGATCTGAGGTTAGACTTAGAAGAATAAAAAAAAAAAGTAAATAAAAAAAAAATCCTTTAACTCAAATAACTCAGACCAATACACAGGCATGGATGCTTTAATCTTAGGGATCATTAAACTTTAGGGTAGAGTCAGAAATCAGGGAAACTTGTGCCTGCAACTCGTCTTTAGCCAACCTAGTCTGTAACTTAGCAAATACTTAGGAACCTTGGGTCTAGAGCCTGAACTTAATATGCTTCTGAAGGAAGACTAAGCGAGTTGACTAGTCTACTTAGAGTGCTAGGTTTCGCTTAATTTTGCTAGGGACTAGCAAAAACTAGGCATGGGGGTATTTGGTTAGCCTATATTTGTGGGCTATTTAAGTATTTAAATGCCTAAACATTAGGATAATTCTAACATTTATTTAGCATAAATTAGGATGTAAATAGATTAATTCATATTTTTAATTTAATTACATAATCCATGCATTGCATTCATATTTTAAGTGCATTTAGAATTAGCTTAGAATGCCATTCATCTAATTAGTTAACTAATTAAGTACATTGTTTTAGTTAACATAAAACTTGAGGGTTTGTATATAAATAAGCATAATATTTTAATAATATCCTTTATTCTTCTTCTTCTCAGCAACGGCTCGGCTGCCGCTGCAACGCCTTCGGCCTCACTAAAAGCTCATTTATGGATCGGCGGAGAAGGTGGATCTGCTCCCGCCTCTACATTCAAATTTGTGCAGGCTGCTACAAAAGGAGGAGAGAGGATGCTGAGCGGGGCAGGCCTCCGCCACCGACCCACCACTGTGCAGAGAGAACTTCTCTCTTCCACTCCACACTGCCGGCCTCTACTGTGGCGACGAGTCTCCATCACCGTGGGCGTGTGGTGTGACAGACCACACCGCCATCCGGGGCTCGACGCATCATCGTGAGCACCTTAGCGTGCATCTCCCTCACCGTCGTCGCCGACCACCACCACCGAGCTACTGATTCAGCCACCCTTTCAGTAACTTAAGACGTTCGGGAAATTTCCCAGACGTCTGAAGCTACCCGCACGCCTCCACCCACTCGCCTGCGTACCCATCTGCACTCCACCCACTCACCTCCAACAGCCACGCCTTCCTCAGCCTGCTGCATCCTTCAAACGCACACGCGCCCATCAACCTTCAGCTCAACCGCGCCTGCACCCTCCAACCGCACCCGCTCTCCACGCGCCTGCAGCTCACGCCATCTCCACACACTCACCGGCTGCAGCGCCCTCCTCCAACCGTGCCTGCAGACCCGCACAACCGAGCACGCCTCCGCTCGCGCCTGCCGCTTGCAAGTGCCATTCACCCGCGCCTGTAGAGCCCTTCGCCCACGCGCCTGCACCCTCCAACAGCGCCTGCAGTCCACGCCACTCACCCCCGCTCCTGCAGAACTGCCAGCAGCACCCTCCACCCGCGCTTACTGCAGCCTGCGCACCCACGCCAGCTGCAGCCGCACTCGCTCAACCGCCTGCAGACCCGTCCTCCCGCGCCTGCAGAGCCGTCAGTAGCAGCGCGTGAGCAGATCTCATGCCAACAGCCGCGCAAGCTCACCAGCTGCAGCACCTCCGCCGGAGCTCGTCCGACCACCTCCGGCCGCCGCGCGACTCGCCGCCACCACCGATTCGAAGCTCTTGGTCCAAGGGACCTCCTCCGAGCTTCCCGCGCCCGGCCATCCGCTCCTCGTCGCGCAAGACAAAGGGGAAAAATTCCCCTGTTTTGCTACAGTAAACCATCAATTAGAAATTACATTTTCTGCCATTGCCACTTTTTAATGATATTTTATTGATTCTGCATTGCGGAAAATATCCTCTAGTTTCTCATAATTGCCATTTCAGCATTGTTTCTTGCTTAAACCTTAATCTAAAGGAAATCTTGGCTTGATTCTTGTCCAAACTAACTAGGAACGAACGTTTTTAATTGGTACGAATTTTAATACATCATTGCCTCCCTGTGGATATGACCCGCTCCTCTGCAAGTGGTTATTTCTTCTTAAATATTGATCAGTTGATTTTTCCACTACATTAAACTGCAACCGACTTAAAAGCGAAAGATCGACGAGTCAGAAGTGAGCTGGTCCTTGGGTACGGAGTACCAAGGAGAGAGACTGTCCCCCTGCTTAGTACAGAGCCGAGCTAGCTACCCTAGGGTTGGGACCCAAAGTTAGGATTGGCCACTTTGTACTGACTTTTTGGCCCTCGCGTATACAGTACCGGGGAGAGCTACTAGTGTAGGGAGAGAGCTAGCCACCCCACGGGGCTTGGGGTTCAGCTAGTCGCCTTACACTGGTTTGTTAGGCCCACTGGGCACACCAGGGTAGTCAGGCGAGGGTGTGCGGACTGTGGAGGGGCAAGACCCCTATTTGGTTCTTAGGGGCTAGACCCCTGTTACTAAGAGGGCTCTGCCCTATACTGGTTCCGTGCTGTGCTTTGGGCGCACCCATTAACGGAAACAACTGACCACATGCCAGTGCGGGGTAGCTACCTGTGTGTTTATCGCACGTGCCGTAGTCACCGTTACGTCTGTCAGTGACCTTGGGGAGGTTGACTGAGTATAGGACCACCACGGGGGACTCTCTCGTCCAGGAGAGCACCACGTGCTACTTCTACTCTTCGAAAAAGACTGCAATCAAGATCATTCCCATGAGGAACATTCGAAATCAAGAAAAGACCTGATAAATAAACCAAGTGATGAAAGAAAGAATAATTAGTTAAAGAAAGAAAGAAATTGAAAAACAACAGCTACCTGTCCACTTTTACTATTTTAGTTAGCTGGTTGCCACTCTACTCAGCGTTCGCTGATTTCGTGTACTCATAACCCTTTTCAGGTCTAGGTGTTGAGCAGCCAGAGCCTTCGACTGCAGAGGGTGCTGGGCCCAGTAGAGCCCAATAGTTGTAGCTTTCTATTGTACTCTGTTTCCTGTTGTAGTGAGTAGTTGTTACACTTCCGTACTCTTTTATTGTGAACTTTATATTCCTGTTTAAGTTTCTACTGTTGTGGTGGTGTGTACTGTAGTAGTTTACTTCTTTACTACTGTACTTTTGTTACTGTTAGCTGCTTGCATGGTGAATGTGGTTTATTTTACTACTTTTTGGTTACTTTCTCGTTGGACGACTGGGTCTTGGGATCAGTCGAGTCGGTCCGGTCTTGTGTCTTGTAGGAATTCGGGAATCGGGTCGTAACAGGATCTGACTTAGTCATAGGGTTATTAGAGCCTAATTAAAGTGTAATGCCATGTATGACCACCAAATACAGTTGCAAATCTGGTAAGTTGTGAAATCAAGAAGAAAAAGGAAAAGAAAAGAAAAAAAGGAGAGAAAGAGAGAAAAGAAAAAGTACAAAAGATTAAAGAGAGTACAGTTTTCCAGCCTTTCTCTAAGTTAATTTATTCAATAATCTAGAAATCTAGATTCTGAAATACTAGTCTCTATGTAGCACCAGAAGAGAGTGAGCCACCAAATACAAATCCAGTTAACTCAGACGTCTTCTACTTAAGCCAAAAGCCAGGGTTAAAATCAAAGAATAGTTTATATCCACGAGAGAAGAGGTTTTCCTATCCCAATAGAATTTTACTAGGGGTCAAGTACAAGCCTTAAATGTATATCGACCTTCGCTTGGATCAGTTGCAGAAGCTACAACATTATATATTCATGATTATCTGGATTCTAAATTTTTGGATGAAATAAAAAGAAATAAACCTTTAGTTAAACTCTCGATAAAATGCATTTAGCCTTGCACTTGCTAGGGACAAGCAAGATTTAGGCATGGGGGTATGATTGTGCAGCAATCATAGGGCCTAATTTGCCTGAATTAAGGTAGAATCTAGCTTAACATGGTTATTCTGCATGCATACACATCGTACTTTGCATCTTAGACGATTTATATGTTTTATACATAATAATGTGCTATTTGAGAGGTATTAATAATTATAGGTAATCCAGGGCTGCAGATGACCGATCCAACCTTATGGATCTATTTGGAATGACAACGAGAGTCCAACGCTTCCAAGAGTGCATCAACGCTATACTACAACGTGCTAATTTTCTACGCAATCTACACCCCGAACATGGAGATGGAAGTCAGGTTTGATGTAGGAGGGGAATCCTGAGAGGTGGCCGTAGGAGTGCTCTCAGGCTTGTTGATTTTCTTTCCACTCCTCAACACGGTCACAGCTTGGGCGTGCTCCCTGAATATGACCCCCTTTCCCTTTAGGTTCTCCTCAAAAGAGCTAGGCAACTTCCCTGGATCTTGCTGCCTAACTGCCTCCGTAAGATGAGCAATTTCGGATTGCATGTTAGTGATCATTTTACCCTGAGATTGGATGATCATATTCTGATGTTCCTGCATCGTTTTCATCATGGCTTTAAGTTCATCCATCTTAGAAGGCTTATGCTGAGGGGGGTTTGCATAGGATTTCTAGTATATGGGTTTGGGAGGTAGGGGTCTTGAATTCCCTGAGTTAGAAGCATCACTTTGCTTCCATGAGAAGTTTGGATGGTTCTACCACCCCATATTATAGGTATTGGAATAAGGGTTATTGAGAGGAGGTGGGCGGAAACCTTAGGTCGCATTTAGGTCATCATGAATCAATTCAGGGAATTAATTTGCCTGGTGGCACTTCGCAGTGGAGTGTGTTGTGCTTTGGCAAATGGAGCATTCACTTGAAGCTTGAAAGACAGAGGCTGCTTGCAGGTTCATGCCGGGTGATGAGAGCCTCATCATGAGCAATAACTAGCTCATTTTGACCTAATAAAGAGAATAAAAGCTCCTGCATAACCTAGAAGAGGGCTTAATTGGAGAAATAAGTGTTCTGAGAAGAAAACATGAAATAAAGGTTAAAACTGTAATTTTACCATTACAGCACATAAACAAAATTTCTTAGATATAGAGCATAGGTCAAATGATCTAAATGAGATAAAAGTGGGTTGAATTAATCAGAAATGGGTTCATGTGCAATCTAGAAATTAAATGACATTTGGTAACCCTAAAACAGACTCGCTTAATTCAACAAGGTTTCGGTCAGGATAAAAATCAAATAAACCCTCTAAAAATAATGGAAAAATACCCCCTATGGTTTGGAACATTCAATTTGGCCTTTGGAACCTAGTTTGACCTAGATTAGGGTCATAGCTCATCAATTGACCTAATTTGGGTTTTTACGTAAAATGTCCAGCCAAACATGGTCAAACCTAAAATCCAACTTCACCATTGAATTCATTAGGTCAAAATTAGGTTTTTACCAAAATTTGGACCTAAGGGGAGGTCATCTTGACCTACTTTGCAATTTAGTACACCCAGTCACATTTTGGTCCCTATCTTTTGAAAACCATCACATAGAACCCCCTAGCTTCCTCGCCAATCTTACAATCAGGCCCCTCTGCCATTATTGGGGAGAGATCCTGCTCCGACGAGGATTAGAGAGGGAATACTCTCTGATCCCTCAGAGATCCCCTCCCAGAAATGGAAGGGAGATTTTCTGAGGAATCCCCTTCCATCTGAGCCCAACCATGATCCCAGATTTGCACCCAATCTCTCGTGCGAACGCATGAGAGATTTGGGTATCTAACCACCTTCCATCTCCGGCGAGACGTCGGTGGCTAGAAGCTTGCCCTCCACGCACCAGAAGCACAGCCAAGCACCTATAAATTAAACCCTAACTTCGACCGGACCTCCTCAGCTCGACTTGGCCGGAATTCCACCTCAAATTCCTCTCCTTCTCTGGCCAAGGTGTCCAGCGAGCTCCGACGAGCCCCCCTCCCCTTCATCTTCACTTTTCCACAAAACCAGTGGAAGAATCGTCTTCCTCATCCTCCTCCGCGTCGTGTAACACTCACCCGCGCTGCCCTAGCCCCGTCATCACCGCCGTCTTCCTCCATTGGGCGCTTTCTTCTCCAACAATAGCAGGTACTACCGTCCACCTCTTCGTCCCCTTTCGTCCCTTTAATTAGGTTAAAACTCTTCTTCTCTACCCCTTCTTTCATTCCCCGCATTTTATTTCATCCAAAACCCATCGACCATCGCTGTCCACCGCCACCTTCCTCATCTCCGGCCACCCTCCGGCGTGGCGCTCCCATCGCTTCGCAGCCCCACACGCCTTGCCGACCATCACATAACCTCTGCCTCACCTCACTGAGTATCCTCCACCCATCAATAGACCCACTACACCTACCCAACTGTCCCCCGACTTAGGCACGCACGCCTAGGCTGCCCCGCGGCCTACCACCTTGCTCTTCACCTTCGCCGTGACAAGGCAAAGGCCTCCTGGTGATCTGATTAGGCCGTGAGGCTCTTTTCGTGTCTAACAGGTTCCACGCTCCGGTCGCCATTGACGGCAACTCGAGGAATCTCCACGCTCGCTCTAGGCTTCAGGATCGCAAGGCTCCAGGTGCAGCTCACTCGGGAAGAAATTGCGAAGATATTTGACCCAGCAAGAGATGCTGCGAAGTCCGCAGCTATGGAAATTGAATGATAGACTTCTGCGGGCGCGCGCGAGAGAAGGCCAGGAGTTTTAGTCCCACATCGTTAACTCGCAAAGAGGTGGAGTGGTTTAAATTGTTTTTTTCATATCTGCTCTTCGCCTCCAGCTACACTTGGGGTGAGGTCCCTCACCTAACTCACTGCGCCTCGTTCGTGGTTTCACCTCACGGATCTGGTGCGACCCGACCCAACCCTGAGCACACCTCACGCACCACCCTCACACCGGTGCGCCTGGTCACGAGCGCGCGATCCGACCTGTTTATCCGGGCTTTGGGAGAGTGATAGCGGTTTCACGCGATTTGTTAATTACGTCGTTGTAACGCGCAAAATCGATCAACTCTTAAATTTATATTCCTAGATAGGGGAGTATCTAGGGTCGTCCAAGGAGGCCAAAAGTTTGCAATAGTGATTCTCTTGCTTGGAATAAATCTCAACTTTCTTTTTGGTATTTTTCAATATATCATTTTTTTTCATTTTTCAATTAAGACAACATGTGAAATGGTGGTGGGAAGGTAATTTACACTTCAATTTAACTACTTCTTCTAAGTGGCAAGTAGATCCTCTCCCTAAGCTCACTCTAGGTAAGTGGAGGCCTAGAATAATTAGGGAGAGGGAGTGGAAAATGCTAAAAAAAACAAAGCAAGTAGAAATGCAAAATAGAAAATTGCAAAGAAGGTAACTTAGATTGATGAAAAGTGTTTTACAAAAAAGTCTAGTAGAGGAATGCTTCTACTACTAGAAAAATTAAAATAAAGAAAAGAAAACACAAATCCTCTAGATAGATGGTGAAGAAGAGGGCTTCTTGCTCCAAGGTTGGTGGCTCCCAAGCTTGAAAAGAATCCTTCAACTCCTTCCTTGCAGTGCTCCGCCAAGGTGATGTCCTCCAAGGCAAGCCCTAAGGGGGCGTGTCCTAAGCTTCTCTCCAAGGGTGGACGTCCACCCTAGGTCCTTCTCCCTTTCCTGGCCATCCTCCTTGAAGTGGAAGAGTCCTCCTCCTTGGTGTGGCCCAAGTTGAAGAGAGTGGGGAGAAGAAGGCACCAAAAGGGCTGGTGATGTGCCCCTTTAATCTCCTTCTCTACTCCTTCTTCTTGGCAGTAGGTATAGGTGGTTTAGGTAGTAAATTACACTAATGGAGGATGCCTCAAAATGGTGGTAGGTGGTGGGTTTTTATAGAATACGAAGGGGGCTAAGGTGTCCCTTGAAATGGAGGGCCAAGATGAAGAGATGGAGGTGGTTAAAGATCCTATGGCCAAGGTGAGTTGGCGCCACCTTAAGGGACACCAAGGGAGGTGAGTTGGCGCCACCTTAAGGGACACCAAGGGGGTAGTTATGGGTGTTGACACCCCTTGATGTTGGCGCCAAAAAGGGTTCTAGAAGGTGGTCTAAGTTGGCACCAAGAGGGATTCTAGAAGGAGGGGTAGGTGGATGGCTTATGTGGGTAGGTGTAGGGTGGATTAAGGGCTGAAAGTTGGCGCCAATATAGAGGTGGTTAGGGGTAGTTTTTGGGGCCAACTTAAGGTGTCTTTTGGTGGTGATAATGAGGTGAAGGGATGGCTAGGAGGTGGCACCAACTTGAGTAGGGTAGCTAGCTTAGGTAGGCTTAAGTTGGTGGAGCTAGCTAGGGTTGACTTTTAAGGTGGTGGACGGCCAAGGAGTTGGTTGCTAGCTAAGCTAAGCTAAGCTAAGCTAGCTTAGCTAATGAAGGAGTAGAGGAGAAGGTGTTGGAGCTAGGGTTGGAGGGAGGAGCTGAGGAGAAGTCTGGAGCTGAAATTGGAGCTGGCTGCTGCTGAAGAGGCTGGCATGGAGCTACTCTAGCTGGCTTAGCTTGCAGTTCTTTGCTAGCTACTAAGCTGAGATAAAGTAAGCTAGCTTCTACCATAATGAGCTGAGGTGAGCTAGGTCTGGTGCTCCCGGGGAGAATCAAGCTGGTTAAGGTAGCTTAGCTCAACTAAGCTGAGCTAAGCTAAGTCCCTGGGACCTGGACTTGAGCTTCCTAAGCTGGGATGAGTTCTTCTTCAGCTGGCTGGAGTTGAGTGGAGCTGGATGTAGCTGGATCTGAGCTGGGGTGAACTCCTGTCAACTCAGCTGAGCTAGCTAGAGCTCCCTGTGAACTAGTGGGAGCTGAGATGAGCTAGACTCAGCTAAGTTGAGCTGGATCTGAGCTGACTTGAGCTAGGGTGAGCTAAGATGAACTCTCTTGAGCTGCCATTCAGCTGAGATTAGCTGAATGGAGCTGGGATGAGCTAACCCTAGTTCAAGTGAGCTAGGTTCCAGCTGCGGTGAGCTGGATCAAGCTGAGGTGAGCTGGATCAGGCTGAGTTCCAGCTAGTTTGGGCTTCTCCTTCACCATTTGCCTTCTTGAGTGATAGGGTTTTAGGGATCTATATATCTGTACATCCCTAACACTCACAAAAATATATTAAAAAGACAATAAAAAATGCAATGCATGCCTAACCTATTTTATGCCTAAATGCAGCCTGTAACGACCCGATTCCCGAGTCCCTACGAGACACGAGAACCGGACCGACTCGACTAATCCCAAGACTTAGTCATCCAACGAGGAAGTAACCAAAAGAGCAGTAAAATAAACCACATTCAACATGAAATATAACTAGCAGTAACAAAATACAGCAGTAAGGAAAAGAACTACTACAGCATGTACCACCACAACAGTAGAACAACATTTATAACATAACAAGAACTGCGAGTAAAGAAAAGTACAAAGAGTAACAAAAACTACTCACTACAGTGGAACAAAGAGGGCACAAAAGAACAGTGGTAACTCTACTAGACCCTACTCGGCCCAGCGTCCTCTGCAGCCGCTGACCCTGGCTGCTCAACACCTGGTCCTGAAAAGTAGCGAGTGTAACACGTCAGCGAAACGCTGAGTAGAGTGGCAGCTAAACTAAAGAAGCAGTAAAGTGTACAGCAGCTATTTTATTTTCTTTCTTCCTTTATTTACGTCTTTCTATTATTTCATAATTTATCTATTTCTCAGATCCTTCACTTGATCTAGAATGTTCCTCGTGGGAACGATCTTGATTGCAGTCTTTTCCGAATAGTAGAAGTAACACGTGGTGCTCTCCTGGCCGGGAGAGTCCCCCGTGGTGATCCTACTCTTATTCAACCACCCCAAGGTCACTGACAGATGTAACGGTGACTATGGCACGCGCGGTAAACTCACTGGTAGCTACCCCGCACTGGCACGCGGTCAGTCGTTTCCGTTAACGGGTGCGCCCAAAGCACAGCACGGAACCAGTATAGGGCAGAGCCCTCTCAGTAACAGGGGTCCAACCCCTCCACAGTAACCAAACAGGGGCCTTGCCCCTCCACAGTCCGCGCACCCTCGCCTGACTACCATGGTTTGCCCAGTGGGCCTAACAAGTCGGTGTAGGTGAGCTAGCAGAACCCCGGGGCCCGTGGGGTAGCTAGTACTCGCCCTACACTAGTAGCTCTCCTCGGTACTGTGTACACGAGGGCCAACAAGTCGGTACAAAGTGGCCAGACCTAACCCCGGGTCCCTGGGGCGGCTGGCTCCGCTCTGCACTAAGCAGGTAACAGGTGCTTCCCCTGGCACTATGATGAGACGTCGGTTCGACCGGTTTGTGTTATATCGTTGTAGTAAAGCCGGTTGTTACCAACGTATCATATAAAATTTTTTTACTCGGAAAAATAAAAGAGTTCCCGAGGTCGAACTCAGGGAGCAAGTTGTATTCTAGAGATATACAAGTTCTATTACAAAAATAAAGAGAGAGAGAGAGAGATGAAAAATTGGCTTCTTCTTCTTTTCTTCTTTCTTCCTCTTTGTCTTTGGTTCTTCCTGTTCTTCTTCTTCTTCTTCTTCTTTTTCTTCTGCTTTCTTCAGATTTTCCCCTCGTGCTCTTCTTCTTGTTTCCTTTCTTTCTTTTTCGTCAGATCATCTTCTTCTTTTCTTGCTTCTTGCTTCTCTTCATTCCTTCTTCTTCTTTGTCTTCACCTGCCTTGACTTCTCTTTTTCTTCTTTCGCGATGGCCGTTGCTCTTCCTTCTTCTTCAGCGGGTCTTCTTCTTCTTTGGCTGCTGACCTTCCGTCGTCTGCCCCGGTGCTGAGACGACTTAACAATGCCTTCGCTACAGTGCAGCAGCTCCTTCTTCTTCAGCGGGTCTGCTTCTTCTTCTTTGGCCTGCACACTTCAGAGTTTATTCGTCAAGAGGCAAAAACCTACTCTACCCCCCTCCCCCGCGTATTTCTCTCTCTGAAATCACTCTTCGGAAGCTCTCCCAGAGCGCTACCGGGTAATCGGGTTCGGGTCAGGCCCGGGTCCAGGCCCACCGGCGTGTGTGGTGGGCGAGGAGTGCAGGTCAGTCTACTCGGGTCGGGCCAGGTCCGCGGAGCGTGGTCACGGACGAGGCCGAGTCGGGTCGGGTCGGGTGAGAGGGACCTCACCCCGTGGTAACTGAGGCAAACAGATGGTGGCAGTTTTTCAATTTATGTGGGTGCGTGGCTTCAGAAGGTTCCGAGGTGGGACTATCCGCGCACCCGTTTCTCTCACGCCTGCAGCAGGGATGGCGCTTCCAATTGCAACAGCTGTTGAGGCGCGCAACTCCAATTGAGGGCCGGGGTGTGTGCGCAAGACTCTTCCGCGCTGGCCGTGGCTCTTCAACCTGGGATATCTAGGCTTGGAGCAACCTCGAGCAAGCTTCGAGCTTCCTCGCCAATGGCGGTCAAGGCCTGGAACCTGAAATCAATAGCACGGCCTCTCGGCCAAATCAGACAGGCGGGGGACCTTCGCCGTGGCACGGCGAAGGTGGTCAGGGGGTCTGCAGGGGGCGAGATGGAGCTGTCGGGTCGTCCTAGGTCAAACTGTGAGCGAGGGAGTGGGTGTGTTCGGTGGGTCTGCAGAGGGTGTTTGGTGGGAAGTGGAGGGGCGGAAGAGGATCAGGGTGAGGAGGCGGAAGTTCTGCGGTGGTCGGCGAGCCGTGTGGGTCGCTGAGGTGATGGGAGCGGCTCGCCGGAGGGTGGTCGGAGGCGGAGAGGATGAGGGTGAACAGGGTCGGTAGAGGGCTTAATTGACTAAATCGAAAGCGGGGAAAGAAAGAGGAGGAGAAGGGGAGTAAGTCTAACTTAACTGCAGGGACGAAGGGGGAGGAACAGGGCGACAGTCGTATCGACTGTCGCCGGAGAAGATGATGCTCAGAGAGAGGAGCGGCGGCGAGCAGAGGGCTGGAGAGGCGCCAGCTGGGTGCGGCGTGGCGCGGGAAGAGCAGGGGAGGAAGTCTCTGCTGCTGGTAGTGCGGCAGAGCGAAGAGGTGGAGGGGGAGGAAGTCGCCGGAGCTGGTGAGCGTCTGCCGGAGAAAGAAGAGAAGAAAGCTGGGGGTTTTCTCCGTCAGATCCAGGCTGCCTTGGTCGGTGGAGCGGCGGGGGGTATTTATAGGGTTGAAGCAGGGAGGAAGGCGGAGGGAGACGACGTGTCTCCCTCGCCGGAGCATGGTCGGAATTCGAACCCATACCGTCCGTGCGTTCGCACGGCCGGTATGGGGGGCTGCAATGACCATGGGGGTGCTCCTGCGACGGCTGACGACGCAGGGCACCCCCGGTACACATGCCAGGTCCTCCACCTCACCCTGCGCGGCGCCATGCTCCGCGCAAGGTCGCCGGAGCATGGTGCTGGCAGGGTTTTGCAGGAGGGACCTGTTTGCAAAGAACGAAGGAGAGTTAGGGGCCTAAATGCGAGGGTTCAAAAGTTGAGGGCCAAAGAGTAAATATATGAGGACCAAAGTGTAAAGTCGGTCAAGGAGGTTTCTTCTTAGGCTCAAGTTTTTATACATGACTAATTAGAACCTAAGGAATCTGATGGTAAATTTCATTTTCATATTAAACCTTGTTTGACCGGTCAATTTGCGTAAAGACCCAAATTAAGTTATTAATTGGGCATGGTTCTCAATGTAGGTCAAAATGGGTTCTAAAGGCCAAATTGAAGGTTCTAAACCCTAGAGATTATTTTTCTATGAATTTTAGAGGGTTTATTCTATTTTTACTTTGCCTCGAACCTTGTGAATTGAAGTGGGTTGTTTTAGGGTTACAGATTATCATTTGGTTCCTTGGAAGTGCTGTAGCCCTTGCTAGATCATCTCATCCCACTTTTATTCTTATTAAGCTGTTTTGACCTGTGTTTGGGCCCTGAATTACCCTGTATGCAGATTATACTGGTAAAATTGCACTTTTACCCCTTATGACTGGTTTTCTTCTCAAACTCAGAATTCTCTGAGTTAAGCCTTTCCTTGAGATATGTAGGAGCTTTTATCCTTTGTATTGGGTCAAAATGAGCTAGTTATGGCTCATGATGAGGTTCTCATCATACCCCCATGCCTAGCTTTTGCTAGTCCCTTAGCAAAAAAAAAAAAACTTAAGGTTTCAACCCTTGTTCTAGACCATGAAGTTTTCAATGGTTTTAGATAAGTGCCTTTTTATTTGAGCATAGATCAGGTTAGAATGCTGACCATAGGCCTAAAAGATACTCTAGTACCAATCAAGATCCAAATCTGTCTAGCCTTAGCCTCAGTCTTTTAGCAAAGGTTTTTAAGGCCCGCAAGAACTAACCTAAGGTTTATTGGACTTCGTGGTTAAAGCACCCGTGCTTGAAATGATTTTAGCCCTGGCCCAGTTCGCAGTGCGTTTTGTAAGAGAGAGATAGAAAGTTTTTTCTGTTTGGAGAGTTTTCTCTCTCTTTTTCTTTTTAGTTCTAGTCTAGGATTGGCTTTTCAACACGGTCTGTATCAGATTCCTTGCTCCCATCATCAATCCTCAAGGGTTCCTGGCGATCGATGCTTCGAGATAGCACCGCCCATGGCAACCCCCGGAACCCTGGCTATTGAGATTTCGAGATAATCCCATCCATGGTATTCCGTGGCCGAATCCAGACCCTGGCAATTGACACTTCGAGATAATGCCATCCATGGAATCTGAACCAGCAGAGTGCTTACATGCCCCCCGTAGGATATGTAAATATCCTAAGAGACAAGCACCGAGGAGATGATATTTTGTTACGCATCTTCGAGGGGATTTCCCGCCTCTCCGCGCTGGGAACTCGTCCAAATCAACTTGTGTTGATCGGCCATTCCTATTCTAGGTGTTCTTTTCAGATTTTTGCGACGCTTCTGCGTGATTCTGATTTTTACGCTTACTGAACCAGGCTGTGTGTGAGATTAGGGTGCTTAGGTTACTGAGTCCCGTAAACCAAAAATTAGTTAACGAGGCCGAATACTTCCTAAGCCTTAGACCTAATACTTCAGCTTTTCATTTTCCTCAACCTCTTGAGGAGTGTCCAGATCTTAATGAGTACTAAGAGTCTATTCAAGAATGCCTAAGGTTTGCATTCTTACTAATCTCATTGTGCACTTTTCAGTTATTTTCTTGAATGAGGTCTAGAACTTAGGTTAATTCCTTAGTTCCTTACTAATGACTATCAATTTTTCTTATAATTTTGTGCTCCTTTTTCATTTTGTTTCTTCTCTCCTTCACAAAATTTTCCTTCTCCTCTTTTCCTCTTATTCTTTTTCGAAAAATTTTTTTTTTAATTTTTATGGTATTTTTGGCATATGTGAATTTTTTGTTTGAAACCTTTTCTTACAAGTTTTTTGCACTTTCCTACCCCCCCATGCCTAAGATTTGCAATGTCCTCATTGTAACCTAGGGGGTCTTAGTTCAGGGTGAACTTCGAGTGCTGAAAGGTGTCAGAACAAGTTTCAGGTTTTCAAAGAGAATGACGGGCTGCCTCCCGTTAAGCGCTGAGTTTTACGCCATCGGCTGGGCGCAATAAGCTCAAGGGGAAAGGAGGATATGAGATGCCTCAGCCAAATCAGTAGAAGTTACATCAATGAACGGCTTGAGTCTTTGACCATTCACGATGAAAGGTTCAGAATCGTGGCTGAGTGGACTGATTTCGATTGCTCCATTTCCAAAAACCTGTCGGACCAAATATGGTCCGACCCACTTAGATCTCAGTTTTCCTGGGAAGAGTTTGAGTCGGGCATCAAAGAGTAGGACCTTTTGACCAGGATGGAAGATCTTTCTTGAGATGTGTTTGTCGTGGAAGGCTTTAACCCGCTCCTTGTAGATTTGCGAGTTCTCGTACGCGTCTGTT
The DNA here is from genome assembly GCA_037157565.1 of Thalassia testudinum. Classification (NCBI taxonomy): domain Eukaryota; kingdom Viridiplantae; phylum Streptophyta; class Magnoliopsida; order Alismatales; family Hydrocharitaceae; genus Thalassia; species Thalassia testudinum. The sequence continues at coordinate 64,382,994 of JAZHRO010000031.1, forward strand.
CGTAATTCATCGATCTCGCTGATTTGGAGTTTTCTGTGGGTCCCAGCCTTGGAAAGATCTAGATTACAGTTCCGTACTGCCCAATAGGCTTTATGCTCCAGTTCGACGGGAAGGTGGCATGCCTTTCCGTACACCAATCTAAAGGGAGACATGCCCAATTGGGTCTTGTGGGCGGTCCTATAGGCCCACAATGCTTCCGGAAGTCGGGACGACCAGTCCTTCCTGTCAGGTCGAACAGTGACCTGTAGGATTTTCTTGATCTCCCGATTCGACAGCTCAGCTAGACCATTAGTTTGGGGGTGGTAAGGAGTAGAGATTCGGTGAGACACCCCGTATTTGGTCATCAGTGACCTAAACTGAGCATTTGTGAAATGGGTCCCCCTATCAGAGATTATTGCACGAGGAATCCCGAACCTTGAGAAAATGTGTTGATGAATGAATTTGAGAACGATTTTGTGATCACAGGTTCGGGTCGGTATGGCTTCGATCCATTTGGACACGTAGTCCACAGCCAACAGAATGTATTCGAAACCATCCGAAACAGGAAAGGGGCCCATAAAATCAATCCCCCAAACATCAAAGATTTCGCATACTAGAATCGGTTGCATAGGCATCATGTCGCGATGGCTCATGTTGCCCAAAGTCTGGCAACGACTGCATGCCTTGCAATGACTGTATGCGTCTTTGAACAGTGTGGGCCAGTAAAAGCCGCACTGGAGGACTTTTGATGCGGTTTTATGCCCGGCAAAATGGCCACCGCATGCCTGGTCATGGCAGAAAGAGAGGATATTGTTGACTTCCCCTTCCGGGATACATCTCCGGATGATCTGATCGGCACCTATGCGGAAGAGGTACGGGTCTTCCCAAATGTAATACTTGGCATCGGAGCGTAATTTGTCTTTCTTGGCCTTCGGCCAATCGGACGGGGTCTGATGAGATGCCAAGTAATTTACAATATTAGCAAACCATGGAAGGCTAGTACCAATAGTCAGCAGGTGCTCATCGGGAAAATGCTCAGTGATGGGTCCGGAAGGGTCTATCATTTCAGAAGGAAGACGGGACAAGTGATCAGCTACCACGTTTTGTTTTCCCGCTTTATCGCGAATCTCGAGGTCAAATTCTTGCAACAGCAAGATCCATCGGATCAATCGAGGTTTCGCGTCCTTCTTTGCAAGGAGATGCCTCACAGCCGTGTGATCCGAGTATATGATGACATGGGAACCCAGAAGGTATGATCTGAATTTCTCTAGGGCAAATACTACAGCTAGCAGCTCTTTCTCAGTAACTGTATAGTTACGCTGAGCCTCATCGAGTGTTTTGCTGGCGTAGTAAATGACCACAGGTTTCTTGTCATTTTTCTGCCCCAAAACCGCTCCTACAGCGAAGTCGGATGCATCACACATGATCTCAAAGGGTTGAGACCAATCAGGGGACTGTAGGATCGGGGCTTGGGTGACTCGGTCACGCAGGATTTCAAATGCTTGAGTGCATTCCTTGGAGATTTCGAAGGGAACATCCTTGGAGAGAAGAGTGGTCAGGGGGCGTGCGATTTTTGAAAAATCAGGGATAAATCGTCGATAAAAACCGACATGCCCTAAAAAGGATCGGATGTCCCTGATCGAGCTAGGCATAGGAAGGCGAGAAATCAGATTAACCTTAGCTCGATCCACTTGGATACCTTTCTCCGAAATTGAGTGTCCCAGGACAATTCCCTCAGGCACCATGAAATGGCTCTTTTCCCAGGAAAGAACCAAATTCACGTCGATGCACCGCCTGAGTATCTGGACCAAGTGCTGGAGGCAATCGTCGAATGATGCTCCGAAAACTGAAAAGTCATCCATGAAGACTTCCAGATAATCACCTACCATATCTGAGAATATGGCAAGCATGCATCGCTGAAAAGTAGCGGGTGCATTGCAAAGACCAAAAGGCATCCTTCGGAAAGCGTATGTTCCGAAGGGGCAGGTGAATGTGGTCTTTTCTTGGTCCTCAGGATGGATTGCCACCTGGTTATAACCGGAGTACCCGTCAAGAAAGCAGAAGAACCTATTTCCCGCTAGTTTTTTGAGAATTTGATCAATGAAGGGTAGTGGGAAATGATCCTTCTTCGTGGAGGAATTGAGTCGACGGTAATCTATACAGACTCTCCACGAGTTGGCTAATCGGGTAGGAATGATTTCTCCGGTCTCAGTCGTTATAGTGGTGAGTCCTGCCTTCTTAGGCACGACCTGAATCGGGCTCACCCAACGACTATCGGAGATCGGGTAGATGATCCCGGCATCTAACCACTTGATGATCTCCTTTTTCACGACCTCCTGCAGATTGGGATTTAAGCGTCTCTGCATTTCACGAGAAGGTCGTGTGCCCTCTTCTGAATAGATATGATGAGTACAATAAGAGGGACTTATTCCAGTCAAATCATCGAGGGTCCATCCGATGGCTCTGCGATGTTGCTGGAGGACAACAATCAGACGGGATTCCTGTTCAGGACTGAGGTTGGAATTGATGATCACAGGAAGGGTCTGATTAGAACCCAAAAAGATGTATTTTAAATGAGCAGGAAGGGGTTTCAGTTCGAGGATGGGGTTTTCAGCAGCAGCGGGTGGTTCAGTATAGATGTGAGGTTCAAGGGTGGGAGTTATTGGGTTGTTCACATCTGGATTTGACTCCTCTATTTGCGGGTCAAGATCCTTCTGTGGTTGATGAGGAATACTCAAGTCATTCTGGAGGTGTGATTCATCAACCAAAGTCTTGATGTCACAAATTTGCTCGATGACGCCGCAATTAATTCCTTGTTGGGCCTTAAATATATCAATTTTCAGTGTTTGATCTCCAAACTTAAGCTCTATTTGGCCCTCCTCACAGCTGATGTTGGCTCTAGCAGTAGCCAAGAAAGGTCTCCCTAGAATGATTGGTGTATCCCTAGGGTTCTCAGGTGCATCCATGTCTAAGACTATAAAGTCCACTGGAAAATAGAAATCCCGCACTCTTACGATAACATCCTCGAGAATCCCTTTTGGTGACTTTATAGATCGATCTGCTAATTGTAATGTCACCTCAGTTGGTTTCAGCTCAGATTCTTCCAGATGGTCAAGTAAAGATGTGGGTATCAGATTTATAGATGCACCTAAGTCTAACAATGCTCTGTCAAATTGGGTACCACCTATCTTACAGGAGATCAGGGGAGTTCCAGGATCTTTTGCCTTGGGTGGGAGTCTACTAAGGATTACAGAGCTGGCTTGCTCTGACAGAACAATTGGGCTCCCTCCCTTGGTTCGCGGCTTACGCTGGGGTGTACATATATTCTTTAGAAATCGTGCGTAAGCTGGTACGTGGTGGATTGCATCCATCAAGGGGATGTTTATGTGGACCTGCTCAAAGAGCTTGACCAGGTCCTCCTCAGGGGCCACGGGTTTGGTGGTCTTCTTTCCCTTGGTCAGGGCCTCGGGAAACGGGATCTTGGTTGGTTCCTCTAGGATAGGTCCTGGTTGTGGGTCTGGAACAACGGTACCTTGGATAACTATCCTAGGGTCATGATTATCAGGCTGGGAGTGGTTTGGATAACGCGGGTCCTGAGTTGTCTTACCACTACGTGTTGTTACAGCATTTAATCCGGCCTGATTTTGGTTTGGATTTGGTAGGAGGGGTGGCTGCTGCTGAAATCCCGTACGAGAAGTAGAGGCTTCCATCTCGTCTGGAGATGGGGCAGTAGGGGCCTGATAAATCCATTGAGCGTGGCCTAAATTTGGATTCATAACGCGCTTCTGGGTTGGCACGTTATTTGGGTTAGGAAGGGGTTGGGAAGGGAGTGTGCCTGGCTGGCGAGAATTTGCCAACTGGGCCAGCTGAGTTTTAACTTCAGTAAGCTCGTCCTTATGCTGTTTTTGAATGGCCGCATTCGATTTTTGAATGTCAGCCAGAGTCTGAAGGATTAAGGACATTTGATCTTGATTTGGCCCTGATGGATAAGTAGGGTTGGGCCGAGGCTGAGGCGGCTGGTAGTGATGAGAGGGCTGTGGGCGGGACTGAAAAGGTGGTCTTCGGGTTTGAGAATTTCCCGCCCACTGAAAATTTGGATGGTTTCGCCATCCAGGGTTGTAAGTGTTGGAGAATGGGTCGTTCTGGATGGCGTTGAGGTCCTCGCAGGTCTGAGGAACCTCCTGAGAATCAGGGAAAGGGGGAATGGAGTTCCCCCGGCTGGTGAAGAAAGGATCGGATGATCTTCCAGTCCAAGAATCAGATGGGGATGGATATGGATCCATCCCAGGGGAGGATCGGTGTAGGATGTTTTGCACAGTCTCCTGTGTGGAAGGAGGTTGTGCAAAGGAGTTACGCGCAGAGGTGGCTCGCTGCAAGTGCTGAGTCAGCTCATCCACCTTCTTTTCAATAATTGAGACCTTGTCCAATCGACTGGCCATTAATTCCAGGTCGACTGATGCGGACAGGCCCTGCGTCTCATGTGCTCCCTTAAGATTCGTCGCTGCGCGGGTATTCGTCCTGTCGAATAATCCCATGGAGTCATTGTTGATGGAGTTCTCGCACATGTTTTCGAGAATCTCCCATACGGTGTCTTCATGTTGACCCATGATGTTTCCTCCGCAGGTTGCATTGACGAAAAGGCGGATGTCCTCACGGAGTCCCTGGTAAAAAGATTGGACTTGTTCCCATTTAGGAACTCCGTGATGGGGGCACTTCCTCATGAGATCCTGAAAACGATCCCATGCCTCATGGAGAGGTTCTCCTGATTGTTGAGTGAAGTGTGTAATCTGATGGCGCAAGGCGTTGGTCCGACCAACGGGAAAGAACTTTTTCAAAAACTCGGATTGAAGTTCTTCCCAAGTGTTGATCGGCCGGGTCTGAGTTTGATACCAATGGGCGGCCTTGTCCATAAGAGAAAAGGAGAACATCTTCATGAGAAGAATATCCCGATTTTGCGCATCTGATCCAAAAGTGTGGGCCAGATGTTTAAGCTGTTTGATGTGCTGGAAGGGATCTTCAGAATTAAGCCCATGGAATTTAGGTATAGCGTGAATCATGTTGGGCTTTAGTTCGGAATCAGGTCCTCCAATCGGGATTCTAACTCGAGGCTCAATGGCCACCGCAGCAGGATTGTAGTGGTCCCGCATCATAGGACGCTGCGGTGGGTGCACGAAGTTTTGGAAGAGGTCATTGAGTCGCTGGAGCTGGTGTTCCAGATTATTTTCTTCCTCAACTGGCTGAGCCATGATGGGGGAAGAAGAAGAACTTGGTTCTGAATCAGAAGAGAGAATAATGTGAGGGTGTTGCTGCACAAACACGGGCGTCGAGGCTTGGCCTTGACGAGAGTGAATTTCTAAAGGAGGTCTTAAGGGTGGTCTTAGAGACCTCCTTCCGTACATGCACAGTTGGGAGAGGTAAGTTTAGAAGGTGATGGACCCAATCAAGACACCCAAAAATGTGTTGGGTGACTATAGAGGTGCGGGGCAGATGGACCCCTTGATCAGAAAGATCGTCCACCTGAGAATTACCTGGGCAGCCAGAGAGGGAGAGTCCTGCGAAGACCCCTACACGGTAGAGCGTCCCCACGGGTTACAGGGTTTCCCCCACCCGACCTCTCTTGTCACTGCGGTTCCAGGTAGACCAGAATGGGGATCTTGACCTCTTAAGTCTACCAATTTTAAGATCAGGGTGCTTAAGGTTTCACTTGAACTTTAGTCTTTTTAAGTGCAAAGAGTGACCTAATTTAAGGTTGGTTAACCCAAGGGGTCAACTTTACCTATTGTTTTCTTTAAGAGCTTTTAGGTCCTGTCTTTTAGGGTTCAAGTGTTTAGAGAGCCAATTGTTTTAGATTTTCTTTGAATAGGTATTTTCAGACAAGGGCTTGGGCACACTTCATTTGGTTTTCTCAATTCTTGCTTAAGGAGTGTGTCTCTAAATCCCTAGTGTTGGATCCTAGGTTGGCTCTACTTGGTCCAGTTAATTCTTTGTTGGGTAATTAGGGCTCAAGCAAGAATGTGTTAGCCCTTAAATACCCTTAATAGTGTGCAGAAATAATGAGTTGAAAACATGCAACTTTTATGGTTACTAAATATGGAAGACAGGTTAGCCCTATATTGCTTGTTCTTTTCTTTTCTTCCTCTTTAGAGTGTAGGGGTTAATAGTGAGAGAAAAGATTTTACCTGTCTTCGGAGTAGTTGTGTGGTTGCTTGTCTTCTTGAGTTCCTATAGCTGCACAAAAGAGAGGAGATTATTAGAACTTAAAAGATACAGGAATGTTTACCTCTAGAATAGCCGTTGCTCCCCGGCAGCGGCGCCAAAATGATGAGGCGTCGGTTCGACCGGTTTGTGTTATATCGTTGTAGTAAAGCCGGTTGTTACCAACGTATCATATAAAATTTTTTTACTCGGAAAAATAAAAGAGTTCCCGAGGTCGAACTCAGGGAGCAAGTTGTATTCTAGAGATATACAAGTTCTATTACAAAAATAAAGAGAGAGAGAGAGAGATGAAAAATTGGCTTCTTCTTCTTTTCTTCTTTCTTCCTCTTTGTCTTTGGTTCTTCCTGTTCTTCTTCTTCTTCTTCTTCTTTTTCTTCTGCTTTCTTCAGATTTTCCCCTCGTGCTCTTCTTCTTGTTTCCTTTCTTTCTTTTTCGTCAGATCATCTTCTTCTTTTCTTGCTTCTTGCTTCTCTTCATTCCTTCTTCTTCTTTGTCTTCACCTGCCTTGACTTCTCTTTTTCTTCTTTCGCGATGGCCGTTGCTCTTCCTTCTTCTTCAGCGGGTCTTCTTCTTCTTTGGCTGCTGACCTTCCGTCGTCTGCCCCGGTGCTGAGACGACTTAACAATGCCTTCGCTACAGTGCAGCAGCTCCTTCTTCTTCAGCGGGTCTGCTTCTTCTTCTTTGGCCTGCACACTTCAGAGTTTATTCGTCAAGAGGCAAAAACCTACTCTACCCCCCTCCCCCGCGTATTTCTCTCTCTGAAATCACTCTTCGGAAGCTCTCCCAGAGCGCTACCGGGTAATCGGGTTCGGGTCAGGCCCGGGTCCAGGCCCACCGGCGTGTGTGGTGGGCGAGGAGTGCAGGTCAGTCTACTCGGGTCGGGCCAGGTCCGCGGAGCGTGGTCACGGACGAGGCCGAGTCGGGTCGGGTCGGGTGAGAGGGACCTCACCCCGTGGTAACTGAGGCAAACAGATGGTGGCAGTTTTTCAATTTATGTGGGTGCGTGGCTTCAGAAGGTTCCGAGGTGGGACTATCCGCGCACCCGTTTCTCTCACGCCTGCAGCAGGGATGGCGCTTCCAATTGCAACAGCTGTTGAGGCGCGCAACTCCAATTGAGGGCCGGGGTGTGTGCGCAAGACTCTTCCGCGCTGGCCGTGGCTCTTCAACCTGGGATATCTAGGCTTGGAGCAACCTCGAGCAAGCTTCGAGCTTCCTCGCCAATGGCGGTCAAGGCCTGGAACCTGAAATCAATAGCACGGCCTCTCGGCCAAATCAGACAGGCGGGGGACCTTCGCCGTGGCACGGCGAAGGTGGTCAGGGGGTCTGCAGGGGGCGAGATGGAGCTGTCGGGTCGTCCTAGGTCAAACTGTGAGCGAGGGAGTGGGTGTGTTCGGTGGGTCTGCAGAGGGTGTTTGGTGGGAAGTGGAGGGGCGGAAGAGGATCAGGGTGAGGAGGCGGAAGTTCTGCGGTGGTCGGCGAGCCGTGTGGGTCGCTGAGGTGATGGGAGCGGCTCGCCGGAGGGTGGTCGGAGGCGGAGAGGATGAGGGTGAACAGGGTCGGTAGAGGGCTTAATTGACTAAATCGAAAGCGGGGAAAGAAAGAGGAGGAGAAGGGGAGTAAGTCTAACTTAACTGCAGGGACGAAGGGGGAGGAACAGGGCGACAGTCGTATCGACTGTCGCCGGAGAAGATGATGCTCAGAGAGAGGAGCGGCGGCGAGCAGAGGGCTGGAGAGGCGCCAGCTGGGTGCGGCGTGGCGCGGGAAGAGCAGGGGAGGAAGTCTCTGCTGCTGGTAGTGCGGCAGAGCGAAGAGGTGGAGGGGGAGGAAGTCGCCGGAGCTGGTGAGCGTCTGCCGGAGAAAGAAGAGAAGAAAGCTGGGGGTTTTCTCCGTCAGATCCAGGCTGCCTTGGTCGGTGGAGCGGCGGGGGGTATTTATAGGGTTGAAGCAGGGAGGAAGGCGGAGGGAGACGACGTGTCTCCCTCGCCGGAGCATGGTCGGAATTCGAACCCATACCGTCCGTGCGTTCGCACGGCCGGTATGGGGGGCTGCAATGACCATGGGGGTGCTCCTGCGACGGCTGACGACGCAGGGCACCCCCGGTACACATGCCAGGTCCTCCACCTCACCCTGCGCGGCGCCATGCTCCGCGCAAGGTCGCCGGAGCATGGTGCTGGCAGGGTTTTGCAGGAGGGACCTGTTTGCAAAGAACGAAGGAGAGTTAGGGGCCTAAATGCGAGGGTTCAAAAGTTGAGGGCCAAAGAGTAAATATATGAGGACCAAAGTGTAAAGTCGGTCAAGGAGGTTTCTTCTTAGGCTCAAGTTTTTATACATGACTAATTAGAACCTAAGGAATCTGATGGTAAATTTCATTTTCATATTAAACCTTGTTTGACCGGTCAATTTGCGTAAAGACCCAAATTAAGTTATTAATTGGGCATGGTTCTCAATGTAGGTCAAAATGGGTTCTAAAGGCCAAATTGAAGGTTCTAAACCCTAGAGATTATTTTTCTATGAATTTTAGAGGGTTTATTCTATTTTTACTTTGCCTCGAACCTTGTGAATTGAAGTGGGTTGTTTTAGGGTTACAGATTATCATTTGGTTCCTTGGAAGTGCTGTAGCCCTTGCTAGATCATCTCATCCCACTTTTATTCTTATTAAGCTGTTTTGACCTGTGTTTGGGCCCTGAATTACCCTGTATGCAGATTATACTGGTAAAATTGCACTTTTACCCCTTATGACTGGTTTTCTTCTCAAACTCAGAATTCTCTGAGTTAAGCCTTTCCTTGAGATATGTAGGAGCTTTTATCCTTTGTATTGGGTCAAAATGAGCTAGTTATGGCTCATGATGAGGTTCTCATCACACTACATACCCAAGAGACAACGCACCTCCACATCTTTCTTTCTCATTTCCATTTCATTCTCTTTCCAGGAGTTCTATTCCTAATTCCCCGTAGGGTTCCATCTCTTTTAACTCAGCACATTCAGGTTTCACCTTTCCAGTTTCACGTTCATACAACCCATATTCTCAATCATGTTCATTTATTCATAACAGGCAGCTGTTAAATCAATTTACAGGCAGCTATTATTTCCTTTCCACATTTTCCAAGACTGCAATATGTATATTCATTTCGCTAGTTTTCCAGTCCTAGGATTCATGCCGTACCCTAGGATCTATCATTCAATCTAGTTTTCCAGCCCTAGGATTCATGCAATACCCTAGGATCTATCATTCAATCTGGTTTCTCATTCCTAGGATTCATGCAATGTCCTAGGTTCTATTAATTGTTCCATAATTGTAACAAATTATGTTAATAATTTCTAAAGCCACTCTACAGCTACAACGGAAGTACTGAGGGCGTGGTCAGAAACCCCGCGCACCTCCGCAACCCCCGAGACTGCAATGGAATGGGGTCCTAACACAAGGATCAAACACAAGGAGTTTCTCAGAACAGCATATAATTACTGTAGATGGGTAGAGGATTTTATTCTGAAAAGAACGCAACTTGAAACACGGAAAACAGACTCCGAACGGGCCCTAAACGGGTCGAAAACGACGAAACAGTCCAAAATCAGACGTCTGGAACCTCTTCCAGACGTCTTAAAAAGTGGGTCAGATGGTACCTTTGTTCTGCGTAGTCTCTCAGATGTCCAGAAGCCTGCGGGGGCGTCTGGCCTAGTTCCCAGACGTCCGATGGTCACCCCGGACGTCTGGAAGTCCTTCCAGTCGTCTGGCACTTCGGCCAGACGTCTGATTTGCCTTGGATGCGAATCTCATAACCTGCAAGCACCCACTCCTCGTGCTCAGTACGGACGGTCGCAGAAAAGGAAGAAGGATGAAAATAACTTACTTACCAGACGTCTGGACAGTCCTCCAGACGTCTTCACCGTCGTCTGGTTGGAATCCCAGACGTCTGATTCTGGAAAAATTTCCAGAATCAGAGCTCGACTCGCCCTCCGCACGCGACGCACGGTCGCGCCGCGCCTCGTCCGCCTACTTCTCGAGCTGCAGTAGCCCTCCAGCGATGCTCCACGCCCGCGGCTCCCCCGTCGGCCAGCTCTAGCTGCCCCGGCAAGCTCCAGCCCTCACGGCCGAGCGTCTCCTCCCTCGCGCGGCACCTCCTCCCACAACTCCCCGCGGCTGCCGTCGCTCGCTCGCGCTCGCACTCGCACTCCGGCTGGAAGAGGAAGAAGAAGGGAGCGGAGGAGATGAGAGTGAGGGAGAGGGCGAGGGCTCTTTTTAAAGCCGCGTGGGGAGAGAGAGAGACAGCGCCTACGCCCGCAGGAGAGAGGGGAAAAGAGGCATCTGCAGGTCTGCGCACGCAGGCGCGCAGACGAAATCCACCGTGCCACAGCAATCAAATCCCAGACATCTGGAAGGGGTTCCAGACGTCTGGGCCACCTCCCAAACGTCTTAAAAGACGTCTTGAAGCCGCGTTCGTAACACAGCCCAAAAACCCATTTGCGGAGTAAAATCCTAAGAGCTAGGTTTGTTTTAATGCATAAGAATGATGATAAACTGGTGTTTATCAGAGAGCGTCCCGAGAGTGGTTTATAGAGGGAGAGAGACGCACTGGTGTGGGTAGAGGGTTAGGTTTTGTGCTTTGCTGTGGTTGTGCAAGGAAGGAAGAAGGAAGGAGTGAAGCAAACACTTAACTGCTGCTAGCAAGGGAAGAAGAGAAGGAAGTACAAGGCAAACAGAGGCAAAAATGAAGAAGGAAGGAAGCCATTGAAAAGAGAAGGAAGAGGCAAAGGAAAAAAGAGAAGAACTGAAGAAGAAAAGAAATAGAAAGACAAGTAGAAGAAGAAGAGGAACTGAAGCAAAGGAAGCAGAGACAAGTAAGAAGACCTGTAGAAGACTGAAGAAAATAGAAAGAAGAGTAGAGAAAGAAGAAGAGGAATCAACGAAGGGAAAACACATTTTTAAGACGTCTGATCCCATGATCAGACGTCCAATTCTTTCTTTTTAGCTCAATTACTTTTCAAACTCATGCATTTATATTTGAATTAAGTTTTGAGTAATTAAAGTGTTCAATTACATTCTAGAGATTAGTAGTAAATTCCAATTGCTTCCTGTGTTCGACCTCGGATACTCCAGTTTTCGAGTAATAAAACTTTTATTTGTTGACGACGCTTGATCACCTATACTACGACGTAATTAACTATTAAAACACGATCGAGATTAGCCGTGTCAACATTTTGGTGCCGTTGCCGAGGAGCAACGCACAATTTATCACTAGTCTCTACATTCTTTTTATCATATTGAACACTAACTTGCCCTACTTTGCTTTGTTGCGATCTTGCAGGTATTTCAGGAGAAAATCCCTCCCGCAAGTCAACCACTCCAGGCAGGTAATTTCTTTTCTTCCTTGAACCATCCCCTAATCCTGAAAAGACAAAAGGAAGAAATTAATTTAGGAATCAATTGCCTTCTTTCTATAGTAATCACCATCTTTAAGGCAAACGTTTCCTGATTTTGCGAAAATTTTTCAAATCTTCGTGAAGTTGGAGCGATTTTTTTTATATTCTATCCCACAAATTCTTGTGCCTAATAGAAATCACGTTTAATCTCTGTAGACAACACACTTCTTGTTTTTAAGTCCAAAGAGAACCTTTTCAAAAAGAAAAAGAGGATTGGAAATAGAACCAAATTAGGGTTTCTACAGTAGGGTCTTGAAGTGTTAGTCACACATGCCTACATAAAAGGAAATAAACCCTCCTGCATCAGTGTGCTACCCAAGCCCTTGATTGAAGAAATCTAAACAAGACAAACCCTAAGAAAAATTAAGCTCTAAAATCACTTGAATCTTAAAAGTCTTGGACCTAATACCTGGGAGTCGAATCAGGGTGATCACTAGGCTCCAAGCCTAGAATCATTCTGCCATCTATAGGACAGGTCAGGTGAAGTTGGTCCCTTGGGTCAACCAACCTCTAAATTAGGTCACAACATCAAAACATCTAAAGTTCAACTGAGAACCCTAAAGTACCTTTGAAATAAAAGTGGTAGACTTAAGAGGTCAAGGTCCCCATTTTGGTCTACCTGGAATCTCAGTGACAAGAGAGGTTGGGTGGGGGAAACCTTGTAACCCGTGGGGACACTCTACCATGTAGGGGCCTTTGCGGGACTCTCCCTCTCTGGTTGCCCAAGTAATTCTCAAGTGGACGATCTTCTGATCCAAGGGTACCATCTGCCTCGAACCTCCATAGTCATCCAAACGTCTTTGGGTGTCTTGATTGGGTCAAAAACATCTCCAGTCCCTCATCTTTTCTCTTTAGAGCACACACACATTTTCAGTGGGACTCGTTATTCAGATCTGATCGCTTCATAACTTGATTCTACATCTTGATTCCACCACCTGATCCAAATATACAGCCAAACCACCTAGAAGTACCATTTAAGAAACCTGAATATCGGAGATCCATGATAGATAAAATGATTGATTGCTATGAAATTCTATGAAGAAGAAGAAACCTCAACACCAGTAGGAAACATTCAGGTTGATGTCCCAACAACCACAACCTTTATCATAACCTGTGCCTAAGAATATTAGCAGAAGCCACAAAAGGATCAACCCGTGACTTGCTCATTACTAGATACATTGAGATAGAAAAACTGCACAATCTTGAATACCTTCAATGTATGACAAATCCTCGACTCTGGAAGCAACACCAAGATAGTCTTGAAAAACGAGAAGAGATAATGAGATTAGTAAAACAAATTATTGACCAGAAGTACCCATATATACCACAAATAGAGGATGAACCATCTTAAGAAAACATCGAGGATCAATCTGATCTCGGGTTCGAGACACAAAATGGTTGTGGATTCCCAACTCAGATGGAGTATAATGTGCCTGATATTGAAGAAGGTTGGGAAGCTCTAAATGCAGGAAAATACCATGTTGAGCCCATTCTAAAATCCCAAAACTCCTGCAAGTATGAGAGTAGAACTGAACCTCTCGACGGTATAAATTCTGTCCCTTATTCTGATAAGGTGACCCTCGAAGGTTATTCGGACCTAGATTCTAGTGATTCAACCCACATCCTAAGCCCAGAATCTAGATCTGAAACCTATTTTGAAGATTTCAAGGCCCCATATGAAGAAGATCAATCTTTTAATGAAGAATATGATTTTGGGCCTTTATTTGATGAATATCCCTCGCCAACATCCTCAAAGGAACGAATCGATTTTTCGGAAGTCATGCCAATCTACGACATAGAAATCGAGGAGTTGGACGAGTGGGGTTTCAATTGGGTCTGCCCTACTAGCTTAGAATCTGAGCCTCTACTAGATAGGGACACCTTTTGAAGCTCAGAATTAACATTTAAGCTAGACCCCAGTCAGGCTTCTGAATCTACAACAAATAATTTATTCTATGGTGGAACTCATGATCTTGAATCTCATTTCGATTTTGATTTTCGTAAACTCTCCGATGACTTTGAATCTGACCATAACATCGGAGAAAATCAGCTTTCTGATTTTAACAAGCCAATTCTCTTTGAAGCCACCTGCTCCACATATACAGAATCAATCAAAACCCGATTCTACCTCGACTCGCAACCGGACTCAATTTCTATTCTGATTCACCTCTCATTGAGTCGTTTGCAGAAGATTCAACTCCATATCTATATCAGGTATCGGGCATTGATTAGACCGAAAAGCAAGAGCCATCATTCTTTGATCACCTTTATAAGGTTTCCACACCATATATTGACTATTTTTCGGAACCCTACTCTGACCAGGCTGAGTCGACTCAGCCTAAACTCGAGTTTTCACTTCCATATCCATCAGAACTACATTGCATATGGTGGGTTTCGCATTTGTTGATCTACATCTATCAACCCACCAAACTTATTGGGTTTGGGCTACATCATCAGCCGACTGATCTTAATAAGCACCTGGTTGGACCAACCAGGCTCTTAATCAAGGTGCTTGTTTTACAAAATTCTGCTGATTTGACCATTCCCTCTCCACCCCATTTTCCACTCGGCTGAAGGCATTGAATTTAGTGCTTAACGAGAGGCAACCCGTCATCCCAAAAATAGAGACCCATCTGATTATCCGTCTGTACTCCACATCCATTGCACCTTGAGCTCAGCCTTAGAAAGTTGATCCCACCTCTGGTACACATACCAGAGCTTGAAATCGTTCACATTAGTCATTTCCGACCCATTCACCCACCCGATGTATCATGTTCTAAGTCCCTGACCTCAACACTATTTCACACCCTCTGTTTACAATGACATTGCAAAACTTAGGCATGGGGGGGTGATAAAGTGCATACATACAGAACCAAGAAAAAATCAGAAGGATTCTCACACAAAAAATTGAAAAATTATGAAAAAGAACAAAAAATGGGGGAGGGAGGAAATTTTGTGAACCACATAATCATAAGGAGGAGAAAAAGAACAAAAAGGACAAAAGGAGCACAATATGAAAAAGAAAAAGAGGTAGTCATTAGTAAAAGATTAAGGAATTAACTGAAGTTCTAGACCAGACCAAGAAAAGAAATAAAAGAAAAGTGCTAAGGAGGCATAACAAGAGATTAGCGGGAACGCTGGTCTTAGGCCTCTTGGGCTAGACTCTTTATCTTAAAAATTCATCTATCTGCTAAAATCTGGATAATCCTCAAAAGGTTGGGGAAAATGCGAAGCTTAAGTATTATGTCTATGGCTTAGGAAGTATTTGGCCTCGTTAACTGACCTTCGGCTTGCGGGATTCGGTAACCTAAGCACCTCAAATTCACACATAGTCTGGTTCAGTGCGTATAAATATCCAAATCACGCAAAAACGTTTAATGTTCTGAAAAAGTCACCTAGATTAGGAGCGGCCAATCAACACAAGTTAATTTGGATGAGTTCCCGATGCGGAGAGGCATGAAATTCCCCTCGAAGATGCGTATCAACATATCGTCTCCTCGGTGCTTGTCTCTTAGGATATTTAAATATCCTACTGGGGGCATGTAAGCACTCTGCTGGTTCAGATACCATGGGTGGCATTATCACTAAATGTCGATCGCCAGGGTCTGAATTCGGCCACGGAACGCCATGGGCGGGATTATCTCGAAATCTCAAAAGCCAGGGTTCTGGGGGTTGCCATGGGCGAGGTTATCTCGAAATCTCGATAGCCAGGGACCCTTAAGGATTGATGATGGGGATGAGGAATCCGATACAGACCATGTTGAGAAGCTAATCTGAAGCTAGAAATAAAAGGAAAAGGGAGAGGAAAGCTCTCCAAACAAATAAATCTTCTATCTCTCTCTTACAAAAACACACTGCAAACTGAACCTAGGCTAAAAGTATCTCAAGCATGGGTGCTTTAACTGCGGAGTCCAACAAACCCTAGGTTAGTTTCTGTGGGCCCTACAAACCTTTGTGTAGGACTGAGGCGAAAGCTGGTCAGGTCCATATTTTGGTTGGTACTTGAATACCTCTAGGCCTATTGTCGGCATTCTGACCTAATCACAAAAGAAAAAGAGAAGCACTTATCATAATTGATGACAAACACTCAGGGTCTAGAATGAAAGTTAAAACCTTAAAACTTTGCCAAGGGACTAGCAAAAGCTAGGCATGGGGGTATGATGAGAGCCTCAACATGAGCCATAACTAGCTCATTTTGACCTAATAAAGAGAATAAAAGCTCCTGCACAACCTAGAAGAGGGCTTAATTGGAGGAATAAGTGTTCTAAGAAGAAAACATGAAATAAAGGTTAAAACTGTAATTTTACCATTGCAGTACATAAACGGAATTTCTCAGATATAGAGCATAGGTCAAATGGTCTAAATAAGATAAAAAGTGGGTTGAATCAATCAGAAATGGGTTCATGTGCAATCTAGGAATTAAATGACATTTGGTAACCTTAAAACAGACCCGCTTAATTAAATAAGGTTTCGATCAGGATAAAAATTAAGTAAACCCTCTAAAAATCATGGAAAAATACCCCCTAGGGTTTGGAACATTCAATTTGGCCTTTGGGACCTAGTTTGACCTAGATTAGGGTCCTAGCTCATCAATTGACCTAATTTGGGTTTTTACACAAAATGTCAAGTCAAACGTGGTCAAACCTAAAATCCAACTTCACCATTGGATTCCTTAGGTCTAAATTAGGTTTTTACCAAAATTTGGACCTAAGGGGAGGTCATCTTGACCAACTTTGCAATTTTGTACACCTAGTCACATTTTGATCCCTATCTTTTGAAAATCATCACATAGAACCCCCTAGCTTCCTCGCCAATATTACAATCAGGTCCCTCCACCATTATTGGGGAGAGATCCTACTCCGGTGAGGATTAGAGAGGGAATACTCTCTGATCCCTTAGAGATCCCCTCCCAGAAATGCAAGGGAGATTCTCTGAGGAATCCCCTTCCATCTGAGCCCGACCATGATCCCAGATTTGCACCCAATCTCTCGTGCGAACGCACGAGAGATTTGGGTATCTAACCACCTTCCATCTCCGGTGAGACGTCGGTGGCTAGAAGCTTGCCCTCCACGCACTAGAAGCACTGCCAAGCACCTATAAATTAAATCCCAACTCCAACCGGACCTCCTCAGCTCAACTTGGCCGGAATTCCACCCCAAATTCCTCTCCTTCTTCTCCGTCCAAGCTGTCCAGCAAGCTCCGGTGAGCCCCCCTCCCCTTCCACTTCGCTCTACCACGAAACCAGTGGCAGAGTCGTCTTCCTCATCCTCCTCCGCATCGCGCAACACCCGCGCGTGCTGCCCTAGCCCCGCCGCCGTCTTCCTCCACTGGGCGCTTTCTTCTCCAACGATAGCAGGTACTGTCGTCTGCCTCTTCGTACCCATTCCTCCCGTTAATTAGGTTAAAACTCTTCTTCTCTACCCCCTCTTTCATTCCCCGCATTTTATTTCATCCAAAACACCTCGACCGTCGCTGTCCACCGCCACCTTCCTCATCTCCGACCACCCTTCGGCGAGGCGCTCCCATCGTTCTGCAATCCCACACGCCACGCTGACCATCACATAACCTTCGCCTCACCTCACTGAGTATCCTCCACCCGTCTATAGACCCGCTACACCTACCCAACTGTCCCCCAAACTCACCCATCCATTCGGCCACAGGGCGACCTAGGCACTCATGCCCAGGCCACCCCGCGGCCTGCCACCTTGCTCTTCACCTTCGCCGTGACAAAGCGAAGGCCTCCTGGTGATCTGATTACGCCGCGAGGCTCTTTTCGTGTCTGACGGGTTCCACACTCTGGCCGCCATTGACGGCAACTCGAGGAAGCTCCACGCTCGCTCCAGGCTTCAGGACCGCAAGGCTCCAGGTGCAACTCACTCAGGGAGGCATTGCGAAGATATCTGACCCAGCAAGAGACGCTGCGAAGTCTGCAGCTGTGGAAATTGAATGATAGACTTCTGCGGGCGCACACGAGAGAAGGCCGAGAGTTTTAGTCCCACATCGTTAACTCGCAAAGAGGTGGAGTGGTTTAAATTATTTTTTTCATATCTGCTCTTCACCTCCTGCCACACTTGGGGTGAGGTCCCTCACCTAACTCACTACGCCTCGTCCGTGGTTTCACCTCACGGATCTGGCGCGACCCGACCCAACCCTGAGCACACCTCGCGCACCACCCTCACACCGGTGCGCTTGGTCACGGGCGCACGATCTGACCCGTTTATCCAGGCTCTGGGAGAGCATCCCAAGAGTGGTTTATAGAGGGAGAGAGATGCGCAGGTGTGTGTAGAGGGTTAGGTTTTGTGCTTTGCTGTGGTTGTCAAGGGAAGGATGAAGGAAGGAGTGAAGCAAACACTTAGCTGCTACTAGCAAGGGAAGAAGAGAAGGAAGAAGAAGGCAAAAATGAAGGAAGGAAGCCATTGAAAAGAGAAGGAAGAGGCGAAGGAAAAAAGAGAAGAAGAACTAAAGAAGAAAAGAAATAGAGTACAAGCAGAAGAAGAAGAGGAACTGAAGCAAAGGAAGCAGAGACAAGTAAGAAGACCCGTAGAAGACTGAAGAAAATAGAAAGAAGAAAAGTAAGGCACTACAGAGAAAGAAGAATCAAAGAATGGAAAACACACTTTTAAGACATCTGATCCCATGATCAGATGTCCAATTCTTTCTTTTTACCTCAATTACTTTTCAAACTCATGCATTTATATTTGAATTAAGTTTTGAGTAATTAAAGTGTTCGATTACATTCTAGAGATTAGTAGTAAATTCCAATTGCTCCCTGTGTTCGACTTCGGATACTCCGATTTTCAAGTAATAAAACTTTAATTTGTTGACGACGCTTGATCACCTATACTACGACGTAATTAACTGTTTAAACACGATCGAGTTTAGCCGCGTCAACACTGGGGTTTGCTAAAAGCTTATTAACGTTTCTGTTCAACAATTGAATCTGCTAAGCCAAATCCTGAGTAGCCCCGGCTTGATGGGCCTCTATCTTCCTCTGTAGGATTGATGGTTTTCTTTCTTGATAGGCAGAGGACATATGTATGGAATTCTCACTTAATGTTTCAAATAATGCCCAGGCTTCATCCTCAGTTTTGGTCATGAAGGTTCCTGCACAAGCTGCATCGATGGTTTTCCTGTGCCTTTCAGATAATCTGTTATATAACCTTTCGACCAACTGCCATCTTGGCACCTGATGGTGGGGGCATAACCTAAGAAGGTCATTAAAGAGCTTCCAAGTCTCATGAAATTGCTCCCCTTCTTGTTGAGTAAAACCCATACTCTCTCTTCTGTAATGGTTGGTCTTACTCATAGGAAAATAGTTTTTCAAGAATTCTCCCTTAAGGGTGGCCCAATCATTTACCCTTGCATCGAGGGTATGATACCAGTACTTGGCCTTATCCTTAAGGGAGAATGGAAATAGAGTCCTCATTAGGGGTTCATCAGTAAAGTCCTGGAGCTTCATAGTGGAATAGACCTCGGTGAATTCCTCAAGATGCCTGTAGGGATCCTCCCTAGCAGTACCATAAAAAGAGGGGAGCAAAGATATGGTGTTGCTCTTGATTTCATATGGATTATCGACTCTAGGTCTTCGGATAGGTAGGGCTTGGTGGGTTATAGGTGGCGGTCGACTTTTCGCTTAGCGTTATAGTATTTAAGTGGTAGAAAAATCGACGAATCAAAAATAATGAAAATAACCACTCGCAGAAGAGCGGGTCATATCCACAGGGAGGCAATGATGCAATCAATACTTAGTTATTTAATGTTATTTCGGATAGTGCGAAATTCCTTTTCAAATTGGACTTAAAATGTGAAGGAAAGTAGATTTGCAATAACCTAAAATGTTAAGGGTGTAAGTGCAGTTTTCCTTCACAGAAATCCTCAATAAATTTAGGATGAATTAGTGCAATTTTCATGTGATGTGTACTAAAGACAATTAGTACTTAAATCAAGTCCAAAATCAATCTTTAAACTAGCCAATATTAATACCATGCAATTAGAAAGAACTGTGAGTGCTTGAATGCAATTCTGCCATAATATATTAATAATAATAAAAAAATGAAATTGGTGGCAATGGAATTGAATGTAATTTCTAATTCCAACAAAAACAGAGCATTTGCTCTCTTTCTTACTCGCGAGAGAGAGAGGGCGCCGCGAGGGTCAATGCAAGGTTCAAGAGGATGGCGAGGTCGAGAGCTTTCCGACGGTGGCAGCGGCGGAGGTGGCCGGAGGTGAAGAACGCCGGTTTGCTGGAGGGCGACTGCTGCTGTGGCTGCTCGAGCGGGCGCGCGCGCATGGTTGTGTGCGGGCAGGAAGCCCCTGCAGGTGGCGTGGAGGCGCGTAGGGTGGAGTGCGCCTGCAGCTGGCGGTGGGGCATGCTGGAGAGGCTTGGGCTTGGATGCGAGCGCACGCTGTGGCGTGGTTGCCTGCAGTAGTGAGCGGGCGGAGAGGAACGCAGGGACACACCTTCAGTAGGGAGTTGGAGCGGAAGGAGGAAGGCGCGTGGGCAGGGGTGGCGTGATGGCGCTATGCAGCGCCTACGGGTGCGGGCGCGCAATGTTGAGGCGTGCTGCAAGGACTGCTGGAAGGGAGGATGCGGGCGCACCTGGCAGGATGAAGACGTAGTGCCTACGGGTGCTTGAAGGCAGAGCGGTAGGCGCTGGAAGGAGGAAGCGCGGGCTTGGGGGCGAGCACTCGCTGTGGCGTGGGGGCCGTGAAGGCAGGAAGGTGCGCGCACTGGTGTGCGCCTGCAGGTGCTTGAAAGATGGCGAGCGGGCAGAGTTGAGGTGAGGGGGCTGGCGCGCGGTTGCCTGCAACGTGCAAGGAGGCTACACCGGTGGCGGTGTGCGGGCGGAGAGACTTTTTCCCCGCACGGGGAAAGAGGACGCAGTGCGGCACAGTGCACGCTTTTCTTTTTTTTTCTCTCTGGCTACCTCTTCTTTTTAAGTTCTCCCCTCACCGCGTTAGTTCAGGGATTTTCCCAAATCCCCGGTCATGGCTGTTGAGAAAGGCGGCGCCAGATGTTTTGCCCAATGTCTGGCGGGGGAGGGGGAAAGAGAGTTGCGATTGTTTGGGGAATTTTATCCCCCCACCCTTGCTCTTTGTGTATTTTATTACCTGGACATAAAAATAATAGAATCATGAAGTTATAGAATGTTATAACTTAAATTATGAGGTGTACAAATCTTCTATAACTTAATTACCATTATTAACACACCTAAATTGTATAATTAAAGATACTTAAGCTTAATAATAGTCCATTTTAATGGACTCATCAAATACCCCCATGCCTAAGATTTGCTAGTCCCTAGCAAAAATAATAGAAATAATCAGAAGATTTCTTCTTTTCTTGTTTCAAAACTTTAGAAATCCAGACAAATGTGAAGTGTTGATAGCCTAGGTAACAGATTCAAGTGAAAGAGCCCATTCGCATTGGGAGTTCATTCATTACCCTTGGCAAAAATTTCTGTCGAGATAGGCAACTACTTCCCTTGGGGATAAAGCAGACGATAATCTGTAATTTGACCCCAGCGTTTGGCTTAGGTAGGAGATATCAAGTTGGATGGATTTTTATTTGGTGGCACACACTCAACTGGTGCTACATATAGTCTAATACTGCAGACTCTAGCTCTCTAGACTATTAGACAAGTCAACTCTGAGAGAGGCTATACAACTGTGATCTCTTGATGTTCCTAGGCCCTCTCTTTTCTTTCTTTCTGAGATCACGAATCTCGCCAGATTTAGAAATTACACTCACTATTTGGTGGCCTCACATGGCATCCACACTTCAATTCAAGTCCTAATAACTCTACAACTAAGTTAGAGTTCTCAACTAGTATTCACGCGATCAGAAACACTAGAAGGTAGGTATGGGTCATATTTGGTGGAACGCAATAGGTGTTTTGCTGCCTCAGAAACAGTGTTACATCATACACTTTTTTTTTTAATATAACTTTTTTTTTCTTCTTCTTCTTCTTTCTATTTCTTCTTTTTGTACTTCTTTTCTCTTTTCTTCTCTTCTTTATATATATACATATATATATATTTTGTTTCTTTTTCAATCAACACAACATGATACGAACTTTTATTTACGAGGCATTATTAGGGATGATGATGGTCAAAAGGAAGTTGTGTGGCTTATTTGGTGGAAGTGCCTATTCTCAGCACCTGGAAGGAATGGATAGGACAGGCATATTTCTGACCTTTGACACTATTACCCTCCTTCAGCTGAGGACTCTATGAAGGACGTCGTAACCATCCACCATAGTTATAGCTTTATTAAGACTCAATCTCTGTTTATTTGCCTTATTTGGTGACTCTCAGGAATTCACTCAAAGTACGCACACAGGAACAGAGAGTGAAAACTACGCCTAACTCTGAAGTATCATCATCTAATTATCCAGAACTTAAGAGTCCTTGCACTAGACTTAGCACACCAGTAATCTCTCTACTTCTTCTCACAAATATGAGGTGGATTTATTAGAAGATAGTATGCCTGACTCTCTATGAACTGTCCAAGGGTTCAATAGGCTACAAATGCTTATTGGTTTTCCCAAAGGATCCATTACCAAGTCTACGTGCTTGTGAAATAAATGTACTGGATTCTAAACTTAAGAAATAATTCCGGAAGAAAAACCTCCAATAAAGGTATTTTACTAGGGACTAACCCAATCAACTCAATAAAAGATTTTTTTTTTAATAAATATGTATGCAAATGTTTATAAATGTTATAAACACTATAAACATTCTCAGGTTATATCCCCCCATGCCTAAGACTGACAATGTCCTCATTGGAAAAAAATATAGACATAGAAGAATATCACCTGAGGAGGAGAGTGGGAGGAGCTAAGGCTCCTCAAGCCGTAGTGCGTCCAAAACCTGGCCATCTGAAAGAGTAATATACGGTTTAAGTCGCTAGCCATTTACTTTAAAGTTTGCACCTGAAATAGGGTTCCTAATCTCGACAGCTCCATGAGGGAAGGTATTAATCACAACGTAAGGCCCATCCCAACGGGACTTGAGCTTTCCAGGAAATAATTTAAGTCTAGAATTGAAAAGCCAGACCCATTGGTTGGGCTCAAAAGTCTTTCTAATGATGTGCTTGTCATGGAAGACTTTTGTACGTTGCTTGTAAGCTTGAGAAGTTTCATAAGCTTCATTACGAAGCTCCTCAAGCTCAATTAATTCTAACATACGTGCTCTTCCTGCTTTATCCAGATTTAAGTTAACGTTTTTAATGGCCCAATAAGCTTTACGTTGGATTTCAACGGGAAGGTGGCACACTTTTCCGTAGACAAGACGGAAAGGAGGCATACCCAAGGGAGTCTTATATGCAGTTCTGTGGGCCCAAAGAGCGTCATTTAGTTTTTTAGATCAATCCTTTCGATCAGGCCTGACAGTTTTTTTTTAAAATTCTCTTAATCTCCCTATTAGACACTTCAACTTGCCCACTCGTTTGGGGATGATAAGGTGTGGCTATCATGTGATTTACTCCCAAATTTTGGAGTAGTCTAGTGAAGTGTACATTCTTAAAGTGAGGTCCTCCATCACTTATGATCGTCCTTGGGCACCCATACCGAGAAATGATATTAGCCTTAATAAAGCCCAAGACCACAGAATGGTCATTGGTTCGCGTAGGGATGGCTTCTAACCATTTTGATACATAATCAACAGCCACAAGGATGTATTCATATCCGAAGGACACAGGAAAGGGACCCATGAAGTCAATGCCCAAAATATCAAAGATTTCAACAGGGAGGATAGGTTGTTGGGGCATCTCATCCCTTTTTCCAACGGTTCCTGTCTGCTGGCAACGTAGACATGCGCCCACATACGTATGTGCATCTCGGAATAATGTGGGCCACCAAAAACCACACTGAAGAACCTTATGAGCAGTCTTCTTCCCACTAAAATGTCCCCCACAGTGGAGGTCATGGCAGAAACTCAGAACACTTCTTTGTTCCTCATCAGGGATGCAACGGCAAAACAGCTTGTCAGGGCCTATTCTAAAAAGCTCGGGTTCCTCCCAGTGATAAAATTTAGCATTAGCGATAAACCTGTCTCGCTTTTGCTTGTCCCAAGTACTAGGGGTGATGCCTGTGACCAGATAGTTCACTATGTCAGCGAACCAAGGAGTTTTAGTTTCCACGGCCATTAGAGACTCATCAGGGAAAGTCTCTTGAATACTGCCAGCGGGGTTTGATGCCTCAATAGGGATCCTAGCCAAATGGTCTGCTACCACATTCTATACTCCTTTCTTGTCTTTAATTTCCAGGTCAAATTCTTGGAGTAGCAAAATCCAATGAATTAGGCGAGGTTTGGTGTCCTTTTTAGCTAGAAGATGCTTAAGGGCCGAATGATCAGTGAACACCACAACCTTGGATCCCAAAAGATAAGACCGAAACTTGTCCAAAGCAAATACTACAGCAAGTAATTCCTTTTCCGTGACCGTGTAGTTTTGCTGAGGATCCGTAAAGGTCTTGCTGGCATAATGCAACACATGAGGTTTGCCATCAACCCTTTGACCTATGACCGCTCCCACTGCAAAATCAGAAGCATCGCACATAAGCTCAAATGGGAGGGTCCAATCTGGCGCTTGGAGAATCGACGCGGTAATGAGGGCTTTCTTCAAAGCTTGGAAAGACTCGCCACATCTATTATCAAAATCGAAGGAGACATCCTTTGCTAACAGGTCGTAGAGTGGCTTAGAGATTTTACTGAAGTCTCTAATGAAGTGCCTATAAAATCCAACATGGCCAAGGAAAGATCTAACCTGACGAACATTGGTGGGCAATGGAAGCTTAGAGATGGAATTTATTTTTGCGGTGTCCACCTCTAATCCTCTCTCGAAAACTACATGCCCTAACACAATGCCCTGCTGGACCATAAAGTGGCTTTTCTCCCAACTAAGCACCAGTTTTGCCTCTTCGCAACGGGTTAAGACTTTACCAAGGTGCGAAAGGCATAGGTCAAACGACGAGCCATAAATGGAGAAGTCATCCATGAAAATTTCAACGAACTCGTCGATCATATCAGAGAAGATAGCCATCTTACAACGTTGGAAAGTGGCAGGAGCATTACATAACCCGAATGGCATTCTGCGGAATGCAAAAGTGCCATAAGGACTCGTGAAGGTGGTATGCTCCTGATCATCAGGAAAAACGGCTATCTGATTGTACCCAAGTACCCATCAAGAAAACAAAAGTACATGTTCCCCGCCAATCGTTCCAAAATTTGATCGATAAACGGTAGGGGGAAATGGTCTTTCTGGGTAGCCGTGTTTAAACGGCGGTAATCAATGCAGACCCTCCAACCAGTTGAGGGTCTAGTGGTCACCAGTTCTCCTTGGTCATTCTCCTCCACAGTGATTCCTGCCTTTTTCGGAACTACATGAATCGGACTGACCCATTTACTATCTGAAATGGGATAGATAATCCCTGCATCTAGCCATTTCAGAATCTCCTTTTTAACAACCTCCTGCATATTTGGATTGAGCCTTCTCTACATGTCTCGGAAAGGCTTCACGGACTCATCCGTGTAAATATGATGCATGCAAAGAGAGGGATCAACACCCTTAATATAAGTAATTGTCCAGGCAATTGCTTCCTTGTGCCTTTGTAAACACTTAAGCAGAGCTCCCTCCTGCAATTTAGATAATGTAGACGAGATAATAAAGGGGAGCGTGTTATTAGGGCCAAGGAAAGCATATTTCAATGTGCTCAGGAGGGGTTTCAACTCCAATTCAGGAGTCTTTTGGATTAAGGGTTTTAGTTGAGATGTCCCCGCTTCAGGCAGCGAATCTACCTTCATAGTCTAGGGTGGGGACAGAGACTTAGTGTGTATCTCCAGCAACTCTTCTAGTTCAGGCATTTTCCTTTCAGTTTCTTTGATAATCGAGGGATGGTCCTGAGTTATGACCTTCTGAAGGGGATCTCTACATAAGAGTGTTGGAGTAGTCTCTTCAATTATTTCATCAACGACCTCAATCTGAGAACAATCTTCAAATCCGGGTTGCTTGTAAGTATCAAAAACATTCAACCGGATCTTCTTGTTCCCAAAGCCCATTTTAAGTGCCCCGGATCTACAATTTATAGAGGCATTGGCTGTGGCCAAAAAGGGGTGTCCCAGAATAATGGAAGGCTTTGTGGGCTTATTAGACGGGTCAGTATCAAGTACCAGAAAGTCAACGGGGAAGAAGAAATCCTCCACTCTCACAAGGACATCTTCCAACAATCCCCGCAGCGCCGTAAGTGATCTTTCTGCAACCTGGAGGATTACTGGACTAGGCTTCAGCTTTCCTCCTCCCAACGGGTCGTAGACAAAGCTCGGTAGAATGTTTACCCCCGCACCCAGATCGAGCAGAGCCTCGTTAATGTGTTGGTTACCTATAACCACTGAAATATACGGGGCCCCTGGGTCTTTCATTTTGGGGGGTGTTCCATGCTGAAGAATCGAGCTAACGTGGTCAGGCAGGATGACCTTGGTTTGGACCTGTTTCCTAGATCGGCGCTTCTGGGTGCATAGGTCCTTCAGAAACTTGGCATAGGACAGAATCTATTTAATTGCTTCCAACAGAGGCAAGTTAACTTAGACTTGCCTAAAAGTATCCATAATCTCTTCCGTCCTATCCTTGGCTCCAGAAGAGCCAACAGAAGATTCCCCAAGAGCAGATAGGCGCTCTGGATAGGGCACCCTCGACTTCTGAGTGGAGGGGTCATCATGGCGGGAAAGGGGTGGTGGTAGGACGACATCCTCATTGTGGATGATTTTTTGTGAGGGAGAGTGGTGTGGCTCTTCCTCGGGTGAGATGGAAGTAGGGTTAGGTGTGGAAGGGAAATTCTGAGATGTAACCGTAGGAGTGTTATCAGGCTTGTCAATCTTTTTTCCACTCCTCAACACTGTCACTGCTTAGGCGTGCTCCCTGAATACAACCCCCTTGCCCTTAGGGTTCTCCTCAGAAGAGCTAGGCAGCTTCCCCGGATCACGTTGCCTAACTGCCTCAGTAAGATGACCAATTTGGGATTGCATATCAGTAATCATCTTATTCTGAGATTGGATAACCATATTTTGATGCTCTTGCATCGCTTTCATCATGGCCTTCAGTTCATCCATCTCAGAGGGCTTATTCAGAAGAGGGTTTTCATAAGAAGGTTGGTATGTGAGCTGGGGAGGTAAGGGTCTTGTATTCCCTGAGTTAGAAGCATCAGCTTGCTTCCAAGAGAAGTTTGGATGGTTCCGCAACCCTGGATTATAAGTATTGGAGTAAGGATTATTGCGAGGGGGGCGGAAACCTTGGGCCACATTCAAGTCGACCTGAATCAACTCAGGGAATTGGGTTGCCTGATGGCACTCCGCAGTGGCGTGCGTTGTGCTTTGGCAGATGGAGCATTCTCTTGAAGCTTGAAAAATACAGGCTGCTTGTGGATTCATGCCGGGGTTTGCTAAAAGCTTATCAAAGTTTTTATTCAATAGTTGAATCTGATAAGCCAAATCCTGAGAAGCCCCGGCTTCATGGGCCTCTATCTTCCTCTGCAAGATTGATGATTTTCTTTCTTGATACGCAGAGGACAAATGTATGGAGTTGTCGCTTAAAGTTTCAAATAATGCCCAGGCTTCATCCTCAGTTCTGGTCATGAAGGTTCTTGCACAGGCTGCATCAATGGTTTGCCTATGCCTTTCAGATAATCCGTTATAGAACCTTTCGACCAACTGCCATCTTGGCACTTGATGGTGGGGGCATAACCTAAGAAGGTCATTAAAGTGCTCCCAAGTCTCATGAAATTGCTCCCCTTCTTGTTGAGTAAACCCATAATCTCTCTTTTGTAATGGTTGGTTTTACTCATAGGAAAATACTTTTTTAAAAATTCTCCCTTAAGGGTAGCCCAATCATTTACCCTTGCATCGAGGGTATGATACCAGTGCTTGGCCTTATCCTTTAGGGAGAAAGGAAATAGAGTCCTCATCAGGGCTTCATCAGTAAAGCCCTGGAGCTTCACCGTGGAACAGACCTCGATGAATTCCTCCAAATGCCGGTAGGGGTCCTCCCTAGTAGTAACATAAAAAGAGGGCAATAAAGATATGGCACTGCTCTTGATCTCATATGGATTATCCCCTGCCGGTCGTCTGAGTGCTTGCACAGGTTGGTTGGTAGGAATAAAATAGTCCCTTAGGGTCCTTTGTTGATTTGCACCTTGCTCAGCCATTTCTTCTCTTTCTTCGCCTAGGTGAGGTCTCCTAAGAATTCTCTCGGGCTCAGGATCAAACACTAGACTACCCTCAAGAGAGCGCCTACCAAGCATACAAAAATTTTTTTTATTTTATTTTATTATTGAGTAAGTCAAACCTCCACTTTAAAGATAAGTCAAAAGATTAAGACTTATCCCTTCGTTCCCACGTAAGTGGTATAAGAGGGGTGTGGACTTGAAATCTTAACCTTCTTTATTGTGGATGTTGAATTAATTAAAATAAATGGCCAAACAAGTTTTTCACTGCAATTACGTGCCTTAATTCAACCTTCGAGTGCCCTAGGACCTATACTTTGCTTAGATGATACTCCCAGGTGATCAAGGGAGAAGTTACTCCAAGGACGAACAAAGGGATGCAAGTAGGGCAAACCCTTCTTTTGAGGCGATGCGTATGCGGTGCCCTTTAACTACCCTTTTGTTACTCTAAGGGGTGTCCCCTTTCGTGGAGTATCAAAACACTTGATCAAAAGATAGTATCACCACTACCACAAAGCACAATAGGAGGGTCTGCACCGATAAAGAGATCGGTGCCTATAGACTTAAGGGATCGAGCCTTAGTACGGTGCCTAATGTGCGTGCTCAGCATCAAAAGTGTGCAACACACCGTAAATCTTTGTAATTTCTTTTTGAAAATGCAGACAAGTCCCTTAGAATCAGATCAAAAGTGAATTGTCTTTAGGGTTGAATCTGATTATTAGTTCCGCTTTTAGTTATGTGACCACTTAATTAGTAAATTCAAACAATTTGGTGGTCTTGAATTTAAATTGGAATGCAAATGCATGAACAGAAGCTGGATGCAAAAGTTAGAAAGATATACCTGTCTCCAGCAATCTTCATGCTAAGATGCTTGCAATGCAATAATAAGATCTAATATGCTTCTCAATCACCCCTAAATGGGCGCACCTAAGGGCATGCAACTTCTAAATAGGCAGCTCGATATTTTTTTATTGGTTTTTAAAAGCAAGCAAACAGAAAATATAATCACGCATGCACCAAAAATACTGTAAGCCCTAGTAGCTAAAGAATGTGGGGACAAACCCCTAAAAATTTAACCCCAAATTACAAGGGTGAAAAGACAGAATTAAATTGTGACGATGGAGAATCCTCTATGAAACAGGATCTTGGTCTCCTTCGTCTTTTCCTCGTGTGGCTTGACTCATGGTTGCTGTCGCTGCTCTGTTGCGCCTCGTCGCTTCGGCGGATTCCTTGCACAATAATCAAAATGATTAGATAATTTCGTAACTCAAAAGATTCAAAAATAATAAAGTAATTCTATTGCGTCTGTTGCCTCCCCAGCAACGGCACCAATTTTGGCGGTCGACTTTTCGCTTAGCGTTATAGTATTTAAGTGGTGGAAAAATCGACGAATCAAAAATAATGAAAATAACCACTCGTAGAAGAGCGGGTCGTATCCACAAGGAGGCAATGATGCAATCAATACTTAGTTATTTAATGTTATTTCAGATAGTGCAAAATTCCTTTTCAAATTGGACTTAAAATGTGAAGGAAAGTAGATTTGCAATAACCTAAAAAGTTATGGGTGTAAGTGCAGTTTTCCCTCACAGAAATCCTCAATAAATTTAGGATGAATTAGTGCAATTTTCATGTGATGTGTACTAAAGACAATTAGTACTTAAATCAAGTCCAAAATCAATCTTTAAACTAGCCAATATTAATACCATGTAATTAGAAAGAACTGTGAGTGCTTGAATGCAATTCTGCCACAATATAATAATAATAATAATAATAAAATGAAATTGGTGGAAATGGCATTGAATGTAATTTCTAATTCCAACAAAAACAAAGCATTTTCTCTCTCTCTTCCTCGTGAGAGAGAGAGGGCGCCACGAGGGTCGATGCAAGGTTCAAGAGGACGGCGAGGTCGAGAGCTTTCCGACGGTGGCAGCGGCGGCGGCAGCGGAGGTGGCCGGAGGTGAAGAACGCCTGTTTGCTGGAGGGCGGCTGCTGCTGTGGCTGCTCGAGCGGGCGCGCGCGCGTGGTTGTGTGCAGGCAGGAATCACCTCCAGGTGGCGTGGAGGCGCGCAGGGTGGAGTGCACCTGCAGCTGGCGGTGGGGTGCGCTGGAGAGGCTTGGGCTTGGATGCGAGCGCACACTGTGGTGTGGGGTGGTTGCTTGCAGTAGCGAGCGGGTGGAGAGGAACGCAGGGACGCGCCTTCAGTAGGGAGCTGGAGCGGCAGGAGGAAGGCGCACGAGCAGGGGTGGCGTGATGGTGCTATGCAACGCCTGCAGGTGCGGGCGCACAACGTTGAGGCGTGCTGCAAGGACTGCTGGAAGGGAGGATGCGGGCGCGCCTGGCAGGATGAAGACGCAGTGCCTGCGGGTGCTTAAAGGCAGAGTGGTAGGCGCTGGAAGGAAGAAGCGCGGGCTTGGGTGCGAGTGCCCACTGTGGCGTGGGGGCGGTGAAGGCAGGAAGGCACGCCCACTGTTGTGCTCCTGCAGGTGCTTTAAAGATGGCGAGTGAGCAGAGTTGAGGTGCGGGGGTTGGCGGGCAGTTGCTGCAACGTGCAAGGAGGCTGCGCCGGCGGCGGTCTGCGGGCAGAGAGACTTTTTCCCTGCAAGGGGAAAGAGGACGCAGTGCGGCATAGTGCATGCTTTTCTTTTTTTTTCTCTCTTTGGCTGCCTCTTCTTCTCTCCCTGCCACTTCTTTTTAAGTTCTCCCCTCACCGCGTTAGTTCAGGGATTTTCCCAAATCCCCGATCATGGCTGTTGAGAAAGGCGGCGCCAGAAGTTTTGCCCAATGTCCGGCGGGGGAGGGGGAAAGAGAGTTGCGGTTGTTTGGGGAATTTTATTCCCCCACCCTTGCTCTTTGTGTATTTTATTACTTGAACATAAAAACAATAGAGTCATGAAGTTATAGAATGTTATAACTTAAATTATGAGGTGTACAAATCTTCTATAACTTAATTACCATTATTAACACACCTAAATTGTATAATTAAAGATACTTAGGCTTAATAATAGTCCATTTTAATGGACTCATCAATAGGGAGGAAGTAGTCTCTCAAGGTTCTTTGATTTTCACCAACCCTAATCGCTTCTTTAAGTCTTTCTTCAGCCATTTTTCTTCTTTCTTGGTTGGCTTTCCTAATAATTCTCTCAAGCTCAGGGTTGAAAAGAAGGCTATTTCTAAGAGAGCGCCTACCAAGCATACACCAAGCAAACACAAGTCAAGAGGTCTTTTGTTGAGTTAAATCACTTTAAGTCCTCTTCCAACCTTTCTAGTTTGGCCAAATGGAGTCAAGGAAATATTTCTCCGTTTCCACGTAAGTGGTATAAGAGAAGTGAGGCACTTGAGATTCCTGATCAAAGGCTATTAAGGAGGTTGACATTACTTTTAGTTCTTTTGGGTGACCAATCAAGTTGTTAATCAATTACGCACCCTAAATAGACCTTTGAGTGCCCTAGAGACGTACACTTTGCTACAATGATATTCTTAGATGCTCAAGTAAAAAGGCACTCCAAGGATGGAACCTAGGGATGCAAGTAGGGCGAACCCTTCCTTTGAGGTGATGCCTTAGCGGTGCCTCTTAATTACCCTTGAATTCCTTTAACGGGTGTCTCCCTCTTCAGAGTATCAAATCACTCAGGCAAACGTTAATACCACTATTTCAAAGTGAGATAGGTGGGTTTGCACTGATAAAGAGATCAATGCCTATAGCCTTAAGGGTCCAAGTCCTAGTGCAGTGCCTATAGTGCATGCTCAGTTCAGGAAGTGAGCATCACACCACGAAAAGTGATTTTTCTTTTGAAAACCACAATCAAGTTATTCAAACACTTCCTGTATATTTTACTTTCTTTTCGAGAAGCAATGTAACCACTTGATTAATCTTTCAAGTCAGCTTAAGTGGTCTTCTTTAATTATATCCAAATGCAATACGTGTGCAGATAACTGATGCAAAAGATAGGAAGTATGTACCTTGCTCCAGCACTTTTCAATGCAAAAATGCATGCAATGCAATAAGAAAATCTAGATGCTATTCAAGCAATCCTATATGGTCATCCTAAAGATATGCAGCTTCTAGCAGGTAGTTCAGATTTACTTTCTTTTTTTTAATAATAAATGCACAATCAAAAGAACTAACTAAAAATAAACCTAGAGTCTAAAGAATCGGGGACACTCCCCCAAAAATTGGCCCCAGAGTACAAGGACGAGAAAACAAATAACTAAACTAAACCTAAAGAATCTACTCTAAAATGCTGAATCAAAAGTCTAAGAGGAAGAATCCTCTTATTTGGTCCTCCGAGTGTCTCCACATGTGTGGGATCAAGGCCTCCAGGTTCCTGTGATTATCTCCGCGTGTCGATGCCACTCATGGTCGACGTCGTCTCTCAGCTATGCTTGTCGCCTTGATAGATTTCTCGCACAGAAAAGATAAAGAATGATAAGATAAATGCACAATTCAGAATAATCAGAAATAAAGTCAGGTGAATTTATTGCATCGGTTGCCACCCCTGCAACGACACCATTTGATCGGTCTATTTTCGCTTGTAGAAATAATGTATCAGAGAAATATGTCGTCGCAGTAAAATCACATGGTGGAAATTCTTGAACAAAGATATTTCAATAAAACTAACCATGAAGAGCTAGGTCGTATCCACAGGGAGGAATGACTACAATAAATTCATGAGTATAGAGCCATCATGTCTGCAGAAACAGTCACGAAATTAATTAATGAATTTACAGCTCTGAATGTCACTTTCAATTTCATGAGAAGTTTAAGGCTATTTATGTAAATTTCACGTCATAAATTAAGCTCCTAAAAATACGTGGATGATGCACGTGTAGTGGCAGAGTATGTAATTTTTAATTGCATGCCATTCTTGATCCAATTTCAATGCAAAATGAGATGAATTACAATAGCTAAACAAATATGAGAAAGAATAAGTATGATGCCAAAATTTCACCTCAATTTAATAGTAAAAAAATTAGAAAAATGAGTTTTGGCAATGGCATTTGTTGTAAATTTTAATTGGTCCTTCACTGTAGCGAAACAGGGAAAAACTCCCCTTGCTCGCACGCGGAGGAGAAGGCACATCTGGAGGAGAGACACCTAGGGGAGGATGGCCACAATGAGGTCATTCCAATGGCCATGGTGTTACGGCCAACGACGGCCAAAGTTGTTGCCGGCGATGAGGAGGAGCGGCGGTGGCAGTTTGTCGGCGTGCAAGTTGTCGATTGATGGCGCGGATGTCATGGATGCGCTAGTGAAGGCGAGCAGAGCGAGCTGGTATCAACGATGCAGAGTTTCGATGCTCGTGGACATGGCTGCATTTTAGGGGTTTGGGTTCCTTTGATTGGCAGAGAGGAGGAGGAGGAAGAGGAAGAATAAGAAGGAGATGGGAAGGGGAAGTGGAGGTAGTGCTGCTTACGTGCGCAGGGGTGGCACTGTGCGCGCACGAAGATGGTGGCACGAGCATTCACGCATACACGAGGAGGGCATGCAAGGAGGTGATGCGCTACTAGTGGCAATGTTGGGCGTGGCTGCGCAGGGAGTTGTGATGGTGATGTTTGAAGGTGATGGGTGGCTGCAGTGGATCTTCGAAGGGGGTTGCGGTGGTGATCTGTAGGGTAGGGTGGTGGTGCTATGATGGCCGCACACTGTCACCGTGCGATCGATGAGAGGAAGAAGGAGCGGGGATGGAGTACGCCTTAGGTCATGGTGTGCACTAGGTACACGGTGCAGGCTCTGCTTCATGGTGGAGAGGACGATCTCCGGTGGAGAGGATGGCATGGCTTTTAAAAAAAAACTCTTCGTCTGTTTTTCTTCAGCAGCCAACTTCTCCAACCACTTGCGAAGATGGCAAGTGGTTGGAACAGAAGATAAGTTCTGGCCGTACTCTATTAGACGTCCAATCAACAGTCTAGGCATCTTAAAAAGTGTGGATTGCAGTGAGTCCACGATGGAGGTTCTTAGACATCCAAACTAATCTCTAGACGTCTTATAAATGCAGAAATTGTCATGTGAACTCTTGCACCTAGCCTGCATTAATCAAATAAATTATATGATCATAACATATGTTATTAAATGTAAAATTGGTGTATAAGATTATACGCAGACTAAGGTGAATTCCCATTTAACTCCTAATCAATTAACAACTAAGAACAACTAATTAAAAAGTATTTAGCACAAATAATGATCTATGAAAGTGGACTTATCAGTGCCAGATTTGGAATTAATTGATTGGACCAATTAGAGCCAATTAGGGTTTCCATTTTAGGGTTTCAGAGACACACTTGCTTAAAAAAAGATTCAATCCTCCCAAATTGTGTGTGTCCTAAGCCTTGGTTGAACTTACCTAAACAAGCAAACCCTAAGAATCAAGCTCTAAATCTCACTTGAACCCTAAAAGCGGGACCTAATAATCAAGGACAAATCAAGTGAAATTGACCCACCTTGCGAGATCAACCAATCTTCAAATTAGGTCACCACTCACAAAACATCTTAAAGTTCAAGTGAAATCCTAACCACCGATGCTCTAAACTTAAAATTGGTAGACTTAAGAGGTCAAGTTATCCATTTTGGTCTACTTGGACCTGTAGTGACAAGGAAGGTCACGTGGGGGAAACCCTGTAACCCGTGGAGGCGCTCTACCGTGTAGGGGTCTTCACGGGACTCTCCCTTTCTGGTTGCCCAGGTAATTCTTAGGTGGATGACTTTCTGATCTAGGGGTATCATCTGCCCCGAACCTTTATAGTCATCCAAAAATCTTTGGGTGTCTTGATTGGGTCCATCACACCTTCTATCCCTCGTCTTATCCATTGGGGCATGTTGAGGAGGAGGTTCTTAAGACCACCCTTAAGACCTCTATTAGTTATTCACTCTCGTTGAGGCCAAGCCTCGACCTCCATGTTTGTGCAACAACCTGACCATATTGACATATCCTCTAATTTTGAGCCTACTTCCCCCTTATCAGCCATGGATCATGTTTGTATACTTTTGTGGCGATTTAAAAGATAACACGTTGTAATATAGCCGACAAAATGTTCAAACAAATATAGAGAATTTTATTACTCGAAAAACTAGAGTATCCGAGGTCGAACACAGGAAGCAATCTCAGTACTTTCAAAACCAAAGAATACAACTTTTAAATGAACATAATTGATTCAAAAAGAGAGTTATAAAAAGAATTGTTAAAAGAAACAGAATTGGACGTCTAATTTCTTTATCAGACGTCTTAAAAGTAGTCTTCTTTCTCTCTTTTGCCTTCTTCTTCTTCGTTGGCTCTTCTTCTTTTCTTCTGATCCACAGGTCTTTTTCTTCCTTGAACTTCTTTCCCTTCCCTGCGAAGACTTCTTCTTCCTGCCTTTGTTTCCCTTCTGTCTTCTTCTTTCTTTTTATCTTTCCTTCGCCTCTTCCTTCTCTTCTTTTCCCTTGCTGCAGCGGCTAAGTGTTCGCTTCTTCCTCTCTTCCTTCTTTCCTGTGCACACCACAGCCAATGCAAAACCTACCCCCTTCCCTCTACCCAAACGTCTCTCTCTTTCTCTGCAATTCGCTCAAGGACGCTCTCCTAGAGCCACACGGGTAATCGGGTCGGATTTCGCACCCGGGACCAGGCGCACCGGCAGGTGGGTGATGCGCGAGGAGTGCTCAAGATAGGGTCGGGTCGGATCCCGCCAGATCCGCAAGGTGAAACCGCGGACGAGGCAGGCGTGGGTCGGGTGAGGGACCTCACCCCTGTGCTTTCGGAGGCAGTAAGGCAA
Source organism: Thalassia testudinum (assembly GCA_037157565.1). Lineage (NCBI taxonomy): Eukaryota > Viridiplantae > Streptophyta > Magnoliopsida > Alismatales > Hydrocharitaceae > Thalassia > Thalassia testudinum. The sequence goes on from JAZHRO010000031.1 coordinate 64,418,569, forward strand.
TATCACAAAAACAATTTATGGCGCACCTGTGTTTCACGTTTCAACGATGTGGGACTAAAGTCTCTGCACCGCTCTTGCACGTGCCCGCAAAGGATTCTTCATGCAATTGCTAAGGTTGGGAGCTTCGCAGAGTCAATGCTAGCCCTGATCGCTTCGCAACACTCACGCGAGTCTGCTGCGCCTGGAGCTGCTTCGACCGTCAATGGCGGCACGAGTTGAAACTTGTCAAACACAAGCACGGCCTATGGGCCTAATCAGACCAGCTGGGCACCTTCGCCGTGGCACGGGGAAGATGGTGCATAGTGCTGTAGGCCGCAGGATAGCCTAGGCATGCGTGCCTAGGTCATCCTGTGGCCGGAGGTGTGGGGTTGTTCGGGGGGCTACTGCGGAGGTATGGAGTGGCAGTGGAGGGGTGGAAAGTGTTCCTTGTGCTGAGGAGGAGCTTACTAGATGGTTGGCGAGCCGTGTGGAGGGGCGGAGTGGTGGGAGCGACCGCCGGAGGTCGGTCGGAGGCGAGGAAGATGGAGGTGGTCAAGCATTGTCGGGGGGCAGTTAAATAAAATAACAGGGGGAAAAGAGAGAGGGGAAGATGGAGAAGGTATCTGGAGGGATCTGGAAGGAAGGGAGGCAGCGGAGTGGACGGCGCGTAACTGCCGTCGTCGGGGAAGAAGAACCCTGAGGGAGGGAGTGGCGACGAGGATGAGGTCAGGAGAACGCGCGCCTGGTACTGCGTGACGCGGGAGAAAGAGGCGAAGTTGACTCTGCTGTAGGTATGGCAGCAGAGCGATGAGAAGGAGGGGAGGAGGTCGCCGGAGCTTGCGGGTCTCTTCGCCAGAGATGGAAGAGAGGAAAGTTTGGGGGAATCTCCGCCAATTCAAGTCTGAAGATCTGCGGCCGGGTCTGAAGATCCTTTTATAGGTGTTTGGCCAAACCTTCTAGTGCGTGGGGGGCGCGCAATAACCTCCGCCGGCTCGCCGGAGAAGGAAAGAAGGTGGATACCCAAATCCCTCGTGCGTTCGCACGAGAGATTGGGTTCACACCAGAGATCGTGATTGGCTTTAGATGGAAGGGAATTCCTCAGAGAATCTCCTTTCCATTTCTGGGAGGGAATCCCTGAGGAATCAGAGAGTAATCCCTCTCTAAACCTCGCTGGAGATTTGTTCTGCCCTAACAATGGCGACAGGACCTGATTGCAAAGGTGGCGAGGAACTTAGGGGGCTCTCTGCAATGATTTTCAAAAGATAGGGACCAAGTTGTGATTTGGGTGTACTAAATTGCAAAATATGTCAAGATGACCTCCACTTAGGTCCAAATTTTGGTATAAACCTAATTTGGACCTAAGGAATCCAATGGTGAAGTTGGATTTTAGGTTTGACCTCGTTTGGCTAGATATTTTGCGTAAAAACCCAAATTAGGTTAATTCAATGGCTAGGACACTAATCTAGGTCAAACTAGGTTCCAAAGGCCACACTAAGTGTTCTAAGCCATAAGGAGTATGTATCCATGATTTTTAGAGGGTTTACTTGATTTTTATCCTGACCGGAACCTTGTTAATTTAAGCAGGTCTGTTTTAGGGTTATCAAATGTCATTTAATTCCTGAATTGCACATAAAGCCATTTCTGATTGACTCAACCCACTTTTTATCTCATTTAGACCATTTGACCTATGTTTTGCCTCTGAGAAAACCCATTTATGCACTACAATGGTAAAATTACAGTTTTACCCTTTAATTCATGTTTTCTTCTCAGAGCACTTATTCCTTCATTTAGGCCTTCTTCTAGGTTATGTAGGAGCTTTTATCTTCTTTATTGGGTCAAAATGAGTTAGTTATGGCTCATGATGAGGCTCTCATCATACCCCAATGCCTAGCTTTTGCTAGTCCCTTAGCAAAATTTCAAGGTTTTAACTTCCGTTCTAGACCCAGAGTGTCTGTCAACAATCATGATAAGTGCTTCTCCTTTTCTTGTGTGATTAGGTAGGAATGCCGACAATAGGCCTAGAGGTACTCAAGTACCAACCAAAATTCAGACCTGACCCGCTTTAGCCTCAGTCCTCCGCAAAGGTTTCTACGGCCCACAAAAACTAACCTAGGGTTTGTTGGACTCCGCGGTTAAAGCACCCGTGCTTGAGACATTTTTACCCTAGGTTCTATTTGCAGTGTGTTTTTGTAAGAGAGAGATAGAAGATTTATTTGTTTGGGGAGCTTTTCTCTCTTTTCTTTTTATTACTAGCTTCGGATTAGCTTCTCAACACGGTCTGTATCAGATTCCTCGTCCCCATCATCAATCCTCAAGGGTCCCTGGCTTTCGAGATTTCGAGATAATCCCACCCATGGCAACCCCCAGAACCCTGGCTTTCGAGATTTCGAGATAATCCCGCCCATGGCATTCCGTGGCCAAATTCAGACCCTGGCGATCAACATTTCGTGATAATGCCGCCCATGGTATCTGAACCAGCAGAGTGCGTACATGCCCCCAGTAGGATATTTAAATATCCTAGGAGACAAGCATCGAGGAGACAATATGTTGTTACGCATCTTGGAGGGAAATTTCTCGTCTCTCCACGCTGGGAACTCGTCCAAATCAACTTGTGTTGATTGGCCGCTCCTAATCTAGGTGACTTGTTCAGAACATTAAACGCTTTTTGCGTGATTTGGATGTTTATGTGCACTGAACCAGACTGTGTGTGAATTTGGGGTGCTTAGGTTACCGAATCCCGCAAACTGGAGGTCAGTTAACGTGGCCGAATACTTCCTAAGCCTTAGACCTAATACTCAAGCTTCGCATTTTCCTCAACCTCTTGTGGATTATCCAGATTTTAACGGATACGTGAATTTTTAAGCTAAAGAATCTAGCCCAAGAGGCCTAAGACCAGCGTTCCCGCTAATCCCTTGTTATGTCTCCTTAGCACTTTTTATTTTTCTTGATTTGGTCTAAAACTTCAGTTAACCCGTTAATCTTTTACTAATGACTATTTCTCTTCATTTTCATTTTGTGCTCCTTTTTGTCATTTTATTCTTTCTCTCCTCCTCATTTGTATGACCCTAAATTGTTCCTCCCCTCCATCAAGTCTTTTTTTTTTTTTTATTGAACCCTTTCTTGATATGAATTTTCCTAACATTTTGCACTTTCATACCCCCCCATGCCTAAGATTTGCAATGTCCCCATTGTAAATTAGGTGGGTTCGATTTCAGCTTAGTTCATGCATTAGGACAGGTGTGTGGTGAGTGAATGGGTCGAAGTGACTTGTTACGAACGATTTCTAGTCTCGGGTAGGGATACCTGAGGTGAAGTCGGCTGTTCTAATGGATGAACCCTAAAGTGCAATATGAATTCCACATAGAGATGTCAGAAAAGGTTTCGGATTTTTCAAAGAATGACGGGTTGCCTCCCGTCAAGCGCTGAGTTTTACGCCATCGGCTGGGCGCAATGAGTTCAAGAGGAATGGAGGGTAAAGGATGACTCAGCCAAGTCTATATCGGTCATGTCAATGAACGGCTTGAGTCTCTGACCATTCACGATAAAGGGTTCAGAATCGTGGCTGAGTGGGCTGATTTCAATGGCTCCATTTCCGAAGATTTGTCGGACTAGGTAGGGTCCAACCCACTTGGATCTTAGCTTCCCTGGGAATAATTTGAGTCGGGCGTCAAAGAGTAAAACTTTCTGACCAGGATGAAAGATCTTTCTACAAATGTGTTTGTCGTGAAAAGCTTTAACCCGTTCTTTGTAAATTTGCGAGTTCTCATATGCATTGTGGCTTAATTCATCGATCTCTCTCATTTGAAGTCTTCTGTGGGTTCCAGCCTTAGAAAGATCCAGATTACAGGTCTGTACTGCCCAATAGGCTTTATGCTCCAACTCGACAGGGAGGTGACATGCCTTCCCGTACACTAGTCTGAAGGGAGACATTCCTAATTAGGTCTTGTGGGCGGTCGTATAGGCCCACAATACTTCCGGAAGCCGAGAAGACCAATCTTTTCTATCAGGTTGAATAGCAACCTGAAGGATCTTCTTGATCTCTCGATTAGATAGCTCAGCTAGACCATTAGTTTGGGGGTGGTAAGGAGTAGAGATTCGATGTGACACCCCGTATGTGGTCATCAGTGACCTGAACTGAGCGTTTGTAAAATGGGTCCCTCCGTCGAAAATTATAGCACGTGGAATCCCAAACCTTGAGAAAATGTTTTGATGAAGGAATTTTATAACGACTTTATGATTGTTGGTTCGGGTCGGAATGGCTTCTATCCACTTGGAAACATAGTCAACTGCGAGTAAGATGTATTCGAAGCCATCCGAGATCGGGAAGGGTCCCATGAAAGCAATCCCCCAAATATCAAAAATTTCGCATACCAAGATCGGCTGTAGAGGCATCATGTCTCTATGGCCCATGTTGCCCAGAGTCTGGCAACGGGAACATACCTTACAATGATCATATGCATCCTTGAAAATTGTGGGCCAGTAAAAGCCACACTGGAGGACTTTTGATGCGGTTTTATGTCCTGAAAAATGTCCACCGCATGCCTGGTCATGGCAAAATGAGAGTATGTCTTTGATTTCCACTTCCGCAACGCATCGTCGAATTATCTGATCAGCGCCAATGCGGAATAGATACGGGTCTTCCCATAGGTAATACTTGGCATCGGAATGCAATTTGTCCTTTTTGGCCTTCGGCCAATCGGGCGAAATCTGATGTGATGCCAAGTAATTAACTATATCAGCGAACCATGGAAGACTTGTACTAATAGTCAGGAGGTGCTCATCAGGAAAATGTTCTGTAATAGGTCCGGAAGGGTCGATTATTTCATAAGGAAGGTGGGACAAGTGATCAGCTACCACATTCTGCTTTCCCGCCTTGTCGCGAATCTCGAGGTAAAATTCTTGCAACAGCAAGATCCATCGGATTAATCGAGGTTTCGCATCCTTCTTTGCAAGGAGATGCCTCATAGTTGTGTGATCCGAGTATATGATAACACGGGAACCCAGAAGGTATGATCTGAATTTTTCCAGGGCAAATACTACGGCCAGCAGCCCTTTCTTAGTAACCGTATAGTTACGCTAAGCCTCATCCAGTGTTTTGCTGGCGTAGTAAATGACCACAGGTTTCCCGTCAGTTTTCTACCCCAGAACCGCTCCTACAGCGAAGTCAGATGCATCGCACATGATCTCAAAGGGTTGAGACCAATCAGGGGACTGTAGGATCGGGGCTTGGGTGACTCGGTCACGTAGGATCTCAAATGCTTGAGTGCATTCCTTGGAAATTTTGAAAGGCACATCGTTGGAGAGAAGATTGGTCAGAGGGCGCGCGATTTTGGAGAAATCAGGGATAAATCGACGGTAAAAATCGACATGCCCCAAAAAAGATCGGATGTCCTTAATCGAGCTAGGCATAGGGAGCTTGGAAATCATGTTAACCTTAGCTCGATCCACTTGGATGCCTTTCTCCCAGATTAAATGTCCCAGGACAATTCCCTCAGGCACCATGAAATGGCTCTTTTCTGAGGAAAGAACCAAATTCACCTCAATGCACTGCCTGAGTATTTGGACCAAGTGTTGGAGGCAATCGTCAAATGATTCTCCAAAAACTGAAAAGTCATCCATGAAGACTTCCAGATAATCACCTACCATATCTGAGAATATGGCAAGCATGCACTGTTGAAAAGTTGCAGGTGCATTGCAGAGACCGAATGGCATCCTTCGAAACGCGTATGTCCCGAAGGGGCAGATAAATGTGGTCTTTCCTTGGTCTTCTGGATGGATTGCCACCTGATTGTACCTGGAGTACCCGTCAAGAAAGCAGAAGAACCTATTTCCCACTAGTTTTTCGAGGATCTGATCAATAAACGGTAGTGGGAAATGATCCTTCTTCGTGGAGGAATTGAGTCTTCTGTAATCAATGCAAACTCTCCACGAGTTAGCTATTCGGGTAGGAATGACTTCTCCGGCTTCAGTCGTGATAATGGTAAGTCCTGCCTTTTTAGGCACCACTTGTATTAGACTCACCCAACGACTGTCGGAGATCGGGTAGATGATCCCTGCATCTAACCACTTTATGATCTCCTTTTTCACGACCTCTTGTAGGTTAGGGTTTAGGCGTCTTTGCATTTCTCTTGAAGGTCGTGCGCCTTCTTCTGTGTATATTCGATGTGTGCAGTATGAAGGACTTATGCCAGTCAAATCATCGAGAGTCCATCCAATGGCTCTACGATGTTGTTGGAGAATAGAAATCAAATGGAGTTCCTGGTCAGGTGTGAGTCGAGAGTTGATAATCACAGGAAACGTCTGATTTGAATCCAAAAACACGTACTTCAGATGTTCGGGAAGGGGCTTGAGTTCCATGACAGGGTTTTCAGCAGCAGTGGGCGGTTCAGGGTTTGTATCTGGAGTAATGGTAAGAGTCATAGGTGTGTCTAGATCACGTTCGCACTCCTCTGTTAGCGGGTTTTGATTCTCAAGTGGTTGATCAGGGATAATTAGGTTGTCTTCTATATGCAATTCATCAACCACGGCTCTGACATCACATATTTCCTCTATAACCCCACAATTAATCCCTTGTTGGACCTTAAAAATGTCAATCTTCAGGTTTTGGTTCCCAAATTTTAATTCTATCTAGCCCTCTTCGCATTTTATGTTGGCCCTAGCAGTGGCCAAAAAGGGTCTCCCTAATATGATTGGTGTGTCCCTTGGGTTCTTAGGTGCATCCATGTCTAGTACTATGAAGTCCACCGGGAAATAGAAATCTCGTACCCTAACAATGACATCCTCGAGTATTCCTCTAGTTGACTTGATGGATCGATCAGCTAACTGCAATGTCACCTCAGTGGGTTTAAGTTCAAATTCTTCAAGGTGGTCAAGGAGGGATGTAGGTATTAAATTTATGGAAGCACCTAGGTCTAGTAGGGCTCTATCAAATTGGGTTTCACCAATTTTACAAGAAATCAAGGGAGTTCCTGGGTATTTAGCCTTGGATGGGAGTTTGCTCAAGATGACAGAGCTGGCTTGCTCTGACAATACGATTGGATTCCCATCCTTGGTTCGCGGCTTACGTTTAGGGGTACATATGTCCTTCAAGAATCTTGCGTAAGCCAGTATGTGGTGAATTGCATCCATCAATGGGATGTTTATTTGGACCTGTTCAAAGAGCTTGACCAGATCCTCCTCAGGAGCCACGGGTTTGGTTATTCTTTTTCCTTTGGTCAAGGCCTCAGGAAATGGGATCCTAGTTGGTTCCTCGAGGATAGGTCCAAATTCTTGATCTGGGATAGTGGTATCTTGGATAACTATCCTAGGGTCTTGGCTATTATCAGGCTTGGAGTGGTTCGAATAATGTGGGTCTTAGGTTGTTTTACCACTACGTATTGTTACAGAGTTCAATCCGGCCTGATTTTGGTTTGGGTTAGGTAGGAGGGGTGGCTGCTGCTGAAATCCCGCATAAGATGTTGAAGCTTCCATCCCGTCTGGTGATGGAGCAGTAGGGGCCTGATAAATCACATGTGTTTGGCCTGAATTTGGATTCATAACGCGCTTCTGGGTTAGCACGTTATTTGGGTTGGGCAGAGGTTGTGAGGGAAGGGTACCAGGTTGGCGGGAATTTGCCATCTGGGCCAGTTGGTTGCGAACCACTGTGATCTCGTCTTTGTGCTATTTTTGCATTGCCGCATTAGTCTTTTGAATGTCAGCCAGTGCTTGAAGGATAAGAGTCATTTGATCCTGGTTTTGCCTAGATTGGTAGGTGGGATTGGGCCGAGGCTGAGGCGGCTGATATGGACGAGAGGCTTGTGGACGGGGTTGATATGGTGGTCTTTGAGAATTTCCCGTCCACTGAAAGTTAGGATGATTTCTCCATCCAGGGTTGTAGGCATTGGAGAATGGGTCATTCTGGATGGCGTTGAGGTCCTCGCAGTTCTGAGGAACTTCAGGAAAGTCAGAATATGAGGGTTCAGAGTTCCCCCAACTCGAATAGAATGGATCGGAGGTCACTCCGGTCCGAGATTGGTGATAGATGTCTTGCACAGTTTCCCTTACCAGAGGTGGTCGTGCAAAAGAGTTTTGCACAGAGGTGGCTTGCTGCAAATGTCGAGTTAGCTCGTCCACCTTCTTTTCTATGATAGAAACCTTGTCCAACCGACTGGCCATCAGTTCCAAGTCGACAGAATTGGATAGGTCCTGCATCTCATGTTTCCCTCTCAGATTCGTCAATGCGCGGGCATTCGTCCTGTCGAATAAGCCCATGGAGTCATTATTTATGGAGTTCTCGCACATGTTTTCGAGAATCTCCCACACCGTGTCCTCGTGTTGACCCATGATGTTTCCTCCGCACGTTGCATTGACGAATAAACGAATATCTTCACAGAGTCCCTGGTAAAAAGACTGGACTTGTTCCCACTTAGGAACTCCGTGATGGGGGCACTTTCGCATGAGATCTAGGAATCGATCCCAAGCTTCGTGAAGAGGTTCTCCCGGTTGTTGAGTGAAATGAGTGATCTGGTGGCGCATGGCATTCGTCTGGCCAACGGGGAAGAATTTTTTCAAAAATTCGGACTGCAGTTCCTCCCATGTGTTGATCGGATGGGTCTGAGTTTGATACCCATGTGCGGCCTTGTCCATGAGGGAGAACGAAAACATTTTCATGAGTAGGATATCCCGGTTTTGTACATCTGACCCGAAGGTCTGGGCCAGATGCTTGAGTTGTTTAATGTGTTGGAATGGATCCTCAGAGTTAAGCCCATGGAACTTTGGTATGGCATGAATCATATTGGGCTTCAGTTCAGAATTAGGTCCTCCAATCGGGACTCGTACTCGAGGTTCGATTGCCACCACAGTGGGATTATAGTGATCTCGCATCATAGGTCACTGCGGTGGGTTTACAAAGTTCTGAAAGAGATCATTAAGGCGTTGAAGTTGGTGTTCAAGGTTATTCTCCTCTTCAATGGGTTGTGCCATGATGGAAGAAGAAGGAGAACCAGGGTTTGAATCAAATGAGAGATTTATGTAGTGGGGTTGCTGAACAAACAAGGGCGTCGAGGCTTGGCCTCGACGAGAGTGAATTTCTAAAGGAGGTCTTAAGGGTGGCCTTAAGGACCTCCTACCGAACATGCACCGAAGGATGTGATGAGATTTAGAAGGTGCTGGACCCAATCAAGACACCCAAAAATTATTGGGTGACTATAGAGGTTCAGGGCGGATGGACCCTTTAGTCAGAAAGGTCGTCCACTTGAGAAATACCTAGGCAGCTAGAGAGGGAGAGTCCCGCAAAGACCCCTACACGGTAGAGCGTCCCCACGAGTTACAAGGTTTCCCCCACCCGACCTCTCTTGTCACTGCGGTTCCAGGTAGACCAGAATGGGGACCTTGACCTCTTAAGTCTACCTTTTTTACTTTAAGATCAAGGTGCTTAATGTTCCACTTGAACTTTTAGGTATTTTTAGTGAAAAAGTGACCTAATTTTAAGGTTGGTTGACCCAAGGGATCAACTTCACCTTTTGTTCCTTTAGGAGCTTTTAGGTCCTTTTCTTTTTAAGGTTCAAATGGATTAAAAGCCTGATTTGCTTAGGGTTCTTCTTGTGTAGATCTTTTCAATCAAGGTTTAGGCACACCTCTTTTTGGAAAAATTTATTTCTTTGTTTAAGATAAGGTGTGTCTCTAAAAACCCTAGCTTTTTAATCCTTAAATTGGCTCTAGTGGGTCCAATTTAGTTGCCTCAGAATTTAGTACCTAGGGCTCAATCAAGAAAGTTTTAGCCCTAGTTACCTTAGTTGGATGAGCAGATAAAAATGTGTTGAAATGAAAATCAGGCAACTTGATGAGTTACTAAATATGAAACAGGTAGCCCTAAGTTGATTGTTCTTTCTTTTTTTTCCTTTCAGATTTTGAGAGAGTTAAGAGGGAGGGCTTATGGAAATTACCTGTTCCTTGGAGTGTCTGCTGTACAGCTGCTCTTCTTTCCTTTTTGCTTTCCCTGTTTTGAACACAACAAAAGAGAAGAGTTAGGTCAAATATTGAATAGAAAAAGTTGTAATCAAAAGCTTTAAAAGTGCCCGTTGCTCTCCGGCAACGGCGCCAAAATGTTTGTACGCTTTTGTGGGGTTTTAAAAGATAACACGTTGTAATATAGCCGACAAAACGTTCAAACAAATATAGAGAATTTTATTACTCGAAAAACTAGAGTATCCGAGGTCAAACACAGGGAGCAATCTCAGTACTTTCAAAACCAAAGAATACAACTTTTAAATGAACATAATTGATTCAAAAAGAGAGAGTTATAAAAAGAATTGTTAAAAGAAACAGAATTGGACGTCTGATTTCTTTATCAGACGTCTTAAAAGTAGTCTTCTTTCTCTCTTCTGCCTTCTTCTTCGTTAGCTCTTCTTCTTTTCTTTTGATCCACAGGTCTTTTTCTTCCTTGAACTTCTTTCCCTTCCCTGCGAAGACTTCTTCTTCCTGCCTTTGTTTCCCTTCTGTCTTCTTCTTTCTTTTTGTCTTTCCTTCGCCTCTTCCTTCTCTTCTTTTCCCTTGCTGCAGTGGCTAAGTGTTCGCTTCTTCCTCTCTTCCTTCTTTCCTGCGCACACCACAGCCAATGCAAAACCTACCCCCTTCCCTCTACCCAAACGTCTCTCCCTTTCTCTGCAATTCGCTCAAGGACGCTCTTCCAGAGCCACACGGGTAATCGGGTCGGATTTCGCACTAGGGACCAGGCACACTGGCAGGTGGGTGATGCGCGAGGAGTGCTCAAGATAGGGTCGGGTCAGATCCTGCTAGATCCGCGAGGTGAAACTGCGGACGAGGCAGGCGTGGGTCAGGTGAGGGACCTCACCCCTATGCTTTCGGAGGTAGTAAGGCAATATCACAAAAACAATTTATGGCGCACCTGTGTTTCGCGTTTCAACGATGTGGGACTAAAGTCTCTGCCCCGCTCTCGCACGCACCCGCAGAGGATTCTTCATGCAATTGCTAAGGCTGGGAGCTTCGCTGAGTCAATGCTGGCCCTGATCGCTTCGCAACACTCGCGCGAGTCTGCTGCGCCTGGAGCCTGGAGCTGCTGCGCCTGGAGCTTCTTCGACCGTCAGTGGTGGTAGGAGCTGAAACCTGTTAAACACAAGCATGGCCTATGGGCCTAATCAGACCAACTGGGCACCTTCGCCGTGGCACGGCGAAGATGGTGCACGGTGCTGCAGGCCGCAGGATGGCCTAGGCGTGCGTGCCTAGGTCAACCTGTGGCCAGAGGTGTGGGGTTGTTCGGGGGGCTACTGCGGAGGTGTGGAGTGGCAGTGGAGGGGCGGAAAGTGTTCCTTGAGGTGAGGCAGAGCTTACTAGATGTTTGGCGAGCCATGTGGAGGGGCGGAGTGGTGGGAGCGGCTTGCCGGAGGTCGGTCGGAGGCGAGGAAGATAGAGGTGGTCAAGCACTGTCGGGGGGCAGTTAAATAAAATAACAGGGGGAAAAGAGAGAGGGGAAGATGGAGAAGGTATCTGGAGGGATCTGGAAGGAAGGGAGGCAGCGGAGTGGACGATGCGTAACTACCGTCGTCGGGGAAGAATAACCCTGAGGGAGGGAGCGGCGACGAGGATGAGGTCAAGAGAACGCGCGCCTGGTACTGCGCGACGCGAGAGAAAGAGGCGAAGTTGACTCCGCTGCAGGTATGGCAGCAGAGTGACGAGAAGGAGGGGAGGAGGTCGCCGGAGCTTGCTTGTCTCTTGGCCGGAGATGGAAGAGAGGAAAGTTTGGGGGAATCTCCGCCAATTCAAGTCTGAAGATCTGCGGCCGGGTCTGAAGATCCTTTTATAGGTGTTTGGCTGAACCTTCTAGTGCGTGGAGGGCGCGCAATCTCCTCTGCCGGCTCACCGGAGAAGGAAAGAAGGTGGATACCCAAATCCCTCGTGCATTCGCACGAGATTGGGTTCACACCAGAGATCGTGATTGGCTTTAGATGGAAGGGAATTCCTCAGAGAATCTCCCTTCAATTTCTGGGAGGGAATCTCTGAGGAATCAGAGAGTAATCCCTCTCTAAACCTCTCCGGAGATCTGTTCTGCCCTAACAATGGCGGCAGGACCTGATTACAAAGGTGGCGAGGAACTTAGGGGGCTCTCTGCAATGATTTTCAAAAGATAGGGACCAAGTTGTGATTTGGGTGTACTAAGTTGCAAAGTATGTCAAGATGACCTCCACTTAGGTCCAAATTTTGGTATTAACCTAATTTGGACCTAATAAATCCAATGGTGAAGTTTAATTTTAGGTTTGACCTCGTTTGACTGGATATTTTACGTAAAAACCCAAATTAGGTTAATTGAATGGCTAAGACCCTAATCTAGGTCAAACTAGGTTCCAAAGGCCACATTAAGTGTTCTAAACCCTATGGAGTATTTTTCCATGATGTTTAGAGGGTTTACTTGATTTTTATCCTGACCGGGACCTTGTTAATTTAAGCGGGTCTGTTTTAGGGTTATCAAATGTCATTTAATTCCTGAATTGCACATAAACCCATTTCTGATTGACTCAACCCACTTTTTATCTCATTTAGACCATTTGACCTATGTTTTCCTCTGAGAAAACCCGTTTATGCACTGTAATGGTAAAATTACAGTTTTACCCTTTAATTCATGTTTTCTTCTCAAAGCACTTATTCCTTTATTTAGGTCTTCTTCTAGGTTATGTAGGAGCGTTTATCTTCTTTATTGGGTCAAAATGAGCTAGTTATGGCTCATGATGAGGCTCTCATCATATCACCACGAAGAAGAGTCTAACCTCCAGAACTAGCTTCAGCGCCTCAATGATCTCTTCCAAGCCTTTATGAATCCACCGCAACGTCCTACAATGAGAGATCACAACAATCCCGCTTCGGTGGCGATCGAACCTTGAGTCCAAATCCCAGTTGGAGGTCCTAATAATGAACTCAAGCCCAACACGATTCATGCTATTCCTAAATTTCATGGGCTTAATTCCAAAGATCCCTTCCAACATATCAAGCAACTCAAGCATTTGGCCCAAACCTTCGAGTCAGAAGCTCAAAATCAGGATATCTTGCTCATGAAGATGTTCTCCTTCTCTCTCATGGACAAGGTTGCTCACTGGTACCAAACCCTAACTCATCTAATGAACACATGGGCTAAACTGCAATTTGAGTTTCTGAAAAAGTTCTTCCCTGTTGGTCGGACAAATGCTCTGAGGCACCAGATCACACATTTCACACAGCAGGCAGGAGAACTACTTCATGAGGCATGGGATTGCTTCCTGAATCTCATGCGAGTGCCTCCACCACGGAGTTCCTAAATGGGAACAAGTCCAGTCTTTTTACCAAGGACTCCATGAGGATAATCGATTATTCATCAATGCAACCTGTGGAGGAAACATCATGGGTCAACACGAAAACACCATGTGGGAGATTCTTGAGAAGATGTGCGAGAACTCCATCAATAATGAATCCATGGGCATGTTCAACCGAACGAACGCCCGTGCATTGACGAATCCATAAGGAGCACACGAGATGTAGGGCTTGTCCTCTTCTGTCAACTTGGAGTTATTAGCTAGTTGTCTAGATAAGGTCTCAATCATTGAGAAAAAGGTAGATGACCTGACTTGACATCTGCAGCGAGCCACCTTTGTGCAAAACCCGTTCTCACAACCACCCACTGGGAGGGAGGCTGTGCATAACATCTACCACCGATCTTCTCAAGTGATGGATTCATATCCACCCCCGTCTAATCTAGGGTTCGGAGGAAACTCTGGATCTGCCTACTCTAGTTGGAGGAACTCTGAACCCTTATCCTCTGATTTTTCCAAGGGTCCTCAGACTTACGAGGACCTCAACGTCATCCAGAATGATCCTTTCTCAAACACCTACAACCCTGGATGGCGTAATCATCCTAATTTCACGTGGTCAGGGATTAATCAAAATCAAAGAGCTCAATATCAGCCCTGATGACGAGAGGCTCATCATGGCTTCTAACTACCCCTAATTAACTAGAAACCCTAGTTAATTAGCCAGACATATGTATATATAGGGGTTAATTTTATAATGAAGGATAGATAAATAAAGGCCCTAAAAATAAGTTAAAAATGCTTAATTATAAGTCAATTAATATCATTAATAATTTAATTAATAAATAGACTCAGAATATAATTAACTAGTTACCTAATTAATATCTAATTTAACTTAAGCATAATTTATACTTAAGTATGTTATAACTTAAGTTAACAAGTTAAAATAAATATAGATAAATGGGTAAAAATTGTGAAAACAAGGCATTTACCTAATATTTAGCTAATTTATAAATATATATAAAAAGTTGGAAAAGAATTAAATTAAAATTAATCTAAAAAGTCTGTTTGCATTTGGTCCCTGATATTCATTGCACTTGAGTCCTTTCCATGCACGTACGTCCTTAGCTTTCTTTGCACATAGGTCCCTGTGAACACACATCTCTGTTTCTTCTTCAGTCGTTTGAACGGCTGGCGAGCGGCGGTGTAGTCACCCTCTGATGACCGTCCATCTTGTGTCAGTCCTTCCTCGCCAAGCTACAGAAGCTTGCACTCACCTCCACAAACTCATCCATCTGTCTGGATCGTCCTATAATCCTATTTAGGTCACAGTGATAACCTCACGGGCGTCGAAGATGACATCGGTGGTCAGCCTGTACCTACCCCTTTCTACGTTCAGATTTAAACTCCATAACCACCGCCATAACCTATAAATACCCTACGACCCCTTCAATACAAGAGGTCAGCTCCCTTCCCCAACAGTAGTTGACGATAGGCTATTCGTCACTCACCTTCGGTGACCTCTCATCCCTCCTTCAAAGCTTTTCCGAGCGGAAGACTCATCTCTCTCACCCTCTCTTCCTCTCCGAAAGGTGTGATAGAGCCTTGGAGCATTATCTTCTCTCTCTCGCCGCCTTCAGTTTCTCGTCGGAGCTCTTTCCCTTTCCTCTAATTTCATCATCCGTTATGCACCATCGACGGAGCATCTCATCTCCTTTCATCCAGGTAAGCAGTTCTAACTCATAGGAGAAGTTTAGCAGTAGTTAGGAGTAGGTTTAGCTTAGATTTCAATATGTTAAGCTTCACCTTCCTCAACTCCGAAGAGGCCATGTCCGGCCTCACAGGGCCATCTTTCACTTATCCAAGCATAATTCCACTTTCTCTACCTTTCCACGATTCATATCCACTTTCTTCCCCTCACTACTAACATCTAAAATGCCTAGTACACTCCACTGTCACCGGCGGCCTCCACCATCTATGGCGAAAGTCACCGAGCTGTTACACCTCCAATTAGGGTCTTCCAACACTAATCCACCACCTTAAGACCCTTCCCGACCCTAGATCTACCTTAATTGACCATCTAATCACCTAAACCACTTCACACATACCTAGATACTTCACTGTCCATGGTGAAGTGTTCGAAGATCAGCCGAGTTTGGCCTGGAATGGTTCGTCTTAGTCCCACATCGAGAGTTCACTAGCGTGAGATTTGGTATAATGCCTAAAAGCGCTGCAACCTTCCCAGTCGTTAGCACTGCGTGCACAAATGAGCATATGTGTGTGGGTGTGTGCGTGCACGTGCCTGAGCGTGTGTGTGCGCCTGTGGGTGCGTGTTCATGGGCACGCATGGGCGTGGGCTTGGGAGGCCGGGTATTGTGCATGCTATAAAAAAAATCCACAATTAAATCAAATGAGGCCTAGTGCTAGTAGGGTCTGGTCCCATCCTATACAGATGTTGTGCATCCCCAAATGCATTGGACCGCCCATTAAAAACTAAATTTTGTAGTTGAGGGTAAATAATGGGTTTAAAATCACAATTTGGCTAAGTGTGGAGACTTATACACACAGTTAAGAGAAGAGGTTAAGGAAAAATAAGCTAAGGGAGAAAAAGACAAAGAAGAAGAAAAGAAAAGGCAAAGGAAGAAAGACTTAATGAAAATGCTTAAGTATTAAAGAGGAGAGAGAGAGAGAGAAAGCAACGACAGAAGAAAGAATTAAGGGTATAAAAGGGGAAAGGAAAGAAGGGCTAAAGACTAAGGCTAAATGAAGGAAATGAAGAAAGAGAAAATCAGATGTCCATAAGTGCTATTAGACTTCTAATTTTTTTTTTAAGATGTTCATTAATATTTTTAGATGTCTAATTTGTACTTCTATTGTTATACCATGTTCTCTTTCATCATTTTTGAACTTTAAATGATGTAATATGGCATTTGTAATCATTTGTTTAGCATTTCCTTGCCTTAATCTTTTGTAATTAGCCATAATTGATGCAATAAACATGTTTACTTGGTTCTAAATGACAAATTTCATGTGAAAATGTATTTTCTCTTAATGGAATATTGCATTCTTTTATTGTCAAATATTTTGTGTAATTACTCATGTGTTTAAAGTATTGTTAATTATAATCTAATTAATTAATTAACTCTTAATTATTCATAAAGATTTAATGGTGAATTAGGATTAAGTTATGAATATCAGTGAACAACCTGGACTCAACCAGTTAAAAAGAACTTAAAAATTTAAAATGTTACCTTAACTTGACCCTATACTACACTTCTGACATAAAATTGAGTTTACCTAAGTTACTTTCTCATGCAATTAATTAAGCCTAAATAACTTAATTAACTATGTTGAGATTTTAAGAGACCATTTTAATGGCGTCATTGCCAGGGAGGTAACTGTAATTTATATTTGCCATTATTTGTAAATGATTATTTTTACTAATTAGCTTTGTTTTGTTTGGTTTCTGTCTTCTTTTTAGGGATATCTTTGCTGGTATTCTCTGGAAAAGAGGTAGGTTTTTCTATTTCTATTTCCGTATTCCCATTATACATAGCATTGTGAGTATTTCTTTCCTAGTCTTTAGTGCAGTTTGTATGGTTGCATTTAGTTAGAGAAATTAAAAAAATAAAAAATATTCATTCTATCTGACAAGCAGCGGCATGTTAGGCATACACACCTAGGAGTGCATTTACCTGCTAGTATTATACGCGATCTAACTTAGGATTTTCTACTCTATTATCTCGCATCAGTGGGAAAACATGTGCAAAAACCCACGTAGATCTCTGTCTTTGGAATTTAAGCAAGACCACATATTTTGATTGAAAAGATATAAAAAGCGGTCACATTTACTTCTTTCTATCAGTTGCTATAAAAAAAATTAACTAAAAAGAGGATTCTTAAAACTCGTGACATATATCTGTTTGTGTTTGTCGCGCTCGATCGGGTTTTAAAAGAATGTCACGTTGTAATATAGCCGACAAAGTGTTCAAACAAATAAAGAGTTTTTATTACTCGAAAACTGGAGTATCCGAGGTCGAACACAGGGAGCAATTGGAATTTACTACTAATCTCAAATGTAATTGAACACTCTAATTTACTTAAAACTTTAACTCAAATATAAATGTATGTGGTTAAAGAGTAATTAGGACAAAGGAGTAAAATTGGACGTCTGATCTTGTGATCAGACGTCTTAAAAGTGTTTTCCCATTTTCTTTTGATTATTCTTCTTCTTCTGATCTTGCTTTCTTTCTTCTTCAGCAGTCTCTTTTTCTTCATCTTCTGTTTTGCCCTCTCTTCTTCTTTCTCTTCTCTCTTCTTCTTCTCAGCAGTCTCTCTTTCTTCTTCGTCTTCTGTCTTGGCCTCTCTTCTTCTTTCTCTTCTCTCTTCTTCTTCTCAGCAGTCTCTCCATCTTCGTCTTCTATTCTACAGGTCTTCTTCCTGCCTTTATCTTCTTCCTGCCTTTGCTCCTTTTCTTGCAGTCCTTCCTTCTTCCTTCTCTTCTCTACCTTGCTCAACCTCTTCTACTTCTTCTCTTCCTCTTCCTCGCGGCTAAGTCTTTCTTCCTCAACGTTCAGCCTGCCTGCACAAAGAAAAACCTACCCTGCCCCTCTACCCGCGCGTCTCTCACTCTCTCTGAAATTCACTCAAGGCCGCTCTCCCAGAGCCACGGGTATTCAGGTCGGATTTCGCACACAGGACCAGGCTCACCGGCAGGTGGGTGATGCGCGAGGTGTGCTCAGGATGGGTCGGGTCGGATCCTGCCAGCTCCACGAGGTGAAACCGCGGACGAGGCGAGCGTGGGTCAGGTGAGGGACCTCACCCCTGTGCGTTTGGAGGCAACGAGCATATTACACAAAATCAATTTAAAGCATACCTGCACCTCGATCTCGCCGATGTGGGACCATCAGGCCTGCCCCTCTCTCGCACGCGCTGGCAGAACCTTCATGCAATCGCCACAGCTGCAGCCTCTGTTAACGTTGATTACTGGATCAGATGGCTTCGC
This sequence comes from Thalassia testudinum, assembly GCA_037157565.1. NCBI lineage: Eukaryota > Viridiplantae > Streptophyta > Magnoliopsida > Alismatales > Hydrocharitaceae > Thalassia > Thalassia testudinum. Next base: position 64,436,824 of record JAZHRO010000031.1, read on the forward strand.
AGTGCTTGCCCGAATGCGCAGCACCTGAAACCTGGAGCTGCTGATGCCTGGAACTGGCTTGAAGCTTCTTCACCCGTCGTCAATGGCGGCAGGGGCTTCGATACTGTCACATTCAAAACAAGCCTCTCGGCTTAATCAGACCAATTGGGCACCTTTGCCGTGGCACGGCGAAGGTTGTGAGCCATGCGGTAGGCCGTGGGATGGCCTAGGCGTGCGTGCCTAGGTCAACCTATGGCCGAGGGTGTGGGTGTGTTCGGGGGACTGTGGTGGAGGCGTAAAGGGATGGTGGATGGGCGGAGAGTGTTCCTTGTGGTGAGGCAGAGCTTAGGAGACGGTTGGTGAGCCGTGTGGAGGGGCGGAATGGTGGGAGCAGCTCGCCGGAGGTCGGTCGGTGACGTGGAAGATGAGGGTGGTCAGCGATGGTCGAGGGTCAATTAAATGAAATAAAAGGGGGAAAAGAGAGAGGGGAAGATGGAGAACAATTCTAACCTACTTGCAGGGACGAAGGGGGACGAAGAGGCAGACAGCTGTACCTACTTTCGTCGGAGAAGAAGCTGCCCAGTGGAGGAAGAACGGCGACGACGACGGGGCTGAGGCGACGTGCGCGGGTATTGCGCGACGCGGAGGATAATCAGGAAGATAACTCTGCCACTGGTTTTGTGGCAGAGCGAAGAGGGAGGGGAGGGGGGCTCGCCGGAGCTCGCTGGGTACTTTGGCCGGAGAAGAAAAGACGAATTGGAGGTGGAAGTCCGGCCAAGTCAAGCCGAAATTGGGCGACCGAGTTTGGAGGTTCTTTTATTGGCATTGGGCCGTGCTTTCAGAGCGTGGAGGGCACGCCTATGTCTCTGATGGCTCGCCGGAGAAGGAAAGAGGTTAGATACCCAAATCCCTCGTGCGTTCGCACGAGAGATTGGGTTCACACCAGAGATTGTGATTGGCCTTAGATGGAAGGAAATTCCTTAGAGAATCTCCCTTCCATTTCTGGGAGGGGATCTCTGAGGAATCAGAGAGTAATCCCTCTCTAAACCTCGCCGGAGGTTGGTTCTGCCCTAACAATGGCGGCAGGACTTGATTGCAAAGGTGGCGAGGAAATTAGGGGGCTCTCTGCAATGATTTTCAAAAGATAGGTGCCAAATTGTGATTTGGGTGTACTAAATTGCAAAGTAGGTCAAGATGACCTCCCCTTAGGTCCAAATTTTGGTACAAACCTAATTTTGACCTAAGGAATCCAATGGTGAAGTTGGATTTTAGGTTTGACCTCGTTTGTCTAGACATTTTGCGTAAAAACCCAAATTAGGTCACTTAAAGAGCTTGGACCCTAATCTAGGTCAAACTGGGTTCCAAAGGCCAAATTAAGTGTTCTAAACCCTAGAGAATATTTTTCCATGATTTTTAGAGGGTTTACTTGATTTTTATCCTGATCAGAACCGTGTTAAATTGAGCGGGTCTGTTTTAGGGTTACCAAATGTTATTTAATTCCTAAATTGCACATGAACCCATTTCTGATTGACTCAACTCACTTTTTATCTCATTTAGACCATTTGACCTATGTTTTGCCTCTGAGAAATCCCGTTTATGTACTGCAATGGTAAAATTGTAGTTTTAACCTTTATTTCATGTTTTCTTCTCAGAGCACTTATTCCTTCATTTAGGCCTTCTTCTAGGTTATGTAGGAGCTTTTATCTTTTTTATTGGGTCAAAATGAGCTAGTTATGGCTCATGATGAGGCTCTGATCATACCCCCATGCCTAGCTTTTGCTAGTCCCTTAGCAAAATTCCAATGTTTTAACTTCCGTTCTAGACCCAGAGTGTCTGTCACCAATCATGCTAAGTGCTTCTCCTTTTCTTTTGTGATTAGGTAGGAATGCAAACAATAGGCCTAGAGGCACTCAAGTACCAACCAAAATCCGGACCTGACCTGCTTTAGCCTCAGTCCTCTGCAAAGGTTTCAACGGCCCACAAAAACTAACCTAAGGTTTGTTGGACTCCGTGGTTAAAACACCCGTGCTTGAGACATTTGTAGCCTAAGTTCAGTTTGCAGTGCGTTTTTGTAAGAGAGAGATAGAAGATTTATTTGTTTGGAGAGCTTTTCTCTCTCTTTTCTTTTTATTACTAGCTTCGAATTAGCTTCTCAACACGGTCTGTATCGGATTCCTCGTCCCCATCATCAATCCTCAAGGGTCCCTAGCTTTCAAGATTTTGAGATAATCCCGCCCATGGAAACCCCCAGAACCCTGGCTTTCGAGATTTCGAGATAATCCCACCCATGGCATTCCGTGGTCGAATTCAGACCCTGGCGATCGACATTTCGTGATAATGCCGCCCATGGTATCTGAACTAGCAGAGTGCTTGCATGCCCCTAGTAGGATATTTAAATATCCTAAGAGACAAGCACCGAGGAGACGATATGTTACGCATCTTCGAGGGAAATTTCCCGCCTCTCCGCGTTGGGAACTCGTCCAAATCAACTTGTGTTGATTGGCCGCTCGTAATCTAGGTGACTTTTTCAGAACATTAAACGCTTTTGCGTGATTTGGATGTTTATGCGTACTAAACCCGGCTGTGTGTAAATTTAGGGTGCTTAGGTTACCGAATCCCGCAAACCAGAGGTCAGTTAACGAGGCCGAATACTTCCTAAGCCTTAAACCTAATACTTAAGCTTCGCATTTTCCTCAACCTCTTGAGGATTATCCAAATTTTAGTAGATACGCGAATTTTTAAGCTAAAGATTCTAACCCAAGAGGCCTAAGACCAGCATTCCCGCTAATCTCTTGTTATGTCTCTTTAGCACTTTTTTTTTTCTTTTTCTTGATTTAGTCTAGAACTTCAGTTAATTCCTTAATCTTTTACTAATGACTATTTCTTTTTCTCATTTTGTGCTCCTTTTTGTCATTTTACTCTTTTTCTCTTCTCATTATGAATATGTGGCTCACAAAATTTCCTCCCTCCCCATTTTTTTGTTCTTTTTCATAATTTTTCAATTTTTTGTGTTTTTGACATATGTGAATTTTTTGTGAGAATCCTTCTGATTTTTTTCTTGGTTCTATATGTATGCACTTTATCAACCCCCCATGCCTAAGTTTTGCAATGTCCTCATTGTAAACGGAGGGTGTGAAGTAGTGTTGAGGTCAGGGACTTAGGACAGGATACATCGGGTGGGTGAATGGGTCGGAAATGACTGATGCGGATGATTTTAAGTTCTGATACGTGTACCAGAGGTGGGATCAACTGTCTAAGGCTGAACTCAAGGTGCAATGGACACGGAGTACAGACGGATAATCAGACGGGTCTCTATTTTTGGGATGACGGGTTGCCTCCCGTTAGGCGCTAAATTTAATGCCTTCAGCCGAGCGAAAAATGGGGTGGAGAGGGAGTGGTCAAATCAGTGGAGTTTTGGAAAACAAGCACCTTAATTAAGAGCCTGGTTGGTCCAACCAAGTGCTTGTTAAGATCAGTGAGCTGATGATGCAGCCCAAACCCAATAAGTCTGGTGGGTTGATAGATGTAGATGAACAAATGCGGAACCCACCCTATGCAGTGAAGTTCTGATGGATATGGAAGTGAAAACTCGGGTTTAGGCTGAGTCGACTCAGCCTGGTCACTGTAGGGTTTCGAAAAATAGTCAATGTAAGGTGTGGAATCCCTACAAGGGTGATCAAAGAATGATGGCTCTTGATTTTCGGTCTGATCAATGCCCGAAACCCAATATAGATATGGAGTTGAATCATCTGCAAACGGCTCCGTGAGAGGTGAATCGAAATAGAAATTGAGTCCGGTTGCGGGTCGAGGTAGAGAACGGGTTTTGATTGGTTCTGTATATGTGGAGCAGGTGGCTTCAAAGAAGATTGGCTTGTTATAATCAGGAAGCAGATTTTCTCCGATGTTATGATTAGATTCGAAATCGTCAGAGAGTTTGTGAAAATCAAATTTTGAATGAGATTCAAGATCATGAGTTCCACCACAGAATAAATCATATGTTATATACTCAGCAACCTGACTGGGGTCTAGCCTAAATGTTAATTCTGAGCTTAAAAGGGTGTCCTTATCTGGTAGAGGCTCAGGTTCTAAGCTAGTAGGGCAGACCCAATTGAAACCCCGCTCGTCCAACTCCTCGGTTTCTGTGTCATAGATTGGCATGACTTCTGAAAAATCGATTCGTTCCTTTGAGGAGGTTGGCGAGGGATATTCATCAAATCGAGGCCCAAAATCATATTCTTCATTAAAAGATTGATCTTCTTCATATGGGGCCTTGAAATCTTCAAAATATGTTTCAGATCTAGGTTCTAGGCTTAAGATGTGGGTTGAATTACTAGAATCTAAGTCTGAATAACCTTCAAGAGTCACCTTGTCAGAATAAGGGACGGAATTTATACCCTCGAGAGGTTCAGTTCTATTCTCCTTCTTGCAGGAGTTTTGGGATTCTAAAATGGGCTCATCATGGTCTTTTCCTGCATTTGGAGCTTCCCAACCTTCTTCAATATCAGGCACATTATACTCCATCTGGGTTGGGAATCCACAACCATTTTGTGCCTCAAACTCGATATCAGATTTATCCTCGATGTTGTCCCAAGATAGTTCCTCCTCTGTTTGTGGTATATTCAGGTATTTCTGGTCAATAACTTGTTTTACTAATCTCATTATCTCTTCCCGTTTTTCAAGACTATCTTGGTGTTGCTTCCAAAGTCGAGGATTTGTCATACATTGAAGGTATTCAATATTTGCAGTTTTTCTATCTCAATGTATGCAGTAATGATCAAGTCACGGGTTGATCCTTTTGTAGCTTCTGCTAATAGTACTTGGGCACAAGTTATGACAAAGGTTGTGGTTGTTGGGACATCAACCTGAATGTTTCCTACTGTTGTTGAGGTTTCTTTATATTCATAGAATTCCATGGCATCCTCAATCATTTTATCTCTCATGGATCTCTGATATTCAGGTTTCTCGAATGGTAGTCCTAAGTGGTTTGGCTGCATATTTGGATCAGGTGGTGGAATCAAGATGTAGAATCAGAGTTGGAATCAAGATCAATTTATGAAGCGATCAGATCTGAATAACGAGTCCCATTGAAAATGTGTATGTGTGCTCTAAAGAGAAAAGATGAGGGACTGGAGATGTTTTTGACCCAATAAAGACACCCAAAGACGTTTGGATGACTATGGAGGTTCAGGGCAGATGGAGCCCTGGATCAGAAGATCGTCCACCTGAGAATTACCTGGGCAGCCAGAGAGGGAGAGTCCTGCAAAGACCCCTACATGGTAGAGCATCCGCACGGGTTACAGGGTTTCCCCCACCCGTCCTCTCTTGTCACTGAGATTCCAGGTAGACCAGAATGGGGACCTTGACCTCTTAAGTCTACCACTTTTATTTCAAAGGTGCTTTAGGGTTCTCACTTGAACTTTAGATGTTTTGATATTGTGACCTAATTTAGAGGTTGGTTGACCCAAGGGGTCAACTTCACTCGACCTGTCCTATAGATGGCAGAATGATTTTAGGTTTGGAGCCTAGAGATCACCCTGATTCGACTCCCAGGTTATTAGGTCCAGAAATTTTAAGATTCAAGTGATTTTAGAACTCAAGTTTTAGGGTTTGTCTTGTTTAGATCTCTTCAACCAAGGGCTTGGGTAGCACACTGATGCGGGAGGGTTTATTTCCTTTTATGCAGGCATGTGTGACTATCACTCCAAGATCCTACTGTAGAAACCCTAATTTGGTTCTATTTCCAATCCTCTTTTTCTTTTAGAAAAGGTTCTCTTTGGACTTAAAAACAAGAAGTGTGCTGTCCACCGAGATTAAGAGTGTTTTCAATTAGGCACATGAATTTGTGGGATGGCATCTAAAAAAAATCGCTCCAACTTCAAGGACATTTGAAAAATTTTCGCAAAATTAGGAAACGTTTGCCATAAAGATGGTGATTACTATATAACGAAGGCAATTGATTCCTAAATTGATTTTCTTCCTTTTGTCTTTTCAGGATTAGGGGACGGTTTAAGGAAGAAATTACCTGCCCTGGAGTGGTTGACTTGCGGGAGGGATTTTCTCGTGAAATACCTGCAAGATCAAAACAAAGCAAAGTAGGGCAAGTTAGTGTTCAATATGATAAAAAGAATGTAGAGACTAGTGATAAATTGCACGTTGCTCCCCGGCAACGGCGCCAAAATGTTTGTCACACTCGATCGAGTTTTAAAAGAATGTCACGTTGTAATATAGCCGACAAAGCGTTCAAACAAATAAAGAGTTTTTATTACTCAAAAACCGGAGTATCCGAGGTCGAACACAGGGAGCAATTGGAATTTACTACTAAGCTCAAATGTAATTGAACACTCTAATTTACTTAAAACTTTAACTCAAATATAAATGTATGCGGTTAAAGAGTAATTAGGACAAAAGAGTAAAATTGGACGTCTGATCTTGTGATCAGACGTCTTAAAAGTATTTTCCCATTTTCTTTTGATTATTCTTCTTCTTCTAATCTTGCTTTCTTTCTTCTTCTGCAGTCTCTTTTCCTTCTTCGTCTTCTGTTTTTCCCTCTCTTCTTCTTTCTCTTCTCTCTTCTTCTTCTCAGCAGTCTCTCTTTCTTCTTCATCTTCTGTCTTGGCCACTCTTCTTCTTTCTCTTCTCTCTTCTTCTTCTTAGCAGTCTCTCCTTCTTCGTCTTCTGTTCTACAGGTCTTCTTCCTACCTTTATCTTCTTCCTGCCTTTGCTCCTTTTCTTGCAGTCCTTCTTTCTTCCTTCTCTACTCTACCTTGCTCAGCCTCTTCTACTTCTTCTCTTCCTCTTCCTCGTGACAAGGTCTTTCTTCCTCAACGTTCAGCCTGCCTGCACAGAGAAAAATCTACCCTGCCCCTCTACCCGCGCGTCTCTCACTCTCTCTGAAATTCACTCAAGGCCGCTCTCCCAGAGCCACGGGTATTCGGGTCGGATTTCGCACCCGGGACCAGGCGCACCGGCAGGTGGGTGATGCATGAGGTGTGCTCAGGATGGGTTGGGTCGGATCCCACCAGATCCGCGAGGTGAAACCGCGGATGAGGCGAGCGTGGGTCAGGTGAGGGACCTCACCCCTGTGCATTCGGAGGCAACGAGCGTATTACACAAAATCAATTTAAAGCATACCTGCGCCTCGTATCTCGCCGATGTGGGACTATCAGGCCTACCCCGCTCTCGCATGCGCTGGTAGAACCATCGTGCAATCGCCACAGCTGCAGCCTCTGTTAGCATTGATTACTGGATCAGATGGCTTCGCAGTGCTTGCCCAAATGCGCAACACCTGAAACCTGGAGCTGCTGACGCCTGGAACTGGCTTGAAGCTTCTTCACCCATCGTCAATGGCAGCAGGGGCTTCGATACTATCACACTCAAAACAAGCCTCTCAGCTTAATCAGACCAGTTGGGCACCTTCACCGTGGCACGGCGAAGGTGGTGAGCCATGTGGCAGGCCGTGGGATGGCCTAGGCATGCGTGCCTAGGTCAACCTGTGGCCGGGGGTGTGAGTGTGTTCGGGGGACTGTGGTGGAGGTGTAGAGGGATGGTGGATGGGCGGAGAGTGTTCCTTGTGGTGAGGCGGAGCTTAGGAGACGGTTGGCGAGCTGTGTGGAGGGGCGAAATTGTGGGAGCGGCTCACCGGAGGTCGGTCGGTGACGTGGAAGATGAGGGTGGTCAGCGATGGTCGAGGGTCAATTAAATGAAATAAAAGGGGGAAAAGAGAGAGGGGAAGATGGAGAAAAATTCTAACCTACTTACAGGGACGAAGGGGGACGGAGAGGCGGACAGCTGTACCTGCTTTCGCCGGAGAAGAAGCTGCCCAGTGGAGGAAGAACGGCGACAACGATGGGGCTGAGGCGACGTGCACAGGTATTGCGCGACGCGGAGGAGAATCAGGAAGATAACTCTGCCACTAGTTTTGTGGCAGAGCGAAGAGGGAGGGGAGGGGGGCTCGCCGGAGCTCGCTGGGTACTTTGGCCAGAGAAGAAAAGACGAATTGGAGGTGGAAGTCCGGCCAAGTCAAGCTGAAATTGGGCGGCCAGGTTTGGAGGTTCTTTTATAGGCACTGGGCCGTGCTTTCAGAGCGTGGAGGGCACGCCTGTGTCTCTGATGGCTCACCGGAGAAGGAAAGAGGTTAGATACCCAAATCCCTCGTGCGTTCGCATGAGAGATTGGGTTCACACCAGAGATTGTGATTGGCCTTAGATGGAAGGAAATTCCTCAGAGAATCTCCCTTCCATTTCTGGGAGGGGATCTCTGAGGAATCAGAGAGTAATCCCTCTCTAAACCTCGCCGGAGGTTGGTTCTACCCTAACAATGGCGGCAAGACTTGATTGCAAAGGTGGCGAGGAAATTAGGGGGCTCTCTGCAATGATTTTCAAAAGATAGGAGCCAAATTGTGATTTGGGTGTACTAAATTGCAAAGTATGTCAAGATGACCTCCACTTAGGTCCAAATTTTGGTATAAACCTAATTTTGACCTAAGGAATACAATGGTGAAGTTGGATTTTAGTTTTGACATCGTTTGGCTGGATATTTTGCATAAAAACCCAAATTAGGTTAATTGAATGGCTAGGACACTAATCTAGGTCAAACTAGGTTCCAAAGGCCACACTAAGTGTTCTAAGCCATAAGGAGTATTTATCCATGATTTTTAGAGGGTTTACTTGATTTTTATCCTGACCGGAACCTTATTAATTTAAGCGGGTCTGTTTTAGAGTTATCAAATGTCATTTAATTCCTGAATTGCACATAAAGTCATTTCTGATTGACTCAACCCACTTTTTATCTCATTTAGACCATTTGACCTATGTTTTGCCTCTGAGAAAACCCATTTATGCACTGCAATGATAAAATTACAGTTTTACCCTTTAATTCATGTTTTCTTCTCAGAGCATTTATTCCTTCATTTAGGTCTTCTTCTAGGTTATGTAGGAGCTTTTATCTTCTTTATTGGGTCAAAATGAGCTAGTTATGGCTCATGATGAGGCTCTCATCAGTTTGCATATTGCATGCGGGTTTTTATCATACATGTCTGTTGCATGATATCGCGCACACAGTGCAATCACTAGAGTCACACGAGTCTAATTTTTCTACCTCTCCTCTTTGCACCTCTTAGGGCTTTGGTCGTAGATCAATAAGTTTGTCTCACTACTAGAGTCCCAAGGAGCCAGTAGTGAGCTGTCTCGATCCTAGACCTTAGACCTTTGATCATATGCATCCTAGATTAACTAAGGATCTAGGATGCGTATTTTGCATTGATACGCACCTAGATTAACTAAGGATACGCACCTACGTAGACACGATCTTGGATGCGTATTTTGCATTGATACTGTATTTGTTTGCGACAAACTATTTTCTACGTATTCTAGGACTCTTCCTTTCCTTTGAAAAGAAGAAAAACCTCCTTTTCACGCGTTGTTTCTGGGGTCTTGTTTGTCGCTATTTTACCGCAATGGTGTGAGTGTGCCTTTGCACATTCTTTTGGTTTATGCTCAAGTGGCAATCCCTAAAGTCGCCTCCCGTCCCTCCGTTGATAGGTATTCCTAGATCGATTGCATTGAAGCAACCAATTATTTTTCCGTCTGATACATCTGCTTTTTCTGCATTTGATCCTATGGACCAAACACAGAATCGAAATCCCGAGATCCCTTCTTCTTCTAGTCAAGGGGAGATGCCACCTTTTGATATTCATGAGGTGCTCCTGAACCAGAATCTACAAATGCTCAAGCAGAATCGTCAAATCAATCTGTTGACGGCTGCTCTTCAGAATTTGCAGAACCTACAAACCCATCCTCCTCCTCAACCTGAGGCTGGTTTTGATCTCCCTGATTTCCTGAATCCACCTCATCCTAGGCCTCTACTCCGAGACTACTATAATTCGTCCAATGCACAAGTAGAGCCTAATGTTAGGATTCCTGTTGGGGAAAATGACCTAGAATTAAAGTCAAACATTATAGGTCTTATCCCACAATTTCAAGGGTTTGCATTCGAGGATCCATTCCAGCACATCGAAGATCTAAAAAATCTATCACAGACTCTTGGTCCTCAAAATCAAAACCAAGAAATCCTACTCATGAAGATGTTCTCCTTTAGCCTTAATGATAAGGCTGCCTACTGGTACAGAACGATCGTACAACCTATATCTACTTGGAACGATCTAGAATCTGCATTTTTGAAGAAATTCTTCCCTATAAATTGCACCATTGCATTAAGGTGAGTCATAACTACTTATACACAGAATCAAGGAGAACCAATTCATGAAGCATGGGAACGCTTTCATGAATTACAAAGGAAATGCCAACATCACGACATCCCTCGCTGGCAACTCATGCATATCTTTTATTATGGATTACAAGAGGGCATTCACAATATGGTCGATGCCTCTTGTGGAGGGAACCTTCTGAATTGCGACGCAGAATCCACCTCAAAATTATTTGGAGGGATGGCGGAAAACTCAATCAATAACGCATCAATGTCGCAATTCATGCGAGGAAACCCGCATCAAAATTCGCATCCAAACTCGCATCAGAAGGGCATTCGAGAGATCGGGAATCCGTCTAGTTCTAAGGATTTAGAGATTATTGCAGAAAAATTGGACAAAGTTGATATCGTAGCGAAGCATCTCGATGAGGTCAGGAACACTATGAGGACTCTTACACATCTGATCGCTACGCATAATCCTATGCGTACACCTCTTTTGCAAATTCCCACGAGAGGGAATTTGTGAATAATCTAGATTCTAGTGATCCATCTTCCTTGGGTTTTCTATCTACTCCTATACCAACCCAAGGAGGGACCTTTGTCCCACAATCTTTCCCACCTCTTTCCCAACTTCCTATTTTTGCAGAAAACACGCCATATCCTTATGATTTGAATGCCATCCAGGGACTTACACCGAGATCGAACCCATATTCGAATACCTATAATCATGGATGGCATAATCACCCTAATTTCTCTTGGTCTAACCATTCACAAAGACCATCATATTTGACTCAGACCAGGCAAAACCCGCCTAAGTTGCCGTTTCAGCAACCAAACACGAGACTATTTCACGCGGGTTCGCAAAACTATGCAGGGCCAAATAGAGACTCGCAGCTCGATCAGATTTTGCGAGCTGTGAATGAGAGCCAGCGACAGAATGCTGAAGCTCTTGCTAAAGTCCAACGACAATGTTCGACAGAATTGGCTGACCTTAGGGACCAAATCACGCAGTTAATTGAGTCTCGTCAACTAGGAGCCCTTCCATCCCAGCCAGTTCCAAACCCTAGGAATATCCAGTAGAGATTTCACCTAGGAGGTCAAAATCCAAATTAGGGACAAGTCCACTTCCTTAACCAAATACCATTGAATCAGAATCCAAATTGGAATCCACCCTCTACACCTCCCGACTATGAATATCTAAATCAGCAGCAACCTTTTTCGACTCAATGCGACCAGCCTTTACTCTCTAATCTGTCTTTCCAGAATCAAGCATCTACATCTTCACCAACTTCTTCTTCACATGCGGGTATTAACTCAGTTACAATCCGCCGTGGGACTTCCACTAGGGATCTAGTAGATCCATGAAACCTATCCCAAGACCTTAGTACATCTAAAACTGCTCCTGTCTCTACACCTATAAGAGGTGATGCACCCAATCCCGCGAATCCCACTAATTCGTGAGATCAGGGTAATACCTCAGTAGAGAAGGAAATCCAAGTCCCATTCCCAGAAGCTTTAAAGAAGTTTAGGAAACAAAAATAACTTGTTACTTTAGATGAAGACTTGATTAAAATTTTTGAACAAGTACATATTAACATCCCACTCCTAGATGCTATCAAGCACATTCTGACTTATGTGAGATTTCTCAAGGAGTTGTATACTCCTAAGCGTAAGCTGAGGAAAGGAAGCATTGTAGTACTCTTTGAGAAAGTGAGCTCTATTATTTCAAGTACGCTTCCTTTGAAAAAGAAAGACCTAGGTTCTACATTTATTTCCTGTATAATTGGGGACCAGTGCTTTGATAGAGCCCTCCTAGATTTAGGAGCATCCATCAATCTCATTCCTTTTTCTTTAGTAGAACATTTCCAAATAGAAAATCTTAAGTCTACCAATATGACATTATAATTAGCTGATAGATACATTAAGTCACCTAAAAGAATGTTGGAGGATATAATTGTAAGAGTTCGAGACTTTTATTTTCCTGTGGATTTTATTGTACTTAATATGGAAGTACCCGAACACATTAGAGATACCCCGATTATTCTAGGGAGACCCTTTTTGGCTATACTACAAAGGCCAACATAGATTGTGAATCTATAAAGATTGAGTTAAAATTTGGGGAGAAGACAATTAAATTGGACATATTTAGAGCTTCTTGAGGATTAGATTGCAAATGGATTGAGGAGATTAGATCTACTTATGTTCTTAAGGATGACCCCAGTTCTTTAGAACTAGAAAACACGTCTTTTGATATCCTGTACCCTCAAGACGAAAACCCGCTATCAAAATCTACGGTCAATCCTGAATCTAAATCATATGATTCATTTCAACCACTTTTTGCAATCAAAAATCCCATCCCAAATTCTGCTGATTTGACTCCTGTTATAGAATTAAAGCCATTGTCTGATACTCTTAAATACATTTATCTCGAACCTGATCAAACATATCCTGTAATCATTAATTCCCATCTATCTGATCACAAGAATCAAATTGATTGAGGTTTTACGAGATCATAAGAAGGCAATTAGGTGGACTCTACATGACCTTACTGGGATTAGCCCCAATTACTGTACTCATTGCTTCTATATAGAAGATGGGGCACGACCTTCAAGAGAAGCTTAAAGACATCTAAATCAGAATCTAAAGGTGATCATAAAAAAAGAAATAGTTAAATGGCTAGATGCTGACATTATATATCCTATATCCGTTAGCCCTGGCGTGAGTCCAATTCAAGTGAAACTTAAAAAGGCAGGACTTACCATAATCAAGATCGAATCTGGAGAAACCATTCCCACACGAGCTACGAATTCGTGGCAGGTTTGCATCGACTATCGTAAACTCAACACGGTTACAAAGAAGGATCATTTTCCGTTGCCATTCATTAATCAGATCCTTGAGAGACTAGTTGGTAACAGGTTCTTCTACTTCTTAGATGGTTACTCTGGATATAATCAGGTTGCAATCCATTTGAAGATCAAGAGAAAATGACTTTCACCTGCCCCTTCAGAAACTTTGCTTTCCGAAGAATGCCATTTGGGCATTGCAATGCACCTGCAACTTTTTAGCATTGCATGTTAGCCACTTTTTATCGAGATGGTAGGTGAATATATGGAGGTTTTTATGAATGATATTTCAGTCTTCAGGGAAACATTTGATATTCGTCTGGATAATTTGTCGAAGATTCTCAAAAGATGTATTGAAGTGAATCTTGTCCTCAGTTGGGAGAAGAGCCATTTTATGATTCCAGAGGGCATTGTACTTGGACATCTCATATCTAAGCGAGGTATCCAAGTAGATCAAGCCAAGATCAATCAAGTCTCAAATCTTCCAATTCCTAACTCGATCAAGGGCATCCGATCTTTTCTCGGGCATGTTGGTTTTTACAGAAGATTCATTCTCGTCTTTTCAAAAATTGCCTGACCATTCACAAACCTCCTTACAAAGGATACGACTTTTGAGATGAATGAGGAGTGTATATCTGCATTTGAGACATTGAGAGACAGAGTTACACAAGCTCCTATCCTGCAACCTCCCAATTGGAATTTACCATTCGAAATCATGTGCGACGCTGATTATGCAATTGGAGCTGTTTTTGGAAAGAAAATCGAGAAAAATCCTGTAGTGATTTACTACGATAGTAAAACTTTGAATGAAGCACAAAGGAATTATATGGTTACTACGAAGGAATTACTAGTGATAGTATTTCGATTAGAAAAGTTCAGATCATACATCTTTGGATATCGAATTATTGTGTACTCTGATCACTCAGCAATCAACCATCTTCTTTCTAAAAAGGACACGAAGCCTAGGTTGATCAGATGGATCTTGCTTTTACAAGAATTTGACCTAGAAATTCGTGATTAGGTGAGATGACAGAATGTCATTGCCGACCATCTTTCCCGCCTTCCTTTTGAGAATATCGAATCATCTCCACCAATCATAGAACACTTCCCTAATGAACATCTCTTAACTATATCATCTGATCTTCCTTGGTATGCGGACATCGTCAATTATTTGGTTATACATCAATTCCCTTATGACTGGGATGGGGATCGCAAATCACGACTCAGATTAGAAGCCAAATACTATTTCTGGGAAGATCCGTATCTTTTTCGACTCTGCAATGATCAAATCATCAGCAGTGGTGTTTCCTCTTCTGAGATTGATTCTATTCTATCCTTTTGTCATGACCATGCTTGTGGTGGTCATTTCTCTGGTCATAAGTGATAACACTACATCTTACAAGGATAATTCTGCCAAAAGGGGCCAGCCTTAAGGGTAATGTGCACAAATAACACATCATAAATGGGCATGGGAGAATGACATGTATCGCACTTTGTGATTGCTTATTAAATAGTATTGATGGCCATTTCTATAAGCTCATGTCAAAATAGGCCTTGGACAAGCAATCAGAGCACATGAATGGATCCAGAGCGACGATCGGAGTCCAACAGACTCGAAATCGGCCAAATCTGACATCTGAAGCTCCCATAAATGACCCAAGAAGTTCTGACCATTGATCTGATGATCAACGGTCATGAGATGGCCACGTAGCAGCATCAAGAGAGTCCCCGCCCGCCACACGATGTAGCCCCATAACGAAGATCTAACCGCAGCCGTCTGATCTTCATCGAACGGCTGACGAATGGCGAAGGAGCGCAACCATCCGTGCCCGCAGCGCAACGGTCGCGCCCCTGCCCCTGCATGAAGCGATCACTGGTTCGAATCGTCCGCCACACCTCATCAGCTGATTTCACCCTCAAGCTAAAATTCAGCCGCTCGATGACCATCGAGCTGCCTCGATAGTGCTACGTGGTGCACCCGCAGACGTCGATCCTCCACGCGTGCGCCTACGCCAGTCAACGATGCCCGCGCTCATGCACGCTTGAGGCACGATCCAAGCGTGCCCTTGCAAAGATGTGAGCCATCCAATCCGCAATCGGATGGCCCACAGTGCGCTCGCACGGATCGCGCATGAAGAAGCGTGAGCGCACGCGTGAGACCACTGGGAAGGAGGCTTCACCTTCGCTTTTAGCATGGGTTTAGCGACGTCCCGGATGTCGTTAAAGCCCATACTTAAAATAGAAACCTCTTCTTCCTATATAAACCCCTCCCAACCACCCATGTAAAGCATTCAATTCACCTTACAAGTGTTGTAACACCCTCCTAGCCCCCTTTAGCCTCTCTTGTAGTCAACGGAGTTGACGAGCCACCGTCGAAGACTCCTTCCACCGCCGCAGCCGCCTCACCGTCTCCCCTCTCTCTCTCTCTTTCTTTCCCTTTAATCTAGCTTTACTTCCTTTTTATTCAATCATTTAGCTACTGTTGTATTTGTAAAACTTGATTTGCATGTTTAATATAGTGTTGATGTTGTTCTCCATCTTGCTTTGAGTAATTGCTATGATTTAAAAGACTCTAACCCTACTCTCTCTCTCTCTCTTTCTCTCTCTCAGTCTTTTTTCTACCACGTCTTCTCGCAAGCAAAAACTCGTTATCTCCGTGACATTAAGGGACAAAGAAAATCCAATTTTTACTCCTCCCTGTGATCGACACTTGGACTCACGTCCGTTTCTTCTTTTAAAATCAACATTGCGAGCACGAACTATAACGATCCTTTTAAACAAACACATCTCTCTCACGTCAGTTTTTGGCGCCGTTGCCGGGGAGGCAACGGATTTATTTTGTCACTTCCATTTTACATCCATGCTCACATCATCTAATGCCTTTTCTCCTTTTACTTGATGGTTGCAGGAACTCGGCACTTGGATGGCGAAGCAATGCAACTCGTGACGGTAGAGATGGAGTAAGCGCAACAAGGACTGATTGTGAGTAATTCTTCACCCGTGGTTATTTGCTTGCCTTAAAAAAAATCTTAAAAAAATTGTAAAATCGAAAAAAAAATTGGCGTGGTACATGATTGCTTGATCCACATCCTCAACACGTCACCCAACAAAAAAAATATACACTCTAACATTGTTAATGACCTAACCTTTTTGGAGTTCTCTTCTTTCTTTTTAAGTGGTGTTTGCGAAGCCACCGTGAATTGACATGGGTCGCACCACTCAACCCTAAAATCAACTCATCTGATAGAAGTTGCATGAACACTAGGATGAGCACTTTAGGGTTTTAAAGCCTCTTCACATCAAAGGAAATCTACTCTCACCAATTGTGCAAAACTTGGCGTGCCCACTTGAAACTTGTCTGAAAACATTAAGACACATCAACCCTAAAAGACACAAAAGTAAGGCAAACATTAAAAGATACCACATCTTAAATCCTTGCTTGAAAACCATGTTTTGATAGGAGCACACACACCGGAATTGGAAAACTAAGAGGCACCACCCTAATCAACACCTCATCACATAACCCAAGCACAAGCACTGTCCTAGCCCCATTAAAAAAAAATAGACATGCCCTAGGCAGGACTGGGTTAAGTCTCAAGAGGCATGGTTTTGTTCATTGGGCACTTGGCTTTCATTCCCTTAGTAGAATCTCGTGACTAGGCTACGGGGTAGTGTCAAACGACAGCAGTTGTGGGGTCTATGGAGCCGGCGGTGTAAGCCAAAGGAAGAACCTTCCCTACAATCCCCTTGTAATCAACCTGGCCAGATTAGCATTGGGAAGGGAAGTCCAGTGCATACGGACTTGATCGCCCCTTTGGAGATTTCTAGGTCCCCTAAGGAATACACTATAAGGACTAAGCATGTTTGCTTGATTGTACACACACACTCCTCGCATCTGTCGCTCTCCGCATCCCCTTCTATTCTTCTCTAGTGTATGCATGGGAGATGATCACTTCATCTCGAGTTGTTTGTTTTGGGACGGGAATCCAGTTGACCAGATTTTGCTAGAGACATGCCTGAACCTAGAGTAGATGAGGTTGAGGACCAACCCCCACCATACACAATGGCCATCATCCAAGCCCAGATCAATGCAAACCACCGGCTTCAGCAGCAATAGATCCACACTATCATGCAAGCCATACACCAGTTGCAGAACCCACAGGGGCAACCACCACTACCTTTCCAGAACCCACAAGGACAACCACCACTTGATCCACCACCATTCCAGGACCAACCTAGGCCCCTCCGCGATTTCTACAATCCTTCCGCTATTCGAATCGAGCCACACCTTAGGATCCTCGAAGGGGGAGATGATTTTGAGCTGAAACCAACTGTCCTGAGTCTGATTCAAAGCCACTTGCATGGAAGCTCAAATGAGGACCCCTTCCAACACCTAGAGGATCTTGACCAGATCGCCTGGACTGTGAAGCCTAGGAACATTAGCCTTGACATTGTTTTGATAAAGATGTTCCCCTTCTCGCTGAGAGACAAAGCATCCCACTGGCTTAGAACCCTAGGTAGACCCATCACCATCTGGGAAGAATTGAGAGATGCATTCTTAAAGAAATTCTTCCCTATAGGAAAAACCAATGCCCTCAGAAGAGCCATTACTACCTTTACACTCCAAGGCGGGGAACAGTTCCATGAGGCATGGGAAAGATTTAATGAACTATTGAGGAAATGCCCACACCACGAAGCACCAAGGTGGAAATTGGCCCAGATCTTCTACCACGGTCTGGACAGCAACCTACAGAACTTCGTCGATGCCTCATGCAGGGGGAACTTCCTAAACAAAGACGAGGAGAGCGCATTTGAGCTCTTTGAGTCTATGAGAGAAAATTTACTCAACAATGCCTCCATGACCCAATTTAGCTGATCCAGTCAACCCCGTGGTGGGATTTATGAAGTACAATGGGATGGTTGACATGGATATCATTGCTAAGAAATTGGATCGAGTGGAATTGGTGGATAAAAAGATAGATGAGCTATTGAACCAAACCAAGAACCCGTTACAAACCTTCTCCCTAGCAAAAGGAGCTCACAATGTTGACCTGATCCAGCCCCTAAGCCAAATGAACCTGGAACAACCCCTGACCACGTTCCAGGGAGGCACTTTTGCTCCCTCAACCCTTGATTACTCTCTTCCCTCCCCCTCGACATCTGCTATCTTTGAAGATGTACAGGCTATCCAAGGTTATTCCAAACCTGACCCATTCTTCAATACTTACAACATCGATAGGTGGAATCACCCAAACTTTGCTTGGACAAACCAAAAATTGCCTCAATTTCATAACCAACTCAGGCCAAACCAACAGCCAAACCTGCCCCCTATCTGCATGGACCACCAGTTAGACCCCCATATAATCCGAATAGGGTGGCCCCTCCCCCACAAAACCAAATGGACACCCTGATAAAAATGATGGCTGAAATGAACCAAAAACACCAGAAGGAAATGGCTTTAGTAAAGGGACAGTTAAGCCAGCTGTTGAACTGTAAACAACAAGGATCCCTACCCTCCCAGCCACAACCGAACCCGCGAAACATGATTAACAGAGGCCCCAATTCGTAAGGGTTCCAAGGCAATCCTAGGTAGGCTCACATGGTCCAGCCAGCCTCACAAACAACCCCTGGGTTTGGTGATTCTTCGTCCTCGTCTTCTCAAGGATCAACCCATGGTCCCAATGCCTCTGCAAATACGGTAACCTTGAGAAGCGACACCAGAACCTAGGATCCCAAATGGCTGACTCTTCCTGAGACTTCACCTTCTGAAACACCCAACTCAGAAGAGGCACAGGAAAAACCCAAGGACCCAGAAATAGATCCTATCCACATTCAGACACCATATCCCGAGGCCTTGGAGACAATCAAGAAGAAGAAAGGTGTTGTGGAAACTGAGGAGATTTTGGAGATCTTTAAGTAGGTTCACATTAATATTCCACTCCTCAAAACCGTCAAGCACATTCTGGCTTACACCAAGTTCCTAAAGGATGCCTGTACACCAAGACGTAAGCCAAGACCTCAAGCACCTAGGAAGGTTGTGCTCTCAGAGCAAGCAAGTTCCGTAATATCAAGCAACCTTCCGCTCAAGCAAACTGACCTAGGAGCACCCCTAATATCCTACAATATCAAGGGCATGACATTTGATAGAGGGCTCCTGGACTTAGGTGCTTCCATCAATCTGATTCCAACAACCCTGTACCACCAATTTGGATTCAGAGAGTTGACACCCACACCTGTTACCATCCAATTGGTTGATAGATCTATGAAAACCCCAAAGGGGGTTGTCGAGGATGTAATTATGCCGGTCAAGGACTTCTATTTTCCGGTCAACTTTTTGGTGCTCAACATGGAAGTCCCTGAACAACTACAGAACACACCCATCATCCTAGGCAGACCCTTCTTAGCTATGGCTAAGGCAAACATCGATTGTGACACAGGATGCATGGAAATCGCCTTCGGAGACAAGAAAATGCAGTTGGATATCTTCCGGGCGACCAAGTCTTTTGATTGCGACTGTATCGAGGAACACGATCCCGTGGAACCTTTGGTCAAGAAATGCCTCACCCTTAGTTCTGTCTCGGACTACCAATCCTATAACAACTGTTCTGACCCATCACCATCTATGCCCATGGACCTCTGTAGGGCTGATTACCATCAACAAGCACCATTCGAGGAAATTAATGTTGATCAACTCCTGCCTTTCCCCTTTCTATCAAACATTGTGCCACCCACACCTGAACTGAAGCCGCGACCCAAGAATCTCAAGTATGTCTTCTTGGGACCTGACCAAACCTTCCCTGTAATTATCAATGCCAACCTAACTAGGGATCAGGAACTTAAATTGACAACAACCCTATCAGAACACAGGGCTGCCATTGGCTAGACTATTTCAGATTTAAGAGGAATTAGCCCCACCTATTGTACCCACAAGATCTACCTAGAAGATGGGGCACGACCCTCCCATCAGATGCAGAGACGGTTAAACCCAAATATGCGGGAGGTCGTCAAAAAAGAAATTATAAAATGGCTTGACGTTGACATCATCTATCCCATCTCCGATAGCCCCTGGGTGAGCCCCACTCAAGTGGTTTAAAAGAAAGCCGAGCTCACTGTTGTCACCAATGAACATGGGGAATCCATCCCCACCTGCACCACCACTGCATGGCAGGTGTGTATTGATTATAGGAAACTCAATGAAGCAACCAAGAAAGATCATTTCCCCTTGCCATTCATCCACCAGATTCTTGAAAGATTGGTAGGGCAAAAGTATTTTTGCTTCCTGGATGGATATTCAAGATATAACCAAGTCGTAATTGCTCCTGAAGATCAAAAGAAGACCACATTCACTTGCCCGTACGGCATGTTTGCATTCGATCATATGCTGTTCGGGTTATGCAACGCACCCGCTACCTTTCAGTGTTGTATGCTAGCCATTTTTTCAGAAATGGTGGGTGAATACTTGGAGGTCTTTATGGATGATTTCTTTATATTTGGGAATTCATTCGACCACTGTTTGAGCAACTTAGAGAAAATCCTGAAACGATGTATCAAGGTTAATTTGCTGTTAAGTTGGGAAAAGAGCCATTTCATGGTTCAAGAAGGAATCGCCCTCGGTCACATCGTAGCACATAGGGGCAATGAGGTGGATTAGGCTAAAGTTGATTTGATTTCCAAACTTCCTTCGCCTAGCTCGGTCCGGCAGATCCGTTCATTCCTTGGAAATGTTGGCTTCTACCGAAGGTTCATCAAAGACTTTTCCAAGCTTTCCAAACCCTTAACTGACCTTCTGGTTAATGATGCCATATTCCACATGACCTCTAATTGCATCCAGGCTTACCACACCCTTAGGGACTTAGTCTCCACTACACCTGTACTTCAGCCCCTGGATTGGTCCCAAGACTTTGAGATCATGTGTGTTACATCAGATTTTGCCATAGGCGTCGTCCTAAGACAAAGACAAGACAAGAAACCCTTGGTGATCTATTACGCGAGCAAGACGTTGGACGAGGCCCAATGAAATTATACGGTCATAGAGAAAGAACTGCTCGCTGTAGCTTTTGGACTTGAAAAGCTCCGATCTTACCTCCTGGGATCCCACGTGACCATCTATACGGAGCATTTAGCCATCCAGCATCTATTGGCTAAAAAGGATGTGAAGCCCAGGCTCATCAGACGGATCCTGCTCTTGCAAGAATTTGACCTAGAAATCCGCGACAAAGCCGTATCAAAGAATGTGGTGGCTGACCACCTATCCAGACTCCACCCAGACCACATTGGGCCCTCCTTGCCTTTATCTGACACCTTTCCTGATGAGCACATTCTAGTTGTGCAAGATAGGAAACTACCTTGGTATGCTGACTATGTCAACTACCTGGTTGTAGGACAGACCCCACATAGCTAGTCCAGACAGCAACGAGACAAGTTCTTGGCTGAGGCCAAGCACTATTTCTGGGACGATCTCATGCTATTTCGCCTCTGTGTCGACCAGATCATCAGGAGGTGTATCCTGAGGATGAAGTTCAGAGTGTGCTATCTTTTTGTCACGACCAAGCTTGTGGTGGCCACTTCTCAGGAACGAAAATGGCTGCAAAGGTTCTACAATCCGGATTTTACTGGCCTTCCTTATTTAAGGATGCACACAATTTTGCTAAGACTTGCTCTCGCTGCTAGACTCTAGGGACCATGAACAGAAAAGACATGATGCCCCTCCAGCCCATTTTGATTGTCGAGATCTTCGACATTTGGGGTATTGATTTTATGGGGCCCTTCCCACCATCCAACATCTTTAAGTACATCTTAGTCTCTATAGACTGTCTCCAAATGGATTGAAGCCGTCGCCACCCACTGATGCGATCATAAGGCTGTCATGGACTTTGTTAAGTAGAACATCTATTCCTGGTTTGGAATACCAAAGGCCATGATCAGTGATGGTGGAAGTCATTTTATCCACACCCAATTCCGTGCCCTACTCAGAAAATACGAGGTTAACCACTGCATTGCTACCCCGTATCATCCGCAAACAAATGGACAGACCAAGGTCTCAAACAGGCAAATCATGAATATTCTATAGAAGACTGTGAGACCTAACAGGAAGGATTGGTCTGCATGACTGGATGATGCCCTGTGAGCATACCAGATCGCTTTCAAGACCCTGATAGGCATGTAGCCTTATCACCTGGTCTTTGGCAAAGCTTAACGCCTTCCTGTCAAGTTGGAACACCGGGCTTACTGGGCTGTTAAGCAGTGTAACATGGATTCATAGTTAGCCGATGCGTAGAGGACGCTCCAACTCTCCGAGCTCGAGGAAATTCGTTGGGATGCTTTTGAGAATAATCGGCTATACAAGGAGAAAATGAAAGTCGTCCATGACCGACTCATCCATAGAAAAACCTTCGGGCTGAATCTGCAAGTTTGGCTTTTTGATGCCCATCTAAAACTCTTTCCAAGGAAGCTCAGGTCCAAGTAGACAGGACCATTTAGAGTGGTCAAGCCCTACTCCAATGAGGCGGTTGAAATCGCAGATCCGAATACTGGGCACATCTTCACAGTTAATGGCCAGAGATTGAAACACTTCCTCGCCCAGGTTTCCCCAAAGGAGGTTGTCATCCTCATTAAGGGATGACATGAAGCACCGCCAAGCTAGAGGCATTAAACTCAGCGCTTCCTGGGAGGCAACCCAGAAGATTCAGACCGATCTGGTATTTTACTTCACTCAGGTAATATCTTTTTGACCCCTGTTGCATCCATGTATTTGTCAATGAGGACATTGTCCAACTTAAGCATGGGGGGTGGTAAATTGCAAGATTCTGATATCATTTAATCGGTCTGAATATAAATAAATAAATAAATGAAAAAAAAATTGAATTTTGGAAGAAAAACTTAGGCATTAGAAATTGTCAATAGTGGAAAATAATACAAAAAGAACCTGAACACTTAGACTTTCCAGGCCTTCAGGCTGAATCAGCCTTGGTGTCCATTAAAATATGGATTTAGCTTCAAATCCTTGCAACCTTAATCTATTCTAATCCACCAACTAAATAAGGTGATAAGTATACGACTTATCAACTCGCCCTCTAACTTAGAAGGACTTTTAGTCTAAGCATCTACACACATTTTTGCACAGACTCACTCCTCGGAGATTCTGATAGAAATTAGGTAGCTAATGAACTTTCTAGGGTGGTATGGCTGGCAAGTTGTCGTGGGTAACAGCCCATTGGCAGGTTGTCCATAACCCAGCCACAGGACCACCTTCTTTTTATTGCCTCTAGGTAAATTTGAGATCAGGGAAGACACCTACTAAATAAATAAATAAATAAAAAGAACAAAAAAAAAGAACAAAATAAGCCACACTTCACCGCACGAGTATAGCTAGCAAGTGATCGTGGGTAACAGACCATTGGTCGGTTGTCCAGAACCCAGCTCATTAAATGCACAAAAGGACCCAAAACACATAAGGAAGAAGTAGGGAAGCAGAACAAGTCGGGGAGATATACACTGGAAAAATCTTTGTGTTGACCCCAAGTAAAACAAATGTAGGGAGAAAGTTACTGATCGAACAAATACACCTTCAAGCAAAACACTTCCTTTCCCAGTCACCTAGGGGCATAGAAATCTGAGGTCTGTCTAAATTACCGTTGAGTGAGTCTATCACGATCTTCATAGCGAGATGCTTAGCACTTAGAGTTTTTTCCGAGTTTTGGGTGGGTTGGGTAGCCGTAAAAAGTTACCAACACACTGTTAACTCCAAAAATCTAAAAATGAGAAAAGATGAAAAAAAAATGCATATATATATATTCCTTAAAGTAAGGATTCAGGTGATTCATATTTTAGCAGACACTCGGGTGCTGTTTAGTCTCTGTAGATCAGGATCTTAGTATATTTCCTCCTATTGACAAGTAACAAAATGTCTGAGTAATTACTTCTTGAATTTCGACTGAAAATAATGGCTACAATGAACCTTGCTAAGGACTAGCAAGATGTAAGCATGGGGGTATGATAACACTACATCTTACAAGGATAATTCTGCCAGAAGGGGTCAGCCTTAAGGGTAATGTGCACAAATAACACAACATAAATGGGCATGGGAGAATGACATGCATTGCACACTGAGATTGCTTATTAAACAGTATTGATGGCCACTTCTATAAGTTCATGTTAAAACAGGCCTCAGATAAGCAATCAGACCACACGAATGGATCCAGAGTGACAAATGGAGTCCAACGAACTCGAAATCGACCAAATCCGACATCTGGAGCTCCCACAAATGACCCAAGAAGTTCTGACCATTGATCTGATAATCAACGATCGAGCGATGGCCATGTGGCATGGAAACGGCGAATTACGGTGCTGCTTTGTGTTTATTATAGTACAGTCATTATAGTATAAGACAAGACAGCTACGGTTGTCATTCCAATAGATTTTTTTTTTAACTCGAAAATAGTTTTCCCGAGGTCGAACTCAGGGAGCTACTGGAATTCGAGAAGTACAAAGTTTCTCTATTGGATTACAAAAATAAGAGAGAGAGAGAGAGAGAGAGAATTTTTTGTCTGTGCCTTCTTCTTTCTTATTTTTGTGCTTTCTGTCTTCTTCCCTCTTCTCTCTTCTTCTTCTTCTTCCTGGCTATTCGTCTTCTTCTTCTGCTTGTCCTGTCTTCTTCTTTCTTCTCTTTTCTTCCTATTTCTTTCTTTCTCTTTCTTTTGATTTCGTTTTCTCTGGCGGCCAAGTCTTCTTCTTCTGCTCGTCCTATCTTCTTCTCTTCTCTTCAGCTGCAGAGTCTTCTTCTTTTCTTCTTCCTTCTTCTCTGCTTTATCTCCTCTGGCCGCTGCTCAACCGTCGTCTGATGTAGTGGTCAAACGACTTAACTGCAGGTCTGCTACAGTGCTTCCCTTCTTCTCCTTCCTTTATTCCATCGCCGCTTCTTCTTCTTCTGCTCCTGCACACTCACACAACTGGTCAGAGCAAAACCTACCCCTACCATCCCCGCGTCTCTCTTTTTCTCAGATTTCTCTCATAGGATCGCTCTCCCAGAGCCGGGTATTCGGGTACGGGTATCGCACCAGGGACCAGGCCCACCGGCGTGTGTGGTGGGTGAGGTGTGCGCAGTGTCAGGTATTCGGATCCTGCCCAGACCCGCAGGACGTGAGCACGGGCGAGGGTGAGCGCGTGGCATGCACGTGCTTGAGGGACCTGACCCCTGTGTTCAAAGGCGAATAGCCTCGAACACTTTTACAATTTATGTGCAGGCACTGAGCCACGCACTTCCGAGGTGGGACTAAAGTCCCACCTCCCGACTGGCGTCCGCAGGCGAGGAGGCTGGAGGCAATTGCAGCAACTCACGAGGGGTTTACCTCAGCTGCAGAATTGGGAGTCTTCTCAGAGACACTCTGCGCGACCTGGGACCAGCGCCTGGGCAAGGTTGAAGCTGCAGCTGCAGGTGAAGCAACTTCACCTACCCAGCAATGGCGGCGACGGGGGCCTGACCTGAAAGCAGGAATACGGCCTCTCGGCCCAGTCAGAAGATGTAGGGAGCTTCCCTGGAGTACGGCAAAGCCAGTGCGGGTGGTGGCGAGGCGGTGTATGGCGGCAGCCCTAGGTCGGACTGTAGTGGGAAAAATGGGTTTGTTCGGGGGATCGTTGTGGAGGTGTGGAATGGCAGTGGAGGGGCGGAGAGCGTTCAGTGTGATGAGGCGAAGCTTGTGGGATGGTCGGTGAGCTGTGTGGAGCTGCGGATCGACGGGGGCAACTCGTCGGAGGGTGGCCGGAGACGGGGAAGGTGATGGTGGTCAGGGTCAGTCGAGGGTCGATTTAAATGAAATAATGTGGGGAAAAGAAAGAGGGGAAGATTGGGAGTAATTGTAACCTACTTGCCGGGACAAAGGGGGCCCGAGAGGCGGGAAACCGTACCGACTGTCATCGGAGAAGAAACACCCAGAGGGAGAGAGCGGCGCTGAGGAAGAGGGTAGGGAGGCACGCGCTTGGTGCAGCGTGGCACAGGGAGATCAGGTGCAGGTGACTCTGCTACTGGTATTGCAACTGAGCGACGAGAAGGAGGAGGAGGAGCCACCGGAGCTGGTGGGTTCCTGTCGGAGTGGAGAGAGAGGAAGGGTTGAGGGATTCTCCTTCAAGGCCGAGCTGGGAGAAACGGCTGGCGACGCTGATCTTTATAAAGGCGGTGGTGGAGGGGCGGACGTACGCTGGCGACGTGCGTCCCTCGTCGGAGTATGGTCGGAGACGAGACCCATACCTTCCGCGCGTTTGCACGGAAGGTGTGGGCGTCGTCAGGTGGCATGGCCGAGTCCTTGCTATAGCAGACATCGTAGGGAACTCCGCGTTCTCTTGGCAGGACGCCCCCTCACCCTGCGCGGCGCCATGCTCCGTTCAAAGTCGCCGAAGCATGGTGCTACGCAGAGACTTACAAGAGGGACCAAAATGCAAAGAATGAAGATGAAATTAGGGGCGAAAATGCAAGGGTTTCGAAAGTTGAGGGTCAAAAAGTAAATGATGAGGACCAAATTGCAAAGTCGGTCAATGAGGTCTCTTCTTAGGCTCAAGTTTTTATACATGACTAAGTTTGACCTAAGGATTTTAATGGTGAATTTTGTTTCTAGGTCATACCATGTTTGACTGGCCAATTTATGTAAAAACCCAAATTAAATCATTAATTGGGCATGGTTCTCAATGTAGGTCAAAATGGGTTTCTAAGGTCAAATTGAAGGTTATAAATCCTAGAGATTATTTTTATATGAATTTTAGAGGGTTTAGTTGATTTTTACCCTACCTCGAACCACGTGAATTGAAGTGGGTTTGTTTTAGGGTTACAGAATGTCATTTAATTCCCTGGAGTTACTGTAGCCCTTGTTGGATTAGATCATCCCACTTTCCTTCTTATTAGGTTAGTTTGACCTGTGTTTGGACCCTGAGTTACCCTGTTTGCAGATTGTGTTGGTGAAATTGCATTTTTACCCCTTATGACTTATTTTTTTCTTAAACTCAGAATTCACTGAGTTAAGCCTTTCTTTGAGTTATGTAGGAGCTTTTTCTTGCATACCTAGGTTAGATTGTGCTAGTTAGGGTTCGTGATGAGGTTCTCATCATACCCCCATGCCTAACTTTTGCTAGTCCCTTAGCAAAAACTTAAGGTTTCAACCTTGTTCTAGACCTTGAAGTTCTTAATGGTTTCAGATAAGTGCTTTTGTCATTTGAACCTAGATTAAGTCAGAATGCTGACCATAGGCCTAAAAGGTACTCTAGTACCAACCAAGATCCAGATCTGTCTAGCCTCAGCCTCAGTCCTTAGCAAAGGTTTTTAAGGCCCACAAGAACTAACCTAAGGTTTATTGGACTTTGTGGTTAAAGCACCTGTGCTTGAAATGATTTTAGCCCTGGCTCAGTTTGCAGTGTGTTTTATAAGAGAGAGAGATAGAAGATTTTTCTGTTTGGAGAGTTTTCTCTCTCTTTTTCTTTTTAATTCTAGCTTAGGATTGGCTTTTCAACACGTTCTGTATCAGATTCCTTGTTCCCATCATCAATCCTCAAGGGTTCCTAGCAATCGATGCTTCGAGATAGCACTGCCCATGGACATCCCCGGAACCCTGGCTATTGAGATTTCGAGATAATCCCATCCATGGTGTTCCGTGGCCGAATCCAGACCCTGGCAATTGACACTTCGTGATAATGCCATCCATGGAATCTGAACCAGCAGAGTGCTTACATGCCCCCAGTAGGATATGTAAATATCCTAAGAGACAAGCACCGAGGAGATGATATTTTGTTACGCATCTTCGAGGGGAATTTCCCACCTCTCCACGCTGGGAACTCGTCCAAATCAACTTGTGTTGATCGGCCGCTCCTACTCTATGCGTGATTTTGATTTTTACGCTTACTCAACCAGGCTGTGTGTAAGGTTAGGGTGCTTAGGTTATCGAGTCCCGTAAATCAAAAGTTAGTTAATGAAGCCAAATACTCCCTAAGCCTTGGACCTAATACTTAAGCTTTTCATTTTCCTCAACCTCTTGAGGAGTGTCCAGATCTTAATGGGTACTAAGAGTCTATCCAAGAATGCCTAAGGTTTGCGTTCTTACTAATCTCACCATGCACTTTTCATTTCTTTTCTTGAATGAGGTCTAAAACTTAGGTCAATTCCTTAGTTTCTTACTAATGACTATTACTCTTTTCTCATATTTTTGTGCTCCTTTTTCATTTTGTTTCTTTTCCTTCTCTCACAAAATTTCCTTTCTCCTCTTATTCTCTTTTTTTTTTCGAAAATTTTTTTTAATTTTTATGGTGTTTTTGGCATATGTGAATTTTTTTGTTTAAATTAAAATTTTTTCTTACAAGTTTTGCACTTTCATACCCCCCCATGCCTAAGGTTTGCAATGTCCACATTGTGACTTAGCAGGGTTTTTATTCAGCTTAGTTCATTCCTTAGGACAGGTATTTTGGTGAGTGAATGGGTCGAGGTGATTATTGCGAACTATTTCTAATCCCAGATGCAAGCATCTGAGGTAGAGTCGGCTGTCTTAAAGGGTGAACCTTAAGTGCACAAAGGTGTCAAAAAGGTTTTAGGTTTTCAAGGAAAATGATGGGCTGCCTCCCGTTAAGCGCTGAGTTTTACGCCATCGGTTAGGCGCAATAAGCTCAAGGGGAATATAGGATATAAGATGATTCAGCCAAATCAGTAGAAGTTACATCAATGAATGGCTTAAGTCTCTGACTGTTCACGATGAAAGGTTCAGAATCGTGGTTGAGCGGACTGATTTCGATAGCTCCATTTCCAAAAACCTGTCGGACCAAGTATGGTCCGACCCACTTGGATCGCAACTTTCCAGGGAAAAGTTTGAGTCGGGCATCAAAGAGTAGGACCTTCTGACCAAGATGAAAAATCTTTCTCAAGATATGCCTGTCATGGAAGGCTTTAACCCACTACTTGTAGATTCACGAGTTCTCATACGCGTCCAGGCGTAATTCATCGATCTCGCTGATTTGAAGCTTTCTGTGGGTTCCAGCCTTCGAAAGATCTAGATTACAGTTCCATACTGTCCAATAGGCTTTATGCTCCAATTCAATGGGAAGGTGACACACCTTCCCATACACCAGTCTAAAGGGGACTTGCCTAATTGGGTTTTGTGGGCGGTCCGATAGGCCCACAAGGCTTCTGGAAGTCGGGACAACCAGTCCTTCCTGTCAGGCCGAACAGTGACTTGTAGGATTTTCTTGATCTCCCGATTTGATAGCTCAGCTATGAAATTCCGTACTAGGAGGGGGTGACATAATAATTGCGGAAATAAATATAAACAATCTCACAAAATAGACAATCACACAAGTACACAAGTATTTTTTTGGTGGAAACCCAAATCGGGTGAAAACCACCACCTAACCCTCTCGAGTTAGGATTTTCCGATCAACCAAGTTGATCAAAATCCACTAAACGAATCACTTTAAACGAGGCTGATTCAACCTCAAATACAACCACGCTACAAGTGCGAGGGTAGCGTTCCTCAACCCCTTCTCTTCACGAGAAGGATTTTGTCCCTCGAAGGAGATGGGAATTCGCAAAACGAATACCCAACCAAATAACAAAGACAAAAGAACAATAATCCTATAGAGCCAACAAAGTAATTTTAAACCTAGTTTCTATAGGAATTAGAAAACTCCCCTTTGAAAGGAGTGCGTCGGCGACGCGGATGCGTGAACAACACGACGGCGCTACGTCGCTCTCGTGAACTACGGCGGGAGAGCGGGTGCGCAAAGCTTGATGCTCTCAAGATGAAGAATTAGAGCTTAGAGAGCAAGAGAGACACAAAATGGTTTGAAAGTGTATTGCAAGGCGTGTGTTTATGTTGCAAAGGTTCCCCTCTACTTATAGAGGCCTTAGGAAGGCTTTGGAAGGCTTAGGAAAGGCTCCATAGCCGTTGGGTGCAAAGCCCAAGTGAATCAACCCAAAATCAGGAACAATCATTGCACTGACAGGGTAATCAGACATCTAATTATGGCATCAGACGTTTGGAATACCACTTTAAGACGTCTGATTTCGTGCGGGTTCCTCCCTGACTTGAATCAGATCTAAACAGGGTTCTTGTGCAAGTCTATCAAACGACATACAAGACGTCTAGCACTATGTCTGGACGTCTGAAAGCCTGCCTTTCATGGGAATGGATTTGCAACGGCTAGAAAATCTCTGAGAAGAGATTTTCGGGTCAGTCGAGGCAAAACGGTCAATTATCAGACGTCTGGAATGGCTTAAGGACGTCTGATAAGGCTCTAACGGTCATATCCTTGAGCGTATGCTAGGAGAGCCAACGGTCCACTAATTGGACGTCTAGCAAAGTCATCAGACGTCTCTTAAGACGTCTGGTCTAAGGTCTGGATGACTAATTTCATTAGACAAAACTAACTATGTCCAGCCTAAATGTTATCAGACGTCTGAATCAACAATCAGACGTCTTAAAACACATTATCAGACGTCTGATTTGGGAATTAGACATCTGGAAATGCTATTTAAACCCTATATTGGTTTTCTAAGTTCCTTACAGAAAACCTACGTATCCTAGGGTTGTGCCGGTGTTCCTAGGACTACTGTTAAGGTACTTTGAGGCTCTTTAACGAGAATCTAAGTAAAAAATAAAGAGCAACAAAATAACGACAAAAGTACATGAAAGGAATAAAATGGAATTCTATCCTATTCTTCTTGTCCTTCCATCTTCAATCTATCGCCCCTCGCGAATCCCCTCTGTTCTCCATCAAGCTCCTCCAATCCATCCTGGATGAGAGCTCGAATTCCGTCTAATCACGTCTCCATTTGCAATTGGCCTAAAATCTAAGACTCCAAGTGCAAATGTTAAATAACACGTGTTTTGTTATCATCAAAATAAATGGTCGTGGTGCTCTAGCACCAACAATCTCCCCCTTTTTGATGATGACAAAACCATAAATAATAATGCAAAAAATCCACCCCCTTTTTGACATTATCAAAAAGGTTTGATTAATTTAAAATTTTTTTATAACTCCCTCTTAAAACAAGCTCTTCTATAAATTTCTTTTAACAAATGTAATGTCCTTCCCCTTTTTTTTATAACAACAAGATTGCTATTATTTTTCTCCCCCTTTCTAAAGGAAATTTAGCTACCTTATATCTCCCCCTTAAAAATTGACAATTAGCTTGTAATTTTTTGCTCCCCCTATCTAAATGCTTATGATAAAAAGATAGGGTAAATGGTTTTTACCTCACCTACCATGGCCAATAAAATGGCCCGAATGGTGGTGGTGGATGCCACATCGGATGGGGCTCCCATCCGTAGCTTGGAGGCCTAGGCATTGGCGTCGATCTCCAGTCTGGTGGTCGACGTGCGGCGGGTCCATCGTTTGTTCGCCGTCTCGTCGATCTTCTTGTTCTCCTCCTTGGTCTACTCCTTGGTTCTCCCAACTCGAGTTGACCAGCCTTGATTTGTAGGTCCAGTCCTTTGTGTTGTAGTTATCCCTAAAACCTACAAAACAAGATTCCAATTTTTTTTTCGGTATCCAAGTGGGCTTGGATCCGGATCTGTTAGCGGGTCTCCTTGATGGAGATCCTTTCTCAATCTTAGGGCTATATAAATCATCTACTTTGTTGATTAATTTGTTGGAGTTTTCCCTAAGACATGTGATTTCTTTTTCTATAATATCCATCTTAGTCTTTAAATTAGAAATTTCTATTTTAAGACCAACATTTTCCTCAATCAATTTATTATTTTTATTGATGAGGTTATGATTTTCTAATAGTAGGTTATCATTTTTAGGACAAGCTTCTAGATCTTTAAGTTTTATTTCTAACCTATCATTTTCAGATTTAAGAAAGCTAAGATTCTTTTTCATGCTTTTATTTTCTATCTTAAGTGCTTTACTAACTTCAAAAAGTTCATTAAAAGCTTCTTGTAAGTCGTAACTTACCTCGTTGTCTGAGTCGCTTTCGCTTTCGCTGTCGCTTCCTCTGGCCATGAAACCAAAGCAAGCGATTTCTTCTTCTACAGACTTTTCTTCTTCTTCCTCCGAGCTGGAATCGTCCCAAGTGGCTTGGAATGCCTTCTTCTTAGATTTCTTCTCCTTTTCCTTCTTCTTCTCCTTTTTGAGAAGAGGGTACTCTAGTCGTAGGTGCCCTTTCTCGTTGCAGTGGTAGCAACGTCTCGGGCTCTCCTTCTTCTCCTTCTTCTCTTTCTTTAATTCCCTACAAAACTTGGAAATTTTTTTAAGTAAAATTCTAAAGTCTTCGTCGTCGGAACTTACCTCGCTATCTGACGCGGCTCTGAAGGCGAGAGTCTTCTTCGGTTTAGTCTCCGGTGTATCCTTCTTCTTCTGCTTCAACTTTGTCTCGTAGACCATTAGATTGCCTAGGAGATCTTCCATGTTGAGCTCCTCCACTTCGTTCGCCTCCTCGATGGCGGTCACTTTCTGTTTCCACTCCGGTCTGAGGGAACGAAGAAGCTTCCCTTGAAGCTCCCCCTTGATGAAAGTCTTCCCTAAAGCTTTCAAGTTATTTACAATGAGAGTGAACCTACTGTTCATCTCACTTAAAGACTCGTTAGGTTTCATAGAAAAGCATTCAAATTCTTGAAAAAGTAAATTTATTTTAGAAGTTTTTACCTTAGAGGTACCTTCATGAGTTACCTCGAGTGTGTGCCAGATCTCGTATGCGGTGGCGCATTGCGAGATTCTATTGAACTCCTCCGAGCTAAGCACGCAGTAGAGGGCATTCATGGTCTTCGCGTTCAAAGAGAGTTCGCGAATTTGTTATTGCGAGTAGCCTCCCGCGGGTTTTTCTGGGATCTCAAATGGCATCTCACACCTGGCCCAAATCGTGAAGTCATTGGCTTGAAGCCAAGTCTTCATCCGTAGCTTCCAGTAGGCGAAGTTGCTCCCATCGAAGAATGGCGGACGGGACGTGGACTGCCCCTCGGAGATTCGGATCGCTGATGTGCTTCCCTCCATTTGATCTCTTGCTGGGTGTTACTCCGATCTCGCAAGAACCTGCTCTGATACCAACTGAAATTTCGTACTAGGAGAGGGTGACGTAATAATTGCGGAAATAAATATAAACAATCTCACAAAATAGACAATCACACAAGTACACAAGTATTTTTTTGGTGGAAACCCAAACCGAGTGAAAACCACCACCTAACCCTCTCGAGTTAGGATTTTCCGATCAACCAAGTTGATCAAAATCCACTAAACGAATCACTTTAAACGAGGGTGATTCAACCTCAAATACAACCACGCTACAAGTGCGAGGGTAGCATTCCTCAACCCCTTCTCTTCACGAGAAGGATTTTGTCCCTCGAAGGAGACGGGAATTCGCAAAGCGAATACCCAACCAAATAACAAAGGTAAAAGAACAATAATCCTATAGAGCCAGCAAAGTAATTTTAAACCTAGTTTCTATAGGAATTAGGAAACTCCCCGTTGAAAGGAGTGCGACGGCGACGCGGATGCGTGAACAACATGATGACGCTACGTCACTCTCGTGAACTACGGCGGGAGAGCGGGTGCGCAAAGCTTGATGCTCTCAAGATGAAGAATTAGAGCTTAGAGAGCAAGAGAGACACAAAATGGTTTGAAAGTGTATTGCAAGGTGTGTGTTTATGTTGCAAAGGTTCCCCTATATTTATAGAGGCCTTAGGAAGGCTTTGAAAGGCTTAGGAAAGGCTCCATAGCCGTTGGGTGCAAAGCCCAAGTGAATCAACCCAAAATCAGGAACAATCATTGCACTGACAGGGTAATCAGACGTCTAATTATGGCATCATACGTCAGGAATACCACTTTAAGACGTTTGATTTCAAGGTCAGATGTCTGATTTCGTGCGGGTTCCTCCCTGACTTGAATCAGATCTAAACAGGGTTCTTGTGCAAGTCTATCAGACGACATACAAGACGTCTGGCACTATGTCTGGACGTCTGGAAACCTACTTTTTCGTGGGAATGGATTGGCAATGGCTAGAAAATCTCTGAGAAGAGATTTTCGGGTCAGTCGAGGCAAAACGGTCAATTATCAGACGTCTGGAATGGCTTAAGGACGTCTGATAAGGCTCTAACGGTCATATCCTTGAGCGTATGCTAGGAGAGCCAACGGTCCACTAATTGTACGTCTGGCAAAGTCATCAGACGTCTCCTAAGACGTCTGGTCTAAGGTCTGGACGTCAGATTTCATCAGACAGAACTAACTATGTCCAGCCTAAATGTTATCAGACGTCTGAATCAACAGTCAGACGTCTTAAAACACATTATCAGACGTCTGATTTGGGAATTAGACGTCTGGAAATGCTGTTTAAACCCTATATTGGTTTCCTAAGTTCTTTACAGAAAACCTAAGTATCCTAGGGTTGTGCCGGTGTTCCTAGGACTACTGTTAGGGTACTTTGAGGCTCTTTAACAAGAATCTAAGTAAAAAATAAAGAGCAACAAAATAACGACAAAAGTACATGAAAGGAATAAAATGGAATTCTATCCTATTCTTCTTGTCCTTCCATCTTCAATCTATCGCCCCTCATGAATCCCCTCTGTTCTCCATCAAGCTCCTCCAATCCGTCCTGGATGCAAGCTCGAATTCCGTCTAATCACGTCTCCATTTGCAATTGGCCTGAAATCTAAGACTGCAAGTGTAAATGTTAAATAACACGTGTTTTGTTATCATCAAAATAAATGATCGTGGTGCTCTAGCACCAACAAGCTAGACCATTAGTCTGGGGGTGATAAGGAGTAGAGATTTGGTGAGACACCCTGTACTTGGTCATCAGTGACCTAAACTGAGCATTTGTGAAATGGGTCCCCCCATCTGAGATTATAACACGAGGAATCCCGAACCTTGAGAAAATGTTTTGATGAATGAATTTGAGAACGATTTTGTGATCACAGGTTCAGGTCGGTATGGCTTCGATCCATTTGGACACATAGTCCACGGCCAGTAGAATGAATTCAAAACCATCCGAAATAGGAAAGGGGCCCATAAAATCAATCCCCCAAACATCAAAAATTTCGCATACGAGAATCCGCTACAAAGGCATCATGTCGCGATGGCTCATGTTGCCCAAAGTTTGGCAACGGCTGCATGCCTTGCAGTGATTGTATGCGTCTTTGAACAGCGTGGGCCAGTAAAAGCCGCACTGCAGGACTTTTGATGCGGTTTTATGCCCAGAGAAATGGCCACCGCATGCCTGGTCATGGCAGAAAGAGAGGATATTGTTGACTTCTTCCGGAACACATCTCCGAATGATTTGATCAGCACCTGTGAGGAAGACGTACGGGTCTTCCCAAATGTAATACTTGGCATCAGAGCGCAATTTGTCTTTCTTGGCCTTCGGCCAATCAGATGGGATCTGATGAGATGCCAAGTAGTTTACTATATCAGCGAACCATGGAAGGCTAGTACCAATAGTCAGCAGGTGCTCATCAGGAAAATATTCCGTGATGGGTTCGGAAGGGTTGATAATCTCAGAAGGAAGGCGGGAAAAATGGTCGGCTACCACATTCTATCTTCCTGCCTTGTCGCGAATTTCGAGATCGAATTCTTGCAACAGCAAGATCCATCGGATTAGTCGGGGATTCGCGTCCTTCTTGGCAAGGAGATGCCTCACAGCTGTGTGATCCGAGTAGATGACGATGTGGGAACCCAGGAGATACGATCGGAATTTTTCAAGGGCAAATACTACGACTAGCAGCTCTTTCCTCGTAACCGTGCAGTTACGTTGAGCCTTGTCAAGTGCCTTGCTAGAGTAGTAGATGACCACGGGTTTCCCGTCAGCTTTCTGCCCAGGATCGCTCCTACAGCGAAATCAGACGCATCGCACATGATCTCAAAGGGTTGAGACCAGTCAGGAGATTGTAGGATAGGTGCCTGGGTGACTCAATCACGAAGGTTTTCAAAGGCTAGTGTACATTCCTTGGAGATTTCAAAGGGTACATCCTTAGAGAGAAGAGTAGTCAAGGGGCGCATGATTTTCGAGAAATCAAGAATGAAACATCGGTAAAAATCGACGTGCCCCAGAAAAAAACAGATGTCCCTGATCGAGTTAGGCATAGGAAGGCGAGAGATTAGATCAACCTTAGCTCGATCCACTTGGATGCCTTTCTCTGAGATTAAGTGTCCCAGGACAATTCCCTCAGGCACCATGAAATGACTCTTTTCCCAGGAAAGAACCAAATTCACATCGATGCACCGCCTGAGTATTTGGACCAAGTGTTGGAGGCAATCGTCAAATGATGCTCCAAAAACTGAAAAGTCATCCATGAAGACTTCCAGATAGTCACCTACCATATCTGAGAATATGGCAAGCATGCACCGCTGAAAAGTCGCGGGTACATTGCAAAGACCGAAAGGCATCCTTCGGAATGCGTATGTTCCGAATGGCCAGGTGAACGTGGTCTTCTCTTGGTCCTCAGGATGGATTGCCACCTGGTTGTAGCCGGAGTACCAGTCAAGAAAGCAGAAGAATTGATTTCCCACTAATTTCTCGAGAATCTGATCAATGAAAGGTAGTGGGAAATGATCTTTCTTCGTGGAGGAATTGAGTCATCGGTAATCTACACAGACTCTCCACGAGTTGGCTAATCGGGTAGGAATGACTTCTCCGATTTCAGTCGTTATGGTGGTGAGCCCTGCCTTTTTAGGCACAACCTGCATTGGGCTCACCCAACGACTATCGGAGATCGGGTAGATGATCCCTGCATCTAATCACTTGATGATCTCCTTTTTCACGACCTCCTACAGATTGGGGTTCAAGCGTCTCTACATTTCACGAGAAGGTCGTGCGCCCTCTTCTGAATAGATATGGTGAGTACAATAAGAGGGACTTATTCCAGTCAGATCATCGAGAGTCCATCCGATGGCTCCACGATGTTGCTGGAGAACAGTAATCAGACGGGATTCCTGTTCGGGATTGAGCTTGGAATTGATAATCACAGGAAGGGTCTGATTAGAACCCAGAAAGATGTACTTCAAGTGATCAAGAAGGGGCTTTAGTTCGAGGATGGGGTTATCAGCAGCAGCGGGTGGTTCAGAATAGATGTGAGGTTCAAGGGTAGGAGTTATTGGTTTGTCTAACTCTGGATTCGACTCCTCTATTTGCGGGTCAAGATCTTTCTACAGTTGAGGAGGTATAATCAGGTCATTCTGAAAGGGTGTTTCATCAACCAAAGCCCTAATGTCACAAATCTGTTCAATGACACCATAATTGATTCCTTGTTGGGCCTTAAATATATCAATTTTCAGTGTTTGATTTCCAAATTTGAGCTCTATTTGGCCCTCCTCACAGCTGATGTTGGCTCTAGCAGTAGCCAAGAAAGGTCTCCCTAGAATGATTGGTGTATCCCTAGGGTTTTCAGGTGCGTCCATGTCTAAGACATAAACTCTACAGGAAAGTAGAAATCCCGCACTCTTACAATAACATCCACGAGAATCACTTTTGGTGACTTTATAGATCGATCTACTAATTGTAATGTGACCTCAGTTGGTTTTAGCTCAGATTCTTCTAGATGGTTAAGGATGTGGGTATCAGATTTATGGAAGCACCCAAGTCTAGCAATGCTCTATCAAATTGGGTATCACCTATCTTGCAGGAAATCAGGGGAGTACCAGGATCTTTAGCCTTGGGTGGGAGTCTGCTTAGGATTACAGAGCTGGCTTGCTCTGACAGTACAATTGGACTCCCACTTTTGGTTCGCGGCTTACGCTGGGGTGTACACACATTCTTTAAGAATCGTGCGTAAGCCAGTACGTGGTGGATTGCATCCATCAAGGGATGTTTATGTGGACCTACTCAAAGAGCTTGACAAGGTCCTCCTCAGGTGCCACGGGCTTGGTAGTCTTCTTTCCCTTGGTCAAGGCCTCGGGAAATGGAACCTTTGTTGGTTCTTCTAGGATAGGTCCAGGTCTTTGATTTGGGACAGGGGTAGGAACGTCCTGGATTACTGTCCTAGGCTTGGGATCACTACTAGGCTTGGAGTGGTTTGGATAAGGTGGATCTTGGGTTTCCTTACCACTACGGGTTGTCACGGAATTAAGTCCTGCCTAGTTTTGGTTGGGATTGGGCAAGATGGGTTGCTGCTGATAGCCCGCAAAAGAAGTGGAAGCCTCCATCCCGTCGTGTGAAGGAACAGAGGGGGCTTGATAAATCATGTGGGCTTGGCTCGGGTTTGGGTTCATAACGCGCCGCTGTGTTGGCACGTTATTCGAGTTAGAAAGAGGTTGGGAAGGAAGTGTGCCTGGATGGCGAGAATTTGCCAACTGGGCCAGTTGATTTCGGACCTCTGTAAGTTCGTCCTTGTGTTGTTTTTGGATAGCTGCATTCGTTCTTTGAATGTTAGCCAGAGTCTGAAGTTTAAGGGACATTTGATCCTGGTTTGGCCCTAATGGATAAGTAGGGTTGGGCCGAGGCTGAGGCGGCTAGTAAGGACGAGGGGGTTGTGGGTAGGACTGAAAGGGTGGTCGTTGGGTTTGGGAATTTCCTGCTCACTGAAAGTTGGGATGGTTTCGCCATCCAGGGTTGTAGGTATTGGAGAATGGGTCATTCTGGATAGCGCTGAGGTCCTCGCAGGTCTGAGGAACCTCCAGAGAATTAGAGAAAGGGGGAATGGAATTCCCTGAGCTAGTATAGAAAGGATCAGATGACCCTCCGATTCGAGAATTAGATGGGGATAGATATGGATCCATCCCAGGGGAAGATCGGTGGAGAATGTTTTGCACAGTCTCCTATGTGGAAGGAGGCTGTGCAAAGGAGTTATGCGCAGAGGTGGCTCGCTGCAAGTGCTGAGTCAGCTCATCCACCTTCTTCTCAATGATTGAGACCTTGTCCAATCGACTGGCCATTAATTCCAAGTCGACTGATGCAGATAGGCCCTGCGTCTCATGTGCTCCCCTGAGGTTCGTCGATGCGTGGGAATTCGTCCTGTCGAATAATACCATGGAGTCATTATTGATGGAGTTCTCGCACATGTTTTCGAGAATCTCCCACACGGTGTCCTCATGTTGACCCATGATATTTCCTCCGCAGGTTGCATTGATGAAAAGGCAGATGTCTTCACAGAGTCCCTAGTAAAATGACTGGTCTTGTTCCCATTTATGAACTCCGTGGTGGGGGCACTTTCTCATGAGATCCTGAAAGCGATCCCATGCCTCATGGAGAGGTTCTCCCGTTTGCTGAGTAAAGTGAGTAATCTGATGGCGCAAGGCATTGGTTCGACCAACGGGAAAGAACTTCTTCAAAAATTCGGACTGAAGTTCTTCCCAAGTGTTGATCGGCCGAGTCTGAGTTTGATACCAATGAGCGACCTTGTCCATAAGAGAGAAGGAGAACATCTTCATGAGAAGAATGTCCCGATTTTGTGCATCTGACCCAAAAGTTTGGGCCAGATGCTTCAACTGTTTGATGTGCTGGAAGGGATCTTAGAAATTAAGCCCATGGAATTTAGGTATAGCATGAATCATATTGGGTTTTAATTCGGAATCAGGTCCTCCAGCTGGGATTCTGACTCGAGGCTCAATGGCCACCGCAGCAGGATTATAATGGTCCCGCATCATAGGACGCTGCGGTGGGTGCACAAAGTTTTGGAAGAAGTCATTGAGTCACTGGAGCTGGTGCTCTAGATTGTTTTCTTCCTCAACTAGCTGAGCCATGATGGGGGAAAAAGAAGAGCTTGGTTCTGAATCAGATGAGAGAGTAATGTGGTGGGGTTGCTACACAAACACGGGCGTCGAGGCTTGGCCTTGACGAGAGTGAAATTCTAAAGGAGGTCATAAGGGTGGTCTTAACGACCTCCTACTGTACATGCACTGTTGGAATAGATGAGTTTAGAAGGTGCTGGACCCAATCGAGACACCCAAAAATTGTTGTGTGACTATAGAGGTACGGGGCAGATGGACCCCTTGATTAAAAAGATCGTCCACCTGAGAATTACCTGGGCAGCCAGAGAGGGTGAGTCCCACGAAGACCCCTACATGGTAGAGCGTCCCCACGGGTTACAGGGTTTCCCCCACTCGACCTCTCTTGTCACTGCGGTTCCAGGTAAACTAGAATGGGGACCTTGACCTCTTAAGTCTACCTCTTTTACTTTAAGATCAAAGTGTTTAAGGTTCAACTTGAATTTTTAAGTATTTTGAGTGAAAAAGTGACCTAATTTTAAGGTTGGTTGACCCAAGGGGTCAACTTCACCTCTTGTTCTTTTTGAGAGCTTTTGGGTCCTTTCTTTTAAGGTTCAAATGGATTTAAGAGCCTGATTTGCTTAGGGTTCCTCTTGTATAGATCTCTTCAAACAAGGTTTAGGCACACCTCTTTTTGGGAAGATCTTTTCTTTGTTAATAGAAGGTGTGTCTCTAAAAACCCTAGCTTTTCAATCCTTGAGTTGGCTCTAGTTGGTCCATTTTAGTTGCCTCAAAATTTAGTAACTAGGGCTCAATCAAGAAGGTTTTAGCCCTAGTTACCTTAATTGGATGGACAGTTAAAATGCGTTGAAATGAAAAATTAGGCAACTTTGATGAGTTACTAAGTATAACACAGGTAGCCCTAAGTTGATTCTTCTTTTCGTTTCTTTTTAGATTTCAAGGGAGTTTAGGAGAGGGCTGATGAAGATAACCTGTTTGTTGGAGTGTTTGTTGTGCAGCTACTCTTCCAATTCTTTTCCTTTACCTGCACACAAGAGAGAAAAAGATTAGCAATTTTTAAATAAAGAGTTCAAAACTCTAGAATAGCCGTTGCTCCCCGGCAACGGTGCCAAGTGGAAACGGCGAACCGCAGTGCTGCTTTGTCTCTATTATAGTACAGTCGTTATAGTATAAGATAAGACAGCTACGGTTGTCATTCCAATAGATTTTTTTTTTAACTCGGAAATAGTTTTCCCGAGGTCAAACTCAGGGAGCTACTGGAATTCTAGAAGTACAAAGTTTCTCTATTGGATTACAAAAATAAGAGAGAGAGAATTTTTTGTCTTGGCTTCTTCTCTTCTTCTCTCACGGCTGTGCCTTCTTCTTTCTTCTTTTTGTGCTTTCTGTCTTCTTCCCTCTTCTCTCTTCTTCTTCTTCTTCTTCCTGGCTGTTCGTCTTCTTCTTCTGCTCATCCTGTCTTCTTCTCTTCTTCTTTCTTCTCTTTTCCTCCTATTTCTTTCTTTCTCTTTCTTTTGATTTCCTTTTCTCTGGCGGCCAAGTCTTCTTCTTCTGCTCGTCCTGTCTTCTTCTCTTCTCTTCAGCTGCACAGTCTTCTTCTTTTCTTCTTCCTTCTTCTCTGCTTTATCTCCTCTGGCCGCTGCTCAACCGTCGTCTGATGTAGTGGTCAGACGACTTAACTGCAGGTCTGCTGCAGTGCTTCTCTTCTTCTCCTTCCTTTATTCCTTCGCCGCTTCTTCTTCTACTCCTTCACACTCACACAACTAGTCAGACCAAAACCTACCCCTACCCTTCCCTGCGTCTCTCTCTTTCTCAGATTTCTCTCATAGGATCGCTCTCCCAGAGCCGGGTATTCAGGTACGGGTATCACGCCCGGGACCAGGCCCACCGACGTGCGGTGGTGGGCGAGGTGTGCGCAGTGTCAGGTATTCGGATCCTGCCAAGACCTGTAGGGCGTGAGCACGGGCGAGGGCGAGCGTGTGGCACGCACGTGCGTGAGGGACCTGACCCCTATGTTCGAAGCCGAATAGCCTCGAACACTTTTACAATTTATGTGCGGGCACTAAGCCACGCACTTCCGAGGTGGGACTAAAGTCCCACCTCCCGACTGGCGTCCGCAGGCGAGGAGGCTGGAGGCAATTGCAGCAACTTGCGAGGGGTTTGCCTCAGCTGCAGACCTGGGAGTCTTCGTAGAGACACTCCGCGCGACCTGGGACCAGCGCCTGGGTGAGATCGAAGCTGCAGCTGCAAGTGAAGCAGCTTCACCTGCCCAGCAATGGCGGCGAAGGGGGCCTAACCTGAAAGCAGGAATACGGCCTCTCGGCCCAGTCAGAAGATGCAGGAAGCTTCGCCGCAGTGCGGCGAAGCCAGTGAGGGTGGTGGCGAGGCGTGAGGCGGTGTATGGCGGCAGCCCTAGGTCGGACAGTAGTCGGAAAAATGGGTTTGTTCGGGGGGTCGTTGTGGAGGTGTGGAATGGAAGTGGAGGGGTAGAGGGCATTCAGTGTGATGAGGCGGAGCTTGTGGGACGGTCGGCGAGTTGTGTGGAGCTACGGATCGACGGGGGCAACTCGTCGGAGGGTGGCCGGAGACGGGGAAGGTGATGGTGGTCAGGGTCAGTCGAGGGTCGATTTAAATGAAATAATGTGGGGAAAAGAAAGAGGGGAAGATTGGGAGTAATTGTAACCTACTTGCCGGGACGAAAGGGGCCGGAGAGGCGGGCAGCCGTACCGACTGTCACCGGAGAAGAAACACCCAGAGGGACAGAGCGGCGCCGAGGAAGAGGGTAGGGAGGCACACGCTTGGTGCGGCGTGACACAGGGAGATCAGGTGCAGGTGACTCTGCTGCTGGTATTGCAACTGAGCGACGAGAAGGAGGAGGAGGAGCCACCGGAGCTGGTGGGTTCCTGTCGGAGTGGAAAGAGAGGAAGGGTTGAGGGATTCTCCTTCAAGACCGAGCTGGGAGAAACGGCTGGCGACGCTGATCTTTATAAAGGCGGTGGTGGAGGGGCGGACGCACGCTGGCGACGTGCGTCCCTCGTCGGAGTATGGTCGGAGACGAGACCCATACCTTCCGCACGTTCGCACGGAAGGTGTGGGCGTCGTCAGGTGGCATGGCCGGGTCCCTGCTATAGCAGACATCGTAAGGAACTCCGCGTTCTCTTGGCAGGACGCCCCCTCACCCTGCGTGGCACCATGCTCCGCGCAAAGTCGCCGGAGCATGGTGTTGCGCATAGACTTGTAGGAGGGACCAAAATGCAAAGAACGAAGATGTAATTAGGGGCCAAAATGCAAGG
Organism: Thalassia testudinum; assembly: GCA_037157565.1. Classification (NCBI taxonomy): domain Eukaryota; kingdom Viridiplantae; phylum Streptophyta; class Magnoliopsida; order Alismatales; family Hydrocharitaceae; genus Thalassia; species Thalassia testudinum. Next base: position 64,479,758 of record JAZHRO010000031.1, read on the forward strand.
GTTTCGAAAGTTGAGGGTCAAAAAGTAAATGATGAGGACTAAATTGCAAAGTCGGTCAAGGAGGTCTCTTCTTAGGCTCAAGTTTTTATACATGACTAAGTTTGACCTAAGAATTTTAATGGTGAATTTTGTTTCTAGGTCATACCATGTTTGATTGGCCAATTTATGTAAAAATCCAAATTAAATCATTAATTGGGCATGGTTCTCAATGTAGGTCAAAATGGGTTTCTAAGGTCAAATTGAAGGTTATAAATCCTAGAGATTATTTTTATATGAATTTTAGAGGGTTTAGTTGATTTTACCCTGCCTCGAACCGTGTGAATTGAAGTGGGTTTGTTTTAAGGTTACAGAATGTCATTTAATTCCCTGGAGTTGCTGTAGCCCTTGTTGGATCAAATCATCCCACTTTCCTTCTTATTAGGTTAGTTTGACCTGTGTTTGGACCTTGAGTTACCCTGTTTGCAGATTGTGTTGGTGAAATTGCATTTTTACCCCTTATGACTTGTTTTCTTCTTAAACTCAGAATTCTCTGAGTTAAGCCTTTCTTTGAGTTATGTAGGAGCTTTTTCTTGCATACCTAGGTTAGATTGTGCTAGTTAGGGTTCATGATTAGGTTCTCATCATGGCAGCATCAAGAGCATCCCCGCCTGTCGCACGACGTAGCCCCATCGCGAAGATCTAACCGCAGCCGTCCAATCTTCATCGAACGGCTGACAAATGGCGAAGGAGCACGACCATTCGCACCCACAGTGCAACTGTCGTGCCCCTTCCCCCGCACGAAGCGATGGTGGGTTCGAATCGTCCGCCATGCCTCATCAGCTGATTTCTCCCACGCGCTAAAATTCAACCGCCCGACCGCCATCGAGCGGTTTCGATAGCTCTACGCAGTGCACCCGCAGACGTCGATCCTCCATGCGTGTGCCTACGCCGATCGACGACGCCCGCACTCACATGCGCTTGAGGTGCGATCCAAGTGCACCCCTCGCAAGATGTCAGCCGTCCGATCCGTGATCAGATGACCCATAATGCACGTGCAAGGATCACGCACGAAGAAGCGCTGGCGCACACGTGAGACCGCTGGGAAGGAGGCTTCACCGACGCTTTTAGCATGGGTTTAGTGACGTCCCAAACATTGCTAAAGCCCATACTTAAAATAGAAACCTCTTCTTCCTATATAAACCCCTCCCAACCACCCATGTAAAGCATTCAATTCACCTTGTGTTGGAACGCTTTCGATCGGGTTTTTAAAGGATGTCACGTTGTAGTATAGCCGAAAAAGAGTTCAAAACAAATAAAGATTTTATTACTCGAAAATCGGAGTATCCGAGGTCGAACACAAGGAGCAATCGGAATTTACTACTAATCTTAAATGTAACTGAACACTCTAATTTACTCAAAAGTTTAATTCAAATGCATTTAAAAAGTAATCGAGGAAAAAGAGTAAAATTGGACGTCTGATCACAAGATCAAACGTCTTTAAAGTGTTTTCCCTTCTTTGATCATTCTTCTTCTTCTGATCTTGCTTTCTTTCTCTTCTGTCTTGGCCTTTCTTTCTCTGCAGTCTCTCTCTTCTTCCTTCTCTTCTTTCTTCTTCTTCCTTGGTCTTCTGTTTCTTCTCTGCAGCCTTTCTTCTTCTTCTCTACCTTGCTCAGCCTCTTCTTCAGAGTTTCTTCTTCTTCTGCTCCTTCTCTTCTCCTTCCTTCGGCTAAGTCTCTTCTCTTCAACTCTCATCCTGCCTGCACAAGGAGCAAAACCTACCCTATCCCTCTACCCGCACGTCTCTCTCTCTCTCTGCAAATCGCTTACAGGACGCTCTCCCAGAGCCGCGGGTAATCGGGTCAGGTAGCGCACCCGGGACCAGGCGCACTAGCGTGAGGGTGATGCGCGAGGTATGCTCAGATAAGGTCGGGTCGGATTCCTCCAGATCCGCGAGATGAAACCGCGGACGAGGCGAGCGTGGGTAAGGTGAGGGACCTCACCCCATGTGCGTTCGGAGGTACTAAAACCACATGACAAAAACCATTTAAACCACTCCACCTCTTTGTGAGTCCACGATGTGGGACTAAAGGTTGCCGCCTTCTCTCGCGCGTGCCCGCAGAGCTCTCTCCTTCAATTGCCAAGGCTGCGGACTTCGTTGCGTTCCTCGCTGGACCAGATGTCTTCGCACTGCCTCCCCGAGTGAGCTGCACCTGAAGCCTGGAGCTGCTTTGCGTCACCACCAATGGCGGTAGGGGCTTGAAAACTGTCAGACACAAAACAAGCCTCTCGGCTTAATCAGATCACCGGAGGACCTTCGCCTTGTCACGACGAAGGTGAAGGGCAAGGTGGCAGGCCTCGGGGCGGCCTAGGCGTGCGTGCCTAGGTCGCCCTGTGGCCGGGTTGATGGGTGTGTTCGGGGGTGCATTGTGGAGGTGTAGCGTGGTAGTGGAGGGGCGGAGTGTGTTCAGTGTGGTGAGGCGGAACTTTTGCGACGGCCTGCGAGGTGTGTGGGGCTGCGGAGCGACGGGGGCGCCTCGCCGGAGGGTGGCCGAAGATGAGGAAGGTGACGGTGGACGGCGGCGGTCGAGGGGCAATCAAGTGAAATAGAATGGGGAAAAGAAAGAGGGGAAGTTGTGGAGTAGTTCTAACCTAATTGTAGGGACGAAGGGGGCAGAGAGGCGGACGGCTGTACCTGCTATCGTCGGAGAAGAAGATGCCCAGTGGGGGGGGACGGCGGCGACGACGGGTCTAAGGTAGCGTGCACGGGTATTACGCGATGCGGAGGAGAATCAGGAAGAAGTCTCTGCCACTGGTTTTGTGGCAGAGCGAAGAGGAAAGGAAAGAAAGCTCACCGGAGCTTGCTGGGTACCCTGGACGGAAAGGAAGAGACGAATCTGAGGTGGAACCCCAGCCAGGTCAAGTTGAGAATGAGCGGCCAGGTTTGGGGGTTCTTTTATAGGCATTGGGCCGTGTGTTCAGAGCTTGGAGGACACGCCTTTGTTTCCGATGGCTCACCGGAGAAGGAAAGCGGGTGGATACCCAAATCCCTCGTGCATTCGCACGAGAGATTGGGATCAAATCAGGGATCATGACTGGCCTCAGATGGAAGGGAATTCCTCAGAGAATCTCCCTTCCATTTCTGGGAGAGGATCTCTAAGGAATCAGAGAGTATTCCCTCTCTAATCCACGCCGGAGAAGGATTCTGCCCCAATAATGGCAGAAGGACCTGATTGCAAGGTTGGCGAGGAAGTTAGGGGGCTCTCTATGATGATTTTCAAAAGTTAGGGACCAAAAAGTGATTTGGGTGTACTAAATTGCAAAGTAGGTCAAGATGACCTCCCCTTAGGTCTAAATTTTGGTACAAACCTAATTTTGACCTAAGGAATCCAATGGTGAAGTTGGATTTTAGGTTTGACCCAGTTTAACTGGACATTTAGTGTAAAAACCCAAATTAGGTCAATTAATGAGCTAGGACCCTAATCTAGGTCAAACTAGGTTCCAAAGGCCAATTTGAATGTTCTAAACCCTAGAGGATATTTTTCCATGATTTTTAGAGAGTGTACTTGATTTTTATCCTGATCAGAACCTTGTTGCTTTAAGCGGGTCTGTTTTATGGTTACCAAATGTCATTTAATTCCTAGATTGCACATGAACCCATTTCTGATTGACTCAACCCACCTTTTATCTTCTTTAGACCATTTGACCTATGTTTTGCCTCTGAGAAATTCCATTTATGTACTGCAATGGTAAAATTACAGTTTTAACCTTTATTTCATGTTTTCTTCTCAGAACACTTATTTCTCCAATTAAGCCTTCTTCTAGGTTATGTAGCAGCTTTTATCTTCTTTATTGGGTCAAAATGAGCTAGTTATGGCTCATGATGAGGCTCTCATCACCTTGCAAGTGTTGTAACACCCTCCTAGCCCCCTTTAGCCTCTTTCGTAGTCAACGAAGTCGACGAGCCACCGTCAGAGCCTCCCACCGCCGCAGCCGCCTCACCGTCTCCCCTCTCTCTCTCTCTTTCTTTCCCTTTAATCTAGCTTTACTTCCTTTTTATTCAATCATTTATATACCGTTGTATTTGTAAAACTTGATTTGCATGTTTAATATAGTGTTGATGTTGTTCTCCATCTTGCTTTGAGTAATTGCTATGATTTAAAAGACTCTAACCCTACTCTCTCTCTCTCTTTCTCTCTCTATCTTTTTTCTACCACGTCTTCTCGCAAGCAAAAACTCGTTATCTCTGTGACATTAAGTGACAAAGAAAATTTGATTTTTACGCCTCCCTGTGATCAATACTCGAACTCACGTCCGTTTCTTCATTTAAAACTGACGTTGCGAGCACGAACTATAACGATCCTTTCAAACAAACACATCTCTCGCACGTCAATAAGACCGTTGTAAAAGTTTTGCAATGCGAGTTTTATTGGCCCACTTTATTTACAGATTCACAGAAATATTGTAAGGCATGTAGTTGCTGCCAAACTCTTGGTAGCATGTCACATAAAGACATGATGCCTCTAAACCCGATTATTGTCTGTGAAATCTTTGATATTTGGGGCATAGATTTAATGGGTCCTAATGTAAACACGCTTATATCACATAAACTATCTATTTATGCATGTTCTTAGGCATAGAGTTGCATCATACATTATAAATACTGCATAAAATGCATCATCTTGCATTTAGGTTAGATTGTATAAAGTTTAGGTTAATTTTCTCTTTTTGTGGTCAGGTAACAAGGTGATATTCAATAGGGGCCTCAGATAGAAGATCCAACCATACGGATCTAATCAGGACAACGATCGGAGTTCAATGACTCCAAGATCGCCCTGATCGGACTTCCATAGCATCAGATATAATCCGAGGAAGGTCAGATATCAAGGGCCAAGATGGTGTAAATCCGCACTTCAGATGATAAATCCGACCGCACGGATGGGTTCGAATCGACAATCGTAGCCTAACAGCGTGAAAATCGGCCCAATCTGACATCCGTGGCACCTTCTACAAGTCATAGAAGAATGGACAGCCAAGATGATGCCACGTGGCACCATCTTGATTGCACAGCAATCATAGGTCTTAATTGACCTAAATTAGGCTAGGACTTAGCATAAGTTAGGGTAATTCATGCATGCATAAGCATTAGCTGCATCTTTACTGCTTTACTTTAGCTTTGCATAAAATAATGTTATAATGTGCTGATTAAGTGCATTATGTCAATTGCAGGCAATAAGTTGATCTGGAGCTGAATCTAGAGCTGGATCCGGAATAACGGGAGTTGCAACAGAGCTGGAGCAGAAGGCTTAGATTAGATGTAGGAATAATGATGTAAGGGAGTTAAAGGTTTGCTACTCTATTAAGTAGGAATAAAGTAGTAAAATGTGAAGAGCTTAGGTCCATCCTAGCCCTAGGATAGCCTAGAGACTTCCCCACGCCTTAGCCACCTTTAGATTAGGTCACAACACCGTAGGAAGCCCTAAAACCCTAGTTCCAACCCTTATCTGGACGTCCAGCTAAGTTATAGGACATCCAGGACCCTTAGCCATCTCCCGCACACCTCAAACCCACTTTTGTAGTGTTATTGGACATCCAGACACTTTGTCAGACGTCCAATTTCTGCAGAACACCCAAAACAGAACCTTGATTTCCCCCTGTCTCAGATTGGACGTCCAGAACTGAAGCTTGGACTTCTGATTTTTGAGTATAAGTCTGGACTTCTGATCACATTTTTGGACATCTGGTACTGGTCTCCAGTCCCTGTTTTGAGATTCAAGCCTTGATCTTGGATCTCTAGCTCCCTAGACCTAATCCTAACCCCATAAGAACCTAAATTAAGGTGTCCTAACCCTAGTACATCACCTCTAGACCTACCTAAGGACCTAATTAGGTCCTCACCAAACCCAATTTACTTAGATCAAAGTCAATTACCTTCACCTAAGTCAATTGCACTCATTGAGTCCAATTGAGCTTAGATCTCAACCCATACAAGTTCAATTGGACTTAGGGAGAGTCCAATTGACCTAAACGCAACCTAATCGAATTATTTCACTCTCAATTAGGTTCACACTCACCCAATTAAACTTAGGTTAAGTTTAATTGCAAATTCCCCTTAGCAATTAGGGTTTGTAACCCTAATTCAAGACATACACCTACTTAAACCCCTTAGGACCTAACCTAAACCACCTAGCCACATAGAGCACGACCACACACACCCATTCATGCACACACACTTCTCTAGAGTTCTCTAGAACTCTCTTGAAGTGGCGCCACCTCTTGGTTGCCAAATTTAGCAACCAAGAGGCATTCAAAATGAGATCCACATTTTTTGGATCTCATAACCATATGGCCAACCACTCTTGGACTCTCTCTAGAGAGTTCCACACCTATCTAGAGAGAATCCCTTGGGTCTATAAAAAGACCCAATGGGTGGCCATTTGTACCCATTCACATTCCTGGCACCCATTCACTCCATTGGCTCCATTCACATCCACCTCCACTTAGGCTAGCCACTCCATCTCCACAAGTTCACCACCACCTTGAAGGACACCATGCCGAGATGCTGGATCACTCCTCTCTCTCTCCAAGGGCCGGCCTAAGCTCCATTGGCCATCCCTCATTCTCTTCCCGACCACTCCAAGGCCATCCGGGACCACCCCTGAATGCCCTTTTGTTCTGCTAGATTTAGATTAGTATTTTTTGCTTTTCGTAGTTTTACTACTTTTTATTTACTGCTTAGTAGCGTAATCCTTATTCTCCCTGAATGATGCATGCAAAATCCCCCCGTAGATTCTTGTATGCGATCGTTTTCTGGTAGCTAGATTTCCATTTTAAGCATTTATGTACAAGCTTTCCTCTACAGTTCTTGTTGCAAAAAACTCTCCAATGGAATGAATGAAAAAAAATACATTTTCATATATATCTCTATATGTTTGAAATAACCATGAGCTTAATGATTGCCATTCTTTTTGCGTGATTCAAGTTGCCTATTTTCAATTGTTTATCTATTCCGCAACAAGAATGTCTTTTCTTGAGAATAGAGAGAATCTAACGATAGACGCATTTTTCGTAAATAGTCACCACCTCACTAGAATCGTGTGCAGAGAAACTCACACGTTCACCTTTGTGATTTATTTCACACATGCACATGTAATCAGAGTTCATAATAGAAGTGGTGAAATCTTAATCAGGAGATTCGAAACCGGTGTGCAAATTTAAACAAGGTAGAGTGGTAAAAGATCGAATTCTAAAGTAAAACAAATGACTCCCAGAGACGAACGACTGGGACTCAAGTTTTGTTATCTTTAGAAAATAATTTCTTTGTTTGATCGTATTGCACGCTATACTACGACGCTTTTCCCATCAGAAATGCATTGTATGCTTTCAACAAATGGCACTGTTGCCGGAGAGGCAACGTCATTTTCTTTGATTTCAATCTTTGAAACTATCCTTGATAAATCTCTCTCTACTTTGTTTTTTATGTGTAAGACAACATGGAAGAAAAACGGAATCTGTGCATACAATGAGCGCGGCAAAGAAAAAATAAGGTGCACATCATCTCCCCTTTAGATTAGGTTTCCTTTTTAAACCCTAGGAGTAGATTTACTTTCTGCAAGTTCTTTTGAAAAAAAGAAACAAAAATATTTCTTCAATTTTGTGAAAAAAGAAAAAAAATAAAAAAATTGAAAAAAATCTAGATTAGGTTTCTTTTTGAATCCTAGGTTAGTTTGAAAGAAAAAAGCAAAAAAAAAGATATTTTCCTTCAATCCTTTGAAAAATTCTTTTTGAAAAAAAAAATTGCAAAAGTTTTCAAAAAAAAAACATTTTGTTTTGTGGAAAGCTTAGATTTCAAACTCAAACCTCTTTAAGAGCTTTTCCACAATCTTCTGATTTCTCGACGAGATTTCAAGTTTGATTTAAAAATTCGATTGCTGAAAAACTAGTAAGCAAAAAATTCTGAAATTCGAGCCAAACCTTTATTTTCAAACAACCTTTCAAATACCACCGTTCATTTGAAAAAATTTCAAGTATAAAATTTTTAAAAATTTACGAAATGCACGGGCGTCAGACTGACCTAGATTCAATATTTTTCAAATTTCATAAAGCAATTCTAAGCAATCCGTGAATCTGTTTTGACTAAAAATGGTGGGGTTTGAAAGCTGATCTAATTGGATTTATTTTTATTTTTCCCAAATTTTTGAAGGTCAATTGATACTGTTTCAAAATGAAAAATCGACCAGGGGTCAAAAGTCCAAATCTATCCCCTTGACATTCAAAAATCCTTAAAAATCCGGTTGAAATAGTAAAAATTTCAAAAAAATATTCTTTGGAAAGCTAATTGAAAAAGAAATCTACTCGCAAAATTTCAAGTTAATTAAATTCCAATTGTTGTCAGAGAATGAACATTACTTCTGTGGTCTGCTGAAACAGAACAAATCCTAGAATTGCATGAACCTTAGGTTGAATCTTTAGGGTTACAACTTAGAGACCACACTTTGGGCTAACCTAGACTTAATCAAGTCTAATACTTAACCGGTGAGCTTGGTCACCTTGTGGGCCACTCACCAAGAGAAAACCCCACCGAAGAAAACAGGCTAAAATTAATTTTAAAACATGAAATCTACCCGAATCCATTGTCATACTACTGGGTGTTTGCAACCTCTCTTGCTAAACCTAGTGACTAAGTCTGCGGGGTAGTGTCAAACGACCGCGGCTCGGGGGTTAATGGAACCGGAGGTGTAAGCCAAAGAAAGAACCTTCCCCTTAGCCCCCTCGTAACCAAACTGGCTAGGTTGGCTTGAGAGGCGGGAATCACTTTCAGTCAGTTGAACGACGAATTTTTCTTCAGGAATTCAAACTTCTAATGAAAAATCTGGTCACCTAATCCATAAGGATCATTTGATTGACAGGGCCTTAGCCTTGTCCTGCTTGGCTACACCAACCCAAGGGTTGGGTGGTGTATGCAAGGAAGGAGGTCACTTAGACCTCACTTGGTTGAACCATGGGAGCCACTCTCAAGGAGGCGAGTCACCTCACCCGGACCATCTTCTCCACTCACTTCTACTCCTAGAGCCACCATGGCAAATCCTGGACCTGGACCTAGATTGGGTCAGGATATCAAGAATCTGGACCCGATGGCTCGCCTGGAAGTTCGGGTAGCTGAATCCGAGGAGCGGCATCAATAGAGCATGGATCACATCTTGACGGCACTTGACAGGATGCAGCACCCGCCGTGAGAACAACTGCGGGATTTCTACGACCCAGCCGCGCAAATCGTCGCACCTTTAGTCAAAATTCCTGCAAGCAGAGACACGTTTGAGCTCAAGCCCAATGTGATTGGTTTGATCAGCACTCATTTCTATTGGAACTCAAGCGAAGATTCGTTCTAGCACCTTAAGGACCTGAGTCGACTCGCTGAAATGATTCGACCCAGGAATATCGATCTCGATATTGTTCTAATGAAACTTTTCCCATTCTCTCTGAGGGATAAAGCTTCATACTGGTTCAAGACCATTGGGAAAAAAATTGGAACCTGGCCAGAATTATGACGTGAATTCCTACAAAAGTTCTTCTCAATCGGTCAAACAAATGCAATGCGACGAGTAATCACGACTTTCTCCCAAGGAGCTGGGGAGAAGTTACATGAAGAATGAGATAGATTTCACGACCTTTTTCGGAAATGCCCACACCATGGTATACCCAGATGGCACCTAGCTCAGATCTTTTACCATGGGCTGGATGACACACATCGGTATCTGGCAGATGCATCTAGCGGCGGGAATTTCCTCGCGAAAGACGAGAACAGTGCATTTGAGCTGTTCGAATCATTAGCGAAGAACTTGATAATGCCGCATTCATGAACCAGTTCCAGCAGCCTGGTTAGCAGTGGGTTCGTGTCCACGAGGCTCACACCGAGTCTATTCGAGCTGACATGGATATCATGGTCAAGCAGCTGGATAGAATAAACCTAATCGAGAAGAAGATTGACCAGATTAGTCAAGGTCAATCTGACTTGAGCTCTGCCACCTTAAGACCCTCCTATGCACCTCGAGCCCCTCCTTCTCGAGTTAATCTACTCACTCGGGATGCATCTTCTCCGTATTTACGAGATCTTGCATATCAGGATCCCGTAAACAATCCAGATCTGACACCTTACGAGCAGGGTTACGCACCACCCGTAGATTATAATGCGTATACCCTTGATGGATATACATCTTAGATATCTTCATCCTACGAGGACATTAGTTCTATCCAAGGATACGGGCGTAATAACCCGTATTCAGAGACGTATAACCCTGGTTGGCGCCAACATTCGAACTTCTTCTAGTCTAGTAATTCACAGAGACCACATCAAGATCCACACTACTAGACCAGGCAATACGGGAATGGGCAAAACACATACCTTAGGCAGCAGCCATTCCTGTCTCAACAGTAGCAACCTCGCTCTTTATACTAGCTGCTGCACCAAGCTGCCAGTCACCCTCCAAAGCGGGCTGACCCTTTGGAGGCATTGAAAGAGGAGCTGCAAGAATCAATGAGGAAATCAACACAAGATAGCTGACGAGTCGATTTTCCGCTATGCGTTGTAGTATTTAAGTGGTGGAAAATCAACTAATCAACAATAAAAATAACCACTCATAGAAGAGCGGGTCGTGTCCACAGGGAGGCAATTATGCAATAAACTCTTGATTATTTTGTATTCTTTCGGTTAAGTGCAAAATCCCTAGTCAAATCTGACATAAAATGCGATGGAAAGAAGATTCACAAGAACTAAAAAATATAAGGGTATATGTGCAATTTTCCCTCACTGAAATCTTCAATAAATATATGATGATTTTATGTAATTTTCAATTGGCATATACTAGAGAAAATTGGTGCACAAGTTAATCCCAAAACCAATCTTGAAACAGCTGAATAACAATAACGTGCAATTATCAGAAAGTATGAGTGTGCATGTGCAATTTTGCCACAATAAAATAATAATAAATCAAAAATTAATTTCTGGCAACAATGGCATTAGATGCAATTTTTAATTGAATGAAAAACAGAGCATTTGCTCTCTCTCTTGCTCGTGTGAGGGAAGGAGCGCCGGCGGGGCTGTTAACACGCAAGGGAGGTTGGCGAAGACGAGACCGATCCGATGGAGGTTGCAGCATCAACAGAGATGGCCGACCGACAGAGGAGAAGAACGCCAGAGGAGGCGCGCCTGTGGGGCAGCGCCTGTAGTGAAGGGTGCTGGAGGAGGGGTGCGGTGCGGTCGTCTGCAGCGGCTGCTTGGTGAGGGCGCGGGAGGGGTGGTGCGTCTGAAGGCGGTGGAGGCTGTGGCGTGGGCCTGGTGGCAGGTAGAGTGCCTGTGGGGGTGCGGGCGCTATGCGGGTGCAGCAGATGCAGGATGGGGCGCTGGCTGGAGCGGCACTGTGAGCGGTGTGGTTGTGCAGCGCCTGCAAGCTGGTTGGAGGGCGCGGTGGGCGGTGTGCACCTACAAGGGCAAGCACAGTGCCTGTGGGAGCAGGTGACAAGGCAGAGCGGCTGCTGGCGCTGGAGAGGGTTGCACGCCTGCGGGAGTCAGCAAGGTGGAGCGGGTGCCTGCAGTGGTTGGCGCAAGTGCAGGCTGGTTCAGTGATTGGAGAGGCAGCTGGAGATGGGCGCGCGCCTGTGGGTGCGTAAGGTAGAGAAGGAGCGGGCATAGGCTGAAGGGCAAGATGGGGTGCACAATGCACGTGGTGGAGCAGTTCCCCGCAGGGGGAAAAAATGCAGATCCTCCTTTCCTTTGCTCCACCTCCTCCTCTTAACCCCTCTTCCGCGCTACTCGGGATTTTCAAAATCCCCTCCTAATTTTAGTCGGCGGGCCGTTTGCACTTGTTGAGGGTGGCTCGAGGATAGGGAAAAGATATATGCCGTTGGTTTTTTGTTGGGGAAATTTACTCCCCAACTCCTTGTTCTTTCTAAATATCATTCCTGCACATAAAAACAACAAAATCATTACATATTAAGTTATAGAATGTTATAAACTTAAATCATGATGCATACAAATATTCTATAACTTAATGTAGTTATTAACAAACCTAAAAAGTAAGATTAAAGTTACTTAGGTGTAATACAAGTCCATTAAAATGGATTCATCAAATACCCCCATGCCTAAGATTTGCTAGTCCCTAGCAAAAATAAAAAAATAATAGAAGCAATCAGAAGATTTCTTCTTTTCTTATTTCAAAACTTTAGAGATCCAGAAAAATGTGACATGATAATAGCCTAAGTAACAGATCCAAGTGAAAAAGCCAATTCGCATTGGAAGTTTGTACTTCACCCTTGGTAAATATTGCTGTTGGGATAGGCAACTACTTCCCTCGGGGATAAAGCAGAGGATAATCTGTAATTTGACCCCGACGTTTGGCTTAGGTAGGAGATATCGAGTTGAATGGATTTGTATTTGGTGGCACACACTCATCTGGTGCTACATATAGTCTAGTACTGCAGACTCTAGATCTCTCGACTATTAGACAAGTCAACTCTAAGTGAGCCTACACAACTGTGCTCTTTTGATGTTCCTGGGCACTCCCTCTTTTCTTTCTTTCTGAGATCACAAATCTCACCAGATTTAGAAATTGTACTCACTATTTTGTGGCCTCACATGACATCCATACTTCAATTAAAGTCCTAATAACTCTACAACTAAGTTAGAGTCCTCAACCAGTATTCGGGTGATCAGAAATACTAAAAGGTCGGTATGGATCATATTTGGTGGAACGCGATAAGTGTTCTGTTGCCTCAGAAATAATGTTACATTATAACTTGGACCCTTTTTTTTTGTAATATAAAAATTTCTTCTTTTTCTGTTTCTTCTTTTTCTTCTTTTCTTTTCTCTTTTTTTTTATATAATCTAAATCAACATAATACAACACAGACTTTTATTTATGAGGCATTATTCGGGATGATGATGGTCAAGAGGATATTGTGTGGCTTATTTGGTGGAAGTGCCTATTCTCGGCACTGAGAAGGAATGGATAGGACAGGCATATTTCTGACCTTTGACACTAATACCCTCCTTCAGCTGAGGACTCTATGAAGGATGGTCGTAACCATCCACCATAGTTATAACATTATTAAGACTCAATCTTTGTGTATCTGCCTTATTTCGTGACTCTCAGGAATTCACACAAAGTACGCACACAGGAACAGAGAGTGAAAACTACGCCTAACTCTGAAGTATCATCATCTAATTATCCAAAATTTAAGAGTCTTTGCACTAGACTTAGAACACCAGTAATCTCTCTACTTTCTTCTCACAAATATGAGGTGGATCTTCTAGAAGATAGTATGCCTGATTCCCTATGAACTGCCCAAGGGTTCAGTAGACTATAAATGCTTATTGGTTTTCCTCAAGAATCCATTACCCAGTCTACGTGCACGTGAAATAAATGTACTGGATTCTAAACTTAAGAAATAATTTCGAAAGAAAAACCTCCAATGACAAAGGTGTTTTTCTAGGGCTAACCCAATCAGCTCAAGAAAAGAGGAATTTTTTTTTATGCTGACCTAAATGCATGAATACTTCATAAAATGCAAATGCACCCCCATGCCTAAATCCTACAATGTCCCCATTGTAAAATTAAAATAGGACGAGAAAGGAAAAGCATCACCTAACACGGTGTTACTCCGACCGCTGGGTTGCCTCCCAACAAGCGCTGCATTTTCTGTCAGCAACCAGACTTATGCGTAACAGTGCAGGCCTAGAAAACAGGTAGCCACGGATGTTGGTGAGCTGATGATGTAACGTAATACCAAATGCTCGCCAGAAGATATGAAAGCGAAGAACCTTGTTGGCTACCTTGGGAGGTGTAGGAATAATAAACGGAATATGAAAAGGGACCTCCAGAAATGGAATAAGTGGTGGATAACAAGGATCCTCAGGAACAGGACGGGTTTTAAAAGATATACACATTATTAGTTCAAACCCTTGAATGGCGAGAGTAAAAGTACAAGCATCAATCCACACTCACCATTCTACCCGAGGATGTACTGGCCTGATATGTTCTCTAGAAATAATGTACATGAGCAGAGATCTGAGCCAAGGATCGGTTAGGGAGTACAAGGGTTGTTTGTAGTGTTGGAAGGTAATGGTTAAGTGACAGTGGCCCGGGTCTACCGTCTTGTTCACGTTTATTATACTTTAAATTACAGTCGTTGTAGTAATAAGACAGCTACCAGGTTATCATTACAAATTTTTTTACTCAGAAATAGTTTTCCCGAAGTCGAACTCAGGGAGCTACTGGAATTCTAGAAATACAAAGGTTCTCTATTAGATTACAAAAATAAGAGAGAGAGAGAGAGAGTTTGTCTTGGCTTCTTCTTCTTTTCTCCTTTTCCTTCTCCTTCTTTCAGCTGCTCTCCTTCTCTTCTTCTTTCTTTTCTTCTTCTTCTGTTCTTCTTTTATTCTTTTTCTTTCTTTGTTCTTCTCTTTCTTTCTCACTGGCGGCTATGTCTTCTTCTGTTCTTCTTTCCTTTTCTTCTCTTCTTCTGCAGCTGTGACAATCTTCTTCTTCTTCTTTCTTGCTTTATCTCTTCTGGTCGCTGCTCAATCGTCGCCTGATGTAGAGGTCAGATGACTTAACTGTAGGTTTGCTACAATGCTTCTCTTCTTCTAATGTTTCTTCTCTCTCGCTTCTTCTTCTTCTCTTCTCCTTTCCTTCTCCTTCTTTCAGCTGCTCTCCTTCTCTTTCTGCTCCTACACGCTCACACAAGGATTAGAAAGCAAAACCTACCCCTACCCTTCCCCGCGCCTCTCTCTTTCTCAGATTTCTCTCATAGGATCGCTCTCCCAGAGCCGGGTAATCGGCTGCGGGTATCGTGCCTGGGACCAGGCCCACCGACGTGCGGTGGTGGGCGAGGAGTGCATGCTTTTGGGAAATCGGATCCGGCCCAGACCCGCGGGGCGTGAGCGCGGGCGAGGGCGAGCGCGTGGCACGCGGCGTGCGTGAGGGACCTGACCCCTGTGTTCGAAGGTGAATAGCCTTGAACACTTTTCAAATTTATGTGCGGGCACTTAGCCACGCACTTCTAAGGTGGGACTAAAGTCCCACCTCCCAAATTGGCGCCTACAGCTGAGGAAGCTGCAGGCAATTGCAGCAGCACGGAGAGCGTTTGCCTCAGCTGCAGACCAGGGATGATTCGTAGAGGCAACCCGCGCATCCTGGGGTGCAAACCTGGGCGGAACAGCACCTGCAGCTGCAGGTGAAGGAGCTGCAGAAGCTTGGTAATGGCGGCGAAGGGGCGTCGACCTGAAAACAAGAATATGGCCTCTTGGCCCAATCAGAAGACGCAGGAAGCTTCGCCGGAGTGCGGCGAAGGCAGTGCGGGTGGTGGCGAGGCGTGAGGATGCGTGTGGAGGTAGCCCTAGGTTGCACTATGGCCGGAGAGGTGGGTTTGTTCGGGGGGTGGTCGGGTGGCGTTTGGCAGTGAGTGGGAAGGGGGAATCGGTTAAGTGGAGTGAGGGGAAGCTTTTGGGGTAGTCGGCGAGGGGTGAGGAGGTCTGTGGAGGTGAAATGGGCTCGCCAGAGAAGGTGGTCGAAGGCGGAGCAAGCAGAGGTGGAAGTCCCGTGCGGTGGGGCAAAAAGGTAAATTGAGAGAGGGAAAATGTAAGGGAGAAGGAGAGGAAGCTTTTTACCTAGGTTTTTGACGAAGGGGGAGGGCGGAGCAGCCGGCTCGTATTTGCCGGAGCTGGGGAAGAAAGGGCCCTGGAGGAGGAGTGCGGCGACGAGGAAGTAGGCAGAGGGCGTCGGCGGGTACAGCCCAGCGTAGACGAGAGGGCAAGGAGAACCCTGCCGTAGGTAAGGTGGCAGAGCGGCGAGGAGGAAGAGGAGGAAGTCGCCGGAAGCTGCGGGCCTTCTGACGGAGGAGGAAGGGATGAAATGGGGGGGTGTTCTCCGTTAAAGAGGAGCTTGAAGGAACCGGCAGGGGGTGCCGGTTCTTATAAAGGGGCTAGCACAGAGGGAGGCGCAGGCTGGCGATGTGCCAGCCTCGCCGGAGCGCGGCCGAAAAGGGCACCCATACCTTCCGCGTGTTCGCACGAAAGGTATGTGGGCCAGCAGAGAGCAAGGCTGGGTCCCTGCGATAGAGGACTTCGCAGGGAACCCCGTGTCTGTTCTGCAGGGCGGTACCCCTTCTCTGCGCGGCACCATGCTCCGTGCAAAGTCGCCGAAGCATGGTGCTGCGCAGAGTTTTGCAGGAGGGACCGTTCTGCAAAGAACGATGAAAACATTGGGGGCCAAAATGCAAGGATTTCGAAAGATGAGGGTCAAAAAGTGAATGAAGAGGACCAAAATGCAAAGTTGGTCAAGGAGGTCTCTTCTTAGGCTCAAGTTTTTATACAAGACTAATTTGAACCTAAGGATTTTAGTGGTGAATTTTATTTCTAGGTTTGACCATGTTTGATTGACTAATTTACGTAACAACCCAAATTAAGTCATTAATTGGGCATGGTTCTCTTTTGAGGTCAAAATGGGTTTCTAAGGCCAAATTGAAGGTTCTAAACCTTAAAGATTATTTTTTATGAATTTTAGAGGGTTTAGTTAATTTTTATCTTGCCTCGAACCTCATGAATTGAAGTGGGTTTATTTTAGGGTTACAGAATGTCATTTAATTTCTTGAAGTTGCTATAACCATTTTTTTAGATTAGATCATCCCACTTTTCTTCTTATTAGACTTGTTTGACCTGTGTTTGGATCCTTAATTACCCTGTTTGCAAACTGTGTTGGTGAAATTGCAGTTTTACCCCTTATGATTTATTTTCTTCTCAAACTCAGAATTCTCTGGGTTAAGCCTTTCTTTGGGTTATGTAGAAGCTTTTTCTTACATCTCTGGGTTATATTGTGCTAGTTAGGGTTCATGATAAGGTTCTCATCATACCCCCATGCCTAGATTTTGCTAGTCCCTTAGCAAAAACTTAAGGTTTCAACCCTTGTTCTAGACCATGAAGTTCTTAATGATTTCAGATAAGTGCTTTTTTCATTTGAAACCTAGATTAGGTTAGAATGCTAACCATAGGCCTAAAAGGTACTCTAGTACCAACCAAGATCCAGATCTGTCTAGCCTCAGCCTCAGTCCTTAGCAAAGGTTTCTAAGGCCTACAAGAACTAACCTAAGGTTTTTTGGACTTTGTGGTTAAAGCACTCGTTCTTGAAATGATTTTAGCCCTGGCTCAGTTCGTAGTGCGTTTTGTAAGAAAGAGAGATAGAAGATTTATCTGTTTGGAGAGTTTTCTCTCTCTCTTTTTCTTTTCAATTCTAGCTTAGGATTGGCTTTTGAACACGGTTTGTATCAGATTCCTTATCCCCATCATCAATCCTCAAGGGTTCCTGGCAGTCGATGCTTCGAGATAGCACCGCCCATGGTAACCCCTGGAACCCTGGCTATTGGGATTTGGAGATAATCCCATCCATGGTGTTCCGTGGCCGAATTCAGACTCTTGCAATTGACATTTCGTGATAATACCATCCATGGAATCTGAACCAGCAGAGTGCTTACATGCCCCCAGTAGGATATGTAAATATCCTAAGAGACAAGCACCGAGGAGATGATATTTTGTTACGCATCTTCGAGGGGAATTTCCCACCTCTACATGCTGGGAACTCGTCCAAATCAACTTGTGTTGATCGGCCGCTCCTACTCTAGGTGTTATTTTCAGAATTTTGTGACGCTTCTGCATGATTTTGATTTTTACGCTTACTGAACCAGGCTGTGTGTGGGGTTAGGGTGCTTAGGTTACTGAGTCCCGTAAACCAAAAGTTACTTAACGAGGCCAAATACTTCCTATGCCTTGAACCTAATGCTTAAGCTTTTCATTTTCCTCAACCTCTTGAGGAATGTCTAGATCTTAATGGGTAATAAGAGTCTATCCAAGAATGCCTAAGGTTCGCATTCTTACTAATCTTACTGTGAACTTTTCAATTTTTTTTTCTTGAATGAGGTCTAGAACTTAGGTTAATTCCTTAGTTTCTGACTAATGACTATCACTTTTTTCTCTCATTTTTGTGCTCCGTCTTTTCATTTGGTTTATTTTTCCTTCCTCCACAAAATTTCTTTCCTCCTCTTATTTTATTATTCTTTTATTTTCACAAATTTTTTAATTTTTATGGTGTTTTTGGGATATGTGAATTTTTTGTTTGTTCAAAACCTTTTCTTACAAGTTTTTGCACTTTCATACCCCACATGCCTAAGATTTGCAATGTCCTCATTATGACTTAGGGGGTTTTTATTCAACTTAGTTCATTCCTTAGGACAGATATTTTGGTAAGTGAATGGGTCGGGGTGATTGTTGCGGATGATTTCTAATCTCAGATGCAAGCACCTGAGGTGGAGTCAGCTGTCTTAAAGGGTGAACCTTAAGTGACAAAGGTGTCAAAAAAGGTTTCAGGTTTTTAAAGAGAATGACGGGCTGCCTCCCGTTGAGTGCTGAGGTTTTCGCCATCGGCTGGGTGCAATAAGCTCATGGGGAATGAAGGATATAAGATGATTCGGCCAAATCAGTAGAAGTTACATCAATGAACGATTTGAGTCTGACCGTTCACGATGAAAGGTTCAGAATCATGGCTGAGCAGACTGATTTCGACGGCTCCATTTCCAAAAATTTGTCGGACAAGGTATGGTCCGACCCACTTGGATCGCAGCTTCCCAGGGAAAAGTTTGAGTCGAGCATCAAAGAGTAGGACCTTCTGACCAGGATAAAAGATCCTTCTAGAGATATGCTTGCCATGGAAGGCTTTAACCCGCTCCTTGTAGATTCGTGAGTTCTCGTACGC
The DNA here is from genome assembly GCA_037157565.1 of Thalassia testudinum. Lineage (NCBI taxonomy): Eukaryota > Viridiplantae > Streptophyta > Magnoliopsida > Alismatales > Hydrocharitaceae > Thalassia > Thalassia testudinum. The sequence continues at coordinate 64,498,531 of JAZHRO010000031.1, forward strand.
ATCAAGGCGTAATTCATCGATCTCGCTGATTTGAAGCTTTCTGTGGGTTCCAGCCTTCGAAAGATCTACATTACAATTCCGTATTGCCCAATAGGCTTTGTGCTCCAGTTCGACGGGAAGGTGACACGCCTTCCCGTACACTAGTCTAAAGGGAGACATGCCTAATTAGGTTTTGTGGGCGATCCTATAATCCCACAAGGCTTCCGGAAGTCGGGACGACCAGTCCTTCCTGTCAGGCCGAACAGTGACCTGCAGGATTTTCTTGATCTCCCGATTTGATAGCTCAACTAGACCATTAATCTGGGAGTGATAAGGAGTAGAGATTCGGTGAGACACCCCGTATTTGGTCATCAGTGACCTAAACTGAGCATTCGTGAAATGGCTCCCCCCATCTGAGATGATAGCACGAGGAATCCCGAACCGTGAGAAGATATTGTGATGAATGAATTTGAGAACGATCTTGTGGTCACAGGTTCGGGTCGGTATGGCTTCGATCCATTTGGACACGTAGTCCACAGCCAGCAAAATGTATTCGAAACCATCCGAAATCGAAAAGGGGCCCATAAAATCAATCCCCCAAACATCAAAGATTTCGCATATGAGGATCGGCTGCAAAGGCATCATGTCACGATGGCTCATGTTGCCCAAAGTTTGGCAAAGACTGCATGCCTTGCAGTGACTGTATGCATCTTTGAACAGAGTGGGCCAGTAAAAGCCACACAGGAGGATTTTCGATGTGGTTTTGTGCCTAGAGAAATGGCCACCGCATGCCTGGTCATGGCAGAAGGAAAGAATATCATTGACTTCACCTTCTGGGACACACCTCCGGATGATTTGGTCAGCACCTATGCGGAAGAGGTACGGATCTTCCCAAATGTAATACTTGGCATCAGAGCACAATTTGTCTTTCTTGGCCTTCGGCCAATAAGACGGGATCTGATGAGATGCCAAGTAGTTTACTATATCAGCAAACTATGGAAGTCTAGTACCAATAGTCAGCAGGTGCTCATCAGGGAAATGCTCCGTGATGGGTCCGGAAGGGTTGATAATCTCAAAAGAAAGGCGGGACAAATGGTCAGCTACCACATTTTGTCTTCCCGCCTTGTCGCGAATCTCGAGATCGAATTCTTGCAACAGCAAGATCCATCGGATTAGTCGGGGCTTCGCATCCTTCTTGGCAAGGAGATGCCTCACAGCCGTGTGATCCGAGTAGATGATGACGTGGGAACCCAGGAGATAAGATCGAAATTTTTCAAGGGCAAATACTACGGTTAGCAGCTCTTTCTCCGTAACTGTATAGTTACGCTGAGCCTCGTCAAGTGTCTTACTAGAGTAGTAGATGACCACGGGTCTCCTGTCAGCTTTCTGCCCCAGAACCGCTCCTACAGCGAAATCAGACGCCTCGCACATGATCTCAAAGGGTTGAGACCAATCAAGGAATTGTAGGATCGGAGCCTGGGTGACTCGGTCACGAAGGGTCTCAAAGGCTAGAGTGCATTCCTTGGAGATTTCAAAGGGTACATCCTTAGAGAGAAGAGTAGTCAGGGGGGGCGCGATTTTCGAGAAATCAGGAATGAAACAACGGTAAAAATCGATGTGCCCTAGAAAAGAACAGATGTCCCTGATCGAGCTAGGCATAGGAAGGTGAGAAATCAAATCAACCTTGGCTCGATCCACCTAGATGCCCTTCTCATAAATCAGATGTCCTAGGACGATCCCCTCAGGCACCATAAAGTGGCTCTTTTCCCAGGAAAGAACCAAATTAACGTCGATGCAGCGCCTGAGTATATGGACCAAGTGCTGGAGGCAATCATCAAATGATGCCCCGAAAACTAAAAAGTCATCCATGAAGACTTCCAGATAATCATCTACCATATCAGAGAATATGGCAAGCATGCACCGTTGAAAAGTCGCGGGTGCATTGCAGAGACCGAAAGGCATCCTTCGGAATGCGTATGTTCCGAAGGGGCAGGTGAACGTGGTCTTCTCTTGGTCCTCAGGATGAATAGCTACCTGGTTATAACCGGCGTACCCGTCAAGAAAGCAAAAGAATCGATTTCCAGCTAATTTCTCGAGAATCTGATCAATGAAAGGTAGTGGGAAATGATCCTTCTTCGTGGAGGAATTGAGTCATCGGTAATCTATGCAGACTCTCTACGAGTTGGCTAATCGGGTAGGTATGACTTCTCCGGTTTCAGTCGTTATGGTGGTGAGCCCTGCCTTTTTAGGCACAACTTGGATTGGGCTCAACCAACGACTATCGGAGATCGGGTAGATGATCCCTGCACCTAACCACTTGATGATCTTCTTTTTCATGACCTCCTACAGATTGGGGTTCAAACATCTCTGCATCTCACGAGAAGGTCATGCGCCCTCTTCTGAATAAATATGATGTGTGCAATAAGAGGGACTTATTCCAGTCACATCATCTAGAGTCCATCCAATGGCTCTGCGATGTTGCTGGAGAACAGCAATCAGACGGGATTCTTGTTCGGAAGTAAGCTTGGAATTTATAATCACAGGAAGGGTCTGATTAGAACCCAGAAAGATGTATTTCAAATGATCGGGAAGGGGTTTCAGTTCAAGGACGGGGTTATCAGCAACAGCGGGTGGTTCAGGGTAAATGTGAGGTTCAAGGGTAGGAGTTATGGGTCTGTCTAAATCTGGATTTGACTCCTCTGATTGCGATTCAAGATCTTTTTGTGGTTGATGAGGTATAATCAGGTCATTCTCAAAATGTGTTTCATCAACCAAAGCCCTGATATCACAAATCTGTTCGATGACACCGCAATTGATTCCTTGTTGGGCCTTAAATATATCAATTTTTAAGGTTTGATTTCCAAATTTGAGCTCTATTTGGCCCTCCTCACAGCTGATGTTGGCTCTAGCAGTAGCCAAGAATGGTCTCCCTAGAATGATTGGTGTATCCCTAGGGTTTTCAGGGGCGTCCATGTCCAAGACTATAAAGTCTACTGGGAAAAAGAAATCCTGCACTCTTATAATAACATCCTCGAGAATCACTTTTGGTGACTTTATAGATCGATCTGCTAATTGTAATGTCACCTCAGTTGGTTTTAGTTCAGATTCTTCTAGATGGTTAAGTAAGGATGTGGGTATCAGATTTATGGAAGCACCCAAGTCTAGCAATGCTCTATCGAATTGGGTATCACCTATCTTGCAGGAAATCAGGGGAGTACTAGGATCTTTAGCCTTGGGTGGGAGTCTGCTTAGGATTACAGAGCTGGCTTGCTTTGACAGTACAATTGGACTCCCACTCTTGGTTTACGGCTTACGCTGAGGTGTACACACATTCTTTAAGAATCGTGCGTAAGCCGATACGTGACGAATTGCATCCATCAAGGGGATGTTTATTTGGACCTACTCAAAGAGCTTGACCTGGTCCTCCTCAGGTGCCATAGGCTTGGTAGTCTTCTTTCCCTTGGTCAAGACCTCGGGAAACAGGACCTTGGTTGGTTCTTCTAGGATAGGTCCAAGTCTTTGGTCTGGGACAGGGATAGGAACGTCCTAGATTTCTGTCCTAGGGTTGGGATTACTACCAGGCTTGGAGTGGTTTGGATAGGGTGGATGTTGGATTTCCTTACCACTACAGGTTGTTATAGAATTTAGTCCTGCCTGGTTTTGGTTGGGGTTGGGTAAGATGGGTTGCTGCTGATAGCCCGCATAGGAAGTGGAAGCCTCCATCTCGTCGGGTGAAGGAACAGAGGGGACCTGATAAATCATGTGTGCTTGGCCCGGGTTTGGGTTCATAACACGCCGCTGTGTTGGCACGTTATTCGGGTTATGTGCCTGGTTGGCGAGAATTTGCCAACTGGGCCAGTTGATTTCAAACCTCTGTAAGTTCGTCCTTGTGTTGTTTCTGAATAGCCGCATTCGTTCTTTGAATGTCAGCCAGAGTCTGAAGGATAAGGGACATTTGGTCCTTGTTTGGCCCTAATGGAAAGGTAGGGTTGGGCCGAGGCTGAGGTGGCTGGTAAAGACGAGGGGGTTGTGGACGGGGCTGAAAGGGTGGTCTTTGGGTTTGGGCATTTCCCGTCCACTGGAAGTTGGGATGGTTTCACCATCCAGGGTTATAGGTGTTGGAGAATGGGTCATTCTGGATGGCGTTGAGGTCCTCACAGGTCTGAGGAACCTCCAAAGAATCAGAGAAAGGGGGAATGGAATTCCCCAGACTGGTATAAAAAGGATCGGATGACCCTCTAACTCGAGAATCAAATGGGGATGGATATGGATCCATCCCAGGAGAAGATCGATGGAGAATGTTTTGCACAATTTCCCGTGTGGAAGGAGGCTGTAAAAAGGAGCTATGAGCAGAGGTGGCTTGCTGCAAGTGCTGAGTCAGCTCGTCCACCTTCTTCTCAATGATGGAGACCTTGTCCAATCGACTGGCCATTAGTTCCAGGTCGACTGATGCGGACAGGCCCTACGTCTCGTGTGCTCCCCTAAGGTTCGTCGATGCACGGGTATTCATCCTGTCGAATAATCCCATGGAGTCATTATTGATGGAGTTCTCGCACATGTTTTCGAGAATCTCCCACAAGGTGTCCTCATGTTGACCCATGATATTCCCTCCGCAAGTTGCATTGACGAAAAGCCTGATATCTTCACAGAGTCCCTGGTAAAAAGACTGGACTTATTCCCATTTAGGAACTGCGTGATGGGGGCACTTTCTCATGAGATCCTGAAAGCGATCCCATGCCTCATGGAGAGGTTCTCTCATTTGCTGAGTGAAGTGGGTAATCTGATGGCGCAAGGCATTGGTCCGACCAACGGGAAAGAACTTCTTCAAAAATTCAAACTGAAGTTCTTCCCAATTGTTGATCGGTCGGGTCTAAGTCTGGTACCAATGAGCGGCCTTGTCCATAAGGGAGAAGGAGAACATCTTCATGAGGAGAATGTGCCGATTTTGTGCATCTGACCCAAAAGTTTGGTCCAGATGCTTCAGCTGTTTAATGTGCTGGAAGGGGTCTTCAGAATTTAGCCCATGGAATTTAGGTATAGCATGAATCATATTGGGCTTTAATTCAGAATCAGGTCCTCCAGTCGAGATTCTGACTCGAGGCTCAATAGCCACCGCAGCAGGATTATAATTGTCCTGCATCATAGGACGCTACGGTGGGTGCACAAAGTTCTGGAAGAGGTCATTGAGTCGCTGGAGCTAGTGCTCCAGATTGTTTTCCTCCTCAACTGGCTGAGCCATTGTGGAAGAAGAAGATGAGTTGGGTTCGGAGTCGGAGGAGAGGTCGATGTGAAGTGTTGTTTTCTCAAACAAGGGCACTGAGGCTCGGCCTCGAGGAGAGTGAAGTGCTAAAGGAGGTTTCAAGGACCTCCTACTAAACAGACACTGTTGGAAGAGATGAGTTTAGCAGGTGCTAGACCCAATCAAGGCACCCAAAATGTTGGGTGAGTATAGAGGTGCGGGGTAGATGGACCCCTTGATCAAAAGATCGACCACCTGAGAATTACCTGGGCAGTCAGAGAGGGTGAGTCCCGCGAAGACCCCTACATGCTAGAGCATCCCCATGGGTTACAGGGTTTCCCCCACCTGACCTCTCTTGTCACTGAGATTCTAGGTAGACCAAAATGGGGATCTTGAACTCTTACGTCTATCAATTTTAGTTTAAGATCAGGGTACTTAAGTTTTCACTTGAACTTTTAGCTTTTTGAGTGCAAAGAGTGACCTAAGTTGAAGGTTGGTTGACCCTATGGGGTCAACTTCACCTATTGATTCCTTTGAGAACTTATTAGGTCTTGTCTTTTAGGGTTCAAGTGTTTTTAGAGAGCCAATTGCTTAGGGTTTTTTTGAATAGGTGTATTCAATCAATGGCTTAGGCACACTTCTTTTGGGATTTCTCAATTCTTGATTAAGTAGTGTGTCTCTAAAACCTTAGTGTTAATTCCTATGTTGGCTCTACTTGGTCCAGTTAACTCCTTGTTGGGTAATTAGGGCTCAGGCAAGAAGATGTTAGCCTTAATTACCCTTAATAGTGTGTGCAGGAATAGTGGTTTGAAAATATGCAGCTATTACAAGGTATGAAAGACAGGTTATACCTATATTGTTTTTCCTTTTTCTTCCTCTTTAGAATTTAGGAGTTAATAGTGAGAGGATAGAAGTTACCTGTCCTTGGAGTGGTTGTTGTGCGGCTGCTTCTTGATTTTCCTGTACCTGCACACAAGAGAGAGGAGATTATTAGAAACTCACAAATAGAGAATTTATAGTTTCTAGAATAGCCGTTGCTCCCCGGCAACGGCGCCAAGAAAATGACAGTGGCCCAGGTCTGCTATCTTGTTTAAGTTTGTTATACTTTAAATTACAGTCGTTGTAGTAATAAGACAGCTACCAGGTTATCATTACAAAATTTTTTACTCAGAAATAATTTTCCCGAGGCCGAACTCAAGGAGCTCCTGGAATTCTAGAAATACAAAGGTTCTCTATTAGATTACAAAAATAAGAGAGAGAGAGAGAGTTTGTCTTGGCTTCTTCTTCTTCTCTTCTCCTTTTCCTTCTCCTTCTTTCAGCTGCTCTACTTCTCTTCTTCTTTCTTTTCTTCATCTTCTGTTTTTCTTTTCTTCTTTTTCTTTCTTTCTCTCTGGCGGCTATGTCTTCTTCTGTTCTTCTTTCTTTTTCTTCTCTCCTTCTGCGGCTGTGATAATCTTCTTCTTCTCTGACTTCTTCTTTTTCTTCAACCTTCTTCTTCTTCTTTCTTGCTTTATCTCTTCTGGTCGCTGCTCAACCGTCATCTGATGCAGAGGTCAGACGACTTAACTGTAGGTTTTCTACAGTGCTTCTCTTCTTCTTCTATTTCTTCTCTCTCGCTTCTTCTTCTCTTCTCCTTTTCCTTCTCCTTCTTTCAGCTGCTCTCCTTCTCTTTCTGTTCCGGCACGCTCACACAAGGATTAGAAAGCAAAACCTACCCCTACCCTTCCCCGCGTCTCTCTCTTTCTCAAATTTCTCTCATAGGATCACTCACCCAAAGCCAGGTAATCTGGTGCGGGTATCGCGCCCGAGACCAGGCCCATCGGTGTGCGGTGGTGGGTGAGGAGTGCGCGGTTTTAGGAAATCGGATCCGACCCAGACCCGCGGGGCGTGAGCGCAGGCGAGGGAGAGCTCGTGGCGCGCGGCGTGCGTGAGGGACCTGACCCCTGTGTTCGAAGGCGAATAGCCTTGAACACTTTTCAAATTTATGTGAGGGCACTTAGCCACGCACTTCCGAGGTTGGACTAAAGTCCCACCTCCCAAATTGGCACCTGCAGCTGAGGAAGCTGCAGGCAATTGCAGCAGCACGAAGAGTGTTTGCCTCAGCTGCAAACCAGGGATGATTTGTAGAGGCAACCCGCGCGTCCTGGGGTGCGAACCTGGGCGGAACAACACCTGCAACTGCAGGTGAAGGAGCTGCAGAGGCTTGGTAATGGCGGCGAAGGGGCGTCGACCTGAAAACAAGAATACGGCCTCTGGGCCCAATTAGAAGATGCAGGAAGCTTCTCCGGAGTGCGGCAAAGGCAGTGTGGGTGGTGGCGAGGCGTGAGGATGCATGTGGAGGTAGCCCTAGGTCAGACTATGGCCTGAGAGGTGGGTTTGTTCGGGGGGTGGTCGGGTGGCGTTTGGCAGTGAATGGGAAGGGGGAATCGGTTGAGTGGAGTGAGGGGAAGCTTTTGGGGTAGTTGGAGAGGCGTGAGGAGGTCTGTGGAGGTGAAATGGGCTCGTCGGAGAAGGTGGTCGGAGGCGGAGCAGGTGGACGTGGAAGTCGCGTGCAGTGGGGCAAAAAGGTAAATTGAGCGAGGGAAAATGTAAGGGAGGAGGAGAGGAAGCTTTTTACCTAGGTTTTGGACGAAGGGGGAGGGCGGAGCCGCCAACTCGTATCTGCCGGAGCTGGGGAAGAAAGGGCCCTGGAGGAGTGCGGCGACGAGGAAGCAGGCAGAGGGTGCCGGTGGGTACAGCCCAGCGCAGACGAGAGGGCAAGGAAACCCTGCAGCAAGTAAGGCGGCAGAGCGACAAGGAGGAAGAGGAGGAAGTCGCCAGAAGATGCGGGCCTTCTGACGGAGGAAGAAGGGATGAAATGGGGGGGTGTTCTCCGTCAAAGAGGAGCTTGAAGGAACCAGCAGGGGGTGCCGGTTCTTATAAAGGGGCTGGCGCAGAGGGAGGCACGGGCTGGCGACGTGCCAGCCTCACTGGAGTATGGCCGGAAAGGGCACCCATACCTTCCGCGTGTTCGCACGGAAGGTATGGGGGCCGGCAGAGAGCAAGGCTGGGTCCCTGCGACAGAGGACGTTGCAGGGAACCTCGCGTCTGTTCTGCAGGGCGGTACCCCTTCTCTACGCAGCGCCATGCTCCGCGCAAAGTCACCGGAGCATGGTGTTGCGCAGAGTTTTGCAGGAGGGACTGTTATGCAAAGAACGATGAAAATGTTGGGGGCCAAAATGCAAGGGTTTCGAAAGAAGAGGGTCAAAAAGTAAATGAAGAGGACCAAAATGCAAAGTCGGTCAAGGAGGTCTCTTCTTAGGCTCAAGTTTTTATACAAGACTAATTTGAACCCAAGGATTTTAATGGTGAATTTTATTTCTAGGTTGGACCATGTTTGACCAGCCAATTTACGTAACAACCCAAATTAAGTCATTAATTAGGCATGGTTCTCTTTTGAGGTCAAAATGGATTTCTAAGGCCAAATTGAAGGTTCTAAACCCTAGAGATTATTTTTTTATGAATTTTAGAGGTTTTAGTTGATTTTTATCTTACCTCGAACCTCATGAATTAAAGTGGATTTGTTTTAGGGTTACAGAATGTCATTTAATTTCTTGAAGTTGCTATAACCCTTTTTTTAGATCAGATCATCCCACTTTCCTTCTTATTAGACTTGTTTGACCTGTGTTTGGAACCTTAATTATCCTGTTTGCAAACTACGTTGGTGAAATTACAGTTTTACCCCTTATGATTTATTTTCTTCTCAAACTCAAAATTCTCTGGGTTAAGCCTTTCTTTGGGTTATGTAGGAGCTTTTTCTTACATATCTGGGTTAGATTATGCTAGTTAGGGTTCATGATGAGGTTCTCATCATTAAGTCCAATGAGGGCTTAGTCGGTGTTAGGTCTAATTCCAATAATGATTCAGATTGTGCATACTCCCTAATAGTTGTAGACAACTTCACATTACCCTACCTAGCATTAATGATCGGAGTCATATTTGAATCAAGGGTAGACTCCAAATTACAACTCTTTGATGGCAGGGTCAAAATGTCAAAATCATTATCATTCATCTCATCCCCAGATTTGTTTAGTTCACTCAAATTTTTGTCAGGGTGTATATGTGATTCATTAGGAGTTGGATCAGTATCCTCAATTATTCCCAAAGGAGGATCAGTCTTAATGTTTTGAAGCAAGCCCATATTACTGAATTTGTTATTCTTCTCGAGGTATAAATCCTCTATTGACATGTTTTGTCCTCGAGAATCTCCCATAGACTTCTCACTATTTTGTTTTTCCTCCTTTAATAGCAACTCCTGTTTTGATGGAGGATGATTCAAAAAAGAAGGGAGGAATCTGGATTTAATCATATTATTTCTATCCTCTGGAGGTAAATCCTCAAATGATAAATAATTCCCCTGTGGTTCACTCCAGATTTTCAGTCCAGGTTCCTCTATTGGGGCATCCTCATTTTCTGAATTAGACTCTTCATATCCCTGAGACCAAAATTGACCTAATTCATCCTCCATTCTATTAGGGTCACCTTCATTAGGTGCATTTAAATCCTCAGGATATTGAATGATAAGTGTTGATTCCCTAAGTGGAGGGTCAGGAGTAGGCTCACTAAGGGTAGAATGAGATTCCACCAAATAGTCAATAGGGGAAGTGATAGGAACAATACAACCTTAACCTGGTTTGGTAGGGGTAAAGAGAATACTGTCATTGGGGTCAAGGTCCTCAAGAGGTACCATCTTCCCTTGCTTTTGACTCCAATATAGTTCAGGTCGATAATCACCATGATCGTTGTCCTCTAGTGGCTGTGTCTCATTGGGAGAGTCTATGTGATAGCTACATAAAATTGGATCCCTATTGTCATTAGGTTCCTCAAATTATTTTCATGATCATGGTCATATGGGTAGGGATCAAAATTATTGGGAAGCGTGTAGCTAAGCTGTCTTATTTCTTCGTTTAGCTGTTGACTATTCCTCGACATCTCTCCCATTGATTCCATCATTTCCTTTTGCTATTTTTGCATTTCTATCATAAAAGAGGAGATGCTACTATTATCAGGTTGGGGAGGATTGTCAATTTCATGCTCTGGTTGCCTAGGGGTATCGGTCCAACCTCGATATGGAAAATCATGAAGGGTGGGAGGGTTGGGTGTTTGCGTGGAAGTAGGGATTTTAGGGTTGGGAAATCCCCCTCCTAGGCTCTGCTCAAAAGTGGGAGTTATCAAGCCAGTACTCCCAGGATAAGAATCATCCCATGAATTGTCAATGTACCCATCAAAGGATGGATACGCTCGGGGCATGGGATCCTGATTAAAAGAATGGAAGTATTGACTCTGATAATCTAAATGATAGGAGTAAGGGTAATCCATTTCTTTAAGCAAAACAGTTTTAACTCTCTTAGGATTTAGCAGAATTCAGAATACAAGCAGAAACTTCCTAGAGAGTTCTACTGTCAAAGCAAACGCAAATTCAGGGGATCTTATTTTTAGTAGATTGTAGGTCTTAGAATTAAATGTTCAATTGGTGGCCAAACAAGTTTTGCAAAAAATTACGCTTCCTAAGGCAACCTTCGCTGGTGCCTATAACCTACTCGCAAGGGATGGAAGTCTCGAATCGAGCCCACACACGAGGAATCGAAGTAACTTGGTGGATAGGCTTGTTGATTTTCAACTAACTTCCCTTGTGGTGCAAAAGAGGAGAGATATAAATTTATCTAGTGACCTTATGTGTGAGGTGCACAAAGTCTCAAGTGTGCCAACATACGATCGTGTTTTGATTTTTGCAATTTCGCAAACAGGATCATTTTACACACAATTTTCAGTCACAGAGTTTAAGGTCCAACCTCTTAGCAGTCCCAATTTTTAAACTGACCACTGAATTAATTTGATTCAAGCACTTTAGTGGTCTTAGATTTAGGTTCAATGCATATGCATGACAGGTAATTGATGCTCAAGAGAAGAAGTACCTTACTCCAGCTTTCTTCGTGCAATAATGAATGCAATGCAGTAAAAATAAACTAGATGCTGCTCATTCAATCCTAGATGGTCGTCCTATAGATATGCAGCTTCTAGCAGGCAGTTCGAATATTTTTTTTTAATAATAAACAAACAGACCTAATCTAACTAACTAACCGAAATTCAGTTCAAACAGTTTAAATAATCCTATAATCTAAATAAATGGGAACATGCTCCCGAAAATACGCTCCCGCATACAAGAACGATAAGAAATAAAGTGGCACTGGGAACACGTTCCCAAAAATACCCGACAAGGGTCCAAAAGACAGAAATTAAATTCTAATGTCTAGCTAAACAAAATCTAACTAAGATCTACTGACTAAATCAGAAATAGGCTTCTTCGTAAGCCTATGTATGTGGGATCAAGGCCCACGTGTTCCTATTGCCGTCCTCCAGGTGGCGTCAAGGTCCACCAAAAAGATCATCTCCGCCATGCACGTCATTCAGGGTCATTGTTGTCGCTTTGCTGTGCCTATCGACGTGTCAGATTCCTCGCATAATAATAAAAATGATCAGATGATTGCGCAACTCAAAATATTCAAAAAAATAATAACGTGAATCTATTGCATCTGTTGCCTCCCCGGCAACGGCGCCAATTTGACGAGTCGATTTTCCACTATGCGTTATAGTATTTAAGTGGTGGAAAAATCGACTAATCAACAATAAAAATAACCACTCACAAAAGAGTGGGTCATGTCCACAGGGAGGCAATTATGCAATAAACTCTCGATTATTTTGTATTCTTTCGATTAAGTGTGAAATCCCTAGTCAAATCTGACATAAAATGTGATGGAAAGAAGATTCACAATAACTCAAAAATATAAGGGTATATGTGCAATTTTCCCTCACTGAAATCTTCAATAAATATATGATGATTTTATGTAATTTTCGATTGACATATACTAGAGAAAATTGGTGCACATGTTAATCCCAAATCCAATCTTGAAATAGGTGAATAACAATAACGTGCAATTATCAGAAAGTATGAGTGTGCATGCGCAATTTTGCCATAATAAAAATAATAATAAATAAAAAATTAATTTCTGGTGGCAATGGCATTAGATGTAATTTTTAATTGAATGAAAAACAGAGCATTTGCTCTCTCTTGCTCATGTGAGGGAAGGAGCACCGACGGGCAGTTAACACGCAAGGGAGGTTGGCGAAGATGAAGCCGATCCAATGGAGGTTGCGGCATCGACGGAGATGGCCGAAGGTGGCCGGCCGATGGAGGAGAAGAACGCCGGAGGAGGCCCGCCTGTGGGGCAGCGCCTGCAGTGAAGGGCGCTGGAGGAGGGGTGCGGTGCGGTCGTCTGCAGCGGCTGCTTGGTGAGGGCACGGGAGGGGTGGTGCATCTGAGGCGGTGGAGGCTGAGGCGCGGGCCTGGTGGCAGGAAGAGCGCCTTTGGGGTTGCAGGCACTATGCAGGTGCAGCAGATGCAGGATGGGGCACTGCCTGGAGCGGCGCTGTGGGCGGTGTGGCTGTGCAGCGCCTGCGGGCTGGTTGGAGGGCACGGTGGGCTGTGTGCGCCTACAAGGGCAAGCACAGTGCCTGTGGGAGTGGGTGACGAGGCAGAGTGGCTGCTGGCGCTGGAGAGGGATGTGCACCTGCGGGAGCGGGCAAGGTGGAGCAGGCGCCTGAAGCAGTTGGGTGCAAGTGCAAGCTGGTATAGTGATTGGAGAGGAGGCTGGAGATGGGCGCGCGCCTACGGGCGGGCAAGGTGGAGAAGGAGCGAGCAGACGTTGAAGGGCAAGATGGGGTGCACAGTGCACGCGGTGGAGCAGTTCCATGCATGGGAAAAAAAATGCAGATCCTCCTCTCCTGTGCTCCTCCTCTTAACTCCTCTCTTCTGCGCTACCCGGGATTTTCAAAATCCCCTCCTAACTTTAGTCGACGGCCGTTTGCACTTGTTGAGGGTGGCCGGAGGATGGGGGAAAGATATATGCCGCCGGTTGTTTGTTGGGGAAATTTACTCCCCAACTCCTTGTTCTTTCTAAATATCATTCCTGCACAAAAAAACAACAAAATCATTACATATTAAGTTATAGAATGTTATAAACTTAAATCATGATGCATACAAACATTCTATAACTTAATGTAGTTTTAACAAACCTAAAAGGTAAGATTAAAGTTACTTAGGCGTAATACAAGTCCATTAAAATGGATTCATCAATAGCTTGCAGATTATGAAGGCGATGGCTGATCAGATACAGACCATACAGAACATGCAGAACCTGTTGTTGTAGGAGCAAAGGACTCAGGGAGCCTTGCCCTCCCAACCCATCCCGAATCCTCAATATGTGCAGAACCAGGGCACCCTGCCTAGGTTTCAGGCACCGTAGGGACAGGCACACGCCATACTATAGGTGCCTCCTGCACCACCCGGTTACGCGGAAGGCCAACCGCCTTTGCAGAACCCTGCATATTCTGCCCCTTCCGCTCCCCCACCACCTCATGATAGCAAGCCGATGCACATGCTGTCTCTTTGAGGAGCGGAAGGAAGACATTTGACCCACCACTTAGGCAGGCGGGTCCTGATTTTTCCCACCCTTCGCCGCAGGCGGGATCGACTCCTTCATCATCTCAAGAGCCACCTACAGTAGATAAGGGTAAGAGGCCACATAACGCTGAGATTCTCGTCCCTTTTCCTAAGGCTCTGACATGAAATGAAGTATGAAAAAAGGACACGCGGAATTTTGAGGACCTGAAATCGATGTTCAAGGAAGTACATATTTAGGGCCCCCTCCTTGAGGCAATCGATCACATTCCCGCTATCGTTAGGTTCTTCAAGGACTATTATACCCCAAAACGACAACCAATAATTGGACGACAGGCGGTACAGTCGAAAGAGGCTAGCGCCGTGATTTTAGCTGACTTACCACCGAAAAAGAAAGACCCTAGTACCCCACTCATATCCTGCTTCTTGCAGGATTCTCCATTTGATCGAGCCCTTCTAGATCTGGGTTCGTCCATCAACCTAACTCCCACTGCCATATTTGATCATTTTCGATTTGGGGAGTTGAAGCCCCACCTCGGTCACAATTCAGCTGGCTGACAGATCAGTCAAAACACTGAGGGGGGTGGTTGAGAACGTGATCGTGAAAGTCTGCGGGTTCTACTTTCCCACAGATTTTTTCGTCTCGATATGGAAGTTCCCCCTAATCTCTGAGATGCACCAATTATTTTGGGTCACCCATGATTAGCCCATAGTTGTGGGCTATTTAAGTATTTAAGTGCCTAGACATTAGGTTAATTCTAACATTTATTTAGCATAAATTAGGATGTAAATAGATTAATTCATATTTTTAATTTAATTACATAATCCATGCATTGCATTCATATTTTAAGTGCATTAAGAATTATCTTAGAATGACATTCATCTAATTAGTTAACCAATTAGGTACATTGTTTTCATTAACATAAAAGTTGAGGGTCTGTATATAAATGACCATAAGATTTTAACATTATTTTGTTTATTCTTCTTCTTTCAGGAATGGCTGGCTGCTGCTCCAACGCCACCCGATGCCGCAGTGAAACCCATTCAAGGAGGAGCGGATATGTTGGATCTGGTCGGGCAGCTAATTTCAAATTTGTCCAGGCCACTACAAAAGGAGGAGGGAGGCAGCCGAGCTCGGGAGGCCTCCACCACCGACCCACCACTGTGCAGAGAGATCTCCTCTCTTCCATTCCATACTGCCGGCCTCAACCATGGCAGCGAGTCTCTACCACCGTGGGCGTGTGGTGTGATAGGCCACACCACCATCCGGAGCTCGTCCGCATTACTGTGAGCACCTTAGCGTGCATCTCCCTCGCCATCGTCACCAACCACCACCGTTGCAGCTACCGTTCAACCACCCTTTCAGTCACTTAAGACGTCCAGGAAATTTCCCGGACGTCTGAAGTCCACCTCCCAATCCAGAGCAATCTCCGTTCTCCCACTTCACTTCCACCACCCACGCCAGCAACCACCCGTTCACCTCCAGCCGCTCCCGTGCCCTCTGCCAAGAGGCTGCGCACCCACTCACCTACAACCACACACGCCCTCCTCAGCCTGCAGCGCCCTCTTCCCGCGCCTGCAGAACCGCCAGCAGCACCCGCTCTCCACGCGCAACAGCTTGTGCACCCGCTCACCTCCAACCACGCATGCCCTCCTCAGCCTGCAGCGCCCTCCTCCCACGCCTGCAGAACCACCCGCAGCACCTTCCCCGCACCTACAGAACCTCCAACTGCGCCCACCATCCTACAGCGCCCTTCTCCTGCGCCTGCAGAACCGCCAGCAGCAGCGCGCGGCAGTCCTCACCGCCAACAGGCTGCGCGCGCTCACACCAAAGCAGCTGCGGCACCGGCTGCAGCACCTCCGCCGGAGCTCGTCCGGCTGCCTCCAGCCATCGCACGACACGATGCCACCACCGCTTCGAAGCCTCGGTCCAGGGGACTTCCTCCAAGCTTCCCGCATCTGGCCATCCACTCCTCGTCGCGCAAGGCAAAGGGGAAAAAATCCCCTGTTTTGCTACAGTAACCTGCCAATTAAAAATTACATTTTCTGCCATTGTCACTTTTTAATAATATTTTATTGATTCTGCATTGTAAAAAATATCCTCTAGTTTCTCAGAATTGCTATTTCAGCATTGTTTCTTGCTTCAACCTTAATCTGAAGGCAATTTTGGCTTGATTCTTGTCCAAACTAACTACGAACAAATGTTTTTAACTGGTGCGAATTTTAATACGTCATTGCCTCCCTGTGGATACGACCCGCTCCTCTACGAGTGGTTATTTCTTTTTAAATATTGATTAGTCGATTTTTCCACCACATTAAACTGCAAACGACTTTAAAGCGAACGTCCAACCAGTCAGCCCATTTCTAGCGACAGCCCGCGCGAACATTGATTGTGCATCCGGGTGTATGGAGATTTCCCTAGGAAATGAGAGACTTCGACTTGACATATTCAGGGCAGCAAAGAACTTCGACTGTGATCGAATAGAGGAGGATGGTGAAGACGAAGATTCGGCATACTGTGGTAACATTGGGCTCCTTTGTGATGACCCAATGTCTCATTCATCTACACTATCAGGGTTCTTGGACCTCGATCCACACGGGACTGAAACCACTGCACTACACATATCTCCCCGAGGATCTGACTGTTTAGGGTGTGCTTCTGACCACAGCACCCCTGAATCGAGCTACCCTGATCCATACATTACTAAATTGCCCCTGTTGTTGTAGGAAGATGTGACCACAGCTAACGGGTTTCCCGTTAACGCAGTCACAATCGATTATTCCATAGGGAGCGACTCAGCGAGAATTCATGTGCACATGGATCAGTAGATTCCCACCCTTGATTCTGCTCCTCCCACTCTCATTTCTGACTCTGACCCCCCGTGATTGAATTGAAGCCCTTACCTGACTCACCCAAGTTGTGTTCTTGGGCGAAAGTGAGACATACCTAGTCATTATCAATGCCCACTTAACCCAAGAACAGGAGCACCAATTGATTTCTGCACTGCAAGACCATACGTCTGCTATTGGGTGGAGTATTGCTAATCTCCGTGGTATTCACCCCTCGTATTGACTCATCACATCTACACGGATGAGGGGGTGAAACCTTCGAGACAACCTCAAAGACGACTTAACCCGAATATGCTAGAGGTTGTTAAGAAGGAGGTCATCAAATGGCTGGATGCAGGTATTGTATACCCAATCTCAGACAGCCAATGGGTGAGTCCGATCCAGATAGTGCCAAAGAAAGCAGGACTCACCGTCGTAAAAACTGATAAGGGAGAGTCCATCCCAACCCGCATTGTGACATCTTGGCGGGTCTGCATCGACTATAGGAAACTGAACATCACTACCCAGAAGGATCACTTTCCATTGCCATTCATTAATCAGATCTGGAACTGTTAGCTGGATGCAGTTTCTTCTGCTTTCTGGATGGATACTCTAGGTATAATCAATTAGCAATTAGCCTGAAAGATCAAGACAAGACCACATTCACATGCCCATTTGGAACATTCACTTTCAAGCGGATGCCCTTTGGCCTCTGCAATGCACTAGCGACATTTCAGCGTTGTATGATGGCCATCTTCTCTGACATGATTGGGGACTATGTGGAGGTATTCATGGATGACTTCTCCATTTTCGGAGATGATTTCTCATCTTGTCTTGATAACCTCACCAAGATCCTGAAACGGTGTATTGAGGTAAACCTAGTACTATCCTGGTTGAAAGTCATTTCATGGTGAGGGATGGCATAGTACTAGGGCACAGGATCAATAAAAATGGACTCGAGGTCGACCGAGCAAAATCCAAGATTATTTCCCACTTATCGCCACCTAGCTTGGTCAAGCAGATCAAATCATTCTTGGGTCACATCGGCTTCTATCGGAGTTTTATACGCGATTTCTCGAAAATTGCACGGCCTTTGACGAATCTCCTGGTTGCCGATGTCCCATTTGAATTCGACACCTCATGTCACAGTGCCTTCGAGACTTTACGAAGCACTGGCTCCAACTCCCTGATTCTCCAACCACCTGACTGGTCACTTGATTTCAAAATGATGTGCGTCGCTTCTGATTTTGCTGTCGGTGCTATTTTAGGCCAGCGTCGGGAGAAACAACCCTTTGTCATATACTATGCTAGCAAGACACTGAATGAGGCTCAGTGCAATTACATTGTCACCGAAAAAGAACTGCTAGCAGTAGTATTCGGGTTGGAGAAATTCAGATCTTACTTATTCGGGTCCAAGGTCATCATCTTCACTGATCACTCCACCCTTCAGCATTTGTTGGCAAAGAAGGATGCCAAACCATGGCTCATTAGATGGATCCTTCTATTGCAGGAATTTGATATCAAAATCCATGACAAAGCCAGAAAGCAGAATTTTGTGGTGGATCACCTATCCAAATTGGACCCAGACCACATTCCTTATTCCCTGCCTATCCACGAGCAATTTTCAGATGAATCTCTTTCGGCAGTTCATTCTATTGAGTTCCCCTGGTACGCGGATATCGTGAACTACCTCGCCACAGGAAAGATTCCCGCGAATCTATCCAAGGACCAGAAACTCAAATTCACTACAAAAGCCAAATACTACCTCTGGGATGACCCACTGCTCTTCCGCGTTGGAGTAGATCAGATTATTCGAAGATGCATCCCAGATTCTGAGATCCCTAGTGTGTTATCTTTCTGTCACAATGATGCTTGTGGTGGCCATTTCTCGGGACGGAAAACCGCTGCAAAAATTTTGCAGTCGGGATTTTTCTGAACAACCATCTTCAGAGATATACACAAATACACCCAACACTGCAAACGATGCTAGTCGATCGGTTCTATGACCAGGAGAGACATGATGCCACTCCAGCCCATCATGGTTGTAGAAGTGTTTGACATCTGGGGCATAGATTTTATGGGCCCTTTTCTGAACTCCCATGGCTTCTAGTACATATTACTAGCCGTCGACTATGTCTCGAAGTGGGTCGAGGTCATTCCGACGAGACGAGCTGACCATAAGACTGTCATTTCTTTCGTACGGCAGAACATCTTCGCGAGATTCGGAATACCCCGCGCTCTGATTAGCGATGGGGGAAGCCACTTCATCCATGCCCATTTCAGGTTGTTATTAAAGAAATCCAGGGTACATCACTATATAGCCACCCCGTATCACCCGCAAACCAATGGGCAGGCTGAAGTGTCTAACCGTCAGACCAAGCTGATTCTCCAGAAGACGGTTAGACCAGATAGGAAGGTCTGGTCCGACAAATTAATCGATGCACTTTGGGCATATCGGACCACATACAAGGCCCCACTCGGAATGTCACCATATCGCATGGTATATGGCAAGACCTGTCACCTCCCTGTAGAGCTGGACCACCGCGCCTTTTGGGTGGTGCAAAAATGCAACCTTGACCTCGATGTAGGAGGTCAAGAATGGAAACTCTAGCTTAACGAATTAGAAGAGATCCGGCAAGAGGCCTATGAGAATGCATTAAAATACAAGGACAAGACCAAGGCCTTTCATGACCGCCACATCTGGAGGAAAGCATTCACGTCCAACCAGCTAGTCTAGTTGTTTGATTCTCTACTAAAGCTATTCGCAGGGAAGCTCAAGTCCAAGTGGACTGGCCCGTATATTGTGATCCGTCCATATCCTAATGGGGCAGTCCAAATCAAGGACCCAAAGTCTGAGCATATATCTACGGTTAATGGCCAGTGCCTCAAGCCATTTTTGGCCCAGGAACCTCCTCCACCTGACGAGGTTGTTCATCTTATTGAGGACGTGTGATTGAGTGCTTGCCTAGCTGGAGGCGTTAAACTCAGCAAATATAGATAGCATATCCCACATTCCACCATCATCTATACATAACCATTTTTATAATAGCATATTTTTCTTTTAGCATATTTCCTTTTTGTATATTGCATGCTAATAGGTTAGCCAGTGCTGAATATAATTTCAAGAGCAATTATAGGTGATTTCTACCCATTCTCTCCCTGCAGTATTTATTTTCTTTCATGCATGAGGACATGCAAGAACTTTGGCATGGGGGGGTAGATACAACAAAACTGAAAAATTTTTATGCCAACATTTAGGAAAACCTTGGAACTACATGTAAAATGCACTTTAGGACCTTAGATAAAAGAACAACCGACTCCACCTCCAATGCTCGTATTGGAGCTAGAAATCGTCCGCAACAGCCATTTCCGACTCACCGGCTCACCTCTTGTTCTAAATTTAGGGTCAAGCTGAATGTAACCCGATATGGGAATTTCATGAAGTACAAATATATGAGGTTACTTGTTCATAGCATATATACATATTGCATTCATGAATAAGATTATTTTATTAAGAGAATGCATTAGGGATTTTATCCTCTAGTTGATTCCTGTAATCTGGAATCCAATACAATTTTTCACACACAGAATTTGCAATGGATTCACAGTGAAGGCTGATTAACGTCTTTAGTCTGTCGAGAAGAAGCAGTGCTTCTTTTCCTGAACCCTAGGACAGTGTCTTGGGAGTCAGGCAGATTTTCCTCAAAAAATCCACCAAACAGTGTGAGATGAGAATAGAGTGTACTGGTGCTCTAAGATTAGTGCAAGGAATCCAGAATCCTAGATAATTAAGTGATGATACTCTGAGATTAGGCATAATTTTCGCTCTCGATTCCTGTGAATACATTTTTGTGCGAATTGTGAGAGCCACCAAATAAGGCAAATACGCGGAGAGCGAGTTTTCATAAAACTAGGGCTAAGGTGGATGGTTACGACCATTCTTTACAGAATCCTCGACTAAAGGAGGGTATTGATGTTAAAATCAGAAATACACCGTCCTCCCCGTCTCTCCCGGTGCCGTGAGTAGGCACTTCCACCAAATAAGCCACCCAATATCTCTTGAGTACCACCAATCCCTAATAATGCCTCCTCAATAAAGTTCATGGATGTGTGCTAGTTGTGTTATGTTGAAAAAGAAAAAAGAAAAAGAAAAAGAAAAAAAAAGTGATGAAAAAAAAATGATGAAAGGAAAGAAAAATTGAAAAAAATTAGAGAAAGAAGAAAAAGCAAAAAAAAAAAGAGAGTGAATATTTAGTTCACTTGCATTGAGACAATACCACTAAATAAATTTGAGAACCACCAAATATAGCCTTAACCTATTTTTCGTGCATTTCTGACTGCTCGAATACTGGCTGAGGAATTCTGACTTAGTGTTAGGGTTATGAGAACTCAATTAAAGTGTTAATACCAAGTAAGACTACCAAATACAGATCATATGTGTGAATCTGGTGAGATTGTGACCTCTAAGAAAAAGAAAGAAAAGAAAAGAAAAAAAGAGAAGAGAGAACGAGAGAATGAATACAAAGGAATCAAAAGAGAGCATAGTTTTTCTCATCTTTCTCTGAGTTGAGTTACTTAGTAATCTGGGAATCTAGATTCTGTAGTACTAGTCTTTATGCAGCACCAAGTGAGGGTGAACCACCAAATATATAATCTTTTCCCTCAGAGATTCTCTACCTAAGCCTAAAGCCGAGGTGGAATTAATAGAATATTTTGAATACCCCGAGGGAGGAAGTCTGCCTATCCCGCTAGAATTTTTACTAGGGGTCAAGTATAGGATTTTGAGGTGTATTAGTTTCTCACTCGAATCCGTTGTAAAAGCTACATAGCTGCACTTTCACGATTGTCTGGATTTCTAGAGCAAAGGATGAAAATAAAAGGAGAAAAATCTCTAGGTATACACCTGATAAAATAATCAGTCCCTTAGGGACCCTTGCTATAAATAATTTAGTCTTGCAATTGCTAGGGACTAGCAAGATTTAGGCATGGGGGTATGATTGCGCAGCAATCATAGGTCTTAATTGACCTAAATTAGGCTAGGACTTAGCATAAGTTAGGGTAATTCATCAATGCATAAGCATTATTTGCATCTTTACTACTTTACTTTAGCTTTGCCTAAAATAATGTTATAATGTGTTGATCAAGTGCATTATGTCGATTGCAAGCAATAAGCTGATCTGGAGCAGGATCTGGAGCTGGATCCAGAATAACGGGAGTTGCAACAGAGCTGGAGCAGAAGGCTTAGATTAGATGTAGGAATAATGATGCAAGGGAGTTAAAGGTTTGTTATTCTATTAAGTACGAATAAAGCAGTAAAATGTGAAGAGCTTAGGTCCATCCTAGCCTTAGGATAGCTTAGAGACTTCCCTAAGCCTTAGCCACCCTTAGATTAGGTCACAACACTCTAGGAAGCCGAAAAAAGTTCCAACCCTTATCTGGACGTCCAGCTAAGTTATAGGACATCCAGGACCCTTAGCCATCTCCCGCACACCTCAAACCCACTTTTGCAGTGTTATTGGACATCCAGACACTTTGTCAGACGTCCAATTTCTGCAGAACACCCAAAACAAAACCTTGATTTCCCCCTTACTCAGATTGGACGTCCAGAACTGAAGCCTGGACTTCTAATTTTTGAGTATAATTCTGGACTTTTGATCACATTTTTGGACGTCTGGTACTGGTCTCCAGTCCCTGTTTTGAGATTCAAGCCTTGATCTTGGATCTCTAGCTCCCTAGACCTAATCCCAACCCCATAGGAACCTAAATTAAGGTGTCCTAACCCTAGTACATCACCACTAGACCTACCTAAGGAACTAATTAGGTCCTCACCAAACCCAATTGACTTAGATCAAAGTCAATTACCTTCACCTAAGTCAATTGGACTCATTGAGTCCAATTGAGCTTAGATCTCAACCCACACAAGTTCAATTGGACTTAGTGAGAGTCCAAGTGACCTAAACCCAACCTAATCGAGTTATTTCACTCTCAATTAGGTTCACACTCGCCCAATTAAGCTTAGGTTAAGTTTAATTGCAAATTCCCCTTAGCAATTAGGGTTTGTAACCCTAATTCAAGACATACACCTACTTAAACCCCTTAGGACCTAACCTAAACCACCTAGCCACATAGAGCATGATCACACACACACACACACCCATTCTCGCACACACACTTCTCTAGAGTTCTCTAGAACTCTCTTGAAGTGGCGCCACCTCTTGGTTGCCAAATTTAGCAACCAAGGGGCATTCAAAATGAGATCCACATTTTTTGGATCTCATAACCATATGGCCAGCCACTCTTGGACTCTCTCTAGAGAGTTCCACACCTCTCTAGAGAGAAACCCTTGTGTCTATAAAAAGACCCAATGGGTGGCCATTTGCACCCATTCACTCCATTGGCTCCATTCACATCCACCTCCACTTAGGCTAGCCACTCCATCTCCACGAGTTCACCACCACCTTGAAGGACACCATGCCAGGATGCTGGATCACTCCTCTCTCTCTCCAAGGGCCGACCTAAGCTCCATTGGCCATCCCTCATTCTCCTCCCGACCACTCCAAGGCCATCGGGGACCACCCCCGAATGCCCTTTTATTCTGCTAGATTTAGATTAGTATTTTATGCTCTTCGTAGTTTTACTACTTTTTATTTACTGCTTTGTAGAGTAGTCCTCATTCTCTCTGAATGATGCATGCAAAATCCCCCCATAGATTCTTGTATGCGATCGTTTTCTGGTAGCTAGATTTCCATTTTAAGCATTTATGTACAAGCTTTCCTCTACCGTTCTTGTTGCAAACAACTCTCCAATGGAATGAATGAAAACAAATACATTTTCATATATATCTCTATATGTTTGAAATCACCATGAGATTAATGATTGCCATTCTATTTGCGTGATTCAAGTTGCCTATTTTCAATTGTTTATCTATTCCGCAACAAGAATGTCTTTTCCTGAGAATATAGAGAATCTAACGATAGACGCATTTTCCGTAAATAGTCACCACTTCACTAGAATCGTGCGCAGAGAAACTCACATGTTCACTTTTGTGATTTATTTGACACATGCGCACGTAATCAGGGTTCATAATAGAAGTGGTGAAATCTTAATCAAGAGATTGGAAATCGACGTGCAAATTTAAATAAGGTAGAGCGGTAAAAGATCGAATTCTAAAGTAAAACAAATGCCTCCCAGAGACGAACGATCGGGACTCAAGTCTCATTATCTTTAGAAAATAATTTCTTTGTTTGATCATATTGAGCACTATACTACGATGCTTTTCCCATCAGAAAAGCATTGTATGCTTCCAACACATCTCGACTGCTCAAACTAGCCCAGCTAAAGTTTGAAGACCCACCATGCACTCTCTCTCTCCTCAGATGACCGATCGATCTCAGCCGTTGCATTTCAATCTAATGGCTGAGATGAGCTCCAGCCGGTCCTTCACATTCATCTGATGAGAGGATCATGAAAGATTTGGGTTGTTGGATTTCCATCCAATAGCCACGAGCTCTGGATGCCATTCTCATCTCCGCGACTATCTAGCCTCGTAGCATAGTGGTGGCATATGCCACTCTCAAGGCGAGAGTGCTGGTTTGAGCCACCTCAAGCACTCAAATCGATCGCAAACACATGCGCAGCTAAATCAAGTCGTTGGATCAGAGATGAGCGGTAGCAAGAGTGGCCAGATTACCCAGCCAGAGCACGTGGATCGCACACGTGCTATCCGACGCGCGATTGCACATGCGATCTGATGTGGGCGCATGAAGAGATGCTAATGCTAACGACTTTAAGCCATCCTATTGTAAGAATCAAAGAATGTGGTTAAGCATTGGGCACGAGGAGGCAAGGGGGCGTGTGCACTTTAGCCACGATCGGGCTTTAGTGAGAAATAAAGCCGTCACTAAAGATCCCTAATTTATTATTTTGAACTTGAAATGACCTTTTTGCCCCCAACCTCTACACCTATAAAAAGGCCTACGCCCCCACATTTCAATCATCCCTTCCTTTCTTCTCTCACCCCCTCCAAAGCTCTAAGAGCTTGTCCCAAACCTGGGATGCTCCATTAGAGTTAAAATTATAATTTTTCCACCTTCTCATCCCCTTCGTGGAGAATTCTGCGGTGGTCCTCTCACCACCATTAGGGAAGTGGATCCCGCTACGACATCATCCTACCTCGTTCTCTGTCATCCTTCATCATTCTCCTTTGTCCTGCATCTCACCACCTTCATCAGGGCACTTCGTCATTGCGACTCATCCTCCAAGTAGCCATCGAGGAGGATAACTTCTCTCTACCTTCTCTTTTACCTCTTTCTAGTGTAGATTTCCCCCTTTCTAGTGTAGATTTCCTGCTTTCTAATGTAGTGAGTAGTTGTAATTGTAATGAATATCAGTTTGTGGTAATGAAATCCATGTTTATTCTATCTCAAATTTCTCTTTATTTGTAATATTCTCTCTCTTTCCTGATTCAAAAAAATATTCTCTCTTTCTTCTATTATTTATTCTTTAAGTAGATAGCTAACTTAGATTCAATTCGACTAGCTAATTTGCTTCATAAAAAATAAAACAAACGTAGTTTCTAATCAAACATCCGCCTCCCTATGTTCGACCCAAAATTCTTTTGAGTTTCGGTAAATTTATCTGTTGATGGATTTCTTCGCAAATCATACTACATCGACGAGTTTTCAAAACTCAATCCCATTTGCGTAGATTTTCCAATCAAACATGTCCATTCTCGTCCTCCTCTGGCTTCAAGTATATTCTACTCGTAGTTGATTATTGATGTAAACATGTTTACACCACATAAGATGTCCATTTATGCATGTTCTTAAGCATAGAATTGCATTACATACTATAAATATTGCATAGCATGCATTATCTTTCATTTAGATTAGCTTGAATAAAATGGAGGTTAATTGTCTCCTTTTATGTTCAGGGACAGGGAAAATTTTTATCGAGGCCTCGAATTGAAGATCCAACCGTAAAAATTTGATCAGGGCGACAATTGGAGTTCGACGACTCCAAGATCGCCCTAATCAGACATCTGTAGCATCAGATAGAGATCGAGAAACCCTAGAAGATCAAGGGTAAAGATGGTGTGAATCCACACTTCAGATGACAAATCCGACCACACGGATGGATTCGGATTGACGATCGCAGTCTAACGACGCAAAAATCGACTCAATCCGACAACCGTGGCACCATCTACATCATCCAGAAGATGGATGGCCAAGAAAGCACCATGTGGTGCCATCTCAGCTACCAAATCGGCCGCTACACCCATCGCTCCATCTCTTCTTCATTTTGAGTGTCGCTTCTCCGCCGTTGGATGCACATCCAACGATTGTGGATGCACGTGCACAAACCATTTCTGAAACACAAACGCTTGTGTAGCATAGCGGGTGAGAGCGCTCGCGAGATCAGTAGGCATGCGTTCGAGACCGTTGGATGCCTCAATTGGAGTGGGCACGCTTGTGCATTCGACTGCACGATGAAGATCGAGTGGCTGTGCGTGATCGGACGCGATCGAACGCATGGCATGAATGCAAGATTAGACGCAGATGTTGCGGCTTAAGGAGGCGCGACGAGGATGTATCTCAGCCGTTCGATCTCATGATCGAATGGTCGAGATTTCAAGATCAAGGGAGAGCGTTGATCCTTGAGGAGATGAGCGGGCGCGTGCATTGCCCCCACTACGCCCACGTTTGAACCTTTAACCACGATTTTATCCATCACTAAAGGTCCTGAATTAATGTTTTTCAAATTAAAAAGACCAAATTGCCCTCACTCCTTGCAACTATAAAAGGAGACCCCCAACATACGAAATTTTCATCCCTTCCTTCTCTTTTTTCCCTCTCCAAAGCTCAAGAGAAGCTTGCCCCACACCCGGGATGCTTCTCAAGAGATAAAGTCAAATTTTCGCACCCCTTTCGGAAGCGGATCCCGCGATGATGACGACGTGCTGCTCCATTCCCGTTCTTCCCACTTCATCCTCCTTCTTCCTGCTCTGTTCCATGTCTTCCAAGCGTCGTCCCGTCTGGCTCGTCCTCTAAGCAATCGTCAAGGAGGATATCTCTCTCTCTCCATTCTTTTTAATGCTTTCTAGTGTAATCATTTTCTGCTTTCTAGTTGTAAAGAGTAGTGTAACAAACTATCCTTGATAATGAATTCCATGTTCATTCTACATCTCTTTTTGTTTTTGTTTGTAATATTCTCTCTCTCTCTCTCTTCTATTTATTGTAAATAGATAGATAGTTTCTAATCAATTATTCTGCTTCGTGACAAATAAAACAAACGCGTATTTTTAAATCAAACGTTCGCCTCCCTGAGTTCGACCCAGGATTTCTATTCCGGTATAACTTTTATTTGTTGAACACGAGTCTTCGCTTTCAAACTACGACAGGTTTTCAAAATCGAATTCGATAGCATAGCAACTCGCAGTCTCAATAATTATGTATCCAGTTGGATCGAAGCCATACCCACACGCACAAACGATCACAGAGTTGTCATTCCTTTCAAATAGAGTCATATTATCGCTTGTTTCGGGGTACCACGTGCCATCATTCTGACGAAGGATCCCATTTTAACAATGCCCAGTTTAGGAACTTACTTAGAAAATATGTTGTTACACATCATATTGCTACACCATATCATCCCTAAACAAATAGGCAAACCGAGGTCTCTAATTTGGAGATCAAAAACACCCTTCAAATGACAATCTGACCCAATAAGAAGGATTGGTCTTCCCATTTAGATGAGGCTTTGTGGGCTTATAGGGATGCCCATAAAACACTAACAGGCATGTCACCATACAAACTTGTTTACGGGAAACCTGGCCATCTTCTCGTAGAAATTGAACTCAAGGCCTATTGGGCAATTAAAGCCAGTAATATTAACCTTGCGAAGGCTAGTGATTGATGGGAACACCATCATGAGCCATAACTAGCACATTTTGATCTGATTAAGCCAGTAAATGCTCCTACATAACTGCTAGAGAGCAATAATTCACTGTAAATCCATTCTGAGCGAAAGATAAGAAAATAGGGTTAAAACTATAATTTTACCATCATTTCATGAATGCAGTACAATCATGGATTTTCCCAGGGGGTAATTAAGGGTTAAATAGTCCTAAAAGGCTAACAAGTGGGTTAGAACAGACAGAAAAGGGTTTGCACCGGTTTTGAGAATTAAATGACTTTTGAAACACTAAAAATAGATCCACTTAATTAATTGGTAGCGAAATACGTGTGATTTGTAAAGGTGGGCTTTTAATGTCGTTGTAACACGCGAATCCACTTTCTCTTTTAAATTTATATCCTAGATAGGGGAGTATCTAGGGTTATCCAAGGAGGCAAAAATTGCAAAATTAATCATCTTGCTTACAGATAGATCTCAACTTTCTTTTTGATATTTTTCATTATGTAATTTTTTGTTTTGAAAAGACGAGGGCAAAATGCGAATTGTAACGAAAAGTACTAACACCTACAAATGCTTAACTAAAATTTAAAAGATAGAAATATCTTCTTCCTAAGCTCACTCTAGGCAAGTGGAGGCCTAGAGTAATTAGGAAGAAGAGGTGAAACAAGTGCTAGAACCAAAAGTAACAACTGCAATAAAAAGCTAAAAGAAGTCAATTTGATTGAGTAGAATGAGTGTTCTTTTCAAGGACAAGTAGAGGAATGCTTCTACTAGAACTAAACAAATCTAAAAGCAAGAAAAGAAACACAAATCCTCTTGCAAAAATGGTGAAGAAGGGAGTCTTCTTGCTCCAAGCCTAGCGGCTCCTTGGCTTGAAAAGAGGGCCTCCTTTTTCTCCTTCCTTGAGAGCTCCTCCAAGGTGGAAGCTTCCACCTTCAATGCTCTCTCCAAGGGGTGGGCGTGCACCACCCTCAAAATCTCCTCCAAGGTGGCATGGACCACCTTCAAGATCTCCTCCAAAGATCTTCCTTGCCTGGCTTCTCCTTTGGCTGGCGTGACCCAAGAGAGAAGGGAAAAGGGGAAGGCACCAAGGGGACAGAATATCCCCTTAATCTTCTTCTTCTTCTCTCTTGGACGTGGGCTTCTAGGTGGAATATGAGAGAGAATTTGCTAGCCAAGGATGACTTGAATGGTGGTGGGTAGTGGTCTTTTTATAGGGTAGGATGGGGGATTAAGGTGCCCCTTGAAATGGAGGGCTAGGATGGAAGGATGGAGGTGGTTGGTGATCCTATGGCTAAGGTGAGTTGGCGCCAACCCAAGGAGTGTTAAAGGGGGTAGTTATGGTGGTGTTGGTGTCTTTTGGTGGTGGAGAGACACCACCATTTTGGCACCAACATGGGGTCTTCTAGAAGGGGGGTTAGGTGGATGGTGGAGATGGATTCAAGGGGAATTGTGTGGTGGAGATGAGGGGGAGTTTTGGAGGGAAAAGTGGCGCCATTAAGGGGGTGGTTAGGGGTAGTTTTTGGTGCCACTTTTAGGTGTCTTTTGGAGGTGGTGGGTAAGTTAGGTTGGTGCCAAGTAGGTTAGCTTATGCGGAGCTTAGGTGGAGCTAGTTGGGTGGAGTTGTTAGGTGGGTTTTTTGGGGTGGTACAAGCCAAGGAAGTTGGAGCATAGCTAAGCTAAGCTAAGCTAAGCTAATCTAGCTTAGCTAATGGAGGAGAAGAGGAGAAGGTGTTGGAGCTAGGGTTTGGAGGGAGGAGCTGAGGAGGAGAAGTCTGGAGCTGAAATTGGAGTTGGCTACTGCTGAAGAGGCTGGCATGGAGCTACTCCAGCTGGCTTAGCTTGCTAGTTCTTTGCTAGCACTAAACCGAGCTAAAGTAAGCTAGCTTCTACCATAATGAGCTGAGGTGAGCTAGGTCTGGTGCTCCGGGGGAGAATCAAGCTAGTTGAGGTAGCTAAGGTAGCTTAGCTCAACTGAGCTGTGCTAAGCTAAGTCCCCGGGAGCTGGACTTGAGCTTCCTGAGCTGGGATGAGTTCTTCTTCAGCTGGCTGGAGTTGAGTGGAGCTGGATGTAGCTGGATCTGAGCTAGAGTGAACTCCTGTCAACTCATCTGAGCTAGCTAGAGCTCCCTGTGAACTAGAGGGAGCTGAGATGAGCTAGACTCAGCTAAGTTGAGCTGGATCTGAGCTGACTTGAGCTAGGGTGAGCTAAGATGAACTCTCTTGAGCTACCATTCAGCTGAGATTAGATGAATGGAGCTGGGATGAGCTAACCCTAGTTCAAGTGAGCTAGGTTCCAGCTGTGGTGAGTTGGATCGAGCTGAGTTCCAACTAGTCTAGGCTTCTCCTTCACCATTTGCCTTCTTGAGTGCTAGGGTTTTAAGGATCTGCATATCTGTACATCTCTAACACTCACAAAAACATATTAAAAAGACAAATAAAAAATCCAATGCATGCCTAACCTAATTTATGCCTAAATGCAGCCCAAAAACCTGTTTGCGGAGTAAAATCCTAAGAGCTAGGTTTGTTTTAACGCATAAGAATGATGATAAACTGGCGTTTATCACACCCCCATGCTTATTTTTTGCTAGTCTCTTAGCAAAACTTTAATTTTTTTGGAAAATGAAATTTTTGGGAAATCTAAATTTTTTGACTTTTGAGGAGAAAAAGGGACCTTAGTAGATTAAAACACAAGAGGTATGGGAATTGTTAAAGATAAACATCAGGATGTGTTTTTGGATTCAATCATTAGACAGAACGGGATCAATATATCCTCTAGAAAATTCACAAATTAACCCCTTGTTAATTCAGATGACTTCAAATGTTTGTTTTTAGGATTTTTCTAGCTCATGAATCTGATTCGCAATTTGCAAAATCCTTTAAAACCTTGTGTCTGTGCTTGTGAAAAGCCAACATTTATAAGGACGTGTTATTATTATTATTATTTTCACCCCCATGCTTATTTTTAACTTAGTCTTACAACAGATGTGTCGGGATCATCATTCCCGTTACCATTTCTCGAGGGGGCTCTGGCGCCAGTACTTCAGGATAGCACTGTCCATGACACCACCCAGGAGCTCAAAACCCCAAAACACGATGCGGTGAAAAGGGACACTCCAAGCAAACTCAAGCTCTTGCTCCGACGCTATAGGTAGAGCACCGTCCAAGACACTTGAGCTGCTAAAATGCGCTTTAATGCTTCGTCTAAAGATATGGAATATATATATGGAGCAGCGCCGAGGCGATAACATGTTGACATCGCATCCTCAAAGGAGGTATTTTCCTCCTTCTCAGCGGTGGGAACTCAAACCAATGATCTGCTTCAGACTTTTACTAAATCCAAACAAGGGAGTTTTTCAAAATTTTTAATTCTTTTTAAATGTTGGCTTGTGTGTGAAAATAGACATAAGAATTTTCTCAAGACACGCAAGTTTTTGAATCAGAAACTAAGTCAAATACTTTCCGTATTACAAAATAGGATCAAGTCACCTAAACTATCATGAGTTTAGGTGAAATTTTAGAGAAGGATATCTGATCTAGTCTAAAATAGACCGTGGAATTCTAATGATCAGATCCATGTCCTCATCCTTAGTTTGTTAAAGATTAAATCCCATTTTACCAAAAGTGAATTTTTTCGACCTTAATCCCGATTTCAAAATTTTTCCTCAAAAAGTTTTCAACATTTTTTTTGGGTATGCAAGCAAGAAATAAATAAAAGAAAATTGCATGTTTTTATGTTTTGAACATCCTAAATCGATCGTAAAAATTTAAAAACACCCCCCCATGCTTAAGATATGCCATGTCCTCATGCATTAGGAGGGAAAAGGGATCACCTTAGTGAAGAACGGTCGGGTTTAGGATGAACAAAACCTGGAAAAAGAAGAAAAAGGGAAAGCAAGAAAAAAATGATGGGTTACCTCCCATCCAGTGCTGTCTTTTACGCCATTTAGCTGGGCATGATGTGCATTAGTGATCAAGGGTGGCTGGCTCAGTAAAATTAAAAGATTCAGATGGAATTTTAGGCGTATGGTCAAAATAGGGCTTTAAACACTGGCCATTGACTTGAAATGTAGAATTAGTTTTTGGATCAAAAAGGTCAACAACACCGTATGGATATGTTTTATGGACAATAAAAGGTCTGGTCCATTTAGATTTTAATTTTCCAGGAAAAAGACATAATCTCGCATCGAAAAGCCAAACACGTTGATTAACGTCAAAGTGTTTCCGAACAATATATTTATCATGAAATTTCTTTGTTCAGTCTTTATAAATCCTCGCATTTTCATAGGAAAAATTACTTAATTCTTCCAATTCAGTTAATTGTAATTTTCTATGGTTACCGGCGTCAGATAAATCCATATTGAGTTGTTTTATTGCCCAAAAAGCCCTATGTTCTAATTCTACCGGGAGATGGCATGCCTTCCCGAAAATCAGACGGAAGGGAGACATGCCAAGCGAAGTTTTAAAAGCGGTACGGTAGGCCCATAAAGCGTCGTCCAATTTGGTGGACCAATCTTTACGGTCGGGCTTAACCGTCTTTTGTAAAATATTTTTAATTTCCCGGTTAGAAACTTCAGCCTGGCCATTAGTTTGGGGGTGATATGGTGTGGAAATTTTATGATTAACCCCATATTTAGAAAGGAGGTGACGGAATTGTGAGTGGGTGAAATGTGAGCCTCCATCACTGATAATGGCTTTTGGTATGCCGAATCTTGAGAAAATATTTTTCTTAAGAAATTCGACAACCACATGGTGATCACTAGTGCGGGTGGGTATTGCTTCTATCCATTTAGAAACATAGTCGACTGCGACTAAAATATACAAATACCCACCATAATTGATGAACGGTCCCATGAAGTAGATGCCCCAAACATCAAAAATTTCAACCTCTAAAATCGGATTAAGGGGCATCATATCCTTTCGAGTCATGTTGCCGATGCTCTGGCAACGCACACAGGATCGAACGAAGTCATGAGCATCTTTGTGCAAGCTGGGCCAATAAAATCCCGCATTAAGGATTTTAGCTGCAGTTTTCTTGCCCGAAAAATGTCTGCCACAGGCCATTGAGTGACAATGTGTTAAGATATCATGGATTTCAGAATCGGGGACACATCGTCGAATGACCTGATCGGCACAAATGCGAAAAAGGTCGGGCTCCTCCCAAAAATAATATTTAATATCAGCAAAGAACTTATCCCGTTTCGTTTTTGTCCAATCAGCGGGGATTTGTTCTGTTGCTAAGTAGTTTGCGATGGGCACAAACCAAGGGAGGGTTGTAGCAACTAAAATACTTTCATCGGGGAACTGATCTGGCGGGGTCATTGTGTCATTCGTCATAAGACGAGAGAGATGGTCGGCCACTACATTGTGCAATCCCGCCTTATCCTTGATTTCCAGGTCAAATTCCTGGAGCAGCATAATCCAACGGATAAAGCGGGGTTTCGCATCTTTCTTTGTCAGCAAATATTTAATTGCTGAGTGGTCTGTATAAACAGTGACATGTGACCCCAATAGATAAGATCTAAATTTTTCTAAGGCAAATACAATGGCAAGAAGTTCCTTTTCAGTAACCGTGTAATTCCGTTGTGCATCATCAAGGGTTTTGCTAGCATAATAGATCACAAAGGGCTTCTTGCCAATTCTTTGCCCTAGAACGGCCCCTACAGCAAAATCTGAGGCATCTGTCATTAATTCAAAGGGACTATTCCAATCAGGTCCCTGCAATATTGGCGCCTCAGTAACCTCTTTCTTCAACCTCAAAAAACTCTCCAGGCACGTATTATTAAAATCAAATGGCTGGTCTTTAGTGAGAAGCTGACTTAAAGGCTTGGAGATTTGGGAAAAGTTTTGTATGAATCGACGGTAGAAACCCACATGACCCAAAAAGGATCTGATCTGTTTGACAGTAGTGGGCGGTGGGAGCTTAGATATAGCATCTATTTTTGCTTTATCTACCGCGATTCCTTGTTTTGAAATAACATGGCCCAAGACAATACCTTCTTAGATCATTAAATGACTTTTTCCCAGCTGAGGACCAGATTAACTTCTATGCACTTTTGGAGAGTTCTTTCAAGATTTTTGAGGCAATGGTCAAAAGAATCTCCAAAAACAAAGAAGTCATCCATAAAGACTTCTAAACATTCACCTACCAGGTCTGAAAAAATTGCAAGCATGCACCTTTGAAAAGTCGCAGGTGCGTTGCAAAGATCGGAGGGCATTCTTTGGAAAGCAAAGGTTCCGAAGGGGCAGGTGAAAGTTGTTTTGTCCTGGTCCTCAGGATGAACCGCTACTTGATTATAGCCAGAATAACCGTCCAAAAAATAGTAAAATTCCCGTCCGGCTAACTGCTCCAAGATTTGATCAATAAAAGGGAGCGGGAAATGATCCTTCTTGGTGGCAGTGTTTAATTTTCGGTAATCTATACACACGTGCCAAGAAGAAGCGGTTCGAGTGGCTATATTTTCCCCATTTTCATTGGTGACAACTGTTAGTCCAGCCTTTTTAGGGACAACTTGAGTTGGACTAACCCAGGAGCTGTCAGAAATGGGGTAGATGATATCATCATCCAGCCACTTAATAATCTCCTTTTTTACCACCTCCTGCATACTAGGATTCAAGTGCCTTTGTGGTTGGCGGGAGGGGCGAGAATTGTCCTCTAAATATATATGATGCGTACAATTGGACAGATGAATGCCTTTAAGATCAGAAAGGGTCCAGCCAATAGCTTTTCGATATTTACTCAAAACCTGGAGAAGTTTGTGCTCTTGTGCCCCGGTGAGTCCAGAATTTATAATCAGGGGCAGGGTCTAATTTGGACCCAGGAAGACATATTTAAGGGAATCGGGCAAAGGTTTTAATTCCAATTGTAGGCCCGGTTCCGAAAGAGTTTCTACTTTGTGGGTTAGAGGTGAGAGTGAAAGGGTCAGCTGGAATGTTAGCTGGTCGTGTGGTTGAGGTGGAAGGGTGAGAAAAAGTGGATTGTTCAGGAACCGTATTTACAGTAAAACAGGAACCTAATTGGGAAATCTGCAATGTTTCCTCCACAATGTTTTCTATTTCTGAATCCGAATCATCAAAGAAATCTGGTTCTTGGAATCGCCTAGAGGCTTGAAAAATGTCTAGGGTTACAGATTCACCGCCACACATGATCTTCATCTTTCCGGAATCACAATCAATATTGGCGCAGGCGGTGGCTAAGAATGGTCTTCCAAGAATAATGGGGGCAAACTTAAGTGCTTCAGGAACCTCTATGTCCAAGACTAAAAAGTCTACTGCGAATAGACAATTTTTGACCCGGACAAGAACATCTTCAACAATTCCCCTTGGTTTAATCGTAGATCGGTCGGCTAATTGGAGAGTAACCTCAACAGGCTCAATTCACCGATCTTAAATTCCTCAAAAATAACTGTGGGGATAAGATTAATTGAGTCACCAAGATCCAACAGAGCGCGATCAAA
Source organism: Thalassia testudinum (assembly GCA_037157565.1). Lineage (NCBI taxonomy): Eukaryota > Viridiplantae > Streptophyta > Magnoliopsida > Alismatales > Hydrocharitaceae > Thalassia > Thalassia testudinum. Next base: position 64,533,446 of record JAZHRO010000031.1, read on the forward strand.
TGAGGTATCATTAATGATAACTTGGATTAGGGGGGCGCCGGGATCTTTTCTCTTAAGAGGCAGTCGGCTCTGCACAACTGAGCTGACTGTCTCTGGAAGAATTACCTTTAATAAATTTTTGGGCTGCCTTTTTGGAGTACATAAATCTTTTAAAAATTTTGCATAGGCAGGGATATACTTAATGGCATCTAGGATAGGGATATTAATTTCTACTTGCCCAAATAAATCCATTAGTTCCTTCTCAGTGGGCTCGGATTTTGTCTTTTTCTTTTTTGAAGAGTGGAGGGCTTGTGGAAATGGGGCAGGGTTGCCCTGTTTTGCATGAATTGGTTCCTGAACAATAGGAGGAGAAGAGTTAATCTGTGTGTGATTAGAGCGAGTTTCTTTAACAGGCAGGGTATTGTGAGTGGTTTTCCCATTCCTCAAGGTAACTGCATTTGTAGTCTGGTTGTTTCTAGGATGAGGACAGGGTGCCTGGCTGTTATTGAAACCCGGCGGATGCTGAGGTGCTGGCTGAATAGGTTGACTGGGATATCCACTTTGGAATTGATTCCTTTGATTGTTTGGGTTGGGCATGGGTTGGGATGGTAAATTCCCAATAGGTCGATGATCAGGAGTAACCTTAACTTGGTGTTGTAAATTGGTAATCATGCGGGTTACTTCTGTCATTTGAGTCTGCATTCCTTGCAGAGTTTTCATGACCTGATTATTAATATCATCCTGGGATGGTCCAGGTTGATACAAAGGTTGCCCATAATTCCCAAAATAGTTTTGTTTGGGAAAAGGAATCTGATTCGGGTTTTTCCGGGAGTGATTCGAGTTAGTCCTCCAATTTTGACTGGAAGTGTTGGAGGGGTTTCTAAATTGCTCCTGGAGAGCATAAATATTTTCCGAGGTGGAGTCAAAAATATTTTGGTCAAAATTTCCAGTCAAATCTTGCGGGAAATCAACCGAAAATTGCTAGCCAGCAGATGTGGCATCTATATTGTGTAGATTTTCTCTTCGGAGAATGTGTAGGGGGTTAGTGTGTGGAGAGTGGACGTGTGGAGCTTGTTTGTTTGTGAGCTTTTCTTCAATTTTCTTTTGGTGAATTTGCATCTGGTCCAGTCGTTGAGCTAACATATATAAATTATCTTGTGTGACTGGAACAGAGGTGGATTTGGAGTAAATTTCATGGACTCCGTGTCTGGGGTTTTGTGATCTGCCAAAAGTGTCCATTGAAGTCATGTTAAATGAGTTTTCACTCATTTCTTCAAAGAGAAGATAGGCACTTTCGGCGTCCTTGTTAAGAAAATTGCCCCCACATGAGGCATCCACAAATCGTTTTAATTAATCTTCTAATCCATGATAGAAGATCTGCACTAACTGCCATTGTGGAAGTTCATGATGGGGACAACTTCTTAGAAGTTCCTGAAATCTTTCCCAGGCTTCGTGGAGGGGTTCACCAATTTTTTGTTGAAAGGTCGTTATGGATCTTCTTAATGCATTCGTTCAACCAATCGGAAAAATTCTTTTAAGAAAAGCACTTTTTAATTGGGGCCAAGTGGTAATAGGACGCCCAACTGTTCTAAACCATAGCGATGCTTTATCTTTAAGAGAGAGAGGAAAGAGTCTCATTAACCACATGTCTTCCTGCACATTGCAGGAACGAGTGGTTTGAGCAAGGACAGTTAATTCCTCGAGATGACAAAAAGGGTCCTCTCTTGGAAGACCATGAAAATGCTTGATAAGGTTTAGAATGGCTAGATTGATTTCGAAATCCCCTTGTGGTATGACCACCCCTGGTCTTTCCTCATAATTGGAAGGATCATAGAAATCCTTAAGAGGAATGACAGGTTGTTGGCGGGGTGGTGGATTTTCTCCTTGATTAGCTAGGTTCGTGACAGTCCTAGCTAGATCTTCTTGATTTTGTTGTAGTCGAGCCAAATGGTCGACCATTAATGCAAAGGGATTTGTATTTTGGGTTATAATTGGAGGGCCACCTGGCCCTGCTGGTATTTCTGGTTGCTCCAAGTTAGGAAGGTGAGGGAGGGTGAAGTCAGCTTGTGGGTCGGCTGACGGGTTAGAAGTGGAAGCAGAATTTTTTTGACGGCTTCCTGGGTTTTCCATTTTCTTAGAAGACGAGGGGGAAGAAAATAATGATTTCCTGTTGCGGGGGGCGAAATCAGATGGTCCCTCGAGGTGTGGTTTTTGGGACCATCGCCCGTGCATGCACTACTTGGAACAATTGGAGGGGAGGAGAAGAGAAAGATATGAGAGAAAGTGTGCAATTCAAACAAACAAATCTGGACCTAACTTAAATGCGACTCCCTAATAATAAACCTAAGACTTGGTCTATGTAGGAAATAAGTAGTCAATAGTGAATACCCGTTGTGTCAACAAATCTAGCCAAGTTGCTTAAGGGGAGGTTTGGGCCCAAACATTTCCCAAGGAAAACCCCAGGTGCTTGTACAAACCCGCGCCTGGTCGTTTGACACGGCCCCTCAGCCTGAACACCAGATATAGATGACAGAATTGGTACTAACTAAAGAAAACTTAAGACCTAAATAGCAAGCCTAAGTTGATAAAGCCTTAGGGGTCAAGTTGCTACAAATTTTAATTAGGTCTAGGATGCTATAGTGCACACGGAATGTGGAGAGCGTTTATTGGGATGTTGCCCTATTATTTTGATTTTTTTTTGTGTGTGCAGGAATTGGAGAGTGGCCCCAATGAAAATCAAGTTGTCACACAATTTTCTTGTATTTATGTCTTTTAGGATTTAATTTAATTAAATGTGTTTTAGGGTTTTTCTCTTTAAATTTTCAAACAAGTTTGAAATCTCACAATCAAAGGAAAGACAAGTTATATTGGTGATGGTTAATTTCCTTTAATGTGAGTCTCTAAAAAGAAAGAGAGAAACCCTAAGCCAATTATCCCTAAGATAGAAAATTACTACCAATGGATTGATTTTTGGCTTTCTGAATTAAGTAGTGGTCCAAACAAGTCAAACAACACCACTAATTTGAATAAAATCAAACAATGATTCCAAAAAAGATTTTTGCAAGATTTTAAGAATTTGTTTGACAATTTTTTTGAATTTTTAATTGTACTGGTGTCAAAGTCCAGAAATGATACCTGTGGATATTTTAGAATTTTCAGTATTACCACCTATCTTAGAAAATTTTAATGATTTTATATGATGTGTCAAATTTCACAAGGATTCCAGCAAGCTAAATTTCACAAAAATTGGATGAGTATAAAAATTCTAAAAATTCGCGGATAGTAGCAAAATAGGAAGATTAGAGGGTGTGACCCCTCTGTAGTCCACGAATTTTAAAAAATTAAGTACAAATCTAATTATTCTGAAATTTGGAATAGATGTTCCTAACGTAGTTGGGAATTACTATATGAAATTTCATGATTTTAGGAGGCCTGTGGTGTTAGGAATAAAGTTTTCAAGTCCGTACAGAAATTTGGACCCGAAAAATAAAACAGCAATACTTACAATGGAGTGGTGTTAAAGAAGCATTCAAGCAAACAATGGATTTTATATGAACACCACTCCACTTAATTAATTTGTTTGGGATCCTGAAAGCCAAGTTTAATATGTTTTTGGTAGTTTTAATTAATTATATGACCAGAAAGAGGAACCAACCTTAATTTCGCGGGAAGAAAAGGAACTTTAAGCTCTCGCTTCCAGATTCCCGCCTTCCCGCTATAGTTCCTGCACACACAAAAGAAAGAAAGAGAAGGGGATGAGATCCACTTCAAGAAAGAGAAAATTAATTAATGCAAAGCCGTGCCTCCCCGGCAATGGCGCCAAAAAGTGGTAGCGAAATACGTGTGATTTGTAAAAGCGGGTTTTTAATGTTGTTGTAACACGCGAATCCACTTTCGCTTTTAAATTTATATCCTAGATAGGGGAGTATCTAGGGTCGTCGAAGGAGGAAAAAATTGCAAAATTAATCCTCTTTCTTACAGATAGATCTCAACTTTCTTTTTGATATTTTTCATTATGTAATTTTTTTTTATTTTGAAAAGACGAGGGCAAAATGCGAATTGTAACGAAAAGTACTAACACCTACAAATATTTAACTAAAATTTAAAAGATAGAAATATCTTCTTCCTAAGCTCACTCTAGGCAAGTGGAGGCCTAGAATAATTAGGAAGAAGATGTGAAACAAGTGCTAGAACCAAAAGTAACAACTGCAATAAAAAGCTAAAAGAAGGCAATTTGATTGAGTAGAATGAGTGTTCTTTTCAAGGACAAGTAGAGGAATGCCTCTACTAGAACTAAACAAATCTAAAAGCAAGAAAAGAAACAGAAATCCTCTTGCAAAAATGGTGAAGAAGGGAGTCTTCTTGCTCCAAGCCTAGCGGCTCCTTGGCTTGAAAAGAGGGCATCCTTCTTCTCCATCCTTAATAGCTCATCCAAGGTGGAAGCTTCCACCTTCAATGCTCTCTCCAAGCGGTGGGCGTGCACCACCCTCAAAATCTCCTCCAAGGTGGCGTGGACCACCTTCAAGATCTCCTCCAAAGATCTTCCTTGCCTGGCTTCTCCTTTGGCTGGCGTGACCCAAGAGAGAAGGGAAGAGGGGAAGGCACCAAGGGGACAGAATATCCCCTTAATCTTCTTCTTCTTCTTCTCTCTTGGACGTGGGCTTATAGGTGGAATATGAGAGCGAATTTGCTAGCCAAGGATGACTTGAATGGTGGTGGGTAGTGGTCTTTTTATAGGGTAGGATGGGGGGTTAAGGTGCCCCTTGAAATGGAGGGCTAGGATGGAAGGATGGAGGTGGTTGGTGATCCTATGGCTAAGGTGAGTTGGCGCCAACCCAAGGAGTGTTAAAGGGGGTGGTTATGGTGGTGTTGGTGTCTTTTGGTGGTGGAGAGACACCACCATTTTGCCGCCAACATGGGGTCTTCTAGAAGGGGGGTTAGGTGGATGGTGGAGATGGATTCAAGGTGAATTGTGTGGTGGAGATGAGGGGGAGTTTTGGAGGGAAAAGTGGCGATATTAAGGGGGTGGTTAGGGGTAGTTTTTGGCGCCACTTTTAGGTGTCTTTTGGAGGTGGTGGGTAGGTTAGGTTGGTGCCAAGTAGGTTAGCTTATGTGGAGCTTAGGTGGAGCTAGTTGGGTGGAGTTGTTAGGTGGGTTTTTTGGGGTGGTACAAGCCAAGGAAGTTGGAGCATAGCTAAGCTAAGCTAAGCTAAGATAAGCTAGCTTAGCTAATGGAGGAGAAGAGGAGAAGGTGTTGGAGCTAGGGTTTGGAGGGAGGAGCTGAGGAGGAGAAGTCTGGAGCTGAAATTGGAGTTGGCTGCTGCTGAAGAGGCTGGCATGGAGCTACTCCAGCTGGCTTAGCTCGCTAGTTCTTTGCTAGCACTAAACCGAGCTAAAGTAAGCTAGCTTCTACCATAATGAGCTGAGGCGAGCTAGGTCTGGTGCTCCGGGGGAGAATCAAGCTAGTTGAGGTAGCTAAGGTAGCTTAGCTCAACTGAGCTGTGCTAAGCTAAGTCCCCGGGAGCTGGACTTGAGCTTCCTGAGCTGGGATGAGTTCTTCTTCAGCTGGCTGGAGTTGAGTGGAGCTGGATGTAGCTGGATCTGAGCTAGGGTGAACTCCTGTCAACTCATCTGAGCTAGCTAGAGCTCCCTGTGAACTAGAGGGAGCTGAGATGAGCTAGACTCAACTAAGTTGAGCTGGATCTGAGCTGACTTGAGCTAGGGTGAGCTAAGATGAACTCTCTTGAGCTACCATTCAGCTGAGATTAGATGAATGGAGCTGGGATGAGCTAACCCTATTTCAAGTGAGCTAGGTTCCAGCTATGGTGAGTTGGATCGAGCTGAGTTCCAACTAGTCTAGGCTTCTCCTTCACCATTTGCCTTCTTGAGTGCTAGGGTTTTAAGGATCTGCATATCTGTACATCTCTAACACTCACAAAAACATATTAAAAAGACAAATAAAAAATCCAATGCATGCCTAACCTAATTTATGCCTAAATGCAGCCCAAAAACCCGTTTGCGGAGTAAAATCCTAAGAGCTAGGTTTGTTTTAATGCATAAGAATGATGATAAACTAGCGTTTATCATTAACTAAGGATCTGATCAGGATAAAATTCACCTAATCCCTCTAAAATTCATAGAAAAATATTCTCTAAGGTTTGGTACCCTCAGTTCAACCATCAGAACCTGTCTTGACCCAAAATAGAGTCTCAGACTGACATTTACCCTAATTTAGGTTTTTTCGTAAATTACCCAATCAAAATTGGTCAAAACCTAAATCTAACTTCACCATTAGATTCCTTAGGTCAAAATTAGGTTTTTACCAAAACTTGGACCTAATCTGAGATCATCTTGACCAATTTTACATTTTGGTCCAGTCATACTCTTTCTATCTCATTCAAACTCCTAACTTTCAAATTCATTACAAAAAGGCCCTTATATTTGTCCTCACTCTTTGAAAATAGGTCCCTCCACCATTATCGCAGAGGAATACTTCTCTGGCGACCTTTAATTGAAGAGAACTCCTCCATTCAATCAATCCCTTCCAAAATTGGAAGGGAAATTCTTTGAGGAGTCCCCTTCCTTCTGAATCCGTCCATGACCTCCATAACCATCCCAATCTCTCATGCAAACACATGAGAGATTTGGGTTTCCTACTCTGGCAACAATTCCTAGCTTGGAAGCTTGGCTTCCAAGCTCAAAACCCCCTCCTGAGCCCTATGAAAAGATCCCCAGGGCAAGGCTGTGGAGGGCAGCTAGTTTTGAGGCCAAAAAGCTCTTCCTAATCCTACCTCTGGCCTCCTCCGATCTAGCTCTGACGAGCATCTCCCCTACGTTGTCCTACAGCCTCCCAACGGCCAAATTGGGAGTGTCTCCTTCCTCCTTGACTTCCTCCACCTCTCGACAACCACATCAGAGGTGCCTCAAACCCCTTCTTTGCCACCGTCTCTCCCTTGGGATTTTCAACTTCCACGGCACCGACCAATCAAAGCCAGCATCTTACTTCCCCATTCGTCCCTAATAATAGGTCCTGTAACTCCCCCTTCCCCTCTACTTCCTCTTCCTTTCTTCTATCATTCAATTCGACCTCCGCTACCACCATTCACCCTCATCTCCTCCATCTCCAGCGACCACTCTGGCGAGGGTTCCCATCCGCCACGCACGTCCAACCCCTTCACCAACTAATCCACAAGCTCTGCCATAGTCCCCTCATCAAAAGCCCTCTACCTATTCTCCACCCCACTCACCCAAACACACCGACAACCAAACCACCTTCACATGCTATTCCTAACTCCGTCCAGCCACCACAGACCACCATCCTCCATGAAACCACTACCACTACCTTTGCGTGGTCCGACGAAGCTCTTGAACTATTCTAATGCAGCCACAAGGCCTTATTTCATGTTTTAGGTAGCATGTCCATTCACCGCCATTGCTGAGCTTCTCCACGAGCTTCAGTCCTTGTTTGTGCAAGGATCTGCCCAAGTGTTTGCTCCAGGATTAGCGGAATCCTTCCAGGAGTGCAACTAAGGAGCCAATTTGGCTCTTTGATTGGGCCTTTGACCACAATTGTGTAAAGAAGCAGCTACAGCTCCACGCAGAGAAAGGCAATGGGATTTAGTCCCACCTCGTGGATTGAGGAGCAGTTGCAGTCGAATAAGATGCAAAAGTGATTGGGACTTGTTGCCTTAGGTCACTTGGGAGGTAAGGTCCCCCGCACACCCCACTGCCTCGCCCATGACACTGCTCACACGGGTTTGGCACTCGACCAGACTACCCGCCAAAGCCTCACTCCTCAGCCACTACACCACGCTGGTGACCCTGGTCCCGGGTACACAGATCCTCCGATTACCCGATAACCCGATGTGCATGGCTCTGGGAGAGAGGAACCTAACAGAGAGAAAGGAAGAGAGTGTGCGGAGCAGGGGAGGGTTTTGTTCTTTTGTGCATTGGCTATCACTTAGCCAAAATCCAAGCCCTTTCCCCTGTGCTTAAAAAAGAAGAAAGAGAAGAGAAGAAGAAAACGCACAACCGTAGAAGAGAAGAGCCATAGAAGAGAAAAGAAGAGGGCCTGAGAAAGCAAAGAAGAGGAAGAAGAAGAAGGAAACCTAGAGAAGAAGAAATCAAAGGAAAAAGAAGAACAACTAAAGAAAAAGGAAGGATCACTGTAGCAATGCACTGCAAGTCGTCTGATTGTAAAATCAGACATCTGATTATCTGTTTGTTCATTTGATATATTCAATAAGTACTAATGTGTTAGGCTAATAATTGGTGATCCAAATCACCATTATTTTGTCTAAAAATTCTTTTTATCTCTTCATATACTCATGTTATACATTGCATATTAGTTTTTGAGTAATTAATTGTGCTCATTTATATTATCTATTGAGATTAGTATGTGAATTCTTATTTGCTCCCTATGTTCGACCTCAGACTGGAAATTCGAGTATAAATTTATTTGTTTGAGCGTAATTTTGCTATATTACAATGAAGCAATTTTAAAACACCGACATATTGCTTCAAACATTTTGGCACCGTTGTCGGGGAGCAATGTGCAATTCACCGCTATTCTCTGTATTATTTGATTATATTTGAGCACTGACTTGCCCTATTTGCTTTCTTGTGATTTTGTAAGGTACTTCACAAGGAGATCTTCTACGCAAAACAGCCACACCAAGGCAGGTAACATCTCTATTCTTCCCTAATCAACCTCCTAATCTTGGGAAGATAGAAAAAAAGGAACCAATCAATTAGGAATCACCTGCCTTATTTTTCATAGTAATCAACATTTAAAGGGAAAGTTTCCTGATTCGCAAAAATTTCAAATTTAATTGAAGATTGAGACGATTTTGTTTAGAATTCCCTACCCCAAATTGCCTGTGCCTATTAGGGACTAGGCTTAATTTCTAATCTTCTTAGACTACTCACTTCTTGTTTGAAGTCCAAGGAAAACATTTTAAAGATCAATTGGACTTGGAAATAGAACCAATTAGGGTTTCAATTTTTAAGGTTTTGGAGTGCTAGTTCACATTTGCCTGCATAAAAGGAAACAAACCCGCCCGCATTTGTGTGTTACCCAAGCTTTTGCTTGAAAAGATCTAATCACAAAAAATCCTAAAATTAGGCTCTAAATTCACTTGAATTCTAAAATCCTTAGACTTAATAACCTGGGAGTCAAATCAGGGATATTTCTAGGTCTTGACCTAGATCTCGTTCTGCCATCTTTAGGGCAGGTCAGGTGAAGTTGGTCTACATTGTAGGCCAACCAACCTCCAACTTAGGTCACAAGTCAAACTAAAATTTGATCTTGTGAAACTCAAGGCACAAATTAGGACATAAAAGTGGTATACTTAAGGACTTAAGTTCATACATTCCGGTCTACCTGGACCCTTAGTGACAAGGAAGGTCGGGTGGGGGAAACCCTGTAACCCGTGGGGACACCCTACAGTGTAGGGGTCTTTGCGGGGCTCTCCCTTCCAGGCTGCCCAGGTATTTCTCGAGTGTGTAAATTTCCGATTTAGAGGTATCTTCCATCTTGAAATTGCCTTAGTCATCTAAAAATCTTTGGGTGCCTTCATTGGGTCAATATCACATCCAGTCCTTCATCCCTTCCCTTAGAGCACACACACAGATTTTCTTGGGTATCTCTTTCAGATCTGATCAACTCCAATCTGAACCTAAGTTTTGATTCTACATCTTGATTCCACCATTTGATTCAAGATGCAGCCTAGTTATATAGGAAGATTATTTAGGAAGCTTGAATCCCAAATGAGCTTGAAAGAAAAAATCCTTGAAAATGCCTATAGAAACTATGAAGAATATTATGCAAGGGACATTCAGGAAAGATTTGCAAGAACAACAGAGATCATCACAAACTGTGTAGAGATAATATGGACACAAATGAAATACTGTTCAAACCGGGATCTTCTATTAATAGAACACGGTAAATTGGTGAAATTACACAACAATGACTATCTGCAATTTTGGTCAAACCCTTCACTTCTGGAAAAACTCCAGGAATTTCTAAAAGAACGAGGAGAATTGGTGAATAAGTTATATATGACAATTGATCAAAAAATACCTATTAAAAACTAACAAAACATCTTGGAGTGAGACTAGTGATCAACATAATTTTCCAAATCCTAAGTTTGGTGATCGAGCTTGTTATAAACCCCTAACCCGAATGGAACCTGATTCAAATTACGAATGAATTAACATTCCTAATCTTGAAATGGGTTAGGAGGATCCAATTGCAGGAGAACACGATTTTGAGCCAGCCCTAGAAAACCAAAACCCTGGTTCGCCAACCTTAGATTTCCTAGACTCCTGTGATAATGAGATTGAATCAGAACCTCTCGAGGGTGTAAATTCCACTCCTTACTCTGATAAGGTGACCCTCGAGAGCAATTCTGACATCCCTGTAGAGGTCAACCTAGATTCTAGTGATTCAACACACACCTTTAGCCTAGAATCTGGATCTAAGCCTTCTTGGGATGATTACAAGGCCCCGTATAATGAAAATTAGAGTTTGAATTTGGAGTATGATTCTGGGCCTGTATTTGATGAATGCACCTCTCCAACATCCTTAAAACCACAAATTAATTTTTTGAAAGTCACGCTGATCTATGATATAGAAACTGAGGAGTTGGAAGAGTTGGGTTTGGATTGGGTCTTCCCTACAAGCCAAGAACCCAAGCCCATACCTAATAGGAACACCTTTTTGAGCTCAGAATATGAGAATAGGCTAGATCCAAGTCAGGTTGCTGAGTCTACATCTTTTGATCTATTCTGTGGTGGAACCTCTGATCTCGAATCAAATTCAAAACATGATTCTCACAAGTTCTCCGACGATTTAAAATCTTACTTTGATTTCGGACAACCATTATTTCCTGACAACTATGAGCCAATCTACGACCTCAGCATACATGATCCATTCTTCGACTCTGACTTTGAGGTCCCTGATCCTGAGATCATTGATCCAAAATCAGGTTCCATTAAGGTGGAAACATTTATTTTTGAAACTCAGGAATCAAAAATAGAAATTGTCGAGAGTGTCTACAACCCAGAGTTCAAATCTTTTCTTGACTCAGATTTCCTTCATCCTATAAACACTCTTCAGGCATTTACTTTTGACTTTGATGGCTACTATGAGGACTCTCTAAATGAACCCACCTTTGAATCCTTTCTAGAGGAGCGCTCATACACAATTATTCTTGAAAACACCTCTACCACAGCATATACAGAGCCTTTCCGAACCTATTTTCAACCTCAACCCGCAACCGGACTCAATTTTTACTCTGATTCTCCTCTCAATGAGCCGATTGCAGATGACTCTCCTCCACATTCCAATCAGGTGTCAGACATTGATCAGACTACAAATCATGTCCCATCCTTCTCTGATCATTTTCGTAGGGTTCCTACATCCTCCATTGATTCTTTTTCATTTGAGGTTCCCTTCTCTGATCTGGCTAATCCAACTCAGCCAAACCTTGGATTCACGCTTCCACATCTTCTTGAGCTCCACAGCATATGGTGGGTTCCACATCTCTTAATCTACATCTATCAACCCACCTGATTGATTGGATTTGGGCTACATCATCAACCTATCGGTCTGAACAAGCACCTAGTTGGACCAACCAGGCTTTTGATCAAGATGCTTGTTCTACAAAAATTATCTGATTTGACCACCCCTCCATACCATTTTCCGCTCGGCTGAAGGCGTTGAATTTAGCGCTTAACGGGAGGCAACCCGTCATTCCAAAATCCTGAGATCCTTTTGATTATCCTTTTATACTTTACGTCTATTACACTTTGAGTTCAATTTTAGAATAGTTGATCCCACCTCTGGTACTAGTACCAAGGCTTGAAATCGTCCGCAACAGTCATTCCCAACCCGTTCGCCCACTCGATAATCATGTTCTAAACTCCTGAACCCTAACTATTTCATACCCTCCATTTACAATGAGGACATTGCAAAACTTAAGCATAGAGGGGTGGTAAAGTGCAAACATACAAAACTTCACAAGATCAGAAGGGTTCTCACAAAAAAATACATATTCGAAAAAAATAAAAAAAATTAAAAATTAAAAAGAAATAAAAGATGGAGAAGGGAGTAAATTTTGAGTGAATTAAATGCATATCATTTTTTAGGAGAAAAAGGGAGGTGATAAAAATGTCAAAACGAAGCACAATTTGAAAAGAAAAGAAAAAGAGATATTCATTAGTAAAAGACTAAGGAATCTACTTAGTTCTAGACCAAATCAAAAATAAAGAAAATGAAAGATAAAAAGTGCTAAGAGACAAAAGAGATTAGTATGAACGCTGATCGTAGGCTTCTTGGGCTACGATCCTAAGCTTAAAGACATAAAGAGGTTGCATTTTCCCCAACCTCTTGAGGACTATCAAGATCTTGTCCAAGATCCTAAGCTAAGATCTTGATAGTCCTCAAGAGGTTGGGGAAAATGTAAAGCTTAAGTATTAGGTCTAAGGCTTAGGGATTATTCGGCCTCGTTAACTAACCTCTGATTTGCAGGACTCGATAACCTAAGCATCCCAATCCACACAGAGTCCGATTCAGTGCGCTTAATTATCAAAATCACACAAATACGTTAAATCTGTTCTAAAAAAGTTACGTAGATTAGGAGCGCTGATCAACACAAGTTAATTTGGACGAGTTCCCAACACAGAGAGGCAGGAAATTCCCCTCGAAGATGCGCAATAACATACCGTCTCCTCGGTGCTTGTCTCCTAGGATATTTAAATATCTTACCGGAGGCATGTAAGCGCCTTGTGCTGGTTGAGATGCCATGGGCGGCATTATCACGAAATGTCAATTGCCAGGTCTGAATTTAGCTACAGAACGCCATGGGTGGGATTATCTCAAAATCTCGAAAGCCAGGGTTCTGGGGGTTGCCATGGGCGGTGCTATCTCAAAGCATCGATTGCCAAGGACCCTGTGAAGATTGATGGTGGGAACTAGGAATTCGATACAGACCATGTTGTAAAGACAATCCGAAGTTAGAAATAAAAAGAAAAGAGAGAAAACTCTCCAAAAACAACGAAAATTCCCCTGTCTCTCTCTCATAAAAATGCACTGCAAACTGAACCTGGGCTAAAACATGTTACAAGCACGGGTGCCTTAACCGTGGAGTTCAACGAACCTTATGTTAGTTCCTGTAGGCCTTAGAAACCTTCGCTGCAAACTAAGGCTAAAGCCGGTTAGGTCCGGATCTTGGTTGGTACTTGAGTACCTCTAGGCCTACCATCAGCATTCTGACCTACTCTACAAAAGAAAGCACAGATCAGAGTTTTGAGCATAAAAAGGCATATGGTCTAGAATTAAAGTTAATTTCATGAGATTTTGCTAAGGGACTAGCAAAAGCTAGGCATGGGGGTATGATAGGAACAACATCATGAACCATAACTAGCACATTTTTATTTGATTAAGCCAGTAAATTCTCCTGCATAACTGCTAGAGAGACATAATTAACTGTAAATCCATTCAAAGAGAAAGACAAGAAAATAGGGTTAAAACTGTAATTTTACCATCATATCATGAATGTAGTACAATCACGGGTTTTCTCAAGGGGTAATTAAGGGTCAAATGGTCCTAAAAGGCTAACAAGTGGGTTAGAACAGGCAGAAAAGTGTTTGCACGTGTTTTGAGAATTAAATGACTTTTGAAACCCTAAAAACAGACCCGGTTAATTAACTAAGGTTCTGTTTGAGATAAAATTCACCTAAACCCTCTAAAATTCATATAAAAATATTCTCGAGGGTTTGGTACCCTCAATTTTGAAGGTTTCCCTACTAGGAGGGGTGACGTCAGCGTGACAAAAAATATGCGGAAATAAAATATATAAAGCAATCTCACAAAAATAATCAATCGCACAATGTACACAGGTATTTTTAGGTGGAAACCCAAACCGGGTGAAAACCACCACCTAACCCTCTCGAGTTAGGATTTTCCGATCAACCTAGTTGATCAAATCCACTAACCGAATCACTTTGAAACGAGGGTGATTCAACCTCAGTACAACCACTCTACAAGTACGAGGGTAGCGTTCCTCAACCCCTTCTCTCCTCGAGAAGGATTTTGTCCCACGAAGGAGACGGGAATTCGCAAAGCGAATACCCAACCAAAATACAAAGATAAAATAAAATAACAGTCCTATAGAGCCAACAAAATTAAACCTAGCTTCTATAGGAAATAGGAAACTCCCCTTTGCAAGGAGTGCGTCGACGATGACGCGGTGCGTGTGCCACGCGATGGCGCTATGTCGCTCTCGTTATCAATGCCGGGAGAGCGGGTGCGCAACGGGAATGATGCTCTCAAGATGATGGAGCTTGAGCTTAGAGAGCAAGTGCTTCTTGGACACAAGAGAGTGGAAATACTTGATCTTAGTGTATCTTGGTCTCTCTAGGTGTATATCTTGTGTGTCTAAGTGTATCCAAGTGTTTTTCTAAGTGTATTTGTGTTACAAAGGTTCCCCTCTATTTATAGAGGCCTTAGGAAGGTTTTGGAAGGCTTGGAAAAGCTTCCATAGCCGTTGGGTGCAAAGCCCAAGAGAATCAGGCTGAAATCAGGACAATGATTGCATTTGACAGGGTTATCAGACGTCTAACTCTGGCATCAGACGTCTGGAAGGTCACTTTAAGACGTCTGATTCCAAGCTCAGACGTCTGATTCTATGCGGGTTTCTCCCTGGCTTGAATCAGATCTAAACAGGGTTTTTGCACAAGTCCATCAGACGACATACAGGACGTCTGGTACTATGTCTGGACGTCTGGAAACCTACTTTTACTGTGGGAATTGATTTCCAAACGTTGCAACGGCTAGAAAATCTCTGAGAAGAGATTTTGGGTCAGCCGAGGCAAAACGGTCATTTATCAGACGTCTGGAAAGTCCTATGGACGTCTGATAAGGCTCTAACGATCATAATCTTGAGTGTTTTCTAAGCCAGCCAACGGTCCACTAATTGGACGTCTGGCAAAGTCATCAGACGTCTCCTAAGACGTCTGGTATAAGGTCTGGACGTCTGAATTCATCAGACAGAACTAACTATGTCCAGCCTAACAGTTATCAGACGTCTGAAACAACAGTCAGACGTCTTAAAATTCTTTATCAGACGTCTGATTTGGTAATTAGACGTCGGGAAGTGCTGTTTGAACCCTATATTGGTTTTCTAAGTATTCTACAGAAAACCTAAGTATCCTAGGGTTGTGCAGGTGTTCCTAGGACTACTTTTAGGGTACTTTGAGGCTCTTTAACATAATGTTCTAAGGAATCAAAAAGAGCAAGAAAATAAATACAAGAGATACATGAAAGGATAAAAAAGAATCTATCCTATTCTTCTTGTCTTCCATCTCCAATCTTTCGCTCCACGCGAACGTCCTCTGTTTTCCGTCAAGCTCCTCCAATCCGTCCTGGATGCGAGCTTGAACTCCGTCTAAACACGTCGACATTTGCAATTGACCTGAAATCTAGGACTCAAATTGCAAATGTTAAATAACACGTGTTTTTTTATCATCAAAACAAATGATCGTGGTGCTCTAGCACCAACAAATTTGACCATCAGAACCCCTCTTGACCCAAAATAGAGTCTCAGACTAATATTTTCCTTATTTGGGTTTTTGCATAAATTACCCAATCAAACTTGGTCAAAACCTAAATCTAACTTCACCATTGGATTCCTTGCGTCTAAATTAGGTTTTCACCAAAATTTGGACCAAATCTGAGATCATGTTGACCAATTCTGCATTTTAGTCCAATCAGACTCTTTCTATCTCATTCAGACCCCTAACTTAGAATTCCTTACAAAAAGGCCCCTATCTTTGTGATCACTCTTTGCAAATAGGTCCCTCTACCATTATCACAGAGGAATCCTTCTCTAACGACCTTTGATTGAAGAGAACTTTTCCGTTCAATCAATCCCTTCCAAAATTGTAAGGGAGATTATTTGAGGAGTCCCCTTCCTTCTGAATCCGTCCATGAGCTCCATAACCTTCCCAATCTCTCATGAGAACGCATGAGAGATTTGGGTTTCCTACTTCGGCGACAATTCCTAGCTTGGAAGCTTGGCTTCCAAGCTCAAAACCCCCTCCTGAGCCTTATAAAAAGATTCCCAGGGCACGACTATGGAGGGTAGCTAGTTTTGATGCCAAAAAGCTCTTCCTAACCCTACCTCTTTCCTCCTCTAATCAAGCTGAAGGTTCCTACTTGTACTAGGAGGGGTGAGATCAGCGTGACGAAAAAATGCGGAATTGAAATATAAACAATCTCACACAAAAAGACAATCGCACAATGTACACAAGTAATTTTTAGGTGGAAACCCAAACCGGGTGAAAACCACCACCTAACCCTCTCGAGTTAGGATTTTTCGATCAACCTAGTTGATCAAAATCCACTAAACCGAATCACTTAAAACGAGGGTGATTCAACCTCAGTACAACCACGCTACAAGTACGAGGGTAGCGTTCCTCAACCCCTTCTCTCCACAAGAAGGATTTTGTCCCACGAAGGAGACGGGAATTCGCAAAGCGAATACCCAACAAAATAACAAAGATAAAATAAAACAACAAACCTATAGAGCCAACAAAGTAATTAACCTAAGCTTCTATAGGATTTAGGAAACTCCCCTTTGCAAGGAGTGCATCGACGATGACGCGGGTGCGTGAGCCACGCAACGGCGCAATGTCGCTCTCGTAGACAACGGCGGGAGAGCGGGTGCGCGAAGGGAATGATGCTCTCAAGATGTAGAACTTGAGCTTAGAGAGCAAGAGCTTCTTAGACACAAGAGTGTGAAAGTGTGTAGCTAAGTGTATCCAAGTGTGTCTAGGTGTTTCTCTTGTGTGTATTTGTGTTACAAAGGTTCCCCTCTATTTATAGAGGCCTTAGGAAGGCTTTGGAAGGCTTAGGAAAGGTTCTATAGCCGTTGGGAACAAAGCCCAAGAGAATCAGGCCGAAATCAGGACAATGATTACATTTGATAGGGTTATCAGACGTCTAACTCTTGTATCAGACGTCTGGAAGGCCACTTTAAGACGTCTGATCTCAAGGTCAGACGTCCGATTCTATGCGGGTTTCTCCCTGACTTGAATCAGATCTAAATAGGGTTTTTGTGCAAGTCCATCAGACGACATACAGGACGTCTGGCACTAAGTCTGGACGTCTGGAAACCTACTTTTACTGTGGGAATTGATTTCCAAACGTTGCAACGGCTAGAAAATCTCTGAGAAGAGATTTTGGGTCAGCCGAGGCAAAACGGTCATTTATCAGACGTCTGGAAATGCCTAAGGACGTCTGATAAGGCTCTAACGGTCATATTCTTGACTGTTTGCTAAGCCAGCCAACGGTCCACTAATTGGACGTCTGGTAAAGTCATCAGACGTCTTCTAAGACGTCTGGACTAAGGTCTGGACGTCTGATTTCATCAGACAGAATACTAACTCCAGCCTAACAGTTATCAGACGTCTGAAACAACAGTCAGAAGTCTTAAAATGCTTTATCAGACGTCTGATTTGGGAATTAGACGTCTGGAAGTGCTGTGTGAACCCTATATTGGTTTTCTAAGTATTCTACAGAAAACCTAAGTATCCTAGGGTTGTGCCGGTGTTCCTAGGACTACTGTTAGGGTTCTTTGAGGCTCTTTAACATGAAATATCTAAGGAAATAAAGAGCAACAAAAGAAACGAAAAATACAACAAGTACAAAAGAAGGAAATCTATCCTATTCTTCATTTCCTTCCATCTTCAATCTTTCGCTCCACGCGAACCTCCTCTGTTTTCCGTCAAGCTCCTCCAATCCGTCCTGGATGCGAGCTCGAACTCCGTCTAAACACGTCCACATTTGCAATTGACCTGAAATCTAGGACTCAAATTGCAAATGTTAAATAACACGTGTTTTGTTATCATCAAAACAAATGATCGTGGTGCTCTAGCACCAACACTAGCTTCGGCGAGCATCTCCCCTCCGTCATCCTACAGCCTCCCAACAGCCAAATTGGGAGTGTCTCCTTCCTCCCTGACTTCCTCCACCTCTCGACAACCACATCAGAGGTGCCTCAAACCCCTTCTTCGCCACCATCTCTCCCTTGGGATTTTCAACTTCCACGGCGCCGGCCAATCAAAGCTGGCATCCTCCTTCCCCTTTCATCCCTAATACTAGGTCCTGTAACTCCCCCTTCCCCTCTACTTCCTCTTCCTTTCTTCTATCATTCAATTCGACCTCCGCTGTCGCCATTCACCCTCATCTCCTCCATCTCTGTTGACCACTCTGGCGAGGGTTCTCGTCTGCCACACACCTATAATCCCCTCACCAACTAATCCACAAGCTCTGCCATACTCCCCTTATCAAAAGCCCTCTACCTATTCTCCACTCCACTCACCCAAGCACGCCAACGACCAAACCCACCTTCACACACTATTCCCAACTCCGTCTGGCCACCACAAACCACCATCCTCCACAAAACCACCGCCACTACCTTCGTCGTGGTCCGGTGAAGCTTCTGAACTATTCTAATGTGGCCAGGAGGCCTTATTTCATGTTTCAAGTAGCAGGTCCATTCACCACCATTGTTGAGCTTCTCCACAAGCTTCAGTCCTTGTTTGTGTAAGGATTTGCCCGGGAGTTTGCTCCAGGCTCAGCGGAATCCTTCCAGGAGTGCAACTAAGGAGCCAATTTGGCTTTTTGATTGAGCCTTTGACCACAATTGCACAAAGAAGCAGCTGCAGCTCCACACAGAGAAAGGCGGTGGGATTTAGTCCCACCTCGTGGACTGAGGAGCAGTTGCAGCCAAATAAGACGCAAAAGTGATTGGGACTTGTTGCCTCAAGTCACTTGGGGGGTGAGGTCCCCTGCACACCCCACTGCCTCGCCCGTGACACTGCTCACACGGGTCTGGCACCCGACCCGACTACCCGCGTAAGCCTCACTCCTCGGTCACTACACCACGTCGGTGACCCTGGACGCGGGTATGCGGATCCTCCGATTACCCGGTAACCCGATGTGCATGGCTCTAGGAGAGCGAAACCTAAGAGAGAGAAAGGAAGAGAGTGTGCAAGGCAGGGGAGGGTTTTGTTCTTCCATGCATTGGCTATCACTTAGCCAAAATCTGAGCCCTTTCCCCTGTGCTTAAAAAAGAAGGAAGAGAAAGCAGAAAAGGAAGGAAGAGAAGAGAAGAAGAAAGGCACAATTGCAGAAGAGAAGAGCCGCAGAAGAGAAAAGAAGAGGGCCTAAGAAAGAAAAGAAGAGGAAGAAGAAGCAGAAGGAAAGCTAGAGAAGAAGAAATCAAAGAAAGGAAAAAGAAGAAGAACAGCTGAAGAAAAAGAAAGGAGCACTGTAGCAATGCACTTTAAGTCGTCTGATTGTAAAATCAGACGTCAGATTATCTGTTTGTTCATTTGACTATATTCAGTAAATACTATATGTTTTAGGCTAATAATTGGTGATCCAAATCACCATTATTTTGTCTAAAAATTCTTTTTATCTCTTCATATACTCATGTTATACATTGCATATTAGTTTTTAAGTAATTAATTGTGCTCATTTATATTATCTATTGACATTAGTGTGTGAATTCTTATTTACTCCCTCTGTTCGACCTCGGACTTCAAATTCGAGTAATAAATTTATTTGTTTGAGTACTATTTTGGCTATATTACAACGAAACAATTTTAAAACACCGATTTATCACTCAAATAGTGATCACCGGAGTTTGTAACTTAACGAACTTATGGAACTCCGACATGATTCCTATGGGAGTTCAAAGCTGTATAAGGAGAAGCTAAAAGCCTTTCATGATAGACACATTTCCTGCAAGTCTTTCACTCCTGGTCAGAAGGTGTTGCTCTTTGATATCCATCTTAAGCTCTTCCCTGGTAAACTTAGATCTAAATGGACAGGCCCATTTATTGTTGTTAGAGTCTTCGACAACGGAGCTGTCAAAATCACTGAACCCAACAAGGATCAACCCTTCAAAGTCAATGGTCAATGTCTTAAACCTTTCTTAGAAACTCATGTTTTGGGTCTTGTTGGAGACTGCTACATGCTCCAGTAATCCCCTAGGGTTTAGGGTTTACGCCTAGCTGAAGGAGTAAAACTTAGCATTCACCCATACACACTTTGTATATAGCTGTTTAATGCTTTTACATACTTTCCTCTACACATACACTTGAGTCTGTTCTGATTTATAACTTATTGATCACTAATTACCTTCACTTAGTCCGACTGACCACTTTGACCTTTGGTCAAACTAGAAATCATCCGCACAAAGATCCTTGATCTCTTCTATCCGACTCCTTCCGTCACTCTATACTAAGCGAAGTGTAATATCTTTTCCACCCTTCTTACAATGGGGACATTATAATATTTTGTCCTGGGGGGGTGTGAAGTGAAAATCTCACTTCAAGTGTATTGGTAGAGAAGTAGAAATATTAAAAAAAAACTTAAATACCCACGAAATTATAAAAAAATAGAAATATCCAAAAATTAAAAAATTGGAAATTTTCAAAAATGCCATAAAATTTTGAAAATTTGTGAAAAATTCATTAAAAAAAATTGAAAATTCCATAAAGTATAAAAATAAAAATATACAAATACAAAAATTAAAAAAGTTAAAAACCATAAAAATAATAAAGGGGTCTTATAATCTTTTTTTTTTAAAGAAGAAAAAGAAGAAGACACCAAAAATATATTTATACTTATTTATATTTAAAGGACTTAATTTTCTTTTAGGTCAGAAACAAAAAAAAATCTATATATATACATACTTTTTGTAAATAGTATATTAAGAGCATTTATTCGTATTTATACTTTTACTTAATACCATTTTCAGAACACGCATTCGTTTGCGAAATTTTGAACGGGATTTCTTTTGAGTTTAAGTCTGAACCCTAAAGGATCTATTTTTTTCGCTCTTCGTCCAGAAATAAAGTAACTAAGGTGTACTAAGTTTAAAACTTGAGTTTTGGAGTTAAATTGTAACTTTCTTGGTCAATTAGACTAAGTCCTTTCGCTTTTTGAACCTCTGCTTTTACCACCAAGTTAAGTGAAAAGGCTAGATATTCAAAGTTAATTATGTAAAGAGTTATAGAATCTTAGTCTTAAGGTCTATCAGTTTATAGGTAGCTTAATCAACCGAGGATATTTGGCTAGACTTGGCAAGTTGCATCTTGACAAATCCTACGAGAGAATACTAATGGTTTAAGGGACCTAAGAGTGAATGGCTTTACTATCCAAGCTTTGGTTTGAGAGCTAAGTAACCTAAGTGTCCACAATTCACACACATATAATTGTCTTGTTAGCATCTAAGACCATGAAAACACATAGATTAAGGGATCGAGTTTGAATCCACTTTAGTCCAAGGATTTCCATGGGACAGCTCTTGAAAGGGTGAAGGATGTGCCACTCACCTAGAAAAAGGATATGGAGTATTATATTAGTAAGAAAAATGAGGAGGAGAAAAAATAAAGATAAAAAAGAGAAAAAAGAAATAAATATTTCTATACCCCCTGTAGTTAAGCATCTCGCTACAAATGGATGCTTATGCAGTTTTTATTCACCAAATAAAGCATCTCGGTACAAATGGATGTTACCCTTTTCCTCCATCAAATAAAAACACCTCGCTACATATGGGTGTTTTATCCTATAGAAAAGAATTAAAAAAATATGGAGATAAAAATTAGGAATAAGAGACCCAGTGGTGCATCGAGGAGATATACACAAAAAGTGTTGACCTTAGGATAGAAAACTGGTGAGGAGAAAGCAACCAAATCTGAGTAAGGCCAAGCCAAAGGCTTGAATTGGAATAATTTGGATTGAACATTGATGTCTTAAGATCTGGATTTTTGCAACTTCAGATGCCTCGAGGATGAGTCTATTCACGAGCACAGATACTTTAAACTCAAAGCTACTGAACCTTTGTATTGGGTAGTAAAGCCTAAGAAATCGAGTTTTGAGGACTAGCAGTTGAGGCCTAAAGGAGATAGATTAACAAAACCCTAGGTCTAGATGTCTATCCTTAGCGTTGTAGGATGGTAGATTAGGGTTTTACCACTCTGAGTTTGGTAATAAAGAGTATCTAGCTAATTTGTTAAAGCTCAGGTTGATAAAAATCAAATTTCACAAATGTAAGGATTAACTTGAGTCTGTTGAATTTTTGAGTTAGAATTTAAATTCCAATATTTGAGTTTTGTTTTCTTAAAACACCTTGATCTCTTAGTTTCTCATGTTAAGAGTAGTTACCGAGAATAAGAGGGTTTTCTAATTTTGACTCTTAAGAAATTCTCGTCAAAAATTCAATTTTTAACGAATATGTATTTTGAAAAGACTTTAAGCTTTTAAGTCTAAGTACAGAGATTCCCACAGAATGCTCTGCATATTTATGGATACTTATTTATATATATATAAATCTAAAAAAATTGAATATCCAAAATTCTAGCCAAAGCTTTCCTCTACTTAGTTTTATTTATAATAATTTAAACCCAGGTGTTTAAATCATCATATTTATGGTTAATTTTGCTAGGGACTGGCAAAACTTTGGCTTGGGGGTATGATGAGAGGCTCTTCATGGCTTCTAACTACCCCTAATTAACTAGAAACCCTAATTAATTAGCCAAACATATGTATATATAGGGGTTAATTTTATAATAAGGGACTGATAAATAAAGGACCTAAAAATAAGTTAAAAATGCTTAACTATAAGTCAATTAATATCATTAATAATTTAATTAATAAATAGACTCAAAATATAATTAATTATTACCTAATTAATATCTAATTTAACTTAAGCATAATTTATACTTAAGTATGTAATAACTTAAGTAAGTTAATAAATTAAAATAAATATAGATAAATGCGTAAAAAAATGTGAAAATAGGGCATTTACCTAATATTTAGCTAATTTATAAATATATATAAAAAGTTGGAAAAGCATTAAATTAAAATTAGCCTAAAAAGTCTCTATTTGCATTTTAGTCCTTGATATTCATTGCACTTGAGTCCTTTCCATGCACATAGGTCCTTATCTTTCTTTGCACATAGGTCCCTGTGAACACACATCTTCGTTTCTTCTTCAGCAGTTTGAACGGCTGGCGAGTGGCAGTGTAGTCATCCTCTGATGACCGTCAATCCTGTGTCAGTCTTTCCTTGCTAAGCTACAGAAGCTTGTGCTCACCTCCACAAATTCATCCATCGGTTTGGATCATCCTATAATCCTATTTAGGTCACGACAATAACCTCACCAGCGTCAGAGACGACACCGGTGGTTAGCCTGTACCTACCCCTTTCTACATCCAGATTCAAACTCCATAACCACTGCCATAACCTATAAATACCCTAGGCCCCTTCGATCTAAGAGGTCGGCTCCCTTTCCCCCTTCCCCAACAGCAGTCGACGATAGGTTATTTGTCACTCACCTCCAGAGACCACTCATCCCTCCTTTGGAGTCTTTCCAAGCAGAAGACTCGTCTCTCTCACCCACTCTCCCTCTCCAGAAGGCTGTTATAGAGCCTTGAAGAGTCATCTTCTCTCCCTCACCACCTTCAATTTCTCATCGGAGCTCTGTTCCCTTTCCTCTAATTTCATCATTCGTTATGTGCCATTGATTGAGCTTCTCATCTCCTTTCGTCCAGGTAAGTAGTTCTAACTCATAGGAGTAGTTTAGCAGTAGTTAGCAGTAGGTTTAGCTTAGATTTCAGTATGTTAAGCTTCGCCTTCCTCAGCTCCAGCGAGGCCATGTCCGACCTCGCTGGGCCTTCTTTCACTTATCCAAGCTCAATTCCACTTTCTCTAACTCATAGGAGTAGTTTAGCAGTAGTTAGGAGTGGTGTACCAAGAATAACTAATTTCCCCTTATCTCTGAGATTGCTGTTAATGGCAGCTCAGAGATGAGTTATTTGCCTAATTAATTAGTTCATTAGCATTTCTTTACTCCATAGACCATTTCCCCTCACTCAATTGAGTGAGAGGAGGCATTTTGAGCTCTGTCGAACTCAGAATGCCAGATCTTTGAATTCCATGATGAATCCTTTGTTTTGATCTTTAAAAGAGTCAATTAAGGAGTTCTTAAGGTCAGTCTAGGTCTTAGGAATCTCTACGAGTCAGTAATGGCCTGTTTTATTGAAGTTTTCACCACTGTACATCAGAACCTAACTCACCGGAGCTCCGGTGTGCTCTGGCGGGTTGAAAATGTGAATCAGCCCTTAGAACTCCGTGCTGAGCTCCAGACTGATCATTTAGGACCTGAGGATTATGTTGTGATGATTAAATTGAAGTTTTATTGTCTGGAGATCCTTCTAGGCTTCTGTCTTATCCAACTCCGGCGGAGTTGGAGAGGCTTATTCATTAGGGTTTATATCAATCTTAGAGGTCTAGAAGCAAGTATGGCATCTGTAGAGTTCATCCTAGCTCCCAGATCCCTTGGAGAAGCCATGGTTTGTTCTGCTGAATAAACCACTTTTAGATCTCAGGAGACGAGACCTGAAACCCTAAAATTCTTGATCAAA
Source organism: Thalassia testudinum (assembly GCA_037157565.1). Classification (NCBI taxonomy): domain Eukaryota; kingdom Viridiplantae; phylum Streptophyta; class Magnoliopsida; order Alismatales; family Hydrocharitaceae; genus Thalassia; species Thalassia testudinum. The sequence continues at coordinate 64,557,929 of JAZHRO010000031.1, forward strand.
ACCTAGTTTGACGCTCTGAACAAATTTCTAAGATTGTTTAGAGTCAATCTAGAACTTTAATTAGTCTAGAAAGGGTTTAATCTTGAAAGTCAACTATCGAGCATGTTAGGTCAAACCTGAGCTTTAATCAATGTTAGAATGGATGAAACTCTGAGCTAATGAATTGATTAGGTTCATGGAGCAAATTAGAATTCTTCTAAATTGATTTAACTATGTTTTATTGAGGATTAAGTGAGATGTAGTTTACTGTGTGTTTTGGGTTCAAAAAGGTACCCATCATTGTTCTTCATGAGTTTATTGAGATTTGAACCCAATTCTTAGCCAATTCTGTTGCAAATGATCTCTTTAATTGATTTAGATTCTTTCCTTAGTGTTTTATCTCTCTGCATGACAAATTGGAGCTCAAATTCAAGTTCCAAAGCTCCTTCACAAAGCTTCTTAGCTTATGAGCTTCTTGAGCGTACTCCAGACTCCCTTTCCTACTCCATTTGATGCTGAATGCATCACTGAAGGTATTCAAGCCTTCAGTTGAAGGCAGAGTCCCCTTCTGCAGGTCAAATGACCAGTTTCCTCTTCTTTGCAGCTGTTCCAGCATGGCAGACAGCTGTGGTTCATCCCTGAAATCGAAGGATAATAATCAATGCAAGCATCAAATTCATGTTGAAATTGTGTAGAGCACACCAGCGGCTTTCGATCGAGCCTCTGCTCGATCAGATTGAATGTTGGAGTCAGGAGGAAGCGTTGGCCGAAGAGCAGCCGAGTTTGGCCTAGAACGGTTCGTCTTAGTCCCACATCGAGAGTTCACTAGCATGAGATTTGGTATAATACCCAAAAGCGCTGCGACCTTCCCGGTCGTCAGCGCTGGGCACACAAATGAGCATATGTGTGTGGGTGTGTACGTGCACATGCTTGAGTGTGAGTGTGTGCCTGTGGGTGCGTGTTCATGGTCTCACATGGGCGTGGACCTGGGAGGCTAGATACTATGCATGCTATAAGAAAAAATCCACAATTAAATCAAATGAGGCCCAGTGCTAATAGGGTCTGGTCCCATCCTATACGGATGTTGTGTATCCCCAAATGCACTGGACCGCCCATTAAAACTAAATTTTGTAGTTGAAGGTAATGATGGGTTTAAAATCACAAATTTTGGCCAAGTGTGGAGACTTATATGCACAATTAAGAGAAGAGGTTAAGGAAAAATAAGCTAAGGGAGAAAAAGATAAAGAAGAAGAAAAGAAAAGGAAAAGGAAGAAAGACTTAATGAAAATGCTTAAGTATTAAAGAGAAGGAAAGAGAGAGAGAGAGCAACGACAAAAGAAAGAATTAAGGGAATAAAAGGAGAAAGGAAAGAAGGGCTAAAGACTAAGGCTAAATGAAGGAAATGAAGAAAGAGAAAATCAGACATCCACAAGTGCTATTAGACTTCTTTTTTTTTAAGATGTCCATTAAAATTTTTAGACGTCTGATTTGTACTTTTATTGTTATATCATGTTCTCTTTCATCATTTTTGAACTTGAAATGATGTAATACGGCATTTGTAATCATTTGTTTAGCATTTTCTTGCTTTAATCTTTTATAATTAGCCATAATTGATATAATAAACATGTTTACTTGGTTCTAAATGACAAATTTCATGTGAAAATGTGTTCTCTTAATGGAATATTACATGCTTTTCTTGTCAAATATTTTGTGTAATTATTCATGTGCTTAAAGTATTGTTAATTATAATCTGATTAATTAATTGACTCTTAATTATTCTTAGAGATTTAATGGTGAATTAGGATAAAGTTATGCCTCTCAGTGAACGACCTGGACTCAACCAATTAAAAAGAACATAAAAATCTAAAATGTTAAGTTAACTTGACCCAATACTACACTTCCGAAAAAAAATCGAGTTAACCTAAGTTACCTTTCCATGCAATTAATTAAGCCTAAATAACTTAATTAACTGTGTTGAGATTTTAAACGACCACCCGACCACACTCTTCTCATCCATATCAGCTACCTCAACCTTGGCCCAACCAAACTTACCAATCTGGGCCAACTCGAGAAGATCAAATGACCCTTATCCTTCAGACTCTAGCTGACCAGAAGATGAATGCGGCTATGGAAAAATAACACAAAGACGAGATCACAGAGGTTCGCAATCAACTCGCCTAGATGGCAAATCCCTGCCAACCTGGTACACTCCCTTCGTAACCTCTTTTGCCTACCCCAACCCAGAACCAAGCAGGAGTAAACTCTGTTACCACCAGTAGTGGCAAAACAACTCTGGACCCACCTTATCCGAGCCACTCTCAACCTGGTAGTTCTCACCAAAACCTTAGGTTGGTTATCCAGGATACCCCTGTCCCAAATCAAGAACCTGGACCAATTCTAGAGGAACCTGCAAAAGTTCCATTTCCGAAGGCCTTGACTAAAGGAAAGAGGAAACCCAAACTCGTGGCTCTCGAGGAGGACTTAGTCATGCTCTTTGAGCAGTGATGTAAACATGTTTGCACTACTTAAGATGTCAATTTATGCATGTTCTTAAGCATAGGATTGCATTGCATGCTATAAATATTGCATAACATGCATCATCTTGCATTTAGAGTAATTTGAATAAAATGGAGGTTAATTGTCTCCTTTTATGTTCATGGACAGGGAAAACTTTTTATCGGGGCCTCGGATCGAAGATCCAACCGTACAGATGTGGTCACCGCACGTACCCGCTAAAGGCCTCCGCATCAGCCCTTCCCCGCCATTGGATCAAGATCCAACGGCTGCGATGTGCCCGCACTTAAGTTAGGCGCTCGACACAAACGCGCCCATAGCGCGTTGGTCGAGCGCTCTAACACAAAGCGCAGGCGCGCATTCGATCCGCGACGCACTGTAATTGGAGTGGAAGCGCACACTCGATCGACCACTTGATCGCGATCCAATGGCCACGCACGCTCAATCAAGATGACACGCCCATGCACACCCGCGCTTCACGCAGAATCGCAAGCGGGCGAGCGTGCAGAGGAGGCGGGCGGAGGTGCGATCTAAGCCATCCGATCTCGCGATTGGGCGACTGAGATCGGTTGGATGTGCACGTGCGTTACGAGCGAGGAGGTGAGCGGGCATCCGCGTGCCGCCCACTACGGCCACATTCAGACCTTTAACGACGGTTTTATCCGTCACTAAAGGTCCTGAATTAATGTTTTTAAAATTGGAATGACCAAAATGCCCCCACTCCTTGCAACTATAAAAGGAGACCCCCTCCACATGAAATTCTCATCCCTTCCTTCTCCTCTCCCTCTCCAAAGCTCAAGAGAAGCTTGTCCCACACCCAGGATGCTTCTCACAAGATAAAGTCAATTTTTCGTCCCCCTTTCGGAAGTGGATCCCGCGACGACGACGACGTGCTGCCCCATTCCCGTTCTTCCTACTTCGCCCTCCTCCGTCCTGCTTCATCCTCTTTCGTCCAGGCGTCATCCTGCTCGGCTCGTCCTCCAAGCGACCGTCGAGGAGGATATCTTTCTCCCCATTCTTTTTATTGCTTTCTAAAATAGATTTACCGCTTTCTAGTGTAATCATTTTCCTGCTTTCTCATCGTGATATTTAGTGTAATGAACAATCCTTTTGATAATGAATTCCATGTGCATTCTACATCTCTTTTTGATTTTTGTTTGTAATATTCTCACTCTCTCTTCTATTTATTGTAAATAGTTAGATAGTTCTAATCAATTGAATTACTTCGTGACAAATAAAACAAACGCGAATTTTTTAAATCAAACGTCTGTCTCCCTGTGTTTGACCCGGGATTTCCATTCTGGTATAAATTTTATTTGTTGAACACGAGTTCTTCGTCATCAAACTACAATGACAAATTTTTCAAAACCAAACACGTTAGCGTAGCAACTCGCAGTGTTCAACAAGCAGGTCCAAATAAACATCTCATTATTGGATGCGATTAGCCATGTACCAACTTATGTGAGATTTTTGAAGGACGTATGTACATAGCGACTGCTAGGGAGAACATTAATTGAAAAGAGGGCCAGATTGAATTGAAATTCAGTAACAAGACACTAAAAATTGATATATTTAAGGCCCAGAAAGGAATTAACTACGGGGCAGTGGAACAAGTATGCAACCTCAGTTCTATGGTTGAGGACACGTTTCTTAAGGATGACCCAATTATCCCTGATCCTCAACCCCAAGCAGATCATACCCTGCAAATAGAGGAGCCTAGCACAGATCTAGACCCACCCACAGCTCCCACCTTTTCTTCTGAAGCCCATCCCGACCTGATTGCTGCTACTGATAATCCCATTATGGAACTAAAGCCTCTTCCCAATCATCTGAAGTACGTCTTTTTGGGTTCCGATCAGACATTTCCTGCGATTATCAATTCCTACCTCACCTCTGATTAGGAAACATGTCTGATTTCTGTGCTCCAGCAGCATCAGAGGGCCATTGGTTGGACTCTCGATGATCTGACTAGCATTAGCCCTTCGTATTGCACACACTGTATTTATATCAAAGAGGGCGCACGACCATCCCGTGAAATGCAGAGACGTCTGAATCCTTGTTGAACGTCCAAGGACTATGCTATCGAAGTTGGTTTTGAAAACCTGTCATTGTAGTTTGAATAGCGAAGAACTCGAGTTCAACAAATAAAATTTATATTGGAATAGAAATCCTGGGTTGAACTCAGGGAGGCTACGTCGATCAAGATTCGCAATTATATTCCTTTTGTGTTTTTGTTTAAAAAGGGAGTAATCACAATGAAATGAAATAACTATAGACAATAAGAGAGAGAGAGAGAGAGAGAAAACATCCACTTGAAGTTGCAAAATGTTTGTACAACTAAGAAAGCGAGAAATTACACTAGAAAGTAGGAAAACTATTACAACTAGAAAGCAGTAAAATTCTACTCTAGAAAGCAGGAAAAAGGAATGGGAGAGAAAAGTTATCCTCCTCGACGATCTCTTGGAGGACGAGCCAGACAAGATAATGCCTGGAAGATGAGGATCGGAGCGACAAGAAGGAGGTCGAAGTAGGAGGAACGGGAACAAGGCAGCATGTCGTCGTTGTCGTGAGATCTGCTTCCGGAATGGGGGGAAAAAATTGATTTTATCTCTTGAGGAGCATCCCGGGTGTGGGACAAGCTTCTCTTGAGCTTTGGAGAGGGAGAGAAGAGACGGGATGAGAAATTCGTATGGAGGGGGTCTCCTTTTATAGTTGCAAGGAGTAGGGGCATTTTGGATATTTTAATTTGAAAAACATTAATATGGGACCTTTAGTGACGGACTTAAATGTCACTAAAGGTTCGTCGTGGCCAACGTGTGCACACACACCGCGTGCTCGCTCCTCTTCTCTGCTCAAAATGCCCACGCACGTAGGCGCGTTATCAACCGTCAGATCAAGAGATCGAACAGCTTAAACCATCCTCGCTCGCACCGCATGCACGCATGCGATCATGCGTCAGCGTCGCACGTCTGATCGCGCAAGGATGCTATCTGCTAGCTCAGCGCCGCACGATCTTCATCTCACGGCTCCGCTCGCTCGCCCGCTCTTCAATTTGAGGCGCAATAGCTCGAACGCGCGACCTCCTCTTCTCGCGAAGGCGCTTGACCAACACATTGCGGGCGACTTTGTATCTCAAAGAGGATTTTAGCGTGCAGATTCATGGCCGTTGGATGAGCATCCAATGGTCCAGATCCATTGCGCTCTTTCACTTGATGAAGATGAAGCAACCAATCAGATTCAATCCTAGCCATTGGATCAAGATCCAACGGCTAGGATCGTGCGATAGAAATCCCTTGGAGATGCAGAAGTAGTTCCTCAGGGTCGATTGGGCAGTTGGGATGGTGCCACGTGGCGCCATCCTGGCTGTCCATCTTCTGAGTGATGTAGATGGTGCCACAGGTGTCAGATTGGATCGATTTTTCCGCCATTAGGCTACGATCGTCGATTCAAATCCATCTGTGCGGTTTTATTTGTCATCTGAGGTGTCGATTAACACCATCTTGGCCCTTGATCTTTAGGGTTCCTCGATCTCTATCTGGTGCTACGGATGTCCGATTAGGGTGATCTTGGAGTCGTTGAACTCCAATCGTCACCCTGATCAGATACGTACAGTTGGATCTTCGTTCTAAGGCCCCAATAAAAAGTCGTCTTGTCCCTGACCATAAAATGGAGACAGTTACTGTACAATTTGTACAACTTGATCTAAATGCATGATTATGCATGTTATGCACTATTTACAATGTATGATACTAATGTGACACTAAGAACATGCATTAATAGACATTTTAGGTTAATCAGATCTATGCACATCACACTCCTATGCCTATCTTTTGCTAGTTCCTAGCAAAAACTACATGCTATTTATAAAAGAATTACGTTGGATTGCTTGGGCATAAGTTATTTTCAACATTAAGAAATTTTTTACTCGAATCTGAACTTTCAAAGATAAAACAGTGCCTAGGTATCTGCCAAAATGCAGACCACCTCAAGCCCTCGCCTTATTCAAAGAAAATTTTCTTTTTCTCTTTTTCCTCTTTTCTTTTTTTTTTTGGATTTTTGAGTTTAGGGTTAAAGAGTGGCTTTCTACAGCCATTCAACTCACCCAAGATTTGATGAGAACCCTAAGTTCTAAGCATCTTATTGTGAATGTGATAGACTCGTTGATGGGCAATTAGAATGGACTTCAGGTTTCTACGCCTCTAGGTGACCTTAAAAAGAGAGTTCTACCTAAAGATGTATCTTTACGATCGGTAGCTTTTACCCTACTTTTATTTTTATGGGGTCAGCACAAGGGTGAATCCAGTGTATATCTCCCCAATTTATTCTACTTCTCCGCTTTTTTCTAAGTGTTTTAGGAATTTTTAGTGCATTTCATGAGCTGGGTTCTAAACAACCGGTCGATGAGCTTTTACCACTGACACTCATGCGGCGAAGTGTGGCTTATTTCTTTTATATTTTTTTCTTTCTTTCCTCCTTTTCTTTTTCTTGCCTTTTTTTGACTTTCTTTTTTTCTTTTTTTTTTAAGTAGGTGGCTTTCCTAGTCTAAGATTTACCTAAAGGCAGTAAGAAGAGAATGGTCCAGTGATTGGGCTCTGGACAACCTACCTATGGGCTGTTACCCATGATAACTTGTCAACCATATCACCCTAGAAGGTTCATTAGCTACCTAATTTCCGTTAAAATCGCCAATCAACAAGTTAGTGAAAAGATAGTGTGTAGATGCTTTAGACTTAAAGTTCCCTCAAATCAGAGGGCAGGCATTACAATAGAATTCAAGATGGCGAGAACTCAAAAAAACAAATCCACATTTTAGTGGATACCCATGCTGATTAAGCCCAAAGACCTGAAGGGTCTTTGCGTTCAGATCCTAACGTAACATTTCCTAAGATTGAAAATTCCTAATGATGTAAACACATTTACACTACTTAAGATGTCTATTTATGCATGTTCCTAACAATAGGATTGCATTTCATGACATAAATATTGCATAACATGCATCATCTTGCATTTAGAGTAGTTTGAATAAAATGGAGGTTAATTGCCTCCTTTTATGTTCTTGGATAGGGAAAATATTTTATCGAAACCTCGGATCAAAGATCCAACTGTATGGATGTGATTAGGGCGACGATTGGAGTTCAACGACTCCAAGATCGCCCTAATCAGGCATCCGTAGCATCAGTTAGTGACCCGGGAACCCTAGAAGATCAAGGGCCAGTATGGTGAAAATATGGACTTCAGATGACAAATCCGACCGCATGGATGAATTTGGATCGACGATTGCAACCCAACGATGCAAAAATCGAGTCAATCTGACATCCATGGCACCATCTACAACTTCCAGAAGATGGACGGCCAAGATGGCGCCACATGGTGCCATCTCGACCGGCCAAACGGTCGCATGCAATCTCTGCAGTCTCCGCATCCGCCTTTTCCCGCCGTTGGATCAAGATCCAACGGCTGCAACGCGCCTGCACTAAAGTCAGGCGCTCGACATAAATGCGACTCCAACGCGTTGGTCGAGTGCTCTAACGCGAAGCAGGGACGCGCGTTCGAGCCTTGCCACGCTGAAATTGGAGCGGTGGCACGCCTCCGATCAACCCCACGATCGTGATCTAACGGCCGCACGCGCTCAATCAAGATGACGCGCTCACGCATGCCCACGCGTAACGTGCAATCGTACGCGCCTGGTGGGCAGGCTGCAGCGGGTGAAGCGCGACTTAAGCCGTCCGATCTCGCGATCGGACGGCTGAGAATCAGCAGACGTACGTAGGCGTTGCGCGCACGAGCAGGCGATCAGGCACGCGCTAGCCGCCCACAACGCCCACGAAGGAGGCTTTAACGACGGTTTTATCCGTCACTAAAGACCCCTCATTTATTATTTTAAAGTTGTAATGTCCATTTTGCCCCCACTCCTTGCAACTATAAAAGGAGATCCCCTCCATACGAAATTCTCATCCCTTCCTTCTCTTCTCTACCCCTCCAAAGCTCAAGAGAACCTTGTCCCACACCCGGTATGCTTCTCGTGAGATAAAGTCCAAATTTTCATCCCCCTTCGGAAGTGGATCCCACGACGACGGCATGCTGCTTCGTTCCCGTTCTTCTGCTTCGTCCTGCTTCGTTCCCCTTCATCCAAGCATCGTCCCGTCCGGCTCGTCCTCCAAGCAACCATCGAGGAGGATTTCTCTCTCCCTATTCTTTTTACTGCTTTCTAGTATAGATTTACTGCTTTCTAGTGTAGTTCTGCTCGTCCTCCAAGCAATCGTCGAGGAGGACATTTCTCCCTCCATTCTTTTAATGCTTTCTGGAGTAAATTTATCGCTTTCTAGAGTAATTGTTTTATGCTTTGTAGTTGTAAGAGTGAAATGAACAATCTCCTTAATGATAAATTCCTTGTTTATTCTACATCTCATTTTGATTTCCCTGTGTAATATTCTCTTTCTCTCTTACTCTCTCTCTCTGTCTTCTATTTATTTTAAATAATTAGATAGTTTTAAATTGAATTATTCTGTGACAAATAAAAAGAGATGCATAGTTTTTAAATCAAACGTCCGCCTCCCTGTGTTCGACCCGGAATTTCAATTTCGGTTTAAATTTTATTTGTTGAACATGAATTCTTCGCTTTCAAACTACGACAGGTTTTCCAAAACTAAACACGTTAGCGTAGCGATTCGTATGTTCAACACCTAATGTCCAAGTATTCCTTCCTAATTCAATTTTTTTTTAAGAAGAGAAATAGAATTTACAAGAATTTCACTGAGCTAACAAAATGATTCAAAAATGAATCCACCCCCCCATGCCTAGCAGATGCAATGTCCACATTGAGAAAAAGAGACATGAAAGGAAGGGTAGAGTATGGAAGATATCACTTGAATATGAAGCTCGGGTCAACTTTAAGTCATATGTACAATTGCTGAGTTTAATGCCGTCAGCTAGGTGAAGTCCAGCCCAAGAAGTCACAACATGGCTAGAGCAACCATGTCTAAAATAGGTTTTGGAAGAGTAAGGTCAATAATAGGTTTCAGACGTTGACCATTGACTTTGAATGAATTACCCATCTTCGGGTTAGAGATCTTAATAGCTCTGTTTGGAAAAATCTGGTCGATAATAAATAGGCCGTTCCATTTCGACCTAAGTTTGCCGGGAAAAAGCTTAAGTCGAGAATCGAATAACCAGACCTTCTGGTTTGGCTCAAAGCTCTTGCGGGAAATCAGTTGGTCATGTAGAGCTTTGGTCCGAGCCTTGTAGATCCTGGCATTCTCATATGCATCATTTCTAAGCTCCTCCAACTCAGATAGTTGGGGTTTCCTGGTCTTTCTGGCTAAACTCAGATCTAGATTCCACTGCTTGATTTCCCAGAATACCCTATGTTGCCTTTCCATACACCAGACGAAACGGAGACATGCCAATGGGCGTTTTATACGCCGTACGGTAGGCCCAAAGAGCGTCCTTAAGCTTTTGAGTCCAGTCTTTGCGATCAGGCCTAACCATTTTCTGCAGAATATTCTTGATCTCCCAATTGGAGATCTCAGCCTGTTCATTCGTCTGGGGATGGTAAGGTGTGGAGATTCGGTGATTAACACCGTATTTAGCCAGCAAATTATGGAACTGAGCATTAGTGAAGTGAGTGCCACCATCACTGATGATGGCCCTCGGAATCCTGAACTTGCTGAAGATGTTCTTGACAAAATCGATGACCACCTTGTGGTCATTGGTTCGGGTAGGAATCACCTCCATCCATTCGGACATGTAATCAACAGCGACGAGAATGTACCGATGTTCAAATGAAGAAAGGAAGGTGATAGAAAGCCATTTTCGCGCATTTGAAAGTTGTCGTTGTCAAAAATTGATTTCTAAAGATAACGAGACTTGAGTCCCGGTCGTTCATCTCTGGGAGGCGTTGCTTTTACTTTTGAAATCGATCTTACTCTACTTTGTTTAGAATCGCATGCTGGTTTGTGATTATTACGTATTTAGGTATGACATGCTTAGTTGCAAGAATATTAGGAATCGGAAACAGGCAACTTGAATCACACAAAAAGAATGACAATTATTAAGCTCATGATGATTTCAAACATATAGAGACAAATATATATATATATAAGAATTTTTCATTCATTTAGCAGGAGAGTCATTTGCAACATAAAACGTAGAGGGAAGCTTGTACATAAATGCTTGAAAATTAAATCTAGCTACCAGAAAATGATCGCATACAAGAATCGATGGGGGGATTTCGCATGCATCATTGGGGGAGAAATAAGACTACACTACTAAGAAGTAAATAAAAGAAGTAAATATACGAAGAGCATAATCTAAATCTAGCAGAATGGAAGGGCATTCAGGGGTGGTCCCCAATGGCCTTTGAGTGGTTGAGAGAAGAAGGAGGGGCGGCCAATGGAACTTAGGTCGGCACTTGGAGAGAGGTTGGGGAGCTAATCCAGCTTCCTGGCGTGGAGATGGTGGCCTCCATGGTGTGCTCAACTCGTGGAGGTGGAGCGGAGATGGAAGTGGCTAGCCTAAGTGGAATGGATGCCAAGGAAGTGAATGGGTGCAAATGACCACCCAAGGGATCTTTTTATAAACCTAAGGGAAGCTCTCTAGAGAATTATGGAATTCTCTAGAGAGGCCTATGGTGGGAGCTCGTGGGAGAGTGAGAGAGAGAGGGTGAATGGTGGTTTTTAGATCCACCAAATGTGGATCTAAAAATTTAATGGCTCTTGGTTGCTATTTTTGGCAACCAAGGCAACCACACATGGTAGAGAGTTCTAGAGAACTCTAGGCTAAATATTTTATTGTGGATGGTGTGTGTGGGTGTGTGTGGGTCGAAACTTAGGTGGCTAGGTTGATTAGGTTGGGTTCTAGTGGGTTTAGGTTAAGGTAGGTCTCAAATTAGGGTTATAAACCCTAATTCACTAAGGTAAAGTGCAATTAAACTTAATACAAGTTTAATTGGGTGTGTGGAAACTAACTTAATTGAGAGTAAAAAAACTCAATTAAGTCAGGTCTAGGTCAATTGGACTCTCACTGAGTCCAATTGGACAGTGTGTGCTAAGATCAGGGCTCAATTGGACTCAATGAGTCCAATTGAATAGGCTGATGGAATTGACTAAGATCAAAGTCAATTAGGTTTAGTGAGGACCTAATTAGGTCCTTAGGGAGGTCTAGAGGTGATGTACTAGGGTTAGGACACCTTAATTTAGGTTCCTATGGGGTTGGAATTGGGTTTAGGGACCTAGAGATCCAAGATCAAGGCTTAAATCTCAAAACAGGAATTGGAGAGCAGTATCAGACGTCTAATAATAGAATCAGACGTCTTACACTCAAAAATTCAGAAGTCCAGACTTGTCTGGATGTCCAATCAGAGTCAGGAAGGATTTCGGGTTTTGTTTTGGGTATTCTGCAGAAATTGGACGTCTGATAAAGTGTCTGGACGTCCAATAACACTGCAGAAGTGGGTTTGAAGTGTGCGGGAGTTGGCTAAGGGTCCTGGATGTCTTAAAACTTATCTGGACGTCCAGAGAAGGATTGGAACTAGGGTTTTAGGGCTTCCTAGGGTGTTGTGACCTAATCTAAGGGTGGCTAAGGCTTGGGGAAGTCTCTAGGCTATCCTAGGGCTACGATGGACCTAAGCTCTTCACATTTTACTACTTTATTCCTACTTAATAGAATAGCAAACTTTTAACCCCTTACATTATTATTCCTACATCTAAACTAGGCCTTCTGCTCCAGCTCTGCTACAACCTGTTATTCCTGATCCAGCTTCAGATCCAGCTCCTGATCAGCTTATTCCTTGCAATCGACATAATGCACTTAATCAGCACATTATAACATTATTTTATGCATAGCTAAAGGAAAGCAGTAAAGATGCAGATAATGCGTATGCATGCATGAATAACCCTAACTTATGCTAAGTCCTAGCTTAATCTAGGCCAATTAAGACCTATGATTTCTGCACAATCAGAAGGATCCCATCAAATTGATGCCCCAAACGTCGAAGATTTCGATAGGAAGAATTGGGTTTAAGGGCATCATATCTCTCTTAGTTATGCTCCCGAGTGCCTGGCATCTAGAACACGACCTTGAGAAATCTTGGGCACCCTTGAATAAAGACAGCCAATAGAATCCAGATTGCAAAATTTTTGCAACTGTCTCTTTCCTGGAGAAGTGTCCACCACATGCAGATGCATGGCAGAACTCAAGTATACTGTTGAATTCGTTCTCTGGAACACATCGACGAATAATCTGATTAGAGCCGATGCAGTACAGTTCAGGGTTGATAAATGACAGTTTATCATCATTCTTATGCTTTGAAACAAACCTAGCTCTTAGAGTTTTGCTCCACAAATGGGCTTTTGGGCTGCATTTAGGCATTGACTAGGTTAGGCATGCATTGCATTTTCTTTTGTTGTTTTAATGTGTTTTTGTGAGTGATAGGGATGAACAGATATACAGATCCCTAAAACCCTAGCACTCAAGAAGGCAAATGGTGAAGGAGGACCTCAGACTAGCTGGAACTCAACTCACCACAGTTGGAACCTAGCTCACTTGAACTAGGGTTAGCTCATCCCAGCTCCATTCAGCTAATCTCAACTGAATCACAGCTCAAGAGAGTTCATCTTAGCTCACCCTAGCTCAAGTCAGCTCAGATCTAGCTCAACCTAGTTGAGTTTAGCTCATTTTATCTCCCACTAGTCCACAGGGAGATCTAGCTAGCTTAGCTGAGTTGACTAGAGTTCAGCCCAGCTCAGATCCAGCTACATCCAGCTCCACTCAACTCCAGCCAGCTAAAGAAGAATTCATCCCAGCTCAGGAAGCTCAAGTCCAGCTCTTGAGGACTCAGCTCAGCTCAACTTAGTTGAGCTAAGCTACCTTAGTTGTCTCAACCAGCTCAATCCTCCCCAGGAGCACCAGACCCAGCTCACCTCAGCTCCATTCAAGAAAAGCCAACTCACTTTAGCTTGGCTTAGTAGCTAGCAAAGAACTAGCAAGCTAAGCTAGCTAGAGTAGCCCCATGTTGACCTCTTCAGCAGCTGCCAGCTCCACTTCAGCTCCAGATTCTTCAGATCCAGCTCCTCCCTCCAAACCATAGCTCCAACACCACCTCCTCTACTCCACCATTAGCTAAGCTAGCTTAGCTTAGCTTAGCTTAGATATGCTCCAGCTTCCTTATCTTGTACCACCCAAAAACCCTACCTAACAACTCCACCAATTAGCTCCACCTAAGCTCCACATAAGCTAACCCTACTTGGCGCCAACCTAGCCTACCCACCACCTCCAAAAGACACCAAAAAAGTGGCAGCAAAACCACCCTAACTACCCCCTTTTTGGTGCCACTTTTCCCTCCAAAAAATCCCTTCATCTCCACCACACATCTCCCCTTAAACCCATCTCCACCATCCACATAATCCCACCTTCCAGAAGCCTCAAAGTTGGTGCCAACCCATGGCACCTCTCCATGGTTGGTGCCACTTTTAGATGCCCCTTATCCACCCATAACCACCCCCCTTACACCCCTTAGGTGGTGCCAACCATCCTTAACCCTAGGATCATCTAACCACCTCCATCCTCCCATCTTAGCCCTCCATTTCAAGAGTCACCTTAACCCCTTATCCTACCCTATAAAAAGACCACTACCCACCACCATTAAAACCATCCTTGGCTAGCAAATTCACTCTCATACTCTACCTAGAGCCCATGCCCAAGAGAGAAGAAGAAGAAGATTAAGGGGATATTCTGTCCCTTTGGTGCCTTCCCCTCTTCCCTTTTCTCTTGAGCCCACGCCAGCCAAAGGAGGAGCCAGGCAAGGAAGATCTTTGGAGGAGATCTTGAAGGTGCTCCACGCCACCTTGGAGGAGAATTTGAGGGTGGTGCATGCCCACCCTTGGAGGAAAGCATTGAAGGTGGTAGCATCCACCTTGGAGGAGCTCTCAAGGAAGGAGAAGAAGGAGGCACTCTTTTCAAGCCAAGGAGCAGCTAGGCTTGTAGCAAGAAGACTCCCCTATTCACCAAATTTTCCAAGAGGATTTGTGTTTCTTTTATTGCTTTTAGATTTTTTTATTTCTAGTAGAAGCATTCCTCTACTTGTCTTTGAAAAGAACACAAATTCTAGTTAATCAAATTGCCTTTTTACTTTCTATTGCAATTGTTGTTTTTGTTCTAGCACTTTTTTTTACCTCTTCTTCCTAATTACTTTAGGCCTCCACTTGCCTAGAGTGAGCTTGGGGAGAGGATATATCTATCTCTTAAGTTTTAGTTAAGTAATTATAAGTGTTATTACTTTCCACCACAATTTGCATTTTGCCCTCATCTTTTCAAAACAAAAAAAAAATTACATATTTAAAATACCAAAAAGAAAGTTGAGATCTATTTTGTAAGCAAGAGAATTGAATTGCAAATTTGCTTCCTTGGATGACCCTAGATGCTCCACAATCTAGGATACAAATTTAAAAGCGTATGCGAATTTGCATGTTACAATGACATTAAAAACCCGCTTTTATAAATCACGTGACTTTTCGCATCAAGGGTCTCCCAAAAGTAATATTTGGCCTCAGATTTGAGTCATCCCTCTGTTGCTTGGTCCATGATGTAAACACATTTACACTACTTAAAATGTCTATTTATGCATGTTCTTAAGCATAGGATTGCATTTCATGATATAAATATTGCATAACATGCATCATCCTGCATTTAGAGTAGTTTGAATAAAATGGAGGTTAATTGTCTCCTTTTATGTGCTTGGACAGGGCAAACATTTTATCGGAGCCTCAGATCAAAGATCCAACCGTATGGATGTGATCAGGGCGACGATTGGAGTTCAACGACTCCAAGATCGCCCTAATCAGGCATCCGTAGCATCAGATAGTGACCCGGGAACCCTAGAAGATCAAGGGCAAGGATGATGTAAATCCACACTTCAGATGATAAATCCGATCGCACGGATGAATTCGGATCGACGATCCCAGCCCAACGACACAAAAATCAAGTCAATCCGACATCCGTGGCACCATCTTCAACTTCTAGAAGATGGACGGCCAAGATAGCGCCATGTGGCACCATCTCAGCCACCCAAGCAGCCGCTTCATCTTGTGAAGGCCCTGCTCCCGATCTCTCTCCACCGTTGAATCTTAATCCAACGGCTGTGGGCGCTCGCTTTTAAAAGCATCCGCTCGACCATCTGCGCCCCATAGCGTAGTGGTCGAGCGCGCTATCGCGAGCGCCGGGCGCAGGTTCGAGCCGTGGCGACGAGCGGCAGGCGCGGGCGATTGGGCGCGGGTGGAGCGTCAGATGGAGATCGGACGGCCGCACGTGCCCGATAGCGTCGACGCGCGATTGGACGCGCAATCGGATGCACAATCAAACGCACAGGCGGGCGCACGATGCAGCGGGAGAAGGCGCGACTTAAGCCGTCCGATCTTGCGATCGGATGGCTGAGGATCGCTAGACATGCATGGACGTTGATGAACGGGCAGCCGAGGAGGCGCGCGTGGGCGCGGAAGCTACGCCCACGTTGGGGCTTTAGTGACGGATTTATCCGTCACTAAAGACCCCTTATTTATTGTTTTAAAGTTGTAATGTCCATTTTGCCCCCACTCCTTGCAATTATAAAAGGAGACCCCCTCCATACGAAATTCTCATCCCTTCTTTCTCCTCTCTACCCCTCCAAAGCTCAAGAGAAGCTTGTCCCACACCCGGGATGCTTCTTGCGAGATAAAGTCCAATTTTCGTTCCCCTTCGGAAGTGGATCCCACGACGATGACGGCGTGCTGCTTCGTTCCCGTTCTTCTGCTTCGTCCTCCTTCATCCTGCTTTATTCTCCTTCGTCCAGGCGTCATCCCGTCCGGCTCGTCCTCCAAGCAACCGTCGAGGAGGATTTCTCTCTCCCTATTCTTTTTACTACTTTCTAATATAGATTTACTGCTTTCTAGATTAATCTACTCGTCCTCCAAGTGACCGTCGAGGAGGACATTTCTCCCACCATTCTTTTAATGCTTTTTAGAGTAAATTTATCGCTTTTTAGTGTAATTGTTTTATGTATTCTAATTGTAATGAACAGTCTCTTCTATGATAAATTCTTTGTTTATTGTACATCTCATTTTGATTTTCATGTGTAATACTCTCTCTCTCTCTCTTACCCTCTCTCTCTCTTTTATTAATTGTAAATAATTAGATAGTTTAAATTGAATTACTTCGTGACAAATAAAAAGAAACGCGATGTTTTTTATATCAAACGTCCGCCTCCCTGTGTTCGACCCGGAATTCTTTTCGGTATAAATTTTATTTGTTGAACACGAATTCTTCTCTTTTGAACTACAACGACAGGTTTTCCAAAACCAAACACGTAAGCGTAGCGATTCACAAAAAAGCCGTTCAACATTTTGGCGCCATTGCCGGGGAGGCAACGATCTTTGATTTCTCTTCGCGTTTTGTAACTTACAAATCATTTACCTCACTTTTCTCCTTTCTTATTGTAATTGCAGGTACTCTTTTGAGGCGAGCAAAAGCGGTAGATGGGAGTAAAGTGCTGTGGAAGGTTTTGTAAGTTGTCCCCCATTCTTTCCCCCTCCATAGATTTCATTCGCCACATTAAATCCAAATCCCAATTAACCTAGGTGTTTTGCATAAATCCTAGGAATAGTTTGGTTGTTTGGATTTCCACTCACATTCATTCCACCCTCATTCATAAAAAAAAAATAACAAAAAGATAATCTTGTGGGGTAATTTTCAACAAACACACAACACACACCCACATTCAAGGCACTTGATCAACTTGATTTGTTTTCTACTCAACCGGGTTCTGATCCGTGGAACCAGTACACACAAAGCAACATATAATAGAGTAGAAATTATTCTAGGTTAACCATTTTTGAGTGCCTAACTTAGTGGTGCATTTGTGGCCAATTGTTTGAGTTGATTGGACCGCACCACTTCAAATGAAATAAACTCATCAAGTAGCTGCCTATTAGGTTCAACTTTTAGGGATTTACCAGGCACTCCACATTCTTTTTAAACTTTAAAGGAAAACATCTTCACCTGTGCTTGCAAAACCTGGTGTGCCAACGAAACCTGTTTGAAAACACCTAAAGTCGAATCCTAAAAGCTACTAAGCAAGATTTGAACCTTAAAATTCACCACATCAAAAATAATCTTGCTTGAAAACCACTGGTTGTGCACGCACACACAAATCAATCAATCATTAAGGGCACAACCCATTTGAAGGGCCCATCACATTCCAAAGCACATTCAAACCTAGCCTTAAATAAAACAGAGTAGACGTTGGCCTTAAGGATTGGACTCGCTCTTCAGAACCCAGAACGAGATTATTTTCGATTAGTCTGTTTCTACTGTTCAATCTGATGTCTAGCTAGGGGAGCAGAGTCAAACGATCGCGACTGGGGGGTACACTAAGGAAGAACCTTCTCCCCAGTCCCTCCTTCTAACTAGTTGGATTGAACAGACAGAAGTAGATCAAATCGTTCCTTTATCTCAAGACGGGTTTTGGGTGTCTGTAGGTCTGTAGGTTAACCTATTTAAGGACAGGTTTGATTGTTTGTATTGCAGGGTACCTTTCTTCCTCCTGTGTCTCGTGAATCCTTCCACATATTTCATGCATTCCCGCTCTTTCCCTCCTGTTGTGAATTATCCTCAACATGACGATTATCCCAACTCATATTGTAATCAACCATCAGTCAGTTGGGATAATTCGGATTGGGGATACAATTCCGGAACCCCCGTGTTTAGGGTCTATCCCTGAACACTTTGATTCTGATTTCTATCCTTCTCAGAGCTACATCGATTATAAATCGTCTTCCTTTCATGCACAACCTAATATGATCTACAATCAAGAAGGATACACCGATCCTTACCCATCCTCTGATTTCACTGCCTTTAGGTCATCACCATCTTTTCAACAATCTGAAATGACTTATTATCAGGAAGGGTATAACGAATCTCAATTCGTTAATTCCTCTACATTGATGTCAAACTCGCCTAACCCTGAACCAACTCATTTGGTTCAGGTTAATCAGGTTCAAGATAAGGTCCTGGCTAACTTGCGGAATATCATTCAATCTTTAGAAGTTCAGCCAATACCTTGCATTGAGAGATTGGAGCCCCTGATTGAAATGATTGATGATTTAAACAAGTCTTTGTTGGATTGGCTCTATGATGTTAAGGATAAGAACCCGGGTGAGTTTCTACTTGGGAAATTAGCGAAATTGAGGATGAGATTCGTGGTTGCTTTGATTCAATCTTGGAATAATTCCCAGGATGAACCCTCTTCAGGAAAGCCAATGATAGAACCCGATCAGGCACCTGTTGGGGGGGGGACACGTGTTACGAGGCTGACCAGATTGAATTAAAGCAATCAATTAAGGATGATCTGATTTCTTCACCTGAGATCCCTGAGCCGGGCTATGAGAAAACGTATGTCTCTGGGGAACACAAAGTGACTACTGATTTTGGGACATACATTGATACGGATCCTGATGGTGAAGATTCAAGTTGCGAAGTCTCACGCGAGTTTTCTGAACATGATTTCTGTGAGACGATTGGGCCTGAGGAATCTGATAGATCATTTGATAGCCCAATAACTGAGGACACTGATCTTATTAGGGCACACATTACGGATCCAGAATCGCATTTTTTGGAGGAATCAATTCAATGACCTGATTATCAGTTACACCCTGTTGAGCTTATTGATGATTCTAATTCTGAGATAATTAGACCCAAGTCAATTTTTATTTTGCCACATCATTTAGACTTGGAGATTTCAGACGGGGTGATGAATATACAAGAGGTCCTGGAATTTGATATGCTGAATGAGGAGGATAGGAGCTGGGAAGTTTTGATTTGGGAAGTTAATTCTGGAGGAAATGGAAGATTAAGTCGAAGGGTTCCTATTAAGCTTAAACCATCAAATCAGAACCCTTACGACATTTGTTTCAAGGATGTTCAACTCAAGCACACATTCAACGATTATCCTTTTGAGCTTCAATTCTCTGTAACCCAACTTTTTGGTCTTCGGTTGCATCCTCATAAATCGCAGGCCCGACCCCACTTGCATTCTGATTTTAGGTTTTGGGTAATTTTTATCCAGAACCTAAGATATTCTCGATTATGGGGTGTGGGTCTGCACCACAATCTGGTCCACATCTGTGGACCTCTGCTGACAGGTCAGAGAATTCTTCTATTTTTTCTAATTCTGACCTGCACTTGTGAATTCTTCATTTCTTTTCTTTGTATAGTGTGCCTAGCTGAAGGCACTAAACTCAGCACATATACAGTTCTTTTTAATTTTTCATCTCGGAGTGGATCTGACATTCACGCAATTCAGGTGCTTTCTTCGCTTTTCCACTCTGTTTTATGTCTTTTTAATACAATGAGGGCATTGCATTAGATAGGCATGGGGGGGTGAATATTTATCTCTGAATTCATTCGTCAGCTCCGTAGATTTGTTTTATTTTGATTAAAAAAAAATTCGAAATTAGGAAAGAGAATTTGGGTTTAAGAAAATTTTCAATCTTAGGAAAAACTACATTAAGATCTGAACACAAAGACCCTTCAGGTCTTTGAACTTAATCAGCCCGTGTATCTACTAAAATGTGGATTTATTTTTTGAGTTCTCGCCAACTTGAATTTTATTTTAATTGAAGTAAATAAGTTTGGGTGATAAGTACACGACTTATCAACCCGCCCTCTGATTTGAGGGAATTTTGAGTCTTAAGCATCTACACACTTTTTTTTTTGCACTGACTCGTTGTTCGGCGATTCTAACGGAAATTGGGTAGCTAATGAACCTTCTAGGGTGATATGGCTGGCAAGTTATCGTGGGTAACAACCCATAGGTAGGTTGTCCAGAGCCTAGTCACTGGACCTTTCTCTTTTTCCTGCCCTTAGGTAAATCTTAGACCATGGAAGCCACCTATTAAAAAAAAACAAAAAAAAAGAAAAGGAGAAAAGAACAAAAAGAAATAAGCCACACTTCGCCACACGAGTATGGCTGGCAAGTTATCGGTGGTAACAGCTCATCGATCGGTTGTCCAGAACCCAGCTCAGAAAATGCACTAAAAATTCCCAAAACACTTAGGAAGAAGCAAAGAAGTAGAATAAACCGGGAAGATATACACTGGATTCACCTTTGTGTTGACCCCGTAAAAAAATAAAAGTAGGGAGAAAGCTACCGGTTGTAAAGATACACCTTTAGGCAGAAGTCTTTTTGAAGTCACCTAGAGGCGTAGAAATCCGAAGTCCGTTCTAACTACCGGTCAATGAGTCTATCACAATCACAATAAGATGCTTAAAGCTTAGGGTTCTCATCAAATTTTGGGTGAGTTGAATGGCCGTAGAAAGCCACTCTTAAACCCGAAAATTTGAAAATCAAAAAAATTAGAAAAGAGAAAAAGAGAAAAAGAAAATTTTATTTTAATAAGGCGAGGGCTTGAGACGGTCTGCATTTTGGCTGATACCCGGGCACTGTTGTGTCTTTGAAAGTTCAATTCCTAAGTAGACAATTTCTTAATGATTGAAAAATTAATTCAAGTCCAAATAATCCAACCTAATTCTTTTATAAATACCATATAGTTTTTGCTAGAGACGAGCAAAAGATAGGCATGGGGGTATGATGTAAACACATTTACACTACTTAAAATGTCTATTTATGCATGTTCTTAAGCATAGGATTGCATTTCATGATATAAATATTGCATAACATGCATCATCTTGCATTTAGAGTAGTTTGAATAAAATGGAGGTTAATTGTCTCCTTTTATGTGCTTGGATAGGGCAAACATTTTATCGGGGCCTCGGATCAAAGATCCAACTGTATGGATGTAATCAGGGCGACGATTGGAGTTCAACGACTCCAAGATCGCCCTAATCAAGCATCCGTAGCATCAGATAGTGACCCGGGAACCCTAGAAGATCAAGGGCCAGGATGGTGCAAATCCGCACTTCAGATGATAAATCCGACCGCACGGGTGAATTCGGATCGACGATCACAGCCCAACAACACAAAAATCGAGTCAATCCGACATCCGTGGCACCATCTTCAACTTCCAGAAGATGGACGGTCAAGATAGCGCCACATGGCACCATCTCAGCTGCCCAAGCGGCCGCTTCATCTTGTGAAGGTCCCGCTCCCAATCGCTCTCCGCCGTTGGATCTTAATCCAATGGCTGTGGGCGCTCGCTTTTAAAAGCATCCGCTCGACCATCCGCACCCCATAGCGCAGTGGTCGAGCATGTTATCGCGAGCGCCGGGCGCGGGTTCGAGCCGTGGCGAGGAGCGGCAGGCACGGGCGATTGGGCGTGGGTGGAGCGTCAGATGGAGATCGGACGGCCGCACGTGCCCGATAGCGTCGACGCGCGATTGGACGCGCAATCGGACGTGCAATCAGACGCGCGGGCGGGCGCACGATGCAGCGGGAGAAGGCACGACTTAAGCCGTCCGATCTCGCGATCGGACGGCTGAGGATTGCTGGACGTGCATGGACGTTGATTAGCGGGCAGCCGAGGAGACGCGCGTGGGCGCGGAAGCTACGCCCACGTTGGGGCTTTAGTGACGGATTTATCCATCACTAAAGACCCCTTATTTATTGTTTTGAAGTTGTAATGTCCATTTTGCCCCCACTCCTTGCAACTATTAAAGGAGACCCCCTCCATACGAAATTCTCATCCCTTCTTTCTCCTCTCTACCCCTCCAAAGCTCAAGAGAAGCTTTTCCCACACCTAGGATGCTTCTTGAGAGATAAAGTCCAATTTTCATTCCCCTTCGGAAGTGGATCCCGCGACGACGACGGCGTGCTGCTTCGTTCCCGTTCTTCTGCTTCATCCTCCTTCGTCCTGCTTCGTTCTCCTTCATCCAGGCGTCGTCCCGTCCGGCTCGTCCTCCAAGCAATCGTCAAGGAGGATTTCTCTCTCCCTATTCTTTTTACTGCTTTCTAGTATAGATTTACTGCTTTCTAGATTAATCTACTCGTCCTCCAAGCGACCGTCGAGGAGGACATTTCTCCCTCCATTCTTTTAATGCTTTCTAGAGTAAATTTATCACTTTCTAGTGTAATTGTTTTATGCATTCTAATTGTAATAAACAGTCTCTTCTATGATAAATTCTTTGTTTATTCTACATCTCATTTTGATTTCCATGTGTAATACTCTCTCTCTCTCTTACCCTCTCTCTCTCTTTTATTAATTGTAAATAATTAGATAGTTTAAATTGAATTGCTTCGTGACAAATAAAAGGAAACACGAAGTTTTTTAAATCAAACGTCCGCCTCCCTGTGTTCCACCCGGAATTCTTTTCGGTATAAATTTTATTTGTTGAACACGAATTCTTCGCTTTCGAACTATAACGACAGGTTTTCCAAAACCAAACACGTAAGCATAGCGATTCGCAAAAAAATCGTTCAACAGTCCAATCCTGGGGGATTTGACCAATGACCAAATGATTAACAATGTCAGCAAACCACGGGGTTTGGATGCCTGAAACTGTAAGGATGGTTTCGTCCGGAAAGGTATCAGCAATCGGGATGTCCAAACAAGAAGAATCACTCAGAAGTCTCGAAAAATGATCTGCCACCACATTCTTGATAAATGCCAGCTTATCATCATTTTTCTGCATTAAAACAAACCTAGCTCTTAGGATGTTACTCCGCAAATGGGTTTTTAGGCTGCATTTAGGCATTCACCAGGTTAGGCATGCATTGCATTTTCTTTTGTTATTTTAATATTTTTTTGTGAGTGTTAGGGATGAACAAATATACAGATCCCTAAAACCCTAACACTCAAGAAGGCAATTGGTGAAGGAGTTCAGACCAATTGGAACTCAGCTTAATCCAACTCACCACAGCTAGAACCTAGCTCACTTGAACTAAGGTTAGCTCATCCAAGCTCCATTTAGATAGTCTCAGCTGAATGGCAGCTCAAGAGAGTTCATCTTAGCTAACCCTATCTCAACTCAGCTCAGATCCAGCTCAACTTAGCTAAGTCTAGCTCATCTCAGCTCCCACTAGTCCACAGGGAGCTCTAGCTAGCTCAGCTGAGATGACAGGAGTTCACCCCAGCTCAGATCTAGCTACATCTAGCTCCACTCAACTCTAGCCAGCTGAAGAAGAACTCATCCCAGCTCAGGAAACTCAAGTCCAGCTCTCGGGGACTCAGCTTAGCTCAACTCAGTTGAGCTAAGTTACCTTAGCAGCTTCAACCAGCTTGATCTTCCCCAGGAGCACCAGACCTAGCTCACCTCAGCTCATTATGGTAGAAGCTAGCTTACTTTAGCATGGCTTAGTAGCTAGCAAAGAGCTAGCAAGCTAAGCCAACTAGAGTAGCTCCATGCCACCCTCTTCAGCAGCAACCAGCTCCAGTTTCAGCTCCAGACTTCTCCTCAGCTCCTCCCTCCAAACCCTAGCTCCAACACCTCCTTCTCTACGCCTCCATTAGCTAAGCAAGCTTAGCTTAGCTTAGCTTAGCTATGCTCCAACTTCCTTGGCTTGTACCACCCAAAAACCCTACCTAACAACTCCACCTACTAACTCCACCTAAGATCCACCTAATTGGCGCCAACCTAGCCTACTCACCACCTCCAAAAGACACCTAAAAGTGGCACCAAAATCACCCTAACCACCCCCTTGATGGCGCCACTTTTCCCTCCAAAAATCCCCTTCATCTCCACCACACATCTCCCCTTAAACCCATCTCCACCCTCCACATAACCCCACCTTCTAGAAGCCTTAAAGTTGACGCCAACCCATGGCACCTTTCCATGGTTGGTGCCACTTTTAGGTGCCTCTTGAAAAACCCTAACTACCCCCCTAGCACCCCTTAGGTGGCGCCAACCATCCTTAACCCTAGGATCATCTAACCACCTCCATCTAACCATCGTAGCCCTCCATTTCAAGAGGCACCTTAACCCCTCATCCTACCCTATAAAAAGACCACTACCCACCACCATTCAAAGCATCCTTGGCTAGCAAATTCACTCTCATATTCTATCTAGAAGCCCACTGTTCGTCGCGCTTTTGTGCGGTTTGTTAAAAGATAATATCGCATTGTAGTATAGCCGCGAAAGCGTTCAAAACAAATAAAGATTTTTATTACTCGAAAATCGGAGTATCCGAGGTCGAACACAGGGAGCAATCTCAGTACTTTGGAAAACCCAAGAATACAACTGTTACATGCAAATATAATTGATTCAAAGAGTTTTTAGAAAAAGTAGAATTAGACGTCTGATTTATGTATCAGACGTCTTAAATGTGATCTTTCTTTCTTTCTTCCTTCTTCTCCTTTCTGCTTCTGTATCTTTCCTTCTGCTTTGCCGTTCCGATCTCTTTGCAATCTTCTCTTGTCCTTCTTCTTCTCTGCGAAGACTTCTAATCTTTCTGCTTTCCTTCTCCTGCGAAGGCTTCTTTCTTCTTCTTCTGTCTTCTTCTTTGGCTTGCTTTTCCTTCTTCTGCAGCGGCCAAGTCCTTCTCCTGCGATCATCCTGCCTGCACAGGAGCAAAACCTAACCCTTCTCCCTCTACCCGCGCGTCTCTCTCTCTCAAGCAATTCACTCAGAGCCGCTCTCCCAGAGCCACAAGCATTAATCGGGTCGGATCGTACCCGGGACCAGGCGCACCTGAAGGTGGTGTGATGCGCGAGGAGTGCGTAGGTCTAGGTCGGGTCGGATCCGCCAAGTCCGCGTGGTCAGGCCGCGGACGAGGCGGGTGGGGTCAGTGAGGGACCTCACCCCTGTGTTTACTGAGGCGATAAGAATATATCACAAAAGAAATTTATAGTGTACCTGAGGTTTGTAATCCCACGATGTGGGACTAAAGGTTCAGGCCTTCCCTCACGCGCGCCCGCAGACTCTCGTGTGCAATCGCCCACGCTGAAGGCCCTGCTGGTGCTCCTCACTGAACTCAGTCACCTCGCGACACTTGCGAGAGCTTGCTGCACCTGCCGCCTGGGAAGCCTGACGCCTGCTACTGCTCCAAGCTTCCTGCTGCTTCGGCTGTTAATGGCGGCCGGGGCGTTCACCTGAGATTCCACAGAACGGCCTATTGGCCCAATCAGAATAGCTGGAAACCTTCGCCGTCGCACGACGAAGGCGGTGGGTGATGCTGCAGGTTGTCGGTCGGCCTAGGCGTGCGCGCCTAGGTCAACCTGTGGCCGGAGATGGTGGGTTGTTCGGGGGGTGGTTATGGAGGTTTGGAGTGGCAGTTGTGGGGTGGAGCGAGTTCCTGGTGGTGAGGCGGAGCTCATGAGGTGGTTGGCGAGCCGTGTGGAGTGGCGGAGTGGTGTGGGTGGCTCGCCGGAGTGCGGTCGGAGGCGAGGAAGATGAAGGCGGTTAGGTACTGTCGAGGGGTAATCAAGTAAAATAGGTGGGGGAAAAGAGAGAGGAGAGGATGGAGAACGTATCTGGGGTTGTCTGGAGGGAAGGGAGGCGGCGGAGAGGATGGCTCGTAACTGCCGTCGTCGGGGAAGAAAGACCCTGAGGGAGGAAGCGGCGACGAAGACGAGATCAGAAGTGCACGCACGGTGTACAGCGCGACGCGGGAGGAAGCGGCGGAGAGGACTCTGCTGCTGGTATGGCAGCAGAGCGACGAGAAGGAGGGAAGGAGGTCGCCGGAGCTTGTGGGTCGTTTGGCCGGAGATGGGAGAGGGAGGAATTTGGAAGGGATCTCCGTCAAAATCAAGCTTAGCCTCTTCGGCCGGAGTTGTGGGTTCTTATATAGGTGCTGGACTGGGTGTGCAGGGCGTGAAGGGCACGTAATTGCCTGAAGTTGGTCGCCGGAGATGGAAAGGAGTTAGGATACCCAAATCTCCCGTGCGTTCGCACGAGAGATTGGGTTCACACCAGCGATTATAATTGACTTTATAAGGAAGGGAATTCCTCAGAGAATCCTCCTTCCATTTCTGGGAGGGAATCTCTGAGGGATTAGAGAGCAATCCCTCTCCGAACCTCGCCGGAGCTCGATTCTGCCCTAGCAATGGCGGCAGGACCGATTTGCAAAGGAGGCGAAGAACCTAGGGGGTTCTCTGCAACGGTATTCAAAAGATAGGGACCACTTTGTGATTTTGGGTGTACCAAATTGCAAAGTAGGTCAAGATGACCTCTCCTTAGGTCCAAATTTTGGTATAAACCTAATTTGGACCTAAGGAATCCAATGGAGAAGTTGGATTTCAGGTTTGACCTCGTTTGACTGGACATTTTGCATAAAAACCCAAATTAGGTTAATTGAAGAGCTAGGACCTAATCTAGGTGAAACTAGGTTCTAAAGGCCAAATTAAGTGTTCTAAACCCTAGAGTATGTTTTTCCATGATTTGTAGAGGGTTTACTTGCTTTTTGTTCTGACCGTAACCTTGTTAATTTAAGCGGGTCTGTTTTAGGGTTACCAAGTGTCATTTAGTTCTTAGATTGCACATGAACCCATTTCTGCTTGACTCAACCCTCTCTTTTTATCTCATTTATACCATTTGACCTATGTTTTGCCTCTGAGAAATCATGTTTACGTACTGCAATGGTAAAATTGCAGTTTTAACCTTTATTTCATGTTTTCTTCTCAGGGCACTTGTTCCTTCAGTTAGGCCTTCTTCTAGGTTATGTAGGAGCTTTTATCTTCTTTATTGGGTCAAAATGAGCTAGTTATGGCTCATGATGAGGCTCTCATCATACCCCCATGCCTAGCTTTTGCTAGTCCCTTAGCAAAATTTTAAAGTTTTAACTTCCATTCTAGACCCTGAGTGTCTGTCAACAATGATAAGTGCTTCTCCTTTTCTTTTGTGATTAGGTGGGAATGCCGACAATAGGCCTAGAGGTACTCAAGTACCAACCAAAATATGGACCTGTTCCGCTTTAGCCTCAGTCTTCTGCAAAGGTTTCTACGGCCCACAGAAACTAACCTAGGGTTTGTTGGACTCCGCGGTTAAAGCACCCGTGCTTGAGACATTTTTGGCCTAAGTTCAGTTTGCAGTGCGTTTTTTGTAAGAGAGAGATAGAAGATTTATTTGTTTGGAGAGCTTTTCTCTCTCTTTTCTTTTTATTTCTAGCTTCGGATTAGCTTCTCAACACGGTCTGTATCGGATTCCTCGTCCCCATCATCAATCCTCAAAGGTCCCTAGCTTTCGAGATTTCGAGATAATCCCGCCCATGGCAACCCCCAGAACCATGGCTTTCGAGATTTCGAGATAATCCCGCCCATGGCGTTCCGTGGTCGAATCCAGACCCTGGCGATCGACATTTCGTGATAATGCCGCCCATGGTATCTGAACCAGCAGAGTGCTTACATGCCCCCGGTAGGATATTTAAATATCCTAAGAGACAAGCACCGAGGAGATGATATGTTGTTACGCATCTTCGAGGGGAATTTCCCGCCTCTCCACGCTGGGAACTCGTCCAAATCAATTTGTGTTGATTGACCGCTCCTAATCTAGGTGACTTTTTCAGAACATTAAACGCTCTTGCGTGTTTTGGATGTTTTATGCGCACTGAACCAGACTGTGTGTGAATTTGGGGTGCTTAGGTTACCGAATCCCGCAATCCGGAGGTCAGTTAACGAGGCCGAATACTTCCTAAGCCTTAGACCTAATACTCAAGCTTCGCATTTTCCTCAACCTCTTGAGGATTATCCAGATTTTAACGGATACGTGAATTTTTAAGCTAAAGGTACTAGCCCAAAAAGCCTAAGACTAGCGTTCCCGCTAATCTCTTGTTATATTTCCGTAGCACTTTTCTTTTCTTTTTCTTGATTCGGTCTAGAACTTCCGTTATCCCCTTAATCTTTTACTAATGACTATTTCTTTTCATTTTCGTTTTGTGCTCCTTTTTGTCATTTTTTCTTCTTTTCCTTCTCTCATTTGTATGACCCTGAATTGTTCCTCCCCTCTATCAAGTCTTTTTTTTTTTTTTTTTGTGAAACCCATTCTTGATATGAATTTTCTGACATTTTGCACTTTCATACCCCCCCATGCCTAAGATTTGCAATGTCCCCATTGTAAATTAGATGGGTTCGAATTCAACTTAGTTCATGTATTAGGACAGGTGTGTGGTGAATGAATGGGTCGAAGCGACTTGTTGCGAACGATTTCTAATCTCGGGTAGGTATACCTGAGGTGAAGTCGGCTGTTCTAATGGATGAACCCTAAAGTGCAATATGAGTTCCGCATGGAGATGTCAGAAACGGTTTCAGGTTTTTCAAAGAATGACGGGTTGCCTCCCGTTAAGCGCTGAGTTTTACGCCATCGGCTGGGCGCAATGAGCTCAAGAGGAATGGAGGGTAAAGGATGACTCAGTCAAATCTATATCGGTCATGTCAATGAACGGCTTGAGTCTCTGCCCGTTCACGACAAAGGGTTCAGAATCGTGGCTGAGTGGGCTGATTTCAATAGCTCCATTTCCGAAGATTTGTCGGACTAGGTAGGGTCCAACCCACTTGGATCTTAGCTTTCCTGGGAATAATTTGAGTCGAGCATCAAAGAGTAAAACTTTTTGACCAGGATGAAAGATCTTTCTAGAAATGTGTTTGTCGTGAAAAGCTTTAACCCGTTCTTTGTAAATTCGCGAGTTCTCATACGCGTCGTGGCGTAATTCATCGATCTCGCTCATTTGAAATCTTCTGTGGGTTCCAGCCTTAGAAAGGTCGAGATTACAGGCCCGTACTGCCCAATAGGCTTTATGCTCCAATTCGACGGGGAGGTGACATGCCTTCCCGTATACTAGTCTGAAGGGAGACATTCCTAATTGGGTCTTGTGGGCGGTCCTATAGGCCCACAATGCTTCCGGAAGCCGAGAAGACCAATCTTTTCTATCAGGTCGAACAGTAACCTGAAGGATCTTCTTGATCTCTCGGTTAGATAGCTCAGCTAGACCATTAGTTTGGGGGTGGTAAGGAGTAGAGATTCGGTGTGACACCCCGTATTTGGTCATCAGTGACCTGAACTGAGCGTTCGTAAAATGGGTCCCTCCGTCGGAAATTATAGCACGCGGAATCCCGAACCTTGAGAAAATGTTTTGATGGAGGAATTTTATAACGACTTTATGATTGTTGGTTCGGGTCGGAATGGCTTCTATCCACTTGGACACATAGTCAACTGCGAGTAAGATGTATTCGAAGCCATCCGAGGTCGGAAAGGGTCCCATGAAATCAATCCCCCAAATATCAAAAATTTCGCATACCAAGATCGGCTGTAGAGGCATCATGTCTCTATAGCTCATGTTGCCCAGAGTCTGGCAACGGGAACATGCCTTACAGTGTTCGTATGCATCCTTGAAAATTGTGGGCCAGTAGAAGCCACACTGGAGAACTTTCGATGCGGTTTTATGTCCAGAAAAATGTCCACCGCATGCCTGGTCATGGCAGAATGAGAGTATGTCTTTGATTTCCTCTTCCGTGACGCACCGTCGGATTATCTGATCAGCACCAATGCGGAAAAGATACGGGTCTTCCCATAGGTAATACTTGGCATCGGAATGCAATTTGTCCTTTTTGGCCTTCGACCAATCGGGCGGAATCTGATGTGATGCCAGGTAATTAACAATATCGGCGAACCATGGAAGACTTGTACTGATAGTCAGGAGGTGCTCATCAGGGAAATGTTCTGTAATAGGTCTGGAAGGATCAATAATTTTAGAAGGAAGGCGGGACAAGTGATCAGCTACCACATTGTGCTTTCCCGCCTTGTCGCGAATCTCGAGGTCAAATTCTTGCATTAGCAAGATCCAGCGGATTAGTCGAGGTTTCGCGTCCTTCTTGGCAAGGAGATGCCTTACAGCTGTGTGATCCGAGTATACGATAATACGGGAACCCAGAAGGTATGATCTGAATTTTTCCAGGGAAAATACTACGGCCAGCAGCTCTTTCTCAGTAACCGTATAGTTACGCTGAGCCTCATCCAGTGTTTTGCTGGCGTAGTAAATGACCACAGGTATCCCGTCAATTTTCTGCCCCAAAACCGCTCCTACAGCAAAGTCAGATGCATCGCACATGATCTCAAAGGGTTGAGACCAATCAGGGGACTGTAGGATTGGGGCTTGGGTGAGTCGGTCACGTAGGATCTCAAATGCTTGAGTGCATTCCTTGGAAATTTCGAAAGGCACATCCTTGGAGAGAAGATTGGTCAGGGGGCGCGCGATCTTGGAGAAATCAGGGATGAATCGACGGTAGAAACCGACGTGCCCCAAAAAAGATCGGATGTCCTTAATCGAGCTAAGCATAGGGAGCTTGGAAATCAGGTTAACCTTAGCTCGATCCACTTGGATGCCTTTCTCTGAGATTAAATGTCCCAGGACAATTCCCTCATGCACCATGAAATGGCTCTTTTCCCAGGAAAGAACCAAATTCACCTCAATGCACCGCCTGAGTATATGGACCCAGTGTTGGAGGCAATCGTCAATGATTGTCCAAAAACTGAAAAGTCATCCATGAAGACTTCCAAATAATCACCTACCATATCTGAGAATATGGCAAGCATGCACCGCTGAAAAGTTGCAGGTGCATTACAGAGACCGAACGGCATCCTTCGGAACGCGTACGTCCCGAAGGGGCAGGTGAATGTGGTCTTTTCTTGGTCCTCTGGATGGATTGCCACCTGATTGTAACCGGAGTACCCGTCAAGAAAGCAGAAGAATTTATTTCCCGCTAGTTTCTCGAGGATCTGATCAATAAATGGTAGTGGGTGATGTAAACACATTTACACTACTTAAAATGTCTATTTATGCATGTTCTTAAGCATAGGATTGCATTTCATGATATAAATATTGCATTACATGCATCATCTTGCATTTAGAATAGTTTGAATAAAATGGAGGTTAATTGTCTCCTTTTATGTGCTTGGACAGGGCAAATATTTTATCGGGGCCTCGGATCAAAGATCCAACCGTATGGATATGATCAGGGCGATGATTGGAGTTCAACGACTCCAAGATCGCCCTAATCAGGCATCCGTAGCATCAGATAGAGACCGGGGAACCCTAGAAGATCAAGGGCCAGGATGGTGTAAATCCGCACTTCAGATGGAAAATCCGACCACACGGATGAATTCGGATCGACGATCGCAGCCCAACGACACAAAAATCGAGTCAATCCAACATCCGTGGCACCATCTACAACTTCCAGAAGATGGACGGCCAAGATGGCGCCACGTGGCGCCATCTCAGCCGCCCAATCGGCCGCATGTGTCTTGTGAAGACCGTGCACCGTCTCCTCTCCGCCGTTGGATCTCGATCCAACGGCTGCGGTCGCTCGCGCTTAAAAGCGTCCACGCGACCATTTCGCCCGCGTAGCGCAGCGGGGACGCAGCTGCGGGCGAAGCGGAGGTCGCGGGTTCGAGCCACGGTGAGGGGGTGGAAGGCGCGGGCGAGCGAGCGCGCACGAGCGTCAGATGAAGATCCAACGGCCGCGCGCGCCCGATAGCGCCGACGCGCAATTGGACGCTCTGGTGAACGCGCGATCACACGCGGGCGGTGCGCTACGCAGCGGGCGCGGACGCGTTCTAAGCCGTCCGATCTCGCGATCGGACGGCTGAGACGACGCGGACGTGCGTAGGCGTTACGCGCGCGGGCAGCCGAGCGGGCGGGCGCGCGTGGGCGCGGCGGCGACGGCGACGTCGGGGCTTTAGCGACGGTTTTATCCGTCACTAAAGACCCCTTATTTATTATTTTGAAGATGTAATGTCCATTTTGCCCCCACTCCTTGCAACTATAAAAGGAGACCCCCTCCATACGAAATTTTCATCCCTTCCTTCTCCTCTCTACCTCTCCAAAGCTCAAGAGAAGCTTGTCCCACACCCGGGATGCTTCTCGCGAGATAAAGTCCAAATTTTCGTCCCCCTTCGGAAGTGGATCCTGCGACGACGACGGCGTGCTGCTTCGTTCCCGTTCTTCTGCTTCGTCCTCCTTCGTCCTGCTTCGTTCTCCTTCGTCCAGGCGTCGTCCAGTCCGGCTCGTCCTCCAAGCGACCGTCGAGGAGGATTCTCTCTCCCTATTCTTTTTACTGCTTTCTAGTATAGATTTACTGCTTTCTAGAGTAGTCTATTCGTCCTCCGAGCGATCGTCGAGGAGGGCATTTCTCCCTCCATTCTTTTAATGCTTTCTAGAGTAATTGTTTTATGTTTTCTAGTTGTAACGAACGAACTCTTTTATGATAAATTCCTTGTCTATTCTACATCTCATTTTGATTTCCATGTATAGTATTCTTTCTCTCTCTCTTACTCCCTCTCTCTCTTTTATTTGTTGTAGATACTTAGATAGTTTAAATTGAATTTCTTCGTGACAAAATAAAAAGAAACGCGAAGTTTTTAAATCAAACGTTCGCCTCCCTGTGTTCGACCCGGAATTTTAATTTCGGTATAAATTTTATTTGTTGAACACGAATCCTTCGCTTTCGAACTACAACGACAGGTTTTCCAAAACCGAACACGTTAGCGTAGCTTCGTAAATTAGGTTCAACAGTGGGAAATGATCCTTCTTCGTGGAGGAATTTAGTCTTCTGTAATCAATGCAGACTCTCCACGAATTAGCTATTCGGGTAGGAATGACTTCCCCGGTTTCAGTCGTGATGATGGTAAATCCTGCCTTCTTAGGTACCACTTGTGTTGGACTCACCCAACGACTGTCGGAGATCGGGTAGATGATCCCTGCATATAACCACTTAATGATCGCCTTTTTCACGACCTCCTGTAGGTTAGGGTTTAGGCGTCTTTGCATTTCTCTTGAAGGTCGTGAGCCTTCTTCCGTGTAGATTCGATGTGTGCAGTATGAAGGGCTTATACCAGTCAAATCATCTAGAGTCCATCCAATGGCTCTACTATGTTGTTGGAGAATAGAAATCAAATGGAGTTCCTGGTTAGGTGTGAGTCGAGAATTGATAATCACAGGAAACGTCTGATTTGAATCCAAAAAGACGTATTTTAGATGTTCAGGAAGGGGCTTGAGTTCCGTGACAGGATTGTCAGCAGCAGCGGGTGGTTCGGGGTTTGTATCGGGAGCAATGGTAGGAGTCATAGGTGTGTCTAGATCATGTCCGCACTCCTCTGTTAGTGGTTTTTGCTTCTCTAGTGGTTGATCAGGAATAATCAGGTTGTCCTCTATATGCAGTTCATCAACCACGGCTTCGACATCACAAATTTCCTCTATCACCCCGCAATTAATCCCTTGATGGGCCTTGAAAATGTCTATCTTCAGATTTTGATTCCCAAATTTTAATTCTATCTGGCCCTCTTCGCAGTTTATATTGGCCCTAGCAGTGGCCAAAAAGGGTCTCCCTAATATGATTGGTGTGTCCCTTGGGTTCTTAGGTGCATCCATGTCCAGTACTATGAAGTCCACTGGAAAATAAAAATCTCGTACCCTAACAATGACATCCTCGAGTATTCCTTTGGGTGACTTGATGGATCGATCGGCTAACTGCAATGTCACCTCGGTGGGTTTAAGTTCAGATTCTTCAAGGTGGTCAAGGAGGGATGTAGGTATTAAATTTATGGAGGCACCTAGGTCTAGTAGGGCTCTATCAAGTTGGGTTTCACCAATTTTACAAGAAATCAAGGGAGTTCCTGGGTCTTTAGCCTTAGGTGGGAGTTTGCTCAAGATGACAGAGCTGGCTTGCTCTGATAGTACGATTGGGTTCCCATCCTTGGTTCGCGGCTTACGTTTAGGTGTACATATGTCTTTCAAGAACCTTGCGTAAGCCGGTATGTGGCGGATTGCATCCATCAACGGGATGTTTATCTGGACCTGTTCAAAGAGCTTGACCAGATCCTCCTCAGGAGCCACAGGTTTGGTTGTCCTTTTTCCTTTGGTCAAGGCCTCAGGAAATGGGATCCTAGCTGGTTCCTCTAGGATAGGTCCAGGTTCTTGATCTGGGACAGTAGTATCTTGGATGACTACCCTAGGGTCTTGGCGATTATCAGGCTTGGAGTGGTTCGGATAGTGTGGGTCTTGTGTTGTTTTACCACTGCGTGTTGTTACAGAGTTTAATCCGGCCTGACTTTGGTTTGGGTTAGGTAGGAGGGGTGGCTGCTGCTGCAATCCTGCATAAGATGTTGATGCCTCCATCCCGTCTGGTGATGGAGTAGCAGGGGCCTGATAAATCAAATGTGCGTGGCCTGGATTTGGATTCATAACGCGCCTCTGGGTCGGCACGTTATTTGGGTTGGGCAGAGGTTGCGAAGGAAGGGTGCCAGGTTGGCGGGAATTTGCCATCTGGGCCAGTTGGTTGCGAACCTCTGTGATCTCGTCCTTGTGCTGTTTTTGCATTGCCGCATTCGTCTTTTGAATGTCAGCCAGTGTTTGGAGGATAAGAGTCAGTTGATCCTGATTTTGCCCGGATTGGTAGGTGGGATTGGGCCGAGGCTGAGGTGGCTGATATGGACGAGGAGCTTGTGGGCGGGGTTGATATGGTGGTTTTTGAGAATTTCCTGCCCACTGAAAGTTAGGATGATTTCGCCATCCAGGGTTGTAGGTATTGGAGTATGGGTCGTTCTGGATGGCATTGAGGTCCTCGCAGTTCTGAGGAACCTCAGGAAAGTCAGAATACGAGGGTTCAGAGTTCCCCCAACTCGAATAGAAGGGATTAGAGGTCACTCCGGTCCGAGAGGTAGATGGGGGTGGATATGGGTCCATCCCCTTGGCAGGTTGGTGATAGATGTTTTGCACTGTTTCCCTTGCCAGAGGAAGTCGTGTAAAAGAATTTTGTGCAGAGGTGGCTTGCTGCAAATGTCGACTTAGCTCGTCCACTTTCTTTTCTATGATAGAGACCTTGTCCAACCGACTGGCCATCAGTTCCAGGTCGACAGAAGTGGACAGGTCCTGCGTCTCATGTGTCCCTCTTAGATTCGTCGATGCGCGGGCATTCGTCCTGTCGAATAAGCCCAAGGAGTCATTGTTTATGGAGTTCTCGCACATGTTTTCGAGAATCTCCCATACCGTGTCCTCGTGTTGGCCCATGATGTTTCCTCCACATGTTGCATTGACGAATAGACGAATATCCTCACGGAGTCCCTAGTAAAAAGACTGGACTTGTTCCCACTTAGGAACTCCGTGATGGGGACACTTTCGCATGAGATCTAGGAATCGATCCCAAGCTTCATGAAGAGGTTCTCCCGGTTGTTGAGTGAAATGAGTGATCTGGTGGCGCAAGGCATTTGTCCGGCCAACAGGGAAGAATTTTTTCAAAAATTCAGACTGTAATTCCTCCCATGTGTTGATCGGGCGGGTCTGAGTCTGATACCAGTGTGCAGCCTTGTCCAAGAGGGAGAACGAAAACATTTTCATGAGTAGGATATCCCGATTTTGTACATCTGACCCAAAGGTCTGGGCCAAATGCTTGAGTTGTTTAATGTGTTGGAATGGATCCTCAGAGTTAAGCCCATGGAACTTCGGTATGGCATGAATCATATTGGGCTTCAAATCAGAATCGGGTCCTCCAATTGGGATTCGTACTCGGGGTTCGATTGCCACCGCAGCAGGATTATAGTGATCTCGCATCATAGGTCGCTGCGGTGGGTTTACAAAGTTCTGAAAGAGATCGTTCAAGCGTTGAAGTTGGTGTTCAAGGTTATTCTCCTCTATGGGTTGTGCCATGATGGGAGAAGAAGGAGAATCAGGGTCTGAGTCAGATGAAAGATTTATGTGGTGGGGTTGCTGCACAAACAAGGGTGTCGAGGCTTGGCCTCGACGAGAATGAATTTCTAAAGGAGGTCTTAAAGGTGGTCTTAAGGACCTCCT
The DNA here is from genome assembly GCA_037157565.1 of Thalassia testudinum. Classification (NCBI taxonomy): domain Eukaryota; kingdom Viridiplantae; phylum Streptophyta; class Magnoliopsida; order Alismatales; family Hydrocharitaceae; genus Thalassia; species Thalassia testudinum. The sequence goes on from JAZHRO010000031.1 coordinate 64,594,116, forward strand.
ACCGAACATGCACCGAAAGATGTGATGAGATTAGAAGGTGCTGGACCCAATCAAGACACCCAAGAATTGTTGGGTGACTATAGAGGTTCGGGGCAGATGGACCCCTGGATCAGAAGATCGTCCACCTGAGAAATACCTGGGCAGCCAGAGAGGGAGAGTCCCGCAAAGACCCCTACACGGTAGAGCGTCCCCACGGGTTACAGGGTTTCCCCCACCCGACCTCTCTTGTCACTGCGGTTCCAGGTAAACCAGAATGGGGATCTTTACCTCTTAAGTCTACTTTTTTTTATTTTAAGATCAAGGTGCTTAATGTTCCACTTGAACTTTTAAGTATTTTGAGTGCAAAAGTGACCTAATATTAAGGTTGGTTGACCCAAGGGATCAACTTCACCTCTTGTTCCTTTGAGAGCTTTTAGGTCCTTCCTTTAATGGTTCAAATGGATTATCAGCCTGATTTGCTTAGGGTTCCTCTTGTATAAATCTTTTCAAACACGGTTTAGGCACACCTCTTTTTGGAGAGTTTGTTTCTTTGTTTTAAAGAAGATGTGTCTCTAAAAACCCTAGCTTGCAATCCCCAACTTGGCTCTAGTGGGTCCAATTTAGTTGCCGTAGAAATTAGCACCTAGGGCTCAATCAAGAAAGTTTTAGCCCTAGTTGCCTTAGTTGGATGAACAGATAAAAATATGTTGAAATGAAAATCAGGCAACTTGATGAGTTACTAAATATGAGACAGGTAGCCCTAAGTTGATTTCCCTCCTTTTTTTAGATTGTGAGAGGGTTAAGAGAGAGGACTTATGGAGATTACCTGTTCCTTGGAGAGTCTGCTGTGCAGTTGCTATTCTTTCCTTTTTGTTTTGCTTTCCCTGAATGAACACAGCAAAAGAGAGAAGTCAAGTCGGATATTAGATAGAAAAGTTGTACTCAAAAGTTTTAAAAGTGCCCGTTGCTCCCCGGCAACGGTGCCAAAATGTTCGTCGCGCTTTTGTGCGGTTTGTTAAAAGATAATATCGCGTTGTAGTATAGCTGCGAAAGCGTTCAAAACAAATAAAGATTTTTATTACTCGAAAACCGGAGTATCCGAGGTCGAACACAGGGAGCAATCTCAGTACTTTGGAAAACCCAAGAATACAACTGTTACATGCAAATATAATTGATTCAAAGAGTTTTTAGAAAAAGTAGAATTAGACGTCTGATTTATGTATCAGACGTCTTAAATGTGATCTTTCTTTCTTTCTTCCTTCTTCTCCTTTCTGCTTCTGTATCTTTCCTTCTGCTTTGCCGTTCCAATCTCTTTGCAATCTTCCCTTGTCCTTCTTCTTCTTCTCTGCGAAGGCTTCTAATCTTTCTGCATTCCTTCTCCTGCGAAGGCTTCTTTCTTCTTCTTCTGTCTTCTTCTTTGGCTTGCTTTTCCTTCTTCTGCAGCGGCCAAGTCCTTCTCCTGCGATCAGCCTGCCTGCACAGGAGCAAAACCTAACCCTTCTCCCTCTACCCGCGCATCTCTCTTTCTCAAGCAATTCACTCAGAGCCGCTCTCCCAGAGCCACAAGCATTAATCGGGTCGGATCGTACCCGGGACCAGGCGTACCTGAAGGTGGTGTGATGCACGAGGAGTGCGTAGGTCTAGGCCGGGTCGAATCCGCCAAGTCCGCGTGGTCAGGCCGCGGACGAGGCGGGTGGGGTCAGTGAGGGACCTCACCCCTGTGTTTACTGAGGCGATAAGAATATATCACAAAAGAAATTTATAGTGTACCTGAGGTTTGTAATCCCACGATGTGGGACTAAAGGTTCAGGCCTTCCCTCACGCGCGCCCGCAGATTCTCGTGTGCAATCGCCCACGCTGAAGGCCCTGCTGGTGCTCCTCACTGAACTTAGTCACCTCGCGACACTTGCGAGAGCTTGCTGCACCTGCCGCCTGGGAAGCCTGACGCCTGCTACTGCTCCAAGCTTCCTGCTTCTTCGGCTGTTAATGGCGGCCGGGGCGTTCACCTGAGATTCCACAGAACGGCCTATTGGCCCAATCAGAATAGCTGGAAACCTTCGCCGTCGCACGGCGAAGGCGGTGGGTGATGCTGCAGGTTGTCGGTCGGCCTAGGCGTGCGCGCCTAGGTGAACCTGTGGCCGGAGATGGTGGGTTGTTCGGGGGGTGGTTATGGAGGTCTGGAGTGGCAGTTGTGGGGTGGAGCGAGTTCCTGGTGGTGAGGCGGAGCTCACGAGGTGGTTGGCGAGCCGTGTGGAGTGGCGGAGTGGTGTGGGCGGCTCGCCGGAGTGCGGTCGGAGGCGAGGAAGATGAAGGCGGTTAGGTACTGTCGAGGGGTAATCAAGTAAAATAGGTGGGGGAAAAGAGAGAGGAGAGGATGGAGAACGTATCTGGGGTTGTCTGGAGGGAAGGGAGGCGGCGGAGAGGACGGCTCGTAACTGCCGTCGTCGGGGAAGAAAGACCCTGAGGGAGGAAGCGGCGACGAAGACGAGATCAGAAGTGCGCGCGCGGGGTACAGCGCGACGCGGGAGGAAGCGGCGGAGAGGACTCTGCTGCTGGTATGGCAGCAGAGTGACGAGAAGGAGGGAAGGAGGTCGCCAGAGCTTGTGGGTCGTTTGGCCGGAGATGGGAGAGGGAGGAATTTGGAAGGGATCTCCGTCAAAATCAAGCTTAGCCTCTTCGGCCGGAGTTGTGGGTTCTTATATAGGCGCTGGACTGGGTGTGCAGGGCATGAAGGGCACATAATTGCCTGATGTTGGTCGCCGGAGATGGAAAGGAGTTAGGATACCCAAATCTCCCGTGCGTTCGCACGAGAGATTGGGTTCACACCAGCGATTATAATTGACTTTATAAGGAAGGGAATTCCTCAGAGAATCCTCCTTCCATTTCTGGGAGGGAATCTCTGAGGGATTAGAGAGCAATCCCTCTCCGAACCTCGCCGGAGCTCGGTTCTGCCCTAGCAATGGCGGCAGGACCGGTTTGCAAAGGAGGCGAAGAACCTAGGGGTTCTCTGCAACGGTATTCCAAAGATAGGGACCACTTTGTGATTTTGGGTGTACCAAATTGCAAAGTAGGTCAAGATGACCTCTCCTTAGGTCCAAATTTTGGTATAAACCTAATTTGGACCTAAGGAATCCAATGATGAAGTTGGATTTCAGGTTTGACCTCGTTTGACTGGACATTTTGCGTAAAAACCCAAATTAGGTTAATTGAAGAGCTAGGACCCTAATCTAGGTGAAACTAGGTTCTAAAGGCCAAATTAAGTGTTCTAAACCCTAGAGTATGTTTTTCCATGATTTGTAGAGGGTTTACTTGCTTTTTGTTCTGATCGGAACCTTGTTAATTTAAGCAGGTCTGTTTTAGGGTTACCAAGTGTCATTTAGTTCTTAGATTGCACATGAACCCATTTCTGCTTGACTCAACCCTCTCTTTTTATCTCATTTATACCATTTGACCTATGCTTTGCCTCTGAGAAATCCTGTTTACGTACTGCAATGGTAAAATTGCAGTTTTAACCTTTATTTCATGTTTTCTTCTCAGGGCACTTGTTCCTTCAGTTAGGCCTTCTTCTAGGTTATGTAGGAGCTTTTATCTTCTTTATTGGGTCAAAATGAGCTAGTTATGGCTCATGATGAGGCTCTCATCACCCACGTCCAAGAGAAAAGAAGAAGAAGAAGATTAAGGGGATATTCTGTCCCCTTGGTGCCTTCCCCTCTTCCCTTCTCTCTTGAGTCACGCCAGCCAAAGGAGAAGCCAAGCAAGGAAGATCTTTGGAGGAGATCTTGAAGGTGGTCCATGCCACCTTGGAGGAGCTTTTGAAGGTGGTGCACGCCCACCCCTTGGAAGAGAGCATTGAAGGTGGTAGCCTCCACCTTGGAGGAGCTCTCAAGGAAGGAGAAGAAGGAGGCCCTCTTTTCAAGCCAAGGAGCAGCTAGGCTTGGAGCAAGAAGACCCCCTTCTCCACCAATTTTTGCAAGAGGATTTATGTTTCTTTCATTGCTTTTAGAATTTTTTTATTTCTAGTAGAAGCATTCCTCTACTTGTCCTGGAAAAAGAACACAAATTCTAGTTAATCAATTTGCCTTCTTTTACTTCTATTGCAATTGTTGTTTTGGTTCTAGCACTTGTTTCACCTCTTCTTCCTAATTACTCTAGGCCTCCACTTGCCTAGAGTGAGCTTAGGAAGAAGATATATCTATCTTTTAAGTTTTAGTTAAGCAATTATAGGTGTTAGTACTTTGCGCTACAATTCGCATTTTGCTTTCGTCTTTTCAAAATAAAAAAATTACATATTTAAAATACCAAAAAGAAAGTTGAGATCTATTTGTAAGTAAGTGGATTAATTTTGCAAACATTTGGCCCCCTTGGACGACCCTAGATACTTCCCCTATCTAGGATATAAATTTAAAAGCGTATGCGAATTCGCGTGTTACTTCGACGTTAAAAACCCGCTTTTACAAATCACGCGTATTTCGTCATCACTTTTTGGTGCCGTTGCCGGGGAGGCACGGCTTTGCTATGCTTTCTCCTCTTGCTTGAAGTAGATCTCATCCCCTTCTCTTTCTTCTCTTTCATGTGTGCAGGAACTATTGCAGGAAGAAAGCGGGAATATGGAAGCGAGAGCTCAAAGTTCCTTTTCTTCCCGCGAAATTCAGGTTGATTCCTCTTTCTGGTCACATAATTAAAACTACCAAAAACATATTAAACTTGGCTTTCAGAATCCCAAACAACTTAATTAAGTGGAGTGGTGCATTTTAAAATCCATTGTTTGCTTGAATGCTTCTTTAACACCACTCCATTGCAAGTATTGGTATTCTGTTTCTCGGGTTCAGATTTCTGTCTGGACTTGAAAAATCGATTCCTAATACCACAGGCCTTCTAAAATCATAAAATTTCATACAGTGATTCCAAATTGAGCTAGGAACATCTGTTCCAAATTTTAGATCAATTGGATTTATATTTAATTTTTTTTAAATTCATGGATTGCAGAGGGGTCACTCCCTCCAATCTTCCATTTTGGTACTGTCCGCGAATTTTTAGAATTTTTATACTCATCTAATTTTTGTGAAATTTATCTTTCTGGAATCCTTGTGAAATTGTACACATCATATAAAATCATCAAAATTTTCTAAGGTCTGTGGTAATACTGAAAAGCCCAAAATATCCATGGGTATCATTTCTGGACTTTGACACCAGTACAATTAAAAATTCAAAACAATTATCAAACAAATTCCTAAAATCTTAGAAAAATCTTTTCTAGAATCCTTGTTTGATTTCACTCAAGGTAGTGGTGTTGGTTGCATTGTTTGGACCACTATCTATTCAAAAAGCCTAAAAATAACTCATTAGTAGTTAAATTTCTGTCTTAGGGACAATTGACTTAGGATTTCCTTCTTTCTTTTTAGAGACTCAATTTAAAGAAAATATACAATCACCCATACAACTTGTTTTTCCTTTGATTGTGGATTTTCAAACTTGTTTGAAAATTTAACTAGAGAAACCCTAAAGCACATTCAATTAAATTGAATCCTAAAAGTCATAAATTCAAAAAAATTATGTGACAACTTGATTTTCATTAGAGCCACTCTCCAATTCCTGCACACACACCAAAAAAAAAATTCAAATAACAAGGCAACAACCCAATTAACGCCCTCCACATTCCCTGTGCACTGTAGTATCTTAGACCTAATTAAAACTTGTAGCAACTTGACTCCTAAGGCTTCATCAACTTAGGCTTGCTATTTAGGTCTTAAGTTTTCTTTAGTTAGTACCAATGCTGTCATCTATATCTAGTGTTCAAGCTGAGGGGCCGTGTCAAACGACCAGGCGCGGGTTTGTACAAGCACCTGGGGATTTCCCTGGAAAACGTTTGGGCCTAAACCTCCCCTTAAGCAACTTGGCTAGATTTGTTGATAGAACGGATATTCACAATTGACTACTTATTTCCTACATAGACCAAGTCTTAGGTTATTATTAGGGAGTTGCATTTAATTTAGGTCTAGTTTTGTTTGTTTGAATTGCACACTTTCTCTCATCTCTTTCACTTCTCCTCCCCTCCAATTCTTCCCAAGTAGTGCATGCACGGGAGACAGTCCCAAAAACTACACCTCGAGGGACCATCTGATTTCACCTCCCGCAGTAGAAAATCATTATTTTCTTCCCCCCCCTCTTCTAAAAAATGGAGAACCTAGGAAGCCATCAAAAAAATTTTGCTTCCACTTCTAACCCGTCAGCCGACCCACAAGCTGACTTCACCCTCCCTCACCTCCCTAACTTGGAGCAACCAGAAAGACCAGCATGGCTAGGTGGCCCTCCAATTATAACCCAAGATACAAATCCCTTTGCATTAATGGTCGACCATTTGGCTCGACTACAACAAAATCAAGAAGATCTAGCTAGGACTGTCACAAACCTAGCTAATCAAGGATAAAATCCACCACCCTGCCAATAGCCTGTCGTTCCTCTTAAGGATTTCCATGATCCTTCCAATTATGAGGAATGACCAGGGGTGGTCATACCACAAGGGGATTTCGAGACCAAACCAGCCATTTTAAACCTTATCAAGCATTTTCGTGGTCTTCCAAGAGAGGACCCTTTTTGTCATCTCGAGGAATTAACTGCCCTCGCTCGAACCACTCGTTCCCGCAATGTGCAGGAAGACATGTGGATAATGAGACTTTTTCCTCTCTCTCTTAAAGACAAAGCATCTCATTTGTTTAGAATGGTTGGGCGCCCTATTACCACCTGGTCTCAATTAAAAAGAGCTTTTCTTAAAAAAAATTTCCGATCGGTCGAACAAATGCGTTAAGAAGATCCATAACGACCTTTCAACAAAAAATTGGTGAACCCCTCCATGAAGCCTGGGAAAGATTTCAGGAACTACTAAGAAGTTGCCCCCACCATGAAATTCCACAATGGCAGTTAGTGCAGATCTTCTATCAAGGATTAGAAGATCAATTGAAATGATTTGTGGATGCCTCATGTGGGGGCAATTTTCTTAACAAAGACGCCGAAAGTGCCTATCTTCTCTTTGAAGAAATGAGTGAAAACTCATTTAACATGACTTCAATGGACACTTTTGGCAGATCACAAAACCCCAGATACGGAGTCCATGAAATTAACTCCAAATCCACCTCTGTTCCAGTCACGCAAGATGATCTATATATGTTAGCTCAACGACTGGACCAGATGCAAATTCACCAAAAGAAAATGGAAGAAAAACTCATAAACAAACAAGCTCCACACGTCCACTCTCCACACACTAACCCCCTACACATTCTCCAAAGAGAAAATCTACACAATATTGATGCCACATCTGATGGCCAGCAATTTCCAGCTGATTTTCTGCAAGATTTGACAGGGAATTTTGATCAAAATATTTTTGATCCCACCTCGGAAAATATTTGTGCTCTCCAGGAGCAATTTAGAAACCCCTCCAACACTTCCAATCAAAACTGGAGGACTAACCCGAATCACTCCTGGAAAAACCTGAATCCGATTCCTTTTCCTAAACAAAACTATTTTGGAAATTGTGGGCAACCTATGTATCAACCTGGACCATCCCAGGATGATATTAATAATCAGGTCATGAAAACTCTGCAAGGAATGCAGACTCAAATGACAAAAGTAACCTGCATGATTACCAACTTGCAACACCAAGTTAAGGTTACTCCTGATCATCAACCTATTGGGAATTTACCTACCCAACCCATGCCCAACTCAAATAATCAAAGGAATCAATTCCAAGATGGATATCCCAGTCAACCCATTCAGCCAGCACCTCAACATCCACCGAGTTTCAATAACAGCCAGGCCCCCCGTCCTCATCCTAGAAACAACCAGACTGCAAATGCAGTTACCTTGAGGAATGGGAAAACCACTCACAATACCCTGCCTGTTAAAGAAACCCGCTCTAATGACACACAGATTAACTCTTCCCCTCCTATTGTTCAGGAACCAATTCATGCAAAACAGGGAAACCCTGCCCCATTTCCACAACCCTCCACTCTTCAAAAAAGAAAAAGACGAAATCCAAGCCCACTGAAAAGGAATTAATGGATTTATTTGGGCAAGTAGAAATTAATATCCCTCTCCTAGATGCCATTAAATATATTCCTGCCTATGCAAAATTCTTAAAAGATTTATGTACTCCGAAAAGGCAGCCCAGAAATTTAGGAAAGGTAATTCTTCCAGAGACAGTCAGCTCAGTTGTGCAGAACCGACTGCCTCTTAAGAGAAAAGATCCTGGCGCCCCCCTAATCCAAGTTATCATTAATGATACCTCATTTGATCGTGCTTTGTTGGATCTTGGTGCCTCAATTAATCTTATCCCCACAGTTATTTTTGAGGAATTTAAGATTGGTGAATTAAAGCCTGTTGAGGTTACTCTCCAATTAGTTGACCGATCTACGATTAAACCAAGGGGAATTGTTGAGGATGTTCTTGTCCGAGTCAAAAATTGTCTATTCACAGTGGACTTTTTAGTCCTGGACATAGAGGTACCTGAAGCACTTAAATTTGCCCCTATTATTCTTAGAAGACCATTCTTAGCCACCACCCGTGCCAATATTGATTGTGATTCTGGAAAGATGAAGATCATGTGTGGTGGTGAATCTCTAACCCTAGACATTTTTCAAGCTTCTAGGCGGTTCCAAGGACCAGATTTCTTTGATGATTCGAATTCTAAAATAGAAACATTGTGGAGGAAACTTTGCAGATTTCCCATTTAGGTTCCTGTTTTGCTGTCAATGTAGTTCCTGAACAATCCACTTTTTCTCACCCTTCCACCCCAACCACATGTCCAGCTAACATTCCAGCTGACCCTTTCACTCTCACCTCACCTCTAACCCACAAAGCAGAAACTCTTTCGGAGCTGGGCCCACAATTGGAATTAAAACCTTTGCCCGACCCCCTTAAATATGTCTTTCTGGGTCCTAATCAGACCTTGCCCCTTATTATAAATTCTGGACTTACTGGGGCACAAGAGCACAAACTCCTCCAGGTTTCGAGTAAATATCGGAAAGCTATTGGCTGGAACCTTTCTGATCTTAAGGGTATTCATACGTCCTATTGTACGCATCGTATATATTTAGAGGACGACTCCCGCCCCTCCCGCCAACCACAAAGGCGCTTGAATCCTATTATGCAGGAGGTGGTAAAAAAGGAGATTATTAAGTGGCTGGATGCTAATATCATCTACCCCATTTTTGACAACTCCTGGGTTAGTCCAACACAAGTTGTCCCCAAAAAGACTGGACTAACAATTGTCACTAATGATAATGGGGAAAATGTAGCCACTCGAACTGCTTCTTCTTGGCGCGTGTGTATCGATTACCAAAAATTAAACACCGCCACCAAGAAAGACCATTTCCCGCTCCCTTTTATCGATCAAATCTTGGAGCGGTTAGCCGAACGGGATTTTTATTATTTTCTGGACGGTTATTCTGGCTATAATCAAGTAGCGGTTCATCCTGAGGACCAGGACAAAACAACTTTCACCTGCCCCTTCGGAACCTTTGCTTTCCGAAGGATGACCTTCAGTCTTTGCAACGCACCTGTGACTTTTCAAAGGTGCATGCTTGCAATTTTTTCAGACCTGGTAGGTGAATGTTTAGATGTCTTTATGGATGACTTCTCTGTTTTTGGAAATTCTTTTGACCATTGTCTCAAAAACCTTGAAAGAACTCTCCAAAAGTGCATAGAAGTTAATCTAGTCCTCAGCTGGGAAAAAAGTCATTTCATGGTCCAAGAAGGTATTGTCTTGGGCCATGTTATTTCAAAACGAGGAATTGCGGTAGATAAAGCAAAAATAGATGCTATATCTAAGCTCCCACCGCCCACTACTATCAAACAGATCATATCCTTTTTGGGTCATGTGGGTTTCTACCGTCGATGCATACAAATTTTTTCCCAAATCTCCAAGCCCTTAAGTCAACTTCTCACTAAAGACCAGCCATTTGATTTTAATGATAAGTGCTTAGAGAGTTTTTTGAGGTTGAAGAAAGAAGTTACTGAGGCACCAATATTGCAGGGACTTGATTGGAATAGTCCCTTTGAATTAATGACAGATGCCTCAAATTTTGCTGTAGGGGCCGTTCTAGGGCAAAGAATTGGCAAGAAGCTCGTTGTGATCTATTATGCTAGCAAAACCCTTGATGATGCACAACGGAATTACACTGTTACTGAAAAGGAACTTCTTGCCATTGTATTTGCCTCAGAAAAATTTAGATCTTATCTGTTGGGGTCACATGTCACTGTTTATACCGACCACTCAGCAATTAAATATTTGCTAACAAAGAAAGATGCGAAACACCGCCTTATCCGTTGGATTCTGCTGCTCCAGAAATTTGACCTAGAAATCAAGGATAAGGCGGGAATGCACAATGTAGTGGCCGACCATCTCTCTCATCTTATGACGAATGACATAATGACCCCGCCAGATCAGTTCCCCGATGAAAGCATTTTAGCTGCTACAACCCTCCCTTGGTTTGCGCCCATCGCAAACTACTTAGCAATAGAACGAATCCCCGCTGATTGGCCAAAAACAAAATGGGATAAGTTCTTTGCTGATATTAAATATTATTTTTGGGAGGAGCCCGACCTTTTCCGCATTTGTGCCGATCAGGTCATTCGACGATGTGTCCCCGATTCTGAAATCCATGATATTATGACACATTGTCACTCAATGGCCTATGGCAGACATTTTTCGGGCAAGAAAACTGTAGCTAAAATCCTTAATGCGGGATTTTATTGGCCCAGCTTGCGCAAAGATGCTCATGACTTCGTTCGGTCCTGTGTGCGTTGCCAGAGCATCGGCAACATGACTCGGAAGGATATGATGCCCCTTAATCCTATTTTAGAGGTTGAAATTTTTGATGTTTGGGGCATCGACTTCATGGGACCGTTCATCAACTCTGGTGGGTATTTATATATATTAGTCGCAGTCGACTATGTTTCTAAATGGATAGAAGCAATACCCACCCACACTAGTGATCACCGTGTGGTTGTCAAATTTCTTAAGAAAAATGTTTTCTCGAGATTCGGCATACCAAAAGCCATTATCAGTGACAGAGGCTCACATTTCACCCACTCACAATTCTGTCACCTTCTTTCTAAATTTGGGGTTAATCATAAAATTTCCACACCTTATCACCCCCAAACAAATAGCCAGGCTGAAGTTTCTAAACAGGGAAATTAAAAATATTTTACAAAAGACGGTTAGGCCCGACCGTAAAGATTGGTCCACCAAATTGGATGACGCTTTATGGGCCTACCGTACTGCTTTTAAAACCCCGCTTGGCATGTCTCCCTTCCATCTGATTTTTGGGAAGGCATGCCATCTCTCGGTAGAATTAGAACATAGGGATTTTTGGGCAATAAAACAACTCAATATGGATTTATCTAACGCTGGTAACCATAGAAAATTACAATTAACTGAATTGGAAGAATTACGTAATTTTTCCTATGAAAATGCGAGGATTTAGAAAGATCGAACAAAGAAATTTCATGATAAATATATTGTTCGGAAACACTTTGACGTTAATCAACGCGTTTGGCTTTTCGACGCGAGATTACGTCCTTTTCCTGGCAAATTAAAATCTAAATGGACCGACCCCTTTATTGTCCATAAAACATATCCATACGACACTGTTGATCTTTTTGATCCAAAAACTAATTCGACCTTTCAAGTCAATGGCCAACGTTTAAAGTCCTATTTTGATCATATGCCTAAAATTCCGACTGAATCTTTTAATTTGACTGAGCTAGCCACCCTTGATCACTAATGCACATTATGCCCGGCTGAATGGTGTAAAATATAGCACTGGATGGGAGGTAACCCATTATGTCTTCCTACTTTCCTTTTCTTTTCTTCTTTTTCTAGGTTTTGATCATCCTAAACCCGACCGCTCTTCAATAAGGTGATCCATTTTCCCTCCTAATGCATGAGGACATGGCATATCTTAAGCATGGGGGGTTGTTTTTAAATTTTGACGATCGATTTAGGATTTTCAAAACCTAAAAACATGCATTTTTCTTTAATTTATTTCCTGCTTGCATACCAAAAAAAAATGTTGAAAACTTTTTGAGGAAAAATTTTAAAATCAGGACTAAGGTCGAAAAATTCACTTTTGGTACAATGGGATTTAATCTTTAACAAACAAAGGATGAGGATATGAATCTAATCATTAGAATTTCAGGGTATGTTTTTAGACTAGATCAAATATCCTTCTCTAAAATTCCACCTGAACTCATGATAGTTCAGGTGACTTGATCCTATTTTGTAATATGGCAAGTATTTGACTTAGTTTCTGATTCAAAAACTTGCATGTCTTGAGAAACTTCTTGTGTCAAATTTCACACACAAGCCAACACTTAAAAACAACTAAAAATTTGAAGAAACTCCCTTGTTTAGACTTAGTAAAAGTCTGAAGCAGATCATTGGTTTGAGTTCCCACCGCTGAGGAGGAAAATGCCTCCTTTGAGGACGCTATGTCAACAAGTTACCGCCTCGGTGCTGCTCTATATCTATATTTCATATCTTTAGATGGAGCATTAAAGCACATTTTAGCAGCTCAAGTGTCTTGGACAGTGCTCTACCTATAGTGTCGGAGTAAGAGCTTGAGTTTTCTTGGAGCGCCCCTTTACACCGCATCGTGTTTTGGGGTTGTGAGCTCCTGGGTGGTGTCTTGGACAGTGCTATCCCAAAGTACTGGTGCCAGAACCCCCTCGAGGAATGGTAACGGGAATGATGATCCTGACACATCTATTGTAAGACTAAGCTAAAAATAAGCATGGGGGAGAGAAAAAAAAGTACTAATAAATAAATTAATACGCCCTTATAAATGTTGGCTTTTCACAAGCACAGACACAAGGTTTTAAAGGATTTTGCAAGTTGCGAATCAGATTCATGAGAAAGAAAAATCCTAAAAACAAAAATTTCAAGTCATCTAAATTAACAAGGGGTTAATTTGTGAATTTTCTGGAGGATATATTGATCCCATTCTATCTAATGGTTGGATCCAAAAACAAATTCCGATGTTTATCTTTAACAGATCCTGTACCTCCTGTGTTTTGATCTGCCCAGGTCCCTTAACCTTTTTTCTCCTCAAAAGTCGAAAAAATTAGATTTCCCAAAAATTTCCAAAAAAATTGAAGTTTTACTAAGAGACTAGCAAAATATAAGCATGGTGGTGTGATAAACGCCAGTTTATCATCATTCTTATGCATTAAACAAAACTAGCTCTTAGGATTTTACTCCACAAACGGGTTTTTGGGCTGCATTTAGGCATTCACTAGGTTAGGCATGCATTGCATTTTCTTTTGTTATTTTAATATGTTTTTATGAGTATTAGGGATGAACAGATATACAGATCCCTAAAACCCTAACACTCAAGAAGGCAATTGGTGAAGAAGGAGTTCAGACTAGTTGGAACTCAGCTTAATCCAGCTCACCACAGCTAGAACCTAGCTCACTTGAACTAAGGTTAGCTCATCCCAGCTCCATTCAGCTAATCTCAGCTGAATGGAAGCTCAAGAGAGTTCATCTTAGCTAACCCTAGCTCAAGTCAGCTCAGATCCAGCTTAACTTAGCTGAGTCTAGCTCATCTCAGCTCCCACTAGTCCACAGGGAGCTCTAGCTAGCTCAGTTGAGTTGACGGGAGTTCACCCCAGCTCAGATCCAGCTACATCCAGCTCCACTCAACTCCAACCAACTGAAGAAGAACTCATCCCAGATCAGGAAACTCAAGTCCAGCTCCCGGCGACTCAGCTTAGCTCAACTCAGTTGAGCTAAGTTACCTTAGCTGCCTCAACCAGCTTCATCCTCCCCAGGAGCACCAGACCTAGCTCACCTCAGCTCATTATGGTAGAAGCTAGCTCACTTTAGCATGGCTTAGCAGCTAGCAAAGAATTAGCAAGCTAAGCCAGCTAGAGTAGCTCCATGCCACCCTCTTCAGCAGCAGCCAACTTCAGTTTCAGCTCCAGACTTCTCCTCCTCAGCTCCTCCCTCCAAACCCTATCTCCAACACGTCCTTCTCTACGCCTACATTAGCTAAGCAAGCTTAGCTTAGCTTAGCTTAGCTATGCTCCAACTTCCTTGGCTTGTACCACCCAAAAACCCTACCTAACAACTCCACCTACTAACTCCACCTAAGCTCCACCTACTTGGCGCCAACCTAGCCTACTCACCACCTCCAAAAGACACCTAAAAGTGGCGCCAAAACCACCCTAACCACCCCCTTTATGGCGCCACTTTTCCCTCCAAAAATCCCCTTCATCTCCACCACACATCTCCCCTTAAACCCATCTCCACCCTCCACATAACCCCACCTTCTAGAAGCCTTAAAGTTGACGCCAACCCATGGCACCTTTCCATGGTTGGCACCATTTTTAGGTGCCTCTTGACAAACCCTAACTACCCCTTAGCACCCCTTAGGTGGCGCAAACCATCCTTAACCCTAGGATCATCTAACCACCTCCATCCAACCATCGTAGCCCTCCATTTCAAGAGGCACCTTAACCCCTCACCCTACCCTATAAAAAGACCACTACCCACCACCATTCAAAGCATCCTTGGCTAGCAAATTCACTCTCATATTCTATCTAGAAGCCCGCATCCAAGAGAGAAGAAGAAGAAGAAGATTAAGGGGATATTCTGTCCCCTTGGTGCCTTCCCCTCTTCCCTTCTCTCTTGAGTCACGCCAGCCAAAGGAGAAGCCAGGCAAGGAAGATCTTTGGACGAGATCTTGAAGGTGGTCCATGCCACCTTGGAGGAGCTTTTGAAGGTGGTGCACGTCCACCCCTTGGAAGAGAGCATTGAAGGTGGTAGCTTCCACCTTGGAGGAGCTCTCAAGGAAGGAAAAGAAGGAGGCCCTCTTTTCAAGCCAAGGAGCAGCTAGGCTTGGAGCAAGAAGACCCCCTTCTCCACCAATTTTTGCAAGAGGATTTGTGTTTCTTTCATTGCTTTTAGAATTTTTTTATTTCTAGTAGAAGCATTCCTCTACTTGTCCTGGAAAAAGAACACAAATTCTAGTTAATCAATTTGCCTTCTTTTACTTTCTATTGCAATTGTTGTTTTGGTTCTAGAACTTGTTTCACCTCTTCTTCCTAATTACTCTAGGCCTCCACTTGCCTAGAGTGAGCTTAGGAAGAAGATATATCTATCTTTTAAGTTTTAGTTAAGCAATTATAGGTGTTAGTACTTTCCGCTACAATTCGC
Source organism: Thalassia testudinum (assembly GCA_037157565.1). Lineage (NCBI taxonomy): Eukaryota > Viridiplantae > Streptophyta > Magnoliopsida > Alismatales > Hydrocharitaceae > Thalassia > Thalassia testudinum. The sequence goes on from JAZHRO010000031.1 coordinate 64,609,309, forward strand.
ATTTTGCCATCGTCTTTTCAAAATAAAAAAATTACATATTTAAAATACCAAAAAGAAAGTTGAGATCTATTTGTAAGCAAGAGGATTAATTTTGCAAACATTTGGCCTCCTTGGACGACCCTAGATACTTCCCCTATCTAGGATATAAATTTAAAAGCGTATGCGAATTCACATGTTACAACGACGTTAAAAACCCGCTTTTACAAATCACGCGTATTTTGTCATCAATTCTGTACCCCAGATTTATCCTTGATTTCAAGATCAAATTCTTCAAGAAGAAGAATCCAACGAATAAGTCAAGGTTTGGCATCCTTTTTGGCCAAGAAATGTCTCAAGGCCGAGTGGTCAATATATATAATGACATGAGACCCTAAGAGATAAGTCTTGAATTTCTCTAAAGTAAATACTACGGCTAGTAATTCCTCCTTAGTAACAGTGTAATTCCTCTGGGCCTCGTCCAGAGTTTTACTAGCGTAGTAGATGACAGAGGGCTTCCTGTCAACTTTCTGACCCAAAACAACCCCGACCGCGTAATTAGATGTGTCGGTCATAATCTCCAAAGGGGTTGTCCAAACTGGTGGTTGCAACACCAGAGCACAAGTGACTGCCGTTTTAAGAAAATCAAATGCCTTACAGCATGATTCGTCAAAATCAAATGGTGTTTCTTTGGCGAGAAGATTGCTCAAAGGACGAGCAACCTTTGAAAAGTCCTTAATGAATCTTCTGTAGAATCCCACATGACCGAGAAATGATCGAATTTGTTTAATAGATGTGGGAGGAGGAAGTTTAGCGATAGTATCAACCTTAGCTTTATCTACTTCAATTCCCCATTCAGAGATTACATGACCCAAGACGATGCCTTCTTGTGTCATGAAATGACTCTTTTCCCAGCTAAAGACCAATCTTGTTTTGATGCATCGTTTAAGAATCATTTCAAGATTAGCTACAGCTAAGGACCAATCTTGTTTTGATGCATCATTTAAGAATCATTTCAAGATTAGCTAGACAAGAGTCAAACGATTCTCCAAAAACAGAGAAATCATCCATGAAGACTTCCATAAACTCTCCCACCATGTCAGAGAATTTGGCCAGCATACACCTTTGAAAAGTCGCAGGCGCATTGCATAAATCGAATGGCATCCTACAGAAAGCAAAGGTTCCGTAGGGACAGGTGAAAGTAGTTTTTTCCTGATCCTCAGGATGGATAAGAACTTGGTTGTATCCCGAATAGCCATCAAGAAAAAAGTACTTCTGCCCTGCTAATCTTTCCAAGATTTGATAAATGAAAGGTAGAGGGAAATGATCCTTTTTCGTGGCCGTGTTCAGCTTCCTGTAATCGATATAAACCCTCCAAGAGGAAGCTGAACGAGTTGTGACAGATTCTCCTTTCTCATTAGTCAGAACGGTAATCCCGACTTTCTTGGGAACAATCTGCACGGGACTTACCCAATGACTATTAGAGATCGGATAAATGATTCCTGCATCGAGCCACTTAATAATCTCCTTCTTGACCACTTCTCGCATATTTGGATTTAATCTCCTCTGCATCTGGCAGGAAGGGCGGGATCCATCTTCCAAAAATATTCTATGATTGCAATAAGAAGGCTCGATCCCCGTAAGGTCATGAATGGTCCAACCAATTGCCTCCTTATGTTCCTTCAAGACCTTAATCAGTTTAATCTCCTGCTCCTTTGTTAATTTAGCACTGATAATCACAGGAAGCATCTTGTGTGGCCCTAAAATCTGATATTTCAAATTCTCAGGCAATGGTTTCAGTTCAAGCTGGGGCGGGTTGATGATTGAAGGTAAGGAACATGCTAATGACTCATCAAGAGGAAGAGGTTGAGAGTGAACAAAATCAATAACCTCTTCAGAAGATGGCGGGTCTGCCATAGAGGATTGCAGGTCCAATTCATCATCAAAGGAGGAACTTTCAAATGCAGAAACCATCATACAATTTTCAATATTCACATTATCATCCTCAAGTTCCTCGATAAATCCACAATCCTAAAATTTATTAATTGCCTTAAAAATATCCAATTTCATTCTTTGATCCCTAAAAGCGATTTCCATGCTACTGCTTTCACACTTAATGTTGGCCTTAGCAGAACGGATGCCCCAAAATGATGGGCATGTTCCTAAGATTTTCAGGTACATCCATGTCAAGGACAAGGAAATCTACAGGAAAATAGAAATCCTTAACCTTAACAATAACATCTTCAATAACGCCTCGCGGATTTGTAACCGAACAGTCCGCTAATTACAACGTTACTGAAGTCGGCCGAACTTCACCTAATCCAAACTTCTCATAAAGAGAAGTCGGAATTAGGTTGATGGATGCACCTAGATCCAGCAGTGCTCCATCAAAAGTGTAATCTTCAATGACACAAGAAATCAACAGAGCACCTGGATCTCTCTTTTTCTGAGGGAGGTGATGCAGGATAACAGAACTAGCCTGCTCAAAGAGTACCACCTTCCTCGGAACAGATTCTCTTGACTTACACTTCTGTGTACATAAATCCTTTAAAAATCTCACGTAAGCCGATATATGCTTGATAGCGTCGAGGAGCAGGATATTGATCTCGACATTCTTGAAAATTTTCAGAAGCTCCTCATTACTATCAACAGACTTCTTCCTTGATCTGATCAAGGCTTCAGGAAAAGGAACATGAGTCGGATCTTTGGAATCAGGTTCCTGAGCCTTGATTTGTTCTCCAGAGTTCTCCTTTCTTTCCTCAGGTTCTTCAAGATTCGGTAAATCAGAACAGTGTGGTTGTGGATCCTGAGTTTGTTTACCACTCCTCAAGGTAACCGAATTTGTGGATGCATACGAGTTTAGGTCTTGGGGAGGGTTAAGAAAGATTGGAGGGGATTCACTAGCCAAAATTCATTGATTTGCAGAAGAAGAAAAGGAAGGACCCTGCTCAACCACCTGAGCATGTGCGTGTGGGTCCCTCTGATTTCTGTACCCATGGGCTTGATTGCCAGGATTTAGGATATTTCATGGGTTGGGTACGGGTTGGGATGGTAGAGATCTAGGTTGACGAGAGTTATCTACGAGCCCGATTTTCAAGTTGTCCAGCAAGGTTTTCATTTGTTGCATGAGCTGGAGCATGGATCCTTGCATCCTACCATTTGTCAGTTCAAATCAGCCTGCCCTACGGTTGACGAGCATTCCAAGCTGGCTGATTGACCTAATTCGGGGGCAACTGAGTATAAACATGACCCTGACCCATTGGTCATTGCAGAGCATAGTTGCTGGGTCAAAATTGGGTCTGCTGCCCTGGGTTTTTCTAGGAGAAGTTAGGGTGGTTTCTCCAACCCGGATTATAAGCATTAGAGTAGGGGTTGGATCTAATATTCTCCTATACAGCATAAACATCCTCATAGGGTGAGGATGGAGAGAAGGAATGGGAAGGATCAGAGAAACTGGGATTAAAGGCCCCAGTTTGGAACCCGTGGGGTTCCAAATAATGCTAGCCCGTAGGTTGAGCCGCATCAAGTTGATTCACGAACTCCCGTCCAGAAAGAGCTCACGACGAATGGAATCCCGAATTTTGGGATTGAGTAGATCGAGAGTTGTTCATTGAATTTCCAGCCATCAACTCCTCCATTCTCTTAGCAACCAAGTCCACCTTATCAAGTTTATTACAAATCAATTCCATATCGAATGAATGAGAGTCGTGGACTTCATTAACATTCGATCTGGGCTGCTGGGACCAGTTAAAAGTATCCATGGAGGCATGATTGATCAAATTCTCACTTATTTCCTCAAACAAATCGTGCGTTGTCTGCATCTTTGTTGTGGAAATTGCCTTCACAAGAAGCGTCCACATGATTTCTGAGTTGCTCAGTCAACCCGTGGTAGAAGATCTGCATGAGTTGCCATTTCAGCACCTTGTGGTGTGGACACCTCCACAATAGGTCCTAGAATCACTCCCAGGCCACATGAAACTGTTCCCCCGGCCATTGGGTAAAGGTAGTGATTACTTGTCTCAAAGCATTGGTACGTCCGACAAGGAAGAATTTCTTCAGAAAGGTTGACTTCAACTCATTCCAAGTTGCAATTAGTCTTCCTATAGTCCTGAACCAATGAGCGGCTTTATCCCTAAGAGAGTGGGGGAAGAGCCTCATATTCATTTGCTCCTCATTCACGTTTCGCATCTTGGTGGTCTGGACCAAAGCAGTCAAGTCCTCCAAGTGCTGAAACAGGTCTTCAAAGCCAAGCCCATGGAAATGTTTGATCAGGCTTAACACCTGGGGTTTGATTTCTACGGCTCTGGTAGGAATCTGGATACCGGGACATTCCTCGTAATTTGAAGGATCATAAAAATCCTTCAAGGACTGAGCGCTCTGCATTCTTTGGAACTATTCTTGCATTCTCTACAATTGTTCCAGCTACCTTCGAAATTCCTCCTATGGACCCCGATGCAAAGGAGGCTATTGATCGGCCATGGGATCGATTTGGCCAAAATCCAATCTACACCTCCTAGAATACTCTAGTGGTCCTTCCAATCAGGGATTCCATGACCTTCTTCCTGTCATAAACTAGGAAAAGGTCGGAAGGACTAGGGATAAGAACCCTACAACACAACAAAACAAGCCTGTCCTTAAGTGGGGTAGCTTAAGGATCTACAGACTCCCAAAACCCGCCTTAAGATTATAAACGATTAACTCTACTTGTGTCTGCTCAATCCAACTAGTTAGAAGGAGGGACTGGGGAGAAGGTTCTTCCTTCGGCTTGCGCCTCTGATTCCTAATGTACCCCCCAGCCGCGGTCATTTGACGCTACTCCCCTAGCTAGACATCAAATTGATCAGTACAGGTAGGTTAATCATAAATAATCTCAGCCTAGGCCCCGAAGAGCAAATCAGTCCTTAAGGCCAACGTCTACTCAATTTTATTGAGGCCTAGGATTGTAGTGCTTATGGAATGTGATGGGCCCTTAAAATGGGTTGTGCCCTTAATGATTGATTGAGTATGTGTATGTGTGGGTACAACCAGGGTTTTCAAGTAAGATTATTTGTGATGAGTAGATTTTAATGTTCAAATCTTGCTTAAGTAGCTTTTAGGGTTTAGAATTAGGTTGATTTCAATCAAGTTTGAGGTAAACCAGGTTTTCAAGCACGGGTGAAGATTGCTTTCCTTTAAAATCAAAAATAAAGTGGAGTGCTTGGTATGAACCTAGATTGAAAACCCTAAGAGGAAGATACTTAATGAGTTGATTTTAGGTTGAGTGGTGCGGCCCAAACAACTCAAACAATTGGCCACAATTGCACCACTGGGTTAGGCACACAGAAATGATTAACCTAGAATGATTTCCACTCTTTTATGTGCTGATTTGTGTGTACCGGTTCCACAGATCAGAATCTGGTTGAGTAGAAGAAAATCAAGTAGGTTAAGTGCCTTGAATGTTGGTGTATGTTGTGTGTATGTTGAATTACTCCACAAAATTATCTTTTTGTTGTTTTTTTTTAATATGCGAGGGTGAAATGTGAGTGTGAGTGGAAATACAAACAACCAAACTAATCCTAGGATTTATGCAAACACCTAGGTTAATTGGAATTTGAATTTAATGTGATGAAATGAAATCTATGGATGGGGGAAGAATGGGGAGCACTTATAGTCGTCTTCAACTGCACTTTACTCCGATCTACCACTTGACTTTTTCCTGATAGAGGTCTCTGCAAAATAATAGACACGGGAGAAAACAAGTTAGAAGACGGTAAAGTACGTGAAATGCAAAAAGAAGATCGGAAAATCGTTGTCTCCCCGACAACGACGCCAAAATGTTGAACGTCAAAGGACTACGCTATCAGAGTTGGTTTTGAAAACCTGTCGTTGTAGTTTGAATAGCAAAGAACTCGGGTTCAACAAATAAAATTTATACCGTAATAGAAATCCCAAGTCGAACTCAGGGAGGCTACGTCGATCAAGATTCACAATTATATTCTTTTTATGTTTTTGTTTAAAAAGCGGAGTAATCACAATGAAATGAAATAACTATAGACAATAAGAGAGAGAGAGAAAACATCCACTTGAAGTTGCAAAATATTTGTACAACTAAGAAAGTGAGAAATTTCACTAGAAAGCAGGAAAACTATTACAACTAGAAAGCAAGAAAATTCTACTCTAGAAAGAAGGAAAAAGGAATGAGAGAGAGAAGTTATCCTCCTCGACGATCGCTTGGAGGACTAGCCGGACGAGACAACGCCTGGAAGACGAGGATCGGAGCGGGAAGGAGGTCGAAGCAGGAGGAACGGGAACAAGGCAGTACATTGTCGTCGTCACAGGATCCACTTCCGGAATGGGGGTGAAAAATTGATTTTATCTCTTGAGAAGAATCTCGGGTGTGGGACAAGCTTCTCTTGAGCTTTGGAGGGAGAGAAGAGAAGGAAGGGGTGAGAAATTCGTGTGGAGGGGGTCTCCTTTTATGGTTGAATGGAGTGGGGGCATTTTAGACATTTTAATTTGAAAAAATTAATATGGGAACTTTAGTGACGAACTTAAATGTCACTAAAGGTCTGTTGTGGTCGACATGTGCGCACGCTGCCTGCGCCCGCTCCTCTTCTCCACTCAAAACACCTACGCACATACGTGCAATATTAGCCGTCCGATTAAGAGATCGGACGGCTTAAACCATCCTCGCTCGCGCCATGCACCCGCGTACAATAACGCATCAGCGCCGCGCGTCTGATCGTGTGTAGGCGCTATCTGCTTGCTCAACGCCGCACGATCTTCATCGCACAGCTCGGCTCACTCGCCAGCTCTTCAATTTGAGGTGCAGCGGCTCGAACGCGCGACCTCCTCTTCTCGCGAAGGCACATGACCAACACGCTGCGGGCAGCTTTCTGTCGTAAAGAGGATTTTAGCGTGTGGATTCGTGGCCGTTGGATGAGCATCCAACGGTCCAGATCCACTACGCTCTTTCACTTGATGAAGATGAAGCGGCCAATCAGATTCAATCCTGGCCATTGGATCAAGATCCAATGGCTAGGATCGTGCAATGGAAATCCCTTGGAGATGCAGCAATGGTTCCTCGGGGTCGATTGGGCGGTTGGGATGGTGCCACGTGATGCCATCCTGGCCGTCCATCTTCTGAGTGATGTAGATGGTGCCACAGGTGTCAGATTGGACTGATTTTCGCACCGTTAGGCTACGATCATCGATCTGAATCCATCCATGCAGTCAGATTTGTCGTCTGAGGTGCAAATTAACACCATCTTGGCCCTTGATCTTTAGGGTTCCTCAGTCTCTATCTGGTGCTACGGATGTCCGATTAGGGCGATCTTGGAGTCGTTCAACTCCAATCGTCACCCTGATCAGATCCGTACAGTTGGATCTTCGATTCGAGGCCTCGATAAAAGGTCACCCTATCCCTGACCATAAAACAGAGACAATTACTATACAATTTATACAACTTGATCTAAATGCATGATTATGCATGTTATGCACTATTTACAATGTATGATGCTAATGTGACACTAAGAACATGCATTAATAGATATTTTAGGTTAATATGCACATCAATCATGATCTTCAAGAGGTCGTGAAGAAGGAGACCATAAGTGGTTAGATGCAGGGATCATCTACCTAATCTTCGACAGTCGGTGGGTGAGTCCAATCAAGGTTGTGACTAAGAAGGCAGGACTCACCGTGATCACGACTGAAACCGGAGAGACCATACCGGCCCATATAACAAACTTGTGGAGGGTCTGCATTGATTACAGAAGACTAAATGCCTCCACGAAGAAGGATCATTTCCCACTACTGTTCATTGATCAGATCTTTGAGAAACTAGCGGGAAATTGTTTCTTTTGCTTTTTGGACGGGTACTCCGATTATAATCAAGTGGCAATCCATCTTGAGAACCAAGAGAAGACCACCTTCACCTGCCCCTATGAGACATATGCATTCCATAGGATGCCTTTTGGTCTCTACAATGCACTCGCTATTGTTGAAGCGGAAAATCGTCTCAAATGGAAGTTGAGTTTTGAAAACCCATTGTTATAGTGATATTTACGAAGAAATCCATCTACAAATAAATTTTATCAAAAATCTAAAAGAATTCCAGGTCGAACACAGGGAGGCTACATTGATTTGAAATCTGCAATTATATTTTTTTTTGTTTAGAAAGCGAGATAATCACAATGGATTCGATATTGACAATGAGAGAGAGAAAGAGAGAGAGAGGAAGCAAACACTTTATAATATGAATAATGTTTTACAACTAGAAAGTGGGAAATATTACAGCTAGAAAGCGAGAAATATTACAACTAGAAAGTAGTAAAGAGAAAGGAGGTGAGAAGTTCTCCTCGACAGCTGCTTGGAGGACGACGAATGAGGCGACGCCTGGAAGATAGATGGCGAAGATGGAAGACGGAGAATGAAGCAGGAAGAACTGGGGGCAAGGCAGGGAGTCGATGTTGCGGGATCCACTTCGGGAATGGGGGAGAGAAAAATATTGATTTTAACTCTAAAGGAGCATCCCGAGTTTGGGACAAGCTTCTTTAGAGCTTTGGAGAGGGAGAGAGGTGAAGGAAAGGATGATTGAAATGTGGGCGGCATAGGCCTTTTTTATAGGTGTAGAGGTTGGGGGCAAAAAGGGCATTTCAAGTTAAAAAATTAAATGAGGGTGTCTTTAGTGACGGATGTAAACGTCACTAAAGACCCCACATCACTGAACATGCACGTGCGACCGCACCTCCTCCTCTCCTCGCGCTTCAACGCCTCATGCATGATCGCATGATCTCAGTCGTCCGATCGCGAGATCAGAAGGCCGAGAGACGCGTACCATCACTTCTTCTTCAGCACCTTCACCCGCCCGCATGTGATGGCGCGTTGGATCGCGCGTCATCGCGCACGTACGCGATCCTCGCCCATCCCTTACGCCACGTTGCTGGCCTCCCACCCACACGTTTGCCATCCGACGATCGAATTGAGCCGCTCCACGCTTGTGCCTTGATTTGAGGTAAGGCGGGGCTCGAACCCGTGCCTCCCTCTTCACGTGAAGCCACGCGACCGCTGAGCTACGCGGTTGCTTGAGGTGCATTTTTGAATTTAGGCACGAGCTCTCTCAGCCGTTGGATCTTGATCCAATGATTGAATTCATCTGCACGATTGAGGAGAGAGAGGGTAGCAGCGGGTCCTTAGGCTGGTTCGGCAGCTGGGATGGCACCAAGTGGTGCCATCTTGGTCGTCCATCTTCTATATCTTATAGATGGTGCCACGGATGTCAGATTGGACCGATTTTCTTGCCGTTGGGCTGCGATCGTCGATCTAAACCTATCCTTGTGGTCAGTTTTGTCATCTGAAGTGCAGATTTACACCAAATTGTCCCTTGATCTCTAATCTTCCTTGGATTATATCTATGCTATGGAAGTCCGATACGGGCGATCTTGGAGTCGTTGAACTCCAATCGTTGCCCTGATCAGATCCGTACGGTTGAATTTTCAATCCGAGAACCCGATTAATGTTGCCCTGTCCTTGGCCACCAAGAAGAAGAAATTATTATACAATTTGTCCAATTTGACCTAAAGGCATGATGATACATGTTATGCAATATTTACAGTGCGTGATGCTTATATGATACTAAGAACATGCATTAATAGACATTTTTTACTATTCAGATGTATGCACATCACACCCCCATGCCTATCTTTTGCTAGTCCCTAACAAAAACTATATGCTATTTATAAAAGAATTAGGTCAGATTTCTTGGGTAAAATTTATTCTTCAATACTAGGAGATTTTTACTAAGGACCTGAACTACAGAGACACAACATCACCTGTGTGTCTGCCAAAATGTAGACCACCTTAACCCTCACCTTATTCAAAGAGGGATCTTTTTCTTCTTTTCTTCTTTTCTTTTTTTTTTTTTTGGATTTTTGAGTTTAAGGTTTTGTAGAAGCTTTCTACGGCTACTCAACTCACCCAAGACTCAAAGAGAACCCTAAGTTCTAAGCATCTTTATGTGTGAAATGTGATAGACTCATTGATCAGCGATTAGAATGGACTTCGAGTTTCTATGTCCCTAGGTGACCTTGAAACTAAATTCTGCCTAAAGGTGCATCTATTCGACCGGTAGCTTTCTCCCTACTTTTATTTTTATGGGTCAACATAAGGGAAAATCCAGTGTATATCTCCCTGGCTTATTCTACTTCTCTGCTTCTTCCTAATGTTTTGGAATTATACGTGCATTTCTTGAGCTGGGTTCTAGACAACCTACCAATGTGCTGTTACCCACAATAACTTGCTAACCATACTCGTGCGGTGAAGTGTGGCTTATTTCTTTTTTTCTCTTTTCTTTTCTCCTTTTCTTTTTTTTTGGATATTTTTCTTTTTTTTTCCAAGTAGGTGGCTTCCCTAATCTAAGACTTACCTAAAGGAAGCAGGAAAAGAATGGTCGTGTGACTGGGTCTAAACAACCTACCAATGGGCAGTTACCCATGATAACTTGCCAGCCATACCACCTTAGAACGTTCATTAGCTACCCAACTTCTGCTAAAATTGTCAAAAAGCAAGTCATTGAAAATAGTGTGTAGATGCTTAGACTTACAATCCCCTCAAATCAGAGGGTGGGTTGATAAGTTTTGTACTTATCACCCCAACTTATTTAACCAAATTGAATTACATTCAGAATGGCGAGGACTCGATAAACAAATCCACATTTTAGTGGACACGCAGGCTAATTAAGCCTGAAGACCTAAAGGGTCTAAGTGTTCAGATCCTACTGTATTAGTCCCTAATGTTAAAAAATCCTAATGCCCATTTATTCTTTCCTAATTCAATTTTTTTTTTAATTAAGAGAAAAATAAGTAGAATTTACAAGAATTCCACAGAGCTGACAAGATGATTCAGAAATGAATCCACCCTCCCATGCCTAGCTGATGCAATGTCCTCATTGAAAATAAAATGCATGAAAAGCAGGGTAGAATGAAGAAAATATCACCTGTATTCCATGATGCTCGGGTTAGCTCTAAGTCAGACTGTACAAGTGCTAAGTTTAATGCCATCAACTAGGCGAAGTCCAACCAAAGAAATCACATTAAGGTTAAAGCAACCTTATCGAAGACGGGTTCTGGAATAACACGGTCAACATAAGGTTTCAGACGTTGTCCGTTGACCTTAAAAGAATTACCCATCTTTAGTTCAGAGATCTCAACAGCTCCGTTGGGAAATATTTGATCGATGATGAACGGGCCGTCTCACTTTAGCCAAAGCTTGTTGGGAAAGAGCTTAAGTCAAGAATCAAAGAGCCAGACCTTTTAGTTTAGCTCAAAGCTCTTGCGGGAAATCATTTGGTCATTAGCTTCGGTCGAGCCTTATAAATCTTCGAATTCTCGTACGCATCGTTTCTAAGCTCCCCCAACTCAAATAGTTGTAGCTTCCTGGTCTTTCCGACTAAACTTAGATCAAAGTTGCATTTCTTGATCGCCCAGAATGCCCGATGTTCAATCTCTATAGGTAAATGTCACGCCTTTCCATACACCAGATAAAATTATGACATGTCGATAGGTGTTTTGTATGTCATACAATAGGCTCAAAGATCATCCTCTAGCTTTTGAGTTCAATCTTTTCGATTAGGCCTAACCATTTTCTATAGGATGTTTTTGATCTCCCAATTGGAGATCTCAGCCTGTCCGTTCGTCTGAGGGTGGTAAGGTGTGAAGATTCTATGATTTACCCTGTATTTTTCCAATAAACTATGGAATTGGGCATTTGTGAAGTGAGTACCACCATCGCTGATGATAACCCTCGAAATCCCAAACTGCTGAAGAATGTACTGGTGTCCAAATGAAGGGAGAAAGGGTCCCATGAAATCGATGCCCCAAACGTCGAAGATTTCGACAGGAAGGGTTGGGTTTAAAGGCATCATATCTCTCTTGGTTATGCTCCCAAGTGCCTAGCATCGGGAACACGACCTCGAGAATTCCTGGGCATCCTTGAATAAAGACAGCTAGTAGAATCCAAATTGCAATATTTTTGCAGCTGTCTTTTTCCCAGAGAAATGTCCACCATGTAGATGCATGGCAAAACTCAAGTATACTTTGGAATTCATTCTCTGGAACACATCGGCGAAAAATCTGATTAAAGCCAATGAGGTATAGTTTAGGGTCCTCCCAAAAGTAATATTTGGCCTCATATTTGAGTCTATCTCGTAGTTGCTTGGTCCAATCCTGAGGGATTTGATCAACAGCCAAATAGTTTACTATGTCTGCAAACCACGAGGTTTGGACACCTGACACTGCAAGAATAGTCTCGTCTAGAAAAGTATCAGTAATCAAAATATCCGAAAAATGAGAATCACTTAGAAGTCTCAAAAGATGATCCGCCACCACATTCTGTGCCTCGAATTTATCTTTGATTTCAAGATCGAATTCTTGAAGTAGAAGAATCCAACGAATGAGCCAGGATTTGGTATCCTTTTTGGCCAAAAGATGTCTCAAGGTCGAATGGTCGGTGTAAATTATGATGTGAGACCCTAAGAGATAAGCCCTGAATTTCTCCAAAGCAAATACTACAGCTAGCAACTCCTTAGTAACGGTATAATTCCTCTGGGCCTCGTCCAAAGTTTTGCTAGTATAATAGATGATAGAGGGCTTTCTATCGATCTTTTGAACCAAAACTACCTCGACTGCATAATCAGAAGCATCGATCATTATCTCAAATGGGGCTATCCAGATTGGTGATTACAACACCAGAGCACAAGTGACTGCTGTTTTAAGAAAATCAAATGCCTTGTGGCATGATTCGTCGAATTCAAATGGCTTATCTTTGGCAAGAAGGTTGCTCAAAGCGCAAGCAACCTTGGAGAAATCCTTGATGAAACTCTGATTGAATCCCACATGACCAAGAAATGATCGAATTTGTTTGACAAATGTGCGAGGAGGAAGTTTGGAAATAGCATCAACCTTATCTTTGTCAACTTCAATTCCCCATTCAGAGATTACATGACCCAAGACGATACCTTCTTGTGTCATGAACTGGCTATTTTCCCAGCTAAGGACCAATCTTGTTTTGATGCATCTTTTAAGGATCAATTCGAGATTAGCTAAGTAAGAATCAAACAATTCTCCGAAAATATAGAAATCATCCATGAAGACTTCCATAAACTCTCCCACTATGTCAGAGAATATGGCTAACATATACCTTTGAAAAGTCGCAGGTGCATTGCATAAGTCGAATGGCATTTTACTGAAAGCAAAGGTTCCATAGGGATAGGTGAAAATCATTTTTTCCTGATCTTGGGGATGGATAGGGACTTGATTGTATCCTGAGTAACCATCTAGGAAACAAAAGTACTTTTGCCTGGCTAATCTTTCAAGGATCTGATCGATGAAGGCAGAGGGAAATAATCCTTTTTGGTGGTTGTGTTCAGCTTCCTGTAATCGATACAAACTCTCCGGGAGGAAGCCAAATGACTTGTGACAAATTCTCCTTTCTCGTTGGTCACAACAGTAATCCTGGCTATCTTGGGAACAATTTGCACAGGACTTACCCAAGGACTATCTGAGATGGGATAAATGATTCCTGCGTGGAGCCACTTACTTATTTCTTTCTTGACCACTTCTCGCATATTAGGGTTTAGTTTCCTCTGCATCTGGCAAGAAGGGAGGGATCCATCTTCCATGAAAATTCTATGATTGTAATAAGATGGCTCAATCTCACTAAGGTCATGGATGGTCCAACCAATTGCCTCCTTGTGTTCCTTTAGGGACTTGATCAATTTAATCTCCTGCTCCTTAGTCAATCTAGCACTGATAATCATAGGGAGGTCTTTTTAGGTCCTAAAAATTGATATTTCAAACTCTCAAGCAATGGTTTCAATTCTAGCTGGGGCAGGTCTAAGATGGAAGGTAAGGATGATGCTGATGAAGATTCACCAAGAGGAAGAGGTTGAAAGTGAACAAAATCAATAACCTCTTCAGAATGTGGTGGGTTTGCCACAGAGGGTTGCCGGTTGGATTCATCAAGATAGGAGGAACTTTCAATTGTAGAAACAGCCATACATGTCTCAATATTTAAGTTATCTTCCTCGAGTTCCTCAATATATCCACAATCCTCAAATTTGTTAATTGCCTTAAAAATATCCAGTTTCAATTTCTGATCCCTAAAGGCGATTTCCATGCTACCACTCTTACAGTTGATATTGGCCTTACGGTAGCCAGGAACAGACGCCCCAGAATGATGGGCGTGTTCCTCAAATTCTCAGGTATATCCATGTCATGGACAAGGAAAGCTATAGGAAAATAGAAGTCCTTAACCTTGACAATAACATCCTTAGTAATGCCTCTCGAATTTGTGACCGAACGGTCCACTAACTGTAGCGTTACTGAGGTTGGCCGAAGTTCACCTAATCCGAACTTCTCATAAAGAGAAGTCGGAATTAGGTTAATGGATGCACCTAGATCCAGGAGTGTCCTATCAAAGGTTTAATCTCCAGTAACACATGAAATCAAAGGGGCACCTAGATCTCTCTTTTTCGGAGGAAGGTGATGCAGGATAACAGAACTAGCCTGCTCAGAGAGTATCACCTTCCTCGGAACAGATGCCCTCGTCTTATGCTTCTGGGTGCATAAATCCTTTAAGAATTTAGCATAAGCCGATATGTGTTTGATAGCATCAAGGAGGGGGATATTGATTTCAACATTCTTGAATATATTCAAGACCTCCTCGTTACTATCAACAGGCTTCTTCTTCCTAAGTTTAATCAAGGCCTCAGGAAAAGGAACATGAGTCAGATCTTCGGAATCAGGTTCCTGAGCCTTGATTTCTTTTTCAGAATTCTCCTTTCTTTCCTCAAGCTCACTAGGATTTCCTTGACTAGAGTAGGGTAGGCATGGATCCTAGGTTTGTCTTCCACTCCTCAAAGTAACGGAGTTGGCAGATGTGTAAGGGTTTGGGTCTTGGGGAGGGTTAGGAAAGATCGGAGGGGCTTGACTAGCCAAAACCCCAAATTTGATGAAGAAGCAGAAGAGAAAGGACCCTGCTCAACCACCCAAGCATGTGCGTGTGGCTCCCTCTGATTCCCATACCCTTGGGCTTGATTGCCCAAATTTTGTATGTTGCACGGATTGGGTACAGGTTGAGATGGCAAAGATCCAGGCTGACAGGTGTTAGCAATGAGCCCGATTTGCAAGTTGTCCAGTGAGGTTTTCATTTGTTGCATGAGCTGGAGCATAGATCCTTGCATCTCTACCATCTGACGGTTCAAATCAATCTACCCTACAGGTTGACGAGCATTCCAAACTGGCTGGTTGATCTGATTCGGGGGCAGCTGATTATAAACATGACCCTGACCCATTGGTCCTTGTGGAGTATAGTTGCTGGGTCAGAATTGGGTATGCTGCCCCAAATTTTTCCAGGAAAAGTTAGGGTGGTTCCTCCAACCTGGATTATAAGCATTGGAATATGGGTTGGACCTAATGTTCTCCTGTACAGCATAGACATCTTCATAGGGCGAGGATGGAGAGAAAGAAAGAGAGGGATCAGAGAAACTGGGATCAAAGGCCCCAGTTTGGAACCCATGGGGTTCCTAGCAATGCTGGCTCATAGGCTGAGCCGCATCCAGTTGATTCACGAACTCCCATCCAAAAGAAGCTCACGAAGAATGGAATCCCGAATTCTGGGATTGAGTGGATCGAGAATTGTTTACAGAGTTTTCTGCCATCCACTCCATCCTTTTGGTAACCATTCCACCTTATCTAGTTTATTACAAATCAACTTCATATCGAATGAATGAGAGTCATGGACCTCATTAACATTTGATCTGGGTTGTTGGAGCCTATTAAATGTATCCATGGGGGCATGATTGATTAAATTTTCACTCATTTCCTCAAACAAATCATGCGCACTGTCTGCATCTTTGTTGAGGAAATTGCCTCCGCAAGAAGCGTCCACGTGATTTCTGAGTTGCTTAGTCAACCCATGGTAAAAGATCTGCACGAGTTGCCATTTCAACACCTCGTGGTGTGGACACTTCCACAATAAGTCCTGGAATCACTCCTAAGCAACATGAAACTGCTCCCCCAGCCGCTAGGCGAAAGTAGTAATCGCTTGCCTTAATGCATTGGTACGCCGAACTTGGTACGTCCAAGTTACTATTGGCCTTCCTATGGTCCTGTACCAATGAGCAGCCTTATCCCTAAGAGAGTAGGGAAAGAGCCTCATGATCATTTTCTCTTCATTAAAGTTTCGTGCTTTGGTGGTCTGGACCAAAGTGGTCAAGTCCTCCAAATGCTGAAACGAGTCTTCAGAGCCAAGCCCATGAAAATGTTTGATCAAGCTTAACACCTGGGGCTTGATTTCAATGTCTCTGATTGAAATCTGGATGCTAGGACGTTCCCGGTAATTTGAAGGATCATAAAAAACCTTCAAGGGCTAAGCGCCCTGCATTCTCTGCATTTGTTCCAGTTGCCCTTGAAACATCTCTTGTTGATTCTGAGGCAAAGGAGGTTGTTGATCGGCCTTGGGATCAATTTGGACAAAATTCAATCTACGCCTCCTAGAATGATCTAATGATCCTTCCAATCGGGGATTCAATGACCTCATTCCAAGCATAAACTAGGAAGAGGTTGGAAGGGCTGAGGATAAGAACCCTACAGTATAACAAAACAAGCCTGTCCTTAAGTTGGATAGCCTAATGATCTACAGACTTTCAGAATCTGTCTTAAGATTATAGATGATTTACTCTACCTGTATCTAGTCAATCCAACTAGTTAGAAGGAGGAGCTAGGGAGAAAATTCTTCCTTTGGCTTGAGCCTCCGGTTCCTAGTGTGCCCCCCAGCCGCGATCATTTGATTCTACTCCCCTAGCTAGACATCAAATTGACTAGTACAAGTAGGTTAATCGTGAACAATCTCAATCTAGGCCCCGAAGAGCAAATCAGTCCTTAAGGCCAATATCTAATCAATTTTAACTTAGGCTTAGATTGTAGTGCTTATGGAATGTGGTGGGCTCTTAAAATAGGTTGTTCCCTTAATGATTGATTGAATATGTGTGAGTGCATACACAACCAGGGTTTTCAAGCAAGATTATTTGGATGAGTGGATTTTAAGGTTCAAATCTTGCTTCAGTAGCTTTTAGGGTTCAGAATTAGGTAAATTCAATCAAGTTCAAGAGGCAAACCAAATTTTCAGAACACGGGTGAAGATATTTTGCTTTTGAAATCAAAAGTAAAGTGAAGTGTCTGGTATTGACCTAAATTGTAAACCCTAAGGGGAAGCTACTTGATGTGTTGATTTTAAATAAAGTGGTGCAGTTCAAACAACTCAAACAATTGACCTTAATGCACCACTGAGTTAGGCACACAAGTGATTACTTAATCTGATTTCTACTCAATTATGTGTTTAGGTGTGTGTACCGGTTCCACAGGTTGGAATCTTGGTTGAGTAGATAAAAATCAAGTTAGGTTATGTGCCTAGAATGTGGGTATATGTAGTGTGTATGTTAATTTATCCCACAAGAAGTATCTTTTTGTTTGTTTATTTTTTTACGAGGGTAAGATGAGTCGGGGTGGAAATCAAAGCATCCGAACTAATCCTAAGATTTATGCGAACACCTAGATTAATTAGGATTTGAATTAGGGTTGTGGAATGAAATCTATAGAGGAGGGAAGAATGAGGAGCACTTATAGTTGTCTTCAACAACACTTTACTCCTTTCTACCGCTTGAAGATCCCTGTTGAGGTACCTGCAAAACAATAGGAGAGAAATAAAAGCAAGTTAGAAAATAATTAAGTGTGTGAAATGCAGAAAGAAAATCGAGATTTGTTGCCTCCTCCACCTCCCCTGCCAACTTTCGGGGGCACACTCTGGATGTGGAGATTCCCCGAAGTGAGGACATTAAGGTGGCAAAACTGGTTTTGCGAGGGGCCTTGATTGGGGAAGTATGATAGCACTCTATCTCTGGAGAGAGCTCGGCAACTGGTAAATTCTCTTTCCCTCTTGACTAATGCCTGGAAAATTGTGGTTCTCTCCCCTTCGAGGTTTGTGCTCTTTGATTTGGGGGTGGCGGACGTCGAACACCTGTGTTTTCGATCCAGTAATCTATGTGGATTGACAATGTTGTGGCATCTGGTATCCCCTTTTGATGGATCCTTGTCTGAGCGACCACCTCAAAGAGCTGCCCCTAGATCAGGTTTTCTTGAGATCAAAGGTCAGCCTCTGCACTTGAAGTCTAAGGCGGTGGTGGAAGATATGGTTGCTAGATTTGCTTCTGTGGTAAAGGATGCTAAAATTGGTCTGACTGAAGGAGATGCTAGTGTTCTGAAGGTGAGGGTGGATGTCTTCAGGGCTAGATCTGTTCCAAATAAACTAATTCTCTGGTGTGGGGGTAGCTCATGGATGCTACTCTTGAATTTTCATGTGGTTAACAAGGGTGTGGAGTCAAGCCATCACCTCCCCTCTTATGCTAAGGTGCTGCAAGCTAAAGCAGGCTCTTTATTGAGAAATTATGCAAGTCAAGAGATGTTGGCTAAACCCAATAAAATTGTGGAACTAGAAGATGGGGTAGGGGGCTTGAGGGTAGAGGAGGTGATGTCTGAAACTCTGGAGGATGGAGGTGGGGTACCTCTGATCCAAGCTGATTCTGCAGTGGTGGTGAAAGAAGGGGCAGAGGTAACAGTGATGAATGAAGCTGTGGCTGAGGACTTGAAAGGTGTGACTTCCCTCGCCAATGATCTTGTTGTTTCTGATATGCAAAATCCCCCTGTGAATTCCTTAGATATGCAATGTAGTCCTCCTGTGACTGGTGGTCTGCAATTGGAGTCTAAGACTCCCTCCTCTAGTTTTGGGAGACCTCCCTACAAGCTGAGGATGAGAAGACATAATTCTGCACAAAAAGTTGATGAGTGTGCCATTGCAACTGTGATGAAGGTTAGCAAAGTCTCTGCTGCGAAAAAGGGGACTGATTAGATGGCCAAATGAGGATTCTTACTTGGAATGTGCGTGGCTGCGCGATAGAAGTCAAAGGGCTTCTTTGCTTAGATATTTGCGAGAGTGGGAGATTGATTGTGCCATCCTCCAAGAGACACATATTGATAGTGAGTCTGACAGGGCTTGGGTAGAGATGAAAGCAGGTCTTACTAATGACATTGTGATGATCAACTCAAGTGGAAGATCTGGGCGTATTGCCATCTGGTGAAAGAGGCATGTGCTGCGTTTGGAGGAGGCATCTTTGGCTAGATACCTACTGACTTGTAGGTTCAAAAGAGACCAGGGGGGTAGTGACTTCTTTGTGACAGGTGTGTATGGTCCCAGTGATCCTAGCAAAAGACATGAGCTTTGGGAGGATTGGAATTTGGCTACAGATTTTGTGAATGGGGCGGTCTAGCTTGTTGGAGGGGATTTCAATTATGTGTTGGTGGGAAGTGATAAACCCAGTGGTGTGGTGGATAGCTCTGCCACTAGCTTCCAGCTGATGGTCCGAGCTTTAGGTTTGAGTGAATTTCCCTCCTTGGGTTCTGAATTCACCTGGAGGAATGGTAATGGTCTCATGTCCAAGATTGATACGTTCTTTGGCAATGCTGGGCTGCTGGACCTTTTCCAATTGTCTTTTGTCTGTGGCCTTGAACATCCCTTCTCTGATCACACTCCCCTGGTCTGGGACAATGGGGAACAAGTGTTGGCTGGATCCTATTTCAAATTCAGGAAGTCATGGCTGAGGGAACCGGGATTCAGAGAAATGCTTGCAGGTTGGTGGAAGGCTCAGCAGGTTTAGGGCACGGCTACCTTCAAGTTGGCTTCCAAAATTTTGGCTTTGAAAGTGATGTTAAAGGAATATGGTGATGTTGTTTCTGTCTTAAGGCATCAGAGACACAGAGATGCCTTGATGAAGATTTAGGAATTGGATTCCAAGGAAGCTAATGATCAGCTGTCTAAGCAAAACATCCTTGAAAGAAAGAAACGGCAAGGGGTGGTGGCTGAAGAAGACCTGAAGCTGGAGATGGATTGGAGGGAACGGTCAAGACAGTTGTGGTTAAGTGAGGGGGATGCAAACAATAAGTTCTTCCACTTGGCTGCTAGCTCTCGGAGAAGAATCAATCTGATTTCATCTATTGTTAAAGATGGGTAGAGAATTACCTCCATCTCTGATATCAGAGCTGAGGATGTCAGGTATTTCAAGGAGTCTTCAAGAGCTACTGGTAGGGGCTGTTGGAGGATGGCAGCAAGTGACATTCCCAGAATCATAGAGAATCAGGGGTCTACCTTGACTGCTACTATTTCTGAAGCTGAAGTCTTGAAGGCCATCAAGGATCTCAACTGTGAAGGTTCACCTGGTCCTGATGGGATTCTTCATCTACAAAGAGTTGTGGGATATTATGGGCACTGAGGTGATGGAGGTGATCAAAGAATTTGAGATTGGCAACTTTGGCTTTGAAAGAATCAATAGATCCTTTCTTTTTCTTTTTCCAAAGACTCCAGGAGTTGAATCTTTTCAGGAGTTTTGACCAATTGCCCTCTCTAACTCTTTATTTGGTGATTAGCAAGGTCTTAGCCAATAGATTGAGGCCTGTTTTACAAGAGCTAATCCACCCTGCTCAATCAGCCTTCCTTCCTGACAGATCTCTACAAGAGTCTTTTATCATGGCCCAGCAGATGGTTTGTGGTTGGCACAAGAGGAAGTGTAAAGCTTTTTTATGAAAGGTTGATTTCCGCAAAGCTTATGACTCTATCAGTTGGCCCTATCTTTAGGAAGTGCTTAAAAGAAGAGGTTTTCCCCCTGTTTGGATTCAATGGGTGAAAAGGTGTATCACAACTGCCTCTTTCACTCCTTTGATAATGGGAAACCTTGTGGTGCTTGGATTTAGCCCCAATGTGGAATCAGACAAGGATGTCCTCTGGCACCCTTGGTTTTTAACCTGGCAGTTGACAACTTGGCCTGGTATTCTTGTAAACTTGCTAAAGCAGGTCTTATTAGAGGGTATTCCTTATCTTGCAAAAGTACATTGTCTCCTATACTTCAGTATGCGGATGATATGATTTTTTTTGTGGAAGGATCTATGGATGAAGCAATAGCTTTGTGTCATATGGTCAACATCTTTGGAGAACTCTCAGGCCTTAGGCTGAACAGAGAAAAGTCTAGTTTGGTTTGTTTTGGCCTACCTGAGGCTGAGCAAGGTGATATTGTTGCTGTTTTGGGGACCACCCGCATCAGCCTTCCAATTAAATATTTAGGGCTGCCATTGAGATGTTCTAGAATGAAGAAAAATGATTGGATTTGTCTCTTTGATAAAATCTCTGTGAAATTGGATGGATGGCATAGCAGCTTTCTTTCCAAGGGTGGAAGACTCATTTTGCTCAATTCAGTGATCACCTTTATCCCTATTTTCTACTTTTCCATCTTTAAAGCCCCCAAATCCATATGGTAACAGTTTGATGTATTGAGAAAAAGGTTCTTTTGGAGGGGAGCCAAGCATGAGGGCAAATTTTTGCAGCCACTGAAGTGGGAGCAGATTTGCCAACCAAAGGTCAAGGGAGGACTTGGGATTAAGTCTCTGAAATAATTCAATGATGCTTTATTGCTTAAGTGGGCAATTAAGCTCTTGCAAGGAGAGTTGAAACCTTGGACTGCCTTGATTAGGGACAATTATGGAGCTTCAAACAGTATGCTATCTAGGCTGCAGCCCAGCAGACCCTCACCATTCTGGAATTCTGTGATCAGAGCTTTGGCTGATAACTTGCATCTGTTGCAGCCGGCTCTTGGGGATGGCAAGTCCTTCAGCTTCTGGAAGGAAGGTTGGTCCTTGCTGGGTGTCCTAAAGGAGGTCTATCCAAGGGCCTTTGCTGTAGCATCTGATAAGGAGGGAACTGTCAGCAGATTCTAGTCTAGTAGTAGCTGCAGCTGGATTTGAATGAAGAGGACTCCACCAGAAGGGACACCCGGCTGTGGGATGAAAGGAGGAATCTGCTATCAGATCTTGAAAGCTTTAGGCCAAGGCTTGGAGTGGAGGATAAATGCATCTGGGAGGGGCTCTACACTGTGAAGTGTGGTTATAATAGAATCATGGAAAATGGAAGTGGGTGGAGCTGCGATTTTATTGACAAGAAAATTTGGCTTCTGAAAATCCCCCTTAAGGTACAAATATTTCTTTGGCTATGTAGGAGAGATGGTTTGATTACAGGTGATCTGCGACACAAAAGGATGGGAGCTGCTCGATATGAATGTTACTTATGTGGGATGCACACTGACAATGTGAACCACATCTTCTCATCCTGCCTAGTCATTGATGCTATTTGGAGGAGGACTTGCCAGGAGCCACTACCAACATGGGATTCCATCTGGCATGGATTTGGTGTGAGTAAGAAGCCACATGTGAATATGGCTGTCACTCTCTGGTGTGTGTGGAAGGCGAGAAATGTGAGGCTTTTTCAGGAGAGACTAGAGTGTTGTGAAAATATTGTAAGAGAATGCTGGTCCCTCATACATGCGTGGGGATATGTTTTGTAACTCCTCTTACTTGTTTATATAATATACCTCTCTGGATTGCTATCATAAGATGATAGCTTTCCTTTTTGCTTCAAAAAAAAAACCTACTGTTATAGTGTGATTTGCGAAGAAATCCGTCAACAAATAAATTTTACCGAAACTCGAAAAGAATTCCAGGTCAAACACAGGGAGGTTACGTCCATTTGAAATCTGCAATTATATTTTTTTGTTTAGAAAGAGAGATAATCACAATGAATTCAATATTGACAATGAGAGAGAGAAAGAAAGAGAGAGAGAAAGAGAACAAACACTTTATAATATGGATAATGTTTTACAACAAGAAAGCGGGAAATATTACAACTAGAAAGCAGGAAGTATTACAGCTAGAAAGCAGTAAAATCTACTCTAGAAAGTAGTAAAGAGAAAGGAGGTGAGAAGTTATCCTCCTCGACGGCTGCTTGGAGGACGAGCCGGACAGGGCGACGCCTATAAGACGGAGGGCAAAGACGAAAGACGGAGAATGAAGCAGGAAGAATCAGGGGCGAGGTAGAGCGTCAACGTTGCAGGATCCACTTCTGGAATAGGGGCGAGAAAATTTTGATTTTAACTCTAAAGGAGCATCCCGAGTTTGGGACAAGCTTCTTTAGAGCTTTGGAGAGGGAGAGAGGTGAAGGAAGGGATGATTGAAATGTGGGGGGCATAGGCCTTTTTATAGGTGTAGAGGTTGAAGGCAAAAAGGTCATTTCAAGTTAGAAACATTAAATGAGGGGGTCTTTAGTGACGGATGTAAACGTCACTAAAGACCCCATGTCTCTGAACGTGCACGCTCGGCCGCGCCTCCTCCTCTCCTTGCACTTCAACGCCTCACGCACGATCGTGTGATCTCAGTCGTCCGATCGCAAGATCAGACGACAGAGAGACGCGCATCGTCACTTCTTCAGCGCCTTCGCCAGGCCACGTGTGATGGCGTGTCGGATCGCACGTCATCGCACGCATGCGCGATCCTTGCCCATCCCTCGTGCCACGTCGCTAGCCTCCCACCCACACAATCGCCATCCAATAGTCGAATTTAGCCGCTCCGTGTCTGTGCCTTGATTTATGGCAAGGTGGGGCTCGAACTCGCACCTCCCTCTTCACGTGAAGCCACACAACCGCTGAGCTACGCGGTAGCTTGAGGCGCGTTTGTGAATTTAGGTGCGAGCTCTCTTGGCTGTTGGATCTTGATCCAACGATTGAGATCGTCTGCACGGTTGAGGAAAGAGAGGGTAGAGGTGGGTCCTTGGGCCAGTTGGGCGATTGGGATGGCACCACGCGACGCCATCTTGACCATCTATCTTATATATCTTGTAGATGGTGCCACGGATGTCAGATTGGATTGATTTTCGCGCTATTAGGTTGCAATCATCGATTCGAACCCATCCATGAGGTTGATTTTATCATCTGAAGTGTGGATTTACACCATCTTGGCTCTTGATCTCTGATCTTCCTCGGATTATATCTGATGCTACGAAAGTCCGATAAGGGCGATCTTGGAGTCATTGAACTCCAATCGTTTCTCTGATCAAATCTGTATGGTTGGATCTTCAATTTGAAGCCCCGATTAAATGTCGCACTGTCCCTGGCCACCAAGAAGAAGAAATTACTATACAATTTGTCTAATTTGACCTAAATGCATGATGATGCATGTTATGTAATATTTACAATGCATGATGCTTACATGATACTAAGAACATACATTAATAGACATTTTTGGCTATTCATATGTATGCACATCAGCTACCTTTCAGTGGTGCATGCTTGCCATATTTTCAGATATGGTAGGTGAATACCTTGAAGTCTTCATGGATGACTTCTTGGTATTTGGGGAATCTTTTGATGATTGCCTCCTGCACTTGGTCCAAATCCTCAAGCATTGCATCGACGTGAATTTGGTTCTTTCCTGGGAAAAGAGCCATTTCCTGGTTCCTGAGGGAATTGTCCTGGGTCACCTTATTTCTGAGAACGGCATCCAGGTTGATCGAGCCAAGGCTAATCTAATTTCTAAACTACCCATGCCTAGCTCGGTTAAGGACATTCACTCATTTCTGGGGCACGTCGATTTTTACCGCTGTTTCATTCCTAATTTCTCAAAAATCGCATGCCCCTGACTAATCTTCTCTCAAAGGATGTCCCTTCGGGATCTCCGATGAGTGCACTCACGCATTTGAGAGCCTACGTGATCGAGTTACTCAAGCACCAATCCTACAATCCCCTGACTGGTCTCTACCCTTTGAGATCATGTGCGATGCGTCTGACTATGCAGTGGGGGCGGTGCTTGGGCAAAAAGTTGACGGGAAACCTGTGGTCAACTACTTCGCCAGCAAGACGCTAGACGAGGCTCAACATAACTACACGATTACTAAGAAAGAGCTGTTGGCGATAGTATTTGGCCTGGAGAAATGTAGATCTTATCTTCTGGGTTCCCGTGTCATCATTTACTCAGATCACGCTACTGTGAGGCACTTACTCACGAAGAAGGATGTGAAACCTCGATTAATCCGTTGGATCTTGCTGTTGCAAGAATTTGATCTCGAGATTGACAATAAGGCAAGAAAATAGAACATGGTAGCCAACCATTTGTTCCATCTTCCTTCTTCAGTCATCGACCCATCTAGTCCAATCACCAAGCATTTTCTAGATGAGCATCTACTAGCCATTCACGGTCTCCCCTGGTTTGCTGATATAGTGAACTACTTGGTTACGGGGAAAGTCCTACCAGATTGGGCGACATCTAGATGGGACAAGCTGATTTCCGAGGCCAAGTACTATATTTGGGAGGAACCCTATCTCTTCCACACTGGAAATGATCAAGTAATCCAGAGATGTGTTGCTGACAACAAGGACAATAATGTGATCTCATTCTGTCACAACCAGGCCTGCGGTGGCCATTTCTCTAGGCATAAAACCGCAGACAAAATTCTCCTGTGTGGGTTCTTCTGGCCCACGATGTTCAAAGACGCACAAACATATTGTAGGGCATGCACTCGTTGTTAGACCCTCGGCAACATGGGCCCACGGGATATAATTCCCTTGAACCGGACAATTATGTGCAAAATCTTTGACTATGGGGAATCGATTTCATGGGACCCTTTCCCTGATCTAACAGCTTCGAATACATCTTGCTCGCTGTTGATTATGTCTCTAAATGGATCGAAGCTATCCCCACAAGAACTAGCGAACATAAAGTTGTTCTCCAATATATCCAGGAGAACATCTTTTCAAGATTTTAGGTTCCTAAAGCCATCATCAGCGATGTGTTTCTCATTTCAACAATGTGCACTTCTAGTCCCTGATGAAAATGTATGAGGTGTCGTATCGTGTCTCGACTCCTTACCACCCCCAGACAAATGGACTGGCAAAATTGTCAAATCGAGAGATCAAGAAGATCCTTCAGGTCACTATTCAGCCTGATAGGAAGAACTGGGCTACTCACCTTCCAGAAGCTTTGTGGGTGATGGAAACACCATCATGAGCCATAACTAGTTCAATTTGGTCTTATAAAGTCAATAAAAGCTCCTACATATCAGTCAAAAGGACTCTGGAGCAGGGAGAGTGGTTTTGAGGAGAAAAGATGAAAACAAGGTTATTTTTACAATTTTACCATCTCATCACAAATACAGAATAACCACGGGATATGCCAGGGGTTTATCAAAGGTCATTTAGTCATTAATGTCTAAATAAGTGGGTTCATGCAGACAGAAACGAGTTTTCACGCATTTCAAGAAAAAATAGACATCTGAAACCCTAAAAATAGACCCACTTAATTAACTAAGATTCTATTCAATATAAAATTCACATAAACCCTATAAAATTCATATAAAAATATTCTTTAGGGTTTAGCATCTTTGAATTGACCATCAGAACCCGTTCTGACCCAAAATAGAGTCACAGACAGATTTTTACCCTAATTTGGATTTTTACATAAATTACCTAGTCAAAGGAAGTCAAAACCAAAGTCCAACATCACCATTGGATTCCTTGGATTCAAATTAGGTTTGTATCAAAATTTTAGCCCAATTTAAGATCATTCCGACCTAGTTTGCATTTTAGTCTAAGTCTGACTCTTATTATCCCAAATAACCCCTCAGCTTTTGAATTTATTACAAAATGCCCCCTATCTTTGTCGTCACTCTTTGCAAATAGGTCCTTCCATCATTTTCGTGAAGGAATCCTACTCTGGCGAGCTTTGTTTCGCAAGAACTTAGCGATTACCTGACGAATCCCTCTTAAAATTGAAAGGGAGATTTATCAAGTAATTGCCTTCAAATCAAACATATTCGTGGGCTCCAATTCTTTCCCAATCTCTCATGCGAATGCATGAGAGATATGGGTATCCTTCTCCGACAAGCCTACCAAGCTTGGAAGCTTAGTCTCCAAGCTTAAACCCCTTCCCATGGCCTATAAAAGGAGCAAGGGCAAGAACCCTAGCTCCTTAGCAAGTCCTGGCTTGAGAAACCCTATTCTCCTCCCTCTCCGGCCTCCTTTAGATTTTTCTCTGGCAACCACCTTCAATCCCCTTCTTTCGACCGTCCAACCATTAAATTGGGTGGCCTATCTTCTTCCCCTTGTCCTCGCGTGCCTCTCCGGTCAAAGAGAGGGTGTTTCCCTATTAATTTCCTCGTCGTCATCTTGCCGCCCTTTTCATCTTCTTCGGCTCCGGTCGACCAACACTAGAGCCATCTGCCCCTTATCTTCCCCTTTTAGGCTCTTTATTACTTCCCTTCTCCATCTATTTTCCTTTTACTCTTCCACAACTCACTCACAACCTACGCATCGCCCACATCACCTCCATCTTCCTCAACGCCGACACATCTCCGGCGACGCCTCCAGCTCACTCCATCGCACGAAACTCGCTGCCACCACCTCCGTTAGCTCCGCCTCGACTTCCACATCAAAAGCCCTCAACCAATTCCTCTCCACGACCACTCAACCAACCTACCGAACTCCACCCCCTTCGCAACTCCGCCCTGATCTCACCACTCCCACAGCACGCCACCGCCACCATCACATTCACCGCACTTGCATGAAGCTCCTGAGCTACTCTAATAGGGTCGAGAGGCTGTTTTATCCTTTTCAGGTGCTTCACCGGAGCTTCGCCACCGCAACATCTTATTTAGCTTTGTTCGTGGTGTTCTAGCTTTGAGTGCTCCAGGTGATACACCCAGGTTGTGCGGAAGGACTCTAGAACTCTTCCCAGGTCTCTAATTAGGGGAGATACCCTCAACTATAGCTGCAATTGAAGGAGGTTCCACCTACGGTCGCCTGCACTGAAGCTCCATGCGATAGTCCCATATCATGAAGCGGCAGACCTCTTGTACCGCTTAAGTTGTTTTTCTCTCCTTAGTTGTTTGCCTCAATAAGCACGGGGTGAGGTCCCCTCGCACGTGCCCACGCACGCCCTCACCCGCGACCACGCCACACGGGTCTAGGCTCTAAACCGTTTAGCTGTATAACTTGGATCCGATTGTCTCGGAGAGAAGAGAAAGAAAGGGAAATGAAGTGGAAAAGAGAGAGAGGGTAAGGGGGTTTGCTCTGCTGCCCACCTCTTGACACTTAGTGATTTCTGAGGGAGGCCTTTTCCTCTGCTAGTGTTGGTGCTGAGCTCTGGGCTGTGACTTCCCTTGAGCTTGAGGAAAGAAAGGAAAGGAAGAAGAAGAGTGCTCTCTTGGCACTGTAGCAGTTGGATGGTTAAGCTGCCTGATTGAGAGCTCTGTCGTTTGATCTGTCTGACAAGGAGTGCACTGTGCACTTATCCTACATGGATTAAAGGTGATTGATACTATTGAGATATTTGATATTATTGTAATTAGGGTAATTGGTGATTCAAATCACCATTTTACCCTAATCTTTTTACACTATCAACATTTGCTCTCATATACATATCGTTTGAGTTTGAAAATTTCATCATATATTGATATCTTGTGATAGAATTGCAATTTTGAGATTTATTGCAACACTTGCTCCCTGCGTTTGACCTCGGATTTCTTCGAGCTATAAATTGTATTTCTTGACGAGCTATTTTCAGCTAAATTACAACGAAGTGATTTTAAAACCTCGATTCAGTGCGTAAACAGTGGGCCTATAGGACCGCCCACAAGACCCAATTAGGCATGTCTCCCTTCAAATTAGTGTACGCAAAGTCATGTCACCTTCCAATAGAGATGGAGCATAAGGCCTATTGGGCAATACGGAAGTGCAATCTTGATCTGATGAAGGATGGAATACACCATCGGTTGCAAATGGTCGAGATCGATGAACTATGCAATGACATGTACGAGAACTCATGTATCTACAAAGAGCGAGTCAAAGCCTTCCATGACAGGCACATTGTGCGAAAATCTTTCCACCCTGGTCACAATGTCCTACTCTTTGATGCCAAGCTTAAACTCTTCCCAAGCAAACTCAGGTCTAAGTGGATTGGACCTTTCTTGGTAAGAAAAATCTTTGGAAATAGAGTCGTTGAAATTAGTGAACTCAACCATGATTCTGAACCAATTGTCATGAACTGTCAAAGACTCAAACCGTTCGTCGAGCTCACCAACCCAAATGTGGCTAAGTTATCTTTTGATCTTCATTCTCCCTAAGCATATTGCACCTACCTGATGACATTAAACTTAGCGCTTAACGGGAGGCAACCCGCCATCTTTTGAAGAAAAAAAAACCCGAAATACTTTTGACATATCTCTTCACTGAAATCATATTGCACTTTAGGGATTGTCCATTAGAACAGCCGACTCCACCTCTAGTACACATACCAATGCTTGAAATCGTCCACAACAGTCACCCCGACCCATCCACCCACTCTTTAAACCTGTTCTAATGAACAATCTAAGATGAACTCGAACCCACCCAATTTACAATGAGGACATTGCAAATCATAAGCATATGGGGTATTAAAGTGCAAAACGTCGTAAAAATCAAATCTCACAAAAGGATTTCACACAAAAAAATTGAGGTTGAAGAAGGTCCATTTGAGAGAAAAAAGAGGAGGAAAATTGAAAAGAAAAGAAAGGAACAAAAAGATAAAGAAAAAAATTAGAGTCCCTTGAAAATAATATGGAACTTACCTAACTTCTAGGTTGGATCAAATGATGAATTAAGACCTGAAAGGCTAAAACTTAAGGGATTAGTGGCGAATACCGACCTTAGGCCTCTTGGATCTGTTCTGAGATTTAAACCTCACGTACTTGTCAATATCCGGATTAATCCTTAAGAGGTTGAGGAAAATGTAAAGCTTGTGTATTAGATCTAAGGCTTAGGGATTGTTCAGTCCCGTTAACTGACCTCTGATTTGCGGGACTCGGTAACTTAAGCACCCTAAAATTACACACATTCTGGTTCAGTGCGCTTAAATATGAAATCATGCCAAAAAGCATTTATGCTGTTATGAAAATGATCCTAAGATCTAAATTAGGAGCAGCTCGAAAACACAAGTTGATTTGGACGAGTTCCCGACGTGGAAAGGTGGGAAATTTCTCTCGAAGATGCACAATAACATATCGTCTCCTCGGTGCTTGTCTCCTAAGATACCTAAATATCCTACCAGGCACATGTAAGCATCTTGTGCTGGTTCAGATGCCATGGGCAGCATCATCACGAAATGTCGATTATCAAGGTCTGGATTTAGCTACAGAATGCCATGGGCGACACTATCCCAAAGTGTCGAAAGTCAGGGTTCTAGGGGTTGCCATGGGTGGTGCTATCTCAAAGCATCGATTGCCAGGGACCCTGTAAGGATGGATGGTGGGGACAAGGAATCCAATACATAACGTGTTTAGGGCCAATCCGAGGTTGGAGCTAAGGAAAAATATAATGAAAAGAAAAAGAGAGAGAAAGCTCTCCACAAATGAAAATCTTCTTCTATCCCTCTCTCTCTTTTACAAAAATGCACTGGCAAACTAAACTTGGGCTAACCATGTTACAAGCACGGGTGCTTTAACCGCTAGGTCCAACAAACCTTAGGATAGTTCCTGCGGGCCTTAGAAACCTTTGTGGCAGACTGAGGTGAAAGCTAGTTAGGTCTGGATCTGGGCTGGTACTTGAGTACCTCTAAGCCTATTATTGGTATTAAGATCTGATTCCTAGAGATGCAGCTTAGTAGGTCATCCTGATGGTTACATCTGACCTAGATAACTAGTTTGGTCCATAAAGTTTTGCTAAGGGACTGGCAAAAGCTAGGCATGGGGGTATGATGGGAACACCATTATAAGCCATAACTAGCTCAATTTGGTCTGATAAAGTTGATAAAAGCTCCTACATAACCATTAGATGGTCATATATGCAAAATGTTTTATTTTGAGAAGAAGACAAGAAACCAGGGTTATTTCTGCAATTTTAACAGCATTCCACAATTACAGAATAACCATGGGGTATTTTAGGAGTGTATTAAAGGTCATATGGTCATTAATGTCTAATAAGTGGGTCCATGTAAAATAAAATGGATTTTCACGCATTTCAAGAATTAATAGACATTTGAAACTCGAAAAAGAGACCAGCTTAATTAACTTTGGATTTGGTCAGGATAAAATTCATCTAAACCTTCTAAAAATCATATAAAAATATTTTCTAAGGTTTGGTACCCTTGATTTGACCTTCTGAATGCAATTTAACCTAAAATAGAGTCACATATAGAAAACTGCCCTAATTTAGGTTTTTGCATAAATTACCTAGTCAAACTTGGTCAAAACCTAAATTCTACTTCATCATTAAATTCTTTGGGTCCAAATTAGGTTTGCACCAAAATTTAGGCCCAATCTGAGATTATTTCGACCTAGTTTGCATTTTGGTCCAAGTCTAACTCTTATTATCTCAAATAGCCCCTCAACTTTTGAAATCCTTACAAAATGCCCCTAACTTCTTCATTTTCTTTTCAAATTAGTCCTTGCTGCGATTGGAGTTCAACCAACCTCCAGGCAAGCTTTGACCGGGCTAAATCCTACTCTAATGGCAATCAAATCCCACCAAATTTGGTGGGATTGATGTTCATGCCTAGACAAATCTATTGGGAAAGATCCTAACTCGTAAAACCCATTGATTCATGCGTGCGAACACACGGAATCAATGGGTGCTTCTTGATTTCCTAAAGAGCAAATCAGAGCTCTTTCCTGATCTAAAACCCTCTTTGGAGCTCTATCTAAGCTATGGAACTCTTGCCTTAACTCTTTAGCAAGTTTTGGCAAGAGAATCCTCTTCCTCCTCCCTCTCCGGCCACCAAAAACTCTTGCTCCAGTGACCTCTCTCCATCCTCCTCTTCCGACCGTCCAACCATCAAATTGGACGGCCGACCATCTTCCTCTCTTCATTGCGATCGTTGCCAGCCAAAGCCCGACTGCCATCTCTACCTCTTGCTTCGTCGTTGCCTTGTCATCCTCTTCTCCTTCTCTGGATCAGATCAAGCCACGGCTGGTGCTTTCCGTCCCTCTACCTCTCCACAAATCCCCTCTACTTCTTCCTCTCCTCCTCTACATTTATTTCCCCGTACTCACAAACCACTCACAACCGCACTGTCACCTACACAACCTTCATCTTCCCCGCCTCCAGCGATGCTCCTGCGTAGCCTCCAGCCCACTACACTTCACCAAACACCTCGGCACTGACTGGTCGATCTTTCGCTTTAAAGTCATTTGTAGTTCAATATGGTGGAAAAATCGACTAGTCAATATTTAATAAGAAATAACCACTCGCAGAGGAGCGGGTCGTATCCACAGGGAGGCAATAACGTATTAAAATTCGCGCCACTTAAAAATGTTTGTTCGTAGTCAATTTGGACAAGAACCAAGCCAAGATTGCCTTTAGATTAAGGTTTAAGCAAGAAACAATGCTGAAATGGCAATTATGAGAAACTATAGGATATTTTCCGCAATGCAGAGTCAATAAAATATGATTAAAATGTGGCAATGGCAGAAAATGTAAATTTTAATTGACGGTTTACTGTAGCAAAACAGGGGAATTTTTCCCCGTTGTCTTACGTGACGAGGAGCCGATGGCCGGGCGCGGGAAGCTCAGAGGAGGTCCCTTGGACCAAGAGCTTCGAATCGGTGGTGGCGGCGAGTTGCGCGGCGGCCGGAGGTGGCCGGACGAGCTCTGGCGGAGGTGCTGCTGGTGGCGGTCTGCAGGCGGTTGTGCGTGGGCGGAGGGTCTGCGGAGGACGCTGGCGCGGTTGGCGTGCGCGCGCAAGCTGCAGGCGCTTCTGCAAGCGCGTGCGGAGGCGTGCTCGGTGGGTCTGCAGGCGCGGTTGGAGGCGTGGCTGCGGTGGTCTGCAGGCGCGTGGAGATGGCTACGGTGGTCTGCAGGCGCGTGGAGATGGCTGCGGTGGAAGTGAGCGGGTAACTTCAGACGTCTGGGAAATTTCCCAGACGTCTTAAGTTACTGAGAGGGTGGCTGAATCAGTAGCTCGGTGATGGTGGTCGGCGATGACGGCGAGGGGGATGCACGCTAAGGTGCTCACGGTGATGCGGCGAGCTCCGGATGGCGGTGTGGCCTGTCACACCACACGCCCACGGTGATGGAGACTCGTCGCCACAGTAGAGGCCGGCAGTGTGGAGTGGAAGAGAGAGGTTCTCTCTGCATAGTGGTGGGTCAGTGGCGGAGGCCTCCCGAGCTCGGCTGCCTCCCTCCTCCTTTTGTAGTGGCCTGCACACATTTGAAATCATCCACCCGACCAGATCCATCACATCCGCTCCCACTTGAATGGGTTCTTCACTGCATCAGCCGTTCGTCGTTGGAGCGACAGCCAGCCGTTCCTGCAAGAAGAAAAGAAAATAATGTTAAAATATTAAGGCCATTTATATACAGATCCTCAACTTTTATGTTAATAAAAATAATATACCTAATTGCTTATCTAATTAGATAAATGCCATTCTAAACTAATTCTAAATGTACTTAAAGTATGAATGCAATGCATGGATTATGTAAATAAATTAAAATTATGAATTAATATATTTACATCCTAATTTATACTAAATAAATGTTAGAATTAACCTAATGTGTAGGCACTTAAATACTTAAATAGCCCACAATTATGGGCTAATCAAATACCCCCATGCCTAGTTTTTGCTAGTCCCTAGCAAAATTAAGCGAAACCTAGCACTCTAAGTAGACTAGTCAACTCACTTAGTCTTCCTTCAGAAGCATATTAAGTTCAGGTTCTAGACCCAATATTCCTAAGTAGTTGCTAAGTTACAGACTAGGTCGGCTAAAGACGAGTTGCAGGCACAAGTTTTCCTGATTTCTGACTCTACCATAAAGTTTATTGATCCCTGAAATTAAAGCATTCGTGCTTGTGCATTGGTCCGAGTTATTTGAGTTAAAGGAAAAATTTTTTATATATATATACCCTTTTTTTTTTATTCTTCTAAGTCTAACCTCAGATCAGCTATCAACACGATCTGTGTCGGATTCATTGTCCCCATTACCATACCTCGAAGGGTGCCTGGCTTTCGATGCTTCGAGATAGCACCGCCCATAACGACCCCAAGAACTCCTGGCAATCGACACTTCGAGATAGTATCGCTCATGGATTTCTTAAGCGAATTCAAGCCTATGGCAATCGGCACTTCGAGATAGGGCCACCCATGGTACCTGAACAGCGCAATGAGCTTACATGCCCCCAGTAGGATGGATATCCTAAGAGACAAGCGTCGAGGAGGTAATATGTTACCATCGCATCCTCAAGGTGAGTATATACCCACCTCTCCTGCGACGGGAACTCTTCCAATCAAAATGTGTTTTCAAGCCTTTCTTAAGTCAAAACTAAGAGAACCAAATCTCTTTTCAGAAATTAAGTTAATTACCAGACCAAGTGTGTGAAATTTGGATTCTTGGGTTACAAGGACCCGTAAACCAAAAGGTAGAATAAGACTCCAGGTACTACCCCACCTTTTAACTCAAACCCTAGCTTCCCTTCCTCAACCTCTTGAAGAATGGTCCACAACTTAACTCCTACTTAAGTTTTTAAGTCCACAAAGGACCCTAAAGGTCTAAAGCTAGTAGCTTATTTAGCTTCTAAAGTTTGACCCTAGAGTTAATTTAGTCTACACTAGAGTTCTGATTTGCTTAAGAATGCAGGACTTAGCCAGTTAAGCTCAAAACTTCTTTTTTTTTTTTTATGTGTACAAATGTATGCAATTATGCTATGTATATCCCCAAGTACACCCCCCCATGCCTAAAATCTGCAATGTCCTCATTGCATAGAAGGATATTACCTGGGTCAGAGCTGGGCTGAATAACCGAAGAACTTGCAAATCAGGTTCAAGAATTGCAGAAATAGGCCCTAAAAATGAGCAAAGCAAAGTTGTCCTAGAAAATAGGTAACCTAGGATGTTGGCGAGCTGATGATGAATCCCGATAGCAAATGCTCGCCCAACTAAAATGGGAATGAAATCTTCCCAGGTCACCAGAAGAGGTTCTAAAGGATAAACAGGTAAAATAACCTCCAAAGGGGTAGGGGGAGGATGACAAGGATCCTCCAAAAAGAATGGGAAAGGAATGGTATAGAGATAAACCCTCAGGGTCATGGACTGACTAAAGAAATCATCAATCCATACCCGATACTCCATTACAGGAAATATTGGTCTATTAAGCCCCCTAGTCAAAACAAAAGTGAGCAATTCTCTAAGGCAAGGATCGTCTAGGGTGTCCAAGTTATGAGGTTGTGGGATGGCCATAAGATCTAGGTTGGGTTTAATCAACTCGGTGTCCATCCCAAACACTCTTTCTAAATCCTCAATTTCATCCCTAGCATTCCTTGCACCATCACATGTATCTTCCTGCTCTTCATCAGGAGTCACAATTTCGCTTTCAGATATAAGCGAATCAAAGGGTGACTTCGAAGTGAATGAAGGCAGGTTGGAAGCAACAGATCTAGGGATTATCCTATCAATGTCATCCCCGGGTTTTTGTTCTTTACTCAAATCTTCCCCGGAGTCTATATGTGAATCCACATAAATCTTAGAAATTGCTTCCAAATTTTCCATCATTTTATCATGAGGAGAAATATCATCAATAGGTGTACTAAGGAAACCTAATTTGGTCAAATTTGTGACATCCTCAGGGGCTAACTCTTCAAATAAGACATAATCACCCTTAGTGTCACTCCAAATCTTGAATGTAGGTTCCTCATATAATTCGTCTTCCTCCTCATCGCACAATTCATCATGTACCCGAGGTCTAGAATCATTTAATATCTCAGCAGATCCCCTAGGGTGCTCTATCTGAGGTAAATGGTTTACACTGGTTACATCAGACTCCTCAGATAGGTCAATTTCTTTAGGGTTAGGTTCCCTAAGGGTGGGTTTGAGTTCCATATCGTGATCAGAAGGGAGGGTAGGATTAACAACTTGACTTTGACCCACTTCATCAAATGTCACGAAAATACTATCATCTGGGTCGAGGTCTTCCAATGGTACCATCATTCCCTTCTTTTGACTCCAATATAATTCAGGTGGATGCTCAACCTTATCATCATCTTCCTCGGGTTGCCACCTTTCTTCATCCAATGCATAGCTACTGTCATGTGTATTTTCCTCCCACCTAAAGTGTAGATCTCTCAAGGAAGTGTTATCTAATGGGGAGGTTTCAAAATCGATCCTCGAAAAGTAGCTATTCTCCCCAGAATTTCCCTCCAACTTAAAGTGTAGCTCTCCCACGGGAGATGCATCTGTTGTAGAGGGGTGTACATCATCCTCAATGGGGTAGATTGAGTGGCTAATTTCATCTCTTTATTGTTGGCCTGCTCTCAAAGATTCTCCTAACAGTTCACTCATTTCATTTTGCATTTTCTGTATTTCCATCTTCAAAGAGGAGAGGTCATTTCTATCATAAGAGAAGTCAGGCTCAGGCTTATAGTACCCAGGAGTGTTTGTCCAACCATTATAAGTTTTCACGGAGGGTGGGTTGGGTATTTCTTTGGTATGTGGGATATTGGGCAAAGCAAATCCCGCTCCTGAGTTCTGCTCACTCATTTGGGGCTTAACTAGGCCAATACTCCTATAATAGGAGTAAAACGGATCCCAATGATTGTCATTATGTCCATCAAGGAATGGACCATCTCGGCGTCTGGGATCGAAGGATGCAGAGTGGGGGTGAGGGTGTGGGCAAGATGTGAAAGGATGAAAATCAATGTGGTCCATTCTAACTCACACTTCAATCATAATTCCCCAAGCAAGACACAATTCAAAAAGGACCTTTTAGGTCTTTCCCAATTTAGGCTTTTGATTTTAAGTCAGATTGCAAGTGACAATACAATTTGTTCAGTCAATTTACGCGCCTATTGCCAACCTACGGTTCGCCTAAGAAGACCTAGTTGGAGCTTAGGTGTTCTTCCCTAAATTTCAAATGGTCAAGTAAATCCAAAGACGGAAGATCGAGGGATGCAAGTAGGCCTAAGCCTTCCTTTGAAGCTGTGCTTTCGCGGTGCTCCTCAACTACCCCCAAAAATCCGTGAAAGGGTATCCCCCTCTTTGGATTTACAAAACCTTTGATCTCAAGTTCCGAATACTTCAGAATCCAATGAAAGGAGGGCTCTTGTCCTAGTATTTCCAAACCTAAGGAGTGTTTAGAAGCGTGCCGTGGTGCAAGTGAAATAAGTGTGCATACACCGTCAAAGATTTTAAACTTTGAATCGCACGCCAAGTTTGAAAATCAAATCCTTGGTTTTTAAAATGTCCTTCCTTTAATTAGTCCTTTTTCTAAAAAAAATGTGACCACTTGTTAGATCACTTCAAGACAAACTTTGTGGTCTTTGCATTAAATCCTAAATGCAATGCGTGATCAAAAATAGGATGCAAAGTAAGAGAATACGTACCTTGCCTCCAGCAATCTTCGATGCAAAAATGCACGCAATGCAGAAAAGCAAATCTAGAGGCTGCTCATACAGACCTAAATGGTTCGTCCAAGGGTAGGCATCTTCTAGCAGGCAGCTCATTTTTTTTTTCTTTTTCTATTCTTTTTTTAGAACTACTTATGCACAAGCAAATAAAAGAAATACTAAAAAAATAAACCTAAATCTAAAGAAAAGGGAACAGACTCCCAAAAATTACCCAACACGGGTCCAAAACAAAATTGGGGAACAAACCCCTCAAAATATGCCCCAGAACAAGGGTTTCAAACTAACTATAATGAAAAATTAAGTCTACAATCTTAATTCTATTCTAATTAAACTAATGACTAAATGGTGTCCGTCACGTCCTCGTCCTTCTCCTCCATTTAAAAATGGCTCGCCCAATTCTCGTCTAGCGACGTCAAGGGTTGCCTCTCACACTGGCTGATTCTTGCACAAATTTTCTCGCACAAAAAAGAAAATAATGAATGGTCAAATCTCTGTGCAATTGACAAATAATCAAAATAAAATTAGACGAAATTATTGCATCTGTTGCCTCCCCAGCAAAGGCGCCATTTGACTGATCGATCTTTCGCTTTAAAGTCGTTTGTAGTTCAATGTGGTGGAAAAATCGACTAGTCAATATTTAACAAGAAATAACCACTCGCAGAGGAGCGGGTCGTATCCACAGGGAGGCAATAACGTATTAAAATTTGTGCCACTTAAAAATATTTGTTCGTAGTCAATTTGGACAAGAACCAAGCCAAGATTGCCTTTAGATTAAGGTTTAAGCAAGAAACAATGCTGAAATGGCAATTATGAGAAACTATAGGATATTTTCCGCAATGCAGAGTCAATAAAATATGATTAAAATGCGGCAATGGCAGAAAATGTAAATTTTAATTGACGGTTTACTCTAGCAAAACAGGCGAATTTTTCCCCATTGTCTTGCACGACGAGGAGCCGATGGCCGGGCGCAGGAAGCTCGGAGGAGGTCCCTTGGACCAAGAGCTTCGAATCGGTGGTGGCGGCGAGTCGCGCGGCGGCCGGAGGTGGCCGGACGAGCTCCGGCGGAGGTGCTGCTGGTGGCGGTCTGCAGGCGGTTGTGCGTGGGCGGAGGGTCTGCGGAGGGCGCTGGCGCGGTTGGCGTAGGCGCGCAAGCTGTAGGCGTTTCTGCAAGCGCGGGCGGAGGCGTGCTCGGTGGGTCTGCAGGCGCGGTTGGAGGCGTGGCTACGGTGGTTTGCAGGCGCGTGGAGATGGCTACGGTGGTCTGCAGGCGCGGGGAAAGCGTGGCTGCGGTGGTCTGCAGGCGCAGTTGGTGGCATGGCTGCGGTGGTCTGCAGGTGCGTGGAGATGGCTGCGGTGGAAGTGAGAGGGTAACTTCAGACGTCTGGGAAATTTCCCAAACGTCTTAAGTTACTGAGAGGGTGGCTGAATCACTAGCTCGGTGATGGTGGTCGGCGATGACGGCGAGGGGGATGCACGCTAAGGTGCTCACAGTGATGCGGCGAGCTCCGAATGGCAGTGTGGCCTGTCACACCACACGCCCACGGTGATGGAGACTCGTCGCCACAGTAGAGGCCGGTAGTGTGGAGTGGAAGAGAGAGGTTCTCTCTGCACAGTGGTGGGTCGGTGGCGAAGGCCTCCAGAGCTCGACTGCCTCCCTCCTCCTTTTGTAGTAGCCTGCACACATTTGAAATCATCCACCCGACCAGATCCATCACATCCGCTCCCACTTGAATGGGTTCTTCACTGCACCAGCCGTTCGTCGTTGGAGCGGCAGCCAGCCGTTCCTGCAAGAAGAAAAGAAAATAATGTTAAAATATTAAGGCCATTTATATACAGATCCTCAACTTTTATATTAATAAAAATAATATACCTAATTGGTTATCTAATTAGATAAATGACATTCTAAACTAATTCTAAATGTACTTAAAGTATGAATGCAATGCATGGATTATGTAATTAAATTAAAACTATGAATTAATCTATTTACATCCTAATTTATACTAAATAAATGTTAGAATTAACCTAATGTGTAGGCACTTAAATACTTAAATAGCCCACAATTATGGGCTAATCAGGCACCACCTCCACAAGCTTCGTCGTGCCACCCTCGTCTAATTTGGGCTTTCATCCACCAAAGCACCTCACCGACCACCGTCACCTATACACACCTTCCTCGAGGTTGTCAGGCCTCCTCACAACACCACGTACCACACCATTGCCACCAATGCACTCGCCACTTCACGGTGAAGCTTTTGAACACATTTGATGTGGCTGCGAGGCCGTATTCTTGCTTTTAGGTGACTAATCGGAGCTCCACCGTAGCCCTCGTCTTCTCCGGTCTCGTTCGCTCATCTCCAGCACCCAACTCATCTAGCTGTAGATCGCAATCGATGTGGAGTCTTCATCTGCTGTTGTCTAGGAAACCAATCAAAGTCATTAGCTACGTCTTCTACCCCAATTAGAAGCTCAACCTCCTGCTGCTACTGTGCGAGGAAGCCTCTATAGGATAGTCCTACATCGTAGATTGAGGACCTCCCTGTAACGTACAAAGGCCAAAAATCGCAGAGGCTTATCACCTCCGAGAGCATCGGGGTGAGGTCCAACTCACACGCTCCATCACATGTGCGCTCGCCTACGTTCACGCCATGTGGGTCTAGGCCTTGATCCGATTACCCGGCTACCCAGGTCCGATCTGGTCTGCCTATTCTGATAGAGAAAAGAAGAAAGAGAGAGAGGGGGGGTTTTGCCCTTCACACCTTTTGTTCTCTATACTTAGCCGATTTGAAGAGGCCTTTGCCTCTGTGTTGTGTCATGCTGTGCCTCTTCCTTGAGGCAAGGAGAGAGGAGGCCTTTGGCTCTTTTGTGGAGCTGTGTTCTGCTGATTCTGAAGCTACTGTTGCATCATTTAACTTGGTTGACGTGGAATATTGGTTGATAATCACTGTTGATACATTTGATATATTTGAAGCTTAACATTAAAAGGGTTAATTGGTGATTCAAATCTTCATTTTAACCCATTATTTTTGCACATTGGTACTTGAATTATTGATATATCATTTTTGAATAAGTTTTGGTCGCAATTGCTTATATCTTTTACTTAGGATTATGATCTTGAGATTGATTTACTAATTACTCCTGCATTCGACCTCAAATTTCGATTCAATCATAAATTTTATTTATTTTCGCACTTTATCGACTATACTACAACGTATCATTTTTAAAATACTGATTCATAGCGATAAACATTAACTAATTTAGATCCATTTATATGCTAAGCAACTTGAAAAGTTGATTAGGGCCTTCAGCTCCCAACTATAAGTGTGAAAAAAATGCTATCGTGAATAGGGTATAGGAGTGTTGAGCTTGCATCAGTTAAGGTTTGGGTGTAAAGACTTGAAGAAAAAGTGATAGGAGATGCTAATAGAATAATTTGATCTAAGTAGAACTTCCATTCTTTGAAATTGATCAATAAACTAATCAATTTTATCAAATGCCTAATTAATGTTGATTAGGCTCTATTGCTATGTGAATGTGGTAAGATCTTAAGCTAAGAGCAAGGAAGAATAGAGA
Organism: Thalassia testudinum; assembly: GCA_037157565.1. Taxonomy (NCBI): domain Eukaryota; kingdom Viridiplantae; phylum Streptophyta; class Magnoliopsida; order Alismatales; family Hydrocharitaceae; genus Thalassia; species Thalassia testudinum. Next base: position 64,650,177 of record JAZHRO010000031.1, read on the forward strand.
ATAAGTAAAGCTAGAATTGAGTAGAAGTATGATCTTACTCTCAACTAAATTCATTACAATGATAAGGTTGTAACATTTACAAAATGCCCCCATACAATAGTTCATTTACATATCATACTCAACTCTATCGAATTAATATTACATTCCATAGATATCATTACAAAAATGTGGGTCAGGATGAATAGTGGATGAACAATAACATGGATATGGTAGGATTTGCAAGTGAATTCATCTCACGTCCCGACTTATGACACATTAATTTACCTATCACATTCAATCAACATTTACTCCACTATGCAATAAAACAATAATAAAAAATAACTTAACATTAAATATAAAACAAATAAGCTAAAATCCTCTCAGCATACCTCCACTTTTAATACAAGATAAAAATACAAATTACAACAAATCAACTTATTTGTTATATTTAACCTATCATTTTTTTGAAAAATTGATCTTGATAAGAACATTTGAGTACATCGTCGAGAGAGAGAGAGAGAATCACATCTTACACCAAAATAACTACGAAGATAAAAACTATACAAACCACCTGTAAGACCGATGATTTGAAATTTCAAGTAGGGAGGAGCAATGTTGTGATCGCTCAATTCTTACCGGCTAACGTTGAGCATGGAAAAAATGAGTGGAGAGATCTCCACTAAGATGGAGACTTCGGTATGAGGTGTGTTGCCTAGTTGAAGATATCACCCAAAGTTAGGATAGTGACATCTGGAATGCCCAAATACTTATGCATCTCCAATAGATGGCATTTATAAGGAGATAAAGGATATACCATGAGTATGCATATCTCTAAAGGACCAAAACCTAATTGTGGGGGTGGAGGCAAACTTCGACAATTACTAAATCGTATGTGACAATCCACCAAGATCATCAAGAGCAAGGAGAAAGCATCTCATTCGTCGAGTTTTTCGCATCCATGACTAAAAGTAGATAGAGCTGCACAACCTCGAGAAAGAGGTAGAGACAATCATGGTGAAACAAGAAACAACTGCAGGAGAGGGAGCATGGTACTTACTAACAGAGGCACTTGATCAACTATTGTGAGAAGAGAAGGAAAGATTAAACAAGAATAATCCTTTGGGGGGAGGGGCGAGAATAGAATTCTCAAGATTAACAAAAGAACAATTACATGATTTTACTAATCTACTGTTAAAACTACTATTAATCCATTACTTATTTTATCACCTCTATAACTTGATACTTGCTAAACTTATTCCAATCTAAACGCAAACACCCATTTAAATGTGGTTTAAGAAAGTATGTCGTCCTTGGACGACAAACACCCATCTCAATCAAGATTATCCTTTTTAGAACAGTGAAGGCCTTGTTTCCGCACCGTTTAAGTAAACCAACAACAAACAAATTAGGCGGACGAGACCAGCAAAAGTCGTGTGGGGGCAACACTTAAACAAGTAACAGAGAGATTCGATGAGGATGAATACAAATACCTCATTATGTCCCCAACCAACGATTTTGAAGGTATAATTTTAATGCAAAGAGAACAACAAATCTATCTCAAGATTAAGAACATGCATTATTCATGATAGTCTTGTATGATCATCCACTTATCTCATTAACCGGATTTGGATGACAATTAACCCTTATTCATGAACGTCAACCGTATCGATGATTCTACTAATCTACCATTAATCCATTACTTACTTTACCACCTCTGTATAATTTAATACTTGCTAAACATGAACGCCCATCCCAGTGATCTCACTGTACGTGGCTTAAGAAGGTACATCATCCTTGAAGCCTTTTTCAGAAAAAACGAGGCCCAATCGTGTTTCCAGGCCCTTTCATTAAACCAACGACAGGAAAGTTAAGTGGGCGTGACCCAGAAAAAGCCGTGTAGGGTGGGCGGCAGCACTAGAACAGACAACGGAGAGATCTAACGAGGACGAATGGAAACACTTTGTGCCCAACCAACTGCTTTGAAGAGATATGTTCAAGAGGAATAGGACCTACTCCCGAATCCACTGCCTTTTCCACGCACGCCATCGCCGACCTTCCGATTGACTCCAGCGGGAGCACATCTGCTCCCAGGGTCCATGCCCGACTTTTTCCAAGGGAGGGAGGGGACGTGGGATTGGGCGTTCGTTTTCTTTTTTATCTATTTTTAACGCGTAGAGTGCATCCAATATCATTAATCCAAACAGTTCCAGCCAGGGAAAAGCGACCCACCCAGTGTACAGGACCCAAAATAGCAATCAGGAAACCAAATCGAGTCTACCGTCTAGGTGTACCACCAAGGAAGACCGAATCCAAAACCCCCAACAACGCCGACATCCACCACCACCCACCACCCCTCCCCCCAACCCACACCCACGTGCATGGAAGAAGCCAACAACCACTCTCCTTCCACGTAAATTTGAACGATGCAGATTAATGATCGCATCAACCACATATAATTAACAAGACACAGGCGCACCCATATCATCGATGCAGGAATGCGCAAAAAAGAGAAAAAACATATATAGATCTGAACAGCACACACCGCCGGATCTTGATCGGACGATCAGCACTTGACGGGGAGCGGCCCGCCGCAAAGGCAGTCATTGGCGGCGAACGAGGAGGCCTCGAGATGGTCGAAGGGCGCGACCTCCGGTATCTCCCCGCAGAGGTGGTTGTAGCTGAGGTCGAGGTGTCCTATGTAGGACGCTTTCACGATGGACTTGGGCACGGGGCCCCTCAGCCGGTTGTGCGAGAGGTCGAGTATGGAGAAGTACGACCGAGGCGTGAAGGCGTCGGGTATTTTCCCATCGAGCGCGTTCTTGCTAATGTTGAGTATGTTGATGCCGTGGTTACTTATGAGGCTCGCGGGGATGGAACCCATGAGATGGTTCCAGTCGAGGTTGAGGGTGGAGAGCACGGCGGCGTGGCCGAAGGCGTCAGGGATGCCCCCGGAGAGGCGGTTGGAGGAGAGGTCGAGGTCGACGAGGCGGGGGAGGGAGGCGAGAAAGGAGGGGAGGGGGCCGGAGATGCGGTTCTCTCGGAGGAGGGCGCGGCTGAGGCGGGGGAGGGCGGAGAGGGAGGACGGGAGGCGGCCGGAGAGGAGGTTGGAGGAGAGGTCGAGGTGCATGAGGGAGGCGGGGAGGCGTTGGGGGACGGGGCCGGAGAGGCGGTTGTCGGCGAGGTTGAGGACGACGAGGCGGGTGAGGGAGGAGAGAGATGGGGGGATGGGGCCGGAGAGGTGGTTGCCGGCGAGGTCGAGGACGCGGAGGGCGGGGAGGGAGGAGGGGATGCAATGGGGGATGGGGCCGGTGAGGTTGCGCCACTCGGTGAGGATGAGGGAGGAGAGGTGGCGGAGGCGGCAGAGGGAGGAGGAGAGGGTGCCGGAGAGGACCCCCGGGGCGGCGGAGTCCGGGGAGTGGTCGGGGACGGAGCGGAGGGTGATGTCTGCCACACGGCGGGTGGTTGGGTGGCACGCTACGCCGTGCCAGCCGTTGCAGCAGTCTCGGCCCTTCCACGTGGAGAGGAGGTTCGTGCGGGTCTCCTTGACGTGCGAGCGGAAGGAGAGAAGGGCGGCGCGCTCCTTGGGCGGGCACGCGGAGGAAAGGCATAGGGTTAGTAGTTGGAGGAGGAGGAGGAGGAGGAGGAGAGGAGGAGGGGAAGCCATTGGTGGAGAAGGACGCGGATTGGGAGTGTAATAATGGGTGGGAGTAACGTAGGTGGTGGTGAGTGTTGATGTTCCGTTAGGGGTGATGGAATGGGGATATTGGTAGTAGATATAGTTTTTTGGTTTGGATATTATGGTGAAGAGGAAGGGAGATAGGTGGACTACAGGACCATTCTAATGTCTCTGTCCCCGCTCTATCCTTCGGGTTTGAGAGGCATGGTTTGCAAGAAATTATTTTTTTATTTTGACGAGCGTCTCGTGGGGTGGGTAGCTGTATCAGTGGATTGCTGCAGAGACTGGTAGGCGAATCTAAGGAGATTACCAAATATTTCACCTTAGGTGCCGCTCACTTTAGGGGGATTCCATCGCACGTGCGAATCTGAGCAACGTTTTCCCCCACTCGGGGTGAGATCTTTGGTGATCTCGAAGGTGTGCCAGATATTTTTAGCCACGAGGACGAAAAGGTTCATCGTAATGCATGTTGCGACGAAAATCAGAATCAGCGAATTAAAAATTAAGTATATCAAAATATATCAGTTAAAAATAATTTTTAATTAATTAAAATTTAAAACATATGGATTGGAAATGATATTTAACTAAAGTAAATGACTTTCTTTCAATTAAAAATCAATCCAAAAAGTAAAGAAACGTAAAATCTGATGATATAAAAGTTGATGTAACGTGGTATGAATATAGATTGTAATTGATAATTGATATTTAATGTAAAAAAATAAAATAAAGTAAAACTTGTTACATGTGGGTTTCAATATATTAAAAAAAATTATCATATCATTTTAAATTAAAATATAAAAGTAATAAATAACTTTACACTATTGATAAATAATTAACTTTATATTTATAATAAATTACTCTGAGTGATTTTATATCATTAATAAATTATTTTAAGGTTTTTTTACACCAATGAAATATTATTTTACATCATTGCAAAATTATTTTAAAGGTGGTTTCACTCATGTAAAGTAATTTTGACTTATACATTTAAGATTTAAGATTTAGGATTTAGGATTTATGACTTAGGTTTATGGAAAGCGGTTTCACATATGAGAGAAGTGATTTTTCACGTAAAAGATGATTTTTCACATTAGAGTATATAGTGTATGGACCCTAAACACTAAATATTAAACCCTAAGGTAAAAAATTACTTTTCAAGTATAAAATCATTCGCATAGGTGAAGAAACACTTGGAATTTAATTTTGCAACGGTGCAATCTTAGTTTGAACTACTTTGCACCAGTGTAAAGTAGTTCAAATTAAGATTGTACCAGTACAAAATTATTTTGAATGTGTAAAGTAATTTTACATCGGTACAAAATAGTTCTGAAGGTGATTTGTGTGACTTACACCCGTATAAAAGTGATTTGTTTTTAATTTCAACAATGCTAGATCCCACCATATGAGTACTTTTTTTAATAAAAATGAGATATATCAAGTGAAGACCACATTCACAATGTTGTGCGATACTTTTTACGTCAACTTTTACATTTCACAACTTGCATCCGAAAATCAAAATATACCGATTAAAAATGACTTTTAATCGATTGAAAATCAAAACACACATATTAAAATTGAAAATACATTAATGTGTTTAACTTTTTATTAATGTTAAATAATTTATCATTTGAAATGCGATTTTTTATTTATGAAAAATTATTTTTTAATTAAAAAATTATTATTCATTTATAAAAAATAATTTTTACTAATAAAAAATTAAAATACACTGAATAAAATATACATCCTAAAACCATATTCAAAACGCACATTTATTTACCTTTTAACAATATTTTTCATAAATACACCCGAGAGATCACGAAAGATCTCACCCCGCGCATGGCAATCCCTCAAATGAATTATCACGGATTCCCGCGTGTGACGGGATCTCTAACCGAGGGTGTGGCGGCATTCAGGGTGTGATCTCCATATTTACATATCGTTGTTAAAGACTTCCACATCTATGGTTCCCTTTCAGGCCAATAGACATCTGGCCTCCTGAAGCTCGAGATATTTGTTTAGTTGAGGGTACTTGCTCAGAGTGTAAATTGGAAATATATTTACGGAGGGTTCGAGGGAGGAGAAAAGTGGTTTGGCGAAGACTTGTTCTAAATCACAAAAATGAACAAAGAAAGTTCCCAACCATTTAAATTCAGGAATTTTTGAAAATCAAACTTAGATTAACGTTTGCAAGATCTAACATTTCTCGAATTAAGGATCCATATACCTCAGACATAACTTTTTATTTTACTTCAATAAATAAATATAGAGGATTGGGATTATGCATGTGATATATATGTAAGTTACATATAATTATAGTAATATCTCTCGTTACAAATAATATTTTATATTAAAAATTTGAATATTATTATCATTCCATATAAATATATTATATATTAAATTTAAAATAAATTTGACACTCTTAATACATAATTAAAGAGGGTTTATTTTTTACGACGTAAGTATCACGAAATTTAATCATATTAGATATATATGTTAGGAGTGTTGAATTAACTTTAAATTTAATGCATAACATACCCATATAAAGTGATCTAAATCTTTAATTTTTTAATCAAAAATATTACTTGTGATCAAAGATATTACCATATATATATAATTTTCGTATAAATCACCTATATGTTTTTTTTTTCATATATATATATATATATAAAATTTCCGCCTACCCTTATAGGAATCCACAACCAATTATTTCGTGGGCATGCTTTCGTGATATGTTGACCAATTAATCACACAAATATGTCAAATCAACTAGGGTTCACTACCATTCAGCAATGTATGGTTTGCAAATAAGGTCCAGTGTGCCAGAGCATAGAGGTAATGCGTTGATTCTTTTTGGCACCAGCCATACATCTCAAAAATAGAGTGACGTGGAGAGGGATCAAGCCGTTAATGATGCATGGATTCCTCCTTTTTAAATTTTGTAGTAACAACAGGAGTAGCAACCACATGGTTTGTCTCCTCAAAAGTATTGTGCTAATTCGCCCGGCAACTTAAGAGAGACTTTACCATCTCAAACAAAAATCCATCTAGCCAATAAAATTTAATTAGCGTATAGCATAGCTTTCTTTTTACAGACACTTGACGCCAAAGGGCAATAATAGTATCTCTGGAATCGTTTACTAACTATTGTTTTGAACCTGGCACCCGTCAGATATAATCGATCCTGCGACCACGTGGTATGGGAGTGGGTCTGTCCAGCTGTGTTGGCGTTGGGTTTGTTATCGGACGCAGCAGCGGCAACGCTGTTGGGAGGAGACACCGGACCTAAATATCGGGGAGAGCGAGGAAGAAGACGCAGGGTCTCCGCCTTTAATTTGCAGACCACCTCTCTTTCTCGATGCAACCCCTCGTGGCCTCTCCCCGAAATCAAGCAATTGTCCATTTATATATTATTTTATTACGGTCACAATTTCGTATGTCCTTCCAACTTTCCAGTTAAAAGTGGTTTAAGCAGCTGGTAGAATGGTGAAGACTTGTGAATCTGACATGAGTGGTTGAACTTCGATTATCCAGGCATGTGGTATGTAAAGGTTAGTTTCTTTGAAATATGGGATAATTTTTATTTATTGATGTGAAAGGATGATGCTTATAATTTGATGTCAGGGTTTATATGGGGGATAAAGTTGGGAAATATATATTTATGCTTGAGCTGATGGATAAGTTTCTTGAATTTTTTAATTTATATTAAAATAATGGAGAGATATGTTGAGAAAAATTACATATAATAGGTCACGAGAGAGGAGAAATAAAATAAAAATAGCTTATAAGTTATTCCAACCCGTACTCGAACACGAGTTAGGATAGCATGAGTTATTAAGATACATAAAGAGTTGAGCTATTCCTTGCAGTAAACATGAGATAAGCTTTAAAAATAAAGGTTATCCTTCTTTGTAAATTATTAATCCCTTCCTAATTTACCCTATAAGATTATGGATTATCAAAAATATATATAATATAATATAATATAATAGGATTAAAAGAGTGGTTTAAGCCACTAAAACAAAAACCCCATAAATCAAGGTATAAGTTAAGGCTGCATTTGGCTTCGGGCTACCGAGGGGAACAATTAGATCTCTTGCTGCAAAACAACTAAAAAGTTGATGCTAAATAATCATTGTGCAAAGTGCATGCTTCTATAATTCGGAGATTGAAATTCACTACAATATTCCCAGTACATTGTAGTTATATAGTTAGCAATAAATTGAATATAAATTAGCTTATATATTGAAAGCCTCATTATATATGATCGAAAGGCATAATAAATATGAAATCCGAATATTTTATGGCATCATCTACAAAGAATATGATAAGCCTAAGGGTATATGAATATTATTTGCTGATTAAAGAAACAGCTGTATAAATGTCGAAATTTTATTTATGATCCAACGTTATGAACCTATTGGCACATTCATCTTCTGATGCGATCCACCACTGGTTGTGGCTAATTATTGCACCAGTCTACATCTAGCTGAACAAACAATGTGCCGGTCTAAGAGCGACATAGATCATGCATATCCCATAGATGGATGATGTATTTTATTATTAAGAGCTGTTTTACATTGCAAGAAACATCATGCAGATAAAAGCTTATAAACATAGGACATTCCGTGTTAGTACGTGCAATGTGAGATAATTCTACGAGAGTGCTTATACGAAAAGATGATAAGTTGGGACAAGAAAGTGAGGTGATTACTTGAAATAAGAGGATGGTAGAAAGGATAAATTGTCAAATGATAACTTTGCTCTTAATTTGGTAGTTGTGTTAGTTTGAGATTTTTTTTAAAAAAAATATGTTTCAATTATTTTACAATAAAATAACTATTATATATTTGAATACATCCAAACGGAATAACGAATACACTAATAAAATTAATAACAAATTTTGAAAAATACACAATTCATCAACAGATTAAAAATTGTTCTGCGGAAAGGAAAAGAACTAAATTAGTGCTACTCACGGTATGCTATTCATATTATTGTAATAAATCTAATATTACTAATTGCAATATATATTCAAATAACCCATGCGTTCCCTCCAAATGTAAACATCATAATTTCAAAATATATATATGTATATCTCAATTGGGCATGGTGCTAACCATCAAATACAAGCGCCAACTCCACGTTTCAACCACATAGAGCAATCATCTATACCATCAAAATGGAGAAGATTATGGTCTATGTACGTGAATAAGACCAATACTCAAAAAAAACGTGGCCTCTAATTTCTGGCCTTTATGATGACTCTTTTCCACCTCTATCACAAAAGAACAACCGAAACCTAAAACGTGCAAACAAATTAGCAACTTGCGCCATCGTGCTGGAGAGAGTGCCAAATTAGGGGAGATGGCGCTGAGAGTTGCAGATCTGAGGATAGATCAGGGAGGAGAAAGAAGATCGGGCAACCTTTTCGGTCATTCATAGGGTGCTGCACGGAAGGAATGATATGAGAACATAGGATCATGGATCCCAACCTCAATCTTAGGATGATCATAGCCTGAGATAAGCTACAAACATCGAATAGATAATCCTTGGAAGTTGACAGGGGAGGGGATATCCCCCAACGTAAACGGTCCTAAAAGTTGAGTAGTCCATATCTCTCAATCAATTGGAAGCAATCGCCTTTTGAAATCAAATTGGAGTGACGTAAGAAGACTTGGAAAATGGTGGCTAGAGGACGATGTAGTAAAACTGAAAAATATAGGTAAGACGTTTGCTTTGTTGTGGGAATAATCTAGAAACAATGAAACTTAAAGCCAAGCTCATAAGATGGGCTAGCTAGAAAGTAACTCCTATGCTCCAAGGATGAGAAAAAAATGTAGAGAATAAATTGAACTAAAACACCTTAGCACCGATAAAAGTATGGTCGAATGGTGGGAATTCCTAATTAGGCTGGATGGAGAGATCAGGATTTGAATTCCCACCTCTACATTTACCTGAAGGATTTATGAGTGAAGGATATCAATTTCTCCTCAGTTTACCCAAATGAGCTTTTAGGTGGAGAAAGCTCTAATCAAGTATGATAAGGTTACACACCAAAAAAAAAAAAGTTCATCCTCTTGAGATTTTGGATGAAAACTCTAAGATCGCTTGACAGTCACCTATGACATCAGTCACCTATGACATCAGATGAGGCATTCAGGACCATTATACCAACCAAGCATAGAAGTTTTGCTCGTAGCATGGGTTAGAGTGAGACAGTCAGTATATAGGAGAAAGGGGTCGTCGACATCAATCTTCGGCTGTCGTTGACTAGTTGAAGACCAAGACACAGATGGAAATGCTAACTCGTCGAGATGAGGAGAGGTAGAAACAGCTAAATGATGTAACCTCCCAGTTGAAACAAGCTACTAACTTAGTCATGCTACAAGGTTGCCAAATGGAGCAGCAAAACCTCTTGTTCAAGTAGCTCATGGATCTAATGCAACTAGGTGGGGCAGGCAATCCTTTCTTCCACTTCACACCTCATCATCGAGACGACGATGACATAGGTGGATCTGGGACATGCAGCATAGGTGCACCTATGTAGTGTACTTGTATAGACATTTTCAATTTATATATTGTACATGTATTGTTGTCTAAATGATGATTATTGTATATTCACATCTTAATGTGGATTTTCTTGTAATAGATGATTATATGATCAATGAATGTGGGAAATAAAGGAATTCTCTGATTGTATTCATATTTATGTAGGTACTTATTATGCAGGTTTATGAGAAATCACAACATTAAACATATATATAATATTTATCTCTAGCGTCAATTTTACATAATCATCCCTAAAATGTATTTTCTAAGGTTTAAAAAATGCTACTAAAAAATATGTAGTTGTTAAATGTTCTTTTAACTGTGACTTTTGCGATAGTTCTAAAATTCTCCTAAAAAGTTTTTTAGGGACGAGTTTTACAAAATTATCACAAAGGCATTTGCCAACAATTGTTCATAGGCGTGCAAAGATCAACCGCGGGTTGGTGGGGAGGAGGACTAAAAATCATTGCTAAAAGGCTTTTATTACACTATTTTTTGTGACACTTTTTTGGTGACAGTCAGGGGACTTTTGGTGATGGTTTTGAGTTGTTGCAAAACCCACCTCTTCTTATAGTGAGCAGATGCATTGAGCTAAAACCTTACAATAGTGGTTGCTCAACTTCAAGTTCAAGAATGAGATTAACTCATTGAAATTAATGAATGGAAACCAATCATTGGTCAGAGCTTCTTGGGCACTCTCACTATGCCTTAGATATTGTAGTCCAACCTAATCATGAAAATCAAGAAGTGCAACTCACCGATCTAAAATTGGGTTGAATCTAGGATAGAGTTATAGCAAGGCAATCACAGGATTTCTCCCTTGTGGATGGAATGCTCTTTTTATGAGGGCGATTGTGCGTACCTTAGAATGAAACTCCGAAAAGACAATTGATGTTTCAGATGCACAACTCAAAGCTAACAATACATCCTGGAAACACCCGCATGTATAAGAACATCAGAAGGGACTTTTGGTGAAAAGGCGTGAAGCATGATGTGGTTAAGAACATTAGTTGTCTAATTTGCCAACAGGTGAAAGTTGAAGATAGAAGCCTACAACCTTTCCTAATGCTAGAATGGAAATCAAAGAATATAACTACGAACTTTGTAGTGGGATTGCCAAGAACGTCACGTGGGCATGATGCCATCTTGGTCATTGTTGATAGGTTGACCAAATTAACCCATTTTCTAGCAATTACGACCACTCATAAGCTTAGACAAGTACCTGAGCTCTATGTCAAGGAAGCGTTTAGGCTTTACGGGGTTCCCAAAGAAAAAATGTTGGACTGAGACCTAAGGTTCATGTCACATTTTTGCACCAATTTGTAGAAAGCTTTGGATACAAGGTTGAAGTTTAGCTCTGCGTATCATCCTCGGATTGACAGGTAGTCTGAGAGAACCATCCAAACTCTCGAAGACTTACTGAGATCCTTTGCCTTGAAATGGCAATGATCATGGAAAGATCATCTGCTATTAGTAAAATTTTCCTACAATAATAGCAACCATGCCATTATAGGAATGGGACCTTTCGATGCATTGCATAGGAGGAACTGCTCTTCACCAATCAACTAGGCAGAAATTGGAGAGAAATGTGTTCAAGGCCTACTGCTAGTTCAACAGATGTCATATAAGGTTGCCTTCATCAGAATATGGCCCCAAATCATGGCAAAAGAGTTACAACAAACATCGCTGGTGGGATTTACAGTTTAAAGTTAGGGACAAAGTATTCCTTTGTATAGCATTGATGAAAGGAATTCATCACTTCAAAATCAAAGGGATGTTGAAGCCTTGATATATGGGCCCATTCAAGGTCATTGAACGAGTTGGCCCAGAAACATTCTGTATAGTTTTGCCCCCACACCTATTAGCAGTGCATGATGCATTTCACATGTCCACATTAAGAAGAAAGCCACGTGGTGTGCTATGTTGATCTACAAATTGAACCCAACCTCGATTATGAAGAACAACCAGTTCTAATCCTAGATTGGGCAATGAAGAAGCTGCACAACAAGGTAGTGCCCCTTGTGAAGGTGCTCTAGCACAGCAGGTGGGAACCCAAAGCCAAGAAGTGGATCAAATACCCCTACCGCTTCTAGGCTTGAGGTATGTCCCCTATGAGGACAAAATTTTCTTAAGGGGTATAGGGTGTAAGGGTTTGAATTTTATTAATCTTACCAAGGCTAAAAAAACCCTTATTAGATTGATAACTAATAAATTAAGAGTTGCTTGAGCCCCAATTTCCCTATTTAAGGCTTGATGGGCTAATTCTTCGTGAAGACCATTAACAACCGTGGTGCTTGAGGGGCTACAGAGGATGAAACAAAGCTTGAGAACTCAACTATAACATAACCTTTTGGGCAAGAGGATAAGAATTCAAATTCCCCAACTAATACATAAGGCATCTTTTGCTTTTGAGAGGAAGCAAATGCTTCCTACGACTATTCTCCCTCCCTCAAGCACTCCCCATCGACCTCTACTCTGCACTTTCTTCTCTTTAATTGCTACGGGTACAAGGTTTGAAATTAGGGTTCTTGAAGGCAAGATTTGAACGTAAGAGTCCTAATCTATCTCATAGACTTATTCCTTCTCTTAATCTCTCTATTCTTTGGATTTTAACAAAATATTGGAAAGAAAGGAGGAGGTGTTGGGGGTTACTCTTGGTATTGCAGAGGTGCTACATGAATTTGGGTCTCAAGAGGAAGGAGAAAAACTTAGTAAGAGGTCAAGAGGAATAATAGAATACTATGCGAATCTTTCCTACTTTAATTAATGAGAACTTGATTTATTATGAATTGGAATTTTAGCCCATTTATAAAGGAACTAGTAATGAGTTGTTTTATAATAACAATACGAATTAATAAATACATCTTTGTCATATTAATAAATAGAAAGGTGGATGATATTGGAATGATGAACTTAGGTTAGTGATACCCATTGGAAGTTATTCTCGTGCCCAATATCAATGACAAAGTCAGCTATGCCTATTATGGATAAAGAAAAGCTCAAGATGTGAATTAGCCTCCCTGTGACTTGTTTTGTTAGGTCATTTTGGTCAACTAGGTAGTGAGGTGCAATGGGTACACATTATTGTTGCAAGTAGTTAGTGTTGTTATTTTCGTACCCTATAATGGAAATGACTGGTCATACACCAGTGCGAGGTGGTTATCTGCATGCATATCATAAGAACTGTAACCATCACTTCACTTTGTCTGGGACCTTAGGGCATTTAACTAGATAATAGAGTGGGTACGGGCCATCCTCTTGAGTCTATATCTAATCTACTTTTTAGGATACCGCAATAAAATCTCTTCGAGCCTTCTGAGGAAATTGATTTGGACAGACAACATTTGAAATATGAGAAGGCATGGATAATGGAATTAATAAATAAAAAATTAAAATAATTGTGAATAGTAAATGTTTTCTTTTTTTCCGCACTTGCTAGTTTTATTCTCTTTCTACTAGTTCTACTACTCTACTTAGTGTATGCCGACATTTCCTATGGACTCTATACTTAAGTCTTAGTAAGATATAGCCAGATCATGCGACTATAAGAGCTGATGGTCCTAGTCCGAGTGCAACACCATAGTTGTGGTACACATCACCATATCTATCCTAGTTTCTCTCAGTAATATTTTATTTCAACTTTCTTCAATTATGTACTCATGTGTGATGGCTATGAATATTTCCATTGATTATTTAGTTCAATCAGTTTCTTCTTTATTTCTTATATATATGTGATGTGTTACGCTTTGTATGATTGAATGTTGTTCTATATATGTTTATATGTTGGATGACCAAATCTTGGGTGTTTAGCAAATTGACTCGAGTTCTTACCAAGGTGGGGGCTTGGATTGTAATAAATATTATTAGATCAATGTCTTCCTATATAAACATAGAACAAATCGAATAGGATTAATGTATTAGTCATATATCATAGATCAATCGACTCTTGATCTATAGTTCTTGAATTGTCATTTTCTTCTTTGAGTCTTATGTGTCTAACTTGATAAGCCATCTAATGGCACTAAGATGGCTTGCATAACCCTAAGGAGTAGTTCATAGTATGGTATTGTTCACAATGAAAGGCCTTGTCATGATCCTTTTACCATAGTTTCCAAGACGAACTCATTCGAGTTGCATTCTCCAAAAGTGTTACTAGTCAAGATTTCCCTGCTTCAGATTCTATCCCTTACCCAAATCTTTTCTTGGCCCTTAACCATGGCATACTCCATGGCTCTTGAATTTGAAGTCAAAAGTGTATATTGTCTTCACGCGATGGATGGACTAATAAATTAAGAACTTACTATTGATGGATAAACTCTTACAATTTGATCATGATTTTCAAGCATTATGTTCTATCCATCATTTGTATGTGCATGACACACTTGGCTACATAGTTGACCAATAGTTCTCACACGATGAAGTTATTTATAGGGAGGAGTGTACATCAGGAAGACAATCCCTAATTGTTGGGAAATTAAGAGGCCCTTTTGAGTTGTAGGTAGGTTAGCCTTTCCTGATAAACTGAACTTCTTAAGTATGGCTATGATGACCTCCATTATATTTCTTGGATAAATGGAAGTGACTTACTTAATGTTGATCCTTCAAGGTAGAGTCCCTTAATGGAACAGTGAAAGAAATCATTGGAAGTTTTTAACTCATGGGAGGTTAAGGTTAAAGAAGGTAGTAGTGGCAACCTAGCTAATGGGCCTCGGAAGGCCACCAAAAGATTTATACAAATGGGGAGCGCTACATAACCATTAACATCCGTCGCTTAAGAGGAACAGATCGAGCCTCCCTTGACAATGGGGATGCTCAGCTCGACAATCACTATGCAAGCATAAAGGAAACAGAGATTTGATGATCCAGTTCCATCGCAAGGGGTGTACATCTAGGGGGAGGATGGTGCTTCCAACTATACATTAGAATTTCTGACATTAAAAGATTTTTCTCTCCCTCCCCAGGGGCACCCACATTGGGAGTCCTTCCCTCTATTTATAACATGGGGAGACCTCTAACTTGATGGCCTCCAATACCCCTTTTGTCAGATTACTTGACTGCTATTAGGGTATAGGTGGTTAGGTCTATCTTATTGTATCTTCGACCTTGGCTGCGCTGAATCTTTTGGCAAGTTGGGTAGGTTCTGGTTGGAGTTCGGCTAGTCTTAGGCAAGACGGGCAGTACCAGTCCTGCCTATTTACCCTGTAGTTGAGTAACCGGATCCTTGGTTGGGTCATATGCGAAGTTTTGGATCTGAGGATAGTTTTTGCCCCTCATCATATGCCCCCACTCTCTAGCTAGTGTGAACTGCTAAGTGATGTAGACACATTTAATTAGGTTAAAATGCCTATTCATGCATATTCCTAGTCTTAGATTTGCATTTCATATTATAAATATTACATAGCATGCATTATTCTGCATTTAGAGTAGTGTATAATTTAGGTTAATTACATCCTTTTTATGGCCAGGAGGGAAGGAGATTTATTTCAGGGCCTCGAATGGACGATCTGATCTCATGGATCTGATCAGGATGATGATCAGAGTCTAACGCCTTCGAAATCGTCTAGATTAGAATCCTGTAGCACCACATGATGTCCAAAGAAGATCAATGGCCAGGGGACAATGTGACATCCTTACGGGCTTCAGATGAAAAATACGACCATACGGATGAATCCGAAGTGATGATCGCAAATCGAAAGCATGGGAATCATCTCGATCTGAGCACCGTGGCACCCTCTGCAATAGAAAGAAGATGAACAACCTAGGTGGCACCATGTGGCACCATATTGGCCAGCAGTGCTCGCCCACATCATACCTCACCTGCGACCTCCATTCCCAACCGTTGGATCTTGATCCAATGGCTGAGAAGCTCTCTCCACCGCATGCCCATAAGACATCTTGTTGTCACAAAAAATGGCTTGCCGCATTGGTTGTAGCACTGGCCTTCAAGGGAGGGACGCGTGTTCAAATCCTCGTGGCCCCCCCAATAAGCAATTGACGCAACGCAGCAGCGGCACTAGCGTAGCGCATGTGCGCGTGAGGCAGCACCAGCTCAGCATGACCGGGTGCAGCTATGCACACCAGTGCGCGCGCAACATGGCACGGGAGGCACGGGCGCGTGATGCGTGCACCAGCAGTGCAGCGGATCTTCAGCGATAGCCTGGGCGGGTCTTTAGTGATGCTTGCAGGTGTCACTAATTGCCTGTACGCGAGAAGCCCTTCCTCCTTCCACTATAAAAGGACCTACACCCCTCCATTCTTCACCCTCTCTTCCTTTCCTCCTCCCACCACCTCCAAGGCTCTAGAGATAGCTTGTCCCAAGTTTTGGATGCTCCTCCAGAGTAGAATCAAATATTTTCCCCTCCCCTCATCCCCATTCGTGGAGCATCTCGTGGCCATCTTCTCACCTACTTCGAGAAGTAGATCCTTGCCGTGACGATGTCCCATCTCGTCCTCCTTTCGCCGCTGTTATCCTTCATCCTATTCCTTGATGAGTGGCTACTCATCATAGCTAAATAGCTAAAGTTAAGCTAGAAACTAGGTTAAACAATGTCAAATTAACACATAAAAAGGGTTAAGTGTGGGAATCAAAGAAAAAGACCTAAAACATTAATTCTGTGTTAAAATTGCATAATTAGGTCATTAAATGAGATATTCTTGTGAAAAAGGTCAAATTGTGATCTAAGTGTAAATTAAACACACAAACGAGTTTAAAAGTTCAAATCAAAAGTATAATTAACTTCTTGAAAGTTCAATTAAGCTTATATAAAAACTTGAAGGCATTTGGACATCATTAAGGCCTTGAAATCAAAGATTTACATTTAGGTCCTTTATGCATTACATTCCATTCATTAGAAAACCTCCTACGACCTATTTGTAACCTGCAGGGACCTCTTTGCAAGCCCTAAAGGACCACTCTGTAACTATTCTCTATCACTTATGGGCCTGCCTACAATTTTTATACCCCTTCGCAGAAGGGTATCCCTGCAATTTCTCCAATACACTTCCAACACCTGCTGCAGCCTGCTTGTGCACTGTAGCGCGCAAAGAACACGGGCCATCTGGACTATTGATCTCTTATCTGGATTGATTTATGTCTCTCCCTGATTCAAACCTTTGCGTGATTCGACACGTGTGGTCACCACTACCCTCAGATCCCATCCAACGATCAGTTTTTGAGTTGGCAGCCGCGCGCACTCTCTCCTCTCATCCTCACCGCCCTTGTCATCTACGACTAATTTCACCCGCGTGGTGCCTTGATTCACTGAAATCCCTACTTAAGCACCTCCTTGGTCGCACGCGCAAGGGATCGCTCCCTCCTACATTCTTAGCGGTCATTCGTCCACTCCAGCCACCTCTCCCCACCAATCCCCAGTTTTCACAGCCGGTACTTTGACTTCTTTTCGACTCTCCTTGTCGCTAGGGATGACGTAGGCTTGACGACGACCCTGAACTCCATTAGCGAGTTTTCACTCTGCTAGAGCACCCTCCCCCTCCATTCTTCCTCCTTAGCCGCCTGCTAAGGACCCACAAGTCCCATTTTTCCTGTTAGAGTAGTTTTAGTGCTCTCTAGTTTAGCTGTAGTGTTAATTAGATAGATTAGCAATAGAATTAGAGTTAGAATTAATGTTGATCTGCTGTGCGTACTGGTAGTTTAGTTTAGGAGTAGAAATTAGCTTTAATTTCCCCCCGTTCGCCTCCTCTAATCATTCTAGATTAGAGAAGAAATCCACCCAATCACTATTCATATTATTCTTCCTCTACATGTTTCCACATCATTTTTTATTTCCTCGATCTGTCTTTCGTAATTCACCCATTCAGTAGATCTAATTTCAGATCTAAATGATTTTTGTTAAGACCCGTTCTGTCCTGAGCCTTTTAAGATGTCTGGACTGTCGGTCAGACATCTGGTCAGACGTTTGGACTGTCGGTCAGATGACTGGTAAGATGTCTGGACACCTTTCCAAACGTCTGGAAATCAAAATTTTTGGGTACGAGCTCACGTCTGCGTGCAGGTTGCACGCAGACAGTACCTTCTCTTTTTCCTTCCCTTCTTCTCTCTCTCCTCGCCTCCAGCGAACCCTAACCCACCAACCTTATAAACCCCTTCCCCCTCTCTCGTTCTCCCCACACCAACTACCTTCCTCTCTTCTTCTCCACTCCAGCGAGAGAGCCAGTGCGAGCAAGTGACCTCGAGAGCGGCGACGAGGAGGAGCGGAGCGAGAAGAGGAGTTGAGCTTGCGAGCTTGTGTGGGAGCTCACCGGAGGGTGCACCACCGGAGCAGCGCGTCCGGGAGGAGGAGTGCGTTGGGGAAGTCATCCCCGACACTGCTACAGCCAGTGCTGCAGGCGAGGAGGCGAGCCGCAGCTGCGCACGGTGAGAGCGAGTCGAAGCAGGTTCTGGTTCTAGGTTTTTCCTAGAATCAGATGTCTGGAGTGACGTCCAGACGATGGTGCGGACGTTTAGAGGCGGTTCCAGACGTCTGAAGAGAGGTCTTCGCGAAGGTACATTCCCTTTGCGGATACGGCCATGCAGGCCTCTCCCCTACTACCCTTTGCATGGTTTTTTGAGAAGATTTGCTAGTGGCATGCAAAATTTGCTTTAGGAAGCCGCGGGACACGCCCTCCCACGCATTTTAGATGTCTGGGCAGCTTACCAGACGGCTGCAAGCACTTCCAGACGTCCGAAGAGGAGGTCAGACGACTGGAGCTGGGTCCAGACGGTCCAGAAGAGTTCTTGGATGTCTGGGGTGGACGCATAGCTTGAGGTGCATTTCTGGACACATTTAAGACGTCTGGAAGTTGTTCTAAACATCTAATTTGAGTCAGTAACCCTATTTTAACCCGTTTAGGATCCATTTGAGGTCTGTTTTATGCAAATAAGATACCGATGTTTTCCTTGTGAGTTCCTCTACTGGTTAGAAGGCTTCCTATAATGTTCTGAAAGTTTCCTTGTGATTGCTCCTTGTTATAGGACTTCATTCCGTTGCGGGTTCGGGGCTTGCTGAGGCACGTGAGCCTGCAGTTCGAGCCCCCAATACTCCTGGGTTGACTAGTAGAGTGACTTCCCCTAATTTAAATACAAATTTGAATGTATGTGTGGAATGGATGATTAGAAACTAGGATATGGCATGAATCCTAAGACGAGAAACACTTGAATGTATGTATGATTGAGTTGCAGTCTTGAATGAGTAGATAGAAACAACTATCTATTAATGAACAAAAGCTGCCTGTGAAATATGAATTAACTGTGTTAGTGAAATAGTTGCTTGTAACCTTACCTATTGTATACGTTAAAAGATATAACACGAGCTGCATGTGTATAATCTGAGAATGGAAATGTGAATGATAGAAATACAAGCTGCATGTGTAGAACCTGAGAATGAGAATAGAAATGATGAAACTTGGTACGGAACTGCATGAGGAACATGAGCATGAACCCTACAGGGAATTAGGAGTAGAGCTCCTGGAAATTAATGAAATGAATCTAGGAATGTGAGTGGGGAAGTGTGCTGGCCCTTGAGTACGTAGTACCAAGGAGAGTGACTGTCCCCTGTTTAGTGTAGAGCGGAGCAAGCCGCCCTTGGTTTGGGACTCGAGGTTAGGATTGACCACTCTGCACCGACTTCTTGGCCCTCGTGTACATTGTACCGGGGAGAGCTACTAGTGTAGGGAGAGAGCTAGCCACCCCACGGTGCCCGGGGTTCAACAAACCACCCTACACCGACTTGTTAGGCCCACTGGGTAAACCAGGGTAGTTAGGCGAGGGTGCACGGACTGTGGAGTGGCGAGACCGCTATTTGGTTCTTAGGAGCTAGACCTCTGTTACTGAGAGGGCTAGGCCTTATACTATTCCGTGTTGTCCTTGGGCGCACCCATTAATGGAAACGACTGACCTCGTGCCAGTGCGGGGTAGCTACCCGTGCGTTTATCGCACGTGCTGTAGTCACCGTTACGTTTGTCTGTGACCTTGGGGTGGTTGACTGGGTGTAGGACCACCACGGGGGACTCTCCTGGTCAGGAGAGCACCACGTGCGACTTCTACTCTTCAGGAAAGACTACAATCAAGATCGTTCCCACGAGGAACATTCAAGATCAAGAAAGAGATCTGATAAATAAACCAATGGGTGAAAAGGAATAAATTATGAAATAAAGTAAATGTAATAAACAACTACTTGTCCACCTTTATTGCTTTAGTTAGTTGGTTGCCAATCTACTCAGTGTTCGCTGACTTTGTGTACTCATAACCCTTTTCAGGTCCAGGTGTTGAGCAGCCCGAGTCTCAGGCTGCAGAGGGTGCTGGGCCCAGTAGAGCCCAGTAGCAGTAGCTTCTTTTGTTGTACTTCTTTTGTAGTAGTGAGTTCAGACTCCTGTACTTTACATTCTGTATCTTTACCTTTCTGTACCTTTACGTTTCTGTACCTTGCTGCTGTTTATTGTTGTGGTGGTGATATGTATTGTAGCAGTTTTTACTTTCTTTACTGCTGTACTCTTTTACTGTTAATTACTTAGCATAGTGAATGTGATTTACTTTCCTGCTTTTTGGTTATTTCTCGTTGGACGACTGGGTCTTAGGATCAGTCAAGTCGGTCCGATCTCAGGTCCTGTAGGGATTCGGAAACCGGGTCATAACAAGATGGTATCAGAGCAAGGTCATCCCGAGAAATGAATCAACTAGCTTGAGAATAACTAATTCACGTGCATGTAACTAGTGTAACCACCACAACGTACCTTTTAACATCTGTTCTGAGGTTTCTTTTGCTGAATGTTCGCTAGAGTTGACGTCTCTTTGTTTTGTCTTTGTGTCTCCATGCAGGAGATGCCTCGACGTGGACTCTTTGAGGTAGGCTGCGGACACGGCCGTGGACAAGGTCGGAGAGGCGGGCGTGTTGAGCCTGACGCTTCACTGGACCAGCTACTTCTTTTGAAAATTTAGGCCCAGGACCTCACCCAGCTGATATGGGAGATAGTACGAGAGGAGCTCCACCCGCCTCCACGAGCACCTCTCCCTGAGGACATGGAGGGGGAGTCCTCTGTGGGACCACGAGACCGACGCAACGCTGGACGTGGGGAAGGGGGTGGTCCTCCATCGCCCCCACCACACTCTGACACTTCCAAGCACGAGCCCTCCCTGCCTAGTGGCGTGCCCGTTTCCCCACTACAGCGACATTACGAGCTTTTCGGACAATTCCAGAAGCTGAAGCCCCCCTCTTTCAATGGGGATGAGGACTCGATTGAGGTGGAGGACTGGCTCGAGCAGATCGAGAAGGTGTTTGATACCCTTCTCCCCCTACAATGTGTCGCGTGGCCTTTTCCACGTACCAGCTGGAGAGCACGGCACACAGGTGGTGGAGGGCGATCAAAGGTTAGGAGAGGGTAGAGCCGATGTGGGACCAGTTTGTAACCCTCTTCTGCAAGCAATACTTCCCGCAGAAGTGGCAGGATCAAGGGAGGCGGGAGTTTCACACTCTCCGCCAGGGGATGATGACTGTCAGCACGTATCGTACGTGTTTTCTGGAGCTGTCTTGTTTCACTGCGATAGCTGTGGCTACTGAGGAGGAGCGCCTGTGGAGGTTCACTGAGGGGCTTCGACCTGCCATTCGGGGGTATGTCAAACCCCTGAAGTTGCCCACGTTCTCGAGAGTGGTGGAGGCAGCTTTGACCTATGAGGAGACCAACCCGGCCGCACGTGACACTGACAGCGGACAGAAGAGGCCCTACCAGCCAGAGTACTCACAGGGCTAGAGAGAGAGGAGGCACGTGGTGCCCGTAGGAGAGCCGTTACGTTTTGCAGGCCTGTCAGTGGCCTTTGGGGGCCCCCAACAAGGGCCAGCTGCCAGCACTGGACCCCCGCCCAGCCTTCAGCAAGGACCTACCGAGGGTGGGAGTCGAGTTCCCCTCTGCTACCAGTGTGGCCAGCCGGGCCACATCAGAGGGACTGCCCATCTAGGGCCGAAGCACAGCAGATGCTCCCCGCACCGAGCATTGGAGGCCGAGCAAGTGGCCATGGTTTTAAGGCGTGTGGGGGAGGACAGCAATCACAAGGAGGGTACCGGCCAGTGGCTACCTATCCGACGCAGAGTGTGGTTACTTCTTCTGCACAGAGAGTGATGAGAGCCTCATCATGAGCCATAACTATCTCATTTTGACCCAATAAAGAAGATAAAAGCTCCTACATAACCTGGAAGAAGGCCTAACTGAAGGAACAAGTGCTCTGAGAAGAAAACATGAAATAAAGGTTAAAACTGCAATTTTACCATTGCAGTACATAAACGGGATTTCTCAGAAGCAAAACAGAGCTCAAATGGTCCAAATAAGATAAAAAGTGGGTTGAGTTAATCAGAGATGGGTTCATGTGCAATCTAGGAACTAAATGACACTTGGTAACCCTAAAACAGACCCGCTTAAATTAACAAGGTTCCGATCAGAACAAAAAGCAAGTAAACCCTCTACAAATCATGGAAAAACATCCTCTAGGGTTTAGAACACTTACTTTGGCCTTTGGAACCTAGTTTGACCTAGATTAGGATCCTAGCTCTTCAATTAACCTAATTTGGGTTTTTTACGCAAAATATCCAGTCAAACGAGGTCAAACCTAAAATCCAACTTCACCATTGGATTCCTTAGGTCCAAATTAGGTTTGTACCAAAATTTGGACCTAAGGAGAGGTCATCTTGACCTACTTTGCAATTTAGTACACCCAAATCACAAATTGGTCCCTATCTTTTGAATACCTTTGCAGAGAGCCCCCTAGGTTCTTCGCCTCCTTTGCAATCCGATCCTGCCGCCATTGCTAGGGCAGAACCGAGCTCCGGCGAAGTTTCGAGAGAGATTGCTCTCTAATCCCTCAGAGATTCCCTCCCAGAAATGGAAGGAGGATTCTCTGAGGAATTCCCTTCCTTATAAAGCCAATTACAATCACTGGTGTGAACCCAATCTCTCGTGCGAACGCACGAGAGATTCGGGTATCCACCTTCCTTCCAACTCCGGCGAGTCGGCAGACCTAATTGCACGGTCTCCACGCGCTGGTAGTTGCGGCCAGCACCTATAAAAGACCCCCCAGACCCTGCCGCAGAAGGCAAGCTTGATTTTGACGGAGATCCCTTCCAAATTCCTCCCTCTCCCATCTCCGGCCAAACGACCCACAAGCTCCAGCGACCTCCTCCCCTCCTTCTCATCGCTCTGCTGCCATACCAGCAGCAGAGTCCTCTCCGCCGCTTCCTCCCGCGACGCGCTGTACCCCGCGCGCGCGCTTCTGACCTCGTCTTCGTCGCCGCTTCCTCCCTCAGGGTCTTTCTTCCCCGACGACGGCAGTTACGAGCCATCCTCTCCGCCGCCTTCCTTCCTTCCAGACAACCACAGATACGTTCTCCATCCTCTCCTCTCTCTTTTCCCTCAACTATTTTACTTGATTACCCCTCGACAGTACCTAACCGCCTCCATCTTCCTCGCCTCCGACCTCACTCCGGCGAGCCGCCCACACCACTCCGCCACTCCACACGGCTCGCCAACCACCTTGAGAGCTCCGCCTCACCACCAGGAACCCATTCCACCCCATCACTGCCACTCCAGAACTCCACAAGCACCCCCCGACCAACCCACCATCTCCGGCCACAGGTTGACCTAGGCACGCACTCCTAGGCCGACCGGCAACCTGCAGCATCACCCACCGCCTTCGCCGTGCTGCGGCGAAGGTTTCCAGCTATTCTGATTGGGCCAATAGGCCATTCTGTTGGATGTCAGGTGTAGGCCCCAGCCGCCATTAACAGCCGAAGCAGCAGGGGGCTTGGAGCAGCAGCAGGCGTCAGGCTTCCCAAGCGGCAGGTGCAGCAGATTCTCGCAAGTGTCGCGAAGCAACCAAGGCCAGCCAGTAGCGCCAGCAGAGTCGATAGCTTGGGCAATTGCATACGAGAGTCTGCGGGCGCGCGTGAAATCAGGGCGGCACCTTTAGTCCCACATCGTGGGATTGCAGCACTCAGGTACGCTATAAATTGTATTTGTGCTTTAAGCCGGTTGCCTCCGTAAGCACAGGGGTGAGGTCCCTCACTGCCCTCACACGCCTCGTCCGCGGCTTGACCTCGCGGATCTGGCTGACCCGACCCGACCTAGACCTACGCACTCCTCGCGCATCACCACTTGCCGGTGAGCCTGGTCCCGGGTGCGAACCCGACCCGACTATCCATGTGGCTCTGGGAGAGCGTCCGTGAGTGCATTGCTTCAGAGAGAGAGAGACGCTTGGGTAGAGGGACGGGGGTAGGTTTTTGCTACTGTGTGGTGTGTGCAGGAAGGTAGAACTGTCCCAGGCAGCGAACACTTAGTGGCTGCAGAACAGGGAGAGAAGAAAGAAGAGGCTGTGTAGCAAGTGAAAGGAGAATTCTTCGCAGAGAAGAAGAAGAAGGAAGACAAGGCAGAAGAGAGAGAAGAACGAAGAAGAAGACAAGGGAAGACTGCAAAGAGAGCAGAAGAAAAAGAAGAAGAAGAAAGAAGAAAGGCAAGACAGGAGAAGAAGGAAAGATACCAGAAGCAAAGAAGGGAGAAGAGCCACGAAGAAGAGAGAAAGAGAGATCACATTTAAGACGTCTGATACACAAATCAGACGTCTAATTCTATTTTTTTTTCAAATCCTTTTTTTTAAATTCTCTCGTTGAATGAGTCCTATTTGCATTTAAACAGTTATATTCGTTGGTTTTACAAAGTACTGAGATTGCTCCCCGTGTTCGACCTCGGATACTCCGGTCTTCGAGTAATAAAATTCTTTATATTTGTTTAGACGTTTTGTCGGTTATACTACAACGTGACGTCCTTTAAACCCACACAAAAACCTCGACAACATTTTGGCGCCGTTGCCGGGGAGCAACGGGCACTTTTAAAACTTTTGAGTACAACTTTTCTATCTAATATCCGACTTAACTTCTCTCTTTTGTTGTGTTCAATCAGGAAAAGCAAAACAAAAAGGAAAGAATAGCAACTGCACAACAGACTCTCCAAGGAACAGGTAATCTCCATAAGCCCTCTCTCTTAACCCTCTCACAATCTAAAAAAGGAAAAAAAAAAAGGGAAATCAACTTAGGGCTACATGTTTCATATTTAGTAACTCATCAAGTTGCCTGATTTTCATTTCAACATATTTTTATCTGTTCATCCAACTAGGGCAACTAGCGCTAAAACTTTCTTGATTGAGCCTTAGGTGCTAATTTCTACGGCAACTAAATTGGACCCACTAGAGCCAAGTTAGGGATTGCAAAGCTAGGGTTTTTAGAGACACATCTTCTCTAAAACAAAGAAACAAACTTTCCAAAAAGAGGTGTGCCTAAACCGTGTCTGAAACGATTTATACAAGAGGAACCCTAAGCAAATCAGGCTGATAATCCATTTGAACCATAAAAGGAAGGACCTAAAAGCTCTCAAAGGAACAAGAGGTGAAATTGATCCCTTGGGTCAACCAACCTTAATTTTAGGTCACTTTTGCACTCAAAATACTTAAAAGTTCAAGTGGAACATTAAGCACCTTGATCTTAAAATAAAAAAAAAGTAGACTTAAGAGGTCAAGATCCCCACTCTGGTTTACCTGGAACCGCAGTGACAAGAGAGGTCGGGTGGGGGAAACCCTGTAACCCGTAGGGACGCTCTACCGTGTAGGGGTCTTTGCGGGACTCTCCCTCTCTGGCTGCCCAGGTATTTCTCAGGTGGACGATCTTCTGATCTAGGGGCCCATCTGCCCCGAACCTCTATAGTCACCCAACAATTCTTGGGTGTCTTGATTGGGTCCAGCACCTTCTAATCTCATCACATCTTTTGGTGCATGTTCAGTAGGAGGTCCCTAAGACCACCTTTAAGACCTCCTTTAGAAATTCATTCTCGTCGAGGCCAAGCCTCGACGCCCTTGTTTTTGCAGCAACCCCACCACAAAAATCTTTCATCTGACTCAGACCCTGATTCTCCTTCTTCTCCCATCATGGCACAACCCATTGAAGAGGAGAATAACCTTGAACACCAACTTCAACGCTTGAACAATCTCTTTCAGAACTTTGTAAACCCACCGCAGCGACCTATGATGCGAGATCACTATAATCCTGCTGCGGTGGCAATCGAACCCCGAGTACGAATCCCAATTGGAGGACCCGATTCTGATCTGAAGCCCAATTTGATTCATGCCATACCGAAGTTCCATGGGCTTAACTCTGAGGATCCATTCCAACACATTAAACAACTCAAGCATTTGGCCCAGACCTTCGGGTCAGATGTACAAAATCGGGATATCCTACTCATGAAAATGTTTTCGTTCTCCCTCTTAGACAAGGCTGCACACTGGTACCAGACTCAGACCCGCCCGATCAACACATGGGAAGAATTACAGTCCGAATTTTTGAAAAAATTCTTCCCTGTTGGCCGGACGAATGCCTTGCGCCACCAGATCACTCATTTCACTCAACAACCGGGAGAACCTCTTCACGAAGCTTGGGATCGATTCCTAGATCTCATGCGAAAGTGCCCCCATCACGGAGTTCCTAAGTGGGAACAAGTCCAGTCTTTTTACCAGGGACTCCGTGAGGATATTCGTCTATTCGTCAATGCAACATGTGGAGGAAACATCATGGGCCAACACGAGGACACGGTGTGGGAGATTCTCGAAAACATGTGCGAGAACTCCATAAACAATGACTCCTTGGGCTTATTCGACAAGACGAATGCCCGCGCATCGACGAATCTAAGAGGGACACATGAGACGCAGGACCTGTCCACTTCTGTCGACCTGGAACTGATGGCCAGTCGGTTGGACAAGGTCTCTATCATAGAAAAGAAGGTGGACGAGCTAACTCGACATTTGCAGCAAGCCACCTCTGCACAAAACTCTTTTGCACGACCTCCTCTGGCAAGGGAAACAGTGCAAAACATCTATCACCAACCTGCCAAGGGGATGGACCCATATCCACCCCCGTCTACCTCTCGGACCGGAGTGACCTCCGATCCCTTCTATTCGAGTTGGGGGAACTCCGAACCCTCGTATTCTGACTTTCCTGAGGTTCCTCAGAACTGCGAGGACCTCAACGCCATCCAGAATGACCCATACTCCAATACCTACAACCCTGGATGGCGAAATCATCCTAACTTTCAGTGGGCGGGAAATTCTCAAAAACCACCATATCAACCCCGTCCACAAGCTCCTCGTCCATATCAGCCGCCTCAGCCTCAGCCCAATCCCACCTACCAATCCGGGCAAAATCAGGATCAACTGACTCTTATCCTTCAAACACTGGCTGACGTTCAAAAGACGAATGCGGCAATGCAAAAACAGCACAAGGACGAGATCACAGAGGTTCGCAACCAACTGGCCCAGATGGCAAATTCCCGCCAACCTGGCACCCTTCCTTCGCAACCTTTGCCCAACCCAAATAACGTACCGACCCAAAGGCGCGTTATGAATCCGAATCCAGGCCACGCACATTTGATTTATCAGGCCCCTGCTACTCCATCACCAGACGGGATGGAGGCTTCAACATCTTATGTAGGATTGCAGCAACAGCCACCCCTCCTACCTAACCCAAACCAAAATCAGGCCGGATTAAACTCTGTAACAACAGGTAGTGGTAAAATGTTGTCAACGTTTCTGTGCGGATTTAAAGGCGTATTACGTTGCAGTAGAACCGACAAAACGTTTAAACAAATATAAATAATTTTATTACTCGAACAACTAGAGTATTCGAGGTCGAACACAGGGAGCAAACTCAGTACTTTGTAAAACCCAAGAATACAACTGTTAAATGCAAATATAATTGATTCAAAGAGTTTTTAAGAAAGATGTAAAAAAATAGAATTAGACGTCTGATTTATGTATCAGACGTCTTAAATGTGATCTTTCTTTCTCTTTTCCTTCTTCTGCTTTGCCTTTCGGATCTCTTTGCAATCTTCCCTTGTCCTTCTTCTTCTTCTCTGCGAAGACTTCTAACCTTTCTGCTTTCCTTCTTCTCCTGCGAAGACTTCTTTCTTCTTCTTCTGTCTTGCTTCTCCTTTCTTCGTTGCCTTCTTCTTCTTTGTCTTGCTTCTCCTTCTTCTGCAGCGGCCAAGTCCTTCTCCTACAATCAGCCTGCCTGCACAGGAGCAAAACCTAACCCTTCTCCCTCTACCCGCGCGTGTCTCTCTCTCAAGCAATTCACTCTAACCGCTCTACCAGAGCCACAGTCTCAATCGGGTCGGATCGTACCCGGGACCAGGCGCACCTGCAGGTGTGTGATGCGCGAGGAGTGCGTAGGTCTAGGTCGGGTCGGATCCGCCAGGTCCGCGTGGTCAGGCCGCGGACGAGGCGGGTGGGGTCAGTGAGGGACCTCACCCCTGTGCTTACTGAGGCGATAAGAGTAAAGCGTAAAAACAACTTATATGGTACCTGACGGTTGCAATCCCACGATGTGGGACTATCTGGTCTCGCCTTCACGCGCGCCTGCAGAAACCTCGTCGTACGATTGCCCCGCAGCTGCTGGCTCTGCTAGCGCTCCTCAGCTGGATTCGTTCACCTCGCGACACTTGCGCTAGTATGCAGCACCTGTAGTCTGGAAGACCGGGTGCCTGGAGCTTCGCGGGAGCTTCATCAGAGGTCGTCCATGGCGGCAGCGGCTCGAATCCTGTCGTACACAAAACGCGCCTCTCGGCCAAATCAGAATAGATAGAGACCTTCGCCGTGGCACGGCGAAGGCGGTGGGCAGTGCTGTAGGCCGCAGGTCGGACTAGGCGAGCGTGCCTAGGTCAACCTGTGGCCGGAGATGGTGGGTTGGTCGGGGGGTGATTGTGGAGGGCTGGAGTGGCAGTGGTAGGGTGGAGTGTGTTCCTGGAGGTGAGGCAGAGCTTTCGAGGTGGTTGGCGAGCCGTGTGGAGGGCTGGAGTGGTGTGGGCGGCTCGCCGGAGTGCGGTCGGAGGCGAAGACGATGGAGGTGGTTAGCGTCTGTCGAGGGTCGATCAGGGGAGATAACAGGGGGAAAAGAGAGAGAAGAGGATGGAGAACGTATCTGGGGTTGTCTGGAGTGAAGGGAGGCGGCGGAGAGGACGGCTCGTGACTGCCGTCGTCGGGGAAGAAAGACCCTGGGGGAGGAAGCGGCGACGAAGATGAGGTCAGGGGCTTGCGCGCAGGGTACAGCGCGCCGCGGGAGGAAGAGGCGGAGAGGACTCTGCTGCTGGTATGGCAGCAGAGTGACGAGAAGGAGGGAAGGCGGTCGCCGGAGCTTGTGGGTCGTTTGGCCGGAGATGGGAGAGAAGAAATTTGGAGGGGATCTCCGTCAAAATCAAGCTTAAGATGAGTGGCCGGGTCCGAGGGGTGTTTTATAGGTGCTGGCCGCTCCTATCAGTGCGTGAAAGACGTGCAATTAGGTCAGCCGGTTCGCCGGAGTTGGAAGGAAGAAAGATACCCACATCTCTCGTGCGTTCGCACGAGAGATTGGGTTCACGCCAGCGAATTTGATTGGCTTTAGAAGGAAGGGAATTCCTCAGAGAATCTCCCTTCCATTTCTGGGAGAGAATCTCTGAGGAATTAGAGAGCCATCTCTCTCGAAACTTCGTCGGAGCTCGGTTCTGCCCTAGCAATGGCGGCAGGACCGGTTTGCAAAGAAGGCGAGGAACCTAGGGGGCTCTCTGCAAGGATATTCAAAAGATAGGGACCTCTTTGTGATTTGGGTGTACTAACTTGCAAAGTAGGTCAAGATGACCTCCCCTTAGGTCCAAATTTTGGTACAAACCTAATTTGGCCCTAAAGAATCCAATGGTGAAGTTGGATTTTAGGTTTGACCTCGTTTGACTGGACATTTTGCGTAAAAACCCAAATTAGGTTAATTGAAGAGCTAAGACCCTAATCTAGGTCAAACTAGGTTCCAAAGGCCAAATTAAGTGTTCTAAACCCCAGAGGATGTTTTTCTATGATTTTTAGAGGGTTTGCTTGATTTTTATTCTGACCGGAACCTTGTTAATTTAAGCGGGTCTGTTTTAGGGTTACCAAGTGTCATTTAATTCTTAGATTGCACATAAACCCATTTCTGATTAATTCAACCCACTTTGGACCATTTGACCTATGTTTTGCTTCTGAGAAATCCCGTTTATGTACTGCAATGGTAAAATTGCAGTTTTAACCTTTATTTCATGTTTTCTTCTCAGAGCACTTGTTCCTTCAGTTAAGCCTTCTTCTAGGTTATGTAGGAGCTTTTATCTTCTTTATTGGGTCAAAATGAGCTAGTTATGGCTCATGATGAGGCTCTCATCATACCCCCATGCCTAGCTTTTGCTAATCCCTTAGCCAAATTTCAAAGTTTTAACTTCCATTCTAGACCCAAAGTGTCCTTAGTTATGATAAGTGCTTCTTTTGTGATTAGGTAGGAATGCCGACAATAGGCCTAGAGGTACTCAAGTACCAACCAAAATCTGGACCTGTTCTGCTTTAGCCTCAGTCCTTCGCAAAGGTTTCTACGGCCCACAAAAACTATCCTAGGGTTTGTTGGACTCTGCGGTTAAAGCACCCGTGCTTGAGACATTTTTAGCCTACGCTCAGTTTGCAGTGCGTTTTTTTGTAAGAGAGAGATAGAGGATTTATTTGTTTGGAGAGCTTTTCTCTCTCTTTTCTTTTTATTTCTAGCTTCGGATTAGCTTCTCAACACGGTCTGTATCGGATTCCTCGTCCCCATCATCAATCCTCAAGGGTCCCTGGCTTTCGAGATTTCGAGATAATCCCGCCCATGGCAACCCCCGGAACCCTGGCTTTCGAGATTTCGAGATAATCCCGCCCATGGCGTTCCGTGGCCGAATTCAAACCCTGGCGATCGACATTTCGTGATAATGCCACCCATGGTATCTGAACTAGCAGAGTGCTTACATGCCCCCAGTAGGATATTTAAATATCCTAAGAGACAAGCACCGAGGAGACGATATGTTGTTACGCATCTTCGAGGGGAATTTCCCGCCTCTCCGCGCTGGGAACTTGTCCAAATCAACTTGTGTTGATTGGCCGCTCCTAATCTAGGTGACTTTTTCAGAATATTAAACGCTCTTGCGTGTTTTGAATATTTATGCGCACTGAACCAGACTGTGTGTGAATTTGGGTGCTTAGGTTACCGAATCCCGCAAACCGGAGGTCAGTTAACGAGGCCGAATACTTCCTAAGCCTTAGACCTAATACTTAAGCTTCACATTTTCCTCAACCTCTTGAGGATTATCCAGATTTTAACGGATACGTGAATTTTTAAGCTAAAAAATCTAGCCCAAGAGGCCTAAGACCAGCGTTCCCGCTAATCTCTTGTTATATCTCCGTAGCATTTTTCTTTTCTTTTTCTTGACTCGGTCTAGAACTTCAGTTAACCCCTTAATCTTTTACTAATGACTTTTTCTTTTTCATTTCCTTTTGTGCTCCTTTCTTTATTTTTGCTCTTTTTGTCATTTTTCTTTCTTTTCCTCCTCTCATTTGTATGACCCTGAATTGTTCCTCCCCTCTATCAAGTCCTTTTTTTTTTTTTTACATGAAACCCTTTCTTGATATGAATTTTCTGACATTTTGCACTTTCATACCCCCCCATGCCTAAGATTTGCAATGTCCCCATTGTAAATTAGGTGGGTTCGAATTCAGCTTAGTTCATGTATTAGGACAGGTGTGTGGTGAGTGAATGGGTCGAAGCGACTTGTTGCGAACGATTTCTAATCTCGAGTAGGTATACCTGAGGTGAAGTCGGCTGTTCTAATGGATGAACCCTAAAGTGCAATATGAGTTCCGCATAGCGATGTCAGAAACGGTTTCAGGATTTTCAAAGAATGACGGGTTGCCTCCCATTAAGCGCTGAGTTTTACGCCATCGGCTGGGCGCAATGAGCTCAAGAGGAAAGGAGGGTAAAGGATGACTCAGTCAAATCTGTATCGGTCATGTCAATGAACAGCTTGAGTCTCTGCCCGTTCACGACAAAGGGTTCAGAATCGTGGCTGAGTGGGCTGATTTCAATAGCTCCATTTCCGAAGATTTGGCAGACTAGGTAGGGTCCGACCCACTTGGATCTTAACTTTCCTGGGAATAGTTTGATTCGAGCATCAAAGAGTACAACTTTTTGACCAGGATGAAAGACCTTTCTAGAAATGTGTTTGTCGTGAAAAGCTTTAACCCGTTCTTTGTAAATTCGCGAGTTCTCATATGCGTCGTGGCGTAATTCATCGATCTCGCTCATTTCAAATCTTCTGTGGGTTCCAGCCTTAGAAAGGTCGAGATTACAGGTCCGTACTGCCTAATAGGCTTTATGCTCCAATTCGACGGGGAGGTGACATGCCTTCCCGTACACTAATCTGAAGGGAGACATTCCTAATTGGGTCTTGTGGGCGGTCCTATAGGCCCACAATGCTTCCAGAAGCCGAGAAGACCAATCTTTTCTATCAGGTCGAACAGTAACCTGAAGGATCTTCTTGATCTCTCGGTTAGATAGCTCAGCTAGACCATTAGTTTGGGGGTGGTAAGGAGTAGAGATTCGGTGTGACACCCCGTATTTGATCATCAGTGACCTGAACTGAGCGTTTGTAAAATGGGTCCCTCCGTCGGAAATTATAGCACGCGGAATCCCGAACCTTGAGAAAATGTTTTGATGAAGGAATTTTATAACGACTTTATGATTGTTGGTTCGGGTCGGAATGGCTTCTATCCACTTGGAAACATAATCAACTGCGACTAAAATGTATTCGAAGCCATCCGAGGTAGGAAAGGGTCCCATGAAATCAATCCCCCAAATATCAAAAATTTCGCATACCAAGATCGGCTGTAGAGGCATCATGTCTCTATGGCTCATGTTGCCTAGAGTCTGGCAACGGGAACATGCCTTACAGTGATTGTATGCATCTTTGAAAATTGTGGGCCAGTAGAAACCACACTGGAGGACTTTCGATGCGGTTTTATGTCCCGAAAAATGTCCACCGCATGCCTGGTCATGGCAAAATGAGAGTATGTCTTTGATTTCCACTTCCGTGATGCATCGTCGGATTATCTGATCAGCACCAATGCGGAAGAGATACGGGTCTTCCCATAGGTAATACTTGGCATCGGAACGCAATTTGTCCTTTTTGGCCTTCGACCAATCGGGCGGAATCTGATGTGATGCCAGGTAATTAACAATATCGGCGAACCATGGAAGACTTGTACTGATAGTCAGGAGGTGCTCATCAGGGAAATGTTCTGTAATAGGTCCGGAAGGATCAATCATTTCAGGAGGAAGGCGGGATAAATGATCAGCTACCACATTGTGCTTTCCCGCCTTGTCGCGAATCTCGATGTCAAATTCTTGCAACAGCAAGATCCAGCGGATTAATCGAGGTTTCGCGTCCTTCTTGGCCAGGAGATGCCTCACAGCTGTGTGATCCGAGTATATGATAACACGGGAACCCAGAAGGTATGATCTGAATTTTTCCAGGGCAAATACTACGGCCAACAGCTCTTTCTCAGTAACCGTATAGTTACGTTGAGCCTCATCCAGTGTTTTGCTGGCGTAGTAAATGACCACAGGTTTCCCGTCAATTTTCTGCCCCAAAACCGCTCCTACAGCGAAGTTAGATGCATCGCACATGATCTCAAAGGGTTGAGACCAATCAGGGGACTATAGGATTGGGGCTCGGGTGACTCGGTCACGTAGGATCTCAAATGCTTGAGTGCATTCCTTGGAAATTCCGAAAGGCACATCCTTGGAAAGCAGATTGGTCAGGGGGCGCGTGATTTTGGAGAAATCAGGGATGAATCGACGGTAGAAACCGACGTGCCCCAAAAAAGATCGGATGTCCTTAATCGAGCTAGGCATAGGGAGCTTGGAAATCAGGTTAACCTTAGCTCGATCCACTTGGATGCCTTTCTCTGAGATTAAATGTCCCAGGACAATTCCCTCAGGCACCATGAAATGGCTCTTTTCCCAGGAAAGAACCAAATTCACCTCGATGCACCGCCTAAGTATATGGACCAAGTGTTGGAGGCAATCGTCAAATGATTGTCCAAAAACTGAAAAGTCATCCATGAAGACTTCCAGATAATCACCTACCATATCTGAGAATATGGCAAGCATGCACCGCTGAAAAGTTGCAGGTGCATTGCAGAGACCGAACGACATCCTTCGAAACGCGTACGTCCCGAAGGGGCAGGTGAATGTGGTCTTTTCTTGGTCCTCTGGATGGATTGCCACCTGATTGTAACCGGAGTACCCGTCAAGAAAGCAGAAGAATCTATTTCCCGCTAGTTTCTCGAGGATCTGATCGATGAACGGTAGTGGGAAATGATCCTTTTTCGTGGAGGAATTTAGTCTTCTGTAATCAATGCAGACTCTCCACGAATTAGCTACTCGGGTAGGAATGACTTCCCCGGTTTCAGTCGTGATGATGGTAAGTCCTGCCTTCTTAGGTACCACTTGTGTTGGGCTCACCCAACGACTGTCGGAGATCGGGTAGATGATCCCTGCATCTAACCACTTAATGATCTCCTTTTTCACGACCTCCTGTAGGTTAGGGTTTAGGTGCCTTTGCATTTCTCTTGAAGGTCGTGAGCCTTCTTCTATGTAGATTCGATGCGTGCAGTATGAAGGGCTTATACCAGTCAAATCATCTAGAGTCCATCCAATGGCTCTACGATGTTGCTGGAGAACAGTAATCAAACGGAGTTCCTGGTCAGGTGTGAGTCGAGAATTGATAATCACAGGAAACGTTTGATTTGAATCCAAAAAGACATATTTTAGATGTTCGGGAAGGGGCTTGAGTTCCATGACAGGATTGTCAGCAGCAGCGGGTGGTTCGGGGTTTGTATCGGGAGCAATGGTAGGAGTCATAGGTGTGTCTAGATCATGTTCGCACTCCTCTGTTAGTGGTTTTTGATTTTCTAGTGGTTGATCAGGAATAATCAGGTTGTCCTCTATATGCAGTTCATCAACCACGGCTTTGACATCACAAATTTCCTCTATAACCCCGCAATTAATCCCTTGTTGGGCTTTGAAAATGTCAATCTTCAGATTTTGATTCCCAAATTTTAATTCTATCTGGCCCTCTTCGCAGTTTATATTAGCCCTAGCAGTGGCCAAAAAGGGTCTCCCTAATATGATTGGTGTGTCCCTTGGGTTCTTAGGTGCATCCATGTCCAGTACTATGAAGTCCACTGGGAAATAAAAATCTCGTACCCTAACAATGACATCCTCGAGTATTCCTTTGGGTGACTTGATGGATCGATCGGCTAACTGCAATGTCACCTCAGTGGGTTTAAGTTCAGATTCTTCAAGGTGGTCAAGGAGGGATGTAGGTATTAAATTTATGGAGGCACCTAGGTCTAGTAGGGCTCTATCAAGTTGGGTTTCACCAATTTTACAAGAAATCAAGGGGGTTCCTGGGTCTTTAGCCTTGGGTGGGAGTTTGCTCAGGATGACAGAGCTGGCTTGCTCTGACAGTACGATCGGATTCCCATCCTTGGTTCGCGGCTTACGTTTAGGTGTACATATGTCTTTCAAGAATCTTGCGTAAGCCGGTATGTGACGGATTGCATCCATCAACGGGATGTTTATCTGGACCTGTTCAAAGAGCTTGACCAGATCCTCCTCAGGAGCCACAGGTTTGGTTGTCCTTTTTCCTTTGGTCAAGGCCTCAGGAAATGGGATCCTAGCTGGTTCCTCTAGGATAGGTCCAGGTTCTTGATCTGGGACAGTAGTATCTTGGATGACTACCCTAGGGTCTTGGCGATTATCAAGCTTGGAGTGGTTCAGATAATGTGGGTCTTGTGTTGTTTTACCACTACGTGTTGTTACAGAGTTTAATCCAGCCTGACTTTGGTTTGGGTTAGGTAGGAGAGGTGGCTGCTTGTGAAATTCTGCATAAGATGTAGAAGCCTCCATCCTGTCTGGTGATGGAGTAGCAGGGGCCTGATAAATCAAATGTGCGTGGCCTGGATTTGGATTCATAATGCGCCTCTGGGTCGGCACATTATTTGGGTTGGGCAGAGGTTGCGAAGGAAGGGTGCCAGGTTGGCGAGAATTTGCCATCTGGGCCAGTTGGTTGCGAACCTCTGTGATCTCGTCCTTGTGCTGTTTTTGCATTGCCGCATTCGTCTTTTGAATGTCAGCCAGCGTTTGAAGGATAAGAGTCAGTTGATCCTGATTTTGCCCAGATTGGTAGGTGGGATTGGGCCGAGGCTGAGGCGGCTGATATGGACGAGGAGCTTGTGGGCGGGGTTGATATGGTGGTTTTTGAGAGTTTCCCGCCCACTGAAAGTTAGGATGATTTCGCCATCCAGGGTTGTAGGTATTGGAGTATGGGTCGTTCTGGATGGCGTTGAGGTCCTCGCAGTTCTGAGAAACCTCAGGAAAGTCAGAATACGAGGGTTCAGAGTTCCCCCAACTCGAGTAGACGGGATCGGAGGTCACTCCGGTCTGGGAGGTAGACGGGGGTGGATAGGGGCCCATCCCCTTGGCAGGTTGGTGATAGATGTTTTGCACTGTTTCCCTTGCCAGAGGAGGTCGTGCAAAAGAGTTTTGTGCAGAGGTGGCTTGCTGCAAATGTCGAGTTAGCTCGTCCACCTTCTTTTCTATGATAGAGACCTTGTCCAACCGACTGGCCATCAATTCCAGGTCAACAGAAGTGGACAGGTCCTGCGTCTCATGTGTCCCTCTTAGATTCGTCGATGCGCGGGCATTCGTCCTGTCGAATAAGCCCAAGGAGTCATTGTTTATGGAGTTCTCGCACATGTTTTCGAGAATCTCCCACACCGTGTCCTCGTGTTGGCCCATGATGTTTCCTCCACATGTTGCATTGACGATTAGACGAATATCCTCACGGAGTCCCTGGTAAAAAGACTGGACTTGTTCCCACTTAGGAACTCTGTGATGGGGACACTTTCGCATGAGATCTAGGAATCGATCCCAAGCTTCGTGAAGAGGTTCTCCCTGTTGTTGAGTGAAATGAGTGATCTGGTGGCGCAAGGCATTCGTCCGGCCAACAGGGAAGAATTTTTTCAAAAATTCGGACTGTAATTCCTCCCAAGTGTTGATCGGGCGGGTCTGAGTCTGATACCAGTGCGCGGCCTTATCCAAGAGGGAGAACGAAAACATTTTCATGAGTAGGATATCCCAGTTTTGTACATCTGACCCGAAAGTCTGGGCCAGATGCTTGAGTTGTTTAATGTGTTGGAATGGATCCTCAGAGTTAAGCCCATGGAACTTTGGTATGGCATGAATCATATTGGGCTTTAGATCATAATCGGGTCCTCCAATTGGGATTCGTACTCGGGGTTCGATTGCCACCGCAGCGGGATTATAGTGATCTCGCATCATAGGTCGCTGTGGTGGGTTTACAAAGTTCTGAAAGAGATCGTTCAAGCGTTGAAGTTGGTGTTCAAGGTTATTCTCCTCTTCAATGGGTTGTGCCATGATGGGAGAAGAGGGAGAATCAGGGTCTGAATCAGATGAAAGATTTATGTGGTGGGGTTGCTGCACAAACAAGGGCGTCGAGGCTTGGCCTCGGCGAGAATGAATTTCTAGAGGAGGTCTTAAAGGTGGTCTTAAGGACCTCCTACCAAACATGCACCGGAAGATGTGATGAGATTAGAAGGTGCTGGACCCAATCAAGACACCCAAGAATTGTTGGGTGACTATAGAGGTTCGGGGCAGATGGACCCCTGGATCAGAAGATCGTCCACCTGAGAAATACCTGGGCAGCCAGAGAGGGAGAGTCCCGCAAAGACCCCTACACGGTAGAGCGTCCCCACGGGTTACAGGGTTTCCCCCACCCGACCTCTCTTGTCACTGCGGTTCCAGGTAGACCAGAATGGGGATCTTGACCTCTTAAGTCTACCTTTTTTATTTTAAGATCAAGGTGCTTATTGTTCCACTTGAACTTTTAAGTATTTTGAGTGCAAAAAGTGACCTAATATTAAGGTTGGTTGACTCGAGGGATCAACTTCACCTCTTGTTCCTTTGAGAGCTTTTAGGTCCTTCCTTTTATGATTCAAATGGATTATCAGCCTGATTTGCTTAGGGTTCCTCTTGTATAAATATTTTCAAACACGGTTTAGGCACACTTCTTTTTGGAAAGTTTGTTTCTTTGTTTTAGAGAAGATGTGTCTCTAAAAACCCTAGCTTTGCAATCCTAACTTGGCTCTAATGGGTCCAATTTAGTTGCCTTAGAATTTAGCACCTAGGGCTCAATCAAGAAAGTTTTAGCCCTAGTTGCCTTAGTTGGATGACAGACAAAAATATGTTGAAATGAAAATCATGCAACTTGATGAGTTACTAAATATAAGACAGGTAGCCCTAAGTTGATTTCTCCCCTTTTTTTTTTTCTTTTTT
The DNA here is from genome assembly GCA_037157565.1 of Thalassia testudinum. Lineage (NCBI taxonomy): Eukaryota > Viridiplantae > Streptophyta > Magnoliopsida > Alismatales > Hydrocharitaceae > Thalassia > Thalassia testudinum. The sequence goes on from JAZHRO010000031.1 coordinate 64,688,673, forward strand.
TTTTAGATTGTGAGAGGGTTAAGGGAGAGGGCTTATGGAGATTACCTGCTCCAGTCTGTTGTGCAGTTGCTATTCTTTCCTTTTTGTTTTGCTTTCCCTGATTGAACACAATAAAAGAGAAGTTAAGTCAGATATTAAATAGAAAAGTTGTACTCAAAAGCTTTAAAAGTGCCCGTTGCTCCCCGGCAACGGCGCCAAAATGTTGTCAACGTTTCTGTGCGGATTTAAAGGCGTATTACGTTGCAGTAGAACCGACAAAATGTTTAAACAAATATAAATAATTTTATTACTCGAACAACTAGAGTATCCGAGGTCGAACACAGGGAGCAAACTCAGTACTTTGTAAAACCCAAGAATACAACTGTTAAATGCAAATATAATTGATTCAAAGAGTTTTTAAGAAAGATGTAAAAAAATAGAATTAGACGTCTGATTTATGTATCAGACGTCTTAAATGTGATCTTTCTTTCTCTTTTCCTTCTTCTGCTTTGCCTTTCGGATCTCTTTGCAATCTTCCCTTGTCCTTCTTCTTCTCTGCGAAGACTTCTAACCTTTCTGCTTTCCTTCTTCTCCTGCGAAGACTTCTTTCTTTCTTCTTCTTCTGTCTTGCTTCTCCTTTCTTCGTTGCCTTCTTCTTCTTCTTTGTCTTGCTTCTCCTTCTTCTGCAGCGGCCAAGTCCTTCTCCTGCAATCAGCCTGCCTGCACAGGAGCAAAACCTAACCCTTCTCCCTCTACCCACGCGTGTCTCTCTCTCAAGCAATTCACTCTAACCGCTCTACCAGAGCCACAGTCTCAATCGGGTCGGATCGTACCCGGGACCAGGCGCACCTGCAGGTGTGTGATGCGCGAGGAGTGCGTAGGTCTAGGTCGGGTCGGATCCGCCAGGTCCGCGTGGTCAGGCCGCGGACGAGGCGGGTGGGGTCAGTGAGGGACCTCACCCCTGTGCTTACTGAGGCGATAAGAGTAAAGCGTAAAAACAACTTATATGGTACCTGACGGTTGCAATCCCACGATGTGGGACTATCTGGTCTCGCCTTCACGCGCGCCTGCAGAAACCTCGTCGTGCGATTGCCCCGCAGCTGCTGGCTCTGCTAGCGCTCCTCGGCTGGATTCGTTCACCTCGCGACACTTGCGCTAGTATGCAGCACCTGTAGTCTGGAAGACCGGGTGCCTGGAGCTTCGCGGGAGCTTCATCAGAGGTCGTCCATGGCGGCAGCGGCTCGAATCCTGTCGTACACAAAACGCGCCTCTCGGCCAAATCAGAATAGATAGAGACCTTCGCCGTGGCACGGCGAAGGCGGTGGGCAGTGCTACAGGCCGCAGGTCGGACTAGGCGAGCGTGCCTAGGTCAACCTGTGGCCGGAGATGGTGGGTTGGTCGGGGGGTGATTGTGGAGGGCTGGAGTGGCAGTGGTAGGGTGGAGTGTGTTCCTGGAGGTGAGGCGGAGATTTCGAGGTGGTTGGCGAGCCGTGTGGAGGGCTGGAGTGGTGTGGGCGGCTCGCCGGAGTGCGGTCGGAGGCGAAGACGATGGAGGTGGTTAGCGTCTGTCGAGGGTCGATCAAGGGAGATAACAGGGGGAAAAGAGAGAGAAGAGGATGGAGAACGTATCTGGGGTTGTCTGGAGTGAAGGGAGGCAGCGGAGAGGACGACTCGTGACTGCCGTCGTCGGGGTAGAAAGACCCTGGGGGAGGAAGCGGCGACGAAGATGAGGTCAGGGGCTTGCGCGCAGGGTACAGCGCGCCGCGGGAGGAAGAGGCGGAGAGGACTCTGCTGCTGGTATGGCAGCAGAGTGACGAGAAGGAGGGAAGGCGGTCGCCGGAGCTTGTGGGTCGTTTGGCCGGAGATGGGAGAGAAGAAATTTGGAGGGGATCTCCGTCAAAATCAAGCTTAAGATGAGTGGCCGGGTCCGAGGGGTGTTTTATAGGTGCTGGCCGCTCCTATCAGTGCGTGAAAGACGCGCAATTAGGTCAGCCGGTTCGCCGGAGTTGGAAGGAAGAAAGATACCCACATCTCTCGTGCGTTCGCACGAGAGATTGGGTTCACGCCAGCGAATTTGATTGGCTTTAGAAGGAAGGGAATTCCCCAGAGAATCTCCCTTCCATTTCTGGGAGAGAATCTCTGAGGAATTAGAGAGCCATCTCTCTCGAAACTTCGTCGGAGCTCGGTTCTGCCCTAGCAATGGCGGCAGGACCGGTTTGCAAAGAAGGCGAGGAACCTAGGGGGCTCTCTGCAAGGATATTCAAAAGATAGGGACCTCTTTGTGATTTGGGTGTACTAACTTGCAAAGTAGGTCAAGATGACCTCCCCTTAGGTCCAAATTTTGGTACAAACCTAATTTGGCCCTAAAGAATCCAATGGTGAAGTTGGATTTTAGGTTTGACCTCGTTTGACTGGATATTTTGCGTAAAAACCCAAATTAGGTTAATTGAAGAGCTAAGACCCTAATCTAGGTCAAACTAGGTTCCAAAGGCCAAATTAAGTGTTCTAAACCCCAGAGGATGTTTTTATATGATTTTTAGAGGGTTTGCTTGATTTTTATTCTGACCGGAACCTTGTTAATTTAAGCGGGTCTGTTTTAGGGTTACCAAGTGTCATTTAATTCTCAGATTGCATATAAACCTATTTCTGATTAATTCAACCCACTTTGGATCATTTGACCTATGTTTTGCTTCTGAGAAATCCCGTTTATGTACTGCAATGGTAAAATTGCAGTTTTAACCTTTATTTCATGTTTTCTTCTCAGAGCACTTGTTCCTTCAGTTAAGCCTTCTTCTAGGTTATGTAGGAGCTTTTATCTTCTTTATTGGGTCAAAATGAGCTAGTTATGGCTCATGATGAGGCTCTCATCATAAAACAACACAAGACTCACATTATCCGAACCACTCCAAGCCTGATAATCGCCAAGACCCTAGGGTAGTCATCCAAGATACTACTGTCCCAGATCAAGAACCTGGACCTATCCTAGAGGAACCAGCTAGGATCCCATTTCCTGAGGCCTTGACCAAAGGAAAAGGGACAACCAAACCTGTGGCTCCTGAGGAGGATCTTGTCAAGCTCTTTGAACAGGTCCAGATAAACATCCCATTGATGGATGCAATCCGCCACATACCGGCTTACGCAAGGTTCTTGAAAGACATATGTACACCTAAACGTAAGCCGCGAACCAAGGATGGGAACCCAATCATACTATCAGAGCAAGCCAGCTCTGTCATCTTGAGCAAACTCCCACCTAAGGCTAAAGACCCAGGAACTCCCTTGATTTCCTGTAAAATTGGTGCAAGCCAACTTGATAGAGCCCTACTAGACCTAGGTGCCTCCATAAATTTAATACCTACATCCCTCCTTGACCACCTTGAAGAATCTGAACTTAAACCCACTGAGGTGACATTGCAGTTAGCCGATCGATCCATCAAGTCACCCAAAGGAATACTCGAGGATGTCATTGTTAGGGTACGAGATTTTTATTTCCCAGTGGACTTCATAGTACTGGACATGGATGCACCTAAGAACCCAAGGGACACACCAATCATATTAGGGAGACCCTTTTTGGCCACTGCTAGGGCCAATATAAACTGCGAAGAGGGCCAGATAGAATTAAAATTTGGGAATCAAAATCTGAAGATTGACATTTTCAAGGCCCATCAAGGGATTAATTGCGGGGTGATAGAGGAAATTTGTGATGTCGAAGCCGTGGTTGATGAACTGCATATAGAGGCCAACCCGATTATTCCTGATCAACCACTAGAGAATCAAAAACCACTAACAGAGGAGTGCGGACATGATCTAGACACACCTATGACTCCTACCATTGCTCCCGATACAAACCCCGAACCACCCGCTGCTGCTGACAATCCTGTCATGGAACTCAAGCCCCTTCCTGAACATCTAAAATACGTCTTTTTGGATTCAAATCAGACGTTTCCTGTGATTATCAATTCTCGACTCACACCTGACCAGGAACTCCGTTTGATTTCTGTTCTCCAACAACATCGTAGAGCCATTGGATGGACTCTAGATGATTTGACTGGTATAAGCCCTTCATACTTCACACATCGAATCTACACAGAAGAAGGCTCACGACCTTCAAGAGAAATGCAAAGACGCCTAAACCCTAACCTACAGGAGGTCGTGAAAAAGGAGATCATTAAGTGGTTAGATGCAGGGATCATCTACCCGATCTCCGACAGTCGTTGGGTGAGTCCAACACAAGTGGTGCCTAAGAAGGCAGGACTTACCATCATCACGACTGAAACTGGGGAAGTCATTCCTACCCGAATAGCTAATTCGTGGAGAGTCTGCATTGATTACAGAAGACTAAATTCCTCCACGAAGAAGGATCATTTCCCACTACCGTTTATTGATCAGATCCTCGAGAAACTAGCGGGAAATAGATTCTTCTGCTATCTTGACGGGTACTCCGGTTACAATCAGGTGGAAATCCATCCAGAGGACCAAGAAAAGACCACATTCACCTGCCCCTTCGGGACGTACGCATTCTGAAGGATGCCGTTCGGTCTCTGCAATGCACTTGCAACTTTTCAGCGGTGCATGCTTGCAATATTCTCAGATATGGTAGGTGATTATCTGGAAGTCTTCATGGATGACTTTTCAGTTTTTGGACAATCATTTGACGATTGCCTCGAACACTTGGTTCATATACTCAGGCGGTGCATGGAGGTGAATTTGGTTCTTTCCTGGGAAAAGAGCCATTTCATGGTGCCTGAGGGAATTGTCCTGGGACATTTAATCTCAGAGAAAGGCATCCAAGTGGATCGAGCTAAGGTTAACCTGATTTCCAAGCTCCCTATGCCTAGCTCGATTAAGGACATCCGATCTTTTTTGGGGCACGTCGATTTCTACCGTCGATTCATCCCTGATTTCTCCAAAATCGCGCGCCCCCTGACCAATCTTCTCTCCAAGGATGTGCCTTTCGAAATTTCCAAGGAATGCACTCGAGCATTTGAGATCCTACGTGACCGAGTCACCCAATCCCCAATCCTACAGTCCCCTGATTGGTCTCAACCCTTTGAGATCATGTGCGATGCATCTGACTTCGCTGTAGGAGCAGTTTTGGGGCAGAAAATTGATGGGAAACCTGTGGTCATTTACTACGCCAGCAAAACACTGGATGAGGCTCAGTGTAACTATGCGGTTACTGAGAAAGAGCTGCTGGCCGTAGTATTTGCCCTGGAAAAATTCAGATCATACCTTCTGGGTTCCCGTATTATCGTATACTCGGCTCACACAGCTGTAAGGCATCTCCTTGCCAAGAAGGACGCGAAACCTTGACTAATCCACTGGATCTTGCTATTGCAAGAATTTGACCTCGAAATTCACGACAAGGCGGGAAGGCACAATGTGGTAGCTAATCACTTGTCCCGCCTTCCTTCTGAAATTATTGATCCTTCCGGACCTATTACAGAACATTTCCCTGATGAGCACCTCCTAACTATCAATACAAGTCTTCCATGGTTCACCGATATAGTTAATTACCTGGCATCACATCAGATTCCGCCCGATTGGTCGAAGGCCAAAAAGGACAAATTGCGTTCCGATGCCAAGTATTACCTATGGGAAGACCCGTATCTTTTCCGCATTGGTGCTGATCAGATAATCCGACGGTGCGTCACGGAAGTAGAAATCAAAGACATACTCTCATTCTGCCATGACCAGGCATGCGGTGGACATTTTTCTGGACATAAAACTGCATCGAAAGTCCTCCAATGTGGCTTCTACTGGCCCACAATTTTCAAGGATGCATACGATCACTGTAAGGCATGTTCCCGTTGCCAGACTCTGGGCAACATGAGCCATAGAGACATGATGCCTCTACAATCGATCTTGGTATGCGAAATTTTTGATATTTGGGGGATTGATTTCGTGGGACCCTTTCCGACCTCGGATGGCTTCGAATACATCTTACTCGCAGTTGACTATGTGTCCAAGTGGATAGAAGCCATTCCGACCCGAACCAACAATCATAAAGTCGTTATAAAATTCCTCCATCAAAACATTTTCTCAAGGTTCGGGATTCCGCGTGCTATAATTTCCGACGGAGGGACCCATTTTACGAACGCTCAGTTCAGGTCACTGATGACCAAATACGGGGTGTCACACCGAGTCTCTACTCCTTACCACCCCCAAACTAATGGTCTAGCTGAGCTATCTAACCGAGAGATCAAGAAGATCCTTCAGGTTGCTGTTCGACCTGATAGAAAAGATTGGTCTTCTCGGCTTCCAGAAGCATTGTGGGCCTATAGGACCGCCCACAAGACCCAATTAGGAATGTCTCCCTTCAGACTAGTGTACGGGAAGGCATGTCACCTCCCCGTTGAGTTGGAGCATAAAGCCTATTGGGCAGTACAGACCTGTAATCTCGACCTTTCTAAGGCTGGAACCCACAGAAGACTTCAAATGAGCGAGATCGATGAATTACGCCACGACGCGTATGAGAACTCGCGAATTTACAAAGAACAGGTTAAAGCTTTTCACGACAAACACATTTCTAGAAAGGTCTTTCATCCTGGTCAAAAAGTTTTACTCTTTGATGCCCGACTAAAATTATTCCCAGGAGAGCTAAGATCCAAGTGGGTCGGACCCTACCTAGTCCGACAAATCTTCGGAAATGGAGCCATTGAAATCAGCCCACTCAGCCACGATTCTGAACCCTTTGTCGTGAACGGGCAGAGACTCAAGCCGTTCATTGACATGACCGATATAGATTTGGCTGAGTCATCCTTTACCCTCCATTCCTCTTGAGCTCATTGCGCCCAGCCGATGGCGTAAAACTCAGCGCTTAACGGGAGGCAACCCGTCATTCTTTGAAAAATCCGAAACCGTTTTTGACATCTCTATGCGGAACTCATATTGCACTTTAGGGTTCATCCATCAGAACAGCCGACTTCACCTAAGGTATACCTACCCGAGATTAGAAATCGTTCGCTACAAGTCGCTTCGACCCATTCACTCACCACACACCTGTCCTAATACATGAACTGAGCTGAATTCGAACCCACCTAATTTACAATGGGGACATTGCAAATCTTAGGCATGGGGGGTATGAAAGTGCAAAATGTCAGAAAATTCATATCAAGAAAGGATTTCACATAAAAAAAAAAAGAGAGAGAGAGACTTGATAGAGGGGAGGAACAATTCAGGGTCATACAAATGAGAGGAGGAAAAGAAGGAAAAATGACAAAAAGGAGCACAAAATGAAAATGAAAAGAAATAGTCATTAGTAAAAGAGTAAGGGGTTAACTGAAGTTCTAGACTGAATCAAGAAAAAGAAAAGTGCTACAGAGATATAGCAAGAGATTAGCGGGAACGCTGGTCTTAGGCCTTTTGGGCTAGTACCTTTAGCTTAAAAAATTCACGTATCCGTTAAAATCTGGATAATCCTCAAGAGGTTGAGAAAAATGCGAAGCTTGAGTATTAGGTCCAAGACTTAGGAAGTATTCGGCCTCGTTAACTGACCTCCGATTTGCGGGATTCGGTAACCTAAGCACCCAAATTCACACACAGTCGGGTTCAGTGCGCATAAAACATCCAAATCACGCGAAAAGCGTTTAATGTTCTGAAAAAGTCACCTAGATTAGGAGCGGTCAATCAACACAAATTGATTTGGACGAGTTCCCAGTGCGGAGAGGCGGGAAATTCCCCTCGAAGATGCGTAACAACAAATCGTCTCCTCGGTGCTTGTCTCTTAGGATATTTAAAATCCTACCGGGGGCATGTAAGCACTCTGCTAGTTCAGATACCATGGACGGCATTATCATGAAATGTCGATCGCCAAGGTCTGGATTCGACCACGGAACGCCATGGGCGGGATCATCTCGAAATCTCGAAAGCCAGGGTTCTGGGGGTTGCCATGGGCGGGATTATCTCGAAATCTCGAAAGCCAGGGACCCTTGAGGATTGATGATGGGGACGAGGAATCCGATACAGACCGTGTTGAGAAGCTAATCCGAAGCTAGAAATAAAAAGAAAAGAGAGAGAAAAGCTCTCCAAACAAATAAATCTTCTATCTCTCTCTTACAAAAAAAATGCACTGCAAACTGAACTTAGGCTAAAAATGTCTCAAGCACGGGTGCTTTAACCGCGGAGTCCAACAAACCCTAGGTTAGTTTCTGTGGGCTTGAGAAACCTTTGAGAAGGACTGAGGCTAAAGCGGAATAGGTCTGGATTTTGGTTGGTACTTGAGTACCTCTAGGCCTATTATCAGCATTCTTACCTAAATCACAAAATAAAAAGACAAGCACTTTTCATAGTTGTTGACAGACACTCAGGGTCTAGAATGGAAGTTAAAACTTTGAAATTTTGCTAAGGGACTAGCAAAAGCTAGGCATGGGGGTATGATGAGAGCCTCATCATGAGCCATAACTAGCTCATTTTGACCCAATAAAGAAGATAAAAGCTCCTACATAACCTGTAAGAAGGCCTAACTGAAGGAACAAGTGCTCTGAGAAGAAAACATGAAATAAAGGTTAAAACTGCAATTTTACTATTGCAGTACATAAACGGGATTTCTCGGAAGCAAAACAGAGCTCAAATGGTCCAAATAAGATAAAAAGTGGGTTGAGTTAATCAGAAATGGGTTCATGTGCAATCTAGGAACTAAATGACACTTGGTAACCCTAAAACAGACCCGCTTAAATTAACAAGGTTCCAGTCAGAACAAAAAGCAAGTAAACCCTCTACAAATCATGGAAAAACATCCTCTAGGGTTTAGAACACTTAATTTGGCCTTTGGAACCTAGTTTGACCTAGATTAGGGTCCTAGCTCTTCAATTAACCTAATTTGGGTTTTTTACGCAAAATGTCCAGTCAAACGAGGTCAAACCTAAAATCCAACTTCACCATTGGATTCCTTAGGTCCAAATTAGGTTTGTACCAAAATTTGGACCTAAGGAGAGGTCATCTTGACCTACTTTGCAATTTAGTACACCCAAATCACAAATTGGTCCCTATCTTTTGAATACCTTTGCAGAGAGCCCCCTAGGTTCTTCGCCTCCTTTGCAATCCGGTCCTGCCGCCATTGCTAGGGCAAAACCGAGCTCCGGCGAAGTTTCGAGAGAGATTGCTCTCTAATCCCTCAGAGATTCCCTCCCAGAAATGGAAGGAGGATTCTCTGAGGAATTCCCTTCCTTATAAAGCCAATTACAATCGCTGGTGTGAACCCAATCTCTCGTGCGAACGCACGAGAGATTTGGGTATCCACCTTCCTTCCAACTCCGGCGAGTCGGCAAACCTAATTGCGCGGTCTCCACGCGCTGGTAGTTGCGGCCAGCACCTATAAAAGACACCCCAAACCCTGCCGCAGAAGGCAAGCTTGATTTTGACGGAGATCCCTTCCAAATTCCTCCCTCTCCCATCTCCGGCCAAACGACCCACAAGCTCCGGCGACCTCCTCCCCTCCTTCTCGTCGCTCTGCTGCCATACCAGCAGCAGAGTCCTCTCCGCCTCTTCCTCCCGCGACGCGCTGTATCCCGCGCGCGCTTCTGACCTCGTCTTCGTCGCCGCTTCCTCCCTCAGGGTCTTTCTTCCCCGACGACGGCAGTTACGAGCCGTCCTCTCCGCCGCCTTCCTTCCTTCCAGACAACCACAGATACGTTCTCCATCCTCTCCTCTCTCTTTTCCCCCAACTATTTTACTTGATTACCCCTCGACAGTACCTAACCGCCTCCATCTTCCTAGCCTCCGACCTCACTCCGGCGAGCCGCCCACACCACTCCGCCACTCCACACGGCTCGCCAACCACCTTGAGAGCTCCGCCTCACCACCAGGAACCCATTCCACCCCATCACTGCCACTCCAGACCTCCACAAGCACCCCCCGACCAACCCACCATCTCCGGCCACAGGTTGACCTAGGCACGCACGCCTAGGCCGACCGGCAACCTGCAGCATCACCCACCGCCTTCGCCGTGCTGCGGCGAAGGTTTCCAGCTATTCTGATTGGGCCAATAGGCCATTCTGTTGGATGTCAGGTGTAGGCCCCAGCCACCATTAACAGCCGAAGCAGCAGGGAGCTTGGAGCAGCAGCAGGCGTCAGGCTTCCCAAGCGGCAGGTGCAGCAGATTCTCGCAAGTGTCGCGAAGCAACCAAGGCCAGCCAGTAGCGCCAGCAGAGTCGATAGCTTGGGCAATTGCATACGAGAGTCTGCGGGCGCGCGTGAAATCAGGGCGGCACCTTTAGTCCCACATCGTGGGATTGCAGCACTCAGGTACGCTATAAATTGTATTTGTGCTTTAAGCCGGTTGCCTCCGTAAGCACAGGGGTGAGGTCCCTCACTGCCCTCACACGCCTCGTCCGCGGCTTGACCTCGCGGATCTGGCTGACCCGACCCGACCTAGACCTACGCACTCCTCGCGCATCACCACTTGCCGGTGCGCCTGGTCCCGGGTGCGAACCCGACCCGACTATCCGTGTGGCTCTGGGAGAGCGTCCGTGAGTGCATTGCTTCAGAGAGAGAGAGACGCTTGGGTAGAGGGATGGGGGTAGGTTTTTGCTACTGTGTGGTGTGTGCAGGAAGGTAGAACTGTCCCAGGCAGCGAACACTTAGTGGCTGCAGAACAGGGAGAGAAGAAAGAAGAGGCTGTGTAGCAAGTGAAAGGAGAATTCTTCGCAGAGAAGAAGAAGAAGGAAGACAAGGCAGAAGAGAGAGAGAACGAAGAAGAAGACAAGGGAAGACTGCAAAGAGAGCAGAAGAAAAAGAAGAAGAAGAAAGAAGAAAGGCAAGACAGGAGAAGAAGGAAAGATACCAGAAGCAAAGAAGGGAGAAGAGCCACGAAGAAGAGAGAAAGAGAGATCACATTTAAGATGTCTGATACACAAATCAGACGTCTAATTCTATTTTTTTTTCAAATCCTTTTTTTTAAATTCTCTCGTTGAATGAGTCCTATTTGCATTTAAACAGTTGTATTTGTTGGTTTTACAAAGTACTGAGATTGATCCCTGTGTTCGACCTCGGATACTCCGGTCTTCGAGTAATAAAATTCTTTATATTTGTTTAGACGTTTTGTCGGTTATACTACAACGTGACATCCTTTAAACCCGCACAAAAACCTCGACAACAGAGAGCTGAGGGGAGTATCAATGCCCTGACACAGAGACGCCAGAGCTTCAGGTTCAGTGGTGGCAGGTATGGTTACAGTTTCCGGCAGACTAGTTTACGTACTTTTTGATTGCCGTGCCACGCACTCGTTTGTTGCTGCGAGTTTTGCTGTCAGTTTGGGACAGGATTGTGTGTTGCTAGAGGATCCGTTTGTGATCAGATATCCGAGTGGTCAGCTGTTTGTAGTTGAGGAGGTCTACACAGATTGTGAGGTCAGTGTTGGGGGACACAGCCTCCCCGCTGACCTGATTATGATACAGATGGAGGACTTTGGCGTGATTTTAGGGATGGATTGGTTGTCCGCTTACCACGCTTTGGTGGACTATTTTGAGAGGAAGATCGTCTTCTCCATACCGGAGATGCCTTCTTTTGAGTTTCACGGACAACCGGTGGATGGAGGCTTCAGGTGCATTTCTGCACTTCGGACGGCGAGACTTTTGGGCCAGGGGTGTGAGGGCTTTCTGGCTTGTGTAGTGTTAGAGCCCAGCTCCGTGGTAAACTTTCAGGGCATCCCGGTGGTCAGAGAGTACCCCGATGTGTTTCCAGAGGAGCTGCCAGGACTACCGCCTGAGCGTGAGATCGAGTTTGAGATCTCATTGGTACCGAGGACCAGCCCCATTTCTACAGCACCTTACAGAATGGCACCACTTAAGTTGCGAGAGCTCAAGTCCCAGTTGTAGGACTTATTGGAGAAGGGCTTTGTGAGGCCCAGTACGTCTCCGTGGGCAACCCCGGTGTTATTTGTGAAGAAGGATGGTACCCTATGCCTTTGTGTGGACTATAGACAGCTAAATAGGGTCACCATCAAGAACAGGTATCCGCTGCCGATGATCGATGATTTGTTTGACCAGTTGCGAGGTGCTACAGTGTTCTTCAAGATAGACTTGAGATCTGGCTACGACCAGTTGAGGATCAGGGAGATCGACGTCTCCAAGATAGCTTTTCGCACTCGGTACGGACACTACAAGTTTTTGGTCATGCCGCTTGGGCTAACCAACGCCCCCGCTGCTTTCATGGATTTGATGAGCTAGGTGTTCAGACCGTATCTGGATCAGTTGTGGTGGTGTTTATTGATGATGTACGCATTTACTCACGGGATCAGGTGCAACACAGACAGCACTTGCGGATGGTTCTGGACACGTTGAGACAACGTAGGCTACATGCCAAATATAGCAAGTGCGAGTTCTGGTTAAGGTAGGTGACCTTCTTAGGTCATGTGATTTCTGGGGATGGCTTGGCTGTGGATCCAGCCAAAATAGAGGCAGTGCTCAAGTGGGAGAGACCACGTACAGTGACGGAGATCCGCAGTTTCTTGGGACTAACAGGCTACTACCGGCGGTTTATCAGGGGTTTCTCACAGATTGCGCATCCTATGACACAGTTGACCCGGAAGGACGTGCCCTTTGCTTGGACAGACGCTTGTGAGGCATGTTTTCAGGAGTTGAAGGAGAGGCTGACTTCGGCTCCTATGCTTACCATCCCAGACAGCAGTGGCGGTTTCGTTGTTTACATGGACGCTTCATTGCAGGGGTTAGGGGGTGTGCTCATGCAGCGGGGTCATGTTGTCGCTTACGCTTCACGGCAACTGAAGTCCCATGAGCATAGCTACCCTACCCATGACTTAGAGCTGGCAGCTGTTGTCTTCGCACTGAAGACATGGAGGCACTACCTTTACGGTGAGACTTTTAAGATATTCCCAGATCATAAGAGCCTCAGGTACTTATTTGATCAAAAGGAGATTAACATGAGACAGAGACATTGGTTAGAGCTCCTGAAGGACTATGACTGCAGCATCTCCTACCATCCGGGGAAGGCTAACGTGGTGGCTGACTCCTTGAGCCAGAAGGCGCCCGCCCACTTAGCCAGTCTACAGGCTCAGAGTTGGAGACTCATGGAGGAGTTGGGCAGTTGGTGACCCCTAGAGTTACAGGGGCATTGTGGGGCAGTGACAGTAACCCGATAGACCAGACCAGAACTAATAGACCGCATCATCACAGGACAGATGACAGACACGTACCTGTAGTCGTTGCGAGACAAAGTACTGTCAGGGGACCCTGGAGACTTCTCCTTTACTGACGAGGTGCTGCGTATGAGGGGACGTTTGTGCGTTCCCAAAGATGAGGAGTTGTTGAGGGAGCTCCTGACTGAGGTACACGATTTCAGGTTCACCATACATCCCAGGAACATAAAGATGTATCATGATCTGAGATGCGACTTTTGGTGGAGGGGGATGAAGTGGGATGTAGGTGAGTTCGTGCAGCAGTGTTTGGTGTGCGAATAGGTGAAGGCTGAGCATCAGAGGCCTGCAGGGCCGTTGCAGCCACTTCCTGTGCCAGAGTGGAAGTGGGAGAGCATCACCATGGACTTGGTGGTGGGCTTGCCCGTTACCGAGCGAGGACACAATGCTATCTGGGTGATTGTAGATAGATTGACGAAGACGACACATTTCTTACCAATCTGAGTCACCTTGGGACCAACGCAGTTGGCAAAGAGGTATATTCATGACATGGCACGTTTGCATGGAGTTCCGCATGAGATTGTATCCGACCGGGATACCCATTTTACGTCCCAGTTTTGGCCTGAGTTTCAGCAGGCTTTGGAGACACGGTTGAGGTTCAGTACGATGTACCACCCCTAGACAGACGGACAGTCAGAGCGCACGATACAGACACTTGAGGTCCTTTTGCGTGCTTGTGTACTGGACTGGAGCGGCTCTTGGGAGGAGCACTTACCCCTAGCAGAGTTTGCATATAATAACAGTTATCACTCAAGCATCGGCATGGCACCCTACGAGGCTCTGTACGGATGGAGGTGTACTGCACCCTTGAGTTAGGTTGAGGTGGGGACCAAGTGGGAGATTGGCCCCAGGCTGATCCGGCAGAGTCAGGAGATGATTGAGCAAATTCACAGATGACTTCACACTGTCAGGAGCAGACAAAAGAGTTATGCCGATCGGAAGTGTAGAGAGGTACAGTTCGAGGTTGCGGATCACGACTTTCTTCGCATTTCACCCATGAAGGGCCTGCAGTGGTTTGGGGTGAAAGGAAAACTCATGCCGAGGTTTGTGGGGCCCTTTGAGGTCCTGGAGCGAGTAGGACCCGTTGCTTACAGGCTTGCTTTTCCTCCCCAGCTTTCTGGTGTGCACGATGTGTTCTACGTGTCCAACCTCAGGAAGTACGTCGTCGATCCCAATCACGTTCTGAACCACGAGAGTGTCGAGGTGGGTGACGACCTAACCTACCCTGAGTGACCAGTGCAGATACTAGACAGAGCCGTTCGAAGTTTGAGACAGAAGCAGGTACCCCTGGTGAAGGTCTTGTGGAGGAGCCAAAGGTGCGAGGAGGCTACCTGGGAGCCTGAGGCGACGATGCGAGAGTAGTACCCAGAGCTTTTTGAGGGTACATCTTTTCGGACCGGCTTCGGTCCTCTTTAAGTTTGTTATGCGTATGTATTTCTTCTCCGCACCCTAGCTAGTTTAAGTTTCGGGGACGAAACTTCCTTTAAGTTTGTTATGATGTTAAGACCCGTTCTGTCCTAAGCCTGTTAAGACATCTGGACTGTCGGTCAGATGTCTGGTAAGATGCCTGGACACCTTCCTAGACATCTGGAAATCAAAATTTTTGGGTACAAGCTCACGTCTGCGCGCAGACAGTACCTTCTCTTTTTCCCTCCCTTCTCTCTCTCCCCGCCTCCAGCGAACCCTAACCCACCAACCTTATAAACCCCTTCCCCCTCTCTCATTCTCCCCACACCAGCCACCTTCCTCTCTTCTCCACTCCAACGAGAGAGCCAACCCGAGCAAGTGAGCGCGAGAGCAGCAACGAGGAGCGGCATGAGAAGAAGAGGAGTTAAGCTTGCGAGCTCGTGTGGGAGCTCACCGGAGGGTGCACTGCCGGAGCGGTGCGTGCGGAGGAGTGTGTCAGGGAAGTCACCCCGACACTGCTGCAACCAGAGCTGCAGGCGAGGAGGCGAGCCGCGGCTGAAAAAAGAGTGAGCGGGAGCAGGTTCTGGTTCTGGGCTTTTCCCAGAATTAGATGTCTAGAGTGACGTCTAGACGATGGTGCAGACGTTTGGAGGCGATTCCAGACTTCTGAAGAGAAGTCTTCGCAAAGGTACGTTCCCTTTGCGGATACGGTCATGCAGGCCTCTCCACTGCTACCCTTCGCATGGTTTTTTGAGAAGATTTGCTGGTGGAGTGCAGGATTTGCTTCGGGAAGGCACGGGACACCCTCCCACGCATTTCAGACGTCTGGGCGGCTTACTAGATGACTGGAAGCACTTCCAGACGTTCGGAGAGGAGGTCGAACGATTGGAGCTGGGTCCAGATGGTCCAGAGGAGTTCCTGGACATTTGGGGTGGACGCAAAGCTTGAGGTGCATTTTTAGACACTTTTAAGACGTCTAGAAGTTGTTCCAGATGTCTGATTTAAGTCAGTAATCCTATTTTGACCCGTTTAGGGTCCGTTTGAGGTTCGTTTTACGCAAATAAGATATCGACGTTTTCCTTGTGAGTTCCTCTATTGGTTAGAAGGCTTCCTATACTATTCCGAAAGTTCCCTTATGATTGCTCCTTGTTATAGGACTTCATTTCGTTGCAAGTTCGGGGCTTGCTGAGGCACGTGAGCCTGCCGTTCGAGCCCCCAATACTCCTAGGTTGACTGGTAGAGTGGCTTCCCCTAATTTAAATACAAACCTAAATGTATGTCTGGAATGAATGATTAGAAACTATGATATGGCATGAATCTTAGGACGAGAAACACTTGAATGTATGTATGATTGAGTTGTAGTCTTGAATGAGTAGATAGAAACAACTGCCTGTTAATGAACAAGAGCTGCCTGTGAAATATGAATTAACTATGTTAGTGAAACAGTTGCATGTAACCTTACCTGTTGTATACGTTAAAAGATATAACATGAGCTGCATGTGTATAATCTGAGAATGGAAATGTGAATGATAGAAATACGAGTTGCATGTGTATAATTTGAGAATGGAAATGTGATTGATAGAAATACGAGCTGCATGTGTAGAACTTGAGAATGAGAATAGAAATGATGAAACTTGGTATAGAACGGCATGAGGAACATGAGCATGAACCCTACGGGGAATTAGGAGTAAACCTCCTGGAAATGAATGGAATGGATCTAGGAATGTGAGTGGGGAAGTGTACTGGCCCTTGAGTACATAGTACCAAGGTGAGTGACTGTCCCCTGTTTAGTGTAGAGCAGAGCTAGCCGCCCTTGGGTTGGGACCCGGGGTTAGGATTGGCCACTCTACCCCGACTTCTTGGCCCTCATGTACACTGTACCGGGGAGAGCTACTAGTGTAGGGAGAGAGCTAGCCACCCTACGGGACCCGGGGTTCAGCTAGCCACCCTACACTGACTTGTTAGGTCCACTGGGCAAACCAAGGTAGTCAGACGAGGGTGCACAGACTGTGGAGGGGGGAGACCCCTGTTTGGTTCTTAGGTGCTAGACCCCTGTTACTGAGAGGGCTAGGCCCTATACTGTTCCGTGATGTACTTGGGCGCACCCATTAATGGAAACGACTGACCTCGTAACAGTGCGGGGTAGCTACCCGTGCGTCTATCGCGCGTGCCATAGTCACTGTTACATCTGTCTGTGACCTTGGGGTGGTTGACTGGGTGTAGGACCACCACGAGGGACTCTCTCGGCCAGGAGAGCACCACGTGCGACTTCTACTCTTCAGAAAAGACTGCAATCAAGATCGTTCCCACAAGGAACATTCGAGATCAAGAAAAGATCTGATAAATAAACCAATGGGTGAAAAGGAATAAATTATGAAATAAAGTAAATGTAATAAACAACTACCTGTCCACCTTTACTGCTTTAGTTAGTTGGTTGCCACTCTACATAGCATTCGCTGACTTTGTGTACTCATAACCCTTTTCAGGTCCAGATGTTGAGCAACCCGAGTCTCAGACTGGAAAGGGTGCTGAGCCCAGTAGAGCCCAGTAGCAGTAGCTTCTTTTGTTGTACTTCTTTTGTAGTAGTGAGTTCAGACTCTTGTACTTTACGTTCTGTATCTTTACTTTTCTGCACCTTTACGTTTCTGTACCTTGCTGCTATTTATTGTTGTGGTGGTGATATGTACTGTAGCAGTTTTTACTTTCTTTACTGCTGTACTCTTTTACTATTAGTTGCTTAGCATAGTGAATGTGGTTTACTTTCTTGCTTTTTGGTTATTTCTTGTTGGACGATTGGGTCTTGGGATCAGTCAAGTTGATCCTATCTCAGGTCCTCTAGGGATTCGAGAACCGGGTTGTAACAGTTTTCAACACCAGATCTGAAATTAGCAACAACAACCATATTAGGGGATTCTCATTCATTCCATCTTTGTCACAAAAGCCCTTGATTTGAGCTAAAAATGGATTTAGTTTACTTGATTTACCTTGAATTTGGATTGTAAGGATTTTAAACTACATGAGCTTTGAATGATTTTTGATCGAGTAAACTGAAGTATTTTTGTTTTGATTCACTGATTGGCTAGGAATCTAAGGTGATTCTAATGTCAGAATTCATCTCAGATGAGCCATAATCTGATCTGTTCTTCTTAAGGATTTAAATGTGTTGAATGCATGGTAGAGCCAAGGAAAATCAACTTTGTTGATTTGGTACTCTACCTTGTATTCATAAGTTGTTTTTAAGTTGCAATTCTGATTTTCAACCTAAGGAATTATCAATATTCCTTAAGGTTTCATAGTGCTGGGATTTAAGTTTTTGTTTTAAATTGACTGATTTAATTCCTTTCTACATGCTGTCTATAGCATTAGAAGGAATTAGATCAGCTATGTTTCTGATATGATTTGATGATATTTGTGACAAGGGATTTTGATTTTAAGTTGTATTTTCAAGTGGCTTTTTATGTGATCTGTAACCATTGTCATTTTGTGATTTAGAGTTTTCTACTTATGTTTTGAATCCCAGTAGTCATAGTAAATTACTGCAAATGCAGCTACATTCCCACTGATTCCAACTAAGTATTCCCTGAACTAGTTCTTTTGTATCCCTGATCAGGTTCTCTAGAATCTGACCTGGGATATAAATGACTGGGTTGGGAGATAAAAGCTGGAATCAAGTCTTGTTTGCTGCAATGCTGCTGAATTTCCAGTAGCTGCCTTGCTATTGCTGTCCTGTTGCTTTGCTTTCTACTACTGCAGTAGATGGTCTGAAGCTTAGTGGACTGTAGGCTTAGGTTTTATTGTTAGATAGTTGACGTGTGCTTATGGTTGTATATGAGTTGTATGCAAGCTTTCATAAATTGTAATTGACTTTAATCCTCATTTTGAATGCTTGTAAATTGTTTAATCTCCTTTGTCTGCTTGTTTTTAATGCCTAACTGTCCATCAAGTAGAATTAAATGAAATCCACAATGATTTGTAGGCTTAATTGTTTATGTATTTTTCATATATTGTGTTGAGTAGTTGAGGCAGTTCACTGCTTTTCAAATACTAGAATTCCATTCTAAGCACTTAACACACTTAGAAAACCCTTTGAAAGGCTTAGAATGTGCTAACTTTGCACATAAATAAAAATACTATAAAAAATTTAAAAAATAAAATAAACCTGTCTTAATGAAGATTAGGTATTTTTCTAAGTTCATACCAAGTTTTATGGTATTTTGAACCCTCGGCTTGGTAGAACATACCAGCCGACGGTTCTGTATACCATGGAACTTAATAAAAGAAACTAAACATAAAAGCACCAAAAACATTTTCTATTTCTCATCTATTTCTTTCCCTCTCATCTCTTCCCTCCATAAAAGATATAAAAACTATAAAAAGTAAAAAAACCCCATAAATACCTAAAAAACTATTGTATACTATGTATATACTTGTAAATATAAGGTATATGCTAAATATATATATCCATAATGTAAAATATATATATAGTATAAATAGCTCACATATATATTGTAGCATGTAAATTAAGTATTTAAGTTAGATTATACTGTATATATTTTAATTATATAACTATTTATTAATTAAATTAACTTATATGTACTAATAAGCTATATAAATTAATAAACTCTATAAATAAGCATATTAAGTTATGATACTGTACATACGTATTTACATGTATATTATGAACATATTTAACCCCATACCATAATTTAATTATATATATAGAATAAATAATTAATTTATTAATTTACTCGTTAAGTTATTAAGTTAAATTAAAATAAATTAGTAACTTAAGTTAAAATTAAGCTAACTTACACTGTATATCTATACTAATGTATTTTAAGTAATTAACCTAATTTGAGCATATTTATAATGTATATACTATTTAAACTTAATTTATATATATAACAGTCCAAAATAGGCTATTTAAATGAAAATAAAATCGAAATAAAAATTGTAAAATACAACAAAAATATTTATAAAATACTTTGATATGTATACCAACTTGGTATAAGGTCAATTAGACCATTTATTAACTAATTTATACGTAATTAAGGAATAAAACCTAAAATTAAGTATGTTGAAACTGTATACTTTAGTGAATTTATTTATATAGTAAATATAATTGAATTTTTAAATTAACTGTACAATTGTATAGTACTATGTAAATACTTTATTATACTATAATTTAATTTTATTTTATAATAAATTATGGCCCTCAAATCGAGGCCCAAAATCATGAAATCATACTGGGCGCTAGAATTCCAGTGCAAGAATGGCACTAACATAACGCCACATCAGAAATGGAGCGCGCTATGTGCTATAAGTTGTATTCCTTCTATAGGCTTCCCAGTCGTCACGGGCGCTAGGTGCCCGAAACAACCCCTTTCCCCTGAGCATGTGTTACGAACGCACTCCAAGACGTTTTTTTTAAGACGTCTGGGAGGTGGCCCAGACGTCTGGGATCTATTTTCGGTGGCACGCGGGACTGTGTCTGCGCGCAGGCACGTGCAGACCCGCAACCGCCTTCATCTCACTTTTTCCCTCTCTCCTGCGACCGCAGTCTGTCTCGCTCTCCCTCTCTCTCTCCCCACGCGGCTTTAAAAAGCACGCCCTCTCCCTCCCTCTCATCACCTCCACTCCCTTCCTCTTCTCCTTCCATCCGGTGCGCGAGTCCGAGCGTGAGCGAGCGGCGACAGTGACAGCCGCGGTGAGTGCCGGAGGAGGTGCTGCGCGAGGGAGGAGGCGCTCGGCCGTGAGGGCGAGCTTGCCGGGGCTACTAGAGCCGGCCGGTGGGGGCGCAGCGGGCATGGAGTGACGTGGGAGGTCTGCTACAGCTCGAGCAGCAGGCAGACGAGACGCGACGCGGCCTTGCGTCGCTGTCGGAGGGCGCGTCGCGCTCTGATTTTGGAAGTTTTTCCAGAATCAGACGTCTGGGTTTCCAACCAGACGACGGGGAAGACGTCTGGAGGACTGTCCAGACGTCTGAAAGGTAAGTTATTTTCGTACTTCCTCCTTCTCTTCGACCGTCCGTACTGAGAGCGAGGAATGGGTACGTGCAGGTTCTGAGATTCGCCATCCAATGCGAATCAGACGTCTGGAAGAGGTGCCAGACGACTGGAGGGACTTCCAGACGTCCGAGGTGACCATCGGACGTCTGGGAACTAGGCCAGACGCCCCCACAGGCTTCTAGACGTCTGAGAGACTACTCAGGACAAGGTACCATCTGATCCCCATTTTTAAGACGTCTGGAAGAAGTTCCAGACGTCTGATTTTGCACTGTTTCGTCGTTTTCGACCCGTTTAGGGCCCGTTCGGAGTTCGTTTTCCGCGTTTCGAGTTGCGTCCTTTTCGGAATAAAATCCTCTACCCATCTACAGTGATTAGATACTGTTTTGAGAAACTCCTTGTGTTTGATCCTTGTGATAGGACCCCGTTCCATTGCAGTCTCGGGGGTTGCGGAGGCACGCGGGATTCCCGACCACGCCTCCAGTACTCCTGTTGTAACTGGTAGAGTGTCTTTTAAGTTTATTAGTATAATCTGTTAAATTATGGAACCATAAATAGAACCTAGGACATTGCACGAATCCTAGGAATGAGAAACTTGAATGAATGGTAGATCCTAGGGTGTTGCATGAATCCTAGGGCTGGAAAACTAGATTGTATGATAGATCCTAGGGTATGGCATGAATCCTAGGATGGGAAAACTAGTGTAATATACGAATACTGCAGTCTTGAAAATGTGGAAAGGAAATAATAGCTGCCTGTAAATTGGTTTAACAGCTGCCTATTATGAATAAATGAACATGATTGAGAACATGGGTTGTATGAACGTGAAACTGGAAAGGTGAAACCTGAATGTACTAAGTTAAAAGAGATGGAACCCTACGGGGAATTAGGAGTAGAACTCCTGGAAAGTGAATGGAATAGAATTGGGGAAGTGAGCTGGCCCTTGAGTACGGAGTACCAAGGAGAGCGACTGTCCCCTGTTTAGTGCAGAGCGGAGCTAGCCGCCCCAGGGACCCGGGGTTAGGTCTGGCCACTTTGTACCGACTTGCTGGGCCTCGTGTACGCAGTACCGAGGAGAGCTACTAGTGTAGGGCGAGTACTAGCTACCCCACGGGCCCCAGGGTTCTGCTAGCTCACCTACACTGACTTGTTAGGCCCACTTGGCAAACTAGGGTAGTCAGGCGAGGGTGCGCGGACTGTGGAGGGGCAAGGCCCCTGTTTGGTTACTGTGGAGGGGTTGGACCCCTGTTACTGAGAGGGCTCTGCCCTGTACTGGTTCCGTGCGGTGCTTTGGGCGCACCCGTTAACGGAAACGACTGACCACGTTCCAGTGCGGGTTAGCTACCTGTGCATTTATCGCGCGTGCCGTAGTCATCGTTACGTCTGTCCGTGACCTTGGGGTGGTTGACTGAGATTAGGATCACCACGGGGGACTCTCCCAGCCAGGAGAGCACCACGTGCTACTTCTACTGTTCAGAAAAGACTGCAATCAAGATCATTCCCACGAGGAACATTCGAGATCAAGTGAAGGATATGAGAAATAGATAAATTGTGAAACAATAGAAAGACGTAAATAAAGGAAGAAAGAAAATAAAACAGCTACTGTATACCTTACTGCTTCTTTAGTTTAGCTTCCACTCTACTCAACGTTTCGCTGACGTGTTACACTCGTTACTTTTCAGGACCAGGTGTTGAGTAGCCAGGGTCAGCGGCTGCAGAGGACGCTGGGTTGAGTAGGGTCCAGTAGAGTTACCACTGCTCTTTTGTGCCCTTTTTGTTTCCACTGTAGTGAGTAGTTTTTGTTACTCTCTGTACTTTTCTTTACTCGTAGTTCTTGTTATGTTAAATGTTGTTCTACTGTTGTGGTGGTACATGCTGTAGTGGTTCTTTTTCTTACTGTTGTATTTTGTTACTGCTAGTTATACTTCGTGTTGAATGTGGTTTATTTTACTGCTCTTTTGGTTACTTCCTCGTTGGACGACTAGGTCTTGGGATTAGTCGAGTCGGTCCGGTCCTCGTGTCTCGTAGGGACTCGGGAATCGGGTCGTTACAGCATGTATGACATATGGCATTATGTGGTGTGTGATGATACTGGTGTGCGGTGTGTGGCTGGGAGCCATGCACTGTGTGAATGGCTTGATTAAGCCCAAATGTAAACATTAAACAAAGATTAAACCAACCTAATTAAGAAACTAGGGCAGCACCTAGTAGAGGTCTGGTCCCACCCAGTCCTCAGGTGCTGTGTATCCCTCGAACAGAGTTACCCACCAATTAAACACTAATTTTTTGATTAGTGAAGGCCATAATGAGTTAAGAAAGAAGAGAAGAGAAAGTGCAAGAAAAATGATTAAGTATAAAGGCAGAGAAGAAGAAAGAACATAGAAGAATAGAGAAGAAGAAACAAAGTATAGTATATATGTATAATGTATAGTGTAAATATATATATATATTTATAAATGTAAATGAGTATATTGTAAATAATAAGTATATGTATAGTATGTATAAGTAGTATAAGACTGTTTGAGCTATATATGTACATAAATAACTTCCTAGCTTTACTGACAGAATAAACTGTCACTATTGGTAAAATAAGTGTCGCTATAGACCCTAGTTTCTACTTTAGAGTGTGTACATAGTTGTTCTGAGGTTTAGCAAAGGCATCTGTCCCTGTAGCTCTTATATATGTTACTATATATGTTAGTATGTTAAGTTAAGTTAGTATAGTATATATTATTACTTATTATTATATATGTATGTAAGTACTAGTAATATAAGTTATAAATAGTTAGTATAGAGTATATATGTGTAGTGTTTGATGCTTATTTGTAAGCATATGTTTGCAAGCATTTTAATAGATTCTTTTTTACATAATTAAGCTATCATTTCATTCCTTATTAATTAATTCATTCATTCATTCTTGATTGTATATAAAATTGATCTTTTTGGGATTAAAGGATAATATCGGACTTAGAGAGTGATGTATATCAATAACTGCCTTCTAGTGAATGACCTGGAATAAATCAGTAAAAATTATGTAAATTAAATAAAATGGATGCGAAAACGATTTGTATTTGTGATACATACTACAATAATAACGATTTTTCATACGGACCGTGACCGATACGCTACCATTGTTATTACTCCTCACCACCTTCATCCGGGTGCCGTCAGAGCGAGTTGTCGTCCAAGCGACCGTCGAAGGGGATTCTTCTCATCTCCATCCATGTTTACTACTTTCTAGTGTAGTTTTCCTTCTTTCATAGTTGTAGAAACACTTGTTGAGATATATGTGATTGTTTCTGTCTCTCTCTCTTATATTTTGCAAGTAGATTAGTTAGATAAGAATTCATTGACCTAATCTCTTGCTTGCTAAAAATACCAAAAAAATTCGAAAAGACAAAAATGACAAAAACAAATAAAAGCGAAACACGGATTTTCAAAACCAAACATTCACC
Organism: Thalassia testudinum; assembly: GCA_037157565.1. NCBI lineage: Eukaryota > Viridiplantae > Streptophyta > Magnoliopsida > Alismatales > Hydrocharitaceae > Thalassia > Thalassia testudinum. The sequence goes on from JAZHRO010000031.1 coordinate 64,712,669, forward strand.
TCCTTGTGTTTGACCTGGGACTCACTTTTAGAGTTTCGATTATAAATATTATCTGATCGATAGATTTTCTCGCAAATTGAACTTCGACGATGGGTTTTCCAAAATCCAATCCTTCCTACGTGCGTATCCGCTTCATCACTAAGAGAGTAGTAAGAGTGCCCAATACTCCATGTTGGATGATGCCCCCAGATGTTCTTCCAGCTGTGTTGAACCGGGGTGAACATTTATGACGGAGGAGTCGGGTGACTTTTCCTTGCTTCCAGTTGCTTGGAAGAGGTCCCTTGTTAAGAGGGTATGAGCCTGAGCTTGCGCAAGCTTTAAGGGGCATCACCGGGCGTACGAGCCCTAGGTCACATCGACCTTAAGAGGTGACATTAGACTTACGAGCTCGGACTCATGCTGGCCTTACGAGGCAGCAACTGTTGAACTCAAGGCTAATGAGCCCTAGCTTATGCCAGCCTTAGGAGGCAGCGTTGCTTGGGCACGGGGCGTATAAGCCCAAGTTCATGCTGACCTTACAAGGCAGTAACCATTGAGCTTGGGGCGTATGAGCCCGAGCCTGAGCCGTTCTTGGGAGGTGGCACTGTTTGGGTGTAGGGAGTATGAGCTCGAGTTTGTGCTGACCTTACAAGGAAGCAACTGTTGAGCTTGGGGTGTATGAGCCCGAGCCCATGCTGGCCATGGGAGGCAGTGTTGCTTCGGCATGGGGCATATGAGCCGAGTTCGTCTTGACCTTACAAGGCAGCAACAGTTGAGCTCGGGGCATATGAGCCTGAGCCCGAGCCAACCTTGGGAGGCGGTGTTGCTTGGGTGTGGAGCATATGAGCCCAAGCTCGAGCCCGTGCTGACCTTGGGAGGCGACGTTGCTTGGGCATGGGGCATATGAGCCTAAGCCTGAGCCCGTGCTGGCCTTAGGAGGCAGCACTATTTGGGCATGGTGCGTATGAGCTCGAGCTCATGTCGGCTTTAGGAGGAAACACGTCATTTAATGGAGACACTGAGGTGGGCATTAACTTTTGTAGATGTGAGAGGTCGCGGCCTGAAGCATCGTGCTTGCTTAGAAAGGCGCGAGAGGCTTTTCGTAACATTGGTCTGAATGTCCAATGTGTGATAATGCGACGAGTCTTTGACCGAGGTTTCATTAGTGCAATCATGCTACCACGGAATCAGTGTCGTATCTCGAAGAATTTTATTCCTTAGGAACTCGCGAACTGTGGGGTGGGTGGAAGGAGGTCACCTCCCTCGGGAAATCGTGTGGTGGGGCTATAAAAAGAGGCCTGCAGTGGGTTACATTTCATGGCCTTTCATCCTCTTTCTCCATGCTTGAGGGACTTAATAGTCGTGGGAAGGAACTTTTATGTTTCGTTCGCTCCTTTGATAAAGCTTTTTTGTCGGGATTTTGTGTGTTTGGCGAAGTGGTCGAAGGGTGATCATGTGTGGCATTTTGGATGGGGGTGAGCCCCTTATGGTGCCCCTGCTCAACACGTGGGTTGAGGTAAGGGCTTTCAGTCCTTGTTGTAACACTTTTGTTGAGTTTCAAGAAATGCACGTTGTAGTACAGTCAACAAAAACGATACAACATTTAAAATTTATAAAGTGCTTGAAAATAGAAATTGAGTCTGAGGTCGTTCGCAGGGAGCAAATGTGAAATTCATGCACTATTTGCAATTAGAAATAGATAAGCACAATCAATTAAGCACAAGAAAGAAATTCAATGAATCTACTCAAAATGACATTCAATTATAGCAATTGTATCTCAAAAGTTGATGGGATAAAAAGAATATATAGAACTATAAAAATGGTGATTAAATCCTCAAATTAAGCATATATCCCACAGTTGAAATTTTGCTACAGTGGTTAGAATCACTAATGTCTCAAATAGCCATGTCAGATAAGCATCTTAAATAACTCCACGGTATCAGAATTTCAAGCCAAATCAAACATCGAGCATAATCCCCAGATGACTTAAGTATCAAGCGACAGCATGCACAAAGGTGTCAAGAACAGAGCAGAAACCTCTCAGAGATGCTAAGCGTTGACCATTTAGGCATGAATATTGAGGCGCAAAACCTACCCTCATCTAGGCATGAATACCAAGGTGCAAAACCTACCCTTACCCTCCTCAAATTTCCTTTTCTTTTTGCTCTATTCAGAATCGGGCATAGGGTAGTCGGGTATACAGTAACCAGGTAATCGGGTCGGGTATACTATCCAGACCGTGTGCATGTGGGCACGGGTGAGGAGTGAGAGGCAGAGTGAGGCGAGGACCTTACCCCTGCTGTGTCGAGGCGAAGAGGCTTATGTACGATTTGCTTTTATGTGGCATTGGCAAGTTTTCTATATCCGATGTGGGACTAAATCACGCTTGCCAATTTTGCGCTATAGCAATGGAGGACTTATGTTGATTGCAGCTGCTGGTGAGGTGCTCCTCTCCAATTGGAAGCCTGGATCTTGTCGCATATTGAATGGCAGCCGAGGGTGGTCAGAGCATAGTGGTCGGAGATGAGGATGACGATGGCAGTGGCGATGGCCTGAAACTCAAAGTACGGGCTCTAGGCCCTAATCAGCACGTTTAGTAGAGTCGTCATGAGGCAAGAAAGACAATGGTGGTATCGACATGGTGGTTGGGGATCTGTGGTGGTTGGAGGGTGAAGGGATGATCGGCGGATTAGTGGGTTCTTCAGCTGGGGTTTGTGTGAGTGAAACCCTCAATTTTTTGAGGGCTTTCACTCGCATGATCGTGGGCAAGCTTGTGGACCTGATGGAGTGAAGTTTGGAGGCGTAGGTTGCCCGCGCGAGATCGCTAGAGCTCTCACCGAACTTGGGGAAGACGATGTCAGAGAGAGGTGTACATCGACTGAATTTGGGAGATAAGGGTCCTAATCCAAACTAGAGGGGAGGAGAAGGAAGAACCTAGATTATGGTCGAAAGGAGGGAGAAACATGTCGGCTTTAATTGGCCATTCATCAAGAAGGAGAAATCCTCCGGTGGGAGAGACGACGAGTAGGAAACGGTTAGGCAGCCCTATCTTTGGTCCATCAGGCACAAAAGAAGCTGGGGAAAATGTTTCCTCTGCCTATTGTACGTGGCAGAGGGTAACGACACATAAGCTGATGACATAAGCTATCCAAGGAACAAGTTGATCCTGACCCACTTTCGAAGAAATGAGCTGAAGCTAGGACCAACCTAGACTTAAAAAGAAGTGAAACCCTGGAATTGAGTTTTAAAGTTCACCTGGCTAGTCCTGACCTATCACTGAGCACAGCCATAACTACTTAGCTTTTGAGCCTTGTAAAACCTTGTGAGTCTTGGAAATCACACTTGAGGTTTAAATATCAAGACTCCTTATTGGTTGAGAGATTTTCTATGTCATATCAATCTTAAGTTCTGGTCAGTCTTCCTAAGTGACTGGTTCTTACAATGTCCAAACATAAACACAATTGGCTTATCGAAAAAATTTTAGTTTAAAGATCATCTCTAAACACTTAACAATTTGAAAAAAAGGAAAATAGATATCTCATCACGCTTATCTAACGATGCCTGAGTTGTTTGCTAAGGGAATAGCAAAACCTAAGCATGGGGTTATGATGAGGTGTGGCTCATCATAGTTAAAATGCTCAAGTTAAGCTAGAAACTAAGTTAAACACTACATAATTAACACAAGAAATGGGTTAAGTGTGGGAAATAACAGAAATAACCTAAAACAGTAAATTTATGTTAAAAACATAAATTTAGGTCACAAAATGAGATATTCTATTCACAGATGTAAAATGATGATCCAATTGCAAATTGAAGACACATTTGGGTTCAAAAGATCAAATTTTAAGAGAAATCAACTTCTTAAATGTTCAATTATATTTTAATAAAATCTCGGTTGCATTTGGACATCATTAGTTCCTTGCATTTAAAGTCTTACATTCAGGCCCTTAGTACATTAACATTTCTTAAGCAAAAAATGTCCAGGGACCTAATGGCAAGCTGTTGGGGACCTCTTTATAAAGCCTGAGGACCACTCTGCAGGACTTCTTTGCCACTTATGGGTTTCTTCATAATTTTCCCAACGTTTCTCCTTAAAGGCTCGAGTGCAAAATTCCTAACACACCTGCGGGCACACCTTCATTGTAGCTCTTGCAAGAACTCGAGCAATCTTAGCCATCCATCCCATATACTCCTGATCTAAGGGCTGATCCAAATCCAAACTTTATGTGCATTTGCGTATGGCATCACCTCACACCTCAGATCCCATCTGATGGTGAGGTTTTGATCTAGACATTCCCATGCTTCCCTCAACTTCCCATCCACCATCAAAGTCCTAAGCGCCTAATCCTACCTTAGCGGTGATCTCATCTACTGCACCAGCTACTTAAGCTCACCATTGAGCTTACGTGCCCATGATCATCTCCCTACTACATCTCTTGAGGTGATCCCTTCTTCCCTCTGATTTATTCTCCTCACAGACCTCATGTTCCTCTGCCTGAGAGGTGGAATTCCACCTCCTCTGACTCTTCCTCGTCACTAAGGATCTCGTAACTCCCTAGGGAGACCTCGAGCTCCACTAGAGAGCTTTCTTCCGCTAGAGCTCCTCCCATCATTCCTCATGGCAACTACTAGCTGAAGCTTCTCCCCAGGTCCTATTCTTCTGTTAGATTTGGTTTTCCTACTTTCTAGATTAATTGTAGTACTTGTTAGTGTAGTATAGATCTCTTTAGGAGTAGAATTAGATAGTAATCTCATGGATAGACTGTTAACTGTCAAAATAGAGTAAATTAGGTAGTTTGTCACCAAATCTGCCTCCTCTAATCAATTCAGATCAGAGGAGATGAATTCACCCTTCATAGTATCCATTATTCTCCCCCTACACTCCATAATTTTCTTCTAATTGTTTCCCTCGTTGTTTGCATTTGCAATTCACTATCTCTATTGTAGCAGCCATTAGATCTGAAGTTCATTAACTATCAGATCTAATGGGGCACTAAGATCAAATGAGGATCTCCTCATACACTCCATAGGTCATAAAGGTCCTCTTACTGCATGGAATTGAATATGATTTGATTAGTTAAGATCGATTTGGTTTTTTAGGCTGATTGAAGAATTTTACAAGTAATTTGGATTAATCGATTTTGACTAATCAGATTAAGTTTATGTGGGTGTAATTAAATTGAATATGATAGGTGTGAGCTATTTCTGATTGGAGCTTAAACGAGCACTGTGTTTACACCTAATTCTCAAAGACTATACTATTTTTGGGTAGTTCGGGCCTAGGAATCTCAGATTCACTGAGATGAGGCCTAAATCATGACCCATTGATTCTACAGGATTGTCTAAAATCCTAAACAGCGATCTCTAGTGTTTAAGGTCTTTTGGTGATCAAATCACCTATGCAAATCCTAATGCAAAAGCCAAATCAGGGGCATAATTAATTTTCTAACTCAGGATTTTTCAAATATGATGTGTGAGAATTAATTGGACTTTTTAAGGATTTAGATAGAGATTTTTTAGTTGATTGGACATTGGGTTGATTATCTAATTCAATCTCATCCTCTTTTATTATCTATGACAAAGAAAATGGATTGAATTAAGGTTTCGTAATTTAGTGATGAAGAACTTTCATGAAATGGTTTTAAAATCTTTAGAAATGTTGTATACTAATTTGTAAGTGGCTTTCAGTGGAATTGAGAATGGATTTTGCTTAGATGGAATTGTTATCTCTTAAATCTGATGTATTTCAGATTGAAGAGCAATTTTCTTGAGCTCTGATGCAGATTCTACAGCAGCTGCTAATTTGATTTGTTGTAACACTGTACACCAATAGCAGTAGCTACTAAAGTAACTTGAAGATAGCAATTAAGCCGTCTGATCCTTGAAGATGATGTTTGATTTGAAGTTGCTGCTGCTGGGACTTTGATTTGATTTGAGCTGCTGTTCTGAGTGGCAATTTCAGCCAATTTTTGGCTATGAGTTGGTTTTGAGGACATTGTGTAGTTGACTTGTGTATTATGATAGAGTTCATGTGACCAAGCTTTCATGTACCTTTGTAGTTCAATTTTATCTTGTAGATTGCTTGGAAATATTTTTTTTTAAATTCATTATTAGCTACATTCATGAGTATAACTGTCCATACTATGGTTTTAATGAAAATTAAGATGAAAATCATGTTTAAATGTTCACATACTTTCCATATGATGTGTTGAATGTAGTGAAGTGTTTAAACTGATATCCCAGCCATTGGAACCTCTTTTAGGTCTTAGGTTTTCACTTCCAACATCCTTTAAGGCCTAAAATGTGTGAGTTTTGTATATAAATAAAATTTATAAAAATAAAATAAAATAAACTTGTCTTAAGTAGGATTAAGTATTTCTCTAGGGGTTTACCAAGTTTCAAGGTAATCTGAACCCCCAGCTTGGTAGAACATACCAGCCGACAGTTTAATATACCTTGAAACTTAATAACAGAACTTAACTCGAAAAGAAACCCCTCTCTCTCATCTAACTCTTCCTCTCTCATCCCCTACCTCTTTTATATATATAAAAGTTATAAAAATCAGAAAAACCCCAAAAATACCTTGTATACTATGTATATACATATATATATAACTAAAAGCTAAGCTAAGTATATATATTGTACAATATGTACATAATGAGTATAAATAACTTATATATGTATTCTATGTATTAAATTAAGTATTTAGAATGATTTATTGTATATATAACTGATGCGCGACTCGTCAACAATCATAAAAATTCACTCTTGTCAGGTTTTTGTCCATGCGAATAGTGCCAAAAATATAATCGTTGACTACCGATTTGTACAAAAAGGGTTATTGTTGTAGTATATGTCACAAATATAAATCGTTGGTACGTCAATTTTATTTATATACTTAATTTTTACTGATTTATTCTAGTTCGTTCACTTGGAGGTAGTTATCGATATAGATCACTCTCTAAGTAAAATAATATTCTTTAATTCCAAAAAAGATTGGTTTTATATACAAGAATGAATGAATGAATGAAATTAACAATTATATACACAAGAATAAATTACAATGCTTGAAAACATTTATCTACAACAAGCATAAAAAACAATAATTAAATACTCTATATTATTTATTTACAACTTATAATACTAATACTTAAATATATGTACAATATTAAGTAATAATATATACTATACTAACATAATTAACATACCAACATTTATAGTAACACATAATGTACCTACAATAATGAATATAAGTGTCACTATAACCTTAGAAAAATTATATACATAAGCTAAGGTAAAATTAGTGTCTTCACTAACATATATACTATCTATAGTGACGTTTATATCTGTCACTAAAGCTATATTTTATTTATATACATATCGCTCAAACATATTATATACTTATATACATATGTATTTACATATAGACTATATATATATATACTATATACTTTATTACTTATATACATATATAACCTATATACACACACAAGACACATACAGCACACAGGGCTCACTTAGGCTTCTCATATTTCTTTGTTCTTGTATGCTCTCAACACCTAGCCGCTACACAGAGCCTTTCTTCTTTGTTAATCACCTTAATTAATCCTCCTTAATGGCAAAATTATGTTAATTAATTGGTAGACGACCTTTTCAAGGGATACACAACACCCATTACAGGTGGGACCAGACCTCTACTAGGGCCACCCTAATTCTTTAATTAGGCGCATTTATCTCGATTTAGGCTCGTTAATAGGCCCAATTACACCTAAGCACAGTGCATGGCCCCCGGTTTGCACCACACCCAAATGTCTCATGCCATTCTTAATTTCATGCTCAGAGGATAGAGGGTAGAGGGTAATGTGTGTATTGGGTGCCCGACGCCTGACGACTGATGGGAAAAGGGAACAAGAACAATAAATAGCACAGCGAGCACTTCTCAACTCACAATGTGGGACAATTCACCGACTACCCAACGCTGCCAATCAAGTGTAGCAATGTGATGATTTTGCGATTTTGACCCTCGATTTGAGGGCCCAAATTAAATCCATTTTAAAAATAAAATATATATTTAGGAATCCTTTATATAGGGCTATATAATTATATAGTTTATTTACAAAAATAATTATATTTACTATACAAATTAGCTAAAGATTGACATTTATACAAGTTAAATTAAGGCTTAATTTACTAATTACAGTATAAATTAGTTAAATAATTATCAAATTGACTTATTATAGAGTTAATATACATAATAAAATATTTAATACAAATTTTTATTATATTTTACATGTTTTATTTTAATTTATATACATTTAAAATGTGATTTCAGGCTATTATACATATAAATTATGTATAAATAGTATAATATAATATAAATATAATTAAATTAGTTTAAATTACTTAAAATACTGTGATACAAATATATAACATAAGTTCGTTCAGTAATAATAGAATTTACTAATTTATTCTAATTTAATATAATAAACTAGCTAATAAATTATTAAATTAATTATTTATTATATATATACAATTAAATTAAGTTACAGGTATATTAGTGTACATTATACATATATAAATACGTGTATACGGTATCATCTATAAATAAGTTTGTTTATAAGGGTTTGTTAATTTATCTACTTTATAGTACATTTAAGTTAATATAATTAATAGATAATTATATAAATAAGTTATATACAATTTAAGTTATATTAAATATTTAATTTACAGTATAGAATATATACATAAGTTATATATACATATTATGTACATATTTTACATTATTTACATAGATAGCTTAGTATATAGCTTATATGTACATGTATTTACATAATATATATGGTATTTTTTAGTATTTTTCAAGTTTTTCTACTTTTTATGGATTGTATAAGTTTTATAGAGATAGGAGGTGAGAGAGAAAGAAAGAGATGAGGGAAATAGAGTATTTTTGTATTTTTTTAGGTTTGGAGTATTTTATTAAGTTTAAAGGAATATTGAACCATCGGCTTTTATGTTCTACTAAGCTGGGGGTTCAGATGACCTTGAAACTAGGTATACACTTAAAAATATAGTAAATCCTACTCGCTAGACATTTATTTTATTTTTTGGATCTTTTATAGGGTTTTTATTATTTACATAAAAAGTACATTCTAAGACTTAAAGGGATTTTCCTATTAGAGCCTAAGGCACTGGTGTGTAGGATGTGAGGTCTAAACAGGCAGTGGAGGGTTTATTAATGCTCAGCAGACCATGTAAAAGATGTTCAATCAATTAAACAAGGTTTTCACTCAATCTTTCTTTTAATTTCCAAATGTGGACAGTTATACACCCATGCTAGCTGACAAAGGATTAAAAATTAGATTACAAGCTAACAAATGAGATCAAAAGACATTTAATTGTACATGAAAGCTTGTACACATAGTATACAACAATTAGAACACATTAGCTATTTAAAACAATCCAAATCCACCTACTGTCCTACTATTTCAGCCCACTATTTTATTGATCCATCTCTGTCAGTAGCTGCTGCAAGTAGCAACAGCATCAACTACAACAGCAACAGCAACTACAGCATCAGCTGCAAAACTAATAGCAGTCCAAGTCACTGCCCAGACATCTTAAAATAAATTCAAAGGCTATTATGCAGCCATTTCTTAATTCCAGTAGCCCGACTTGGATTTCAGATGTACAACAATCCCAGGTCAGACTTACGACAGTCTGATCAGGGATCAAGAGTATCTAAATCATCAGTCATTTGCATTCAAAAACTCTTTTAGATTCAAAAAAGAAGATCTGATATCAATGTTCATAAGATTGCAAACCCTTTGAAAATCATTTCAGATCCTTTTTCAAAAATCCTTTTAAATCTCAATCACACCTCCAATATAAAATCATGAAAGTGGATATAGGGAGGTTGAAATGTCGCCCCAAATTGGGCTTTTACTTTGGATCTTTTACCGATATAATCACTCAATCTTCTTAAACACCATTAATGGGTGATCAAGGTGATTTTGTGATATGATCAAGATCTGTTGGGTCCTTGTTCCATCTCAAATTAGAGTTACTGATTTTCTTTGATAGAACTCTCCAACATAGGGCTTAGATTAGAGATATTCTTGTTGAAGCTATGAGTTGCTTCGCTGTCATGTTTGGTTTTGAAAAAACCTGTCGTTGTAGTTTGAAAGCGAAGAACTGGTGTTCAACAAATAAAATTTATACTGGAATAGAAATCCCGGGTTGAACACAGGGAGGCGGACGTTTGATTTAAAAATATACGTTTGTTTTATTTGTCACAAAACATAATAATTGATTAGAAGCTATCTATCTATTTACAATAAATAGAAGAGAGAGAGAGAATATTAAAAACAAAAATCAAAAAGAGATGTAGAATGAACATGGAATTCATTATCAAAAAGATTGTTCGTTACACTACTCATTACGACTAGAAAGCGTGAAATGATTACACTAGAAAGTAGTAAATCTAATCGAGAAAGCAGTAAATCTACTCTAGAAAGCAGTAAAAGAATGGGGAGAGAGATATCCTCCTCGACGATCGCTTGGAGGAAGAGCCGGATGGGACGAAGCCTGGAAGATAGGGAACGGAGCAGGACAAAGGAGGACGAAGTGGGAAGAACGGGAACGGGGCAGCACGTCATCGTCGTCGCAGGATCCACTTTTGAAAGGGGGATGAAATTTGGACTTTATCTCCTAAAGAGCATCTCGGGTGCGGGATAAGTTTCTCTTGAGCTTTGGAGAGGGAGAGAAGACAAAGAAGGGATGAGAATTTTGTATGGAGGGGGTCTCCTTTTATAGTTGCAAGGAGTGAGGGCAATTTGGTCATTACAAGTTGAAAATCATTAATTCAGGACCTTTAGTGATAGATAAGTCCGTCACTAAAGGCCTGAACATGGCCATAGTGGGGCGGCGCGCGCATGCCTGCTCATCTCCCCGCGCTCAACTCCTTTTCACATTCTTTAAATCTCAGTCGTTCGATCGTGAGATCGAACGGTTGAGAGTGCTCCTCGTCGTGACTCCTCAACGCGCGCATACGAGCACGATCCCGCATTACGCGTGGGCATGTGTGGGCGCATTATCTGGATTGATCGCGCATGGCCACTGGATCGCGATCGTGCAGTCGATCGGGTGCGCGCCTCCGCTCCAATTGCTGTGCGGCAAGGCTTGAATGCGCGCCTGTGCTTCGTGTTAGAGCGCTCGACCAACGCGCTGTGGGCGCGTTTGTGTCAAGCGCTTAACTTAAGCGCGGGCGCGTCGCAGCTGTTGGATCTTGATCCAACGGCGGGGAAGAATTGATGCGGAGGTCTTCAGCTAATGCGTGTGGTCGGTTGGGCAACCGAGATGGTGCCACATGGTGCCATCTGGGCCGTCCATCTTCTGGATGATGTAGATGGTGCCACGGCTGTCAAATTGAGTCGATTTTCACGTCGTTAGGCTACGATCGTCGATCCATATCCATCCGTGCGGTCGGATTTATCATTTGAAGTGTGGATTCACACCATCTTGGCCCTTGATCTTCTAGGGTTCCCCAATCTCTATCTGATGCTACAGATGTCTGATTAGGGTGATCTTAGAGTCGTTGGACTCCAATCGTCGTCCTGATCACATCTGTAAGGTTGGATCTTCGATCCCAGGTTTCGATAAAAGTTTTGCCCTATCCCTGAACATAAAAGGAGTCAATTAACCTCCATTTTATTCAAACTAATCTAAATGCAAGATGATGCATGTTATGCAATATTTATAGTATGCAATGCAATTCTATGCTTAAGAACATGCATAATTAAATATCTTATGTAGTGTAAACATGTTTACATCACACCCCCATGCCTATCTTTTGCTAGTCCTTAGCAAAAACTATATGCTATTTATAAAAGAATCAGGTTGGATTATTTGGGCATGAGTTATTTTCAATCATTAAGAAAATGTTTACTTAGGATCTAAACTTTCAAAGACACAACAGTGCCCGGGTATGCGCCAAAATGCAGACCGCCTCAAGCCCCCACCTTATTTAAAGAAAAATTTCTTTTTCTATTTTTCTTCTTTTCTAATTTTTTTTTTGGATTTTTGAGTTTTAGGGTTTAAGAGTGGCTTTCTTCAGCCATTCAACTCTCCCAAGATTTGATGAGAACCCTAAGTTCTAAGCATCTTATTGTGAATGTGATAAACTCATTGATCGGCAGTTAAAACGGACTTCAGATTTCTATGCCTCTAGGTGACCTTAAAAAGAGAATTCTACCTAAAGGTGTATCTTTACAGCTGGTAGCTTTTTCCCTACTTTTATTTTTACGGGGTCAACACAAGGGTGAATCCAATGTATATCTCCCCGATTTATTCTACTTCTCCGCTTCTTCCTAAGTGTTTTGGGAATTTTCAGTGCATTTATTGAGCTGGGTTCTGGACAACCGGTCGATGAGCTGTTACCACCGACAACTTGCCAACTATACTGGTGCAGCAAAGTGTGGCTTATTTTTTTTATTTTCTTTTCTTTTCTCATTCTCTTTTTCTTTTCTTTTTGACTTTCTTTTTCTTTTTATTTTTTTTTAAGTAGGTGGCTTCCCTGGTCTAAGATTTACCTAAAGGTAGCAAAAAGAGAATGGTCCAGTGACTGGGCTCTGGACAACCTACCTATGGGCTATTACCCACGATAACTTGCTAGCCATATCACCCTAGAAGGTTCATTAGCTACCCAATTTTTGTTAGAATAACCGAACAACGAGTCAGTGCAAAGAAAGTGTGTAGATGCTTAAAACTCAAAGTTCCCTCAAATCAGAGGGTGGGTTGATAAGTCGTGTACTTATCACCCAAGCTTATTTACTCAAATTATAATAGAATTAAGATGGCGAGGACTCGAAAAATAAATCCACATTTTAGTGGATACACGGACCGATTAAGTCCAAAGACCTGAAGTGTCTTTGTGTTCAGATCATTATGTAGTATTTCCTAAGATTGAAAATTTTCTTAAACCTAAGTTCTCTTTCCTAATTCCACAAATTTTTTTAATATAAATAAAAGAAAATAAAACAAATCTACGGAGCTGACGAATAAATTCAGAGATGAATATCCACCCCCATACCTATCTAATGCAATGTCCTCATTATATTAAAAAGACATAAAACAGAGTGGAATAGAGTAGAAAGTACCTAAATTGCGTGAATGTCGGGTCTGCTCCGAGATAAAAAAAAACTGTATATGTGCTGAATTTAGTGCCTTCAGCTAAGAACACTATACAAAGAAGAGAAATAAAGAATTTACAGATGCAGATCAGAATCAGAATAAAAAGGAGAAACCTCTGACCTGCTAGCAGATGTCCACAGATGTGGACCAGATTGTGGTGCAGACCCATACCCTATAATCAAGAATATCTAAGGTTCTGGATAATAATTATCCAAAACCTAAAATCAGTATGCAAGCGGGGTCGGGGCTATGATTTATGAGGATGCAACCCAAGACCAAAGAGTCACGTTATAGAGAATTCAAGCTCCAAAGGATAATCAATGAATGTATGCTTGGGTTGAACATCCTCAGAACAAATGTCGTAAGGGTCCTGGTTTGATGTTTTCAGATGAATTGGAACCCTTAGACTCGGTCTTCTATTTCCTCTGGAATTTGCTTCCCAAATCAAAACTTCCCAGCTCCTATCCTCCTCATTCAAAATGTCAAATTCCAGGACCTCCTGCATATTAATCACCCCGTTTGAAACTTCCAAGTCTAAAAGATGTGGCTGAATCAGAATTGACTTGGGTCTAGTTATCTCAAAAATAGAATCATCGATAAGCTCAATGGGTTGTAACTAACAATCAGGGCATTGGATTGAATCCTTCAGAAAATGCGATTCTGGATCCGTAATGTGAGCCCCAATAAGATCAGTTTCCTTAGTTATTGGGCTATTAAATGATCTATTAGATTCCTCAGGCCCAATTGCCTCATAGAAATCGTGTTCTGTAAACTCGTGTAAGACTTCGCAACTTGAATCTTCACCATCAGAATCAAAGAAATCAAAATCCGTATTAATGTATATCTCAAAATCATCCATCACTTTCTGGTCCATGGAGACATACGTTTCCTCATACCCTAACTCAGGGATTTCAGGTGAAGAAATCAAATCATCCATAATTGGTTGCTCGAATTCAATCTGGTCAGCCTCGTAACACGTGTCCCCCCAAATAGGTGCCTGAGCAGGTTCTGACATCGGCTCTCCTGAAGGGAGTTTATCCTGGGAATCATCCCACGATTGAATTAAAGCAACCATAAATCTCATTCTCAATTTCGTTAACTTCCCAAGTAGAAACTCACCCGAGTTCTTATCCTTAACATCCTGGAGCCAATCCAACAAGTACTTATTCAAATCATCAATCATTTCAATTAGGGGCTCCAATCTTTCAATGGAAGGTATTGGATGAACTTCTAAAGATTGTATGATATTCCTCAACTTAGCCAAAACCTTATCTTGAACCTGGTTACCTTGAACCAATTGAGTTGGTTCAGGGTTGGGCGAGTTTGGGATCAATGCAGAGGAGTTATTGAATTGAGATTCGCTATACCCTTCCTGAAAATAGGTCATTTCGGATTGTTCAAAAGGTGGTGATGACCTAAAGGCAATGTAATCAGAGGAAGGGTAAGGATCAGTGTATCCTCCTTGATTGTAGATCGTATTAGGTTGTCCATGAAAGGGTGGCAATCTATAATCGTTGTGTCTCTAAGAAGGATAGAAATCACGATCATAGTGTTCAGGGTTAGACCCTAAACACGGAGGTTCAGAACTGTATCCCCAATTCGAGTTATCCCAACTAACTGATGGTTGATTATAGTACAAGTCGGGATAATCGTCATGTTGAGGATAATTCAAAACAAGAGAGAAAGAGCAGGAATGCATATAATATGTGATGGCTTGGCGGCTGCGTTTGTTATATGTCAAGTTATTGTCGTTATAGTAATAAGACAGCTACCAAGTTATCATTACAAAATTTTTTACTCGAAAATGATTTTCCCGAGGTCGAACTCAGGGAGCTACTGGAATTTTAGAAATACAAAGTCTCTCCATTAGATTACAAAAATAAGGAAGAGAGAGAGAGAGAAAGAAAGAGAGAGAGGGATCTTATCTTGGTTTCTTCTTCTTCTCTTCTCCTTTTCCTTCTTCTTTCAGCTGCTCTTCTTTTCTTCTTCTTTCTCTTCTCTGCTCACGGCTTCTCCTCTTCTGCGGCTGTGACAATCTTCTTCTTCTGACTTCTTTTTCGTTCCCCTTCTTCTTCTTTCTTCTCCTGCTATACCTCCTCTGGCCGTTACTCAACCGTCGTCTGATGCAGCGGTCAGACGACTTAACTGTAGGTTCGCCACAGTACTTCTCTTCTTCTGTTTCTTCTCTCTTTCTTCTTCTTTGCTTCTTCTTCTTCTTTTCTACCCTGAGCAGCTAAGACTTCTGCCGCCTTCTTTCCTTCTTCTGCTCCTGCACGCTCGCACAAAGATTAGAAAGCAAAACCTACCCCTACCCTTCCCCGCGTCTCTCTCTTTCTCAGATTTCTCTCATAGGATCGCTCTCCCAGAGCCGGGTATTCGGGTACGGGTATCGCACCTGGGACCAGGCCCACCGGCGTGCGGTGGTGGGCGAGGAGTGCACGGGTTAGGATAGTCGGATCCGGCCCAGACCCGCGGGATTGAGAGCGGGCGAGGGCGAGCGCGTGGTGCGCGATGTGCGTGAGGGACCTGACCCCTGTGTTCGAAGGCGAATAGCCTAGAACACTTTTTCAATATAAGTGTGGGCACGCGGCCGCACACTTACGAGGTGGGACTAAAGTCCCACCTCCACATCTCGCTCCCGCGGCTGAGAAAGTTGTTGCCAATTGCGGCCGTGTGAGAGGCTTTCACCCCAGCTGCAGGCCTAGGATGCTTCACGGGGGCAAGCCACGCATCCTGGAGTGCGAGCCTGGGCGAGGGCGAACCTGCAGCTGCAGGTGAAGGAGCTTCACCTGCTCGGTAATGGCGGTGAAGAGGCGTCGACCTGAAAACAAGAATACGGCCTCTCGGCCCAATCAGAGGATGCAGGGAGCTTCGCCAGAGTGCGGCGAAGGCAGTGCGGGTGGTGGCGAGGCGTGAGGCGACGTATGGTGGTGGCCCTAGGAAGGACTGTGGTCGGAGCGGTGGGTTTGTTCGGGGGGTCATCGGGTGACGTTTGGTGGTGGATGGGAAGGGGGGATCTGTTGAGTGGAGTGAGGGGAAGCTTTTGGGGTGGTCGGCGAGGGGTGATGAGGTCTGTGGAGGTGGGATGGGCCCACCGGAGAGGATGGACGAAGACGGAGCAGGCGGAGATGGAAGTCGTGCGTGGTGGCGCAAAAAGATAAATTGACAGAAGGGAAATTTAAAGGAGGAATAGAGGAAGCTTTTTACCTAGGTTTTGGATGAAGGGGGAGGGCGGAGCCACCGGCTCGTACCTGCCAGAGCTAGGGAAGAAGGGGCCCTGGAGGAGGAGTGCGGCGACAAGGAAGCAGGCAGAGGGCGCCGACGGGTACAGCACAGCGAAGACGAGAGGGCAAGGAGAACCCTGCTGCAGGTGAGGCAGCAGAGCGACGAGGAGGAAGAGGAGGGAGTCGCCGGAAGCTGCGGGCCATCTGACGGAGGAGGAGAGGACGAAGTGGGGGGTTGTTCTCCGTCAAAGAAAGCTTGGGGGAACCGGTAGGGGGTGCCGGTCCTTATAAAGGGGCTGGCGCAGAGGGAGACGCGGGCTGGCGACGTGCCAGCCTTGCCGGAGCACGGCCGGAGAGGGGACCCATACCTTCCGCGCGTTCACACGAAAGGTATGGGGGTCGGCAGAGAGCATGGCCGGGTCCCTGCGACAGAGGACGTCGCAGGGAACCTCGCGTCTGCTTTGCAAGGCAGTCACCCCTCTCTGCGCGACGCCATGCTCCGCGCAAAGTCGCCGGTGCATGGTGCTGCGCAGAGTTTTGCAGGAGGGACCGTTCTGCAAAGAAAAACGAAAAAGTTGAGGGCCAAAATGCAAGGGTTTCGAAAGATAAGGGTCAGAAAGTAAATGAAGAGGACCAAATTGCAAAGTCGATCAAGGAGGTCTCCTCTTAGGCTCAAGTTTTTATACAAGACTAACTTGAATGTAAGGATTTTAGTGGTGAATTTTATTTCTAGGTTGGACCATGTTTGACCGGCCAATTTACGTAAAAATCCAGATTAAGTCATTATTTGGGCAAGGTTCTCTTTGTAGGTCAAAATGGGTTTCTATGGCCAAATTGAAGGTTCTAAACCCTAGAAATTATTTTTCTATGAATTTTAGAGGGTTTAGTTGATTTTTATCCTATCTCAAACCTCGTGAATTGAACTGGATTTGTTTTAGGGTTACAGAATGTCATTTAATTTCCTAAAGTAGCTATAACCCCTTTTAGATCCGACTATCCCACTTTCCTTCTTATTAGGCTTGTTTGACCTGTGTTTGGACCCTTAATTACCCTGTTTGAAAACTGCGTTGGTGAAATTGCAGTTTTATCCCTTATGATTTGTTTTCTTCTCAAACTCAGAATTCTCTGAGTTAAGCTTTTCTTTGGGTTATGTATCAGCTTTTTCTTACATATCTAGGTTAGATTGTGCTAGTTAGGGTTCATAATGAGGTTCTCATCATACCCCAATGCCTAACTTTTGCTAGTCCCTTAGCAAAAACTTAAGGTTTCAACCTTTGTTCTAGACCATGAAGTTCTTAATGATTTCAGATAAGTACTTTTTCATTTGAAACCTAGATTAGGTTAGAATGCTCACCATAGGCCTAAAAGGTACTCTAGTACCAACCAAGATCTATATCTGTCTAGCCTCAGCCTTAGTCCTTAGCAAAGGTTTTTAAGGCCTACAAGAACTGACCTAAGGTTTATTGGACTTTGTGGTTAAAGCACCCGTGCTTGAAATGATTTTAGCCCTGGCTCAGTTCGCAGTGCGTTTTGTAAGAGAGATAGAAGATTTATTTGTTTGGAGAGTTTTCTCTCACTTTTTCTTTTTAATTCTAGCTTAGGATTGGCTTTTTAACACAGTCAGTATCAGATTCCTTGCCCCCATCATCAATCCTCAAGGGTTCCTGGCAGTTGATGCTTTGAGATAGCACCGCCCATGGTAACCCCCGGAACTCTAGCTATTGAGATTTCGAGATAATCCCATCCATGGTGTTCCGAGGCCGAATTCAGACCCTGGCAATTGATATTTCGTGATAATGCCATCCATGGAATCTGAACCAGCAGAGTGCTTACATGCCTCCGGTAGGATATGTAAATATCCTAAGAGATAAGCACCGAGGAGATGATATTTTGTTACGCATCTTCGAGGGGAATTTCCCACCTCTCCGCGCTGGGAACTCGTTCGAATCAACTTGTGTTGATCGGCCGCACCTACTCTAGGTGTTATTTTCAAAATTTTGCGACGCTTCTGCGAAATTTTGATTTTTACGCTTACTGAGCCAGGCTGTGTGTGAGGTTAGGGTGCTTAAGTTACTGAGTCTCGTAAACCAAAAGCTAGTTAATAAGGCCAAATACTTCCTAAGCCTTGGATCTAATACTTAAGCTTTTCATTTTCCTCAACCTCTTGAGGAATGTCTAGATCTTAATGGGTACTAGGAGTCTATCCAAGAATGTCTAAGGTTTGCGTTCTTACTAATCTTACTGTGCACTTTTCAGTTCTTTTCTTCAATGAGGTCTAAAACTTAGGTTAATTCCTTAGTTCCTTACTAATGACTATCACTTTTCTCTCTTTTTTGTGCTCCTTCTTCATTTTGTTTCTTTTTCCTTCCTCCACAAAATTTCTTTCCTCCTCTTATTATGATTTTTTTTTATGGTGTTTTTGGCATATGTGAATTTTTTTGTTTAAAACCTTTTCTTACAAGTTTTGCACCTTCATACACCCCCATGCCTAAGATTTGCAATGTCCTCATTGTGACTTAGGGGATTTTTATTCAACTTAGTTCATTCCTTAGGATAGATATTTTGGTGAGTGAATGGGTCGGAATGACTATTGCGGACGATTTCTAATCTCAGATGCAAGCACCTGAGGTGGAGTTAGCTGTCTTAAAGGGTGAACCTTAAGTGCACAAAGGTGTCAAAAAGGTTTCAGGTTTTTCAAGAGAATGACAGGCTGCCTCCCGTTGAGCGCTGAGTTTTACGCCATCGGCTGGGCACACTAAGCTCATGGGGAATGGAGGATATAAGATGATTCAGCCAAATCAATAGAAGTTACATCAATGAACGGTTTGAGTCTCTGACCGTTCACGATGAAAGGTTCGGAATCATGGCTGAGTGGACTGATCTCGATGACTCTATTTCCAAAAACCTGTCGGACCAAGTATGGTCCAACCCACTTGGATCGCAGCTTTCCAGGGAAAAGTTTGAGTCGGGCATCAAAAAATAGGACCTTCTGACCAAGATAAAAGATCTTTCTAGAGATATGCTTGTCATGGAAGGCTTTAACCCGCTCCTTGTAGATTCGTGAGTTCTCGTACGCATCAAGACATAGCTCATCGATCTCGCTGATTTGAAGCTTTCTGTGGGTTCTAGCCTTCGAAAGATCTATATTACAGTTCCGTACTGCCCAATAGGCTTTGTGCTCCAGTTCGACAGGAAGGTGACACGCCTTCCCGTACACCAGTCTAAAGGGAGACATGCCTAATTGGGTTTTGTGGGCGGTCCTATAGGCCCACAAGGCTTCCGGAAGTTGGGACGACTAGTCCTTCCTATCAGGCCGAACAGTGACCTGCAGGATTTTCTTAATCTCCTGATTTGACAGCTCAGCTGGACCATTAGTCTGGGGGCGATAAGGAGTAGGGATTCGGTGAGACACCCCGTACTTGGTCATCAGTAACTTAAACTGAGCATTCGTGAAATGGGTCCCCCATCTGAGATGATAGCACGAGGAATCCTGAACCGTGAGAAGATATTGTGATGAACGAACTTGAGAATGATTTTGTGATCACAGGTTCGGGTTGGTATGGCTTCGATCCATTTGGACACGTAGTCCACAGCCAGCAGAATATATTCGAAACCATTCGAAACAGGAAAGGGGCCCATAAAATCAATCCCCCAAACATCAAAGATTTCGCATACTAGAATCAGCTGCAGAGGCATCATGTCATGATGGCTCATGTTGCCCAAAGTTTGGCAACGACTGCATGCCTTGCAGTGACTGTATGCGTCTTTGAATAATGTGGGCCAGTAGAAACCACACTAGAGGATTTTTAATGCGGTTTTGTGCCCAAAGAAATGGCCACCGCATGCCTGGTCATGGCAGAAGGAAAGAATATCATTGACTTCATCTTCCGAGACACATCTCCAGATGATTTGGTCAGCACCTATGCAAAAGAGGTATGGATCTTCCCAAATGTAATACTTGGCATCAGAGCTCAATTTGTCTTTCTTGGCCTTCGGCCAATCAGACGGGATCTGATGAGATGCCAAGTAGTTTACTATATCAGCAAACCATGGAAGTCTAGTACCAATAGTCAGTAAGTGCTCATCAGGTAAATGCTCCGTGATGGGTCAAAAAGGGGTGATAATCTCAGAAGGCAGGACAAATGGTCAGCTACCACATTTTGTTTTCCTGCCTTGTCGCGAATCTCGAGATCGAATTCTTGCAACAGCAAGATCCATTAGATTAGTCGGGGCTTCGCATCCTTCTTGGCAAGCAGGTGCCTCACAGTCGTGTGATCCGAGTAGATGATGACGTGGGAACCCAGGATATAAGATCAGAATTTTTCAAGGGCAAATACTACGGCTAGTAGCTCTTTCTCTGTAACTGTATAGTTACGCTGAGCCTCGTCAAGTGTCTTTCTAGCGTAGTAGATGACCACGGGTTTCCCGTCAGCTTTCTGCCCCAGAACCGCTCCTACAGCGAAATCAGAAGCATTGTACATGATCTCAAAGGATTGAGACCAATCGGGGGATTGTAGGATTGGTGCCTGGGTGACTCGTTCACGAAGGTTTTCAAAGGCTAGAATGCATTCCTTGGAGATTTCAAAGGGTACATCCTTAGAGAGGAGAGTCGTCAGGGGGCGCACGATTTTCGAGAAATCAGGAATGAAACAACGGTAAAAATCGACGTGCCCCAGAAAAGAACGAATGTCCCTGATCGAGCTAGGCATAGGAAGGCGAGAGATTAGATCAACCTTAGCTCGATCCACCTGGATGCCCTTCTCAGAAATCAGATGTCCTAGGATGATCCCCTCAGGCACCATAAAGTGGCTCTTTTCCCAGGAAAGAACCAGATTAACGTCGATGCAGCGCCTGAGTATATGAACCAAGTGCTGGAGGCAATCATCAAATGATGCCCCGAAAACTAAAAAGTCATCCATGAAGACTTCCAGATAATCACCTACCATATCAGAGAATATGGCAAGCATGCATCACTGAAAAGTCGCAAGTGCATTGCAGAGACCGAACGGCATCCTTCGGAATGCGTACATTCCGAAGGGGCAGGTGAACATGGTCTTCTCTTGGTCCTCAGGATGAATAGCCACCTGGTTATAACCAGAGTACCTGTCAAGGAAGCAGAAGAATCGATTTCCCGCTAACTTCTCGAGAATCTGATCAATGAAAGGTAGTGGGAAATGATCCTTCTTCATGGAGGAATTGAGTCGTCGATAATCTATGCAAACTCTCCACGAGTTGGTTAATCGGGTAGGTATGACTTCTCCGATTTCAGTCGTTATGGTGGTGAGCCCTACCTTTTTAGGCACAACCTGGATTGGGCTCACCCAACTATCGAAGATCGGGTAGATGATCCCTGCATCTAACCACTTGATGATCTCCTTTTTCACAACCTCCTGCAGATTGGGGTTCAAGCGTCTCTGCATCTCACGAGAAGGTCGTACACCCTCTTCTGAGTAAATATGGTGTGTGCAATAGGAGAGACTTATTCCAGTCAAATCATCGAGAGTCCATCCAATGGCTCTGCGATGTTGCTGGAGAATAGCAATCAGAC
Organism: Thalassia testudinum; assembly: GCA_037157565.1. Taxonomy (NCBI): domain Eukaryota; kingdom Viridiplantae; phylum Streptophyta; class Magnoliopsida; order Alismatales; family Hydrocharitaceae; genus Thalassia; species Thalassia testudinum. Next base: position 64,734,608 of record JAZHRO010000031.1, read on the forward strand.
GGGATTCCTGTTCGGGATTAAGCTTGGAATTAATAATCACAGGAAGGGTCTGATTAGAACCCAGAAAGATGTATTTCAAATGATCGGGAAGGGGTTTCAGTTCAAGGATGGGGTTATCAGCAGCAGCGGGTGGTTCAGGGTGGATGTGAGGTTCAAGGGTTGGAGTTATGGGTCTGTCTAAATCTGGTTTTGACTCCTCTGATTGCAATTACAAATCTTTTTGTGGTTGATGAGGTATAATCAGGTCATTCTCAAAATGTGTTTCATCAACCAAAGTCTTGATATCACAAATCTATTCGATGACACCGCAATTGATTCCTTGTTGGGCCTTAAATATATCAATTTTTAGGGTTTGATTTCCAAATTTGAGCTCTATTTGGCCCTCCTCACAGCTGATGTTGGCTCTAGCAGTAGCCAAGAAAGGTCTCCCTAGAATGATCAGTGTATCCCTAGGGTTTTCAGGTGCATCCATGTCTAAGACTATAAAGTCTACAGGAAAGTAGAAATCCCGCACTCTTACAATAACATCCTCGAGAATCCCTTTAGGTGACTTTATAGATAGATCTGCTAATTGCAATGTCACCTCAGTTGGTTTTAGCTCAGGTTCTTCTAGGTGGTTAAGTAAGGATGTGGGTATCAGATTTATGGAAGCGCCCAAGTCTAGCAATGCTCTGTTGAATTGGGTATCACCTATCTTGCAGGAAATCAGGGGAGTACCAGGATCTTTAGCCTTGGGTGGGAGTCTGCTTAGGATTACAGAGCCGGCTTGCTCTGATAGTACAATTGGACTCCCACTCTTGGTTCGCGGCTTACGCTGGGGTGTACACACATTCTTTAGGAATCGCGCGTAAGCCGGTACGTGGCGAATCGCATCCATCAATGGGATGTTTATTTGGACCTGCTCAAAGAGCTTGACCAGGTCCTCCTCAGGTGCCACGGGCTTAGTGGTCTTCTTTCCCTTGGTCAAGGCCTCGGGAAACAGAACCTTGGTTGGTTCTTCTAGGATAGGTCCAGGTCTTTGATCTGGGACAGGGATAGGAACGTCTTGGATTAATGTCCTTGGGTTGGGATTACTACCAGGCTCGGAGTGGCTTGGATAGGGTGGATCTTGGGTTTCCTTACCACTACGGGTTGTTACAGAGTTTAGCCCTACCTGGTTTTGGTTAGGGCTAGGTAAGATGGGTTGTTGCTGATAGCCCGCATAGGAAGTGGAAGCCTCCATCCCGTCGGGTGAAGGAACAGAGGGGGCCTGATAAATCATGTGTGCTTGGCCCGGGTTTGGGTTCATAACGCGCCGCTAGGTCGACATGTTATTCGGGTTAGGAAGAGGTTGGGAAGGAAGTGTGCCTGGTTGGCGAGAATTTGCCAACTGGGCCAGTTGATTTCGAACCTCTGTAAGTTCGTCCTTGTGTTGCTTTTGAATAGCCGCATTCGTTCTTTGAATGTCAGCCAGAGTCTGAAGGATGAGAGACATTTGGTCCTGATTTGGCCCTGATGGATAGGTAGGGTTGGGCCGAGGTTGAGGCGGCTGGTAAGGACGAGATGGTTGTGAACGAGGCTGAAAGGGTGGTCTCTGGGCTTGGGAATTTCCTGCCCATTGGAAGTTGGGATGGTTTCTCCATCCAGGGTTATAGGTGTTGGAGAATGGGTCATTCTGGATGGCGTTGAGGTCCTCGCAGGTTTGAGGAACCTCCAAAGAATCAGAGAAAGGGGAAATGGAATTCCCCTTACTGGTATGGAAAAGATCAGATGACCCTCCGATCCGAGAGTCAGATGGGTATGAATCCATCCCAGGAGAAGATCGGTGGAGAATGTTTTGCACAGTTTCTCGTATAGAAAGAGGCTGTGCAAAGGAGCTATGCGTAGAGGTGGCTCGCTGCAAGTGCTGAGTCAGCTCGTCCACCTTCTTCTCAATGATAGAGACCTTGTCCAATCGACTGGCCATTAGTTCCAGGTCGACTGATGCGGACAGGCCCTGCGTCTCGTGTGCTCCCCTAAGGTTCGTTGATGCGCGGGTATTCGTCCTGTCGAGTAAGCCCATGGAGTCATTGTTAATGGAGTTCTCGCACATGTTTTCGAGAATCTCCCACACGGTGTCCTCATGTTGACCCATGATATTCCCTCCGCAAGTTGCATTGACGAAAAGCCTGATATCCTCACGAAGTCCCTGGTAAAAAGACTGGATTTGTTCCCATTTAGGAACTCCATGATGGGGGCACTTTCTCATGAGATCCTGAAAGCGATCCCATGCCTCATGGAGAGGTTCTCCCGTTTGCTGCGTGAAGTGAGTAATCTGATGGCGCAAGGCATTGGTCCGACCAACGGGAAAGAACTTCAAAAATTCGGACTGAAGTTCTTCCCAATTGTTGATCGACCAGATCTGAGTCTGATACCAATGAGTGGCCTTGTCCATAAGGGAGAAGGAGAAAATTTTCAGGAGGAGAATGTCTCGGTTTTGTGCATCTGACCCAAAAGTTTGGGCCAGATGCTTCAGCTGTTTGATGTGCTGGAAGGGGTCCTCAGAATTAAGCCTATGGAATTTGGGTATTGCATGTATCATATTGGGCTTTAATTCAGAATCAGGTCCTCCAGTTGGGATTCTGACTCGAGGCTCAATAGCCACCGTAGCAGGATTATAATGGTCCCGCATCATAGGACGCTGCGGTGGGTGCACAAAGTTCTGGAAGAGGTCATTGAGTCGCTGGAGCTGGTGCTCCAGATTATTTTCTTCCTCAACTGGCTGAGCCATTGTGGAAGAAGAAGGTGAGTTGGGTTCGGAGTAGGAGGAGAGGTCGATGTGTGGTGTTGTTTTCTCAAGCAAGGGCACTGAGGCTCGACCTCGAGGAGAGTGAAATTCTAAAGGAGGTTTTAAGGACCTCCTACCAAACATACACTGTTGGAAGAGATGAGTTTAGCAGGTGCTGGACCCAATCAAGGCACCCAAAAAGTTGGGTGACTATAGAGGTGCGAGGCAGATGGACCCCTTGATTAAAAGATCGACCACCTGAGAATTACCTAGGCAGGCAGAGAGGGTGAGTCCCGCGAAGACCCCTACACGGTAGAACATCCCCACGGGTTACAGGGTTTCCCCCACCCAACCTCTCTTGTCACTGAGATTCCAAATAGACCAGAATAGAGATCTTGACCTCTTAAGTCTACCAATTTTAGTTTAAGATCAGGGTGCTTAAGTTTTCACTTGAACTTTTAGCTTTTTGAGTGCGAAGAGTGACCTAAGTTGAAGGTTGGTTGATCCTAAGGGGTCAACTTCACCTATTGATTCCTTTGAGAACTTGTTAGGTCTTGTCTTTTAGGGTTCAAGTTTTTTTTAGAGAGCCAAATGCTTAGGGTTTTTCTGAATAGGTATATTCAATCAATGGCCTAGGCACACTTCCTTTGGGATTTCTCAATTCTTGATTAAGTAGTGTGTCTCTAAAACCCTAGTGTTAATTCCTATGTTGGCTCTACTTGGTCCAGTTAACTCCTTGTTGGGTAATTAGGGCTTCAGGCAAGAAGATGTTAATCCTTAATTACCCTTAATACTGTGTGCAAGAATAGTGGTTTTGAAAACATACAGCTGTTACTAAGTATGAAAGACAGGTTATACCTATATTATTATTTTTTCCTTTTTCTTCCTCTTTAGAATTTAGGGGTTAATAGTGGAAGGATAGAAGTTACCTGTCCTTGGAGTGGTTGTTGTGTGGTTGCTTCTTAATTTTTCCTGTACTTGCACACAAGAGAGAAGAGATTATTAGAAAATTCCAAAATAGAGAATTTATAGCTTCTAGAATAGCCGTTGCTCCCCGGCAATGGCGCCAAGAAATGATGGCTTGGTGGCTGTGTTTGTTATATGTCAATTTATAGTCGTTATAGTAATAAGACAGCTACCAAGTTATCATTACAAAATTTTTTACTCGAAAATGGTTTTCCCGAGGTCGAACTCAGGGAGCTACTGGAATTCTAGAAATACAAAGTTTCTCCATTAGATTACAAAAATAAGGGAGAGAGAGAGAGAGAGAGAGAAAGAGAGAGAGGGAGCTTGTCTTGGTTTCTTCTTCTCTTCTCCTTTTCCTTCTCCCTCTTTCAGCCGCTCTTCTTTCTTCTTCTTTCTCTTCTCTGCTCACGTCTGCGTCTTCTCTCTTCTTTTCTTCTGCAAAGTTCTTCTTCTTCTGTTCTTTCTTTTTCTTCTCCTCTTCTGCGGCTGTCACAATCTTCTTCTTCTTCTGACTTCTTTTTCGTTCCCCTTCTTCTTCTTTCTTCTTTTGCTATACCTCCTCTGGCCACTACTCAACCGTCGTCTGATGCAGCGGTCAGATGACTTAACCGTTCGCTACAGTGCTTCTCTTCTTCTGTTTCTTCTCTCTTTCTTCTTCTTTGCTTCTTCTTCTTTTCTGCCCTGAGCAGCTAATACTTCGGTCGCCTTCCTTCCTTCTCCTTCTGCTCCTGCACGCTCGCACAAAGATCAGAAAGAAAAACCTACCCCTACCCTTCCCCGCGTCTCTCTCTTTCTCAGATTTCTCTCATAGGATCGCTCTCCCAGAGCCGGGTATTTGGGTACGGGTATCGCACCCGGGACCAGGCCCACCGGCGTGCGGTGGTGGGCGAGGAGTGCACGGGTTAGGATAGTCGAATCCGGCCCAGACCCGCGGGGTTGAGAGCGGGCGAGGGCGAGCGCATGGTGCGCGATGTGCGTGAGGGACCTGACCCCTGTGTTCGAAGGCGAATAGCCTAGAACACTTTTTCAATATAAGTGTGGGCGCGCGGCCACACACTTAAGAGGTCGGACTAAAGTCCCACCTCCACATCTCGCTCCCGCAGCTGAGAAAGTTGTTGCCAATTGCGGCCGTGTGCGAGGCTTTCACCCCAGCTGCAGGCCTGGGATACTTCGCGGGGGCAAGCCGCGCATCCTGGAGCGCGAGCCTAGGCGAGGGCGAACCTGCAGCTGCAGGTGAAGGAGCTTCACCTGCTCGGTAATGGCGGTGAAGAGGCGTCGACCTGAAAACAAGAATACGGCCTCTTGGCCCAATCAGAGGATGCAGGGAGCTTCGCCGGAGTGTGGCGAAGGCAGTGCGGGTGGTGGCGAGGCGTGAGGCGGCGTATGGTGGTGGCCCTAGGTCGGACTGTGGTCGGAGCGGTGGGTTTGTTCGGGGGTCGTCGGGTGACGTTTGGTGGTGGATGGGAAGGGGGGATCTGTTGAGTGGAGTGAGGGGAAGCTTTTGGGGTGGTCAGCGAGGGGTGAGGTCTGTGGAGGTGGGATGGGCTCGCCGGAGAGGGTGGTCGGAGACGGAGCAGGCGGAGATGGAAGTCGTGCGTGGTGGCACGAAAAGATAAATTGACAGAAGGGAAATTTAAAGGAGGAAGAGAGGAAGCTTTTTACCTAGGTTTTGGACGAAGGGGGAGGGCGGAGCCACCGGCTCGTACCTGCCGGAGCTGGGGAAGAAGGGGCCCTGGAGGAGGAGTGCAGCGACGAGGAAGCAGGCGGAGGGCGGCGACGGGTACAGCACGGCGCAGACGAGAGGGCAAGGAGAACCCTGCTGCAGGTAAGGCAACAGAGCGACGAGGAGGGAGTCGCCGGAAGCTGCGGGCCGTCTGACGGAGGAGGAGAGGATGAAGTGGGGGGTTGTTCTCCGTCAAAGAGAGCTTGGGGGAACCGGTAGGGGGTGCCGGTCCTTATAAAGGGGCTGGCGCAGAGGGAGACGCAGGTTGGCGACGTGCCAGCCTCGCCAGAGCGTGGCCGGAGAGGGGACCCATACATTCCACGCGTTCGCACGGACGGTATGGGGGCCGGCAGAGAGCATGGTCGGGTCCCTGCGACAGAGGACGTCGCAGGGAACCCCACGTCTGCTTTGCAGGGCGGTCACCCCTCTCTGTGAGGCGCCATGCTCCGCGCAAAGTCACCGGAGCATGGTGCTGCGCAGAGTTTTGTAGGAGGGACCATTCTGCAAAGAACGATGAAAAAGTTGGGGGCCAAAATGCAAGGGTTTCGAAAGATAAGGGTCAGAAAGTAAATGAAGAGGACCAAATTGCAAAGTCAGTCAAGGAGTCTCCTCTTAGGCTCAAGTTTTTATACAAGACTAATTTGAACCTAAGGACTTTACTGGTGAATTTTATTTCTAGGTTGGACCATGTTTGACTATCCAATTTACGTAAAAACCCATATTAAGTCATTATTTGGGCAAGGTTCTCTTTGTAGGTCAAAATGGGTTTCTAAGGCGAAATTGAAGGTTCTAAACCCTAGAGATTATTTTTATATGAATTTTAGAGGATTTAGTTGATTTTTATCCTACCTCGAACCTCGTGAATTGAAGTGGATTTATTTTAGGGTTATAGAATATCATTTAATTTCCTAAAGTAGCTATAACCCTTTCTAGATCCGACCATCCCACTTTCCTTCTTATTAGGCTTGTTTGACCTGTGTTTGAACCCTTAATTACCCTGTTTGAAAACTGCATTGGTGAAATTGCAGTTTTACCCCTTATAATTTATTTTCTTCTCAAACTCAGAATTCTCTGAGTTAAGCTTTTCTTTGGGTTATGTAGGAGCTTTTTCTTACATATCTGGGTTAGATTGTGCTATTTAGGGTTCATGATGAGGTTCTCATCAATATGTGGAAGGATTCATGAGAGACGGGAGGAAGAAAGGCATCTTGCAATACAAGCAATCAAATCTATCCTTAAGTGGGCTAGCCTAAAGACCTACAGACTCCTAAAACCCGTCTTGAGATAGAGAAACGATTTGATCTGCTTCTGTCTGTTCAATCAAACCAGTTAAAAGGAGGGACTGGGGAGAGGGTTCTTCCTTCGGCTTGCTCCTCCGGTTCCTAGTGAACCCCCCATCCACGATCGTTTGATTCTGCTCCCCTAGCTAGACATCAGATTGAACAGTAGAAATAGACTAATCGAAAATAATCTCGTTCTGGGCTCTGAAGAGTGAGTCGAATCCTTAAGGCCAACGTCTATTCTATTTTATTTAGGGCTAGGTTTAAATGTGCTTTGGAATGTGATGGTCCCTTTATCTGGGTTATGCCCTTAATGATTGATTGATGTGTGTGTGCGTGCACAACCAGTGATTTTCAAGCAAGATTACTTTCGATACAGTGAATTTTAGGATTCAAATCTTGCTTAGTAGCCTTTAGGATTCAACTTTAGGTATTTTCACACAAGTTTTGTTGGCACACCAGGTTTTGAAAGCACAGGTGAAGATATTTTCCTTTGAAATTTAAAAGAATGTGGAGTGCCTGGTAAATCCCTAAGAGTTGAACCTAAACGGTAGCTACTTGATGAGTTGATTTTAATTGAAGTGGTGTGGCCCAATCAACTCAAATAATTAGCCTGTTGCACCACTTAATTAGGCACACAAGTAATTACCTAATTTGATTTCTACTCAATTATGTGTTTAGATGTGTGTACAAGCTCCAAAGATCTGTTTACCGGTTGAGTTTGAGAATTAGATGAGGTTGTGTACCTCTGTGAGATTCTTTTTAATTTTTCGTTTGAAATATGGAGGTTGAGGCAGATGTGGGTGTCAAACAAAACTAACCTTAGAGTTTATGAGAACAGCTAGGTTGATTGATGTTTATGTTATTACGTGGTGAAATGAAAACTAATGGGTGGGATGTGAGGGATAACTTACAAAACCTTCAACAGCACTTTGCTCCAATCTACCGCTTTTGCTCGTCTCAAAAGAGTACCTGTTATCATAATAAGAAAGGAGAGAAGTGAGGTAAATGATTTGTAAGTTACAAAACGTGAAAAAAAAATCAAAGAGTGTCACCTCCCCAGCAACGGTGCCAAAATGTTGAAGCTACGAGTTGCTTCACTATCGTGTTTAGTTTTGAAAAAATCTATCGTTGTAGTTTGAAAGAGAAGAACTCGTGTTCAACAAATAAAATTTATACTGGAATAGAAATCCTGGGTCGAACACAGAGAGGCGGACGTTTGATTTAAAAATACGCGTTTGTTTTATTTGTCATGAAACAAAATAATTGATTAGAAATTATCTATCTATTTACAATAAATAGAAGAAAGAGAGAATATTACAAACAAAAACCAAAAAGAAATTTAGAATGAACATGGAATTCATTATCAAAAAGATTGTTCGTTACACTACTCATTACGACTAAAAAGTAGGAAATGATTACACTAGAAAGCAGTAAATCTACTCTAGAAAGCAGTAAAAGAATGTGGAGAGAGATTCCTCCTCGACGGTCGCTTGGAGGATGAGCTAGACAGGACGACGTCTGGAAAACAGGGGGCAGAGCAGGACGAAGGAGGATGAAGCGGGAAGAACGAGAACGGGGCAGCACATCGTCATCAGCGTGGGATCCACTTCCGAAAGGGGGACGAAAATTGGACTTTATCTCTTAAGAAGCATCCCGGGTGTAGGACAAGCTTCTCTTGAGCATTGGAGAGGGAGAGAAGAGAAAGAAGGGATGAGAATTTCATATAGAGGAGGTCTTCTTTTATAGTTATAAGGAGTGAGGGTAATTTGGTCATTACAAGTTCAAAATCATTAATTCAGGCGTGGCCATAGTGGGGCGACCCACGTGCGCCCGCTCATCTCCCCGCGCTCAACGCCTTTCCACGTTCTTTAAATCTCAGTCGTTCGATCACGAGATCGAACGGCTGAGAGCGCTCCTCGCCGCGCCTCCTCAACGCGCACATATGCGTGCGATCCCACGTTATGCGTAGGCGTGCGTGGGCGCGTCATCTGGATTGAGCGTGCGTGGCCGCTAGATCGCGATCGTGCAGTCGATCGGGCGCACGCCTCTGCTCCAATTGCTACGCGGCGAGGCTCGAACGCGCATCTGCGCTTCATGTTAGAGCGAGAGCGCTCGACCAACATGCTGTGGGCGCGTTTGTGTCGAGCGCTTAACTTAAGCGCGGGCGCGTCGCAGCCGTTGGATCTTGATCCAACGGCGGGGAAGCGTTGATGCGGAGGCCTTCAGCTAATGCGTGCGGTCAGTTGGGCGGCCGAGATGGTGCCACGTGGCGCCATCTTGGCCATCCATCTTCTGGATGATGTAGATGGTGCCATGGGTATCGGATTGAATCGATTTTCATGCCGTTAGGCTTCGATCGTCGATCCGAATCCATCCGTAAGGTCAGATTTGTTGTTTAAACTGTGGATTCACACCATCTTGGCACTTAATCTTCTAGGGTTCCCCTGTGTAAAGACTTGTTCTGTCCTGAACCTTTTAAGACGTCTGGATTGTCGGTCAGACGTTTGAACCCCTTCCCAAACGTCTGGAAATCGAAATTTTTGGTACGAGCTTCGCGTCTACGCACGGGCTGCGTGCAGACAGTATGCTTCTTCTCCCTCCTTTCCTTTTCTCTCCTCCATCCAAACCCTAACACACCTCTTTATAAACCCCACTTCACCTCTATCGTTCTCCCCACTCCACAGCCACCTTCTTCCCTTCCTCTCCACCATAGTGAGAAGAGTGAGTGCAAGAGAGAGCGCGAGAGCGACAAAGAGGAGGAGAGGCGGCGTGAGGAGAGGAGAAGCTTGAGCTCGCGAGCTCATGTGGGAGTTCGCCGGAGGGCGCACGACTAAAGCGGCACGTGCGGGAGGAGGAGAGCGTCGGGGGAGTCGTCCCCGACACTGCTGTAGCTGGCGCTGCAAGAGAGGAGGCAAGGCACCATTGTGCACGGCGAGGGCGAGCAGGAGGAGGTCCTGGTTCTGGGTTTTTCCCAGAATCAGACGTCTGGAGTGACGTCCAGACGATGGAGTGGACGCCTAGAGACGACTCCAGACGTCTAAAGACAGATCTTCGCAAAGGTATGTTTCCTTTTGCGAATACGGCCATGCAGGCCGCTCTGCAGTTACATTTTGCATGGCTTATTGTGGAAGATTTGCTGTTGCGTGCAGGGATTGCTTCGGGAAGATGTGGGACACACCCTCCCACACATTTCAAATGTCTGGGCAGCTCACCAGACGGCTGGAATCACTCCCAAACGTCCGGAGAGGAGGTCGGATGTTTGGAGCTGGGTCTAGACAGTCTAGAAGAGGTCCTGGACATCTGAGGTCAACGCAAAGCCTGAGGTGCATTTCTAGTCACTTTTAAGACGTCTGGACATTGTGCTAGACATCTGATTTGAGTCAGTAACTCTGTTTTTGACCTATTTAGGGTCCGTTTGAGGTCTGTTTTACGCAAATAAGATATCGATGTTTTCATTGTGAGTTCATCTACTTGTTAGAAGACTTTCTATACTATTCTGCATGTTCCACTGTGATTGTTCCTTATTATAGGACTTCGTTCTGTTGCGGGTTCGCGGCTTGCTGAGGCATGTGAGCCTGCTGTTCGAGCCCCCAATACTCCTGGGTTGTCTGGTAGAGTGACTTTCCCTAATTTAATCATAAACCTAAATGTATATGTGGATTGAATAACTAGAACCTAGGGTATGGCATGAATCCTAGGACGAGAAGTTGCCTGGAAATGTCTGCATGCGTGACTGATTCGCAGTCTTGAATAAATAAAGAGAAATGATAACAACTACCTGTTAATGAATAAGAGCTACCTGTGAAAAATGAATTACCTGTGCTAGTTAAACAGTTACATGTGACATATCTGTTGTATACGTTAAATGATAGAAATACAAGCTGCATGTGTATAACCTGAGATTAGAAATGTGAATGATAGAAATACGAGCTGCATGTGAATACCCTGAGCACGGAAATGGGAGTGATGAAACCTGGTATGGAATGGCATGAGAAACATGAGCATGAACCCTGCGGGGAATTAGGAGTAGAGCTCCAGGAAATAAATGGAATAGATCTGGAAATGTGAGTGGGAAGTGTGTTGGCCTTTGAGTATGTGGTACCAAGGAGAATGACTGTCCCCTGTTTAGTGTAGAGCGGAGCTAGCCGCCCTTGGGTTGGGACCCGGGGATAGGATTGGCCATTCTACATTGACTTCTTGGCCCTTGCATACACTGTACCGGGGAGAGCTACTAGTGTAGGGGGAGAACTAGCCACCCCACGGGGCCTAGGGTTCAGCTAGCCACCCTACACCGACTTGCTAGGCCCACTGGGCAAACTAGGGTAGTCAGACGAGAGTGCGCAGACTGTGGAGGGGCGAGATCCCTATTTGATTCTGAGAGGCTAGACCCCTGTTACTGAGAGGGCTAGGCCCTATATTGTTCCATGCTGTACTTGGGCGCACTCGTTAATGGAAATGACTGACCTCGTAACAGTGCAAGGTAGCTACCCGTGCGTTTATCACGCGTGCCGTAGTCACCGTTACGTCTGCCCGTGACCTTGGGGTAGTTGACTGGGTGTAGGACCACCATGGGGGACTCTCCCGGCCAGGAGAGCACCACGTGCGACTTCTACGATTCATAAAAGACTGCAATCAAGATCGTTCCCACGAGGAAAATTCCAGATCAAGAAAGAGATCTGATAAATAAACCAATGGGTGAAAAAGAATAACTTGTAAAATAAAGTAATTAGACTTAATAGCTACATGTTCACTTTTATTGCTTTAGCTAGTTGGTTGCCACTCTACTCAGCATTCGCTAACTTTGTTACTCATAACCCCTTTTCAGGTCTAGGTGTTGATCAGCCCGAGTCTCCAGCTGCAGAGGGTGCTGGGCCCAGTAGAGCCCAGTAGCAGTAGCTTTCTGTAGTACTTTCTGTTGTAGTGAGTTTTAGACTCTTGTAACATTACGTTTTCTATACCTTGTTTCCATTGTACTGTTGTGGTGGTAACATGTACTGTTAGTAGCTTTTCTTTCCTTACTTCTTGTACTCTTTTTACTGTTAGTTGCATAGCATTGTGAATGTGGTTTATTATCCTGCTTTTTGGTTATTTCTTGTTGGACTGCTAAGTCTCGGGATCAGTCAAGTCGGGCCGGTCTCGTATCCTGTAGGGATTCGGGAACCGGGTCGTAACACACGATCTCTATCTGATGCTACAGATGCCTGATTAGGGCGATCTTAGAGTCGTTGGACTCCAATCGTTGCCCTGATCACATCTGTACGGTTGGATCTTCGATCCGAGGCCCCGATAAAAGTTTTGCCCTGTCCCTGAACATAAAAGGAGATAATTAACCTCCATTTTATTCAAACTAATATAAATACAAGATGATGCATGTTATGCAATATTTATAGTATGCAATGCAATTCTATGCTTAAGAGCATGCAAAAATAGACATCTTATGTAGTGTAAACATGTTTACATCAATGCTGATCCATAAATCAAAACAAAACTCAAAAACATTGGAATCCTTGCATACACCTAATCAACCCCATCCAATCTCAAAAAGCTCGACTAAATCCGATAAAATCCAAATGAATTCCAAATCTCTAATTTAAACATTAAAAACCACTTTCAATAAGATTGAGCAATTTGAGTTGATGAAAGAAGATGGGGGGTCTTTGTGGAATTGCGAAATGGATGGGAGACCCCACAAAGTGATTTTTGGCGCTAATTTCAGATCTAAGAACCAAGGTTCTCAAGTTTGAAATTAGACCTTAATGTATGGGTGATCTGTGAAATTAAAATCGAGGAATTAAGAAAGCAATCAAATGGAATGTAGGGGGAGATTAATGGGTTGATGATGTGCATGGAGGTCTCTCTGATCTGAATTGATCAGGGAGAAGCAAATCGTAGCTAATTTACTCTACTCCTAAGCTAATCTACACTAAAATTTATGTAGAAAGCAGTAAAACTATACTAAGAAAGCATTAAAATCCTAACTAATCAGAGGAAGGGGACTCTCCTGGATCCAAAACCGGTGAATGAGGACGAAAGGGAAGGAGACCTTCAACGGATGAAGGTGACTCTCATGGGCCAGCAGTCGGCAGCTAAAGGCGACGAAATGAGGGAGAAAGTGTCACAACCCGTTCCCGACTCCCTACAAAACCCAAGAACGGCTCGCATCGACGAACTCTAAGACCTAGTCGTCCAACGAGAAACAACCAAATGTATACTCATTCCACAACCACACGTGCAATATAACTAAGCAAAAAGTACATAAGTGACAGAAAAGGAAATAGAACAGTATATCTCAAGGATATAACATGGCACAAGTAGAAAAGTACAGTTACAAACATATCCATCACAATAGAAACTGGTAGAAATATAACTGAACATAATAGAACAGTCTACAGGCTACTCACTACTAACAAAACTCTGCAGTAGAAAAGAAGAAAGGACTACGGCTAGGCTCGACTGGGCCTAGCGCCCTTAGCAGCCGGTGGCGTTGGCTGTTCAAATCCCTGACCTGAACATGGTTTTAAAAATTCGTGGTTAGCTAACGTGAGTAGAGTGGTGGTTAAGTCATTTACATGCAACTAAACATAATTAAATAAGCAATTAGCTAATTATACATTGCCGATTATTCATTATCATTCATTTTTGTCTATCTCATTATTGTGTTTCTGAGTTGAGTACTCTAATCAGGATCCATAACATTGTTAAATCTTCTTGTTCCCTAAGGGAACGATCTCAATTAAGATCTCACTTGTACTTTTCGCACGATGCAGAATGTACACGTGGTATTCTCCTGGCCGAGAGAGTCCCCTGTGGTAGTCCTACACCTGGTCTACCACCCCAAGGTCACGGTTGCGACGTAGTAGTGACTACGGCATGTGCGATAAGCGTACGGGTAGCTACCCTTCACTGGCACGCAGTCAGTCATTTTCGCTAGCGGATATGCCTAAAAGTACTACATAGAATAGCATAGGGCCTTGCTCTCTCAGAACATGGGTCTTGCCCCTCAGAGCAGAACAGGGGTATCACCCCTCCACAATTCGCATACCCTCATCCGACTACCCCGGTTCGCCCAGTGGCCCTAACAAGAGTTTGTGTAGGGTGGCTAGTCCTAACCTTGGGCCCCTTGGGTAGCTAGTTCCCTCCCTACACTAAGTAGCTCACCTCGGTACCACGTACGTGAGGGACAAACAAGAGTCGGTGTAGAGTGACTAGTCCTAACCTCGGGTCTCAACCCAAGGGGTGGCTAGCTCCCCTCTACACTAAAGGGACAGTGGCTCCCTTGGTACCACGTACGCAAGACAATCGCTCTCTTCGGTACCGCGTACACAAGGGCCAGCTCACTCTCCACACTAAAGGGACAGTTGCTCTCCTCGGTATACGAAGGCCAGCACACTTCCCTTAACCAAGTTCGAACAGCCACCCGTAGGCAACATGTTCTAAAACCATCAGGTTTTCCGTACTACAGTATTCTTGGTTTCTTTCTAAATTCCCCGTAGGATTCGTACATGGACTTTCTTATTTCCATATCTGGTTTGTTACGTGTAGAATAGGCAAATCGAATTTTACCATCGATTACTCAGTACAAGTATGTATTTCCATTCATGACATGGTTCATTACAGGTAGCATAGACAACTCATGATTTTTTTCCTTTCAGAAAACATCACGGTAACTCAATCATTCAATAAATACGCATGCATTTCTTCTAGCCCTAGTGTTCATTTCACAACCTAACGTTTAATCAAATATATTCTAAAGTAGTATGCATTTGTCTCTTTTCAGTCCTAGGGTTCATTTTACAACCTAAGGTTCAAATAATTCTACGCATGTAATTTAATTATTAACTCCGAGATTAAGGTGAAAATCACTCTACCAGGGTAATCGGTGGAATGGGGGCTTGATATAGACACATCTATTTAGGTTAAAATGCCTATTCATGCATGTTCATAGGTTTAGATTTGCATTTCATGTTATAAATATTGCATAACATGCATCATTGTGCATTTAGAGTAGTATATATTTTGGGTTAATTAGGTTCTTTTTTTGTTTAGGAGAGGAGAGGATTTATTTCAGGGCCTCGGATGGACGATCGGACCATATGGATCTGATTAATACGACGATCAGAGTCTAACGCCTCTGAAATCGCCCAGATTGGAGTCCCGTAACATCACATGAAGCCGAGGAAGATCAATGGCCAGGGGGCAATGCGACATCCATACGGGTTTCGAATGGAAAATCTAACCGTATGGATGGATCAGGAGCAACGATCGCAGTCTGGCATCGTGGGAATCATCCCGATCTGAGCATCATGGCACCCTCTACAAAAGAAAGAAGAATGGATGGCCCAGGTGACGCCACGTGGTGCCATCCAATCCACCCAACACCAGCCAGCAGCAGCACACGCGCACAGCCGCAGCTGCGTGCAGTGCACACGCACAGTCGCGGCTACACGCAGCACACCACGCGCGGCAACAGCGCATCTCATGCCGCGCGTGCGCAAGCTGCGGGGAGCAAGGGCACGTGAAGCGCGCAGCGCCAGCAGAGCGCGCCAGTGGGGCGGGTGCAAGTAGGGCGGGCGCGGATCTTCAGCAACGTACCTTTAGTGATGCTTGCAGCTATCACTAATGGTCTGCGCACGCCAGCAAGAGGATTTGAAAGGCGGATCTTCAGCGACAGCTGCAGCAATGTTTATGAATGTCACTAAAGGCCCGTGCACGCCAGCGAGAGTAATTGAAGGGTGGATCTTCAGCGACAGCTGCACCGACATTTGTGGACGTCAGTAAAGACCCAGATATGATTTTTGCCTCTCCTCCTCTATTATAAAAGGACCTATGCCCCCTCTCTTCCAAGCCATCTCTACCTACTCTACTCCCACCTACTCTCAAGCTCTAACAAGCCTACCAATGCTCCATTAGAGCTTGTTCTCAAGCTCCCAAGGTGCTTATTAGTGTAACGAACCTTTGCCCCACTAAATACTCCTCCAACTTCCCATCTCCCTTCATAGGTCACCATGGAGCCGTCCTCCCACCTCCATTCCGGTAGCAGATCAACTCCGTCTTCTCACCTCCATTCCGGAGCTACGCCGAAGCTTTCCTCAACCCGACGTCCTCCAGCATCTCACCTCCGTCATCCCGCTCCTCACCTCCTTCGTCCGAGCTTCCGCCAGGCACCGTCGTCTTGCTGAACAGTCGATTCAGGTGATTTCCTCTCACCTCCCTCTCTTTATATGCTTTCATAGTTTCTTGTAATTGACATTAGAAGTAATATATATCAGATTTGTTCCAGATCTCTATCTTATGATACGTTTGCTTGATTTCTTTTATTTCAAAAATACATAAAAATATCAAAATCCTAAAATACCAAAAAGAAACAAAACGAAGCACGATTTCCAATAAAGTAAACATCGCCTCCCTATGTTCGACCTGGGACTCCCTTAGAGTTTCGGTATAAATTTTATTTGATCGACGTGTTTTGCAACTATGATGACAGGTTACTTGTAACCCCGATTTCAAACATGTGAAACACGCACGACCAGGGCTCGTACGGTAGCTCCCGACGTCTCCACAGGTCTCGCATACTCTACGGACTGAGACCTATAACATGGACCGATAGGTCAAACGAGCTCAAAAATGCATAGGCACTATTTCATTACGTAGAGAAACTCAAACAAAAACCAATGATAATTTGTTAGTGGAAAATCGACTCCGTTTGAGTCCTGAATGGGCCCAAAAACACCAACCCTGACCAAAATCAAACATTGGGAATGAGTCCCAGACATCTTAAACGAACTCAGTGGCTCACCTTACTCTCTACGTCTTTTTTAGACATCTGGAACTCCTTGCAGACATCTGAGGGGGTCTTCAGACATCTGGCAACACTCCCGGATGCCTGGAACCACCTTGATCCTTGCACCAGCACACCTTTCCAACCTCTGACATGCACATGTACGGTCAGAACTCGACAAGGAAAAAAATTATTTGCTATCAGACGTCTGAGATTACCTCCGAACGTCTGGCTAGATATCTGACAGTCTCTCCAAACATCTGATTCTGCGGAAAAAAAAGATTTCACAGAACCGTTTGCGAGCTCTCTCTCCCCTGCGTTTTGCTGCAACGGCAGCGACCCCTGCAGCAGCAGCTTCTCTAGCCACTTCCCCCTACTCTCTCACACGCACTCCTCTCCTCCGTGCTCCTCCGGTCCTCTGCTCTCCCTCTCCTTCTCTCACTCGGCTGTTGTGTGATGTATGGAGTTCGGGGTGTGGGGGAGGGAATGGCGTGAAGTATGGGGGGAATGGGGAGGAGTGGGGAGGAATGGGGGAGATGGCGTGAGGTACGGTGGAGGGGTGAGGTGCTCATGGGGTAGGGGTGTGGGGATGGGAAAATTGCGGGGGCACCCCCGCAAGTTCCCTCTCTCCCTTGTAATTCCGTCAACTAAAACCCAGGGGGTTTAAAATTTGTACCAATACCCCAAGAAAAATTTTTGGAAACATCACACGATCCTAGGAAAGGGTCATTTCAAAATGTAGTCCCTGTCACAGACCACCAAAGAAGGAGGGAGCTACTGGAGGGATAGACAAAGGGATCACTCAACGAGGAGGGAGCGATCCTTTGTGCGCGAGCTCTGGGAGGTGCTTAAGTAGAGTGAGAGAGTGATTCAGGTCACCTCGCAATGGGATTAAGCATTTAGGTTACCTACGGTCACGATGAGAGGAGAGCACATGCGAAGTTTTCAAATCAAATCACGACTGCAAGATCAGATCTGGGCAAGGTGGTGAAGCTACGCACCGATTCGTGCGAAGCTTCCAAAGGATCTGAGCCACAAGATCAAGGAACATGAGTTGAACGACCCTGATTGGCTGTGTTCTTCAGGTGCTACAGTGCACCCAAGGAACTGCAGGTGCTCTATGGATATATTGGTGATTTTACACAAAATCTCCTCAAGTGAAATGGTAGAGAAACATCAGAACAGCCCATTAGTGGTATGAATGATATGCAGAGCCGTCCCTAGGATGTTACAAATAGGTCCCTAAGGCTTACAAGACGGTCCTTGGAGGTTTTTCAATGAGTAAAAAGTGATATATGAAAGACCTAAATGTGAATCTCTAAATGCAAGGCCCAAATGATGTCCAAATGCTACTAAGTTTTTATAGAAGCTTAATTGAACATATTAGAAGTTAATTTCACTTTTGATTTGATCTTTTGAACTTATTTGTATGTTAAATTTGCAATTGGGTCACCATTTTACACTGTTTAATAGAATATCTCAATAAATGACCTAATTATGCATTTTTAGCACAAATTTGGTGTTTTAGGTCTTTTCTGTTATTTCTCACACTTAACCCTTTTCATATATTTATTTGATAGTGTTTAACCTAGTTTTTAGCTTAACTTGGGTATTTTAGTTATGATGAGACACACCTCATCAATGACCTTACTGTATAATTATTTATTAATTTATATTAATTAAATATATAATAAACTAAGTAATTATATAAACCTATCCATATGTACATAATTGTATCTAATACTATACATATGTATTTAACTAGATAATAAGAATTGTATAATACCTGTAATTTAATTTAATTAAGTAATTACAGTAAATAATTAAGTTATTAGGTTAATTAGGTAATTTATTAACATAAAATAAAATAAATTAGTAATTTAATTTAATAATGAAGTAATTTATAATGTACACTTGTATAATATTTTATTAAGTATTTTCATCCTATTTATACAGTATTTATAATGTATTATAGTATTTATAAATTATCTATGTATATAACTAACTTAAACATGTATTTAAATGTAAATAAATTAAAATAATGCCTCTAAAATAACTTAAAACTTTTTAATAAATAATTCATTGTATAAATTAACTTTGTATAAGGTCAAATGTATTATTAATTAACTAATTTATACTTTAATTAAGAAATTAACACATAATTTAACTGTATAAGCAGCCAAATTTAATCAATTTTATTATATATTTAAATAAATTATTCTTGTAAATAAATTATACAATTAGGTAGTCTTATATAAGGGCTTTGTAACCATATAATTTGATTATAATTTGAATTAAATTATGGCCTTCAAATCGAGGGTGAAAATCATAACTTCGCACGCACTGTAGCACTGAATAGTGCTGGAATTGCCACGTGGGGCAGTCCCACATCGTGGGATGAAAGTCGCATAACGTAGTATAAATTGAAAGGCACTCGATGGCTCCTCAGTCGTCAAGCGCAGGGTGCATATATGCCCATACCTTTCTCTCTCCTGAGCATATGAAATAAGTATTTATTTAAGAAATGTGTGTGGGCTGGGGCATGCACTATAGCTAGGCCTATATGGGCCTGATATTGGGTTTGTAATCAGATTAAAATACACCTAATGTGAACTAAGACTGACCCCTAGTAGTGGTCTGGTCCCACCCCTCTGGGGTGCTACGTACCCCACAAATCGAGCCGACCCACCCATTAAAAACCAAATTTTTGAGTAGGTGAACCGAGTTTAAGCATGTATATATGTAGGTATCTATGTATATATACATATAATATAATTATATAGTATATGTATATAAATTAAGTAAATATGTGTACGTATATGGTAGTATATATGTATATATAAGTAGTATAGATATATTTGTGCTCTTATATGTATATATATAATACAAAGGCTTTAGTGATAGATAAATTCATCACTGTACCTAGGTATATGTGTTAGTAAAAGTAGTTCAGTTTGCCTTATATTATGTAAATATTTTACTAAGGCTATAGCAACACATATTTATATTACTATATATGCAATGCATGTTACTAAAGATACTAGTATGCAAATATAATTTAGCATATTAAATATTAGTAGCTATTTTTGTATCTATAATTAGGTATTACTTATAGTAATTGTATATACTTAACATAGTGAAGTAATAACTAGTTTTTGATACCTGTTAATTGTACATTTGTTTTAGGCATTGTATGTAGAAATATTTGATTCTTTTGTATATAATTGACCCATTCATTCATTGATTGATTCATTCATTTTGTAAATAAAATTAACATTTTTGGACTTAAAGAGTAATGTATATCAATAACTACCTCCGAGTGAACGACCTAGAATAAACCAGTAAAAATTGTAATTAAATAAAATTGATGCGACATCGTTTTGAATTTGTGACACATACTACAATAACGACACATAATATAACCTTTTTAATGCAACCCGGTAGTCGACGGCCAGTGCACTCTCCAAAGGGTTGGGGTTGCCCCAATGGGGAGGATCTTTCGCTAAAGCAAACCTAGGCACTCCGTCGGATTATACGAGGAGGCTTGATCGTGCCCTCCTCATCCTACCGAGGATTGAAGGGAGATACTTGAGGAGAGCTGACTCAGAAGGAGGGGCCCACCAACATGGGGTGACGTCGGTCCCAAGGATACCTTAACCTCAGCACTGATACGCTCAGGCAACCAGAGGAGAGGACCTCGGGTAATCGCGAGCGTCATGGCCAGGATCTAGTGCCGATGTTCACCAAACGGGGAGCTAGGGTGACATTGCTTGCTTGCCCGGGTGGGGCATTGACCAGCCTGGTTCTTGGTTCGCAAGGGAGACCGCATTGGCTGCCCACAATGCCGGGGCTCCTTCTCAAGGTGGTCCCTCAGGATCTCTACAGGCCTTCCATCCCTTCGCTCGGTGGGACCTGGGGGCGACGAGTCCTTGCTTATGGACTGGGACCCCTTCAAGCATGCCCACCTAGTTCATGGCTAGGGAAGTGCATTCTCCAAGGGACTCCTACCTTGCGTGGTGGGGTCCTCAACGGTGACCTTTAGTGGATCGATTCCTCTCAAGCATGTTTGCTTGGTGCATGGCCGAGGGAGTGCATTTCTCAAGGAATTCCTTTGCCCAGCTAGGCCAGTAACAGCGGCCTTTTGGGGGTCAGCTGCTATCTCGGGGGAGGCGACTCCACCTACGGAAGGAGCCTCTTCCATAGGTGGGCACTAGGACACGCCTACCCGGGAGTATTCTTGCATTAAGCGGGGCCATCGCTGCCGCCACATCCTTCGACTGATCTACGAGAGGGGTTACCTCGATCCGTTGTTTTTGCGACTTCGCTCAGGCCCTCACCGGGTGCTTTGACAGGTGATCGATGGCGTTGCGCCCATGATTACGAGCCAAACAGTTTGACTTGGGGTACCAAGGAGTCATTGTAAATCCCTACTTGGAGGGGGGAGAGATCAGCGTGACGTAAAAATGCGAAATTAAAATATAACAACCTCACAAAATAGACAATTACACAAAGTACACAATGATTTTTAGGTGGAAACCCAAATCGGGTTAAAACCACCACCTAACCCTCTCGAGTTAGGATTTTCCGATCAACCAAGTTGATCAAATCCACTAACGTACTACTTAAATGAGGATAGTACAACCTCAATTACAACCACGCTACTTTAAACGAGGGTAGCATACCTCAAAACCCTTCTCTTCACGAGAAGGATTTTGTCTCACGAAGGAGACGGGAATTCGCAACGCGAATACCCAACCAAATAACAAAGTAAATTACAAATAGTCCTATAAAGCCAACAAAGTATTCTAAAACTAAGCTTCTATAGGAGTAAGGATGCTTCCCTTTGGTGGAAGTGCGTCGACGACGCGGATGCGTGAACCACGCGGTAGCGCTTCGTCGCTCTCGTAATCGCGGAGGGAGAGCGGGTGCGCAACAGGAATCAAGCTCTCTAGGTGTAAAACTAAGCTTGGAGATCAAGAGCTTTCTTCTATATGATCTTCTTCTTCTTTTAGACACTAAAGAGTGGAAAGTATGTAGCTTGGATGTGTCTTAGTGTGTGTTTGAGTGGCAAAGGTTCTCCTCTATTTATAGAGGCTCTAAGAGGGCTTTGGAAGGCCTTGGAAGGCTTCCATAGCCATTGGGTGCAAACCCCAAGAGAATCAGGCCGAAATCAGGGTTAATCATTACACTGACAGGGTTATCAGACGTCTGATCCTGGCATCAGATGTCTGGAAAACCAGTTTAAGACATCTGGGAACAAAGTCAGACGTCTAATTTTAGGCGAGTTTCCTTCCTGACTTTTATCATATCTAAATAGAGTTCTAGTGAATTGACATCAGACGACATACAGGATGTCTAGAATGATGTGTGGACGTCTGGAAACCTACTTTTCTGCGGGAATGGATTTCCAAGAGAGTGCAATGGCTATAAGATCTCTGAGAAGAGATTTTGGGTCAGCCGAGGCAAAACGGTCATGTATCAGACGTCTGGGGTCCTCAACGGACGTCTGATACGAGGCAATGGTCATTTTCTTCAGTGTTTACTAAGGCAGCCAACGGTCCACTAATTGGACGTCTGGTAAAAACATCAGACGTCTTCTAAGACGTCTGGACTAAGGTCTAGACGTCTGATTTCATCAGACAGAACTAACTAAGTCCAGCCTAAATGTTATCGGACGTTTGAGTCAACAGTCAAACATCTTAAAAGTCAATATCAGATGTCTGATTTTCAGATTTGATGTCTGAAACGACCGTTTGAACCCTATTTTGGTTTTCTAAGTTCTCTACAGAAAACCTAAGTATCCTAGGGTAGTGCAGGTGTTCCTAGGACTACTTTTTAGGGTTGTTTGAGGCTCTTTAACGTGATATTCTAAGAAACAAAAAGAGAAAGAAAAGAAACAAGAATACATAGATTACAAGGAAAGGAAATCTATCATATTCTTCATCTCCTTCCTTCTTCAAGCCATCGCTCCTCACGAAGCTCCTCCAATCCGCCATGGTTGTGAGCTCAAACTCTGTCTAACCACGTCTCCATTTGCAATTGACCTGAAATCTAAGACTTCAAGTGCAAATGTTAAATAACACGTGTTTTGTTATCATCAAAATAAACGATCGTGGTGCTCTAGCACCAACAATCTCCCCCTTTTTGATGATGACAAAATCATAAAAAATAATGCATAAAATCCTCCCCCTTTTTGACATTATCATAAAGGTTTAATCGATTTTAAATTTCCTATAACTCCCCCTTAAAACATGCACTTCTATAAATGAGTTAAATTTCTTTTAAAAAGAGTAGTGCCCTTCTCTTATTTTGTAACAATAAGATAGCTATTATTTTTCTCCCCTATACTAAAGGAAATTTAGCTAACTTACATCTTCCCCTTAATAATTGACAATTAGCTCATAATTTTGACTTCCCCTATCTATATGCTAATGATAAAAGGATAGGGTGAAGACTTTTACCTCACCTACCATGGCCAATAAAATGACCCAAATGGAGGTGGTGGAGGCCACATCGGATGGGACTCCCATCCATAGCTTGGAGGCCCAGGCATCGGTGCCGGTCTCCAATCTGGCGATCGACATGCGACGGGTCCATCATTTGTTCGCCGTCTCGTCGGTCTTCTTGTCCTTCTCCTTAGTCTACTCTTTGGTCCTCCCAACTCGAGTTGACCAGCCTTAAGCTTGCAAGTCCAGTCTTTTGTGTTGTAATCACCCTTGAAACCTACAAAACAAGATTCCAAATCTTTCTTCGGTATCCAGTGAGCTTGGATCCGGATTTGTTAGCGGGTTTCCTTGACGAAGATCCTTTCTCAACCTTAGGACTATATAAGTTATCTACCTTATTTATCAAATTATTTGATTTTTCCCTAAGACAAGCAATTTCTTTTTCTATAGTATTCATCTTAGTCTTTAAATCAGAAATTTCTAGCTTTAGACAAGCATTTTCCTTAATCAATTTAATATTTTCATTGATCAAGTCATCATTTTTAGGATTAGCTTCTAAATCCTTAAGTTCTTTTTCTAATCTTTCATTTTCAATTTTAAGAAAACTAAGGTTCTTTTTAATATTTTTATTTTCTACCTTAAGTGATTTGCTAACTTCAAAAAGCTCATTAAAAGCACTTTGTAAATCGAAATTTACCTTGTTGTCGGAGTCACTTCCGCTTTCGCTGTCGCTAACACTTCCTCTGGCCATGAAACCAAAGCAAGCGGTTTCTTCCTCGGGGTTCTGCTCTTCTTCTTCCTTTGAGCTCGAGTCGTCCCAAGTTGCTTGGAACTCCTCTTCTTAGACTTCTCCTTCTTCTTCTCCTTCTTGAGAAGATGGCATTCTGGTCGTAGATGCCCTTTCTCGTTGCAGTGGTAGCAACGTCTCGGGCTTTCCTTCTTCTCCTTTTCTTTCTTTGATTCCCTACAGAACTTGGAAAACTCTTTAAGTAAAAACTTAAAGCCTTCATCATCGGAACTTACCTCGCTATCTGATGCGGTCTGAATGCGAGGGTCTTCTTCAATTTTGGTTCCGGTGTGTCTTTCTTCTTCTACTTTAGCTTTGTCTCATAGGCCATTAGGTTGCCTAGGAGATCCTCCATGCTAAGCTCCTCCACTTCATTTGCCTCGATGGAGGTGACCTTCTGTTCCCATTCCGGTCTGAGGGAATGAAGAAGCTTCCCTTGAAGCTCCCCCTTGATGAAGGTCTTTCCTAGAGCTTTCAAACTATTGACAATGAGAGTGAACCTAGTGTTCACCTCACTTAAAGATTTGTTAAACTTCATAGAAAAAGATTCAAATTCTTGAGAAAGCAAATTGATTTTGGAAGTCTTTACCTTGGAGGTACCCTCATGAGTTACCTCAAGTGTGTGCCAGATCTCGTATGCGGTGGCGCATTGCGAGATTCTGTTGAACTCCTCCAGGCTGAGCGTGCAGTAGAGGGCATTCATGGTCTTCGTGTTCAAAGAGAGTTCATGAATTTGTTGTTGCGAGTACCCTCCCGCAGGTTTCTCTGGGATGTCAAATGGCGTCTAGCACCTGGCCCAAATCTTGAAATCATTGGCTTGAAGCAAAGTCTTCATCCGCAGCTTCTAGTAGGGGTAGTTGCCGGGTGTTACTCCAATTTTGCAAGAAGTTGCTCTGATACCAAATGTAAATCCCTACTTGGAGGGGGGAGAGATCAGCGTGACATAAAAATGCAGAGTTAAAATATAATAACCTCACAAATTAGACAATCACACAAAGTACACAATGATTTTTAGGTGGAAACCCAAACCAAGTGAAAACCGTCACCTAACCCTCTCGAGCTAGGATTTTCCGATCAACCAAGTTGATCAAATTCACTAACGTACTACTTAAACGAGTGTAGTACAACCTCAATTACGACCATGTTACTTTATATGAGGGTAGCGTACCTCAAACCCCTTCTCTTCACGAGAAAGATTTTGTCTCACGAAGGAGACGGGAATTCGCAACGCGAATGCCCAACCAAATAACAAAGTAAATTACAAATACTCTTATAGAGCCAACAAAGATATTCTAAAACTAAGCTTCTATAGGAGTAACGATGCTTCCCTTTGGTGGAAGTGCGTCGACGACGCGGATGCGTGAACCACGCAGTAGTGCTTCGTCGCACTCGTAATCGCGGAGGGAGAGCAGGTGCACAACAAGAATCAAGCTCTCTAGGTGTAGAACTAAGCTTGGAGATCAAAAACTTTCTTCTATATGATCTTCTTCTTCTTTTAGACACTGAAGAGTGGAAAGTATGTAGCTTGGATGTGTCTTAGTGTGTGTTTGAGTGGCAAAAATTCTCCTCTATTTATAGAGGCTCTAGGAAAGCTTTGGAAGGCCTTGGAAGGCTTCCATAGCCGTTGGGTGCAAGCTCTAAGAGAATCAGGCTGAAATCAGGGTTAATCATTACACTGACAGGGCTATCAGATGTTTGATCCTGGCATCGGACGTCTGGAAAACCAGTTTGAGACATCTGAGAACAAAGTCAAATGTCTGATTTTAGGCGGGTTTCCTTCCTGACTTGAATCAGATCTAAACAAGGTTCCAGTGAATTGTCATCAGACGACATACAGGACGTCTGGAATGATGTTTGGATGTCTGGAAACCTACTTTTCTGGGGGAATGGATTTCCAAGAGAGTGCAATGGCCATAAGATCTCTGAGCAGAGATTTTGGGTCAACCGACGCAAAACGGTCATGTATCAGACATCTGGGTCCTCTACGGACGTCTGATATGAGACAACGGTCATTTTCTTCAGTGTTTACTAAGGCAGCCAATAGTCCACTAATTGGACGTCTGGCAAAAGCATCAAACGTCTTCTAAGACGTTTGGACTAAGGTTTGGACGTCTGATTTCATCAGACAGAACTAACTAAGTCCAGCCTAAATGTTATCGGACGTCTGAGTCAACAATCAGACATCTTAAAAGTCAATATCAAACGTCTGATTTTCAGATTAGATGTCTGAAAAGGTTGTTTGAACCCTATTTTGATTTTCTAAGCTCTCTACAGAAAACCTAAGTATCCTAAGGTAGTGTAGGTGTTCCTAGGACTACTTTTTAGGGTTCTTTGAGGCTCTTTAACATGATATTCTAAGAAACAAAAGGAGAAAGAAAAGAAACAAGAACACATAGATTACAAGGAAAGGAAATCTATCATCTTCTTCATCTCCTTCCTTCTTCAAGCCATCGCTCCTTGCGAAGCTCCTTTGTTCTCCGTCAAGATCCTCCAATCCGCCATGGTTGCGAGCTCGAACTCCATCTAACCACGTCTCCATTTGCAATTGACCTGAAATCTAAGACTTCAAGTGCAAATGTTAAATGACACGTATTTTGTTATCATCAAAATAAATGATCGTGATGCTCTAGCACCAACAATCATCGCCTCACAGGGCTGATACGGATTTTACATGGTTTGTAAAATACGTCGTTGTAACACGTAAAATCAATCAACTCTTAAATTTATAAACCTAGATAGGGAAGTATCTAGGGTTGTCCAAGTAGGCCAAATCATTTGCAAATCAAATCCCTTACTTGAAAAATGGAAATCAACTTTCTTTTGGTCTTTTAAATATAATTTTTTTTTAAATTTTGAAATAACGGAAACACTTGAATTTTGTTGGTGGAAAAGACTAACACCTATAATTACTAAGCTAACACCTAGGTGACAATTAATTCCTCTCCATAAGCTCACTCTAGGCACGTGGAGGCCTAGAGTAATTAAGGAGAGGGAATGAAAATTACCAGAAAATAAAGCAATTAAATGAGACAAAGATTGCAAAGAAGGCAACTTTAAATTAGGACTGAAAAAACTGTTTTACAGAAAACCCTAATAGAGGAAAGCTTTTCCTACAACTATCAAGGTACAAAAGTAAAAGAAAACTAATGGCCTTGATGATGATGATGGTGAAGAAGAGGTGGAGGCTTCTTGCTCCAAACTTGGTAGCTCCCGAACTTAAAAAGATCTCCAACTCCTTCCTTCTACAGCTCCGCTAGAATGGTGTCCTCCAAGGCAAGGCCTAGGGGGGCGTGCCCTAAATCTCTCCTCAAGGGTGGACATCCACCCTAAGTGCTTCTCACTTGCCTGTCCGTCCTTCTTGATGAAGAATTTCTCTTCCTTCTTGGCATGACACAAGGTGAAGGAATGAGAACAAGGCACCAAGGGGGCGGGTGATGTGCCCCCTTAATCTTCTTTTTTCCTTCTCCTTGGCCGTGGGTTATGGTGGATGTAAGGTGGAGTCAGACTAAATGGAGGATGGGGAAAATGGTGGTGCTAAGAGTCTCTTTATAGAGTAGGATGGGGGGTATAGGTGGCTCTTGGAATGGATGTCTAAGATGGTTATGGGATCTACGGTCATGGATTTTTGGCACCATTCAAAGAGATGTGGAGGGGGGTAGTTAAGGACATGGAGGCACCCCATGGTGGAGGGGTTGCCTCCATTGTGGCACCAAAATGATGTTCTAGAAAGGGGGGAATTTTGGAGGGAAAATGGAAGGTGGAGATGGGCATTAGGCTTAGGCATAGGGTGGAGATTGATGGATTTTGGAGCGAAAAAGGTGGTGCCAATATGAAGGTGGTTATGGTGGTTTTGGCGCCACCTTGTTCGTGCCTTTTGGTGGTGGTCATGGGGTGAAGTGGTGTGGCTGAGGTGGCGCCAACATGGATAGCTTAGGTGGACTATAGGTGGGCTTAGTTGGTGGAGCTAATTAGATAGGGTTTTAGGGTGGTGGATGGCCAAGGGAGCTGGAGCTTAGCTAAGCTAAGCTAGCTTAGCTAGTGGTAGAGTAGAGGAGGAGGCAATTGGAGCAAGGGTTTGAGGGGAGGAGTTGGACAGAAGAAGTCTGGAGCTGAACTAGAGCTGGCAGCTGCTGAAGAGGGTGGCATAGAGCTACTTCAGCTGGCTTAGCTTGCTAGTTCTTTACTAGCTACTATGCCAAGTGTTGAACGAGCGAGTTGCTACGCTAACGTGTTTGGTTTTGAAAAACCTGTCGTCGTAGTATGAAAGCGAAGAACTCGTGTTCAACAAATAAAATTTATACCGGAATGAAAATCCCGGGTCGAACTCAGGGAGGCTACGTCGATCTATATTCGTAATTATATTTTTTTTAGAATTTTTCTTGAAAAGTAAGGTGATGTAATTACAATGAAGCCATAATAACAATCAGACTAAATAAGAAAGAGAGAGAGAAAACATGCATTCAACAATTCAAAATGTCTATACAATAAAACCAAATAAGAATTACACTAGAAAGCGGGAAATCAGCTACACTAGAAAGCAGGAAGTTTCTACACTAGAAAGCTGTAAAGAAGAATGGGGGAAGTTATCCTCCTCGACGATTGCTTGGAGGATGAGCCGGACGAGACGCCGCTTGGACGAAGGAGGACGGAGTGAGAAGAAAGAGATCGAGGCAAGAGGAACGAGAACGGAGCAGCAAGTCATCGTCGTCACGGGATCCGCTTCCGAAACGAGAGCGAAAATTTGACTTTATCTTGTGAGGAGCATCCCGGGTGTGGGACAAGCTTCTCTTGAGCTTTGGAGAGGTAGAGAAGAGAAGGAAGGGATGAGAATTTCCTATGGAGGGGGTCTCCTTTTATAGTTGCAAGGAGTGGGGGTAATTTGGTCATTACAATTCTAAAAACATTAAATCAGGGATCTTCAGTGATGGATAAAACCGTCGCTAAAGCCCCATTGTGGGCGTAGTGGGCGCTGCCCACGTGCGGCTACTCGCCTCCTCGCACGTAACTCACACACACGTCCAGCTTATCTCAGCCGTCCAATCGCGTGCCTGCCCGCCTCCTTTGCACGCCTGCCCGCGTGCGATTCTGCGAGAGGAGCGGCGTGCAAAAGCGCGTGGGCACTATCGAGCGCCCGCAGCTACTAGATCGCAATCGAGCGATCGCGGATCCTGCTCACTCGTGCCTCAAATGTCGCTCACGCAGGCTCAAACGCGCGCCGCCTACTCGCGATAAGGCATTCGCCCACAGCGCTGCATCATCGAGACGGTCACACGGATGAATTCATGTGTGCGCATCCACAGCCATTGGATGCGCATCCAACGGCGGAGAAGCGGCACTTTGATTGAAGAAGAGAAGGTGCGGCGAGTGCTTCGGCCGGTTGGGCGACTGAGATGGCGCCACGTGGCACCATTTGAGCCGTCCATCTTCTGGATGATGTAGATGGTGCCACGGTTGTCGGATTGAGTTGATTTTCGCGTCGTTAGGCTGCGATCGTCGATTCGAATCCATCCGTGCAGTCGGATTTGTCGTTTGAAGTGTGGATTCACACCATCTTGGCCCTTGATCTTCTAGGGTTCCCCAATCTCTATCTGATGCTACAGTTGTCTGATTAGGGCGATCTTGGAGTCGTTGAACTCCAATTGTCGCTCTGATCACATCTGTATGGTTGGATCTTCTATCCGAGGCCCCGATAAAAAGTTTGCCCTGCCCATGAACATAAAAGGAGATAATTAACCTCCATTTTATTTAAACTAATCTAAATGCAAGATGATGCATGTTATGCAATATTTATAGTATGCAATGCAATCCTATGCTTAAGAACATGCATAAATAGACATCTTAAGTAGTGTAAACATATTTACATCATACCCTCATGCCTATCTTTTACTAGTCCCTAGCAAAAACTATATGCTATTTATAAAAGAATCAGGTTGGATTATTTGGGCATGAGTTATTTTCAATCACTAAGAAAATATCTACTTAGGATCTGAACTTTCAAAGATACAACAGTGCCGAGTATTTGCCAAAATGCAGACCGCCTCAAGCCCTCGCCTTATTCAAAGAAAATTTTCTTTTTCTCTTTTTTTCCTCTTTTCTAATTTTTTTGGATTTCTAAGTTTTAGGGTTTAAGAGTGACTTTCTACATCCATTCAACTCACCCAAGATTTGATGAGAACCCTAAGCTCTAAGCATCTTATTGTGAACGTGATAAACTCATTGACCGGCAGTTAAAACGGACTTCGAATTTCTACGCCTCTAGGTGACCATAAAAAGAGAATACTTCCTAAAGGTGTATCATTACAACCGGTAGCTTTCTCCCTACTTTTATTTTTACGGGCTCAACACAAGAGTGAATCTAGTGTATATCTCTCCGGTTTATTCTACTTCTCCGCTTCTTCCAAAGTGTTTTGGGAATTTTCAGTGCATTTATTGAGCTGGGTTCTGGACAACCGGTCGATGAGCTGTTACCACCGACAACTTGCCAGCCATACTCGTGCGGTGAAGTGTGGCTTATTTCTTTTTTTTATTTTCTCCTTTTCTTCTTCTTCTTTTTTTTTTAAGTAGGTGGCTTCCCTGATCTAAGAATTTACCTAAGGGCAGCAAAAAGAGAATGGTCCAGTGACTGGGCTCTGGATAACTTGCCTTTGGGTTGTTACCCACGATAACTTGCCAGCCATATCACCCTAGAAGGTTCATTAGCTACCCAATTTCTGTTAAAATCGTCGAACAACAAGTTAGTGCAAAGAAAGTGTGTAGATGCTTAAAACTCAAAGTTCCATCAAATCAGAGGGCGGGTTAATAAGTCGTGTACTTATCACCCAAACTTATTTACTGAAAAATAATAGAATTAAGGTTGGCGAGGACTCGAAAAATAAATCTACATTTTAGTGGATACACGGGCTGATTAAGTCCAAAGACCTGAAGGGTCTTTGTGTTCAGATCCTAATGTAAAATTTCCTAAGATTGAAAAGTCCTAATGTCCAACTATTCCTTCTTTTTTTTAATGTATAAATAAGAAGAGAAAAATAATTTACATGAATTTCACAAAGCTGACCAAATGATTCAAAAATGAATCCACCCCCCCATGCCTAGCTGATGCAATGTCCACATTGAAAAAGAGACATGAAAGAAAGGGTAGAGTATGAAAGATGTCACCTGAATATGAAGCTCGTATCAGCTTTGTGTCATATGTACAACTGCTGAGTTTAATGTCATCAGCTAGGCGAAGTCCAGCCAAAGAAGTCACAGAATGGCTAGAGCAATCGTGTCTAAGACGGGTTCTGGAAGAATACGGTCAATAACAGGCTTCAGACGTTGACTGTTGACTTTAAATGTGTTACCCGCCTTTGGGTTAGAAATCTGAACGGCTCCATTTAGAAAAATTTGATCAATTATGAATGGGCCATTCCATTTAGATCTAAGTTTGCCAGGAAAGAGCTTAAGTTTAGAATTGAATAACCAGACCTTCTGGTTCAGCTCAAAGCTCTTGCAGGAAATTAGTTGATCATGTAGAGCTTTGGTCCGAGCCTTGTAGATCTTGGCATTTTCATATGCATCACTTCTAAGCTCCTCCAACTCAGATAGTTGGAGTTTCCTAGTCTTCCCAGCTAAATTCAGATCTAAATTACATTGTTTGATCGCCTAGAATGCCCTATGTTCAATCTCTACAGGTAAATGGCATGCCTTTCCATACACCAAACGAAATTGAGACATGCCGATGGGTGTTTTATACGCCGTATGGTAGGCCCAAAGAGCGTCCTCAAGCTTTTGAGTCCAGTCCTTGCGATCAGGCCTAACCGTTTTTGCATAATGTTCTTGATGTCCCGATTGGAGATCTCGGCTTGTCCATTCGTCTGGGGATGGTAAGGTGTGGAAATTCGGTGATTAACCCCGTATTTGGCCAACAAATTCTGGAATTGGGCATTAGTAAAATGAGTGCCACCATCAATGATGATGGTCCTCGGAATCCCGAACCTACTGAAGATATTTTTCTTGACAAAATCGATGACCACCTTGTGGTCATTGGTTAGAGTGGGAATCGCCTCAATCCATTTGGACACATAATCAACAGCAACAAGAATGTACTGAGGTCCAAATGAAGGGAGAAAGGGTCCCATGAAATCAATGCCCCAAATATCAAAAATTTCGACAGGAAGAATTGGATTTAGGGGCATCATATCTCTCTTCAAGTGCCTAACATCGAGAACATGACCTTGAGAAATCCTGGGCATCCGTAAATAAAGATGGCCAATAGAAGCCAGATTGCAAGATTTTTGCAGCCGTCTTTTTCCCGGAGAAATGTCCACCACACCCAGATGCATGGCAGAACTCGAGTATACTGTTGAATTCATTCTCCGGTATACATCGGTGAATAATCTGATCAGAGCCGATGCAGTACAGTTCAGGGTCCTCCCAGAAGTAGTATTTGGCCTCAGATTTGAGTCTATCCTGTTGTTGCTTGTCTAATCCTGGGGGATTTGACCAACGGCCAAATAGTTAACAATGTCAGCAAACCATGGGGTGTGAACACCTAAAACTGTAAGAATAGTTTCATTCGGAAAAGTGTCAGCAATCGGAATGTCCGGACAAGAAGAATCACCTATGAGTCTCGACAACTGATCCGCTACCACATTTTGTACCCCGATTTTATCCTTAATTTCAAGATCAAATTCTTGAAGCAGAAGAATCCGACGAATAAGCTAGGGTTTAGCATCCTTTTTGGCCAAGAGATGTCTCAAGGCTGAGTGGTCAGTAATGGCACCAAAATGTTGAACAAGCGAGTTGCTACGCTAAAGTGTTTGGTTTTGAAAAACCTGTCGTCGTAGTATGAAAGTGAAAAACTCGTGTTCAACAAATAAAATTTATACCGAAATGAAAATCCTGGGTCGAACTCAGGGAGGATACGTCGATCTATTTTCGTAATTATATTTTTTTTATAATTTTTCTTGAAAAGTGAGGCGATGTAATTACAATGAAGCCATAATAACAATCAAACTAAACAAGAGAGAGAGAGAGAGAAACATGCATCCAATAATTCAAAATATTTATACAATAAAATCAAATAAGAATTACACTAGAAAGTAGGAAGATTCTACACTAGAAAGCTGTAAAGAAGAATGGGAGAGAGAAGTTATCCTCCTCGACGATTGCTTGGAGGATGAGCCGGATGAGATGCCGCCTGGACGAAGGAGGACGGAGTGGGAAGAAGGAGATCGAGGCAGGAGGAATGAGAACAAAGTAGCACGTCATCGTCGTCACGAGATACGCTTCCGAAACGAGAGCGAAAATTTGACTTTATCTCGCGAGGAACATCCCAGGTGTGGGACAAGCTTCTCTTGAGCTTTGGAGAGCTAGAGAAGAGAAGGAAGGGATGAGAATTTCGTATGGAGGGGGTCTCCTTTTATAGTTGCAAGGAGTGGGGGCAATTTGGTCATTACAATTCTAAAAACATTAAATCAGGGGTCATTAGTGATGGATAAAACCGTCGCTAAAGTCCCATCGTGGGTGTAGTGGGCACTGCCCGCGCGCGGCTACTCGTCTCCTCGCACGTAACGCATGCACACGAGCAGCTGAACTCAACTGTCCGATCTCGCGATCGGACGGCTTAAATCGCGCTATCGCCCACCTCCTTTGCGCGCCCGCCCACGTGCGATTCCGCGTGAGGCGCGGCGTGCAATAGTGCGTGGGCGCTATCGAGTGCCTACAGCCGCTCGATCGCGATCGAGCGATCGTGGAGCCCGCTCACCCGTGCCTCAAATGTCGCTCGTGCAGGCTCGAACGAGCATCGCCTGCTCGCGATAAGGCGTTCGCCCGCTACGTTGCGTCGTCGAGATTGTCGCGTGGATGAATTCAGGCGCGTGCATCCACAGCTGTTGGATGCGCATCCAACGGCGGAGAAGCGGCGCTTTGATTGAAGAAGAGAAGGTGCGGCGGGTGATTCGGCCGGTTGGCCGGCTGAGATGGCTCCACGTGGCGCCATCTGAGCCGTCCATCTTCTAGATGATGTAGATGGTGCCACGGTTGTCGAATTGAGTCAATTTTCACGCCGTTAGGCTGCAATCATCGATCTGAATCCATCCGTGCGGTCGGATTTGTCGTTTGAAGTGTGGATTCACACCATCTTGGCCCTTGATCTTCTAGGGTTCCCCAATCTCTATCTGATGCTACAGTTGTCTGATTAGGGCGATCTTGGAGTCGTTGAACTCCAATTGTCGCCCTGATCACATTGTACGGTTGGATCTTCGATTTGAGGCTCCGATAAAAAGTTTGGCCTGTCCATGAACATAAAAGGAGACAATTAACCTCCATTTTATTCAAACTAATCTAAATGCAAGATGATGCATGTTATACAATATTTATAGTATGCAATGTAATCCTATGCTTAAGAACATACATAAATAGACTTCTTAAGTAGTGTAAACATGTTTACATCACCAAGCTAAAGCAAGCTGGCTTCTGCTAAAAGTAGCTGAGGTGAGTTGGGTCAGATGCTCCCAGGGAGGACCTAGCTAGCTGGAGTAGCTAAGGTAGCTTAGCTCAACTAAGTTGAGCTAAGCTGAATCCTCGGGAGCTGGACTTGAGCTTCCTAAGCTAAGATGAAGTCATCTTCAGCTAGATGGAGTTTAGTAGAGCTGGATGTAGCTGGTTCTAAGCTAAGGTGAACTCTAGTCAACTCAACTGAGCTAGCTAAAGCTCCTAGTGAACTAATGGGAGCTGAGATGAGCTAGATCAGCTAAGTTGAGCTGGATCTAAGCTGACTTGAGCTAAGGTGAGCTAAGATGAGCTCTCTTGACCTACCATTCTGCTGAGATGAGCTGAATGGAGCTAGGATGAGCTAACCCTAGTTCAAGTGAGCTGGATTCTAGCTATGGTGAGCTGGATAAAGCTAAGTTTCAGCTAGTTTGGGCTTCTCCTTCACCAGTTGCCTTCTTGAGTGCCAGGATTTTAGGGATCTGTCAATTTGTATATCCCTAACACTCAAAAAAACACATCAAAAAGACAATAAAAAGTAAAATGCATGCCTAACTTAATTTATGCCTAAATGCAACCCTAAAACCCATTTGTGGAGCAAAATCCTAAGAGCTAGGTTTGTTTTAATGCATAAGAATGATGATAAACTGGCATTTATCACACCCCCATGCTTATCTTTTGTTAGTCTCTTAGCAATACTTCAATTTTTACAAAATAAAATTCTGGGGAAATCTAATTTTTTTGACTTTTGAGGAGAAAGAGATTACGAGACCTTGGTTGGTCTAAACACAAGAGGTACAAGATTTGTTAAAGATAAATATCGGGATTTATTTTCAGATCCAAAAATTGGATAAAAACAGGATCAATATATCCTCCAAAAAATTTACAAATTAACCCCTTGTTAATCATATGACTTAAAAATTCTATTTTTAGGAATTTTCTGGCTCTTGAACCTGATTTGCAACTTGCAATAACCTTTAAAACCTTGTGGCCGTGCTTTTGAAAAGCCAACATTTATAAGGGTTATTTTTTATTTAAAACTTTTTTTTTTGCCCCCATGCTTAGTTTTAGCTTAGTCTTACAATAGATGTGTCGGGATCATCATTCCC
This sequence comes from Thalassia testudinum, assembly GCA_037157565.1. Classification (NCBI taxonomy): domain Eukaryota; kingdom Viridiplantae; phylum Streptophyta; class Magnoliopsida; order Alismatales; family Hydrocharitaceae; genus Thalassia; species Thalassia testudinum. Next base: position 64,769,916 of record JAZHRO010000031.1, read on the forward strand.
GTTACCAATCCTCGAGGGGGCTCTAACGCCAGTACTTCGAGATAGCACTGTCCATGACACCACCTAGGAGATCACAACCCCAAAACACAATGCGGTGTAAAGGGGAGCTCCAAGCAAACTCAAGCTCTTGCTCTGACACTATGGGTAGAGCACCGTCTAAAGATATGAAATATAGATATAGAGCTGCAAAAATGCACTTTAATACCCCGACTAAAGATATAAATATAGGTAGAGCACTATCTAAAGACACTTGAGCTGCAAAAATGTGCTTTAATGCCCCGTCTAAAGATATCAAATATAGATATAGAGCAGCACTGAGTTGGTAACATGTCGACATCGCATCCTTTAAGGAGGCATTTTCCTCCTTCTTGGCGATGGGAACTCAAACCAATGATCTGCTTCAGACTTTTACTGAGGCCAAACAAGGGGTTTTTTCTAATTTTTAGTAGTTTTTAGGTGTTGTCTTGTGTGTGAAATTTGACATAGAAAATTTCGCATGAAATGTAAGTTTTTGAATTAGAAACTAAGCCAGATACTTTCCATATTACAAAAGAGGATCAAGTCACTTGAACTATCATGAGTTCAGGTGGAATGTTGGAGAAGGATATATGATCTGGTCTAAAGATAGACCCTGAAATTTTAATGATCAGATTCATATCCTCATCCCTAGTTTGTTAAAGATAAAATCCCATTGTACCAAAAGTGAGTTTTCAACCTTAGTCCTGATTTCAAAATTTTTCTCAAAAAGTTTTCAATATTTTTATTATTTTGGGTATGCAAGCAGAAAATAAGAAAATGATAAAATAAAAAATGCAAATTTTTAGGTTTTGAAAATCCTAAATCGATCGTCAAAATTTTAAAAACACCTCCCATGCTTAAGATATGCAATGTCCTCATACATTAGGAGGGAGAAGGGTTCACCTTAGTGAAAGGCGGTCAGGTTTAGTATGGTCAAAACCTGGAAAAAGAAAGAGAAAGGGAAAGCAGGAAAAATGATGGGTTACCTCCCATCAAGTGCTATCTTTTATGCCATTCAGCCGGACGTGAAGGTATGCACAGAAGACGGATAATCATGTAAATAATTGGACACCTGGATGCCCGCAAAAAATGCATCTTCTTCCGGATCCCTGGAATATTGATTGGTAGAAAGATAGGGATCAAAGTTCAATATAAAATGATAAGTGTGGCCCAAGTCTGGCCATAGTTTTAAATTGGGTTGAACGCTAAACTCGGGCAGGTCTGGTGGCAGGTCCATAAGAAAGGGGTCGGGGAAGGGATGGTGAAGATTGGGTGAAGTTAGTGTGGAAAGGTGGGGTGAGGGAAGAGTGTGTAGGTCAAGGTGATCAGGGGGTTCATCAGGAATGGATTTTTGGTCAAGACAAGTCTCCAAATCAAAGATTTCGCCAACCACTAATTCGGAGTTGGATTCCTTGAAAATTTTATGGTCGGGAAGGGTATCTACCAACATTGTCTCCTCCACCAAATTTGAAATTTCAGTATCTGAGTCCTCGAAAAAATCATCATCATGGAATCTTTTTAAGATTTAAAAATATCAAGAGTGGTAGTTTGGCCTGCGCATGTGATATTCATTTTTCCCGTGTGGCAATTAATGTTTGCCTTTCCAGTGGTGAGGCAATCGACCACGGCTCGTATAAAGAAAAAATCATCCTTGTTGTAGTATAAGTCACAAATACAAACTGTTTTCACGTCAATTTTATTTAATTACATAAATTTTTATTTTTTACTGATTTATTCCAGGTCGTTCACTGGGAGGTAGTTATTAATATACAACACTCTCTAAGTTCAATATTACTCTTTGATTCCAAAAAGATCAATTTTATATACAATCAAGCATGGATGAATTACTAAATTAATAATGAATGAAATGATAACTTAATTATATACAAAAGAATTTATTAAAATGCTTCCAAAAACCTAATTACAAACAAGCATCAAATACTACATAAATATACTCTATATTATCTATTCATAAGTCATATTACTAATACTTACATAAATATACCATAATAACTAATAATACATACTATACTTAACTAAATATACTAACATATATAGTAACATATATAGGAGCTACAGCGACAGATGCAAACGTTGCTAAACCTCAGAAAAACAATATACAGATTCTAAAGTAGAAACTAGGGTCTATAGTGATACTTATTTTACCTATAATGACAGTTTATTATGTCAATAAAGATATGAAGTTATATATATACATATATTATATAGCTCAAACACTACTATACTTATGCATACTTATTATTTACGATATACATATATATATACACTATACATTATACGCATACTTCTTTGTTCTTCATTTCTTCTCTATGTGTTCTCTTCTAAACTTATGTATGACACTTAGTTTCTTTCTCAACTTACTCTCCCTTCTCTATTCTGCTCTATGTGTTCTTTCTACAGCTAACACTTAGTCGCATTTCTCTCATTCACTCTCTCGTACTTTCTTCTATTTTCATCTTCCTTAATGAGTCATTAGGGCCTTCACTTAGCAAAAATTGATTTTTAATCGGCCGGTAACACCATTCGAGGGATACACAGCACTGGAGGACCAGGTGGGACCAAACTTTACTAGGCACCACCCTAATTTCTTAATTAGGCCAATTAATCACGTTTTAAGCTCAGATTTAGGCGAAATCAAGCCCTGGCACAGTAATCGGCCCCCGGCCCACACACACTCATAATATGCTCAAAATGCTTAGATCATAGGTTCGCTCATTTCGGGTGCCCAGCGCCCATGACGACTAGCCTTTGCATAAGACAAAATAGTAATATAGCGCTACAAGTGCTTCAGCATATTTGATGTGGTGCTATCTGGCACCAGTTCTGCGTTGGCTTTCAAGCATGCCTGTGCTGATTTCGCAATTTTGGCCCTTAATTCAAGGGCCATAATTTATTATAAAATAAAATAAAATTATATGATAATAAAGTATTTACATAGTATTTTACAATTGTATAGTTAATTTAGAATTTCAATTATATTTACTATATAAATGTAAAGACCCATTCTGATTTGAGGCTTTTAAGACATTTGGAGTGTTAGTCAGACGTCTAGCCAAACGTCTGGACCCCTTTCCAGACGTCTGGAAATTGAAAATCTGTATGCGTTGTTGGTTCTACGCGCAGACCTCTCTCTCTCTCTCCCTTCTCCTTTTTCCCCGTCGAAACCCTAACCCACCAGCCTATAAAAGAGGCCCTCCTCTCCTCTTCACTCCACCACAACCACCATCCTCCCCACTCCACTGCCATCAGTTGAGGCACGCAAGAGAGAGGGAGTGAGAGCAAGGAGGAGAGGGTGTGAGGAGGAGGAGAAGGCCGAGGTCGCGAGCTTCGTGGAAGCTCACCGGAGGTTCGCATGGCCACCACGGCACGTGCGGGAGGAGGAGAGCGTCGGGGCATCATCCCCGACCTTCTGCAGCGGTCGGAGATGCAGCGGAGTGGGAGGAGCTGCGGCGAAGTGCGGCAAGAGAAGCGGGAGTGCGATCTAGTACTGGAGTTTTTCTAGTATCAGACATCCAAAGTGCCTTCCGAACGACGGCCTGGACGTCTGAAAGCAGATATATCACGAAGGTACGTCTTCCTTACGGTTACGGCCATGCAAGCCGCACCGCAGGTGTGATTTGCCTGGTTAAAAATGGTACGCTACTCTGTCGTGTGCAAGAGCAGCTTTGGGAAGGCACGCAACACACCCTCCCACGCTTTTTGGACGTCTGGACAGCTGACGAGACGATTGGAGGACTAGTCGGACGTTTGGAACTAAGTCCAGACGGTCGCGGAGGAGTCCTAGACGTCTGAGATCACCGCAGGAACTTGAGGTGAGTCTCTGATGACTTTTAAGACGTCTGGACTTGTGTCCAAACATCTGATTTGGGTCTGCAAACACGTTTTTGACCCATTTAGGGTCCAACCGAGATCCGTTTTCCGCAATCAAAATATCTGTGGTTTCCTTGTGAGTTCCTCTACATGTTAGAAACCTTTATACATTGTTCTAAATCTTCCATTGTGGTGTGTTCCTTAGTATAGGACTTCAACTTGTTGCGTGTCTGAGGCTTGTAGAGGCACGTGGGCCTGTAGTTCGAGCCCCCAGTACTCCCGGATTGTCTAGTAGAGTGGTTTCCCCTGTTCTACTTATAAAATATGAATGCATCCATGAAAATTAGATAACTGGAAACCTAGGATGTTGCATGAACCCTAGGATGAGAAATGGTTGAACCGCTTGTTTGCGTGATTGAAACTGTATTTATGAATGAATAAGCTAAATTGTTAGCAACTGCCTGTTAATGAATACGAGCTGCCTGATAGAGTATGAGCTGCCTGAGATAATTAAACAGTTACCTGTAATATTACTTATTTCATGTGTTAAATTGTGGAAATACGAGCTGCATGTGTATAAACGAGGACCGAATCGTGAATGATGAAACTTGGATTGGAATAATATGGTGAACATGAGCATGAACCCTATGGTGAGTTAGGAGTAGAGCTCCTATGGTTAGATGGAAAAGCTTGGAATATTGATGGGAAGTATGCTGGCCCTTGAGTACGTGGTACCAAGGAGAGCGACTGTCCCCTTTTTAGTGTAAAGCAGAGCTAGCTACCCTTGGGTTGGGACCCGGGGTTAGGATTGGCCACTCTACACCGACTTCTGTTGGCCCTCGCATACACGGTACCGGGGAGAGCTACTAGTGTAGGGAGGGAGCTAGCTACCCCACGGAGCCCGGGGTTCAGCTAGCCACCCTACACAGACTTGTTAAGCCCTCTGGGAAAACCGGGGTAGTCAGACAAGGGCACGCGAACTGTGGAGGGGCGAGACCCTTGTTTAGTTCTGAGGGGCTAGATCCCTATTTCTGAGAGGGTTAGGCCCTATACTATTCCGTGCTGTACTTTGGGTGTACCCGCTAGCGGAAACGACTAACCATGTGCCAGTGCGGGGTAGTTACCTGTGCGCTTATTGCGCGTGCTGTAGTCACTGCTACATCTATCTGTGACCTTGGGGTGGTTGACTGGGTGTAGGACTACCACGGGGGACTCTCCTGGCCAGGAGAGCACCACGTATGCCTTCTACTCTTCGGAAAAGACTACAATCAAGATCGTTCCCACAAGGAACATGCAAGATCAAGAAAGAAATCTGAAAGTAAACCAATGCGATGAAAGGAAATAAATTGTAAAATAAATAACTAGAAAAGATAAATTTACCTGCTAGTTTTTACTGCTCTAGATAGTCTTGTTACCACTCTACTCAGCGTTCGCTGACTCCATTTTTTACATAACCCTTTACAGGTCCAGGAGTTGAGCAGCTCGAGTTACCGGCTGCAGAAGGTGCTGGGCCCAATCGAACCTAGCAGTAGTTTTCTTACTGTTGTTGTACTCTCTTTTCTACTAGTGAGTTTCAGACTGCTGTTACTATTTCTGTTACTGTACTTTTGTTCTCTTTTTTTCCTGTTGTTGTGGTGATATGTACTGACTAGTAGCTTTTACTTCCTTTACTGCTTGTACGCTTTTACTGTTGGTTATATTGCATAGTGAATGTGATTTATTTTCTTTCTTCTTGGTTATTTCTTGTTGGATGACTGGATCTTGGGATTAGTCGAGTCAAGCCGGTCTCGGGTCCTGTAGAGATTCGGGAACCGAGTCGTAACAGTAAATTAATTCGGTAAAGTATACAGTTTATACATAGCTAATTTTAGGTTTTATTCCTTAATTACGTATAAATCAGTTAATATATGGTCTAATTGACCTTATACAAAGTTAGTATACATATTAAAGTATTTTATAAAGAATTTTATTGTCTTTTACAAATTTTATTTCTATTTTATTTACATTTAAGTAGTAGATTTTGGATTGTTTTACATATAAATAATGTTTAAATAGTAGAATACAATATAAATATACTTAAATTAGCTTAAATCACTTAAAATATATTATTTTAAGTATAAAGCATAAGTTAACTTAGTTTTAACTTAAATTACTAATTTATTTTAATTTAATTTAATAACTTAACTAGTAACTTAATAAATTAATTATTTATTCTATGTATATAATTAAATTATGGAACAGGGTTTACTATGTTTATTATATACATATAAATACGTATACACAGTATTATAACTTAATATGGTTATTTATAGTGTTTACTAATTTATATAGCCTATTAGTATATATAAAATAGTTTACTTAATAAATAGTTATATAATTTATATATATAGTATAATTTAACCTAAATACTTAATTTATGTACTACAATATATACATAAGTTATTTATATTATATATATGTATAATTTACTCTATAGATAAATAAGCTTCCTATATACCTTATATTTACAATTATATACATTGTATACAAAAGATTTTTAGGTATTTTTGAGTTTCTTCAGTTTTTTATGGGTTTTATATCTTTTATGGAGGTAGGAGATGAGATGGAAAGAAATAGAAGAGGAATAGAAAATGTTTTTGGTGTTTTTATGAATTGGTTCTTTTTATTAAATTCCATGGTATACAGAACCGTCGGCTGGTGTATTCTACTAAGCTGAGGGTTCAGAACACCATGAAACTTGGTATGCACTTAGGAAAATACCTAATCTTCACTCAGACAGGTTTATTTTATTTTTTTATTTTTTATATAATTTTTATTTAAGTACAAAGTTCACTCATTCTAAGCCTTTAAAGGGTTTTCTAAGGTGTCCTAAGAGCTTAGAATGGGACCTAAAGTGATTAATAGGCAGTGGATTGCCTCTAACAGACTTAGTATAATATAAGGAAAGAATTCAAGTGTTTTAGCATGCCAATCAAAGTAGATTTCAATTAATTATAATATGAGGACAATTAGGCATTAACAGCTAGCTGACAAAGAATTAACAGCAAGAGTACAAGCCTTCAATTGAGGTTCAACATGCATTGAAAATACATGAAAGCTTGTGTACAATTCAAACACAACATTAAGCACAATTCAGCTATCCACAGAACTTAAACTAAGCCTATAGTCCTTGGATCTTCAGAATACAAACTCTACTGCAAAAATAGCAGAAATCAAGCAGCATGAACAACATCTGCTGGAACAACAACTGCAACAATTTGCTGGAAATTTAGCGACACAAACACCAGCAAAAGCTACTGAACACAAGCCCTACAACAGACCAGATTATTCTTTAGACGACTTAACTACTGCTGCAGTTAATCCATCTTTCAGAGAACTAGATCTGCAGCAGGGAAGAAATAGAACCTAAATCCAGCTAAGTAATTCCTAATTCAGTCACTTATATCCCAGATCAGATTCAAGAGAACCTTATCAGGGATATAAAAGAACTAGTTAAGGGGATACTTAACTGGATTTGGTGGAAATGTAGCTGCAACTGCAGCAATTTGCTATGATTCTGGGATTTATGAACACAAAATAAAAATCACTTAAAGACTAAATCTGACAAGGGTTTAGATTCACATAAAGAACCACTCGGAAATACAAATCAAGATCCCTTGTCAGTAACATTTCATCAAATCAAATTAGAAGAGCTGATCTAACTCTTTCTAATGCTATAGACAGCATGTAGAAAGAGTTAAATCAGTCAATTTAATACACAAACTCAAATCCCAGAACACTGAAACCTTAAGGAATACTGAGAACTCCTTAGGTTAAGAATCAGAACTTGCACCTTACAAACAGCGCATGAACACAAGGTAGAGCCTCAAATCACCAAAGTGATTTTCCTTAGCTCTATAATGCATTCAAGCCATTGAAATTCTTGAAAATATCAGATCAGATTATGGCTCATCTTAGGTGAATTATGACTTTAGAATCACCTCAGATTCCCAGCCAAACAGTGAATCACATCAAAAGTGTCTCAGTTTGCTCGATCAAAGCATTCACAGCCCAAATGACTAAAAATCCTTGCAATCTGAAATCCAAGAAAATCTGGCAAACTGATTCCATTTAAAACTTAGATAAGGGGCTTTTGTGACAAAAGTGGGATGAATGAGAAGCCCCTAATGTGGTTCTTGACGCTAATTTCAAATCTAAAGTTGGACACCATTCAGATCTGAAATTAGATCTAATGAATGGGTGAATTGTGAGATAAACATCAAGGGAATCAGAAATGATATGAAAAACATGTAGAGGGAGAAAATCATGAGCAATGACTGTGTGAAACCGTCCCCTCTGATATGAAACGATCAGAGGAGGTGAGGGGGGAATCTAATCTAAATCTACTTCTAATACTAAACTAACACACACAGCAGATCAACACTACTTCTACCTCTAATTCTATTGCTAATCTACCTAACTACCACTACAACTAAACTACAAAGCATGAAAACTACTCTAATAGGAACAATGGGACCTGTGGGTCCTTAGCCGGCGGCTAAGGAGGAAGAATGGAGGGAGAGGAAGGGACTCCAGTGGAGGGAAAAACCTTCTAGTGAAGCTTCTGGGTCGTCCTCAGGCATATGTCATCCTTAGCGACGAGGAGAGTCGGAGAGAAGTTGGAGAATTCACAGCCGATGGTTGTGAAATTTGGGGATTGGTAGGGAGGGGTGGCTGGAGTGGAAGAACGATCGCTAAGAATGTAGGAGGGAGCAATCCTTTGCGCACGCGACCATGGAGGTGTTTAAGTAGCCAGTAGAGTGGATCTAGGCACAGCGCGAGTGAAATTACTCGACGGGGGCACCGACGGCGAGGATGAGAGGAGAGAGAACGTGGGCTATCAAGTCAAAATCTGACCGTAGGATGAGATCTGGGGGTAGTGTGAGCATATGCACCGATTCGTACGAAACTTCGAATCAAATCGAGCCACAGATCAAGAGGCAAGGGAAGATCGACAGTCAAGAAGGCACGTGTTCTTCATGTGAATAGTGCCAGGGCAGGAAGCAGTAGGTGCTGAAATGTTTTGGTGAAATTGCAGGGGTACCCTTCAGTGAAAGGGTATGAAAATTACACAAGAGCCCATAAGTGATAGAAAATGGTTACGGAGTGGTCCTTAAGGGCTTACAGAAAGGTCCCTGCAGGTTACAAATAGGTCCTAGGAAGTTTTCTAATGAAGGAAATGTAATGCATAAAGGACCTAAATATAAATCTTTGATATCAAGGCTTTAATGATGTCTAAATGCTTTCAAGTTTTCATATAAGCTTAATTGAACATTTAAGAAGTTAATTATACTTTTGATTTGAACTTTTAAACTTGTTTGTGTGTTCAATTTACACATGGATTACCATTTGACCTTTCTCTTAAGAATATCTCATTTTATGACCTAATTATGCAATTTTAACACAGAAGTAATGTTTTAGGTCTTTTTTTTTTATTCCCACACTTAACCCTTTTTATGAGTTAATTTGACATTGCTTAGCCTAGTTTCTAGCTTAACTTTAGCATTTTAGCTATAATGAGTCACAACTCATCATAGCCAAAAAGGGTCGTCCAAGGATTATCAAGGCATTTATCAAAGATTCAGTTACCTCAATGTCAAGGACCAGAAAGTCTGCAGGGAAGACACAATTCTGGACCTTGACCAAAACATCCTCAACAATCCCACGAGATTTGATTGTAGATAGGTCGGCTAATTGAAGGTTAACCTCAACAGGTTTTAGTTCACCTATCTGAAATTCTTCAAATAAAATTGTGGGATTGATATTAACTAAGGCACCAAGATCAAGGAGGGCATGATCAAAAGTAGTATCTTCAACAATCACTGAAATTAATGGCGCCCCCTGATCTTTCATCTTAGGAGGCAGCTTACTTTGTATGACAGAGCTTACTGTCTCCGAAAGATGTACCTGTCTTAAATTTTTGGCCTGCCTTTTAGGAGTACATATCTCTTCAAAAATTTGGCATAGGTAGGTATATACTTGATTGCATCTAGGAGAGGGATGTTGACTTGAACTTACCCGAATAAATCCATGAGTTCTGTGGTGGGCTCAAACCTCTTTTTTAGAATGGTGGTAGGGTGGAGATCTTGTGGAAAAGGGATAGGAGTTTGTGTCCTAAGATTTTTGTGTTTCTTTTTCTTCCTGATGTGGGAATGGGGAGTCCATTTGCATAGGGATGGGGATTTCACCAGGTTTTTGTGAGGGCCCAGGATCAGTGGTGGTTTTCCCACTCCTCAACGTAACTGCATGTACAGTTGGATTATTATTTGGAGGAGGTGGGGGGCTATTGTTTTGGAAACCTGGGAGGCTGCTGAGGTGATGGATTAGTAAGAGGCTGATTTGTGTAATTTTGATTTCTACCCAGATACTAGTTCCTCTGGTGATTAGGGTTGGGCATGGGTTGGAAGGGTAGATGTCCTGCAGGTCTTTGAGTGGGAGTAACCCCAATCTGATTATTCAGATTTGTGATGGTGCAGATTACTTCCGTCATCTTTATCTACATTTCCTGCAGGGTTCTCATCATCTGGGCATTGATGTCTTATTGGGATGGCCCGAGATGAAAGGTTGGATTAAACCCATACCCATTAAATTGGTTTGGTTGGGGAGGAACGTGGATATTCCAGGAGTTGTTCAAGTAATTCTTCCAATTGGAGGAATTTCTAAATGACTCTTGGATGGTAGAAATATTTTGAGTGGGGTTAAGATTGGAATAGTTGTAACTCCCCAGTGAATCATGGGCAACCTCAGAATACTGGTAATAATCAGCAGGAGTAGTGTTGAGATTTTGCAAATTTTCTCTTCATGAAATGTTAGGGTGGGTTAGATGTGGAATGTGTGGAGCTGGGGTTGATGTGGTGAGTCTTTCCTCAATTTTCTTTTGATTAATGTGCATTTGGTTGGGTTTTTGTGCAATCATTTGAAGATCGTCTTGGGTTACAGGACGAAGCCTTCATGCTCTAGAGACATCACGGTCCTAAAGGCCTCCTCTGGTGTTAGAGGGGTCCACGGAACAATCCCAGAGTTCTCGTCCACGACCTCAGGAGGATGGATCAAATTCGTCACACGACTTTGTAAATATGTGTGTGTGTATATCTATGTGTATATATATATGTGTGTGTGTGTGTATGTATGTGTGTGTATACGTATACAATTAATTTTTATATTGAAATTAATGTAACTGACTTTTAATTACTTACATGTGTCTCCTGGTATACTAGATGTATCCATGCACGTAGGCTGTCGAGTGTTTCTTTACTATGAATCTACTCATAGACTCTTACTCGATTTAACTGAGTGCCCTCGTATGCCTCTACCTGAAAATGTACTATTTTCATCTTCTTCTAATTTAACTAAATTATTTTAATTTTATTTGAAATACTGAATTAATAAACTTTAATATCTGTCCATTAATGCGACAATACTCACTCGACCCAAGCAGTGGGTCTACACAAGAGCTTGGGCCTAGTTGGCCTTGCTTTTCTAGTTTTGTTGCTATAAGAAATATAAATTTTATTAGTAAAAGATTATGTAATTTTTTGTTATAAACTAAAATTAAAAATAAAATTCAAAACTATTTATTTACCTCTACCGCTGGATCCCTCCAATGCTCCCAACGCTCCCTCCAAATGGGAGGTGCAATCGTAAGAGGCACATTTCTCAATGCCTACTCATACAACTTTTTGTTAAGAAACTGAAATAATTTTATAATTTTTTTTAAAAAAAAATTATTATATATAAATAATTAAATAAATTTAGAATCTGAAAAAATTTCATACCATACTCTTCCTCTCCTCTCTCCATTCACGATGTATCCTGTCTAAATGCTATAGGATAGCCTTAGGTGTATTGGAATTATCACCCAAATCAAAAGTACCATGTATTTAATAATATATAGATTGATAATAATTGTTATAAATGTGAACGAATGAATTTCACATTTATACCTGCAACTCCCGAATAATGGACACTTTCGACTCCTTAGCGACCCTCCTCCAGTCAAAGCACGAAAGTGGTACGATTGCCTTAACAATTGTGGCTAACCGGCTCATAAAGCTGGGGTAGTTCTTTGCTTCCTTAGCTGCAATAATGGATGCCCCAATCAGGTAGCCTATTAAGGTCTGCATTTCATGTTGGACATCTCGTGTTTTTCCTAGCTGAAAACATGAAACAACATACTTTAAAAGATTAAATAAGAGAAATTAAATATAGTAAGCTCTTAAATAAAACTATTTTAAAATCTTACCAGCACTGGTATCTGTCTGAGTATTAGGCTCCTATGACATGCCAGCCTGAGTATCTGGCTGGTCAAACGGCTACCGTACCTCCTCATCCACAGCCCTCTGTTGCCCTAAGAACTCCTCAGGATGGGTCTCATGTTGAGGATTCACCTCAACATCATGGGTATTTAGGCCTAGTGATGGAGAAGGAACAAGTGGCGATTGACCTCTATGGAAAAGGTGATCGTACTAGGCTACAATAAGTGGAGGTAGGTACTGGAGATAGTGGGAGGGAATCTAAGCATAATGGGTATCGACAGGAGGCTAGGAAAGAGGAGGCTGGGAAACAGGAGGCTGAGACTGTGCCTCCTCCCTAACCTCATGGGTAGGTGGTGGTCTACCTCTGACAGTTACGTTCTTCCGTGGCCTCATCTACAGATAAATAAATGTAAAATTAAGTAAACATATATTGGAAAATGTATATGATAAAAGAAAAAATAGAAACAATTGCTTTTAAAAAAGTAACTAAATGATGTTGAGTTCATTAGAAAATAGATGTTCTTATACCTTAAACATCAGTATCTATTGCACCAAAACCTATTTCTATTTCCACTAGAAGTTCTTGATATGCTTCAGATGTAACAAAAATTTCATTATCTTGCTTTTCATCGAAGAAATTATGAGACATGATTTTTACTGGTATGATCCACCCATTCTTTCTATTATCAGGCACATAATAAACTTGTGATACATTGCAGGCTAGTGTGAATGGTTCAACTGTTTAAAGAATTCAACGGTTCTTATTTAAAATGATGAAACCATGTTTATTGTCTTTTTTGAAATCAACTTCTTCCTTGAAAACATCAAATCAATCACACCTAAATAAAATCGCCCAACGGTCGTATCTGAAACTCATCTCCACAATTTTAGTGATTTGCCGTAGTAGCCATCATAACCCATTCCAATATCACAACTAACAAGAACTCCAGCCTATTGTGATTCCTTCACATCATCGATTGATTTTATTCTTAACCTGAATTTGTTAATTATATATGCAACCAGAATGATAATGTCCAACAATCACACAAAAATGCAGAGGAGGTGAGATTTGCGATATGAAAATAAGATGCGGAAATATAATCAACAATCACACAAAAATGCAATCTCACAAGCACACAAGGATTTTAGGTAAAAATCCAAACCCTACTAAAAATCATCACCTAAACCTCTCAGTTTAAGATTTACCGATCGACCTAGTCGATCAAATCCACTAACAAGTCATTTAAACGAGGGTGACTTAACTTTTTGCAACCACGCTACTTTATACCCAAGAGTAGTGTAGCCTCAAAACCCTCCTCTTCACGAGTATTTTGTCTAGCGATGGAGATGGGAATTCGCAAAGCAAATACCCAACCAAAAATAAAGGAAAATAAGTAAACCTATAGATCCATAAAGAGTAATTTAAGCTATGCTATTATAGGCAAGAATTCTCCCCTTAATCGGAAGTATGTAGGGGTGATCATGACAGAGTTTCGATGCTCTTAGATTTGTTGAATAGAACTTGGAGAGCAATATCACTTTCTTTCTTGATAATTCCTTCTCTATGACAGAGTATGGAAGTAGTATTACTTTAGGTGTGTTTTACAAAGGAATGGTGCTCCTCTATTTATAGAGGCCCTAAGAAGGGTTTAGAAGGCCTTGGAAGGCTTTCATAGTCATTGGGAATAAATCACAGGGGATCAAGCCAAAATCCCAATAAAATAAGGGTCATTTATGATTCTGACAGGGTTATCAGGCGTTTGGGTCTTCGTCTGATCTAGAAGGTTGATCACCTGGACGGTGTTGAATCAAGACGGATGTATAAGAATCATTTATAAGACATCTGGGAAGATTATCAGATGTCTAAATCTAGATGGGTTGCTTCCTATTTTTCACCAGATCAAAACAAGTTTCCAGTGTTATATGGGTCAGATGACATATAGGACGTCTGCTAGAGTGTTTGGACATCGAAAAATAGAATTCTCTGCTGGAATGGATTTCCCGAGGCTCAAATGGCTAACAGGTCTGACAAAAGTGATTTGGGTCAGAGTCAGCCTAACGTCTATCTATCAGACATCTGGGAGTCTCTACAGACGTCTGAAAGTGTTAAAAATATAATTAAAATGTAATCCTCGAAGATAATGTTTTGACAGTCTAATGGTCCTATTGCTGGACATCTGGAAAGGTCATCAGACGTCTTTTAAGACATCTGCACTATGGGCTGGGCAACTGAAACCAATGAACAGAATACACAAAGTCCAGCCTAAGTGTTTGGACATCTGTACAAACTATCAGATGTCTTAAAGTCCAAGATCAGACATCTAAAGTCCAGATTGGACGTCTAATAAGGCTATCTGATTTTCATTTTGATATTCTAAGTTTTCTATAAAATGTGTAAGTATCATATGGTAGTGTAAGTGTTCTTAGGACTACTATTTGTTACTTTGGGCTCTTTAACAAGAATTTAAGACAAAAAATAAAGAGCAAAATAATATAAATACATTGACAAGAAACATCTATCCTATTCTTATTTTCCTTCTTCAAGCTTTCGCTTCAAGCAAAGCTCCATCTTCTCTTCTCCTCCTTCAAGCTCCTCCGATTCGCCATGGACACGAACTTGAGCTCTTTCACACTTGAATTCATTTGCATTATTCTTGAAAACTTAAACTTAAATGCAAATGTTAAATATTAAGCATTTTGTTTTCATCAAAATCAACGATCGTGGTGCTCTTGCACCAACATGAATTAGTTGGGTGGCGAATAAGGTCGTCTCCTAACTTATTTTCGTGATGCCACCTCATCGACGTTACAGTCCTACTAGAAAAAAGCAGCCGTTGCAACCTTGGAATTTATGAAAAGTAATGAAGAACCTTTCTGGCTTGTTTCCTCTCTCCTTTATATCTTTCCTTACCACATTCCAGGCAAGAAGTCAAGCTACCGTACTCATTTCTATATAACACGCTATCATTAGGTCATGCGTGAATCTTCTCACAATTCATACCAAGTACGTAGATTTGCTTCTTGGCTTCATACCACAACTCTAGCACACTACTGGGATTATCGAACAAATCCCGTATAAACTGAAGCACCTCCGACATCATTTTTGTTGTAGCTCTATTCATAACTTTCATTTGAAATAATTTCAACAAGAAGGACAGCCTCGACATGGAACTTATTCCAGGCACGATAAGCTTCTCAGCTGCCTTCATCGGATCACAAAACTGATTATAGCTATTGAGTGCTTCGTCATCATTTGTAATATTAGGATCAACCTCTCTCATCTCATGAAGCATCTCATCGATTTGATTATCATCGTCTTCCTCGTCATCAGACTCATCCACTTCCACTATATTCCGTGTGTCATCCTGTGCTGGTTCCTTTCCATGTATAGTCCACTTTGTGTAATGCTACCACCAACCATTACAGATCACATGCTCTAAAACTGTGTTCTTATCCTGGACGAATACATTGAAACACTTCCTACACGAGCAGAATATTTTCTCCAAATATTCTCCACATCTATATTGTTTTCTATCTTCATAGGAGGCCCAATCCAAGAATAAGATCACTCTACTCTTATACTTAAGATAATCCAAATTCCTTAGACCAATCCAAGACTTACCCATGATAACCTAAATTGTTATTACAAACAACCTGTAATTTAGAAGCAAATTTACAAAAGGTATTTGTATTTTAAAGAAGATTTTTACTTGATAACTAATCCCCGAAGATTTGATCACAACATTACTTATTACATGCAACTAGTGTATACAGAAATTTCGACTGCATCTCCTCGCACTTCTCCAGTATACCCCATAAGATTAACCTTAACTATATTCCCAATAACTCCCACTAAAGGACACTTCAGAAATGAAGTTAAGATTAGTTGGTATACCAGAGAAGAGCAAGAAAATGTAAGGATGATGACACTAATGGCATATTATAAAGACAACACATCATGCATATAAATAAGGTATACACACACTCTACATTGTTCGTATAATATGATCATAAGTCTCAATGAACTAGTATTTTGACATAATTATATTCCACCCACAACCTGCTACCTATGGATTATAATTCCAATTGTTTGTCATGAAGCGCATCTAAATTTATGCAAGTGTGTGTGGTATTAAGAGTTGACAATCAAACATTTAACTTTTAAATTAATTGTTAGATGTAATGTTTATACACAAAAAACATAAACCCTAAACCTTAAACCCTAACCTCAAAATCCAAAAATCAAAGTCAAAATAAATCCGAAACCCTAAATCGAAAACATAAACCAAAAGTCATAAACCTAAAAAACCTAAATCGAAAATCTTAAACCCAAAAACCTAAATCCAAAAACCCTAACTCCTAAATCCTAATTCAATTAACAATTGACACTGTCCAACCTACACCCAAACTCATAACCCCTAATTAAATCATAAATGTTAAACCTTTAAACCGTTAATTTTAACCTGAAACTATGATGAAACCCAAACCCTAACCCTATATCTCAAACTCTAAACCTTAACTCTAACCCTAACCCCACATCCTAAATCTTAATTCAAAAACCTAAACTTAATACCGTAAAACCTTAACTTCAAATCTAATACCATAAATCCAAAATCGAAGGCCTTTAATTCTAAAATCAAAACCCAAAACCTAAAACCTTAAAACCTAAATCCAAAACCAAAAATCCTAAACTCCAATATTATAAACTCTAAACCAACAACTCATAAATCATAAAGCCTAAACTCTATACCTCTGCCAAAAAATTTCGGCAGAATTTTTCCTATAATATTAGACATTTACATTTCCTGCAAAAATACAAGAAATCATTCACAACATGTGGGCACACCCCCACATGTAACACACTAAATATAACATTAACAAATTTAAATTATTGGCACACCCCACATCCAAATTAAACAAAAGAAATAACCTAATCTAACAGGCATTTAACAACTAATTAGCAGACATGTAACAGCTAATTAACAGGTGTTTAACAACTAATCTAACTGACATTTTAGTAACAACAATAACAACTAATTAAGATGCATTTAACCACTAATTTAGAATACATTTAAAAATTAATTAACATGCATTTAACCACTAATCTAATAAGCATTTAAAAACCATTTAACAGGCATTTAAATTTAAGGACTAATCTAACTAATTAATAAATTACAAAAACTTAATTAATTAACATGCATTTCACCTAAATCTAATTAATAAATTTAACTTAATTTAATAAAACAAAATTTTAATTTATTTAGAGAAGGGGAAGGGGGCCTCCGGCGGGGGGGGGGTTTGCTACTAGCAGGAGGGCAGAAGGCGGTAAGGGTGGGGGCCGCTATGCATGGGGGAGGGGGAATGGTTTGTTGCACGCAGGGGTGGGGGCGTGAAGGCGACTGGGGTGCTTTGTTGCGTGAGGGCACACATGCGCGCGGCAAGTGCAAGGGGCGGAGAAGTGCGCTACGGGTGTGGGTGCCGTCATGACGAGGATGAGGAAGAGGAGGAAGCTCCACCTTGATTGCGGAGGTCGGTAGCGGCGGAGGTTGCGGACGAGCTCAGGGTGCGGAGGAGGTCAGCGGTGGCTGCAAAGGAGGCCAATCGGCGGTGGTGTGCGAAGGAGAAGAGGAGAAGAAGGCCGATTGGCCTAGGCAAAATATCCCGAGATTCAGCGACGATTTTTTTGAAGTTGTCGCCATATGACATCATGGGAGCACACTTGAATATGGTTTTGCCAATAGCCGTCTCCAATCGAATTTAAATTATATTTTCCGTAGACATCGAAATTTGGAGGGACACACTCTTCTGTGAACATTTGGCGATGATTTTAAAAAGATCATCGCCAATCCCCAAATAATTCACGTATGGCATGCAAAAAACCTAGGCTCCCCATTAATCATTAGTGGCAGTTATTTGTAAAACCGTCTCTAAATCTTACCCCGAGTTAAGTTTGGTTGGAAGGAGGGAGGAGGCTTTAAGCAACAGTTCGTTAGATAATCTTCCCTAAAAGTATGCATTAGCAACGATTATAAAATCGTCCCCAATAAACCATTGCAAATTGTGCTTTTTGTAGTATTGCACGCTCCTCATTTCTTTATCTTTGTTTTTGCTTCTCGTTTTTGGTTTTTAGGGCCACGCTAGAAATCGAGCTCTATCACGACCGAGTTGTTGGTTGGTCTCGACCTCTTGACACACGTTAGTGTTGATTGGATTAATCGCTAAGGACTTCGGTGGTGTAGTCTTATTTTGTTGTGTGGTGAAGCATTATGACTATTTTAGAATATTGTTCTTAGACACTTCTTTTCATCTTTATTTTGTTTTGTTATATTTTGTTGTCCCTTCTTAGTTTGTGCCGCCAGACACACCACCACCACCCCCCCCACCCACCAAAGGAGGGAGCAGGGAGCATTTTGGTTGTGATTGCATCCTAGTGTAATATTCCATTCCCTTTAACGGAGATATCTACTTCAAAAAAAAAAAAAAAAAAAAACTCTCTCCCATTCTCTTTAATGGAGATATCTACCTTTTTTTAAAAAAAAAAAACTCTCGCTATCTTGCTCCTTTAGCATCTTTAGAATTCTCTCTGTCTTCATCAGAAATTTCACACAAGAAACACGACCACCTAAACGAGACCAAACAATCTCCGAGTCTTAAACCAAACAGTCCCCTATTCTCAGAAAAATTTCAAAAAAGCATGCCATGTTCCAAACTCCAGAAATGTCCACATCCAGGCAAAAGCTTGACGTGCCTATTCCTAACGCATGTCCCAATCACTTGACGTTGGCCCAGCAGTGCACGTTCTAGCCCTTCGGCCCTTCCACAAGGCCTGCTTCATGAATTAATAATTGGTGCCACGATACTGATATATATCGATCGAAGGGAAATAATTAAATCAGGATGAAAATTAAGGGGGGTGGGGATGGGTACTGATCCATATACCATATACTACACTGTCCAATTTTATGAATAACGTGGGCCTGCTTAGAATCTGAGGACAGGAGTCCACATGCTGCATGTGATCGAGACTCGACATCCCCTTCAGAATTATCTGAGGCACCATTATAGAGTGACGATGGGCACAGGATTAATGTGGATACCGCCCCCACATCTTTTCTTACATGGCGTGACAACGAGACTCCTTAAAAAAAACAAGAAAATTAATAAATGTGGGTGGTTTTCAGTATACATCCATGTCAATATTCATTTCGGCTTATTTGTCCATGAAAATGACGTTAGTTGAAAGTGCTGCAACGCTTATATATATATATATATATATATATATATGAACGGCAATGTTATTTGCTGCTAAATGATAGCGGAACTCGTGACATTTAAAATTGTGAATAGATTACTGGAAAGGGACCGGCTAATGTAAGCTTAAATTTGATCCTGATCAATAAATGAAAGCTAGCTAAGAGTTACGTGGGTTTTGTGATAGTTCAAAATCGTCGCCAAAATCCTATCAATCGTCATTACCCACCGTCGTAGTATATCGCACGTTATTTTCTTTTGACGACGGTTACAATCTCTTTTCATTGCCTCTTGAGCATGCGCAAGCAAATATGGAAGTAGGTTTTGACGACGATTTTCAAACGATCGCTAAAATCAATTGGTAACGGTTCTAAATTAACCATTGCTAATTTTCTTGGCGAAAACCTAATTTACGTGCCAAAAATTTCCATACTTTTAGGGATGGTTGTCGAAAAAATCATCCCTAATTGGGACAGTTTAATAACCATCGTCAAATGTAAGGCACAATTATTAATCTATTAGCGACGGTTGTTAAAGGCCCATCATCCTAGGCAGACCCTTTTTGGATACAGCCAAGGCTAACATTGACTGCGACATAGGATGTATGGAAATTGCCTTTGGAGATAAAATGCAATTGGATATCTTCAAGGTAATTAAGTCTTTTGATTACGGTTGGGTCGAGGAATGTGATCCCGTTGAAACCCTTATTGAAGAATGCTTAACAATAAACTCTTTAGAGGGTCATCTGACTCAACCAACTTTCGACCACTACCATGACCCACCCCAATCTCTAGAGGTTGCAGAACTTTACAGAATTGATTTACACCGGCAACCTCCATTTGAGGAGATTGATGTCACTGAACTCCCCCCCTTCAATTAGCCGTCAAACATTGTACCACCTACACCTGAACCGAAACCTCTACCCAATAACCTCATTACACTATCATAGAGAAGAAGCTGCTCGCCATAGTTTTTGGATTGAAAAAGTTTAGATCATACCTGCTTGGATCCCACGTCATCATTTATACTAACCACTCGGCTATCCAACATTTGTTAGTCGTAAAGGATGCTAAACCCAGGCTGATCAGATTAATCCTACTCCTGCAGGAATTTGATCTGGAACTACGCGACAAGGTCGGATCCAAGAATGTTGTAGTCGACCACCTATCCATACTTCACCCGGAGCATATTGGACCTTCACTACCCTTAACTGACACATTTCTTGATGAACAAATTCTAGCTGTGCATGGAAAGAGCCTCCCTGGTATGCACACTTGGTTAAGTACTTAGCAGTAGGGCAGATTCTGCATGGCTGGTCTAAACAACAGTAGGACAAGTTCTTAGCTGAGACCAAACATTATTTCTGGGATGACCCCACGTTGTTTAGACTTTGTGCTGATCAAATCATTAGGAGATGTATTCCAGAAGAGGTGGTTCAAAGTGTGTTGTCCTTCTGTCATGACCGAGCGTGTGGTGGCCACTTCTCTAGGAAGCAGACAGCTGCAAAAGTTTTGCAGTCCTATTTTTACAGACCATCACTATTTAAGGACACACATAATTTTGCGAGAACCTGCACTAGATGCCAGACCCTAGGGACCATGACTAAAAAAGATATGATGCCTCTACAACCCATTCTTATCATCTAAATATTCAATGTTTGGGGCATCGATTTCATGAGTCCCTTCCCACCATCAAATGACTTCAAATATATACTAGTCTCAGTGGACTTTGTCTTGAAATGGATCGAAGTCGTGCATACTAGGAAATGTGATCATAAGGCTATTATGAACTTTGTTAAGAAGAATGTCTTTTCCTAGTTTGGGATACCTAAGGCCATGATCAGCGATGGTGGGAGTTACTTCATCAATGCCCAGTTTCGTACCTTACTTAAGAAATACGGGGTCACTCACCGCATTGTTACCCCGTATCACTCGCAAATGAACGAACAAACTGAGGTCTCAAATAGGCAGATTAAGAATATTCTGCAAAAGGCTGTGACACCTGACCGAAAGGATTGGTCCACATGATTGGATGATGCCCTTTGGGCATACAGGACCGCTTATAAGACCCCAATAGGCATGTCATCATATCGATTGGTCTTTGGCAAAGCATGCCACCTTCCAGTCGAGTTGGAGCACTAGGCATACTGAGTCGTCAAGCAATGTAATATGGATTCCCAGATGGCCGGAACTCAAGAGCTCGAAGAAATTCGTTGGGACACTTATGAGAATAGTAGACTTTATAAGGAGAAAATGAAAGTTATCCACGACAAACACATTAATAGAAAAACTTTCGAGCCAAATCAGCAAGTCTTGCTTTTTGAAGCGAGACTCAAACTCTTTCCCAAGAAGTTATGGTCTAAGTGGACGGGACTGTACCGAGTGGTGAAACCTTTTTCCAACGGGGTAGTAGAAATTGCTGATCCTAAGACTAGACAAACCTTTACAGTTAATGGTCAAAGATTAAAACATTTTCTTACCCAGGTTCTCCCAAAGGAAGTTGTAACCCTCATTTAGGGTTAAACTAGAGCTTTGCCCAGCAGGAGGTAATAAACTTAGAGTTTCCTGGGAGGCAACCCAGAGGATTGAAGCTGACTGGATTCATTGTTAAATCTCAGGTGATTTCTTTTCTTACTCCCTTGCATACATTTATTTTCCAATGAGGACATTGTCCAACATAGGCGTGGGGGTGGTAATTCTCATTTTCTGCGTACAAATTTGTCAACTTAACTAGTAAAAAAAAAAAGGAATTAGGAAAAGAAAACTTAGGCATTAGGAGCTTGTCAACTTTAGGAAATGATATGTTAAGAACCTGAATGCTTAGACTCTTCAAGCCTTTGAGCTTAATCAACCTGAGTGTCCACTAAAATGTGGACTTGTTTCTCGAATCCTCGCCACCATAATTTATACTAATTTGGTTAATAAAGTAGGGTGATAAGTATATGACTTATCTACCCGCCCTCTGATTTGGGGGGACTTTTAGTCTAAGCATCTGCACACATTTTGCACTGACTAACTTCTCGGCTGTTCTAACAGAAATTGGGTAGCTAATGAACCTTCTAGGGTGGTATGGCTGGCAAGCTGTCGTGGATAACAGCCCATTGGTCGATTGTCTAGAGCACAACCACAAGATCATTCTCTTTTAATATTACCTTTAGGTAAATCTTATATCAGGGAAACCACCTACTTCAAGAAGAAAAAAATGATGATAGAAAAAGGATAAAAAGAAAAAAATATAATAAGTCACACTTTACCGCAGGAGTATGGCTGACAAGTTGTCGTGGGTAACATCCCATTGGCCATTTGTCCAGATCCCAGCTCATAAAATGCACAAAAATTCCAAACCACTTAAGCAAGAAGCGAGGAAATCGGAGAATCTGGGGAGATATACATTAGGTTCGCCATTATGTTGACCCCATAAAAATAAAAGTAGGGAGAAAGCTATCGGTCAGATAGATACACCTTTAGGCAGCATTTTCTTTCTTGGGTCACCTAGGGGCGTAGAAACTCAAAGTCCGTTTTAATTGCCAATGAGTGAGACTATCACAATTTTCACGACAAGATGCTTGGCACTTGGAGTCTTTTTCGAGTCTTGGGTGGGTTGGATAGCCGTAAAAAGTTACCCCGAAACTCTCTACTCCAAAATCTAAAAAAAATTTGAAAAGAGTAAAAAGAAAAAAAGAGAATTTGCTTCTATGTAGAATAAGGCGAGAACTTAGGCGGTCTGCATTTTGGCAAGCACCCAGGTGCTGTTAAGTCTCTATGGGTTAGGTTTTTAGTAGAAATTTCCTCCTGTTGACAAGTTAGTTGTGCCTAAGTGATCAATTCTTAATTCTAGTTGTGAATAGCATTTAGGTTAACCTTCCTAGAGACTAGCAAGGGGTGGGCATGGGGGTATGATGACTCTACAATTATTAGTATTAATTATATCAATTAGAGTTAATTTCGAGGGCACACTTCATTAATGTCATATTATAATGGGTTTGGGGGCATTGCATGCATTCTGCAATATTTTATGTTAATATTGCTTGGAATTAATTTTCAATGACCATCTATACAAGTGCATATTGAAACATGTCTCAAATGAGCAATCGGATCGTATGGATAGATCCGGATCAACAAACGGAGTCCAACGAATTCAAAATTACCTCAATCTAACCTTCATAGCCCCCACGACAAGACCCAGAAGTTCTGACCATTGATCTAATGATAAACGACCAAAAATGTGCCACGTGTCGCTCATCCGCACGCCTAGCATCACCCACCTCCTTCTCTTCATCGCATAGCACACACGATCTTAGCCACACGTTTCTCATCCAATCGTTGAGGAGGCACGGGCAGCAACTCTTCCCTGAGACAATCCGCAGGCTCAGCGCATTGGTGGAGACGAGCGCCTGCATCACGAAGGTGCAAGTTCGAAACCTTGCGAGGCCTCAAATTCGCCGCAAGAAGCAAACAAAATTAGGTCGCCGGATCTCCATCGGGAGAATGCTGAAGTGACTACGTGGCACTAGACGATGCGCATGATTCTTATACGTGTGATCCAATGTGCAATCATATGTGAGGGGGTGGGCGATGCTTAAGCCGTTTGAACGCATCGTTCGCCATCTGATCAAGTGAGGCATGATCTGAAGTGTCGATCCACGCGTGACTTCGACCGTTCATCTTTTATCTGACACTCGATTTGAAGCATATTAAGAAAGACGAACGTGGATCAAAGATGTCATATCGAGTGAGGCGCGAAGGGCAGCTGTGATGCTTAATCAGAGGCCTTCTATGGGTGATCCAACAACTGTAAATGTGCCTTGCATGCTCCAGCAGGTGCACAACTTGCCCCAACGATGCCCAACATAGCAGAGCACGTTTATCACGCGTAAAGGACGGGCCAATAGTGCACAACTCACTCCAGCGGCAACCAGCATGTGCAAAGGCCATTTTTGTTTGGCCAAAACCCCTCCCCATGCCTATATAAAGCCCTACACACACCCCCTTGAAAGGCATCTATCATCATCATCTAGCAAGGATGTCCCCACCTCCATAAAGTGTCAAAGAGTGTTCCCAAAGACGTCGAAGCACCAACGGATGTCCCTCGACCGCCATGGCGACCTCAATGACATCCACTTCCTTGCATTTAGTTTATAGTCTTTTTCTAACTTGTAGTTTATCTTCCTTTAAGCATTCATCTAGTTTTGTTGATCACAACTACCAGGCCATGCTTGATATTCAATAAAGTAGATTTTGATATCATGTTGTCCCATTCTCATTCTTAGCTAGATTCTATTATGTCTACATTTTGTGCATAGCTATTGTCTCTCTACTACGAATTCCTTATTGGTGTTAGAGCACCACGATCATTTATTTTGATGATAACAAAACACGTGTCTTTTAACATTTACTTTTGAGTCCTAGTTTTCAGGTCAAATTGCAAATGGAGACAGATGTTTAGATGGAGTTTGAGCTCACATCCATGGCGGATTGGAGGAGCTTGACAAAGGCGGAGAAGCTACACAAGGAGCGAAAGCTTGAAGATGGAAAGAAAAGAAGAATAGGATAGAATTCTTTTTATCTTATTCTATGTACTTTTGTCCTTTTATTTTTGCTCTTTTATTTCTTAGAATATCTGTTAAAGAGCCTCAAAGAACCCTTACAGTAGTCCTAGGAATACTTGCACAAACCTTAGGATACTTAGGTTTTCTACAAAGAACTTAGAAAACCAAAATAGGTTCAGACAACCTTATCAGACGTCCAATCTGGAAATCAGACGTCTGATAGTAACTTTTAAGACATCTAACTCTTTGATCAGACGTTCAAAACATCTAGGTTGGAATTAATAGGTTCTGTCTGTTAGAATCCATCATTCAGATCTTAGTCTAGACGTCTTAGGAGACGTCTGATGCCTTTACTAGACGTCCAATTAGTGGAACGTTGGCTGCCTACGTAAACGTTGAGGGAAATGACCGTTATCCTTATATCAGACGTCCGTAGAGGACCCCAGGCGTCTGATATGTGACCACTTTGCCTTGACTGACCCAAAACCTCCTTTGAGAGATTTTCTAGCCATTACCTTCCTTGGGAATCCATTTTCCCAGAACAAATAGGTTTCCAGACGTCTAGACCCTGTGTCAGATGTCCTGAATGTCGTCTGATGGCCATACACTAGAACCCTATTTAGGTCTAAATCAAGTCAGGAAGGAAACCCGCTTAGAATCAGACGTCTGACTTAGTTCCCAGATGTCCTAAACAGGTTTTCCAGACGTCTGATAACCCTGTCAGAGTCATGATTGATCCTAATTCCGACTTGATTTACATTGGATTTGCACCCAACGGCTATGGAAGCCTTCCATGGCCTTCCAAAGCCTTCCTAGGCCCTCTATAAATAGACGAGGACCCCTTGGCTTGCAAAACAACCAAGACACACTTTGCAAGAATATTTCCACTCATTTTGTGTCAAATTGAAGTAGAAAAAGCACTTGCTCTCAAAGGCTAGTTCCACATCCGAGAGCCTCACCCAATTTGTGCACCTGCTCTCCCTCCGCAATTAAGAGAGCGACAAAGCACCGTTGCGTGGTTCACGCACCCACGTCACTGATTCGACGCACTTCCAAGCAAAGGGAAGTTTCTTTACCTATAGAAGCTTAGTTTAAGAATTACTTTGTTGGCTCTATAGGACTATTCTTGTATCTTTTACTTTGTTATTTGGTTGGGTATTCACGTTGCGAATTCCCATCTCCATCGAGGGACAAAATCCTCCTTGTGAAGAGGAGGGGTTGAGGAACGATACCCTCGTACTTGTAGCGTGGTTGTACTTGAGGTTGAAGTACTCTCGTTTAAGTAGTTCGTATAGTGGATTTGATCGACTAAATCGATCGAGAAATCCTAACTTGAGAGGGTTAAGTGGTGGTTTTCACCCAGTTTAGGTTTCCACCTAAAAATACTTATCCTGTGTGATTACTTATTTTGAGATTATTATCTATTTATTTTTCGCATTTTTTTTATGTCACGCACATCTCACCCCCCTCCAAGTACGGAATTACATTCCTAGCCCAATACTCTCTCCCTCTCTCTTTATCTCCCTCTCGCTTTTCACAAGCAAACGAATTTCTTGCGACAATTAAGCGACCAATCAATATGATTTCACACCTCGTGTTCGACACTCGTACTCACGTTCGATTCTTGTCATTAAAATTGATGTCGCAACATACGCTACAATGTACAAATTACACTTACGCGTTTTTCGACATCAACTCCCCCTCTAAGATAGGACAAGACCTCCACCCACTACTTGTTATGCCACTCTAACAACTCCTCCTAGTGCTCCATCCTGAGAGTGGCGGATTGCAGTTAGGCGGTGACCTCCTCCAACCTTTTCTCTCACTCCATATCTCGATGCTGTAAGGTATAAAGCTCGATGCATATACTGTAGTCATGGGTGGACAAGGACGAACCTTTCCTACCATACTAGGTGGAGATCGTTGCACTCCATGCGCTACAAAAGAAGACTCTATGCTCTAGAGGCATCATGGTCCTAAATGCCTCCTCTGGTCTGAGAGGGGTCTACGGAACATTACTAGAAGTCTCATCCACGTCCCCAAGAGGATGAATTAAATCCATCATATGACCCTGTAAATATATATGTATATATTTGCAATTAATTTTTATATAATTAAAATTAATGTAGCTAACTTTTATTTACTTACATATGTCTCTTGGTACGTCGGTTGTATCCATTCACGTGGGCCATCGAGTGTTTGTTTACTATGAGTCTGGTCATAGACTCCCACATGATCTATTTAAGTACCCTCATGCTCTTCCGCCTGAAAATGAAGTAATATTTTCATCTTATTCTAATTGAACTAAATTATTTTAATTTTATTTCAAATACTGAATTAATAAACTTACATATATGTCTTGTAATGAGTCAAAACTCATTCGACCCAAGCAGTGGGTCTGGGCAGGAGCTCGGACGCTATTGACCTTATTCTTCCTTATTTACTCCTATAAGAAATATAAATGTTATTACTAAAAGATTTTGTAATTATTCATTAAAAACTGAGTATAAAAATAAAACTTGAGAGTATTTATTTACCTCTACCACTATATCACTCTAGTTCTCGCAACACTCCCTTCAAATGGAAGGTGCAAACGTAGGAGGCACATTTCTCGATGCCTCCTCATACGACTTATTGTTAAAATACTGAAATAATATTACAAAATTTTATTAGAAAATTCTACTTATATATAAAGAATCAAACAAATTTAGAATCTAAGATAATTTCATACCATACTCTTCATCTCCTCTCTCCATCCATGATGTATCCTACCTAAATGTTCCAGGATAGTCTTGGGCGCATTAGAATTATCGCCCCAATCAAAAGTACCATGTATTAAATAATATATAAATCGATTATAATTATTATAAATGTAAATGAATGAATTTCACATTTATACCTGCAACTCCCAAATAATGGATGCTTTTGACTCCTTGGCGACCCTCCTCTAGTCAAAGTAGGAAAGTGGCGTGGTTGCTTTAACAATCGTGGCTAACCAGCTCGTAAAGCTAGGGTAGTTCTTCGTTTCCCCTACTGCAGTAATGGACATCGTAATCTAGGTGCCCTCGAGTAGCATGACAAGGTTTGCATTTCGTGTCGGACCTCGCGTGTTTTTCCTAGTTGACAACATGAATAAGCATATGATAAAAGATTAAATAAGTGAAATTAAATATAATAAGCTTTTAAATGAAATTATATTAAATTCTTACCACCAATGGTGCCTACCTGAGTATCAGGCTGCTGTAATATGCTAGCTTGAGTATCTGGTTCCTGCGACGTGCCAACTTGAGTATCTGGCTGCTCAAACGACTACTCTACCTCCTCATCCATAGCCCCCTACTGCCCTAGTAACTCCTCATGAAGGGTCTCAAGTTGAGGATTCACCGAAACATCATGGGTATCTGATGGCATTTTTGCGCAGTTCGTTAAATTAGGGTTTTAAGTCATTGCAATGCACAAAAACAGATTTGCTTTTAAAATTTATAAGACCTAGATAGTGGGGTATCTAGGGTCATCCAAGGAGGCAAGTTTGTAGAAATTAAATCTCTTGCTTGGAAAATAAATCTCAACTTTCTTTTTGATATTTTTAAATATTTAATTTTTGTTTTGAAATAACTAAAGCAACATAAAATCAATGGTGGAAAGATGGCTAACACCTAAATTTACTAAACTAGAACCTAAGTGACAAGTAATTCCTCTCTCTAAGCTCACCTAGGTAGGTGGGAACCTAGAGTAATTAGAGAGAGTGTGTGATTACACTAAGGTAAAAGTAAAAGAAAACAATTAAGAAAAGGTAACTTTACTCAAGGAGAAAAAAATATTTTACAAACCCTAGTAAAGGAATGCTTCTACTACTAGATAACTGCAACAAATAAAATAAAACACAAATCCTCCTGAATTGTTGGTGAAGAGGGGAAGCTCCTTGCTCCACGCTTAGTGGCTCCTAGGCTTGAAAAGGGCTCCTCCTTCTCCTTCCTTAAAAGGCTACTCCAAGGTGGAAACTTCCACCTTAACTCCTCCTTGAAGTGAGATGCTCCTACTCCTAGGGTGGTCGTACTCCTAGGGTGGACGTCCACCCTAGGTCCTCTTTTTCCTGGCCGTCCTCCTTGAAGTGGAATAGCCCTCCTCCTTGGCATGGCCCAAGTTGAAGAGAGTGGGGAAAAGAAGGCACAAAAAGGGTGGGTGATGTGCCAACTTAATCTTCTTCTCTACTCCTTGGCTGTAGGTGTAGGTGGGTATAGGTAGAAAAAATACACTAATGGAGGATGATTTTTATGTGGTGATATGGTAGGTTTATATAGAGGTGAAAAGGGCGGTAGTTGGCATAAATAGGTGGAGGGCTAGGATGGAGTTTGGTGGTGGTTATGGGTGATTAGTGTTGAACGTACAAATTGCTACGCTAACATGTTTGGTTTTAAAACCTTGTCGTTGTAGCTTGAAAGCGAAGAATTCGTGTTCAACAAATAAAATTTATACTGAAATTGAAATTCCAGGTCGAACACAGGGAGGCTACGTCAATCTATATTCGTAATTATATATATTTTTTAGAATTTCTCTTAAAAAGCGAGGCGATGTAATTACAATAAAGCCATCAGACTAAATGGAAGAGAGAAAGAGAAAACATGCATTCAATATTTTAAAATATTTATACAATAAAACCAAATAAGGATTACACTAGAAAGTGGGAAATCAGCTACACTAGAAAGCAGGAAAATTCTACACTAGAAAGCTGTAAAGAAGAATGGGAGAGAGAAGTTATCCTTCTCGACAATCGCTTGGAGGACGAGTCGGACAGGACGATGCGTGGACGAAGGAGGACGGAGCAGGACGAAGCAGAAGAACGGGAACGGGGCAGCACGTCGTCGTCGTCATGGGATCCACTTCCAAATGGGGACAAAAATTTGGACTTTATCTCGCGAGGAGCATCCCGGGTGCGGGACAAGCTTCTCTTGAGCTTTGGAGAGGTAGAGAAGAGAAGGAAGGGATGAGAATTTCGTGTGGAGGGGGTCTCCTTTTATAGTTGCAAGAAGTGGGGGCAAATTGGTCATTACATCTTTAAAACATTAAATAAGGGGTCTTTAGTGACGGATAAAACCGTCGCTAAGGCCCCATCGTGAGCGTAGTGGGCGCTACGTGCATGTGCAACGCCTGCGCACGACCTCTGAATCTCAGCCGTCCGATCGCGAGATCGGACTGCTTAAGATGCGCCTTCCCTACTCCTCAACGCACGCCCGCCCACGTGCGATGCCGCGTGAGGCGCAGGCGTGCGATAGCGCGTCGACGCTATTGAGCACGAGCGACCGTTGGATCGCAATCTGACGGTCGATTGAAGGCGCGCTCTCGCTCCAAATCCTGCTCGCCGCGACTCGAACTTGCGTCCGCACCTCGTGTTAAGGCGCTAGACCACTGTGCTGCCTTAGCCAAAAGGTCGCGACGACGAAATCAAGGCGCCGCATCCACAGTCGTTGGATCTTGATCCAACGACAGAGAAGCAACACTCTAATTGAAAAAGAGGTGCGGCGGTGTTGAGTGCTGGTTGGACAGCTGAGATGGAGCCACGTTGTGCCATCTTGGCCGTCCATCTTCTGGATGCTGTAGATGATGCCACGGGTGTCGGATTGACTCGATTTTTGCGTCGTTAGGCTGCGATCGTCGATCCGAATCCATCCGAGTGGTTGGATTTGTCGTTTGAAGTGCGGATTTACACCATCTTGGCCCTTGATCTTCTAGGGTTCCTCGGTCACTATCAGATGCTACAAATGCCTGATTAGGGTGATCTTGGAGTCGTTGAGCTCCAATCGTTGCCCTGATCACATCTGTATGGTTCGATCGTCAATGCGAGGCCCCGATAAAAAGTTTACCCTGTCCAAGCACATAAAAGGATACAATTAACCTCCATTTTATTCAAACTACTCTAAATGCAAGATGATGCATGTTATGCAATATTTATAGCATACAATGCAATCCTATCCTTAAGAACATGCATAAATAAACATCTTAAGTATTGTAAATGTGTTTACATCATACCCCTATGCCTATCTTTTGTTAGTCCTTAGCAAAAACTATATGTTATTTATTAAATAACTAGGTTGGATTATTTGGTCATGAGTTATTTTCAATCATTAAGAAATTGTCTTCTTAGGATCTGAACTTTCAAAGACAACAGTGCCCGAGTATCTGACAAAATGCAGACCGCCCCAAGCCTTCGCCTTATTCAAAGAAAATTTTCTTTTTCTTTTTTTTTCTCTTTTCTAATTTTTTTATTTTCAAGTTTTAAGGTTTAAGCGTGGCTTTCTACAGTCATTCACCTCACCCAAGATTTGATGAGAATTCTAAGTTGTAAGCATCTTGTTGTGAATGTGATAGACTCATTGACCGGCAGTTAAAACGGACTTCGGATTTCTACGCCTCTAGGTGACCTAAAAAGAATTCTGCCTAAAGGTGTCTCTTTACAACCGGTAGTTTTCTCCCTACTTTTATTTTTTTACGAGTTCAACACAAGAGTGAATCCAGTGTATATCTCCCTAGTTTATTCTACTTCTCTGCTTCTTCCTAAGTGTTTTGGGAATTGTCAATGCATTTACTGAGCTGAGTTCTACACAACCGGTCGATGAGCTGTTACCACCGACAACTTGCCAGCCATACTCGTGCGGCGAAATGTGGCTTATTTCTTATTTTTCTTTTCTTTTCTCCTTTTCTTTTTGATTTTTTTTTCTTTTTTTCTTTTTAAGTAGGTGGCTTCCCTGGTCTAAGATTTACCTAAAGGCAGCAAAAAGAGAAAGGTCTAGTGACTGGGTTCTGGACAACCTACCTATGAACTGTTACCCACGATAACTTGCCAGCCATATCACCCTAGAAGGTTCATTAGTTACCCAATTTCCGTTAGAATCGTCGAACAACGAGTCAGTGCAAAGAAAGTGTGTAGATGCTTAAAACTAAAAAATTCCCTCAAATCTGAGGGTGGGTTGATAAGTCGTGTACTTATCACCCAAACTTATTTATTCCAATTACGATAGAATTAAGATGGCGAGGACTCGAAAGACAAATCCACATTTTAGTGGATACATGGGCTAATTAAGTCTAAAGACCTAAAGGGTCTTTGTGTTCAGATCCTAATGTAAAGTTTCCTAAGATTGAAAAGTCCTAATGTTCAACTAATCCTTCCTAATTTTGATTTTTTTTCTTATGTATAAATAAGAAGATAAAAACAATTTACATGAATTTCATAAAGCTGACCAAATGATTCAAAAATGAATCCACCCCCCCATGCCTAGCTGATGCAATGTCCTCATTGAAAAAGAAACATGAAAGAAAGGGTAGAATATGAAAGATATCACCTAAATATGAAGCTCGTATCAGCCTTGTGTTATATGTACAACTGCTGAGTTTAATGCCGTCAGCTAGGCGAAGTCTAGCCAAAGAAGTCACAGAATGGCTAGAGCAACTGTGTCTGAGACGGGTTTTGGAAGAATACGGTCAATAACAGGCTTAAGACATTGACCGTTGACTTTAAATGTGTTACCCGTCTTTGGGTCAGAAATCTGAATGGCTCTATTTGGAAAAATCTGGTCAATTATGAATGGGCCATTCCATTTAAATTTGAGTTTGCCAGGAAAGAGCTTAAGTTTAGAATCGAATAACCAGACCTTCTGGTTCGGCTCAAAGCTCTTACGGGAAATCAGTTGATCATGTAGAGCTTTGGTCCGAACCTTGTAGATCTTGGCATTCTCATAAGCATCATTTCTAAGCTCCTCCAACTCAGATAGTTGGAGTTTCCTGGTCTTCTCAGCTAAATTCATATCTAAATTGCATTGTTTGATCGCCCAGAATGCCCTGTGTTCAATCTCTACAGGTAGATGGCATGCCTTTCTGTACACCAAACGGAATGGAGACATGCCGATGGGTGTTTTATACACCGTACGGTAGGCCCAAAGAGCGTCCTTAAGCTTTTGAGTCCAATCCTTGAGATCAGGCCTAACCGTTTTTTGCAAAATGTTCTTGATCTCTCGATTGGAGATCTCGGCTTGTCTATTCATCTGGGGATGGTAAGGTGTGGAAATTCGGTGATTAACCCCGTATTTGGCCAATAAATTCTGGAACTGGGCATTAGTAAAATGAGTGCCACCATCACTGATGATAGCCCTCGGAATCCCAAACCTACTGAAGATATTTTTCTTGACAAAATTGATGACCACCTTGTGATCATTGGTTCGGGTGGGAATTACCTCATCCATTTGAACACATAATCAATAGCAACAAGAATACACTGATGTCCAAATGAAGGGATAAAGGATCCCATGAAATTGATGCCCCAAACATCGAAAATTTTGACAGGAAAAATAGGGTTTAGCGGCATCATATCTCTCTTAGTTATGCTCCCAAGTGCCTGACATCGAGAACATGACCTTGAGAAATCTTGGGCATCCTTGAATAAAGACGGCCAACAGAAGCCAAATTGCAAGATTTTTGCAGCCGTTTTTTTCCCGGAGAAATGTCCACCACACCTAGATCCATGGCAGAACTCGAGTATACTGTTGAATTCATTCACCGATATGCATCGGCAAATAATCTGGTTAAAGCCGATGCGTACAGCTCAGGGTCCTCCCAGAAGTATTTAGCCTCATATTTGAGTCTATCCCGTTGTTGCTTGGTCCAATCCTGGGGGATTTAACCAACGGCCAAATAGTTAACAATGTCAGCAAACCATGGGGTGTGGACACCTAAAACTGTAAGAATAGTTTCATCCGGAAAAGTGTTAGCAATCGGAATGTTTGGACAAGAAGAATCACCTAGGAGTCTCGACAAATGATCCACTACCACATTTTGTACCCCAGTTTTATCCTTGATTTCAAGATCAAATTCTTGAAGAAGAAGAATCCAACGAATAAGCTGGGGTTTAGCATCCTTTTTGGCCAAGAGATGTCTCAAGGCCGAGTGGTCGGTATAGATGATAACATGAGACCCTAAGAGATAAGCCCTGAATTTTTCCAAAGCAAACACTACAGCTAATAATTCCTTTTCAATAACAGTGTAATTCCTCTAGGCTTCATCCAGAGCTTTACTAGCGTAGTAGATGACAGAGGGCTTTCGATCAATTTTCTGACCCAAGACATCCCCGATCGCATAATCAGAAGCGTCAGTCATGATCTCAAAAGGGGCTGTCCAAATTGGTGGTTGCAAAATTGGAGCACAGGTGACTGCCGTTTTCAGGAAATCAAATGCCTTTCGGCATGATTCATCGAAAACAAACGGCGTTTCTTTGGCAAGAAGATTGCTCAAAGGATGAGCAACCTTCGAGAAATCCTTGATGAATCTTCTATAAAATCCCACATGGCCAAGAAATGATCAGATTTGTTTAACAGTTGTGGGAGGAGGAATTTTAGCGATAGCATCAACCTTAGCTTTATCCACTTCAATTCCCCGTTTAGAGATTATATGACCCAAAACGATGCCCTCTTGGGTCATGAAATGACTCTTTTCCCAGCTAAGGACCAATCGTGTTTTGATACATCGCTTAAGAATCATTTCCAAATTAGCCAAACAAGAGTCAAATGATTATCTGAAAACAGAGAAATCATCCATGAAGACTTCCATAAACTCTCCCACCATGTCAGAAAATATGGCTAGCATACACATTTGAAAAGTTGCAGGTGCATTGCATAACCCGAAAGGCATCCTACAAAAAGCAAAGGTTCCGTAGGGA
Organism: Thalassia testudinum; assembly: GCA_037157565.1. Lineage (NCBI taxonomy): Eukaryota > Viridiplantae > Streptophyta > Magnoliopsida > Alismatales > Hydrocharitaceae > Thalassia > Thalassia testudinum. Next base: position 64,804,561 of record JAZHRO010000031.1, read on the forward strand.
TAGGTGAAAGTAATTTTTTCCTGATTCTCGGGATGGATAGGAACTTGGTTGTATCCCGAGTAGCCATCAAGGAAACGGAAGTACTTCTGCCCGGCTAATTTTTCCAAGATTTGATCGATGAAGGGTAGGGGAAAATGATCCTTTTTAGTGGTAGTGTTCAACTTCCTATAATCAATACAAACCCTCCAAGAGGAAGCTGAACAAGTTGTGACAGATTCTCCTCTCTCGTTAGTCACAACGGTAATCCCGGCTTTCTTCGGAACAATCTGTACGGGACTTACCCAGGGACTATTAGAGATCGGATAAATAATTCCTGCATCGAGCCACTTGATGATTTCCTTTTTTACCACTTCTCGCATATTTGGATTCAATCTCCTCTGCATCTGACGAGAAGGGCAGGATCCATCTTCCAAAAATATTCTATGATTACAGTAAGATGGCTCGATCCCCCTGAGGTCATGAATGGTCCAACCAATTGCCTCCTTATGTTCCTTCAGGACCTTGATCAATTTATTCTCTTACTCCTTTGTCAATTTAGCACTGATAATCACAGGGAGCATCTTCTGAGGTCCTAAAAATTGATATTTCAAATTCTCAGGCAATGGTTTCAATTCAAGCTGGGGTGGGTTGATGATTGATGGTAGGGTAGATGCTGAAGATTCAACAAGAGGAAGAGGTTGTGAGTGAACAAAATCAATAACCTCTTCCGTAGATGGCAAGTCAGCCATAGAGGGTTGCAGGTCAAATTCATCATCCAAAGAGGAACTTTCGATTGAAGAAACCATCAAACAAGTTTCAATGTTATCATTATCCTCATCAAGTTCCTCAATAAATCCACAATCCTCAAATTTGTTGATCACCTTAAAAATATCCAATTTCATTCGTTGGTCCCCAAAGGCGATTTCCATGCTACCGCTTTCACAATTAATGTTGGCCTTAGCGGTAGCCAGGAACGAATGCCCCAGAATGATGGGCGTGTTCCTCAGATTATCAGATACATTCATGTCAAGGACAAGAAAATCTACAGGAAAATAGAAATCCTTGACCTTAACTATAACATCTTCAAAAATGCCTCACGGGTTTGTGACCGAGCGGTCCGCTAACTGTAGCGTTACTGAAACTAGTCGAAGTTCACCTAACCCAAACTTCTCGTAAAGAGAAGTCGAAATTAGATTGATGGCTGCACCCAGATCCAAAAGTGCTCTATCAAATGTGTAATCTCCGATAACGCAAGAAATCAATGGAGCACCAAGATCTCTCTTTTTCTAAGGGAGGTAGTGCAGGATAACAGAACTAGCCTGCTCGGAGAGTATCACCTTCCTCGGAACAGATTCTCTCGACTTACGCTTTTGTGTACATAATTCCTTTAAAAATCTTGTGTAAGCCGGTATGTGCTTGATAGCATCAAGGAGTGGGATATTGATCTCAACATTCTTAAATAGATTCAGAAGCTCCTCATTGCTATCAACAGACTTCTTCTTTGGTTTGGTTAAGGCTTCAGGAAAAGGAACATGAGTCAGATCTTTGGAATCAGGTTCCTGAGCCTTGATTTCTCCTTTAGGATTCTCCTCTCTCTCCTCAGGTTCTTCAGGATTCAAAAGATCAGAATAGTGTGGTTGTGGATCCTGAGTCTTCTTACCACTCCTCAAAGTGACAGAATTTGCAGATGCATAAGAATTTGGGTCTTGGGGAGGGTTAGGAAAGATTGGAGGGGCTTGATTAACCATGAATTGTTGATTTGCAGAAGAAGAAGAAGACAAGGAACCCTGTTCAACCACCTGAGCATGTGTGTGTAAGTCCCTCTGATTTCCGTACCCATGGACTTGGTTACTCGAATTCATAATATTTCACAGGTTGGGTATGGGTTGGGATGGTAGAGATCCGGGTTGACGAGAGTTAGCAATGAGCCTGGATTGCAAGTTGTCCAACAAGTTTTTCATTTGCTGCATGAGCTGGAGCATGGATCCTTGCATCTCTATCATTTGACGGTTCAAATCAGCCTGCCCTGCGGGTTAACGGGCATTCCAAGCTGGCTGATTGACCTAATTCGGAGGCAACTGAGTATATACTTGACCCTGACCCATTGGTTGTTGCAGAGCATAGTTGCCGGGTCAGAATTGGGTCTGTTACCCTGGATTTTTCCAAGAGAAGTTAGGGTGGTTTCTCCAACCTGGATTATAGGCATTCGAGTAAGGGTTGGATCTAACATTCTCTTGCATGGCACAGACATTCTCATAGGGTGAGGATGGAGAGAAAGAAAGGGAAGGATCAGAAAAACTGAGATCAAAGGCCCCAGTTCGGAACCAGTGGGGTTCCAAAAAATGCTGACTCACAGGTTGAGCTGCATCGAGTTGATTCACGAACTCCCGTCCAGAAGGAGCTCGTGAGGAACGGAATCCCGAATTTTGGGATTGAGTGGATCGAGAGTTGTTCATAGAATTACTAGCTATCCACTCTTCCACTCTCTTAGCAACCAAGTCCACCTTATCAAGTTTGTTACAAATAAATTCCATATCAAATGAATGAGAGTCATGGACTTCATTGACATTTGATCTGGGCTGCTGGGACCAGTTAAATGTATCCATGGAGGCATGATTGATTGAATTCTCACACATTTCCTCAAATAAATCACGTGCACTATCTGCATCTTTACTGAGGAAATTACCTCCGTAAGAAGCATCCACATGATTTCTGAGTTGCTCAATCAACCCATGATAGAAGATCTGCATGAGTTGCCATTTCGGCACCTCGTGGTGTGGACACCTCCGCAATAAGTTCTAGAATCGCTCCCAGGCCACATGAAACTGCTCCCCCGGCGACTGGGTAAAGGTAGTGATTGCTCGTCTCAAAGCATTGGTACGTCCGACTGAAAAGAATTTCTTCAGAAAGGCTAATTTCAACTCATTCCAAGTTGTAATTGGTCTTCCTATTGTCCTATATCAATGCGCGGCCTTATCCCTAAGAGAGTGGGGAAGAGCCTCATGATCATTAGCTCCTCGTTTACGTTTCGAGCCTTGGTGGTCTGGACCAAAGTGGTCAAGTCCTCCAAGTGTTGAAACGGATCTTTAGAGCCAAGCCCATGATAATGTTTAATCAGGCTTAACACCTGAGGCTTGATTTCTACGTCATCGGCTGGAATTTGGACGCCGGGACGTTCCCCGTAATTTGAAGGATCATAAAAATTCTTCAAGGGATGAGTGCCTTGCATTCTCTGGAACCATTCCTGCATTCTCTGCATTTGTTCCAACTGCCTTCGAAAATCTTCCTGTGGATTTCAAAGCAGAGGAGGCTGTTGTTCAGCCATGGGATCAATTTGACCAAAATCCAACTTGCACCTCCTAGAATGTTCTAATGGACCTTCCAATCGGGGATTCAATGACTGTCTTCTCAGCATAAACTAGGAGAAGGTCGGAAGGACTGGGGATAGGGACCCTGCAACACAACAAAATAAGGTTGTCCTTAAGTGGGGTAGCCTAAGGATCTACTGACTCCCAAAACCCACCTTAAGACTATAAATGATTTACTCTACTCACATCTGTTTAATCAACCAGTTAGAAGGAGGGACTGGGGAGAAGGTTCTTCCTTCAACTTTGCCTCCCCGGAAATAATTGCCTCCCCGGCAACGGCGTCAAAATGTTGAACGTACGAATTGCTACGCTAACGTGTTTGGCTTTAAAACCTTGTCGTTGTAGCTTGAAAGCGAAGAATTCGTGTTTAACAAATAAAATTTATACCGAAATTAAAATTCCGGGTCGAACACAGGGAGGCTACGTTGATCTATATTCGTAATTATATATATTTTTTAGAATTTTTCGTAAAAAGCGAGATGATGTAATTACAATGAAGCTATCAGACTAAAAGGAAGAGAGAGAGAGAAAACATGCATTCAATATTTTAAAATATTTATACAATAAAACCAAATAAGGATTACACTAGAAAGCGGGAAATTAGCTACACTAGAAAGTAGGAAAATTCTACACTAGAAAGCTGTAAAGAAGAATGGGAGAGAGAAGTTATCCTCCTCGACAATCACTTGGAGGACGAGCCGGACGGGACGATGCGTGGACGAAGGAGGACGGAGCAAGACGAAAGAGGACGAAGCAGAAGAACGGGAACGGGGCAGCACGTTGTCGTCGTCACGGGATCCACTTCTGAATGGGGACAAAAATTTGGACTTTATCTCGCGAGGAGCATCCCAGGTGTGGGACAAGCTTCTCTTGAGCTTTGGAGAGGTAGAGAAGAGAAGGAAGGGATGAGAATTTCGTGTAGAGGGGGTCTCCTTTTATAGTTACAAGGAGTGGGGGCAAATTGGTCATTACATCTTTAAAACATTAAATAAGGGGTCTTTAGTGACGGATAAAACCGTCGCTAAGGCCCCATCGTGGGCGTAGTGGGCGCTACGCGCACATGCAACGCCTGCGCATGTCCTCTGAATCTTAGCCGTCCGATCGCGAGATCGGACAGCTTAAGATGAGCCTTCCTTGCTCCTCAACGCATGCCCGCCCGCGTGAGATGCCGCGTGAGGCGCGGGGGTGCGATAGCGCGTCGACGCTATTGAGCGCGAGCGACCGTTGGATCGTAATCTGACGGTCGATTGAAGGCGCGCTCCCGCTCCAAATCCCGCTCGCCGCGACTCGAACTTGCCTCCGCGCCTCACGTTAAGGCACTGGACCACTGTGCTGCCTCAGCCAAAAGGTCGCGCAGACGAAATCAAGGCGCCGCATCCACAGCTGTTGGATCTTGATCCAACGGCGGAGAAGCGGCACTTTGATTGAAGAAGAGAAGGTGCGGCGATGCTGGGGGCCGGTTGGACGGCTGAGATGGCACCACATGGTGCCATCTTGGCCGTCCATCTTCTGGATGTTGTAGATGGTGCCACGGGTGTCGAATTGACTCGATTTTTGCGTCGTTAGGCTACGATCGTCGATCTGAATCCATCCATGTGGTCGAATTTGTCGTTTGAAGTGCGAATTTACACCATCTTGGCCCTTGATCTTCTAGGGTTCCCCGATCACTATCAGATGCTACAAATGCTTGATTAGGGCGATCTTAGAGTCGTTAAACTCCAATCGTCACCCTGATCACATCTGTAAGGTTGGATCTTCGATGCGAGGCCCCGATAAAAAGTTTACCCTGTCCAAGCACATAAAAGGAGACAATTAACCTCCATTTTGTTCAAACTACTCTAAATGCAAGATGATGCATGTTATGCAATATTTATAGCATGCAATGCAATCCTATGCTTAAGAACATGCATAAATAGACATCTTAAGTATTGTAAATGTGTTTACATCAGTTAGAATGATCCTAGGGCTAGGGTTAGTTGGCGCCAACTAAAGGAGTGCCATGGGGTGGTTATGGTGGTGAAAGGGCACCTATATTTGGCACCAACTATGGGGCTTCTAGAAAGTAGGTGAGGTGGATGGTGGAGATGATTTTAAGGAGAGGTGTATGGTGGAGATGAAGGGAATTTCGGAGGGAAAGTTGGCGCCAAAAGGGAAGGGTTCTAGAAGGTTATTTTGGAGGGAAAATAGGTGGCTTTTGGTAGTGGTGATGGGGTGAAGGGGTGTGATGGTGGTGGTGCCAACTTGGAGTAGGATAGCTAGCTTAGGTGAGCTTAGTTGGTGGAGCTAGCTAGGGTTGAGTTGGGGGTGCTGGATGGGCAAGGAGTTGGATGCTAGATAAGCTAAGCTAAGCTAAGCTAGCTTAGCTAGCTATGGAGTAGAGTAGGTAATGTGAGCTAGGGTTTGAAGAGAGGAGCTGAGGAGGAGAAGTCTGGAGCTTGAAATGGAGCTGGCAGCTGCTGAAGAGGCTAGCATGGGGCTACTCTAGTTGGCTTAGTTTTCTAGTTCTTTGCTAGCTACTAAGACAAGCTAAAGTGAGCTAGCTTCTGCTAAAGTGAGCTGAGGTGTGCTGGGTCTAGTGCTCCCGGGGAGGATAGAGCTGGTTGAGGTAGCTAAGGTAGCTTAGCTCAACTAAGTTGAGCTAAGCTGAGTCCCCGGGACCTAGACTTGAGCTTCCTGAGTAGGAATGAAGCCAACTGGCTGGAGTTGAGTGGAGCTGGATGTAGCTGGACCTAAGCTAGGTAAAACTCCACTCAACTCAGCTAAGCTAGCTAGAGCTCCCTGTGGACTAATGGGAGCTTAGATGAGCTAGACTCAGCTAAGTTGAGCTGGATCTGAGCTGGCTTGAGCTAAGGTGAGCTAAGATGTGCTCTCTTGAGCTACCATTAAGCTAAGAAGAGCTGAATGGAGCTAAGATGAGCTAACCCTAATTCAGGTGAGCTGAATTCCATCTATGGTGAACTGGATCAAGCTGAATTCTAGTTGGTGAGAGGTTCTCCTTCATCAATTGCCTTCCAGAGTGCTAGGGTTCTAAGGATCTGGCAATCTATTTATCCCTAACACTCACAAAAATACATCAAAAAGACAATAAAAATTGCAATGCATGCCTAATCTGATTTATGCCTAAATCCAACCCAAAAACTCATTTGCGAAGCAAAATTCTAAGATCTAGGTTTGTTTTAATGCATAAGAATAATGATAAACTAGCATTTATCACACCCCCATGCTTATCTTTTGCTAGTCTTTTAGCAAAACTTTAATTTTTCACAAAATAGAATTTTTGTGTAATCTAATTTTTTCGACTTTTGAGGAGAAAGAGATTATGGCACATAGGTTGATCCAAACACAGGAGGTACGGGATTTGTTAAGGATAAACATTGGGATTTATTTTTTGATCAAAAAATTAGACAAAATGGGATCAACATATCCTCCAGAAAATTCACAAATTAACCCTTTGTTAATTCAGATGACTTGAAATTTCTATTTTTACGATTTTTCTAGCTCTTGAATCTGATTCGCAACTTGCAATATCCTTTAAAACCTTGTGTCCATGCTTGTGAAAAGCCAACATTTATAAGGGCATATTTTTTATTTAAAATTTTTTTCTCCCCCATGCTTATTTTAGCTTAGTCTTACAACAGATGTGTCGGGATCATCATTCACATTACCAATCCTCGAGGGGGGCTCTGGCACCAGTACTTCAGGGTAGCACTATCCATGACACCACCCAGGAGCTCACAACCCCAAAATACAATTCGGTGTAAAGGGACGCTCCAAGCAAACTCAAGCTCTTGCTCCAACACTATAGGTAGAGCACCGTCCAAGACACTTGAGCTGTTAAAATGTGCTTTAATGCTCCGTCTAAAGATATGAAATATAGATATGGAGCAACACCAAGGAGGTAACATGTTGACATTGCATCCTTAAAGGAGGCATTTTCCTCCTTTACGGTGGAAACTCAAACCAATGATCTGCTTCAGACTTTTACTAAGTCCAAACAAGGGAGTTTTCTAATTTTTAGTTGTTTTTAAGTGTTAGCTTGTGTGTGAAATTTGACACAGGAAGTTCCGCAAGAAATGCAAGTTTTTGAATCAAAAAATAAGCCAAATACTTTCCATATTATAAAAGAGAATCAAGTCACCTAAACTCGTGGAATTTTAGAGAAGGATATCTGATTTAATCTAAAAATAGACCCTGAAATTCTAATGATCAGATCTGTATCATCATCCCTAGTTTGTTAAAGATTAAATCCCACTGTACCAAAAGTAAGTTTTCAACCTTAGTCCCTATTTCAAAATTTTTCCTCAAAAAGTTTTCAACATTTTTATTATTATTATTTGTATGCAAGCAGAAAAATAAAATAACTAAAGAAAAATACATGTTTTTAGGTTTTAAAAATCCTAAATCGATCGTCAAAATTTTCAAAATACCCCCCACATGCTTAAGATATGCAATGTCCTTATGCATTAGGAGGAAAAGTGATCACCTTAATGAAGAGCGGTCAGGTTTAGGATGGTCAAAACCTGGAAAAAGAAAGGAAAAAGGAAAGCAGGAAAAATGATGGGTTACCTCCCATCCAGTGCTATCTTTTATGCTAATGTAAACATGTTTACACTACTTAAGATGTATATTTATGCAAGTTCTTAAGCATAAGATTGCATTGCATACTATAAATATTGTATAACATGCATCATCTTGCATTTAGAGTAGTTTGAATAAAATGGAGGTTAATTGTCTCCATTTATGTTCATGGACAAGGTAAAAATTTTATCAGGGCCTCGAATCGAGGATTCAACCGTACAGATGTGATCAAGGCGACAATTGGAGTTCAACGACTCCAAGATCGCCCTAATCAGACATCTATAACATCAGATAGAGATCGGGAAACCCTAGAAGAGCAAGGACCAAGATGGCATGAATCCATACTTCAAATGACAAATCTGACCACACGGATGGATTCGAATCGACGATCGCAGCCTAACGACGTGAAAATCGACTCAATCTGACAACTGTGGCACCATCTACATCATCCAGAAGATGGACGGCCAAGATGGCACCACGTGGCGCCATCTCGACCACCCAAACTGACCCTGCTGATCTTGAAGACCACCGCACGTTAGATCTGGACCGCACAATCGCGATCCAACGGCTGTGAGCATCCGCACCTCAAAACATCCGCACGACCATCTCTCCTTCGTAGCGTAGCGGGTGGAGGCCTTATCGCAAGGCGCTGGCGCGGGTTCAAATCCGCATGCGCAGGAGAAAGGGCGCGAGCGAGCGGGCTCCGCAACCACTCGATCGCGATCAAGCGACTGTGGGCGGTCGATAGCGCCCACGCGCTATTGCAGGCCGCGCCTCACGCGGAATCGCACGCGGCCGGGCACGCAGAAGAGGCGGGCGAAGGTGCGACTTAAGTCGTCCGATCTCACGGTCAGACAGCTAAGATTCAGAGAACGTGGGTGGCGTGGAAGATGAGCGAGCGCCCCCACTACACCCACGATGGGGCTTTAACGACGGTTTTATCTGTCACTAAAGACCCCTGATTTAATGTTTTTAGAGTTGTAATGACCAAATTGCCCTCACTCCTTGCAACGATAAAAGGAGACCCCCTCCACACGAAATTCTCAACCCTTCCTTCTCTTCTCTCCCTCTCCAAAGCTCAAGAGAAGCTTATCCCACACCCGGGATGCTGCTCATGAGATAAAGTCAATTTTTCGTCCCCCTTTCGGAAGCGGATCCAGCGACGACGACGACGTGCTGCCCCGTTCCCGTTCTTCCGCTTCGTCCTCCTTCGTCCAGGTGTCGTCCCGTCCGGCTCGTCCTCCAAGAGACCGTCAAGGAGGATATCTCTCTCCCCATTCTTTTTACTACTTTCTAGAATAGATTTACTATTTTCTAGTGTAATCATTTTCCCACTTTCTAGTCGTAATGTTTAGTGTAATAAACAATCTTCTGATAATGAATTCCTTGTTTATTCTACATCTCTTTTTAATTTTTGTTTGTAATATTCTCTCTCTCTCTTACTCTCTCTCTTATATTTATTATAAATAGTTAGATAGTTCTAAACAATTAAATTACTTCATGATAAATAAAACAAATGCATAGTTTTTAAATCAAACGTCCGCCTCCCTGTGTTCAACCCAGGATTTCCATTCCGGTATAAATTTTATTTGTTGAACACGAGTTCTTCGGTTTCATACTACGACGTTTTCAAAACCAAACATGTTAGCGTAGCAACTCGACGTTCAACATACGCCATTCAGCCAGGCGTGAAGGTATGCACGGAAGATGGAAAATCATGTAAATAATTGGACACTTGGATGCCCGCATAAAATATGTCTTCGTTTGGATCCCTAGAGAATGGATTAGAGGAAATATAGGGATCAAAGTTGGATGGAAAATGATAAGTTTAGCCCGAGTCTGGCCATGGTTTTAAATCAAGTTGGATGCCAAACTCGGGTAAGTCTGGTGGCAGGTCCATAGAAAAGGGGTTGGGGAAGGGATGGTGAGGATTGGGTGAAGTTAGTGCAGAAAGGTGGGGTGAGGGAAGAGTGGGTGGGTTAAGGTGATCAAGGGTTCATCAGAAATAGATTTTTGGTCAAGACAAGTCTCCAGATCACATATTTCTCCAACCACTAATTCTGAATCTGATTCCTCAAAAATATTGCGGTCGGTAAGGGTATTTATCAACATTGTCTCCACCATATTCAAAATTTCAGTATTTGAGTCAAAAAAGTTATCATAATGGAATCTCTTTGAGGATTTAAAAATATATAGAGTGATAGTTTGGCCGACGCAAGTAATATCCATTTTGCCTATGTGGCAATTGATATTTGCCTTTGCAGTGGCCAAAAAAGGTCGTACAAGGATTATTGGGGCATTCAATAAAGATTTAAGCACCTCAATGTCAAGGTCCAGAAAGTCTGCAGGGAAGACACAATTCTAGACCTTGACCAAAGCATCCTCGACAATCCCACGAGGTTTAATTGTAGATCGGTCGGCTAATTGCAGGGTAACCTCGACAAGTTTTAATTCACCGATCTGGAACTCTTCAACTAAAATTGTGGGAATGATATTAACTGAGGCACCAAGATCAAGGAGGGTACGATCAAAGGTAGTATCATCAAAAATCACTGAAATTAATGGCACCCCTGGATCTTTCATCTTAGGAGACAACTTACTCTGTATGACAGAGCTCACTGTCTCTGAAAGATGTACCTGTCCCAGATTTCTGGCCTACCTTTTAGGAGTACAGATCTCCTTCAAAAATTTGGCATAGGCAGGTATATATTTGATAGCATCTAGGAGAGGAATATTGATTTGAACTTAGTCACCAGGTTTGGCAAGAGAGATTAAAAACACCTAGTAGTATGACAACGAACTCGGGTTGATTTCGTGTTTTAAAATTAATTTTTAACCCATTTTCTTCAGTGGGGTTTGTGGTGAGTGGCCCACAAGGTGACCAAGCTCACCGGCTAACTAGACTTGACTAAATCTAAGTTAGCTCAAAGTATGGTCTCCAGTTGTAATCCTAAGGATTTAGCCTAAGTTGCATGCACTTCTAGGGTTTTTCTCTATTTCAGCAGACCAAAAAAGTAATGTTGTTCTCTGATAATAATTGGAATCTGATTAATTTAAAATTTTGCAAGTAGATTCCTTTTTCAATTAGCTTTCCATAGAATATTTTTTTGGAATCTTTACTATTTCAACCGAATTTTTAGGAAATTTTGAATATCAAGGAGTCAGATTTGGAATTTTGACCCCTAATCGATTTTTTGCTTTGAAACAGTATCAAATGACCTTCAAAAATTTCGAAAAATTTTGAAAAATAAAGCCAATGAGATCAGCTTTCAAACCCCACTATTTTTAGTCAAAACAGATTCGTAAATTGCTCGGAATCGCTTTTTGAAATTTGAAAAATTTTTAATCTGGGTCAATCTGACCCCCATGCACTTCGCGAATTTTTAAAAATTGTATACTTAGAATTTTTTCAAAAAGAACGGTGGCATTTGAAAGATGGCTTGAAAATGAAGGTGTAGCCTGAATTTCAGAATTTTTCGCTAATTAATTTTTCGGCAATCGAATTTTTAAATCAAGCTTGAAATCTGGCCGAAAATCAGGAGATAGTGAAAATGGTGGAAAAGCTTTTTAAAGAGGTATGAATTTGAAATCTAAGCTTTGCACCAAAAATGCCTCTCTTTTTTTCAAAAATTTTACATATTTTTTTTTAAAAAAGAATTTTTTTTAAAGATTCAAAGAAAATATCTTTTTTTTTTTCAAACTAACCTAGGTTTGAAAGGAAACCTAATCTAGATTTTTTTAAAAAAAAATTTTTTTGATTTTTTTTATTTTTCACAAAAATTAGTAAATTTTTTTTTTCACACGAGAGATTGCAGGAAGTAGATCTAATCCTAGGGTTCAGAAAATAAACCTAATCTAAGAGAGATGATGTGCACCTGATTTTTTTCTTTGCCGCGCTCATTGTGTATGCAGATCCCGTTCTTTTCTATTTTTCCTGCACATCAAAACAAAGCAGAGAGAGATTTGTTAGTGATAATTTCAAGATCGAAATCATAGAAAATGACGCTGCCTCCCCGGCAATGGCGCCATTTAACGGGACCGTTCTAATGCGTTTTAAAAGTCGTCAGAATCGTAGTATAGTCACGTAAAAACGTTTGTCAAAAATTAAGTTTGTAAAAATAACGAGACTTGAGTCCCGGTCGTTCGACTTTGGGAGGCGTTGCTTTTCCTTTTGAAATCGATCTTACTCTACTTTGTTTAGAATCGCATGTCAGTTCGTGATTATTACGTATTTAGGTATGACATGCTTAGTTGCAAGAATATTAGGAATTGGAAACAGGCAACTTGAATCACACAAAAAGAATGATAATTATTAAGCTCATGGTGATTTCAAACATATAGAGACAAATATATATATAAAAGAATTTTTCATTCATTCAGCGGGAGAGTTGTTTGCAACATAAAACGTAGAGGAAAGCTTGTACATAAATGCTTAAAAATTAAACCTAGCTACCAGAAAATGATCGCATACTAGAATCGATGGAGGGATTTTGCATGCATCATTGGGAGAGAAGTAAGACTACACTACTAAGCAGTAAATAAAAGCAATAAATTTATAAAGAGCATGAATTAAATCTAGAAGAATAAAAGGGCATTCAGGGGTGGTCCCCGATGGCCTTGGAGTGGTCAGGAGGAGAATGAGGGGCGACCAATGTAGCTTAGGATGACCCTTGGAGAGAGGGAGGATTGATCCAACATCTCGGTATGATGTCCTCCATGGTGGTGGTAGTGAGCTCGTGGAGGTGGAGTGGCTAACTAAGTGCAGGTGGCATGAATCGCACCAATGGAGTGAATTTGCCAAGGAAGTAAATGGGTGCAAATGGCCACCCCTTAGAATTATGGAAGCTATGTAGAGAATTATGGAATTCTCTAGAGAGGCCTATGGTGGGAGCTCGTGGGAGAGTGAGAGAGAGAGGGTGGATGGTGGTTTTTAGATCCACCAAATGTGGATCTAAAAATTGAATGGCTCTTGGTTGCTAATTTTGGCAACCAAGGCAACAACACATGGTAGAGAGTTCTAGAGAACTCTAGGCTAGATATTTTCGTGTGGATGGTGTGTGTGGATCAAAACCTAGGTGGCTAAGTTGATTAGGTTAGGTTCTAGTGGGTTTAGGTTAAGGTAGGTCTCAAATTAGGGTTGTAAACCCTAATTCACTAAGGTAAAGTGCAATTAAACTTAATACAAGTTTAATTGGGTGTGTAAAAATTTAATTGAGAGTAAAACAACTCAATTAAGTCAGGTCTAGGTCAATTGGACTCTCACTGAGTCCAATTGGACAGTGTGTGCTGAGATCAAGGCTCAATTGGACTCAATGAGTCCAATTGAATAGGCTGATGGAATTGACTAAGATCCAAGTCAATTAGGTTTAGTGAGGACCTAATTAGGTCCTTAAAGAGGTCTAAAGGTGATGTACTAGGGTTAGGGCACCTTAATTTAGGTTCCTATGGGGTTGGAATTGGGTTAGGGACCTAGAGATCCAAGATCAAGGCTTAAATCTCAAAACAGGAATTGGAGAGCAGTATCGGACGTCTGATAATAGTGCCAGACGTCTTATACTCAAAAATCAGAAGTCTAGACTTGTTGTCTGGACATCCAATCAGAGTCAGGAGGGATTTTGGGTTCTGTTTTGGGTATTCTGCAGAAATTGGACGTCTGACAAAGTGTCTGGACGTCCAATAACACTGCAGAAGTGAGTTTGAGGTGTGCGGGAGATGGCTAAGGGTCCTAGACGTCCTATAACTTATCTGGATGTCCAGATGAGGGTTGGAACTAGGGTTTTAGGGTTTCCTAGGGTGTTGTGACCTAATCTATGGGTGGCTAAGGCTTGGGGAAGTCTCTAGGCTATCCTAGATCAAGGATGGACCCAAGCTCTTCACATTTTACTGCTTTATTCCTACTTAATAGCATAGCAAACCTTTAACTCCCTTACATTATTATTCCTACATCTAATCTAAGCCTTCTGCTCCAACTTTCCTGCAACTCCCGTTATTTCTGATTCAGCTCCTGATCAGCTTATTGCCTGCAATCGACATAATATACTTAATCAGCACATTATAATATTATTTTATGCATAGCTAAAGTAAAGCAGTAAAGATGCAGATAATGCTTATGCGTGCATAAATTTCCCTAACTTATGCTAAGTTCTAGCCTAATCTAGGTCAATTAAGACCTGTGATTGCTGCGCAATCAACGAGCTACCATAAAGGAATCTCGTGGTGGGGAACTTCTTAAAAAATCTTGGAATCTCTCCCAAGAGTCATGGAAACTTTCGCCAGATTTTTGTTGGAAGGTCTTAATAGATCTTCGTAATGAATTAGTACAACCTATGGGAAAGAATTCCTTGAGGAAGGTGCTCTTGAGTTGAGGCCAAGTTGTGATGGGTCGGCCAATGTTCTTGAACCAATAAGCGGCCTTATCTTTAAGAGATAATGGAAACAGCCGTATCAGCCATAAGTCTTCTTCCACATTTCAGGAACGGATTGTTTGTGCAAGATGAGTCAGCTCTTCAAGGTGGCTGAAAGGGTGTTCCCTGGGAAGGCCATGGAAGTGCTTAATCAGGTTCAGGACTACTGGCTTGATCTCAAAGTCCTCCTCTAGTATGATCACCCCTGGTCGTTCCTCATAATAAGATGGGTCATAAAAATCTTTTAGAGGAATAACAGGCTGCTGACAGGGTGGTGGGTTTGGCCTTTGATTGGCTAGGTTTTGGATGTTCCTAGTCAATGTTTGTTTATTGGAATTTAATTTAGCAATCTACTCAGCCATCATTATTAAAAGATCAGGTAGGGGGGCTTGATGTTGTGATTGAGGCAAATCAATATTAGGAAGCTCTAGGTGCTGGAAGTCAAATGTGGGGGGGTTATGAGTTGAAGGGTTAGAATTAGGGTTAGTAGTGAGGTCGGAGATGGGATTAGAGGTGGAAGTGGAAGGGTTAGTTGACCTATTTTGTTGATTTTCCATATATTTGGAAGAAGAAGACAAAAAAACTGATCTTTTTGCTTGGGAGGCGAAATCAAATGATCCTTCCAAGTGCGGATTTTGAGACCGTCGCCCATGCATAAAATGGAAGAACGGGAGGGGAGGAGAAGAGATGGAGATGAGAGAAGTGTGCACACAAGCAATCAAATTCTAGACTTAACTTAATTGTGACTTCCTAGAAATTAACCTAAGACTTGGTCTACTTAGGAAATAAGTAATCAATAGTGAATACATGTTTTGTTAACAAATCTAGCCAAGTTGCTTAAGAGGAGGTTTGGGCCCAAGCGTTTCCCAGGAAAATCCTTAGGTGCTTGTGCAAACCCGCGCCTAGTTGTTTGACACGGCCCCTCAGCCTAAACGCCAGATATAAATGACAGAATTGGTATTAACTAGAGAAAACTTAAGTCTTATATAGCAAGCCTAAATTGATGAAACCTTAGGGGTCAAATTGCTACAAATTTTAGTTAGGGCTAGGATACCAAAGTGCACACAGAATGTGGAGGGCGTTGATTGGGTTGTTGCCCTGTTATTTCAATTTTTAGTGTGTACGCAGGAATTGGAAAGTGGTTCCAATTAAAAACAAGTTGTCACAATTTTTTGTATTTTTGTCTTTTAGGATTGGATTTAACTTAGCGTATTGTTAGGGTTTTCTTTTTAAGTTTTCAAACAAGTTTAAGATTTCACAAACAAGAGCAAATCAAGTTGTATGGGTGAGGATATGTTTCTTTTTGGTTGTTTGTCTCTAAAAATGAAAACGAAACCCTAATCCAATTGATCCTAGGATAGAAATTTAACTATCAATGAGTTATTTTTAAGCTTTCTATATTAAGTAGTGGTCCAAACAATTCAAAAAATACCACTACTTTGAATAGAATCAAACAACGATTCTATAATATATTTTTTTAAGATTTTAGGAATTTGTTTGATAATTGTCTTGAATTTTTATTTGTATTGATGTCAAAGTCCAAAAATGATACCTGTGGGTATTTTGGACTTTTCAGTATTGCCATCGACCTCAGAAAATTTTGGTGATTTTATATAATGTGTAGAATTTTACAAGGATTTCAGAAAGATAAATTTCAAAAAAATTAGATGAGTATAAAAATTCTAAAAATTCATGGATAGTAGCAAAATAGGAAGATTAAAGGGTGTGACCCCTCAGCAATCCACGAATTTTTAAAAATTAAACACAAATCCAATTAGTTTGAAATTTAGAACAGATGTTCCCTATTTGATTTAAAATCCCTAAGTGAAATTTTAAGATTTTAGGAGGCCTGTGGTGATTGAAATTGAGTTTTCAAATCCAGACAGAAGTCTAGATCCAAAAAAGCAGAACACCAATACTTGAAATGGGGTGGTGTTAATGATGCAAACAAGCAATCAATGAGTTTTAAAATGCACCACTCTACTTAATTAAATTATTTAAGGTCCTGAAAGCCAAGTTTAGTGTATTTTGGTAGCTTTTAGGTTAGGTGTGACAAGTAAGAAGAACCAACCTGAATGTTCACGAGACGACAAGGAGCTTTGAGCTTTCGCTTCCAAATTCCTGCTTTCCCCCTGTAGTTCCTGCACACACTAGAGAAAAGAAAGAGAAGGGGATGAGATCCACTTCAAGCAAGAGAAAAAAAGATTAAGTAAAGCCGTGCCTCCCCAGCAACGGCGCTAAAAGGAAATGGTGTTTTTGTGTGGTTTGTTAAATTAGGATTTTAAGTCGTTGCAACGTAAAAAATGGATTCGCTTTTAAAATTTATAAGACCTAGATAGTGGAGTATCTAGGGTTGTCCAAGGAGGCAAGTTTGCAGAAATTAAATCTCTTACTTGGAAAATAAATCTCAACTTTCTTTTTGATATTTTAAAATATTTAATTTTTATTTTGAAATAACTAAAGCAACATAAAATCGATGCTGGGAAGATGGCTAACACCTAAATTTACTAAACTAGAACCTAAGTGACAAGTAATTCCTCTCTCTAAGCTCACCTAGGTAGGTGGGAACCTAGAGTAATTAGAGAGAGGGTGTGATTACACTAAGGTAAAAGTAAAAGAAAACAATTAAGAAAAGGCAACTTTACTCAAGGAGAAAAAAATGTTTTACAAGCCGTAGTAGAGGAATGCTTCTACTACTAGATAATTGCAACAATCAAAATAAAACACAAATCCTCCTGAATTGTTGGTGAAGAGGGGAAGCTCCTTGCTCTAAGATTAGTGGCTCCTAGGCTTGAAAAGGGCCCATCCTTCTCCTTCCTTGAAAGGCTCCTCCAAGGTGGAAACTTCCGCCTTAACTCCTCCTTGAAGTGAGATGCTCCTCCTCCTAAGGTGGACGTCCACCCTAGGTCCTCCTTTGCCTGGCCATCCTCCTTGAAGTGCAATAGCCCTCCTCCTTGGCGTGGCCCAAGTTGAAGAGAGTGGGGAGAAGAAGGCACAAAAGGGGTGGGTGATGTGCCCCCTTAATCTTCTTCTCTACTCCTTCTTGGCCGTAGGTGTAGGTGGGTATAGGTAGAAAAAATACACTAATGGAGGATGATTTTTATGTGGTGATATGGTGGGTGTATATAGAGGTGGAGAGGGGGGTAGTTGGCGTGAATAAATGGAGGGCTAGGATGGAGTTTGGTGGTGGTTATGGGTGGTTAGAATGATCCTAGGGCTAGGGTTAGTTGGTGCCAACTAAAGGGGTGCCATGGGGTGGTTATGGTGGTGAAAGGGCACCTATATTTGGCACCAACTATGGGGCTTCTAGAAAGTAGGTGAGGTGGATGGTGGAGATGATTTTAAGGAGAGGTGTATGGTGGAGATGAAGGGAATTTTGGAGGGAAAGTTGGCGCCAAAAGGGAAGGGTTCTAGAAGGTTATTTTGGAGGGAAAATAGGTGGCTTTTGGTAGTGGTGATGGGGTGAAGGGGTGTGATGGTGGTGGCGCCAACTTAGAGTAAGATAGCTAGCTTTGGTGAGCTTAGTTGGTGGAGCTAGCTAGGGTTGAGTTGAGGGTGGTGGATGGGCAAGGAGCTAGATGCTAGATAAGCTAAGCTAAGCTAGCTTAGCTAGCCATGGAGTAGAGGAGTAGGTAATGTGAGATAGGGTTTGAAGAGAGGAGCTAAGGAGGGGAAGTCTAGAGCTTGAAATGGAGCTGGTAGCTGCTGAAGAGGCCAGCATGGGGCTACTCTAGCTGGCTTAGTTTGCTAGTTCTTTGTTAGCTGCTAAGACAAGCTAAAGTGAGCTGGCTTCTACTAAAGTGAGCTGAGGTGTGCTGTGTCTAGTGCTCCCGGGGAGGATAGAGTTGGTTGAGGTAGCTAAGGTAGCTTAACTCAACTAAGTTGAGCTAAGCTGAGTCCCCGAGACCTGGACTTGAGCTTCCTGAGTAGGAATGAAGCCATCTTCAGCTGGCTGGAGTTGAGTGGAGCTGGATGTAGCTGGACCTAAGCTAGGTAAAACTCCACTCAACACAGCTGAGCTAGCTAGAGCTCCCTGTGGACTAATGGGAGCTAAGATGAGCTAGACTCAGGTAAGTTGAGCTGGATCTGAGCTGACCTGAGCTAAGGTGAGCTAAGATGAGCTCTCTTGAGTTGCCATTAAGCTAAGAAGAGTTGAATGGAGCTAGGATGAGCTAACCCTAATTCAGGTAAGTTGAATTCCAGCTATGGTGAACTGGATCAAGCTGAATTCTAGTTGGTGAGAGCTTCTCCTTCATCAATTGCCTTCCTGAGTGCTAGGGTTCTAGGGATCTGGCAATCTGTTTATCCCTAACACTCACAAAAACACATCAAAAAGATAATAAAAAATGCAATGCATGCCTAACCTAATTTATGCCTAATGCAACGCAAAACCCATTTGCGGAGCAAAATCCTAAGGGCTAGGTTTATTTTAATGCATAAGAATAATGATAAACTAACATTTATCAGTATCTGGGCTGACGACTGACCTCTATGAAAAGAATGACGGTATTGGGCTAAACTATGTGGGGGAGCTATTGGAGATAGTTGGAGGGAATCTCGGTATAATGGGTATCGAGAGGAGTTGGGAAACAGGAGGCTAAGACTGTTCCTCCTTAACCTCATGCGTAGGTGGTGGTCTATCCCTGGCAGCCCCCCTCCTCCGTGGCCTCATCTACACATAAATAACAATAGAATTAAGTAAACATATATTGGAAAATGCAAATGATAAAAGGAAAAAATGTAAATAATTATTCTTAAAAAAGTAACTAAATTTAAATTGAGTTCATTAGAAAATAAATGATATTATACCTTAAACATCAGTATCTATTAAACCGAGACCAATTTCTGCTTCTATTGAAATTTCTTAATATGCTTCAAATGTAACAGAAATTTCATTATCTTCTTTTTCATAAAAGAAATCACGGGGCACGATTTTTACTGGTATGATCCACCCATTCCTACTATTATCGGGCACATGAAAACCTTGTGATACTTGGCAAGCTAGTGTGAATGGTTCAGCTGTTTGAAGAATTAGACGATTCTTATTTAAACTAATGAAATCATATTTATTATCATTTTTAAAACTAATCCCTTCCTTGAAAACTTCAAACCAATAACACTTAAATAAAATCACCCTGCGGTCGTATCTGAAACTCATCTCCACAATCTCAATGATTTGCCCATAGTAGCCATCATAATCCATTTCAATTTTGCAACTGACAAGAACTCTAGCTTGTTGTGATGCCTTTGCATTATCGATTGACTTTATTCTGAACCTGAATCCGTTAATTATGTAACCAGAATAATTATGTCCACAACTCAACATAATCTCGCATATTACATCAAAGTCATCCACCCAATGTGGGTCGTTTTCTTTCATCTGATACACACACTGCTTAAACTAATTAAGGAATTGCAGCTCTTGAATGTCATTTTGGTGAAGACTGTTTAAATTCATCGACAAAAGGATAGACATCGGGAATCTGTTTTAAGATATACAGGTGAGTTAACCGTTGATCCATTAAGTCAATGATTTTGTATTCTGTGTACAGGATAGACCTTCCCCTCGTGTCAAAAATTGTTAGAGAATTATCATTTAATTCGTTGTATCCCCCATCAAAATTCCTCTCCAGTTGATTAAATCTATTGTTGACATTGTCCATGTACATAGCACAGAAGTTTATGCATTCTTCTGAAAGGTAACCCTTGATGATTGACTCCTCTGGCTTAGCTTTATTTAAAACGTAGTCTTTCAGCTTCTTCAAACATTGCTCAACTGGATACATCCATCTATACTGTACAAGCCAACCACCTATTGCTTCGTTTGCAAGATGTACTGTTAGATGCACCATGATGTCGAAGAAAGTCGGGGGAAAAATTTATTCCATTTTGCAGAGTATAATTACAATTTGGTCATTCCAATAGTCTAGACTTTCACAATTCAAAGTTTTCGAACAAATGACTTAAAAAATTAGCTTATCTCTATAAATAAATCGACCACTGGATCTGGCAACACTCCACGAATAGCTAACGGAAACGTGTAAACACGTGAATCATGACTTTTCAATCTATTAATATTCTTCTAAACTTCATTCACACAGTGCGAGAGCTATGAAGAAAACTCGTCTAGAACCCAAATTCCTTTCAAAAAAGATAATATCTTTTCCCTCTGTCCTTGTTGTAGACTATACATTGCTGGTGGCATTTCTTCTCCTTTGGTGACATGTATCTTAAGATGGATACCCAGTTTCTTCATGTCATTTCTCGATCTTAATGTGTCTTTGGGATTCTCTGTTAAATTCAACATGTCTAAGATGTTGTCCATGACATTTTTCTCAATATGCATGACATCAAAATTGTGACGTATTGTAAAATCTTTCCAATACGGAAGCTCCATGTAGAAGATATTTTTCTTCTTAAAACCAAAGTCCTTCAATGCTGTCAGATCTTTCCTAAAGGGGCTATCTAGTTGTACATTGGCAAGCTTTTGTAATTTTGTCATTACTTCATTCCCTAACATTCGAATGGAATTTGTTGACAACTTATTTCTCAGATTCCTGTTGGAATACCAACCAGTTGTACCGTCAAATCTATCGTTAAACTGTGCACCTCGCCATCTGTGTTCAATTAGAAGAAATCTGCGGTGCCCTAAATATCTAAATTTATTACTTTCAAGTAGTCGCAAATGATGTGTATCTTCCATACATAATGGGTAGGAAAACTTCCCTTTCGTACTCCATCAAGAAAGATTCGCATACACTAGGAAGTCAATAATGGTGCATAGCAAAGCGCCGTACATCTGAAAGAATTCTTTATTCTTTACATCATATGTTTGAACACCGTCGTGCCATAATTGTTTTAATTCATCTACTAATGGCTATAAATAGACAACAATTGCATTTCCTGGTTGCTTAGGACCTAGGATTAAGAGGGTCAACATAATAAACAAGGATCTCATGCATAGATAGGGAGGTAAGTTTCAAGTAACAATCACGACTAGCCATATAGAGCATGACGGGTACATGTTCTTAAATGGTTAAACCCGTCGCTTGCAACTCCCAATCTGACATTACATGAATCCTCTACAAAAGATAAATGTTTGCTGTCAAAGTTTTTCCACTCCTCTGAATAAGTTGGATGGCGAATAGGACCGTCTCTTGACTTGTTCTCATGATGCCACCTCATCGATGTTGCAATCCTACTAGAAAAAAACAATCGTTCCAACCTTGGAATTAACGGAAAGTAACGAAGAACCTTTCTAGCTTGTTTCCTATCTCCTTTATATCTTCCCTTACCACACTCCGGGTAGGTAGTCAAGCTAGCGTACTTATTTCTATATAACATGCAGTCATTGGGACATGCATAAATCTTCTCACAATTTATACGAAGTACGTAGATTTTCCTGTTGGCTTCATACCATGACTCTAGCACACCACTGGGATTATTCAACAACTCCCGTATAAATTGAAGCACCTCTGACATCATTTTCGTTGTAGCTCTATTCATAACTTTCATCTGAAATAATCTCAACAGGAAGGACAACCTCGACATGGAACTTATTCCAGGTGCGATAAGCTCCTTAGCTACTTTCATCGCATCATAAAACTGATTACAACTATTAAGTCTTTCCTCATCATTTGTAATTTCAGGATCAGCCTCTCTCATCTCATGCAGCATCTCATCGATTTGATTATCATCGTCTTCCTCGTCATCACAATCATCCACTTCCACTGTATTCCGTGTGTCATCCTATGCCGGTTCCTCTCCATGTGTAGTCCACTTCGTATAATGCTTCCACTAACCATTATAGATCACATGTTCTAGAACTATTTTCTTATCCTTGATGAATCCATTGAAATACCTCCTACATGGACAGAATATTTTCTCCAAAAATTCTCCACATCTATTTTCTTTCCTATCTTTATGGAAGGCCCAAGACAGGAATGAGATCACTCCACTCTTATACTTGAGGTAATCCAAATTCCTCATACCAATCCAAGACTTGTCCATGATAACCTAAAATTTTATTGTAAACAATCTACAAGTTAGGAACGAATATTCGGAAGGTATTTATATTTTAAAGAAGATTTTCACTTAATAGCTCATCCCTAAAGATTTGATCACAACGTTACTTGTTACATGCAACTAGTGTGTGGAGAAATTTCGGCAACACCTCCCTATACTTCTCCAGTATATCCCCCAAGACTAACCTTAACTACATTCCCAATAGCTCCCACTAAAGGGCACTTCAGGAATGTAAGATTAGTTGGTATAACAGAGAAAAGCGAGAAAATGTGTCCAAAATTTCTGTGCACATTAGTTCCATGAAACATGTAACCCTAAATTATGATTAAATCTTCAAGGACCCTCCTTAACTCAAAACTTCTCTGAACTAAGGATCACAACACTTATGGCATGTTATAAAAATAATGTATCATGCATGTAAGTGAAATATACACACACTCTTCATTGTTCATATAACACGATCATAAGTCTCGAGGGGCTAGTATTTTGACACAATTATTTCCTCCCACAACCTGTTACCTAGGGGTTAGAATTCCTCTTGGTTGTCATGAAGTGCTTTTAAATTTGTGCATGTGTTTGAGACTAAATGATATAATACAAAAAATTAATAATCAAAAATTTTATTTTTAATTTTTTTGTTTATTACAAACTTCATCTACAAAAACCATCATCTTAACCCCTAAACACTAAACTCTAACCTGAACCCTAACCCCTAAGCACTAAACCCTACCCTAAACCCTAAACAATAAACAAGTCCCTTAAAATATAAATCTTACACCATAAATCAAACACCTTTATATCAAAACTCAAAATCCTACAACCTAAACCATAAAATCGAATACCCTAAATCTTAAATCCAAAACCCTAAACTCTAAACTCAAAACCCTAAAACCTAAACCCAAAACCCAACACCCAACCCTAAACTCTAAACTCAAAAGCATAAAACCTAAATCCAAAATTGAATACTTTAAATCCATAACCCTATTCTTTAAACTGAATACTGTAAAATCTAAACCCAAAAGCCAAAACCTAACACCCTAAATCCAAAACCCTAAACTCTAAACTCAAAATGCTAAAATCGAAACTCAAAATGCAATACGCTAAATCCTAAAATCTATAATCAAAACCCTAAACCTATCACTTTAAACCCTAAAATAAAACCCGTAACCCAACACTTTAAACTTAAATTTCAATTCCATCATCAATCGAAAACTTAAACCCAACATCCTAAACTCTAAACCGAGAAGGTAAACTCAAAGTCGAATAAATTTCGACAGAATTTTCCTTATAATATTATATATTCACATTTTCCCAAAAATACAATAAATCGTGCACAACATGCGAGCACAACCCACATGTAACATAATAAATTCAACATTAATACATTTAAATTGTGAGCACACTCCACATTCAAATTAAACAAAATAAATAACATAATCTAACAAGCAGTCAAGAACTAATTAATAAACATGTAATATTACAACTAATCTAACCGACATGTTAATAACAACTAATCAACATACATTTAAAAATTAATTATGGATTTAACCACTAATCTAACCGACATTTAAAAATTATTTAACATGCATTTAAATTTAAGAACTAATCTAACTAATTAGTAAATTACACAAATTTAATTACTTAACCTGCATTTCACCTAAATCTAACTAATATATTTAACTTAATTAAATAAAACAAAAATTGAATACATTTTATGTTGAGAGGGGGGAATGGGAGGGGGGTTTGTGGTAGGGGTGGCCGGCACCAGGGATGGGGAGGGGGGAAGGTGGCAGGGGTGGGGTGGCTACACATGGGGGAGGAGGAAGAGGAAGTGCAAGAAGAGGGGTGGCCGGTGGCAGGGGTGGGGAAGGTGGCAGGGGTGGAGGGGCTGTGCGTGGGGGAGGAGGAGGAGGAAGAGGAAGAGGAGGGGTGGTCGGCGGCGAGGGTGGGGGGGTTGTGCTCGAGGCGATCACAAGGAGGGGGGCTGTGCGTCGGGGGAGTTAGCAGCAGGGTGAGGGAAGCTCGTGCAGGGGTGGGCAGTGGCAGCATCGCGACAAGGAGGAGGAATTGGCCACCTTGCGAGAGGTCGGTCGAGATTGTGGACAAGCGGATGAGCGGAAGGTCGCAAACAAGCTCAACATCGCAAACAAGAAGGTGAGAAGGAGCAGAGGTCGGCGGCCTGTTCGTGTGTGGAGAAGAAATGAGGGAAAGAAGGGGAAGGTCGATCGATTTTGTGAAAATATCTTTACATTTAGCAACGGTTCTTTTCGAAACGGTCGCTACAAGAATTTAAACGAAATGGTGCTTAGGGATGGTTTTATCTCAAAACCGTCCCCATTGAACGATATCAACTTTTAGGTTGACGTAATTTTCAATGCACAATTGGCGATGGCTTAGAAAACGTCTCCAAAACCCCAATTTTTTCATCGAGCGAGCAAAAAGCTTACCTTCCTCAATTATCATTTAGCGACGGTTTCAAGAAAAAACCATCTCCAAAACCCCAATTTTTCCATCGAGCGTGCAAAAATCCCACCCTCCTCGGTTATCATGTAGTGATGATTTCAAAAAAAAAAGTCTCCAAAACCCCAATTTTCCATCGAACGCACAAAAACATCACCCTCCTCAATTATCATTTAGCAACAGTTTCAAAAATAACCGTTGCCACATATTACCCCCTACCACCCTTGATTGGGAGGGAGGGAGAAGGATTTTTGGCACCCGTTATTTAAATAACCACCCCCAAAACCAATCATCAGCGATGGTTGTAAAATAGTCACTCAAAAATCATTGCAAAACGCACATTTTCTTGTACCCTATCAGCTTACTTTAGGAACACCATGTGTGTTAACTGAGCCACACTTACCATTGATTCAAACATGTTCAATGACGTAGGATAGCTGTATAAAAACACGAAGACTTACTAGTAAACTCCTCTTTCTCAAGGGCTTGTAGCCTAATGTTCATTTCTACAGGGTAGGTATGCAAAACGAATCCAAAATATATAGATATAAAAGTGAAAAAGAGAGGAACCTTTTACATGAAGTAAAATAGAGTATATTTGAAATCGTGTAGGGTTGTAAAAAAGTCTTCTTATTCCCCAATTAAGGAAACGTATTCTATTATAAGTTTGTTTCAATCTTTTGGTTTGCTATTCACTTTTTTTTCTTTTTTGAAAGTGAAACCTTTATGGAGGGAACAAAAAATGACACAATAGGACACAGCCACAAGGTTGAAGAAGGAAAGACAAACATAGTCGCCCCTCAAAGAGGAGAAAGCAAAGCACCCCTTCAAGAGAGGGGAACTCCAAAATATTCCACAAAATAAAGAAAACAAAAATAAGAAGAAACAAAGAAGCATCCAATGTACCATCTTCGAGCTAACAAGAGTCAGCGCCACGCATGTAGATACAACAAAGCGTCACCAGCAACGTCGACGACTGCACTAACGAGTGCCAAGCAGTGGGAGCGAGCCGACCATCCACTCAATCGTGATTGGGTCCGAATTCAGCGTGACCCCAAATCACAAACAATGTTGATCACGGCAGAGGTGAGATAACGATGGATGACTGACATCATATGAAACCCTCCGCCAGCAAGAAGCCCAAAGGTTGCCATGTGAAGTCACAAAATTGATGAACGAAGACAGTTCTACTAAAGGCATGATGGATAGGTACGATCAAACCGTCACATGGATGTCATCGATCACCCACCGGCATTGCCACAACAAGAGCCCCCTCCCTGACTGGAGAAGCCATGACGTCGTCATGAAACGAGTACGATCGTAGCGATCAAAACTCCCACGAGCGAAGTCAAAAAAAGGACATTACACGACTCATCACGAGGTCATCATGTCAAAGGAACGGGAAGGGGAAGAAGGATGACCGACGATCAAGGGGAAGGAGGCCCCAACCGACACCAATGCCAAACGGGGCCCAAGCTACTCAATTACGACTTTTGGGCAACAAGGGCAGAAAGGGTCGAGTGGGAGAGAGTAAGGGTTTTTCAATTTCCCGTTCGCTATCCACTATTGTTCCTCCCATAATGTGGCAGTTCTTTCTTTCTTTACAGAGGGATGGTTAATCGATGCAGGAATGCTGCTTGATGTTTAAGACACAAGACTCTATACAGATGTCATGTGCCCCCGTGAATGCCGTGGGCATTAAATGTAGCTGCGGGGCCTCCCTTGGGGGTAAGGGGATGGGGGCATCGAAAGGGCCAGGGCCATTTGTTTCCTAATTTTCTTCTTTACACATTTCTTGATTTGACCTAATATATATATGTACACATATTCTCTCATCTAATGTAAAGTACAGTTTATGATAACATTAGTATTCATATCCATTGAACCAAATTGCTCTCCACTACTACTTCTCGATTCAATCTTAATCCTTATGAAAACAAAAAAAGCATCCAATTCCTTCATAAATTATTATTCTAGAATTTATTCTCATTTTGAATTCCTCTGCACAAGGGGTTAAAAGGCATCCCAGAGACCACTTAAATGTCCCTGCAAACTCACCTAGCAAACTTGTAATTTAAATGGAGTCAGCAAATCCTTTTGAACGAGCGAGCCAGATCTTACAAGTAATCGAACTCCAACGCAAAGCAATGCTCCCAACAACATTCTGATTCCTCAACAAATGGAACCAGTTATTGGTTGCACTCGATCCTTGCTTTATTCTGTCACCAAGAATAAATATACATTGTACGTAGAGTCTCGGTCCATAAGGCATTGCAGAAGACAAGAAAATCTTTCTTCACGTTTATTTCTTGAGGGTTAGTTTGAATGGAGGAATAACTTTTATGAGATAATTTTTTTTTGTAAGTGGATCATCCTGTATTTTCATTTAAAAGTCATAAGAATTACCTTGGTGGATTAATTTGTAGCTGTTTAGAATGTTTCTAGATTTACCTACAAAAATGTATAAGATAACTCACGAAAATAATTAATCCCATATCCACTCCAAAACAATTTATCTTAGGTTAAATCTTTTTAATCTAAATCAAAATATCTCTCCCAAAAAATAAGATTAACCTATATTTTAATGAATTATCTCCCTTATCAAATTAAACTTAAATATTTAAATAACTTCAACATTATCTCGATATTTAACTAAAATAAATGTCAAGGAAGATCTAACTAAGATCACATGTTTCAAAAAAAAATATATTACAGTAAACCTAACCAGACGTTTGAATCAAACATAAAGAGATTGAGATTAAACACCTCGAAAAAATGTTGCGATAAATCTAACGAGACGTTTATTCGATTAAATGCGTAGATAGTATCGTAGTTACTTAAATATTTAAAGAAACAAACATGAAAAAAAAAAAAATCTTAAATTGACGTTAATTGGCCGACTTCCATAAACAATAGGCGTTAATAGCCGACCTATGATTCCAAGGCCTCAACGATCATCTCAACTTTTATGTATGAATTAGTTGGTTGCCTGTAATTTCCTACGAGATCATTCAACTTGAACTTTTCTTTTAACCAATCTTTTTTTTTATATGCAAAAAGAATAACAAAATAAAGAACGACAATTTTGATTTTGTTATTTTATTCAATACATATTATCTTAAAAAAGGGTAATATGGGGAAAGTGTCTATGTGCAACATGAAAATATCTTATTTATATTGACTAAAATATCTAAATATATTTAAAAATTAAATAAATTTTCATGTAACTATTATTTTATAATAATTTGTAAGGGTATGCAGTCATTTGCCCATGCACCGTATTTGGTGGAAAAAAGCAATGTTTCATCTTTTTTTTATGGCCAAAGTGTCACTTGGTAGACACATCTATTTATATGTATATATATTTATGGGGTGGATTATATCATCCTAATAAATTTTAATATAAAATTAAACTTTACTTATTCCTTGTTAATTTGTTACTGGCATGAAAAAAAATAGAAATAATTGTATAAAATGAGACATTTTACAAAAATATCTATGCAACATAAAAAGCCCAAAAATAAATATATACATTGAATATTTACAGGGGCATACACTTAAAAGTTACGTATATCTAAAAAAAAAAAAAATTTAATATTTAATTACAAGACTACAAATTAATCTTTGCAGTGGATCACAGAGATAGTACTACATCGAGAGAGAGAGAGAGAGAGGGGGGGGGGGGGGGGGGGGGGCACAAATGTAAAAGAGAGCTGAAACATGAGGACAAAAATTAAAAAACAAATGAAGCAACAAAGTTGGTAGGAATTTTTCCACCTGCCAGTGGAAATTTTGCAATCGTGGTGCTACAGTCACATGAACAGTGAATGCACCACGGTGTTTTAAGATATACTAGTTTTCAATCCGCGTTTTGCTGCGGAGGTGAAAATAAATTTACGAACCTTGGAAAAAGAGCCCACAATATAGAGATGTTAAGAATAACATGGAAAATATTATGATAATGAGAAAAAGAAGCAATTAAAGGTAGTAATATAAGGAAAATTCGACATACCATCCTCTTTTTTATTGATCTTTTACCAATATATTTTGAGAAACTTACAACATATAAGTGGTTTAATGAAAGAATTATTGATTGACATTATGTATGAACATATATCTTAATCATATATTTAGTCTTGTAAAGGGAAGTGGAGAAAGAAGGATCTTCCCATCAAGTTGTTGAATAATAATTTCAAATATAGTTAGTTACAAAATACTTTGAAGTAAGTTTCATCCTTGTAGGGACCTCTGTGCTATTGTTATTTCATTCAATGAGCTTTCTGCAATTTTGATCGGAAA
Organism: Thalassia testudinum; assembly: GCA_037157565.1. Lineage (NCBI taxonomy): Eukaryota > Viridiplantae > Streptophyta > Magnoliopsida > Alismatales > Hydrocharitaceae > Thalassia > Thalassia testudinum. The sequence continues at coordinate 64,833,674 of JAZHRO010000031.1, forward strand.
AATATTAAAAGAAGAGATATGGGGTCTTATATGCAATTTTTAGTACTCGTGAGGGTTTGGATATAATTTTTTACATTAAATGCAACTATAGTAGTTAATAAAGTGAATACAGACCCTGTGTTATTTTTATTTCATTCAAGGAGATTCTTGCAATTTTGATCGGAAGAAAAAATAAAAAAATGAAGTGACATATGATTATATTTGCAATTTTGAGCACTTATGAGAACCTAGATTCAATTTATAGTGCATAGGAACTTATATGCTATTTTTTTATTTTATTCATTCTATAATTTCGATCAAAAAAGCTTTTAAAAAGGAAGAGACATAAGATCTTAGCTGTAATTTTTAGCGCTCGTAAGGGTGTAGATGCAATTTTTACAATAGTTGCTTCATTTCATAGGAACTTTTGTGTTATTTTTGAGATGAGATGCAACTACATAGATTGGCCTATGATGAATCAGTTATGGAGTTAGGCATTAAATAAGGACATTTAATTCAATGATTGGTTCAAATTGACGAAGTTGTTAACAAAGAAATACGAAGGTACCCATGGAAGGATGAAGTTACCATTAGGACACCGTCACCCAAACTCGATTGAAAAATAAAGTTAAAAATGTAAGAAAAATGTAGAAAGAAAACAATGAATCAGTTACAAAGTTAAAAACTCGTAGGGTAGCAAGGAGTCAACCCAAAACCTACAACATCCCCATTCTAAATAGAAAGCAGCAAGATTATGGGCCATAATGACCCCAAATTTGCCAACTTGGCTAATCAAGAATGTAGGGAATTGCATAAGAAAATGTTGACATTATGTGATTGCATAAAGCAAATGCTAAAAAGGTTGCTTTGATCCATAGATTTGGCATGAGAATAAATGAATTTAAAGGCAAGTTTGAAGTCTTGAAAAATAGCACAAGTCTCTGCACCACTAAGGACTTGTAGAGGCTTAACATACCCCTTCACATGGCTCTTCTAGCCTAGAAGGTCATTCACACCAAACTCCCAACTACCGACAACATTAGCAAGTTAGGTATTTCTCTCGTCTCCAAGTGTTCTTATTGCCGATCCTCATCTTCTCAGGAATCCATCTCTCATCTTTTTAAGGAGAGCGAACTGTCTCATTGTTATCTCTAAATGGGTAGTAGTGTGTGGAATTTCCTAACTGTAACATCAAGAATGACAGTTAACCCCCCATTAGTGCTAATATGGGTAATACCCTGTAATGAAATATGATGAATTTCATAATTTGGCATCAGATCCATTTAGATTTCAGAAGATAGAATAATGTCGTGCTCCATAGCAGAGAGAGGCATTGCCTTCTTGTTGTGATTCTGATCTGAATTATCATGCTGCAATGGTAGAACTTGCATCATAATTCCAACATTCCCATCTCTTCCCATATTCCCAGGTTCATTATATAAAGGTTCCATACCATGCCTAGGGTCATGCATATGTGGTGTTTCCTTACAACAACCCAAATGATATATGCTGTAGAAATTAAGAGAGGCCTGAATATTATTTTTAACCAAAAGGATTACATTCTATGCTCCCATAGATCACATTGCATCTATTGATCCAAATATGGTAAGCTAGAAAGTAAGGCTAGAGAAAGCCTCAATTCTAATCCCCAAAAGAAACCAAATGGCTTTTGTGGAAAGGCGTCCCATAAATAGGTGTTGAGCATTCTTTCTATCATGTTTGCATAGTTCACAGGTGGAATTAATTCTAGGAAACCTATTAGCAAGAAGGCTCCTTAAATTAAGTGCATTTGAGAGTGCTTTTCATAAAAAGAATCAAGAGAGGAAGTTTCAAAGGCCAAACCCTCTTGCAAAGGTTGACCAACCCCATATAAGGGAATCCTCTTCGATAATTTTATTGCTCACATGTTGTTTATTATCAGTGCGTTGCCGCAGGTATAGAAATAATAATTTTATCTTTTGATTAGCAGAACAAATAAAATGTATAAAAGTAAGAAAAATTCGACAGCATATCCCCTCTTTGATCAAGATTTTATCAAAACATGAAATAATTATAGCAAACATGTAATATTTAAGCAGGTAGATTGCAAAACCTGATTATGGAAAATATGAACGATACAAATATGTACACATAGAACAAAAGATAAGTAATATATGGAAGATACAGATACAAAGCATGTAGATATATACACATAAAATAAAAGATGTGTACACATTAACCATATAGATATATATGTACACAATGTTAGCAAAAATATGCATGACACCATCTACACTTTGAGCTAGAGGGAACATCATTCGATTTAAAGATAGCCTTTGTTCCTGCATAATAAAAATAGGGTTTAGAAAGTTAACGATTCATTCTGAAAAGAAGAGTGGATGGAGATGAGTCAGTAATTAGTGAAAATGCACTAGAGGAGGGGTGAATAGTAAAATTATAAAATATTGTAATACAAAAAATTCAATCACAAAAGGTGACACCAGATTTTTAGGTGGAAACTCAAGATGGGTGAAAATCACCACCTAAGCCAATCTTTTGACTTAGAATTTTCGATCACAAGGTGATCAATCCACTAACCACACTACTTAAACAAGGGTAGTGTACCTCAATTACAAATCCCCACCTCCGATCCCTAAACGGAGGTTTCTTCCTTAAAAATGAAGAGACGAGGACCCGATAGGTCGGATACCCAAAGTACAAAAAATAAGAAGTAAAACAACACCTATAGAGCACCCCAATACTTTAATTACTTTCTTATCTACTAAGCATGAAAAGAACTCCCTGAGGATTTGTAGAACGGAGTGAGCCGGGAGTATGGATTTGCCCTTTGATCAGAGTGTTTGCACAGCACAAGGGCAAGATGGAGCTTAGAGTAGTGAGCAAGTGATTTTTCTAATGGAATTGTATCTCAAGAGGTGTTTTTGCCTAAGAGAAGTTGTAGTCTATTTATAGGTAAGTTTGGAACCTTCAAGAACACTTGGGAGAGCTTTTCTAGCCGTTGGAGACAAAACCTAATAGATTAGGACGAAATCCACCACAAATCAGGATAATGATGAATCTGATAGCAATATCAGATGTCTAATTTTAAGATCAGACGTCTTATAGGACATCTGATTATACTTCTGGTCGTCTAATACTATAGGCCATCCAAAACTGACTCCATTGGATCAAAAGAAGGGCATCTGATATTTTCACATAAGACGTTTGATTAGGTTATTGGACGTCTAATAAAGGGTGGATTCATTTCTGTTTTCATCAGATCCAAACAGGGTTCTAGGTTTAAAGGATTAGACGTCGTTATGGATGTCTGAGGAAATCACCAGACATCTGAAAACCAAAAAACACTCCCCTACTGCCAAAAGATTTTATGCCCGTAATGAGATACGCACAGAAAATCATGGCAAACGGTCCAAAGGTAGACGTTTGGAAGTGTGTCCAGACGTCTGAAAATTCATTTTTGCCTACGCTTAGTCTAACAGTTAGTTTGAGGACGTCTAAGTAAAGAATCAGACATCTGTGTAAGGTTAGCGACGTCTGATAGTGAAGTGCTTCGACTGATGTTTATGAAGAGACAAACTAAAGGCAGAACTCTTGGAAATTAGACGTCTGAGACACTTGTCAGACGTCTTAAAGTGGAAAATCAGACGTCTGACCATTATTCTAGACGTCTAATAAAAGTATAAGTGTTGGATTTTTGTTTCTAATTTATCCTAAGTGTAGAGAACCTAAGTTAGCTATTTATAGGTTATGTTTGGGGACTCTTTATAACATTTCTAGACTTAAATAAAATGAAAATTATAACCTTTGAAAGTTTACATTAAAAAGCCTAAGACATAATACTTATACTACTTGTCTTCACGCTTTTAATCTCCCGTCTTGGAAAACTTTATGAAATCCTGCAAATATGTTATTACAGAGAGAAACAATATGCTACGCTTTATTTTTTTATTTCATTTTGTAAAATCATCAAAATATTATATATGAGTGGTTGAACTAACAATTAGTAAACAATAGGAATAGGTGAAAATGGTTATTGATTTTTAACTAAAATGATGAAATTTGAAATTGAAACAATTGGAGTTGTTGTAATGCTTGTTTTTAAGTGCAAATAGAAATAAGTTTCTTCCGAAAGACTCTTTCAAAAGTATTTTAGTGATACTTTATAGGACACACATCCAACTTAGTTTAAGTCTTAAAGTATAATGATTAGTCCTGTGAGAAAACATGTGTTACTGTTATTCAAGATAGATCAATTGCACCATTAAAGAGCTTAACTTGACCAAGCACTGAATTAAAGGGAGATTAAAATACACCATATTTTTCTATATTTTCTACCCTTCAATATTATAATTTTCACAAATGCAACAACAATCATGCATAATGAATATGATGGAAAACATGAGGTAAATGCCCACCCCACGTATCGTTTTCCCATCACTGCCATGGCAACCATACATCATGTTTTCAAGAAGCAATAGAAAAGCCATGCCTTACTGTGCCACCTCCCAAATATACTTAAAAGGATCTCCATCCCACAGACACTTAGACACCTCCCCACACACCACCATCTCCATGAAATGGTCTTACAAAGTTGGCACATTAGTAGGCAGCCACTGCAACACGATAGAATATAGCATCCAAATCCAAAATACATCACCACCGCCATCCTCTTCATCCAAATCAGCTAAAGTAGCACAAATAGTTGGGTTGATCCAATAATGTATTGATGAGGTGCTAAATAAATTACTAATCCCAAAATCTCTATTGTCCTTAGTTGTCTTGATTTATTTATTTTTTTCTTTTTCTCCTATTCCACACTTCCATTTTTAGCATTCAATGTCATTCTTTGCTGCAGTTTAGTGGCTTTAAAGAATCAAAAGAAGCTGTTTATAGAGCCCTTGATGCTTCGGTTGCATGGGAACAGGACTTTTCGCTAGCTGCACCAAGAAGAGATCTAGCTACCTAACCATGCTTGAAAAGGAGGAACAATGACACAAAATTGTTCAGGTGAAAAGGAGTTACCAAAGCAGTTCTGTTCTGGATATGATTATGATTTACCACTCTGGCCTCCGAACTGAATTTTCTTGGAATGAAAATTTTGTTATCATGATTCTTTTAGCCGCTTGGGAAATTGTTTACTCATGCGAGCCTTGTACTGAGCTCATCTTTCCTCCTTTTTCACAGTTCCGATATCTCGAGCTTCTTGCTGCAGTGAGTGAGTAAGAGGGTGAGAGATAGAGGTGGGTGATGCCATTCCCCTCACTGACCGTAACTCTGTCTACCATCTACCCCATCAAATATTCTTACCAAAACACCAAACATACGGAACTCCCCTCCCACCACAGCAAAGGCAAAAGGCCCACTAAACCATATGGATCACTAGTCAAAAGGTGGGTGATGCCATGTGTAGCTTTCAATCTTCACCACCCTTAGTTGCTCAAACCAAATGTGAGGAGACTGTTTAGCTTTCCTATTTTGTTGAGTCCCAAAGCCTCTCCTCCGAAAGATGTCTACCAAGAGGTGGCACCCAAGTGTGTTGGTTCCATTGCAGCAGGCCATTCTGACCTCTACCACCAAGCCAGACTTGTTAGGTGTCAGGGCAAGTGCCTTTGTGTTCAAGTTGATTTAGCCAAAACAATAGTGAACCATTTATGTATTCAGAATGGCCCTGAGTTGATAAAACAAAGGGTTGTCAAGAAATTCTACCCATACTTTTGTCATAAAGATGGTAAATTGGGTCATTAAGGTCATTATTACACATGGGCTTCTAAGGTTGACAAGCAGCAATATTATTGGAAGAAGGTTCAAATATTCTAAGAAGGATGCAAAAGGAAGACAGAAGAATGTACATCGGTTCAGAAAAATGAGCAAAGATAGACTCCTAAGAAGAATCTCAATGGCAAAGTGACCAAAAGTGCAGGAATAATTTGACAGAAGAAGATTAATGTACACATGCATCTACATACTGGTCAATTTAGGGCTGTTCCAGGAGAGATTATGAATGACCTAACGTTCAGACTAAATTAGCACAGAATCCAGAGACAGCTAATCGGGCACAGACTATTGGGCAGGTTAGAAGGGGAAGCCTAGAGGAATTAGTACAGCTATATATTGGTAAGATTCATTTGCCATGGACTGCTTCGTGGAGATTAAGTCAAAGGGCACGGGAATCAGGACAAGAAGACTTTTATTGGCTGGAGAAGAGGATCGAAGACAAAAGCATTTAAAGGATAAATCCAATATCCTCCGATCAAATGAAGACCTATTATAGGCTTGCAGGAAAATGGATTATAAGCCATCAAGAGCTGATTTTTTAGGAATGGACATTTTATTTCAAGAGGTGATCGAATTAGAATATTGCCTTGTTGGAACATAAAGTTTTGTAAGTAGGAAGAGTGCTACATATTAATGTGTTGTGGAATTGAAATAGAGAGTTGAAAAATAAGAAAAGAACATTCAAAATTGATTTAACCAAAAAGTCACCTTTCCATCAAAATGTCCAAAAATACTTATCACCGCCATCCACCTCTTTTTCTGAAGAAGTAAGTCTAACTTTTAGTAGTCATCTTTTGTGCTTTTCAAAAAAATTAAGTTTATTATTATGATATTTTTCAATGACTCGAAAATGTGAAGAAAGATGGAAAAGAATATACCTGACAATAGATAAAATCAGGTTAAAGATGACAAAGGTATTTTGATTTGATCTAGATCATCTACATCAGAAATCACGTTCACTGTAAATTCCTTCAGCAGTGCAAAACGTTGATTTTTGGGGGTGATGACTAAATGGAAAATGTATTTTTTCCATAAACAGTTGGTAATTAATTGTCCAAGTGCTTGAGTTGCATCATCTACAGCAAAAATATTTTCATACAAAGAGGATAGTGGAAAAAAAATAATTATATATCAAAAAATAGTAAAGGGTGCCTGTTCAAGTAATCAAAGGAGTTCAGATATTGCTATTCCCAAAATTTTCTCAACCACCGACCCAAAAGAAGTAACATAAATTTCTCACGTTTCATCAGAGATACCAAAGCGAAGCTTCATTCTTGAAAGATAAAGTAAAAGTTCATTAAAAAGAATACAAAGTATAAAGATTTTTTTTTTTTGAGCAATTACCTGGATATATATTCTGGATTTGTTGTCCTACAATTTAAACAGCAAAGATTGTCGGCATCATACTGAAATGTTGCAAGACATTGCCTGCAGCAATCATATCATAGTTGAGTGTATGTGAAAATTTCTAAGATGGAAGCCTCTGTTTGATATGTTTTTGACTATAAGAGAAAGTAGTTGGTGCCAATGTTGTTAGGCTTCTATATTAAAATAGGAAATTAAGAAAGAGCATCGATATGTTTATTTTGAAGAACCTCTTTCGAAGATATGGCAAATGCTTCAATTATTTGAGAAATGCATAGCAAAGGTAGGTCCGAAGACGATGATTTGAAGTTTTTAGGCAGGGTAAGTTCGTAGCCTTTAGAGTTTGAAGTACCTTGTGTGATAAACCTATATTGGAAGAAATAATTATAGTAATCTAAAGTAATTGATTCTTAAGAATGGGAAGCAAGATACTAGTCTTTAAGTAAAGTTGCCTCCTGAAGTTGGAAAGGATTTATTTGCAATATTGACATTCGTGTTGTTGCAAGATAGTGATCATCTATAATAGATAGAAATGTTGGATATTTCATTTGGAACTATAAAAACCTCTGTACAAAGAAATTGATAAATGTGTTACAAAAATGATTGCATTGTGCTCTGAAGCTTTTTGGAGTTCTTTGTTATATTGGATAACTAACTCCTATATGGTGATCCTTCTAATCATTCCACTAAATGTGAAAAGTAAATGATTATCGGTATATGTTATTTAAGTAAAAATATATTTGCGAAACTATTTGAAGTAAATCATTTAATAAAAGTATTTTAAGATGCATATAAAAATATAGCAATAAAAGAACGATCGAGAAGAAATATACCTTGGATCAATAATGTCAACATTTAATTTTTTTGGAGTGTTGCCTTCCCTTGTCTTTACTTGAGTTTTGGGAATGTACTTGAGTAATATTCCAATGACATCTAAATGAAGGTTACTTAAGCATATTAGAAAGATAATAGGAAATTGAATAATAGTGATGACAAAAATATAAGAAGATAAGTAGGGAACCTATTAGAACTTCTGCATTTAGTTTAATTTGATGTAGCGCATCCAATGATGTTATATTATGCTTCATGTTAGGTATGGTTCCATCATCATCAAGTAATTCAATAGTGGATCTACTATTGATGAGGATAGAATATTGATGGTCGATGATGACATACCATCGTTTCGCTGCAAAAATTTGAATTTTACTAAATAGATAGATAGAACCTATTTGCAATTTTCTTTTCCAGTGATCTAAATTGAGGTCATTAATGCTTCCCTCCGTTTGATTACCCTGCATGAAATGTAAACGAAAAAGCGACCTAAGATTAAAGAAACGTGAAGATGAAAATTAGGTAACGGATTTCTTAATATTGTAATATTGTTATCTTCTGATCCACGACAATAAATACCAATTTTTTTCCTTTCTTTGGGCCATGAATTTCTCCATACCATAATTTAGCTAAGGTGGTAGGAGACATTATATTAATTTAGCTAACCTGAGGTGGTAGGAGACATTATATAAATTTGGATGAGCCATGTCCAATGTTACAATCCTAGGATTGTTTGCACTTGATTTGTTAATAGCGAAATGATTTTTATCAGCAAAGAGAAGCAATATAAATTATCAACTAAGAATCAGGGTAATGATTTAACTGTATTTTGTTCCAATCAGCAATTACCTTCGATGTGAATCAAGGGTGGAATTGAAGATGAACCATGAGGAATAGAAACTTGTAAGCTACTTTCTCTTTAGTTCAAACATGGCTTCTTCAATGTAGAGAAAGATTGAGACAGCAAGGTATCTTGAAAGGATCTCTTTTTTTCTTTATCAGCCATAGGTGTAGAAGGGCTGGAGATAGTCTTCTCATTTAGCATATAAAGGTTGGTGACATAAAGGGAATAGAAATTAATATACAACATTTGCATGGAAATGGGATTATGAAAGTAATTGTTGAAAGATTGTAGCCACATGCTCACATACACATGGGTAAAACCATAGATACAACATTTTTGCACTTTTTTTTATTTTTAGTATGATGATTCCTCATGTATTAAGCACCTTGTGGATTTTATTCTTTCTAGAGGAAACCTACTTGCAGGTCTTCCGCCCTTTTTCCAGAGCTTGTAGCTTGGGATGGTTTCTAATCCACTTAATAAATGTAGCTTTTCTATGTTGAAGTTTTGAAATTTTTTGCGGAGATCCATTAGGATGATTTGGCTAAAAAGGAAAAGTGCACTTAGTTTAAATGGACAAAACCTTCTGAGGATAAAATGCTTATGCATTGAGGGAGAAGTGGTTGTATTATAAGAGGAAGCTGCTATGGGGATTATAACTGCGTTCTAGTGCTTTGGTTACTAAGCATCAGATCCTGAATTTATTCCAAAGTTCTTACGAATTAGAGATGTTGTTCTTCAATCTCTTGTATTTTTTTTCAAAAAGATTCATTCTTTTGTATTGGTAGAGGATCTCCCAATTTGTGGTTTGTTTCTGGAAGATCACATTGATATGTAGCTTGCAGTAGTATGCTAATTTCATCTTAGATCATAAAATTGATTGATATACCTGGATGTCTTTGTTGAGATGAGTAAATTTTTATCAGTTTGGATGAACTTTTTTAACATCTTTTATGTTGATCTGTTGTGGTAGTTTGATCAGGTCAGTTGATTTTGTTAAAGCAGACCTTTGATATCTCATTTCAATACTTAGAGAAATTTGGCTTATGGCTTTATTGTCAGGATAAGTTATGTGAATGGTTTTGTTAATGTTGGATACAAAGAAGTGCTTCTGTGATGTCAGTTTCGATAAGCTGTCTTGTTGAGTGGGGGTTATAACAATCAATTGGATAAATTCACAGGGAGCAGAAAGTCCGCATGATGCCTGCAACCAATAGCAAGGAGGTTTGTTCATTTTAACACCAAGTAATTTAATTGAGATGTTGCTATGTTGCTGGGTTTTTATATATCACATAATGATTTTTATGTGCAACATGGGGTTAAAATTAAATCCCAATCATGTGACTTTTTTTGTATGCCACCGAAGAAAAGACATCTACATAGATTCCAGTCGATGGCAACAATTTCTGAGCCCCTTAATGTTCCTCAAAGTGTATCCCAGCCTCAACATATTCTACCTGCTTGGAAAACTGAATATGTTACAAATGCACAAGTGGCTTATTCTGAATAAGCTATGGAGAAGAAGACTCCTGATGGAAAGGAAGGCTTATCTATTGAAGTCAGCTAGACTATTGAAGGAACTTATGGGCATACAATTAGAGATAATTGGATACATGAATTATAAGAGGAAGAATCAAATCTTATAGATAAAACTATATATCCAATGGTGAAGAAATTTGCAATCAGGAAAAAATCAGGAAATACTTTCAGCAATATTTCTACAAACCAACATGCTAAGAAGATGAAAGATGAAGTTTTTTTTTGGGAAATAAAAATAGTATAAGAAGCATGAGCTCTGCTTATTAGTGAAAAAATATTATTGTATTGTGAAATGACATTTGAATAGGCTATAGTGGATGATAAAAAAAAGTTAAGCGATATAAGTTCAGCTATAATTGCAAAGTTGGAGCTAGTTAAAAAACAAATTATGATAACTATATGTTAGAAATCAAAATATAAATGATTACCTACATTAAATATTGCATCTAGGCCTCACTTCAAAAATCTCTTCATAAACAATATTTTTTGTACAATTCTTTGGATGGTTTGATTTATTCGACAGAAGTATCTTCAAACCTTGCTTCGATGTCGCCCTCGACAAACCAACATATAACTGACCATGAGAGAAAACTGGTGTTTGTAAATATAATCCAGCATTCTTTAAAGTTTGCCCTTGACTTTTGTTGATTGTCATTGCAAATGCTAATCTTATGGGAAACTGCCTTCTTTTTACAGTAAAGGGGCCACCAGTTTTTGATGCAATTAATTCTATTCTTGGTATATAAAGGCAACGACCAAAGAAATCTCTTGTTAATATTTCAGCATTGATGATTCTAGATTGCAATGCTTTGACAATAAGGCGAGTGCCATTACATAAACCAATTGATTGATCGATATTCCTCAACAACATGATAGGGACACCAACTTTGATCTTTAATTCATTTGCAGGTAATTCAGGTAGGTTCAAGGAGTTTAAAAACTCAACTGGGTAGTTGATGTTGACGAGGCTAGATCGGGGTTTTAAAGAGATGTTACATTGTAGTATAAACGAAATTGTCTCGAAAATAAATAAGAATTTATTACTCGAAAATCTAAGTATCCAAGGTCGAACATAGGGAGCAAAAGGAATTTATTCACTAATCTCAATAATGTAATTGAACACTTAGAGTTACTCAAAACTTAATTCAGAGTATAAATGCAAGAATTTAGGAGTCAAAATTGTAGCAAAAATAGAAGTAGACGTCTGATTCTATAATCAGTCGTCTTAAAAGATATGCTTCTCTCTCTCTTCTTTGGCTCTCTTTCTGCCTTCTCCTTTCTACTTTTCTTATTTTCCTCTATCTTCTGCCTTTATTCTTTCTTTGTTTCTCTTTAGTTCTGCTCTTTCTTCCCTCTCTAACTTAGCTTTCTCGACCCTTGATTTCTTTCTTCCTTCCATCTTCTTTGGATCTTCTGCCTTTTCCTTTCTTCTTTCTCTTTTCTTCTCTTGCACAATGCCTTTCTCCTTCCTCTACGACCTTCTTCTGCCTTGTTCTTTGGCCTTCTTTTACTTGATTTTCTTCTTTCTTCTTTTTTCTTCAGCCACACCTCTGCTACAATGCTTCTCCTTCCCTTGGCTTCTACCTTCCTTCTTCTTCCTTCCTTCAGCTAAGTCGTTCCTTCCCTACTTAGCTTTCACCTTGTCTTAGCTGCGCCTTCCTCTTCCTTCTCTTCTTCTTCCCTGCGCATGCACATAGAAGCAAAACCTATCCCCTACCCTCCCCCGCATCTCTCTCTCTCTATTTCTCTCTTAGGTATGCTCTCCCAAAGCCAGGTAATCGGGTCGGGTTTCACGTGCCCAGGTCCAGGCACACCGGCGTGGGTGTGATGCGCGAGGAGTGCGAGGGGTAATCGGGTCAGTCAGCCAGATCCACAGGTTAAAGGTCGCAGACGAGGCGTGCATGTGGGCGAGAGACCTCACCCCGTGTCGTTTAGAGGCGACCAACAGAAAGCACAAATTCAACTTATACTACACACCGTGCTCATGCGTTCACGAGGTGGGACTAAATGTCCCACCCACTTCTACGCTCGCACCTGCAGGAAACCTTCTTCAATTGCTGCTACTGGGTCATTCGCCAAGCCAATCTCTTGGCTAGATGAGTTCGCGCACTCAACCCGCTCCTTCTGGGACTCTGACGCCTAGAGCGCATGGCCTAGAGCGAAGCTTGCGACCTTCTTGCTGCATGCTTCAATGGCGGCAGGTGCTCAGATCTGACACACAAATACAGCCTTGCAGCCCCATTAAAACACATGGGAAGCTTTGCCGTGTCAAGGCGAAGGTGAGACAGAGGGTGGCTGGCCGTAGGGTGGCCTAGGTGTGCGTGCCTAGGTCGCTCTGTTGCCGTGCTTATGGGTTAGGTCGATGGACGTTTAGGGAGGTGATGGCAGTCAGTGGATGGGCGGAAGGTGATCAGTGGACAATGGTGGAGGTGGTAAGGTGTCTGGAGAGGCGTGTAGAAGTGTGGAGCGGTGGAAGCACCTCGCTGGTGGGCGGCCGAAGATGGAGAAGATGGAGGTGGACAGTGGCTGCGAGGGGTCGAAAGTGGAAATAGAAAGAGGGGAAATGAAGAGGGGATAGAGAGGAGTAATTCTAACCTAGCTAAGTGGACGAAGGGGGAGAGGAGGCAGCTGGCTGTACCTGTTTCCGTCGGAGAAGACAATGTCCAAGGGAGGGGTGACGGCGACGACGACGAGGCTAGAGACACGCACGCGGGTGTTGCACGACGCGGAGGAAGGTGGTGAAGGCGACTCTGCCACTAGTATTGTGGCAGAGCGATGAGAAAGAGGAGGGCTCACCGGAGCTCGCTAGACTCCTAATCGAAGGAGAAGATGAAATTGGGGTGGTTCTCCAGCCAAGTCGAGCTGAAAAGATGCGGTCAGAGATGGTTGTGCTTTTATAGTCGTTGGTAGGGACTCTTGTGCTTGGAAGACAAGCTTCCAAGCGCGAGAGTCCTCGCCGGAGAAGGAATCAGTTGGATACCCAAATCTCTCGAGCTTTCGCACGAGAGATTGGGTGCAATTCAGATCTTGTGATTGCACTCAGATGGAAGGGAATTCCTCAGAGAATCTCCCTTCCAAATCTGGGAGATCTCTGAGGAATCAGGGAGTAATCCCCCTCCATTCCTCGTCGGAGTAGGATTTCTCCCCATTAATGGTGGAGGGACCTGATTGTAAGAGTGGCAAGGAAGTTAGGGGGTCTACGCAAGAGTTTTCAAAAGTTAGGGGCCAGAATGTAATTGGATGAACTATTTTACAAAGTAGGTCAAGATGACCTCCCCTTAAGGTCCAAATTTTGGTACAAATCTAATTTGGATCGAAGGAATCCAATGGTGAAGTTGGATTTTAGGTTTGACCATGTTTGACTGGACATTTTGCATAAAAATTCAAATTAGGTCAAATAATGAACTAAGACCCCAATTTAGGTCAAAATAGGTTCCAAAGGCCAACTTAAAGGTTCTAAATCCTATGGGACATTTTTCCATGAATTTTACAAGGTTTAGTTGATTTTTATCATGACCAGAACCTTGTTGAATTAAGAGGGTCTCTTTTAGGATTACAGAATGTCATTTAATTCCTGGATTGCACAATAACCCATTTCTGACTGAACCAACCCACTCCTTATCTTATTCAGACCATTTGACATATGTTTTGCCTCTGAGAAATCCCATTTATGTACTGTTACTGTAATGGTAAAATTACAGTTTTAACCTTTGTTTCATGTTTTCTTCTCAAAACATTAATTCCTTGAATTAGGTCCTCCATATTTTGTAGGAGCTCTTATTCTCTTTCTTATGTCAAAATGAACTAGTTAGAACTCATGATGAGGCTCTCATCATACCCCCATGCCTAGCTTTTGCTAGTCCCTTAGCAAAATTTCAAGGTTTTAACTTCTGTTCTAGACCCTGAGTTTCTGTCACCAGTTATGATAAGTGTTTTTCTTCTTTTGATTTGGTTAAGAATGCTGACAATAGGCCTAGAGGTACTCAAGTATCAACCAAAATTCGGACCTGACCCGCTTTAGCCTCAGTCCACCGCGAAGGTTTTTAAGGCTCGCAGAAACTATCCTAGGGTTCGTTGGACTCCGCGGTTAAAGCACCTGTGCTTGAGACATTTTTAGCCTCGGTTCAGTTTGCAGTGCGTTTTTGCAAGAGAGAAAGCATTTATTTGCTTAGAGAGTTTTCTCTCTTTTTCTTTTTATTTCTAGCTTCGAATTGGCTTCTCAACACGGTCTGTATCGGATTCCTCGTCCCCATCATCAATCCTCAAAGGTCCCTGGCAATCGATGCTTCATGAAAGCACCGCCCATGGCAACCCCCAGAACCCTAACTTTCGAGATTTCAAGATAATCCCACCCATGGCATTCCATGGCCGAATCTAGACCCTGGCAATCGACATTTCATGATAATGCTGCCCATGGTATCTGAACCAGCAGAGTGCTTACATACCTCCGGTAGGATATGTAAATATCCTAAGAGACAAGCACCGAGGAGACGATATGTTGTTACACATCTTCGAGGGGAATTTCCCACCTCTCCGCGCAAAGGGAACTCATCTAAATCAACTTGTGTTGGTCGACCGCTCCTAATCTAGACGACTTTTTTCAGAACACTTAAACGCTTTTGCGTGATTTTGATAGTTATGCGCACTGAACTAGACTGTGTATGGATTGGAGTGCTTAGGTTACCGAATCCCGCAAACCGAAGGTCAGTTAACGAGGCCGAATACACCCTAAGCCTTAAACCTAATACTTAAGCTTCGCATTTTCCCCAACCTCTTGAGGATTATCCAAATTTTAGCAGGTAGTTGAATTTTTAAGCCTAAGAGTAACCCAAAAGGCCTAAAGCCAGCATTCCTATTGATCTCTTTTTGTCTCCTTAGCACTTTTTTTCTCATTTTTCTCTTTTTTCTTGATGTAGTCTAGAACTTCAGTTAATCCCTTAATCTTTTACTAATGACTCTCTTTTTCTTTTTCATTTTGTGCACCTTTTTGTCATTTTGCTCTTTTTCTCCTTATGATTATGTGGCTCACAAAATTTCTCCCCTCCAATTTTTTGTTCTTTTTCATAATTTTGTAATTTTTTTATGTTTTTGACATATGTAAATTTCTTTGTGAGAATCCTTCTAACTTTTCTTAGCTTTGTATGTATGCACTTTACCACCCCCCATGCCTAAGTTTTTCAATGTCCTCATTGTAAACGAAGGGTGTGAAACAGTATTGGGTTCAAGGGCTTAGAATAGGATAAATCGGGTGGGTGAATGGGTCGGGAGGTGACTGATGCAGACGATTTCAAGCTCTGGTATGTGTACCAGAGGTGGGATTGACTGTCTAAGGCTGAACTCAAGGTGCAATAGACGTGGAGTACAGACGAATAATCAGATGGGTCTTTATTTTTGGAATAACGGGTTGCCTCCCGTTAAGCGCTAAATTCAACGCCTTTACCCGAGCGGAACATAGGATGGAGAGGGAGTGGTCAAATCAACAGAGTTTTGTAAAAGAAGCACCTTGATTAAGAGCCTTGTTGGTCTAACCAGGTGCTTGTTAAGATCAGAGAGCTGATGATGTAGCCCAAACCCTATTAATCTGGTGGGTTGATAGATGTAGATTAACAGATGTGGAACCCAGCATATGCAATGAAGCTCTGATGGATGTGGAATTGTAAACTCAGGTTTAGGCTAAGTCGAATCAACCTGATCAAAGTAGGGATCCGAAAAATGATCAGTAAATGGCGTGGAATCCCTACAGGGGTGATCAGAGAATGATGGATCATGATTTTCAGTCTGATCAATGCCTGAAACCCGGTATATGTGTGGAGTTGAATCATTTGCAATCAGCTCAGTGAGAGGTGACTCAGAATAGAAATTGATCCGGTTGCGGGTCGGGGTTGAGAACGGGTTTTGATCGATTTTGTATGTGTGGAAGAGGTGGCTTCTATGAGAATTGTGTACGAGGGCTCTTCTAGAAAGGAATGACAGGTGGTCTCATGTAGAGAGTCCTCATAGTAACTTTCAAAATCAAAAATGAATGCCTGAAGAGTGTCTATAGGATGCAGGAAATCTGAATTGAAAAAAGATTCATATTCTGGGTTGCAATCACTCTCGGCATTTTCTGGTTCTGATTCCTGAGGATCGAAAAGAAATGATTCCATGTCACTGGAACCTGAGCTTAAATCAGTGATTTCGGGTTCCGGGACCTCAGAGTCGAAGTCGGAGAATGAATCATGTGAGCTGAGGTCGTAGATTGGCTTGTTATAATCAGGAAGTAGATTTTCTCCGATGTTATAGTCAGATTCGAAATCGTCAGAGAGTTTGCGAAAATGAAAATTTGAATGAGATTCAAGATCATGAGTTCCACCATAGAATAAATCATATGATGTAGATTCAGCAGCCTGACTGGGGTCTAGCCTAGATGTCAATTCTGAGCTTAAAAAGGTGTCCTTAGCTGGTATAAGCTCAGGTTCCAGCTAGTAGGACAGACCCAATTGAAGTCCAACTCGATTTCTGTATCGTAAATTGGCATGACTTCCGAAAAATTGATTTGTTTCTCTAAGGATGTTGGCGAGAGATATTCATCAAATAGAGGCCCAAAATCATATTCTTCATTGAAAAATTGATCTTCCACAGATGGGGCCTTGAAATCTTCCCAATAGGTTTCAGATCTAGATTCTTGGCTTAGGGTGTAGGTTGAATCACTAGAATCTATGTCCGAATAACCTTCGAGGGTCACCTTATCAGAATAATTGACGGAATTTACACCCTTGAGAGGTTCAGCTCTAATCTCATGATTGCAGGAGTTTTAAAATTCTAAGCTTTGTGATTCATGGTCTAGGGTTGGCTCAACATTGTGTTCTCCTACAATTGGAATTTCCCAACCTTCTTCAATTTTAGGCACATTGTACTCCATCTGGGTTGGGAATCCACAACCATTCTGTACCTCAAACTCGAGATCTGGGAAATCAGATTGATCCTCAATATTATTCCAAGATGGTTCATCCTCTGCTTATGGCATATACAGGTATTTTTAGTCGATAATTTGTTTTAATAACCTCATTATTTCCTCCCATTTTTCAAGATCATCTTGGTGTTTCTCCCAAAGTACAGGATTTGTCATGCATTGAAGGTATTCAAAATTGTGCAATTTTTCTATCTCAATGTATCCTGTGATGAGCAAATCTCGGGTTGATCCTTTTGTAGCTTCTGCCAATGGCACTTGGGCACAAGTTTTGATGAAGGTTGTGATTGTTGGGAGATCAACCTGAATGTTTTCTACTGGTATTGAGGTTGTCATCTTTTTTATAGAATTTCAGGGCATCCTCAATCATCCTATCCCTCCTGAATCTCCGGGATTCGATTTCTTGAGTGGTAGTCCTAAGTGATTTGGCTGCATATTTGGATCAAGATGTAGAATCAGAGTTTGAATCAAGACGTAGAATCAAGTTATGAAGCAATTAGATCTGAACAAAGAGTCCCACTGAGTTTCAATGTGTGCTCTAAAGAAAGGAAATGCAGGACTGGAGATGTTTTTGACCCAATCAAGGCACCCAAAGACATTTGGATGATCGGGGCAGATGATACCCCTGGATCAGAAGGTTGTCCTCCTGAGAATTACCTGGGCAGCCAGAGAAGGAGAGTCCCGCAAAACCCCTACACGGTAGAGCGTCCCCACGGGTTACAGGGTTTCCCCCACCGGGCCTCTCTTGTCACTGAGATTCTAGGTAGGCCAGAATAGAGACCTTGACCTCTTAAGTCTACCACTTTTAAGATCAAAGGTGCTTTTAGGGTTTTCACTTGAACTTTAGATGTTTTGATTTTATGACCTAATTTGGAGATTGGTTGACCCGAAAGATCAACTTCACCTGACCTGTCCTAAAGATGGTAGAATGATTCTAGGTCAGGACCTAGAAATTACCCAAATTTGACTCCCAGTTTATTAGGTCCAATGATTTTAAGATTCAAGTGATTTTAGAGCTCGATTTTTAGGGTTGGTCTTGTTTAGATCTCTTCAATTAAAGGCTTGGGTAGCACACTGATGCGGGAGGGTTTATTTCCTTCTAAACAGGCCTATGTGACTAACACTGCAAAAACCCTACTGTTGAAATCCTAATTTTGTTCTATTTCCAATCATCTTTTTCACAAAAGTTCTCTTTGGACTCAAAAATAAGAAGTGTGTTGTCCGCAGAGATCAAGCGTGATTTCTATTAGGCACAGGAATTTTGTGGAATATGATCTCCAAAAAATCGCTTCTACTTCAATGAGTTTTGAAAATTTTCGCCAAATCGGGAAACCTTTGCCTTAAAGATGGTAATTACTATAGAAAGAAGGCAATTGATTCCTAAATTGATTGCTTCCTTTTGTCTTCCCAGAATTAGGAGGTGGATTAGGGAAGAAGAGAGATTACCTGCCCTGAAGTGGTTGACTTGTGCGAGGGATCTTCTCGTGAAATACCTTCAAGAACACAAAACAAAATAGGGAAAATTAGTGTTCAAATATAGTCAAAAAGAATGCAGAGATTAGTGATAAATTGCACGTTGCTCCCCGGCAACGATGCCAAAATGTTGACAAGGCTAGATCGGGGTTTTAAAGAGATGTTACGTTGTAGTATAGACAAAATCGCCTCGAAAACAAATAAGAATTTATTACTTGAAAATCTAAGTATCCGAGGTCGAACATAGGGAGCAAGAGGAATTTATTCACTAATCTCAATAATGTAATTGAATACTTAGAGTTACTCAAAACTTAATTCAGAGTATAAATGCAAGAATTTAGGAGTCAAAATTGTAGCAAAAAGAGAAGTGGACGTCTGATTCTATAATCAGACGTCTTAAAAGATATGCTTCTCTCTCTCTTCTTTGGCTCTCTTTCTTCCTTCTCCTTTTTGCTTTTCTTATTTTCCTCTGTCTTTTGCCTTTATTCTTTCTTTTTTGTTTCTCTTTAGTTCTGCTCTTTCTTCCATCACTGACTTAGCTTTCTCGGCCCTTGATTTCTTTCTTCCTTCCTTCTTCTTTTGATCTTTTGCCTTTGCCTTTCTTCTTTCTCTTTTCTTCTCTTGCACAGTGCCTTTCTCCTTCTTCCTCTGTGATCTTCTTCTTCCGCCTTGTTCTTTGGACTTCTTTTACTTGATTTCTTTCTTTCTTCTTTAACCGCACCTCTACTACAGTGCTTCTCCTTCCCTTGGCTTCTTCCTTCCTTCGACTAAGTCCTTTCCCTGCTTAGCTTTCACCTTGTCTTAGCTGCGCCTTCCTCTTCCTTCTCTTCTTCTTCCCTGTGCATGCATACAGAAGCAAAACCTATCCCCTACCCTCCCCCACATCTCTATCTCTCTATTTCTCTCTTAGGTACGCTCTCCCAGAGCCAGGTAATCGAGTCGAGTTTCGTGTGCCCAGGTCCAGGCACACCGGCGTGGGTGTGATGTGCGAGGAGTGCGAGGGGTAATCGGGTCGGTCAACCAGATCCATGGGGCAAAGGTCGCGGACGAGGCGTGCATGTGGGCGAGGGACCTCACCCCATGTTGTTTGGAGGCGACCAACAAAAAGCACAAATTCAACTTATACTACGCACCGTGCTCTTGCATTCACGAGGTGGTACTAAATGTCCCACCCGCTTCTGCGCTCGCGCCCGCAGGAAACCTTCAATTGCTGCAGCTGGGTCGCTCACCAAGCCAATCTCTTGGCTAGATGAGTTCGCGCACTCAACCCGCACCTTCTGGGACTCTGACGCTTGGAGCATAAGGCCTGGAGCGAAGCTTGCGACCTTCTTGCTGCGTGCTTCAATGGCAGCAGATGCTCAGATCTGACACACACAAATACAGCATTGCGGCCCCATTAAAACACACGGGAAGCTTCACCGTATCAAGGCGAAGGTGAAACAGAGGGTGGTTGGCCACGTGGCGGCCTAGGCGTGCGTGCCTAGGTCGCTCTGTGGCCATGCTTATGGGTTAGGTCGGTGGACATTTAGGGAGGTGATGGCAGTCAGTGGATGGGTGGAAGGTGATCAGTGGACAATGGCGGAGGTGGTGAGGTGTCTGGCGAGACGTGTGGAGGTGCGAAGCAGTGGAAGTGCCTCGTCGATGGGCACCTAGAGAAGGAGAAGATGAAGGTGGACGGTGGCTGCGAGGGGTCGAAAGTGGAAATAGAAAGAGGGGAAATGAAGAGGGGATAGAGAGGAGTAATTCTAACTTAGCTAAGTGGACGAAGGGGGAGAGGAGGCGGCTGGCTGTACCTGCTGCCACCGGAGAAGACAATGTCCAGGGGAGGGGTGACGGCGATGACGACAAGGCTAGAGGCACGCGCGCGGGTGTTGCACGACAGGGAGGAAGGTGGTGAAGGTGGCTCTGCCACTAGTATTGTGGCAGAGTGACGAGAAAGAGGGCTCACTGGAGCTCGCTGGACTCCTGACCGAAGGAGAAGAAGATGAAATTGGGGTGGTTCTCCAGGCAAGTCGAGCTGAAAAGATGCGGCCGGAGATGGTTGTGCTTTTATAGTCGCTGGCAGGGACTCTTGTGCTTGGAAGACAAGCTTCCAAGCGCGAGAGTCCTCGCCGGAGAGGGAATCAGTTGGATACCCAAATCTCTCGAGCTTTCGCACGAGAGATTGGGTGCAATTCAGATCTTGTGATTGCGCTCAGATGGAAGGGAATTCCTCAGAGAATCTCCCTCCCAATTCTGGGAGATCTCTGAGGAATCAGGGAGTAATCCCCCTCCATTCCTCGTCGAAGTAGGATTTCTCCCCATTAGTGGTGGAGGGACCTGATTGTAAGAGTGGAGAGGAAGTTAGGGGGGTCTGCGTAAGAGTTTTCAAAAGTTAGGGGTCAGAATGTAATTGGGTGGACTATTTTGCAAAGTAGGTCAAGATGACCTCCCCTTATGTCTAAATTTTGGTACAAATATAATTTGGACTTAAGGAATCCAATGGTAAAGTTGGATTTTAGGTTTGACCACGTTTGACTGGATATTTTACACAAAAACCAAAATTAAGTCAAATAATGAGCTAAGACCCCAATCTAGGTCAAAATAAGTTCCAAAGGCCAACTTGAAAGTTCTAAACCCTAAGGGATATTTTTCTATGAATTTTACAAGACTTAGTTGATTTTTATCCTGACCAGAATCTTGTTAAATTAAGCGGATCTCTTTTAGGGTTACAGAATGTCATTTAATTCTTGGATTGCACAATAACCCATTTCTGACTGAACCAACCCACTCTTTATCTTATTCAGACCATTTGACCTATGTTTTACCTCTGAGAAATCCCATTTATGGACTGCAATGGTAAAATTATAGTTTTAACCTTTGTTTCATATTTTCTTCTCAGAACATTAATTCCTTGAATTAGGTCCTTCTCCATATTTTGTAGGAGTTCTTATTCTCTTTCTTATGTCAAAATGAACTGGTTACAATGCATGATGAGGCTCTCATCAGTTGACAGGGCTAGAATTACCCATTCCATCTAATGGTATTGCCTTATCTGAGCTATGATAAGTAAATTCCTCACCAAGTATCATATCCAAAACAAATTGATTGATGGAAGATATATCAACATTCCTTGCTGCCAATATCGCACAATCTTTAAAATAAGTTATATCTGTATAGTTGACAGATATGTTTGGATAAATTACATCCACTAAACCTTGTAAATCAAGTTCATCAAGAATTAATATATCATTATGTAATTGGATCCAAGAATATTGTTCAATATCACCAAAAGGGATATATTCAATTCGGCCTTCACCTACTTGAAGCAACCATTACGCAAAGTCGTGATCAGATGTTTGCTCAGCATCATTATGAACTTCAAGTCGCATGTTACGCTTCAAAATTAATAATTTACAAACATTCTAAAGAGGAGATTTTATTATAGATGCATCAACAATATGAGCACGACCACCCTTATTCACAGCTGGAAGTATTTGTCGAAAATCACCACCCAAAGCAACTGTAATACCACCAAAAGGTAAGCTTTCAACATTTTCTCTTACATTTGTCATTAAGTCTCGCAAAGTTCTATCCAATGCATGAAATGCATGTTTACTCATCATTGGAGCTTCGTCCCAAATAATCAATTTTGCACAAGAAAGCAATCGCCCAAGTTCTGATTGTCGAGAGATGTTGCAGGTTGATGACTCATCAAGCTCCAATGGTATTTTAAACCTTGAATGAATTGTACAGCCACCAGGTAGCAATAATGAAGCAATGCCAGACAAAGCGACAGGAATTATAATCTCTCGCTGGGAACGAAGTTTTGCAATCAATGTTTTCCATAAGTATGTTTTACCAACTCCACCACCTCCATAAACAAAGAAAAAATGTCCAACATCATTGCTGCAAGATTGCATAATTTCATTATATGCATGTAACTGTTCTTCATTTAAACCAGAAAATAAACGTTCGAATTCAAAAGCTTCTAACTCAATATTGTAGTTCATCTCATTCAAGAAAAAGTCTGCTGACATTATTTACATCGTGTGTAGGTAGTGATAGAAGTGATGGATAATCAGTAAGCAATCTTCCATTTTTATTTAGAATTACTTCCAAATATTCTAAACCTTTCGATTGTAACTCAACATCCGATAATATATTGATGGTATGATCTAAATCAATTGCACGTCTTTGTTGAAAATCATCAGTAAATGCTCTCTAATATGTATCCCAAATTGTTCCTGGATCCTTTACTTGCACTGATATCAATATAGAAGCAAATAAATGTCTTAACTGCCAACCAATTACCCAAATTGATGCTTCTTCTATTGCATGGATCCATTCATTGTCATCATCAAGAAGTCCCAATGCAGCACATGCATCTTTAAAATTATTATAGGCAACACCATTAATTGTACATAAGTCGATATAACTTGTAGCCCGGTGAATTTTGTGAAGAAGCATACGTAAGTAATAAAGTTCTGATGAAAATTTAGCAGATGGTAGATGCCCTATACATTTGCCACGAACTCGTGGACTCCATTCCCGTCTTTCATCTTTCCAAACATAATATCCAGGAAATTGGACATAAGTATATGCTCTTGCAGCAACATACTTTCTATTTGCTGTAAACCACACTATTAACATAGTTTGCTAATTAAAAGGATTCTCAACAATATTTCTGATGTTTTGATTGTCTTGAAGATAATGCTTTGTTCATTGGGTAAATGATATACTAAGCGTTGCACAGCAAGTTGCCTATCATGTAAATTGAAATCAAAGATTCTCCATGAAGCTTCAGCTGCTGAAATATACCTTGCATTCAAATAGCTGCTGATTTTATGGATACCTTCATTGTTTTCTTTGTGCAGTGCAAATGTTAATTTGTCAAAACCTTTATGGGCATAAACAAATATTTGATTGCTTTTGTTTGATTGCAAACTTCCACATTTATGTGAGCATCAAACTTCATCAACAAATCGATATTATAAGGTACCACCCACCTATTATCAATAATTGTTCCTCGTGACTCAATTCACCTACCATCATCGCGTCGTCTATAAATCGGATAGCCTTGTCTATCAAGAATTGTCTCGTCTATAAATCTTTTTGGATAATATTTTGATCACCTTTTGTTCATCATGCAAGGACTATTAAGATTGATAGTACCACACGGGCCATGAATCATACATCTAAACACTGTTTCATATGCATACTTGTCAAAGTGTTGATCTAGTATCTCTACAGATATGATTTTGTCAATGTCTTCGACTGCTCTAATTTTATAAGCTGGCTCCAATGTGATAATCATATGCATGTGAGGTAGTCCCCACTTTTGAAACTCAATAACAAATAAATCTAAGAAAGCATAAATAAATGTATCAATAGAATGAGAATGAAGCGATAATCGTGTACATTGAATGTAACATAGTAAAAGAGAAATTCCTGATTTTACATTTCGAAAAATCATCTTTTAATAATGTCTTCTCGTAATTCCTTCACCTTAATATTGGAGACCTTTGCAATAATATCCAGACAATCTTCTGGCCTTTGACATCCAGCTATGTCAAGCAAGAAATGAATTTCGGGCCAATTCGGATTGCAAGTGAATATTAAAAATATCTGGAGGACCAGCCCAGGCACACAAAGCCATTGCATTGTAATAATTCTGAAATAAATACCTTGGACCTCCAGTAAAAGATGCAGGCAAAATAATCCTTTTGCCTATATTTGCAGTTGTTTGTTCTCCTTCAAAAATAGCATCATATATATTTCCAAAACTTTCCAATCTTAATTTATCTTGATTTTTGTGTAGCCAGGTTAATTTGCTTTGTTCAATACATGCATATGCATCAGCAATAAATTGTTGTAATAATCTACCTCCTCTCAACAAAGCACTGCCCATTTCCACAACTCTATTTTGTAGTCGAAAAGCATAAAATTTTATCATAGTTAGCAAACTTTTCTCCGATGCACTTTCTTCCATATCGCGTCTTAAACCCAATCTCCAACCATCTTCTCCATATGGAAATAGGGGAGGATATTGCAATAGCATGTATGCTAGGTGAGTTTCCCTTATTCATTGAAATCCATACCCTTGTTTACAAACAACAATGTCACAAGTATTGTCTATTGAGCTGTGCCATCTCCAACCATCAACACTGCAACCTCAGAAGCTACAGGTTGAGAAAATTGATTTCCACCGGTTCTTCTAGAATCAATTATCTTTAGCTTTATGTCCGCTACGTCATCGTCTTCAATGCAATTCTTGATTTGTGTAAAAATTGACACATATGGATTACATTGGTGCAGCACAGATTGCAAAGCTGTTATCAAGTCTCGACAAACAACTGGACCAGTTAATCTTGATAAAAATGTGCGACATCAATGTTCAATCTTATTTTCAGTATCATATATGTAGATCTGAGCAAAACTTGGATCATTCCCATGATTTGGAAATAATGATCCAATACAATGATACATTTGTCCATGTATTCTATAACAAAATGGGCCATGTTTATCATTCACACTCGAATTGACAGAAGCTCTAACAGAAGTGAAACTAAATATTATACTGTCGTATGAACTTCTTGAAGTGCGAAGAGTATGGACGGTTTCTAGACAAAAGTGTCTCAAGGAATAGTGGGGCATTTTTAAGAAATGGTAATCTAACTTTTCCATCCAAGCAACATATTCGAAACTTTGGTGATACGATACCCGAACGCAATATCCTCTCTTCAAACCATACTATTGCACCACATTCTGGCAACAACAATTCGGATGACCGAAATTCCAACGATCGAGATTTCTTCCTAAGAAAGAGATGAGAAAGCTGAATTTAAGATGCGAAACAAAGTTTCCATTAAAGGAAAGGAAAACAAATTCAATATCATACTTCTGGTTGAAAAAGTTGAATGATTGTCCAAGTTCGGTGTAAGAATCAATGGATTATCTGTAAATTTTAATATAATTGATTTTCATGACAACACAAAAAGAGTCAAATATGCTGAAGTTGCATGACTCTTCTATTAAATTGAAGACATCAAAGTAAAAATAAGATAAGAATGTGATGACATAAAAGTGTCAACCACCTGTTATGATGTCTTCAACTAAGGTGTTGCTATGATTGCCTGATTCCTTTGCTAAAAGAATATACAATAGAACCGTAAGATTAGGAAAGTCTAATCAAATAATAAGCTAATCATGATTAATAATCAATAGAATATTCGCAACAGAGGGTTCGAAAGGAGAATATATTCGAACCTGATCTAAGGTAACCTCTCAACCTTTTCCTACCAGAAAGGCCTAGAAAGATGGAACAAACTTCAAAATGAAGTTTTGACAACCATTGTAAAAAATGAATAAAGAGATATAATTACAAATCAAAGTAAAAGGGAGATGATTTATGCAATTTGACATATCCATTATTTTTCTTTATGGGATAGAAAGTAATAATTCATTTTGCATGCTTTAACTAAGAGAATAATAAGATGACCATAGATTTATTGTCAATTAATTCTAGATAAAATGATAACATAAAATCAACTTCGTCACAAATACATATCATCTAAAATTAAGACAATAAAAATGGCAACAGAATACATACCAACAAACTTACAAGCAAATAATCAGAAACAAAGTCACAAGATTGTATGATATATGCATAAAGTAATAGAACTGAAGTATGAAGCAATTTACCACTTGTGGAAGTAGATGAAGGTTGCGTTGGCCTTGTGGAAGTAGAAGCAGCAATAGCTAGAGATGAGGAATCAACGAAACATTTCATTCCAACAATTATTACTTAAAGAAATAAAACTTTAAGAACGTTGGATCGAAAAATGTTTGATTTCACAAATGCTTTTTTCATAAAGAAATAAGAGTATTGTTCCTCATTAATCATGGGAGATTGTATTAATTATTATACGCTATAATATTTTGCTTACCAAAAGAACCTTCATTTTGTTCCTCATTAATCATGGGAGATCGTATTGCAATAGACTCATCCATGAAGGGGAAGAGGGAAATTTTTAGAAATTATTATTAACCTCACAGGTCCAATAGACTTATAAGATAATTATATTGATCAACCCAAATTCAGGAAAATATTATACACTACAATATTCAACTCACCAAAAGAAGTCTCTTGGTTTTGTTATTCATCCATCGTGGGAGATCTAATTGCAATAGATGCTCCTGTCAAACAAAAATAGAAAAATTCTTATAAATCATCCACAAACAATGCAAATGCAGAAGTAGAAAATTAGATAAAACATAAATGAAACTAAATCATCGACACGAAAAGTAAAAATGTAATATAAAAATCGACATGCAATATAAACTTAGATATTAAATTCGAAGAAAAGATGAAAGTTTTAAACTTAGATATAAAATTCAACAAAAAGATGAAAGTTTTAATAAAGCCAATGATCAACCTTTCAAATGTCATTCAATAATTATATTAGGTAAGACTGTTAAAATAATAGTTGGCGAAAGAGAACCAACCATTCAAAAAATAGTTGGTGATAAAATGATAAAAAAATAACACGAAAGCTTCATCAAATCGAATGACCAACTCTCGTAATATTCATGTTGAATTAGAAAAAGAATCATAAATCAAGAGGGAAGTCGTAATGAATGAAATGGCTAACTTTTTCGATACATTAGATGACTTACCTTTAATCCAATGATTGGATTACCTCATACTACCCAACACCATGAATCTTCTTCAACATCGAAGCTATGGAGCAAAAGATGTGAAGTAGCTATGTGATTTTTTTATTTAAGTAAAGATATCATAGATGGAAAATGTGTTTTGAGTCATGTCTCTCTCTCTTTCCACTATCTCTCTCTCATCTCTTGCTAGGAAAAAAAATCAAGCAAACAACTAACCTTTGAAGGTCATGGTAGTTTCACCGAACAGTAGGACCTTTAACAATCTAGTAGGACCTTTAAAAAATCCCAACTATATACAACAATTTATTACAGCAACCAAAAAATAGTATATGCAACATCAATAGTATATACAACATCAAAAGGCAATAAATGAATTACAACAAATAAATGAATGTACATACATCAGCAAATAAATGAATGTACAGCGACCAAAGTAGAAAGGCAAGAATTACAATCTCTAGGTACATCGACCCAAGGGTTAAGAAAGTCAACTAAGCCATCTCGCAGTACCGTCCCGAGACCCGATTTCCACCAGAAAGACCCCCAGTAGGATGACCTTCCCCCTCACTGCCCTTGAGGAAGGTCATACTGCCAAGGGTATTTTCCTTTCCTCTTTTCTTTTCTTATGGTGGGAGTGTTTTTTTGGAGCAGAGGGATAGAAACGTACGTCGAGGGGCAGAACCGAGGTGGAGCTGGAGCAGCGGCAGGTGTAGGGGAGGGTAGGAGCTAGAGACGGAGGTAGAGACGCTGAGATGCTGAGGAGATGGAGACAGGGCCTCAGCGCAGGAGCTGGAGGTAGAACTGAAGAGTAGACGTTGAGGAGCTAAGTGCGGTCTGTCTGGAGATGGCGGCAGAGATGGCGGCGGCGGCGTCGATCCCCAAAGCTGCAAGGCGGTCCTTGCTGAGGTTGCTGTCACGAGCGGAGAAGCTGGAGATGGCGTCTGGAGATGGCGGTGGCATCAATCCTCAAAGCTGCAAGGCGGTCTGTCTGGAGATGCTGAGGTTGCGGTCGCGAGCGAAGACGCTGGAGATGGCGGCGATGTCGATCCCCAAAGCTAAAAGCATGCCCTCTGAAGGCCACCCTACCAGGGAGGTGGCGAGGCAGAAAACGCGATCGGCAGCGTCGGAGGGTCACGGTTGGCGAGCGAGATGGGAGGGGCTCGGAACGGAGGAGCTGCAAGGAGGAGGCGAGGTAGAAGAAGGGTAGTGGAGGGGGTCGGCGCATGGCGAGGGAACGGAGGAGCTGCAAGTAGAAGGGTCACGGTTGGCGAGCGAGATGGGAAGGGCTCCGAACGGAGGAGCTGCAAGGAGGAGGTGAGGCAGAGGAGGGGTAGGGGAGTGGGTCGATGCCAGCAGGGTTTGCTAGGGCATAGAGGGGTGGCGAGAGAGATGGGAGGCGCTCGGAACGGAGGAGCTGCAAGGAGGAGGCGAGGCATAGGAGGGGTAACCGGAGGAGCTGCAAGGGGTCGGCGTGTGGCTTGGCAGAAAACGTGATCGGCGGCGTCGGAGGGTCATGGTTGGCGACCAAGATGAGAGGGGCTCAGAGAGAAGCAGCTGCAAGGAGGAGGTTGCAAGGTAAGGGGTAACCGGAGGCGGAAACAGCAGCGGAGGAGTTGCAAGGTGAGGGGTGAGGAGACGGAGACAGGCGTGGAGGTAGAGGAGGACCAGGAAGAGCGGGAGGAAGCCACAGCTGAGGTAAGGAGGATGGAGGAGCGAGGTATGAGGAGAGGAAACAAAAGTGATGGCAATGAGGAGGTGTTTAAATTAGGCCTGACGTTGATCATTTTTATGTCAAATGCCATTGTCACTACTGCTATAGTAGCAACTGTAGTGACGCACAGACTCAAACGGCTACGGGCCTTAATGTATATTATGGATATGTAGATGGTAGAACCCATGGTGCAACAATCCTGCATGGTCCCCGCATATGTCACATGTAAAATTACAGTTGTGAAACTTTTCCTACATTATTCAACCTAAAATTGGCTTTGCCTAGAATTATTCTACAAGGAATACTTCACCTTAGATTTGCTTCATCTCATAGTAGAAATGCAGCATGATTTTATATCAGGTATATCTCCTTCAGTTGCGATTGAATTATTTTGATAAAATTAATCTTAGAAGATCTTGAATATAATTTCAATTTATCTACCTCAAGTTAGTTTAGAAGAAAGAATAAAGAACAAATTCTTAGGGGAGCTTGATATAATAATTCAAGGAATCTCACGGAGAGAAATAATTTTCTTGGGTGGAAATTTAAATAGGCATGTGTGAAAAGATGCTTTAAAGTATGCATGGAAATCATGGTATTGGTATTAGGAATGAATAAGGGAAGACTTTCCTCGATTTTGCAATGGCTTATGATTTTTTCATAACAAATACCTTCTTAAAAAAATGAGAAGAGCATTTGATCACCTATAAAAGTGGCTTAACAAGAATACAGATTAATTATTTTGCTTTTAGAAAAAGAGATTGTTTATCTTGTAAAGATTACAAAATTATTTAAGGGAGAGTTTAACTGCTCAACATTGTCTTTTGGTGATGGATGTTAATACGAAGAAGGCAAAGAAGAGAAAGTTGGTGTTTAAGAATTTGAGAATTAAATGGTGGAATCTTAAAAAAGAGCAGGACACATTCAAAGAGAATATGATGCAAGAAAAGACTTGGGATCTTGATGGAAGTACTAATGAATTGTGGTTAAATATGGCAAACTGTATTAGGAAGGTGGCAAAGAAGGTGTTAGGGGTGTTTAAAGGAGGAGTTCTAGGACAAAAGGAGGCTTGGTGGTGGAGTGAGGAAGTGCAAGAGAAGGTTAAAATTAAAAGAGCTTAAAGCCTTATATCGAGATAAGACTAATAAAAACATGGAAAATTGATGAGGTGTGGCTCATCATAGCTAAAATATCTAAGTTAAGCTAAAAACTAAGTTAAACACTACTAAATTAACACAGGAAAAAGGTTAAGTGTAGGATATAATAGAAATGACCTAAAACATCAAATTTGTACTAAAAATGCAAAATTATGTCATAAAATGAGATATTCTATTCATTAATATAAATTGATGATCCAATTGCAAAATTGAACACACATTTGGGTTCAAAACCTCAAATAAAAAGTGAAATCAACTTCTAAAATATTCAATTGGGTTTCATTAAAAACTTGGTTGCATTTGAACATCACTAGAACCTTGCATTTAGAGCTTTACATTTAGGTCCTTAATTCATAAATATTTATTCACATTTAAACATCCAGGGATCAATTTGATAGCCGCCAGGGACCTTCTTGCAATTCCTAAGGACTACACTGCATTCATTTCACCCACTTATGGGTCTGCATCCAAATCTTCTACCCCTTCGCACCATAGGGCTTCTCTACAATTTCACCAAAAACACCTGGTGCAGCATTTCTACTGTAGCGGCTCAAGAACACAGCCAATCTCGATCATTCATCTCGTGATCTCTTGATCTAAGAGGCCAACTCCAATCTAATCTTCTCGCACTTATGTGCATAAACTCACCATTAAATCCAGATATGATCCAACGCCTATTGTTTGGATTGCAGCTTCACACACTCCCATCTCTTCATCCCCGTCATCAGTGACCTAGGTGCTTAATCGCACCTCTACGGTGATCACAATCACTTCCTCACCTACTTAAGTACCTGCCCAACTCCCACGCACGGCCATTGACTCCCTCCACCCTAAGCCGATCCTTTCGTCCATTCTCTAGTTCCCCTTCCTCCTTCATCAGTTGTCTGTGACAAAGGGGCTTTCTCCCTCAATTTCGTCACCACAGCAACCCTCTATGGATCCAGGGATCCCATTCCTCGCTGGAGACCTCCTCATCCCCCTTCGTCGTTACAGTAACCAGCTGCAGCCCAGGCATCCCATTCCTCCTTTAGATTAGGATTTCCCTACTTTTTTTATTAGTTTTAGTGTTAGCTAGTGTAATTCAGATCAGTAGGAGTATATTAGAAATCAAATTCAGTGATGGTTTAGTGTAGGGTAGGACTAGATTAGCTTAGATCCACTCCACCCTCTCTGATCAATTCAGATCAGAGAGGTGTTTTTTCACCTCCATTTCAACTCATACAGCTTTCCTTACGCATCGCAATTCATTTCTGATTTTTTCTCGCATTCTATTCATCCTCCACCCATCCATCAAGGTCAAATTCAGATCTGAAGCCTTGGCTTCTAGATCAGAATTTGCGCCAAAGATTCACTCTAGGGGTCTCCCATTCGCGTCATAAATCCACAAAGGCCCCTAATCTAGATTTAATTTTTCGGATTTGCTCGATGTATTTGTATGTGGATTTTAAGCCCAATCACAAGATTTGGTGTTGATTTAAGTTTTAATGGATTTAATCGAGCAATCCAAATTTTTATTCACTCAATTGGGCACAATGCAATGAATCTAAGATGTTTGATGTGTTTTTAATTTTCAGATGAGCACAAGCCTAATTTGAGTTGTAAATTAGTTAGTTTAATCAAGGAATTTCAAATTCACTAAAAAGAGGTTAAACAATGACCCAATTGGTTTTTTAGTGATCATCTAAGAATTTTGAGCACTAAATCATAGTGTGCAGAGTTCTTAGACCATTTTACTATGAAGTGATCTTATATTAAATGACAAGTGGGCAATATTGGTTCTCTCATGAGAATTGTTTTAATCAGATTAACTGGAAATTGAATGAGTTTTGAGCTAGGCCTTGTCTCTGTTAGCTTCAAATTTTTTATTGAGTATTCAAGATAAATGCAACTTGGATTTCAATGTGAAAATCAGATTTGAGCTGATGTAGATCAGCCACTCTGTTCTAGCAATCTGAATTGATTTTTCTGTGAATTTCATTCGTTGATCTTAAGGATTTGATGATGGATTGGTTTCCTTGGACTAAATTGCATCTCAGTCTGATTTTCAAGCCTGAAGCTACCTTAGATCAGACCCTGAAGATTTGACTTTGATCTTTGGACAATCCTTGATTATCAGCAATGTAGAAGCAGCACACACTAGTAGAAAAAGGACTGATCGTGACGGATATTTTTAACCATTCAAGTAACTGTCGGCAATAATGTTATTCTCAACCATTTTAATCTGAACGGTTGCCAAAAGTCCGATCATTAATTTTGACATCTAGAAAATAGTCGAGGATAAATAAATCATCGATTGTGTAATATATAACTGTTGAGAAAGTGAAGTAAAATTAAGACATCTGGTTGACACCATTGTCAACCGTTATAAACGGTCGACAATAATAATATAGTAGACCATTTCCATATTAATGGTCGACGATAATGTTTTCATAACCCGCCAGGGGGGGCAGGAAAATTTTCAAAGTCTATCGTTGACCATTCGACCTTAAGGGTCGGAAAAGGAGTTATTTCTGACCGTTATTAACCGTCAGTAATAAGAGTAGTACCTACCGTTTATTAAGAATAGTCGAGAATGTTGAGTTAAATCCCTAGCATGGACCTGACTCCCTCCCCTTTCGTCCCAAATCTAAAGAGGCCTCCTCCACCTCGCGACCTCCTCTTGCCCCTCCCCTCAGCGAGACCTCCTCCCCTCGGCTCCTCCTTTGCAACCTCAAGGGGTAACCATGCAGCTCCTCTTCTTCCTCCTCCGCCTGCCTCCTCCTTCCCCTTCCCCTTGTTGTTGGCCTGAGGCCTACTCCCCCTCACCCCCCACCAACACCACCACCACCAGCTGCCACCCGCAGCACCACCACCCGTCGTCACCACCACTGTCGCCATCACCAGTACCTCTGCCACCACCACCCACAGCACCACCACCACCTGCGGCCACCACCACTCGCCACCACCACCTTTGCTGCCACCACCTCCTACCCCTACCACCACCACCACCACCACCAGCCACCAACACCACCACCCACTGCCACCACGGTCACTCCCCCTGCACCCACCACCACCACCACTAGCACCACCACAACCCACCACCCCCTCCCCCCGCTAGCAGCACCACCACCCCCCTACCCCAACCACCAGCACCACCACCCCTTGCCACCACCCCCTTCCCTTCCCCTAGCACCACCACCAACTCATACTTTTCATCCCACCTCCTCCCTACCACCACCACCACAACCATCTCACTATATATTTTTAAAATTAGTATGTCTTGATTGTATGTTTTAATTAGTATTCTTATGCAGTTGTGCCCACATGTATATTTACTTTGATTACATTATTTTGTGTGAGTGAATGTGTGTTAATGAATGTTTTCAAATTATATGTTTTAATTAGTTTGTTTTGAATGTGTTAATGAATGTGAATGTGAGGAGGATGAGGAGTAGGGGTTGTGGGTGGTGCTGTAGGAAGGGAGGGAAGATTGAGGAGGAGGATACTAGAGGTGGGCAATGGTGGTGAGGGGAGAGGTAGGAAGTGGCAGGCGGCATAAAGGAGGTAGGGGGTGTGAGGAGGAAGGAGGTGGGAGGAGGATCTTGAGGAGGAGGAACTAGAGGAGAGATTTGAAGGAGGAGGGAGGAGGAAAGGGGAGGCAGGAGGAGGAGGGCCCAAGGGAGAGGGAGGAGGAGGAGAGAAACGAGTGAAAGGGAGTGGAAGGATGATCGGAACACCATCATGAGTCATAACTAGCTCAATTTGATATGATTAAGTGAATAAAAGCTCCTACATATCTTTCAGAAGGTCTTAAGGACACAAAACATTGATTTAAGAAGAAAAGAAATCAGGGTTAAAACTACAATTTTACCATCATATCATGAATGCATAACAATCATGGGTTTTCTCAGGAGATAATTAAGAGTTAAATGATTTTAAGAGTCTAACAAGTGGGTTACTATAGATAGAAAAGGATTTTCGCGTGTGTTGAGAATTAAATGACTTTCGAAATCCTAAAAATAGACCTGCTTGATTTACTGAGGTTCTAGTTAGAATAAAATTCATCTAAACCTTCTAAAAATCATAAAAAAAATGTTCTCTAGGGTTTGGTACCTTCAATTTGACCATTGGAACCCATGTTAACCCAAAATAGAGTCTTAGACAGACTTTTGCCCTAATTTAGGTTTTTGCATAAATTACCTAGTCAAACTAGATAAAAACCAAAATCCAACTTCACCATTGGATTCCTTAGGTCCAAATTAGGTTTGTACCAAAATTTGGGCCCAATTTGAGATCATCTTGACCTAGTTTGCAATTTGGTCCTGACTAACTCTTTTATCTCACATACGCCCCTAACTTTTGAATACTTTACAAATAGGTCCCAAACTTTATCGTATCCTTCTTCAAATAGGTCCCTACCACCATGAAATCCTAATCCTACAACTTTGACTGAGCTTGATTTGGCATTTTCTCTTTAATTCCTTGACGAATCCCTATCAGATTTGAAAGGGAAGTTTGTCAAGAAATTTCCTTCCTTTGAGCCAGATTCGAAGCTCTAAAATTGGCCCAAATCCTAGTGCGAACCTTTGAAAGATTCGGGTTCCCATCTCCGGCGAACCTTGCAGGCTTGGAAGCCAAGCTTCCAAGCTCTTTTCACCCTCTAGACCCCTATAAAAGAACCCCTAGACATCGTCGAGTTCCCCACACTCGAATTTGACCGAAATAACCCCTAATTCTTCTCTCCTCCTCCGACCGAAGTGCTCCTCGACGACCGGTGACCTCCTCTGTCTCCATTCCTCATTTGTTCACAATACCGACGACAGATTTATCTCCCTCAGCTTCCTCCACGTCGAGCAGTACCAGTCGGTGCCTCTATCTCCTTCGTCCTCGCCGTCCAACCCCCACCAGAGCTACCTTCTTCCCCGGCGCTAACCATACCGCAACCGGCGTCGCCTCTGCTCCCCATCGTCTGCCAACTACCTAGATGAGTCCCCTAACTCCTAGACTTCATTTTCACCCCAACCACATTCAGTTTCGACTATGCTACCGCCCGTTCACTGTCATCCCTTCCATGTTCGGCCACTCCTCTGGCGAGGCACATCTCGCTCCACACACCACTAAACTCCTCGCCGTTCATCCCTACATCTCCGCCTCAACCCAAAGGGCAAATGCCCTTTTTCTATTTTGCCAATTCACCACCCAAACACACCCCCGAACAACCCACCTTCTCACGGCCATCTCCGTCTTCGCCAGGCACCTACACGCACTCTCACTCCATGCTACACCACCACAACATTTGCCGTCCCCTAGCGATAATGCTGAGCCATCTGACATGATCGCGAGGCCCTTTTTCGTGAGTTTCAAGTTTCAGGTACCACGCCATTGCCGCAGAGCTTCGAAGGAAGCTTGAAGCACGTTCTAGCCACAGCTGCTCCGGTGAAGCCTCCAGGAAACGTAGATTAGTCCCAAGAACACATCTAGGTTTCCACTTGGGAGCATCAAGCACTCCTTCCATGCCAGTTGCAAGCAACATCCATCTGCTACTTCACGCAACAAAGCCATGGGATTTAGTCCCACCTCGGAAGCGCACGGGATCTCGTAGCTGCACAAATTGATTTTGTGTTGTACGCTATTTGCCTCAACACACTTGGAGGTGAGGTCCCCCGCCACCCCTTCACACGCGCCTCGCCCGTGACACGCACCACACAGTCCTAGAGCCGACCCGATCCACCTAACTTGCGCACACCTCGACTGCGACCCACGCCTGCAGCCCTAGTCTCGGGTGCGCTTAAATCCAAATCCGATTACCCGGTACTGTGAAAGGCCCTAGGAGGGTAGAACTCAGAGAGAGAAAGGAGAGAGAGCACGTGGGTCAGGGGAGGGTTTTGCTCTAAGGAGATTACGACAGTTAGCCAAAATCAGAGCCCCTCTGTGCGTGAAGCCAAGGCAAAGAAGAAGAGAAAAAGAAGAAGAAGGCAGAGAAGAACAGTGCTTCCCTAGCACTGTAGCATCGGTTGTTTAAGCCGTCTAATACAAGCCTCTGTCATCTGATTGCATACATTTGAGGCTTTATTTCCTTGATTGATACTGTTGAGATAATTGCTATTATTGTGAGGGGTAATTGGTGATTCAAATCACCATGTTACGTTAATCTTTTTGCTTCATTGACATTTGCTTTATCATATATATCATTCTTGCTTGGATTTATTGTTACACATTGATAGAATTGCAATCTTGAGAATTAACTGTTCTTGCTTCTCGTGTTCGACCTCAGATTTCTTTCGAGTATAAATTTTATCTGTTTTCAAACGATTTCGACCTATACTATGACGTAGCTTTTATAACATAATTTCGCTCATAAATAAAGGAGGTATAATATCATGGGTTGCACAATGGGTTTATTTATGGGTTAGAGTTTAGGGCTTAGGATTTATGGCCTTGGGTTTAGGGTTACGAAGTGAATGTTTAAGGTCTCGAGCTTAGGATTTATGGTCTTTGGTCTTGCTTAGGATTTAAGGTTTACTTTTAGGGTTTAGTGTTTAAGATTTGAGTGTTAGGGTTATGCGTTTAGGGATTCGATTAACAAACTTAATGTTTAGGGTTTTATAAAGGAGGGAAAGATGAGAGTGGAGAGGGAGTAAGAGGAATATGAAGAAGATTAGAGATTTAGAAAGTGAGGAGGAGGAGGAGGAGAGGGTTGGGGTGGAGGCTGTTACTATTAGTAAAGTATAATTTATAAATGAATGTTTGATATTTATGTTTGATTATGAAATTTTTATTACAACTTTGTAGATACACACACTTGCACAAATTTAGAAGCACTTGATAACAAACAATAGGAATTCTAACTCCTAACTAACAGGTTGTGGGAAGGATATAATTATGTCAAAATACTAGCCCATTAAGACTTATGATCATGTTATACAGACAATCCAGAGTGTGTGTATACCTCACTTACATGCACGATGCGTTGTCTTTATAACATGCTATAAGTGTCATCGTCCTTTGTTCAGAGAAATTCTGAACAAAGAGAGGTCCTTAAAGATTTGATCACAACTTAGGGTTACTTATTGTATGTAGCTAGTGTTTGGAGAAATTTCGATCGCATTTTCTCGATCTTCTCTGGTATACCAACTAATCTTAGCTCCATTCCTGAAGCACCCTTTAGTGGGGGCTATTGGGGATGTAGTTAAGGTTAGTCTTGGGGGATATACTAGAGAAGTGTGGGAAAATGCTGCCGAAATTTCTCTAAACACTGGTTACATGTAAGAAGTAATGTTGTAGTCAAATTTTCAAGGATGGGCTATCAAGTGAAAATCTTCTTAAAATACACATTTCTTTCTTATTTGAATCAAACTTATGAGTGATCTTAAAATACACATTTTTACCTTATTCGAGTCCAACTTATGAGTGGTTGTCTTTTTCATTTAGGTTAATTATCATGGATAAGTCATGAATCAGTATGAGGAATTCGAATTACCACGGATACAAGAGTGGAGTGATTTCGTTTCTGGAGTGGGCATTTCATGATGATAGGAAGACATTTAGATGAGGTGAATTCCTTCAACTGATTTTATGCCCATGTAGACACTGTTTGAATGGGTTTTTCTATGACTGGGACACAATTTTGGAGCATATGATATGTAACGGTTGGTGGCAACATTACGTAAATTGGATAGCTCATTGTGAGCAAATGAAGGAAGTTAGAAATTAAAGAATTGAAGCCTTTGAAGGAAGTGATGATAATCAAGGAGATGAATTGGATGAAATGTTACATGATATGAGAACAGCAGACCATGAGGATGTAGATGACGATGAGACATTACGAGATTGTAATGAGTTGTACGATGCAGTCAAGGTAGCAGAGGATCCTATTGCTCTTGGAATAATGATGAGAGGCTCATCATGGCTTCTAACTACCCCTAATTAACTAGAAACCCTAGTTAATTAGCCAGACATATAAATATATAGGGGTTAATTATATAACAAGGGATAAATAAATAAAGGACCTAAAAATAAGTTAAAAATGCTTAATTATAAGTTAATTAATATCATTAATAATTTAATTAATAAATGGACTCAAAATATAATTAATTAGTTACCTAATTAATAGCTAATTTAACCTAAGCATAATTTATACTTAAGTATGTAATAACTTAAGTAACTTAATCAATTAAATAAATTAAGCTAAAAAGGTCAAAAATGTAAATTCAAGTTATATATATAATATTTGTCTAATTTATAACCATATATAAAAAGTTGAAAAAGAATTAAATTAAAATAAGCCTTAAAAACCTCAATTTACGTTTTAGTCCATAAGTTTCATTACACTTGAGTCCTTTTCATGCACATAGGTCATTAATTTTTCCTACAAATAGGTCCCTATGAACGCAATGTTTCTTCTTCTTCTTCGTCGCACTAGACAGTTCTCGTCAGCCAGTCACCACACCTTTTGATCCACCTTCATCCCTCGACAGAACACGGCTGTCTTAGCCGTTTCTCATCCGCTCACCTCCCTTTCTTCATCCGACTGATCGGATTGACCTCTAATCTTATTTAGGTCTAGGAGTTAAGCTCACCGGCGTCAGAGATGATGCCGGTGGTTTAGCTCAACCTAGACATCCTTCTGTCCAGGTACATCCCCCTTATCCTCCACCATAACCTATAAATACTCTAGGAACCCCTCCGATTAGAAGGGTCAGCTCCCTTTCCCCCTTCCCCAACAGCAGTCGAAGATAGGCTATTTTTCTGTAACTTTGGCGACCTCTCATCTCTCCATCGGAGCGCCTTTGCCAAAGATGCTCGTCTCTCTCACCCCTCTTCCTCTCCTGCAGCTGTGACAGGGCTTGGGAGCACGCCGTTCTTCTTCCTCTCTGCTTCCTTTCTTGCCGAAGCTCTTCCTCCAACCTTCTGATTTCATCCTCCGTTATGTGCCATCAACGTAGCTTCTCATCTCCTTTCGTCCAGGTAATAGTAGAATTAGGTAAGTAGTTTAGTGTAGAGTAGTTAGTTAGTTCACTTAGGTAGTTTACATGCTTTATTCTTAGTCTTCGTCTCAAGCTCCAGCAAGCTCGTTGAGATCACCAGAGCCTATATTTGGTCTTTTCAATTCATCATACACCTTTCTCAACCTTCACTGATGTTATTTCATCCTTGATCGACTACTTTTATCAACTATATCGCCTAATCCAATTCACAACCACCGGCGACCTTCGTTGTCCATGACAGAGGTCATCGAGGATAATTCACACTCACTGGGACCCTCCATCACCTTGTCATCATCTAAGGGCCCTGATCATTGCATTAATTTGATTTATAACATACTACATAGTAAACGCCTAATTTCATCCAACCTCCTGAACTCGCTATCAATGGCAGCTCAAGAGGAGTCAATTCACCTAATTACCTACTCACAGAGCATCACTAGGCTCTTATGAGCCTTAACTCCCACTCAATTGAGTGAGAGGATCGTCTCTGAGTTCACGTGAACTCTGATTATATTTTTACTGAATTCGAAGCACATCTTCTAAATTGATTGCTAATTGCTTTAATTGTTGTATCCCTGAGGTTCCTTGTGACCTCAAGAGTCTTTTAAGACTGTTCCAGATCAATTTCATGGAGTTTTGAACTCCAAGTGATCACTCCTGAGTTCACCAGAGCTCCGGCGAGCTCCGATGAGTTGAATTTGAGTTTCAACCCTTGGAACTCCTAGTGAAGCTCCAGAACACCTAAATGAAGTCTAAGGATCAGATTTTTGTGTTTAAAATTGTGTTTAATCGATTCTATCTCATTATTAAACTTTGTCTTCTCCAACTCCAGCAAAGTTGGAGAAGCCCAGTTAGAGATAATCTGAGCTGATAAATAGGTCTCGAAGCACCTACAAACCTTGTAGAACCTACTTAGATCCTCAAATTGGATTAAGGGCCATTGAGTTCTTCTGATGAACTCAGGTGTATTTGGGCTCAGGCAGTGACGCCTAAAACACCTCTAGGGTCATTTAAATAGGACTTTAAAGTGTTGAATCATTTCTTGAGGATGAATTAAGTTGATTCAAGGATTTAATTTGATCCGAGAAGACTTGATTTAAAAAGTCAACTTTGAATGGAAATTAGTCAACCTAGAGTTCAATTAGAGGAATAAATGATTAAATCTCTGAATTAAGGGTTTCAAATGATTTCTAGGATGATTTAGAATGCTTTTGAAATAATCTAATTGAATTATTTTGAGGATTTCTTGGGATTTCATTAGCTGTCCAGTTTGGGTTCAATTTGAACCCAA
Source organism: Thalassia testudinum (assembly GCA_037157565.1). Taxonomy (NCBI): domain Eukaryota; kingdom Viridiplantae; phylum Streptophyta; class Magnoliopsida; order Alismatales; family Hydrocharitaceae; genus Thalassia; species Thalassia testudinum. The sequence continues at coordinate 64,874,212 of JAZHRO010000031.1, forward strand.
CATTGTTCTTCAGCAATTTTGGTGAATTTTGAACCTTAAATCTGCCCAGATCAGTCACTCTTGACCTTCTGAGGATGTTCAAATCTCGTCTGGAGGTTAATCTCTCTGTTGAGCATTTTTGAGCTCAAATTTGAGCTCTGTGTACTGGGAATGAAGATTTGAAGCTTCTCCTTCTTCCTAAAGCTTTTAGAACCTCACTTCCTTGACCATTAGATGCAAAATTAATCCCTGAAGGCATTCAAGCCTTCAGCTGAAGGCAACAACCCCTCTACAGGTTAATTAACCTAAGTCTCTTCTCTATAGGCCATTTTGGCCATGTGAAACCCTCTCCTTCACCCTTCAAATCGAAGAGCCAAGCTTCCTTTGAGCATCGAATTGATGCTATTTCCTGATAGAGCACATCAAAGGCTTTCGTTCGAGCTTTTGCTCGATCAAAACCATCCAGCCAATCAGCTAGAATCTTCGCTGAAAGATCGGCCTAGAACTGTTGAACATAGTCCCACCTCAGTAGATTGTGGACAGCTGTGTTGGTATAAAATGAATTTATGATTAGGACATTTCAATCATCAACATTGGGCGCAGCTTATGAACATGGGGTGCAGGCGCATGCGTGTGCACGTGCCTGCGCATGTGTGTGTGTGCACCTGTGGGCGTGAGTGTGGGCCTGAGAGTGGGCGTAAGCCTGGGAGGCCGGTAGTGTGCATTGATGAAAACATGTGAAATACACCTAATTAAAATCAGGTCAGACCTCTAATAGGGTCTGGTCCCACCCTTATGGGTGTTGTGTATCCCCGAAAGAGGTTTGACTGCCCAATAATAAAACAAATTTTATAATTAAAGGCAAAATGGGTTAAGTGTTGCATAAAAAATGGCTAAGTGTGGAAGGTTATATGCACAGTAAGGAGATTTAAAGAAGAAGAGATAAAGAGGAGAGAGCTTAAAAGCATAAGTGTTCAGAGAGAAAGTTAAAGACTTAAGAGATTGACTAAAGAAGAACTTAAGAAATTATAAGGGATGAAGAGAAGCTCGAGAAATAAAAGGCAGAGAAAGAGAGCAATAACAAGAGAAAAGAAAAGAAAAGGAACAAGAGAAAAAGAGACAACGGCTGAAGGCATTTAATGAAGGAATGAAAGAGAGAGAATCAGACGTCTCTCATTTGCTTCAGTCTTCTAATTTCCATTTTTTTTAAGACGTCCAATTTTATTTTTAGACATCTGATTTGTAACTCCATTAGTATATTTTGTTCTCTTTCATTATTTTGAGTTTTAAACGTAATAAGTCATTTGTACTCATTTGTTTAGCATTTTCTTACCTTAATCTTTTGTAATTAGAAGTACTTGATATAATAAACATGTTTACTTGGTTTCTAATGACAAATCATATGTGTAAATATGTTTTCTATTCTTGGAATATTACTTGTGCTTAATTGACTTATCTTTGTGCAATACTCATGTGCTTAAAATATGCTAATCTAATAATTGATTAAATAATTAGTTCCTAATTATTCTTAGAAACTAAATGGTGAATTAGGATTAAGTTATGCCTCCCAATGAACGACCTGGACTCAACCAGTTAAAAAGAACTTAAAAATCTAAAATGTTAAGTTAACTTGACCTTATATTACACAATCGACATAAAATCGAGTTAACCTAAGTTATTTTCTCATGCAATTAATTAAGCTTAAATAACTTAATTAACTGTGTTGAGGAATCTAACCACCAAATAACATCAATGTCAAAGTTGTCATTCCTTCTAAAATTCTTTCAGATGAAAGTATGAATAGAGCCATAGTGAAATTAATGTTTGAGGTTCTGGAATTCATTGAAGATATGCTGAATAATTCTACTGGGTATCCTAAGTCATGGTATGATGCGAAGAATCAGATACATGGACTCGGACAAAAATGCAAGAAGATTGATGCTTGTCGTAATGACTGTGTCCTATACAAAAATGAGTACTCAGGGTTGACTAACTGTCCCAAATGTGGTGAGGAGAGATATAAGGTGGGTAAGTCAACAAACACCGACGAGAAGAAACAACCGAAGAAGGTTCTTCGTTATTTTCCACTAATCCTTAGGCTACAACGCCTATTCATTTCCAGTAAAATAGCAAAACTGATGTCGTGGCATCAGGATAGTAAATCGAAAGATGGACGCATCCGCCATCCAACAGATTCTGATGAGTGGAACAGATTTAATGAGAATCACTCATTATTCGCATAGGAGGCACGAAATGTGAGACTAGGTCTTGCAAGTGATGGATTCAACCCATTCAAGAGCATGTATCCATCATATTCCATATGGCCAGTGGTCATGGTAACTTACCCCCATAACTATGCATGCGATCTGTATTCATGATGTTGACACTCCTTATCCCAGGACCCAAGCAACCAGGAAATGCAATAGATGTTTATCTCCAACCATTGATTGATGAACTGAAAGTCTTGTGATACAATGGTGTTCAAACATATGACGCACAAAAGAAACAATTCTTCCAATTGCACATAGCATTATTATGGACAATCAATGACTTTCCAGCATATGTGAATTTGTCAAGATGGAGTACGAAGGGGAAGTTCATCTGTCCAATCTGTATGGATGATACTCATTACCTGAGATTACTTGAAAGTAAGAAGTTCTGTTACTTAGGGCATCGCAAGTTTTTGCCTGTTGAACACAGATGGCAAACGTCACAATTTAAGGACAAATTTGATGGTAAAGCATGTCGATATTCGTCGAGGAATCTGAAGAATAAACTCAGTACATCTTCTATTAGGCTGTCGGGGATGAAAATCATGGAGACATTGCAACAGTTTGGAGAAATACGTTTGGATCATCTTTTCAAGAATGACTTGGCTTCCTTACGACATTCAGGGTTTAGGAAGAAAAGCATTTTTTTATGGAGCTTCCATATTGGAAGGATTTGACAGTGTGACACAATTTAGATGTTATGCATATCAAGAAGAATGTAATGGACAACATTCTTGATATATTAAACCTAACAAACAGCCCGAAGGATACAGTTAAAGCAAGAAACGATATGAAAATTTTGGGTATTCATCTTGAGTTGCACATTGAAGGAGGGTCTCACTTTCCAAAAGCTATATACAGTCTTACCGGAGAGCAAAGGCGAAAAATTTTCTCGTTCCTTGAAGACATTCAGGTTCCTGATGGGTATTCATCGCAGCTTTCACGTTGTATAAATGAAGTGCAAAAGAAGATTAAGGGGTTAAAAAGTCATGATTCTCATGTGTACATGCAAATCTTATTCCCGCTAGCGATACGTGGAGTGATGCCTGATCTGGTAGTCAATTATTTCATAGAGATGAGAAGATATTTTAAAGTCATCTATTCAAAAACATTAGACCCCAAATTGTTAGACTATTGGGATAAACAAATTGTGATCACACTTTGTAAAATGGAGAAGATTTTCCCGCCTACATCTTTGACATGATGGTTCATGTCACGCTTTATCTTTCAAATGAAGCGAGAATTGCTAGACCCGTGTAATATAGATGGATGTATCCAATTAAACGATATTTGAAGAAACTGAAAGATTATGTCTTGAATAAGGCCAAGCTAGAAGGGTCAATTGTTGAAGGCTATCTTGTAGAAGAATGTATTAACTTCTGTGCCATGTGCATGCATGAAATAGACAATTGATTTAATCGTCTTGAATGAAACTATAAAGGAGAATTTAATGGTAATGATGAACATTGTATGTCCATATTTAACATCGGAGGAAGGTCGATCCTCCAGACGGAGGTTAAACCCATCTCGAAAATAGACCGACAATTGGCACACTTATACATTCTGAAACAAATTCCAGAAGTGGATGAATTTTACAACGAATTCAAAGCATCCTCTGTGTCATCTACACACAACTTGTAGTTCCTCAATTGGTTCAAGGATCGTGTAAATATACTAATAGGAGATGGGGATCAACGGTGGGTACAGGATTTTGATATAATTGCCGATACACCTTTGACATACAGATGTTACCATTTGGGATACATGTTACGAACGCGCGTTTCAGACGTCTTTTAAGACGTCTGGGAAGTGACCCCCAGACGTCTGGAAATCGGTTATTTTTGGCACAACGGTTTCGCCTGCGAGCGCATCTCTCTCTCTCGCTTTTTCCCACTCTCCTGCCGCTGCAGGATGCGCCCTTAGTCCTCTCTCTCTCCCCCTCGCGCGGCCTTAAAAGGCCACACCCTCTCCCTCACTCCCGTCATCTCCATTCCCTTCCTCTTCTCCTTCCAGCCGGTGCGCGAGAGCGAGCGCGAGTGAGGCGGCGACAGCGACAGCCGCGGTGAGCATGGGAGGAGGTGCTGCGTGTAGGAAGAAGCGCTCGGCCGTGAGGGTGAGTTCGCCGGGGCTGGTAGGGCCGGTCGGCGGGGGGTGCAGCGGGCGCAGAGCGATGCGGGAGGACTGCTGCGGCTCGAGCAGCAGGTGGACGAGGCGCGGCATGGCCGGGCGTCGCGAGCGGAGGGCGAGTCGCGCCCTGGTTCTGGAAATTTTTCCAGAATCAGACGTCTGGGATTCTAGCCAGACGACGGGAACGACGTCTGGAAGACTGTCCAGACGTCTGAAAGGTGAGTTATTCCGTCTTCTTCATTTTCTTCTATTGACCGTACTAAGAGAGAGAGAATGGGTACGCGCAGGGTCTGAGATTCGTATCCAACGCGAATCAAACGTTTGGCTGCAGTGCCAGACGACTAGAGCGACTTCCAGACGTCCTGGGTGACCATCGGACATCTGGGAACTAGGCCATATGCCCCCGCAGGCTTCTGGATGTCTGAGAGACCACGCAGAGCAAGGTAACCCCTGATCCACTTTTTAAGACGTCTGGAATAAGTTCTAGACGTCTGATTTTGCACTGTTTCATCGTTTTCAACACGTTTAGGGCCCGTTCAGGTTCCGTTTTCCGCATTTCGAGTTGCGTTCTTTTCGGAATTAAATCCTCTACCTGTCTACAGTAGCTGTATATTGTTTTGAGAAATTCTTTGTGTTTGATCCTTGTGATAGGACCCCGTTCCGTTGCAGTCTCGGGGGTTGCGGAGGCACGCGGGATTCCCGACCACGCCCCCAGTTCGCCTGTTGTAACCGGTAGAGTGGCTTTAAGTATAATCTGTTAAATTATGAAACCATAAATGGAACCTAGGACATTGCATGAATCCTAGGAATGAGAAATAGACTGAATGGTAGATCCTAGGGTGTTGCATGAATCCTAGGGCTGAAAAACTAGATTGTATGATAGATCCTAGGATATGGCATGAATCCTAGGACGGGAAAACTAGTGGAATGTATGAATACTGCAGTCTTGGAAAATGTGGAAAGGAAACAATCGCTGCCTGTGAATTGAATTAACAGCTGCCTGTTATGAATAAATGAACATGATTAAGAATATGGGATGTATGAACGTGAAACTGGAAAGGTGAAATCGGAATGCGCTGAGTTAAAAAGCTGGAAACCTACGGGGAATTAGGAGTAGAACTCCTGGAAAGTGAATGGAATAGAATTGGGGAAGTGAGCTGACCCTTGAGTACGGAGTACCAAGGAGAGCGACTGTCCCCCTGTTTAGTGCAGAGCGGAGCCAGCCGCCCCCAGAGACCCGGGGTTAGGACTGGCCACTCTGTACCGACTTGCTGGCCCTCGTGTACGTAGTACCGAGGAGAGCTACTAGTGTAGGGAGGTACTAGCTACCCCACGGGTCCCGGGGTTCTGCTAGCCTCCTACACCGACTTGTTAGGCCCACTGGGGCAAACCAGGGTAGTCAGGCGAGGGTGCGCGGACTGTGGAGGGGCAAGGCCCCTGTTTGGTTACTGTGGAGGGGTTGGACCCCTGTTACTGAGAGGGCTCTGCCCTGTACTAGTTCCGTACTGTGCTTTGGGCGCACCCGTTAACGGAAACGACTGACTGCGTGCCAGTGCGGGTTAGCTACCCGTGCATTTACCGCGCGTGCCGTAGTCACCGTTACGTCTGTCAGTGACCTTGGGATGGTTGACTGAGAGTAGGATCACCACGGGGGACTCTCCCGGCCAGGAGAGCACCATGTGCTACTTCTACTGTTCGGAAAAAACTGCAATCAAGATCGTTCCCACGAGGAACATTCGAGATCAAGTGAAGGATCTGAGAAATAGATAAATTGTGAAACAATAGAAAGACGTAAATAAAGGAAGAGAGAAAATTAAAACAGCTACTGTACACTTTACTGTTTCTTTAGTTTAGCTGCCACTCTACTCAACGTTTTGTTGACGTGTTACACTCGTTACCTTTCAGGACTAGGTGTTGAGCAGCCAGGGTCAGCGGCTGCAGAGGACGCTGGGCCGAGTAGGGTCCAGTAGAGTTACCACTGTTCTCTTGTACCTCTTTTTGGTTCCACTGTAGTGAGTAGTTCTTGTTTCCGCTGTACTTTTCTTTACCTGCAGTTCATATTATGTTATGAATGTTGTTCTACTGTTGTGGTGGTACATGCTGTAGTAGTTTCTTTCCTTACTACTGTATTTTCTTACTGTTAGTTATATTCATATGGAATGTGGTTTATTTTACTGCTCTTTTGGTCACTTCCTCGTTGGACGACCAGGTCTTAGGTTTAGTCAAGTCGGTCCGTTCTCGTGTCTCGTAGGGACTCGGGAATCGGGTCGTTACAAGATGGTATCAGAGCAAGGTCGTCCTGAGAAGTGAATCAACTGACTGGAAAATAACCAATTCACATGTCTATAACTAGAGTAGCCACCACAACATATCTCTTGACATGAGCTCTTAGACGTTTTCGTTAGGTACTGTTCCATACTGACGTATGTCGTTGTTTTGCATCTCCTTGTAGGAGATGCCTCGTCGTGGAACTAGGAGGGTGGGCCGCGGGCGCGGCCAAGGTCGGGGCCCGAGGGACAGATGTGTCGGGCTTGGAGTACATACTACCCCTCCTCTTCTCCTGAGCATACCATCTCCGGACCTCGTCCAACTAATTCGAGAGGTGGTTTGTGAAGAATTTCAGCTTCCATCCACATCGCCACCCCCTCCTCCCCCTTCCGAGCGTACGACAGGGGAGTTGGTGGTGGAACGAGATTTCCGCCGTCACACTAGGCGTGGAACGAGACACGTGGAGTCCGCAAGAGAGCCGTCACGTTTTACAGGGCCATCAGTGGCCTTTGGGGGCCCTCGACAAGGGCCAGTTGCCAGCACCGAACCCCCGCCCAGTCGACAGCAGGGACCCACTGAGGGCGGGAGCCGGGTTCCCCTCTGTTACCAGTGTGGCCAGCCAGGCCACATCAGGAGGGACTGCCCGTCTAGGGCAGGAGGTCAGCAGATACTTCCCGCGCAGAGCACTGGAGGACGCACAGGAGGCCGCGGTTACCAGGCGCGAGGAGGAGGACAGCAGTCGCGAGGAGGGTACCGGCCAGCACCTACCCGTCCGACGCAGAGTGTGGCTGCTTCGTCCGCACCTAGAGCTGAAGGGTGTATCAACGCCCTGACACACAACGACGCCAGAGCTTCGGGATCGGTGGTAGCAGGTATGGTTTCAGTTTTCGGCAGACTCGTCTACACGCTTTTCGATTCCGGCGCTACGCACTCGTTTGTCGCAGCCAGTTTCGCAGTTAGTTGGACCAGGATTATACACTGTTAGAGAATCCGTTCGTAATCAGAGGTCCGAGTGGTCAGCTGTTTGTAGCTGAGGAGGTGTACACGGATTGCGAGGTCAGCGTCGGGGGACATAGCTGGCCAGCTGACCTGATTATGATACAGATGGAGGACTTTGGAGTGATTCTGGGGATGGATTGGTTGTCCTCTTACCACGCCTTGGTGGACTGTTTTGAGAGGAAGATCGTCTTCTCCATTCCGGAGTTGCCTTCTTTCGAGTTTCACGGACAGCCAGTGGACGGAGGTTTCAGGTGCATTTCGGCACTTCGGGCGGCGAGACTTTTGAGCCAGGAGTGTGAGGGTTTCCTAGCTTGTGTGGTGGCAGAGCCCAGCCCTGTGGCAGACTTCCAGAGCATCCCGGTGGTCAGAGAGTACCCCGACGTGTTTCCAGACGAGTTACCAGGGACCAGCCCCATCTCCGCCGCGCCATACAGGATGGCACCGCTTGAGCTGCGTGAGCTCAAGTCCCAGTTGTAGGACCTTTCGGAGAAAGGTTTCGTGAGGCCCAGTGCGTCTCCCTGGGGAGCCCCGGTACTGTTTGTGAAGAAGAAGGATGGGACCTTACGCCTTTGTGTGGACTACCGACAGCTGAATAGGGTCACCATCAAGAACAGATATCCGCTGCCGAGGATCAACGACTTATTTGACCAGTTGCGGGGTGCCACGATGTTTTCCAAGATCGAATTGAGGTCTAGATACCACCAGTTGAGGATCAGGGAGACCGACGTCTCCAAGACATCTTTCCGCACCCGGTACGGACACTACGAGTTTTTGGTCATGCCATTTGGGCTGACCAATGCCCCCGCTACTTTCATGGATCTGATGAACCGGGTGTTTAGACCGTACTTGGACCAGTTCGTGGTGGTTTTCATAGATGATGTACTCATCTATTCTCGAGATCAGACGCAGCACGGACAACACTTGCGGATGGTTCTGGACACTCTGAGACGACGTAGGCTGTACGCCAAATACAGCAAGTGCGAGTTCTGGTTGAGGGAGGTGACCTTATTATGTCATGTGATCTCTGGAGACGGCTTGGCGGTGGACCCAGCCAAGGTCGAGGCAGTACTTAGGTGGGAGAGACCGCGTTCAGTCACTGAGATTCGTAGTTTCCTGGGACTAGCAGGCTACTACAGATGATTCATCAGAGGTTTTTCACAGATTGCGCGTCCTATGACACAGTTGACCCGGAAGGATGTGCCCTTCGCTTGGACAGACGCTTGTGAGGCGTGTTTTCTGGAGCTGAAGGAGAGGTTGACCTCGGCTCCCGTGCTCACCATCCCTGACAGTAGTGGCGGGTTAGTTGTGTACACGGACGCCTCCTTGCAGGGGTTAGGAGGTGTGCTCATGCAGAGGGGTCACGTTGTCGCTTACACTTCGCGGCAACTGAAGCCCCATGAGCATACCTACCCTACCCATGACCTAGAGTTGGCAGCTGTTGTCTTCGCGCTGAAGACTTGGAGGCACTACTTGTACGGTGAGACCTTCGAAATTTTCACAGATCACAAGAGCCTCAGATACCTTTTGATCAGAAGGAGCTCAACATGAGACAGAGACATTGGTTGGAGCTCCTGAAGGACTACGACTGCAGCATCTCCTATCACCCGGGAAAGGCCAATGTGGTGGCTGACGCCTTGAGCCGTAAGGTGCCCGCACACTTGGCCAATTTATAGTTACAGAGTTGGAGCCTTTTGGAGGAGGTGGGCAGCTGGCAACCTCTAGAGTTACGGGGGTACTGTGGGGCAGTGACTGTGACACGGCAGACTAGGCCAGAGCTGATAGACCGCATCATCACAGGACAGATGGCCGATCCGTACTTGCAGTCCTTGCGCGACAGAGTACTGTCGGGAGACTCGGGGGACTTCTCTTTCACAGACCAGGTGCTGCGCCTGAGGGGACGGTTGTGCGTTCCCAGAGACAAGGAGCTGTTGAGAGAGCTCCTGACTGAGGCACACGGTTCCAGGTTCACCACACATCCCGGAAACACGAAGATGTACCATGACTTGAGACGCGAGTTTTGGTGGAGGGGGATGAAGCAGGATGTGGGTGAATTCGTGCAGTAGTGCTTAGTGTGCCAGCAGGTGAAAGCCGAGCATCAGAGGCCTGCAGGGCCGCTACAGCCGCTTCCAGTGCCAGAGTGGAAGTGGGAGAGCATCACCATGGACTTGGTGGTGGGCTTACCTGTTACCCAGCGAGGACACGACGTAGTCTGGGTAATAGTGGATAGACTGACGAAGACGGCGCGATTCTTACCGATCCGAGTCACTTTGGGATCAGCACAGTTGGCAGAGAGGTATATCCGTGATGTGGTACGACTACACGGAGTCCCGCGGGAGATCGTATCCGACCGGGATACCCGCTTTACGTCCCAGTTTTGGGCTGAGTTTCAGCAGGCCTTGGGGACGCGGTTGAGGTTTAGTACGGCTTACCACCCCCAGACGGACGGACAGTCTGAGCACACGATACAGACACTTGAGGACCTTTTGCATGCCTGTGTACTGGACTGGAGGGGCTCTTGGGAGGAGCACCTGCCCTGGTGGAGTTTGCATACAACAACAGCTATCACTCGAGTATCGGCATGGCTCCCTACGAGGCTCTGTACGGACGGAGGTGTACGGCACCCTTGAGTTGGGTTGAGGTGGGGACCAAGTAGGAGGTTGGCCCCAGGTTGATCCGGCAGAGTCAGGGGGTAGTCGAGCAGATCCACAGGCGACTCCGCACTGTCAGGAGCAGACAGAAGAACTACGCGGATCGGAGACGTAGAGAGGTGCAGTTCGAGGTTGGGAATCACGTCTTTCTTCGTGTTTCTCCCATGAAGTGCCTGCAGCGGTTTGGGGTGAGAGGGAAGCTCTCGCCGAGGTTCGTGGGGCCCTTTGAGGTCCTGGAGTGGGTTGGACCCGTTGCTTACAGACTTGCCCTCCCCCCGCAACTTTCTGGTTAGAACGACGTGTTCCATATGTCCAACCTCAGGAAGTACGTAGCCGATCCCAGTCATGTACTGAGTCACGAGAGCGTCGAGGTGGGCGACGACCTGACCTACCCCGAGCGGCCAGTGCAAATTCTAGACCGAGACGTCCGCAGTTTGAGACGAAAGCAAGTACCCCTGGTAAAGGTTTTGTGGAGGAGCCAGTGGTACGAGGAGGCTACCTGGGAGCCTGAGGCGGTAATGCGAGAGCGGTACCCGGAGCTTTTCGCGGGTACGTCTTTTCGGACCGGCTTCGGTCCTCTTTGAGTTTGTTATGGTAATTTTGACGTCTTTTCCGCACCTTAGTTAGCGCAAGTTTCGGGGACGAAACTTCCTTTGAGTTTGTTATATTGTTACGAACTCGCGTTTCAGACGTCTTTTAAGACGTCTGAGAAGTGACCTAGGCGTCTGACCAGACGTCCGGAATCACTTCCAGACATATGGAAATCGGTTATTTTTGGCACAACGGTTTCGTCTGCGCGCCTGAGCGCGCAGACCTGCGAGCGCATCTCTCTCTCTCTCGCTTTTTCCCTCTCTCCTGCCGCTGCAGGCTGCGCCCTCAGTCCTCTCTCTCTCCCCCTCGCGCGGCCTTAAAAGGCCATGCCCTCTCCCTCACTCCCGTCATCTCCATTCCCTTCCTCTTCTCCTTCCAGCCGGTGCGTGAGAGCGAGCGCGAGTGAGGCGGCGGCAGCGACAGCCGCGGTGAGCGTGGGAGGTGCTGCGTGTAGGAAGAAGCGCTCGGCCATGAGGGCGAGTTCGTCGGGGCTGCTAGGGCCGGTCGGCGGGGGGCGCAGCGGGCGCGGAGCGACGCAGGAGGACTGCTGCGGCTCGAGCAGCAGGCGGACGAGGCGCGGCGCGACCGGGTGTCGCGAGCGGAGGGCGAGTCGAGTCCTGGTTCTGGAAATTTTTCCAGAATCAGACGTCTGGGATTCTAGCCAGACGACAGGAACGACGTCTGGAAGACTGTCCAGACGTCTGAAAGGTGAGTTATTCCGTCTTCTTCGTTTTCTTCGATTGACCGTACTAAGAGAGAGAGGAAATGGGTACGCGCAGGGTCTGAGATTCGTACCCAACGCGAATCAGATGTCTGGCTGCAGTGCCAGACTACTAGAGCGACTTCCAGACGTCCTGGGTGACCATCGGACGTATGGGAACTAGGCCAGACGCCCCCGCAGGCTTCTGGACGTCTGAGAGACCACGCAGAGCAAGGTAACCCCTGATCCACTTTTTAAGACGTCTGGAAAAAGTTCCAGACGTCTGATTTTGCACTGTTTCGTCGTTTTCGACCTGTTTAGGGCCCGTTCGGGTTCCGTTTCCGGCATTTCGAGTTGCGTTCTTTTCGGAATTAAATCCTCTACCTGTCTACAGTAGTTGTATACTGTTTTGAGAAATTCTTTGTGTTTGATCCTTGTGATAGGACCCCGTTCCGTTGCAGTCTCGGGGGTTTCGGAGGCACGCGGGATTCCCGACCACGCCTCCAGTTCGCCTGTTGTAACCGGTAGAGTGGCTTTAAGTATAATCTGTTAAATTATGAAACCATAAATGGAACCTAGGACATTGCATGAATCCTAGGAATGAGAAATAGATTGAATGGTAGATCCTAGGGTGTTGCATGAATCCTAGGGCTGGAAAACTAGATGGTATGATAGATCCTAGGATATGGCATGAATCCTAGGACGGGAAAACTAGTGGAATGTATGAATATTGCAGTCTTGGAAAATGTGGAAAGGAAACAATAGCTGCCTGTGAATTGAATTAACAGCTGCCTGTTATGAATAAATGAACATGATTACGAATATGGGATGTATGAACGTGAAACGGGAAAGGTGAAATCGGAATGCGCTGAGTTCAAAAGCTGGAAACCTACGGGGAATTAGGAGTAGAACTCCTGGAAAGTGAATGGAATAGAATTGGGGAAGTGAGCTGACCCTTAAGTACGGAGTACCAAGGAGAGCGACTGTCCCCCTGTTTAGTGCAGAGCGGAGCCAGCCACCCCAGGGATCTGGGGTTAGGACTGGCCACTCTGTACCGACTTGCTGGCCCTCGTGTACGTAGTACCAAGGAGAGCTACTAGTGTAGGGAGGTACTAGCTACCCCACGGGCCCCGGGGTTCTGCTAGCCTCCTACACCGACTTGTTAGGCCCACTGGGGCAAACCAGGGTAGTCAGGCGAGGGTGCGCGGACTGTGGAGGGGCAAGGCCCCTGTTTGGTTACTGTGGAGGGGTTGGACCCCTGTTACTGAGAGGGATCTGCCCTGTACTGGTTCCGTGCTGTGCTTTGGGTGCACCCGTTAACGGAAACGACTGACTGCGTGCCAGTGCGGGTTAGCTACCCGTGCATTTACCGCACATGTCGTAGTCACCGTTACGTCTGTCAGTGACCTTGGGGTGGTTGACTGAGAGTAGGATCACCACGGGGGACTCTCCCGGCCAGGAGAGCACCACGTGCTACTTCTACTGTTCGGAAAAGACTGCAATCAAGATCGTTCCCACGAGGAACATTCGAGATCAAGTGAAGGATCTGAGAAATAGATAAATTGTAAAACAATAGAAAGACGTAAATAAAGGAAGAAAGAAAATTAAAACAGCTACTGTATACTTTACTGTTTCTTTAGTTTAGCTGCCACTCTACTCAACGTTTTGCTGACGTGTTACACTCGTTACCTTTCAGGACCAGGTGTTGAGCAGCCAGGGTCAGCGGCTGCAGAGGACGCTGGGCCGAGTAGGGTCCAGTAGAGTTACCACTGTTCTCTTGTACCTCTTTTTGGTTCCACTGTAGTGAGTAGTTCTTGTTTCCGCTGCACTTTTCTTTATCTGCAGTTTATATTATGTTATGAATGTTGTTCTACTGTTGTGGTGGTACATACTGTAGTAGTTTCTTTCCTTACTGTTGTATTTTCTTACTGTTAGTTATATTCATGTTGAATGCGGTTTATTTTACTGCTCTTTTGGTTACTTCCTCGTTGGACGACCAGGTCTTGGGTTTAGTCGAGCCGGTCCGGTTCTCGTGTCTAGTAGGGACTCGGGAATCGGGTCGTTACAATACATAATTAACAGTTTCAGATTCAGAGTACGATCCGTTGATGATGCGAATGCCACGCAATAGGCAGGAGTTGTTGTTAGTTGTGACCTAAGCACTGATTGTGATGGGTATTACAGTCAAATTGAAGAGATTGTGGAAATGAGTTTCATGTTTGACCGTAAGGTGGTTTTATTCAAGTGTGATTGGTTTGATACTTTTAAAGAAGGCATTGGATTCAAGTTGATAAGAAACACGGTTTCTTGAGCTTAAGTAAGAACCGTCGCATCCTCCAATCATTAGAACTATTCACACTAGCTTGTTAGGTAGCACAAGTATTCTACGTGTCTGATAATAGCAGAAATGGGTGGATTATACCAGTTAGAGCTCAACCGCGTGAACAATGCGATGTGAGAAATGATCTACACCCAGATGTTGAATCTAAAGCATATCAACAAAACCCACAAAGTAGGCCACAAAGTGGAATTCCCCTTTGGGCGGGAAAGTCCGGATTGGATGGCCGGCCGCCTGAGGGGGCCCGGTGCTAGTGCCGGTGATTCTGATGGATGGGTGGTATGGCATCCGCGATCTTGGCGCAGGAAGGTTCATGGCGTCCATGTCCCTGGTGGAGTTAGGAACCAGGGCAGGAGGGACTTTCGAGATGGTTGGGGCAGAAGTCGAAGGGAGGTGACTTGCTATAGATGTCGGCTTCGGGGGCACCTAGCGGTGACCTGCCAGCGTCCATTGTTGTGTCTGGCGTGTGGAGGGTCTGGTCACAAATGGGATGCTTGCCTGGCGACCTGTGATGGTTCTGGGGGCAGGGATTGCAATACACCTTCGTGGCCTAGGGGTGAGTTGCAGATGCCCCTCCCCCCTCAACGCTCAGGGGATGCGCTATGGATGTGGAGGTTCCCCTGACTGAGGATGTCAAGGTAGCAGAACTGGCCCTACATAGTGCTTTGATTGGAGAAGTCATGATGGGCACCATATCGATGGACAAAATTCGGCAACTGGTGAGATCTCTTCCTCTATCAACTGATGCTTGGAAGATTGTGATTATTTCTTTGTCGCGATTTGTGTTGTTTGATGCGGGTGCGGGAGATGTTGAAAGATATTATTTTCAGACTAGCATTTTGGGTGGTCTATCAGTGATCTGGCAGCTGGTATCCCCTTTTGATGGATCTCTGCCTGAACATCCCCCTCAAAGAACAGCCCCCAGGTCTGGTGTTCTTGAGATCAGAGGTTTTCCTCTGCATCTGAGATCTAGGAAGGTGGTGGAAAACATGATAGTTAGGTTTGCATCTGTGGCCGTGGATGCTGTTGTTGGTCTGACTGAAGGAGATGCCAGTGTTCTGAATGTGAGGGTGAAGATCTTCAGAGTTGGTGCCATTCCTGATAAACTGATCCTCAAATGTGGGGGCAGTTCTTGGAGGCTCCTTCTGAATTTTATTGTGGCAGATCGAGAGGTCGTGCCTAGACATCGCCCCCCCTCTTATTCTATGGTGCTAAAAACTAAAATTCCTCCCCTGCAACCAAATTGTGTTAATTAGGATATGGTGGCAGAATGCTCTAAAGATAGGGAATTGGTGGATGAGGTAGGGAACCTGGGGGTTGTGGAGACGAGGACTGAAGCTCTGGCAGGTATGGCTGAAGTATCTCTGATCCAAGACCTCCCCTCCTGTGTTGAGGTGCTGAAGTCCAAAACACCTTCCTTCCAACCACACAGTGACTGTCAGGAGGTGGTGGCAGAATGCTCGAAAAAGAGGGAATTGGTAGATGAGGTGGGGAGCCTGGGAATTGTGGAGATAAGGTCTGAAGCTCGGGATAATGTAGCTAATGTACCCCTGATCCAAGAGGTAGCTGCAATGGTGGATGCTAATGGGAAGGAAACGATTATGTCTAATGAAGTTGTGGTTGAGGATCTGAAAACCCATCTGGGTGAGCTTGATGAAGGGATGACTATGAATGTGATTAATGAGCCTGTTGTTTCTGATATGGTGGACCCCTCTGTGAATTCCTTGAACTTGCAGATCTGTTCTCCTGTGGTTGAAGTCATGCACTCGAAGTCAAAGACTCCTACTACTAGGAGTGGGAAACCTCCCTATAAGCTAAGGCTTAGAAGGCACACTCCCACACAAAAGGTTGATGAATTAGTCGTTGCAGCTGTGGTGAAGGTTAATAGGACTTCTACAGCTAGGAAGGGGACAGACCTGATTCCCAAATGAAGGTCCTGAGCTGGAATGTGCGTGGGCTGCGCGATAGAAGCAGAAGGGGGTCTCTACTTAGATATCTGCACGACTGGGAAATCGACTGTGCCATCCTTCAGGAGACACACATTGATCGTGCGTCTGATAGGGCATGGGAAGAGATGAGGGCAGGATCTGCAAATGACCTTGTGGTGGTCAATTCCAATGGCAGATCTGGGGGAATTGCCATTTGGTGGAAGAAGTAGATGCTGTGCTTACAGGAGGTTTCTATGGCTAAGCACCTTCTGACATGTAGATTCACAAGAGGCCAAGGGGACAGTGTCTTCTATGTGACAGGT
Source organism: Thalassia testudinum (assembly GCA_037157565.1). NCBI lineage: Eukaryota > Viridiplantae > Streptophyta > Magnoliopsida > Alismatales > Hydrocharitaceae > Thalassia > Thalassia testudinum. The sequence goes on from JAZHRO010000031.1 coordinate 64,890,383, forward strand.
GTGTATGGGCCAAACGATCTTAACAAGAGGCAGGAACTGTGGGAGGACTGGAATCTGGCTGCAGAATTTGTAGGTGGGGAGGCTTGGCTTGTTGGAGGTGACTTTAATTGTACTTTAGTGGGGAGTGACAGACCTAATGGGGTGGTCGACAGTTCCTCCACAGGATTTCAATTGGTGGTCCAGGCCTTGGGGATGTGCGAATTTCCCTCATCAGGGGTTGAGTTCACTTGGAGGAATGGCAATGGGCTCATGTCCAAGATTGACAAATTTTTTAGGAATGCTGAGTTGTTGGATCTCTTCCAGATGTCATTTGTGTGTGGTCTTGAACGTCCATTTTCTGACCATACACCCTTGGTGTGGGACAATGGTGAGCAGGTGTTGGCTAGATCCTACTTTAAATTTAGGAGATCTTGGCTGAGGGAACCAGGGTTCAGAGACATGCTTGCCAGTTGGTGGAGGTCACAGCAGGGTGAAGGCACGGCCACCTCCAGACTGGCTTCTAAGCTTATGGCTTTAAAGGGCATGCTGAAGGAGTATGGAGATATTGTCTCAGTTCTCAGACATCAGAAGCGTCAGGAGGCCTTGCTGAAAATTCAAGAAGTGGATACCAAGGAAGCTGTGGATTATCTATCTAAACTGGATCTTGCTGATAGAAGATGGCAGGGGGTGGTAATTGAAGAGGACCTGAAATTGGAGATGGATTGGAGGGAGAGATCTAGGCAGCTATGGCTAAGTGAGGGGGATGCAAACACCAAATTCTTTCATTTGGCTGCTAGCTCTAGGAGGAGAACAAATCTGATCTTGTCAATGGTTATAGTGGGGCAGAGAATTACCTCCTTATCTGATATCAGAGCTGAGGCCGTCAGATACTTCAAGGAATCTTCAAGAGTTGCAGGTAGGGGCAACTGGAGAATGACAACAAATGATCTGCCCATGATTAATGAGTCTCAGGGGTCCAACCTAATTGAACCTATATCTAAAGCTGAAGTTTTGAAGGCTATTAAAGACCTCAACTGCGAAGGATCGCCTGGTCCTGATGGAATCCAGGTGTTCTTCTACAAAGAACTGTGGGACATTGTGGGCTCAGAGGTTATGGGAGTAATTAGAGAATTCCAAAGTGGCAATTTTGGCTTTGAAAGAATTAATAGATCTTATCTGTTTCTTTTGCCAAAAACCCCGGGTGCTGAATCCTTCCAGGAATTTAGACCCATTGCCCTTTCTAACTCCCTGTATTTGGTGATTGGCAAGGTCCTGGCAAATAGGTTGAGGCATGTATTGCAAGATTTGATCCATCCTGCTCAGTCTGCTTTCCTCCCGGGTAGATCCCTACAAGAATCTTTTATCTTGGCCCAAGAGATGGTTTGTGGCTGGCATAAGAGAAGATGCAAGGCCTTCCTGTGGAAGGTTGACTTTCGTAAGGCTTATGATTCAATCAGTTGGCCTTATCTATGGGATGTGCTTAAAAGAAGGGGCTTTCCCTCTACTTGGATAGCTTGGGTTAAGAGATGTATTACCACTGCCTCCTTTACCCCTCTAATAAATGGGAAACCCTGTGGTGCATGGATCCAGCCTCAATGTGGCATTAGGCAAGGATGTCCCCTGGCCCCTTTGATCTTTAATTTGGCAGTTGACAGTTTAGTTTGGTTTGCTTGTAAGCTTTTTGGAGCAGGTCTTGTCAGAGGATATTCACTATCTTGTAGGAACAGTTTGGCTCCCATTCTTCAGTATGCAGATGATACTGTCTTTTTTGTTGAAGGATCCATGGATGGAGCGTTGGCTCTGCATCATCTGGTTGATATCTTTGGTGAGCTTTCTGGACTAAGGTTAAATACAAGTCTGGTTTGGTCTGCTTTGGTTTATCTGAGGAGCAAGAAGCCTTAGCAGCCATTCTGATGACTCCTCGCATCAGCCTTCCTATCAGATATCTTGGGCTGCCTTTGAGGTTTTCCTAGTTGAAGAGAGGTGATTGGAATTGCCTTTTTGACAAGATCTCTATGAAACTTGATGGTTGGCATAGCAGGTTCTTATCCAAAGGTGGAAGGCTTATCTTGCTCAATTCGATGATCACCTCCATCCCTGTCTTCTACTTCTCCATTTTCAAAGCACCAAGATCCATTTGGAAAAGAGTAGATGTGATGAGGAAGAGATTCTTTTGGAAGGGAGCCAGACATAAGGGCAGCTTCCTTCAGCCTCTCAAATGGGATCAAATCTGCTATCCTAAGGAGATGGGTGGTCTTGGGATCAAGTCCTTGCAGCATTTTAATGATGCCTTGCTGCTCAAATGGGCTATTAAGCTGCTGCAAGGTGATATGAAATCGTGGTCTGCTCTGATCAAAGATAGATATGGAGCTTCCAACAGCAGGTTATCCAGACTTCAACCCAACTGTCCATCACCTTTCTGGAAATCTATAACTAAGGCTTTGGCTGATCACTTCTATCTACTGCAACCATCACTTGGAGATGGCAGGTTTTTCAGATTCTAGAAGGAGGAATGGTCTGAAATGGGTGTCTTGAAGGAGCTCTATCTGAGAGCTTTTGCTGCAGCAGCTAACAAGGATGCTACGGTCAGCAAGATCTAGTCCTGCAGCAGTAGCAGTTGGAATCTGGATGATGTGGAGTCCAGTAGCAGCAGAAGAGCTACCTGGTTATGGGAAGAAAAGAGAAGGCTTTTATCAGACCTTGAAAGTTTCAGACCTAGGCTTGGATTGGAGGACAGATATCTGTGGGAGGGGATATATAGTGTCCAAACTGGATATAACAGAATTTTAAATTTTGAAGAGGGATGGAGACATGATTCCATTGACAAGAAGATATGGTTGCTAAAAATTCCTCTCAAGGTACAAATTTTCCTTTGGTTGTGCAAGAGAGATGGGTTAATCACAAGTGATCTACGCCACAGAAGATTGGGTACTGATCATCATGTGTGTTTTTTATGTGAGATGAGCATTGATAATGTAAAGCACCTCTTCTCTTCTTGCCTTGTCACTGATGTCATCTAGAGAAAAATTTGTCAGGAACCATTACCAGAGTGGGATTCTATTTGGCATGGTTTTGAGGTGAGAGGGAAATCACATGTCCACATGGCTGCTACTTTTTGGTGTGTATGGAAGGCAAGGAACGAGAGACTTTTTCAGAAGAGGCCGGTATGTTGTGAGAATATTGTAAGAGAGTGCTGGTCCCTCATACATTCTTGGGGATCCTTTTTGTATCTCCCTTGCTGTGCACATAATATACTGCTCTGGACTGCTATCACAGGACGATAGCTCTCCTTTCTGTTTCAAAAAAAAGAAAATAAAACCCACAAAGTGAAGAACTTGTCCCTGGTGTAACTGACATTAACATATAAGGTAATTTGTCAAAAGTATTAATCCATAACCATAAATATAAATAATTTAAGAAATTCTTAGTTGTCTGTTTTGTTTAAATTCCTTTTAAATTGTTTTATCTTTTATCAAAGCTTATGTTCGTTTATATTTCAAAACTAAAATTTTTTTCATTGCCTTCTCATATAGGTTCTTTGCATTCTCCTATTGTTTCTGCACAGTTTGTGAATCGTTTTGTCACTATGGTAAGTATCTTACTACTTTTTTCTTTAAAATACTATTATCATGTTAAATGTGGGGGTGTGTCCACTTAGATTTATTTTTTGTGTGGGGTGTGCCTACTTAGATTTATTTTTTGTGTGGAATGATGCATTTATTTACTTTTTGTATATTGAACGTTTTCTGTTGAATGTGGAGGAGGAGAAAGGGAAATGGAAGGGAGAATGGAGGAAAAGAGAAGAGGTATGAGAGGGTGGAGGGAAATATAGGAGAGGGGAAGGAGATGGGAGAGAAGGAGAAGAAAGAGGAAGGGAGAAGTGTAGGGAAATAGGTAGGAGAGGGGAAGGGAGATGGAGGGATGGGAAGGAGAAGGGAGAAAGAGGAAGGGAGAAGTGTAGGGAAATAGAGGAGAGGGGATGAGAGATGGATGGATGTGAAGGAGAAGGGAGAGAAGGAGAAGAAAGAGGAAGGGAGAAGTGTAGGGAAATAGAGAAGAGGGGAAGATAAGGGAAATGGAGGGGAGGGGAAGGGAAATGGAGGAATGGGAAGGGGAAAGGGGAAGAGAAAAAGAGAAGGAGAAGAAAGAAGATGGGAGAAGGGGAGGGAAATGGAGGGGAAGGAAAGGGGAAGAGAGATAACATTTTTTTTTCAGTTTCATTTATATACACTTATTTCATTTTCATTTATTTGTATGCTTATTTTATATAGGATTTTTGAAATATCACAATATATAGGGGAAATGTTGCTGAATTTTTTTAAAAAATATCTGATTATTTGTGATGCTTTTACGTAGGTTAATTTCAAGAAGAAGGCTAATAGGAGTCGCAGGGAGGAGGCTCAGGCCTCCTCCCAGTAGCTTGAGCCCCCCCCCAAGCAGCCACAGCCTCAGGCTCACCACCAGCAGTAGCCCACTCAGCCCCAGGTACCTCGCTAGCAGTTTTTGAGGCCTGGAGATGTGGCTCGATATTTCCAGTGTCAGGGGAGGGGAGGTAGAGGGAAGGGGAAGAGTACAATGCCACCTCCGACAGATCTACTAACAGAGGATTCTGACCACGAGGAGGATGCAGCCGCCGATGAGGAGGATAGCACTTCAATTGATGAGGAGGACATTGGCTTGGATGATCAGCCAGAGCAGACGGCTAACCCAGATCCTTCTCAGCCGAGATGTTCTGCACCACCACCACCCTTCCGCAATTTAGGTATGAATTTAAGGTTTGGTAAATGTTACAATTTATTTATTTCTTTATTTTTTAATTCTATGTTATAATCCAGTCTTATAGGTGCATTTAGGGGAAGAGGTCCCATGCGGAATAGGGAGTTAAAGAGAATTCTGCATGGGGTCTGCATCTCAGTGAGGATCACACCAGTGGGGGAAGCAATGGACTATCCTCCATTCATCAGCAGACTGGGTACGCTGACGAAGGCAATCATCCCACTGTCTTACTTCGATTGAAGGAAGGTGTCAAATGACCAGAAAATGCAGCTCATTCGAGAGTCAAAGATAATTGGTAAAAATTAATAACTTATGTACATTTCTCTATATAAGTTTAATTTATGTTACAATTTCTATTCTCTTACTAATGCAGGCCACGTTTGATTGGGGCGATGATCCGAACATCACCAAATATATCCTTAAGCACGTAGCGAAGATTCATAAAGATTGGAGATTGGAGATGAAGAATAAGGTAAAAGATAAATTTTAACTGTATTTGTTTATTTCCTTTACCATAATTCAAATATTATTTCTAACATTACAATTATATTTTTTTGTTTTATAAGAAAATGAATCATGATGAGGCATTGCATAAAGCACCTCCTTTGATACAACCGCACACTTGCAAGGAGCGTGCGAGCATTGGCATGATCCAGAGACGCAGGTAAAAGTATTTCATATGTTATCATTTATTCAATTAATTTCTAAGTTAATAAATTAATTGTACCTTATTTCAGGAGCAAGACAAGAAGAATAAGGAAAATAAGGCTAAGGCTCCACCGAAGACCCATGTCTTGGGTTGGAGGAGCATAGGCTCAATGAAATCCATATACGTAAGTACCTTTAATTATTATTTCCTTTTAAACCTTACAAAAATTTCTAATTGTGTTAAAATTAACTGTTTCAAATCATTGTAGTCCGCCAATCATCAAGGTGCTCAATTTGATCAGGTGGGAGTATATGAGGTCACTCATAGCAAGATGAGTGATGATGGAAATAGAGAGTGACTTCATGACACATACCAACAAAGACACGTGAGTTAGAAAAGACAATACTTTTATTTAATTTCGTAATTATATAATTAAATAAAATTACTTAATGTAATTCAATATCTTTCAGGATAATATGATCAACTTAATGCATCCTCCTAAAGATGACAACTCTACTACAATTCAGTAGCCACTAATAGCAGAGGAGGCCTTGTAACGACCCGATTCTCGAGTCCCTACGAGACACGAGAACCGGACCGACTCGACTAATCCCAAGATCCAGTCGTCCAACGAGGAAGTAACCGAAAGACAGTAAAATAAACCACATTCAGCATGAATATAACTAACAGTAAGAAAGTACAGCAGTAAGGAAAGAAACTACTACAGTAGGCACCACCACAACAGTAAAACAACATTTATCATATAACAAAAACTGCAGGTAAAGAAGGTACAGCGGAAACAGAAACTACTCACTAGAACAGAAACAAAAAGGGGGTACAAAGCTGTGGTAACTCTACTGGACCCTACTCGGCCCAGCGTCCTCTGCAGCCGCCAACCCTGGCTGCTCAACACCTGGTCCTGAAAAAGGTAACGAGTGTAACACGTCAGCAAAACGCTGAGTAGAGTGGCAAACTAACTAAAGGCAACAGTAGAGTGTACAGTAGCTGTTATGTTCTATTACTTCCTTTATTTACATCTTTCAATTTTTCTCACTATTTCATTTACTTCACAGATCCTTTACTTGATCTCGGATGTCCTCGTGGGACGATCTTGATTGCAGTCTTTTCCAAAAGTAGAAGTAGCACGTGGTGCTCTCCTGGCCGGGAGAGTCCCCTGTGGTGATCCTACCCTCAGTCAACCACCCCAAGGTCACTGACAGACGTAACGGTGACTACGGCACGCGCGATAAACGCACAGGTAGCTAGCCCGCACTGGCACGCGGTCAGTCGTTTCCGTTAACGGGTGCGCCCAAAGCACAGCACGGAACCAGGGCAGAGCCCTCTCAGTAACAGGGGTCCAACCCCTCCACAGTAACCAAACCGGGGCCTTGCCCCTCCACAGTCCGCGCACCCTCGCCTGACTACCCTGGTTTGCCTTAGTGGGCCTAACAAGTCGGTGAAGGAGGCTAGCAGAACCCCGGGGCCCGTGGGGTAGCTAGTACTCTCCTAACACTACTAGCTCTCCCCGGTACTACGTACACGAGGGCCAACAAGTCGGTACAGAGCGGCCAAGCCTAACCCCGGGTCCCTGGGGCGGCTGGCCCCACTCTGCACTAAAACAGGTACAGGTACTTCCCTTGGTACTGCGTACCCAAGAGACAGTACAAACTACATCTCAGTTCCATTCCTTTTCTTTCCAGGAGTTCCACTCCTAATTCCCCGTAGGGTTCCAGCTCTTTATCTCAGAACATCATATGTTTCACTTTCCAGATTCACGTTCTCACATTCCATGATCTCAAACATGATTCTTTATGCATAACAGGCAGCTGTTAATTAAATTTACAGGCAGCTTTATATATATTCCTTTCCATTTTTCCAAGACTGCAGTAATATACATTCCACTAGTTTTTCCATCCTAGGATTCATGCCATATCCTAGGATCTATCATACAATCTAGTTTTTCGGCCCTAGGATTCATGCAACACCTAGGAGCTATCATTCCATATATTTCTCATTCCTAGGATTCATGCAATGCCCTAGGTTCTAGTTATGGTTCCATACTTTAACAGATTTTATTAATACTTAAAGCCACTCTACCAGGTACAACGGGAGTAATGGGGGCGTGATCGGGAATCCCGCGCGCCTCCGCGACTCTCAAGACTGCAACCGAACGAGGTCCTATCACAAGGATCAACACAAGGAGAGTCTCAAAACAGGGTATAGCTACTGTAGGCGGGTAGAGGAATTAATTCTGAAACGAACGCAACTCGAATCGCGGAAAACGGAGCCCAAACGGGCCCTAAACGGGTCGAGAAAGACAATACTGTGCAAAATCAGACGTCTGGAACTCCTTCCAGACGTCTTAAACGGTGGATCAGAGAATTACCTGTTTAGCTTGGTTCCCCGGACGTCCAGAAGTCTGTGGGGACGTCCTTCCTAGATCCCAGACGTCCGATGGTCACTCCGGACGTCTGGAGGTCACTCCCGCCGTCTGGTACAAATTCCAGACGTCTGATTCGCAAAGATGACGAATCGGTGAACCTGCGCACAGCCAACCCCCCTCCCTCAGTACGGTCAGTCGACAAAAACGAAGAAGAAAGCGGAAACTCACCTTTCAGACGTATGTATGATCTCACAGACGTCGACCTTGCCGTCTGGATATCAATCCAGACGTCTGATTCTGGAAAATTTTCCAGAATCAGAGCCCTGCTCGGCCTCAGCTCGCGACGCCGCCCGCGTCGCACCTCGCGCGTACGCTGCTCCGCCCGCAGCAGGTCCCTCTCCGCGACGCTCTGCGCCCCCCTGCGCCCTCTGCCGGCCGGCCAAGCCGCTCCCGGCGAGCTCGCCCTCACGGCAAAGCCCCGCCCTCGCACGCCGCAGCTCCTCCGCGCCTACTGCGGCTGCCGCTGCCGCTGCGCCCTCGCGTCCGCTCGCTCTCGCGCACAGGCAGGAGAAGAATGGAGGAAGATGGTGGAGACGGGAGGGGAGGCGCGCCCCCCTTTTAACGCCGCGCGGAGAGGAGAGAGAAGGCGGTCGCAGTCGCCTGCCGCCGCAGAGAAAGAGGCAGGATCGCAGGTCTGCGCGCACAGGCGCGCAGACGAATATCCCGTGCGAGCATAACTGTTCGCCAGACGTCTGTAAACTATCCCGGACGTCTGGTCAGACGTCTGGATGTGATCCCAGACGTCTTTACAGACGTCTGGGCCACCTCCCAGACGTCTTAAAATATGTCTGGGGCACGCGCTCGTTACAGGCCTACCGGATCGTCATGTCAACTAAGCATGGCGGGCACGTCCGTAGCGTAGGGAGGAGCGAGACCGTCTCAGGGTGGTATGGGAGAAGGGGAGCATCATCCTCCTCAGCTAAGGTGCATGAGATGAGGAAGGAGATTGTGGCATTACGCCGCAAAGACGAGGAAAAGGACCAGTGGATCGATGAGTTGATGACGCTAATAATGGACAACGTGATGCAAACCAAGGAATCCAACAAGACCATCAAGGAGTTGCTGGCATTACTTCAAAAGGGAGGTATTGATCACCCGTCCCTTCATCAGTATAGAGATTGTTGTGATAACGATGATTTAGGTGGTAGCAGTGCTAGAGGCATTGATGCCACAGTATGATTGTATTTTTTATATATCATCGTTTGTAATGAACTCTGTATACGTTATTTCATATATGAAATTTTTATTCTGATTTTGTGTGTTTTAAATAGATGCAAAAATATCTTATGTTGTGTGATTGATTATATTTTTACTAGATTTGCAGTTCTTTACGGGCCTTCCACATAAATTAAACACATTTTTAAAAAAATGCTTTCTCGACCATTTTTAACGGATGAAAATATTAGTATTATCGACCATTATTTTAAAACGTCGACAATATTAATATTCTCAACCGTTTGAGAACGGACGAAAATATTGCAATTTCCGACAGTTATATATGAACAGTTGACAATATTAATATTCTTGACCATTCGAGAACAAACGAGACTATTGCTATTTTCGACAGTTATATGTGAATAGTCGAAAATATTAATATTCTCGACCGTTCACAAACATACGAAAATAGGAACAATCTCGATGGTTATTGATAAACAGTCGACAATATGATCTTAGTTGACTGCCTAAATACTGGTTGAGGTAAATGTTTTCGTCGACCGTTTATTTATAACGGTCGAAAAAAAACTTTCACGACCGTCAAAAGCAGACGAGAGAAATAACCAAATGTTGACTGGTGGTCCGCCTTTTTCTCAACAGTATTCTTCTAAAACGGTCGAGAAAACCTAATAGCAACAGTACATTCCTCGACCATTTATATCATTGGTTATTTTAACATTGCCGACCATTTTTAATGATCGGCAATACTCAATATTCTTGTAGTGACAGTTGAGATTCATTTTGCAACAATTGTGTTTTAAGACGTCTGATTGCTAAAGATAATATCTGATTTGAGATGGCAGCAATAGCTGCTGAATTTGGCAGTAGCTATAGTTGCAATAGTTGTTGCTGCTGAATTGTAATAGTTGCAGCTGCTACAACCACTGATTGGATGGACTAGCTGGGAATTGGAGTTGAAATGGAGCTGACCTGAATGTAGTGTTAGGAACTTTGTATGTAAGCATTCATGTACATGTATTTGAATTAAATTGGATTTGGATGGCTTGTAATCTTTTTCAATTCCTTTCTCAGCCATTTAAAATTGAGCCTAACTGTCCAATTTGTTTTATTAATGAAATTCAATGAGAAAATCGTGCTTAGTGCTTCATTTACCTTTTATATAATATGTTGGACATTACTAATTGTTTAAACATCCTTTCCGATACATAGACCCCATTCTAGAGGCTTAGGTTCTTATTTCAAAATGCTTTAAGCTTCCTTTGGTGTTAAATTTGTAAATAAATAAAAATATTAAAAAAAATCCAAAAAAATAAAATAAAAGAGTCTTGAGTAAAATTAGGTTTATTTCTAAGTGTATCCAAAGATTCAAAGCATTTTGAGCCACCAGCCTGGTAGAACGTACCAGCCAACGATTCAGTATACCTTGGAACTTAATAAAAGAACTGATGGACGTGGGACACGTTGGTTTAATTGTGTCGTTATAGCATGCATTCGCGACATCGATTTTAATTAAAGATTGGATTTGGTGAGTCCAAGTGTCGAACACGAGGAGGTGTGAAATTGGATTACTTTGTTGCTTTTAGTTATCACAGGAAGTTTGGTTTGCTTGCGAGAAAACGAGAAAGAGAAAGTGTGTGTGTAGGTTTAGAGTTTGTCTTTAAATCACGGCATTCATTCAAACAAGATGGGAGAGATATAAGAAACAACATTAACATTAACATTTAGCATGCAACTTAAGTTTGTTCGTAAATACAACAATAGCTAAAAGCTTATATAAAAGGAATATAAAACTAGGGTAAAGAGAGAGAGAGAGGAGGCAAGGCGGCCACGGCGATGGAGGAGGGCTCCAGCGGCGGCTTGACAACACCAGTGAGTGTGAAGTATGCTTGGTGAAACTAGGAAGGAGCTAGGAGTAGGGTGGAAGGTGTGTGTGTATTCCATGCCTTTTAATGGGGTGGTTGAAGGGGCTTAAATAGGAGAAAAGGGCTTCTAAATGAGGTAAAGGGGGTTTGGCAACGTCTAGGACGTCTCCAAACCCCTTCCAAAAATGTTGCTGAAGCCCTCTGGCTGCCGATCCATTGAGGCGCACGTTCTTCTTCTTCTCAAGCCACGCCCGCGATCCGTTTGCCTTCGCTGTGAGCTGTCCAATCAAAGATCGGATGGTTGAGATTTCGCCCACGACGCTAGTTCAGATCGCGCTTGCCGAGCGCGCACCTCGCAAGTTATCGCGCGCGTTATCATCCGCGCACATCTGCTATGCCGCGTTGCATCCATCCGCACCGCTCGGCATTGATCAGACGACTCGAATTACCCACAATGCGCGCTAGGCTACGATTTAAAGCACAGCACGATTCAAACGCTCGCCTCTCATCGCAAGGGCAAGGCGCACACCGCTACGCTACTTTCTTGGTTGGTCGCTAAGACGAGATCAGGCACGAGGAGGTGTTGACCGATGGATGGAAATCCAATGGTCAGGATCTGAAGCTGAGGCTACTCGTGATCGCCAGGGCGTGCGGGTGAGGGGCACGGGCGGGTGAAGGTTGTTAATTCTCAGCCGTCCGATCGACGGATCGGACGGCTTAAAGTTGCTGAGCGCGATGAAGAGGTGGTGTGTTGCAGGTGAGGGCGCGTTGGATGCTACCACGTGGCCGCTCGTGGGCCGTTGATCATCAGATCAACGGCCATAACTTCTTGGGCTAGTTGAGGGAGCTTCGAATGTCGGATTTGAGCAATTTTGAGTCCGTTTGACTCCGTTCGTTCTGAATCCATCCATGCGGTCCGATTACTCATTTGAGGCCTGTTTCAATACGCACTTGTACATACGGCCATTAAACATTGATTATAAGCAATTTTAATTTGTCATGCATACAATGCTCCCAAGCCCATTATGGTATATCATTAACATACATATATCCTCAGAACTGACCCCAGTTGATGGAATTATCATCATTAAATGTAGAGTTATCAAAACCAAACATCAAAAACACAAAAAACAACTCTTCTCTCTCATCTCTCTCTCTCTCATCCCCTACCTTCTCTAAACCTATAAAACCCATAAAAATCAGAAAAATCACAAAAATACCCATAAATACCATGTATACTATGTATATACTTGTATATATAAGCTAAACATAGGTTATATGTATATAGTATACAATATGTACAAAATATCTCTATATAATTTATAAATGTATTCTATATATTAAATTATGTATTTAGAATAACTTATTATATGTACAACTTTATTGTATTATTATATATTAATTATATATTTAGAATAACTTATTGTATATACAACTTTATTTTATTATTTTATATTAATTTATATAACTTAATTTTATAATAGACTAAGTAATTAGATAAACCTATTTAAATATACATATTTATACCTAATACTATACATACATATTTATATATGTATTATGTGCCATATAATACCTGTAATTTAATTTAATTATATATTTATAGTAAATAAGTAAGTTATTAAGTTATTTAGGTAATTTATTAACTTAAAACAAAATAAATTAGTAATTTAAGTTAATATTGAGATAATTTATAGTGTATACTTGTAATATATTATACTAAGTATTTTCAACTTATTTATATAGTATATATACTGTATTATAGTATTTATAGTTTATTTATATGAGAAATCACCTTAAACTAATATTTAATTATCAATAAATTAAAATAAAGCTTCTAAAATATAATAAAAATATGTAATAAATAATTTATTATATATATTAATATTGTATAAAGTCAATTGTATAATTAATTAACTAATTTATACTTTAATTAACGAATTAAACTCTAATTTAATGTGTATAAACAGCAAACTTCACCTAATCTTATTATATAATAAAATAACTTATTTTTGTAAAGTAATTACATAATTATGTAGCCCTATGTAAGGGCTTTGCAACCCTATAATTTATTTTTAATTTAAATTAAATTATGACCCTCAAACTGAGGGCCAAAGTTGCCAAATCAAGACACATCAGCACGCGATAGCAACGCTTAATTGAGTGCCGACTTAGTCCCACATCGTGCACTAAGAAGTGCGTGATGCGGGATAAATTGATTTTGTGATATGGGTTGTTCGGTCATCAAGTGCTCGGCACTAAAGAAACTCTATGCTACTGATCCTCGATTTGCGTGCAACGTGCTTATGTGGGCATGTGTGGGTACGTGCGTGTGCATGTAAGCGCGCAGGTCTATGGGCCTGCGTAGGCCTAAGGTTGAGCTCGATCTGAATTTAATGGACCTAAATATGAACTAGGATGGCCCTAGTAGAGGTCTAGTCCTACCTTATAATGGGAGTTGTGTATCCCTCGAAAAGGTCACCTGCCCACTAATAAACGTCATTTTTGACTAAGTGAACTGGTCTGAACTGACCCTAAAAAAGCCTAAGTGTTGAGGCCCCCCTTTGTGTTGTGTGCGTGTGTTTGTGCATATGTCTGTATGTATATATATAGTATATAGTATAAAGAATATGCATATAAATAATGTAAATAAATAATTATACGTACATATAGGTATACTATAATATATACATGTATATAGAAGTATAATAGGATAGCATAGAGGTATGTTTGAGCTCTTATATATGGATATTAATAATTAGAGCTTTAGTGATGAATAAATCTGCCACTGTATTTGTATATATATGTCAGTATAAATAGTAGCTTTTGCCTTAGGTTATGTATTTAGTTTACTAGGGTTTTACTAACATATGTCTATCACTATATGTATAATATATGTTTCTAAAGGTATTAGTATATTAATCTAAGTTAGTATAGTAAATATTATTAACTATTTTTGTACCTATACTTAGGTATTCTTTATAGAAGTTGTATATAACTAACATAGAGTAATTATATATAGCTTTTAATGCTTGTTTATGTCCATATGTTTTCAAGCACTATAATATGGTTTAATTAATTCTTTTGTACATAATTAACCAAATTCTTTGATTCATTTATTTTTGTAAATAAAGTCAATATTTTTGAAATAAAAGAATATTTTGGAACTTAAAGAGTGATGTATATCAATAACTGTCTCCCAGTGAACGACATGGAATAAATCGGTAAAAATTAAGTAAATAAATAAAATTGACATGACATCGATTTGCATTTAAAACACCATTTTTAATGCGAATTAGTAGTCAATGATCATATTTTTAGTACTAGCAATGCCTTCTTATGATTGTTGACATCTTGTCCATCATATTTTTGGTGCCGTTACCGGTGACAAAAACCTGACAACAGCGTTTTATTGTGATTGATTGACAACTGTTACAAAAAGTCAATTAAAAATTATAAAAGAGTAAAGAAAAAAGTAAAAAAAGTAGTTAGTGAAGCAAAAGCAAAAGCTTAGGAGCATTTTTATAAGAAACTTGACTCTAAAGAAGGTGAAAAAGATATCTTCAAGTTAGCCGAAGCAAGAAAGCGGAAAGCAAATGACCTTACACATATAAGGTGCATCAATGATGAAGAAGGAAGGGTGCTTATAGCTAGTGATGATTTAAATACAAGATGGAAAATATATTTTTATAAGCTTTTTAATAAAAAATAAAAAATTGATATCATCTTAGAAGATTATGTGAATCGGACAAGCTATCAGAGGATATAAAAGAAAGAAGTAGTGGAAGCTTTGAAGATAATAAAAAATGGGAGGGTTGTTAGGCTTGATGATATTCCTATAGACATTTAGAGAGTGATGGGAGAAAGGGGTATAACTTAACTCACAAAATTATTTAACACTATTTGGAGAGGCAAGAAGATGCCAGAGGAATGGAGGAAATGTTTTTTGATACCTTTATACAAAAACAAGGGAGATATACAAAATTGTTCCAACTATAGAGGTATTAAATTGATGAGCCATACGATGAAACTTTGGGAGAGAATAATTCAAAGAAGGGTGAGCAAGTCTCTGTAGTAACTAAAAATTAGTTTGATTTTATGCCAAGCTGGTCTACTATTGAGGCGATACATCTCTTGAGACATATGATGGAGAGCTACAAAGTCAAGAAGAAGGATTTACATATGATTTTTATTGATTTGGAGAAGACCTATAATTATGTCCCAAGAGATATCTTGTAGAGAATTTTGGAGAAAAGACAGGTACTAGTTTTATATATCAACCTCACAAAGGATATGTACCATGGAGCTGCAGCTTGTGTAAGGACCGAGGATGATTTAACGGACTACTTTGATATCACCATTGATCTACATCAAGGATCGACTTTAAGCCCTTATCTCTTTGCCTTAGTCATGAATGAGTTGACAAAGCATATCCAAGTTGAGGTGTCATTGTGCATACTTTTTACTGATGACATTGTGTTGGTTGATGAGATAAGAGATGGAGTGAACAGAAAACTCGAGCTTTGGAGGGAAGCCCTGGAAGCTAAAGGACTAGCAAGACAAAGACTGAGTATATGGAATGTAAGTTTAGTAGTAGAGGGAACAATGAAGAGATAGATGTAAAAATTGGAGAAGAGTGCATTCCAATGAAAGATGTTTTTAAGTACTTAGGATTGATTTTCCAACAAGATGGTGGAATTGATTGAGATGTTACACATAGAATTAATGCAGGATGATTGAAATGAAAGAATGCATATGGTGTTCTCTGTGATAAGAGGGTTCCTTTAAACGTCAAAAAAAAGTATTATCGAGCTGCAGTAAGACCAACCATGTTGTATGGTTCTGAATGTTAGGCTATCAACCATAACCATGTGTAGAAGATGTCTATTGCAGAAATGAAGATACTAAAATGGATGTGTGGTAATACAAGAAATGACCGTATTTCAAATGAGATTATTCGAGAAAAGGTTAGAGTGTCACCGATAGAGGATAGAATCAGAGTGACATGCTTAAGATGGTTTAGACATTTGCAAAAAATGTCACTAGATGCTCCAATCAGGAGATGCGAGAAGTTGGAGGCTAAACCTACTAAAAGGAGGTGAGGAAGACCAAACAAGTGTTTGAAGTAAACTATTAAGTATGACCTCAATTACATTAATTTAAGTTCTAAAATGACTAAAAATCGATCTGTATGAAGGAAAATAATTCATATAGTCGACCCCAATTAGTGTGAGAAAATGTTTAATTGTTGTTATTATTGTTGTATATCTCCTTTCAAGCTAGAGTGATAGTATACAATCCAAAATGAGAGGGGAGCCTTGATTAAAAAGATTAGCAAAGATTAGTCTCACCCTATTCAATTTATCCTTCAAGTGTTTATTTATGCCATTTAGTGACACTACTATTTCCACCCAACAGACTCCTAAATGTGAACATCTTCCTTAACTTCTCACCAACTATAAGTTCGAAATTCAAGTCGAAAAGGATCAAAAGCTTTTCTTAGTTGCTCTTTTTTTTTTAAAGGAAAAGTAAAAAAACATATTTTACAATGCATTTTGCAACGTATAAATGAAAGGAATAATTTCAATCGTTGGAAATCACTCTTTACATATGAAAAATTATTTTTCAAGTTAAAAATCATTTGTCATAGGTGAAAAATCACGTTCCAAATAAAAAACTATTGTTTACTAAGGAAAAAAAATACAAAAGTATATTTTATTTTTAAATTTCAATCGATGTATTTTAATTTTCAATGAATATATTTTTATATTTAACTACTTAAAAATTATCTTCTATCAATATATTTTGATTTATTTAATTTTCAACCGATTATATCTTAACCGTATGTTATAAAATATATTACAAACGTACCTTACCATATTCACGTCCTTCTTTTTATAATTTTTCAAGAATATAAACTTGGCTTTATGCAATAGTTTCCGTGCAGCGCGACTCGAATAATTAACGATTGCGTGCATAATATGCGCACTGTCATCTTTCGGATAACAAACTAAGATTGTGGATTGCTACGGATTGGACCCACTGGTCCAACCCTTTGATCGGTCACGTGGAGATGGTAATGGGGGTGATGTAACGGCCTGAGCCGCGCTCTAGACAAATCTAGTGGGACCGGACAATCGTTACCATACATCAAAACATCACCGACGTAAGGCCGTAATTAGACTATCGTCGGGAGAGATGATGGAGTCTTTGGTGGTGTTCGGGAAGAATAATAAGTTAGTGTAGGAGATAGAGGAACGACAAAGAAGTGAAATAAAATAATAAAATAATGAAATAAATAGATTTGAATATTTGGTATGCATGTAAAATAAGTATAAAAATAAAATGGAATTATTTGGATTGAAGTGTTTGATTGATTGAATAACTTGATTGAATAAATAGTGATTTTGATTGGTATAGATAATTTAAAATAAGACAATGGATGATTTTTATTTTGGTGTTTTGGGCTCGGTGATTGTGGTTATTGTAGTTGTTAAGATGCATAGACAAGCAAGGAAATGCATTTTTTTAAGCTTAATATTGAGTACCAAATGGTGTTAATAAGTACATGATGTATATCTATGAATAGTGTTAGTGATGGATTGAATATAGGGTCATATCCATATGAATAATTATTTTCTGTCATCGATGAATTGGCAATATTTTTGTACATGGAGATTCCCTACTAGTGGATGAATAGAAATTGGAATTGTTATGGACAAACTCATTCCAATTAGTCCTCCAGGCTATCTTTTTCGTTGGTATCCCCATGGGTATAAAAATGAGATTAAGTTTATTTGTAGAGATGCAATTTCAGTACAATCAACTTCAAATGATAGACGTTGTAATCGAAAATGTGTTTTGTGCACCAGTAGATGCATAATTGACATCAAGTAAAGCTCGAAATCCCACCTAAAGAAACATCTGAAACTGATGACATAAAGCTCCAAACATAGCAAACCCATGATAGACAATGTAATACCAAACAGAAATTTCTATTAACCTTCAAACGGGGAGCATCTGTTGTACATTATGGTGTCATGCAATGACATGGACAATACAACAGCTTGGCATGGGAAGGAAACTTTTGTACAAAGTTCCGGTCCATTCGCCGAAGTAACAAATTAGTGTCACCGGAATGCGAAATGGTATTAAGCATACGCGAACAGAAGAGTATAGGCAAACATCCATCACAGACACGTCCAATGTAAATTTCAAGATGATCTTCAGGCATAGGTCAGCACATACAAGAATTCAGAACATTTTGTCATCCAAGAAATTGCAACAACTATGGAAATATGTTCGATTCTTGATCAGATCGTCCACTTAGATTTGTACCAACAAGTGGAATATTTCCTTGCAATCGATGAGGCTTCATTCTAATGAAACCAATCTTCACCTGTGATGATTATCAGGTATGCATTTCTGAAATTTAAGTGGAAAAGAATTAGATTAGCTAACCTTTTGCAAGTGATCCCCATTTGAAATAGGAGCCCTTCATATCAAGATGTTTCCAGTATAGTCCTTTCAACAACCGAGAACGAGAATTTAGTCGGATCAAAATGACGTCATCAAAAGGCAACGTCAAAATGTAATTGTTAGGTAGACTAGCAACAACATAAGACAGCCTAAAATTCATAATATTGTCAGAGTATTTAAAAGCAACTGAAAGAAGTAGTCGAGATGCATCACTGAATTTTAACCGGAAAGCTAACATTTTTGAAGCATTTCCCATTTCAAATAGGAGCCCTTCATATGAAATATATTTCCACTATAGTAGTTTCAGTAATAGGGTAGGAGGAGAAATTTATGTGACGAAAATGAGATGAGTAGAACGTAATGTGAGACTGTAGGGAAAGGTATACTACCAACAACTTAACAAAGCCTAAAAGTGACAATGTCAGAGTATTTAATAGCAACATGAACGAATACCGAAGATGCATTCCTCAAATTTAACCACAAAAGAACTAAGTAGCTAAATTTATTGAAGGGTTCCCCATTTTAAATAGAAGTCCTTTCTATTATGACAGTTTTAACAATAGGGTAGGAGAAATTTACATATGGAAACCCAAATCAGCATAAGGTAATGTGAAAGTATAAGGGGAAGGTATGTTACAAACCACATAACAAAGCCTCAAATTGACAGTGTCAAAGTATTCAATAGAAAGATGAACGAGTAGTCTAGAAGTTAAATTACTGACTATGACCTTCATTCTTTAAATTGCTATCATTTTAGATGTGTTTCTAATATTTTTTAGGGATTTATATTCTCATATTTTTCTATTTCTCCTGAACCCTTTCGCAAGATAACAGATGTAACAAAGTTTTCGATTTTAACAACAAAGGATTGACTCGAGCCTTATGTTGAAGGGTTTTAATAAATGACGTGGTGGCAAGATGAAATTGATTTAAGAAAAAATCGTCAAATAAAAGGATGTTCAAAGCTAACATACTAATTTGAAATTTTTAATATCATTGAAACTATGGTTGTAATATATAATTATTGTTGAATTTATGAAGCATACATAGAAATGACATTGTAATAATAACAAACTAATACCACGCAGATTTTCCCATGTATGCGATTAGAATTAGCAACAAGTTATTAACCTTTGCATATGTTGCATATATTCCATGATAACTTTGTGGCACTTTTAGTTGACCCTACAGCTTCTCTTTGGCAACAAATTTATGATAATTATATTTGACACTATAAGAATTAATTTAATGATAAATAAAAATTTATCAACTAAGCTTTTAGTGATAATAAGTACTATACCTAATTGCCTTTGTTCTTTGAAAATTGGGTTTGTTATCTGCACCACATGGTTGGACACCAATATCTTCAAGTGATATATATTGTCCCCCTTTCCAACTTAGAATAAATGGATCTTTTTTATCTATTCTCACCGAGAGTGTTTGGTTAACAGGTTAAGTAAATTTGTATTGAGTTAACTATTGAATTCGTCACTTAATCTACTCCTCATTTGTATCGTATTAAGTGGACTTAACTTAAAGTAAAATTATCATAATTTCTCTGTAAAATAATTTTAATATGTCAAAACATTCAAACAGATTAATTCATTTATTTCAATATTTATTTCACTTCTTTTTTCTTTCTCTACTTATTTTACAAACTTATTTTCCTTATCAAATAAAAAATAGTAATTTCTTTGATCCCAATAAGCAAGTTGTTCTCATTTCTTTATATTTATCTTGTGTATTTTGTATATCTCAACGTTTGAATACTTATCTCTTCATGTTCCTCAGCCAAATCAATTTGATGAAAATGTTGCTTTCCAAGAGGAGAAAAATAAACTAAACAAACTTCTCATGGCCACTCAGCTGGCACATGGACTCTCTCGATCCTTGTGATCTATGATCGAAGATGTTAGAGACGATTCCTTTTCTACGGATGCTGTACAAGCAACAAACATAGATAACCTAAACAGTTACATTTTCGGCTAAATAATCCTTTACAAAGAATTTTCGAACGTAAAGGCAGCAAAATAATTACAAAATAATTTTATACCTATACAAAAATTAATTTAAATCACCGTAAAATGAACTTAAATTATTTTATTTTAATATAAAATAATTTTACTTCGATACAAAATAATTTATATCACCTTACGTCGTAAAAAATATCAACTTAGCAACTTTTAGGTTGTTGAACCCGTACCCAATTTCCTCCAACAAAAATATAAAAATATTCTAACTTTCGATGGTTGATATCGAGCCAGTGAAATACTTAGGCTTCAAAGCATCCACCAAAACGTACCTTCTTCATAATGGGGAAACGTACCTTAAGACCGTTAATGGGCTGGGCTTAAGGTATAAGCCTTCTTCTGTCGTTTGTGCATTGGGGTTTTGCAAAATTACTCCCAGCGGGGCGCTTTCTGAATTGGGCTCACGGTGCATCTAGTGCTCAATAATTGATTTCGGATTCATAGTTTTATTTTCTCCTTCCCTTTTTTTTTTTTTTTTTGTTATTTTGGATTTTGAGCTGTAGGTTTTGGGTTTCGGAATTTGGATTCGCTTTCAAATACATATTCCTACTTATCTTAAAAATGGGGTTTTGAAACTTAGCCTTATTAGGGAGCCTCACAAAGGATTTTCCTTATTCCACGTTGTTGCTCTCGAAAGAAATTAAAAAAAAAAAATCCCAATCGTGATTTCGGCGAACATGGAAGCAAACAACCTTGCATGAATTATAAATTAGGGATGATGTCCGTGATGTTTTCTCTTATGTTACCTTCAACTGCAATTGTTCATCTAGAATCGGTTCAATAAAGTTTAAAACTCAATTTTTATCGGGATAAGGATCGGTCTGGCAAAATAGACTTCATAGTTACGTGTTTGCGAAAGTCTTCCTTGAAAATCTTCTTCCTCGATCTTTTTTTTCAGGGATAAAACTTTTTCAGCAAAAAGTTTCGCTTCACTGATTGCAACGAAATGGCCCTCAAGAGTAAAAATATTATTTCATCGATGTATCCAATGACCATGGAGAATTTCCTCGTGAAAATATGATACCCATCTTGAAAGCTATCTGAATGATGGACTTATAATTGACAAAAGTCTCAGTCATTGACATGACGCTGTCCGTACGTTGCTTCGTAGCTGTCGACGAAGGAATCTCCCAAAGAAGTTGCTTTCGCCTTCTTATTTATTAAAGTTCTATAAAGGTAGAGTTATGTAAGACCTCAATTGATAATTGACCTATGATTTTGAGTTTTTTTTTTTTAATAGCAAAGGCCGAAGGGCCATATAATCATTCATCTTAAGAGAGTTCTTCCTAATTAGAAAACCAGCCCATTATAGTTGATAAATTAATGGTCTCGTCATCATTCACTATATTTTATCTAATTTAGCTAAGTTAATTAATATATTAAAGAGGTATAACTCAATCAAGGTTAAAGAGAGAGAAATCAATAAAATAGGAGTTAATTATGTAATTTTTACGGATAATTATTAATGTAGAATAACTGAAAGGTAAACTTATGGCCAATTAAGCTTAAATATCCTAAAAATGGGTTGATATTGGGTAATTTAGGATTTTCCTTCAAATTGGATGATAATCATCAATTGAACTGGCTAATTTCGATCCTACTTCAATTAAAATAATTTCGATGGAAATAAATGTAATCAAAACCTTTTAAAATTTATTCAAAAATATTTTATAAGGTTTGACATAGTCGATTTGATAATCAGAACTCGTTTTATCCTAAAACAGAACTGTAGGTAATTATTTGGTACATTTTGAGTCTAATTGTAAATTGACCATGCAAACATCATTAAAATGCAAAATTGAAGTAGCCAACAACTTTCTTATGTCCAAATTAGGTTGCTATAAAAATTTGGGCTCATTTGGACTTCATCTTGGCCAAGTTTGCAATTTGACCCTTATTTCCTTACTTCCTCGCAAACACCCCCTAACTCTTCATCTCCTTCACGAAAAGGTCCTTCAACCTTCATGGTAGCCATGGCACATGGATGGCGAGTTTCACGTGTGAAATTCGACCGTCTCAAACTGCGGTTGCCTTTGATGACTGAAGAGAAGTTGTTCTCACAGTTTCGCATCTACCAGCAGTCATTTCACCGTCATCGACTACCTCTGCTGCTTGCTATCTTCGGTCTAAATAGACATGGTGGTTGCAAGAATGGACAATCGATTCTTGCAACCTCTGACCCACGCATGCTCCTGATTGTGGCTATAAAGCTTCGCGTGATTCCTCTGAGCGCCTTCGTCTAGAAATCACGAGTACAACCCTCTTCTTCTTCCTCCTACATGTGCTGCCATTGAAGGACCTTGGAGCTTCAACAACCCCTTCATCCGCCACTCTCTCGCCAAAATTGAGAGAGGGCTTTCGCTCTTCTCCCTCGCACGAAGCTTCTCGCAAAGCTTTAAAGCTTCCCACCTCCTCTACTTCGATTTCTCCTCCGACCTCATCATCGTCGGCCTTCACCGGTAGGTCGTCTCCTCCCTCCTTTCATCCAATAGTCATAGGGCTTTTGTTCCTCTAGGTAGGTAGAAGATATCTCGAGCTCCATAGCTCCATCCATGAACTCCTCTCAATTCCAACCATGCCATTAACACCCAAAACAAGCTTCTTCGCGGAGCTCCACCACCGGCTATCGCACCAAATTTCTAGAGGGGTTTTTTCCAGCGTGACACGCCGGAGCATCCCACGTATTTGATCTAGGCTGTAAGGTCGTGCTTCATGTGGTAGGTACTCGTCGGAGATCTTTCCTCCCACGCCATCGTCGACCCTTCTCCGAGCTTCCATCCAACAAGACACCACCACCATCTTGTTGGCCGTGAACTGACGATCCTCCTCCGCCCTTCGTTGGAGCATACTAACCACGTGATCTCCTTTCCGACCACCTGCCAGTGAGCCTCTCCAGAGAAGAAGAAGGAGCATCAAAGAAGAACGCTACTCCTTTGAAATTGGTCCAGGGACCTGATTGAAAAGGAAATAATTCTCGCATGGACCTAAAAGCGAGGCTGTTGGGACCTAATTGCAATAATGCAAAGGCAGAATTGTGAATCTAGTTAAATTTGTTTCAAACTTTGTTTCTAAGTGGTTTTTAGTGCAATAACTTATCCAATATTCTTAATTAATGCTCATCTGGTTCTAATTAGATAAATATTTGATTAACATTGTGATTAGTAACTTTTATTGAGCATTTGACAAGCATTTAATTTTTTTTTTTATTGCACTCAATATCATCTTCTTAATCCGTAATCTGAGTGCTAATCGGAACTTGCTTGATTTTTAAAGTCTGATTCCATATAACAAGTTCACTCAAATAATTTGTGAATATTTCAAATAGTGATAGTTACATATTTTTGCTCTAAGAGACAACCTTGAATTTTTCTGATAATTTGAGTATTAAAAATTTAAATGTTAATTCGTTTTAATCACCTATACTAAGAAGCACGATTTTGAAATATGATCGAAGTGCTTAACACAAACCAACAAAATAAAGGGCCACGAAGATCAGAGAAGCATAAGTAAGCAAAAGGCCCCATAAGCATCGACCTGGGCAAGGCAAGGGGTGTCCGAGGAGGGGGTGGTGATTGTTGCCTCAGTTCTTGAAGACCACAAGCGAATTCATCTTTGAGGAAAGACCTGGAAACTTAAAATGATAGCAAGTAGGAAATAAACTTTGAAGGAACTTTTGAGTGGGCAGTTTGTCGTTTTTGAGAAGCCACAAGAAGAAAAAAAAATTCTTGGGAGAAGATTTGATTTCTAAATCAAGGAGAAATTAGGAGAGATTATGCCTACATTCCTAACAAAGTTGTAAGTGTTGTGGACCATACTTTTAAGGATTTGAATTGAAGGATAAAGTGAAATCTTTTTTGTATTGTAAGTTTATCTTTTGTAGGAAGTCTCGGAGCATTTGTTTCTCATTTTTTAAAAGGGAGCCTGAACGATGAAGATGGTTTCTTACCCAATTGTTCTTGTGTTGAGACTTTAACTTGGCTTCTCAAATAGAGTTAAATTGTTATAAGGAAAAGTGTAAAGTGAGGGACAAGCTTGCTTCGAGATGGGTTGGCCATTTTGACTACTACGACAAAGGAGGGAGTTTTCTCCATTGCCAATCTCAGAACTCATCAAAGGGGAGAGGGTGTGTAAGGACCCGTTTTGTCCTGAGTCTTTTAAGACGTTTGGACTGTCGGTCAGACGTCTGGATACCTTCCCAGATGTCTGGAAATCAAAATTTTTGTGTACCAGCTTCGCATCTGCGTGCGGGCTGCATGCAAATAGTACGCTTCTCTCTCCTTCCCTCTTCTCTCCTCCACATAAACCCTAACGCTCCTCTTTATAAATCCCACTTCTCCTCTCTCATTCTCCCCACCCCACAGCCACCTTCTTCCCTTTCCTCTCCACCGCAGTGAGAGGAGCGAGAGCAAGAGAGAGCGCGAGAGCGGTGACGAGGAGGAGAGGCGGCGTGAGGAAAGGAGGAGGAGTTTGAGCTCGCGAGCTCATGTGGGAGCTCGCCGAAGAGCTCACAGCTAGAGCGAAGCGTGTGGGAGGAGGAGAGCGTCGAGGGAGTCATCCCCGACACTATTGCGGCCGAAGCTACAGGTGAGGTGGCGAGGTGCGGCTGTACGCGACGAGGGCGAGTAGGAGGAGGTTTTGGTTCTGGGTTTTTCCTAGAATTAGACGTCTGGAGTGACGTCCAGACGACGGAGTGGACGTCTGGAGGCAACTCCAGACATCTGAAGTCAGATCTTTGCGAAGGTACGTTTCATTTCACAGATACGGCCAAGCAAGCTGCTCCGCAGCTATGTTTTGCGTCGCTTATTGTGGAGGATTTGCTGTCTCGTGCAGGGATTGCTCTGGGAAGGCGCAGGACACGTCCTCCCACGTGTTTTAGATGTCTGGGAAGCTTACCAGATGGTTGGAAGCACTCCCAGATGTCTGGAGAGGAGGTTGGACGTCTAGAGTTGGGTCCAGACGGTCTAGAAGAGGTCCTGGACATCTGAGGTCGACACAGAGCCTGAGGTGCATTTCTGGTCACTTTTAAGACTTCTGGACATTGTGCCAGACGTCTGATTTGAGTCAGTAACTCTGCTTTTGACCCGTTTAGGGTCTGTTTGAGGTCAGCTTTACGCAAACAAGACATCGTTGTTTTACTTGTGAGTTCCTCTACTTGTTAAAAGGCTTTCTATACTATTCTGAATGTTCCATTGTGATTGTTCCTTGTTATAGGGCTTCATTCCTTTGCGGGTTCGGGCCTTGCCGAGGCACGTGAGCCTGCCGTTAGAGCCCCCAATACTCCTGGGTTGTCTGGTAGAGTGGCTTCCCCTAATTTAATTATAAACTTGAATGCATGTGTGAAATGAATGATTAGAACCTAGGATATCGCATGAATCCTAGGATGAGAAATACTTGAAATGTCTGTATGCGTGATTGAATTGCAGTCTTGAATGAGTAGATAGAAAATAATTGCCTGTTAATGAACAAGAGCCACCTGTGAAATATGAATTACCTGTGCTAGTTAAACAGTTACATGTGACCTTACCTGTTGTATATGTTAAATGCTAGAATGCTAGAGTACTCACGAGGTCGGCGAGAGAGGAGGCACGTGGCACCCGCTGAAGAGCCGTCTCGCTTTGCGAGGCTATCAGTGGCCTTTGGGGGCCCCCGACAGGGGCCAGCTACCAGCACCGGACCTCTACCTAGCCATCAGCAGGGACCTATCGAGGGAGGGAGTCGAGTTCCCCTCTGCTACCAGTGTGGCCTGCCGGGCCACATCAGGAGGGACTACTCGTTTAGGGCTGGAGTGCAGCAGATGCTCCCCGCATCGAGCGTTGGAGGTCGAGAAGGTGGCCGTGGTTCTCAAGCGCGTGGGGGAGGACAGCAGTCGCGAGGAGGGTACCGGCTAGCGGCTACCCGTCCGACGCAGAGTGTGGCTGCTTCTTCCGCACCGAGGGCTGAGGGGCGTATCAACGCCCTGACACACAGAGATGCCAGAGCATCGAGTTCAGTGGTGGCAGGTATGGTTACAGTTTCCGGCAGATTAGTTTACGTGTTTTTTGATTCCGGCGCCACGCACTCGTTTGTTGCTACGAGTTTTGCTGTTAGTTTGGGACAGGACTGTGTGTTGTTAGAGAATCCTTTTGTGATTAGAGGTCCAGGTGGTCAGTTGTTTGTAACTGAGGAGGTCTACACAGACTGTGAGGTCAGTGTTGGGGGACACAGCCTCCCTGCTGACCTGATTGTGATACCGATGGAGGATTTTGGCGTGATTCTGGGGATGGATTGGTTGCCCGCTTACCACGCTTTGGTGGACTGTTTTGAGAGGAAGATCATCTTCTCCATATAGGAGATGCCTTCTTTTGAGTTTCATGGACAGCCGGTGGACAGAGGTTTCAGGTGCATTTCTGCACTTCGGGCGGCGAGACTTTTGGGTCAGGGGTGTGAGGGCTTTCTGGCTTATGTAGTGGTAGAGTCCAGCCCCGTGGCAGACTTTCAGAGCATCTTAGTGGTTAGAGAGTACCCCGACGTGTTTCCAGAGGAGCTACCGGGACTACCGCCTGAGCGTGAGATCGAGTTTGAGATCTCACTGGTACTAGGGACCAACCCCATTTCTATAGCACCTTACAGGATGGCACCACTTGAGCTGCAAGAGCTCAAATCCCAGTTGCAGGACCTATTGGAGAAGGGATTTGTAAGGTCCAGTGCATCCCTGTGGGGAGCCCCGGTGTTATTTGTGAAGGAGAAGGATGGTACCCTACGCCTTTGTGTGGACTACAGACTGCTGAATAAGGTCACCATCAAGAACAGGTATCCGCTGCCGAGGATTGATGATTTGTTTGACCAGTTGCGAGGTGCCATGATATTCTCCAAGGTAGATTTGATTTCTGTCTTCCACCAGTTGAGGATCAGGGAGATCGATGCCTCCAAGACAGCTTTCCGCACCCGGTACGGACACTACAAGTTTTTGTCATGCCGTTTGGGCTGACCAACGCCCCCGTTTCCTTCATGGATTTGATGAACCGAGTGTTCAGACCTTATCTGGATCAGTTTGTGGTGGTATTTATTGATGATGTGCTCATTTACTCGCGAGATCGGGCGCAGCACGGACAACACTTGCGAATGGTTCTAGACACATTGAGATGGCGTAGGCTATATGCCAAATACAGCAAGTGTGAGTTTTGGTTGAGGCAGGTGACCTTCTTAGGTCATGTGATTTCAGGGGATGGCTTAACTGTGGATCCAGCCAAGGTAGAGGCAGTGCTCAGGTGGAAGAGGCCACGTAGAGTAACAGAGATCCGCAGTTTCTTGGGACTGGCAGGTTACTACTGGCTGTTTATCAGGGGTTTCTCGTAGATTGCGCATCCTATGACTCAGTTGACCCGGAAGGACGTGCCCTTTGCTTGGACAGACGTTTGTGAGGCGTGTTTTCAGGAGTTGAAGGAGAGGCTGACTTCGGCTCCTGTGCTTACCATCCCAGACAGCAGTGGCGGTTTCGTTGTCTACACGGACACGGACACTTCATTGCACGGGTTAGGGGGTGTGCTCATGCAGCGGGGTCACGTTGTTGCTTACGCTTCACCGCAACTGAAGTCCCATGAGCATAGCTACCCTACCCATGACTTAAAGCTAGCAACTGTCATCTTCACACTGAAGACATGGAGGCACTACCTATACGATGAGACTTTTGAGATATTCACGGATCATAAGAGCCTCAGGTACTTGTTTGATTAGAAGGAGCTTAACATGAGACAGAGACGTTGGTTAGAGCTCCTGAAGGACTATGACTGCAGCATCTCCTACCGTCCGGGGAAGGCCAACGTGGTGGCTGACGCCTTGAGCCAGAAGGCGCCCGCCCACTTGACCAACTTACAGGCACAAGGTTGGAGGCTTATGGAGGATTTGGGCAGTTGGCGACCCCTAGAGTTATAGGGGCATTGTGGGGCAGTGACAGTGACACGACAGACGAGACTAGAGCTGATAGACCGCATCATCACAAGACAGATGACAGATCCATACCTACAGTCGTTGAGAGACAGAGTACTGTCAGGGGACCCACGAGACTTCTCTTTTTCAGATGAGGTACTGCGCTTGAGGGGACGTTTGTGCGTTCCTAGAGATGAGGAGTTGTTGAGAGCGCTCCTGACTGAGGCACATGAGTCCAAGTTTACCATACATCCCGGGAACACAAAGATGTACCATGATCTGAGACGTGACTTTTGGTCGAGAGGGATGAAGCGGGATGTAGGTGAGTTCGTGTAGCAGTGTTTGGAGTGCCAGCAGGTGAAGGCCGAGCATCAGAGGTCTGCAGGGCCGTTGCAACCACTTACTGTGCCAGAGTGGAAGTGGGAGAGCATCACCATGGACTTTGTGGTGGGCTTGCCCGTTACCCAGCGAGGACACAACGCAATCTGGGTGATTGTAGACAGATTGACGAAGACGGCACGATTCTTTCCGATCTGAGTCACCTTGGGACCAGTGCAGTTGGTAGAGAGGTACATTCGTGACATGGTACGCCTGCACGAAGTTCTGCGTGAGATTGTATCTGACCAGGATACCCATTTTACTTCCCAGTTTTGGGCTGAGTTTCAACAGGCCTTGGGGACACGGTTGAGGTTCAGTACGGCGTACCACCCGCAGACGGATGGACAGTCGGAGCGCATGATACAGACACTTAAGGACCTTTTACGTGCCTGTGTATTGGACTGGAGGGGCTCTTAGGAAGAGCACTTGCCCCTGGTAGAGTTTGCATATAATAACAGTTATCACTCGAGTATCGGCATGGTACCCTACGAGGCTCTGTACGGACGGAGGTGTACTACGCCCTTGAGTTGGGTTGAGGTGGAGACCAAGTGGGAGGTTGGCCCCCAGCTGATCCAGCAGAGTCAGGAGGTGGTAGAGAAGATTCACAAACGACTTCTCACTATCAAGAGCAAACAGAAGAGTTACATCGATCGGAAGCGTAGAGAGGTGCAGTTCGAGGTTGGGGATCACGTCTTTCTTTATGTTTCACCCATGAAGGGCTTGCAGCATTTTGGGTTGAAAGAGAAGCTCGCACCAAGGTTTGTGAGGCCCTTTGAGGTCCTGGAGTGGGTAGGACCCGTTGCTTACAAGCTTGCCCTTCCTCCTCAGCTTTCTGGTGTACATGACGTGTTCCACGTTTCCAACCTCATGAAGTACGTCGTCGATCCCAACCACGTTCTGAGCTACGAGAGTGTCGAGGTGGGTGACAACCTGACCTACCCCGAGCGACCAGTGCAGATACTAGACAGAGCCGTCCGGAGTTTGAAACGAAAGCAGGTACACCTGGTGAAGGTCTTATGGAGGAGCCAGAGGTACAAGGAGGCCACTTGGGAGCCTGAGGTGGTGATGCGAGAGAGGTACCCGGAGCTTTTTGAGGGTATGTCTTTTCGGATCGGCTTCGATCCTCTTTAAGTTTGTTATGCGTATATAGTTCTTTTTCCGCACCCTAGCTAGCTCAAGTTTCAAGGATGAAACTTTCTTTAAGTTTGTTATGATGTAAAAACCCGTTCTGTCCTGAGTCTTTTAAGACGTCTGGACTGTCAGTCAGACGTTTGGTCGAACGTCTGGACACCTTTCCAGACATCTGGAAATCAAAATTTTTGTGTACCAGCTTCGTGTCTGCGTGTAGGCTGCACGTAGACAGTACACCTCTTCTCTCTCCTTCCCTCTTCTCTCCTCCACATAAACCTTAATGCTCCTCTTTATAAACCCCACTTCTCCTCTCTCATTCTCCCCACCCCACAGCCACCTTCTTCCCTTTCCTCTCCACCGCAGTGAGAGGAGCGAGTGTAAGAGAGAGCACGAGAATGGCGACAAGGAGGAGAGGTGGCATGAGGAGAGGAGGAGGAGTTTGAGCTCGCGAGCTCGTGTAGGAGCTCGTCGGAGAGCGCATGGTCAGAGCGGTGCATGCGGGAGGAGGAGAGCGTCGGGGGAGTCGTCCCCGACACTTTTGTAGTCGGAGCTGCAAGCAAGGAGGAGAGGCGTGGCTGCGTGCAGTGAGGGCTAGCAGGAGGAGGTTCTGGTTCTAGGTGTTTTCCAAAATCAGATGTCTGGAGTGACGTTCAGACGACAAAGTGGATGTCTGGAGGCAACTCCAGACGTCTGAAGTCAAATCTTTGCGAAGGTATGTTTCCTTTCGCGGATACGGCCATGCAGGCCACTCCGCAACTACGTTTTGCGTGGCTTATTGTGGAGGATTTGCTGTCGCGTGCAGGGATTGCTTCGGGAAGGCGTGGGACACGCCCTCCCACGCGTTTCAGACGTTTGGGAAGCTTACCAGATGGCTGGAAGCACTCCTAGACATTCAGAGAGGAGGTCGGACATTTGGAGCTAGGTCCAGATGATCCAGAAGAGGTCCTGGACG
Source organism: Thalassia testudinum (assembly GCA_037157565.1). Classification (NCBI taxonomy): domain Eukaryota; kingdom Viridiplantae; phylum Streptophyta; class Magnoliopsida; order Alismatales; family Hydrocharitaceae; genus Thalassia; species Thalassia testudinum. The sequence goes on from JAZHRO010000031.1 coordinate 64,921,143, forward strand.
TCTGAGGTTGATGCAGAGCCTGAGGTGCATTTTTGGTCACTTTTAAGATGTTTGGACATTGTGCCAGACGTCTGATTAGAGTCAGTAACTCTATTTTTGACCCGTTTAGGGTTCGTTTGAGGTCGGTTTTACACAAACAAGACATCGATGTTTTTCTTGTGAGTTCCTCTACTTGTTAAAAGGCTTTTTATACTGTTCTAAATGTTCCATTGTGATTGTTCCTTATTAAAGGACTCCATTTCATTGCAGGTTCGGGGCTTGCCGAGACACGTGAGCCTGCCGTTCGAGCCCCCAATACTCCTGGGTTGTCTGGTAGAGTGGCTTCCCTTAATTTAATTATAAACCTGAATGCATGTGTGGAATGAATGATTAGAACCTAGGATATAGCATGAATCTTAGGACGAGAAATACTTGAAATGTCTGTATGCGTGATTGAATTGCAGTCTTGAATGAGTAAATAGAAAACAAGTGCCTGTTAATGAACAAGAGCCGCCTGTAAAATATAAATTACTGTGCTAGTTAAACAGTTACATGTGACCTTACCTGTTGTATACGTTAAATGCTAGAGTACGAGCTGCATGTGTATAACCTGAGAATGGAAACGTGAATGATAGAAATACGAGCCGCATGTGTATAACCTGAGAATGAAATGTGAATGATGAAACCTGGTATGGAATGGTATGAGAAATATAAGCATGAACCCTACGGGGAGTTACAAGTAGACCTCCTGGGAATAAATGGAATGGATCTAGAAATGTGAGTGGGAGAGTGTGTTGGCCCTTGAGTACGTAGTACTAAGGAGAGCAACTGTCCCCTATTTAGTGTAGAGTGGAGCTAGCTGCCCTTGGGTTGGGACTCAGGGTTAGGATTGGCCACTCTGCACCAACTTCTTGGCCCTTGTGTACACTGTACCGGGGAGAGCTACTAATGTAGGGAGAGAGCTAGCCACCCCCACGGGACCCGGGGTTCAACTAGCCACCCTACACCGACTTGTTAGGCCCACTGAGCAAACTAGGGTAGTCAGGCGAGGGTGTGCGGACTGTGGAGGGGCGAGACCCCTGTTTGGTTCTTAGGGGCTAGACCCTTGTTACTGAGAGGGCTAGGCCCTATACTGTTCCGTGCTGTACTTGGGCGCACCCGTTAGCGGAAATGACTGATCGCGTGCCAGTACAGGGTAGCTACCCGTGCGTTTATCGTGCGTGCCGTAGTCACCGTTACGTCTGTCCGTGACCTTGGGGTAGTTGACTAGGTGTAGGATCACCACGGGGGACTCTCCCGGCTGGAGAGCACCACGTGCGACTTCTACTCTTCGAAAAAGACTGCAATCAAGATCATTCCCACAAAGAACATTCGAGATCAAGGAATAGATCTAATAAATAAACCAATGGGTGAAAAGGAATAACTTGTAAAATAAAGTAATCGGAATAACAACTACCTGTTCACTTTTACTACTTTAGCTAGTTGGTTGCCACTTTACTCAGCATTCGCTGACTTTATGTACTTATAACTTTTTTCAGGTCCAGGTGTTGAGCAGCCTGAGTCTCCAGCTACAGAGGGTGCTAAGCCCAGTAGAGCCCAGTAGCAGTAGTATTCTTTTGTAGTACTTTCTGTTGTAGTGAGTTCAGACTCTCGTACCTGTACATTTCTGTACCTTGTTACTGTTTTACTGTTGTGGTGATGATATGTACTGTAGAAGCTTTTACTTTCTTTACTGTTGTACTCTTTTACTGTTAGTTACTTAACATAGTGAATGTGGTTTACTTTCCTGCTTTTTGGTTATTTCTTGTTGGATGACTAGGTCTTGGGATCAGTCGAGTCGGGCCGGTCTTGTGTCCTGTAGGGATTCGAAAATCGAGTCGTAACAGGGTGTTTGAAGTGTGAGTGAGGTCCCTCCAAAGTTGAGAAGAGCTTTTTAATTGAATTGAGATGGGTGGGGGCTTCCCTCTATAATATTTCGCATTTATGATTTTCTTGAGGATATTAGGTATGTTATTAAGAAGGAAAATTATTGTTCATGTCAATCTCACTGTATTGAAATTTGAAAGGTTGAGCATTCCCTAGCCCTTATTTTTTTTGGTTTGTAAATTATTTTCCAATTTGTAAGATGGAGTTCTTTGTCCATGGTATTTTTGTTTAAGAGGAAATTTCTTTGGATGGAGTCACTCTTCATGATTAGAGATTTAGGGATTCTAAGGTGGACATTGGAAAGGAGGCTAGAGAAGTGTGAGAAGAGTTAATGAGTTCAACTCTGTCTAGGAGAGAGGTAAGCTTTTTTCCAACCGCCAAGCTTTTTCTGGAATTTTCCCAAAAGAAAGTTTCAATGTTAGGGTTTTAGTTTCTTGGCAAAGAGGGGGAAACAAAGATAAGTTTAAGGGAAGCTTCCCTAGGAGATGTGAAGATTATTAGAGATTGTCGATTTCTTGTGTAAGGTTTATAGGATAGAAGTTTGATTTGTTGTTATTATTGAAAGGCCTTAAATAGCAAAAAAAATTCTCAATATCAACAAGATATAACGTGACGATGGCTCATTAATTGGCAATCCTAAATGAAACCACCTTCTTGAGCCAAGAAATTGGTTGAGGGTTAATGTTTACCCCTCAATTAAAGTTAAGAAGGAATAAATTGTAGAAGTAATGATGTAAGTGCTAAGTTAGTAGGGGATAGATGTGATAGGTTAGTTGATGTATTATCATTTGTATGTTGATGTGATTTAAATGTACATGAAGGGTGGTAATGTATTTGTTTTATATTAATATTGGGTTGGGTTTTACTATGGTTTTGTTGGAAAGGGGAGTAAGCGAGGTTAAATGTCATATGTGAATTAATATGTTTTGAATAGGAAATTGAATTCATATTTCTTGTAAACCACGCTTGCACCTTGGTAATATTTATATACTATTCATCTACCCATGCATGTCATCTACTCCATATTTTAAACTCTCAACCAAATGCAATGTTAGGGAATTGATATTCTCTCAACATGTTGGTAAAGAGAAAACCTTGAACTTCAGTGTAAATTGATTCGATATGTTCATTCGGTTATGCATAAAGATCTAACGCTCTATTTTGATTCTCCATAACACAAGTTTATTTATAATGTGTTGAAATGAAGTAAAAGATTATTCACTTTGTTTCATTACACCTTAAGATAAGTTGTTAATGCAATGAATCAACATCGCTATCAAGAACTACTTCACTCCCGTTATCTTTAAGTGCATCTTTGCAAATAATGGCACTTGATCTTCTCTCCTTTTGCCCTTTCATCTTCTCTTGATGATGTGAAGAATGACAAAACTTCTCTTTATATATATTATATGATTACTCGCAGTTATTCAAGGGATGCCATAAGCTTCATTTGTTAGGTTAACAAAGAGAGAGAAATTGTTCCTAGCTATAACCACTATATAAATCCATCAATGTGTGTTCACGATTAATTCGATTGATTGATTAACCTAATTGGATTAAGTTAATCCCATTTAACTCAAGTCATATGAACCACACAATAGATATAATCTACTTAAATCACAACCATAAATGTGTACAATACTTTGAATCCAATCGTAATATAAGTATACCATAAACTATAATTAAGTTGAATCATATAATTTTAGCAATTACATGTCATTTGTTTGGCATGATTCTTTTTTATAGCTAAACTCTTGTTACGACCCGATCCCAGATCCCTACAGGACCTGAGACCAGCCCGCCTCGACTAATCCCAAGACCTAGTCATCCAACGAGAAATAACCAAAAGCAGGAAATAAATCACAACCACACATGCAATGTAACTAAGTAGAAATAATCAAAAGACAGTAAGAGAAATAGAGTGAAATAATTTATCAATATTATAGGCCATCACAACTACGACAGAGAAAAGTACAGCTGAAAGTACTAAAATAGTATTACATAGAACAAAAATACTCACTACTACAATAGGAGCAAAGGAAAATAGTATAGAAACACAGCTAAGGTTGGGCTCGACTGGACTCAGCTCTCTCTGCAGTCGGTGGTGCTGGCTGCTCAACTCCCTAACCTGAACAAGGTTATAAAATTTATGAAATCAGCGAACGCTGAGTAGAGTGGTACTTTAGCCATTTACATGTAATTAAGACAAGTAATTAATTTATGCAATTAAATAACTATCCATTTTCATTTAGTTCAACCAAGTGCTTCTAATTTGTTATTCCTTTATTCACTTAGATCGTTTCTTGATCTAGCTTGTTCCTCGCGGGAATGATCTTGATTGCGGTCTTTTCCATGATGTAAGAGGTACACGTGGTGCTCTCCTTGCCTGGAGAGTCTCCCGTGGTAGTCCTACACCCAGTAAACCACCCTGAGGTCACAGTCGCAACATAGTGATGACTACGGCAAGTGTGATAAGTGCACGGGTAGCTATCCCACACTGGCATGCAGTCAGTCGTTTATTATAACTGGTACGCCTAAAGGTACAGCACGGAATAGTACAAGACCTTACCCTCTCAGAATAGGGGTCTCGCCCCTTAGAACAGAACAGGGGTCTCGCCCCTCCACAGTCCACGTACCCTCATCCAACTATCCCAGTTTGCTTAGTGGGCCTAACAAGAGTCGGTGTAGGGTGGCTAGTCCTAACCCTAGGCCCCCTGAGGGGACTAGCTCCCTCCCTACACTAAGTATCTTACCTCGGTACCACGTACACAAGGGCCAAACAAAGTCGGTGTAGAATGTCTAGGCCTGACCCCGGGGCTCATCCTAACGGACGGCTAGTACCCCTCTACACTAAAGGGACAGTGGCTCTCCTTGGTACCGTGTATACAAGGGCCAGCTCACTTCCCATCTACAAGAGTCCTCCTCCTAATTCCCCATAGGGTTCATGCTGATGTTTCTTTCATTTCATAACCCAGTCCATCTGATTTCTCTATTTACATTACCAGTTCCGTTTTTAAAACATGCAACTCATGATTTTCTACTGACAAGACATCATACTAAGTAACTAGTACATTTTCTAGCATTTAAAGTTTTTACAGGCATCTCAAGTAAATAGTATAGCTCAACCATCTATTTCTTCCCTAGGGTTCATTCTCATCCTAGGATTCTACATGTTTCTCACATATACAGTATAGCTCAACCATCAGTTTTTGCCCTAGAGTTCATTCTCATCCTAGGATTCATTTAAGTTATTCTAAACATGCAGTTCATTTATTTAAATCATAATATTAATGTAAACCACTCTACTAGCAAATACGGGAGGAATGGGGGCTCGGATCGCAGATCCCGTTGCCTCCGCGACTCCCACGTACTCGACTGGTAGGAGACTTATACAATTGACCAACCACATCAAACAAGTCCAAAACTATATACAAGTGACACTAACTCGTAGAGAAACTCAAGAGAAAAACAATGGTACTTTGTTTGCGGAAATTCGATTCCGTTTGGGCCTTAAACGGGCCAAAAACACTCATACTGTCCAAAATCAGACTTCTGGGTCTAATCCCAGACGTCTTAAAAGACATCAACACTTACTCTGGGTTCCCTGCAGCTACCTTGGATGTCTAGACCCCTCCGCGATCATCTGAGGTGAGTTCCAGATGTCGGATTCTCCTTCCGGTCATCTGGAGGTATAGTCAAACGTTTGGCGATGTATCCAGACATCCAAAAGCATCTCAAAGGGGGAACCCCACGCCTTTCCAATGGCCTGTCCCCTGCGTACATATGCACAGATGGTCGTGTTCCCTCTAGGTTTCGTCGTAGTATAGTATAAAGAAACGGTCACCAATTTAATATAATTTGTTACTCGAAAATAAAACGTTTCCTGAGGTTGAACTCAGGGAGCAAACTATAATTCCAGAAGCATATAAATTCACAATATACAATGTTTTACAAAAATTAAGAAAGAGAGAGAGAGAGAGAGAAAGAGAGTAAAAATTGCTCCTTTCTTTCTTTTTCCCTTTTCCTTCTCTTCTTTTCTTTTCTTTTCCTTTCCTTTCTTCCTTCTCTGAAGGGCTTCTCTGCTTCTTCTTCCTTTCTTTTTCTTAGCAGCTATGGTTCCTCTTTCTCTTTTCTTCTTTCTTCTGCTCTAGCCCTTCTTCTTCACTCTTCTTCTCTGTCTTCTGCAGTTCCGTCCTTCTTCTTCTTCCTTCTTCTTGCTGCGGCTTCTTCTTTTTCACCGACATCTGATTCAGAGCTCAGACACCTTATCTGATCAGCCTCTCCTCCTTTTCCTCTTGGCTTCCTCTTCTCTTCTCCTTCTTTCCTTCTTCCTTCTTCCTTGTGCTGCTAAGTCCCAACCACTTCTCTTCTCCTTTCTTCCTTCCTACGCACACACACAAACGTCAACGCAAAACCTACCCTACCCCTTCCTCGCGTCTCTCTTTCTCTGAATCTCTCTTTGGTAAGCTCTCCCAGAGCTGGGTAATCGGGTCGGGTCGCGTGCCCAGGTCCAGGCGCACCGGCGTGGGTGGTGCGCAAGGAGTGCACAGGAGTGGGAAGTCGGGTCGGGTTAGATTCGCATGGGCGTGTTGCGGACGAGACCTGGTGAGTAGGTGAGGGACCTCACCCCAGTGCTATCGGAGGCAACCAACCGATAGCACGTTTTCAATTTATGTATGGGCGTGCGCCCATACACTTTCGAGGTGGGACTAAAGTCCCACCTCCGATTTCGGGCGCCTGCGGGAGAAAGCTTTGGGCAATTGGGGCAGCAGCTGAGGCTTGCGACCCGAATTGAAGTCCTGGGTGTGTGCGCGACTTCCTTTCGCGTCACTTGGGGCTCACTCCTGGAGCTGAAGAGGCATGGAGCTGCTTGCCAAGCAGCTCCTGCTGCTCGTCAATGGCGGTGTGGAGGGCGAAACCTGAAACACGCAAATGGCCACATGGTCACGTCAAAAAGGTTCAGGGAGGTTTTCTAGAGCATGGCGAGTGTGGTGCGGGGATCGACGAGACGCGAGAGTGAATGTGGCCGTGCGCCTAGGGCACTCTGCGTGCGTGAGAGTGGGTGTGTTCGGGGAGGGGTCTGGAGGTGCTAGGTGGTGAATGGAGGGTGGATTCGGTGTTAGTGAGGTGGCACAGAGCTTAAGGGGTAGCTGGCGAGGCGGATGGAGGCGTGGAGTGGCGAGTACGCCTCGCTAGAGGGCAGCCGGAGATGGAGAAGGTGGTGATGGACAGTGGTGGTTGGTGGGTTGAAATAGTAAATTAGGAAGGGGGAAATAACAAAGAGAGAGGGGAAAGTTTTTACCTACCTAATTGACAAAGAGGGAGGGAGGTGGAGTCGGAGGAGCCCAAAGGGGCGTAACGGCGATGAGGAAGAGGTCGGGAAAGCGCCAGCTGGTGCGGCCTAGCGCGGGAAGACGAGGCGGAGTGGGCTCTGCTACAGGTATGGCAGCAGAGCGATGAAAGGAGGAGGAAAGGGCCACTGGAGCCTGCATGTGTTTTGACCATGGGAGGAGGAGACGAAATCGGGGAGGGATCCTCGGCCAAATCAGGCTTGAAGGAGACGGCAGGGGCTGCCGTCTCCTTATAAAGGTGTTGGCGAGGAGAGGGTTTTGAGGGAGTGACGTGGGGAACTCGCCGGAGATGGCCGGAGATGGAGACCCATGCCTTTTGTGTGTTCGCACGAGAGGCATGGGCTGCCGCAGGTCACAGGGGAGGGTCCTTGCGACAGAGGACGACGTAGGGAACCCCCCGTTCGTTCCTAAGAGCGGCTGCCTTACCCTGCACAGCGCCATCCTCCGCGCAAGGTCGCAGGAGGTATGGTACCTGCGCAGGGTACAGGGAGGACTGTTCTGCAAAGAACGAAGGGAAAGATAGGGGGCTAAATACAAGGTTTTGAGAAGATAAGGGTCAAAAAGTAATTCAAGAGGACCAATTTGTAAAGTTGGTCAAGATGGTCTTCACTTAGGCCTAAATTTTTGTACCAACCTAATTTAAACCTGAGGAATTTAATGGTGTAGTTTGATTTTAGGTTTGACCACGTTTGACTGATCAATTTGCGCAAAAACTCAAATTAGGTTAAAATTTTGGCATGGTTCTCAAATTAGGTCAAAATAGTTGCAAAGGCCAAATTGAAGGTTCTAAATCCTAGGGAGTATTTTTCCATGATTTTTAGAGGATTTAGTTGATTTTTACTCTGCCTAAAACCTCGTGAATTAAAATGGATTTATTTTTAGGGTCACAGAATGCCATTTAATTCCTAGAAGTTGCTATAGCCCTTTTTAGATCAGATCATCTCACTTCTTTCCTTATTAAGCTCATTTGACCTATGTTTAAACCCTTAAACACCCTGATTGTGTACTACGTTGGTAGTTACAATTTTACCCCTTATGACTTGTTTTATTCTTCAATTCAGAATTCTCTGAGTTAGGCTTTTCTTTAGGTTTTGTAGGCGCTTTTTCACACTTATTTAGATCAAATTATGCTAGTTAGGGTTTATGATGAGGCACTCATCATACCCCCATGCCTAGCTTTTGCTAGTCCCTTAGCAAAATTTTAAGGTTTTAACCTTTGTTCTAGACCATGAATTTCTTATTGAGTTTAGATAAGTGTATTTTCTCTTGTAACCTTGATTAGGTCAGAATGCCAACCACAGGCCTAAAAGGTACTCTAGTACCAACCAAGATCCAGATCTGTCTAGCTTTAGCCTTCGTCCTTAGCAAAGGTTTTTAAGGCCTACAGGAACTAACCTAAGGTTTATTGGACTTTGTGGTTAAAGCACCCATGCTTGGGATAATTTTAGCCTTGGTTCAGTTTGCAGTACGTTTTGTAAGAGAGAGAGGTAGAAGATTTATATGTTTGGAGAGTTTTCTCTCTCTTTTTCTTTTTAATTCTAGCTTAGGATTGGCTTCTCAACACGGTCTGTATCAGATTCTTTGTCCCCATCATCAATCCTGAAGGGTTCCTGACAGTCGATGCTTCGAGATAGCACCACCCATGGTAACCCCCAGAACCCTGACTTTCGAGATTTTGAGATAATCCCGTCCATGGTGTTCCATGGCCAAATTCAGACCCTGGCAATTGACACTTTGTGATAATGCCATCCATGGAATCTGAACCAGCAGAGTGCTTACATGCCCCCAGTAGGATATGTGAATATCCTAAGAGACAAGCAACGAGGATATGATATTTTGTTACGCATCTTCGAGGGAATTTCCCACCTCTCTGCACTGGAAACTCGTCTAAATCAACTTGTGTTGATTGGCCGCTCCTACTCTAGGTGACATTTTCAGAATTTTTGAAATGCTTCTGCATGATTTGATTATTTATGCTTACTGAACCAGACTGTGTGTGAAATTTGGGTGCTTAGGTTACTAAGTCCCGTAAACCAAAAGTTAGTTAACGAGGCCAAACACTCCCTAAGCCTTGGACCTAATACTTAAGCTTTTCATTTTTCTCAACCTCTTGAGGAATATCTAGATCTTAATGGGTACTAAGAGTCTATCCGAGAATGCCTAAGGTTTGCGTTCTTACTAATCTTACTGTGCACTTTCCATTTCTTTTCCTGAATGTTGTCTAGAACTTAGGTTAATTCCTTAATTTCTTACTAATAACTATCTCTTTTCTTTCATTTTGTGCTCCTTTTTATCATTTTGTTCTTTTTCTCCTCTTCCTTTGTAAAGTCTACAAAAATTTCCTCCCTCCTCTCAATAATTTTTTTTATGGTGTTTTTGGTATATGTGATTTTTTTTTTGTTTGAAACCTTTTCTTGTGAGTTTTGTACTTTCATACCCCCCATGCCTAAGATTTGCAATATCCTCATTGTAACTTAGGAGGGTTTTTTTATTTAGCTTGGTTCATGCAATAGGACAGGTATTTTGGTGAGTGGATGGGTCAGGGTGACTGTTGCGGACGATTTCTAATCTCAGATGCAAGCACCTGAGGTGGAGTCGGCTATCCTAAAGGATGAACCTTAAGTGTGAGGAAGTGTCAGAAAAGGTTTCAAGTTTTTCCAAAAAGAATGATGGGCTGCCTCCCGTTGAGCGCTGAGTTTTACGCCATCGGCTGAGAGCAATATGCTCAGGGAGAATGGAGGATAAATGATGACTCAGCCAAATCTGTAGAGGTTACATAGATAAATGGTTTGAGTCTCTGATCGTTCACAATGAAAGGTTCAGAATCATGGCTGAGCGGACTGATTTCTACGGTTCCATTTCCAAAAACTTGTCGGACAAGATATGGTCCGACCCACTTGGATCGCAGTTTCCCAGGGAAGAGTTTGAGTCGGGCATCGAAGAGTAGGACCTTCTGACCAGGATGAAAGATCTTTCTAGATATGTGCTTGTCATGGAAGACTTTAACCTACTCTTTGTAGATTCGTGAGTTCTCGTACGCATCAAGGCGTAATTCATCAATCTCGCTTATCTGAAGCTTTCTGTGGGTTCCAGCCTTAGAAAGATCTAAATTACAGCTCTGTACTGCCCAATAGGCTTTGTGCTCCAGTTTGACGGGAAGGTGACATGCCTTCCCGTACACCAATCTAAAAGGAGACATGCCTAATTGGATTTTGTGGGCGATCCTATAAGCCCACAAAGCTTCCGGAAGTCGGGACGACCAGTCCTTCCTGTCAAGCCGAACAATGACCCGTAGGATTTTCCTGATCTTCCGATTTGATAGCTCAGCTAGATCATTAGTATGGGAGTGGTAAGGAGTGGAGATTCGGTGAGACACCCCGTATTTGGTCATCAGTGACTTGAACTGAGCATTGGTGAAATGGGTCCCTCCGTCAGAGATGATTGCACGAGGAATCCCGAACCATGAGAAGATATTGTGATGAATGAATTTGATAACGATTTTATGATCACAGGTTCGGGTCGGTATGGCTTCGATCCATTTGGACACGTAATCCACAGCCAGCAGAATGTACTCAAAGCCATTCAAAACAGGAAAGGGGCCCATAAAATCAATCCCCCAAATGTCAAAGATTTCACATACGAGAATCGACTGCAAAGGCATTATGTCGCGATAGCTCATGTTGCCCAAGGGTTGGCAACGACTGCATGCCTTGCAGTGATTGTATGAGTCCTTGAATAAAGTGGGCCAATAAAAGCCACACTAGAGGATTTTTGATGCGGTTTTGTGCCCAGAGAAATGGCCACCGCATGCCTGGTCATGGCAGAAGGAGAGAATATCATTGATTTCACCCTCCGGGACACATCGCCGGATGATTTGGTCAGCACCTATGCGGAAGAGGTATGGGTCTTCCCAGATTTAATACTTGGCATCAGAGCGCAACTTGTCTTTCTTTGCCTTCGGCCAATCAGACGGAATCTGATGAGATGCCAAGTAGTTTACTATATCAGCAAACCATGGAAGTCTAGTACCAATAGTCAATAAGTGCTTATCCGGAAAATGCTCCGTGATGGGTTCAGAGGGGTTGATCATCTCAGAAGGAAGGCGAGACAAATGGTCGGCTACCACGTTCTGTCTTCCCGCCTTGTTGCGAATCTCGAGGTCGAATTCTTGCAACAGCAAGATCCATCGGATTAATCGAGGCTTCGCATCCTTCTTGGCAAGGAGATGCCTCACAGCTGTGTGATCCGAGTAGATGATGACGTGGGAACCCAGGAGATAGGATCAGAATTTTTCGAGGGCAAATACTACGGCTAGCAGCTCTTTCTCCGTAACTGTACAATTACGCTGAGCCTCGTCAAGCATCTTGCTAGCATAGTAGATGACCACGGGTTTCCGGTCAACTTTTTGCCCCAAAACCACTCTTACAGCGAAATCAGATGCACGCACATGATCTCAAAGGGTTGAGACCAATCAGGGGACTGTAGGATCGGGGCCTGGGTGACTCGATCACGAAGGTTCTGAAAAGCTTGAGTACATTCCTTGGAGATCTCAAAGGGTACATCCTTGGAGAGAAGAGTAGTCAAGGGACGTGCGATTTTCGAGAAATCAGGGATGAAGCGACGGTAAAAATCGACGTGCTCCAGAAAAGAACAGATGTCCCTGATCGAGCTAGGCATAGGAAGTCAAGAAAGAAGATTAACCTTGGCTCGATACACTTGGATGCCTTTCTCAGAAATTAGATGACCTAGGACGATCCCCTCAAGCACCATAAAGTGGCTCTTTTCCCAGGAAAGAACCAAATTTACATCGATGCAATGCCTGAGTATATGAACCAAGTGCTGGAGGCAATCGTCAAATGATGTCCCGAAAACTGAGAAGTCATCCATGAAGGCTTCCAGATAATCACCTACCATATTAGAGAATATGGCAAGCATGCACCGCTGAAAAGTTGCGGGCGCATTGCAGAGACCGAAAGGCATCCTTCGGAACGCGTATGTCCCGAAGGGACAGGTGAACGTGGTATTCTCTTGGTCCTCAGGATGAATAGCTACTTGGTTATAATCGGAGTACCCATCAAGAAAGTAGAAGAATCGATTTCCCGCTAATTTCTCGAGAATCTGATCAATGAAAGGTAGTAGGAAATGATCCTTCTTCGTGGAGGAGTTGAGTCTTCGGTAATCTATGCAGACTCTCCACGAGTTGGCTATTCGGGTAGGTATGATCTCTCCGGCTTCAGTCGTAATGGTGGTGAGCCCTGCCTTTTTAGGCACAACCTGGATTGGGCTCACCCAACTACTGACGGAGATCGGGTAGATGATCCCTGCATCTAACACTTAATGATCTCCTTTTTCACGACCTCCTGCAAATTGGGATTCAAACGTCTCTGCATCTCACGGGAAGGTCGTGCGCCCTCTTCAAAATAGATACGATGTGTGCAATAAGAGGGACTTATTCCAGTCAAGTCATCGAGAGTCCAACCAATGGCTCTGCGATGTTGATGGAGAATAGCAATCAGACGAGATTCCTGATCAGGAGTGAGCTTGGAATTTATGATCACAGGAAATGTCTGATTAGAACCCAAAAAGACGTACTTCAAATGATCGGGAAGGGGTTTGAGTTCAAGAATGAGGTTATCAGCAGCAGCGGGTGGTTCAGGGTGAGTGTGAGGTTCAATGATAGGAGTTATGGGTTTGTTTGAATCAGGGTCTGACTCCTCTAATTGCGGTTCAAGATCTTCTTGTGGTTGATGAGGCATAATCAGGTTATTCTCAAATTGTGTTTCATCAACTAAAGCTCTAATATCACAGATTTGTTCAATGACACCGCAACTGATTTCTTGTTGGGCCTTAAAGATATCAATTTTGAGGGTTTGATTCCCAAATTTTAGTTCTATTTGGCCCTCCTCACAACTAATGTTGGCCCTAGTAGTGGCCAGGAAAGGTCTCCCCAGAATGATCGGTGTATCCCTTGCGTTTTCAGTTGCGTCCATGTCTAAGACTATGAAGTCCACAGGGAAGTAAAAATCCCGCACCCTTACAATAACATCCTCAAGAATCCTTTTGGTGATTTTATAGATCGATCTGCTAACTGTAGTGTCACCTCAGTTGGTTTTAACTCAGATTCTTCTAGGTGATTGAGTAAGGATGTGGGTATCAAATTTATGGAAGCACCCAAGTCTAACAATGCGCTGTCGAACTGGGTTTCACCTATCTTGCATGAAATCAGGGGAGTGCCTGGGTCTTTTGCCTTGGGTGGGAGTCTACTCAGAATTACAGAGCTGACTTGCTCTAACAGTACAATTGGACTCCCACTCTTGGTTCACGGCTTACGCTGAGGTGTACACACAGTCTTCAAGAATCGTGCGTAAGCTGGTACGTGGCGAATCGCATCCATCAAGGGGATGTTTATTTGGACCTACTTAAAGAGCTTGACCAGGTCCTCCTCAGGAGCCACGGATTTGGTTGTCTTCTTTCCCTTGGTCAAGGCCTCGGGAAATGGAACCTTGGTTGGTTCCTCTAGGATAGGTCCAGGTCTTTGATATGGGACAGGGATAGGAACATCCTGGATTACTGTCCTGGGGTTTGGGTCACTACCAGGCTTGGAGTGGTCTGGATAAGGTGGATCCTGGGTCTCCTTACCACTACAGGTGGTTACATAATTCAGCCCTGCCTGGTTCTGGTTAGGGTTTGGTAGGATGGGTTGCTGTTGCTGGTAACCCGCATAGGAAGTTGAAGCCTCCATCTTGTCAGGTGAAGGAATAGAGGGGGCCTGATAAATCATGTGTGCTTGGCCCGGGTTTGGGTTCATAACCCGCTACTGGGTCTCCACTCTATTGGGGTTAGGAAGAGGTTGAGAAGGAAGTGTGCCTGGTTGGCGAGAATTCGCCAACTGGGCCAGTTGGTTTCGAACATCTGTGATTTCGTCCTTGTGTTGCTTTTGAATAGCCGGATTCGTTCTCTGAATGTCAACCAGAGTCTGAAGGATGAGGGACATTTGGTCTTGGTTTGGCCCGGATGGATAAGTAGGGTTGGGCCGAGGTTGAGGCGGCTAGTAAGGATGAGGTGCTTGTGGACGGGGCTGGAAGGATGGTCTTGGATTCTGGGAATTCCCTGCCCACTGGAAGTTGGGATGGTTTCGCCATCCAGGATTGTAGGTATTGGAAAATGGGTCATTCTGGATGGCGTTGAGGTCCTCGCAGGTCTGAGGAGCCTCAGAAAAGTCAGAGAATGGGGGAGTGGAATTCCCCCGGCTAGTATAGAAAGGGTCGGAGGTTCCTTCGATCCGAGGGTCAGATGGGGGTGGATATGGGTCCACCCTAGGAGAAGGTCGGTGGAAAATGTTTTGCACAGTCTCCCGTGTGGAAGGAGGCTGTGCAAAGGAATTATGTGCAGAGGTGGCTCGCTGCAAGTGCTGAGTCAGCTCATCCACCTTCTCAATAATAGAGACCTTGTCCAATCGACTGGCCATCAATTCCAGGTGGATTGATGCGAACAAGCCCTGCGTCTCGTGTGCTCCCCTAAGGTTCATTGATGCGTGGGTATTCGTCCTGTCGAATAATCCCATGGAGTCATTATTGATGGAGTTCTCGCACATATTCTCAAGAATCTCTCACACGGTGTCCTCATGCTGACCCATGATATTCCCTCCGCAAGTTGCATTGACGAACAATCTAATATCCTCACAAAGTCCCTGGTAAAAAGACTGGACTTGTTCCCATTTAGGAACTCCGTGATGGGGGCACTTTCTCATGAGATCCTGAAATGATCCCATGCCTCATGAAGAGGTTCTCCCATCTGTTGCGTGAAGTGGGTAATCTGATGGTGCAAGGCATTGGTCCGACCAACGGGGAAGAACTTCTTCAGGAACTCGGACTGAAGTTCCTCCCAATTGTTGATCGGCCGGGTCTGTGTTTGGTACCAATGGGCTACCTTGTCCATAAGGGAGAAAGAGAACATCTTCATAAGGAGAATATCCCGATTTTGCCCATCTGACCCGAAAGTCTGGGCCAGATGCTCTAGCTGTTTAATGTGCTGGAAGGGGTCCTCAGAATTAAGCCCATGGAATTTAGGTATGGCATGAATCATGTTGGGCTTTAGTTCAGAATCAGGTCCTCCAGTCAGAATTCTGACTCGAGGCTCAATAGCCACCGCAGCGGGATTATAATGATCTCGCATCATGGGACGCTACGGTGGGTGCATGAAGTTCTGGAGGAGGTCATTGAGTCGCTGGAGCTGGTGCTCCAGATTGTTCTCTTCCTCAACGGGCTGAGCCATTGTGGAAGAAGAAGGTGAGTTGGGTTCGGAATCGGAGGAGAGGTCTATGTGAAGTGTTGGTTGCACAAACAAGGGCATCGAGGCTCGGCCTCGAGGAGAGTAAATTTCTAAAAGAGGTTTCAAGGACCTCCTACCAAACATACACTGATGGAGAGGATGAGTTTAGCAGGTGCTGGACCCAATCAAGACACCCAAAATGTTGGGTGACTATAGAGGTTCGGGGCGGATGGACCCCTTGATCAAAAGGTCGTCCACCTGAGAATTACCTGGGCATCCAGAGAGGGTGAGTCCCGTGGAGACCCCTAAACGGTAGAGCGCCCCCACGGGTTACAAAGTTTCCCCCACCTGACCTCTCTTGTCACTGAGATTCCAGGTAGACCAAAATGGGGACCTTGACCTCTTAAGTCTACCACTTTTAGTTGGGATCAAGGTGCTTAGGTTTTCACTTGAACTTTAACCTTTTGAGTGCAAAGAGTGGCCTAATTTCAAGGTTGGTTGACCCAAGGGGTCAACTTCACCTACTAGTTTCTTTGAGAGCTTATTAGGTCTTGTCTTTTAGGGTTCAAGTGTTTTTAAGAGCCAAATTTCTTAAGGTTTCTCTTAGTAGGTGATGAGTGGCTACTCATCATAGCTAAAAGGCCGAAATTAAGCTAGATACTAAGCAAAACAATATCAAATTAACACATAAAAAGGGTTAAGTGTGGGAATTAAAGAAAAGACCTAAAACTTTTAATGTGTGTTAAAATCTCCTAATTAGGTCACAAAAATAAGATATTCTGAAAATTAAAGAACAAATGATGATCCATGCATCAATTGAACACATAAACAAGTTTGAAAAGATAGATCAGAGGTAAAATCAATGTCTTAAATGTTCAATTAAGCACATGTAAAAATTTGAAAGCAATTGGACATCATTTAGGCTTAGAAATAAATAGATTACAATTAGGTCCTTCATGCATTACATTTCTACCCTTCAAAACTCCTTCTTGGACCTTTTTGCAAGCCGCAGGGACCCTTCTGTATGACTGCAGGGCCCTTCCAGCTATAGTTCTTCTCACTTTTGGACCTGCACGCTATTCTTCTACCCCTTTGTTTAAGGGTCTTCCTGCAAAATTTTCCTTTATTTCAACGAGAAGCTGAGTTCTTCACGCGCACTGTAGCGCGCGAAGAACACAGCCATTCTCGACCGTCCATCGCACTTTTGATCTCGATCTGCGGCTGGATTCAAATGGAACCTTCGCGCGATTCGGTGCGTGCGTTCACCTCTCTTCCCAGATCTCATCTGACGGTCAGATTTCTCTCTTGACTCGCCGCGCGCTCTACCCATCTCATCCTCACCGCCGGCCTGATTCTGATTAACCTCACCCTTGCGGTGATCTCAGTCACTGAGCTGCTATTTAAGCACCTCAGTGGTGTCGCGCGCAGGGGATCGCTCCCTCCTACATCTCTTAGCGATCAATTCTTCCACTCCAATCTCTCCTCCTCATCTAGACCCTGATTTCACAGCCACCGGCTGTGGAATCATCGCCTGCTCTCGACCCTCCTCGTCGCTAAGGACCTCGTAGCACCTGAGGACGACCCTGGAGTCTCACTAGCAGACTCTTCCCTCCGCTGGAGTCACCCTCCTCCTTTCTTCCTCCTTAGCCGCCGGCTAAGGACCCATAGGTCCCATTCTTCCTTTTAGTTTAGTTTTTAATTCTGCACAAGTAGTGTTAGATTTAGTTTACAGTAGTTTAGAATAGATTTAGTTTTAATTGTTAGTGTTTAATGTTAGCTGTAGTTAGATTAGTCTTAGGAGTAGAATTAGTATTAGATCCCCTCCCTCACCTCCTCTGATCAGTCCAGATCAGAGGGGAAGAATCATCTGCTCATTAATCAATTTATCTCCCTCTTCATGTTTTGTTTTTCCACCATCCAATTCTGATTTATGTTCCTTTTAACGACGAATCTTTCATCTGTCACCCACACATCCGGACCCAATTCCAGATCTGATGGTGTACTGCCTCAGATCTGAAATTGGCGTCACAAGCACCATTTGGGGCTTCTCACTCACCCCATTTGTGTTCACAAAAGCCCCTTTTATTTTAGATTGATTGCCTCAGTTTGTCAGATTCACTTTAACATGGGTTTTGAAGAGATTTTGCTTTCTGAAATGTCCTGACAGATCTGACAAATTGAAGGGATTTTGGTTTTCCTTGAGGGCAAGGATTCTGAGAAGTTCTCTGGTGACAGAGAACAAATCAGAAGAGCCTTTCATGAATTTGCTTCTGCCTTGATCTGAATGCATTCGCTAGCTTTTATAAATTCCTTTAATGCATTCTTTTTCTGATTTGTCATTTCAGAACTGCCATACACCACCTGTTTGATAATTATTTTTGTATGGTGATTCTCTAACCTAAGGAGTTTTCCATACTCCTTAAGGTTGCAAGAAACTGGGATTGTATGTTTTTGGTTTTAATTGATTGAGTTAAGTCTTCCTTCATGCTGTCTATGGCATTAGGAAGACTAACTCAATGCCATTTGTGTTTTGATCTGAAATGATGCTTTTGATAAGGGCTTTTCCTTGTGGGTATTTGAACTGAATTCTTCTGTGATTTTCGTGAGATTTATACCCTTATCAGATTTGGATTTCAACTCTTTAATTTTTAGTTTGTTCTGAATTTTCTCTTATTCCCAGTTATACAGTAAAATGCTGCAAATTGCAGCTACATTCCCCTCTTCTCTAAATTCTCCTCTTCTCTAAATTCCCCTCTCATCTGTGAATACTTTCCCCCTCTTCAAATGGACTAACTGCAGCAGCAGTTAGCCCATTTGACAGTGGCTTAAGCCACTGACACTGTTAAAACACCCAGAACAGCTAGTTTAACTTAAATAAAATAGAAATAAATTCGTAAATATACAATAAAAATATGTATAAAATACTTAAGTATGTAAATTGAATCTGTATAAGGTCAATTAGACCATGTACTAACTATTTTATAAGTAATTAACTATTTAATCACCTAAATCAACCTGTACAATCAGCCTAGTTTAGCGAATTTATTTGTATAGTAAACATATTTAAAATTCAAAATTAATTAATCAATTATGTAGTATTATGTAAATACTTTATTAACCATATTTTATTTTATTTTATTTAATAATTTATGGCCCCCAAATTAGGGGCCAAAATTACGATCAGACGCAGCTGCGCCTGATTTCCAGCGCACGATGTGGCGCTGGAATAGCACCACATCGTGTGCTGCAAGTCAAGCGCAGCCACATAAATGTAATTTGTGTTTCTTATACGCCAGTCGTCACGGGCGCCGGGCGCCCGAAACACTGCCTTTGAACATCTGACCCGATTACCCATTGAGCTCTGGTCTGAGTACTCTGTCTGATTTGCGATAAATATGTGACGTGTGTGTGTGGCCGGGGGCCCGAGCGTGTGCGAGCATATGGCGTTGGGCTGAGGCCTGGCGCTGAGATTAAGGACATAATTAAGCCACCTAATCTGAGATTAGGGCGCGCTTAGTAGAGGTCTGGTCCCACCCTTAGGGTGCTGTGTATCCCTCGAAAAGCGTGCCCGCAAATTAAACACGTTTTAAACTAATGATATTAGCCTAATCCCCTCCCCACCGCAGCCTCTGAAATATGCTAAGACAGAAGAGTTAACAAAGAGAAGAACAACAGAGAAAAGAACAAGAGTAATAAAAAGAGAAAGAAGAAGATGAATACTTAGAAGAAAACAGAGATATGAACACAAGAAGAACAGGAGTTAAGAATACAAAGAACAGAGACTTAATGAAGAAAGAAAGAGAAACAAAGAAAAAGAATAAGTAGTATACATACGTATAAGTAAATCTATATAATTACTAACAGAATAAAGTGACACTATAAACGTCGCTAAAGATCTCAGTTTTGCCTCTTTAGGTTGTATATAGTGTTTTCTGAGATTTAGCGACGCTTATATCTGTCACTGAAACTGCTGTATATGTTACTATACATAACAGACTAATAAGTTAAATTTCTACACCATTGCATTCTAATGTATTATATACTATTATGATAGTACTAATAGGATAACTTGTAAATACATAGTTTAGAGTATAATAATAGATTGTTTGATGCTTGTTCATAGTTAGTATTTTTGCAAGCATTTCTTAGTAATTAGGTAAATAAAACACACATTCATTCATTCTTTAATAAAATGTAAAGTTTCTTTTTTTGAATAAGAAGACAATTTTGAGATAATCAAAGAGTGACCGAATTAAATTCAATAAATTGCCTCCCAGTGAACGACCTGGAACAAAACCAGTAAAAATTAGATAAATAAGCAAATGATAATAATGGTTGTAATGACTGGAACTCACCCATACTCACCACTATACGACATCCTTAATGTTATATTATACACCCTATACTACAACGACATAATCAACAATCATTTACAACAAACATTTTCACTACCAGTACGTGTTTTCAAACAATGGCTTGGACACACTTCTTTTGGGAATTCTCAATTCTTGCTTAGAAAGTGTGTCTCTAAAACCCTAGCTTTAAATCTTATATTGGCTCTAATTGGTCCAGTCAGTTGCCTCTAGATTGGGTAATTAGGGCTCAAGTAAGAAGGTTTTAGCCCTAACTACCTTTAATGGATATACAGATAAAGTATGTTGAAATCTGAAAACAGGCAACTTTGGTGTTTTACTACGTATAAAAGACAGGTTATTCCTAAATTACTTTTTTTCTTTTTCTTCCTCTTTAGAATTTAGGGGTTTAAATGAGATGATAGAAAATTACCTATCCTTGGTGTGGTTGTTGTGCGGCTGCTTATTTTCCTCTTGATTTCCTGTACCTGCACAACAAAAGAGAAGAGATTAGTCAATAGGAAATCAAAATTGTGAATTAATAGCTTCTAGAATGGTCGTTGCTCCTCGGCAACGGCACCAAAAACTAGTCATGTTCCCTCTAGGTTTCGTCGTAGTATAGTATAAAGAAACGGTCACTAGTTTAATACAATTTGTTACTCGGAAATAAAAAGTTTCCCGAAGTCGAACTCATGGAGCAAACTATAATTCCAGAAGCATATAAATTCACAATATACAATGTTTTACAAAAATTAAGAAAACGAGAGAGAGAGAGTAAAATTGCTCCTTTCTTTCTTTTTCCCTTTTCCTTCTCTTCTTTCTTCTTCTTTGCGGCAAGCTCTTCTTCTCTTCTTTTCTTTTCTTTTCCTTTCCTTTCTTCCTTCTCTGAAGGGCTTCTCTGCTTCTTCTTCCTTTCTTTTTCTCAGCAGCTACGGTTCCTCTTTCTCATTTCTTCTTTCTTCTGCTCTGACCCTTCTTCTTCACTCTTCTTCTCTGTCTTCTACAGTTCCATCCTTCTTCTTTTTCTACAACGTCTGATTCAGAGCTCAGACACCTTAGCTGATTAGCCTCTCCTTCCCCTTTTCCTCTTGGCTTCCTCTTCTCTTCTCCTTCTTTCCTTCTTCCTTCTTCCCTGCTCTGCTAAGTCCCAGCCACTGCTCCTCTTCTCCTTTCTTCCTTCCTGCGCACACACACAAACGTCAGTGCAAAACCTACCCTACCCCTTCCCCGTGTCTCTCTCTCTGAATCTCTCTTTGGTATGCTCTCCCAGAGCCGGGTAATCGGGTCGGGTCGTGTGCCTGGGTCCAGGTGCACTGGCGTGGGTGGTGCACGAGGAGTGCACAGGAGTGGGAAGTCGGGTCGAGTTAGATCCGCGTGGGCATGTCGCAGACGAGACCTAGTGAGTAGGTGAGGAACCTCACCCCAGTGCTATCGGAGGCAACCAACCGATAGCACTTTTTCAATTTATGTATGGGCGTGCGCCCATACACTTCCGAGGTGGGACTAAACTCCCACCTCTGATTTCGGGCGCCTACGGGAGAAAGCTTTGGGCAATTGGGGCAACAGCTGAGGCTTGCGACCCCAATTGAAGTCCTGGGTGTGTGCGCGACTTCCTTCCGCGTCACCTGGGGCTCACGCCTGGAGTTGAAGAGGCCTGGAGCTGCCTGCCAAGCAGCTCCTGCTGCTCATCAATGGCGGTGAGGAGGGCGAAATCTGAAACACGCAAACGGCCTCGTGGCCACATCAAAAAGGTTCAGGGAGGTTTGCCAGAGCACGGCGAGTGTGGTGCAGGGGTCGGCGAGACGCGAGAGTGACTATGGTCGTGTGCCTAGGGCACTTTGCGTGCGTGAGTGGGTGTGTTCAGGGAGTGGTCTAGAGGTGCTAGGTGGTGAATGGAGGGTGGATTCGGTGTCAGTGAGGTGGCGTGGAGCTTAAGGGGTAGCTGGCGAGGCGGATGGAGGCGTGGAGTGGCGAGTACGCCTCGCCAGAGGGCAACGAGAGATGGAGAAGGTGGTGCTGGACAGTGGTGGTCGGTGGGTTGAAATAGTAAATTAGGAAGGGGGAAATAACAGAGAGAAAGAGGGGAAAGTTTTTACCTACCTAATTGACGAAGAGGGAGGGAGGCGGCTCTCGGCGCGTACCTACCGGTGGTGAGGAAGAGACGAAGGAGCCCAGAGGGGAGTAACGACGGCGAGGAAGAGGTCGGGAATGCGCCAGCTGGTGCGGCCTGGAGCAGGAAGACGAGGCGAAGTGGGCTCTGCTGTAGGTATGGCAGCAGAGCGACGAAAGGAGGAGGAAAGGGCCACCGAAGGCTACGAGCGTTTTGACCGTGGGAGGAGGAGACGAAATCGGGGAGGGATCCTTAGCCAAATCAGGCTTGAAGGAGACGGTAGCCCCTGCCGCTCCTTATAAAGGTGTTGGTGAGGAGAGGGTTTCGAGGGAGCGACGTGGGGAACTCACTGCAGATGGAGACCCATGCCTTTCATACGTTCACACGAGAGGCATGGGCAGCCGCAGGTCACAGGTGAGGGTCCCTACGACAGAGGACGACGCAGGGAACCCCCCGTTCGTTCCTGAGAGCGGCTGCCTTACCCTGCGCGGCGCCATCCTCCGTACAAGGTCGCCGGAGGTATGGTGCCTGCGTAGGGTGGCAGGGAGGACCATTCTGCAAAGAACAAAGGGAAAGATAGGAGGTTAAATGCAAGGTTTTGAAAAGATAAGGGTCAAAACGTAATTCAAAAGGACCAATTTGTAAAGTCGGTCAAGATGGCCTTCACTTAGGCCTAAATTTTTGTACCAACCTAATTTGAACCTAAGGAATTTAATGGTGCAGTTTGATTTTAGGTTTGACCACGTTTGGCAGGTCAATTTGCGCAAAAACTCAAATTAGGTTAAAATTTTGGCATGGTTCTCAAATTAGGTCAAAATAGGTTGCAAAGGCCAAATTGAAGGTTCTAAATCCTAGGAAGTATTTTTCCATGATTTTTAGAGGGTTTAGTTGATTTTTACTTTTCCTAGAACCTCATGAATTAAAATGGATTCGTTTTTAGGGTTACAGAATGACATTTAATTCCTAAAAGTTGCTATAACCCTTTTCAGATCAGATCATCCCACTTCTTTCCTTATTAAGCTCATTTGACCTGTGTTTAGACCCTTAAACACCCTGATTTTGTATTGCGTTAGTAAAATTATAGTTTTACCCCTCATGACTTATTTTATTCTTTAATTCAGAATTCTCTGAGTTAGGCTTTTCTTTAGGTTTTGTAGGAGCTTTTTCACACTTATTTAGATCAAATTATGCCAGTTAGGGTTTATGATGAGGCTCTTATCAAAAGACCTCAGAAAAGGCCAGACAAGATCCTTGTGGTGAGGTCAGCATGGCCGTAATCGCACAAAAGCATGTACCTTAGCACAAAGCGTGCTTTCAGACGTCTGGCTACAACTCCAGATGTTCTTCTACTACTCCAGACGTCTGGGATGTGCTCCAAACATCTAATGCTGGAAAATTTCCAGTACGCAGAACCTCCGGAAGCTTCTCCTCTGTGCGAAACCCTCCTCGCCGCCTGCAGTTACGACGCCAGCAGCTTTAGGAGGCCGCGAGCCCACCTCCGCGAGCTCCTCCCCCTCGAGCACGAGCTCCTCCCACACTCTGCGGCTCCCTTGCAAGCTCCTCCTCTCAAGCTCTCCTCTCCTCCTCATCCACGTCCCATCTCTCTCTCTCAACTTCCTCTCCTCTCGTTGTGCTGGAAGGAAAGGAGGAAGGAAGGACAAAGGGGAGGATGAAGGTGGTGGTGGCTAGTGGAGAGTGGCGTGGGTGAGGGGAAGAGGGGGTTTAAATAGATAGAGAGTTAGGGTTTGGGGTAAGGAGAGAGGGGAGAATACGCGTGCAACACGCGCATGGAAAAGAACGAAGGTACGGTTCTCTACTTTCAGACGTCCAACACTTTGTCTAGATGTCTGGGCAGACATCTGACGGCTAATCCAGACGTCTTAAACGACCCAAAAGGCAGTGGGTCATTTCAACATAACAAACTTAAAGGAAGTTTCGTCCTCGAAACTTTAGCCAAGAAGGGTGCGGAAAGTAGTGTAAAAGTGCATAACAAACTTAAAGAGGATCAAAGTACGTCTGAGAAGACGTATCCTCAAAAATCTCTAGGTATTGTTCTCGCATTAACGCCTCAGGCTCCCGAGTGGGCTCCTTGTATCACTGGCTTCTCCATAGGACTTTCACCAGTGATACCTGCTTCCGTTTCAGACTTCGGACGGCTATATCTAGTATCTGTACTGGTCACTCGGGATAGGTCAGGTCATCTCCCACCTCAACGCTCTCGTGGCTCAGAACGTGGTTGGGATCGGCGACGTGCTTCCTAAGGTTGGACACGTGGAACACGTTGTGCACTCTAGAGAGCTGGGGAGGAAGGGCAAGCCAGTAAGCAATGGGTCCAACCCGCTCCAAAACCTCAAAGGGTCCCACAAACCTTAGTGCAAGGTTCCCTTTCACCCCAAAATGCCGCAAGCCCTTCATGGGCAAAACACAGAGAAAGACGTGATCCCCAACCTCGAATTGTACCTCTCTGTGCTTCCTATTGGCGTAGCTCTTGTGTCTGCTCCTGATAGTGCGGAGTCGCCTGTGAATCTGCTCTATCACCTCCTGACTCTGCCGGATCAACCTGGGGTCAACCTCCCACTTGGTCCCCACCTTGACCCAACTCAAGGGTGTGGTACACCTCCGTTCGTACAGAGCCTTATAAGGTGCCATGTCGATGCTCAAATGATTGCCGTTATTGTAAGCAAACTCTGCTAGGGGCAATTGTTCCTCCTAGGAGCCTCTCCAGTTTAGTACACAAGCGCGTAGGAGGTGCTCGAGTGTTTGCTTGGTGTGCTTTGACTGCCCGTCAGTCTAGGGTGGTAAGCGGTGCTGAACCTCAGATGGGTCCCCAATGCCTACTGAAACTCTACCTATAACTGGGAAGTGAAATGAGTATCCCTGTCAAATACGATCTTGCGAGGGACTCAATGTAGACGCACCACATCTCTGACGTATCTCTCTACTAGCTGTGCTGGCCTAAAAGTGACTCAAATCAGTATGAACCATGCCGTCTTCGTCAACCGGTCTACTATCACCCAAACTACGTCGTGTCCCCGCTGGGTAACTGGTAGACCCACAACTAGGTCCATGGTAATGCACTCCCACTTCCACTCTGGCACAGGAAGTGACTGTAACGACCCTGCAGGCCTTTGGTGCTTGGCCTTCACCTGCTGGCACACCAAGCACTACTGGGGAAGCTCACCAACATCCCGCTTCATCCCCCACCACCAGAAGTTGCGTCGCAAGTCATGGTATATCTTTGTATTTCTGGGATGTATGGTGAACCAGGACCCGTGCACCTCAGTCAGGAGCACTCTCAACAACACCTCGTCTCTAAGAACACAACTGTCGAGGCGAAACGTGACAGCTCCAGGAAATGCGTGCGATACGCGCTAACTGTCATCGCCCCCTAACGGAGAGTGTGAAACTCCCACCTCCACTGGTCCTGCTAGGTTTGTGGGAAGTATTGCTCGAAGAAGAGAGCCACGAACTAGTCCCACGTCGGCTCTCTCCCCTCCTAGCCTTGACTTCCCTCCACCACCTGTGGGCTGCGCTCTCCAACTGGTACGTGGCAAAGGCCACGTGGCACTCTGCAGGAGGGCGGAGGGTGTCGAACACCTTCTCTATCTGCTCCAGCCAATCCTCTGCCTCAGACGGGCTCTCATCCCCCTTGAAGGAGGGGGGCTTCAGCTTCCGGAACTGGCCGAAAAGCTCGTGGTGGAGCTACAACGGGGGAACAAGTATGCCTTCAGGCAAGGAGGGCTCGTGCTCAGAAGTATCTGAGGGTGGTGGGGGTGGTGGAGGATCACCCCCTCCCCCTCCAGCTCGTACGGCGCTGCGGTAGTTCCCCTATCCCACAGAGGACTCTCCCTCCACGTCCTTAGGAAGGGGTGGCCGAGGAGGCTATTGAAGCTCATCCCATACAATATCTCGAATCATCTGGGCGAGATCATGGACCTGAATGCCCGAAAGGAGAGGTGGGTCAGCTAGTGCCTCAGGTCCGGCACGTCCACCCCTTCGACCCCGCCCACGGCCACGTCCGCAGCCGGCCTCAGGAACTCCCCGACGGGGCATCTCCTACAAGGAGACATAGGAAAAAGAGCAGGAACTGTCAATGATAATAGATTACATCAAGAGATAAGACTCGAAGCGAAGATCAAAGAGATACGTTGTGATAGCTATCCTGGTTACATGCATGTGGGTGATTGATTCTCAAACCATTTGGTTTATTTGTCGGGACGACCTTACTCTGATACGATCTTGTTATGACCTAATCCCAGATCCCTACAGGACCTGAGACCAGCCAGCCTTGACTAATCCCAAGACCTAGTCATCCAACAAAAAATAACCAAAAGCAGGAAATAAATCACAACCACACATGCAATGTAACTAAGCAGAAATAATCAAAAGACAGTAAGAGAAATAGAGAGAAATAGTCTATCAATATTATAGGCCATCACAACTACGACAGAGAAAGTATAGCTGAAAGTACTAAAACAGTATTACATAGAACAAAAATACTCACTACTACAACAGGAGCTAAAGAAAACAGTATAGAAACACAGCTAAGGCTAGGCTCGACTGGGCCTAGCTCCCTCTGCAGCCGGTGGTACTGGTTGCTCAACTCCCTGACCTGAACAAGGTTATAAAATTTCCAGAGTCAGCGAATGCTGAGTAGAGTGGTACTTTAGCCATTTACATGTAATTAAGACAAGCAATTAATTTATGCAATTAAACAACTATCCATTTTTATTTAGTTCAACCAAGTGCTTCTAATTTGTTATTCCTTTATTCACTTAGATCGTTTCTTGATATGGCCTGTTCCTCGTGGGAACGATCTTGATTGCAGTCTTTTCCATGATGTAAGAGGTACACGTGGTGCTCTCCTGGCCGAGAGAGTCCCCTATGGTAGTCCTACACCTAGTCAACCACCCCGAAGTCATGGTCACAACGTAGTAATGACTACAGCACACGTGATAAGCACGTGAGTAGCTATCTCACACTGGCATGCGATCAGTCGTTTCCGCTAACGGGTACGCCTAAAGATACAGCACGAAATAGTACAAGGCCTTGCCCTCTAAGAACAGGGGTCTCGCCCCTCCACAGTCCACGTACCCTTGTCCGACTATCTCGGTTTGCCCAGTGGGCCTAACAAGAGTCGGTGTAGGGCTGCTAGTCCTAACCCCAAGCCCCCTGAGGCGGCTAGCTCTCTCCCTACACTAAGGAGCTCACCTCGGTACCACGTACATGAGGGCCAAACAGAGTCAGTGTAGAGTGTCTGGGCCTGACCCTAGGGCTCATCCCAACGGGGGGCTAGTACCCCTCTACACTAAAGGAACAATGGCGCTCCTTGGTACCGCATACACAAGGGCCAGCTCACTTCCCATCTATAGGAGTCCTCCTCCTAATTCCTGATAGGGTTCATGCTGATGTTTCTCTCATTTCATAGTCCAATCCTTCCGATTTCTCTATTTACATTACCAATTTCGTTCTTAAAACAGGCAACTCGTGATTTTCTATTGACAAGACATCATATTAAGTAACCAGTACATTTGCTAGCATTTAAAGTTTTTACAGGCATCTTAAGTAAACAGTATAACTCAACCATCTGTTTCTACCCTAGGGTTCATTCTCATCTTAGGGTTCTACATGTTTCTCATGTATACAGTATAACTCAACCATCTGTTTCTGCCCTAGGGTTTATTCTCATCCTAGGATGTATTCAAGTTATTCTAGACATGCAGTTCATTTATTTAAATCATAGTATTAATATAAAGCACTCTACCGACAAATACGGGAGGAATGGGGGCTCGGATCGCAGATCCCGTCGCCTCTGCGGCTCCCGCGTACTCGACTGGCAAGAGACATATACAATTGACCAACCACATCAAAAGAGTCCAAAACCATATACAAGTGACACTAACTTGTAGAGAAACTCAAGAGAAAAACAACGGTACTTCGTTTGTGAAAATCCGATTCCGTTTGGGTCCTAAACGAGCCAAAAACACTCATACTGTCCAAAATCAGACGTCTGGGTACAATCCCAGACGTCTTAAAAGACATCAACACTTACCCTGGGTTCCCTACAGCTACCTTAGACATCCAGACCCCTCTGCGATCGTCTGAGGTGAGTTCCAGACATCGGACTCTCCTTCCGATAGTCTAGAGGTACGGTCAGATGTCTGGCGATGTGTCCAGATGTCCAAAAGCACCTCGAAGGGCGCACCCCATGCCTTTCCAATGGCCTGCCCCTGCGTACGTATGCATAGACCTCAAAAAAGGCTGGACAAGATCCCTGCGGTGAGGCCTACATGGTCGTAACAGCACAAAAGCACGTACCTTAGCACAGAGCGTGCTTTTAGACGTCCGGCTACAGCTCCGAACTGTTAGTTCAACCACTCATATATGATATTTTGATGATTTTACAAAATAAAGAAAATGAAATAATAAATAAAGTGTAGCATATTGTTTTCTCTCTATAATAACATATTTGCAGGATTTCAAAAAGCTTTCCAAGACGGGAGATTAAAAACGTGAAGACGAGTAGCATAAGTATTAGGTCTTAGGCTTTTTTCATGTAAACTTTCAAATGTTGTAATTTTCATCTTATTTGAGTCTAGAAATATTGTAAAGAGCCCCCAAACATAAACTATAAATAGATAACTTAGGCTCTCTACACTTAGGATAAATTAGAAACAAAAACCCAACACTTATACTTTTATCAGACGTCCATGACAAATTCCAGACGTCTGATTTTCCAATATAAGACGTCTGACATGTGTATCAGACGTCTAATTTCAAAGATTTCTGCCTTTGTTCATCTCCTCATAAACATCAGTCGAAGGACTTCACTTTCAGACATCGATAACCTTTCACAGACGTCTGATTCTTTACCCAGACGTCCTCATACTTACCGTTAGACTTTGCGTAGGAAAAAGAATTTCCAGACGTCTGGACACACGTACAGACGTCTTCCTTTGAACCGTTGGCCATGATTTTCTGTGCGTATCTCTCTACGGCCACATAATCTTTTGGCAGAAGGAGGAAGGAAGAGTATTCAGGTTTACAGACGTCTGGTAATTATCTCAGACGTCCATAATGACGTCCGATCCTCTAAACCTAGAACCCTGTTTGGATCTGATGATAGCAAGAACGAATGCATCATTCATTAGACGTCCAATGAAGTAATCAGACGTCTTATGATATAATATCAGACGTCCTTCTTTTGATCCAATAGAGTCAGTTAAGGATGTCCTGCAATATTAGACGACCATAGGAAAAATCAGACTCCTGTAAGACGTCTGATCGTATAATTAGACGTCTGATGTTGCTGTCAGACTCATCATTGCCCTGATTTTGTGTGGATTTCGTCCTAAACTCTTGGGATTTGTTTCCAACGGCTAGAAGAGCTCTCCCAAGTGTTCTTGAAGGTTCCAAACTTGCCTATAAATAGACTACAACTCCTCTTAGGCAATACACACCTCTTGAGATACAATTCCATTAGAAAAATCTCTTGCTCACTACTCTAAGCTCCATCTTGCCCTTGTGCTATGCTAATACTCTGATCAAAGGGAAAATCCATACTCCCGGCTCGCTCCGTTCTGCAAATCATCAGGGAGTTCTTTTCATGCTTAGTAGATAAGAAAGCAACTAAATTATTGGGGTGCTCTATAGGTGTTATTTTTTACTTTTAATTTCTGTATTTTGGGTATCCAGCCTGTCGGGTCCCCGTCTCTTCATTTTGAAGAGAGAAACCTCCGTTTAGGGATCGGAGGTGGGAATTGTAATTGAGGTACACTACCCTCGTTTAAGTAGTGTGGTTAGTGGATTGATCACCTTGTGATCGAAAATCCTAAGTCAAGAGATTGGCTTAGGTGGTGGTTTTCACCCATCTTGGGTTTCCACCTAAAAATAATTGAGTATATTGTGTGATTGAATTTTTTTACAATACTCTATAATTTCATTATTCACCCCCTCTCTAGTGCAATTTCACGAACATCCTTCTGCTACTCCAAACATCTGGGATGTGCTCCATACATCTGATGCTAGAAAATATCCAGTACAAAAAACCTCCGCGAGCTTCTCCTCAGCGCAAAACCCTCCGTGCCACCCACAGCTGCGACACTGGCAGCTTCAGGAGACTGCGAGCCCACCTCCGCAAGCTCCTCCCCCTCGAGCACGAGCTCCTCCCACACTCGCGGCTCCCTTGCGAGCTCCTCCTCTCGAGCTCTCCTCTCCTTCTCCACGTCCCGTCTCTCTTTCTTAGCTTCCTCTCCTCTCGCCGCGTTGGAAGGAAAGGAGGAACGGAGGACGAAGGGGAGGATGAAGGTGGTGGTGGCTGATGGAGAGGCGTGGGTGAGGGGAAGAGGGGGTTTACATAGATAGAGGGTAAGGTTTGGGGTAAGGAGAGAGGGGAGAGTACACATGCAACGCGCGTGATGAAAAGAACGAAGGTATGGTTCTCTACTTTCAGACGTCCAACACTTTATCCAGATGTTTGATGGGTAATCCAGACTTCTTAAATGACACAAAAAGGCAGTGGGTCATTTCAACTCTCCATAGGGTATTCATCCTCGGGTTGATTGAGTCAAGAGTGGCAACTCAACAATTGCGATAAAGGGATGGTGAATAGTAGTTGATAAATTAACTACTAAGAGGTAACGTGCGCTTCCCTTGGTACCACGTACTCAAGGGCAAGCACACTTCCCAAAGCATTTTCCAGATATATTCCATGTATTTCCAAGAGCTCGACTCCTATTTCCCCGTAGGGTTCATGCTCATGTTTCTCAGGCCAAGCCATACTAGGTTTTATCATTTCTATTTCCATTTCTCAGGTTCTACACGGGTAGCGTATAACTTTATTATTCACATTCCAGGTTTATTCGTAGGTAGCTCATGTTTCCAACATTCAATCTTCCACTTCCAGTTCATATACAGGCAGCTCGTATTTAATCGTAAATAACAGGAATTTACATGCAACAGTTTGCTAACAACAGTACTCTACATTTCACAGGCAATTGTTATTATCCTAATTACTCATCCAAGACTGTAATTCATACATTCCATACAAATATTCCAGTGTTTCTAGTCCTAGAATTCATGCCATACCCTAGGATCTAACATTCATTCCACATATGCATTTATGTTTGTAATTAACCTAGGGGAATCCACTCACCAGTAAACCTAGGAGTAATGGGGGCTTGATCGGCAGGTCCACGTGCCTCAGCAAACCCTAAATCTACAACGAAACGAGGTCCTATCACAAGGATCAATCACAAGAAATCACTCAGAATAGGATAAAAAGTATTCCAACAAGCAGAGAAACTTATATGGAGAATAACGGAATCTTAATTACGGAAATCGTACCTCAAACGGACCCTAAACGGGTCAAAACAGTAATTCTGACTCATATTAGACGTCTAGAACACCTTCCAGACATCTTAAAAGACTCCAGAACCATACCTCAACTCCTACGCCACTCCTCAGACATCCAGGAACTCTGTTGAACCATCTGGACTCAGTTCCAGACGTCTAACAACCTCTCCGGAAGTCTGGAAACACTTCCTGCAGTCTAGTGCCTCTCCCAGACGCCTGAACTGCATGGGAGGGCGTGTCCCGCGCCTTCCTGAAGTGAATCTACACGCACGATGCAAATCTCCTCAATATGGCACCGAATAGTGCCTCGGCGGAACGGCCTGCATGGCTGTATCCGCAAAGGAAGGTGTACGTCGTGGGATTTACCTCTTAGTCATCTGGAACCTCCTCCAGACGTCGTCTGCATCGTCTTGATGTCGATCCAGACGTCTGATTCTGGGAAAATCCCTGAACCAGAAGCTGCCTTCACCTTCTCGCGCCGCGCCCGCTCGACCGCTGCTCTGGCTGCAGCAGTGTCAGGGAGGACCTCCTCGACGCACCTCTCCACCTCGCGCATGCACCGACCGGCCATGGGTTCTCCGGCAAGCTCCCACACGAGCTCGCACGCTCTCCTCTCTTCCCCTCGCTGCTCCTCTCCTCCCACGCTGCTCACGCTTGCTGCTCGCTGCCTGCTGCTCTCGCTGGAGGAAGGAGAAGGGTGGATGGAAGTGGGGTGGTGTGAGAGAGAGGAGGGGGGTTTATAAGGGTGAGGTTTTAGGGTTTTACAAGACATCTTACAAGATGTTTGGGAATGAGTCCAGACGTCTTACAAGGCATCTAACCCTCAGTCCAGATGTCTGACCTATAGTCCGGACGTCTTAAAAGGGCTTAACATCATGAGTCTTAACAACATAACAAACTCAAAGGAAGTTTCGTCTCCAAAACTTAAGCTAGCTAGGGTGCAGAAAAGGGATATCATACGCATAACAAACTCAAAGAGGATCAAAGTCGGTCAGAAAAGACGTACCCTCAAAGAGCTCCAGGTACCGCTCTCGCATCACCGCCTCAGGCTCCCCAGTAGCCTCCTCGTACCTCTGGTTCCTCCATAAGACCTTCACCAGGGGTACTTGCTTCCGTCTCAAACTCCGTATGGCTCTATCTAGTATCTGCACTGGCTGCTCGAGGTAGGTCAGGTTGTCGTTCACCTCGACGCTCTCGTGGCTTAGAACATGACTGGGATCGGCGACGTACTTCCTGAGGTTGGACACGTGGAACACGTCGTGCACACCAGAAAGCTGGGAAGGAAGGGCGAGCTTGTAAGCAACGGGTCAAACCCTCTCTAGGGCCCCACAAACCTCGGCGCAAGCTTCCCTTTCACCCCAAAACGTTGCAGGCCCTTCATGGGCGACACGCGAAGAAAGACTTGATCCCCAACCTCAAACTGCAACTCTCTGCGTTTCCGATCGGCATAGCTCTTCTGTCTGCTCCTAACAGTGCAGAGTCGCCGGTGAATCTATTCAATCACCTCTTAACTCTACTGGATCAGCCTGGGGCCAACCTCCCA
Organism: Thalassia testudinum; assembly: GCA_037157565.1. Lineage (NCBI taxonomy): Eukaryota > Viridiplantae > Streptophyta > Magnoliopsida > Alismatales > Hydrocharitaceae > Thalassia > Thalassia testudinum. The sequence goes on from JAZHRO010000031.1 coordinate 64,954,029, forward strand.
CTTGGTCCCCACCTCAACCCAACTCAAGGGTGCAGTACACCTCCATCCATACAGAGCCTCGTAGAGTGTTTCACCTAATGGCACACTAAACATTGCTGTACGAATTCACCTACATCCTACTTCATTCCCCTCCACTAAAAGTCGTGTCTCAGATCATGATACATTTTTGTGTTCTCGGGATGTATGGTGACCCTAGAACCATGTGCCTCAGTCAGGAGCTCTCTCAGCAACTCCTCGTCCCTGGGAATACACAAACGCCCCCTCATGCACAGCACCTCGTCTGTAAAGGAGAAGTCTCCAGTGTCCCTTGACAGTACTCTGTCACGTAACAACTGTAGGTATGGATCGGCCATCTATCCTATGATGATGCGGTCTATCAGCTCTGGACTCTCTGTCGTGTCATAGTCATTGCCCCACAGTGCCCCAGTAACTCTAGGGGTCGCCAACTGCCCATCTCCTCCATGAGTTTCCAACTCTGTGCCTGTAAACTGACCAAGTGGGCGGGCGCCTTCCGGCTCAAGGCGTCAGCCACCACGTTGGCCTTCCCCGGATGGTAGGAAATGCTGTAGTCATAGTCCTTCAGGAGCTCTAACCTGTAGATTCTTCCCTACCAGGAGGGGGTGACGTAATAATTGTGGAAATGAAAATAAAACAATCTCACAAAATATCAATCACACGAGTACACAATTATTTTTAGGTGGAAACCCAAACCGGGTGAAAACCACCACCTAACCCTCTCGAGTTAGGATTTTCCGATCAACCAAGTTGATCAAATCCACTAAACGAATCACTTTAAACGAGGGTGATTCAACCTCAATTACAACCACGCTACAAGTGCGAGGGTAGCGTTCCTCAACCCCTTCTCTCCATGAGAAGGATTTTGTCCCACGAAGGAGACGGGAATTGGCAAAGCGAATACCCAACCAAATAATAAAGATAAAATAACAAATAATCCTATAGAGCCAACAAAGTAATTTTAAACCTAAGCTTCTATAGGAATTAAGAAACTCCCCTTTGCAAGGAGTGCGTCGAGTCGATGACGCGGGTGCGTGAGCCACGCGATGGCGCAACGTTGCTCTCGTGAACTATGGCGGGAGAGCGGGTGCACAAAACAGCTTGATGCTCTCTAGATGTAGAACTAGAGCTTAGAGAGCAAGAGAGACACAAAATGATTTGCAAGTGTATTGCAAGGTGTGTGTCTTGTGTTTCTTGGTGTGTCTTTGTGTGCAAGAGGTTCCCCTCTATTTATGGAGGCCTTAGGAAAGCTTTGGATGGCTTAGGAAAGGCTCCATAGCCGTTGGGTGCAAAGCCCAAGTGAATCAACTCGAAATCAGGAACAGTCATTGCACTGACAGGGTTATCAGACGTCTGATTCTGGCATCAGACGTCTGGAAGACCACTTTAAGACGTCTGAAAATAATGTCAGATGTCTGATTTTATGCGGGTTTCTTCCTGACTTGAATTAGATCTAAACAGGGTTCTTGTGCAAGTCCATCAGACGACATATAGGACGTCTGGAAACCTACTTTTTCTACGGAATGGATTTGCAACGGCTAGAAAATCTCTGAGAAGAGATTTTCGGGTCAGTCGAGGCAAAATGGTCAATTATCAGACGTCTGGAAGGGCTTAAGGACGTCTGATAAGGCTCTAATGGTCATATCCTTGAGCGTATGGTAGGAGAGCCAACGGTCCACTAATTGGACGTCTGGCAAAGTCATCAGACGTCTCCTAAGACGTCTGGTCTAAGATCTGGACGTCTGATTTCATCAGACAGAACTAACTATGTCCAGCCTAAATGTTATCAGACGTCTGAATCAACAGTCAGACGTCTTAAAACACATTATCAGACGTCTGATTTTGGAATTAGACGTCTGGAAATGCTGTTTGAATCCTATATTGGTTTTCTAAGTTCTCTACAGAAAACCTAAGTATCCTAGGGTTGTGCGGGTGTTCCTAGGACTACTGTTAGGGTACTTTGAGGCTCTTTAACAAGAATCTAAGTGACAAAAATAAAGAGCAACAAAAGAAACAAAAAATACAAAGAGTACAAGAGAAGGAAGTCTATCATATTCTTCATCTCCTTCCTTCTTCAAGCCATCGCTCCTCGCGTATCTCCTCTGTTTTCCATCAAGCTCCTCCAATCCATCCTGGATGCGAGCTCGAACTCCGTCTGGTCACGTCTACATTTGCAATTGACCTAAAATCTAAGACTCCAAGTGCAAATGTTAAATAACACGTGTTTTGTTATCATCAAAACAAACGATCGCAGTGCTCTAGCACCAACAATTTCCCCCTTTTTGATGATGACAAAATCATAAATAATAATGCAAAAAATCCTCCCCCTTTTTGACACTATCAAAAAGGTTTGATAATCCTCGAATTCTCGTCTCCTTGAGATCCAAAGGAGTGTTTTCCATCTTTTCTGTTTTTTGTAGGAAAGTTCAAACTGAAAAAGGCTACCAAATCACTCGTATCCGTAGTGATCATGGGGGCAAGTTTGAAAATTCCTTGTTTGATGATTTTTGTCAAGAGCATGGTATTGCTCATGAGTTTTCTTTTCCTCGAACACCTCAACAAAATGGGGTGGTTGAGAGAAAGAATCGTACTCTTCAAGAGTGTGCTCAAACATTGCTCATAGACTCGGGGTTACCGAAGTACTTTTGGGCTGAGGCGGTTAACACGGCTTGTTACGTGTTAAATTGCACATTAATTCGATCCGGATTGCGAAAAACTTGTTTTGAACTATACTATGGGAAAATACCCAAAATTAGTTATTTTAAAGTTTTTGGATGTCGATGTTTTGTCTTGAATACCCGCTCTAATTTAGACAAATTTGATGCCAAAGGTGAAGAAGCCATCTTTATTGGTTATTCCTCACGTAGTAAGGCATATCGGGTTTTTAACAAGACCACATTAATAGTGGAGGAAACCCTCCATGTCTCCTTCGATGAATCTCCTCATTCCTCCATTGACCGAGTCAATATGGATGATGAAGATGATTCTACTATTGATATGTCTAACATTCCAAACTCCAATATCCATAATCTTCCAAAAGATTGGATATATCAAAGGGATCGTCCCGAAATTCAAGTCATTGGAAGTGTTTCTGATGGCGTTAAAACCCGATCTCGTTTTAGTTGCTCCTTTGGTCTCTCCGCTTTTGTATCTCAAGTTGAACCCAAGAGTGTCGAGGAAGCGTGCTTCGAAGAAACTTGGATGATGGCCATGCAGGAGGAACTCAACCAATTCCAAAGGAATGAAGTTTGGGATCTAGTACCTAAGCCTGAAGGGCAAACAGTAATAGGTACCAAATGGGTATTCCGGAACAAGTTGAATGAATCCTGTATGGTTATTCGAAACAAGGCTCGGTTGGTAGCACAAGGGTACAACCAAGAAGAAGGAATTGATTTTGATGAGACCTACGCTCCCGTAGCTCGACTCGAATCAATTCGCATGCTTCTTGCTTATGCCGCCTCTCTTGGCTTTAAACTCTTTCAAATGGACGTTAAGAGCGCATTTCTTAACGGATTCATTAAGGAGGAAGTTTTTGTAAAACAACCTCCTGGTTTTGAGTCTCATGATAAGCCTCATTTTGTCTACAAATTAAACAAGGCACTATATGGTCTAAAGCAAGCTCCTAGAGCCTGGTATGAAAGGCTCAAAGACTACTTATTAAATGCAAAATTCTCTATAGGGGAAGCTGATTCCACATTATTCATTAAAAGAAAAGGAAAAGACATTTTATTAGTTCAAATATATGTAGCTGATATTATATTTGGTGCTACTAATGAATCTATGTGTAGAAAGTTTTCAGAAATTATGCAGGAAGAACTCGAAATGAGTTTGATGGGTGAGCTCAACTTTTTCTTGGGCTTGCAAATCACTCAGCTCGAAATTGGAACCTTTGTGTGTCAATCAAAATACACAAAGGAGATGCTGAAGAGATTTGATATGAACAAAAGTAAAGGGAAGAACACTCCTATGAGTGTCACAACTTCCTTAGGCTTGGACGAATCAGGTATGCCCATAGATCAAAAGCTCTATCGTAGCATGATTGGATCTTTACTGTATTTAACTTCCAGTAGACTGGATATTTTGTTTAGTACCTGCTTATGTGCTAGGTTTCAATCAAACCCTAAACAATCACACCTAAATGCTGTAAAACGAATATTTAGATATCTAGTTGACACATCTGATTATGGCTTATTCTACCCAAGGAATCCACAATTCAACTTAGTTACATATAGCGATGCGGACTACGCAGGTAGCCGCACCGACAGGAAGAGTATTAGTGGGACGTGCCAATTCTTGGGCGAATCACTAGTCTCTTGGTTCTCAAAGAAACAATCTAGTGTAGCTCTATCAACTACAGAAGCTGAATACATAGCCGTCGCACTAGCATGTTCCCAAGTGCTTTGGATGAAAAATACTTTGAAGGATTTTAACTTGATATTTAATAAGATAAAAATATTATGTGACAATATTAGTGCTATCAACCTCTCGAAAAACCCCGTACATCACTCTCGCACAAAACATATTGATGTTCGACATCACTTCTTGAGAGATAATGTACTTAAGGGAGAAATCGAAGTTGAATTTATTTGTACTGAACTGCAACTAGCCAATATTTTCACTAAACCTTTGAATTATGATCGCTTTAATTATATATGTAGGAAACTAGGCATATGTAAGCTAAGTGATATTTGAAGAATTTAGTGATTTAATGGAACTTCCTTTGTCATGAGCATAGATAGAACCTTGATTTCACTAAGTTAGAAGCCTTCATTCTCAGTTCAAACATCCAAATGCACATTCTGTCTAATATCAGACATCTGATTAAATCATCAGACGTCTTATACATTAAAATTCGTCGTCTAAACATCTGGTACAGACGACGATTTTATCTAACAAAACAGTCATATCAGACGTCTGTGGCGTCGTCCAGATGTGTTGACAGACGTCTATCTCGGAGACAGAACATGTACTACCTGTTGGACGTCTAAATATGTGGTTAGACGTCGCCTAGGTCATCTGACAGGAAAATCGGACGACCCTGTAACTTTAGGAGAAAATCCAGGAAGGTCTGTCTGCAGAAATCGGACGTCTAATATTAAATTTAGACGTCTTCAGTGTCGTCTAAGGCAGAAATCAGACGACAACCTGGAGAATAAATCATTTTCCAGGGGAGGATGCCTGCAGAAATCAGACGTCTAATTATATAATGAGTTGTCTGATTTGTCGTCTGATGAATAAAATAGACGTCGCCATGAAAAGGGCTAAAATCTCTCAGGCAAATCCCGACGTCTGACATCATCCCCAGACGTCTGATCGGGGAAAAATCTGTGCATCGCGACTGTTCTCTGGACGGTTTGAAATGCAAATCTCCCCAACTTCAGGGGGAGACTTGCTCCGTGACCTTGGGATATAAGATCCCCTTCACAAAGGTCCCACTCTCCTCTCCAAAATCCCTACCGCTCTCCCTCACACCCGACGACCCACAACAGCAGTTGGCGAAGCTCTGCTTGCCGCCAGACGACCGTCGCGCCTCTTCGACGACTGACGGAACTGTTGCTCCTCTGCGCGCTTCCTCCTTGCCTCTCGACCGCGCATTTGGAGGCTTCCTTCCTCTCGTGGGTATACCCTCTCAACTCCTAGGGCATCTCCATGCTTTTTTTTACCCACGACCTTGCGGCATCTAGTAGCTTCTTGATTCACTTGACCTACTTGCACATTTCATATCATTATCAGCCTTAGAACCCTAACCCTCAGTCAAGAAAACCCTGTTAGCCCTAGCTGCATCTTCCATGGCAAGGGTATTACCTCATGAGGTTCAAGCCGACATTTTAGTGGCTTGAATCCAAAGGTATATTGCCACAACTACAAGGCAGGTTGTATTGCCTCAAGGCAGACTGCTACACATTTTTTCAATGATGATTGCATTGTTTGAATCTATGTTTTGGGTGAATGTTGTTTGGTTGGTTGGATGTTCTTGTATGGATGTTTCTTTTTTTGCAGGTATTCTATCCTCAAAACACCACCCATTTTTTTAAAAACCTAACCGTCCATTCCACCAAATATGCCTCCCCATAGGAAGCAAGTTGAGGAATCTTCCACTTCCTCTTCCACTTATTTGGCAGATCAATTGCGGGGTGACATCGCTAGGTAGCGATTTCATCGTTTCACGAATGCCAAAGTTAAATGCCCTCGTTTTATTGTTTGGAATGATTTTGCCCATTTGAACCTTCGGGAACACTTCCAAACTCTCCATCTCTTTCAATATTTTGACCGTCAATTCCACTCCTGCATTGGAACTCTTGGTGTGTTCCCTGATCTTTGCCGTCTCTTTTATGCCAACATCGTTGAGGACTGCAGCAATGATGAACTTGAACTCCATGCCCGTCTATTTGGTCGCGAATACACATCACATCTGAAACTATTTCCGACCTTCTAGCCATCCCCAATGAGGGAAATGATTTCAATGACATTCTAAGGCAATACGACCCAGAAATCATCAATCAAGAGTTGGCACCCTACCATGCAAAAATCTCAAACCCCTTCCACATCTACTCTCTCGCATTTTTGGGTGGGACCTCCTAAACAAATCGGGAGGTTTTGATTACATCTCGTGCCAACACAAGGCGCTCCTTTTTGCAGCCGTCCGTCATATTCCTTTCAATTATTGCCACCTCATTGTACGCATCATGAATGAAGACCATGGGGCATCACTTCCGTTTGGGTCTATTCTATCCAAAATCTTTTCAACCCAGCGGATTTCCATAACTGACCAAGCAGTTGACAAGAAAATTGAGCCTTACAACCGGGCCACAGCCGCCAAGATGCATATACTTAGGGAGCATCTTGAGCCCGCCGACGAGCCCATGGAAGAAGAGCCCCTTCCACCCTTTCCAGACCTCCATGAACCATGGCCCCTTCAAATAGAAGCTCCCCGCTCGAGCTTTGATGAAGCATGGGATCCAGCCACAGATTCCCTCTCCTCCGGCATCTCCCTCCTGCTGCGTCGAACCGGCGAGATGTACACATACATAGGAAGCATGCGCCGCGACATCGACGAACTTAGATCAGATGTTCAAAATTTGCAGATGGGACAAGGACCCGCTCGTCGTCGCCGCCGCCAAGATCAAGAAGAATAGTTTAGTACTTCTATTTTCTGCCTTTTATTCCAAGTTTGTATTAAGAGGCCTTGACCTCGTACTTAATATTTTTTGGAACAAATAGCTGGTCCATGCTTAAATATTTCTATTCCTAATCAATTTTCCTTAATGCCTTGTCATCTTTTAAACAAGCAATTTTATTCATGCACTCTACTTGGTAGATATCACTCTTGTAGTTTGGATTTCAACTCCCTTTAACAACCCTTCATGATGATATTCAAAAAGGGGGAGAAGAATGTAGGTAAGAACTTAAGGAATAATATAAAAACTTCTTAAATAGATAAAGACTACAAAGTATAACCTTTAAGGGGAGGAAATAGGAACCTACAGCTATATTTTGAAAATCATCAAAAAGGGGGAGATTGTTAGTTCAACCACTCGTATATAATATTTTGATGATTTTACAAAATGAAGAAAATGAAATAAAAAATAAAGCGTAGCATATTGTTTTCTCTCTGTAATAACATATTTGCAGGATTTCAAAAAGCTTTCCAAGATGGGAGATTAAAAGCATGAAGACGAGTAGCATAAGTATTAGGTCTTAGGCTTTTTCATGTAAACTTTCAAAGGTTGTAATTTTCATTTTATTTGAGTTTAGAAATATTGTAAAGAGCCCCCGAACAAAACCTATAAATAGCTAACTTAGGCTCTCTACACTTAGGATAAATTAGAAACAAAAATCCAACACTTATACTTTTATCAGGCGTCCAGGACAATGGTCAGACGTCTGATTTTCCACTTTAAGACGTCTGACAAGTGTATCAGACGTCTAATTTCAAAGATTTCTGCCTTTGTTTGTCTCCTCATAAACATCAGTCGAAGGACTTCACTTTCAGACGTCGATAACCTTTCACAGACGTCTGATTCTTTACCCAGACGTCCTCATACTAACCGTTAGACTTCGTCTAGGCAAAAACAATTTCCAGACGTCTGCCTTTGAACCGTTGGCCATGATTTTCTGTGCGTATCTCTTTACGGCCACATAATCTTTTGGCAGAAGAAGTGGGGAAGAGTATTTAGGTTTCCAGACGTCTAGTAATGTTCTCAGACGTTCATAATGACGTCTGATCCTCTAAACCTAGAACCCTGTTTGGATCTGATGACAACAGGAACGAATCCACCATTCATTAGGCGTCCAATGAAATAATCAGACATCTTATGAGATAATATCAGACGTCCTTCTTTTGATCCAATAGAGTCAGTTGAGGATGTCCTGCAATATTAGACGACCAGAGGTAAAATCAGACATCCTGTAAGACGTCTGATCCTATAATTAGACGTCTGATGTTGCTATCAGACTCATCATTGCCCTGATTTTGTGTGGATTCCATCCTAAACTCTTGGGATTTGTCTCCAACGGCTAGAAGAGCTCTCCCAAGTGTTCTTGAAGGTTTCAAGCTTGCCTATAAATAGACTATAACTCCTCTTAGGCAAGACACACCTCTTGAGATACAATTCCATTAGAAAAATCTCTTGCTCACTACTCTAAGCTCCATTTTGCCCTTGTGCTGTGCTAATACTCTGATCAAAGGGCAAATCCATACTCCCGGCTCACTCCGTTCTGCAAATCATCAGGGAGTTCTTTTCATGCTTAGTAGATAAGAAAGCAACTAAATTATTGGGGTACTCTATAGGTGTTATTTTACTTCTTAATTTCTGTACTTTGGGTATCCGGCCTGTCGGGTCCCCGTCTCTTCATTTTGAAGGGAGAAACCTCCGCTTAGGGATCGGAGGTGGGATTTGTAATTGAGGTACACTACCCTCGTTTAAGTAATGTGGTTAGTGGATTGATCACCTTGTGATCGAAAATCCTAAGTCAAGAGATTGGCTTAGGTGGTGGTTTTCACCCATCTTGGGTTTCTACCTAAAAGTAATTGAGTACACTATGTGATTGAATCTCTTTGTATTACAATATTCTATAATTTCACTATTCACCCCTCCTCTAGTGCAATTTCACTTTATGAAATGAAGAAAATGAAATAAAAAATAAAGCGTAGCATATTGTTTTCTCTCTGTAATAACATATTTGCAGGATTTCAGAAAGCTTTCCAAGACGGGAGATTAAAAGCGTGAAGACGAGTAGCATAAGTATTAGGTCTTAGGCTTTTTCATGTAATCTTTCAAAGGTTGTAATTTTCATTTTATTTGAGTCTAGAAATATTGTAAAGAGCCCTCGAACAAAACCTATAAATAGCTAACTTAGGCTCTCTACACTTAGGATAAATTAGAAACAAAAATCCAACACTTATACTTTTATCAGACGTCCAGGACAATGGTCAGACGTCTGATTTTCCACTTTAAGACGTCTGACAAGTGTATCAGACGTCTAATTTCAAAGATTTCTGCCTTTGTTTGTCTCCTCATAAACATCAGTCGAAGGACTTCACTTTTAGACGTCAATAACCTTTCACAGACGTTTGATTCTTTACCCAGACGTCCTCATACTAACCGTTAGACTTCATCTAGGCAAAAACAATTTTCAGACGTCTACCTTTGAACCGTTGGCCATGATTTTCTGTGCGTATCTCTTTACGGCCACATAATCTTTTGGCAGAAGAAGTGGGGAAGAGTATTTAAGTTTCCAGACGTCTGGTAATGTTCTCAGACGTCCATAATGACGTATGATCCTCTAAACCTAGAACCCTGTTTGGATCCGATGACAACAGGAACGAATCCACCATTCATTAGACGTCCAATGAAATAATCAGACGTCTTATGAGATAATATCAGACGTCCTTCTTTTGATCCAATAGAGTTAGTTGTGGATGTCCTGCAATATTAGACGACCAGAGGTAAAATCAGATGTCCTGTAAGACGTCTGATCCTATAATTAGACGTCTGATGTTGCTGTCAGACTCATCATTGCCCTGATTTTGTGTGGATTCCATCCTAAACTCTTGGGATTTGTCTCCAACGGCTAGAAGAGCTCTCCCAAGTGTTCTTGAAGGTTTCAAACTTGCCTATAAATAGACTACAACTCCTCTTAGGAAAGACACACCTCTTGAGATACAATTTCATTAGAAAAATCTCTTGCTCACTACTCCAAGCTCCATTTTGCCCTTGTGCTGTGCTAATACTCTGATCAAAGGGCAAATCCATACTCCCGGCTCACTCCATTCTGCAAATCATCAGGGAGTTCTTTTCATGCTTAGTAGATAAGAAAGCAACTAAATTATTGGGATGCTCTATAGGTGTTATTTTACTTCTTAATTTCTGTACTTTGGGTATCCTGCCTGTCGGGTCCCCGTCTCTTCATTTTGAAGGGAGAAACCTCCGTTTAGGGATCGGAGGTGGGATTTGTAATTGAGGTACACTACCCTCATTTAAGTAGTGTGGTTAGTGGATTGATCACCTTGTGATCGAAAATCCTAAGTCAAGAGATTGGCTTAAGTGGTGGTTTTCACCCATCTTGGGTTTCCACCTAAAAATAATTGAGTACATTGTGTGATTGAATCTCTTTGTATTATAATATTCTATAATTTCACTATTCACCCCCCCTCTAGTGCAATTTTATTTGGTATCAGAGCAGGTCTTGCTGTTTTAGCGTAACAACCAAGCAAGAAGATCTATGGAGGGGAGCAGTTCCGCGGGCAGGATTTCCGAGGGGCAGTCCACCATCTGACCACCCTATTTCGACGGAAGAAACTACCCCTACTGGAAGTTGCGGATGAGGACGTGGCTTCAAGCCACCGATTTCACAATTTGGGACAGGTGCGAGACCCCCTTCGACATCCCAGAAAAACCTGCCGGAGGATACTCGCAGCAGCAAATTCGTGAGCTCTCTTTAAACGCAAAGACCATGAATGCCTTTTACTGCGCACTTAGCTCGGAGGAGTTCAATAGAATCTCGCAATGCGCCACCGCATACGAGATCTGGCACACACTTGAGGTAACTCATGAAGGTACCTCTAAGGTAAAAGCTCCTAAACTAAATTTACTTTCACAAGAGTTTGAGGCTTTTTCCATGAAATCTAACGAATCCTTAAGTGAGATGAACACTAGGTTAACTCTCATTGTAAATAACTTGAAAGCATTGGGGAAGACTTTCATCAAGGGGGAGCTTCAAGGGAAGCTTCTTCGTTCCCTTGGACCGGAGTGGGAACAGAAAGTCACCGCCATCGAGGAGGCGAATGAAGTGGAGGAGCTCAACATGGAAGATCTCCTAGGCAATCTAATGGCCTACGAGACTAAGTTGAAGCAGAAGAAGGATACACCGGAGCCTAAATCAAAGACTCTCATCTTCAAAGCTGCGTCGGATAGCGAGGTAAGTTCCGACGACGAAGACTTTAAATTTTTACTTAAAAAGTTTTCCAAGTTGTGTAGGGAATTGAAAAAGAAGGAGAAGGAGAGCCCGAGACGTTGCTATCACTGCAACGAGAAAGGGCACCTACGACCAGAGTGCCCTCTTATCAAAAAGGAGAAGAAGAAAGAAAAGGAAAAGAGATCTAAGAAGAAGGCATTCCAAGCCACTTGGGACGATTCCAGCTCGGAGGAAGAAGAAGAAAAGTCCATAGAAGAAGAAACCGCTTGCTTCGGTTTCATGGCTAGAGGAAGCGACAGCGAAAGCGGAAGCGACTCAGACAACGAGGTAAGTTACGACTTACAAGAAGCTTTTAATGAACTTTTTGAAGTTACTAAAGCACTTAAGATAGAAAATAAAAGCATGAAAAAGAATCTTAGTTTTCTTAGAAGTGAAAATGATAGGTTAGAAATAAAACTTAAGGATCTAGAAGCTAGTCCTAAAAATGATAACCTATTATTAGAAAATCATAACCTCATCAATGAAAATAATAAATTGATTGAGGAAAATGTTAGTCTAAAAATAGAAATTTCTGATTTAAAGACTAAGATGAGTATTATAGAAAATGAACTTGCATGTCTTAGGGAGAAATCAAATAAATTTATAAATAGGGTAGATAACCTATATAGCCCTAAGGTTAAGATAGGATCTCCGTCAAGGAGACCCGCTAACAGATCCGGATCCAAGCTCACTTGGATACCGAAGAAAAATTTGGAATCTTGTTTTGTAGGGTTCAGAGATAACTACAACACGAAGGACTGGACCTACAAGCTTAAGGCTGGTCAACTCGAGTTGGGAGAACCAAGGAGTAGACCAAGGAGGAGAACAAGAAGACTGACGAGACGATGAACAAACGACAGACTCGCCGCGCGTCGACCGCCAGATTGGAGACAGGCACCAATGCTCGGGCCTCCAAGCTACGGATGGGAGTCCCATCCGATGTGGCATCCACCACCACCATTTGGGCCATTTTATTGGCCATGGTAGGTGAGGTAAAAACCATTTACCTTATCTTTTTATCATAAGCATTTAGATAGAGGGAGCAAAAAAATTATAAGCTAATTGTTAATTTTTAAGAGGGAGATATAAGGTACTAAATTTCCTTTAGAAAGGGGGAGAAAAATAATAGCTATCATGTTGTTATAACAAAGGGGGAAGACATTACCTTTGTTAAAAGAAATTTATAGAAGAGCATGTTTTAAGGGGGAGTCATAGAAAGTTTAAAATCAATCAAACCTTTTTGATAATGTCAAAAAGGGGGAGGATTTTTTTTGCATTATTATTTATGGTTTTGTCATCATCAAAAAGGGGGAGATTGTTGGTGCTAAAGCACCGCGATCGTTTGTTTTGATGATAACAAAACACGTGTCGTTTAACATTTGCGCTTGGAGTCTTAGATTTCAGGTCAATTGCAAATGGAGACGGAATTCGAGCTCGCATTCAAGACGGATTGGAGGAGCTTGATGGAGAACAGAGGGGATTCGCGAGAAGCGATTGATTGAAGATGGAAGGACAAGAAGAATAGGATTGAATTCCATTTCATTCCTTTCATGTACTTTTGTTGTTATTTTCTTGCTCTTTATTTCCTTAGAAAATTATGTTAAAGAGCCTCAAAGTACCCTAACAGTAGTCCTAGGAACACCGGCACAACCCTAGGATACTTAGGTTTTCTGTAGAGAATTTAGAAAACCAATATAGGGCTTAAACAGCATTTCCAGACGTCTAATTCCCAAATCAGACGTCTGATAATGTGTTTTAAGACGTTTGACTTTTGATTCAGACGTCTGATAATATTTAGGCTGGACATAGTTAGTTCTGTCTGATGAAATCAGACGTCTAGACCATAGACCAGACATCTTAGGAGACGTCTGATGACTTTTCCAGACGTCCAATTAGTGGACCGTTGGCTCTCTTAGCATACACTCAAGGATATGACCATTAGAGCCTTATCAGACGTCCTTAAGCCCTTCCAGACGTCTGATAATTGACCGTTTTGCCTCGACTGACCCGAAAATCTCTTCTCAGATATTTTCTAGCCATTGCAAATCCATTCCCACGAGAAAGTAGGTTTCCAGACGTCCAGACATAGTGCCAGACGTCCTGTATGTCGTCTGATGGACTTGCGCTAGAACCCTGTTTAGATCTGATTCAAGTCAGGAAGTGATCCGCCCAAAATCAGACGTCTGACCTTATTTTCAGACATCTTAAAGTGGTCTTCCAGACGTCTGATGCCATAATTAGATGTCTGATGACCCTGTCAATGCAATGATTGCTCCTGATTTCGGGCTGATTCACTTGGGCTTTGCATCCAACGGCTATGGAAGCTTTTCCAAGCCTTCCAAAGCCTTCCTAAGGCCTCTATAAATAGAGGGGAGCCTTTACACACCTAGACATACAAGACACACGCCTTACAATACACTTTCAAACCATTTTGTGTCTCTCTTGCTCTCTAAGCTCTAGTTCTACATCTAGAGAGCATCAAGCTGTTTTGCGCACCCGCTCTCCCGCCATAGTTCACGAGAGCAACGTTGCGCCATCGCGTGGCTCACGCACTCGCATCATCGACTCGACGCACTCTCCTTGCAAAGGGGAGTTTCTTAATTCCTATAGAAGCTTAGGTTTAAAATTACTTTGTTGGCTCTTTAGGATTATTTGTTATTTTATCTTTGTTATTTGGTTGGGTATTCACTTTGCGAATTCCCGTCTCCTTCGTGGGACAAAATCCTGTCTCCTTGAGATCCGTCTGAGAAGAGATTTTCGGGTCAGTTGAGGCAAAACGGTCAATTATTAGACGTCTGGAAGGGCTTAAGGATGTCTGATAAGGCTCTAACGGTCAGATCTTCAGTGTTTGCTAAGCCAGCCTAACGGTCCACTAATTGGACGTCTGGCAAATTCATCAAACGTCTTCTAAGAAGTCTGGAAGTCTGATTTCAACAGACAGAACTATCTATGTCCAGCCTAAACGTTATTAGACGTCTGAATCAAGAGTCAGACGTCTTAAAACACATTATCAGACGTCTGATTTGGGAATTAGACGTCTGGAAATGCTGTTTGAACCCTATATTGGTTTTCTAAGTTTTCTACAGAAAACCTAAGTATCTTAGGGTTGTGCGGGTGTTCCTAGGACTACTGTTAGGGTACTTTGAGGCTTTTTAACATAATGTTCCAAGGAAATAAAGAGCAAGAAAATAACGGCAAAAGTACATGAAAGGAATATAATGGAATTCTATCCTATTCTTCTTGTCCTTCCATCTTCAATCTATCGTTCCTCGCGAATCCCCTCTGTTCTCCATCAAGCTCCTCCAATCTGTCCTGGATGCGAGCTCGAATTCCGTCTAATCACGTCTCCATTTGCAATTGACCTGAAACCTAAGACTCCAAGTGCAAATGTTAAATAACACGTGTTTTGTTATCATTAAAACAAATGATCGTGGTGCTCTAGCACCAACAATCTCCCCCTTTTTGATGATGACAAAACTATAAATAATAATGCAAAAAATCAATTGTTGATTTGTCCCTAGCAGGAGGGGTGACGTAATAATTGCGGAAATAAAATATAAACAATCTCACAAAATACAACCACACAAAGTACACAAAGATTTTTAGGTGGAAACCCAAACCAGGTGAAAACCACCACCTAACCCTCTCGAGTTAGGATTTTCCGATCAACCAAGTTGATCAAATCCACTAAACGAATCACTTTAAACGAGGGTGATTCAACCTCAATTACAACCACGCTACAAGTGCGAGGGTAGCGTTCCTCAACCCCTTCTCTCCACGAGAAGGATTTTGTCCCACGAAGGAGACGGGAATTCGCAAAGCGAATACCCAACCAAATAATAAAGATAAAATAACAAATAATCCTATAGAGCCAACAAAGTAATTTTAAACCTAAGCTTCTATAGGAATTAAGAAACTCCCCTTTGCAAGGAGTGCGTCGAGTCGATGACGCGGGTGTGTGAGCCACGCGATGGCGCAACGTTGCTCTCGTGAACTATGGCGGGAGAGCAGGTGCACAAAACAGCTTGATGCTCTCTAGATGTAGAACTAGAGCTTAGAGAGTAAGAGAGACACAAAATGGTTTGAAAGTGTATTGCAAGGTGTGTGTCTTGTGTTTCTTGGTGTGTCTTTGTGTGCAAGAGGTTTCCCTCTATTTATAGAGGCCTTAGGAAGGCTTTGGATGGCTTAGGAAAGGCTCCATAGCCGTTGGGTGCAAAGCCCAAGTAAATCAACCCGAAATTAGGAACAATCATTGCACTGACAAGGTTATCAGACGTCTGATTCTGGCATCAGACGTCTGGAAGACCACTTTAAGACGTCTGAAAATAATGTCAGATGTCTGATTTTATGCGGGTTTCTTCCTGACTTGAATCAGATCTAAACAGGGTTCTAGCGCAAGTCCATCAGACGACATATAGGACGTCTGGCACTATGTCTGGACGTCTGGAAACCTACTTTTTCTACGGAATGGATTTGTAACGGCTAGAAAATCTCTGAGAAGAGATTTTCGTGTCAGTGGAGGCAAAACGGTCAATTATCAGACGTCTGGAAGGGCTTAAGGACGTCTGATAAGGATCTAATGGTCATATCCTTGAGCGTATGGTAGGAGAGCCAACGGTCCACTAATTGGACGTCTGGCAAAGTCATCAGACATCTCCTAAGACGTCTGGTCTAAGGTCTGGACGTCTGATTTCATCAGACAGAACTAACTATGTCCAGCCTAAATGTTATCAGACGTCTGAATCAACAGTCAGACGTCTTAAAACACATTATCAGACGTTTGATTTGGGAATTAGACGTCTGGAAATGCTGTTTGAACCCTATATTGGTTTTCTAAGTTCTCTACAGAAAACCTAAGTATCCTAGGGTTGTGCTGGTGTTCCTAGGACTACTGTTAAGGTACTTTGAGGCTCTTTAACAAGAATCTAAGTGACAAAAATAAAGAGCAACAAAAGAAACGAAAAATACAAAGAGTACAAGAGAAGGAAGTCTATCCTATTCTTCATCTCCTTCCTTCTTCAAGCCATCGCTCCTTGCGAATCTCCTATGTTTTCCATCAAGCTCCTCCAATCCATCCTGGATGCGAGCTCGAACTTCGTCTGGTCACGTCTACATTTGCAATTGACCTGAAATCTAAGACTCCAAGTGCAAATGTTAAATAAGACGTGTTTTGTTATCATCAAAACAAACGATCGCGGTGCTCTTGCACCAACATAACCAATGTTTCTGTCTCATGTTGAGCTCCTTCTGATCAAACAAGTATCTGAGGCTCTTATGATCTGTGAAAATCTCAAAAGTCTCACCGTACAGGTAGTGCCTCCAAGTCTTCAGTGCAAAGACAACAACTACTAGCTCCAGGTCATGGGTAGGGTAGCTATGCTCATGGGGCTTCAGTTGTCGCGAAGCGTAAGCGACAACGTGACCCTGCTGCATGAGCACACCCTTAACCCCTGCAAAGAGGCGTCTGTGTACACAACGAACCCGCCACTGCTGTCTGGGATGGTGAGCATGGGAGCCGAAGTCAGCCTCTCCTTCAGCTCTTGAAAACATGCCTCACAAGCATCTGTCCAAGAAAAGGGCATGTCCTTCCGGGTCAGTTGTGTCATAGGACGTGCAATCTGCGAGAAACCCCCGATAAACCGCCTGTAGTAGCCTGCCAGTCCCAAGAGACTACGGATCTCTGTCACTGTGCGTGGTCTCTCCCACCTGAGCACTGCCTCAACCTTGGCTAAGTCCACAGCTAAGCCATCCCTGGAAATCACATGACCTAAGAAGGTCGCCTCCCTCAATCAGAACTCGCACTTGCTGTATTTGGCATATAGCCTACGTTGTATCAATGTGTCCAAAACCATCCGTAAGTGCTGTCCAAGCTGCGCATGATCTCACGAGTAGATGAGCACATCATCAATAAATACCACCACGAACTGATCCAGATACGGTATGAACACCCGGTTCATCAAAACCATGAAGCATCAGGGGCGTTGGTCAGCCCAACCCCATGACCAAAAACTCGTAGTGTCCGTACCGGGTGCGGAAAGTTGTCTTGGAGACGTCGGTCTCCTTGATCCTCAACTGGTGGTAGCCAGACCTCACGTCTATCTTGGAGAATACCGTGGCACCTTGGTCAAACAAGTCATCAATCCTCGACAACGGATACCTGTTCTTGATGGTGACCCTATTTAGCTGTCTGTAGTCCACACAAAGGCGTAGGATACCATCCTTCTTCTTCACAAACAATATCGGGGCTCCCCACGGAGACGCACTGGGCCTCACAAAGTCCTCCAGAAGATCCTGCAACTGGGACTTGAGCTCTCACAGCTCAAGTGGTGCCATCCTGTAAGGTGCTGTAGAAATGGGGCTGGTCCCTGGTACCAGTGAGATCTCAAACTCGATCTCACGCTCGGGCGGTAGTCCTGGCAACTCATCTGAGAACACGTTGGGGTACTCTCTGACCACCGGGATACTCTGCAAGTCTGCCACAGGCCTGGGCTTCGCCACCATACAAGCCAGGAAGCCCTCACACCCCTTGCCAAAAAGTCTCACTGCCCAAAGTGCAGAAATGCACCTGAAGCCTCCGTCCACTGGCTGTCCGTGAATCTCGAAAGAAGGCAACTCTGGTATGGAGAAGACGATCCTCCACTCAAAATAGTCCACCAAGGTGTGGTAAGCAGATAGCCAGTCCATCTCCAGAATCACACCAAAGTCCTCCATCTGTATCACAATCAGATCAGCGGGGAGGCTATGTCCCCCAATACTGACCTCACAACCTGTGTAAACCTCCTCAGCTACAAACAGCTGACCACCCGAACCTCTGATCAGAAACGGATCCTCCCCTAATGGAGTGCTATCGGACCCCAAAGTAGCGATAAACTTGTGGAGCAAGAAAGTACGTCGTACTAGAAGCAAGAAATACATACTCCAAAAAGACCAAACATTGTAACCATACTTGTCACCGCAGAAACTGAAACTATGACGTCCCCGTGAGTCACGACGTCGCGACACCCCTCAGTCCTGGGAGCGGACAAAACAGCCAGGCCCGGGGCGGAGCTAGTGACAGCTGGCTAGTATCCTCCCCATGACGGCTGTCCTCCCCCACGTGCCTAGGAACCACGTCCTCCTGCTCGTCCTCCGGTGCTTGGCGCGGGGAGCATCTGTTGACCTCCAGCCCTAGAAGAGCAGTCCCTCCTGAGGTGGTCCGGCTGGCCACATTGGTAGCAAAGGGGAACTCGACTCCTGCCCTCAGTAGGCCCTTGCTGACGGCTGGGCGGGGCTGCGGTGCTGGCAACTAGCCCCTGTCGGGGGCCCCTAAAGGCCACTGATGGCCCTGTAAAGCGTGACGGCTCTCCTGCGGGTGCCACGTGCCTCCCTTGAGCTCTCCTGACTCGCCTGGTGCGATGGTGAAAATGTTGTTCCATGAAAAGCTCCCTCGCCGTACCCTCGGAAGAGAGATGAGGGGGTGGTGGAGTGGGTGGAAGCTGAAATTCTTCTCAAACAACCTCTCGAATCAATTGGACAAGGTCCTGAGACTGTACGCTCAGGAGGAGAAAAGGGGTAGCACGTACTCCAAGCTTGACACGTCTGCCCCTCCGGCCTCATCCACGGCCATGTCCACGGCTCGTCTCGGGAATTCTTCGACGAGGCATCTCCTGCAAGGAGACGCGGAAGACAAAACAAAAGACATCAACTCTAATGAACTTCAGCGAAAGAACCTCAGAATAGATGTCAATTCCATAGACATTCAACAAAGGACACTCAGGACGGTGTCAAAAGGTACGTTGTGGTGGTTACTCTAGTCACAAGCACATGAATTGGTTATTTTCCAGCTAGTTGGTTCACTTCTTGGGACGGTCTTGCTCTGATACCATCTTGTTACGACCCGATTCCCAAATCCCTACAGGACACGGGACCGGACCAACTCGACTGATCCCAAGACCCAGTCGTCCAACGAGAAAGTAACCAAAAAGCCGTAAAATAAACCACATTCACCATACAAGTAACTAACAGTAACAAAAGTACAGCAGTAAAGAAGTAAACTACTACAGCACACACTACCACAACAGCAGAAAATTAAACAGGTACAGGAATATAAGTTCACAATAAAAGAGTACAGAAGTGTAACAACTACTCACTACAATAGGAAACGAAGTACAACAGAAAGCTATAACTACTGGGCTCTATTGGGCCCAACACCCTCTGCAGCCGTAGGCTCTGGCTGCTCCACACCTGGACCTGAAAAAGGTTATGAGTACAAAACATCAGGGAACGCTAAGTAGAGTGGCAACCAGCTAACTAAAATAGTAAAGGTGGACAGGTAGCTGTTGTTTTTCCATTTCTTTCTTTCTTTAACTAATTATTCTTTCTTTCATCACTTAATTTATTTATCAGGTCTCTTTCTTGATCTCGAATGTTCCTCGTGGGAACGATCTTGATTGCAATCTTTTCCGAAGAGTAGAAGTAGCACGTGGTGCTCTCCAGGATGGGAGAGTCCCCCGTGGTGGTCCTACACTCAGTCAACCACCCCAAGGTCACTAACAGATGTAAAGGTGACTACGACACGCGCGATAAATGCACGGGTAGCTACCCTGCACTGGCACGCGGTCAGTCATTTCCGTTAACGGGTGCACCCAAAGCACAACACAGAACCAGTATAGGGCATAGCCCTCTCAGTAACAGGGGTCTAGCCCCTAAGAACCAAACAGGGGTCTCGTCCCTTCACAGTCCGCGCACTCTCGTCTGACTACCATGGTTTTCCCAGTGGGCCTAACAGGTCGGTGTAGGTCAGCTAGCTAAACCTCAGGCCCCGTGGGGTGGCTACCTCTCTCCCTACACTAGTAGCTCTCCCCGGTATACTATACACAAGGGCCACCGAGTCGGTGCAAAGTGGCCAAACCCACCCTAGGTCTCAACCCGAAAGGCAGCAAGCACCCCTCTACACTAAGAGGTAACGTGCACTTCCCTTGGCACCATGTACTCAAGGGCAAGCACACTTCCCAAAGCATTTTCCAGATATATTCCATGTATTTCCAGGAGCTCAACTCCTATTTTCTCATAGGGTTCATGCTCATGTTTCTCAGGCCAAGCCATACTAGGTTTCATCATTTCTATTTCCATTTCTGAGGTTCTACACGGGTAGCGTATAACTTTATTATTCACATTCCAGGTTTATTCACAGATAGCTCGTGTTTCCAACATTCAATCTTCCATTTCCAGTTCATATACAAGCAGCTCGTATTTAATCATAAACAACAGGAATTTACATGCAACAGTTTGCTAACAACAATACTCTACATTTCACAGGCAGCTGTTATCCATTTACAGGCAATTGTTATTATTCTAATTACTCATCCAAGACTGCAATTCATACATTCCATACAAATATTCCAGTGTTTCTAGTCCTAAGATTCATGCCATACCCTAGGATCTAACATTCATTCCACATATGCATTCATGTTTGTAATTAACCTAGGGGAAGACACTCTACTAGTAAACCCAGGAGTAATGGGGCTTGATCGGCAGGTCCACGTGCCTCAGCAAACCCCAAATCCGCAATGAAACGAGGTCCTATTACAAGGATCAATCACAAGAAACCACTCAGAATAGGATAAAAAGTATTCCAACAAGCAGATCAACTTATACAGAGAACAACGAAATCTTAATTGCGGAAATCGGACCTCAAATGGACCTTAAATGGGTCAAAACAGTAATTCTGATTCATATCAGACGTCTGGAACACCTTCCAGACATCTTAAAAGAGTCCAGAATCATACCTCAACTCTTGCGCCACTCCTCAGACATCCAGGAACTCTGCTGAACCGTCTGGACTCAGTTCCAGACGTCTGACAACCTCTCCGGATGTCTGGAAACACTTCCTGCCATCTGGGGCCTCTCCCAGACGTCTGAACTGCATGGGAGGGCGTGTCCCGCGTCTTCCCAAAGAGAATCCTGCACACGCGACGCAAATCTCCTCAATATGGCATGGAACAGTGCCTCGGCGGAATGGCCTGCATGGTCGTATCCGCAAAGGAAGGTGTACATCGTGGGATTTACCTCTCAGTCGTCTGGAACCTCCTCCAGACGTCGTCTACGTCGTCTGGATGTCGATCCAGACGTCTGATTCTGGGAAAATCCCTGAACCAGAAGCTGCCTTCGACTTCTCGCGTAGCGCGCGGCTACATCGCGCCTGCTCGACCACTACTCTGGCTGCAGTAGTGTCAAGGAGGACCTCCCCGACACACCTCTCCACCTCGCGCACGCGCCGACCGACTGTGAACTCTCCGGCGAGCTCCCACACGAGCTTGCGCGCTCTCCTCTCTTCCCCTCGCTGCTCCTCTCCTCCCACGCCGCTCATGCTCGCTACCTGCTGCTCTCGCTGGAGGAAGGAGAAGGGTGGATGGAAGTGGGGTGGTGTGAGGAAGAGGAGGGGGGTTTATAAGGGTGAGGTTTTAGGGTTTTCGCTAGGAGATGAAGAGAGAGAAGACAGATGAAAATGAGGGGTACTGTCTGCGCGCAGACGCGAGTTCGTATCCAAGATTTTTGATTTTCAATCGTCTGGGAATGAGTCCAGACGTCTGACCCTCAATCCAGACATCTTACCAGATGTCTGTCCTAAAGTTCGAACGTCTTAAAAGGGCTTAACAGCACGAGTCTTAACAATCCAAGCAGATCCGGATAGGACCAGTCTGCCGAAGCATCTGGATTCACCAAAGTCGAAAAGGTGGCAACAACACCCACAATGCCCATGTCGATAGTAGCGGTGGCGCTATTTGCGCTATTAATAGCCAAATAATGGATGCACCGAAGGATTCTCGAGGACCATTGTAAGGGATTTAATGTTGTTGGGATATTTCTTGTACTATAAATAGGGAATAGAGGCCCTCCAGGGCTGTCTTCATGCAATCTGAGAGAGAAAACTAGAGATTCTGTACTACCCGCTAATTTGAGTGGAAATTCGAGAACACTGCTGTCACGATCCAGTCCCAGATCCCTATAGGATCTGCGACCGGCTCGCTTCAATTAATCCCAAGACCCAGTTGTCCAACAAGAGATAACCAAATAACATTCAACAAACCACAATCACACCAGTACAGTAGCTAAGCAGAAAGAAATTTACAACAGGGAAAAAGGAACAGTAATATTATGTCATAATACAGCCATCACAACAAAACTAGTACATATAGCAAAAGACAAAGCTATAGAACTCACTACCAAACAGTAGAACTAAAGCTAAGCTCAAGTAGGCCCAGCGTCCTCAGCAGGCGATAGCTCGGGCTGCTCCAATCCCTGACCTGTACAAAATTTATTTAACTAGAGTCAGCTAACGCTGAGAGTGGTGGCTAAGAAGTAACATGCATTTAACAAGTAGTTAACATAAAATTTTCCATTTTCCAATTATATTATACATATGGGTACATAGAGATCTCTAATTAGGATTTACTAATTAATCTTCTTGTTCCTTATAGGAACGATTTTGCTTGCAGCTTCCTGTGATATAGGATGCTCACGTGGCACTCTCCTGGCCAGGGGAGTCCCACCGTGGTAGTCCTATACTCGGTCTACCACCCCGAGATCACAGTCGTGACATAGCGATTGCGGCACACGTGATAAGCGCGCGGGTAGCTACCCCACACTGGTACGCGGTCAGTCGTTTCCGCTAGCGGGTACACCTCAACGTACAGTGCGGAACAGTATAGGGCATTGCCCTCTCAGAACAGAATAGGGTTCTTGCCCCTCAGGGGTCTCGCCCCTCCTCAGTCCGCGTACCCTCGTCCAACTACCCTGGTTTGTCCAACGGGCTAATGAGAGTCGGTGTAGGGTGGCCATGCCTAGCCTCGGGCCCCCTGGGGTGGCTAGCTCCCCCCTACACTAAGTAGCTCACCTCGGTACCACGTACACGAGGGCCAGTAAGAGTCGTCGTAGAGTGGCCAAACCTACCCCGGGTCCCAACCCAAGGGCGGCAAGCTCCCCTCTACACTACAAGGGATAGTTGCTCTCTTCGGTACCACGTACACGAAGGTCAGCTTACCTCCCTTAACAGCTGCCCATGGGTAGCAATTTTTCAGAACCATACGGTTCTCCGTATTACAATGTTCTTGTCTACATTCCCCGTGGGGTTCGTACAGGAGTTTCTTTTTCACATCCGGGTTGGAATGTACGAAACAAACAGTTCAATTTCTATTTTATCACAGTAATGGTCCATTTTAGATAACAACAAGTAGCTTTTGATTACTCAATCATTCACATGTAATTTCCTCTAACCCTAGTGTTCATGCGAAGACCTAGGGTTCAAGAATTTACTCTCGAGTATGCATTTATTCCTTTCTAGGGTTTATCTCAAGTCTTAGAATTACTTACTTGCATGTATTAAATTAGAGATTTAAGATTATAACCACTCTACCTGGGTAACCGGGTGAAATGGGGGCTCGTACAATGGCTCATGACGTCTCTGCAGGTCCCGTACACCCGACGAACTGGAGACCTAAAACATGGATTGATGGGCCAAAAGGTTTAGAATGATACAAACAAGGCATCATTATACAGAGAAACTCATACGGAAAACAGAGACGGTTTCTTTGTGGAAAGGCGATAATATTAGGGCCTTGCACGGCCCAAAAACACGCTGTCAGACAGAAATCAGACGTCTAGGGAAAGGTCTCAGACGTCTTCAAATAGTTCTTAGGGATACCTCTCTCGGTGTTCCTCTATCAGAAGTCTGGAACTCAATGCTGACGTCCAAGGACTCCGTCAGATGTCTGGGGGTGCTCCCGGACGTCTGAGACTGCCTCGGTCCACTCTCACCTTCTGACACATATACGTACGCTGTCAGGACTTTGTCAGAGAGAAAAATACAGAAAGTAGATCTCTACCAGACATCTTTCCCTACCTTCGGACGTCTGGTAAGACGTCTGGGTGTCCCTCCGGTCGTCTGATTCCGCAGAATCGCTCTGGTTTCCCTCGCCTGCAGGCGCTGCAGCAGAACAACGCTGCACCCTTCGCTCTCGCACTTCCTCTCGCTTTGGCTCTCCGCTCTTCACTCGCTCTCACCCTCGCTTTGCTCTCGGCTACGGGGTGGGCAACGAAGAGGAGGAGGAGAGGTTTATAAAGGGAGAGGAGGTGAGGGGGGCAAGATGACGAAGCATGGTGCGGAGTGGCGTCACAGGAGGAGGTGTGGTGAGGCACAGTGAGAGAGGAAGCATGGTGTACGTACGGTCCACGCCGAAGAGAAAAGGCATTTTCAGACTTCTGGTGAACATCCCAGATGTCTTAAATGACCAAATGATGGTGGGTCGTTTCAACTGCCCTCCCCCAGACATACACCCTTTTAGGTGGAACTGGGTCAACAATTTCGTGTCTCTTTTTTGTGATTGCATTACTTTTATTATTGAATTGGATCCTCCTTCTAGTAAAGAGATCGATCGATAGCATAAGTCAAAACTGAACCATATATTTCAAATATTACCAAATTTTATTTTCTTAAATTGAGAAATATTCATCATCGATGAAACATTTCAAAAATAAGAAATAATCAAAGATCTTGGATGAATGGAGAATTTCAAATGTGAAAACAAAAATATTAGTTACTTCTAGAAAAGGGAACCACACGTGCATGCATTTGTAATACGAATAATAATTCAAAACTACTTGTATCAAAAGCATTTTTTGTAACAAAAGTTTAAAAAATTATATTAGAAGTGAAAATTGACTTGTAATACATGTTAAAACTTATATTAGAAAATGAGAAATTAACTTCTAATATATGTTATGAACACGTATTATAATTATTTACTGAAAATAAAAATGCAAATAATACAAACCTGTGTTACAAGTGTTCTTTGTAACAAAAGTTTAAAAATTTGTATTATAAGCTAAAACTAACTTGTTATATATGTGAAAACTTATCTTACAAAGTAGGAAACTAACTTATAATATATACTATGAACTCGTATTATAAATATTTACGATAAATAGAAAGGTAAAAACTTTTATTGTAAATGGAAACTAACTTGTAAAACATATGATGACCTATTACAAGTGTTTACTACAAAAAAAAAATGTAAAAACTTCTATTACAAGTAAAAAAAAATTGTATATATACAATAAACTTGTATTATAATTATTTATTCTAATAAAAATATAAAATTTTTTATTATAAATAAAAAGTTAAATTATGATACATATGAAAATTTGTAATACAACGTCATTTTGGTTGGAAAAAGAGTTGTAAAATAATTAAGTATTAATGTGATATAATTAAATTTTAATAATAATATACTAATTAATTGATTATATTACAAATATAATTTGTGTGGACGGAGTTGCAATGCATTTTATCTACGAATTGTATTTGCATGTAATACAATCGATCAATTAACACAATCAACACCTCTTTTTGGCCACGGGTGGGGATGCCACTGAGGGGTTCGAGGGAGTGGGCGATGATGGGGAAGGCAACGAGGATGAAGATGTTGGCGATGACCAACGTGATCGTTCTGCAGGCGTTACTCATGGCGGAGAGGTGCAGTGTCAGTTGAGAACATGGCCCCTGCATGTCTTGAGTTGTGGAGGCCTCCGGGAGAGAAAGACCGAGAGTTGAGAGGGGCTTGGGGAGAGTGGGTGAACTCCCCATTTTGCAACTTGTGATATTACTACTGTTGGAGAGAGCTACATGTCCTCTTCTCTGCATGCAACCTTCCCCATTTTCACCCATTTCCTCTCATGATGGGAGTTTTTTCGTTAATGTCCCTATTTATACTCCGATGCCGAGAATGCTATGAAGAGGATACGAGACAACCAAACAGAAGGAAAACGGGAAGAGAACCACCCATGTCATTTGGTAGATATAAGACTACTTTTTCCAAAACAGCAAAAAAAAAATGCAGATTAAATTAATGACGGGGGAGAAGAATCGAAACTATCCAGTTTCAATAGCCACGGACACAACAATTCCAAGACTTGTATGTGGAGGGAAAAAGGTAATAAATCTAAAAGACAGTGGGTTAAGTTTCTATAAATATGCCAAATTTGTTCATAACCATGCTTTGCTCGAGGGATAATGTTTGATTTTAAAAAATGTATAATTTCTATTTCTATGGCAGTAACGATTGCATTCCACCATCATTATTATTGGAAAGATCATGGACAAATTGTATTCCACAGATGTATCATGAGTTTTCACCTATATTAGAATTCAATTTTTGACTTATAATATAAACTTTTACATTATTTTTACAATAAAAAATTATAATACAAGTTCCCCATGTACATTATAAGTCTATTTTCCATTTAGAGTACAAGTTTTTCACTTTTATTTTATATTAAATATTTGTAATATTGATGAGCGTATTTTTGTACGCGAAAAGATTTGAATTAGAAAATCTATTGTCGTAGTGTGTAAAAATTCGTTATCAGATAAAATTTATAACTGAAACTCGAGGTGAGTCCCATGTCGAACACAGGGAGGCGAATGTCTAGTTTTAAAATCCGTGCTTTGATTTTATTTATTTTTGTTATTTTTATCTTTTATTATTTTTTGGTATTTTTGTAAAGCAAGAGATAAGATGAATTATTATCTATTATACTCTACACTAACAAAATAAGAGAGAGGGAGAGATAAACATTTCATAAAATTGAACAATGTATATTACAACTAATTAAAATTACACTAGAAAGCAATAAAAAATAGAATGGATTGAGAAGAATCTCCTTCGACGATCGCTTGGAGGATAGTTCGCTCTGACAGCTCCTGGATGAAGGTGGTGGGAAGCTAGAGGAGGACGGGGTGGGACGACATCGCGGCGATGATCTACTTCCCGAAGTAGTGAGAGGACGGCCACGGAATACTCAACGAATGAGGATGAGATGCAGGAAAAATATTTGATTTTCTACTCTAGAAGAGCATCCCGGGCTTGGGATAAGCTCTCTCTAAAGCCTTGGCGGTGGTGAGGGAGAGAGGAAGAGATCAAGATGGGGAAGGGGTGTGGGTCCTTTTATAGTGGAGGAGGAGAGGAAGAATTTCGTCCATGGGCTATAGCGACATCAAAGTCGTCGCTGAAGATCTACCTCTAAATGTCACTGAAGATCTGTGCACACCCCTGCTGGCACTTACGCACGTGCTGCGTGCATCTTGCACCCATGCCTCACGCTGCCGTGTTGCACGCACATGCTGGTGCTGAGCTTCGTGCGCTACCGGGGGATTACAGGATTCGAACCCGCGCCCCTCCTTTGGGAGTGCGCTTCAAGACCAATGCGCCACCCTTGTGATTGTGTCTTGAGGAGGAATTGAGTGCTGAGGGCGCAGAGGCATCCCAACCGTTGGCTCTTGATCAAACCACTATGGTGCGAGGTTGCAGATGATGAGGGGCGCCCATGGCTGCTATTGGCCGGTGTTGGGCAGCCTAGATGGCACCACGTGGGGCTATCTGGGTTGTCCATCTTCTTTCGCTTACAGAGGATGCCACGTGCTCGAATTAAGATGATCTTTACGTTGGTAGACTACGATCGCCACCCCGAATCCATCCATACGGTCGGATTTTTCATCCAAAACCCATAAGGATGTCGCATTGCCTCCTGGCCATTGTTCTTCTTTGGACTACATACGGTGCTACGTGATTCTGATCTAGACGATTTCAGAGGCGTTGGACTCCGATCGTCGTCCTAATCAGATCCGTATGGTCATATCGTCAATTCGAGACCTGAATTAAATCACCTTCCCTCCTGACCATAAAAGGATGCAATTAACTTAAAATATACACAAATTACTCTAAATGTAAAATGATGCATGCTATATAATATTTATAGTATGAAATGTATATCTAAGGCTAGGACATGCATAAATAGGCATTTTATCCTAAATAAATGTGTTTACACCAAATACCAGTCTATATAGCATATATTAGAAATTAAGTTCTCACTTGTAATACAAGTTTTTACATTGTACATATGCAATTAACTTGTATTATAATTATTTATTGTAATGAAAAAACCTGAAGTTTAATTATAAGTAGAAAACATAATTATAATACATAGAAAAATTTGTAATACAACTTCATTTTGATAAAGGAAACGGTTTAATATGACTAAATATTAATACTATATGATTACTTTTTAATAATAATATATTAATTGGTTGAGTGTATTACAAATACAGTCCGTGCACAAAGTTGTAATACATTTTGTTTGTAAACTTTATTCATAATATAATCAATCAATCAATACACGGGTGGACACTTCTTTTTGGCCGTAGGTGAGGATGGCATTGGGGGGCTCCTGGTGAGGGAGTGGGCGATGATGAGGAAGGTGACGAGGATGGAGACATCGGCAATGGCCAACGTGATCGTTCTGCAAGAGCTAGTTGAGTTGTTAAGATCTTCGAAAGAGAAGGACCGATCGACAGATGAGAGAGGCTTGGGGAGAGTGGGTGACCTTCCCATTTTGCATCTTGTGATATTGCAACCACTGAAGAGAGCTACCCATCCTCTTCCACCGTCAGAAAAGAGAAAGAAACTCGAACCGAGGAGGAACAACGGTCCTCATCTCCGCATGCAGTCTCCCTCCATTTCACCCATTTCCTTTGCCGATGGGAGTTTTTGTCACAAGAGAAGAATCGAAAGTATCCATAAGAAAGAGACAAAGAACATTCCATCGCAATTAATGATGATGGATAATTTCAATAGCCAAGGGCACAACAATTCCAAGACGTATTTGTCGAGAGAAAAAAAAATAAATTTAAAAGGCAATGGGTTAATTTTCTACAAATATTCCAAATTTGTTTGTAATTGTGCCTCTTGTTCAGGGATAAACTCTGTTTTTAAAAAATATACACCTTTTATTTCTATTACAACGGTGATCCCATTCCACTACCGTTATCATTGAAACTACATTATTATTGGGAAGTTCATTGATAAATTCATCTACGAATTGTATTTGTAATAGAATCAATCTAATATATTATTATTGAAAAATAATCACATCACATTAATACTTAATATATATTACAATTCTTTTATTTAAATAAAATAAGTTGTATTACAAATTTTTACATATATTATAATTCAATTTTTGACTTGAAATACAAATTTTTACAATTGCCTTACAGTAAACAAGTGTAATACAAGTTCCTCACGTATATTACAAGTATGTTTTTCACTTGTAATACAAGTTTTTCACTTTTGTTATAGTAAATACTTGTAATACATGCAAGTTCACCGCATATATTACAAGTCTACTTTTCACTTGTAATATAAGTTTTTATACTTTTGTTCATAGTAAACATTTTCAATACAAATTCATACTATGCATTAAAAATTAGTTTGTCACTTGTGATACAAGTTTTCACATTGAAATACACGATGAACATGTATCACAATTATTTATTGTAATAGAAGTATAAAAAATTTTATTATAAAAAAAAATTAAATTATAATACATGCAAAAACTTGTAATACAACTTTATTTTGGTTAAAGAAAAGAATTGTAATATGACTATGCATTAATGTAATATCGTTACTTTTCAATAAGAATGTATTGATTGGGTGTATTACAAATATAATTCGTGGATAGAGTTGTAATACATTTTGTCCACAAACTATATTTATATATAATACAATCAATCAATCAATACACGGGTTGGCACTTCATTTTGGCCATGGGTGGGGATGGCACCAGGGAGTCCTGGCGAGAGAGTGGGCGATGACGGAGAAGGCACTGAGGATGGAGAGGCTCGCGATGGCCAATGTAATCATTCTACGGGAGCTACTCATGGCAGAGAGGCGTAGCGTCTGTTAAGACCATGGCCCCTGCATGTCTCAAGCTGTTGAGGTCTTCGAGAGAGGAAGACCAAGAGATGAGAGAGGCCTAGGGAGAGTAGGTGAACGCCCCATTTTTCAACTAGTGATATCACGACTGTTGGAGAGAGCTGGCCGTTGTCTTCTACCATCGAAAAAGAAAAAAAACTTGAGTTGAGAAGGAATAGTTGTTCCCTTCTCTGCATGCAATCTCCCTAATTTGACCCATTTCCTCTGCTAATGGGAGTTTTTGTTGTTAGTGTCTCCATCCGTATATGCTCACCCCAAGAATACTCTAAAGCGGATACGAGACCAAATACAATAAGAAAAAAGGGTTCGCCATGCTCCTTTACAGGCCATTTTCCACTCGTCGGTGTTGCTTACCACTCGTTACTGGTGTTGTTGCTATCTGCTGGAGTCACTATGTACACTTGGCCGCTACACCTTCGTCACTGCTTAGCAAACATTGCCGGTTTTGTGCTCTGTACTACGATGCGCTAGTGCCTTGTGCTCTAATGGGCCAGCACATGGCACACCGACACTTGGAATACCGAGCACAGCGGTATGTGCACATCGCATCCGCGCAACCCTTTATATAGGCCTCCAGTGGCATGGAATTAGTTGTGGACATGAACTTCTATATACCTTTGCTCATTGAAATTACCCATTCATTAATTGCAATGGAATGTTCTCACCTCTTTTCGATAGATACTTTTGATTCTTCTCTCTCGTCATTAATTTAACTTGCATATTTCCTTTACTGTTATGGAAAAAGTAGATTCTGGTATCTATTTGACGTGGGTGGTTCTCTCCCTGCTTTTATTCTATGAGCAAAGGTATATAGAAGCCCATGTCCACGATTAATTCCATGCCACCGGAAGTCTACATAAAGGGTCACTTGGATGCAACACATGCATATGGCTGTGCTCAGTGTTCCAAGTGTCAGTGTACCATGTGCTGGCCCATCAAAGAACAAAGCACAAGCGCATCGTATTACATAGCACAACACCAGCAACGTATACTGAGTAGTGACGACGGTGCAGCGGCCATGTGTGCGCAGCAACTTAGGCAGACAGCAACAACATCGGCAACGAGTGGTAAGTAACCCTATGATCTAAACTAAACACGTAGCGAAGCACAAATCAAAGCACGTAGTGGGTAAGAAAAACCAAAGCTCAGCATGCAAATGCTAACCAGCATAGTTCGGCATGGTACTATTCAAGCAGCACACGATTTCAAGTATCGTATGGGGGTTAAAAATGAATGTGCTTCTTTGTCATTTAGGGAGAGAATGGCAGGTGGAGGAGTTCATGTGGGAAGCAGCACACTAGTAACATGCGATTGCAACTTCGTTGCTAAACTCTACCTTCACAAGAAACAAGCGGCAAACTGGGATAAGCATCCTTTCAATAGAATCAAATTGCATTGCCCACATACTGAAGAGGTACAAATAGCGTAATTACATTGAAGTATACCTTTGTAACTTTGAATCACGATATGCTTTCACGGTATCGTTGGGAGCAAAATCGTGCGACTTCAAAGTTAGTGTTTGGGCTAAAGGAGTATTGCGGAGTGATTAATGAGGTGTGGCTCATCATAGCTAAAATGTCCAAATTAAGCTAGAAACTAAGTTAAACACTACTGAATTAACACACGAAAAGGGTTAAGTGTGGAAAATAGTGAAAAAGACCTAAAACATCTAATTTGTGCTAGAAACGTGAAATTAGGTTATAAAATAAGATATCCTATAAATTGATGATCTAATTACAAATTGAACAAACATTTGAGTCAAAAAGTTCAAATCAAAAGTAAAATTAACTTCCTTAATGTTTAATTAAGCTTATAGAAAAACTTGGTTTCATTTAGACATTATTAGGACATTGCATTTATTAGATTACATATAAGTCCTCAGGTCATATACATTTTCTTCATTTAAAAACCTCTAGGGACCATTTTGTAAATTACAGGGGCCTCTTTGCAAATCCTAGGTACTACTCTGCAGAACTTCTTAGCCACTTATGGGCCTTTCCACAAAACCTCTACCCCTTTCACCCTCAAAGCTCTTCTCTACAATTCTTCAACACACCTGCCACGTTGCTTCTACTGTTGCCACAAAGAACATGGCCAATCGCAGCCGTTCATTTCTTAATCCCAAGATCTAATGGTCATCCCTAATTCGAAGCTTCACGTGCTTCGACACGTGTGTTAACCCCTTGGCCTAGATCCCATCCAATGGCCAATCTTTGATTTGGAACCTTGCATGCACTCTTCTTCTTATCCCCACCACCCATGCCCTAAGTGCCTAATCGCACCACTGTGGTGCTCAGATCTAGTGTCTCGGCTACTTAAGGAGCTCCCTGAGCTCACGCATAGCCTATCAACCACCCCTCCTACTTTCTTGAGGCGATCCCTTCATCCTCTCTAGGTCTCCTAACCTCTTCATTCACCACATCCGTGACAGAGGTGTGGTTTTTCACCTCCAATTCCTCCTCGTTGGTAGGGATGACGTACGCCTGAGGACGACCCCGGAGCTCCTTTTATGAGCTCTTCATTTGCTAGAGATGTCTCCCATTTTTTCTCCTTAGCCGCCAGCTTTGGATTTAGGCAACCCCATTCCTCTTGTTAGATTAGGACTTCCTGCTTTCTAGAGTAATGTAGAGTAGTGATTAGTATAATTAGATTAGCTAGGAGTAGATTAGATACAAAATTCAGTGATGGATTAGTGTAGTTTAGGAGTAGATTAGTATAGATTCGAACTCTCCCTCTTTGATTAATTCAGATCAGAGTGGTGTTTTTCCACCTCCATTTCGATGCATACAGCTTTCTCTACGCTTCACGAATCACTTCTGATTTTTCCTCAAATTTTCTTCATCGTCCACGCTTCCCTCAAGGTCAAATTCAGATCTCAAGCCTTGGCTTCTAGATCTGAATTTGCGCCTAAAAACCCACTTGGGGGGTCTCCCACTCACTCCATAAATTCACAGAGATCCTCCGATCTGGTTTTATTGTCTCAAATTGCTCGATTATTTGCAAAGTTGCTTTTAATGCCCAAACTTATGATTTGGTGATCATTTGTTTTTATTGGATTCAATCGAGATTTTGGAGGTTTTAATTGCTTAATTAGGTGTCATGAAATGAATCCAAGGTTTTGGATTTGATTTTTAATGTGTGGATGAGCATGCACTTAATTTAAGTGTTATTTTGGAGAGTTTGCCCAAGGATAATTAATAATACTAATTTAAGGTCAAATGAGGACCCAATTAATTCTGAATTAATCACTAGATCATCTTGAACACCAATCAATGGTATTTAAGTAGATCAGATGATTTATTCAGATATCAAATCACAATAAAAGCCCAAATCAAGGCAACATGGGTTTTTGATCTATACAAAATTCAATCTGGAAATAATGTTCATCAGTGGATTTTCAAATCTTCAATTATCATTTTAAAAGGATTTTGGACATATTTGATCTACCAGAAGTGTTTTTGTGCATTCATGTGCCTTAGATCAGACCTTCTTAGGTCTGATTTGGGCTGGTTTTCAGTGATAAAAGGAGTAGCTATTGCTGCTGAGATAGCAGCAGAAGTTAAGGCGTCTAAACTACTATTCTTGCACCTGATTTCAACTGAGAACAGCTGTAGATTAGCTACCAATCTGTTGGCAACAGTTCAAATTTCAACAGCAATCAACTACTGTTATGATGCAGCGTAGCCACTGTAGGGTCTGATCAGAGTGAATTTTGGCTGGGAATTGGATTCGAATCAGAGCTGACCTATGTGTACTGTTAGAGTATATTGTACAAGCATTCTTGTACC
The DNA here is from genome assembly GCA_037157565.1 of Thalassia testudinum. NCBI lineage: Eukaryota > Viridiplantae > Streptophyta > Magnoliopsida > Alismatales > Hydrocharitaceae > Thalassia > Thalassia testudinum. The sequence continues at coordinate 64,988,098 of JAZHRO010000031.1, forward strand.
TTTAATTGATTGAAATTCAATTAGGATTGCTTGTAATCGCATTTTAAATTTCTTTTGTCAACTCTTTCATTTGTGCTTATCTGTCCAAACTGAAAATATTGATGAAATCTGAAATGGAAATTTGGTTTAACTGCCCATACACCTTTCATGTAGTGTGCTGAGTGTTTTGAGAAGCTTTAACACCCTTCCCAGTCACTCAAACATCTTTTAGTACCTTAGGTTCCCCTTAGAAACACCCTTTGAAGGCCTAAAATTGGTGACTTTGTAAACAAAAAAAATTATATAAAATTTTCAAAAAAATAAAATAAACCTGTCTTAGTCAAGATTAGGTATATTTTTAGGTGTGTGCCAAGTTTCAAGGCATTCTGAACTCCCGACTTGGTAAAACATACCAGCCAACAGTTTAGTCTACCTTAGAACTTAATAAAAGAACTTAACATCAAAAACACCAAAAACATTTCCCTCTCTCTCATCTCACTCTTTCTTTCTCATCCCTTACCTCTACTATATATATAAAACTCATAAAAATCAGAAAATACCCAAAACTACCAAAAATATTGTGTATACTATGTATATACTTGTATATATAACTTAAACCTAAGCTATATGTATATAGTATACAATATGTATAAAATATATATAAATAACTTATATGTGTATTCTATGTAGTAAATTAAGTATTTAGAGTAATTTAATGTATATATTATCTTATTGTATTATTATATATTAATTTATATATCTTAAATGTATAATAACTAAGTAATTATGCAAACATATTTAAATGTATATATCTGTACCCAATACTATACATACGTATTTATATATGTATCATGTACCATATAATACCTGTAATGTAATTTAATTATATACATATAGTAAATAATTAAGTTATTAAGTTAATTAAGTAATTTATTAACTTAAAATAAAATAAATTAGTAATTTAACTTAATACTGAGATAACTCATAGTGTATACTTGTACTATATTATATTAATATATTTGACTAATTTAATCTGTATTTATACTATATTATACTATTTATAGTTTATTTATATGTATAACTAGCTAAAACATGTATTTAAATCTATATAAATTAAAATAAAGATTATAAAATATAATAAAAATCTGTAATAAATAATTTATTATGTATATTAATACTATACTAAGTCAATTTGACAATTAATTAACTAATTTATACTGTAATTAACAAATTAAACTCTAATTTAACTTGTATAAATAGTCAACTTTACCTAATTTAATTATATAATAAACTAACTTATTTTTGTAAACTAACTTCATAATTATGTAGCCCTATGTAAGGGCTTTACAACCCTATAATTTATTTTTAATTTAAAATAAATTATGGCCCTCAAATCGATGGCTAAAAATCTCAAATCAGATATGCATCCAGCACAGCTTAGTGCTTATGCGGGCGCGAGGATAAACATCAAAAAGAGTAAATTACAATACAATTTGACATAAATTAATGATGATGTATTTTATGCAATATTTACAATGCATGATGCTTCTACGACACTAAGAACATGCATAAATAGACATTTTAGGCTACTTAGATGCATACACATCACACCCCCATGCTTATCTTTTGTTAGTCCCTAGCAAAAATTATATGTCATTTATAAACAAAATTAGGATCAAATTACTTGGGCAAAGTTATTTTTCAACAGTAGGATCAAATTACTGAAGACTTGAACTACAGAGACACAACAGCACCCAAGTGTCAGCCAAAATGCTGACTACCCAAGCCCTCGCCTTATTTAAAGCAGAAGCATCTTTTTTTCTTTTTCTTCTTTTTAATTTTTTTTTATTTTTAAGTTCAGGGTTTCGAGTCAGCTTTTTACAGCTACCTAAGCTACTCAGGACTCGAAGAGAACTCTAAATACTAAGCATTTTTATGTGTGAAATGTGATAGACTCACTAATCAACGATTAGAATGTACTTCGGGTTTCTACACCCTAGGTGACCTTAAAAAGGAATTCTGCCTAAAGGTATATCTATACGACCAGTAGCTTTCTCCATACCTTTTATTTTTATGGGGTCAACACAAGGGCAAACTCAGTGTATATCTCCTCGGCTTATTCTGCTTCTCTGCTTCTTCCTAAGTGTTTGGAATTAAACATGCATTTTTGTAAGTTGGGTTCTGGACAACTAGTCGATGAATTGTTACTACCAACAACTTGCCAGCCATACTCGTGTGGTGAAGTGTGGCTTATTTCTTTCTTCTTTTCTATTTCTTTTTCTTTTTCTCTTTTTGGATACTTTTCTTTTTCTTTTCTCTTTTTTTTTAAGTAGGTGGCTTCCCTGATCTAAGATTTACCTAAAGGCAGCAAGAAGAGAATGGTGGTGTGACTGGGCTCTGGACAATTGACCAATGGGTTGTTATCTATGATAACTTGCCAGCCATACCACCCTAGAAGGTTCATTAGCTACCCAATTTCCGTAAAAATAGCCGAAAAGCAAGTCAGTGCAAATAGTGTGTAGATGCTTAGACTTAAAGTCCCCTCAAATCAGATGGCAAGTTGATAAGTCGTGTACTTATCACCCCAACTTATTTAACCAATTTGAAATGAATTTTCAAATGGTGAGGACTCCAGAAACAAGTCTACATTTTAGTGGACACTCGAGCTGATTAAGCTCGAAGACCTGAAGGGTCTAAGTGTTCAGGTCCTACTGTATTATTCCTAGGATTGAAATTTTCTAAAGCCTAAGTTTTCTTTTCCTAATTCATTTTTTTAAATAAAAAGGAAAAATAAGGAAAATTTACAAGAAATCCACAGAGTTGACAATATGATTCAAAACAATGAATCCACCCCCCATGCCTAGCTGATGCAATGTCCTCATTGAAAATAAAAGGCATGAGAAAAAGGGTAGAATGAAGAAAATGTCACCTGTATTCCATGATGCACGGGTCAGCTCTGAGTCAGACTGTAGAAGTGCTGAGTTTAATGCCATCAGCTAGGCAGAGTCCAGCCAAGGAAAGCCAACTTAAGGTTGAAGTAACCTTGTCTGGGACGGGTTTTGGAATGACATGGACAACATAAGGTTTCAGACGTTGTCTGTTGACCTTAAAAGAATTACCCGTCTTTGGATCAGAAATCTCAACAACTTCATTTGGGAATATCTGATTAATGATGAATGGGTCGTTCCACTTTAACCTAAGCTTGCCGGGAAAGAGCTTAGGTTGAGAATCAAAAAGCCAGACCTTTTAGTTCGACTCAAAGCTCTTGCGAGAAATCAGCTGGACATGAAGAGCTTTGGTCCTAGCCTTATAGATCATGGCATTCTCGTATGTGCCATTTCTAAGCTCCTCCAACTCAGATAGTTGGAGTTTCTTAGTCTTTCCGACTAAACTTAAATCAAAGTTGCATTTCTTAATTGCCCAGAATGCCCTATGTTCAATCTCAACGAGTAAATGACATGCCTTAAAACAGACTAGATGAAATGGTGACATGCCAATAGGCGTCTTGTACATCATACGGTAGGCCCAAAGAGCATCATCAAGCTTTTGAGTTCAGTCTTTTCTACCATGCCTAACCGTCTTTTGCAGAATGTTCTTGATCTCCCGATTGGAGATCTCGACCTGTCCATTAGTCTGGGGGTGATAAGGTGTGGAGATTCTGTGATTCACCCCATATTTTGCTAGTAAATTGCGGAACTGGGCATTGGTGAAGTGAGTACCACCATCGCTGATGATGGCCTTCGGAATCCCGAACCGAATGAAGATATTCTTCTTGACAAAATCAATGACTACCTTGTGGTCATTGGTTTGGGTAGGGATAGCCTCAATCCACTTGGACACATAGTCAACAGCTACAAGAATGTACTAGTGTCCAAATGAAGGGAGGAAGGGTCCAATGAAATCGATGCCCCAAACGTCAAAGATTTTGACGGGAAGAATAGGGTTTAGAGGCATCATGTCTCTCTTGGCTATGCTCCCGAGTGCCTGGCATCGGGAATACGACCTCGAGAATTCCTGGGCATCCTTGAATAAAGACAGCCAATAATATACAGCTTGTAAAATTTTTGCAGCCATCGTTTTCGTGGATAAATGTCTACCACACGTATATGTATGGCAGAACTCATGTATGCTTTGAAACTCATTCTACAGAACACATTAGCGAATAATCTAATCAGAGTTGATGTGGTACAGCTAAGGGTCATCTCAAAAGTAATATTTGGCCTCCGATGTAAGTCCATGTCGTTGTTGCTTAGTCCAATCCTAGGGGATTTGACCAACGACCAAATAATTAACCATATCTGCAAACCAAGGGGTTTGAACACTTGAAACGGCAAGAATAGTCTTGTCTGGAAAAGTATCAGTAATTGGAATATCTAGACAAGAAAAATCACTTAGGAGTTTCGAAAGATGATCAGCCACCACATTTTGTGCCTCAGATTTGTCTTTAATTTGAAAATCAAATTCTTGAAGTAAAAGAATGCATCGGATGAGCCGAGGTTTGGAATCCTTTTTAGCCAAGAGATGTCTCAAGATCGAGTGGTCGGTATAGATTACAACATGATATCTTTAGAGATAAGCCCTGAATTTTTCCAATACAAATACTACAACTAACAATTCCTTTTCGGTAACAGTGTAGTTTCTCTGGGCCTCATCCATGAGTTTTGCTAGCGTAGTAGATGACAGAGGACTTCCTATCAATTTTCTCACCCAAAATAGCCTCGACCGTGTAATTAGAAGTGTTGGTTATGATCTCAAATGGGACTGTGAACACAAGTGACTATCATTTTAAGAAAATTAAATATCTTATGACATGATTCATTAAAATCGAAATATCCTGTGGCATGACTCTCCAACAACGACGTCAAAATATTGTATGGAAAGGAAAATAAGAAGAGAACCACCCATGTCATATAGTAGATATGAGACTACTTTTTTCATAATAATAATAGAGTAAATGTGCAAGTCAAACTAATGACAAGAGAGAAGAACCCAAAGCATCCATCGGAAAGAGACGAAAACTTTCCATCACAATTAGTGACAATGTTTAATTTGAATAGCCACGAACACAACAATTCGAAGACATGTTCCTGGAGGGAAGAAAAAATAAATTTAAAACGCAAATTTGTTTGTAACTATGCTTCTAGTTGAGGGATAACCTATGTTTTTAAAAATATATATAATTTTTATTTTTGTTACAGCAACAATGACATTCCACTATCATTAGTATTGGAAAGTTCATGGACAATTTCATCCAAGAACTGTACTGTAATACAATCAATTAAGTAATATATTTTTATTAAAGAGTAATCAAATCATATTGATGTTTAATTGTATTATAATTTTTTCGTTTAACACAGATGAAGTTCTATTATAAATTTTCATATATATATATATATATATATAATTTAATTTTTGAGTTATGATATAAACTTTTTTTACAGTAAATAATTGTAATATAAGTTGTCCACATATATTATAAGTTTATTTTTCATTGTAATATAAGTTTTTCACTTCTATTATAGTAAATATTTGTAATATATGCAAGTCTATTACATGTATTAGAAGTCTATTTTACACTTGTAATATAAGTTTTTACACTTTTTTTTATAGTAAAAGTTTATCATATGAACTTGTCTCATATATTAAAATTTTATTTCACTTGTAATATTAATTTTTGCATTGTATATACAAAATGAACTTCTATTACAATTATTTATTGTAGTAGAAGTATAAAATTTGTATTATAAGTAGAAAATTAAATTCTAATACATGCAAAAACTTATTATATGACTTCGTTTTGGTCAAAGAAAAGAGTTGTAATATGACTAAGCATTAATGTGATATATTTTTTTCCAGTAATAATTTATTGATTGATTGATTGTATTACATATACAGTTCACGCATAGAGTTGTAATACATTTTGTCGAAGAATTGCATTTGGAATACAATTAATCAATTAATACACGGATTGGTGCTTGTTTTTGGTTGCGGGTGGGGATGGCTCCATGGGGCTCCTAGCGAGGGAGTGTGCAATGATGGGGAAGGCGACGAGGATGGAGACACCAGCGATGGCCAACATGATCGTTCTGTGGGAGCTACTCATGGCGGAGAGACGTAGCATCGGTTGGGACCATGGTCCATGCATGTCTTGAGTTGTTGAGGTCTCTAAGAGGGAAAGACCGAGGGATGAGAGGGGCTTGGAGAGAGTGGGTAAACTCCCCATTTTGCAACTTTTTATATCCCAATCGTTGGAGAGAGCGTCCTCTTCCACAGTTGAAAAAGCAAAAAAAACTTGAGCCAAGAAGAAATAGTTGTTCTCAACTTCACATGCAATCTCGCTCGATTTCACCCATTTGCTCTACTAATGGGAGTTTTTGTTGTTAATTAATGTGTCATCCATACACCGAGGCGGAGAATGCTCTAAACAGGATACGAGACGACCAGACAGAAGGGTAGAACCACCAATGTCATTTAGTAGATATGAGACTTTACTTTTTCTATAACGGCAGAAGACATATGTGACTTAAATTAATAACAAGAGACGAGAACATTCCATTACAATCAATGGCGATGGATAATTTCAATAGCCTCGGACACAACAATTCTAAGACTTGTTTGCGAAGGAGAAAACAAAGAAGACAATGGGTTAATTTTCTACAAATATTGCAAATTTGATTGTAACTGGGCTTCAAGTTAAGGAATAATCTATAATTTTAATATATATATATAATTTTTATTTCTATTACGACAACGATCACATTCCATGTACAATCATTATTATTGGAAATACATTATTATTGGAAAATTTATGAAGTTCTATTCATGACCAATAGGAAGCCGGTAAGGAAACATGTGTCCTCGCTTAATAAAATACATCGGTGTACTTTGATATTTAACTGATGTATTTTGATTTTTTACCTGCTGAAAATTAAAATACATCGATTAAAAATGAAAATACACCTGTAAATTTTGATTTTCAACAGATTTTCACCTATTCAAAGTGGTTTTTCACCTATGAAAAGTGATTTTTTTTTTAAACCACTTTCCAAAAAATTAAACCTTAACCCCTAAACTTAAATCCTAAACCCAAAACCCATAACTGAAAACCACTTTTCACTTTTTAAGTAAAAACTCATTTTCCACTAGTTGAAAATGAAAATACACCAGTGTGGGTGGGTTTTAATTTTTAATTGGTGTGTTTTTATTTTCAACGATGTGTTTCAATGGACAACCAAAAACACTAGTTAAAAATTAAAATACACTGATGTGTTTTGTTGAGGAGAGACACGTGTTGCAAAATGTGTTACAACTTGTGATTTTTTACTTTTTGGCTTTGTAATACAATTAATCAATCAATACATTATTATTGGAAAGTAACCACATTGCATTATTGCTTAGTCATATTACAACTCTTTTTTTTTTATCAAAATGAAGTTGTATTACAAGTTTTCGCACATACGACAATTAAGTTTTTGACTTGTAATACAAACTTTTACACCTTACTCACATATATTACAAGTTTGTTTTCCACTTATAATACAAGCACTACTAGGACGATTGCTTTTCACGACGGTTGAAAACTGTTGTATTCTGTCGTTGCGAAAGTGTGTCACGTTAGTGTATATACAATGGTTTTGATTTTAAACCATTGTATTTTACACGACGGTTATAGAAATCGTCATCCATCTTTTACAAATGACACTTATATTACAAACTATTGTTAAGTACCATTCAGTGATAGTTTTGATAATCGTCGTGTATGATACACGTGAACCATACATGACGGTTTGGAACATAACCATCGTGTATACATAAACAACGGTTCTAAAATAACCGTCATGTATATATATGTATTTTTTTTCGTTATATAATGTTAAACATATGCAACATACAAAACATACAACATACACAATATAAAAATTTCATTAACATACAACATGCAACAAAAAACATTCAACATACAACAAATATATATATAAACCTAATGAAAATAATATGTCATAATGTCAAAATATACGTAAATAAAATACAAAACCTAACTAATGAAAAGATAAATAATCTAAACCTATACCTCAGCTCCTACCCCTGTCCTGCTCCACCACCTTCGAGGTCGTCGTCGTCTCTGCGAGGCGGGTAGTGATAGGAATTGTGATTCCGACCGTTGCCCAGTAATAATGCCATCATCTCTCTCTTCTTCGCCCTCTGATACTCCATCCCCTTCCTCTGCTCCTCCATGAATTTCTTGGCATCTTGGCAAGCTTCAGCTTGCTAGTGGAATTTTGAGGTGACATCATGGAGGTATGTCTGCATCTGTTAGACGACAGCTGTTGTCGCTGACTACCCATACCAGTTGGAGATCGTTAAGTCCTCCCCCCACTACGAACGAAGCCTCCGAGCTCCGGAGGCATGATGCTCCTAAAAGCCTCCTAAGGTGTCATGGGAGGGTGCTGCTGAGTGTCAGAAGTGATGTCTGTAGGGGGGTTGATTAAGTTCATCATTTTTCCCTACAAATTACAATAATTTATCATATTAAAGTAAGTATCAAAATTAAAGTAGTTGATAAATAAATGTTACTTAAATGCTTTGTCTAGTATGTCTCATGTATCCATGTTCACCCATCGTTGGTGGTGGCCTTGCTATTAGTAACCTCATACACATCAACCCGATCGAGCATGGCACTATCATGTAAATGTGCTGTAAATATATTCCAGAGATTTGTAGGTAATAGTTATAATTAAATATTAATTAAAAACATAAAAGTGACATAATTTTAAGAATTACTTAAATATTTACCTTAACTCTTTTTATGCTAGTTTGACCTAAACAGTGGATCTATGGTGGAACTTTAGCCTTATTAGCCTTGTTCCTCTTCACCTGATACTATACATATAGCATATTGTAATGGGAAACAATTAAATCATTTATCTCCAAATGCTCTTAAAGGTATTTGTAATTACCTCTATCTCAGATTTATTCTAATGCTCACTGCATTCTTTCTACATGCTTGTTGCTATTGTAGGAGGCATGCTCCTCAAATGCTTCCTGATTAGACGATAATGTATTATAATACTAAATTATACAAATAAATTGTCAAAATAAATTAATTAAGTAAATAATAATAAATGAGAAATATTACAAATTTCACCTTTCTCTTCGTTGTCATCCTCTAATCACTATGTCGTCTGGCGACATAATTGAGAATATACTTGGTGACATTCGAATCGTCACCCCGATCAAAGATTGCCTGTAATATTATAAATCGTATAAACAAGTTAAATATTATTAAAGTAAACTTATATATATACATTAATATATAATTATTTTCCTCCATATTACGAATAAGCTGCCTCTTAATCTCCCTGGAGACCCTCCTCCAGTTAAAACAACAAAGGGAGACGAGGTCCTTTACCATCCTAGACAGTTTGCTGGTGAAAGAATGATAGTCTGGATTTTCTCCAGCTTCGTTGATATGCACTTTGATTCTCGTCCCCTCTGGAAGTGCATCTAGATGTGTATTTCTTGTCGGACCCCTTCCTTTTTTCTTAATTACCTGATAAAAAAAATATAATTAAAAATTAAAATATTAGAAGTAAATTTTAATAAGATATTACCGGCAATTCTTACCAGCAGAACTAATCCTTGCCTTAGCCTGAGGGTCTTGCTGAGGTGGCCTCTGTACCTCAGCATCGTCCTCACCCTCCTTGTTAAGACCCGTGCCATCAAAGCTCTTTTAAGATGTCTGGGACTCGGGCCAGACATCTGGTCAGACGTCTGGACACACTCCCAGATGTCTGGAAATCAATTTTTCGTGCGTACGACCACGAGTCTGTGTGCCACGCCCAGACTGAGCCCCAGCCGCCCTCTTCTCTTTCTTCTTCCCTCGCAGACTTGCAGAGCCTTCCCCCCGTGCCTACAAATATCCCCTCCTCTCCCTCACGCCACCCCACATCCATCCACCCCCCCTTCTTCATTCAGCGAGGGCGAGAGCAGCGAGTTGCTGCCAAGTGCAGTGGCGGAGAGGAGAGGGGCAGCGAGAGAAGGGGAGAGAGGAGAGCGCACTAGCCGTAAGGGAGCTCGCCGGAGAGGCTCGAGGCCGGTCGAGCGTGCGCGAGGTGGAGTGTTGTGCGGGGAAGGTTTCCCCCGACACTGCTGCAGCTAGAGCAGTGGACGAGCAGCTGCGTAGCACGGTCGCGCACAGCAGGAAGAAGACGAAGGAGCTTGTGATTCTGGGATTTTTCCCAGAATCAGACTTCTGGACCTACATCCAGACGACGCGGACGACGTCTGGAGGGAGTTCCAGACGACTGAGAGGTACGTACTGCGTCCTATGCTTCCTTTTGCGGATACGGCCATGTAGGCCACTCCGCCGAAGCTCTGTTGCATGCCGTGTTGAGAGATTTTGCGTGCGCGTGCAGGATTCGCTTTGGGAAGGCACGGGACACACCCTCCCACGCGATTCAGACGTCTGGGCGAGGCACTAGACGACGGAGAGCGTCTCCAGACGTTTGGAGGGATAGTCGGACGTCTGGAACTAGGTCCAGACGGTTCAGTAGGATCCCTGAATGTTTGAGGAGCAGCGCAGAGCGAGGTATGGATCTGGACCCCTTTTAAGACATCTGGAAGGTGTTCCAGACGTATGATTTGAGTCTGGATAATCGTTTTTGACCAGTTTAGGGTCCGTTTGAGGATCGATTTCCGCGTTTAAGATTTCGTTCTTCTCCGTAAAGGTTCCTCTACTTGATTGAAATACTTTTATCATGTTCTGAGAGGTTCCTTGTAGTTGATCCTTGTATTAGGACCTTGTTCCATTACGGATTTAGGGGTTGCGGAGACACGCGGACCTGCCGATCGAGCCCCCATTACTCCCGATTTTGCGGGTAGAGTGGCTTCCCTTAGTTAATTACAAGCATAAATGCATATCTGGAATAAATAATAGATCCCAGGGTACGACATGAATCCTCGGATCAGAAACACTAGATTGAATGATAGATCCTAGGGTATGTCATGAATCCTAGGATCAGAAACACTAGATTTAATGATAGATCCTAGGGTATGGCATAAATCCTAGGACTAGAAACACTGGAACGATTGTATTGAATGCCTGAATTGTAGTCTTGGATGAGTAGATAGAATAATAATAATTGCTTGTAATTGGATAACAGCTGCCTATGAAATGTAGAGTACTTTTGTTAGTAACTATGACATGTAATTCCTGTTATTTGAAAATTAAATTTGAGTTGCTTGTATATAAATTGGAAAAGAAAGATTGAATGTTGGAAACACGTGCTATATGTGAATAAACCTGAAATGATGAAACCTAGTATGGCAATGCCTGAAAAACATGAGCATGAACCCCATGGGAAATTAGGAGTAGAGCTCCTGGAAATAAATAGAATGGAACTGGAAATGTGAATGGGGAAGTGTGTTGTCTCTTGGGTACGTGGTACTAAGGGAAGCACATATTACCTGTTTAGAGCAGAGCGGAGCTAGCCACCCTAGGGTTGGGACATGGGGTTAGGACTGGCCACTCTGTACCGACTCTTTAGCCCTCGCGTACACAGTACCGGGGAGAGCTACTAGTGTAGGGAGATAGCTAGCCACCCCACGGGACCCGGGGTTCAGCTAGCCGTCCTACACCGACTTGTTAGACCCACTGGGCAAACCAGGGTAGTCAGGCGTGTTGGTGCCAGAGCACCACGATCGTTTGTTTTGATGATAACAAAACACGTGTCATTTTACATTTGCTCTTGGAGTCTTAGATTTCAGGCAAATTGCAAATGGAGACGTGATTAGATAGAGTTCAAGCTTGCATCCAGGACGGATTGGAGGAGCTTGATGTAGAACAGAGGAGATTCGTGAGGAGAGATAGATTGAAGATGGAAGGACAAGAAGAATAAGATAGAATTCTGTTTATTTCTTTCATGTAGTTTTATCTTTATTTCCTTGCTTTTTTTCTATTCCTTACAACATCTTGTTAAAGAGCCTCAAAGTACCCTAACAGTAGTCTTAGGAATACCTGCACAACCCTAGGACACTTAGGTTTCTATAGAGAACTTAGAAAACCAATATAGGGTTTAAACAGCCTTTTCAGATGTCTAATCAGAAAATCAAACGTCTGATAATGAGTTTTAAGACGTCTGATTGTTGACTCAGACGTCCGATAACATTTAGGCCGAACTTATTTAGTTCTGTCCGATGAAATCAGACGTCCAGATCTTAGACCAGACGTCTTAGTAGACGTCTAATGATTTTGCCAGACGTCCAATTAGTGGACCGTTGGCTCGCTTAACAAACACTGAAGAATATGACCATTAGAACCTTATCAGACGTCCGTAAGTGTTTCCAGACGTTTGATAAATGACCGTTTTGCCTCGGCTGACCCAAAATCTCTTTTCAGAGATCTTATAGCCATTGCAATCTCTTGGAAATTCATTCCTGTATAAAAAGTAGGTTTCCAGACGTCCAGACATAGTGCCAGACGTCCTGTATGTCGTCTGATGAACTTGCACTAGAACCCTGTTTAGATGTGATTCAAGTCAGGAAGAAACCCGCCTAAAATCAAACGTCTGAGTTTGATCCCAGACATCTTAAACTGATCTTCCAGACGTCTGATGCCAGGATCAGACGTCTGATTACCCTGTCAGTGCAATGATTGTTCCTGATTTCGGCTTGATTCTCTTGGGCTTTGCATCCAATGGCTATGGAGGCTATGAAGGCTTTCCAAAGCCTTCCAAAGCCTTCTTAAGGCCTCTATAAATAGAGAAGAACCTCTTGCACACCAATATACACCAAGACACACCAAGAACAAGCATTTCCACTCTTTGTGTCCGAGAGAAGCTCTTGCTCTCCAAGCTCAAGTTCGTCTTCTAGAGATCATCAATCATTTGCGCACCCGCTCTCCCGCCGTAGCTCACGAGAGTGATGTTGCGCCGTCGCGTGGCTCACGCACCTGCATCATCGATTCGACACACTTCCATCAAAGGGGAGTTTCCTAATTCCTATAGAAGCTAGGTTTAAAATCTTTGTTGGTTCTATAGGATTGTTGTTATTTATCTTTGTTACTTTGGTTGGGTATTCACTTTGCGAATTCCCGTCTCCTTCGTGAGACAAAATCCTTCTCGTGAAGAGAAGGGGTTTGAGGTACGCTACCCTCATATAAAGTAGCGTGGTTGTAATTGAGGCTGAATCACTCTCGTTTAAGTGATTTGTTTAGTAGATTTGATCAACTTGGTTGATCGGAAAATTCTAACTCGAGATGGTTAGGTGGTGGTTTTCACCCAGTTTGGGTTTCCACCTAAAAATAATTGTGTACATTGTGTGATTGAATTTTTTGTGAGATTGTTTATATTCTATTCTGCAATTTATTACGTCACCCTCTCCTAGTAAGGAAACCACGATTGGTATCAGAGCAGGTTCTTGCTAATCGAAGTAACACTCAGCAAGAAGATCATGGAGGGGAGCAGTTCCGAAATTCGGATCTCCGAGGGGTAGTCCACAACCCGTCCACCGTTCTTCGACGGGAGCAACTACCCCTACTAGAAGCTGCGGATAAAGACTTGGCTTCAAGCCAATGACTTCGCGATTTGGGCTACGTGGGAGACGCCATTTGAGATCCCAAAGAAACCTGCGGGAGGCTACTCGCAACAACAAATTCGTGAGCTCTCTTTAAACGCGAAGACCATGAACGCCCTTTACTGCGTGCTCAGCCCAGAGGAGTTCAATAGAATCTTGCAATGCGCCACCGCATACGAGATTTGGCATACACTTGAGGAAACTCACGAAGGTATACCTAAGGTAAAAACTTCTAAAATAATTTTACTTTCTTAAGAATTTGAATCTTTTCTTATGAAACCTAACGAATCTTTAAGTGAGATGAACACTAAGTTCACTCTCATTGTAAATAATTTGAAAGCTTTAGGGAAGACTTTCATCAAGGGGGAGCTTCAAGGGAAGCTTCTTCGTTCCCTCGGACCGGAATGGGAACAGAAAGTCACTGCCATCGAGGAGGCGAATGAAGTGGAGGAGCTCAACATGGAAGATCTCCTAGGCAATCTAATGGCCTACGAGACAAAGTTGAAGCAGAAGAAGAAGGATACACCGGAGCCAAAATCAAAGAAGACTCTCGCCTTCAAAGCTGTGTCGAATAGCGAGGTAAGTTCCGACAACGAAGGCTTTAAAATTTTACTTAAAAAGTTTTCCAAGTTGTGTAGGGAATCAAAGAAAGAGAAAAAGGAGAAGAAGGAAAGCTCGAGATGTTGCTACCACTGCAACGAGAAAGGGCATCTGCGACCAGAATGCTCTCTTCTCAAAAAGGAGAAGAAGAAAGAAAAGGAGAAGTCTAAGAAGAAGGCGTTCCAAGTCACTTGGGACGATTTGAGCTCGGAGGAAGAGGAAGAAGAAAAGTCTATAGAAGAAGAAACCGCTTGCTTCGATTTCATAGCCAGAGGAAGTGATAGCGACAGCGAAAGCGGAAGCGACTCCGACAACGAGGTAAATTTCGATTTACAAGATGCATTTAATGAGCTTTTTGAAGTTAGTAAAGCACTTAAGATAGAAAATGAAAACATTAAAAAGAACCTTAGTTTTCTTAAAAATGAAAATGATAGTTTAGAAAAATAACTCAAGGACATAGAAACTAGTTTTAAGGATAATAACCTGTTATTAGAAAATAAAAATTTAATCAATGAAAATGCTAAATTTATTGAAGAAAATGATAGTTTAAAGTTAGAAATTTCTAATTTAAAGAGTAAGATGCATATTATAGAAAAAGAAATTGCATGTTTTAGGAAAAACTCTAACAAATTAATCAACAAAGTAGATAATTTTTATAGTACTAAGGTTGAGAAAGGATTTCCGTCAAGGAGACTCGCTAACAGATCCGGATCCAAGCTTACTTGGATACCGAAGAAAGAATTGGAATCCTGTTTTGTAGGTCATAAAGACTACAACACAAAGGACTGGACCTACAAGCTCAAAGCTAGCCAACTCGTGTTGGGAGAACCAAGGAGCAGACCAAGGAGGAGAACGAGAAGACCGACGAGACGGCGAGAAAACGATGGACCCGGCGCACGTCGACCACCAGACTGGAGACCGGCACTAATGCCCAGGCCTCCAAGCTACGGATGGGAGCCCCATCCGATGTGGCATCCACCACCACCATTTTGGCCATTTTATTGGCCATGGTAGGTGAGGTAAAAATTCTTGACCCTATCTTTGTTTATCATTAGCATTTAGATAGGGGGAGTTAAAAATTATGAGTTAATTGTCAATTATTAAGGGGGAGATGTAAGTTAGCTAAATTTCCTTTAGTAAGGGGGAGAAAAATAATAGCTATCTTGTTGTTATAAAAAGGGGGAGGACATTACTCTTATTAAAAGAAATTTATAGAAGAGCAAGTTTTAAGGGGGAGTTATAGGTAATTTAAAATCAATTAAACCTTTTTGATAATGTCAAAAAGGGGGAGAGTTTTTTTTTTTTTGTTATTATTTATGGTTTTGTCATCATCAAAAAGGGGGAGATTGTTGGTGCTAGAGCACCACGATCGTTTGTTTTAATGATAACAAAACACGTATCATTTTACATTTGCTCTTGAAGTCTTAGATTTCAGGAAAATTGCAAATGGAGACGTGATTAGACGGAGTTCGAGCTCGCATCTAGGACGGATTGGAGGAGCTTGATGGAGAACGGAGGAGATTCGCGAGGAGCGATAAATTGAAGATGGAAGGACAAGAAGAATATGATAGAATTCTGTTTATTTCTTTCATGTAGTTTTGTCTTTATTTCCTTTCTTTTTTTTGTTCCTTAGAACATCTTGTTAAAGAGCCTCAAAATACCCTAACAGTAGTCCTAGGAACACCTGCACAACCCTAGGACATATAGGTTTTCTGCAGAAAACTTAGAAAACCAAAATAGGGTTCAATCAGCCTTTTCAGACGTCTAATCCGGAAATCAGACGTCTGATAATGAGTTTTAAGACGTCTGATTGTTAACTCAGACATCCGATAACATTTAGGCTGGACTTATTTAGTTCTGTCCGATGAAATCAGACGTCCAGATCTTAGACCAGACGTCTTAGTAGACGTCTAATGATTTTGCCAGACGTCCAATTAGTGGACCGTTGGCTCTCTTAACAAACACTGAAGAATATGACCATTAGAACCTTATCAGACGTCCGTAAGTGTTTCCAGACGTTTGATAAATGACCGTTTTGCCTCGGCTGACCCAAAATCTCTTTTCAGAGATCTTATAGCCATTGCAATCTCTTGGAAATTCATTCCTGTATAAAAAGTAGGTTTCCAGACGTCCAGACATAGTGCCAGACGTCCTGTATGTCGTCTGATGAACTTGCACTAGAACCCTGTTTAGATGTGATTCAAGTCAGGAAGAAACCCGCCTAAAATCAAACGTCTGAGTTTGATCCCAGACATCTTAAACTGATCTTCCAGACGTCTGATGCCAGGATCAGACGTCTGATTACCCTGTCAGTGCAATGATTGTTCCTGATTTCGGCTTGATTCTCTTGGGCTTTGCATCCAATGGCTATGGAGGCTATGAAGGCTTTCCAAAGCCTTCCAAAGCCTTCTTAAGGCCTCTATAAATAGAGAAGAACCTCTTGCACACCAATATACACCAAGACACACCAAGAACAAGCATTTCCACTCTTTGTGTCCGAGAGAAGCTCTTGCTCTCCAAGCTCAAGTTCGTCTTCTAGAGATCATCAATCATTTGCGCACCCGCTCTCCCGCCGTAGCTCACGAGAGTGATGTTGCGCCGTCGCGTGGCTCACGCACCTGCATCATCGATTCGACACACTTCCATCAAAGGGGAGTTTCCTAATTCCTATAGAAGCTAGGTTTAAAATCTTTGTTGGTTCTATAGGATTGTTGTTATTTATCTTTGTTACTTTGGTTGGGTATTCACTTTGCGAATTCCCGTCTCCTTCGTGAGACAAAATCCTTCTCGTGAAGAGAAGGGGTTTGAGGTACGCTACCCTCATATAAAGTAGCGTGGTTGTAATTGAGGCTGAATCACTCTCGTTTAAGTGATTTGTTTAGTAGATTTGATCAACTTGGTTGATCGGAAAATCCTAACTCGAGAGGGTTAGGTGGTGGTTTTCACCCAGTTTGGGTTTCCACCTAAAAATAATTGTGTACATTGTGTGATTGAATTTTTTGTGAGATTGTTTATATTCTATTCCGCAATTTATTACGTCACGCCCTCCTAGTAGGGAAACCACAAGGCAAGGGTGTGCGGACTGTGGAGGGGCAAGACCCCTGTTTGGTTACTGTGGAGGGGCTCGACCCCTGTTACTGAGAGGGCTATGCCCTATACTGGTTCCGTGCTGTGCTTTGGGTGCACCCGTTAACGGAAACGACTGACCGCGTGCTAGTGCGGGGTAGCTACTCGTGCGTTTATTGCACGTGCCATAGTCACCGTTACATCTGTCAGCAACCTTGGAGTGGTTGACTGAGTGTAGGACCACCACGGGGGACTCTCCAGGCCAGGAGAGCACCACGTGCTACTTCTACTCTTCGGAAAAGACTACAATCAAGATCGTTCCCTCGAGAAGCATTCGAGATCAAGAAAAAGACCTGATAAATAAACCAAGTAATGAAGAAAGAATAATTAGTTGAATAAAGAAAGAGATTGAAAGCAACAGCTACCTGTCCACCTTTACTGTTTCTCTTAGTTAGCTGGTTGCCACCCTACTCAGTGTTTCGCTAACGTGTTGTACTTACAACCTTTTCAGGTTCAGGTGTTGAGCAGCCAAAGCCCACGGCTGCAGAGGGTGCTGGGCCCAATAGAGCCCAGTAGTTGTACTTTTGTTGTACCTCATTTTTTGTAGTAGTGAGTATTTTGTTACACTTTTGTACTCTTGTTTTATAACTTCATATTCCTGTACCTGTTTAAAATTCTCTACTATTGTGGTGGTGTGTACTGTAATAGTTACTTCTTTACTACTGTACTTTTGTTACTGTTAGTTACTTGCATGGTGAATGTGGTTTATTTTACTATTTTTTTGTTACTTTCTCTTTAGATGACTAGGTCTTGGGATCAGTCGAGTCGATCCGATTCTCGTGTCCTATAGGGATTCGAGAACCGGGTCGTAACACTCCTTATCCTCATCCTTGTCACCGTTGCCACCCTCATCCCCATCCTCATCGTTGTCAAGGTAGTGGGTGGCAACCTTTGGCTCTGGCTCTCGCACTGTAACGACCCGATTCCCGAGTCCCTATGAGACACAAGAACCGGACTGACTCGACTAATCCCAAGACCTAGTCGTCCAACGAGGAAGTAACCAAAAGAGCAGCAAAATAAACCACATTCAGCATGAATATAACTAACAGTAAGAAAATACAGCAGTAAGGAAAGAAACCAATACAGTATATACCACCACAACAGTAGAACAACATTCATAACATAATATGAACTGCAGGTAAAGAAAAGTACAGCGGTAACAAGAACTACTCACTACGGTGGAACAAAAAGAGGTACAAGAGAACAGTGGTAACTCTACTGGACCCTACTCGGCCCAGCGTCCTCTGCAGCCGCTAACCCTGGCTGCTCAACATCTGGTCCTGAAAGGTAACGAGTGTAACACCTCAGCAAAACACTGAGTAGAGTGGCAACTAAAACTAAAGAAACAGTAGAGTGTACAGTAGCTGTTATGTTCTGTTACTTTCTTTATTTACGTCTTTCAATTATCTCACGATTTCATTTATTTCTTAGATCCTTTACTTGATCTCGAATATTCCTCCTGGGAACGATCTTGATTGCAGTCTTTTCCAAAAAGTAGAAGTAGCATGTGGTGCTCTCCTGGTCGGGAGAGTCCCCCGTGGTGATCCTACTCTCAGTCAACCACCCCAAGGTCACGGATAGACGTAACGGTAACTACGGCACGCGCGATAAACGCACAGGTAGCTAACCCGCACTGGCACGCGGTCAGTCGTTTCCGTTAACGGGTGCGCCCCAAAGCACAGCACGGAACCAGTACATGGCAGAGCCCTCTCAGTAACAGGGGTCGAACCCCTCCACAGTAACCAAACAGGGGCCTTGCCCCTACACAGTCCACGCACCCTCGCCTGACTACCCTGGTTTGCCCAGTGGGCCTAACAAGTCGGTGTAGGTGAGCTAGCAGTACCCCGGGGCCCGTAAGGTAGCTAGTACTCGCCCTACACTAGTATCTCTCCTCGGTACTGCGTACACGAGGGCCAGCAAGTCGGTACAAAGTGGCCAGACCTAACCCCGGGTTCCTGGGGTGGCTGGCTCCGCTCTGCACTAAACAAGGGGACAGTCGCTCCCCTTGGTACTCCGTACTCAAGGGCTATCTCACTTCCCCAATTCTATTCCATTCACCTTCCAGGAGTTCTACTCCTAATTCCCCGTAGGGTTCCAGCTCTTTTAACTCAGCACATTCAGGTTTCACCTTTCCAGTTTCACGTTCATACATCCCATATTCTCAGACATGCTCATTTATTCATAACAGGCAGCTGTTAAACCAATTTACAGGTAGCTATTATTTCCTTTCCACATTTTCCAAGACTGCAGTATTCATATATTCCACTAGTTCTTCCCATCTTAGGATTCATGCCATACCCTAGGATCTATCATACAATCTAGTTTTCCAGCCCTAGGATTCATGCAACACCCTAGGATCTACCATTCATTCTAGTTTCTCATTCCTAGGATTCATGCAATGTCCTAGGTTCTATTTATGGTTCCATAATTTAACAGATTATACTAATAAACTTAAAAGCCACTCTACCAGTTACAACAGGAGTACTGGGGGCGTGGTCGGGAATCCTGCGTGCCTCCGCAACCCCCGAGACTGCAATGGAACGGGGTCATATCACAAGGATTAAACACAAGGAGTTTCTTAAAGTAGTATCTAATCACTGTAGACGGGTAGAGGATTTAATTCCGAAAAGAACGCAACTCGAAACGCGGAAAACGGACTCCGAGCGGGCCCTAAACGGGTCGAAAACGACGAAACAGTGTAAAATCAGACGTCTGGAACTTCTTCCAGACGTCTTAAAAATGGAGATCAGATGGTACCTTGTCCTGCGTGGTTTCTCAGACATCCAGAAGCCTGCGGGGGCGTCTGACCTAGTTCCCAGATGTCCGATGGTCACCCCGGACGTCTCGAAGTCCCTCCAATCGTCTGGCACCACTGCCAGACGTTTGATTCGCGCTGGATGCGAATCTCAGAACCTGCGCGTACACATCCTCGTGCTCAGTACGGACGGTCGAAGGAAATGAAGAAGGTACGAAAAATAACTTACTTACCAGACGTCTGGACAGTCCTCCAGACGTCTTCCCCGTCGTCTGGTTGGAATCCCAGACGTCTTATTCTGGAAAAACTTCCAGAATCAGAGCGCGACTCGCCCTCCGCCCGCGACGCACGGCCGCGCCGCGCCTCGCCCGCCTGCTGCTCGAGCTGCAGCAAGCCTCCCGTGTCACCCCGCGTCTGTTGCTCCCCCCGCCGGCCGGCTCTAGCAGCCCTGGCAAGCTCGCCCTCACGGTCGAGCACCTCTTCTTCTCGCGCAGCACCTCCCGCACTCGTCGCGGCTGCCACCGCCGCCGCTCGCTCACTCTCGCACTGGCTGGAAGGATAAGAGGAAGGGGCGGAGGCGATGAGAGTGAGGGAGAGGGAGAGGCTTTTTGAAGCCGCACGGGGAGAGAGAGAGAGAGCGAGACAGAGGGCAGCCTGAGCCCGCAGGAGAGAGGGAAAAAGCGACCGCAGGTCTGCGCGCGCAGGCGTTCAGACGCAACCGCGCGTGCCGCCGAAACCGAATCCCCGACGTCTGGAAGGGGTTCCAGACGTCTGGTCCGACGTCTGGGCCACCTCCCAGACGTCTGAAGCCGCGCGTTCGTAACACGCACTATATTGGTAACCACCCTCTTGCCCTTATTCTGGTACTGTCGAGCAAGATCACCAGGTTGGACATATTCTCGCTGCCTTATAAATGCGGGAGTAAGTATCATGATAACTGGGTGTACATTGGGAGTATGTAGAGGGATGTACTCAAGAATGGATGGGGGAGTCTAGGTGCGGGGGAGCTGGGTGAACACATCCAAAATGTTGAACACATCCAAAATGTTGTCCATAACATTCTTCTCAATATGCATCACATCAAGATTACGTTGAATAGTTAGATCTTCCCAATACATGAGTTCCATGAAGAAAATGATCTTCTTTTTAAAACCCATATGTTCCAAAGCTATTTAATCTTTCTTGAAGAGACGACCTAATCATATGTTGCCAAGTTGTTAGAATTTCTCCATTATTTGAAATCCTAACAACCTTATTGAATTTGTACTTAGCTTATTCCTCGAATTCTTGGAAGAATATTGACAAGTTTTATCGTCGAACTTTTCCTTAAACACTGTTGTTCGCCATCTATAATTAACTAGCAGGAATCTACGGTATCCCAAATAACAGAACTTGTTGCTTTCAGGTAGTCGAAGATGACAAGTGCCATCCGTACATACTGGACAAGTAGACTTTCCCATTGTACTTCATCCCGACAAATTTGCATATGCGGGAAAGTCATTAATGGTCGACAATAATGCAACATGTATATTAAAGAATTCTTTTTTGTGTGCATCATATGTACGAATGCCATTATACCACAACAGTTTCAGTTCATCTATCAATGATTGAAGATAAACGTCAATTGCATTTCCTGGCTAATTTGGACTGGGGATGAGGAGGGTCGGCATCATAAACGATGATCGCATACAAAGCCACACAGGTAAGTTGTAAGTTATCATCACGACTGGCCAAATTAAATAGGATGGGTACATGTTCTTGAAAGGATTAAACAGATCGCTTGTAAGACCTAATATGACATTTCTTGCATCCTTTGCAAATGCTAAATGAGTGCTGTCAAACATTTTCCACTCTTCTGAATCTACAGGATGACTAATGTGACCATCTCGTGACATGTTATCCTTATGCCATGTCATCAAATTTGTAGTTCTACTTGAAATAAAAAGGCGTTGCAGCCTAGGAATCAATAGAAAGTAACGTAGAACCTTTTTTGACTGTTTTTTGGCTCTTGTATTTAGTGAATTTTTCACTTTAAATCTCTCAACACCACACTGTGGACAACTAATCAACTTTGTATATTCATTTCTATATAACACATAATCATTTGGACAAGCATCAATTTTCTCACAATTTAAACCAAGTTCATAAATTTGTTTCTTTGCTTCATACCATGTCTTTGGATAACATTTCGGATTATTTAAAAGCTCTATAATGAATTCAAGCACCTCGGTCATCAATTTATAGGTCACTTTATTCATAACCTCCATCCGAAATAACTTCAAAAGAAATAACAACTTAGAAATGGATGTGATACCAGGAGAAATAGGTTCATCCGTTGCCCTAATAGCATCATAAAATTGATTACAAATTTCCCCACTAGCTGGATCTTCAACTCCTGCTTTCATCTCATCGAGCATTTCATCGATGTCATCAGCTTTAATATCAACAACTGTCTCATTGAAATCTATCGGAGATTGTCTGACTTCCTCTGTAAGATCCTCTCCATGAGCAATTCACTTAGTATAATGCTGCCACCAACCGTTGCATATCATGTGCTTGTATACAGTGTTCCTATCATGTGAATATTCATTCAAGCGCCTCCCACATGGGCAAAATATCCTATCGAACTTGTCTCCTTGTTTGGATGATTTCCTATCGTCATGAAATGCCCAATCAAGGAACTCTTTCACTTCATTCTTGTATCGAGAGTAATTCGAGTTCCTCAAACTAATCCAAGACTTATCCATGATAATCTATAAAAATGAAATAAAACCACCCAATAATTATAATCTGATTTTATAATAGTGTTTCTATTTTAATTAGGGTTTTCACTTAATAATCCATCCTTGAAGATTTGATTACAACGTTACTTGTTACATGCAACCAATGCTTGGAGAAATTTCGGCAGCATCTCCTCGCACTTCTCTAGCATACCCCTCAAAACTAACCTTAACTACATTACCAATAACTCCCATTTAAGGGTGCATTAGGAATGTAGATAAGATCAATTGGTAAATTGGAGAAAAGAGAAAAGATACTACCAAAATTCCTCCAGACATCAGTTCCATGTAACAAGTAACCCTAAGTTGTGATTAAATCTTTAAGGACCCCCTTTTGTTTAGAACTTCTTTGAACAAAGGACAGCGACTCTTATAGCATGCTATAAAGATAAAGTTTCGTGAATGTAAGTGAGGTATACAAACACTTTGCATTTTCCGTATAACATGATCATAAGTGTCAACGGGCAATTATTTTGACACGATTATCCCCTCCCAAAATTTGTAACATATGGGTTAGAATACCTATGTTTGGCCTCAAGTGCTTCTAGATTTATGCAAGTGTGTGTATCTATAAATATATTAAAATAATAAAATTTGCAATAAAAAAATAGTTATATGTACAAAATAAAAATACATTCTTCCTCCCTTTCCCTTCTCTCATATACCTCCCTGTCTTATCACTTCTTTTCTACTCTTTTTCTCTCTTCTCCCTACCCTTTCTCTCATCCTTCCCTTCTTTTATATTCTTCTTTATGCATCTGTCTCCCTTTGCTACCTCTCCTGGCTAATTATTTATCCTCTCTTCTCCCTATCCTTTCTCTCCTCCTCTTTGTTAATTCATATTCTTCTTTATACATCTCTTTCCCTCTTCTTTCTTTCCTACTCCATCTCCTTTCACTTTCCCTCTCTTCTCTCATTACTTCTTCCTAACTTCTTAAATTCATAAAAATTTTCACAAAACTTTCTCTATAATATAAGTTTCTAATCATAATAAATTAACACAGGAATACAATCAAATAAGCATTCAGAAGAAAGTGGATACATCCCACAATCAATCAAACAAATTCAATTTACTAAATTAAGTGAGTACACCCCACAATCATAAAAATAATTCATAAGATTAATAAAGTGGGTACACCCCACATTCTAAACTTAATTAAGTGGACACATGTAACGACCCGGTTCCCGAGTCCCTACGAGACACGAGAACCGGACCGACTCAACTAATCCTAAGACCTAGTCGTCCAACGAGGAAGTAACCAAAAGAGCAGTAAAATAAACCACATTCAGCATGAATATAACTAACAGTAAGAAAGTACAGCAGTAAGGAAAGAAACTACCACAGTATGTACCACCACAACAGTAGAACAACATTCATAATATAATTTGAACTGCAGGTAAAGAAAGTACAGCGGAAATAAGAACTACTCACTACAACGTAACAAAAAGAGGTACAAGAGACAGTGGTAACTCTACTGGACACTACTCGGCCCAGCGTCCTCTGCAGCCGCTGACCCTGGCTGCTCAACACCTGGTCCTGAAAAAGGTAACGAGTGTAACACGTCAGCAAAACGCTGAGTAGAGTGGCAACTAAAACTAAAAGCAAAAGTAGAGTGTACAGTAGCTGTTATGTTCGATTACCTTCTTTATTCACATCTTTCAAATGTCTCACTATTTCATTTATTCCTCAGATCTTTTTCTTGATCTCGAATGTTCCTCGTGGGAACGATCTTGATTGCAGTTTTTTCCAAAAAGTAGAAGTAGCACGTGGTGCTCTCCTGGCCGGGAGAGTCCCCTGTGGTGATCCTACCCTCAGTCAACCACCCCAAGGTCACTGACAGACGTAACGGTGACTACGGCACGTGCGATAAACGCACAGGTAGCTAACCCATACTGGCACGCGGTTAGTCGTTTCCGTTAACGGGTGCGCCCAAAGCACAGCACGGAACCAGTCCAGGGCAGAGCCCTCTCAGTAACAGGGGTCCAACCCCTCCACAGTAACCAAATAGGGGCCTTGCCCCTCCATAGTCCGCGCACCCTCTCCTGACTACCCTGGTTTGCCCCAGCGGGCCTAACAAGTCGGTGTGGGAGGCTAGCAGAACCCCGGGGCCCG
Source organism: Thalassia testudinum (assembly GCA_037157565.1). NCBI lineage: Eukaryota > Viridiplantae > Streptophyta > Magnoliopsida > Alismatales > Hydrocharitaceae > Thalassia > Thalassia testudinum. Next base: position 65,013,023 of record JAZHRO010000031.1, read on the forward strand.
TGGGGTAGCTAGTACCTCCCTACACTAGTAGCTCTCCTCGGTACTACGTACGCGAGGGCCAGCAAGTCGGTACAGAGTGGCCAGTCCTAACCCTGGGTCCCTGGGGTGGCTGGCTCCGCTCTGCAGTAAACAGGGGGACAGTCGCTCTCCCTGGTACTCCGTACTCAAGGGCCAGCTCACTTCCCCAATACTATTCCATTCACTTTCCAGAAGTTCTACTCCTACTTCCCCGTAGGGTTCCATCCTTTTTACTCAAACATCCAGGTTTCACTTTCCAGTTTCACATTCTTACAATCCATGTTCTCAACCACGTTATTTATTCACAACAGGCAGCTGTTAATTCAAAATACAGGCAGCTTTATATCTCTTTCCATTTTCCAAGACTGCAGTATTAAACATTCCACTAGTTTTCCCATCCTAGGATTCATGCCATATCCTAGGATCTATCATACAATCTAGTTTTCCAGCCTTAGGATTCATGCAACACCTAGGAGCTATCATTCCATCTATTTCTCATTCCTAGGATTCATGCAATGTCCTAGGTTCTATTTATGGTTCCATAATTTAACAGATTTTATTAATAACTTAAAGCCACTCTACCAGGTACAACGGGAGAAGTGGGGCGTGGTCGGGAATCCCTTAGCTCAAAAGTCTCGCCGCCCGAAGTGTAGAAATGCACCTGAAGCCTCCGTCCACTGGCTACCCGTGGAACTCGAAAGAAGGCAACTTCGGTATGGAGAAGACGATCTTTCTCTCAAAGCAGTCCACCAAGGCATAGTAAGCGGACAGCCAGTCCATCCCCAGAATTATGCCAAGGTCCTCCATCTGTATCATAATCAGATCAGCAGGAAGGCTCTGTCCCCCAACATTGACCTCGCAACCCGTGTATACCTCCTCAGCTACAAACAGCTGACCACTCGGACCTCTGATCACGAACGGATCTGCTAACAGCATACAGTCCTGCCCCAAACTAACCGTGAAACTGACAGCGACAAACGAGTGCGTGGCAGCGGAATCGAAAAGCGTGTAAACGAGTCTGTCGAAAACTGAAACCATACCTGCCACCACTGATCCCAAAGCTCTGGCATCCCTGTGTGTTAGGGCGTTGATACGCCCCTCAGCCCTAGGTGCGGACGAAGCAGCCACACTCTGTGTCAGATGGGTTGCTGCTGACTGATACCCTCCCCGTGACTGCTGTCCTCCTCCTCGCGCCTGGAAACCGTGGCCTCCTGCTCGCCCTCTAGTGCTCGGCTCGGGAAGCATTTGCTGACCTCCTGCCCTAGACGAGCAGTCCCTCCTGATGTGGCCTAGCTGGCCACACTGGTAGCAGAGGGGGACTCGACTCCCGCCTCAGTGGGTCCCTACTGTCGGCTGGGCGTGGGTCCGATGCTGCAGCTGGCCCCTGTCGAGGGCCCCCAAAGGCCACTGATGGCCCTGCAAAACGTGATGGCTCTCCTGCGGGCGTCACGTGTCTCATCTCTCGTCGGCCCTGTGAGAAGTCTGGCTGATAGGGTCTCTTCCACCCATTATCAGTATCTCGTGCGGACGGGTTGGTCTCTTCGTATGTCATAGCTGCCTCCACCACCCTCGAGAACGTAGGTAGCTTCATGGGTTTGACATAACCCCGAATCGCAGGCCGGAGCCCCTTGGTGAACCTCCAAAGGCGCTCCTCCTCAATGGCCACTGCTGTCGTTGCGAAGCGAGACAGCTCGAGGAAATGCGTGCAGTACGTGCTCACAGTCATCGTCCCTTGGCGGAGAGTGTGGAACTCTCGCCTCCTCTGGTCCTGCCACGTCTGGGGAAAGTACTGCTCGCAGAAGAGGGTGACGAACCGGTCCCAGGTCGACTCGTCCCTCTCCTGTCCCCTGATCGCCCTCCACCACTTGTGTGCCGCACTCTCCAGCTGGTACGTGGCAAAGGCCATGCAGCACTACACCGGGGGGGCGAAGGGTGTCAAAAACCTTCTCGATCTGCTCGATCCAGTCCTCCGCCTCGGTCGGGCCCTCATCCCCCTTGAAGGAGGGGGGCTTCAGCTTCCGGAACTGTCCGAAAAGCTCAAAGTGGCGCTGAAGTGGAGATGCTAGTGCACCTCCAGGTAAAGAAGCCTCGTGCTTGGAAGTGACGGAGGAAGGTGGGGGCAGTGGAGGCCCATCCCCTCCCCCGTGTCGAGTGCCATGTCCGTCGCGTGGTCCCATAGAGGACTCCCCATCCGCAGCCCCAGGGAGAGGCGCTCGTGGCGGCGGGTGGAGCTCCTCTCGCACGATGTCTCGTATTACCTGGGCAAGGTCCTGGGCCTGAATGCCCGGGAGCAGTGGCTGGTCCACTGAAACGTTGACCTCAACGCGCCCACCCTTCCGACCTCGTCCTCAGCCGCACCCGTGGCCCGCCTCGCTACCTCCTCGTTGAGGCATCTCCTGCAAGGAGACACGAACACGAAATAGAAAAAGACGTCAATACGAATCGATATCAAGCGGGGAAATCTAGGAATAGATGTCAAAAGATACGTTGTGGTGGCTACTCTAGTTACAGGCACGCGAATTGGTTATTTTCCAACCAGTTGGTTTACTTCTCGGGACGACCTTGCTCTGATACCATCTTGTTACGACCCGATTCCCGAATCCCTACGAGACACGAGAATCGGACCGACTCGACTGATCCCAAGACCCAGTCATCCAACGAGAAAGTAACCAAAAGAGCAGTAAAATAAACCACATTTACCATGTATATAGCTAGCAGTAACAAAAGTACAATAGTAAGGAAAAGAACTATTACAATACACGCCACCACAATAGTAGAAAATTAAATAGGTACATAAACATGATGTTTATAATAAAAGAGTATAGTGGTAATAGAAAATACTCACTACAACAGAAGAAAAGGTACAGTAGGTACTACATAAGTAAAACTACTGGGCTCTACTAGGCCCATCACCCTCTGCAGCCGTCGGCTCTGGCTGCTCGACACCTGATCTTAGAAAGGGTGACAAAGGTGACACGTCAACGAAATGCTGAGTAGAGTGGCAACTAAAAGCTAAGAAAAACAGTAAGGTGGACAAATAGCTGTTATTTTTAATCTTTTTCTTTATTCTTCTATTTACTCATTCTTGAATTATTCCTCAGATCTTTTCTTGATCTCGAATGTTTCTCGTGAGAACGATCTTGATTGCAGCCTTTTCCGAAAAGTAGAAGTAGCACGTGGTCCTCTCTTGGCCGGGAGAGTCCCCTGTGGTGGTCCTACCCTCAGTCAACCACCCCAAGGTCACTGACAAACGTAACGGTGACTACGGCACGCACGATAAATGCACGGGTAGCTACCCCGCACTAGCACGCGGTCAGTTGTTTCCATTAATGGGTGCGCCCCAAAGCACAGCAGGGAACTAGTATAGGGCAGAGCCCTCTCAGTAATAGGGGTCCAACCCCTCCACAGTAATCAAACAGGGGTCTTGCCCCTTCACAGTCCGCGCACCCTTGCCTGACTACCCTGGTTTACCCAGTGGGCCTAACAAGTCGGTGTAGGAGGGCTAGCAGAACCCCGGGACCCATGGGGTGGCTAATGCTCTTCCTACACTAGTAGCTCTCCCCGGTACTGTGTATGCAAGGTTCAAAAGTCGGTACAAAGTGGCCAGACCTAACCCCGGGTCCCTGGGGCGACTAGCTCCGCTCTACACTAAACAAGGGGATAGTTGCTCTCCTTGGTACTCTGTACTCAAGGGTCAGCTCACTTCCCCAATTCCATTCCATTCACTTCTCAGGAGCTCTACTCCTAATTCCCCGTAGGGTTCATGCTCATTTTTCTTTAACTCAGCCAATTTAGGTTTCATCATTTCAGCTTTATTTTCATATAGCTCATGTTCTCAACAGTTAATATCCATTCATAAACAAGCGACTGTTATCCAATTACAGGCAATTATCATTTTTCTTCCTACTTTTCCAAGACTGCAATCTATATATTCACAACATTCGTTTTGGTGTTTCTATTCCTAGGATTCATGCCATACCCTAGGATCTATCATTCAATATAGTTTTCCAATCTTAGGATTCATGTAATACCTTAGAATCTATTAATTATTTCACAAGTGCATAATTTTTGATAAACAATTAAAGGGAGCCACTCTACATGCAAAATCGGGAGTACTGGGGGCGTGATCGGCAAGCCTGTGTGCCTCCGCAACCCCTAGAGTCGCAACGGAATGGGGTCCTAAGACAAGGATCAAATGCAAGGAACTACTCAGAACAGGATACGAATACTGTAAACAGGTAGAGGAACTAATTCTGAGAAGAACGAAACTTGAAACGGGGAAAACAGACTTCGAACGGCCCTTAAACGGGTCAAAAATGACAAGTCTGCCCAAAATCAGACGTCTGGAACATCTTCCAAACGTCTTAAACGATGGTTCAGGTCATACTTTCTTTCTGCGCCGTTCCTCAGACGTCTAGAATCCTGCTGGACAGTCTGGACTTAGTTCCAGACATCCGACTATCACTTTGGATGTTTGGAGACCCTCTCCTCCATCTGGTGTTGTGCCCAGACGTCCGATTTGTGTGGGAGGGCATGCCCTCGAGCCTTCCCGAATGAAACCTGCACGCGTACGCGACCGTCCTCAACACAAAAATGAGGCAAAACCCTTCGGCGGAACGGCCTGCATGGCCGTACACGCGAAAGAAGAAGAAATGGAAATATCGTACCTTTCAGACGTCTGGATCTTCCTCCAGACGTCTCCCACGTTGTCTGATTCTGGGAAATTTTTCCGGAATCAGGACTTCCTTGCCCTCCGCCTGCTGCACACGGCCATGCCGCGCCGTGCTCGCCTGCTGCCTGAGCTGCAGCAACACCTCCCTAGCGCCACGCTCCCGTTGCGCGCCCACCGGTCGGTCCTGGCTGCTCCGGCGAGCTCGCACTCTTGCGCTCTAGCTCTTCTCACTCTCGCTGCAACTCCTCCCCGCGCACACACAGCAGCAGCTGCTGCCCTCGCCCTCTCACTCCCACGCTAACAGGAAGAAGAAGAAGAAGACGGTGGAGTGAGGGTGAGGGAAAGGAGAGGGGGAGTATTTGAAGGTGTCGTGGGGAGAGAGAGAGAAAGAAGGCTGCGCCTGCAGGACGGGGAGGAAAGAAGGAGAAGAAAAGAGGGCGGCGGTTCAGTCTGCACGCACATGCGCGTAGACGTGAAACCGTACGCCGAAAAAATTAATTTCCAGATGTCTGGGAAGGCTTCCAGACGTCTGAACCAACTCCCAGGCGTCTTAAAAGACGTTTGATGCCGGGTCTTAACACAATCAGAGGAGGTTCTGCTAGGCTTGTGGAAGAAGAGAGGGAAAGGAAGGGGAGGGTTTGGGGGATTGGGGGTCTCTAGGTTAATAGTGCACATTTAAAGATGGTTTTGTAGAAAATCGTCGTTTAATGTCGGGCTAGGGGAAATTCATGATATATATATATACAACGATTTGTGTGAAATCGTCATTTTAGTGAATTATACAACGATTTAAAAATCGTCGTGTATAGTTTTCCCTACATACGACGGTTATAATAATAACCGTCGTTTATAACACGTCATGAGACATGATGGGTTTAATTAAAATCGTCATCTATATCATCAATAAGGCTGTTTAAAAAATGTCGCTTATATATTCTGTTATAGAAGACGATTTTAATAAAAATTGTCACTACAAAAATATCGTGAAAGTCCATTTTTTTAGTAGTGAAAAATTTTACTTTCATTATAGTAAATAGTTGTAATACATGTAAGTTCATTGAATATATTATAAGTTTATTTTTCACTTATAATATTTATTTTTCCACTTTCGTTTATAGTAAATGTTTGTAGAGCAATTTTATAGCATATATTAGAAATCAGTTTCTCACCTTTAATACAAGTTTTTCCATATATTATAAGTTACATTTCTATTTGTATTACCAATCTTTACATTTTTATTATGATGAAATTTGCAATAAAAGTTTGTATTACGGGCAATCTTAAGTTATTAATTATTTTACAAATGTACATGTAATTATCTTTTGTGAATATAATTAATATCTTTATCTTCATATTTGAAATACTTCACTTTTTCAAGATATTTCATTGATTTACATTTTTGAAAATCTACATCAATGATGGGCACTTACATATTCAAACAAAAAAAAAGTAAGTTTGTTATTGTTACATGGTGTGAAATCATTACATTATTTTAAATAATTTATGAAATGATATATTTATACATGTTTTGTACTTTTTTTGGCCTATTTCGAGCAAAATGCGCAGATGATACGAGCTCGCATATGATCCCTCCCTTTTGGCATCTAAGCTGGTTTGAAAAAAAAAATGTGTCGAAATCGAAGCAAACCACCTTACACACCCTCTAAAATCCATTACAAGAATTGATTTGGCTACATACTCATTAGCTTTCTTGGATTCCAAAACTCAATTACACCCAATCTCGTCGAGTACAGCCCTCTCCCTCTCTAATTAAGGTCAAACCTAGGTCGAAAAAGCAAAATTGCAATTCCTCAAAGTCGAAAAACGAAAAAATACAATCAAAAAAATTCCTCCGTTACCTCCCGCAAATCAAAATCCCACCAATCATCACCCACAAACACACAAAAGCACCGGCAGCGCGACAAAGCAAAAAAGCACTCACCCAATCCCGTCCACCTCCGCCCGCACTCACCCCCAAACAGGCACACAAGCACACACTCCCCTCTCTTCCCTCCCACCACCACCACCACCTCCTCCTCCTCCTCCTCCTCCTCGTCAACCACCATCCAATGCGGCACCCCAAACCCTAACGGGAACCCCACCAATTCCGATGGACAACGTAGGCGCCGCCGCCGCCACCGACTCCCTCCGCCTCCAGGAGGAGATCCACAGCCTCATGCTACCGGAAACACCCTCCGGCGGTGGCGGCGGCGGCGGCGGAAGCTCCTCCTTCACGGCCCTCCTCGGCCTCCCCCCCAAGCAGGCCATCGAGCTCCTCCACGCCCTCCCCGACCCCCGCGTGAAGCCCGAGCCCGCCGACTCCGGCTCCCCTTCCCCCCGGCGGCCCCCAAAGCGGAAGGAGCCCGAGAGAACTAACGTAAATTACCGTTCTAGGGTTTAGTCTCCGGCCTCCACCCGCCCCTCCCCCACTCAATTGTGACCGATCGCGGTGGGAATTTTGCAGGCGAAACCCAACGGCGGGAAGAAGGGAAAGAGTGGAGAGGAGTCCCGCGGCGGAGGCGATGGCGGGGAGGAGAAACTGCCGTACGTGCACGTGAGGGCTCGGCGGGGTCAGGCGACCGACAGCCACAGCTTGGCCGAGAGGGTGAGGTTATCGCTAATCCCATGATTATTAGCGCCTAATCACGTTGCTGGGGGTAGTTTGAGTTGGCTGACGTCGGGGTTTTTTTTTTTCCTTTCGTTTTGGGAGAGGGTGGGAGGTAAATATTTCCTGTTGGTGTGTGCTGTTTTGGCAGGCGAGGAGGGAGAAAATAAATGCGCGGATGAAGCTTCTTCAGGAGCTGGTCCCCGGCTGCAGCAAGGTCACCTCTCCACCCTACCCTCTCCATTGTTATTTTATTTTTCCATCCGAAATTAAAAAAAAAAAAAACAAAGTTGCCGTCAACTGGGTGGGTAGCTGTTTTATTTTATTAACCATAAGCAACCCGGGGAAGACTTGATTAGTGTATACGAAAAAGCCATTAAATTAACGACTGATGTAAAACACAAAACAAAAGAACACGACCTGCATCGTAATATAAAAATTAAAAGGAATTTATTATGCAGTTATGCTCGTATGTTTTGAGTTACCATTGGAAAGAAAATGGCCGGATCCTAATATGGGATTGTTCTGTGATTAATGTCAATCCAGATGCTGATGGAATAAATTTTACATATTCGAAGAAAGTTGATCTTTTTTTGATATGAAGTTAGACAATTTCAAAGTACATAAGTTTCATTTTTTTAATCAAATTCTAAGAATAAGATAAAATATAATATTTGTTTTGGGATTGTACTATCGGGATAATTTCCAGGAGAAAAATAGATACCACCACTTGGGATTTTTCCTTTTTTTTTTTTGTTCTTCTTTGGAACTAAATGAACGTTGGAAATCAATGGTATCTATTTTAGAAATAAGGCATTTGATAATATCAAACTCTGGAGTGAGTTATTTGAATCTTCAATTTTTTCTTAAATTCTAATTGATATGAATTCATTAAGAATCATTCAAAAATTATTCATGAAAAATTTATTGATATCCATTCTCGATTTAGGTTGCCATTCGGACGAATCATTTAATACGTTAATATGTATACAACGTGTTAAATTAAGTTTGTAAGATCATCCTCTCTTTGGTAATAATTTTAATATAAAAATTTCAGCTCCAGCATTTATATTTTTTTAGATTGTATTATATTTATATGAATCCCGCCTAAGTATAGAGATATATTTTACTTTCATTTATGCATATATTATATAGAAAATATTCATTTAAAAAGATTTTTTATAAATTGAAAGAATATTATTTTGTTAATAATATATGGTCACATGAAATAAAATGATACGTCTGCATGTTTTTAAAGAAAAGATATATGAAAAATTTAAGGGAGTGCGAGTGGAGATGTTTTTTTAATAATAAAAGAGAAAATAGAAAAAAATAAAAAAAGCGGAGAGCCGAGCGGTTGGATATGGCAGAAAGATGAATCTGATGTTGCGTTTGGCATCCGGCTATCAGCGGGAATAAGGGCTAATGGTTGTGATAAGAGGAGGCTTGGGGGTGGGAGGTATGGGATACGAGGAATCGTAAAAAAAAAAAATGTTTATATGGATTTCAAAGTTTATTAATATTTTCTTTTTGTGCATAGAATTCAACAAATGTTATTTAATAATTATAATTCGTCGTATCAAAATTTATTATTATTATTATTATTATTATTTTACAAAATTAATCTATCAATCATTAATAATTTTATTAATCATTACAATCATATTAATTATTATAATTCGATAAATCAAATAATTTTTTATATTTATTTTACTGTAATTCTATTCGAGAATAACATTATCGTCTGCGAGAGAGCGGGGGTAAGCTGCGTCGGTGAGAGAGTGGAAACGGGTGAGTTGCATCAGTGAGTGACTGAGAGAGGAGGAGGGATGATACGAAATGTCTTGGCGATAGAGAGGGCGGAGAGAGTGGAGCGGCAGCGTGTTAAAAAGTAGTCGCCGCGTGTCTAAAATTTGGGGTGGTGGTCGGGTGCGGCCCCCTTTAGCTATGGAAAATGTTTCGTGTAAAGTGTCATGCACACACATGAATTTTTATTTATTAAAAAGGGGAGTCAAGTAATCGGACGATGATATTTTGTATTCTATGCTTAAGGTAATGCTCGTGTATCATTATCCTTTCGTTACGGTATATAAATTTGGTAGAGCTATTTATTTGATTCGAGGTAATGCAGATAGCGCGACCGAAATTACCCTCAGTATGAACTAAGGGTAACATTGGGGTCACAGCTTATGTTCGAGGTAATGCAGATAGCTGGCCCTACCAAAGTCTAGGAACTTTATCGTATAAGCTGTAATCTAGTGGGCAAAGGAAGTATCCTTTTGGAAATACTTGCACGAAGACCTCGTGTTTCATACCAAGTTGGTATTTCGAACGGGGGTGTTTTGCAATTCCTGGATTATTTTGTAGACGAAGATGAGATTGAGGTCTAGAAGAAGGGGGTAAGATATAAATAGGTTATATTGGCAGATGTTACTTTGACATTATGGTTGAGATTCTTACCTCAATATCATTATCCTATGGTTATGTTTTGAATGAAGTTGTTACTTTAATTAGATTGAAATTCTTCGTTGGATCCTTATAGATGGTGACATGAAATGATCGTCTTGGGCATGGATTTAACTGTTCCCATGGAAGTAGATTTGACGATAGCATTATCGTTGTATATGTAACTGGAGCGTATGTGCAAATTGTTGCAAAAGACATGAAGTTTACAAAAAATCAATTTCAAAATTGCTCGGAGTTCTGATATTTCATTACGTTTTTTTGGGAAAAAAAAATTAGAGGGGGAATGATTCTAGCAAGATTTCTTTTGTAACATATATGTGGGACACTTATCAGGAAATTAACCCATTGGAAGATTAGATGGGTGATTGAAAGGAAAAAAAGCGAGTTTTGAATTTAATTTTTGACCATATATTATTGATTGCGCTCTACCAAATCCAATCAGAAAGTTTAAGCACTAATCACGCAAAGACATGAGGTTGGTAATCCAATTTTACTAGTGTGGTGTATGATTGAGGAAATTTAACTTTTAAGAGTGCACTATAATTTTTCTTTCATACAAAGTGGGTGATTAACCTTTTTTTTTTTTTTGTATACAATGAGTCTTTTTTATAGGGGGTTTAAGGTTCTAATCCGTACACATAATTATTTGCTCTTTGAGCACAAAGGTTTTGCTCCACCTCTCCGTCGTTTCGTCTCTTGGGTTGACATTACTTGGGCTTTACCATCCTGGTAGCTACGATCGAGTCAGCTTCCCATCAGTCGACTTGGGTGGAACGTCCTTGGTTTGCTTGGGTTCCCTGGCTGAGGAGGTTGGCCAATTATGTTGACACAACTGGTTGGCCAACTGGGTTTTTGCCAGGTGGGCTTGGTTTCTTTGTAGCAGGTTTGCTCCTTATGGGTCTTGAATTGCCCATTCTCCGATTCCTTAGGCTTGTTGGGTCGATCTTTTAGGCTTGATTTTTCTCCCCTTATCAATTGCCCCGACTCATGCAGCCTAACTATGTAAGTTGCGAGAGTAAGAAATGAATGGGAATTTTTGTTTACATGCCCCTGTTGCTCATAGAAATGAATGGGAATTTTTTGTTTACGCGCCCTTGTTGCTTGTAATCATGGTTTTAAAAATTACACCTCGAGATGCGTGAGGCTATCGCCTTGAGGCGGTAGCCTTAGGTTAGTGCAGTGAGGCGAGCACCTCAGCTTGTCGAGGCGGCACTAAGGTGTTGAGGCTAAACCAAGGCGACGCCTCGATTGTAAGCCCTTTAATCTGGTCATGTGCAAGTCACATGACCATTTTAATGACCTAATATTAGGTATAACCCCAATATATATACCCCTCTAGCCCCATAAAGCCCTAAACCCATCAAAAAACCTGCTCATCGTCGATCTTGGAGCTCATCTCCAGCGCCAATCCCTATTGGAGCTCATTGCCGACGCACCTGCTCATCGTCGGCGCACCTGATCATCACCAAGCCCTGTTGGAGCTTATCGCCAGCTCCATCGCTAGACCCTCTTGGAGCTCATTGCCAACTCCATCGACAGCTGCTCATTGCCACTGGCAACTATGAAGGTTGCGATTCGCATCGCCAATCCCTGTTAGAGGCTTGGAGCTCATCGCCAAGCCTTGTTGGTCTGCGCTTAGTCCCTCTCTTTGATTTTATCTTGATTTTATTCACTTCACTTGGTTTTATCTTGGTCTTTATCTTCTTTCAAAACAAAAATCTAGGTTTTATCTTTATGTTTATATGGTTAATAATGTGATTTGTAAATTGTATCTTAGAACTCTTAAGTCTTAATTGAATGTTGTGGTTTAAATTCCAATTTCTATATACCAACAATTGAATATTTGTATATATTTATATCATTTTTTTTTATTTTCCATCCAAAACCTGAGGCTTACGTTTTAACTGCCTTGAGGCTTATGCCTTGCCTCAATGAAGGCAAACTACCTCAGACCGCCTCACGTTTTTTAAAACCTTGCTTGCAATAGCTACCACTTAATGCGTTGGGTGGTTGATGCTTCGGGATGGGCATGTTGTGGTCCTCTTTGCAGGTATTGGGGCTGTTTCCTTGGTGGTTTACCCACTTGTGCACTATTGTAGTGCTTTGGGTTTTTCGTTCTTTATCCAAACTTGATGGTTTATACCATCCACATTTCAACTGGGGTATTATACCTCGGCTGGGCGGTATGTTTGCCAAAGCACTAAGGTAAATGGTGGTAGCCATCACCTTATGTCGTTCGCGTGTGGTGATAGGGCAAGTGATGTCATCATGTCGTTTGGTATTTTCAAAGTGTAGTATGGGACGTGTGTCGCGACCTCATTGGCCTGGGTGTTGAGAGAGTCCCATCACATTAAATGTTGATCAGATTGTTCGTGATGGTAATTTCCATGTCTCTTCACCTTCCACCCTCAGTTATAAATAGGGGTAGGTGAGGGCAATAAATGAATTTTCCTCTCAGCGTCGGATTGATTGCGCTAATGGTGTTGCACTTTCTGCCTTAATCAAAGTAGATACCTTTTAACATGATTTAAGAATATCATCGATTAGTTGAAGTGAGAACCCTTCTTCTTTTAGGCAGGTGAGTGATGAAATTATTACGTTGAATAATTTCCCTTCTTCAATACGTAGTGACAGGAAATAGGGAAATTCTTAGGAGACATAACTTAGGTGAGGTGAGGTATACCATAGCAAGGGAATGGCTAAGGCTATGTTCACTTGACTAGTTCGACAACTTTATTTTTTGTAAATATGTCATAGATAATAGAATTTGCATCTTGCTTAATCTTTTCATCGTCGTTTTCCTTTCTTTCTACAATCTCTCTTCATCCCAACTTGGGTTGAATTGCTGGTTGGTCCTGAATGGCTTTGTAGCCATCAGCTTTAACCTTTGGATAGAGCTCCAATTAGACCTTTTTCGACGTCTTTTTGGCTTATTTCCTTAGAAAGTGAAGAAGGGTCACCTACCAACAGGGACATATACTTTTCTGGTGAGGAAGTAGGGCTACCAATTCATGGATCTATCGAACAACTTGAAGGGGCAGGATTTTCATTTCTTTATTGTGAAAAATGACAAGCCCCTCTGGGTTATTAAGAGCTAGTAGGGTCCACTGGAACATAATGTCTGATTGCCCCTCAATCCTCAGGTCAAAGATGAGGTGGATAGTTAGGAAAGTTTTGGAGTCTTAATTCGTCAAAAGTTTGCGTAGGAGAACGTTTGGAAGAACTTGTATTGATCTGGGGATGACTATCCAGATGCCAATGAGTGCTTGCGAGATTATTTGTTCGAGTTTCTCATGCTAATCCGACTTTATTCCATCTTTGCAGCTTGTTTGATCTTCAAAATTGTGAGGCCCTACAAGCAGCTGAAGAAGAAAAGAGGACAAGGCTCAACTTCTGGCTAAAGCGAACACCTAGCCAAGAAGTAGGTGGGCACAGGTTTTGGGGCAAGGTACCCTACTTGGGAGGAGGTTTTGTGCAAAGCCCCTGTCTCGGAACAACAAATTTCAGTGACTCAAGCTATTGGTGAGAGTTTGGTGCTTATGCCTGTCTGGATGCAATTGGACTCCACTTTGTCGGAGTCGGTCATAGTGGGAGAAGCACTTGTGCTCATTAATTAGTTAGGTGGTCTAGGAGGAGTAGCTTCCCCTTGGGAAGTAGGTTACATTGAAGGAGTTGATAGGATTGATTTCGGGGGAGTGAGCGACATCCATGGATCAACCGGTAGAGGAGCAAGTTATTACGACGAAGTAGGCAAACCATCCATTCCTAACCACATTGGATCTTGGGCAATGGCCCTCTCCTCCCACAAGTGTTTCCCCATTCCGCCGTAAGGTGTTAAGCCTCTGGGTGCCCTGGTTAACGAGACCTTCTTTGATGCTTAAGGCCTCAACGTTGAGAGCTGCTTCCTCAGAATATGTTAATGGAGCGCGGAAGGAGACGGTTGAGCCTACCAGACGAAGCATCTTCAGCCGTCCCTCTTGCTTCCCAATTGAAAGTGAGCGGGCAAAGGATTTCTAAGTTCTCAAGGGGTAGGAGCATGAAGTAGTTTGCGTGTTTGACTCTGAGCCAAACATAGCGAAGGTGGCCGAGGCTTTGAAGACAACTCAGGAATATTTGGAGGTCTTCAGTTTATCTTTCTCGCATGAGGTGCTGTTGGTATGCTTGGACGCCTTCGAGCAGGTAAACCTTTAGATGAAGAACAAAGTGCTGGAGCTCTTAACCATCAACTTAGAGTGGGAAACTATGCCTCATGCCCCCTCTCATCTCTAGAATATCTACCAAAACTATCTCCAGGCTGTAAGCTTCTTGTGGTGCCACTTAGCTTCACATTCTCACATTCTGCCACTAGAACTTTGTTGCTTTTTTTAGGTAGAGGTGATTGGGTAGGACATCTTCTAGGATGGGATGCTCTCCATGCGACCACTGGTTGGGTTCGAGAGGGGTTCATCTTTCACTGTGGAGTAGGTGGCCTCTTGAGTGGATATTGCTTACACAAATGCTCGAGGCTCGCATCCCATTGGATGAGGTCCTCGCTACCTACGTGAAAGCAGAGGAAGTGTGTGCCACCCTGGAGAAGCAATAAGAGATTAACAAGGAAAAAATAGCTCTCTTGAAGGAGAGGTTTGCCATGACGAAGGCAAATCTAGCGACGCACCAAAGGGACCTCAAGTGACTTGAAAGGAGAAGTGGTACCTTCATCTATTCACGAAGGTTCAAGATAGGGCTTTGGTGAAGTTCATCACCAACTTAGAGGAGCAGACCTCGCGGGTGAACGAGATGTTCAAGTGGGACAAACAACTAAACAAGAGCTTGAACTAGTTTGCCACAGAGTGTCAGGCAAAGAAGATGTATGTTGATTTCCAACACACCCTAGCTGATTCCTGGGTGGAGGTTGCTTCTCAAAGGAATGAGAAGAAGGCAATTTGGGCGAAAGTGACTTCCCTAGAGCAAATTGTAGCTTGCCTCAAGAAAGATCTGGAGGCCAAAGAATGGGTTGCCAAGGTAAGTCGCCCCATACAATGAGGAGCTATCAAACGAGATGTGGTAGTTGAAAAATGAGAAGCAAAAGAGACTTTGGTTGGGAATGGTGATGAACCTCTTCACCACCGACCCATCCATGGAGTCGAGTTGCTAGAAATTGGGACTAGAGATCGAGAAGTATACTTTTATGGTCGCATAATTTGTGTTGGTGGGCGGCATGACTTCTATGGAAGAGTTCCTATCGTGGGTAGCGCCTGAGCTCTTTCGATTTGCTCTGGTCGAGCCTTAAGGCTGTGAAGATGTGTTTGACGTTCTAGTCGAGGGTTTAATCCAGCATCTCCCCCTCGAGAACTACCACCAGTGAGCCCTGCACATGCTCACCTAGAGGCATTCGAGAGCATTGGGCCCCACTGCATCCAACTCGCTTAAAAAGTCTCCATTAGCTAGTAAAGGAGCAGTGACGATGGACATAATTTTTGGCGTCAACGACAATTCAAGTTGGGCTTTGGAGCCCCAAGCAAACCCTATCTAGGTGACTCTTGCATCCCGAGATGGGGGCTAGGAACTCCTTGCCAAGAGGTAGAAAAAGCCACCTTTGTCATTTTCCGTCGCTTCTCAGACCTAGGCCACTACAATGACCCCTCTTTGTCATATCTTGTGGCAAGGAGCAATCAACCCCAGCTCCTGATCGATGAAGGAAGCGTGGTCGACATCTCTTTTTTATGGATTGTGACCTAGTTGGGATGTAGAGAAAAAGGATCTTCCCTCATCCCCTTACTCGATGGTGGGCTTCAGCAAGATGATGCCCGAGGGAGAGATTGGCCTTTTGGTAACCATCTAAGATGAAAAGCACTACCTAAATCGGACAACTGCTTTCACAACGACGAACCTCTCAACTACTTTCAATGGGATTATTGGTCAATCGACCACACACACTTTTGTAGCGATCATGTTGTCATATTTCCAGATGATTCTCTTTCGATCCTCGGTAGGCATTAGCATTGTTCACAGCAACCAATTCGCTAAGATGGAGCTCCTCTGCTTGGAGATGGACACTCTCTAACAGATCCCACCGAAACCCCAGAAATGAAGGAAAAAGAGAGTGGTTATCAATGCCATCACAGTAATAGAGCGACTAGGAGACGACCCTCGAAAGTTAGTCCAACCGGGGTCCACCACCATAGTCGTTCAACTCTACCTAATCGACCCAAGTAAAATCGTGCAGATCAGCTCCAACCTCGAAAAGGAACAAGTGAGGGACCTGATTCATCTAATGCAACAAAATGTAGGCATCCTTGCCTAGTCTGCCCAAAACCTGCTAGGGTTGGACCCCTAAATGATTGAGCATTGCCTTAATATTCTCCTAGGTTTCGCTTGGTGAAGCAAGTCCATAGTCTGTCAAGCAATGGCATGTGGTAGCCAAAGTAGTCAACAAGCTCCTTCAAGCAGGTTTCATCAAGAAGGTTGTCTATCCCAAATGGGTCTCCAACGTGGTGATGGTTAAGAAAGAAAACGGCAAATGTCAAATATATGTTGACTTCACAAATCTTAATGCCTCATGCCTAAAAGATGAGTTCCTACTACTAAAGATCGATACATTGGTGGATGCTTGCTCTGGTCAAAGCCACATGTCGTTCTTGCACGCATACAATGGCTACCACTAGATTAGTTTAGCTTGGACCGATAGGCCTCATACTTCTATTGTAACTAACAGAGGATTATTCCAATACCATATAATGCCAATTTGGCTAAAAAATAATGGAGCAACATTTCAGCATCTTGTAAACTTCATTTTTGCAAAATTAATTAGAAAATTTCTTGAAGTCTACATCGATGGCATGTTAGTTAAGGGTGCTAGTTTCTCTAATCACTAAAAAAACTTGGCGGAGGTCTTCTCCCTACTGCATGAATATCGTCTCATGTTGAATCCCAAAGAAATGTGCCTTTGGGGTCTCTTTCAGGAAATTCTTGGGATTCTTGGTTTCAACTCAGGGAATCAAGGCTAACCTTGACAAAATTTAAGCAATCATGGACCTTTACTTGCTTGAAAACCTCCACATGATCTAGTCGCTAATCTGATAGATTGCCACTTTGGGCATTTCTTGTCTAGTGCGTCCAATTAGTGTTTGTTGTTCATTGAGTGCTTAAAAATGGGTAAGGGCCACACAATGGAACACTAAATGCCCCAATGTTAGGAAGTTTTGACAAAATTAAGCACCATCTTCAATCTCTGGCTGTCTTGGCGGCACCAAGATCGGGCAAGCCCTTCTGCCTATACTTGGCTACCTTAAGCTCGGCCGTCAGTGCCGCCCTATTGAAAGAAGAAGGAGCATAGAAGGTGGGCTACTTCGTAAGCAAAACACATTGAGGTAGGGAAGCCAAGTACCCTTCAAGTAAAAAGCTCGGCTAAACCCTAGTTAACGTCACTAGGAAACTACAACCATATTCCCATACCAAACCCAATCAGGAAGTCTAACCACTAATCATGCAAAAGACATGATGTTGGTTATTTAGTTATACCAGTATACTGTATGTCGGTGGAGTGAATTTAACCCTCAAGAGTACACTAAAATCTCTTTCATATAACGTGGATGATTAGTCCTTTACTGTATACAATGACTACCTTTCATAAGGGGGTTTAAGGTCCTAATTATTACACATAATCATTTGTTCTTTAGGGGCACAACTATTTTCTCCACTTCTCGAGGTTCCACATCGCCTCCGCGTCGTTTTGCCTCTTGGGTCGACACCACTTGGGTTTCGTTGTCCCGGTGGTTGGGATTGAGTCAGCTTCCCACTGGTTAGCTTGGGCAAACTTACCTCACCCTACTTGGTTTCCCTGGTCGACTCTCCTTGCAGGGTTGGTTGATTATGCCAACACAACTAGTTGGGTAGTTGGGTTTTTGGCAGTGTGAGCTTGATTTCTTTGCAATAAGATTGCTCCTTTTGGATCTTGAATTGACTCATTTTTAGGTTCTTTGAACTTGCTAGGTTGATTTTTTTTTTTTTTTTGCAAAGAAGGATTTCATTGATGGGATGAAACATATTACAAGAACATCCAGCACCCTCATGAAGGGAACACAACTCCCACGAATGGGAGTAACACACCCTCAAAACAAAAAAAAAAATCATCAGGTATTCTTCCAATTTGCTTTAGAATCTACGCATAGATCACGATATACGCCATCGAATGAAGTCGATGAATCACGTGAAATAGGAAAAACCAATCGACAAGGCACTAGTCAGTTCTTGATCGTGGTAAGAAAGGTTTCGTGCGTGACATATCATAGCTAAAGCAAACATAAAAAAGAAAAGATAAAGCCATAACTATAAAAATGATCAAAATGTCGACGAAGGTGGAGGTGGTGGTGTTGAACATCTCGACCTGGAAAAATCCTTCAATAGCAACCTAGAAGCACTAGAACCAAGAAGTGACCACACCCCACGACAGATAGTGGCCACTAGAGTTTCATATAAGCAGCCACCAGAGCCCATGACCCATGACTCTTGCCTAAGAGATGAAGTCTCTAAGTAGCAGCCCACCTTGTGCCAATATGAGAGTATTCCAACGATCACCTTGCACCCATGTCATTTGACGACGAGCCAAATGGTCGCTGAAGGGAAGGATGAGGTGGAAGAGGTTGTGCAAGAAGAGAGCATATGGGAGGAGGTGGTGAGAGGTGGGGAGGGGGGGGGGGGAGCGGGGAAGGGCCGCAAGATCGATCAAATCTAGGATTTGAATTACTTTGTCGTTATACCCAATGTTTTTTCCTCGTTAATCCTTTCCCTGAAAAGAAAAATATGTGTATACTTTCTGAAGTGAGGGGACCAATGTGGGTAACGTGAAAGGAAGGCAGGGGAAAAGCCGAGACTTTCAAAATGGACACGTCGCTTTCGGCTTTGCTGTGAGGTGATGGCCCTTTTGCTTGTGGCCAAATCAACGAAGGGCAGTGGTTGTTGTCCACACGATACTTCATGATCAGAGAGACGCCATCCTTCTCGGCCTCGGACGGACGGCCAGGATGAATTGGCTGGTTTTCCCAACGGCATCCGTTTCGGGGTTTGTGTTCTCTGGTTGGGGACTTCGTCGTGGAGAATCTCCGGTCACCGCCGTTTTCGGACCACTCTTTCCGTGCACGAACCGGGGTTCCCATACCTACTAGACTTAATGGTTAGACATCTCAGGATGTGTCCTTGTTTGTGAAGGGAAAGGTGGTGCATGCGAAAACATGAAAAATAGAAAATCTCACTTCCCATCCCACTGCCCAATCTACACCTTCGACGGATCTCCTTGTGAAAAGCCTTCGGGGATGGTGTGTGGCGAAGGGGAAAGCGAAAGGTGAAGATGGGGGTGCGCGTGGTTTTGACAGTGAAAGAGATAGGCCCCATTCCCCTGAAAATACTAGATACGTCGGGAATTCAGGTCCGAATAGGACGACACAATGCAATGGATTCTTAGAGCTAGCAGGGTACTCATTGAATGTGAATTGAAGGGTGGTGCAGTAAATATAAATAATCAGCTAGATTCTTTAGGGGTATTAGTTGGTAGATTAAGTAGATTTATATTAAATTAAATATTTAATTTGTTTCTTAGTTGATTTAATTTAAGGTAAAATAATTTTATTATTTCTGTAAAATAATTTTAATTTATTAAAATATTTACCGTTGAATTCATTTATTTTATTATTTATTTTACTCATTATTTATTTATTTATTTATTTTATAAGTTTATTTTTCTTACCAACCTTTATGTCATATCCTCAAATCAATTTCCCTCCCGTACCTTTAGACACTTTCATGTCACCTCAATTTTTTTTTCCCTCTGTTGCCCTCACTGTCCCACTCGAATTTTGAAAAAGATATACAATACTACCATACTATGTGAAATAAATTATTGTGTGTATGATTGGGGTAAATGTGAAAAAATATTTAGATTGTGATGGGTAGAGGGATAATTTTTATTTTGAAATAAAATATTATAAGGATGGATAGAAAAGGATATTTAATTAAAATATAAGAATAAGTGACGAGATAAAATGATTATTATTATGATGTTATATAAAAAATATATTTTAATAAATATATTTTGTTGTAGTAGATATATTTTAATATATATTTATATTGATGTGATGCAGCATGATGATTTGGTTAAGATATTAATTGAAATAATTTATTATTCTCAATTGAAATAAATCTTTCTTGGTATGGTGTTTTTATCTTGTGAATAGTGTTTCAATACCTAGTCAAATATAGGCTTAGGCATTTTAGGAATAAGGTTTTTACATATACGTTTATAAGTTTTTGGTAAGATGTATATACACCTATGTATTTGATATTTACGTATAAATTCCTATAAAGTTACTCTATTAATGCTGTATCGTTTACTTCGTCAAATCCAATGAAAAATGTTGTAAAAAATTTTAAAAAATAAGAAAAAATATATATCTTTTTATATTTATCTTTTTATTTATTTCAACTCGTCTTCCTCCTTCCTCCTTGTACTCTTCCTCCTCATCGGCCTTATTTTCAATTTCCTCGGCAACGAGTTTTGCATCACCAGTGACCCCTCTAGCATCACTTGCCTCCAGCGCATGGGTATTAACATCGCCATTGTGATCTTTGCCACGATGATGTCTACATTGGTGGAGTCCAAGTGGAAGGTGGTGGCTGCAGAGTATGACATGCTCGATCGCCTGAAGGCCATCATGCCGCTAAGCGTCTTCTGGGTAGTCCCCTAGTACGCCTTCGATGGTCTGGCAGAGGCGTTCGTGATGGTGGAGCACCTTGAGTTCCTTTATGACCAAGTCGTTAGGGAGCATGAGGAGCATCAAAGTGGTGATGTTGTGGATGGCGGCGGTCATCGAGAACTACATGGGCATACTGCTGGTGGTGTTGGTGAGGGATTGGATGAGGGGAGAGGGGAGTGGCCACACGATTACATCAACAAGGGGAGGTTGGACTGTTACTACTGACTGGTGTGCGTGTTGCAGCTGGTGCAACTCCTGTACTTCTTGTTCTACACCAAGTTCTACACCTCTAAGTCGTCGGAGGTGGATGACGATAAAGTCTCTGGCGACGGTGTCATCGATCAAAGTGGTGGTAATGGGTCTACGGTTGACGCCCAACTCGTTGCCAATTAAGACGAAATCGAGGCCAATGAGGAGGAAGAGGAGTACAGGGAGGAGGAAGAAAGAGGGAAAAGGAGTTTGGAATAAAAAATGATAAATATATGGAAGTATATATAAATTTTCTTATTTTTAAAAATTTTTATGACATTTTCCATTAGATTTAATGGAACATCGGTATATGACCTTAACGGAGTAACTTTATTGAGGCATATATGTAAATATCAAGTACATATGGGCATATACGTCTTATGTGAAACATTACAAGGATATATATGACAATACAGTGAATCTATTACGGCATCAATTTTTACTTAAACACTGCTCTAATCATTTGTAAATTGTAATCATACAAATTTCCATAGCTAAAACAATGGTTAATTTTTTAGGTCATGTTTGGTAAGGGAAATAATTTTGTGAATTAAGTAGAGAAATATGGAATAAGTAGAATAAATAGTGGAATAAATGATGTAATTCATTTGATTTTTTTGGTGGATTAAATTATTCCATGAAGAGCGGAATAACTTTATCTTGAATTAAGTCTACTTAATTCGATGTAAATAAGAGGTGGTTAAGTAGCGGATTAAATACTTAACTCAGTACAAACCCACTTAACCTACATATCGAATGTCGGTATTTGATTAGCAAGTCAAGTGAATTTACGTCGGATTAAGTATTTAACTCGTTACTTAATCCATCTTTTATTTATACTTGGTTAAGTAAACTTAACCTATGATAAAATTAAAAGGTAAAATAGTTTTAATCTATCAAAATATTTAAATAAATTAAATCATTTATTTATTATTTATTCAACTTATTTTTTATTTTTTTATTTATTTTATAAATTTATTCTCTTTGCCAAATATGATCTTAATGTTCATACTTCTCTATCAAAGAAGTATGTACAGAACTTCGTAAAATTCACTTCTCTCCTATTCCTTAAAAGAGTGATGATAGAGCCACGTTTTTCGCATCACACTAAAGGACAGTGGTTTCCTCTTTCCGGTGTGAGCTCTCTTTAGGCATTGTTTATTAGGATGAATTATTTTTTAAGGGTAAACTTTGTTGAGGGAGAATTTGTGAGATAAACCTAGGATAAATGATAGATCTCGTTTAATTGGTCAGTGAATCAAATTAAAAAGAAGAAGTGTAAATGTATTTTTGGGAGGAATTATTTTTAAATTTGGATGAAGGTACCACGTTGTTCCCTGGACTGAGGCAATCTTATAATCTCCCATGGAATTGTCCTATCCTAGAAATACAGGATCGATCATAGGATTCCTGAAGATCAAAAGATCCAAGCAAGTGATGGAAGGGACAATCTTCGAAAATAAGGTGTGGAATTGTGCTCGGAAGTTTGGCTTATATGTTCTATTTTTCCTCTTTCAATTAATTAAGTTTGTTTTCAAAGGGATCCTTAATACAAAACATTCTCGATTTTAATTCATTGGATCTAGGCCGGAATTTGACGAAGGATGCACATTTTAAAATAAAGTAACATTAAAGAATATCGTCTTAGATTGCAAGGCTTTGTGAACGCAATAATTTCGGAGCACGGATGTAAAACTCGTCTGTATTTTCCCTTCATCAAGGTTAAGATGTAAGAAGGACAATTCAGGCACAAAAGTACGAAAATTACTGACACGGTATTTTTTTTTTTTTTTGACAACCGTAAACTTGTGGGCACACAGATCTCGGGAACGGCGTTGGTTCTGGACGAAATCATCAATCACGTACAGTCATTGCAGAAACAGGTCGAGGTACGGCCACGCTCGCCTCCTTTATAAATAAATTTTTCCTACCGTCCATGGAAAATGCCCTCCACTTCCCAAGTTATACGACACGGATGGTGGACTCTGTGCGACGCTGCGGCTGTGAGGGTCAATTTCGTCAAACCACTTCCATTCTTTGTCTATTCTTTTCTGAATATATTAATATCGTGATTTTGGCAGTTTCTGTCGATGAGACTCGCGGCGGTGAACCCGATATTCGACGTCAGCGCTCTAGACAGCTTTCTACCCTCTGATGTACGTACTCCCTTCGTCCTCGTGCTTTTTATCTTGTCTTTCTCTGGCTTCGTACAAATGTCTTTTTTAACGGGAAATAAAATTTATTATTACTTTAAAAAAAACAGAAAGGCTAAACCTGTCGAAGGCATGCGACGATTTACCGACACCAAATATCCGATCCTTTGGGATAATTTAAGTATTATCTTTCGATTAAAAGATAATAAAAATAAATTAAAAGAATTATTTTAAAAATTAAAAAATATAATTTATTTTATTTTATTAATCAATATCAACATCAAATTATTCTATTACATCACATCAATATTAATATACCATAAAATATATCTATTTCAATATAATATATACATTAAAATATATTTATTATATCATATCAACCCACTCACATCTCTATCATAATATTAAAAAATTATTCACAAACATTACATCATATTACCAATCATTTTATCCTACTACTTATTCTTATACCACCAACTAAACACATCTCAACTTATCCCTACGGTACTTTATCCTGATACAAACCTTATCCTTCCGTCAAACGCAACCTTAGAACAAATAAGCAAGACTTAAAGGCCCATGGGAGAGTGATGGTAAACAGTAGCTCATGAAATATGTCATGAGCTTCCAACTTTTGGTTAACTACTATCTATCACGTGTCTTTTTTTTTTTTTTTATTTTCACACAAAAGTTAGGGAGGGGCAATGAGGGTGGTCGACCCACCTATTTTTTTAATTTACATAAAATTATATATTGGAATGTTTAATTTTAATCATCTATCTCATGTTTTACCCCCTTAAAGGCACTAGGGTTTCATTGATAAACATGATGTTTCTTTAACTTCATCCTCTTAATCCAAAATCATAGCTCCATTCCTTTGTACAACCAATGCTTGTCGTATCACTTATCTTGCTATGCAACAAAACACTTACCATTGCTTATCACATGGGAGATATCCTGAGTCAAAAGAGACAAATGCATCCTACAAGTCTAAGAGACAAACATAACTACCCAAAGTATTGGAGACACGTATAACAAACATCCTAGAAGAAGTAACAACTATCACGATTGAGATCACAGTATAGCTTCATCTTCAGAACTACATGCTCTTTCTTTAAAGGAGCTTGCTACAGAGCATCGCAAGAGATAACAAATTGAAATGTTGAGGCTTGGACTTAAAGCTACACAGGATTCCATCCTTGGAGAAAGCTTTGCATCTTACAGAAGCAGACCGGTGCCTCATCCTTAGAATCGCATGAACTACGTCCTCAGAAGGGTTAGTAGAGCGAGGTCAAAGCTGTATGTGATAGCAGCAGGGCTTTGATGGGAACATATAGGGTAGCCACGGAAGTAAATGTGGCCATAAGGGCCAAGAGAGGGGACCACAAGGCTATGGGGAGACCACAATTGCCAAGGGTGGTTGGGTTATAGAGAAGGGACACGGAAATTAAAACAGCCACAAGAGTCAAAAGAGGCCATGAGTAGAGATGTAAACGAGTTAGGTTTGGATCTGATTTATGCAAATCCATCCCCTATCCATTTTCGAATATTTTGTGTCGATACCCTATTCATTTGCTCATCAGATTTTTAGATTAAAATTCATATCTAAACTTATTTGTTCAGGTATTCATTTGCTTATTTGAAAATTACCATTAGGGAAGACAAGTTAGGTATAGCTTAAGTTTTAGTACATACATCTTCATATCTATTTGCATGTTCTATATCTATGCTCATATAGTTAGCCACCAAATATTTACATTTAAGTGATGTTAGCATTAAAGAAATGATTTGTATATAAAAGTATCTATAACTAAATTTAACATTAAAAATCCTTAGCAAACCATTCTAAGCATGGAGTGATGGAGACCCAAAGAAAATTAATAACATGAATCGTATTTATATTATATTTATATTATATATGTGTGCATATTAGGTAAATGGATAAAGAATTAAATCCATACCCAATTAGGTTTTCAAATTAAAACTTATACTCATATCCATTTATAAAGAAAAATGTTTGGCCCAAGTTAAAACTCAAGGCAAAATGCACGCCTCCCCCGTAGAGAACAAAAGGGACAAATTCCAAACTGTACATGTGCTGTGAGAAGGAACGGTTGGGATGAGTGGCTTGAAAAAGAACTTGAATTTTGACTTGGGCAAGCCATTACTCATTTATAAATGAGACGGGTCGAATCGAGTTAGTAGGTTGGGTTTGAGTCAGGTTAAAGAAAAGTTACATCCCTAGCCACAAGGGTCAACTTGATAACTGGGGTAATCAACAAAATTTAAGGTCATCCCAAATAAAGGTCACTTAACCCTTCCTAACTTATCCAAATCGCAAGATGGAATAAGTTAACACAGGTGAGGATTAATGTAACGACCCGATTCCCGAGTCCCTACGAGACACGAGAACCGGATCGACTCGACTAAACCCAAGACCTGGTCGTCCAACGAGGAAGTAACCAAAAGAGCAGTAAAATAAACCACATTCAATATGAATATAATTAACAGTAAGAAAATACAGCAGTAATGAAAGAAATTACTACAGTATGTACCATCACAACAGTAGAACAACATTCATAACATAATATGAACTGCAGGTAAAGGAAAGTACAGCGGAAACAAGAACTACTCACTACAGTGGAACCAAAAAAGGTATAAGAGAACAGTGGTAACTCTACTGGACCCTACTCGGCCCAGCGTCCCCTGCAGCCGCTGACCCTGGCTGCTCAACACCTGGTCCTGAAAGGTAACGAGTGTAACACGTCAACAAAACGCTGAGTAAAGTGGCAGCTAAACTAAAGAAACAGTAAAGTGCACAGTAGCTGTTTTAATTTTTCTTTCTTCCTTTATTTACGTCTTCTATTGTTTCACAATTTATCTATTTCTTAGATTCTTCACTTGATCTCGAATGTTCCTCGTGGGAACGATCTTGATTGCAGTCTTTTTCGAACACTAGAAGTAGCACGTGGTGCTCTCCTGGCCGGGAGAGTCCCCCGTGGTGATCCTACTCTCAGTCAACCACCCCAAGGTCACTGACAGACGTAACGGTGACTACGGCACGTGCGGTAAACGCACGGGTAGCTAACCTGCACTGGCACGCAGTCAGTCGTTTCCGTTAACGGGTGCGCCCAAAGCACAGCACGGAACCAGTACAGGGCAGAGCCCTCTCAGTAACAGGGGTCCAACCCCTCCACAGTAACCAAACAGGGGCTTTGCCCCTCCACAGTCCGCGCACCCTCGCCTGACTACCCTGGTTTGCCCCAGTGGGCCTAACAAGTCGGTGTAGAAGGCTAGCAGAACCCCGGGGCCCGTGGGGTAGCTAGTACCTCTCTACACTAGTAGCTCTCCTCGGTACTACGTTCACGAGGGCCAGCAAGACGGTACAGAGTGGCCAGTCCTAACCCCGGATCCCTGGGGCGGCTGGCTCCGCTCTGCACTAAATAGGGGGACAGTCGCTCTCCTTGGTACTCTGTACTCAAGGGCCAGCTCACTTCCTCAATTCTATTTCATTCACTTTCCAGGAGTTCTACTCCTAATTCCCCGTAGGGTTCCAACTCTTTAACTCAGCGCATTCCGGTTTCACCTTTCCAGTTTTACGTTCATACATCCCATATTCTTAATCATGTTCATTTATTCATAACAGGCAGCTGTTAATTCAATTCACAGGCAGCTATTGTTTCCTTTCCACATTTTTCAAGACTGCAGTATTCATACATTCTACTAGTTTTCCCGTCCTAGGATTCATGCCATATCCTAGGATCTATCATACAATCTAGTTTTCCAACTCTAGGATTCTGCAACACCCTAGGATCTACCATTTAATCTATTTCTCATTCCTATGATTCATGCAATGTCGTAGGTTCTATTTATGGTTTCATAATTTAACAGATTATACTTAAAGCCACTCTACCGGTTACAACGGGCGAACTGGGGGCGTGGTCGGGAATCCCGCGTGTCTCCGCAACCCCCGAGACTGCAACGGAATGAGGTCCTATCACAAGGGATCAAACACAAGGAAATTTTCAAAACAGTATACAACTACTGTAGACAGGTAGAGGATTTAATTTCGAAAGGAACGCAACTCGAAACGCGGAAAACGGAACCCGAACGGACCCTAAACGGGTCGAAAACGACGAAACAGTGCTCTTGTAACGACCCGATTCCCGAGTCCCTACGAGACACGAGAATCGGGTCGTTACAAGATGGTATCAGAGCAAGGTCGTCCCGAAAAGTGAATCAACTGACTGGAAAATAACCAATTCACATGTCTATACTAGAGTAGCCACCACAACATATCTTTTGACATGAGCTCTTAGATGTTTCTGTTCGGTATCGTTCCGTAGTGACGTGTTTCGTTTTGTTTCGCGTCTCCTTGAAGGAGATGCCTCGTCGTGGGACCAGTGAGGCGGGCCGCGGATGCGGCCGAGGACGAGGTCGGCGAGGTGGGCGTGCCGTTGCCGACACCCCAGTGGACCAGCCACTACTCTCGGGCATCCAGGCCTAGGACCTCGCCCGGCTGATACGAGACATTGTACGAGAGGAGCTCCACCCACCGCCCCGAGCGCCTCACCCTGGGGCTGTGGAGGGGGAGTCCTCTGTGGGACCACTCGACGGACGCGGCGCTGGACACGGGGGAGGGGATGGGCCGCCGCAGCCCCCACCTTCCTCCGACACTTCTGTGCACGAGGCACCGTTGCCTGGAGGTGCACCAGCATCCCCACTGCAGCGCCACTACGAGCTCTTCGGACAGTTCCGGAAGCTGAAGCCCCCTCCTTCAAGGGGGATGAGGACCCGACCGAGGAAGAGGACTGGCTCGAGCAACTGGAGAAGATTTTCGATACCCTTCGCTCCCCGGTGGAGTGCCGCGTGGCCTTTGCCACGTACCAGCTGGAGAGTGCGGCACACAGGTGGTGGAGGGCAGTCCGGGGACAGGAGAGGGACGAGCCGACCTGGGATCGGTTCGTCGCCCTCTTCTGCGAGCAGTACTTTACTCAGACGTGGCAGGACCAGAGGAGGCGGGAGTTCCACACTCTCCGCAAAGGGACGATGACTGTGAGCGCGTACCGCACGCGTTTCTTGGAGCTATCTCGCTTTGCAGCGACAACAGTAGCCACAGAGGAGGAGCGCCTTTGGAGGTTCACCGAAGGGCTCCAGCCTGCGATTCGGGGGTATGTCAAACCCCTGAAGCTGCCTACGTTTTCGAGGGTGGTGGAGGCAGCCATGACTTACGAGGAGACCAACCCGTCCGCGCGAGACACTGACGGCGGGCGGAAGAGGCTCTTTCAGCCAGACTTTTCATAGAGCCGGCGAGAGAGGAGACACGTGGCGTCCGCAGGAGAGTCGTCACGTTTTATAGGGCCATCAGTAGCCTTTGGGGGCCCTCGACTGGGGTCAGTCGCCAGCACCGGACCCCCGCCCAGCCGACAGCAGGGACCCACTGAGGGCGGGAGTCGGATTTCCCTCTGATACCATCTTGTAACGACCCAATTCTCGTGTCTCGTAGGAACTCGAAAATTGGATCGTTATAACTAATCTATGCATGCCTCTCGTGCATGTTGTATAAATGGACAATCCACCAGTTTAACCATATGCATACTAAAGAATCACATGTTAATCCAACAAACCCAACAAATTAGATTGTGTAGCTGATAAAAGGAAAATAGGTTAGCTCAACTGCAAAAAGTTGTCCGACTGAATCTATCCTAGTTAATAATCTAGTACGAAAGTTGTCAAAAAAAATTGCGCTTGATGGACTCAACTTGGATCCATCTTGGTAGAATAACATACAAGTCCAACTGAATTAATAAATGAGCTGAACCTAGGTCAAAATTTAAACTCAAGAACCTTGTTAAGCTGAGCTGGCTTAACTCCTGGACTTGGAAGAGTATATACAATATGTATATTCTAAACATATATAGCATAGTATATGTTCATTGATTAAATCTTGTTTATAATGATCATTAGGCATGAACTTAGATTCCTACCCAAAGACACGTAATCTCTAACGAAGTGAGCTTGTTAATGTGTTTTGTGCTAACTCTCAAAAATACAAAAGTGTTTTGTATTATTATATATAACTTTAATGTATATATATAAATTGCAGCACGATTTATAATTCGTTAGGTATTATTTAGTTTGTGGAGTTTGGTAGTAGGATAACTTTTGTTGCTCGGTGGAAAAAGCTAAAACAAAGTAGGATTATACTATCTTTTTTCATTTGAAATTGAATGGCCGAAGTTATTACACAATCTCAATTTTTCGGTAATTTTTCCCACGCTCTTTTCTACACCTATCAATCCTGACCCTTAAACGGCCTTAGCTTCTAAATTTGTGTTTCTTTTTTGGACAAGGAGAATGTGAAATTGATCGTGAGAAAGAGCATTTATTTTCCAATTCTCATCACAAAAAGAAAAGATCGCAAACGGGAGATTATTGTTTTCTACCCACTAAACAGACGGTTCGTTATCGTTTTCTACCAAATTAAAGTTCAAATCCCGCCTATGGCATAGATCTCTTAACAAAGGTAGACTAACTAAGAAGTTCAAGGAAGGCCTGAGTCTAACCGAGCCCCATTTCGAACCCAGCCAAGCCTGAGCCGAAACCAAGGTGGCTGACCTGTCAAGCCCAAAGTCCAGCAGGGTTCATTCTATTTCACTTGATGGTCATCCAAGAGGAGGGACATACAACATATTTCTTTGCTGGGTTGTACCGATTGGAAGTGTCAAAAGTGTCAGTTCTCTTGCATCGAGATTCTGTGCGATGGGTTCTCACAATTATTTTTATACTAATTACAACTGGGTTTTTTACTAATATTCGACTGAGCTAACGAGTGAGGTGCTTGCTTTGCCATGCCACGCAGGACGTGCGGCTGGCGGGAGGTGTCGGTGGCGGCCCGGCGCTCCGGTTGAACGGCCCTCTGTGGGGTTCACAGGCCACGGTAGACGGAGCGAGACGACAACACCACCAGCTCTGGCAGGCAGATCAGGCAACCCCACAGCTCTCCCAACAGCCACTGTGGACAGGAGACACCCACCAGTACCACCACCACCATGGGGCCCTCCCTCTCCAGATACGACTCCGCAACTCCTCCAGGTAACAAAAGTCCAAAAATTCCATATTTTTCGCTGTTACACCGCAGCTTCCTGGAAAGTTCGTCCGACCCATTTGCCAGACACCCCTGGGGCAACCATGAAATGGGTGCCACAGTTCGTGGGCATTTTTTCTTTCTTTCGATTATAAGGTTACTCTACTAGGTGGGCCAGTGTTCTGTTCTACATATCACGGACGGAGGGGCACTGCATCATATCTTTTTTAATAATAATATCTTGCATTATAATGATAGCCTTTTTGTTTGTTTGTCTTTGACCGTTTCCGTTTCCAAGGCAAAGTTGGGGAAGGATCCGGTTTTTGAATGCGCCCTGCTTTAGCTGGTCTTCTTTGTCTGCGCATTCTTGTAGCTTACCGGTGTGGTATAGTTCCAGCTGCGATTTCCCTTGGAAGATATATGGCGTCAATATTGTCTGCGTCATGTTGCAGCTTCAGTTCTTGGATTATCTTTTACCAGAACAGAGGAGGATGGAGCCTCAGTTCTTGGATTATCTATGTGGTAGCGAATTGGAATCCTTGCATTCAAACCCCGTGATTTTTGCAGCTTCTCAAGGATTGGTATGGATCTAAGGCGAGTTTGCATCTAGATGAATTTTTTGAAAAGAATAAATACAAATATAGGATCCCAATTAATTGGGTGGTTCTCAGTCATGGTTATGATCTCCAAAACTTCCCACTTGGGTGCCTAGAGATTCTTTGTTTGGCTAACTACTGAGTTTGATTGCAAGAGATATTCTTTGTTTACTGTACTATTTGGTATGCCATCATTACAAATAGAAAGATGAACAAATTTACAAAGATGAGATTTTCCCTACAGCTTCCTCCTCTTTCGAACTCAGAGAAAGACAGGTCCTCGTTCTTGGTAATCCATGGGTTCAGGAGGGAGAGTGAGATGAAAGGGAGCATCTCAATCATAGAGTTGACTTGGTTCAAAACAAGAGAGTAGGTTCGAAATGCACCTTTGTCCTTGAGGTTTTCATTCCATTTTAGCCACACAACCCACAGTAACTAAACAGTAGATCCTAAATAAGATCATAGCATAAGACTCAAATGTTAAATTTTAGAAAAGAAGAATGTAATGGAAATCCATTCATTATATGGATTCCTATCTCCAATTTACATTTATGATGTAATCTAGGTGAATTTCATGGGATAATTTTTATGGTGGCAGGTTATCCTCTGTCACTCATAATTATAGGGGATTATCTACTAATGTGAAGATTGATTTTTTTTTTTGAAATGTGGGTTGAGCATAGGACTCTTGAGCAAGTGTTGTTCTTGCTTGAATTTATTTTTGAGACTTTGTTGGCCTTTCTAATTTGAGAACAGCATTTTTGTCTTTTTCCTAACATCTAAATCCAATTCCAACTGTGGAATGAAATTCTGCTCAAAGGAATGCCAAACCTAGAACAGATTTGAGTTTTTTTTTTTTTCCGAGTTGGGTCAAAACAGTCAGGACATCGAATGGGCATTTGGTGAAGCTTTGCCCAGTAGCATGTAGAGGTAAAAGCTATCCTTAGAAAGTTAGAGGATCAATATCAATTCTTCTGTCAATGAAATAAGCACCTTTCTACATGATGGTGCTTTTACGCTCATCACATAAGGTGATGCACATCTCCTTGCACTAGTTCTTGCTATTGAGTGTGAATGGACGCATGCTTGAAGTGAAAGAAATCGTCCTGGTAGTGGGAAAGATAAGAACTTTCTTAATTGATTGAAAGAGAGGAACCTGTTTCAAATTTGAATGCTAAGTAGGAACGATTGGAGTTAGAAAGGATGAATGAACAAAGTTTATTCTAATAAAGCTTGAGTCATGGACATAAAATTGAATCAAAAAGAAGATGACTAGCCCTCCACCTACAATAATAAATGGATGACTAAAGGGAACTTTCTTCCTAGAAACTTTGTTCAATGTGATACATATACCAAGGTTTATGCTTTCTAACCATGTATGAGGGCAATTCATTGCTTGAATAGAGGCTTTGAAACTATAGATAAAAGGGACCATATTCTTTTTCCCACTTTAATGTGACTATCATGCCCCAACCTCGGGGGTCTGCCTCCTCCCTTTCCTTACTGAAATTTCTAACTCCTGGTTATTTAGCATCATCATATGCTTGGTCATGTTTTTTACAGCCATCAAAAAACTAGTCAAAGACTACAACAAAGATTCTCGACTTAGGACTAGAGAGATTTAGCAAACATAATTTAGTGTAGGATTTATGAAATTAACATGGCATAGCTAAATGGAAGTGATATCAATGACATGCTATTGTTACTAGTCAGCTTTTGTTGACATGGAAACGAGACGAATTGTTTATTTGAGAAACCCTAGGTGTCTTTCTATAGAGAGACACCAAGGGACAATTAAACCTAATTAGTCCTCTAAAGATGACCCTGTGGATAGCCATGTTTGATCTAGCACCGGTTAACCGTATGATTTGTGTGATGGCAATGGTCACAGAACATACCATCGCATCCTCGTCCACGTCCATCGCCAAAAGTGACCCTTGGAGGGCTTGCTCTCCCGCTACCAAAGAAGCCTGCACGACCCTAATTACCAATTGATGCCATAGCAAACGAGTCAAACTAAGGGACAAACTCAAATATCTCAAGTCTGGAGAGACGTGCATAAATTTGAGCAGGAGTAGGGATCTTCTCAACTATCATCTATTGGTCTTTGATAGCATTGTACTTCAGACCAAGTGTCGCCAGAAACTGAACAAAGAGAATAGCTTCTCGTTGCATCACCATTACAGAGATATCTGAAAAGAGAGGCTGATAAGCATCTTACTCATCTCATAGGTTTTTCAATGAATTATAACATTTAATTACGGACATAGAGTCCTTCTTAAAGGTGTGAATATCCTCAATAACATGATACATATGAGTTATGTTGCTCTTGTGGGAATGAATCTCATGTAGTATATCCCAGATCTTCTTAGCAGAGGAGTAGGGCATGACCTATTTTGCAATAGGTTCCTTCATGCTATTCAGCATACATGCGGCTATCCAATCATTATCAGCTTCCCAATCATCAGCTTTGTCATTGTTTGTAGGTTCATCTTTGAGAAGAATATATTTCCTTCTATGTGACCCTACAAACCGGGTGAAAGAAGTGGTCATAGGGGGAAGTTGGTACCATCCAAATTTATAGAGGTCCCTTACATCTGAGATACGGTGCTCATGGTAGACATCTTCTCCAATGAGTCACCAAGAATGTCCTTACGTTCAGCCATCGCAAACCAGTTTATAGAATCTAAAGCTGTGAATCAAATAAGTCAAGGGAAAAACCGCATCATGGTATCAACATTGCCCTGGAG
Source organism: Thalassia testudinum (assembly GCA_037157565.1). Taxonomy (NCBI): domain Eukaryota; kingdom Viridiplantae; phylum Streptophyta; class Magnoliopsida; order Alismatales; family Hydrocharitaceae; genus Thalassia; species Thalassia testudinum. The sequence continues at coordinate 65,046,346 of JAZHRO010000031.1, forward strand.
AGACAAGATCAGATTTGATAGTCCACCGTTGAGAGAGAAATAGCACCCCAAATCAGATCAATAAATCAGATCTGCTTGCATCAAGGCATCACAGCAGCAAGCAGATCTGCAGGTCAGGAGGAAGATCTCACATCCAGATCAGATGAACTCACTGCCAGATCAGCCCAGTGCACAGATCAGATGTGCCTGGGTGATGCCTATCAGATCAGTAGCAGCACTGGGCGATGCAGATCGGTAGGCAGCAAGATCTCACCGCCAGATCTGGCGGCGATCAGATCTGGAGAGGCGTAGATCACCCCAGATCAGATCTGAAGGTGGTGATCAGATCTGGAGTTGGTAATGAGATCTGGAGATGATGCAGGAACTCACTGGAGATCCTCTAGATCAAGGATCAATGGGATGGGAATACAATATTTGGTGGTATTTGGTGGGATACTAGAACCCCGGCTTAGGACCACCACTATGATACCATGTTGAGATGAAAATGAGACAAATTGTTTATTTGAGAAATCCTAGGTGTCTTTATATAGAGAGACAACAAGGGACAATTATACAATAGACCCCAAAGGACTAAATACGAAAAAGGAATAGCCCACACAAAATAATAACAAAATAACTCGTAACAGTTTTCCACGTAGAACAATTGCTGGCCTGTTTAAGACAATAAGGTCAATATTCAGGATAGCTACTACCTCGACCACATTCTCTTATGTGATTTCTTTCTCAAATCTTCTCAGTGGAATTTGTGTTTTGTAATGTGATTCTATAGTTATTAATGGCATTAACAGTTTTCAAAAAACCAAATGAACAGTTAAATCCACTTAAATGATCTAGTAGTTAAGCATTTGACCTTCTTCTTGCATGGTCAATGTTCAAATCTTAGTTGTCACTGCAATGCGGGAAAAATAACAATGGTGAGTGAATGATATCTGTTGGTTTCTTTGCATATATGTTTGCTCAAACATTTGCCACCATATATGAGTCAATTTGATGATATGACTCAAGTTCAACTTTATGATAGTAATGATGCACACCGGAGAGAGTAGGGATGCAAATTGGTCATATTTGGGTCGGATTTAACTAAACTTATACCAATACCTATTTACAAAATACATATCCATACATTATCCATTTACCCATCGGGTATAAAAATTCAAATTCATAACCATCTGCCCATAGGGTACTCATTTATAAATTAATCTTACAATCAATTCGTACCCAAATTAGAGTTAATGAAGAAAAAAAAATCTATAACACAATTTATCAATTGTTTATTTTTAACGAGCCTAAGACATGGGCTCAAATTACGCTAATTTTAGTGATCTTCATTGAAATTATTACAAAAAAGAATTTCAAGGGGAATATTTCAAAAATAAAAAATACAAAGAAAAGCAAAATACAAGTACATTTTAAATAAAAGATCTCCATCCTAAAAATAAATGTTCAATAAAAGTTTCAGAAACACTCCAACCTTCAAAATCATGGAGGGAATCACAAGGGAGATTAAAGTTAGGGGAATGAGGGACTTAAGGTGAGACGTTTATATCTCGGGTAAATGGGGATTTTATTCGAGTACTCGGGTCAGGTAATCGGGTTTAGATCCATACCCATACTTGTACTCATACTCAGTCAGGTTTTTTAGATAAAACCCATCGGGTTCGGGTCGGATTTTATCCATTCTTTTTTGGTCGGGTTGAGTCGGGTTTAAGTCGGATTTTACCAAAACTTGCATCCTTAGGGGAGATGCTGTACTTTTCACTTTCTATTTCCTGATCATTTGAATATAATTTCGCAGCAAGCAGAGTTTCATCATTAGTTGAGTTATTAATTATTGGAGATTCTATGTGAACAAGTTTGAAGACTATTCATATTATACATTTATTTGGCAAGTTTTTCTTTTTGCTTTTCTTTTAATGACTTTAATCAAAGGGAATAATGAATCTTGGATTCATTAGGTTGGCCTCATGCCTCTTTTATAGAAAAAGAGGTAAGGGAAAAATATACAATGAGTCCAATAGAAGTAGAGAAATAATGAAAAAGTAATAAAGACTCATAAAATAGGAGGTTCCACAACACTCCACCTCAAGCTGGAACATATATGTTGAGCATGCTCAGCTCGTTGCAACAACTATCAAATGACTTACGGGCAAGTGACTTTGTAAAAATGTCAGCAGTTTGCTCTTCTGAAGTGACATTAGTGGTGTATAAGATCCCTCTATGAATAAGATCACATGTGTAATGATAGTCGATCTCCACGTGCTTTGTTCTTTCATGGAATATCGGATTATTGGCAATATATGCTGCAGCTCTGTTGTCACATTGTAGTTCCATGGGCAAGTTGATTTTTACCTGCAGGTCTCTGAGAACACCCATCTTCATGGCAGTCTGTGCCATGGTTTGATACTCAGACTTGGCATTGGATCGAGAAACCACTGCCCACTTCTTGCTCTTCCACGTGACAAGATTGCTTGCCTACTCATAGGTGTAGAAGCTAGTCGTAGATTTCCTATTAGCCAAGCGCCCGATGTAATTTGCATTAGAGTATCCAACAATTTGCATTGGTATCCCTCTGCTAAAGAGCAGGCCCTTCCGAGGTGTCTTCTTCACATACCTTAACATCTGCATGGCTGCCTCCCATACTCCCAGTGTTGTTTTGTGGGTTTGTCCATGAAATGACTTAGCTTCCCAGTAGCTAATGTAATGTCAGGTCCGGTAATAGTGAGATAGAGAAGTTTACCCACCAACTGCTTAAAAGATCTGCTATAAACTGTAGGAGAGTCACCATTAAATAAGTGACCCTTTGGATTCATTGGAATGTTGGAAGGCTTGGCCCCAACATTCTAGTATCTTTGAGTAAATTAAGTGCATATCTCCTCTGTGATATGACAATTCCTTCCTTACCACGTGCCACCTCAATGCCCAGAAAATTTCTTAGGCTTCCCAAATCCTTCATCACAAATTTGCTGGGCAGTGTCTTTGTAACCTCGTGGATACCCTCAGCATCATCTCCTGTAATAATCAGGTCATCCACGTACACAAGTAAAACGACTACTCCCTTATCACTCTTCCTAACAAAGAGAGAGTGATCAAACGATGACCAAGTTCTTAGACTTTGCTTTAGGCCATAGATAGCCTTGCGGAGTTTGTACACACACTCTCCCTCAACCTTGAACGTAGGGGGCTGCTGCATGTAAACTTCTTCCTGCAAATCTCCATACAAGAAGGCATTCTTCACATCAAGTTGATACAGAGGTCAGTCATAATGAGTAGCAACAGATAGGAGAATACAAGCAGTGGGTAACCGTGCAGCAGGTGAGAATGTGTCAAAGAAGTCCACCCCATAAGTTTGGGTGAATCCTTTGGCAACAAGTCATGCCTTGTGCTTGGGAATGGAGCCATTTGGATTATATTTGAGTGTAAACACCCATTTGCATCCAACAACATGTGCTCCTGCCAGCAATGGAGTAAGCTCCCACGTATCTCTGGAACGAAGAGTAGCCATCTCATCCACCATGGCTTGACGCCATTTTGGATCGAGCATGGCCTATCTATGGCACATAGGCACAGACGAGGTAGCAAGAGACTCTGAAAACAACACAAAGGATCTTCCTAGATTTTCAGTGGAGGCATCATCAGGCAGTTGATAAATTGATGGAGATGTCCGAGAAGTCTTCCTTATGGCAATAGGAAGATCAATAGTATCAATGGGCACCTTAGGAGCTCCTATAACATCACTACTCAAAGATGGGTTAGTGGACTCAACATGTACCTGAGCGGGAGGCGATTGTGGCGTGGGGGGATGAGGGGGGGTTGATACTTATAAACTTTGAGTGGTTCCTGAAACTGAGACGGATTAAGCAGAGGAGAAACAGAAATATCTCTGCAAGTAGCCTGGTCCACTAGTGTATGGCTCTGTAACTGTGGTAGAGGTAAGACTCCAACATCCATACTCTCAGTGGTCTGGTGGCCATCTGTAGAAAAGTATGAGACATTCTCATGAAAAGTAACATCCACACTCGTATAATGATGACGAATACGGGCATCGTAGCACCTGTACCCTTTTTGGGTAAAGCTATACTCAGAAAGACACATTTCACCGCCCTAGGCACTAGCTTATCATGTCTAGGTCTAAGTATATGAACAAAGGCCACACATCCAAAAATCTTAGGAACATGGAATAGTTCCCTTCTAGGAAATAAAATCGGCCATGGAATCTGATCCTGAGTTGGGAAGCCTATTCATCAAGTAACAAGCTATCAAACTGCATCTCCCCAGAATCTAGAAGAAACATTATGATGCAGCAAAAGGGTTCATGCCACATCCAACAAATATCTATGCCATCTCTTAGCAATCCCATTTTGTTGGTAAGTATGGGGACATGTTGTCTGGTGCACAATACCGTTGTCCAGATAGAATCGTTCCAACTTTTCAGTTAAAAATTCTTTTGCATTATCTGACCGAACAATCTTAACTGTAGTAGTAAACTGGTTCTTTATTTGAATAACAAAACTTTCAATTACATCACCGCCGTCTGCCTTAGTTTTCAACAAAAATGGCCACATCCTTGAAAAATCATCAACAATAATCAGATAATATCTATGACCAAGTTGGTTACGCACCCAACTTGGTCCCCAAATGTCAACATGAACAAGATCAAAAATTGCAGAAGAATTGATGGATGAACTTGTAGGAAATGTAGACCGGTGATGTTTCCCCAGTTGGCAGGCATCATAGATAATCTCAGATGCCAGCGAGAGGTGAGGGACTACACATCATAGCTTGTCTAAAGAGGGGTGTCCAAGTTGTCTGTGCCACTGTGCAGCAGTCCTAGTAGAGCATGCGACCCCCCCCGACATGTAGTAGCCAATGTACTTTGAACCAGGCGGTAGACTCCCTCGTCCTCATGTCTGCCACCAATCGTCCTCCCAGTGAGTTTGTCTTGAAATGTGTAGCCCATAGTATCAAATATCGCACGACAATTGAGATCTCTAATAATTTGACTTACAGGCAATAAAATGATAAGAAATTTAGGCACAAACAATACATCTGGGAGACTAAGAGTGGGAGTAACAAAACCATCTTCCTTTCCATCCACGTAAGTATGTTGACTATCAGCCGCTTGAACTGTCTTGCCCAGGGGAATGAGTCCCATCTGCCGGAACGATGCTTGATCACCACTTAAATGCTGAGAGATTCCCGAATCAACTAACTAGAGGGTTCCTGTACCAACAGGAAAACCAGTGGAGGATGAGCCAGGATCTCAACTTGAGGAGACCAAAGTGGCCATGTCTGGAGTAGGAGCTGCATCAGTCAAACCATCCTGTGACATCTGTGTGAAATGTTGGAAAAGCACGTCCAAATTTGCTTGTCACTGGCTGGGCTGAATCCTCAGAAGTCATTGCGGCCTGATTAGCCACAGGTGGCCTGCCATGTTTGGTCCAGCATCTGTCGTCGGTATGTCCAATTCTACCGCAGTAGGTACACGTAGTGCGTGGTCTACTGCTCTACCCTCAACCATGCCCATGACCACAAGTGGATAGGGAGTTGCGTCCACCACGCCCTCCAGAAGTTGCCATGGCAATAGTTTGCCCAACAGTTGTCACAGGTTGTGCCTTAACCACAATTCTACTCAACCGGCTATGGACATCCTTCAGAGGTGGAAGATCTGAAAAGGCTAAAATCTGGGAACATGCTCCATAGTCCGATCCAAGGCCGCTCAGGAACTGCAACAACTCGAACTTCTTCCTATACTCTTGCTGGCTGGTGCAAGCACAGGTAGGCCAAGCTGAGTTATACTTCTTAAGCAGTCCCTTAAGATTAGTATAATATTCGGCCAGAGAACGATCACCCTGACTAAGGCTCCTGAGGTCATGGTGAATTTGAAACATTTTACTGAAATTTTACTCATGTGAGTAGGTGTTCTTCAAAAGATCCCACATGTCCTTTGCAGTTTTATGGTACATGATACTATCTCCGATGCGAGGAGAAACGGTATTCATGATCCACAACCTGACCACCGCATCATCTTTCTTCCAGGTGGCATTACATCCAGTCTTTTGTTCTGGTTCAGATTCTAGCAGTATGTGTTCCTTGTCATGGCCTTCGACAGCCATGAGAAAAGTTTGAGACCATCTAGCATAGTTGGTCTCGTCGAGCTTAGCAATTAGCGCGAACAAAGGGTTCTTATGTGACCTAAAATCTCTTGCGGTAACCGATGTTACCTCTGACTGATCCGAAGAGGAGGCCATCGTGCCCTATGGAGAACAACGAAGCACCGATTGCTCACAAACAGTAAGAAATCAGATCTGATCCATCATGGAAGAAGGTTGTTTTACTGCATGATCTGAGATAAGCGTCCTAAACCTGTCTAAAACCAAGGACTAGCTTCTCGGATCAAAGGCAAGCGACCACTCGGGCTACCCCAAGTGTTACCGTCAAAGAAGCCAAGGTGTCTTCAGCGTTAGTCATCCGGTCGACCCAACTAGCAGTGATGCTAGCTGAGTCACGTCCAGTCATAGCCTCCTCCTGCAGCAACGGTGGCACCAGGGCCCAAGGTGGACACTGGCGGTGGTGCTACTACAGGGAGGAGACGCAGCAACGACGCAGAGGAACTGCTGAGCAGTGGTTGGGGCAACGCGGTTTGGCGTAGTCGGGCCGGAACGATGGTTGCACGTCGGTGACGAGGTGTTTGCCGTTGGAGCACACCAACAACGCTGGAGATAGTGGGGAGAAGGGGTTTCAGTTGAGGGCTTGGCAGTTTTGAGGTTGGGATACCGGAGCCCCAACCTAGGGTTGCAGCTCTAATACCAAATCAAAGGGAATAATGAATCTTAGATTCATGAGGTTGAGCCCATACCTCTTTTATAGAAGAAGAGGTAAGGGAAAAACATACAATGAGTCCAATAGAAGTAGAGAACTAAGGAAAAACAATAAAGACTCATAAAATAGGAGGTTCCACGACAACTTTGATTGGAGAAAGGTGACGGGTCAAATATACAGTTGAACTGAGTGTTCTAACAATATTAATACATTGCAATGCTCTTCTAGTTTGCAGTGTTTAGGCAATCTTTGGGCTAGAGAAAATATTAGGATTTTAAATTTGCTTGTTCTTATTTAGGGTGGAGTTACTGTATGTGGCTTTCTTAACAACTGTAACCTTGGTTGTGGCTTACACAACACTTTAATGACTATAGTTACGAGATATTATGGTATTCACAATTGATTTCTTCTCTTTATTCAATTTGACATATCCTGAGTTAACCGGTGCAAACTTTACGCGCAAATGGTCCTTTCTCTGTTTGCTAGTCTCACTCATTGATTGCATAAATTGAGTGTCAAGTGTCTTTCATACAACTTGTCAAAGACAATCTCACAGTCATAATTGATAAAATTGTTCAGCCATGCAATACCAAGGACTTAAATATAGTATTGTGGTGATGATTAGGACCTTGGGGTAAATGGTAAGTGAAGATACTCCCTTGAATTGTTGGCCCACTTTTATTTTAATCTCTAAGCCTCAAAATATAATAACTGTAATCTTCATCTTGTAATGCATTTGGAGTGGTCGCAAAAACATAATGTTACCAAACCGTCGGCAAGAGGGCTTGTTTTGATTTTGGGCTGATTATACCGCTTTGTACTATGAATTGGAGATAATGAATTCTTATTTTATAGCATCTTGATCTTGCCTAGCCTTAAATAATTCTTGTGGTGAAGTAGCTGTTGTAGTGTTGTCTCCCATGTTATTAGTATTTCACAGCGCCTTTCTTCTGCACACAAAATTGCTAGTTATTTTTCCCAAGTCATCCTTCCCTTGTGCACTTGTTTGTCCCCTTTCCTCCCTTTTACGAATTCAGTGAAACTACAATGGATGTAAATATTCTATGGGAAGAATGAATCAAATCAATTATTCTCAAATCCTACCTCTCTTTATATAGAAAGAGAGGTGGGACAATTACAACACAACTCCAAGAAAGAAAACAAAGACTACAAACACACCCTTACATAGGAATAAAAACATAACTAGACTAAAGGGGTATAATACTCCCTCTCAAGTTGTAGCATAGATGTCAATCATGCTTAGTTTGGAACAACAGATATCAAAACTAGATTTGGCAAGAGGCTTAGTAAATATATCTGTGTCTGGTCATTGGAAGATACTGAAGTTTTGTAGAGCACTCCTCTTTGAATAATATCTCTAGTGTAGTGACAGTCAACTTTCACATGTTTCGTGTACTCATGAAACATGGGATTGTTGGCTATATAGGTGGCTGCTCGATTATCGCACATCATCTCTATAAAACCATCTATCTCAACAGTTAAGTCATCAGGAGAGACCAAATCTACAACACCTCAGCAGTAGTTTGGGCCATTATCCTATATTTCGACTCTGCACTAGACTTGGAGACTGCCACTTGCTTCTTGCTTTTTCAGGCTACACGATTGCCAACTACATAAGTGCAAAAACTTGCAGTAGATTTCCAATCAAGGTGGCACTCGACATAATTTGTATCTGAATAGCCCACCATTGTCATGGATGCCCCTTTGGTGAATAGAAGATCCTGTCCATGAGCCTTCTTGAGATATCTAAGGACCATCATCGCTACATCCCAGTGTAGTCTAGTCGGCTTGGCCATAAACTGACTCAATTTGCCAACTACAAAAGATATGTCCAATCTGGTGATGGTTAGGTACAAAAGCTTCCCAACAAGTTGTCTGTACTATCTGCTATCAACTACCTCAACCTCAGTGTTATACAGATGTACCTAAGGATCCATGGGTATATTTGCTGGCTTGGCCCCCAGCATACCAACTTCCTGCAATACATCTAGTGCATACTTTCTCTGGGACAAAACAGTGTCACTTTGTTGTTTGCCACTTCTATCTCTAAGAAAGTATCTTAATGAACTCAGATCCTTCATCACAAACTGCTCAACCAAGTATCTCTTGATCACAGCTATTCCCTCATAATCATCTCCTGTGACAATTAGATCATCCACATAGACTAAAAGAACGGTAACACCCCTCCTTGTCTTCTTGGCAAATAAGGAGTGGTCTGCAGACAACCTCTGAAACTCCACAGACTCTGCTACCTGGGATAATTTCTAAAACCAAGCATGGGGACTCTTCTTGTGGCCATAAATGACCTTTTGCAATCTACACACACTCTCCTTGAGCCTCGTAATCAAGGGGCTGTTGCATGTACACCTTCTCCTGTAAATCTCCATAGAGAAAGGCATTCTTTACATCAAGTTGATGAAGATGCCAATCCAGCTGAATTGCTACCGAAATCAGAATCTGCACTATAGGAAGTTGAGTCACTAGTGAAAAAATTCAAAGAATTCAACCTAATATGTTTGGGTGAAGCCTTTGGTAACAAGTCGAGTCTTGTAGCGTGTAACTGACCCATCTGGGTTTTATTTAACTACAAACACCCATCTACAACCAACTACTATAGCATCTTCTGGTAAAGGTGTGAGCTCCCAAGTATCACATGAAGTAAGAGCAGCCATTTCATCCTCCATGACCTGGTGCCACTTGGGATCAAGCATTGTCTGTTGGTAAGTGGCAGGGATCTGTGTGGCTAAAAGAGCATGACTGATGCTCTCAAAAGCAGACCCAAGTCCCTCAGTAGACAAACTGCATGTAACTGGATATCTAGCACAACTTCGAGGTGCCTTTCGAATGGCAATCAGAAGGTCAAGGTCATTTGTTAGATCCTGCTGCACTGGCTCTGAGGCAGATATGCCCTCATCTGGACCTATAGCATCATCACTAGGTATGGTATTATCAATATGCAAACTGTTCGTGGTCACCTGGACTGGAGAGGGTGATGTCTGTGTGGCTAGCATCTAGAAAGTACTGTGAGGGTGTCTATACGTAATAATAGTTTCACAAAACTTGATAGATCCAGTCGTAGTGGTTGGGGGACCAAAAATAGGTATCTCCTCCAAGGGAACAAGAGGTATAAGCATGGAGGCCTCCGTAACCACAAGAGACACACTCTGGGTAGCTGTAAAAATGTATGGAATGGACTCATGAAAGGTAACATTAACACTCACATAATGCTTACTAGTAATGAGATCCAAGCAGCTATATCCTTTTCGAGTTTGTGAATACCCCAAGAACACACTTGACTGCCCGTAATACAAGCTTGTCTTAACATGGAGAGTAGGTGAATGAATGTAGTACAACTAAACACACGTGGTGGCACGTGAAAAAGCTCTCAATCAGCATGCAATATGTGCCAAGAAATCTGCTTATGAAGTACTGAACTAGGCATTCTGTTGATTAAATAACACACTGTAACGACTGCATCTCCCCAATATAACGGAGGCACACTATGATGAATCATCAAGGTTCGGGCCACATCCAAAAGATGTCAATGTTTCCTCTTAGCCACCCTATTCTGCTGAGAGTAAGGTTCAAAATACCAATTTCGATGTCGTGCCGATAAAATTTTAAGTGTGCATTTCGTGGGTATGCCAAGAGCACGCTGTGGAAATGCCCGTTTTTCGATGGGCATGTCGATGAGCATGCCGAGGGCACGTCGTGGGCATGCCGATGCATACTGACAAAAATAATAGTAGTCAAAAAATCCAGTAGCAACCTCGGCATGGGCACCTATTTCGTCAGCATGTCGACCATGTCGAGGGCATGCCGACGATATCCCTGTAAATCGACACTTTATTGGTGTCGGCACAGCCCCTGCTCGAAAATGACCTTGCCGATGGCATTTAAAACGGTGGCTGAGAGGTATGAGTACAGGTAGTCTGATACACTATCCCAGGTGACCTGTAAAAAGCAGATAACTTAGTGGTACATAACTCAAGTGCATTATTAGATCTGACTACTTTAATAGTAGTTGAATACTGTGTCTTAATCTTCAACATGAAATGCTCAATAACAGATCCAACATCTGACTTATTTTTCACCAAGAAAACTCATGATAGGCGTGAAAAATCATCAACTACTAAATAATAACGTTGACCCTACCTATTTGGTATCTGACTTGGCCTCCACACATCCATGTGTAACAACTTAAACAAGGTTGTCGACTCATGAGTACTCTCCGAAGTAGGAGGAATGATGGTGCTTACCCATCTGACATGCATCACAACATATCGGAGTCGTAGGAGATATATGTGGGATGACTCGATGTAAACACGTTTATATCAGATAAATCATCTATTTATGCGTGTTCTTAGGCGTATAGTTGCATCATACATTATAAATATTACATAACATGCATAATCTTGCATTTAGGTTAGATTTTATAAAGTTTAGGTTAATTTTCTCTTTTTGTCATCAGGTAATAGGGCAATATCATATTGGGGCCTCGGATTGAAGATCCAATTGTACGGATCTGATCAGGGCGACGATCGGAGTTAAACGACTTCAAGATCGCTCCGATCGGACTTTCGTAGTATCAGTGGCAGTCTGAGAAAGATCAGAGGTTAAGAGGCTAGGTGATGTAAATCCATACTTAATATGAAAAATCCGACCGCATAGATGGGTTCGAATCGACGATCGTAGCCCAACGACGCAAAATTGATCCAATCCGACATCTGTGGCACTACTTACAAGCATATGAAGATGGACGATCAGGATGGTGTCACGTGGTACTGTCCTTATTGCCAAATCGGCCCATGAACACCCGCTCCCCCTCTCTCCTCAATTGCGCGATTAGATTTGGGTCGTTGGATCTTGATTCAACGGCCATGAGAGCACGCGCCTTGAATCAAAGCTCGCCTTAAATGCGTGCGTAGCGCGTTGGGCGAGCTTGCGTTTGCGAAGTAGAGGTTGTGCGGTCGAGCCCCCGCGTGCCTCAAATTGAAGGTGCGGGCACGGTGTAATCGATTTCGCCTGTTGGATCTCTATCAGGTGGCGGTGGAAGTGGCCACATGGCGCGTCCAGATGCAAGGAGTGGAGCAAGTGCACGATGAATTTTAAGCCGTCCGATTGCGAGGATTTTTGGATGTGCATAAGGCGTTTTGCATGTAGAAGTTGAGGAGGCGGGCGGGCGTGCGCACTAAGCCCACGTTCAAGGCTTTAGTGATGAATAAATCGTCACTAAAGTCCCTGACATTAATGTTTTAAACATGAATTGACCTAATTGCCCGTTTATTCTTCACCTATAAATAGCCCTACGACCCCCACACTTTCTTTATCCATTCCTCTCTTCTCTCTGCCCCTCCAAAGCTCTAAGAGCTTGTCCGAAACTCGGGATGCTCCATTAGAGTTAAAATTAGAAATTTCCTACCTTCTCATCCCCATTCGTGGAGCGCCCACGGTTGTCTTCTCACCACCGTTCGGGAAGCGGATCTCGCTGCGACGTTGCCCTGTCCCGTCCTCCGTCGTCCGTCTTCGTTCTCCCTCATCTCGCATCTCACCACATTTTTCTAGGCGCTTCGTCAACGTGACTCATCCTCCAAGTAGCTATTGAGAAGGATAACTTCTCTCCATCTTCTCTTTTATTGCTTTCTCGCATAGATTTCCTATTTTCTAGTGTAATGAGTAATTGTAACGAGTAGTTGTAATAAACATCATTCAGTGGTTATAAAATTCATGTTTATTCTCTCTGTTTTTCTCTTTATTTGTATCATTCTTCTCTCTTCAATTCATTATTCTTTAAGTAGATAACTAGCGTAGATTCAATTCAACTAGATAATCTGCTTCGTGATAACAAAACAAACACAGTTTTTAATCAAATGTCCGCCTCCCTGTGTTCGATCCGGAATTCTTTTTGAGTTTCGGTTAAAATTATATGTTGACGGATTTTTCTTGCAAATTACGCTACGATGATAGGTTTTCAAAACTCAATCTTTTTGCGCAGATTCTTCGCTACAACACGTCGAAGGTTGTTCAGAGGAAGATGTCCAAGTCAGTGATGCCACTGAAATGCATTCCCAACAGCAAACGATACTTCTCGACATGTAGAGGCAAGTGGAGTATGAATCGGATGATAAACTCCACCCTCTACATTTCTATTACCAATTGTCTTCCCTATCAGTTTGTTTTGAATGATGCATCCTACATCATGACAATTAAGCTTCTTAGTAATCTTACTAATTGAAAGTAAGCTCATAGGGAAGTCTGGCACATACAAAATATCAGGTAACGTCAAAGTAGAGGACACTCGTACCTCCCCCTAACCTTCTATCCTGGAGTATCTACCATCTGCAACTTGCATTGTTCTGCCTGAGGGTACTGGTCTAAGATGGGTAAAATAATCCTGATCTCCATTGAGATGTAAAAAAGCTGAATCAACAAGCCACTCTGTACTGTTCCAATTCTTGTCATGTGCAATAGAATTCAACTTGGGTCCCTGAAGCACATTATGATGGCTAAGATTTTGGAGTAGTCTCTCATACTCACTCTGGGTAATGGTCACTGCATCATCTGTCGACCTCTATGTGGTAAAGGTGCTTGGATCAATATCAAAGGAAGCCATACTGCTATTGTATAACTACAAATCCACTAAGAAATAAAACTCTAGGGTAGATCATACTAATGTATGGAGAAACCGATCTGAAAATTTTCAGACCATAATCAAGGTGTAGCTACACCTGTTAAAACTAAGATTAATCTCTAACAGTGCAGCCTCTCCCTTATGGTCCTTCAGAAGCAAGAACGAAGAATGTTAGTGGCGGACCCCTAAGGGGGCTGGCGACACAATAGGCCACCCCAGATGGGGCTAGCGACGGCCTAATGGGTAGCAACAAACCAATGACAGCGGCTAGGCAGCATTGTAGACCACCCTAGATGGGGCTGGTGGTGGGCCCATGGCCTACACTAGCAGCCGCAGAACCTTAATGGGGCTAGGCGACGCTACAATGGCGTCGCTACAGGGGTCTTGAGACACTAGCAGGGGCATTGGTGCCTGTTAAGGCACTAAAGTTGAATTAAAAATATGCGTTGTTTCATAGCATAGGTGACTAAAGTACAATCAACATTTAAAATTTATAAACTCGAATGGAAATCCGAGGTCATTTGCTAGGAGCAAAAAGTTACACGAATACCACTATGCAGATTTCACGAAAATTTAGCTCGAGAACTAGATATAATTAATTAGATTTTTTATGCATGAATTCTAGTTCAGAAATGCAAGACTAGCTACACAACTTAAAAATTCAATTGAGAAGGCTATATTTTAATTATTTAATGTTCGGGCAAGAATAATTACATGTTAATGATATTCAAGCACTACATAATTAATATCAATAATATAAACTTTGCAATAAAACTTCATCTCAAACCCAACTCATGAACCGAATTAGCGAATAATGCAAATCAGTCCTTGAAATATTACATTTAGGTCCCTACATTTTTGCGAGTTGGTCCTTGCCCTTCTTCCTCTTCTTTTCTTTGTGCCCAACAAGGCTTGCCGGAGGAGTGACGGTGTGACACTGGAATCGAGCTCTAGTCATGGGATGTCGCCGACGAGCGGCGGAGGGCTTCGGAGCGCAACGCTGATCTGATGGCGATGTTGGGTTTGCATTTTGAGGCAAGGAGAAGGCAAAGATGATGGCGGTGAGTCACAGGATTTATGGTGGTCGATGGAGCTCCTCGATGCACGAAATTCCCCGTCGAAGGTCGCAAATGGTTCCTCATGTCCTCAGGAAGCTTCACGAGAAACTTGAGAGCTCGAGGGGAGGTGGAGAAGGCTGTTGACGACGGACGTGATGGCGATGGCGTCTGAGGTGGTCGCGGTGATGGAGAGGGTCTCAGCCTCGATCGAAAGGTCGAGAGGCGTTGCCAGACCCTACTGAAGGTGGTGGTGAGTTGGATTCGGTGTGATGAGGGTCGTGGAAACTTGCCGAAGTTAAGGAGGGTGGCACGATCGGCGGTGCTCTACGGGGGAGCTCGAGCAAGCGAAACCTCAAATTGATTGAGGGCTTTCGCTCGCCTTGCCCTAGTTAAGGTGGGAGAGGAAAGATCTCATGCCAAAACTCGACAACGAGGATCGGGGGAAGTTGGCCAAGTTTTATAGGTACTAAGTGTAGTTGGTTGTGGACACTATGCGGCTCTTTTGCAGCTCGAGCGACGGAGTCAAAGTGTGGTCCGATGGCCACTTCAACAGTGGATAGCAGTCGTGTTAGTTGGCAAGTGCGTTTGTTCTTTTCTATAAACGACACGCGGATGATTAGGGAAGTGCTCAGCTAAAGTTGTCAGGATTCCAACGACTGAGCCGCGCACAATCCGTGCACGAAGTTTTGCTTGAGCAGCATATTGCGAGCTTCTCACACTGTTGGAGGAAGATGAGGTGACGTCAGCATGCATCACCCGAGGACCTAGAAGATATGTTTTTTTACCAGATTGAGGAAATTGAAAATTGAGGGCTAGAATGCAAAATAGGTGAAGATGAAGTCCAAATGAGCATAACTTTTTATGGTAACCTAATTGAGACCCAAAGAATTCAATAGTGACTTCAATTTTGGGTTTTGATGAAGTTTGAATGGTCAATTTATGTTTTAACTGAAAATGTATCAAATACCCGCCTAGGTCTTAATTTAAGGTCAAAATAGATTTCTTTTATCAAATTGATTGTTCTAAATCTTATATAATATTTTTAAATGATTTTTATAAGGTTTAGATTACTTTTATTTCCATCAGTCCTTTTAATTGAAGTGGAGTTGAAATTAGGATTTTTAATTAAGAATTAACATTCAATTTGAATGAAAATCCTAAATTAATCAATATCAATCTACTTCTTGGAGTTTTAAGATTATTTGACCTTTAATTAATATATGTTTACCTTTTAGTTAATCTGCACTTGAATTTGTCTATTAAAATAGTAGAATTAACCTTATTTAGCTCAATTCCTCTTGATTTAGCCTTGATTGAAATATACCCTCTAATGTGTTAATTATGTAGATTTACCTTTGGAATTTAGTCAAATTGAGTTTAATACAAAGGATGATGGTGATGCCATCATACCCCCATGTCTAACATTTGCTAGTCCCTTAGCAAATTCTAGAATTCAGAACATTCGATTTAAGGGTATTTTTGATATTTAGCTCAAGAAGATTCCTCCATCCTCTTTCGTCAACTTTGTTTATTATTATTATTTTTGTGTGGATTAAAAGAAAGTGGGACTTAGGTTGTTTTCAAAATAATGTAGGTGCAGGATTTTGTTAAAGATAAAATATCAAAATGAATCTTTTGGATCATAAAGTTAAGAGTAGTTAGGATCTGCGTATCCACCCCAGAATTCAACTAATCTATTCTTTTCTGATTCTTATAAGTCCCAAAACCCGTTTTTGTAGTTAAAGCCTCCTTAACCTAGGAACTTATACTGCAGTTTGTGTGACCCTGAAAATCTAAGTGTCACTGATTTGTGATTGGCCAACTTTATTTACTTGGATGTGTCTTTGAAAGACTTATTTATTTCTCTAATAGAACTATTTTTTTTTTGTTTTTGTTTTGTTTTTTGTTTTTTGTTTTTTTTCCCAGACCTAGACGCAGATCAGTCCTAATATAGTTGTGTCGGGATTATCATTCCCATCACCAAATCCTCGATGGGGGCTCTGGCGCCAGCACACATGAGGTGCATTGTTTATGACACACCTTAGGAGCTCACAACCCCAAACAAAAAGCATTGTAAGACGGGCTTCTAGCGGGCTTAGGCTCTTGTCCCGATACTTTGAGATAGCACCGTTCGAGACACCTAAGTTGCGTAACACGCTTTATATGCTCTGTATAAAGATATTTGATTTAGATTTAGAGTTAGTGCTGAGGCGGTGACATATTTTCATTGTATCATCAAAGGAAAATTTTCTTTCTCGATGGAGGGAACTCAAACCAATTAACTATCTCGATCTTTCACCAAGACTATAGCATGGGAAATTATTTATTTATGTAATTTTTGGGACTTTTTGGGGGTGTTGGCTTTTGTGTGTGCATAAGTTTTGACACTTGGTTTTCAAAAGTCATTCAAGCTTTTGAATGAGAATTGAGCCGATTACTATCCAGTTCGCTAAACAAAATTCAGAACTCAGAATCGTCAAGCGTCAAAAAGGAGTTCTTTAAGGGATAAACTGATCTGATCTAAGTTTTTAAACCTGAAAAGTGTAACAACGGGCTCCTCATACTCATTCTTAAGTTTGTTAAAGATGAAATTCCTTATATACCTTTTTAGCAATAACGTACAACCTTAGTCCCCTTCTTCCTAAAATCCCTTTTTTTTTGTGAGAACCCTTTAAAGAATTTAAATTTTTAATTGGTTGCACTTTAATACCCTCCTATGCCTAATTTTTGTAATGCCCTAATTGCAAAAAGGATGGGTTCGAAATCAACTTAGTTCATACTTTAAAATAGATTTATAAGGGTTGGCGGGTGGGTCGGAAATGGTTGTTGCGGACGATTTCAAGCTCCCATGTAAAAATTGGAGGTGGAGTCCACTATTCTGAAATATGAACTTTAAAGTGCAATAAAAGTGGTATTCAAGGAGGATACGAAAGGTCTTGGGTTTTTGAAAAATGATGGGATACCTTCTATTAAGCGCTAAATTTACCGCCTTTAACTAGGTGCAAGGCAACTCGAATGGACGAAGTAATCAGATTACAGGAGTTTTGTAAAATAAGCACCTTGATGATTAACCTGGTTAGGTCTATCAGGTACTTGTTTAGATCAAGTGGTTAATTGTGCAAACCAAAACCAATAAGTCTGCTGCGTTAAAAAATGTGGATCATCAAATATGCAGCCCACCAAGTGAAGTTTTGTTTAAAAAGATTTGAAAGTGAAAAGTAAGGATTTGGCTGCTTTGGTTCAGCTAGTTCAGAGTATGGATCCTCAAATGATAACTGATTAGTGAAAAATATAGGAACCATACTTACGGGATCAGAAATAATCAGCTGTTGTCCCACTTGTTATCAAATTGAGGTGGAAAATCAACTTCAACTGGATTTGAATGAGATGATTTAGAATAAAAATGGATTCTGGTGGAGTCATAGGGCGGAGATTGGTTGCTAAGAGGCTCAAGCAACCATTCCTGGGTAGCCTCTTGATCATGTGGTGCAACTGCTTTAAGCTCCAAATCGATGACCTCAGAGTTAGAATCAAAGAATGGGTCATGGACATCGAGGTCATAAATTGGGTAGTAGTCCTCTGTAAGAAAGGATTCTCCTAAATCTGAATAAGGTTCAAAATCAATATCAGCATAGGAGAATCCGATAGCAGAACATGGGTGAAAAGATTTTTCTGAACTTAAATCAAAATTAAGATTACCACCATAAGAAGACTCAAAACGTACAAAGTTATCAACCTGAGATTGGTTTAACCTAGATTTTGGTTTGAAGCTAACAAGGATATCCTTATTAGGAATAGGGTTTGGTTCAGGGTATCTAGGATAGATCCAATCTAAACCTGACTCTTCATGTTCCTCTGATTCTATATCATAAATTGGTTTCAATTCAAATAACTCAATGTGCTCCTCCGAGTAATTTGGAGCGATTTCATCAAAAATAGGCTTATAAAAATCATGATAATTCGAACCTGTGATGACATTTTCATCAAATTGAGCCTTACAATCATCCCAACTAGGTTCTGGTCTAGATTCTAGGTCAGTTGGGATGTTAAAATTATGCTCGAGGATGACCTTACCAAGATAAGGTACAAGAGTTATATCCACGAGACAATCATAATCAAATTCATCACAAGTGTGTTGAAAGTCCTGTTGAGTTGAACTAGCTTCAGAAATTTTGGCTACTGGTTCAATGTTAAGAACACTTGTGATGGAATCTGAACGAGCAATTCTCGTTTTCGATGAATTTTTGCACATAAAATGTAGCATCGTTGTATTTAATCGCGTGGTAAAAATCACTTTTCAAAATAGTTAATACTCGAAATCTAATCACGAAAATAGTTAAGTCGTCTTTACAGGGAGGAACTAACCTATTAAACTCAGGAGTGTGACTTAACCAGTTCACTATATCAAATAATTCCCTTTTTGAAGATTGGAGTGGAGTATCCATTCATAGCAAGAAAGTTATAGAAGGCAATTAAATCGGACCAGAGGAATATCTATGCAAATTTGCTTCAATAATTTAAAACATCAAATAAATGAATAGTATCTCAATAATGGCATTTACCCTAATTATTAATAGGGCCTTACTGTAGCAAAACAAAGCATTTGCTCTTGCACACGCGTGCATGCGAGGAAGTTGTCGCCGGTGGTTTGCCTGCCAGTGATGGTGCGTTGACGAGGGGGCTTTGCAACAGGGGTGGTGTGGCAACGACCAATGGATGGAGCCGACGGCTGGAGGAGGAGAACCAACTGGAGGTCCTGCACGTGCGTCAAGTGTGGCCGCACGTTGGTCGAGTGAGGCTGTGCATGGCTACTGTGGTCGATGAGGGTGCTCGGGCAGGGCTTGGGGTCGAGGTTGAAGGTTGGAGGAGGCTCTATGTGGACGGGGCTTTGGGTTCACCTTCATGAATAGTAGATGGTGGCGAGGAAGAAGAAAAATGAAGAGGAAGTTGATAGGCGGTGATGGGAAGGTGGATGTTGTTTGTTGTTGGCGGTGTTGGTGACCGTGTTGGGTTTGCTACGATGAGGGTGGAGATGGTGTTGGTAGTAGGTAACGGTGGTGATGGGTTGTTGGGTTCTTCTGGAGGAAGAAGGTGAATAGGAGAGGGAGATGTTGGGGGAATGATGTCGAGGATGGTGATGGTGATGCTCTGTCACCGAGCACCACCGCGTCGAGGCGAGCGGAGGAGAGGTAGCATAGTGCATGCTTGAGTCCACAGTAGAAGGTGCGAGCTTGATTTCATGGTGGGGGCAATGCAAGGGAGAAGATGAATCTCCCCCCTCGGCATAGTCGTGTTTTTTTTTTTTATAAACTTCATGTTTGTTTCTCCGCCGAGATTCTCAACAAACAACTCAATGAGAATATCCAAGCAGTTGGGGAGGTGGTGCGTTAGTGGCGGTGTTGCTATTGTAAGGAGTTCAGTTGGAGGTGCGAGTGTCGGGTGGCGATGCGTTGATGAGGTTGATGGGTCTTGTAGGAAAGAAAAGAAAAAAAGGGTTATTTACAAAAAAAATCTAAAATCATGCATGTAATGCATGCATGCCGCTATAATGTTTTACTATCTTCTATTATATAAATGCAATTGAAATATGCAAGCACTAATCTATTTACATATCAAAGTATGCTTCGTACATGTAGACATTACCATAATAATTAGGCGTTTATGTAATTAATTAGCCCACAAATGTGATCTCATCAGAATCCTTCTAACCTAAGAGTTGATTTTCTATATCAGGTAATTCCTTATACCCAAAATCATCACTAGGTTCTAATTGGGTTGGGAATTTAGCACAAAAACCTCCATTCTGGAACCCAGGTTTGGGAAAATCATGTTTGTCCTCGAAATTATTCCAACATTAATAATCTAAGTTCGAGAGAAGGTTTGGGTATTGATGGTAACACCATCATCCTTCGTATCTAGCTTAATTTGACTAAGTTTTAAGATTAAATTTAATGTAAGAGCTAACAAAAGGGTATAACTTAATGATTAGAAGAATTAAGAGGAATGACATTTAAATCGGTTAATTCTACTATTTTAATAGCAAAATATAAATGCAGATTAACTAAAGGGTAAAGCTATACCTAATTAGAGGTCAATTGAGCTTAAAGTTCAAATAGTGGGTTTGCGTGAATTGATTTAAGGTTTTTCTGAAAATTGAAAGTCAATTCATATTTAAAAATCATAATTTTAGCCTCATTGAAATTAAAGGGTTTTGGTTAAAATAAATGTAATATAAACCTTCTAAAAATCATTGAAATATTTTATAAGGTTTAAAACTTTTAATTTGACAAAAGCAACTTATTTTGACCAATAACATAGATCAAGGTGGAAAATTGATACATTTTGGGTTGAAGTGTAAATTGACTAGTCAAACTTTCTCAAAACCTAAAATTGACGTCACCATTAGATTCCTTGGATCCAAATTAGGTTACCCCCAAATTTTGAGCTCCATCAAATTCCATCTTGACCAAGTTCGCAATTTACTCCACTAGTTTCTGATTGTTGCAAAGACCGCCCTAAGTGTTGAAATCTTTTACAAAGGGGTCCCTACGATCATCTTCATCATATTCTCCAGCCAGTGGATGTGCTTGCCGGCGCAATTTCAAGGAGAAAGATCTCTCGGATCTTGCGACGAAATCCCACCAAAATTGGTGGGATTATTCACCAAACATAGCTCTTCCAAATCGTGTATTTCCAACTATTTTTACCATCTTTGGAGACATTATTTAACGCCCAAAGTCCTCGTCGCAGTTTCCTCCAATCTACCATTTCAAGGTCGTGAATCGGCCTCAGCAGTCGTTGGCATGTGCCTATAAAGCTTGCTCATCCCCTTGTGAGTGGATTTGTCAAGTTTTTGGCGAGCGTACTCCCCTCCTTCCTCAAGCGCAGCCATTAGCCGACCTTGGAGGTTCTTCCTCTCCCGTTGCATTGCGTCTTGCTGCCAATCGAGATCGCAACTCCTCTCCCCTTGTCGTCGTCGTTCTTCCCACCAAAGGAGACGGTCCTCCTCGTCGCTCCAAACAAGGCTGCCGGAGTCTTCATCTTCTCCACGTCTGGTCGGCCAACGTCGGACATGCGACTTCCATCGTGTCTCTAAGGTATCTCTCTCTCTTCCCCTCCTTCTGTAATGTATCTTAGGTACTTTAGATGTAGGATTAGCTCTAAACTTTACCCCCACATATCATTTCCACGCACGGCATGTGTCCGGTGAGAATCCGGCGATTGCCTTCGCCACGCTCCACACATCGAATGCCTCCGCCGACCACCCCACGACCTTAATCATGCCTTCGTTAGTAAAAGCCCCAAGTTTACTCGCCAAAGCTCTTCGCCGAACACCACCGTCGGCCACCACCTTCTTCAGGTTCGGAACACCTCCTCTGGCCTCCTTGCGACAAATCACCACCCCCACAACCTTCGCCGAGGTCGAGCGAAGGTGTGGAGTTATCTAATGAGGGCCAAAAGCCCGTGTTGTTTCCATGTAGATCCACGCCAGAGTCGTCAACCATCATCCCACCGCCAATAGTCGTCCCTGCTCACGTGAAGCTCCGCGGGAAGCTTCATGGTGCTCCAAGGAATTCGAGTGACCTGTTGGCAAGGAGTCCCCTGCTCTGAAGCTCCCAGCCAACCTTCGTTCGACCTCCCCTGTATCTTCGTTCACGCACGAAGACAAGAGGAAGAAGGCCAGGGGCTTGAACATGAAGAAACTATTTTTGCAAGGACCAATCTTCAAGCCTTTAGGGACCATTTCATAATAAAAGTTTATTTTGAGGGACCAATTAGTAATCTTGTTGTAGCGGTTGATGATCTGAATATATCCAATGCTTTGATTGTTCAAACATTATTGTTAGCAATTTCTTAGTGCTTAACCAAAGAAATACTTACTACTTTCTTCACTTAAGCACTAATTGACTGGTTTTCTAAGCACTTGATTTTACTTCGTTAATTGGAATATTAAAAGTGCAAGTGTGAACTTGTGAAGTTTCAAGAATTTACACCTAATACAAGTTCAGTTGTAAATAACGAAATAGTGGATTCACACATTTTTGTAGCTCCCAGTGACCTTGGAACTCATATTTCAAGATTATAAAGTTTGAATGTTTATTTCGCCCTAATCGCTATATTAGAACGCAATTTTCTTAAACCTTGACAAAAGTGATTGAAAAGTGTCTTTCATTAATCAACTCTTTCAATTGATCTAACAGATGCCGATGTTTAAAGAAATCTTGGTAATTTTCCCACAATTTAGGATTTGAAAAATATTGTAAACCCTCATTTCTATGAAGTCTTCCCACAACAATGATTTGTTCTAAGAGGATTTCCTAGGTCGAACAACATGATATCTGGGTTGCAATCATTTTGATGTGGTTCATAATGGGGTTCATAATCTTAGGTTCACTACCCTAATCTCCGCTAGATGAGTTTGAGGTTCTGAAAAATTCTTCTCTATGTCTGATAGCGTCAATCATTCGATCTTTCATGCTCTTACGGGGTTCAGGGCAAGTGGACATTTCCTATTTTTTTTAGGTTGATTTCCAAGTAAGGTGATAGAAATCAAATCAAGTGGTGGATCAAGATATGGAGAAGTGGGTTCAGGTTCAAAATGAACAGAAGAGTAGTTGATTGGATTAGAAGACACAAAACAATCGGGGCTTGATCCTGATTCAGATTGAACTCTAATGGAGGCCTTAAGGTGAATCTTAAGGACCTCCTCTCTATGCATATATTACAGAAAAGATGAGAGGGACTATATATGTATTGGACCCAATTAGGGCACCCAAAACAATTGGATGACTCTGGCTAATTCGAGGCAGATGGACCCCTAGATTAGAAACTCACCCGCCTCGAGAATTACTTGGGCAGCGAGGAAAGGAGAGTCTCATAAAGACTCCTACACAGTAGAGTGTCCCCACGGGTTATAGGGTTTCCCCACTTGACTTTCCTTGTCACTGCGGTTCCAAGTAGACCGGAAACATGTGAGTTAAGCCCTAAAGTCTACCAATTTTAGATGTGCATGTGTCTTGGTTATCACTTGATTTAGAAATGAATTACAAGTGTGACTTAATTTTAGGTTGATTAGTTCACAATGTGAATCAACTTCACCTGACCTGTCCTATAGATTAGAGGATGAAATCTGGGTTAACTCACCCGAACTACCCTGTTTTGATTCACAAACAGGTTAGTCCCAATTTTAATATTCAAGTGATCTTAGAGCCTGATTCTAGGGTTTGAATTTTTAAATCAATTCAAATAAGGGCTTAGGTGACACAATGCGGGAAAATATTCCCTTTAAAATGTGTAAATGTATACTAACACTTCAATAACCCTAATGTTTCAACCCTAATCGGCTCTAAAGGAGTTTAATTTAATTTAGAATAATGCACCTTGGATTCAAACAAGAATGTGATCGTCTAAATGTGCTAAGTGAATTAAACACAAGTCCTTATTAGGCACAGGAATTGGGTTTTGTGTGTGTCTAATCAATCAACTCTTCATAAATATAAACACCTAAATGTTTAAGAAATTCTTGCCATAAGTTATATTATCTAGGAATGGTAAGGCAAAGTTGCACTCAAGTTTTTTTTTAGTTTTTTTTATGTATATACAAGGAAAAGGGAGAGTAGGAAAAGAGAAGAAAAGTTAACCTACCCCTAAAGTGATTGTTCCCTTGATGTAGTGGTTGGACCCATTGAAGTGAGCTTGCAACTCTGTGGATCCAATCCAGCAAGAAGATCAACCAAATCAAAAGCAAGTGAGTTAGAAAAATAAATATTCACAAAATATATAAAAAATGAAAATTATATATAATGATAGTGGTAAGTGCGTGTTGCTCCCTGGCAACGGCACCAAAATGTTAAGGCTCCGGTAACGGCAATTAACATTTAAAATTTATAAACTCAAATGGAAGTTCGAGGTCGTTCGCTAAGAGTAAAAAGTTGCGCGAATGTCACTGTCCAGATTTCACGAAAATTTTGCTTGAGAGCTAAATACGATTAATTAGATTTTTTATGCATGAAATCTAGTTCAAAAATGCAAGACTAACCACACAACTCAATTCAATTGAGAAAATTATATTTTAATTATCTAATGCTTAATAAAAAAATAATTAAATGTCAATGATAGTCAAGCACTACATAACTGAAATCAATAATATTCAAACAAAACTTTACAATAAAAATTCATTTCAAATCCAACGCATGAACCAAATTAGCAAATAATGCAAATTAGTACTTGAAATATTACATTCAGGTCCCTGTGATTTTGCGAGTTGGTCCTTGCCCTTCTTCCTCTTCTTTTCTTTGTGCCTGTAGGGCTTATTGGAGTGGCGATGCGACACCAGAATCGAGCTCCAACCATGACAAGCGGCGGAGGGCTTTGGCAGCGCAACATCAATCTGATGACGGTGTTGGGTTTGCGTTTTGAGGTAGGGAGAAGGTGGAGATGACAGCATCGAGTCGTGGGATCGATGGTGGTCGATGGAGCTCCTCGGTGCACAAACCCATCAAAGGTTGCAAATGGTTCCTGGTGCCCTCAGGAAGCTTCAAGAGAAGCTCGAGAGATCGGGGGGAGGTGGAGAGGGTTGTTGACGTCGGACGTGATGGTGGCGGTGGTTAAGGTGGTCACAGTGATGGAGAGGGTCTTGGCCTCAACCAATAGGTCAAGAGGCGTCGCCGGACCCTATTGAAGGTGGTGGCGAGTTCAATTTGGCATGATGAGGGCCTTCAAAGCTCGTCAAAGTTGAGGGCGACACGATCGGCAGTGCTCGACGGGGGAACACGAGCGAGTGAAACCTCAAATTGATTGGGGGTTTTCGCTTGCCTTGCCCTTATGAAGGCGGAGAGGTGGTTGGTTATTGAGCAGGGGGCATAGGCGAGGTGTTTGGTGGTCGCCAGAGTTGGTGCTGGCGTGGAGGAAGATGACATGGAAGGTGGAGGTTAGAGGAGCTAAATCCTACATTCTAAACGGCTAAACTACACTACAGAACATGTGGAAGAGGTTGACCTACCTAGAAGTGGACGAAAGGGGGCAGAGCGCATCTAGCGTTGGCTGGTCGGACGTGAGGAAGAAGGGGGGGTCCAATGAGATGTTTGGAGCGAGGAAGAAGGCAAAGTAGCCGTCCTCTGTGACAGGAAGAACGACGACAATGAGGGGAGGTCTGCGACCTCAGTTGGCTGCAAGGTTCGATGACGAAGGACAGAGGAGCTCCAAGGTCGACGTTAATGGCACGTTGGGGAAGAAGAGAGCGAAGATCTCATGCCAAAGCTCGACAACAAGGACCAGGGGAGGTTAGCCGAGCTTTATAGGTGCTAAGCACAGTTTGTTGCGGACACTACATGACCCTTTCGTGGCTCGAGTGACGGAGTCAAAGTGAGGGGCGATAGCCACTTTGGTCGTGGATGGCGGTCGCGTTAGTTGGTCAGCGTGCCCGTTCTTTACGATAAACGATGCGTAGATGATCAGGGAAGAGCTTGGCCGAATTTGGGAGGATTCCAACGACTGAGTCGCGCACAATCCGCGCACGAAGTTGTGCTCAAGAAGCATATCACAAGCTTCCTCGCTATTGGAGGAAGATGAGGTGACGTCAGCATGACATCACCTGAGGACCTAGAAGATATGTTTTTCGACCAGATTGAGAGGAAATTGAAAATTGAGGGCTAGAATGCAAAGTAGGTGAAGATAAAGTTTAAATGAGCCCAAATTTTATGGTAATCTAATTGAGACCCAAGGAATTCAATGGTCACTTCAATTTTGGATTTTAATAAAGTTTGAACAGTTAATTTACGTTTTAGCTAAAAATGTATCAAATACCTGCTTAGGTCTCTGTTTAAGGTCATAGGTTCCTTTTATTAAATTTATTGATCTAAATCTTATAGAATATTTTAAAATGATTTTTAGAAGGTTTAAATTACATTTATTTCTATCAGAGCCCTTTTAATTGAAGTAGGGATGAAATTATGTTTTTTAATTAAGAATTAACATTCAATTTGAATGGATATCCTAAATTACTCAATATCAATCTACTTCTTGGAATTTTAAGCTTGTTTGACCTTCAATTAATGTAGGTTTACCCTTTAGTTAATTTGCATTTAAATTTGTATGTTAAAATAGCAGAATTAACCCCATTTAGCTCAATTCCTCTTGATTTAGCCTTGATTGAATTATACCCTTTATTGTATTAATTAGGTGAATTTAGCTCTGGAATTGAGTTAGATAGAGAGGTTGATGGCGATACCATCAATGCCCCGGACCACCACCAGCGGCAATGTTGGTGGTGGTTGCTGCCGCTTCTCACTGATGATGAGGATGAATGGGCCAAAGAGATTAGATCAAGAGAGAGAGAAGGGATATGGTGGACGGGTTGGAGGCTTTCTTTGGTGGTAATACCTAGGGCTTTGGTCTAAAATCACTATTCTGATACCAAGATGGGAAAATGAACCAAATCAATTATTCTCAAACCCTTCGTCTCTTTACATAGAGAGAGAGGTGGGACAATTACAACACAACTCTAAGAAGGAAAATAAAGACTACAAACACGCCCTTACACAGGAATAAAGACAACTCAATCAAAGGGATATATAACACTATCCACTGCCAAGATTCCTTGTTTGGTAGATTTGTATCTCAGACTTGGGATCTTTGAACTTCAGTATATCTTGTTCAAGTTGTGTACCAAGTAAGCTCCATTGCAGATCTTGATCTAACGATAAGGTCCTCCTCCTTCAATGATTGCATTCAGAGAAGAGCGGTCTTCAAGTGGAAAGCTGTGAGGTCCCAGATGCTGCTACTTCGATTGTCACCATCCCACCCTGTAGCTTGCCTTGTCCATAAAAAGAAATTGTTAGCATCTACAACCTTCTTCCACTACTATACGTGTGGTTCACGTGCTGTAGACACCCTTCTTCATGCATTATTATAAATGTATCGCGATATATTCAAACAATCTCTATTAGGAGTAATCAGTACCTTCTTGATTTTTCATGGATTATGATAAATTTGTCACGATTTATTCCTGTTAGGAGTTATCAGTACCTTCTCAATTTCTAAATGTTAAGTGCATAAATACTTAAAAAATATCGGAAGAACCCTCTTCCTCCATGGTTAGCATTATCCACAATGTATTGTATCTTGATCTGTTTTTTAAGGATCTAAAAGCATGCATTTTATTTCTGTATATTCCCCTATCCACATTCTTAATTATAAAATAAAACAGTGAAAGCCTTTATATCCATCTATTTCCTTTACAAAAATATGTATGTTTCTAGTCCATTTAATCTCTCCCTTTCCTCATGTTGCTGGAAGTCCTCCCACATTTTGTTATAGGGGTGGCTCACACATTTTGTTCTATAAAGGGTCTGTGATGATATATCAGTTGTTATTACATGGTTATAAGGGACTAAGAAAATGGTAAAATTTGAAATTCTGTGTTAGCTGTAGCTTGAGGAGTTTATTTAAACCTCCTTGATGTTTTTGGCATTTAATAGGGGGTTTTAGATAGATGTTATTGTAAACTTGCAAAATTTTTGCAATTATCATCACCTTTTCAATATTTGCATACATGTCATTGAAAAGTTGCTTAGTTTACGAGAATGTCACTCCATCTATCTCCATTAGTTAACAGTGTTAGTGAATAGCTAATATACATATTAGGGATGCTATTCTTGTAAATGAAGCAACTTTTCAATGGTATTTTTGTAAATATCGGGAAGGTGATGAAAGTTGTGCAATGTGGAAAGTTTATAGTGGCTTCTATGAAAAAGCATTGATGTTTGTATCTCTTTTTTGTCTTTTCTTCCACTTCCATTCTCTTCCACCACCCATCTTCCTCTTTATCGTCTCCATGTTGGATTATGACATTAATCACCGGCTTCTCATCAGGGATTAGAATCTCACATAATTAATATGATCAGTTATTATTCTAACCCCAGATTATAACAAATGTTCCATTCAATATTACAGCAAAGATGATTGCTCATATCAACAGGGTGGTCACCATGTAGATCTGTTGTCTTGGATCGTGGATCTACATTCCAATCTGTTGAGCTTGAAGGTTGTGGAGGGTCATCTCTATCCACCTTGAAACCCAAATGTGGAAATCCTAACTTCTAACCAAAGAGAGAGAGAGAGAGAAAGAGGGCCTGGGGTTTTTTGGGTATGGAGATTGAAGAGAGTTTTTGTTTTCACATAGATGCCATTGCAAATGTACTAAATCACATAGCTGCCATCACCTCCTCATATTTACAAAAAATCAAGCAGATAGTGGAATTTTCAAGCATGGGTTTCATTTTCTAACAAATCATTCCACGATCACGAATATTGGCTTTTACTGGAGGATGTTCTCTTATTTTTAAAAGTAACCCACGCTTCAGCAGTTGGTTAAGCTATTCAGGAGATTGAAGTGAAAATCTTCTACAAGCCTGTTGCTTCAATATAATCGGTGCTTGGCTACATTTACTGTGGTGAGTTAAGACAAATGGATGAATAAATATGCCTAGAACAGTAAGGAGGGAGCATCTCTAGAGGTGTTGGGATTAATTATTGGATTTGCTGTCAAATTAACTGTTGCATTTCAGAGCAGATGAACTGATTGGATAAGTTTGAATAAAAGATTACACTGTACCAAAAAGATGATGCATGGAAATTTTGAGTTGGACTCAGTTTCCTGAATGATACTTGTTGTCCTACACCAACTTGTCTATGTAATTAGTATTTGATTCGGTCAAACAGTAAAGCTATGCAATTAAAACACTCTGTTATTATGAAATCAACACTAGCACAATTGAATTTTTACAACTTACTTGAATGATATTTTCTGGTTTCTTCCTTCATGTCAACTTCTGTTGTGATGTCAAGCAAAGCAAAATATTGGTTTTTTAAGGTTAATTATAACTGATTTTGAGAATATCTCCCGCTACAGTTATTACAAGAATGCAAAATTTTGGACACTGAAAGCTGCATCTGATAAAGTGCTTGCATTGCAAACTTTAAATTTACTTGGGAAACAGCACGAATGTTGTTTGCTTGAAATATAAAAGAGTCTTTTCGCATTCCAAGTCCTGGTGGAGATTAGAAGCAGAAGGCATTTGCAGTTATTTGCTTATCACTGCCATTTTAGCTTCAGCCAACCTGCAATGCTCCCTTGTTTACAGTCAGTAACATCTCTTTGCCTTTTCCAACTTTCCTTTTTGTTTCAGTAGCTGTGAACGTGAACCAGATGAAGACGGAGCTGTGATTAGCGGCAGGATGTAGGAAGCTATTACGATTCCTAGCTGCTGTAAATATGAGTATATATATTATATTAGTAGGTGAACTGGCGGTGAAGATTGCATCCCTGCCGCATACTCTGGGTTCATCTGCTCCCTATATGCAGGACCAGGGAAACCCTGATCCCTAGTTTGCCTAATTTAATTCACATGTTCTATTTTGAGGTAAAATGATGAATTGGACATCTGGGACGGTATGCTCAATGCTCATTGTGTGGTCTCATTTGCCATCATAAATTGCTTATGAGTATGTTTCTGGAGATAAGTTTCTTCTACCTATGTGCGGATGAGAATGAGTTTCAATCACAAGGTATTGATGTTAAATTTTTTCTGCATCATCCAAGGTAGTTGATTTTGTAGAAGATACTACTGCATCTTTTAGAATCTCAGAACATGGTAGCCTTGTTGCTCAAAGGCTTCTACATTTTATTCTTTTTCCCTTTTTGGTAACTGCTTGGACATTGTATCTCCCGCCACTTTGTGATGAAAGGTGCAGCTTAAGTTATGGAAATACTAGCAGTTCACGGTTGACTTGATGTAGTCGGTGGATTTTTCCTTTTGAAAATCCAGTTCATCATGAAACAGAAGCAAGCCAGCAGATTGCCAGTCAAACCAGTTATAACCTTGTCAAGCTTTAAAATTTCTTTGGGTAAGGTAAGATTTGAACCCTAATCGTCTAGATGAGAGTCCAATTTCTCAACTATCTCACAACTCAACTGGATTCAAACTGGGAAACTTTGGTGGGCGTGGATTACAATTCTTGTTTTGATCCATTTGTTTACAGACAGATGAAATTGATTGGATATTCCCAATATCTTACTAAGATCCCTGCAAATCCTGGAAGGGATACCTTGCCCGTAGCAGTAAGCATTTAAATGTTTGTTATAATGGAACTGTTATCTAAAAGTCTTGTCATACCTCTGAACGATCTGGTCTCGTTAACTTCTCCTAACCGAATGAATAATCGATTACTGATTCTCTTTGGTTAGGGAATGCCTCAATTAGATAATCCATTGATGATAAGGCTTTGATTCAAAACTGCCGATCTGTTTGATGTTGGGTCAATTCATTTCTTAGGACTGAAATAGTGAAGGGCTATGGTTTATCTTTAGCGTTCAACCTATATCTAATTGTATTTTAATTATATTTTAGCTTTGAATCAGTGAAGAAAATAAAACTAACTCGTTGTCTTTAATCTGGAAAAAAGGAGAACGAATGTGACATTACGAGCTCTCTACACTAAGCAAGGAGAGGAAGCTTATCTATTTATATAAGTAGAGGAGGGAGTAACGTCATCCCATCGTTGAAAAACAAACCTTTCCCTCCCTTATCTAAATAATTAATTTGATTTTTTAAAAGTACGATATGTTTATCATTATAAATTTTATCCGTAACGTTTTAAAAAATTCCTTTCTCTCAAAATAAACTTTATGAAAAAAACTTTACTTTTTTTCACTGTAATAATTTTTTCCTTCACCGTTGTTGATTAGGAAAAATTATGTGACTTTTGCTATATTTTTTTTAAATTTTGATAATATTATTATAATTTATATTATTATTATTATTATTATTAATCAAATTTAATGTAAATAAAAGTTGAAATACAAATTAAATTTTATTAGAGTAAATGGTTTTTTTGGATGTTTAGTTAAATTATATATTATAATTAGATGTATAAAAATTTATAGATTTTTTCAACGAAGTGCCCGTGTGTCACTGGTTCTCATAATTATAGATGCCTCTGGTGTAGGATCGTAGTCTACATCGTCTATTCTTGTATTTCGTTGCAAGTTAGCCATGCGATTCGACTTTGACGGTGCCAATAATGCACTCCTACGTAATTCAACATTGGTATCTTGAAACGTAGTTCTCACCGAGGAATGTAAACATCGCGAATCCTGCGTGCCTGTCTCCCGTTGTGATTGCCTATGTTTCTTGGGCAGTGTTGGCTGCATCCAGGAGTGAAATCGGATCGAATTCAGCTTGGATATAAGAATTTTTATATTAATATTTGCTTTTCAGAATTGAATTCAAATATTAACTATAGAAATTTTCAGTATCATATCATAATAAAATTGAATACGAATTTCAATCAGCTATGAATTAAATTTGAACATGAATAGGATGTTAATTGTATTTAACCTCGAGTCAGATATTGATAAAATATAAATATGAATTTGATATTGATTAGGTTTGAATATAAATTTGAATTTATTATTTATAAGATAAGTTTTTTCAAAAAATTATTATTAGATAAATATAAATATAAATAAAAAATAAAAAAGAATTTATAGAAGAATTAATATTTTGCATGTAGATGGAAATCAACATTGCTGCAAAAGGTGAAAAGAAATTAAATGATTTCGTTATCTAAATATTAATATTTTCGTAGAAGTGGTTATTTGGTAGAAGTATTAATAATTAATATGTATAGATTATTAGCCTTCTCAGAGATATAAGAAAAGAATGAATGATTAATTAATTAAATAAGAGTAATTAGATTAAGTAAAAAAGTAGGAAACGTAGGGTGTGACTCAAAAAGTGACATGGGATATTATTTTTATATTTTACACAATGTTTAGAATATTGGTCCATTTGATAATTGATCTTTAATGTAAAGAAATAAAAGAATGTAAGACTTGTTACGTGGTAGTTCCCATCATATTTAAAAAATCACTACATCACTTTAACTTAAAAAATATATAGGTGATAAAAAATTTTATACCGGTGGTAAATTACTTTGCACCGATGAAAAATTATTGTAAGGTATCTTTGCATCGAGATTGCACCGGTGATAAATTATTGCAAGGGTGGTTTCACCTATCTAAAATGATTTTGCACCCGTGCAAAGTGAATTTGACATATGAGTTCAGGATTTAAGGTTTTGGTTTATGGAAAGTGATTTCACGTATGAAAAGTAATTGTTCACCTTAGGTAGGGTTTAGGGTTTAGTCTTTAGTGTTTAGGGTTTGCTAAACCCTAAACATTAAGGTGAAAAATCACCTTTTGAGTGTAAAATCACTTGTCATACGTGAAGAAACACTTAAAATTTAATTTTGCACCCATTTAAAAAAATATTGCAATCGTGTAAAGAAATATTGTATCCATGCAAAGTAGTTCAAATTAAGGTGTACTCTTATTTTGCACCCGTGTAAAAAATTATTGCACCGATGGAAAGTAGTTTAAAATAAGGTGCAATCTTACTTTGCACCCATTCAAAAAAATATTACACCGGTGCAAAGTAGTTCAAAGTAATATTATTACTTTGCACACGTGCAAAATTATTTTTAAAGTGCAAAGTGATTTTGCACAACCACTCAATTCTACGAAAGTGATTTGTTGTTGGTTTGAACAGTGGTGGATCCAAACATATGTCAGCATTTTTTTCGCATAAAAAGGAGGGGCGCAAGTTGGGACCATGTTCACAATGGTGTACATCAACTTTTGTGTCAACTATTGCATTTCCCAACACGTGTCCTTAGATTAAAATGCATTTTATAAAATAAAGAATGACTAAATAAAGATAAAAAACTAATAAGAATAAAATTGAATAAAATACACTCTATATATCTATTTATGAATTTCACATAGGTATAATAAATATTAAAGTAAGATTTTAGAAAATCATGTTAATTTTAGTTTATGGTGATTCAACTAATAGTTTGCATTGCTTGCTTTTACTAGTGATGATGTTAACCTGAAATTCTAAGAAAGAGAATATATTATAAAATCATAATATACGTAGATTAAGTGATAGGTTAACTCCCTTCGATTAAATTTATAACTACGATGGTTATGTGTTAAAATAGAAGGTGATGTTGAATTTCAATTTAAACTTAAATCTAAGATCTATATCTGAATCTAAATATATATAATGAAATATTCAAGTGCAGATCCAATTTCAATTTTTTTTCCCATAAGATTTGAATCCGGATCCAAATTTAAAAATTTAAAAGTTCTACCATCTTAATCTCACTAAAATTGAATACAATATCTAGATATTTGATTCGAATTTGAATCCATTTTCATACCTGGCTACGTCTAGGAGCTTGCTACTAGATGGTGTGGTATAGCCAGACTTTCCTCGATCCCGAAATGATACGTTGATTGGTCTATGAGAGAAATCTGATGAAAGCATCTAAAGTTTCACTTCATGCCAGTTGGTTGTAGACTTCAAGGTCTCGTGCAGGGAAACCAAACAAGTTATGAGACTTGAAATTCTAGCCTGAATTACTCAGCTTCAAGTGAGAAGGACAAACTAGCTAGATCATGTGTCTGACGATCGTTGCTCACACCCAATGTTGAACGAAGCGTTAATTCCGGTAATCATCAATCCCTGACTTCATTAGTTTCAAAGAGAAAAAGGAAAAAATCCCTTACTTCATAATTTGGAAGGTTGGAAGACAAGTCTACTAATCAAAAGAGACCATAGTTTTCTGAGGATTATTTAAGTGGTCTCATATCAGTCTCTCCAAGTGAACATGTTACCTTTTAGTCTCTCCAAGTGAACATGTTACCTTTTCAAGTAAACTAACTAGAGAATCATAAGTGCATTGCACTTTCCAGGATCAGCCACCATGCCTACAATCTCAATAACCTTTACTCCATAACTAGCTATTGAAGTTATATGCTTGCCAATCATCTTAGAGGATCATACACCATCGCATGTATGTTTCGTGATTCAAGTTCCATGGTGGGGTGAAATCACATGATCTAAGGACCTTTAGATGACACGTGTGCACCGAATGTGGTGCACCGAATGTACGGATATAAACCTTATCCCAAAGTTTATCCACTGATTCCATCACTTAAAAAATTTATCACATAAAACAAAAAACACCACCGAGTCCAACATCTTCTAGGTATGAGTTTTAAGATGCTTGTTATTGTCTTTTAGGTCCTATTTGTTGGTGGGTTAACTTGGGTTAAGGATTATATGAAATTTTTCCAAATTTTTTCCATTATTTCAACATAGACATCAGTTCAATACATCAATCATTCTTCACTTCCACTTTTACTATTAAAAAAATAGCTACTATACCCTCCACTCTCACTTTTAATAATAAATAAATGCTTACTAACATTCTCCACTTCCACTTATATTATTAAATAAATATCCACTAACATCATATCAAAATACCAATCATTTTAACTCTATATTTAATTCTATCTTTATTCCACTATCCAAACAAACACCATTTCTACTTATTCTATTTTAACCCCCCTTAACCCTACCACCAAACACACCCTTGAAGAAAAAAGTACCTGTGGCGGATTTAATTTAGTGATAAAGTAAAATATTCAACTTGTACTAAGACCTCTATACGATTACTAATCTTTTTATCCAACTTAAAACATAAGTATGTATGTATGTTAAATATCTAATCATTGAGATTGTCTTAACAAAAAAACCATCATAGGTACAACTTAGCACCATATATCTCTATTGAATCATTTCATAAATTTGAGTTACATAAATTCTTAACTTCTGGGAGCAACTTACAAATTCACGTAATAATTTACTTTAGCTGGGTAATGATGATGAGTAAACACACTTGGAATAGCATGCATGGGATGAGTATGCTTGGTAGCAAAGGCATGTAGATGCTATCAAACCATGAAGAAGAATAGATGTAAGAGAGTTTTGCGTGAAATCATATAAGTAATCTATGTGTACATCTATTTGGAGTATGTATGGGGCTTTTTTTTCCTTAAAAACCTCTGGATAGTCTATGATCATATCTTTTTGAAGTTGAATGTCTACGTGTATGATGCGTTGAGGTAGTACCTAAAGCTGAGTTTTCTTTGGCAAAAAAAAGGCATATTGGTCATAAAAGGGCCACATGGAGGAGTTATCACATCATTCCGACGTTATCACAGAAATTTGGCTGCTTGGAATGCTACAAATATTGCTCTATAGATCTTTCACATTCGTATATGTCAAGAGAGTCGGGGGACGTTGTTCTCTTTTTGTCCTGATTGCGTGCATGGGGCCTTTAGATTGGGAGAGCTAATTGAACTTTTGGATATGAAATCAACTGATGGGATTTGATAGGTTTTGGATGGTCATCAAAAGATTTATAAAGGTTAAGAGTATTACGTAACCATGAGCATCCCTAGTTAGGAGAGAGTGATTGAGTCTCCGTTGCAGTAGAAGGATTCGACCTGACAAACATCAAACCATCACATGGGGGATAGTGGAATTTGGTAACTCAGTTTTACCGCAAGAGATATACATCTAGGGAGTGGATGATACTCCCAATATGCACCATGACTTGTGACATTACAAGATTTTCTTTCCTTCCCCGAGCTTGTGTGAGAGCTCACTCGTGGTCTCTCGTCACTATTTATAGTGTGGGGGAAGCCTAAGCAGTAAGATCTTTCCCGTGATCTTTGATACACCACTTGTTAGGGTGCCTATGCGTTGTCAGGTCGTAGGCCTGCCTGCGCAGTTGTCAGTGGTCGATGCCGGGTCCTTAGGTGGGTTGGTCCTTCAAACTCGCTTGTATTTGGGCCTCGCTGGGTGTAGGCGAGTCGGATTCCCGGATTCGCCTGTACTCGAGTCTTTCCAGATCGGATACTCCTTGTCGGGCTTTTTTGCGAAGTTTTGAGTTCGAGGGCATCTTTTACCCCTCATCATATGTCCCTTACTATCTAGTTAGAAGATGCTTGCCGAGAGAGTAATTGTAGTGGCCAAAATTCCGCGATAGGTAATGCCCCAGATTGATGCCTGGGCTATTTCTTTAAGCAGGGGAGCATTTGTTGTTGAGAGGAATTTGTCTGTATTTCTGTCGATCTTAAGAGGCAGCTATATTGAGGGAATGTAAGTGCAAGGGCCTAATTTCCTGTCGGCCCTAAGGGGTGGCTTTTGTTGAGCTTGGGGCGAATGCATACTGGCTTGCGCTGGCTTGAAGAGGCGTGTCATGACCCGATCCTAGATCCTTACAAGACCTGAGACCGGCTCGCTTCGATTAATCTCGAGACCTGCTTGCTTCGATTAATTCTAAGACCCAGTTGTCCAACAAGAATTAACTAAATAACATTCACAAACCAGAATCACACAAGTACAATAGCTAAGCAGAAAGAAATTGACATCAACAGGGGAAAGGAACAATAATATGATATGTCATAATATAGCCATCATAACAAAATGAGTACATATATCAGAAGACAAGGCTATGGAAACTCACTATCAAACAGTAGAACTAGAGCTAGGCTCATCTAGGCCCAGCGTCCTCAGCAGTCGGCAACTCGGGCTGCTCAAATCCCTGACCTGTATAAAATTTATTTAACTGGAGTCAGTTAATGCTGAGTAGAGTGGTGGCTAAGAAGTAACATGCGTTTAACAGGTAATTTAACATATATTTTCCATTTCCAATTATATTATATATGTGGGTGCGTAGAGATCTCTAATCAGGATTTATCACATTAGGTAATCTTCTTGTTCCCTACAGGAACGATTTTGCTTGCAGCTTTCCGTTGTAATTCCCTACTTGGAGAGGGTGAGATCAGCGTGACGTAAAAATGTGGAATTAAAATATAGAATAATCTCACAAAATAGTAATCATACAAAGTACACAATGATTTTTAGGTGGAAACCCAAACCGGGTGAAAACCACCACCTAACCCTCTCGAGTTAGGATTTTTCGATCAACCAAGTTGATTAAATCCATTAATATACTACTTAAATGAGGGTAGCACAACCTCAATTACAACCATGCTACTTTATACGAGGGTAGCGTACCTCAAACCCCTTCTCTTCACGAGAAGGATTTTGTCCCTCGATGGAGACGGGAATTCGCAACGCAAATACCCAACCAAATAACAAAGTAAAATACAACAATAATCCTATAGAGTCACAAAAACTAAGCTTCTATAGGAGTTAGGATGCTTCCCTTTGCAAGAGGTGCGTCGAACCGGTGACGCGGGTGCGTGAGCCACGCAACGGCGCAACGGTGCTCTCGTGAACTATGGCGAGAGAGCGGGTGCGTAATTGATCGATGTTCTTTAGATGTAGAACTAAGCTTGGAGAGCTAGAGCTTCAACTACTTCTCTTAGACACAAAAGATGTGGGAAGTGGTTCGCTTAGTGTGTTTTGGTGTGTATTGGTGTGCCTTTGAGTGGCAAAGGTTCTCCTCTATTTATAGAGGCCCTAGGAAGGCTTTGGAAGGCCTTGGAAGGCTTCCATAGCCATTGGGTGCAAGCTCCAAGAAAATCAGGTTAAAATCAGGATTAATTATTACACTGACAGGGTTATTAGACGTCTGATCCTAGCATCGGACGTTTGGAAAACCAGTTTAAGATGTCTGGAAACAAAGTCAGACGTCCGATTATAAGCAGGTTTCCTTCTTGACTTGAATCAGATCGAAAGAGGGTTCTAGTGAATTGTCATTAGACGACATACAGGACGTCTGGAGTGATGTCTGGATGTTTGGAAACCTACTTTTCTGCGGAAATGGATTCCCATGAGAGTGCAACGGCTATAAAATCTTTGAGAAGAGATTTTGGGTCAGCCGAGGCAAAATGATCATGTATCAGACTTCTGAGGTCTTCTACGGACGTTTGATACGGGGCTAACGGTCATATCCTTCATTATTTGCTAAGCCAGCCAATGGTCCACTAATTGGACGTTTGGAAAAATCATTAGACGTCTTCTAAGACGTTTGGACTAAGGTCTGGACGTCTGATTTATCAGACAGAACTAACTAAGTCCAGCCTAAATATAGTCGGATGTCTAAGTCAACATTCAGACGTCTTACAAGTATTTATCAGACATCTGATTTTCAGATTAGACATCTAAAAAGGTTGTTTGAACTCTATATTGGTTTTCTAAGTTCTCTACAGAAAACCTAAGTATCCTAGGGTTGTGTAACTTTTCCTAGGACTACTGTTAGGGTTTTTTGAGACTCTTTAACATGATATTCTAAGTAACAAAATAAAGAGCAACGAAATAAAGATAAAAGCACATAGAAAAAGATAAATAGAAATCTATCCTATTCTTCTTGTCCTTCCATCTTCAAGCTATCGTTCCTCGCGAAGTTCCTTTGTTCTCCATCAAGCTCCTCCAATCCGCCATGGATGCGAGCTCGAACTCCATCAAACCACATCTCCATTTGCAATTAACCTGAAATCTAAAACTTCAAGTGCAAATGTTAAATGACACGTGTTTTGTTATCATCAAAAGAACCGATCGCGGTGCTCTACCACCAACATCCATGATATAGGATGCCCACATGGCACTCTCCTGGCCAAGGAAGTCCCTCCGTGGTAATCCTACACTCGGTCTACCACCCCGAGGTTACGGTCGTGACGTAGTGGTGACTACGGCACATGTGATAAGCACGCGGGTAACTACCCCGCACTAGCACGCGGTCAGTCGTTTCTGCTAGCAGGTATGCCTCAACGTACAGTGTGGAACAGTATAGGGCCTTGCCCTCTCAGAACAGAATAGGGGTCTCGCCCCTCCTCAGTCCGCGTACCCTCGTCCGATTATCCCGATTTACCCAACTGGCTAACAAGAGTCGGTGTAGGGTGGCCATACCTAGCCCTGGGACCCCTGGGGGGGCTAGCTCCCCCTACACTAAGTAACTCACCTCAGTACCCTGTACACGAGGGCTAGTAAGAGTCAACGTAGAGTGGCCAAACCCACCCTAGGGTCTCAACCCAAGGGCGGCAAGCTCCCCTCTACAGTACAAGGGATAGTTGCTCTCTTCGGTACCATGTACACGAAGGTCAGCTACTTCCCTTAACAGCTACCCATGGGCAGCAATTTCCAGAACCATCCGGTTCTCCTTATTACGGTGGTCTTGTCTACATTCCCCGTGGGGTTCGTACATGAGTTTCTTTTTCACATCAGGGTTGGAATGTACGGAACAAGCAGTTCAATTTCCAGTAGGGGTCCATTTTAGATAAAACAGCTAGCCTTTGATTACTCAATCATTCACATGTAATTTCCTCTGGCCCTAGTGTTCATGCCATAACCTAGGGTTCAAGAAGTTACTCTAGAGTATGCATTTATTCCTTCCTAGGATTCATCTCAAGTCCTAGGATTACTTACTTGCATGTATTAATTTAGAGATTTAAGGTCATAACCACTCTACCTGGGTAACCGGGTGGAATGGGGGCTCGTACAGTAGCTCCTGACATCTTCGCAGGTCCCGCCCACCCGATGGATTGGAGACCTAAAACATGGATTGATAGGCCAAGATTCAGAATGATACAAACAAGGTATCATTACATAGAGAAACTCGTATGGAAAACAAATGCATTTTGTTTACGGAAAACCGATAACATTAGGGCCTTGCATGGCCCCAAAAACATGTGGTCAGTCAGAAATCAGATGTCTAGGAAAGGGCCCAGACATTTTAAAATAATTCTCAGGGATAACTCTCTCGGTGTTCCTTTATCAGACGTCTAGAACATAGTTCTGTCATCTAAGGGTTCCATCAGACGTTTGGGGGTGCTCCCGGACGTCTGAAACTGCCTCGGTTCGCCCTTCACGTTCTGACACATATATGTACACTGTCAGGACTCTGTCAGAGAGAAAATACGGAAAGTAGATCTCTACCAGACGTCTTACTCTACCTTCGGATGTTCTGTAAGACGTCTGGGTGTCACTCCAGATGTCTGATTCCGCGGAAAAATGGCTTCTGCGAATCTCTCTGGCTTCCCTTGCCTGTAAGTGCTGCAGTAGAGTAGTGTAGCTCCCTCCGCTCCCACTCTCAGACTCGCTCTGGCTCCCTGCTCTCGCTCGCTCTCGCCCTCGCTCTGCTCTCTGTCTCTCGTCTTGCTACGAGGTGGACAACGAAGAGGTGGAGGAGGAGAGTTATAAAGGGAGAGGGGGTGAGGGGGCGAGATGGCGAGGGATGGTGCAGAGTGGCGTCGCAGGGGAAGGCACGGTGAGGCGTGGGCATGGCGTACGTACAGTACGCGCCAAAGAGAAAAAGTATTTTCAGACGTCTGTTGATCTTTCCAGACGTCTGGTGGACATCCTAGACATCTTAAATG
The DNA here is from genome assembly GCA_037157565.1 of Thalassia testudinum. Classification (NCBI taxonomy): domain Eukaryota; kingdom Viridiplantae; phylum Streptophyta; class Magnoliopsida; order Alismatales; family Hydrocharitaceae; genus Thalassia; species Thalassia testudinum. The sequence goes on from JAZHRO010000031.1 coordinate 65,087,139, forward strand.
TCCAAAGAGTGATGGGTCGTTTCAAGGCCGCATTTTGTGGAACTTGCACTTCGGGCATATGAGCCCAAGTTAGTGCCATCCTTAAGAGGTGGCATTTGTTGAGCTTCGGGTGAATGAGCCCTAACTTACGCCGTCCTTAGGAGGCGACTGTAGTTGAGCCTGGGGTGAATGAGCCCTAGCTTGTGTCGGCCTTGGGAGGTGGCACTTCGTTGATCTTGGGGCAAATGAGCCCTAGCTCACATTGGCCTAGGAGGCGGCATTCGTTGAGGCTGGGGCGAGTGAGCTTGAGCTTGTGTCGGCCTTAGGGGGCGGCACTTTGTTAAGCCTGGGGAGCCTGGGGGAAATGAGCCTTAGCCCATGCCTGCCTGAGGAGGCGGTGTTCATTAAGGCTGGGGCAAGTGAGCCCTAGCTTGTGTTACCCTTAAGAGGTGACACTTCGTCGAGCTTGGGACAAATGAGCGCTAGCTCACGTCGGCCTTAGGAAAGGGCATTCATTGAGGCTGGGGTGAGTGAACCCTAGCTTGTGTTGGCCTTAGGAAGCAGCACTTTGTCGAGCCTCGGGAAAATGAACCCTAGCTTACGCCAACCTCAGGAGGTGGCATTTGTTGAGGTTGGGGCGAGTGAGCCCTAGGTTGTGCCGGCCTTAAGAGGCGGCACTTTATCAAGCCTAGGGAAAATGAGCCCTAACTCACACCAACGTTAGGAGGTGGAGTTCGTTGAGGCTAGGGCGAGTGAGCCCTAGCTTGTGTCGACCTTACGAGGTGATAGTTCGTCGAGCCTGGGGCAAATGAGCCCTAGCTCACGCCATCCTTAGGAGGCGACGTTCGTTGAGGTGGGCATTGATTTTTGTTGCCATGGGAGGTCATGGCCTCAAATGTTGCACCCACTCAAAAAGGAGAATGATGCTTTTGCAGTGTCAGCCCGAGTGTTTGGCATGTTATAACGTGCGGAGTCCTTGACCGACAATTTTGTTAGTGCGGTCAGGCTGCCACATAATCCACACAGTATCTTGGGAGATTTTGTTCCTCGGGAACTCGCAACCTACTGGGTTGGGAAGGGGGAACGACGTCAGCGTCCTCTGAAGGTCGTAGGGAGGTGGTTCTAAATAGAGGCCCATAGTGGGTCTTATTTCATTGCCTTTGCCCCCCTTTTGCCATGCTTGAGTGACTTATTAACTGCGTGGAGGAACATCTATGTTTCGTTCGCTCCTTTGATAAATCTTCATCGTTGAACTTTTGCATGTTCAGTGGATTGGTCGAAGGGCGATCATGTGCGGCCCTTCGGATGGGGGTAAGCCCCTCTTGGTGCCCCCACTCAACGCAGAGGTTGAGGTGAGGGTTCCCGACCTCTTTTTGTGGTTTGACATGCCTGCTGCGGCATTGGTGAGTTCAAGACCTTGCCATTTTTTACCGAAAAGGGGTGTTCATCATAGTTAAAACGCTTAAGTTAAGCTAGAAACTACGTTAAACACTACAGAATTAACACATGAAATGGATTAATTGTGAGAAATAACAGAAATGACCTAAAACATTCAATACATGTTAAAAACGCAAAATTAGGTCATAAAATGAGATATTATATTCAAAGTGTAATATGATGATCCAAATTGCAAATTGAACACATATTCAGGATCAAATGTTCAAATTGAAAGTGAAATAACTTCCTAAATGTTCAATTGTACTTCAATAAAAACTTGGTTGCATTTGAATATCATTAGGACCTTGTATTAATGACATTACATTTAGGTCCTTAAGTCATATACATTTATTCACATTAAACTTCTCAAGGACCTCATTGATAGCCGCTAGGGACCTATTTGAAAATTCCAAGGATAGTGCTGCACTCATTACTCACCACTTATGGGCCTCCTTACAATTTCCCTACCATTTCGCCCATAAGAGCCTCTTTGCAAAAGTCCCATTAGACCTGTGGGCACCGGACCATTGTAGCTCGCAAGAACTTGAGCGATTACAGGCATCCATCCCATATACCTTTGATCCAAGGGTTAAACCCAACCTGATTTGCGAGCACTCTTGCGTGTGGCCTCACTGTGCCTTCCAGATCCCATCCAATGGATGGATTTCGTCCTAATCCTTCCCACGCATCTCAACTCTTCATCTCACTATCCAAACCCTACTAGCCTAATGCCACCACTATGGTGCTTTGATCCAGTGAAATAGCTACTTAAGCATCTCCTTGAGCTCGCACGCAGGCTAATCGCTCTATCCCCTTTAAGTGGTTCCTTTCACTCTACCCCTCCAACAGTTCCCCCCTTCCTCGGTGGTCGGTGACAGGGACCACTTTCCCCCTCCGTTCATCACCTTTAGCCGCCAGCTGTTGGCCCATGATAGTCTCCTTCCGTTGGAGGTTCCTCCCCTTTTATCCTCTTTAGCCGTTGATTGCTGATCCCAGAATGTCACCTTCCTTCCTTAGATAGCTTTCCTGCTTTGATAGCTAGATTTACTGCTTTTGTAGATTAGTTTTCCTACTTTCTAGAGTAGTGATTAGTGTAATTAGATTATCTAGGAGTAGATTAGAAATCAAAATCAGTGATGGATTGGTTAGGAGTAGAGTAGATTAGAGGTACTCCAACCTCTCTGATCAATTCAGATCAGAGAGGAGTTTTCTGTGTTTTCGATACAGCTCCATCATCTCATGATCACATTCACTGGTTTTCCTTGAGTTTTAACCCATAATCCACCTCATTCACTCGAGAATATCTAGATCTAGAATTCTTGGAATTCATGATCTAGATAGTGCTCACAATCATCTATCGGTCTCTTCATCCATTTCAGATTATCACAAGGACCCCTAATTTGGTTTTTATCGAGCTGACATGAGGATTGTTTCAGATTTGTTTTGATTTGAAATTAATCAGGGTTTCACATTGAAATGTGAATGCATCTATAGCCTAATCTAATTTCCCTTCTTCATGTTATCTATGACATAAGAGGAGTATTAGATCAAGATTATTGTGGATTTTATGAACTCTGATTTCTCTTTGGATTTACTGTTCTTATGTGATTTGAAAAGACTTGGATGATTGAGTTTTCTTGTATTAAATCTTGAGATAAATCTGTAAATCCCTATGGGAGGGGGTGTGATTTGCGGAATATATCTAAAATACGGAATAAAATATCACAATCTCACAGAAAGAACAATCGCACAATTTACACAAGTATTTTTAGGTGGAAACCTAAACCAGGTAAAAACCACCACCTAACCCTCTCAAGTTAGGATTTTCCGATCGACTTAGTCGATCAAATCCACTAACATACTACTTTAACAAGGGTAGTACAACCTCAGTTACAACCACGCTACAAGTACGAAGGTAGCGTTCCTCAAACCCCTTCTCTTCACAAAAAGGATTTTGTCCCTCGATGGAGACGGGAATTCGCAAAGCGAATACCCAACCAAAGACAATAAAATACAACCTATAGAGCTGCAAAGAATAAAAACTAGCTACTATAGGAGTTAGGAAACTTCCCTTTGGCAGAAGTGTGTTGACTTGACGCGGGCGTGTGAACCATGCAACGCACGACGACGCTCTCGAAATCGATAGCGGGAGAGCAGGTGTGCTGCAAGAAGAAAGCTTTCAAGATGTGGAACGGCAAAATGGAGAGCAAGATCTTCTTCTAAAGTGTTTTGGACACAAATAGATGTGGAAATGTGTTGCTTGGTGTCTCTAAATGAGGGAGGGCTACTCCTCTATTTATAGGTGGCCTAAGAAGGCTTTGGAAGGCCTTAGAAGCCTTAGGTAGCCGTTGGGGTTCATCCTAAGGCAAGGCAAACCACAATCAAAATCATTAATGATTCTGACAAGGTCATCAGACGTATGGGAAAAAGATCAGACGTTTGGAAGTCACTCTTAAGATGGTTGGGAACTAAGTCAGACGTCTAATTCTGGGTGAGTTTCCTTTCTGACTTGGTTCAGACCTAAACAAGGTTCTAGTGTAAAACCATCAGACGACATACAGGACATATGGCACTAAGTCTGGACTTCTAAAAACCTAATTAAGTGTAGGAATGGATTCCTAAGAGCCTAAATGGCTATAATCCTTAAGACAAGTGATTTCAGCCCAATCGAGGATCAATGGTCACATATTAGACATCTGATAAAAGCCTAAAGGTCATTTTCCTCAACGTTTACTTTGTTAGCCAACGTTCCACTAATTGGATGTTTGGTACAATCATCAGATGTCTTCTAAGATGTCTGGACATCTTATTTCAACATATACAACCTACTAAGTCCAACCTAAGTTATTGGACGTCTGATTTAACATTCAGACATCTTAAAGTCTAAGATCAGACGTCTGATTTCCAGATTGGGCGTCTAATCATGCTGTCTGATGCCTATCTTGGATTTCTAAGTTCTCTATGAAAAGCCTAAGTATCCTAGGGTTGTGTAAGTGTACCTAGGACTACTGTATTATTAATTTAGGCTCTATAAAAAGTAAGCTAAGAAATAAAAGAGCAAATAACAAAGAGATACAAAGTACAAGAGAGAAAGACATCTATCCTATTCTTACGACTTCACGCTTTTGCTACTTACGAAGCTCCTTCTCCGTCAAGCTCCTCCAATCCGCCACGGATGCGAGCTCGAACTCCGTCTCTACACTTGTCTCCATTTGCAATTTGACCTGAAAACTAGGACTCAAAAGCAAATGTTAAATAACAAGTGTTTTGTTATCATCAAAATAAACGATCGTGGTGCTCTAGCACCAACAAAATCTACATCTTACACTGTCTATAGTGTAAGATGGAGGTCAGATCAGGTTTTTAATATTCTTGGGAGATGAATTTTTGTTTTCAAGAGGTTTTGAATGAATTGGAGGTGATTTTCTATGATGTTTTTATCAGCTACCTCATATCTGAAATGAGATTTGGATTTCACAGGCATTTGATGAAGATTGCAACACATGGATTTGATTTTTTTTAAAAGAGTTTAAAGTCTAATCAGATTTTATATGGATTTGCAAATGTGTAATTTTGATTCAGATCTCCCAAATTTAGTAAATCAAAGTGCTGCATAGCAGCTACATTTAAAAGATTTCACCCTTTTTTTGAGTGAAGAGATGATGTGAAATGGTTTTGAGCATGTTGCAGCAGAGCAACAGTAGTTGCTGGAAGTTCTTAGCTGTGGTTTTGGAGCAGAATTGCAACAGCTCTTGGCTGCTAAATTTGAGCAACAACAGCAGCAGTTGTAGTAGCTGCTGGTAGCATTCCAGAACTGTTTTGAGGGCTTTTGGGTTGGGTTTTAGATGTTTAATTAGTTGACATGTGTTTAGTGCTAGAATAGTATGAAACAAGCATTCATGTACACTTTGTTGACAAAAAATTGATTAGAAGTGCTTGTAATTTCAATTTAAATCTTTTGTTAGCTACTATTAAGTGTTTTAACTGTCCAAACTATGGTTTTAATGAAAATAAAGATGAAATTCATGTTTGAATGATCATATTCTTTCCATGTAATGTGCTGAGCTTAGTGAAGTGTTAAAATTGATATCCCAACCATTAGAACTAAATATGAGGCCTTAGATTCATGTTTCCAACATCCTCTTTAGGCCTTAGGTTGCTGAGATTGAAAATACATAAAAAAATCTAAGATAATCATAAAAAAACTAAAATAAAGGTTTCTCGAGTAGAATTAAGTATATTTCTAGGTGTGTGTCAAGTTTCAAGGTAATATAAGCCCTTGGCTTGGTAGAACATACCAGCTGACGGTTCAGTCTATCTTGGAATTTAATAAATGAACCAAATATAAAAAACACCAAAAAGAACTTCTATCTCTCATCCCATCCTTTCTCTCTCATCCCCTACTTCTCTTAAACATATAAAAACCATAAAATCAGAAAAATCCCAAAAATACCCTGTACACTATATATATACTTGTATATATAAATTAAAACTAAGCTAAATGAATATATTGTATAATATGTACATAATGTATATAATTAACTTATATATATATTCTGTATATTAAATTAAGTATTTAGAATAATTTATTGTATATATAAGCTTATTGTATTATTATCTATTAATTTATATAAGTTAAATGTATAATAATCTAAGTAATTATATAAACCTATCTATATGTACATAATTAAGTCTAATACTGTATATACATATTTAAACATGTAATATATACTGTACAGTACCTGTAATTTAATTTAATTATATATTTACAGTAAGTAATTAAGTTAACTAAGTATATTATTATTATTTTTTAAAAGATAACTAAGTATATTATTAACTTAAAATAAAATAAATTAGTAATATAATCTAATATTGAAGTAAGTTATAATGTACACTTGTATTATATTATATTAAGTATTTTCAACTTATTTTTATTGTATTTATACTGTATTATAGTATTTATAGATTATTAATATGTAAAATTATCTAAAACATGTATTTAATTATATATAAATTAAAATAAAGTTCCTAAAATATAATAAAAATATGTACTAAATAAGTTATTGTGTATATTAACTCTGTATAAAGTCAACTTTGTAATTAAGTCACTAATTATATGTTAATTAACAAATTAAACTCTAAATTAACATGTGTAAATTGTAAACTTTACCTAATTTTATCATATAATTAAATAACTTATTTTTGTAAATAAATTATACAATTAGGTAGTCCTATATAAGGACTTTGTAACCTTATAATTTATTTTTAATTTAAAATAAATTATGGCCCTCAAATAGAGGGCCAAAGTTGTGAAATCAGAATGCTGCGCGACGCACGGCAGCACTCAATTTGGCGTTGGAGAAAGTCCTCGTGGGTGCACAACCGCTCAACGTCGTATAAAATGTTTTCTTGCCTCTACCTCCCCAGTTGACATGCACTGGGCGCACATCACATACCCATATGTACCATTCATTATCCCATGAGCATGTATTTGAGCATATTTGTGCAGAGTGGTGGGCCGAGGGCCACTCACTGTGCCAGGGCTGAAATGGGCCCAATATTGGGCTTGAACCTAGACTAAATGCATAATAATTCAACTAGAATGGGGTTTAGTAGTGGTCTGGACCCCCCCATATGGGTGCTTTGTATCCTACGAAAGGTTGGTTCGCCAACTAAAATAACCCAAAATTTTGGTTTAAGGAGTAGTTGAACCAGTTTGAAAGAGAGGAAGGCCTAAGTGTTGAAAGAGAGAAGAAGAGGCTGTAAATGTAGCTAAGTGTTGGAGTGTGAGTGCTTGTGCTTGTGCGTGCATATGCGTATATGTATGTATAAAAAGATATATGTATAGAATATATATATTATAAGTATGTAAATAATATAGTATGTATATATATGTAAGTACACTATATGTAAGGAGATTAGATATGTTTGAGCTCTCTTATATATGTTTATAAATAACAAGAGCTTTAATGACAGATTCATCCATCACTGTACATTTGTATATATGTTAGTATAGATAATTATTTTACCTTTTGTTATATATATATTTTTTTAAGGTTATAGCGACGCTTGCATATGTTACTGTATATATCATATATGTTTCTATAGATATTAGTATGTTAATATAATTTAGTATAGTAGATATTAGTGGCTATTTTTGTACCTATACTTAGGCATTACTTATACTATTGTAAATAAATAACATATTGTAGTAGTAGCTAGTTTTTGTTGCCTGTTTATTGTACATATGTTTCAGGTATTGTGGTGCATATTAACTAATTTTTTTGTAAATAATTAACCCATTCATTCATTATTTGATTGATTCATTCATTTTATAAATAAAATTAACATTTTTTGACTTAGAGAGTGATGTATATCAATAACTGACTCTTAGCGAACGACCTATAAACAAACCAATAAAAATTATAAATAAATGAAATTGACACGACATCGGTTTGCATTTGTGGTATCTATATAACAATGGCACTTAAATCACCATTTTTATTGCAAATTGGTTGTCGACAATCAGATTTCAAAAATTTGATGGATAAGACGTCAATAATCATAAGAAAGCACTATTGTCGAGTTTTTTGTCCCCGTCAATGGTGCCAAAAACATGATCGTTAACGACCGATTTGCACTAAAAATGTGATTTTAAATGTTGTTGTTGTAGTATATGTGTTACAAATGTAAACCGATGTCACGTCAATTTTATTTATTTACTGGTTTGTTTCTAGGTCTGTTCACTGGGAGACAATTATTGATATATATCACTCTCTAAGTCTAAAAATGTTAATTTTATTTACAAAATGAATGAATGAATCAAATAATAAATAAATGGATTAATTATTTACAAAAGAATCAGTTAATATGCATCATAATGCTTAAAAAATATTTACAACAAACAGACAAAAAACTATTTATTACTACACTATGTTAATCTTATACAACTACTACAAATAATATATAAGTATAGGTACAAAAATAGCTAATAATATCTACTATAATAAATCATGGTAACATACTATTATCTATAGTAACATAAATAAACGTCACTATAGCCTTAGTAAAATATTTACATAAGACAAAATAGTTATCTATACTAACATCTATACAAATGTACAGTGACGGATGAATCTGTCACTAAAGCTTTTGTTATTTATAAACAAATAAGAGCTCAAACATACAATTATTCTATTTATACATATATATATTGTACATTATTTATTGTATATGTATACATAGTTATAATTATTTATTTACATAATATATACATATATTTTATATACTTATACTATACATATTATATTTTACATGTACACATATATATACAAATGCACACACATACAACACAAGCACACTTGGGAACTCAACACTTAGCTGCACAGCATCTAACTCTTTCTTCTCCTCTTAGCACTTAGATTTTTTAGGGCCTCTCTCGACACAAACACGATTTGGTCCACTTAACCAAAAATTTGGTTTTTAGTTGGGTGGGACCAGACCACTACTAAACTTGATTCTTGTTCATTTATAGTGCATTTTATGCAATTTTAGGCCTAATATTGGGCCCACACAAGCCTAGCTACAACATGTGGTCCTCAGTGTTGTTCGCTTTGAATCGGGGTTTTAAAAATGATATGCTGCAGTATAGCCGATAAAGCGCGAAAACAAATAAAATTTATTACTCGAATTCAAAAGAGCATCCGAGGTCGAACACAGGGAGCAAATATGAAATTCACGCGCTCATCTTAATCAAAATATAAATGAGCACAGGAAATCAAGTCAATAATGATAATCAATGAGTAATATCTACTCAAATATGATATTCAATGTAAAACATGAGTATATGAAGATTTTGACATAGCAAAAAGAAACCTAACAAAAAAATAATGGTGATTTATATCACCAATTATTTAGTCTAGATACATATATATTACCTAATCAATATTGCTACAGTAATTAGGACCACTTAGCCAATTTCCATGTCATGAAATAAACCAACAGTATCAATCACAAGGCTTCTCAAAGCCTTTATTCTTCTTCTTTCTCTCTCTCTCTTCTTCAGCCTTTCTCTTTCTTCCCTTCAAGCACAAAGGTTCTTCTTCAATGGTTAAGGGCTCTGAAGAGCAAAACCCCCTCTCTCTCCTCATAATTCCTCCTCTATTTCTCTTCTCTCTCTCAAAGACCTGGGATTAACTGGGTAATCGGGTAGGAATAGTAACCAGATCCGGGTGCAACCTTGCAGGTGTGATCGTAGGCGAGTAGTGAACTCGGGTAAGCGGATGCGAGGTGAAGGGGACCTGACCACTGTGACTTGGGCGAGTGGTCGGGGGATGAAATTCCCTTTATTTTGTGTAGACAACTCCAATCTTCATGAGGCTCTCGATTGAGGCTGTAGCTACGAATGAAGGCCCCAATTGGGAACGTGGAGATGCTCCTGGGAGTAAACCGCGAGGCCTGAGGGTGTTGCCTGGAGGTGTCATGGCCGGAGGACTTCGGACGAGGTCAGTGGAGTCGAGGCAGCGGTGGAGGTCTAGCAATCACCTATAAAGCAAGAACATGGCCTGGTGGCCCAATTAAATTGGGTTAGAAGCTTCACCGGTTGTCGACGATTGTAGTGGTGGTGTTTTTGTGGAGCGAAAGTGCCTGTGGTGGTCTGATGACCTCAAGAAGGTGGTGTGTAGGTGGTGCTATTCGGGGGTGTGATGGAGTGGGTAAACCCCTAAATAGGTTTAGGGCTTTTGTAGGTGGGAGCGTGGTGATGCTTTTGGGAGTTGCGGCATGGAGTTTGGTGGATTGTGGAGTGCGGGAGGCTTTGCCAGAGCTCGGCCGGTCGTAGGGAAGATGAAGGTGTGGAAGGTGGAGTGGTGTTCGAATTAGGTTAAGAAGGGGTTGAATGAAGTCAGAAGAGAAAGGGGTGGAAGTTGAGCTAATTATTGGACGAAGGGAGGAAGGGTGGCGTCAGCTGTGTTTGGTCGACGCCAAGGACGGAGCTTGCTCTGGTGAGGTGAACGGCAGCTAGGAAAGGGAGAGGACTCCCTTGCTGTGGCTGGCGAGGTGCAGACGAATGTGATGAAGAGGTTGGACGGGCCAATTTGGCTGTTGGCCGTTCGTAGGGAGATGGGGAAGGAGGCCGTCGAAGCTAAGGTGGAGCTTGGCTGAAGATGGAGGAAGAAGGGGTATTTGGCCTCAAAACCTTGCTAAGCAGCACGACCTTGCATTGGGCGTGCTTTTATATGGCTTAGGATGGAGTTCCAAGCTTGGAAACAAGCTTGTAATTCGAGCTTCTTACGCATGTGGGATACCCACATCTCCTATGCGTTCGCATGGGAGATTGGGATGGAATTAGAATCCAAGGCTGGGTTTGATTGAAAGAGAATTCCTCAAGGAATCTCTAGTTCAAATCTGGGACAGATTGATTGAGAATCGAGCGGGAGTCTAACCTTCCAAAAATGATGCGGGGACTTTTTTGCAAAGAATGATGATAAAGTTAGGGACCCATTTGCAAATATTTTAAAAGTTAGGGGCATATGTGTGAGAGAAAAGAGTTAGATAGGACTGAAATGTAAACTAGGTCAAGGTGATCTTTGATTGTGCCCAAATTTTGCTACAAGTCTAATTTGGACCCAAGGAATCTGATGGTGAAGTTGGATTTAGCTTTTGACTAAGTTTGGCTGGGTAAATTGCGTAGAAACCTAAATTATGGCAATTATCTATCTGAGATTGTTTTAGGTCAAAATGAGTTCCAATGGTCAAATCAAGGGTTCCAATGGCAAACCCTAGAGAATATTTTTCTATTATTTTTAGAGGGTTTAGGTAAGTTTTATCTTGACCAAAACCTCAGTGAATTAAGCGGGTATGTTTTTAGGATTTTAGAAGTCATTTAATTCTCATAAAGCGTGAAAACTTGTTTATGTCTGCACGGACCCTCTTATTAGACTTTAATGCATATTTGACCTTTAATAAACCCCTAAGAAAACTTACAGTTATTCTGCATTCATGATATGATGGTAAAATTGTAATTTTAACCCTGGTTTCATGTTAAACTCTTAGAAAGGATGTGTAGTGAATTACGATCTTTTGGCGGTTATGTAAGAGCATTTATTAATGTATTTTCACTAATTAAAGTTAGATATGGCTGATGATGATATTATCATCACTCGGCCCATCGACGCACCTACGCACACCTGCAGGCCATGCGACACAAATTGAGAATCAGTAGCATATGTCAATGAGAGTTTCTTTGGTGCCCAACACCTGACGGCTGATGAGGGTATCAGATGAATTCAACTTACACTGCATGAAGCGGTTGAGCGTCCACGATGCGGAGCTAAACAAGTGCCCAGTTTGAGCTCTACCAACACTGAATAGCATGCGAAATCGAGGTTTTTGGCCCTTGATTTGAGGGCCATAAATTAGTATAAATTGAAATTAAATTGCATGATTTTAAAGCCCTTATATAAGGCTACCTAACTGTATTATTTATTTACAAAAATAATTTATTTAAATATATAATAAAATTGACTAAAGTTTACAGTTTATACAAGTTAAGTTAGATGTTAATTACTTAATTAAAGTATAAATTAGTTAAGTAATAATACAATGGACCTTATACAGGATTTATATACATAATAAATTATTTATTACACATTTTTATTATATTTTAGAAACTTTATTTTAATTTATATAGATTTAAATACATGTTTTAGTTAGTTTTACATATAAATAATCTATAAATACTATAATACATTATAAATACAGTATAAATGGGTTGAAAATATTTAATATAGTATTATACAAATAACCATTATAACTTACTTCGGTATTAACTTAAATTACTAATTTATTTTATTTTAAGTTAATAAATTACTTAATTAACCTAATAACTTAATTATCTACTGTAAATACTCAATTAAATTAAATTACAGGTACTGTATAGTATATAATACATAGATAAATATATATGGATAGTATTAGCTATAATTATGTACATTTAAATAGGTTTATATAATTACCTAGTTTAGTATACATTCAAGTTAATATATATTAATAGATAATAATACAATAAGATTATATATACTATAAATTATTATAAATACTTAATTTAATATATAGAATACATATATATATATATAATTTATTTATACATATTTTGTACATATTATACAATATATACACTTAGCTTAGTTTTAATTTATATATATAAGTATATACATAGTATATAGGGTATTTTTGGGGTTTTTTGATTATTATGATTTTTATAGGTTTAGGGTAGGTAAGGGATGAGGGAGAAAGAATGAGTTGAGAGAGAGAGTTTCTTCTTGATGTTTTTCATATTAGATCTTTTATTAAATTTCAAGGTAGACTAAACCATTGGTTGGTATGTTTTACCAAGTTGAAGGTTTGGATTACCTTGAAACTTTCCACACACCTAGAAAAATATCTAATCCTACTCAAGACACCTTTATTTTAATTTTTTGAATTTTTTTTATGATTTTTATTTATATAAAAAGCAAACCAATTTTAGGCCTAAATGAGCGTTTTAAAGTAAAACCTAAGGCACGAAAAAAAGTGTAAGGGCTGAAAATGTAACTTGATCACCCAGATGTGCCCAACATAATATAAGCAACATGTTTAAACTATAAAATATGATTTTCATCCCAAATTTCATTAGAAGTCAATGTTGGACAGATTATTACTGAAAAATAGTTGACAAAAGATTTAACCTAAAATTACAAGCACTTCTAATCAAATTTTTGTCAACAAAGTTTACATGAATGCTTATTTCATACTATTCTAACACTAAACGTAGGTTAGCTAATTAAACATTTAAATCCTAGCCTAAAAGCCTTTAAAACAAATCTGGAATGCTGCCAACAGCTACTACAACTGTTGTTGCTGCTCAAATTCAGTAGCCAAGAGCTGCTGCAATTCTACTCCAAAACCATAGCCAAGAATTTCTAGCAGCCACTGCTGCTGTGCAAATAACCAAGATCAGACATGAAAAAGTCTGATCTAGGGCCAATTCCATCTCAACAAACTCATTTGCTAAAACATCTTTTGACAATTATGTATGGAGACCTGAAAAACATATAAATTCATTCATAAATTTCAAAACCTCAAAATATCCTAATATGATCTTTTCCTCACATCATAGACAATGCAAGGGAAATAAATCATGTTAGGTTACTAAAATCATTTCAAAACACCTCAGATCTTCATTAAACACTCCAAATCTCAATTAACATCTGCAAATCATATTAGAACCATTTTTGAAACTCAGAAATTATTTTGAAGTGAAATCAAAAGTTGCCCAAATTGGGCCTTTTGTTTTAGATTTGATTACTGATCAGATCAACCGATCTTCTTAAGCACTATTGATTGGTAATCATGGTGATCTAGTGATCATCTCAGAATCCATTGGATCCTTGTTTAACCTCAAATCAGTATCACTGATTCTCCTTGGTCAAACTATCTAAAACAAAACTCAAATTGGGTATAAGCTAATTTACAATTCAAATTCAAATTAAAACACATAAGACTCATTGCAATACACCTAATTAAGCGATTAAAAACCATAAATAGCTCGATTGAATCCAATGAAAACCAAATGAACTCCAAATCATGAGATTAGGCATTAAAAGTAAATCTGAAAGGAATCGAGCAATTCGAGACAATCAAACCAAATCGGGGGGTCTTTGTGAGCTTATGGAATGAGTAGGAGACCCCCCATGTGGATTTTTGGCGCAAATTCAGATCTAGAAGCCAAGACTTTAGATCTGAATTTGACCTTAATGGAGGGGTGAACAATGAATAAAAGGCGAGGGAAAAATCAGAAATGAATTGCGATGTGTAGGGAAAGCTTTATGAGTCGAAATGGAGGTGGAAAAACACCTCTCTGCTCCGAATTGATTAGAGAGGGTGAAATCAAACTTAGGCTACTCTACTCCTACCCTACACTAAACCATCACTTCATTTGATTTCTAATCTACTCCTAGCTAATCTAATTACACTAATTACTAATCTAAGCTACTCTAGAAACTTGGAAATCCTAATCTAATCAGATGAACGGGACCAGTGGATCCAAAGCCGCCGGTTAAGGAGGAAGATGGGAGGGAGGTCTCCAGCGAGTGAAGAGCCCACAAGAGGAGCTCCAGGGTCATCTCCTGGTGTTATGAGATCTAGCTTGACGAGGAGGAATTGAAGATGAAGAACCTTGCCACTGTCACAGGCGTGGCGATTGAAGGGATTAGAAGTAGCTGGAGAGGACGAAGGGATCGCCTCAAGAAAGTAGGAGGGGAGGTCGATGGCATGCACGCAAGTTGGGCAGTTGCTTAAGTAGCTCAAGGAGTGATTGCAATCACCATAGGGTGAGATTAACCCTCTAAGGTTTGAACGGTGGGATGAAGAGTTGAGATGCGTGGGAAGGATTAGGATGAAATATATCCATTAGATAGGATCTGGAAGGCGTAGTGAGGCCACATGCAAGAGCACGTGCAAATCAGATTGGGTTTATCCCTTGGATCATAGGTATATGGGATGGATGGCTGTGATCGCTCAAGTTCTTGCATGCTACAATGGTTCGGTGCCTGTAGGTCTAATGGGGCTTTTGCAAAGAAGCCCTTATGGGTGAAACGTAGGGAAATTGTAAGGAGGCCCATAAGTGGCGAGTAATGAGTGCAGCGCGGTCCTTGGAATTTTCAGATAGGTCCTTGGCAGCTATCACTGAGGTCCTTGAGAAGTTTAATGCGAATAAATGTAGATGACTTAAGGACCTAGATGTAATGTCATTAACGCAAGACCCTAATGATGTCCAAATGCAACCAAGTTTTTATTGAAGCACAATTGAACATTTAAAAGTTGATTTCACTTTCAATTTGAATATTTGAATCTAAATATGTGTTCAATTTGCAATTTGGATGATCATATTACACTTTGAATAGAATATCTCATTTTATGACCTAGTTTTGCGTTTTTAACACAAATTGGATGTTTTAGGTCATTTTTGTTATTTCCTACACTTAACCTTTTCATGTGTTAATTCTGTAGTGTTTAACCTAGTTTCTAGCTTAACTTCGGCATTTTAGCTATGATGAGCCACACCTCATCAGGTGTGCCTGAAGGCGCTGCCCTCCTCGCATGCTTACCTTGTTTTATTTCTTGGTGCAGGCCATGGAGGTCTTCTCCATCGGACAATTTTGGGTGCCGCGATAGCTGATTGCACCGCAAAAATACACCTGCAATAGTGCTTTCTTATGCTATTTCCTAGCATTACCTATGCATATTAGGGTTCCATAATCACATTTGTAAAAATACATGCATGCATGCATTTAATTAAGAGGGGAGGAGAGTGAAATAAAATGGCCTTGCGATTACATTTTTCCTTAAGTGCATCTTTGCAAAATCCACCATCTTTTTATTTATTTCACTTGGTTTTGAAATCTTCCTGCGGCTGCTTTGCATGGAGCAACTTCTCCTTGCGCCATTCCCTGCTCTCCATCCCTCTCCCTGCCAGCCGCAGCAGACCTCTCCCTGCCATGAACCGTGCATGAGCCATGCACAACCAGGGCATGGCAGTGCATGGCTTTCTTCTTCTATAAAAGGAGGGCGTCTTCTTCTTCTGAAAAGCAGCCTGGTCCTTCCACGAAAAAAAGACCCAACACAGCAGCTCTCCAGGCCACCGTCCTCTCCTCCATTCCCCTCCACACGCCGGCCCTCCTCAGAGACACCCGGCGAACAGGAGCCCTCACTGTGGTGCACACCCACCACAGTGAGACCACCACCGCCTAGCTCTTCAAAGATCTGGTGGGCGTGGTGGCTCTTTTCTCATTTTTTTTAAGTTTCCAGCACCTTCAGCCATGGCCGCAAGCTTCAAGGTCTGAAGCTCGAAGCTTGGCGGCAGCAGCAGTAACAGCCCCAGCCCCTTCCGCATGCACCTGCAGGCGCCCTCGCCCTCCGCGTGCATCTGCAGGCCTCTCCGCCTCCCGCTTTCTCCGCCCTGTCGAGCGCTCTTCCGCTCGCAACTGGCCTCTGCGCGCCTCTACAGCGGCCGGCCAAGCACCCCAGTAGCACCCACAGACCTCCGCGTGCCCTGTCGCGCCCCTTTGCTCGCGGCCCAACCCCCCTCCGCGCGCTCTGTCGCGACGTTCCACTTGCAAGACACCAGCCGAAGCCACTCCGCCGCGCGCGCCGAGTCGTCGTCACTCACACAACTGCCTGTACCCGGTCGCGCGGCGCGGCCTTCCATGGTAGCCACTGTTCACGCGAGTCTGCGCAACACTGTGGCTACAGTGGGGTGACCGGTGAGCTTCTCACTTTACCGGTCACTCGGCACGCCGCAACCGGCCCTCGCCATGTGCGCGCCCGCCCGTGCGTCTGCCAGCCCTCTCCCAGCGCCTGCCTTCGCCCACTCCCTTCGCTCGCACCTGCGAGAGCTCGTTCCAGCCACTCCGCGCAATGCTGGGCGCAGGGTCCTCTTTACACGAACTCTCCTGCATGCGCGCTCCTCTCTACGGGAATGCGTGCCTGTGCGTGCACGCGTGGATCAGACGTCGACCCTAAAGCCCAGACGCCTTAACAGTGCCCTTGCCTCCAGCAGCGCGGCTGCTCTCTCTCCTGCTCTCTCTCTCTCTCTCACTCTCTCTCACAACACTCTCTCACTCTCTTCACCGATGTTTACACACACATACACTCACACTTCCACACACACACACAAACCTATACTCTATTATAAACATATATATATATATATATACTTATATTTATACATATAGTTGTACCTATATACTTATGTATTAGTATACATACATACATACATACATATATACATATATATCTATATACTTATATATATACATAGATATATATATACATCTATACATATACATATATATATATATATACTTATATCTATATATATAGTAGTATTAGTATACTCATATATATATATATATACATATATCTATATACTTATATATATATATATATATATACATATATACTTACATATATCTATACATATATTAGTACTTATATAACTATATATATATATATATATATATATATATATATACTTATATATACTTACATATATACATATATTTATATACATATATATATATATATATATATATATATATATATATAAATATACTTATATCTATATATATACTATTACCTATATAACTAAGTATAGATACATACATACATATATATATATATATACCTATATATACATATATTATTATATATATATATATATATACATATACATACATATATATATATATATATATATAGACATCTATATAGTATTATATACATACATATATATATATATCTATACATATAGCTACATATATACATATACTTATATATATATAGATACGCATGTATATATTTTCACATTATTTACCATACGCTGTATCACGGGAATATCTGCACCAGTTGCTGATATTCTCCGATACACGCGTACAAAAAAAAGCATGGTCACACACATCTTCCACCATCCACCTTACACTCCACGCGGCACCTCATCCTGTCAGTTGCGTCTTTCTAGACTACGACCGACTCGACACTGTGCTACACTCCATCTCCACTTCCACCCCCACCCCTTTATACATATATAATATATACATATATACACCATATTTACTTTACTTCTGTTTCGCTTTCCTGTTAGTAAAAAGATAAAAAAAATATAAAAGAGAAAAGATAATCCTTGACTTGCAGGTACTCCGTCTTACGAATAGCAAGACCCGTTTTGGAACCCTGTTTTGGCTCAAAGCCAAGAATTCAATTTTGAGGGTGTGCCTCAAGGACAAAGATTACCAGAAAAAAATCTAAATAAGAACAACACTAAAAACACAATAAACGAACGGAAGAGACTCATTGTAGGAAAGGCGTAGAAACTTAACTTGTAACCCCACTTCCCTGAGTTCGACCCTGGGCCTAAAAGTGACAAGATAAAAACAAGTAGGCTAGGTTAAAAATTTTTGTAAAGAGATGGTTAGGTCCGATTTAGGTTAACCACTATACACACTTTAATGATAAAATCATCATATTAACAACCTATTCGGGTCCGACACCAACAACTCCTCTCAGTATGGGACCCATCTCATGTGGGGGAGAGGCCTTGGCCAACATAAGAAGGAGGTCTCCTTTTGTGTTTAGAGAGTTCAAGGGGAGGGAGGTCAGCAGTGAAGAAGAGGTAGAGTAAACTTCCTCAGGGTGTCCACAAGGGGAGCTTGGTAGGACATTTGTTGGGAGGGATCCATCTGCATCTACCTTCTTGGGCCTAGGCAAGGAGGAGGCGACGGATCTTCTGGGCCCAAGCCTTTATTACAACATTACTAATCAAAAAAAGTTCTTAGCAGCTTTAGCCATTAATCAGATGTCTGAAAAAGATATTAGTCAACTTAAAAGGTAAATTAGACTTCTGATATAAAGCATGGACGTTTGATTTTCTCGTTTCACTTCTTTCATTTTTCCCTTATCTCTACCTTTATATTTCCTTTTATCTTTTCCCAGCCCTTCTCTTTTACTTCATCTTCTACTCTTGTCTTTCTCCTTAGGTTCTCCTCAGACTCTTTTACTTAAGCTCTCACCCTCCTCTTCTTTTATCTTCCTCAATCTCTCTTAACTCTTTTATACTGTGCACTCAAATCCTCCACACTTATTCATTTAACTCTCAACTTTAACCCATTAATTCCCTTCAATTGTAAAAATTTGTTTAATGGGCAGCACGGGCTTTTCGAGGATACACAATACCCTCACGGGTGGGACCAAACCCTACTAGGCCCGTGCCGAGTTATTTAATTGGTGGATTTTAACTCATTTCAGCCCATCACAGTCTTGGCCTATCAGGCCCATTACCACACCCATATGGGCACACACATAGGCACACACCTGCAGACACACACATGCACGTGCACACACACGTGCCCAATTTATGCTCATGAGATAGGTTCGATTTTGTGCACCCAGTGCTAACAACTGAAGTGTTGGGTGCATGAAAACATAATATACCAAGACGGTGCTTCAGATCTTCCTAAGGTGGGACTATCTGCAGCAGATCCAGGTGTGATTTCAGATGAGAATTTGCAGTGATTAGCTGGGCCAAATTGAGCATTCTAAAGCTCAATGGAATGCTCTAGATGGGTTCTACCCAATTTTAAAATCAATTTGGTGTTTGGATCTCAATTGATCCAATGATTTGAGTGGTGAAATAGGCACTGCTGTGTGCCTGGAAATTTCTATAGAGAGGAGGATTTCAGGTCAAATGTCCTGCAGAAAGGCTTTCACTCTCGGTTGAAGGCATGAGTGCCACTAGTGAAGCCTTCTTCGTCAATTAGAGAAGGTTTATAGGTTGGAAGAACTTTAGGAGACACCAGAAGCTAAGAAGCTTCGTTCTGGAGCTTTAGAGCTCCAAATTGAGCTCGAAATTGTCATGCAAAGAGATGAAACACTAAAGAATTGATCTGAATGGTTTAAGGAGGTGAAAAGCTATCGATTTGGGCAGGATTTAGGTTTCTAATTCATTAGAATGTCAAAATACAAAGTTGGGTTCCAGTTTGAACCCAAACAACACAGTGAGTCAAATCTCGAATAAACCTCAATAAAACATGTTTAAATCACCCTAATTGATCTATAAATAGTTCTAGGAACTAAATCATTCCATTAATTCAGAGTTTCAACCATTTAAACCTCGATAATGGCTCAGGTTTGACCTAATAGGCTCGAGAGTTGACTTTTGATTCTTCAACTTCTTAGATCAAATTCAAGCCCTAAATTGACCTAATTCAACCTCAAGAATTTGCTACACACCTCAAAGTCATGTTTTAAGCATTCAGACAGTGCTCTCAGACATTGTCGCCTGAGCTGAGAAGTGGCCTTGTTCGTTAGAAGACTTCAGAGATTTTCAGCTCAATTAAAGGTCATGGATGACTTATGCAGGTGTCTCTCATGGTTATGGGCCAGATTTCAGGGTCTAAACCCTAACGGAATTGCCTCTCCAACTCCGACGGATTTGGAGAAGACAAAGCTCAATAAGGGTCTTTAGACATCAAAACACAATAATGAAAACCAATTCCTGTTCCTGAGATTAAATAAAGACAATTTGGAGCTTCTCAAGGATTTCCAAGGGCTGAAGCTCAAATTTCATTCGTCGAAGCTTGCCGAAGCTCCGGTGAACTCAGAAATAATCATCTGGAGTTCAAAACTTAGTGAAACAGATTGAAATTAGTCTTAAAAGGTTCCTAAGGTTGTAAGGGACCTCAAGAACACTGCAATTGCTCCAATCAAAGCCTAAGTAAAGGATTGATCAATGAATTCAAGAAAATTGAATTTTGAGTTCTTGTGAACTTAGAGACAGATTTCTCACTCAATTGAGTGAGGGATAAGCCTGAAATGAGTCTTGCGATGCTCTGTGAGTAGGTGATTAGGAGAAAAACTCCTCCTGAGCCGCCATTGACAGCGAGCTCAGGAGGTTGTGTGGAATTAGGTGTTTTTAAAATAGTAGGTCGGGATGGTCCTTAGAGTGTTGCGAGGGTGATGGAGGACCCAATTGGGTGTGAGAATAAGTTTGAATGCCTCACCATAGACAGTGAGGTGTCGTGTGAAGGTGTAGGTGAGTTAGTCATTTAGGTGCTTAATTAAGTGAATTAGAAGGTAGAACGGGGCCCTGAATTGGAGTAGAGGTGGTGGAGGGCCCTTAATGGAGGTGTTCTATGCTGTGGATCTCCGCCATGGATAGTGGAGGTCAACGGTGGAGGTAGAGGTGGTTTAGGTGATCCAGCTACTAAAAGTGAGGGAAAAGAAGCAAAATGGAGTCGTGAGGTGGTGTGGAAAGTGTTCAGGTGAAGAAAAGAGTGAACCTGTTGAACGCGTGAAATCGAGGTTTTAAAATCATTGCGATGCAGTATAGTCGAAATCGCTTGTCAACAAATCATATTTCTAACTCGAATATCTAAATGAAGTCCGAGGTTGAATACAAGGGGCAAATAGGAATTCACACGCTAATCTCGATTAAAATATAAATGAGCACAAGAAATTGAGCAATGTATAGATTTTCAGTGAATAATAATCTGTCACATTAAATATTCAATGAAGATCAATATATCTAGAGACAAAGAGATACGTAGAACAAAATAATGGTGATTGAGATCACCAATTATTAGCCTAAGCACATGTATATCGAATACTCATTAATGTCAAATAAATGAACAGTGATCAGACGTCTGGCAGGTGGCTCAAACGACTTAAATGTCACCTAATACAATGTCTTCAATCTTCTGTTCTTCATCTTTGGCTTCCTCTTCTCTCTTCTTTCTTTCCTTTCTCTTTTTCAAGCCTTCTCTTTTCTTCTTCCTTGGCTCTTCTTTTCTTCTCTTCCGTTCTCCTTCTGGCATGGCCCTTCTTCCTTATTAGCTAAGTGTTGGACAGTACCTTCAAGAGCAAAACCCTCCCCGCCCCCGCTCTCTTTCTTTCCTTCCTCCTCTCCTCCTTCCCTCAGATAGCCGGGTAATTAGCTATATGGGGTGCGTAATCGAGTCTAGGGCTACATGGGTGAGTGTCGCAATTGAGGAGTGAGAGAATAGGTGGGTCGGGTATGTGGGTAAGGTGAAGGGACCACACCCCGTGTTTGGAGGCGATAAGCCACAATCACAAAAAACCTTTATGCGGTTGTAGCGGCTTGCAAATCCACGATGTGGGACTGCAGTGAAGACGCTGCACAATTGTTGCACGTCCATAGCTGGAGGTTCTGATTGAGGAACTGTGCGTGGACTTTGAGGGTTTGTGCTTGACCTGGAAGTGGATTGGATGAAGAACACAGTCGGAGGACTGCACTTGTGGTCGGACGAGGTGGCGGCGGCGGAGGATGACGGCAAGTACCTGAAATCATGAATAAGGCCTTACAGCCACATTGGAATAGTTCATAAGCACCGCTGGACCACGACGAGTGTAGTGACGGTGGTTTCATGGACGATGGAGGTGTGTGGTGGTCAGACAGACTTGGAGATGAAGGTCGGTGATGGGTATGTTCAGGGGGTGGTTTGGGAAGTCAAGAGGATGAAGTAGGTTAGGGCTTTTGGTCGTGGGCTGATGTAAAGACGTTTATATTACATAACTGTCTATTTATTAGTGTTCTTAGGTGTAGAGTTGCATCATACATTATAAATATTACATCACATGCATCATCTTGCATTTATGTTAGATTGTGTAAATTTTAGGTTAACTTCTCCTTTTTATGGTCAAGGAATAGGGCAATAATTATTTAGGGCCTCAGATTGAAGATCCAACCGTACGGATCTAATCAGGACGACAATTGGAGTTCAACGACTCCAAGATCGCCCTAATCGGACTTCCGTAGTATTAGTTATTATCCAAGGAAGATTATAGATCAAGGGACAAGATGGTGTAAATCTGCACTTCAGATGACAAATCCGACCGCACGGATGGGTTCGTATCAACGATCGTAGCCTAATAATGCGAAAATCGATCTAATCCGACATCCGTGGCATCATCGATGGGACACAGAAGATGGACGGCTAAGATGGCGCCACGTGGTGCCATCTCAGCTGCCCAAACCGACCAAAGCCTACCGCTGTCCTCTTGCACTTGTCAGATCTGGGTTGTTGGATCTTGATCGAACGGCTAGAAACGCGCCACGTCGCCCACTCTCTCTCCTCCGGCACTCTCATCATTTGAAGACGCGGGCGAGGCGATATCCCGGTCGTTGGATCTTGATCCAATGGCCGAGGATGTGTGAATGTTAAATCAAAAGCTCACCTTAAGTCGAAGTGCAGTGTAGCGGGTGAGCGCCTCTTCGCGAGCGAAGGGTGAGAGTTCGATCCGCGCTTCGCTTCAAATCAAGCAGACGCGCGGATCCGGCTCAATTGAGCCGTTGGATGGAGATCGGGCAGCGGTGAAGGTGACACGTGGTGCGCCCAGATGCGAGGAGCGCGAACATGCCATCAGATGCACTTTTGTGAAGGCGAGTGAGAGTGCATCCTGAGCCATTATCTTCGATCCAACGGCGTTGAAGGAGGCCACGTCGCCTCTTAACAGGCGTTGAAGGAGAACAGGCACTGCACGTTTAAGCCATCCAATTTCGCGAACGGACGACTGATAATGCATGTACGTGCATAAGCATTGAAGCCCAAGGAGAAGAAGAGGTGCGGCGTGTGCACGGCCTACGTCCACGTTCAGGGGCTTTAGTGATGCTTAAATTTGTCACTAAAGACCCTGAACTAATGTTTTTAAGCATGAAATGACCAAATTGCCCTCATTCCTTGCAACTATAAAAGGAGACCCATACCATATGAATTCTTCATCCCTTCTTTTCTCTCACCCCCTCCAAAGCTCTAAGAGCTTGTCCCAAACTCGGGATGCTCCATTAGAGTTAAATTATAATTTTTCCACCTTCTCATCCCCTTCGTGGAGCATTCCGCGGTGGTCCTCTCATCGCTATTTGTGAAGCGGATCCCGCTGCAACGTCGTTTTTCCCCATTCTCTGTCGTCCTTCATTGTTCTCCCTCATCTCGCATCTCACCACCTTCGTTCGGGCGCTCCGTCATTGCGGCTCGTCCTCCAAGCTGCCGTCGAGGAGGATAACTTCTCTCTACCTTCTTTTTTACCGCTTTGTAGTGTAGATTTCCCACTTTCTAGTGTAGATTTCCTTCCTTCTAGTGTAGTGAGTAGTTGTAATTGTAATTGTAATGAACTTTAGCTTTTGGTAATGAAATCCATGTTTATTCTATCTCTATTTTCTCTTTATTTGTAATATTCTCTCTCTTCTATTATTTATTCTTTAAGTAGATAACTAGTTTAGATTCAATTAGACCAGCTAATCTGCTTTGTGACAAATAAAATAAATGAGGTTTCTAATCAAACGTTCGCCTCCCTGTGTTCGACCCGAAATTCTTTCGAGTTTCGGTAAATTTATCTGTTGACAGATTTCTTCGTAAATCATACTACATCGTCGAATTTTCAAAACTCAATCCTGTTTGCGTATGTTTTCCGATTAAACATTTTAGCGCCGTTGTCGAGGAGGCGACACTCTTTGATTTTTTGCGTTTTCCCACCTTACTTATTTTTTACCTTACTTTTCTCCTTTTTTATTGTGATTGTAGGTACTCTCTCGGGATGGGCAAAAGCAGTAGATTGGAGTAAAGTGCTGTTGAAGGGTCTATAAGTTTATCTCCACCTCCCACCCACTAGCTTTTATTCCACCACGTAATAACACAAACACGAATCAACCTAGGTGTTCTTATAAACTTTCAGGTTAGTTTTTGATTGCTTGTTTGTCACCTCCACCCACCTCACCCTCCACATATAAAAGAAAAATTAAAAAAATCTAACAGAGGTACACAACCTCTTCTGATTTTCAAACTCAACTGGTAAACCGATCTTTTGAACTGGTACACACATCCAAACACATAATCAAGTAGAAATCAGATTAGATAAACATTTGCATGCCTAACTAAGTGATGCATCAGGTCAATTGTTTGAGTTGTTTGGGCCGCATCACTTCAACTAAAATCAACTCATCAAGTAACTGCCAAATAGGTTCAACTTCTAGGGATTTATCAGGAACTCAACATTCTTTTAGGCTTTAAAGGAAAATATCTTCCCCTGTGCTTTCAAAACCTGGTGTGCCAACTGAACTTGATTGAATACACCTAAAGTTGAATCCTAAAAGTTACTAAGCAAGATTTAAACCCTAAAATTCACCACATCCAAAAAAATAATCTTGCTTGAAAACGATTGGTTGTGCACATCCAAAAAAATAATCTTGCTTGAAAACGATTGGTTGTGCACCCTCACACATATCAATCAATCATTAAGAACACAACACAGATAAACGGCTCATCACATTCCAAAGTAGATTCAAACCTAACCCTAATTAAAACAGAGTAGACGTTGGCTTTAAGGATTGGACTTGCTATTTGGAGCCCAGACTGAGATTATTTTCGATTAGTCTATTTCTACCATTCAATCTGATGTCTAGATTGGGGAGCAGAATCAATCAATCGCGGCTGGGGGGTACACTAGGAACTTGAGGCACAAGCCAAAGGAAGAACCTTCTCTCTAGTCCCTCCCTCTAACTGGTTGGATTGAACGGAAAGAAGTAGATCAAATCGTTTATTAATCCTAAGACGGGTTTTGGGAGTCTGTAGGTCTTTAGGCTAGCCCACTTAAGGACAGGTTTGATTGTTTGTATTGCAGGGCACCTTTCTTCCTCCCATCTGTCATGAATCCTTCCACATTCTACATGCATTCCCGTTCTTATCCTCCTAATACATCTTGTCCCCAACATGATGATTATTATCTCGACTCGTGCTGTAATCGACCATCTACTAGTTGGGATAATTTGGATTGGGGGTACAGTTTTGGACCTCCGTGTTTGGGTCTAACCCTGGACACCATGATTGCAATTTCTATCCTTCTCCGAGCTACATCGATTATAGATCATCGCCCTCATTTGGACAACATAATAAGATCTACAATCAAAAAGGATACACTGATCCTTACCCCTCCCCAGAATACACTACCTTTAGGTCATCACCATCTTATGAACAACCTGAAATGACCTATTATCTGGGAGGGTATCAAGATCTTCAATTCATTGATTCCCCTGCACTGAACCCAAACCTACCCAACCTTGAACCAAACCATTTGGTTCAGGTTAACCAGGTCCAAGAGGAGGTGTTGGCTAACTTGACGAATGCTATACAATCTTTAGAAGTTTAGCCAACACCTTTCATTGAAGAATTGGAGACCTTGGTTGAAATGATTGATGATCTGAACAAGTATTTGTTGGATTAGCTCCAGGATGTTAAGGATAAGGGCCCGGGTGAGTTTTTACTTGGGAAGTTATCGAAATTGAGGATGAGATTTGTGGTTACTTTAGTTTAATCTTGGGATGATTTCCAGGATGAACCCCCTTCAGGAGAGCCAATGTTAGAACCCGCTTAGGCACCTGTTGGGGGGACACGTCTTACGAGATTGGGATTGACCAGATTGGTCTAGAGCAACCAATTAAGGATGAACCGATTTCTTCACCTTAGATCCTTGAGCTGGGGTACGAGAAAACATATGTCTCCATGGATCAGAAAGTGATGATTTTGAGACATACATTAATGCGGATTTAGATTTCTTTCATTCTGATGGTGAAGAATCATTATGCGAAGTCTTACGTGAGTTTACAGAATACGATTTCTATGAGACGACTAGGCCTAAAGAATTCGATGAATCATATGATGGCCCAACAACTGAGGAATTTGGTTCTATTGGGGCTCACATGGCAGATTCAGATCCTTACTTTC
Organism: Thalassia testudinum; assembly: GCA_037157565.1. NCBI lineage: Eukaryota > Viridiplantae > Streptophyta > Magnoliopsida > Alismatales > Hydrocharitaceae > Thalassia > Thalassia testudinum. The sequence goes on from JAZHRO010000031.1 coordinate 65,113,883, forward strand.
TGAAGGATTCAATTCAAAGCCCCGATCCTTAATCACACTCCATTAAGCTTACTGACGATTCTATTTTTGAGATTACTAGACCAAAGTCAATTATGATTCAGTCACATCTTTTAGACTTGGAAATTTCAGACGGGGTGATTAATATGCAGGAGGTCCCAGAATTTGAAATCCTGATTGCGGAGGATAGAAAGTGTAGAAATGATGATTTGGGAGACAATTTCGGAGGAAGCAAAAGATCGAGTCTAAGGGTTCCAATTTGTCTAAAACTCCCAACTTTCTACTAGGACCCTTATGACATCTTCTCAGAGGATGTCCAACCCAAGCAAACATTCATTGATTATCCTTTTGAGCTTGATCTCTCTGTTATCTGACCTTTTGGACTTGGGTTGCATCCTCACAAATCTCAGGCTCGACCGTGCTTGCATACTGATCTCAGGTTTTGGATAATTTTTATCCAGAACCTTAGATATACTCGACCATGGGGTATGGGTCTGCATCGCAATATGGTCCACATCTGTGGACATTTGTTGGTAGGTCCTGAGGTGAATCTTTTTATTCTGATTCTAACATTCACATGTGAATTCTTTATTTCTTCTTCTTTATATAGTGTGCCTAGCTAAAGGCACTAAATTCAACATGTATACAGTTTCTTTTCATCTCGGAGCAGACCTGTTATTCACACAATTCAGGTGCTTTCTACTCTATTCCACTCTGTTTCATGTCTTTTTAATACAATGAGGACATTGCATTAGATATGCATGGGGGGGTGGATATCATTATCTGAATCATCTTGTTAGCTTCATTGATTCTTTTTATTTTCTCTTTATTTTTGAAAACAAAATCGAATTAGGAAAGAGAACTTGGGTTTGAGAAAATTTTCAATCTTAGGAAATAAAACTGCATGATTTGAACACTTAGACCCTTCAGGTCTTCGGGCTTAATCAGCCCGGGTGTCCACTAAAATGTAAATTTATTTTTCAAGTCCTCGCCATTCTGAATTCAGTTTCAAATTGGTTACATAAGTTGGAGTGATAAGTACATGACTTATCAACCTGTCCTATGATTTGAGGGGACTTTATGTCTAAACATCTACACACTTTTCACACTGACTTGTTTTTCGACGATTTTAATGGAAATTAGGTAGCTAATGAACCTTCTAGGGTGGAGTAGCTGACAAGTTATCATGGGTAACAACCCATTGGTAGGTTTTCCAGAGCCCAACCACAAGACCATTCTTTTCCTGCTGCCTTTAGGTAAATCTTAGATCAAGGAAGCCACCTACTTAAAGAAAGAAAAGAAAAATATTGAAAAAAAATAAAAGGAAAAGAAAAAGAAATAGAAAAGGAGAAAAGAAAAGAAAAAGAAAAAAAAGAAATAAAGTCACACTTCACTGCACGAGTATGGCTCGCAAGTTATCGTGGATAACAGCCTATTGGTAGGTTGTCTTGATCCCAGCTCAAGAAATGCACGTATAATTCCTAAACACATAGAAAGAAGCGATGAAGTAGAATAAGCCTGGGAGATATACACTGGGTTCACTCTTGTGTTGACCACATAAAAATAAAAGTAAGGCGAAAGTTACCGATTGTATAAATATACCTTTAGATAGAATTATTTTTAAGGTCACCTAGGGGCGTAGAAACCCGATGTCCGTTTTGATTGCCAATCAATGAGTCTATCACATTCACGAAAAGATGCTTGGAACTTAGGGTTCTCATCGAGTCTTGGGTGGGTTGAGCGATTGTAAAAAGCTCCTTCGAAACTCTAAACTCAAAAAAAAATCCAAAAAATTAGAAAAGAAGAAAAGAATAAAAAGATCTTTCTTTTAATAAGGCGAGGGCTTGAGGCGTTCTGCATTTTGGCAGTCACCTAGGCACTGTCATGTCTCTGTAGTTCAAATCCTAGTTGAAATATTTAAGTGTTGAAAAATAACTATTGCCCAAGAAATCCGACCTAATTTTCTTATAAATAGCATGTAGTTTTGCTAGGGACTAGCAAAAGATAGGCATGGAGGTGTGATGTAAACACGTTTATATCACATAAACTGTCTATTTATGCGTGTTCTTAGGTGTAGAGTTGTATCATACATTGTAAATATTGCATCACATGCATCGTCTTGCATTTAGGTTAGATTGTGTAAATTTTAGGTTAACTCCTTTTTATGGTCAGGGAATAGGGTGATAATTATTCGGGGCCTCGGATAGAAGATCCATCCATATGGATCTGATCAGGATGACAATTGGAGTTCAACGACTCCAAGAATGCCCTAATCGAACTTTCGTAGTATCAGTTATTGTCTGAGGAAGATTATAGATCAAGGGACAAGATGGTGTAAATCCGCACTTCAGATGACAAATCTGACGGCACGGATGGGTTCATATCGACGATTGTAGCCCAACGGTGCAAAAATCGATCTAATCAGACATCTGTGTCATCATCTATGGGACACAGAAGATGGACTGCCAAGTTGGTGCAACGTGGCACCATCTCAGCTGCCCAAACTGACCAAAGTCAACCGCTGTCCTCTTGCGCCCGTCAGATCTGGATTGTTGGATCTTGATCCAACTGCTAGAAACGCGCCATGTCGCCCACTCTCTCTTATCCGGCGCTCTCATCATCTGAAGGCGTGGATGAGGCGAGATCTCGGTCGTTGGATCTTAATCCAATGGCTGAGGATGCATGAACGTTAAATCAAAAGCTCGCCTCAAGTGGAAGTGCAGTGCAGCGGGCGAGCGCCTCTTCGCGAGCGAAGGGCGTGAGTTCGATCCGTGCTTTGCTTGAAATCAAGCAGATGCGCGGATCCAGCTCAATTGAGCCGTTGGGTGTAGATCGGGCGGTGGTGAAGGTGACACGTGGCACGCCCAGATGTGAGGAGCGCGAACACGCCATCAGACGTGCTTTTTTGAAAGTGAGCAAGCGTATGTCCTGAGCCGTTGATCTTCGATCCAACAGCGATGAAGGAGGCCGAGTCGCCTCTTAACAGGCGTTGATGGAGAACTGGCGCGGCGCGTTTAAGCCGTCTAATCACGAGATCGGATGGCTGATAACCCATGTATGTGCGTAAGCATTGACGCCCAGGGAGAGGAAGAGGCGCGGCATGTGTGCGGCCTACGCCCATGTTCAGGGGCTTTAGTGATGTTTAAACCCGTCACTAAAGACCCTGAATTAATGTTTTTACGCATGAAATGACCAAATTGCCCTCATTCCTTGTAACTATAAAAGGAGACCCATACCACACAAATTCTTCATCCCTTCCTCTCTTCTCTCACCCCCTCCAAAGCTCTAAGAGCTTGTCCCAAATCTAGGATGCTCCATTAGAGTTAAAATTGTAATTTTTCCACCTTCTCATCCCCTTTGTGGAGCATTCTGCAGTGGTCCTTTCATCGCCATTTGAGAAGCAGATTCCATTGCGACGACGTCCTGCCCCATTCTCTGTAGTCCTTCGTCGTTCTCCTTCATCCCGCATCTCACCACCTTCGTTCGGGCGCTCTGTTGTTGTAGCTCATCCTCTAAGCAGCTATCGAGGAGGATAACTTCTCTCTACCTTCTCTTTTACCGCTTTTTAGTGTAGATTTCCCACTTTCTAGTGTAGTGAGTATTTGTAATTGTAATGAACATTAGCTTGTGGTAGTGAAATCCATGTTTATTCTATCTCTATTTTATCTTTATTTGTAATATTCTCTCTTTCTTCTAATATTTATTCTTTAAGTAGATAGCTAGTTTAGATTCAAATCGACCAGCTAATCTACTTTGTGACAAATAAAACAAACGTGGTTTCTAATCAAACGTCCGCCTCCCTGTGTTTGACCCGAAATTCTTTTGAGTTTCGGTAAATTTATTTGTTGACGGATTTCTTTGCAAATCATACTACATCAACAAGTTTTCAAAACTCAATCCTGTTTACGTACGTTTTCCGATCAAACATGGGCACACGGTGGAGCTCATGGGAATGTTGGCGTGTTGTTTGGTGGGTTGTGGAAGTGGGGCAGACTCGCCGGAGGGGTGGCCAGAGTAGAGGACGAAGGTGGTTCGTGTTAAGTCAAGGGCTTCCTTTTGGGTTTTGAGTATGGGGAATTAACCTAAGGATTAAAGAGGACCTAACTAACCTTAAACTAACAGATGAAAGGGGAGGATGGCACCAGTTGTCGTATGGCTGGTGCTGTGGAAGGTGAAACCTTCGATGAGGGTGAACGGTGAGGAAGAGAGGGGAAGACGACCCTCGCTGATATTGCGATTAGCGGAGAAGCTTGAGGAGGATAGACCTGCCGGCTATGGTCTGTGACAGTCGGCGAAGAATGTAGAACAGGAAGCTCGCCAAAGCTTACGGAGCATTCAGCTGGGGAGAGGAGAAGGTGAAGACACCGGCCAAAACGAGCTAAGGAGGTAAGGCATACCGTGGGCGTGCTTTTATAGGCCATAGGAGGCCCTTCCAAGCTTGGAAACCAAACTTGGAAGCTTGGAAGCTTCACGTAAAAGGAAGCCCACATCTCTCATGTGTTTGCATCAGAGATTTGGAAAGAATTAGAGCCCAAGACTAGGTTTAGATCGTAGATGATTCTCTCAGGAACCTCCCTTCTAAATTTGGAAGAGTTTGGTCGTGAAATCAAGGAGTAATCCCTGATTGAAGGTCGCCGATGAAGTAGGTTTAGGAGTTGAAGGCAGTGGGGACCTGTTGGTGAAGAAGTTGATGAAGTTAGGTGCAAAGTTGCAAGGATTTCAAAAGTTAGGGGCATATGTGTAAGAGAAAAGAGCTAGACAGGATTGAAATGTAAACTAGGTCAAGGTAATCTCTGATTGGGCCCAAACTTTGGTACATACCTAATTTATACCAAAGGAATCTGATGGTGAAGTTGGATTTAAGTTTTGACCATGTTTGATGGGGTAATTAATGCAAAAATCCAAATTAGGGTAATTATCTGTCTAATACTCTGTTTTAGGTGAAATTGGATTTAGATGGTCAAATCAAGCATACTAAACCTTATAGAATATTTTTCTATGATTTTTAGAAGGTTTAGGTGGATTTTATCCTGATTGGAACCTCAGTTAATTTAGTAGGTTTGTTTTTAAGGTTTCAGATGTCCAATAATTCTCAAAACGTGTGAAAACCCACTTATTAGACATTAATGATCATTTGACTTTTAATTAACCCTTAGGAAATCCCATGATTATTCTGTAATTAAAATATTATGTTAAAACTGCAGTTTTACCCCTATTTTAATGCATTTTCTTCAGAAAGGATATGTAGTGAATTACGGCTTTTGGCAGTTATGTAGGAGCATTTATCAATGGATTATGACTAAATAAAGCTAGATATGCCTGATGATGATGTTATCATATACCCTCATGCCTAACTTTTGCTAGTCCCTTAGCAAAATCTTATGGAAGGAACTTGAATTCTAGACCATGCTTTGATGCTCAAAGTCCTGATTCTTTCTTCTTTTTAGAAATTATGTTAGAATACTAATAGTAGGCTTAGAGGTACTCAAGTATCAATCAAGATCCAGACCTGACTAGCTTTGGTCTCAGTTTGCCGCGAAGGTTTCTAAGGCCCACAGAAACTATCCTAAGGTTCTATGAACCCAGCGGTTAAAGCACCCGTGCTTGTAACATGGTTAGTCTAGGCTCAGTTTGTAGTGAGTTTTTGTAAGAGAGAGAGAAGAACTTTTGCATTTTTGGAGAGTTGTCTCTCTTTTTCATGGTTATTTCTAGCTTCAGATTGGCTTAAAAAGATGGTCTGTATAGGATTCCAAGCTCTCACCATCAATTCTCGTAGGGTCCTTGTCAATCGATGCTTCGAGATAGCACCGCCCATGGCAACCCCCAGAACCCTGGCTTTTGACACATCGAGATTGTGCCGCCCAAGGCGTTCTATAGCTAAATTCAGGCCCTGGCGATCAACATTTTGGGATAATCCCGCCCCTGGCACCTGAGCTTGCATAAGGTACTTACATGCCCCCGGTAGGATATTTAGATATCCTAGGCAACATGCACCGAGGTGACGATATGTTATTGCGCATCTTCAAGGGGAATTTATCGCCTCTCGGCGTCGGAAACTCATTTAAATCAATTTGTGTTTTCAAGCCGCTCCTAATCTAGGTAGCTTTTTTGAATAGAGTAAATGCTTTTGCGTGATTTTGATTATTAAGCACACCGAACCAGACTTGTGTGTGGATTAGGGTGCTTAGGTTACCGAGTCTCGCAAACCAGAGGTCAGTTAACGAGGCTGAATACTCCCTAAGCCTTAGACCTAATACGTAAGCTTCACAGTTTCCTCAACCTTTTGAAGACTATACAGATCTTAATGGACACGTGAATTTTTAAGTCCTAAAATAAGCCCAAGAGGCCTAAGATTAGCACTCATATAAATCTCTTTATTTCTCTATTTTTCTAGGACTTAATTTTTTTCTTTTGATTTGGTCTAGAACTTAAGTGGATTCTATAATCATTTACTAATGACTATCTCTCTTGTTTCAAATTGTTGCTCCTTTTTGACATTTACATCACCTCATCAATTCCTCCTCAAGAATGATATGCAATTAAGCTCACAAAATTTCCTCCCCTTTCTCTATTTTTTGTTCTTTTTCAATTTTTATTTTCTTTGGTTTTTTGAATGTGAGCAATTTTTTTTTGAGAACCCTTCAGAAACTTGAATTTTTATGTGTTTGCACTTTAATACCCACCATGCCTAAGTTTTGCAATGTCCTCATTGTAAACCGGAGGGTATGAAGTCAGTTGGGTTCAAGGATTAGAACAGGGTTAATGGGGTGGGTGAATGGGTCGGGATGACTGTTGCGGATAATTTCAAGTTTTGATACGAATACCATAGGTGGAGTCGACTATTCTACACTAAACTCAGAAGTGCAGTAGACATGAAGCTCAAAAGGATAATCAGAAGGGTCTCAGATTTTTGGAATGATGGGTTGCCAAGTGCTAAATTCAATGCCTTCAACCGAGGAGAAGATGGTCATGGAGAAGGAATGGTCAAATCAGATGAATTTTGTAAAACAAATACCTTGATCAGAAGCCTGGTTGGTCCAACCAGGTGCTTGTTCAGATCAACAGACTAATGATGTAGCCCAAATCCAATTAATCTGATGGGTTGATGGATGTGAATCAAGAGATGCGGAGCCCACCAAATGCTTTGAAGCTCAAATGGATGTGAAAATGAGAATCGCGAGTTTGGCTGATTCCAATCAGCCTGGTCAGAGTAGGGATCCTTAAATGCAAATGGATTTATGGAGGATCTGAGATCCCTATAAGAGTGATTAGTGAAGGATAGGACGTGATTTGTAGTCTAATCGATATTCGAATCCCAATCAAAAGATAGATAATCATATTGATGTGCATACATCTGATTAACCTAAAATGTCTATTAATGCATGTTCTTAGTGTCACATTAGCATCATACATTGTAAATAATGCATAACATGCATAATCATGCATTTAGATTAAGTTGTTTAAATTATATAGTAATTATCTCCTTTTTATGGACAGGGATAGGGTGACTTTTTATCGGGGCCTTGGATCGAAGATCTAACCATACCGATTTGATCAGGGCAACGATTGGAGTTCAACGACTCCAGGATCGCCCTAATCGGACATCCATAGCACTAGATAGACTGAGGAACCCTAAAGATCAAGGGCTAAGATGGTATTAATCCGCACCTCAGATGACGAATCCAACCACGCGGATGGATTCAGATCAATGATCGTAGCCTAATGACGCGAAAATCGATTTAATCCGACACCCGTGGTACCATCCACAATACTCAGAAGATGGACGACCAAGATGGCACCATGTGGCACCATCTCAACCGCCCAACCGACCCCAAGGACCCGCAACAACCTTTCCTCCTTCACCCGATTGTTGGATGCTCATCCAATAGTCGTGAAGCCGTGCACACAAAATGAACGCTTGGCACAAAAGCACCCGCAACGTGTTGGTCGAGCGCTCTATCGAAGACAGAGGGAGAGCGTTCGAAGCCGCAAGCGCCTCAAATTGGAGTGGGGGCGAGCGGGCGCGTAATCTTGCGGAGCCACACGATCTTGATTGAACGGTGCTGTGCAGCAATAGTGCCCACGGGCGATCGGATGCGCGGCGAGGACGCGAGATCACACGCGGCCGTTTGATCTCTTGATCGGATGGCTGTAAGCGCGCGGATGTGCATGTACGTTGCGCAACGTGGAGGCAAGGAGGCACGCGGCATGCGCACACGAATTCCACGTTTAGGCCTTTAGTGACGGATTTATCCGTCACTAAAGGTCTTGAGTTAATGTCTTTCAAATTGTAATGACCAAAATGTCCCCACTCCTTGAAACTATAAAAGGAGACCCCCTCCATACGAATTTCTTATCCCTTTCTTCTTTTTCTCCCTCTCTAAAGCTTAAGAGAAGCTTATCCCACACTCGGGATGCTCCTCAAGAGATAAAATCAAATTTTCACCATTCTGGAAGCGGATCCCGCGATGACGACGACGTGCTGCCTCATTCTCATTCCTCCTACCTCAACCTCCTTCTTCTCACTCCATTCCTCGTCTTCCAGGCATCGTCTCGTCTGGCTTGTCCTCCAAGCGATTGTCGAGGAGGATAACTTCTCTCTCCCATTCCTTTTTCTAGCTTTCTAGAGTAGAATTTTCCTGCTTTCTAGTTGTAATAGTTTTTCTGCTTTCTAGTGTAATTTCTTACTTTCTTAGTTGTAGAAACATTTTGCAATATCAAGTGGATGTTTTCTCTCTCTCTCTTTCTCTTATTGTCTACAGTATTTCATTTCACTGTAACTACTCCACTTTTTAACAAAAACACAAAAAGAATATAATTGCGAATTTTTGATCGACGTAGCCTCCCTAAGTACAACCTGGGATTTCTATTCCGGTATAAATTTTATTTGTTGAACCCGAGTTCTTCGCTATTCAAACTACAACGACAGGTTTTCAAGACCAAATCCGATAGCGTAGTCCTCCGTTGTTTCAACATTTTGGCGCCATTGCCGGGGAGGCAACGATTTTTTGATCTTCTTTTCGCATTTCACGCACTTTATTGTCTTCTAACTTGCTTTCTCTTGTGTCTATTGTTTTGCAGAGACCCATATCAAGGAATCGTCAAGTGGTAGATCGGAGTAAAGTACAGTTGAAGACGACTGTAAGTGCTCCTCATTCTTCCCTTTCCATAGATTTCATTTGTCACATTAAATTCAAATTCCAATTAACCTAGATATTTGCATAAATCCTAGGATTAGTTTGGTTGTTTGGATTTCCACTCACACTCATTTCACCCTCGCTTATATAAAAAAAATATAAAAAGATAATTTTGTCGGGGTAATTTTCAACATACACACAACATACACCCATATTGGAGGCACTTAACCTACTTGATTTTCTTCTACTCAATCCTATTCTGATATGTGGAAACCGATACACACAAATTAACACATAAAAGAGTAGAGATCATTCTAGGTTAACCATTTCTGTGTGCCTAACCTAGTGGTGTAATTGTAGCCAATTGTTTGAGTTGTTTCGGCCGCACCACTCTTCCTAAAATCAACTCACCAAGTAGCTTCCTCTTAGGGTTTTCAATCTAGGTTCATACCAGGCAGTCCACTTTATTTCTAGTTTTAAAGGAAAGCAATCTCCACTCGTGCTTGAAACCCTAGTTTGCCTTAAACCTGATTGAAATCAACCTAATTCTAAACCCTAAAAGCTACTTAAGCAAGATTTAAACATTAAAATCTATGCATCACAAATAATCTTGCTTGAAAACCTTGGTTGTGCACGCACTTACACATACTCAATCAATCATTAAGGGCACAACCCATTTTAAGGGCCCATCACATTCCATAAGCACTACAATCCCATACCTCAATAAAATCGAGTAGACGTTGGCCTTAAGGACTGATTCGCTCTTCGAGGCCTAGTCTGATATTGTTTACGATTAACCTACTTGTAATGATTAATCTGATGTCTAGCTAGGGAAGTAGTGTCAAACGACTGCAGTTGGGGGGTACACTAGGAACCGGAGGCGTAAGCCAAAGGAAGAACCTTCTCCCCAGTCCCTCCTAACTAGTCGGATTGAGAAGACACAAGAAGAGTAAATCGTTTATAATCTTAAGGTGGGTTATGGGAGCCTGTAGATCCTTAGGCTACCCTACTTAAGGACATGCTTGTTTTGCTGTGCTGCAGGGTCCTTATCCCCAGTCCTTCCGACCTTTTCCTAGTTTATGTTGGGAAGAAGGTCATTGAATCCCCAATTGGAAGGTCCACTAGATTATTCTAGGAGGCATAGATTGGATTTTAGCCAAATTGATCCCATGGTCGATCAACAACCTCCTCTGCCCCAGGATCCACAGGAGGAATTTCGAAGGTAGCTGGAATAAATGCAGAGAATGCAAGAATGGTTCCAGAGAATGCAGGGCGCTCTACCTTTGAAGGATTTTTATGATCCTTCAAATTACGGGGATCGTCCTGGCGTCCAGATTCTGGTTGGAGATGTAGAAATCAAGCCCCAGGTGTTAAGCTTGATCAAACATTACCATGGGCTTGGCTCTGAAGACCTGTTTTAGCACTTGGAGGACTTGACCACTTTGGTCTAGACCACTAAGGTACGAAACGTGAATGAGGAGAAAATGATCATGAGGCTCTTCCCCAACTCTCTGAGGGATAAAGCTGCTCATTGGTACAGGACTTTTGGAAGACCAATGGCAATTTGGAATGAGTTGAAATCGCCCTTTCTGAAGAAATTCTTCCCTGTCGGACGTACCAATGCTTTGAGATGGGCAATCACTACTTTTGCCCAGCTACCGGGGGAGCAGTTTCATGTGGCCTGAGAGCGATTCCAGGACCTATTGAGGAGGTGTCTACACTACGAGGTGCCAAAATGTCAACTCGTGTAGATCTTCTACCATGGGTTGATTGAGCAACTCAGAAATCATGTGGACACTTCTTGTAGAGGCAATTTCCTCAACAAAGATGCAGATAGTGCGCACGATTAGTTTGAGGAAATGAGCAAGAATTCGATCAATCATGCCTCTATGGATACTTTTAACCGGTCTCAGCAGCCCAGATCGAATGTTAATGAAGTCCATGACTCTCATTCATTCGATATGGAATTGATTTGTAATAAACTTGATAAGGAGGACTTGGTTGCTAAGAGAATGGAGTGGATGGCTGGAAATTCAATGAACAACTCTTGATGCACTCAATCCCAATATTCGAGATTTCATTCGTTGCGAGCTCCTTCTAGACGGGAGTTCGTAAATCAACTTGATGTGGCTCAACCTGTAAGCCAGCATTATTCGGAACCCCACGGGTTCCAAACTGGGGCCTTTGATCCTAGTTTCTCTGATCCTTCCCTTTCTTTCTCTTCATCCTCACCCTATGAGGATGTTTGTGCTGTACAGGAGAACGTTAGATCCAACCCCTATTCCAATGCTTATAATCCGAGTTGGAGAAACCACCCTAACTTCTCCTGGAAAAACCCAGGGCAGTAGACCCAATTCCGACCCAGCAACTATGCTCTGCAATGACCATTGGGTCAGGGTCATGTTTATACTCAGTTGCCCCCGAATCAGGTCAATCAGCCAGCTTAGAATGCCGTCAACCTATAGGGCAGGCTGATTTGAATAGACAAATGGTAGAGATGCAATGATCCATGCTCCAGCTCATGCAGCAAACGAAAACCTCGCTGGACAACTTGCAAACCGGGCTCATAGGTAACTCTCATCAACCCGGATCTCCACCATCCCAACCCGTACCCAACCGGTGAAATATCCTAAATCCTGGCAACCAAGCCCATGGGTATGGAAATCAGAGGGACCCACACGCACATGCTCAGGTGGTTGAGCAGGGTCCTTCTTCTTCTTCTATAAATCAATAATTCTTGGCTAATCATGCCCCTCCAATCTTTCTTAACCCTCCCCGAGACCCAAATTCGTATGCATCCGCAAATTTTGTTACCTTGAGGAGTGGTAAACAAATTCAGGATCTACAACCACACTGTTCTAATTTATCGAATCCTGAAGAACCTGAGGAGAGAAAGGAGAATTCTGGAGAAGAAATCAAGGCTCAGGAACCAAATTCCAAAGATCCGACTCATGTTCCTTTTCCTGAAGCCTTGATCAGATCAAAGAAGAAGAAATCTGTTGATAGTAATGAGGAGCTTTTGAATATTTTCAAGAATGTTGGGATCAATATCCCGCTCCTCGACGCTATCAAGCATATACTAACTTAGTTGAGATTTTTAAAGGATTTATGTACACAAAAGCGTAAGTCGAAAGAATCTATTTCGAGGAAGGTGGTACTCTCCGAGTAGGCTAGTTCTGTTATCCTGCACCACCTCCCTCAGAAAAAGAGAGATCTAGGTGCTCTATTGATTTCTTGTGTCATTGGAGATTACACTTTTGATAGAGCACTTCTGGATCTAGGTGTATCCATCAACCTAATTCTAATTCTCTTTACGAGAAGTTTGGATTAGGTGAACTTCGGCCGACTTTAGTAACGCTGCAGTTTGTGGACCGTTCGGTCACAAATCCGCAAGGTGTTGTTGAAGATGTTATTGTTAAGGTTATGGATTTCTATTTTCCTGTAGATTTCCTTGTCCTTGACATGGATGTACCCAAAAATATGAGGAACATGCCCATCATTCTGGGGCATCCGTTCCTGGCTACCGCTAAGGGCAACATTAACTGTGAAAGTGGTAGCATGAAAATCGCCTTTGGGGATCAACGAATGAAATTGGTTATTTTTAAGCGATTAATGAATTTGAGGATTGTGGGTTTATCAAGGAACTTGAGGATGATAATGTGAACATTGAAACTTGCATGATGGCATTTGCAATTGAAAGTTCCTCCTTTGATGATGAATTGGACCCGCAACCCTCTATGATAGACCCGTCATCTTTTGAAGAGGTTGTTGATTTTGTTCACTCTCAACCTCGTCCTCTTGATGACTTATCAACATCTTCCTTGTAGATTCCCCTTGTAGGAGGGGGTGACATAATAAATTGCGGAAATATAATATAAACAGTTACAAAAAATTCAATCACACAATGTACATAATTATTTTTAGGTGGAAACCCAAACCAGGTGAAAACCACCACCTAACAGTCTTTAGTTAGGATTTTCCGATCAACCAAGTTGATCGAATCCACTAAACGAATCACTTAAACGAGGGTGATTCAACCTCAATTACAGCCACGCTACTTTATACGAGGGTAGCGTACCTCAAACCCCTTCTCTTCACGAGAAGGATTTTGTCCCAAAAAGGAGATGGGAATTCGCAAAATGAATACCCAACTAAAGAACAAAGATAAAATAACAACAATCTTATAGAGCCAACAAAGTAATTTTTAACCTAAGCTTTTATAGGACTTAAGATGCTTCCCTTTGCAAGGAGTGCGTCGACGACGCGGATGTGTGAACTACATGACAGCGCAATGTTGCTCTTGTGAACTACGATGGGAGAGCGGATGTGTAAATGCTTGATGCTCTCTAGATGATGAACTTGAGCATGGAGAGCAAGAGCTTGCTTCCTAGGATCAAGAGACACAAAATGGTGTGAAAGTGTATTACTAGGGTGTGTTTTGTGTGCAAGAGGTTCTCCTCTATTTATAAAGGCCTTAGGAAGGCTTTGGAAGGCTTTGGAAAGCTTACATAGCCGTTGGGTGAAAAGCCGAAGAGAATTAGGCCGAAATCAGGAACAATCATTGCACTGACAGGGTTATCAGACATCTGATCCTGGAATCAAACGTCTAGAAAACTAGTTTAATACGTTTGGGAACAAAGTCAGACGTCTGATTTTGGGCGGGTTTCTTCCTGACTTGAATCAGATCTAAACAGGGTTCTAGTGCAAGTCCATCAGACGACATACAGGACGTCTGGCACTATGTCTGGACGTCTGGAAACCTACTTTTTCTGCAGGAATGGATTTCTAAGAGATTGTAACGGCTATGAGATCTCTGAAAAGAGATTTTGGGTTAGTTGAGGCGAAACGGTCATTTATTAGATGTCTGGAAAGGCTTAAGGGTGTCTGATAAGGCTCTAACGGTCATATCTTCAGTGTTTGTCAAGCCAGCCAACGATCCACTAATTAGACGTTTGGCAAAATCGTCAGACGTCTTCTAAGACGTCTGGTCTAAGGTCTGGATGTTTGATTTCATCAGACAGAACTAAGTCCAACCTAAATGTTATCAGACGTCTGAATCAATAGTCAGACGTCTTAAAATCCATTATCAGACGTCTGTTTTTGGAATTAGACGTCCGAAAAGGCTGTTTGAACCCTATATTGATTTTCTAAGTTCTCTACAGAAAACCTAAGTATCCTAGGGTTGTGCCGGTGTTCCTAGGACTACTGTTAGGGTACGTTGAGGCTCTTTAACATGATGTTCTAAGGAACAAAAAGAGCACGGAAATAAAGACAAATTACATGAAAGAAATAAATAGAATTCTATCCTATTCTTCTTGTCCTTCCATCTTCAATCTATCGCTCCTCGTGAATCTCCTCTATTCTCTATCAAGCTCCTCCAATCCATCCTGGATGCGAGCTTGAACTCTGTCTAATCACGTCTCCATTTGCAATTGACCTGAAATCTAATACTCCAAGTGCAAATGTTAAATGACACGTGTTTTTTTATCATCAAAACAAACGATCGCGGTGCTCTAGCACCAACATTCCTTACCTTCAATCATCAACCCACCCCAGCTTGAACTGAAACCATTGCCTGAGAATTTGAAATATCTATTTTTAGGACCACACAAGACGCCCCCTGTGATTATCAGTGCTAAATTAACAAAGGAGCAGAAGATTAAATTTATTAAGGTCCTGAAGGAACACAAGGAGGCAATTGGTTGGACTATTCATGACCTTAGGGTGATCGAGCCATCTTACTGCAATCATAGAATATTTTTGGAAGATGGATCCCGCCCTTCTCACTAGATCAGAGGAGATTAAATCCAAATATGCGAGAAGTGGTCAAGAAGGAGATTATTAAGTGGCTCGATGCAGGAATCATTTATCTGATCTCTGATAGTCCCTGGGTAAGTCCGTGCAGATTGTTCCCAAGAAAGCCAGGATTACCGTTGTGACTAATGAGAGAGGAGAATCCATCACAACTCGTTCAGCTTCCTCTTGGAGGGTTTGTATCGATTACAGGAAGCTGAACATGACCACGAAAATGGATCATTTCCCTCTGCCTTTCATTGATCAAATCTTGGAAAGATTAGCCGAGCAGTACTTCTATTTTCTTGATGGCTACTTGGGATATAACCAAGTCCTATCCATCCTGAGGATCAAGAAAAAACTACTTTCACCTATCCCTACGGAACCTTTGCTTTCCGTAGGATGTCATTCGGTTTATGCAATGCACCTGCGACTTTTCAAAGGTGTATGTTAGCCATATTCTCTGACATGGTGGGAGAGTTTATGGAAGTCTTCATGGATGATTTCTCTGCTTTTGGAGAATCGTTTGACTCTTGTCTAGTTAATCTAGAAATGATTCTTAAACGATGCACCAAAACAAGATTGGTCCTTAGCTAGGAAAAGAGTCATTTCATGACACAAGAAGGCATTGTCTTGGGTCATTGGCGAGCGCGACTCCCCTATAGTTTTTATTATTTCGTCGTAGTATAGTATATGGAAGTGGTTACTAGTTTAATACAATTTGTTACTCGGAAAAAGAGTTCCCAAGGTCGAACTCAGGGAGCAAGTTGTATTCTAGAAGCACAATGTTTCTGTTACAAAAATAAGAGAGAGAGAGAGGGAGAAATAAATCTGAGTCTTGTGGCTTCTCTTCTTCTTTTCTACCTTCAGTTCTTCTTCTGCTTCTTTCTTTTCTTCTCCAAAGCTTCTTGTCTTCTTCTCTTTATCTTCTTAGCTCTGTCTTCCTTGCACTTCTCTTTTCTTCTTTCTTCTTCTTTTCTTCTTTCTTCTTCTTTTCTTCCTCTGCAGAGCGTCGTCTGATTTTCCAATCAGACGACTTAAATTGCCGCTGCTACAGTGCTGCTTGGTGCTCCTCCTTCTTCTTCCATCAGTCTTTCTTCCTCGGCCGTTTCTTCTTCAGAGCTTCTTCTTCTCTGCGCCCTGCTCTCTTCTGCCTCGGCCTGTTCTTGCACACACCACAGCCAACGCAAAACCTACCCCTTTCCCTCTACCCGAACGTCTCTCACTTTCTAAGACTTCGCAAATAGGATAGCTCTCCCAGAGCCACCGGGTAATCGGGTCAGGCTAAGCACCCGGGACCAGGCGCACCGGCAGGTGGGTGATGTGTGAGGTGTGCTCAGGATGGGTTCGGGTTGGATTAGCCGGATCTGCGTGGTGAGCTCGCGGACCGAGCGGGTGTGGGCGCAGGACCTCACCCCGGTGAGTTCGGAGGCGATAAGGCTATTTCACTTTTACAACTTAAACCGGTGTGCGGCTTCAGGATCTTCCGAAGTGGGACTAAATATCCCACCCCAATTTGGCGCCTGCAGCTGAGAAAGCTGCAGGAAATCGTGGCTGTTGCGAGGTCTTCTCTTCAGCTGAAGGCATGGGCAGCTGCGTGGTTGCAATCCGCGCGTCCTGGAGTGCAGGCCTGGGCGGAAGCGAAGCTGCAGCTGCAGAACGAAGGAGCTTCACCTGTTCGGCAATGGCGGCGAAGGACAGGTAACCTGTTCACAGAGATACGGCCTCTCGGCCTAGTAAGAAGGTGCAGGGAGCTTCGCCGGAGTGCGACGAAGCTCGTGCGGGTGGTGGCGAGGCGTGGGGCGGCGTGTAGGGACTGCCCTAGGTCGGACTGTGGGCAGGGGAATGGGTTTGTTCGGGGGAGTGATGTGGAGGTGAGGAGTGGCAGTGAAGGGGCGGAAACGGTTCAGTGGGATGAGGCGGAGGTTTTGGGTCGGTCGGCGAGTCGTGTGAAGTGGCGGAACAATGGGAGCGACTCGCCGGAGGTGGGCCGGAGGCGTGGAAGGTGAAGGTGGTCGGGTCTGTCGAGGGTCTAATTGAACAAATTAAAATAGGGAAAAGAAAGAGGGGAGGAAGAGAAGTAACTGTTACCTACTTATAGGGGTGAAGGAGGTCAGAGTGGGGCGACAGTCGTATCAACTGTCGCCGGAGAAGAAGGTGCCCGGAGAGAGGGGGCGACGGCAAGGAGAGAGAGGAAGAGCGCGCGCTGGGTACGGCGCGACGCCGGAAGAGCGGGCGAAGGTGGCTCTGCTGCTCATATTGCGGCAGAGCGATGAGGAGGAGGAGGAAGAACCGTCGGAGCTGGAGAGCTTCTGCCAGAGTGGGAAGAGAGGAAGGAGGGGGGTGTTCTCCGTCAGATCCAAGCTACTGAATGCGACAGATGGTGGCGGTTTTTATAGAGGCGAAATCAGAGAGGAGGGCGGAGGGAGACGACGTGCCTACCTCACCGGAGGATGGCCGGATCGCGACCCATACCTTCCGCGTGTTCGTACGGAAGGTGTGGGCGATGGCAGAGATCGTGGAGGTGTCCCTGCGACAGTAGACGTCGCAGGGAACACCCCGTTGTCTTGGCAGGGGGTCGCCCTCACCCTGCACGGCGCCATGCCTCGCCAGAGCATGGCGCTGCTCAGGGTTTTGCAGGGAGAACCCAAATGCAAAAACGATGAAGAATTAGGGGCCAAAATGCGAGGGTTTCAAAAGTTGAGGGTCAAAAAGTAATGGATGAGGACTAAAATGCAAAGTCGGTCAAGAAGGTCTCTTCTTAGGCTCAAGTTTTTATGCATGACTAAATGGGACCTAAGGATGCTAATGGTGAATTTTATTTCTAGGTCAGACCTTGTTTGACCTGACAATTTACGTAAAAACCCAAATTAAATCGTTAATTGGGCATGGTTCTCAATGTAGGTCAAAATGGGTTCCTAAGGCCAGATTGAAAGTTCTAAACCCTAGAGATTATTTTTATATGAATTTTAGAGGGTTTAGCAGATTTTTTCTTTGCCTCTAACCTCGTGAATTGAAGTGGGTTTGTTTTAGGGTTACAGATTGTCATTTAATTCCTTGGAGTTGTTGTAGCCCTTATCAGATCAGATCATCCCACTTTCCTTCTTATTAGGTTAGTTTGACCTATGTTTGGATCCTGAGTTACCCTGTTTGCAGATTGTGTTGGTAAAATTGCATTTTTAACCCTTATGACTTGTTTTCTTCTTAGACTCAGAAATCTCTGAGTTAAGCCTTTCCTTGAGTTATGTAGGAGCTTTTATCCTCTGTATTAGGTCAAAATAAGCTAGTTATGGCTCATGATGAGGTTCTCATCATACCCCCATGCCTAGCTTTTGCTAGTCCCTTAGCAAAAACTTAAGGTTTCAACCTTTGTTCTAGACCATGAAGTTCTTAATAGCTTCAGATAAGTGCTTTTTGATTTGAGCTTAGATTAGGTTAGAATGCTGACCCTAGGCCTAAAAGGTACTCTAGTACCAATCAAGATCCAGATCTGTCTAGCCTTAGCCTCAGTCCTTAGCAAAGGTTTTTAAGGCCTACAAGAACTAACCTAAGGTCTATTGGACTTTGTGGTTAAAGCACCCGTGCTTGGAATGATTTTAGCCCTGGCTCAGCTCGCAGTGCGTTTTGTAAGTGAGAGAGAGATAGAAAATTTTTCTGTTTGGAGAGTTTTCTCTCTCTTTTTCTTTTTAATTCTAGCTTAGGATTGGCTTTTCAACACGGTCTGTTTCAGATTCCTTACTCCCATCATCAATCCTCAAGGGTTCCTGGCAATTGATGCTTCGAGATAGCACCGCCCATGGCAACCCCTGGAACCCTGGCTATTGAGATTTCGAGATAATCCCATCCATGGTGTTCCGTGGCCGAATCCAGACCCTGGCAATTGACACTTCGTGATAATGCCATCCATGAAATCTGAACCAGCAGAGTGCTTACATGCCCCCAGTAGGATATGTAAATATCCTAAGAGATAAGCACCGAGGAGATGATATTTGTTACGCATCTTCAAGGGGATTTCCCGCCTCTCCACGCTAGGAACTCGTCCAAATCAACTTTTGTTGATCGGCCGCTCCTACTCTAGGTGTACTTTTCAGAATTTTGCGACGCTTCTGCGTGATTTTGATTTTTACGCTTACTGAACCAGGCTATGTGTGAGGTTAGGGTGCTTAGGTTACTGAGTTCCGTAGACCAAAAGTTAGTTAATGAGGTCGAATACTTCCTAAGCCTTAGACCTAATACTTCATCTTTTCATTTTCCTCAACCTCTTGAGGAGTGTCCAGATCTTAATGAGTACTAAGAGTCTATCCAAGAATGCCTAAGGTTTACGTTCTTACTAATCCAATTGTGCACTTTTCAGTTCTTTTCTTGAATGGGGTCTAGAACTTAGGTTAATTCCTTAGTTTCTTACTAATGACTACTTTTTTTCTCATAATTTTGTGCTCCTTTTTCATTTTGTTTCTTTTTCTCCTCCCACAAAATTTCCTTTCTCCTCTTATTCTCTCCTTTTTTTTTTAATTTTAATTTTTTATGGTGTTTTTGCATATGTGAATTGTTTTGTTTAAAACCTTTTCTTACAATTTTTGCACTTTTATACCCCCCCCATGCCTAAGATTTGCAATGTCCTCATTGTGACTTAGGGGATTTTTTATTTACTTAGTTCATTCCTTAAGACAGAAATTTGGATGAGTGAATGGGTTGGGATGAATTTTGCGGATGATTTCTAATCCTAGATGCAAGCATCTGAGGTGGGGTTGGTTGTCTATAAGGGTGAACATTAAGTGCACAAAAGTGTGAAAAAGGTTTTGGATTTTTAGGAAAATGACGGGTTGCCTCCCGTTAAGCGCTGAGTTTTACGCCATCGGCTGGGCGCAATAAGCTCAAGGGGAATGGAGGATATAAGATGATTCAGCCAAATCAGTAGAAGTCACATCAATGAACGGCTCGAGTCTCTGACCGTTCACGATGAAAGGTTCGGAATCGTGGCTGAGCGGACTGATTTCGATAGCTCCATTTCCAAAAACCTGTCGGACTAAATATGGTCCGACCCACTTGGATCGCAGCTTTCCCGGGAAATGTTTGAGTCGGGCATCAAAGAGTAGGACCTTCTGACCAGGATGAAAGATTTTTCTTGAGATATGCTTGTCATGGAAGGCTTTAACCCGCTCCTTGTAGATTCGCAAGCTCTCATACGCGTCTAGGCGTAATTCATCGATCTCGCTGATTTGAAGTTTTCTGTGGGTTCCAGCCTTCGAAAAATCTAGATTACAATTCCGTACTACCCAATAGGCTTTATGCTCTAGTTCTACGGGAAGGTGACACGCCTTCCCGTACAACAGTCTAAAGGGAGACATGCCTAATTGGGTTTTGTGGGCGGTCCTATAGGCCCACAATGCTTCCGAAAGTCGGGACGACCAGTCCTTCCTGTCAGGACGAACAGTGACTTGCAGGATTTTCTTGATCTCCCGATTAGACAGCTCAGCTAGACCATTAGTTTGGGGGTGGTAAGGAGTAGAGATTCGGTGAGACACCTCATATTTAGTCATCAGTGACCTAAACTGAGCATTTTTGAAATGGGTCCCCCCATCAGAGATTATAGCACGAGGAATCCGGAACCTTGAGAAAATGTTTTGATGAATGAATTTGAGAACGATTTTGTGATCACACGTTCGGGTCGGTATGGCTTCGATCCATTTGGACACGTAGTCCACAGCCAGCAGAATGTATTTGAAACCATCCGAAACAAGAAAGGGGCCCATAAAATCAATCCCCCAAACATCAAAGATTTCGTATACGAGAATCGGCTACATAGGCATCATGTCGCGATGGCTCATGTTGCCCAATGTTTGGCAACGATTGTATGCCTTGCAGTGACTGTATGCGTCTTTGAACAGTGTGGGCCAGTAAAAGCCGCACTGGAGGACTTTTGATGCGGTTTTATGCCCAAAGAAATGGCCACCGCATGCCTGGTCATGGCAGAAAGAGAGGGTATTGTTGAATTCCTCTTCCGGGACGCATCTTTGGATGATTTGATCAGCACCTATGCGGAAGAGGTACGGGTCTTCCCAAATGTAATACTTGGCATCAGAGCGCAATTTATCTTTCTTGGCTTTCGGCCAATCAGACGGGATCTGATTAGATGCCAAGTAATTTACTATATTAGCAAAGCATGGAAGGCTTGTACCGATAGTCAGCAGGTGCTCATCTCGAAAATGCTCAGTGATGGGTCTGGAAGGGTCAATTATTTCAGAAGGAAGTTGGGACAAGTGATCAGCTACCACATTTTGCTTTCCCGCTTTGTCGCGAATCTCAAGGTTAAATTCTTGCAACAGCAAGATCCATCGGATTAATCGAGGTTTCGTGTCCTTCTTTGCAAGGAGATGCCTCACAGGTGTATGATCTGAGTATATGATGACACGGGAACCCAGAAGGTATGATCTAAATTTCTCTAGGGCAAATACTACAGCTAGCAGCTCTTTCTCAGTAACCGTATAGTTACGCTAAGCCTCATCCAGTGATTTTCTAGCGTAGTAAATGACCACAGGTTTCCCGTCAATTTTCTGCCCCAAAATTGCTCCTACAGCAAAGTCAGATGCATCGCACATGATCTCAATGGGTTGAGACCAATCAGGGGACTGTAGGATCAGGGCTTGGGTAACTCGGTCACGTAGGATCTCAAATGCTTGAGTGCATTCCTTGGAAATTTTGAAAGGTACATCCTTGGAGAGAAGAGTGGTCAGGGGGCGCGCGATTTTTGAAAAATTAGGGATAAATTGACGGTAAAAATCGACGTGCCCCAAAAAAGATCGGATGTCCTTGATCGAGCTAGGCATAGGAAGGCGAGAGATTAGATCAATCTTAGCTCGATCCACTTGGATGCCTTGTTCCGAAATTAAGTGTCCCAGGACAATTCCCTCAGGCACAATGAAATGGCTCTTTTCCCAGGAAAGAACCAAATTCACATCAATGTACCGCCTGAGTATCTGGACCAAGTGTTGGAGGCAATCGTCGAATGATGCTCCAAAAACTGAAAAGTCATCCATGAAGACTTCCAGATAATCACCTACCGTATCTGAGAATATGGCAAGCATGCACCGCTGAAAAGTAGCGGGTGCATTGCAAAGACCGAAAGGCATCCTTCGGAAAGCGTATGTTCCGAAGGGGTAGGTGAACGTGGTTTTTTCTTGGTCTTCAGGATGGATTGCCACCTGGTTGTAACCGGAGTACCCGTCAAAAAAGCAGAAGAACCTATTTCCCGCTAGTTTCTCGAGAATCTGATCAATGAAAGGCAGTGGGAAATGATCCTTCTTCGTGGAGGAATTGAGTCGGCGGTAATCTATACAGACTCTCCACGAGTTAGCTAATCGGGTAGGAATGATTTCTCCGGTCTCAGTCGTTATAGTGGTGAGTCCTGCCTTCTTGGGCACGACCTAAATTGGGCTCACCCAACGACTATCGGAGATCGGGTAGATGATCCCGACATCTAACCACTTGATGATCTCCTTTTTCACGCCTCCTGCAGATTGGGGTTCAAGCGTCTCTGCATTTCACAAGAAGGTCGTGCGCCCTCTTCTGAATAGATATGATGAGTACAATAAGAGGGACTTATTCCAGTCAAATCATCAAGAGTCCACCCGATGGCTCTGCGATGTTGCTGGAGGACAGCAATCAGACGGGATTCCTGTTTAGGATTGAGGTTGGAATTGATAATCACAGGAAGGGTCTGATTAGAACCCAAAAAAATGTATTTCAAGTGAGTAGGAGGGGGCTTCAGTTCGAGGATGGGGTTATCAGCAGCAGGGGGTGGTTCAGTATAGACGTGAGGTTCAAGGTAGGAGTTACTGGGTTGTTCATATCTGGATTTGACTCCTCGGTTTGCGGGTCAAGATCTTTCTACGGTTGATGAGGTATAATTAGGTCATTCTGGAAGTGTGTTTCATCAACCAAAGCCCTAATGTCACAAATCTGTTCGATGACACCGCAATTGATTCCTTGTTGGGCCTTAAATATATCAATTTTCAGGGTTTGATTCCTAAATTTGAGCTCTATTTGGCCCTCCTCACAGCTAATGTTGGCTCTAGCAGTAGCCAAGAAAGGTCTCCCTAAAATGATTGGTGTATCCCTAGGGTTCTCAGGTGCATCCATGTCTAAGACTATAAAGTCTACAGGAAAGTAGAAATCCTGCACTCTCACAATAACATCCTCGAGAATCCCTTTTGGTGACTTTATAGATCGATCTGCTAATTGTAATGTCACCTCGGTTGGTTTCAGCTCAGATTCTTCTAGATGGTTAAGTAAGGATGTGGGTATCAGATTTATGGAAGCACCCAAGTCTAGCAATGCTCTATCAAATTGTGTATCACCTATCTTGCAGGAAATTAGGGGAGTACCAGGATCTTTAGCCTTGGGTGGGAGTCTGCTTAAGATTACAGAGCTGGCTTGCTCTGACAGAACAATTGGACTCCCACTCTTGGTTCACGGCTTACGCTGGGGTGTACACACATTCTTTAAGAATCGTGCGTAAGCTGGTACGTGGCGGATTGCATCCATCAAAGGGATGTTTATGTGGACCTGCTCAAAGAGCTTGACCAGGTCCTCCTCAGGTGCCACGGGCTTGGTTATTCTCTTTCCTTTGGTTAAGGCTTTGGGAAATGGGACCTTGGTTGGTTCTTCTAGGATAGGTCCGGGTTCTTGATCTGGGACAGTGGTATCTTGGATAACTATCCTAGGGTCTTGGTTATCAGGCTTGGAGTGGTTTGGATAATGCGGGTCTTGAGTTGTTTTCCCACTACGTGTTGTTACAGAATTTAATCCGACCTGATTTTGGTTGGGATTGGGTAAGATAGGTTGCTGCTGGAAACCTGCAAAAGAAGTGGAGGCCTCTATCCCGTCGGGTGAAGGAACAGAGGGGGCCTGATAAATCATATGGGCATGGCCCGGGTTTGGGTTCATAACGCGCCGCTGGGTTGGCATGTTATTTGGATTAGGAAGAGGTTGGGAAGGAAGTGTGCCTGGCTGGCGAGAATTTGCCAATTGGGCCAGTTGAGTTCTAACCTCTGTAAGTTCGTCCTTGTGTTGTTTTTGGATAGCCGCATTCGTTCTTTGAATGTCAGCCAAAGTCTGAAGGATAAGGGACATTTGATCCTGATTTGGCCCTGATGGATAAGTAGGGTTGGGCCGAGGCTGAGGCGGCTGGTAATGACTAGGGGGCTGTGGGCGGGACTGAAAGGGTGGTCTTTGGGTTTGGGAATTTCCCTCCCACTGAAAATTGGGATGGTTTCTCCATCCAGGGTTGTAGGTGTTGGAGAATGGGTCATTTTGGATGGCGTTGAGGTCCTCGTAGGTCTGAAGAACCTTTAGAGAATCAGAGAAAGGGGGAATGGAATTCCCCGGGCTGGTGTAGAAAGGATCGGATGACCCTCCGATCCGAGAATCAGATGGGGATGGATATGAATCCATCCTAGGGGAAGATAGGTGGAGAATGTTTTGCACAGTCTCCTGTGTGGAAGGAGGTTGTGCAAAGGAGTTACGCGCAGAGGTGGGTCGCTGCAAGTGCTGAGTCAGCTCATCCACCTTCTTCTCAATGATTGAGACCTTGTCCAATCGACTGGCCATTAACTCCAGGTCGACTGATGCGAACAAGCCCTGCGTCTCATGTGCTCCCCTAAGATTCGTCGTTGCGCGGGTATTCGTCCTGTCGAATAATCCCATGGAGTCATTGTTGATGGAGTTCTCGCACATGTTTTCGAGAATCTCCCACACGGTGTCTTCATGTTGACCCATGATATTTCCTCCGCAAGTTGCATTGACGAAAAGACGGATGTCCTCACGTAGTCCCTGGTAAAAAGATTGGACCTGTTCCCATTTAGGAACTCCATGATGGGGGCACTTCCTCATGAGATCCTGAAAACGATCCCATGCCTCATGGAGAGGTTCCCCTATTTGTTGAGTGAAGTGCGTAATCTGATGGCGCAAGGCGTTGGTCCGACCAACGGGGAAGAATTTTTTCAAGAACTCGGACTGAAGTTCTTCCCAAGTGTTGATCTGCCGGGTCTGAGTTTGATACCAATGAGCGGCCTTGTCCATAAGAGAAAAGGAGAACATCTTCATGAGAAGAATATCCCAATTTTGCGCGTCTGACCCAAAAGCTTGGGCCAGATGCTTTAGCTGTTTGATGTGCTGGAAGGGATCTTCGGAATTAAGCCCTTGGAATTTAGGTATAGCATGAATCATGTTGGGCTTCAATTTGGAATCAGGTCCTCCAGTCGGGATTATGACACAAGGCTCAATGGCCACCGCAGCAGGATTGTAATGGTCCCGCATCATAGGATGCTGCGGTGGGTGCACGAAGTTTTGGAAGAGGTCATTGAGTCGCTAGAGCTGATTCTTCGGATTGTTTTCTTCCTCAACTGGCTGAGCCATGATGGGGGAAGAAGAGCTTGGTTCTGAATCAGAGGAGAGAATAATGTGGTGGGGTTGCTGCACACACACGGGCGCCAAGGCTTGGCCTAGACGAGAGTGAATTTCTAAAGGAGGTCTTAAGGGTGGTCTTAAGGACCTCTTACCGTACATGCACTGTTGGAATAGATGAGTTTAGAAGGTGCTGGACCCAATCGAGACACCTAAAAATTGTTGGGTGACTGTAGAGGTGCGGGGCAGATGGACCCCTTGATCAAAAAGATCGTCCACTTGAGAATTACCTGGGCAGCCAGAGAGGGTGAGTCCCGCAAAGACCCCTACACGGTAGAGCGTCCCCAAGGGTTACAGGGTTTCCCGCACCCGACCTCTCTTGTCACTACGGTTCCAGGTAGACCAGAATGGGGATCTTGACCTCTTATGTCTACCAATTTTAGTTTAAGATCAGGGTGCTTAAGGTTTCACTTGAACTTTTAGGTATTTTTGAGTGAAGAAGTGACCTAACTTTAAGGTTGGTTGACCCAAGGGTTCAACTTCTCCTCTTGTTCTTTTGAGAGCTTTTGGGTCCTTTCATTTTAGGGTTCAAGTGTTTAGAGAGCCAATTGCTTAGGATTTCTCTTGTATAGATTTTTTCAAGTAAGGTTTAGGTACACCTCTTTTTGGGAAGATCTTTTCTTTGTTAATAGAAGGTGTGTCTCTAAAAAAAAAACTAGCTTTTCAATTCCTGAGTTGGCTCTAGTTGGTCCATTTTAGTTGCCTCAAAAATGTAGTATCTAGGGCTCAATCAAGAAGGTTTTAGCCCTAGTTACCTTAGCTAGATGGACAGTTAAAATGTGTTGAAATGAAAAATTTAGGCAACTTTGAGGAATTACTATGTATGATGCAGGTAGCCCTAAGTTGATTTTTCTTTTTGCTCCTTTTTAGATTTTAAGGGAGTTTAAGGGAGGGCTAATGAAGATTACCTGTTTGTTGGAGTGTTTGTTGTGCGGCTGCTCTTCCAATTTTTACCTGCACACAAGAGAGAGAAAAAGATTAGCAATCTCTTGAAAGAAATTTAAAGCTTCTAGAATAGCCGTTGCTCCCCGGCAACGGCACCAAAAACTGGCGAGTGCGACTCCCCTATAGTTTTTATTATTTCGTCGTAGTATAGTATAGAGAAGTGGTTACCAGTTTAATACAATTTGTTACTCAGAAAAAGAGTTCCTGAGGTCGAACGCAGGGAGAAAGTTGTATTTTAGAAGCACAATGTTTCTGTTACAAAAATAAGAGAGAGAGAGAGGGAGAAATAAATCTGAGTCTTGTGGCTTCTCTTCTTTTCTGCCTTCAGTTCTTCTTCTGCTTCTTTCTTTTCTTCTCCAGAGCTTCGTGGTCTTCTCTTTATCTTCTTAGCTCTGTCTTCCTTGCACTTCTCTTTTCTTCTTTCTTCTTCTTTTCTTCCTCTGCAGAGCGTCGTCTGATTTTCCAATCAGACGACTTAAATCGTCGCTGCTACAGTGCTGCTTGGTGCTCCTCCTTCTTCTTCCTTTAGTCTTTCTTCCTCGGCCGTTTCTTCTTCATAGCTTCTTCTTCTCTGCTCCCTGCTCTCTTCTGCCTCGGCCTGTTCCTGCACACACCACAGCCAACGCAAAACCTACCCCTTTCCCTCTACCCGAACATCTCTCACTTTCTCAGACTTCGCACATAGGATAGATCTCCCAGAGCCGCCGGGTAATCGGGTCAAGCTATGCACCCGGGACCAGGTGCACCAGCAGGTGGGTGATGCGCGAGGTGTGCTCAGGACGGGTTCGGGTCGGATCCGCCGGATCCGCGTGGTGAGCTCGCAGACCGGGCGGGTGTAGGCGTGGGACCTCACCCCGGTGCATTCGGAGGCGATAAGGCTATTTCACTTTTGCAACTTAAATTGGTTTGCGGCTTCAGGATCTTCCGTGGTGGGACTAAATGTCCCACCCCAATTTGGCACCTGCAGCTGAGAAAGCTACAGGAAATCGCAGCTGTTGCGAGGTCTTCTCTTCAGCTGAAGGCATGGGCAGCTGCGTGGTTGCAATCCGCGCCTCCTGGAGCGTAGGCCTGGGCGGAAGCGAAGCTGCAGCTGCAGAATGAAGGAGCTTCACCTGTTCGGCAATGGCTACGAAGGACGGGTAACCTGTTCACAGAGATACGGCCTCTCGTCCTAGTCAGAAGGTGCAGGGAGCTTCGTCGGAGTGCGGCGAAGCTCGTGCAGGTGGTGGCGAGGCGTGGGGCGGCGTGTAGGGGCTGCCCTAGGTCAGACTGTGGTCGGGGGAATGGGTTTGTTCGGGGGAGTGATGTGGAGGTGAGGAGTGGCATTGAAGGGGCGGAAACGGTTCAGTGGGATGAGGCGGAGGTTTTGGGTCGGTCGGTGAGTCGTGTGGAGTGGCGGAATAATGGGAGCGACTCGCCGGAGGTGGGCCGGTGGCGTGGAAGGTGAAGGTGGTCGGGTCGGTCGAGGGTCTAATTGAACAAATTAAAATAGGGAAAAGAAAGAGGGGAGGAAGAGAAGTAACTGTTACCTACTTATAGGGGTGAAGGTGGCCGGAGTAGGGCGACAGTCGTATCAACTGTCACCGGAGAAGAAGGTGCCCAGAGAGAGGGGGTGGCGGCGAGGAGAGAGAGGAAGAGCGCGCGTTGGGTACGGCGCGACGTGGGAAGAGTGGGCGAAGGTGGCTCTGCTGCTCGTATTGCGGCAGAGCGACGAGGAGGTGGAGGAAGAACCGCCGGAGCTGGAAAGCTTCTGCCGGAGTGGGAAGAGAGGAAGGAGGGGGGTGTTCTCCGTCAGATCCGAGGTACTGAATGCGGCAGACGATGGCGATTTTTATAGAGGCGAAATCCGAGAGGAGGGCGGAGGGAGACGACGTGCCTACCTCACCGGAGGATGGCCGGATCACGACCCATACCTTCCGCGCGTTCGCACGGAAGGTGTGGGCGATGGCAGAGATCGTGGAGGTGTCCCTGCGACAGTAGACGTCGCAGGGAACACCCCGTTGTCTTGGTAGGGGGTCGCCCTCACCCTACGCGGCACCATGCCTCGCCGGAGCATGGTGCTGCTCAGGGTTTTGCAGGGAGAACCCAAATTCAAAATCGATGAAGAATTAGGGGCCAAAATGCGAGGGTCTCAAAAGTTGAGGGTCAAAAAGTAATGGATGAGGACCAAAATGCAAAGTCGGTCAAGAAGGTCTCTTCTTAGGCTCAAGTTTTTATGCATGACTAAATAGGACCTAAGGATTCTAATGGTGAATTTTATTTCTAGGTCAGACCTTGTTTGACCAGATAATTTACGTAAAAACCCAAATTAAATCGTTAATTGGGCATGGTTCTCAATGTAGGTCAAAATGGGTTCCTAAGGCCAAATTGAAGGTTCTAAACCCTAGAGATTATTTTTATATGAATTTTGGAGGGTTTAGTAGATTTTTTCTTTGCCTCTAACCTTGTGAATTGAAGTGGGTTTGTTTTAGGGTTACAGATTGTCATTTAATTCTTTGGAGTTGCTGTAGCCCTTATCAGATCAGATCATCCCACTTTCCTTCTTATTAAGTTAGTTTGACCTATGTTTGGACCCTGAGTTACCCTGTTTGCAGATTGTGCTGGTAAAATTGCATTTTTACCCCTTATGACTTGTTTTCTTCTTAGACTCAGAATTCTCTGAGTTAAGCCTTTCCTTAAGTTATGTAGGAGCTTTTATCCTCTGTATTAGGTCAAAATGAGCTAGTTATGGCAAATGATGAGGTTTTCATCAGCCATTTAATCTCTGAACGGGGAATTGAAGTGGATAAAGCTAAGGTTGATGCTATCGCTAAACTTCCTCGTCCCATATATGTTAAACAAATTCGATCATTTCATGGTCATGTGGAATTTTACAAAAGATTCATCAAGGGCTTTTCGAAGGTTGCTCATCCTCTGAGCAATCTTCTCGCCAAAGAAACACCGTTTATTTTCGATGAATCATGTCGTAAGGCATTTGATTTTCTTAAAATGGTAGTCACTTGTGCTCTGGTGTTGCAACCACCGGTTTGGACAACCCCTTTTGAGATCATGACCTACGCTTCTGATTACGCGGTCTGGGCAGTTTTGGGTCAGAAAGTTGATAGGAAGCCCTCTGTCATCTACTACACTAGTAAAACTCTAGATGAAGCCAAGAGGAATTACATTGTTACTGGGAAGGAATTACTAGCCGTAGTATTTGCTTTGGAAAAATTCAGAGGTTATCTCTTAGGGTATCATGTCATTATTTATACCGACCACTCAGCCTTGAGACATCTCTTAGCCAAAAAGGATGCTAAACTGTTGAACGCATGGGTTGCTATGCTAACGTGTTTGGTTTTGAAAAACCTATCGTAGTTTGAAAGCAAAGAACCATGTTCAACAAATAAAATTTATACCGGAATGGAAATCTCGGGTCGAACTCAAGGGGGCTACGTCGTTTGATTTAAAAACATGCGTTTGTTTTATTTGTCACAAAGTAAATTAATTCATTAGAACTATCTAACTAATTATAATAAATAGAAGAGAGAGAGAGAATGAGAGAGAGTGAGAGAATATTACAAACAAAAAGCAAAAAGAGATGTATAATGAACATGGAATTCATTATCAGAAGGATTGTTCATTACACTAAACATTACGACTAGAAAGCGGGGAAATGATTACACTAGAAAGTAGTAAATCTACTCTAGAAAGCAGTAAAAAGAATGGGGAGAGAGATATCCTCCTTGACGGTCGCTTGGAGGACGAGCCGGACGGGAGGATGCTTGGAAGACGGGGAATGGAGCAGGACGAAGGAGAACGAAGCGGGAAGAAGGGGAACAGGGCAGCACGTTGTCGTCGCCGCGGGATCCGCTTCCGAAAGGGGGACGAAAATTTCACTTTATCTCGCGAGAAGCATCCTGGTGTGGGACAAGCTTCTCTTGAGCTTTGGAGAGGGAGAGAAGAGAAGGGATGAGAATTTCATTTGGAAGGGATCTCCTTTTATAGTTGCAAGGAATGAGGGCAAATTGATCTTTTAAATCTCAAAATATTAAATAAGGGGTTTTTAGTGACGGATAAAACCATCGCTGAAGCCCCGTCGTGGGCGACGTGTGGCGGAGCGCGCACGCCCTCTCATCTCCTTTGCGCGCAACGCCTTCTCATCTTCTGCCGATCTCACGATCGGACGGCTTAACTCGCCCCTCTGTTCGCTCCTCAGCGCACAACGCCCACGTACGATCTCGCGTCACTCGTGGGCGTGCGATACGACGTGAGCGCTATTGCGCGTGCGCGGCCGCTCGATCGCGATCGAGTGGTCAATCGCGCTCGCTCACTGCGCTCGCTCGCTCACTTGCACGTTTCGAACCTGCGCCAATGCCTCAGTTAAGCGCTCTCACCCACTACGCTACGCGTGCGGATGGGCGGGTGCTTAACTTAAGCGCGGATGCATCCTAGCCGATGGATCATGATCCAACGGCCGGGAAACGTTGATGCAGATGCCTTTAGCGGGTGCGTGCGGATGATTGGGCAGCTGAGATGGTACCACGTGGCGCCATCTTGGCCGTCCATCTTTTGGATGATATAGATGGTGCCACAGTTGTCAGATTGAGTCGATTTTTACGCCGTTAGGCTGCGATCGTCGATCCGAATACATCTGTGTGGTCGGATTTGTCGTTCGAAGTGTGTTTTCACACCATCTTGACCCTTGCTCTTCTAGGATTCCCCGATCTCTATCTGATGCTACAAATGTCTGATTAGGGCAATCTTGGAGTCGTTGAACACCAATTGTCGCCCTGATCACATATGTATGGTTGGATCTTCCATCCGATTCCCCGATAAAATGTTTGCCCTATTCCTGAACATAAATGCAAGATGATGCATGCTATGCAATATTTATAGTATGTAATGCAATCCTATGCTTAAGAACATGCATAAATAGACATCTTAGGTAGTGTAAACATGTTTACATCATACCCCCATGCCTATCTTTTTCTAGTCCTTAGCAAAAACTATATGCTATTTATAAGAGAATCAGGTTAGATTATTTGGGCATGAGTTATTTTCAATCATTAAGAAAATGTTTACTTAGGATTTGAACTTTCAAAGACACAACTGTGTCCGAGTATTTGCCAAAATGCGGATCACCTTAAGCCCTCGCCTTATTCAAAGAAAATTTTCTTTTTCTCTCTTTCCTCTTTTCTAATTTTTTTGGATTTTCAAGTTTTAGGGTTTAAGAGTGGCTTTCTATGGCCATTCAACTCACCCAAGATTTGATGAGAGCCTTAAGTTCTAGGCATCTTATTGTGAATGTGATAGACTCGTTGATCGGCAGTTAAAATCGACTTCGGATTTCTACGCCTCTAGGTGACCTTAAAAAGAGAATTCTGCCTAAAGGTGTATCCTTACAACCGATAGCTTTCTCCCTACTTTTCTTTTTACGGGGTCAACACAAGGGTGAATCCAGTGTATTTCTCCCCGATTTATTCTACTTCTCTGCTTCTTCCTAAGTGTTTTGGGAATTTTAGTGCATTTATTGAGATGGGTTTTCAACAACTGGTCGATGAGCTGTTACCACCGACAACTTGCCATCCATACTCATGCAGTGAAGTATGGCTTATTTCTTTTTTTTTCTTTTTTTCTTTTTTCCTTTTCTCTTTTTTTTTTTTTAAGTAATTGGCTTCCCTGGTCTAAGGTTTGCCTAAAGGCAGCAAAAAGAGAAAGGTCTAGTGACTGGGCTCTGGACAACCTACCTATGGGCTGTTACTCACGATAACTTGCCAGCCATATCTCCCTAGAAGGTTCATTAGCTACCCAATTTCCATTAGAACCGCCGATTAACAAGTCTGTGACAGGATAGTGTGTAGATGCTTAAAACTCAAAATTCGCTCAAATCAGAGGGCAGGTTGATAAGTCGTGTACTTTTCACCCAAACTTATTTACTTTAATTAAAATAGAATTCAAGTTGGCGAGGGCTCGAAAACAAATCCACATTTTAGTGGATACACGGGCTGATTTAGTCCAAAGTCCTCAAGGGTCTTTGTGTTCAGATCATAATGTAGTGTCTCCTAAGATTGAAAATTTTCTTAAACCTAAGTTCTATTTCCTAATTCAATTTTTTTTATTATATAAAAGAAAATAGAATAAATCTACAGAGATGATGAATAAATTAAGAGATGAATATCCACTCCCCTATGCCTATCTAATATAATGTCCTCATTATATTAAAAAGACAAAACAGAGTGGAATAGAATAGAAAGCACCTGAATTGCATGAAGGTCAGGTCCGCTCCGAGATAAAAACTAAAAAGAACTGTATACGTGCTGAATTTAATGCCTTAAGCTTGGCACACTATACAAAGAAGAGAAATAAAGAATTCACAAGTGCATGTTAGAATCAGAATAAAGAGAAGAAACCTCTGACCTACCAATAGATGTCCACAGATGTGGACCAGATTGTGGTGCAGACCCAAACTCCATAATCGAGAATATCTAGGGTTCTGGATAAAAATTACCCAAAACCTAAAATCAATATGCAAGCGGGGTCGGGCCTGCGATTTATGAGGATGCAACTCAAGACCAAAAAGTCGGGTTACAGAGAATTTAAGCCCTAAAGGATAATCAATGAATGTGTGCTTGGGTTGGACATCCTTAGAATAGACGTCGTAAGGGTCCTAGTTTTATGGTTTCAGATGAATTGGAACCCTTAGACTTAGTCTTCTATTTCCTCCAAAGTTTGCTTCCCAAATTAGAATTTTCTAGCTCCTATCCTCCTCATTTAGAATGTCAAATTCCTGGACCTCTTGCATATTAATCACCCCGTTTGAAATTTCCAAGTCTAAAAGATGTGGCTGAATCAGAATTGACTTGGGTCTAGTTATCTCAAAAACAGAATCATCGATAAGCTTAATGGGGTGTAACTGACCATCAGGGCATTGGATTGAATCCTCTAGAAAATGCGATTCTGGATCTGTAATGTGAGCCCCAATAAGATCAGTTTCCTCAGTTATTGGGCTATCAAATGATTTATCAGATTCCTCAAGCCCAATAATCTCACAGAAATCATATTCTGTAAACTCGCGTGAAACTTCGCAAATTGAATCTTCGCCATCAGAATCAAAGAAATCAAGATCTGTATTAATGTACACCCCAAAATCATCTGTCACTTTCTGATCCATGGAGACATACGTTTCCTCGTACCCCGGTTCAAGGATCTCAGGTGAAGAAATTAGATCATCGTTAATTGGTTGCTCTAATTCAATCTGGTCAGCCTCGTAACATGTGTCCCCCCAATAGGTGCCTGAGCGGGTTCTGACATTGGCTCTCTTGAAGGGAGTTTATCCTGGGAATCATCCCATGACTGAACTAAAGCAACCACAAATCTCATCCTCAATTTCGCTAACTTCACAAGTATAAACTCACCTGGGTTCTTATCCTTAACATCCTCGAGCCAATCCAACAAATACTTGTTCAAATCATCAATCATTTCAATCAAGGGCTTCAATCTCTCAATGCAAGGTATTAGCTGAACTTCTAAAGATTGTATGACATTCCTCAAGTTAGCCAGAACCTTATCTTGAACCTGGTTACCCTGAACCAAATGAGTTGATTCAGGGTTGGGCAGGTTTGGGATTAGTGTAGAGGAGTTAACGAGTTTAGATTCGTTATACTCTTCCTGATAGTAGGTCATTTCGGATTGTTCAAAAGGTGGTGATGACCTAAAGACAGTGTAATCAGAGGATGGGTAAGGATCTGTGTATCCTTCTTGATTGTTCATGAAAGGTTGACGATGTATAATCGATGTGGCTCTGAGAAGGACAGAATTTACAATTATAGTGTTCAAGGTTAGACCCTAAACACGAAGGTCCGAAATTGTATCCCCAATCCAAGTTATCCCAACTAACTGATGGTTGATTACAGTACGAGTCGGGATAATCGTCATGTTGAGGATAATTCAAAACAGGAGGGAATGAGTGGAAATGCGTGTAATATGTGGAAAGATTTATGAGAAATAGGAGGAAGAAAGGTGCCCTGCAATATAAGCAATCAAACCTTTTCTTAAGTGGGCTAGCCTAAAGACCTACAGACTCCCACAACCCGTCTTGAGATAAAGTAACAATTTGATCTACTTTTGTCTGTTCAATTCAACCAGTTAGAAGGAGGGACTAGGGAGAAGGTTTTTCCTTCAACTTGCGCCTCCGGTTCCCAGTGTACCCCTTAGCCGCCATCGTTTGATTCTGCTCCCCTAGCTAGAGATCAAATTGAACAGTAGAAACAGACTAGTCGAAAATAATCTTGTTCTGGGCTCTGAAGAGCGAGTCAAATCCTTATGGCCAACATCTACTCTATTTTATTTAGGGCTAGGTTTGAATGTGCTTTGGAATGTGATGGGCCCTTTATCTGGGTTGTGCCCTTAATGATTGATTGATGTGTGTGTGCGTGCACAACCAGTGGTTTTCAAGTAAGATTACTTTTGATGCGGTGAATTTTAGGGTTCAAATCTTGCTTAGTAGCTTTTAGGATTCAACTTTAGGTATTTTCAAACAAGTTTTGTTGGCACACTAGGTTTTGAAAGCACAGGTGAAGATGTTTACCTTTGAAACTTAAAAAGAATGTGGAGTGCCTGGTAAATCCCTAAGAGTTGAACCTAAGTGGCAGCAGCTTGGTGAGTTGATTTTAATTGAAGTGGTGCAGCCTAATCAACTCAAACAATCGGCCTGTTGCACCACTTAATTAGGCACACAAGTGATTACCTAATCTGATTTCTACTCAATTATGTGTTTGGATGTGTGTACCGATTCCAAAGATCGAATTACCGGTTGAGTTTGAAAATCAGATGAGGTTGTGTACCTCTGTGGGATTTTTTTTATTTTTCTTTTTAAATGTGGAGATTGGGGCAGGTGTGGGTGTCAAACAAACAAACAAAACAAACCTTAGAGTTTATAAGAACACCTAGGTTGATTGATGTTTGTGTTATTATGTGATGAAATGAAAACTAATGGGTGGGAGGTAGGGGATAACTCACAGAACCTTCAACAACACTTTGCTCGGATCTACTGTGTTTTCTCGTCTCGAAAGAGTACCTGTAATCAAAATAAGAAAGGAGAGAAGTGAGGTGAATGATTCGAAAGTTGTAAAAACGCAAAAAAAAATCAAAGAGCGTCGCCTCCCGGCAACGGCGCCAAAATGTTGAACACATGGGTTGCTACGCTAACATGTTTGGTTTTGAAAAACCTGTCATCGTAGTTTGAAAGTGAAGAACTCATGTTCAACAAATAAAATTTACATCGGAGTGGAAGTCCCAGGTCGAACTCAGGGAGGCTACATCGTTTGATTTAAAAACACGCGTTTGTTTTATTTGTCACGAAGTAAATTAATTCATTAGAACTATCTAACTAATTACAATAAATAGAAGAGAGAGAGAGAATGAGAGAGAGTGAGAGAATATTACAAACAAAAACCAAAAGGAGATGTATAATGAACATGGAATTCATTATCAGAAGGATTGTTCATTACACTAAACATTACGACTAGAAAGCGGGGAAATGATTACACTAGAAAGTAGTAAATCTACTCTAGAAAGTAGTAAAAAGAATGGGGAGAGAGATATCCTCCTCGACAGTCGCTTGGAGGACGAGCCGGACGGGAAGACGCCTAGAAGACGAGGAACAGAGCAGGACGAAGGAGAACGAGGCAAGAAGAACGGGAATGGGGCAGCACGTTGTCGTCGTCGTGGGATCCGCTTCCGAAAGGGGGACGAAAATTTGACTTTATCTCGCGAGAAGCATCCCAGGTTTGGGATAAGCTTCTCTTGAGCTTTGGAGAGGGAGAGAAGAGAAGGAAGGGATGAGAATTTCGTTTGGAGGGGTCTCCTTTTATAGTTGCAAGGAATGAAGGCAAATTGGTCTTTTAAATCTCAAAACATTAAATAAGGGGTCTTTAGTGACGGATAAAACCGTCGCTAAAGCCCCATCATGGGCGACGTGTGGCAGAGCGCGTGCGCCCGCTCGTCTCCTCTGCGCGCAATGCCTTCTCACGTTTTGGCAGGATCGGACGACTTAACTCGCCCCTCCGCCTGCTCCTTAGCATGCAACGCCCGCGTGGGATCTCGCGTTACGTGCAGGCGTGCGATACGGCGTGAGCGCAATTGCACGTGCACGACCGCTCGATCACGATCGAGCGATCAATCGCGCCTGCTCTCTCACCTGTGCGTTTCGACCCCGCACCAGCACCTCAGTTAAGCGCTCTCGCCCACTGTGCTACGCGCGCGGATGGGCGGGCACTTAACCTAAGCACGGATGCGTCCCAGCCGTTGGATCTTGATCCAACAGCGGGGAAACGTTGATGCGGATGCCTTCAGTGGGTGCGTGTGGATGATTTGGCAGCTGATATGGTGCCACGTGGAGCCATCTTGGCCGTCCATCTTCTGGATGATGTAGATGGTGCTACGGTTGTCGGATTGAGTCGATTTTCACGCCGTTAAGCTGCAATCGTCGATCCGAATCCATCCGTGCGGTCGGATTCAATCCATCTTGACCCTTGCTCTTCTAGGGTTCCTCGATCTCTATTTGATGCTACAGATGTCTTATTAGGGCGATCTTGGAGTCGTTGAACTCCAATCGTCGCCCTGATCACATCTATATGGTTGGTTCTTCGATCCGAGGTCCCGATAAAAAGTTTGCCCTGTCCCTGAACATAAAAGGAGACAATTAACCTCCATTTTATTCAAACTAATCTAAATGCAAGATGATGCATGTTATGCAATATTTATAGTATGTAATGCAATCCTATGCTTAGGAACATGCATAAATAGACATCTTAAGTAGTGTAAACATGTTTACGTCATAAACCTCGGTTTGTTCGTTGGATTCTTCTGCTTCAAGAATTTGATCTTGAAATCAAGGATAAATCCGGGGTACAAAATGTGGTGGCGGATCATTTATCAAGACTTCTGAGTGATTCTTCTCCCCCGAACATCCCGATTGCTGATACTTTTCCGAACGAAACCATCCTTTCAGTTTCAAGTGTCCAGACCTTGTGATTTGCTGACATTGTTAATTATTTGGCCGTTGGTCAAATCCCCCAGGATTGGACCAAGCAACAACGGGGTAGACTCAAATCTGAGGCCAAATACTACTTCTCGGGGGACCCTGAACTGTACCTCATCGGCTCTGATCAGATTATTCGTTGATGTGTTTCGGAGAACGAATTCAACAGCATACTCGAGTTCTGCCATGCATCTTCGTGTGGTGGACATTTCTCTGGGAAAGAGACGGTTGCAAAAATTTTGCAATATGGATTCTATTGGCCATCTTTATTCAAGGATGCCCAGGATTTCTCAAGGTCGTGTTCCCGATGGCAGGCACTCAGGAGCATAACTAAGAGAGATATGATGCCCCTAAACCCAATTCTTCCCGTCAAAATCTTAGACGTTTGGGGCATTGATTTCATGGGTCCCTTTCTCCCTGCATTTGGACATCAGTACATTCTTGTCGCTGTTGATTACGTGTCCAAATGGATTGAGGCGATTCCCACCCGAACCAATGACTACAAGGTGGTCATCGATTTTGTCAAGAAAAACATCTTCAGCAGGTTCAGGATTCCGAGGGCCATCATCAATGATGGTGGCACTCATTTCACTAATGCCCAGTCTCGTAATTTGCTGGCTAAATATGGTGTTAATCACCGAATCTCCACACCTTACCATCCCCAGACGAATGGACAAGCTGAGATCTCCAATCGGGAGATCAAGAATATTCTACAGAAAACGGTTAGGCCTGATCGCAAAGACTGGACTCAAAAGCTTGATGACGCTCTTTGGGCCTACCGTATGGCGTATAAAATGCCTATCGGCATGTCTCCGTTTCATCTGGTGTATAGAAAGGTGTGCCATTTACCCGTAGAGATTGAACATAGGGCATTCTGGGCAATCAAGCAGTGCAATTTAGATCTGAGTTTAGCCGGGAAGACTAGGAAACTCCAACTATCTGAGTTGGAGGAGATTAGAAATGATGCATATGAGAATGCCAAGATCTACAAGGCTCGAACCAAATCTCTACATGATCAATTGATTTCCTGTAAGATCTTTGAGCCGAACCAGAAGGTCTGGTTATTCGATTCTCAACTTAAGCTCTTTCCCGGCAAACTTAGGTCGACATGCAATGACTCGTTCATTATCGACTAGATTTTTCCAAACAGAGCCATTCAGATCTCTGACTCGAAGATGAGTAATTCTTTCAAAGTCAACGATCAACATCTGAGCTTGTTTTTGACTGTACTCTTCCAGAACCCATCTCAGACACAGTTGCTCTAGCCATGTTGTGACTTCTTTGGTTGGACTTTGCCTAGCCGACGGCATTAAACTCAGCAGTTGTACATAATGACTTAGAGCTGACCCGAGCTTCATATTCAGGTGATATCTTTTGTACTCTACCCTTTCTTTCATGTTTCTTTTTCTCAATGTGGTCATTGCATCAGCTAGGCATGGGGGGTGGATTCATTTTTGAATTATTTTGTCACCTCTTGTGAAATTCTTGTGAATTCTATTTCTCTTCTTATCTATACATTAAAAAAAAAAATTTGAATTAGGAAGGAATACTTGGACATTAGGACTTTTCGATCTTAGGAAGTATTACATTAGGATCTAAACACAAAGACCCTTCAGGTCTTGGGGCTTAATCAGCCCGTGTATCCACTAAAATGTGGATTTATTTTTTGAGTCCTCACCATCTTAATTTTATTGTAATTTTCTTAAATAAGTTTGGGTGATAAGTACATGACTTATCAACCCACCCTCTGATTTGAGGGAACTTTAAGTCTAAAGCATCTACACACTATCTTTTCACTGACTTGTTGATTGGCAATTTTAATGGAAATTGGGTAGCTAATGAACCTTCTAGGGTGATATGGCTGGCAAGTTATCGTGGGTAACAGCCCATAGGTAGGTTGTTTAGAGCCCAGTCACTGGACCATTCTCTTCTTGCTACCTTTAGGTAAATATTAGACTAGGGAAGCCACCTACTTAAAATAAAAAAAAGAGAAAGTCAAAAAGAAAGGGAAAAGGAAAAAAGAAAAAGAAAACAAAAGAAATAAACCACACTTCGCCACACGAGTATGGCTGGCAAGTTGTTGGTGGTAACAGCTCATCGACCGGTTGTTCAGAACCCAGCTCATGAAATGCTCTGAAAATTCCCAAAACACTTAGGAAGAAGAGGAGAAGTAGAATAAATCGGGGAGATATACACTGGATTCACCCTTGTGTTGACCCCATAAAAATAAAAATAGTGAGAAAGCTACTGGTCATAAAGATACACCTTTAGGCAGAACTCTCTTTTTAAGGTCACCTAGAGGCGTAGAAACCCAAAATCTGTTCTAATTCCCGATCAATGAGTCTATCACATTCACAATAAGATGTTTAGAACTTAAGGTTCTCATCAAATCTTGGGTGGGTTGACTGGCCGTAGAAAGCCACACTTTAACCCTAAAGTCAAAAATCCGAAAAACTTCGAAAAGAAGAAAAGGAGAAAAAGAAAATTTTCTTTGAATAAGGTGAGTGCTTGAGGTGGTCTGCATTTTGGTAGATATCCGGGCGTCGTTGTGTCTTTGAAAGTTTAGATCCTGAGTAAAAAAATTTCATAATGTTGAAAATAACTTATGCCTAAGTAATCCAACCTAATTCTTTATAAATAGCATGTAGATTTTGCTAGGGACATGCGAAAGATAGGCATGGGGGTGTGATGTGCATACATCTGATTAACCTAAAATGTCTATTAATGCATGTTCTTAGTGTCACATTCGCATCATATATTGTAAATAATGCATAACATGCATAATCATGCATTTGCATTAAGTTGTATAAATTGTACAGTAATTGTCTCCTTTTTAAGGTCAGGGATAGGGCAACATTTTATTGAGGCCTTGGATAAAAGATCCAATTGTATGAATCTGATCAGGGCGACGATTGGAGTTCAACGACTCCAAGATAGCCCAAATCGGACATCCGTAGCACTAGATAGAGACTGAGGAATCCTAAATATCAAGGGCCAAGATGGTATTAATCTGCACCTTAGATGACAAATCCAACCACACGGATGGATTTGGATCGACGATCGCAGCCTAACGGCACGAAAATCAGTTCAATCCAACACCCGTGGCGCCATCCACAATACTCAGAAGATGGACGGCCAAGATGGCACCACGTGGCACCATCTCAGCTGCCCAACCGACCCCAAGGACTTGTAGCAACCTTTCCTCCTTCACCTGCCCACTTGATCCCTACTGTTGGATGCTCATCCAATGGTCACGAAGCCGCGCGTGCAAAACGAGTGCTTGATACAAAAGTGCCCGCAGCGCGTTGGTCGAGTGCTTTATCGAAGACAGAGGATGCGTGTTCGAAGCCGCGAGTGCCTCAAATTGGAGCTGGAGCGAGCGGGTGCATGGGCGTGTGGAGCCGCATGATCTTGATCGAACGATGCTGTGCACCCGATAGTGCCCACGCGTGATCGGACACGCGACGAGGACGCGAGATCACTTGTGGGTGCGCGGCGCAAGCGGGGATCATTTAAGCCATCCGATCTCTTGATTAGACGGCTATAACCACACGGACATGTGCGTACGTTACGCAACGTGGAGGCGAGGAGGCACGCAGCACGTGTACACGAAGGCCACGTTCAAATCAGTCACTAAAGGTCCTGAATTAATTTTTTCAAATTGTAATGACCAAAATGCCCCCACTCCTTGCAGCTATAAAAGGAGACCCCCTCCATATGAATTTCTCAACCCTTCCTTCTCTTCTCTTCCTGTCCAAAGTTCAAGAGAAGCTGTCCCACACTCGAGATGCTCCTCAAGAGAAAATCAATTTTTCGCCCCCATTTTGGAAGCGGATCCTGTGACAACGACGACGTGCTGCCTTGTTCTCGTTCCTCTTGCCTCAACCTCCTTCTTCCCACTTTGTTCCTCGTCTTCCAGGCATCTCCTCGTCTGGCTCGTCCTCCAAGCGATTGTCGAGGAGGATAGCTTTTCTCTCCCATTCCTTTTTCCAGCTTTCTAGAGTAGAATTTTCTTGCTTTCTAGTTATAATAGTTTTCCTGCTTTCTAGTGTAAGTTCTTTGTTTCAGAGCTGTACAAATATTTTATAATATCAAGTGGATGTTTTCTCTCTCTCTCTCTCTTATTATCTACAGTATATCATTCATTGTAATTACTCTGCTTTTTAACAAAAACATAAAAAGAATATAATTGTGAATTTTTGATCAACGTAGCCTCCCTGAGTTCGACCCAGGATTTCTATTCCGATATAAATTTTATTTGTTGAACCCAAGTTCCTCGCTATTCAAACTGCAACGACAGGTTTTCAAAATCAAATCCGATAGCATTGTCCTCCGACGTTTCAACACATATGCGATCGGATCATGGAGAGGAGAGTCAGAGTAGAAGTTGATTCCGGTTGTGAGTCGACTTTGGGTTCGGATTCGAGAAGGTTCTGATGTAAACACATTTACACTACTTAAGATGTCTATTTATGCATGTTCTTAAGCATAGGATTGCATTGCATGATATAAATATTGCATAACATGCATAATCTTACATTTAGAGTAGTTTGAATAAAATTGAGGTTAATTGTCTCCTTTTATGTGCTTGGACAGGAAAAACTTTTTATCAGGGCCTCGGATCAAAAATCCAACCGTACAGATGTGATCAGGGCTACGATTGGAGTTCAACGACTCCAAGATCGCCCTAATCAGGCATCTGTAGCATCAGATAGTGACCAGGGAACCCTAGAAGATCAAAGGCCAGGATGGTGTAAATCCACACTTCAAATGGCAAATCCAATCGCACGGATGGATTTGGATCGACGATCGCATCCTAACGACGCAAAAATCGAGTCAATCCAACACCCGTCGCACCATCTACAACATCCAGAAGATGAACGGCCAAAATGGAGCCATGTGGCGCCATCTCGGCCGCCCAATCACCCGCATGCAACCGCTGAAGCCTCCGCATCCGCCCCTCTCCGCCATTGGATCTCGATCCAACAGCTGTGAACGGCTACGCCTCAAATTGTCTACGTGACCATCTACGCTCTGCAGCGCAGCGGTCGCGAGGCGCTTCGCGTTCACAAGACGTGGGTTCGAGCCGCAGCAAGCGGGCGCACAGTGCGGGCGAGCGAGCGCGGGCGTGCGTCGGATCTTGAACGGGCGGCCATCCGCGCTCAATAGCGTTGATGCACTATCGCACGCCCGTGCCTCACATGGCATCGCACGCGTTGGGGCGGGTGTGTAGCGAGCGGGTGAAGGCGCAATCTGGGTCGTCCGATCTCGCGATCAGACGGCTGGGGATCGCTGAACGTGTGCAAGCGTTGCACACGTGAGCAGACAAGAGGGCACGCGTTGGCAGCGCCCACTACACCCGCGTTGGGGCTTTAGCGACTGTTTTATCCGTCACTAAAGACCCCTTATTTAATGTTTTAAAGATGTAATGACCAATTTTGCCCCTACTCCTTGCTACTATAAAAGGAGACCCCCTCCAGATGAAATTCTCATCCCTTCCTTCTCTTCTCTACCTCTCCAAAGCTCAAGAGAAGCTTATCCCACACCTGGGATGTTTCTCTCGAGACAAAGTCTAAATTTTTGTCCCCCTTCAGAAGTGGATCCCACGACGACGACGTGCTGCCCCATTCCCGTTCTTCTACTTCGTCCTGCTTCGTCCTCCTTCATCCAGGTGTCGTCCCATCTGGCTCATCCTCCAAGAGACAGTCGAGGAGGATATCTCTATCCCTATTCTTTTTACTGCTTTCTAGTATAGATTTACTGCTTTCTAGAGTAGCTCTGTTCATCCTCCAAGCGATCGTCGAGGAGGACATTTCTCCCTCCATTCTTTTATTGCTTTCTAGTGTAATTATTTTCTGCTTTCTAGTTGTAATAGTGAAACAAACAATCTCCTTAATGAAGAATTTCCTATTTATTCTACATCACGTTTTGATTTCTGTTTGTAATATTCTCTCTCTCTTCTATTTATTGTAAATATTAGATAGTTTTAAATTGAATTACTTTGTGACAAATAAAAAAACAAACGCGTAGTTTTTAAATCAAACGTCCGCCTCCCTGTGTTCGACTCGGAAGTTCAATTTTGGTA
The DNA here is from genome assembly GCA_037157565.1 of Thalassia testudinum. NCBI lineage: Eukaryota > Viridiplantae > Streptophyta > Magnoliopsida > Alismatales > Hydrocharitaceae > Thalassia > Thalassia testudinum. Next base: position 65,157,324 of record JAZHRO010000031.1, read on the forward strand.
TAAATTTTATTTATTGAACACGAGTTCTTCGCTTTCAAACTACAACGACAGGTTTTCCAAAACCTAACATTTTAGCATAGCAATTCGTACGTTCAACATTTGGCGCCGTTGCCGGGGAGGCGACGCTCTTTGATTTTTTTTCTTCGCGTTTTTACAACTTACAAATCATTTACCTTACTTCTCTCCTTTCTTATTGTAATTGCAGGTACTCTTTCGAGACAGGGAAAAGCGGTAGATCGGAGAAAAGTGCTGTGGAAGGTTCTGTGAGTTATCCCCCACCTTCCACTCATTAGATTTTATTTCATCACATAATAACACAAACATCAATCAACCTAGGTGTTCTTATAAACTCTAAGGTTAGATTGTTTGTTGTTTGACACCCACACCCTCCCCATCCCCCACATTAAAAGAGAAAATTAAAAAAAATCTCACAGAGGTACACAACCTCATCTGATTTTCAAACTCAACTGGTAAACTGATCTTTGGAGCCGGTACACACATTCAAACTCATAATTGAGTAGAAATCAGATTGGGGAATCACTTGTGTGCCTAATTAAGTGGTGCAACAGACCAATTGTTTTGAGTTGATTGGGCCGCACCACTTCAAATAAAATCAACTCATCCAGTAGCTACCACTTCGGTGCAACTCTTAGGGATTTACCAGGCACTCCACATTCTTTTTAAGCTTCAAAGGAAAACATTTTCACCTGTGCTTTTAAAAACCTGGTGTGCCAACGAAACTTGTTTGAAAACACCTAAAGTTGAATCCTAAAAGCTACTAAGCAAGATTTGAACTTTAAAATTCACCGCATCAAAAATAATCTTGCTTGAAAACCGCTGGTTGTGCACGCACACACAAATCAATCAATCATTAAGGGCACAACCCATTTAAAGGGCCCATCACATTCCAAAGCACATTCAAACCTAGCCCTAAATAAAACAGAGTAGACGTTGGACTTATGGATTGGACTCGCTCTTCAGAGCCCAGAATGAGATTATTTTTCAATTAGTCTGTTTCTACTGTTCAATCTAATGTCTAGCTATGGGAGTAGAATCAAACGATCGCAGCTGGGGGGTACACTAGGAACCGGAGGCGCAAGCCGAAGGAAGAACCTTCTCCACAGTCCCTTCTTCTAACTGGTTGGATTGAACAGACAGAAGTAGATCAAATCGTTCCTTTATCTCAAGACGGGTTTTGGGTGTCTATAGGCTAACCTATTTATGGACAGGTTTGATTGTTTATATTGCAGGGCGCCTTTCTTCCTCCCATTTCTCATGAGTCCTTCCACATATTACACGCATTCCTGCTCTTTCCCTCCTGTTTTGAATTATCCTCAACGTGACGATTATCCCGACTCGTACTGTAACCAACCATCAGTTAGTTAGGATAACTCGGATTGGGGATACAGTTTCGGACCTCCGTGTTTAGGGTCTAACCCTGAACACTTTGACTTTGATTTCTATCCTTCTCAGAGCCTCATCGATTATAGATCGTCAACCTTTCGTGAACAACCTAATACGATCTACAATCAAGAAGGATACATCAATCCTTACCCATCCTCTGATTACACTGCCTTTAGGTCATCACCACCTTTTGAACAGTCGGAAATGACCTATTATCAGGAAGGGTATAACGAATCTTAGTTCGTTAATTCCCCTGCATTGACCCCAAACCCGCCCAACCATGAATCAACTCATTTCGTTCAGGTTAACCAGGTTCAAGATAAGGTTCTGGCTAACTTGAAGAATATCATTCAATCTTTAGAAGTTCAGCCAATACCTTGCATTGAGAGATTGGAGCCCCTGATTGAAATGATTGATGATTTAAACAAGTCTTTGTTGGATTGGCTCCAGGATGTTAAGGATAAGAACCCGGGTGAGTTTCTACTTGGGAAATTAGCGAAATTGAGGATGAGATTCATGGTTGCTTTGATTCAATCATGGGATGATTCCCAGGATGAACTCCCTACAAGAAAGCCAATGACAGAACCCGCTCAGGCACCTGTTGTGGGGGACATGTGTTACGAGGCTGACCAGATTGAATTAAAGCAAAACATAGGCATGGGGGTATGATGTAAACACATTTACACTACTTAAGATGTCTATTTATGCATGTTCTTAAGCATAGGATTGCATTGCATAATATAAATATTGCATAACATGCATCATCTTGCATTTAGAGTAGTTTGAATAAAATGGAGGTTAATTGTCTCCTTTTATGTGCTTGGACAGGGCAAACTTTTTATCAGGGCCTCGGATCGAAGATCCAACTGTACAGATGTGATCAGGGTGACGATTGTGATGTAAACACATTTACACTACTTAAAATGTCTATTTATGCATGTTCTTAAGCATAGGATTGCATTTCATGATATAAATATTGCATTACATGCATCATCTTGCATTTAGAGTAGTTTGAATAAAATGGAGGTTAATTGTCTCCTTTTATGTGCTTGGACAGAGCAAATATTTTATTGGGGCCTCGGATCAAAGATCCAACCGTATGGATGTGATCAGGGCGACGATTGGAGTTCAACGACTCCAAGATCGCCCTAATCAGGCATCCGTAGCATCAGATAGAGACCGGGGAATCCTAGAAGATCAAGGGCCAGGATGGTGTAAATCCGCACTTCAGATGGCAAATCCGACCACACGGATGAATTCGGATCGACGACCGCAGCCGTTGGATCGAGATTAAACGGCGGAGAGGAGACGGTGCGCGGTCTTCACAACTTATCAACCCGCCCTCTGATTTGAGGGAATTTCGAGTCTTAAGCATCTACACACCTTCTTTGCACTGACTCGTTGTTCGGCGATTTTTACGGAAATTGGGTAGCTAATGAACCTTCTAGGGTGATATGGCTGGCAAGTTATCATGGGTAACAGCCCATAGGTAGGTTGTCCAGAGCCCAGTCACTAGACCTTTCTCTTTTTGCTGCCTTTAGGTAAATCTTAGACCAGGGAAGCCACCTACTTAAAAAAAAAAAAAAAAAAAGATCAAAAAGGAGAAACGAACAAAAAGAAATAAGCCACACTTCGCTACACGAGTATGGCTGGCAAGTTGTCGGTGGTAACAACTCATTGACCGGTTGTCCAGAACCCAGCTCAGAAAATGCACTAAAAATTTCCAAAACACTTAGGAAGAAGCGGAGAAGTAGAATAAACCGGGGAGATATACACTGGATTCACCCTTGTGTTGACCCCGTTAAAAAATAAAAGTAGGGAGAAAGCTACCGGTTGTAAAGATACACCTTCAGGCAGAATTCTTTTTGAGGTCACCTAGAGGCGTAGAAATCCGAAGTCTGTTCTAATTGCCGGTCAACGAGTCTATCACAATCACAATAAGATGCTTAAATCTTAGGATTCTCATCAAATCTTGGGTGAGTTGAATGGTCGTAGAAAGCCACTCTTGAACCCTAAAATTTGAAAATCCAAAAAAAAAAAAAAAATTAGAAAAGAGTAAAAAGAGAAAAAGAAAATTTTCTTTGAATAAGGCGAGGCTTGAGGCGGTCTGCATTTTGGCTGATACCCGGGCACTGTTGTGTCTTTGAAAGTTCAGTTCCTAAGTAGACAATTTCTTAATGATTGAAAGTGACTCAGGTTCAAATAATTTAACCTAATTCTTTTATAAATAGCATATAGTTTTTGCTAGGGACTAGCAAAAGATAGGCATGGGGGTATGATGTAAACACATTTACACTACTTAAAATGTCTATTTATGCATGTTCTTAAGCATAGGATTGCATTTCATGATATAAATATTGCATTACATGCATCATCTTGCATTTAGAGTAGTTTGAATAAAATGGAGGTTAATTGTCTCCTTTTATGTGCTTGGACAGGACAAATATTTTATCGGGGCCTCGGATCAAAGATCCAACAGTATGGATGTGATCAGGGAGACGATTGGAGTTCAACGACTCCAAGATCGCCCTAATCAGGCATCCGTAGCATCGGATAGAGATCGGGGAACCCTAGAAGATCAAGGGCCAGGATGGTGTGAATCCGCACTTCAGATGGCAAATCCGACCACACGGATGAATTCGGATCGACGATCGCAGTCCAACGACACAAAAATCGAGTCAATCCGACATCCGTGGCACCATCTACAACTTCTAGAAGATGGACGGCCAAGATGGCGCCACGTGGCGCCATCTCAGCCGCCCAATCGGCCGCATGCGTCTTGTGAAGACCGCACACCGTCTCCTCTCCGCCGTTTAATCTCGATCCAACGGCTGCGGTCGCTCGCGCTTAAAAGCGTCCGCGCGACCATTTCGCCCGCGTAGCGCAGCGGCGACGCAGCTGCGGGCGAAGCGGAGGTCGCGGGTTCGAGCCGCGGTGAGGGGTGGAAGGTGCGGGCGAGCGGGCGCGCACGAGTGTCAGATGAAGATCCAACGGCTGCTCGCGCTCAATCAGGACGACGCGCGATTGCACGCCGGGCGTAACGCGTGATCGCACGCGGGCGGGCGCGATCTAAGCCGTCCGATGTCGCGATCGGACGGCTGAAAATCAAGCGACGTGCGTAGGCGTTATGCGCGGGCAGCTGAGCGGGCGCGCGTGGGCACGGAAGCGACGCGCGCGCTGGGGGCTTTAGCGACGGTTTCATCCGTCACTAAAGACCCCTCATTTATTGTTTTGAAAGTGTAATGTCCATTTTGCCCCCACTCCTTGCAACTATAAAAGGAGACCCCCTCCATACGAAATTCTCATCCCTTCCTTCTCCTCTCTACCTCTCCAAAGCTCAAGAGAAGCTTGTCCCACACCCGGGATGCTTCTCGCGAGATAAAGTCCAAATTTTCGTCCCCCTTCGGAAGTGGATCCCGCGACGACGACGGCGTGCTGCTTCGTTCCCGTTCTTCTGCTTCATCCTCCTTCGTCCCGCTTCGTTCTCCTTCGTCCAGGCGTCGTCCCGTCCGGCTCGTCCTCCAAGCGACCGTCGAGGAGGATTCTCTCTCCCTATTCTTTTTACTGCTTTCTAGTATAGATTTACTGCTTTCTAGAGTAGTCTATTCGTCCTCCGAGCGATCGTCGAGGAGGACATTTCTCCCTCCATTCTTTTAATGCTTTCTAGAGTAATTGTTTTATGTTTTCTAGTTGTAACGAAAGAACTCTTTTATGATAAATTCCTTGTCTATTCTACATCTCATTTTGATTTCCATGTATAGTATTCCTTCTCTCTGTCTTACTCCCTCTCTCTCTTTTATTTGTTGTAGATACTTAGATAGTTTAAATTGAATTCCTTTGTGACAAAATAAAAAGAAACGCGAAGTTTTTAAATCAAACGTTCGCCTCCCTGTGTTCGACCCGGAATTTTAATTTCGGTATAAATTTTATTTGTTGAACACGAATCCTTCGCTTTCGAACTACAACGACAGGTTTTCCAAAACCGAACACGTTAGCATAGCTTCGTAACTGTTCAACAGATTGGAGTTCAACGACTCCAAGATCGCCCTAATCAGGTATCTGTAGCATCAGATAGTGATCGGGGAACCCTAGAAGATCAAGGGAAAGCATGGTCTAAATTCACACTTCAAATGACAAATCCGACCGCACGGATGGATTCGGATCGACGATTGCAGCCTAACGATGCAAAAATTGAGTCAATTCGACACCCGTGGCACCATCTACAACATCCAGAAGATGGATGGCCAAGATGGTGCCACGTGGCACCATCTCGGCCGCCCAATCGCCCGCATGCAACCGCAGAAGCCTCCGCATCCGCCCCTCTCTGCCGTTGGATCTCGATCCAACGGCTGTGAATAGCTGCGCCTCAAATTGTCCGCGCGACCATCCGCGCTTCGCAGCGCAGCGGTCACGAGGCGCTCCGCGTTCACAAGACGCGGGCTTGAGTCATAGCGAGCGGGCGCACAGCGCAGGCAAGCGAGCGCGGGCGTGCGTCGGATCTTGATCGGGTAGCCGTCCGCGCTCAGTAGGGTTGACGCGCTATCGCACGTCCACGCCTCATGCAGCATCGCATGCATTGGGGCAGGCGAGCAGCGAGCGGGTGATGCCGCGTTGCATTGAGGATCACTGAACGGGCACGCTGAGGATCGCTGAACGAGCACAAGCATTGCACGCCCGCCCCAATGGGTGTGATGCTGCGTGAGGCAGGGGCATGCGATAGCGCGTCAATGCTATTGAGCACGGCCGGCCGCCCGATCAAGATCCGATGCATGCCCACGCTGTGCGCTCGCTCGCTGCGGCTCGAACCCACGTCTTGTGAATGTGGAGTGCCTCACTACCGCTGCGCTGCGGAGCACGGATGGTCGCGCGGACGATTTGAGGCGCAGCCGTTCACAGTCGTTGGATCGAGATCCAACGGTGGAGAGGGGCGGATGCGGAGGCTTCAGCAGTTGCATGTGGGTGATTGGGCAGCAGAGATGGTGCCACGTGGCACCATTTTGGCCATCCATCTTCTGGATGTTGTAGATGGTGCCACAGGTGTCAGATTGACTCGATTTTTGCATCGTTAGGCTACGATCGTCGATCCGAATCCATCCGTGCGGTCGGATTTGTCATTTGAAGTGCGAATTTACACCATCCTTTCCCTTGATCTTCTAGGGTTCCCCGATAACTATCTGATGCTACAGATGCCTGATTAGGGTGATCTTGGAGTCGTTGAACTCCAATCGTCACCCTGATCACATCTGTACAGTTGGATCTTCGATCCGAGGCTTTGATAAAAAGTTTGCCCTATCCAAGCACATAAAAGGAGACAATTAACCTCCATTTTATTCAAACTACTCTAAATGCAAGATGATGCATGTTATGCAATATTTATATCATGCATTGCAATCCTATGCTTAAGAACATGCATAAATAGACATCTTAAGTAGTACAAATGCATTTACATAATACCCCCTGACTATCTTTTGCTAGTCCTTAGCAAAAACTATATGCTATTTATAAAAGAATTAGGTTGGATTATTTGGGCATGAGTTATTTTCAATCATTAAGAAATTGTCTACTTAGGATCTGAACTATTAAAAACACAACAGTGCCCGAGTATTTGCCAAAATGCAGACCACCTCAAGCCCTCGCCTTATTCAAAGAAAAATTTCTTTTTCTCTTTTTCTTCTTTTCTAATTTTTTTTGGATTTTCAAATTTTAGGGTTTAAGAGTGGCTTTCTGCGGCCATTCAACTCACCCAAGATTTAATGAGAACCCTAAGTTTTAAGCATCTTATTGTGAATGTGATAGACTCGTTGACTGGCAATTAAAACGGATTTTGGATTTCTACGCCTCTAGGAGACCTAAAAAGAATTCTACCTAAAGGTGTATCTTTACAACCGGTAGCTTTCTCCCTACTTTTATTTTTTTTTATGGGGTCAACACAAGGGTGAATCTAGTGTATATCTCCCTGGTTTATTCTACTTCTCTGCTTCTTCCTAAGTGTTTTGGGAATTTTTTTAGTGGATTTACTGAGCTGGGTTCTAGACAACCGGTCGATAAGCTGTTACCACCGACAACTTGCCAGCCATACTCGTGCGGCGAAGTGTGGCTTATTTTTTTTTCTTTTTTTTTCTTTTCTCCTTTTCTTTTTGATTTTTTGTTTCTTTTTTTTTTTTAAGTATGTGGCTTCCTTGGTCTAAGATTTACCTAAAGGCAGCAAAAAGAGAAAGGTCCAGTGACTGGGCTCTGGACAACCTACTTATGGGCTGTTACCTACGATAACTTGCCAGCCATATCACCGTAGAAGGTTCATTATCTACCCAATTTCCGTTAGAATCGTCGAACAACGAGTTAGTGCAAAGAAAGTGTGTAGATGGTTAAAACTCAGAAATTCCCTCAAATCAGAGGGTGGGTTGATAAGTCGTGTACTTATCACCCAAACTTATTTATTCCAATTACGATAGAATTAAGATGGCAAAGAGTCAAAAGACAAATCCACATTTTAGTGGATACATGGGCTAATTAAGTCCAAAGACCTGAAGGGTCGTTGTGTTCAAATCCTAATGTAAAATTTCTTAGGATTGAAAAGTCCTAATGTCCAACTAATCCTTCCTAATTTTGATTTTTTTTTAATGTATAAATAAGAAGAGAAAAATAATTTACATGAATTTCACAAAGCTGACCAAATGATTCAAAAATGAATCCACCCCCCTATGCCTAGCTGATGTAATGTCCTCATTGAAAAAGAGACATGAAAGAAAGGGTAGAATATGAAAGATGTCACCTGAATATGAAGCTCGTATCAGCCTTGTGTCATATGTACAACTGCTGAGTTTAATGCCGTTAGCTAGGCGAAATCCAACCAAAGAAGTCACAGAATGGCTAGAGCAACTGAGTCTGAGACGGGTTCTGGAAGAATACGGTCAACAACAGGTTTCAGACGTTGACCGTTGACTTTAAATGTGTTACCTGTCTTTGGGTCAGAAATCTGAACGGCACCATTTGGAAAAATCTGGTCAATTATGAATGGGTCATTCCATTTAGATCTAAGTTTGCCACGAAAGAGCTTAAGTTTAGAATCGAATAATTAGACCTTCTGGTTTGGCTCAAAGCTCTTGCGGGAAATCAGTTGATCATGTAGAGCTTTGGTCCGAGCCTCGTAGATCTTGGCATTCTCATAAGCATCATTTCTAAGCTCATCCAACTCAGATAGTTGGAGTTTCTTGGTCTTCCCAGCTAAATCCATGTTGGGGCTTTAGCGACGATTTTATCCGTCACTAAAGATCCCTTATTTAATGTTTTAAAGATGTAATGACCAATTTGCCCCCACTCCTTGCAACTATAAAAGGAGACCCCCTCCACACGAAATTCTCATCCCTTCTCTTCTCTACCTCTCCAAAGCTCAAGAGAAGCTTGTCCCACACCTGGGATGCTTCTCGTGAGATAAAGTCCAAATTTTCGTCCCCCTTCGGAAGTGGATCCCGCAACGATGACGACGTACTGCCCCGTTCCCGTTCTTCTGCTTCATCCTCCTTCGTCCTGCTTCGTCCGCCTTCGTCCAGGCATCGTCTCGTCTGGCTCATCCTCCAAGCGACCGTCGAGGAAGATATCTCTCTCCCTATTCTTTTTACTGCTTTGTAGTATAGATTTACTGCTTTCTAGAGTAGTTCTGTTCATCCTCCAAGTGATCTTCGAGGAGGACATTTCTCCCTCCATTCTTTTAATGCTTTCTAGAGTAAATTTATCGCTTTCTAGTGTAATTATTTTCTGCTTTCTAGTTGTAATAGTGAAACAAACAATCTCCTTAATGATGAATTCCCTATTTATTCTACATCTCATTTTGATTTCTGTTTGTAATATTCTCTCTCTCTCTCTCTTCTATTTATTGTAAATAATTAGATAGTTTTAAATTGAATTACTTTGTGACAATAAAAAAACAAATGCGTAGTTTTTAAATCAAACGTCCACCTCCCTGTGTTCGACCTGGAATTTCAATTTCGGTATAAATTTTATTTGTTGAACACGAGTTATTCACTTTCAAACTACAACGACAGGTTTTCCAAAACCTAACACGTTAGCGTAGCAATTCGTATGTTCAACAGGTTCTGTATGTGGATTTGAAGATGTGGCTTCATTGGGAACTATGTGAGTTGAGGGCTCCTTTAGAAAGGTTTCAAAGGTAGGTTCATCTAGAGAGCTCTCATAATGTCCATCAAAATCAAAGATAAATGCCTGAAGAGTGCTTATAAGGTCATGGAAATCTGAGTCAAGAAAAGATTCGAACTTGGGATTGTAGACACTCTTGGCACTTGTTTCTGGTTCCTAAAGATCAAAAAGGAATGATTCATTCTCAATGGAACCTGATTTTGAATCAATGATCTCAGGATCAGGGACCTCAGAGTCAGAGTCAAGGAATAGGGCATGGATGCTGAGGTCGTAGATTGGTTCATAATCGTCAGGAAACAAAGGTTCTCTGAAATCAGAGTAGGATTCAAAATGATCGGAGAACTTGCGAATATCATGTTCTGAATTCGATTCCAAATCAGAGGTTCCACCACAGAAATTATCAAGAGATGTAGAATCAACAACCTGACTTGGATCTAACCTAATTTCAAATTTTGAGCTCAAAAAGGTGTTTCCATTAGGCATAGGCTCGGGTTCTTAGCTCCTACGGAAGACCCAATCGATTCCCAACTCTTCAAACTCCTCGGTTTCTATATCATAAATCGACGTGACTTTTGAAAAATCAATTAGTGTCTCTAAGGAGTTTGGAGAGGTGTATTTACCAAACACAGGCTCAGAATCATATTCTAGATTTAAAAGTTGATTCTATCACATTAGGCCTCATAATCATCCCAATTAGTCTTAGATCTAGATTCTAGGCTAAAGGTAGGCATTGGGTCACTAGGATCTAGGCTGGGCTTTGCAAGGATGTTAGAATTATTCTCGAGAGTCACCTTATCAGAATAAGGGGTGGAATTTACACTCTCGAGAGGTTCTATTTTAAGCTCATCATCACAAGTGTTGGGGAAATCTAAGCTTGATGGACCAGCTTCCTAGTTTCCTAGGGTCGGTTCAGAATCGAGAACACCTGCAATTGGATCCTCCCAACTCATCTCAAGATCAGGTATGCCAATTGTTATGAGGTTTGAATATGAATTCATTTGGGTTGGGGGTCCACAGCAACCTTGATCATCAAACCCGGGATTTATGGAATCATGTTGATCATCAGAATTACTCCAAGATGTTTTGTTAACTTTTGACAGGTATTTTTTTATCAATGGATCTATATAACCTATTTAGCAATTCTCCACGTATTTACAAAAATTTCTAGAGCTCTTCTGGAAATAAAGGATTTGACCAACATTGCAGATAATCGTTGTGTAATTTCACTAATTCACTGTGTTCTGCTAGGAGATCATCCCGGGTTGAACCGTGGTTCATTTATATCCATATTATCTCCACACGGTTTGTGATGTGGTCCATTAGTTTCTGAAATTTATGCTGAATGCCCCTTTTAAAATATTCCTCGAGGTGTCTATAAGCATCCTCAATCATCTTTTCTTTCATGCTCATTTGGGACTTAGGTTTCCTAAATAGTCTTCCTAGATTGCCAGGTTGCATTTTTGAATCAAGTGGTGGAATCATGATGTAGAATCAAACTCAGGTTAGATTAAAGTTGATTTGATCTGAAAGAGTTTCCCAAGAAAATCTAATGAGGCCTCTTAGGTTAAAAACCTAAGGACCTTCCTATGTGCATGCTCTAGAGAAAAGATGAGGGACTGGATATGAATTTGAACCCAATCAAGGCACCCAAAGATTTTTGGATGACTAAGGCAGTTTCGAGGTGGATGATACCTCTGAATCAGAAAGTTGCACCCAAGAAATACGTGGGTAGCCAGGAAGGGAGAGCCCCTTAAAGACCCCTATGCAATAGAACGTCCCCACGGGTTATAGGGTTTCCCCCACCCGACCTTCCTTGTCACTGCGGTTCCAAGTAGACCGGAATGTACGAACTTAAGACCTTAAGTCTACCAATTTTAGACTAATTAGTTCCTTGAATTTCACTTGATTAGAAGTTGATTTGACTTGTGACCTAATTTAGAGGTTGGTTAGCCCACAAAGTAGACCAACTTCACCTGACCTACCCTAAAGATGGCAGAATGAAATCTCGGTCAATGCCCAAAAATCACCCTGAATTGACTCTCAGATTATTAAGTCCACAATTTTTAAGGTTCAAGTGAAATTAGAGCCTGATTTTTAGGGTACTTCTTGATTAGATCTTTTCAAATAGGAGCTTGAGTAGCACACAAATGCAAGAGGGTTTGTTTCCTTTTATGCAAGAAAATGTGAACTAACACTTCAAAACCCTAATGTTGAAACCCTAATTGGCTCTATTTCAAGTCCAATTAAATCTTAAGTTGTTCTTTTTGGACTTCAAACAAGAAGTGCGTAGTCCAGGAAGATTAGAAATTAAATGTAATCCCTAGTAGGTACAGGAAATCAAGGTAGGGATTTCTAAACAGAATCGCCTCAGTGCTTCAATCAGATATGAAAATTTTTCACAAATTAGGAAAACTTTGCCTTTAAATGAAAATTACTATGAAAATAAGGCAAATGAATACTAATTGGTTTTGTTTCCTTTTTCTCTTCCAAGGATTAGGAAGTTAGGGAAGAAGAGAGATTACCTGCCTTGGGAGTGGTTATTTTGCACAGAAGATTGCCTCGTGATGTACCTCACAAAATCACAAGAAATCAAATAGGGTAATGTAACGACCCGATTCCCGAGTCCCTACGAGACACGAGAACCGGACCGACTCGACTAATCCCAAGACCCAGTCGTCCAACGAGGAAGTAACCAAAAGACAGTAAAATAAACCACATTCAGCATGAATATAACTAACAGTAAGAAAGTACAGCAGTAAGGAAAGAAACTACCACAGTAGGCACCACCACAACAGTAAAACAACATTTATCATATAACAAAAACTGCAGGTAAAGAAGGTACAGCGGAAACAAAAACTACTCACTAGAACAGAAACAAAAAGGGGTACAAAGCTGTGGTAACTCTACTGGACCCTACTCGGCCCAGCGTCCTCTGCAGCCGCCGACCCTGGCTGCTCAACACCTGGTCCTGAAAAAGGTAACGAGTGTAACACGTCAGCAAAACGCTGAGTAGAGTGGCAAACTAACTAAAGGCAACAGTAGAGTGTACAGGAGTTGTTATGTTCTATTACTTCCTTTATTTACATCTTTCAATTTTTCTCACTATTTCATTTATTTCTCAGATCCTTTACTTGATCTCGGATGTCTTCGTGGGACGATCTTGATTGCAGTCTTTTCCAAAAGTAGAAGTAGCACGTGGTGCTCTCCTGGCCGGGAGAGTCCCCCGTGGTGATCCTACCCTCAGTCAACCACCCCAAGGTCACTGACAGACGTAACGGTGACTACGGCACGCGCGATAAACGCACAGGTAGCTAGCCCGCACTGGCACGCGGTCAGTCGTTTCCGTTAACGGGTGCGCCCAAAGCACAGCACGGAACCAGGGCAGAGCCCTCTCAGTAACAGGGGTCCAACCCCTCTACAGTAACCAAACCGGGGCCTTGCCCCTCCACAGTCCGCGCACCCTCGCCTGACTACCCTGGTTTGCCCTAGTGGGCCTAACAAGTCGGTGAAGGAGGCTAGCAGAACCCCGGGGCCCGTGGGGTAGCTAGTACTCTCCTAACACTACTAGCTCTCCTCGGTACTACGTACACGAGGCCAACAAGTCGGTACAGAGCGGCCAATCCTAACCCCGGGTCCCTGGGGCAGCTGGCCCCACTCTGCACTAAACAGGTACAGGTACTTCCCTTGGTACTGCGTACCCAAGAGACAGTACAAACTACATCTCAGTTCCATTCCTTTTTCTTTCCAGGAGTTCCACTCCTAATTCCCCGTAGGGTTCCAGCTCTTTATCTCAGAACATCATATGTTTCACTTTCCAGATTCACGTTCTCAAATTCCATGATCTCAAACATGCTTCTTTCTTCATAACAGGCAGCTGTTAATTAAATTCACAGGAAGCTTTATATATTCCTTTCCATTTTTCCAAGACTACAGTAATATACATTCCACTAGTTTTTCCATCCTAGGATTCATGCCATATCCTAAGATCTATCATACAATCTAGTTTTCCGGCCCTAGGATTCATGCAACACCTAGGTTCTAGTTATGGTTCCATACTTTAACAGATTTTATTAATACTTAAAGCCACTCTACCAGGTACAACGGGAGTAGTGGGGGCGTGATCGGGAATCCCGCGTGCCTCCGCGACTCTCAAGACTGCAACTGAACGAGATCCTGTCACAAGGATCAAACACAAGGAGTGTCTCAAAACAGTTTATAGCTACTGTAGGCGGGTAGAGGAATAAATTCTGAAACGAACGCAAGTCGAATCGCGGAAAACGGAGCCCAAACGGGCCCTAAACGGGTCGAGAAAGACGATACTGTGCAAAATCGGACGTCTGGAACTCCCTCCAGACATCTTAAACGGTGGATCAGAGAATTACCTGTTCAGCGTGGTTTCCCAGACGTCCAGAAGTCTGCAGGGACGTCTTTCCTAGATCCCAGACGTCCGATGGTCACTCCGGACGTCTGGAGGTCACTCCCGCCGTCTGGTACAACTTCCAGACGTCTGATTCGCAAAGGACGACGAATCAGAAAACCTGCGCACAGCCAACCCCCCTCCCTCAGTACGGTCAGTCGACAAAAAGGAAGAAGAAAGCGGAAACTCACCTTTTAGACGTCTGTATGATCTCACAGACGTCGACCTTGCCGTCTGGATATCAATCCAGACGTCTGATTCTGGAAATTTTTCCAGAATCAGAGCCCTGCTCGGCCTCCGCTCGCGACGCCGCCCGCGTCGCACCTCGCGCGTACGCTGCTCCGCCCGCAGCAGGTCCCTCTCCGCGACGCTCTGCGCCCCCTGCGCCCTCCGCCGGCCGGCCAAGCCGCTCCTGGCGAGCTCGCCCTCACGGCAGAGCCCCGCCCTCGCACGCCGCAGCTCCTCCGCGCTCACTGCGGCTGCCGCTGCCGCTGCGCCCTCGCGTCCGCTCGCTCTCGCGCACAGGCAGGAGAAGAAGGAGGAAGATGGTGGAGACGGGAGGGGAGGCACGCCCCCCTTTTAACGCCGCGCGGAGAGGAGAGAGAAGGCGGTCGCAGCCGCCTGCAGCCGCAGAGAAAGAGGGCAGAATCGCAGGTCTGCGCGCACAGGCGCGCAGACGAATATCCCGTGCGAGCATAACATTTCGCCAGACGTCTGTAAACTATCCCGGACGTCTGGTCAGACGTCTGGATGTGATCCCAGACGTCTTGACAGACGTCTGGGCCACCTCCCAGACGTCTTAAAAGGCGTCTGGGGCACGCGCTCGTTACAGGTAAGTTAGTGCTCAAATATAATCAATTAAAACAAAGAATAGCGGTGAATTGCACGTTGCTCCCTGGCAACGACGCAAAATGTTGACAAGCTTTTCAGGAGTTTAAATGCATCTCATTGTAGTAAAATCTCCTAAATAAGTCTCTCAACAAATGAAATTTATAACTCGAATATCTAAATGAAGTCCGAGGTCGAACACATGGAGAAAATAAGAATTTACGCTCTAATCTTGATTAAAATATAAATGAGCACAAGAAATGAGCAAAATATAGATTTTTAGTGCGTAATAAACTGTCACATTAAATATTCAATGAAGATCAATAAATCTAGAGACAAAGGGATACCTAGAACAAAATAATGGTAATTTAGATCACTAATTATTAGCCTAAGCACATGTATATCGAATGCTCATTAATGTCAAATAAATGAACAGTGATCATACATCTGGCAGGTGGCTCAGATGACTTAAATGTCGCCTACTAGAGTGTCTTCAATCTTCTATTCTTCTTCTTCTCTCTTCTTTCTTTCCTTTCTCTTCTGCAAGCCTTCTCTTTTCTTCTTCCTTGGCTCTTCTTTTCTTCTCTTCCTTTCTCCTTCTGGGACGACCCTTCTTCCTTATAAGCTAAGTGTTGGATAGTACCTTCAAGAGCAAAACCCTCCCCTCCCTCTCTCTCTCTTTCTTTCCTTCCTCCTCTCCTCTTTCTCTTAGATGGCAGAGTAATCGAGTATACGGGTCGCGTATCCGAGTGCAGGGCTGCTTGCGTGAGTGTCGTAGCCGAGGAGTGAGAGAATAGCTGGGTCGGGTATGCGGGTAAGGTGAAGGGATTTCACCTCGTGTTTGGAGGAGATAAGCCACAATCACAAAAAAACTTTATGCGGCTGCAACGGCTTGCAAATCCACGATGTGGGACTATTGAGTCCCCTTATTCTTCGTGTGCGCTAGCAGTGAAGATGCTGCTCAATTGTTGCACGCCCACAGCTGGAGGTTCTGATTGAGGAATTGGGAGTGGACTTGGAGGGTTTGCGCATGACTTGGAAGTGGATTGGATGAAGAACATGGCAGGAGGACTACCCTCGTGGTCGGACGAGGTGGCGGCGGCGGCGGAGGACGACGGGGAGTACCTGAAATCATGAATAAGGCCTTACGGCCTTATTAGAATAGTTCATAAGCATCGCTGGACCACAGCGAGTGTAGTGGTGGTGGTTTCATGGAGGGTGGAGGTATGTGGTGGTTGGACGGAGTCGGAGGTGAAGGTCGGTGATGGGTATGTTCGGGGGGTGGTTTAGGAGGTCGAGAGGATGAAGTACATTAGGGCTTTTGGTCATGGGCGCACGACAAAGCTCGTGGGAATGTCAGCGAGTTGTTTAGTGGGTTGTGGAAGTGGGGCAGACTAGCTGAAGGGGTGGTCGAAACAGAGGACGATGGTGGTTGGCGTTAAGTTGAGGGATTCTTTTTGGGTTTTGAGTATGGGGAATTAACCTAAGGATTAAAAAGGACCTAACTAACCCTAAACTAATGGATGAATGGGGAGGATGTTGCCGGTTGTGGTATGGCCGGTGTCGTGGAGGGTGAAACCTCCGATGAGGGAGAATGGCAAGGAAGAGAGGGGAGGATGGCTCTCGCTGGTTTTACGAGTGGTGAAAGAGCTTGAGGAGGGTAGACTGGCCGGCTATGGTCTGTGATGGCTGACGAAGAATGTAGAACAAGAAGCTTGTCGGAGCTCACGGAGCTTTTGGCCAGAGAGAGGAGAAGAAGGTGGAGGCACCGACCAAAATGAGCTAAGGAGGTAAGGCATGCCCTGGGCATGCTTTTATAGGCCATAGGAGGTCCTTCCAAGCTTGGAAACCAAGCTTGGAAGCTTGGAACCTTCACGCATAGGGTAGCATCTCTCATGCATTCTCATGGGAGATTGAGAAAGAATTAGAGCCCAAGACTAGGTTTAGATCCAAGAGGATTCTCTCAATAACCTCCCTTCCAAATTTGGAAGAGCTTGGCCATGAAATCAGGGAGTAATCCTTGATTAAAGGTTGTCGGTGAAATAGGTTTAGGAGTTGAAGGCAGTGAAGACCAGTTGGTGAAGAAGATGATGAAGTTAGGTGCATATTTGCAAGGATTTCAAAAGTTAGGGGCATATGTGTAGGAGAAAAGAGCAAGACAGGACCAAAATGTAAACTAGGTTAGGGTAATTTCTGATTGGGCCCAAACTTTGGTACAAACTTAATTTGGACCCAAGGAATCTGATGGTGAGGTTGGATTTGCGAGAGAGGTCACTGAAGTAGAGGTTCGGTGGCTGGAGGAGAAGTAGAGGTATTTAGCTTGCCAAAACTTTCTAAGGAGGTAAGGCAGGGGTTTCAAGGCTTAAGTAAAGCTCCAAAGATGGCTTTAGATCAGGAAGGAGGCCAGATGTGCTCTTTAGGAAATCAAGAAACACCCATTGATTCAATGTGTTCGCACGCACGAATCAAAGGGTTTTTAGGAGTTAGGATCTGTCCCAATAGGTTTGTCTAGGTGTGAACATCAATCCTAGCAAAATTGGTGGGATTTAATTGTCATTAGAGTAGGATTTGGTCCAGTTAGAGCTCGTTTGGAGGTCGGTTGACCTCCAATGGTGGCAAGGACCAATCTACAAAGAAGGTGAAGAAGTAGGGGCCTATTTGCAAAGAATTCGAAAGTTAGGGACATGTGTGAGAGAAAAGAGTAAGACTAGACCAAAAAGTAAACTTGGCCAAGATGATCACTGATTGGGCCCAAAATTTGGTACAAACCTAATTTGGACACAAGGAATCTGATGGTGAAGTCGGATTTAGGTTTTGGCCAAATTTGACTGGGTAAGTTGCGTAGAAACCCAAATTAGGGCAACTGTCTGTCGCAGACTCTTTTTTAGGTCAAAATGGGTTCAGATAATCAAATCAAGGATGCCAAACCTTAGAGAATATTTTTCTATGATTTTTGGAGGGTTAGGTGAATTTTATCCTGACCATAACCTTAATGAATTAAGCAGGTCAATTTTAGGATTTCAGATGTCATTTAATTCTCGAAACACGTGAAAACTTATTTTTGTCGACATGGACTCACTTATTAGACATTAATGACCATATAACCTTTAATAAACCCCTGAAATATCCTATGGTTATTCTGTATTTGTGATAAGGTGGTAAAATTGTAGAAATAACCCTCTTTTCATCTTTTCTTCTCATAATAGAATATTAAGCACTCATGATCCCCTGATGGTTATTTAGGAGCTTTTATTAACTTTATTAGACCAAATTAGTTAGTTATGGCTCATGATGGTGTTCCCATCATATCCACATGCCTAGCTTTTGCTAGTCTCTCAGCAAAATTTTATGAACCAAAACAGATATCTAGGTTGAATGTAATCATAGGCCTAAAGGTACTCAAGTATCAGCCCAGATCCAGACCTAATTAGCTTTCGCCTCAATTTGCTGCAAAGGTTTCTAAGACCCGCAAGAACTAGCCTAAGGTTCGTCATACCCAGTGGTTAAAGCACTATTATCTTTTCCTCCCTATCGATCGGTCCTCCCTCCCTATCGGTTAGCCGGGTTTCCGAACAAAACACATGATCGATTCACTCATGCTACTCGGCCAGGGCATCACTCATTCACCTCTGTCATTAACTCATAACTGCAAGAAGGAATCTAGGGGGAAACCCCCTAGCCCCCCCTTCCTGGTCGGTTCCCTCCCTCCATTAATACCATAAACCTACTAGGTCTATATAAGGGGTAATAAGGAGGCTCACCCAAGCAGGATGGGGTAGCTTGGGCTTCGTACAAGGCATATAGAAGTATTAGGTCTATATTAATCTAACAAACTGACAAACACCAGGTTTACTTTATATACCTTTATATACATGTAGCCCACTAGCCCAGGTTCAGTTTGCCAGTGCATTTTTGTAAGAGAGAGAGGGATAGAAGAAGATTTTTATTTGTGAAGAGCTTTCTCTCTCCTTTTTCTTTTCATTATATTTTTCCTTAGATCCAACCTCGGATTGGTCCTAAACACGTTATGTATCGGATTCCTAGTCCCTACCATCAATCATTGCAGGGTCCTTGGCAATCGATGCTTCGAGATAGCACCGCCCATGGCAACCCGAAGAACCCTGACTTTGGGATAGTGCCACCCATGGTGTTCTGTAGCTAAATCCAGACCCTAACAATCGACATTTTGTGATAATGCTGCCCATGGCATCTGAACTAGCACAAGTGTTAGTCGCTCTGAATTAGATTTTAAAATCAACGCGTTGTAGTATAGATTGAATCAATGCGAAAAATAAATAATATTTATACTTGAATATCAGAAATGAAGTCCGAGTTCAAACACAGGGAGCAATTGGCAAAAATGAATCTCAAGGAGGTGCGTGGAGCTTCCCCGCACGACATAGGTGTAACACCAGGGAGGTGCATGGCTTGGAACACGATGAACAGGGCGGCGAAGGAGGTGGCAGCGACGGAGCTCCGACGAGAGACCTAAGATAAGGAATACAGCCTGATGACCATGTTAAAGCAACTCAGAAGGTTCGCCGGACCATGGCAAGTGCAACGGTGGTGGTCCGAGGGTGTGCATAGGTCAGTGGAGGCCTGACAACCTCGAGAAGGTGGTGCGTAAGTGGTGGTGTTCGAGAGGGAGGTAGAGAGTGTTAAATAGTAAATTTCTTTAGGGTTTTTGGAGGGTGAGTCATGGCAGATCTTTTGGAGTTGGTGGCAAAGCTGATGGGTTGTGGAGCAGTGGAGATGCTTCGCCGGAGATGTGGCTAGAGCGGAAGACGACGATGGGGTCAGAGGTGTTTCGGTGGTTGAAATGAGGTCGTGAAGGTGTAGAAATGATCACGGGAGAGGGAAAGAAAGTTTTGGAAACATAGGGAGATGTTAGGAGGTAGAGACGGCCGGTTGTGGTAGATCGGTGTCGCAGAAGGAGAAGATGGCGAGACGGCGACGATGAAGTAGGCGGAGATACGCCCTCCCTTTGTCTGGGGAAGGTTGCGACGAAGAGAGGAGTCGAGAGAGCTGACCAATTTGGTTGTTGGACGGCCGAAGGAGGAGGATCGAAGAGGGTCACCGAAGCAAGGGTTTTGGTGGTCAGAGGAGGAGAATCAGAGGTGGTTGAGTCAGCAAAACCTGCTGAGGGGATGCGCAAGGCCAGGGAGGTCCTTTTATAGGGCTCTAGATGGAGTTCCAAGCTTGGAAACAAGCTTAAAAACTCCGAACCGCTGGTCGGCGATAGATACTCATTCAATCAAAACATTTGCATGAGGATTCTAGAGGGATTTAGGATCCCTGGATGGGCTCATTTGGAAGGCAATTACTTGAGGAGTTTCCCTTTCAATGTTGACAGGGATTAGTCAAGAAATCACAGAGATCTTGCCATCTTAAGGTCATTGGAGTTTGTAGGATTAGGATTTCATGGCAGTAGGGGCCTGTTTGTGAAAACAATGATAAAGATAGGGACCGAAATGCAAAGGATTTAGAAGTTTGGGGCATATGTGTGAGATAAAAGAGTCAGATAGGATAAAATTGCAAACTAAGTTAAGATGATCTTAGATTGGGCCCAAATTTTGATAAAAACCTAATTTGGACCTAAGAAATTCAATGGTGAAGTTAAATTTTGGTTTTGACCTAGTTTGACTGGGTAATTTGCAAAATTACCCAAATTAGGGTAAAAGTCTATCTGAGACTTTATTTTGCGTTAAACTAGGTTCTGATGATGAAATCAAGAATACCAAACCCTAGCAAATATTTTTATGTGAATTTTAGAGGCTTTAGGTGAATTTTATCCAGTCCAAAACCTCAGTTAAATAAGCAGGGCTATTTTTAGGGTTTCAGATGTCATTTAATTCTTAAAACAAGTGAAAACCCTTTTCTGTCCGTTCTAACCCACTTATTAGACACTTATAACCATTTGACCCTTAATTAACCCTTATGATTTCCCATGAATGTTTTACATTCAATATATGATGGTAAAATTATAGTTTTATCCTTGGTTTCTTGTATTTCTCTCTTAAAGGATTTGCAATGAATTATGTCCTTCTGATGGTTATGTAGGAACATTTAATGACTTAATTAGATCAAATTAAGCTAGTTATGACTCATGATGGTATTCCCATCATACCCCCTTGCCTAGCTTTTGCTAGTCCCTTAGCAAAATCTCATGGAATTAACTCAAATTCTAGACCATGCCTTTTTATGCTCAAACTTCTGCTATGTGCTTTCTTTTATGGATTAGTTTAGAATGCCAATAGTAGGCCTAGAGGTACTCAAGTACCAACAAAGATCTGAACCTGATCAGCTCTAGCCTCAGTCCGCCGCGAACGTTTCTAAGGCTCACAGGAACTAACCTAAGGTTCGTTGAACTCCGTGGTTTAAGCACTCATGCTTAAAATATGTTTAGTTCCAGTTTAGTTTGCAGTGCATTTTTGTAAGAGAGAGACAGAAAAATTTTTTTAGTTGTGGAGAGTTTTCTCTCTCTTTTCTTTCTTTATTTCTAGCTTTGGATTGGCTTTACAACACGGTCTGTATCAGATTCTTGGCTCCCACCATAAATCCTCGTAGGGTCCCTAGCAATCGATGCTTCGAGATAGCACCACCCATAGCAACCCCCAGAACCCTGGCTTTCGACACTTTGAGATAGTGCCACCCATGGCATTCTGTAGCTAAATTCAGGCCCTGGCAGTTGACATTTCGGGATAATCCTGCCCATGGCACCTGAACCAGCACAAGGTGCTTCCATGCCCCTGGTAGGATATTCAGATATCCTAGGAGACAAGCACCAAGGAGACGGTATGTTATTGCGCATCTTCGAGGGGAAATTCTTGCCTCTCCACATTGAGAACTCTTCCAAATCAACTTCTGTTGATAAGCCTCTCCTAATCTAGGTAGATTGTTTAGAATAGAATTAATGCATTTGCGTGATTTTGATAATTAAGCGCACTGAACCAGATTGTGTTTGACTAGGGTACTTTGGTTACCGAGTCCCGCAAATTAGAGGTCAGTTAATGAGGCTGAATAATCCTTGAGCCTTAGACCTAATACTTAAGCTTCGCATTTTCCTCAGCCTCTTGAGGACTATCCAGATCTTAACGAAAACTTGAATTTTTAAGCCTAAACACAAGCCCAAGAGGCCTAAGATCAGCGTTCATACTAATCTCTTTTGTCTCTTAGCACTTTTTGTCTTTTATTTCTTTCTTTTTGATTTGTTCTAAAGCTAAGTATATTCCTTAATCTTTTACTAATGACCATCTCTTTATGTTTCAAATTGTGCTCCTTTTTGACATTTTAAATGACCTCTTGTTTTCCTCCTACAGAATGATTGCAATTTTCAAAATTTCCTCCCTTCTCATTTTTTTTCTTTTATTTTTTTTTAATTTTTTTGGTTTTTTGGAATATGTATTTTTTTTATGAAACCTTTCTTGTGAAGTGATTCTCACAACATTTTGCACTTTAATACCCCCCATGGCTACGATTTGCAATGTCCTCATTGTAAATTAGGTGGGTTGGAGTTTAGCTTAGATCGTGCATTAGAATAGGTTTAGGTGGGTGGATGGGTCGAGGTGACTGTTGCAGACGATTTCAAGCTCTGGTACGAGTACCAGAGGTGGGGTCGATTGTTATAATGAACAAACCCTAAAGTGTAATATGAGTTTAGTAACAGTCACCTCTAGTACCCGTACCAGAGCTTAAAATCGTCCGCAATAGTCACCCCGACCCGTCTACCCACCCAAAACCTGTTCTAATGTATGATCTAAGCTGAATTCGAACCCACCTAATTTACAATGAGGACATTGTAAATCGTAGGAATGGGGGGTATTAAAGTGTAAAACGCTGTGAGAATCACTTCACAAGAAAGGGTTTCACCAAAAAAATTACATATTCCAAAAAACCAAAAAAAAACTGACAAAGAATAAAAAAATGAAGGGAGGAAAATTTGAAAGATCAATTTGCATATCATTTTTGAGGAGGAAAAGAGGAGGTAATATAATATCAAAGAGGAGCAACAATTTGAAATAACAAGAGATAATCATTAGTAAAAGATCAAGGAATCTACTTAGTTCTAAACCAAATCAAAATGAGAGAAAAAAATGAAAGACAAAAAAGTGTTAAGAGATAAAAAGAGATTAGTATGAACGTTGGTTCAGTCCACACACAGTCTGGTTCATTGCTCTTAATTATCAAAATCATGCAAATGCGTTAATTCTGTTCTGAAAAAGCTACTAACTAAGACTATGAGCGGCTGATCAACACAAGTTGATTTGGAAGAGTTCCCAGTACGGAGAGGTGGGAAATTCCCCTCGATGATGCGCAATAACATATCGTCTCCTCGGTTCTTGTCTCCTATGATTGCTATATATCCTATCGAGGGCATGTAAGCACTTTATGCTAGTTCAGATGCCATGGGTGGCATTATCACAAAATGTCGATTGCCAGGTCTGGATTTAGCTAAAGAACGCTATGGGTGGCTTTGTATCGAAGTGTCGAAAGCCAGGGTTCTGGGGGTTTCCATGGGCGGTGCTATCTCGAAGCATCGATTGCCAGGGACCCTACGAGGATTGATGGTGGGAGCTAGGAATCCGATATAGATCATGTTGTAAGGCCAATCCGATGCTAAAAATAAAGAAAAGAAAAGAGAGAGAAAACTCTCCAAAAATAATAAAAAAAATATAAAAAAATCTTCTGTCTCTCTCTCTTACAAAAACACACTTCAAACTAAACTGGGGCTAAACATGTTTTAAGCACGGGTGCTCTAACCGCGGAGTTTAGCGAACCTTAGGTTAGCTCCTGTGGGCCTTAGAAACCTTTGCAGCAGACTTAGGCTAGCGTTGGTCAGGTCTGGATCTTGGTAGGCACTTGAGTACCTCTAGGTCTACTATTGTCATTCTGACTTAATCTACAAAAGAAAGCACACAACAGAAATTTGAGCATAAAAAATAAAAAAGCATGGTCTAGAATCTAAGTTAATTCCACGAGATTTTGCTAAGGGACTAAGAAAAGCTAGGCCTGGGGGTATAATGGGAACACCATCATGAGCCAAAACTAGCTCAATTTGATCTGATTAAGTCATTACATGCTCCTACATAACCATTAGAAGGCCATAATTCATTGCAAATCTTTTCAGAGAGAAATACAAGAAACAAGGGTTAAAATTGTAATTTTACCATCATATCTTGAATGTTGAACAACCATAGGTTTTCTTAGGGGTTAGATAAAGGTCAAATGATCTTAAAAGTATAACAAGTTGGTTAGAACGAATAGAAAAGGGTTTTCACATGTTTTGAGAATTAAATGACTTCTGAAGCCCTAAAAATAACCCGTTGAATTAACTGAGGTTTTGGTTAGGATAAAACTCATCTAAACCCTCTAAAATTAATATAAAAATATCCTGTAGGGTTTGGTATGCTTGATTTGACCACCAGAACCCGTCTTGACCTAAAATAGAGTCCTATATAGGCATTTGCCATAATTTGAATTTTTGCATAAATTACCTGGCCAAACTAGGTCAAAAATAAAATCCAACTTCATTATTGGATTCCTTAGGTCAAAATTAGGCTTGTACCAAAATTTGGGCCTAATATGAGATCATCTTAACCTAGTTTGCAATTTGGTCCTGTTTAACTCTTTTATCTCACACATATGCCCCTATCTTTTGAATTATTTTCATTTCAATCCCTAACTTTATCATCGTCTTCACAAGAAGGTCCCCATCGCCATGAAATCCTAATCCTACAAACTCTGGCGACCTTTAAGGGGCAAGATCTTTGTGATTTCTTGACGAATCCTTCTTAAAATTAAAATGGAAACTCGTAAAATAATTGCCTTCCAAATGAGCCCATCCAGGGATCCTAAATCTCCCTAGAATCCTAATGTGAATGTTTTGATTGATTGGGTATATTACGCCGGCGAGAAGCTCGAAGGTTCTAAGCTTGTTTTTTAAGCTTGAAACTCTGCCTAAAGCCCTATAAAAGGACCTTCGTGGCCTTGCGCATTCCCTCAGCAAGTTTTGGTGAGTCAACCACCTTAGATTCTCCGTCCCCTGCCACCAAAACCATTGCTATAGTGACCCTCTTTGAACCTACTCCTCCGACTGTCCAACGACCAAATTGGTCGGCTCCCTCAGCTCCTCTCTTCATCGCAGCCAAAGGGAGGGCGTATCTCCATCTACTTCGTCGTTACCGTCTCATCGTCTCCTCCTCCGGCGTCGATCTACCACAACCGGCCTCCTCCGCCTCTCTACCTCGTCTCTAAGTATCCTTATCTCCTTCTCTATCTCTCCACATCTTTTTACTGCACTCACATCGCACCTTCGACCATCGATACACCCCTGACCCTACCTTCTTCTCCACCTTCGGCGACATCACCGGCGAGGGTTTCCGCTCGCTTCGCACAATCAAACCCCTCACCAACCGGTCCAAAATCTTCGCCGTACTCCCCTCATCAAAAGCTCTAATCCTATTGGGCCGATTGCTCATCCTTTCGCCCCACCAAAGACCACACCGCTCTCTGATCGTTTTCACCACTGCCATGATCACACACCCACTTTCGCTCCACGCAAGACCACCATTGCACTCGCCATACTCTGATGATACTTTTGAAGTCTTCTGATGCGGCTGAGAGGCTGTCTTGCTCTTTTTAGGTGTACGCTCTTAGGACGCCATTGACAGAGCTACACGATGAAGCTTTGCAACTCGCTCCAGCAGATTCAGCTCCAGGCGTCATCCCCAGTTCACGCGGAATCGCTTCAGGAGTCTAAGTGGACCAGCAATTGGAGCCTTTGACCACCATCTTGCGTGAATTGAACGAAGAAACCGCAGTAGTTGCGTACATGAAGGAGGACTGATTAGCCCCACATCAGATAGCGCTGAAGTCCACGTAGTGTATAAATCGAAAAGGTGCCTTTGCCTCGTTGCCTCAGCACACACAGGGGGTGAGGTCCCCACACGCATGCACATACGCACGCCCTCGCCCGCGCTCACGCCTCGTGGGTCTGGGCTCGGTCCGTTTACCTGGAAACCTGGGTCTATTTTGGTTTGCTAGTTCTGAGAGAGGAAGAAGAGAAAAAGAGAGGAGAGGGGGGGTGTTTTGGTTTGCTGCCCTGCTCTCAACACCTATGAAATCTGAGGGAGGCCTTTGCCTTTGCTGGCATTGCTGAGCCCTGTGTTGTGTCTTCTTTGAAGCTTAAGGAGGTAGAAGATGAGAGAAGGAGAAGAGTAACCAGAGAAGAGAAAAGGAAGGAAGAGGAAGAGTGCCTTGGCACTTAGAGTTCCAGCTGATCTCTGAAGTGAGTGCACTGTGCTCTCATCCTACGTGGAATTAAATTGCTTAGTACTATTGAAATATTTGATATAATTGTGAGGGATCATTGGTGATTCAAATCATCATTTTAACCCATTCTTTTTGCATTATGTAACATTCACTTTCATTTATATCTTTCTTGTTTGGAGTTCTATTATACATTGCTTATATTGCAATCTTGAGAATTATTTTTGCCAATTACTCCCTGTGTTCGACCTCGAACTTCATTTTTGAAATTCGAGTTATAAATTTTATTTTTTTTCGCACTGATTCAAACTATAGTACAATGCGACGATTTTAAAACCCGATTCAGAGCTTCTAACAGCCAGGCGCAATATGCTCTGGGAGAATGGAGATCAAAAGAGATAGCAGCCAAGTTCGAGTCAGTGAGTTCGACGAACGATTTAAGTCTTTGACCATTCACGACAAAATATTTAGAATCAAGGTTGAGTTCACTAATTTCGACTACTCCATTTCCAAAGATTCTTCTCACCAAGGATGGTCCAATCCATTTTGATTTGAGTTTTCCTGGGAATAGTTTGAGTTTGGCATCAAAGAGTAGAACTTTTTGACCAGGGTGGAAAGATTTTCGTACAAGGTGCCTGTCATGGAAGCCTTTGACCCACTCTTTGTAGATACACGAGTTCTCATACGCATCTTTGCATAGTTCCTCGATCTCGCTCAATTGCAACCGACGATGTATTCCAGCCTTCATCAGATCTAGATTGCACTTCCGTACTGCCCAATAAGCCTTGTGCTCCATCTCGACGGGAAGGTGACACACCTTTTCGTACACTAATTTGAAGGGAGACGTGCCTAATTGGGTCTTGTGGGCGGTCCTATAGGCCCACAAGACTTCTGGAAGGTGAGTAGACCAGTCCTTCTTATCAGGCTGAACAGTGACCTGAAGGATCTCCTTGATCTCTAAATTCGAGGGTTTTGCTAGTCCATTAGTTTGGGGGTGGTAAGGAGTCGAGATATGATGCGACACCCCATACTTTTTCATCAGGGACTGGAAGTGCACATTGTTAAAATGAGACCCTCCATCGCTGATGATGGCCTTAGGAACCCCAAATTTGGTAAAGATGTTCTCATGGATAAATCAGAGGACAACTTTATGATCACTAGTTCTTGTGGGGATGGCTTTGATCCATTTAAAGACATAAACAACAGCGAGTAGAATGTACTCGAAGCCGTTAAATCCAGGAAAGGGTCTGATGAGAGCCTCATCATGAGCCCTAACTAGCTCATTTTGACCTAAGAAAGAGAATAAGAGCTCCTACATAACCTGGAGAAGGACCTAATTCAAGGAATTAATGTTCCGAGAAGAAAATATGAAGCAAAGTTTAAAACTGTAATTGTACCATTATAGTACATAAACGGGATTTAAGATAAAGAGTGGGTTGGTTCAGTCAGAAATGGGTTATTGTGCAATCCAAGAATTAAATGACATTCTATAACCCTAAAACAGACCCGCCTAATTCAACAAGGTTCTGGTTAGGATTAAAATCAACTAAACCTTCTAAAATTCATGGAAAAATATCCCCTAGGGTTTATAACTTTCAATTTGGCCTTTGGAACCTATTTTGACCTAGATTGGGATCCTAGCTCATTATTTGACCTAATTTGGGTTTTTGTGTAAAATGTCCAGTCAAGCATGGTCAAACCTAAAATCCAACTTCACCATTGGATTCCTTAGGTCTGAATTAGGTTTGTACCATAATTTGGACCTATGGGGAGGTCATCTTGACCTACTTTGCAAAATAGTCCACCTAATTACATTCTGGCCCCTAACTTTTGAAAACCATTTCTCAGACTCCCCTAACTTCCTCGCTACCCTTACAATCAGGTCCCTCTGCCATTAATGGGGGGAAATCCTACTCTGATGATGAATGGAGGGGGATTACT
This sequence comes from Thalassia testudinum, assembly GCA_037157565.1. Taxonomy (NCBI): domain Eukaryota; kingdom Viridiplantae; phylum Streptophyta; class Magnoliopsida; order Alismatales; family Hydrocharitaceae; genus Thalassia; species Thalassia testudinum. The sequence continues at coordinate 65,185,336 of JAZHRO010000031.1, forward strand.
CCCCAATCCCTCAGAGATCTCCTAGATTTGGAAGGGAGATTCTCTGAGGAATTCCCTTCCATTTGAGCTTGATTGCAATCTCTGATTCGCACCCAATCTCTCGTGCGAACGCACGAGAGATTTGGGTCTCCAGCAGATTCCTTCTCTGGCGAGGACTCTCGTGCTTGGAAGCTTGTCTTAAAAGCACAAGAGCCCCTGCCAGTGCCTATAAAATGATCCTCAACTCCAGCCGCATCTCTTTAGCTCGACTTGGCCGGAGAATCACCCCAATTTTGTCTCCTTCTCCTTCGATCAGGATCCAGCGAGCTCCGATGAGCTTCCCTCCTCTTTCTCGTCGCTCTGCCACACTACTAGTGGCAAAGCCGCCTTCACCATCTTCCTCCGCATTGCACAACACCCGTGCGCGCACCTCTAGCCCCGTCGTCGTCGCCGTAACCTCTCCCCTGGACATTGTCTTCTCTGACGACAGCAGGTACAACAGGGAAGGAAGGACACTTAGTTGCAGAAAGGAAGAAAAAGGAAGGAAGGCGAAAGAGAAGAAGAGAAAGTCAAAGGAGAACTAAGGAAAAGGCTAAAGAAGGATATCAAGGCAGAAGCCAAGGAAGGAAAAGGAAGAAGAAGAAAGGCTGAAGCCAAGGGAAGGAGCAGCACTATAGCAGAGGTGCGGCTGAAGAAGAAAGAAGAAAGAAAGAAGAAGAGAAGTAAAATAAGAACAAGGCAGAAGAAGAAGACCGCAGGGGAAGAAGGAAGAATGGCAAAGGCAGAAGATCCAAAGGGGAAAGAAGAAAGGCAGAAGACAGAGGAACATAAAAAAGAGCAGAACTAAAGAGAAAGAAAGACGAAGAAAGAAAGAGAAGAAGAAAGAAAGCAGAAAAGACTCAGCAAGGAGAAGAAGATAAGAGTTATCATTTAAGATGTCTGATCATAGCATCAGATGTCCAATTCTTTTATTTTTGCGATAATTTTAATTCCTAAACTCCTGCATTTATACTCTGAATTAGGTTTTGAGTAACTCTACGTGTTCAATTACATTATTGAGATTAATGAATAAATTCCATTTGCTCCCTGTGTTAGAACTCTGATACTTAGGTTTTCGAGTAATAAATTCTTATTTGTTTTCAAGGCAATTTCTTCTATACTACAACGCGACATCTCTTAAAACCACAATCTAGCCTCGTCAACGTGACATCTCAATAACGTGAATTTTCGCTGCGGTTTTACGCCCAGAGAAATGGCCACCACAGGCCAGGTCGTGACAGAATGAGATCACGTCAATGACCTCATCGCCAGGAATGCATCTCCGGATCACCTGATCATTGCCAATGTGGAAGAGGTATGGTTCCTCCCAAATATAGTATTTGGCCTTGGCAATCAATTTGTCTCACTTGGAAGTCGCCCAATTTGGCAGGACTTTCCCCATAACCAGGTAGTTTACAATATCACCAAACAATGGGAGACTGTGAATGGCTAGCAGGTGCTAGTCCAGAAAATACTCGGTGATCGGACCAGATGGGTCGATGACTGAAGAAGGAAGATGGGAGAAATGGTCAACTACCACATTCTGCTTTCCCACTTTATCATGAATCTCGAGATCGAATTCTTGCAACAGCAAGATCCAGTGGATTAGTCGAGGTTTCGCATCCTTCTTCGCAAGGAGGTGCCTCACTGTTGTGTGATCCAAGTATATGATAACACGGGAGCCCAGAAGATAAGATCTGAATTTTTCCAGGCCAAATATGTCGGCTAGAAACTCTTTCTTAGTAACTGTGTAGTTATGCAGAGCCTCGTCAAGTGTCTTGCTAGCGTAGTCGATGACCATGGGTTTCCCGTCTATTTTCTGCCTAAGTACTGCATCCACAGCATAATTAGATGCATTGCACATGATCTCAATGGGTTGAGACTGATCAGGGTACTGTAGGATAGGTGCTTAAGTAACTCAATCACGTAGGATCTCAAATGCCTGAGTGCACTCCTCGATAATCTTGAAGGGGGCATCCTTTCAGAGAAGATTAGTCAGGGGGTGCATCATTTTTGAGAAATCAGGAATGAATCGATGGTAAAAATCGATGTGCCCCAGAAATGAATGAATGTCCTTGACCGAGATAGGCATAGGGAGTTTGAAAATTAGATTCACCTTGGCTCGATCAACCTGGATGCCTTTTCTAGAGACGAGATGTCCCAGGACAATTCCCTCAGGTACCATGAAGTGGCTTTTTTCCCTGGAAAGAACCAAATTCACGTCAATGCACCACCTGAGGATTTGGACTAAGTGCAAGAGTCAATCATCAAAAGATTCTCCAAATACCGAGAAGTCATCCATGAAGACCTCAAGGTATTCACCTACCATATCTGAGAATATGGCAAGCATGCACCGCTGGAAGGTAGCGGGTGCATTGTAGAGATCGAATGGCATCCTTCGGAATGTGTACGTTCTGAAGGGGCAGGTGAAGGTAGCCTTCTCTTGGTCCTCAGGATGGATTGCAACCTGGTTATAACCAGAGTACCCATCCGAAAAGCAGAAGAATCAATTTTCTGCTAGTTTCTCGAGTATCTGATCAATGAACGGTAGTGGGAAATGATCCTTCTTTGTGAAGGAATTGAGTCTTCTGTAATCAATGCAGACTCTCCACGAGTTCGCTATATGGGCCGGTATGGTTTCTCTGGTTTCAGTCGTGATCACGGTGAGTCTTGCCTTCTTAAGCACAACTTGGATTGGACTCACCCACCGACTGTCGGAGATCGGGTAGATGATCCCTACATCTGACCACTTGATGATCTCCTTTTTTCATGACATCCCGCAGATTTGGATTTAAGCATCTCTGCATTTCACGAGATGGTCGTGAGCCCTCTTCAGTATAGATGTGATGTGTGCAGTATGAGGGGCTGATGCCAGTCAGATCATCGAGAGTCCATCCAATGGCTCTCTGATGCTACTGGAGGATTGTAATCAGATGTGTTTCCTGATCAGATGTGAATTGGGAGTTGATAATCACAAGAAATGTCTGATTGGAATTGAAAAAGACATATTTCAGATGATTGGGAAGAGGCTTTAATTCCATAACTGGGTTGTCAGCAGCAGCAGGTGGTTCAAGGTGGGTGTCAGGAGTAAAGGAAGGAGCTATGGGTGTGTCTAGGTTAGGTTCAGGATCCTCTAATTACGGGTTTTGATCTTCTCGTGGTTGTTGAAAAATAATCGGGTTTTCATTTATACATGGGCTGTCAACCACAGCCTCGATATCGCAAATTTGCTCAATAACTCCACAAATAATTCCTTGTTAGGCCTTAAAGATGTCGATCTTTAGTGTCTTGCTCCCAAATTTTAACTCAATTTGACCTTCCTCACAATTAATGTTGGCCCTAGCCGTGGCCAGAAAAGGTCTTCCTAATATGATCAGTGTGTTCTTCATGTTCTCAGGAGCATCCATGTCTAAGTCGATGAAATCCATGAGGTAGTAGAAATTGTGTACCCTAACTATGACATCCTCGAGTACCCCTTTTGGTGACTTAATAGATCAATTAGCAAACTGTAAAGTCATCTCTGTTGGTCTAGTAGGGATGTGTTTATCAAATTGATGGAAGCTCCTAGGTCCAAAAGGGCTTTGTCAAATTCTAAATCACCGATCTTGTATGAAATTAGAGGGGTACCAGGGTCCTTTGCCTTAGGCGGGAGTTTGCTCAAGATGATGGAGCTGGCTTGCTCCGACAGTATGATCGGGTTCCCTCCTTTGGTTCGCAGCTTATGCTTGGGTGTACACACGTCTTTCAAGAATAGTGCGTAAGCTGGTACGTGGCGTATAACATCTGTCAAGGGGATGTTTATTTGGACCTGCTCAAAGAGCTTGACCAGGTCCTCCTCAAGTGCTACGAGTTGGGGTTTTCTTTTTCCTTTGGTCAAGGCCTCCGGAAATGCAACCTTTGCGGGTTCCTCTAGAATGGGTCTAGGTTCTTGATCTGGGATAGGGGTATCCTGGATGACTATCCTAGGGTTTGGGTTTTCATTACTAGGCTGGGATTTGCTTGGATAAGGTGGGTCCTGTATTGCTTTGCCACTACGGGTAGTAACTGAATTTAGTCCTACCTGATTCTAGGTTGGTGTGGGCAAAAGAGGTGTTCTTGCTGATAACCCACGTATGATGTCGAAGCCTCCATCCCCTCGGGTGATGGAGTAGAAGGGGCCTGATAGACATAGTGTGCTTGGCCGTGAGTCGGGTTCATAACGCGCCTCTGGTTTGGCATGTTATTTGGGCTAGGTAGAGGTTGTGAAGGAAGTGCACCAGGTTAGCGAGGATTTACCATATGGGTGAGTTGATTGCGAACCTCTGTGATCTCGTCTTTGTGCTATTTTTGCATAGTCGCATTCGTTTTCTGAATCTCAGCCAGAGTCTGAAGGATAAGAGTCATCTGATCTTCATGAGTTGACCCGGATTGATAAGTTGGGTTGGGCCGAGGTTGAGGCGGCTAATATGGATGAGGAGCTTGTGGTCGGGGTTGATATTGAGGTCTCTGATTTTGATGTTCCCTGACTACGTGAAATTAGGATGATTAGGCTATCCAGGGTTGTAGGTGTTTGAGAATGGATCATTCTGGATGGCATTGAGGTCCTCGCAGGTCTGAGGAGCCTCAGAAAAGTCAGAATACGAGGGTTCAGAGTTCCCTCAATTAGAATAGGCGGGTCCCGAGTTTCCTCCGAACCCAAAATCAGATGAGGGTGGATACGGGTCCATCCCCTAGGAAGATCGATGGTAGATGTTATGCACAGCCTCTCTGCCAGAGGGCAGCTACGCGAACGGGTTTTGCGCAGAGGTGGCTCGCTGCAGGTGTCAAGTTAGCTCATCCACCTTCTTAATAATAGAGACCTTGTCCAGGCGACTGGCCATTAATTCTAAGTCGACGGAAGAGGACAGGCCCTGCGTCTTATGTGCTCCCCTTGGATTCGACAATGAATTGGCATTCGTCCAGTCGAACATGTCCATGGATTCATTATTGATGGAGTTCTCAAAAATGTTCTCGAGAATCTCCTACACGGTGTCTTCATGTTGGCCCATGATGTTTCCTCCACAGGTTGCATTGATGAATAATCGAATATCCTCACAGAGTCCCTGGTAAAAAGACTGGACTTGTTCCCATATAGGAATCCATGGTGGGAACACTTTCTCATGAGGTCCAGAAAATGATCCCATGCCTCGTGGAGTGGTTCTGCTGCTTGCTGCGTGAAATGTGTGATCTGGTGCCGTAGAGCATTTGTTCGACCAACAGGGAAGAACTTTTTCAGAAATTTGGATTGTAGTTCTGCCCATGTGTTGATTGGACGCATTAGGGTTTGGTACCAGTGAGCAGCCTTATCCATGAGAGAGAAGGAGAACATTTTCATGAGTAAGACACCCCGATTATGAGCTTCTGACTCGAAGGTCTGGGCCAGATGCTTGGGTTGCTTGATATGCTAGAAACGATCCTCGGAATTACGCCTATGAAATTTGGGAATAGCATGAATCATGTTGGGCTTGAGTTTAGTATCAAGACCTCCAGCTGGGATTTGGACTGGAGGTTCGATCACCACTGCAGTGAGATTGTAATGATCTCTCGTCATAGAACGCTGCGGTGGGTTTACAAAGGCTTGGAATAGATCATTGAGGTGTTGAAGCTGATTCTCAAGATTGTTTTCTTCTACTAGTTGCTCCATGATGATGGATGAAGGAGAGATAGGTTCAGATGAATCAGAAGAGATATCGATCTGGTTGGGTTGCACAAACAAGGAGGTCGAGGCTTGGCCTCGACGGGAGTGAATAGCTAATGGAGGCCTCAAGGGTGGTCTTAGAGACCTCCTCCTGAACATGCATCGCTGAAATAGATGAGGGATAGCAGGTGATGGACCAATCAAGACACCCAAAAAATTTTGGATGACTATAGTGGTTCGGGGTGGATGATACCCTAAGTCAGAAAGTCGTTCACCTGAGAATTACCTAGGCAGTTAGAGAGGGAGAGTCCCATGAAGACCCTTACACGGTAGAGTGCTCCCACGAGTTGCAGGGTTTCCCCCACCCGACCTCTCTTGTCACTGAGGAATCAAGTAGACTAGAATGGAGACTTGACCTCTTAAGTCTACTAGTTTTAAATTAAGAGCAAGGGTGCTTATGATTTCACTTGAACTTTAAGATGTTTTTGTTAAAGGTGACCTAATTTAAAGATTGGTCAACTTCACCTGTTTTGTCCTTTGAGAAATTTAGGTCCCTCTTTTAGTGTTCAAATAAGATTAAGAGCTTGCTTTTAGGGTTTGCTTGAATAGATCAATTCAACCAAGGCTTAGGCACACACTGTTTGGGAAGGTTAATTCTTTATTAAGCAAGTGTGTCTCTAAAACCTTAAACTGGAAACCCTAATTGGCTCTTGATTGGTCCAATTCAATTCGTCAAAATATGGTACCTATGGCTCAAGCAAGAAGGTGATAACCCTAGATGCCTTAAACCCTAAGTAGGTGCACAAAACAGGGTTGGGTGTTTTCTAGGAATGAACCAAATCAGGCAACTTGTTTGTGATTGAATCTAAAAACAGAATGCAAGTTGGACCTAATTGAGTTCTTCTTTTAGCTTTTCAGAATTAGAGGCTTAGGAGAAATTGGATTTGTGTTTTACCTGCCCCTGGAGTGGCTGATGTGCGGCTGATCTTCCTTCGATGAATCCCTGAAATAGATCACAGTCAAAATAGATAGAGCAAGTTAGTACCAAATCAGATATTGCAATCAAGAGATCTAAATTGCACGTTGCTCCTTGGCAATGGCGCCAAAATGTCAGTTGCTTTGAATTGAATTTTAAAATCATTGCGTTGTAGTATAGATTGAATCAGCACGAAAAATAAATAATATTTTTACTCAAATATCAAAAATGAAGTCCGAGGTCGAACACATGGAGCAATTGGCAAAAATGAATCTCAAGGTTGCAATTCAAGCACAATATAAGAAATGTATAATAGAACTCCAAACAAGAATGATATATAAATGAAAGCAAATGTAAATAATGCAAAAGGAATGGGGTAAAATGGCGATTTGAATCATCAATTACCCCTCACAATTATACCAAGTATCTCAGTAGTACTAATCAATCTAAATTCCATGTAGGATGAGTGCACAATGCACTCCCTTCAGAGATCAGCCGATGGAACTCTAAGTGCCAAGAAGGCACTCTTCCCCTTCCTTCCCTTTATCCCTTCTTTTGCCTCCTTAAGATTCAGAGAAGGTACAACATAGGGCTCAGCAACACCAGCAGAGGCAAAGGCCTCCCTTAGAGATCACAAGTGTTGAGAGGAGGGTGGCAGAGCAAACCCCCCCCTCTCCTCTCTCTTTGTCTTATTCCTCTCTCATAACTAGGCAAATCGGAACAGACCCAGGTATTCGAGTAGATGGACCGAGGCCCAGACCCGCAAGGAGTGAGCGCGGGCAAGGGCATGCTGAGGCACGTGCATGTGGGGACCTCACCCCCTGTGCATGTTGAGGTGATAAGCCACCAGCACTTTTTTCCTTTATGCGCCTGTAGGGCTTCAGTCTTCTACGATGTGGGACTAATCCCACAAGGCTTCTTCTCACAGTAGGTAGGTCAACTTCCTTCGTCGAATTGGAGCAACAGCCGCATACGTTGATGCCAATTGAAGGCTTGGAGACCTTCCTGGAGCTTCCCCGCATGACCTGGGCGTAACACCTGGGAGGTGCGTGGCTTGGAACACGATGAACAGGGCGGTGAAGGCAGTGGCGACGATGGAGCACCTGCACGAGACCTGATACGAGGAATACGGCCTAATGGCCACGTTAGAGCAGCTCAGAAGGTTCTACGGACCACGGCAAGTGCAACAGTGGTGGTCCGAGGGCGTGTAGTGGTCAGTGGAGGCCTGACGACCTCGAGAAGGTGGTGCGTAAGTGGTGGTGTTCGACGAGGAAGTAGAGAGTATTAAACCCTAAATTTCATTAGGGTTTTTGGAGGGTGAGTTGTGGCGGATCCTTTGGAGTTGGTGGCGAAGCGGATGGAGTTGTGGAGCAGTGGAGATGCTTCGCCGGAGATGTGGTCAAAGCGTAAGACGACAATTGGGTCGGAGGCGTATCGGCAGTTGAAATGAGGTCGTGAAGGTGTAGAAATGATCGTGGGAGAGGGAGAGAAAGTTTTGGGAACCTAGGGAGATGTTGGGAGGTAGAGATGGCCGGTTGTGGTAGATCGATGCTAGAGAAGGAGAAGACGGCGAGACAACAACGATGAAGTAGGCGGACATACGTCCTTCCTTTGGATGGGGAAGGTCGCGACGAAGAGAGGAGTCGAGAAAGCCGACCAATTTGGTCGTTGGACGGTCGGAGGAGGACGATCGACAGGGTCATCGGTGCAAGGGTTTTGGTGGTCAGAGGAGGAGAATCAGAGGTGGTTGACTCACCAAAACTTGCTGAGGGGATGCGCAAGGGCACGGAGGTCCTTTTATAGGGCTCTAGATGGAGTTCCAAGCGTGGAAACAAGCTTAGAAACTCCGAACTCCTCATCGGTGATAGATACCCATTCAATCAAAATGTTTGCATGAGGATTCTATTGTAACTTAGGATCCCTGGATGAGCTCATTTGGAAGGCAATTACTTGACAAGTTTCCCTTTCAATTTTGAGAGGGATTCGTCAAGAATCACAGAGATCTTGCCATCTTAAGGTCGCCGGAGTTTGTAGGATTAAGATTTCATGGCAGCAGGGACTTGTTTGTGAAAATGATGATAAAGATAGGGACCGAAATGCAAAGGATTCAAAAGTTAGGGGCATATATGTGAGATAAAAGAGTTAGACAGGTCCAAATTGCAGACTAGGTTAAGATGATCTCAGATTGGGTCTAAATTTTGGTATAAACCTAATTTAGACCTAAGAAATTCAATGGTGAAGTTGGATTTTAATTTGACCTAGTTTAACTGGGTAATTTGTATAATTATCCAAATGAGTGTAAAAGTCTGTCTGAGACTCTATTTTGGGTCAAACTGGGTTCTGATGGTGAAATCAAGCATACCAAACCCTAAAGAATATTTTTCTATGAATTTTAGAGGGTTTAGGTGAATTTTATCCAGACCAAAACGTCAATTAATTAAGAGAGTATGTTTTTAGGATTTTAGATGTTAGTTAATTCTTAAAACACGCGAAACCCTTTTCTGTCCGTTCTAACCCACTTATTAGACTCTTATGACCATTTGACCCCTAATTAACCCATGAGATAACCCGTGATTGTTTTGCATTCAAGATATGATGGTAAAATTACAGTTTTAACCTTGATTTCTTATATTTCTCTCTAAAAGAATTTGCAATGAATTATGGCCTTTTGATGGTTATGTAAGAGCATTTAATGACTTAATCAGATCAAATTGAGCTAGTTACGGCTCATAATGGTGTTCCCATCAACTAGGTGCTTACTTGCCCTCGGTAGGATATTTAGATATCCTAGGAGACAAGTACCGAGGAGATGATATGTTATTGCGTATCTTCGAGGGGAATTTCCCACCTCTCCACGTCGGGAACTCATCCAAATCAAGTTGTGTTTTCGAGCTGCTCCTAATCTAGATCTTAGGACCATTTTCAGAACAACATAAATGCTTTTGGTATGATTTCATATTTAAGTGCACTGAACCGGACTGTGTGTGATTTTCGAGTGCTTAAGTTACTGAGTCCCGCAAAGCAGAGGCCAGTTAACGGGGTCGAATACTACCTAAGCCTTAGACCTAATACACAATCATTGCATTTTCCTCAACCTCTTGAAGAGTAATCCGAATCTTGAAAGGTATGTGAGTGTTTAAATCTTAGAACAGATCCAAGGGACCTAAGGTCGGTATTCGCCACTAATCCCTTAGGTTTTAGCCTTCCAGATTTTAATTCATCATTCAATCCAACCTAGAAGTTAGGTAAGTTCCATATAATTTTGAAGGGACTCAATTTCTTCCATTATCTTTTTGCTCCTTTCTTTTCTTTTCCATTTTTCCTCCCACCTTCTTCTCACTTTTCTCTCAAATGGGCCTTCTTCAACCTCAATTTTTTTTTTGTGAAATCCTTTTGTGAGATTTGATTTTCACGGCATTTTGCACTTTAATACCGCCCTTGCCTATGATTTGCAATGTCCTCATTATAAATTAGGTGTGATCGAGTTCAGCTTAGATCGTACATTATAATAGGTTCAAAAGATGGGTGGACGGGTCAGGGTGACTGTTACGGATGATTTCAAGCTCTGGTACATGTACCAGAGGTGGAGTCGGCTATTCTAATGGATGAACTCTAAAGTGCAATATGGTTTCAGTGAAGAGATATGTCTAAAGGATTTTGGGTTTTTTCAAAAGATGATAGGTTGCCTCCCGTTAAGCACTAAGTTTAACGCCATCAGCTGGGTGCAATAAGCTCAGGGAGAATGGAGATCAAAAGATAACTCAGCCACGTTCAGGGCCGTGAGCTCGACGAACGGTTTGAGTTTCTGACCATTCTCGACAAAAGGTTCAGAATCATGGCTGAGTTCACTAATTTCAATGGCTCCATTTCCAAAGATTTTTCTTACCAAGAAAGGTCGAATCCACTTAGTTTTGAGTTTGCTTGGGAAGATTTTGAGCTTAACATCAAAGAGTAGGACTTTTTGACCAAGGTGGAAATATTTTTGTACAATGTAACTGTCATGGACGGCTTTGACCCGCTCTTTGTTGATACGCGAGTTCTCGTATGCGTCATTGCGTAGTTCCTCGATCTCGCTCATTTGCAAACGACGGTGTATTCCAGCCTTCAACAGATCCAGATTGCACTTCTGTACTGCCCAATAGGCCTTATGCTCCATCTCTACGGGAAGGTGACATGCCTTTCCATACACTAATCTGAAGGGAGACATGCCTAATTGGGTCTTGTGGGCGATCCTATAGGCCCACAAAGCTTCCGGAAGGCGAATAGACCATTCCTTTCTATCAAGCCGAACAGTGACCTGAAGGATCTCCTTGGTCTCTCGATTGGACAGTTCTGCCAGTCCATTAGTCGAGATACGATGTGACATGTCGTACATTTTCATCAGGGACAGGAAGTGTACATTGTTGAAATGAGATCTGCCATCGCTGATGATGGCTTTAGGAACCCCAAATCTGGAAAAGATGTTCTCCTGGATGAATCAGAGAATAGCTTTAGGATGCATGGGCCTTAGTCCCTACAAGCCTGGGGGCTTGTTATTATATTCATTGGAATGTGGGGCATGGGGGCCTCAATTCCTGCTACCTTTAGGATGTGGCTTGCCAGCCTCAAGAGGCGACAATATAGGAGATATTGGGGCATGTTGGACCATGTTTTGGCTACTCCTACAAGGATGGCTCACCGATCTTAAGAGGTGGCATTATAAGGGAACATCGGGTGTGTCTGTCCGAGTTCTTACAGACCTTAAGAGGTAGGTTGCCGGCTTTAAGAGGCGACAATATACGGAAACGTCGGACGCATCTGTTCGAGTCTAAGTCGACTTTAAGAGGTGTCTTACCAACCTTAAGAGGCGGCAACATACAGGAACGTCGAGTGAGTCCATGCGAGTTCGAGCCAACCTTAAGAGGTGGCTTGACGGCCTTAAGAGGCGACAATATACAGGAATGTTGGGTGCGTCCGTTTGAGTTGGCATCCTTAAGGGGTGGCTTGCCAGCCTTAAGAGGCGGCAATATACAGGAATGTCGGGTGCGTCCGTTCGAGTTCGAGCAGATCTTAACGGGTGGCTTGCCGACTTAATGAGGGCGACAATATATAGGAACGTCAGGCACGTCCGTCCGAGTTCGAGCCAACCTTAAGGGGTGCCTTGCCGTCCTTAAGAGATGGTAATATACAGGAACATTGGACTCATCAGTCCGAGTTCGAGTCAACCATGAGGGGTGGCTTGCTGACCTTAATAGGCGATAATATACAAGAACATCGGGCGTGTCTATCCAAGTTCGAGCCGACCTTAGGAGGTGTCTTGCTGGCTTTAACAGGAAGCAATATAAAAGAATGTCGGGCATGTTTGTCCGAGTTCTAGTCGACCCTAAGAAGTGGCTTGCCAGCCTTAGAAGGCAGCTTGTCCACCTTAAGAGGCGACAATACAAGGGAGCGCCGAGCACGTTCGCCCGAGTTCCAGCCGACCTTAAGAGGTGGCCTGTCGACCTTAAGAGGTGGCTTGTTAGCCTTAAGAGGCAGGTGTGAGTGAGGCACGAGTGTCACCTTTTGCAGATGAAGGTTGGCTGTCGTAGGAAATAAACCTTTGTCTTTGCTAGGACAAGACTGGCCATCAAGTCCTGTGAGGAAAAGGCCTCATGCACCGAGGATGGGGTCGATGGGGTTACCCTTTCTATAGCGGGGAATACGTGCGTAGGGGCACTTAGCATAGGCCGCCCTTAAGGGGTTGGCTTGCAGTCACAGGGACCTTAGAAGGACTAAGGTTCCTTCTGACCTCGACGAGTTTGGCAGCGTCGTGAGGAGAAAAGGAGGAAAAGAAGGGGGGATTTCCATGTCTGAAGAGTTTGGCTATGATTTTGAGGTTGCTTGGCAGATCCACCGGGTTTGCTCCTTGCTGGACTATGCGGACCTGGTTCCGCCTTTTTTGTCGGGGTTGGCTGGGTCATTCCGGTTTAGCCTTGAGGGTTTGCACTAGGTGGCCATGTGCTGTTCTCATCCCTTGATGAGGCTAGGCACGTATCAAGATGATCTGGCGGCGGGCGTATGTTGGGGGTCAGCCCACTAGGCTATCTGGCGCTACCATCAACTTGGCCACCCTAAGCGTGGCCACCAAGTTGAGGTGCACGTCCTCATCAGAGTTGGATGGAGGAGGGCCACTCTCTCCCTTCGGCCCCTCCTCTCGATTGCCAAAAGTCCATGGTCGGAATGCCCAATAGGGGGAGAGCGAAGTATCGTCACTGGAGTGATGAAGGCTCTATGGGCACGCCAACTTGGAAGGGATGGCTTGTTAGCTCTGAAGGCTAGCCTATCCTTTGTTTCCAGAGGTGAGCATCTTGGAGTAATGTAGGTATAGCTGCTGGAGGCCAACTATGCAGGTTGTTGACCTGTTTGGGGCGGCGTCACCCTCGGAGGTTGCCTTGGCCCTTGTGTTGACATGCCTAGGCAACCAGAGGGGAGGACTTCGAGTAATGCAAGCATCCTGGCCGAGATCTTTGCCTGGTCCATGTCCAGGGGGGTATACTCTCTAAAGGGTTTGGATCGAAGCTACCCCGATGGGGGGGGGGGGGGCTTTGCTAGAGCAAGCCTAGGCACTCTGTCGGATCGAGTGAGAAGGTTGTTGCCTGGAATGCTGTGTGCTTGGTCATGCCCTTCTCGCCCTAATCGGAGATTGAGGGGAGGTACCTGGGAGGGCCAATTTAGAAGGCATGGCTCATTTTCTTGGGCCGACGTCGATCTCGAGGTTACCTTGACCTCTGCATTGATGCGCTCAGGCAATAGGAGGAGAAGGCATCGGGTAACACGAGTGCCGCGGCTAGGATTTGGTGGCGGTGTCCACCGGATGAGGAGCTAGGGTGGCACCGCCTGCCTATTTAGGTGGGGCATCGATTAGCTTGGCCCTTGGTCCGTAAGGAAGACCATGTCAGCTGCCTGCAATCGCCGGAGCTCCTTCTCAAGGTGGTCTTCCACGCCCTCCATAAGCCTTCAATCCTTCCCTTGCTGGGTCTTGGGGGCAGTGGGTCCTTGCTTGTGGACCGGCACCCTTCAAGCACATCTTCCTGGTTCATGACCAGGGGAGCACATTTCCCAAGAGACTTTCACCTTGAGTAATGGGGTTCGTAATAGTGACCTTCGGCGGGTTAGTTCCCTTCAAGCATGTCCACTTGATTCATGGCCAGGAGAGTGCGTTCAAGGAACTCCACTGTTCGGCGAGACTCGTAATAGCGACCCTCAGTGAGTCGGCTGCTATCCTGGGCAAGGTGGCCATTCACTTATGGAAGGAGCCGCAACCACGGACGAACACAGGAGCATACCTACCTAGGGGATCTTTTGCCTTCTACAAGGTTGGCATTATTACCGCGTATTTCGGCTGACTTATCGCAGGAACAGAAGGAGTTGCCTCACTCCACGATCCTTACGGCCTTGCTTAGAGCCCTGCTAGGTACTTTGGCATGTGTTCAATGATGTCACGCCCGAGCTCTTGAGCCAAATGCTTCTACTTGGGGTGCCGAGGAATCGTCGCCTGATGGGGGCCTTCTTCCCCTAAAGTGTGGAGTCTCGACTCGATCCGAGTAGGATCGTAGGGGCTCAGTCTTCCGTTGCTGGACTTCTAACAACCTCTCAGGGTTGTCTTTGGCCCTTCGGAGCTCAGCAAAGTGCTTATGAGCTTGCCTATCACTCCTTAAGGGGTCGACGACCCGTCTCATCAGCTGGTTGATGAACCGTAGGTGGGTCTGTGCCAGGCAGGCTTGATCGAAAGCACTTGGTGGGGTTTCCCAATAGAGTGGCTATGTGTCATCGTCACCCAGGGAGTGACTCCCAAGGGCACGATTGGGGTCCTCCTCCCCTCCGCGTCAGGCTTTGATTGGCTCCTTGAACGCTTCTACTAGGAGGCTGCCATTACCCCCTTCTCTAGTTGGCAAGCGATACGCACAGGGGTGTACACCCAAGGCCGTTGTTACGACCCGATCCCAGATCCCTACAGGACCTGAGACTGGCCCGCCTCGAGTAATTCCAAGACCTAGTCGTCCAACGAGAAATAACCAAAAGCAGAAAATATTCCACAACCACAAATACAATGTAACTAAGCAAAAAATAATACAGAGACAGTAAAAGAAATAGAATGGAATGTCTCATAATAGTACAGGCCATCACAACTACTACAGTGGAAAGTAAAGTGAAAATATAACAGAAATAGTATTTCATATAACAAAATACTCACTACTACAAAAGAAGTTAGGAAACAAAAAGGAAATATAGCTAAGGCTGGGCTCGACTGGGCCCAGCTCCCTGTGCAGCCGGTGGTGTTGGGTGGTCAACTCCTTGACCTGAACAAGGTTATAAAATTTCATAGTCAGCTAACGCTGAGTAGAGTGGTAATTAAGTCATTTACATGCAATTAAGACAAGCAACTAATTAATTTTTCATTCTCATTTAGCTCAACCAAGTAGTTCTAATTTGTTTGTTCTTTTATTCATCTGGCCATTTCTTGATCTTGTCTATTCCTCAAGGGAACGATCTTGATTGCACTCTTTCCCATGATGTAGGATGTACACGTGATGCTCTCCTGGCCGGGAGAGTCCCCCATGGTAATCTACACCCAGTCAACTACCTTGAGGTCATGGTAGCGACGTAGCAGTGACTACGATACGCGTGATAAGCTCACGGGTAGCTATCTCGCATTACCACGCGATCAATCTTATGTTAGCGTGTACGTCTAAAAGTACAGCATAGAACAACACAGGGTTTTACCCTCTTAAAATAGGGGTCTCACCCCTCATAACATAACAGGGGACTCGCTCCTCAGTCTATGTACCCTCGTCCGACTATCTCGGTTTCCCAGTGGGCCTAATAAGAATCGGTGTAGGGCGACTAGTCCTAACCTCGGGCCCCATGGGGTGGCTAGCTCCCTACCTACACTAAGTAGCTCACCCCAGTACCATGTACATAAGGGCCAACCAGAAGTCGGTGTAGAGTGACAAGGCCTAACCCCAAAGGGGCGGCAAGCTCCCCTCTACACTAAAGGGACAGTTGCTCTCCTTGGTACCACGTACACAAGGGCCAGCTCACTTCCCATCTATTGACGTGCGCTTGTGCGTGTGTGTTAAGAAGTGTCGTTATAGTCGCACTTGCAACGTTGGTTTTAAAGTAAATAAACAGAGGTGAGTCCGAGTGTCGGTCTCAGGGAGGCGTGAAAATCGAATTTTTCTTATCACTTGTTGTCACGGAAAGCGCGGAGTTTTGCTTACGAAAGGTGCGGTTTGAGAAGCGAGAGAGAGATAGAGAGAGAGAGATTAGGGTCAGAGTTGTTTCTTACTTGATCATGCAACTTAAACAGAAATTAAAGTAAACAACTGAACGGAAAGTAACTTCATTAATCATGCAGCTTTAGTTCACAAATTACAACATTAGATACATGCTTAAACTTAAGTAAAAGAAAGCTTAAAAGAAGAGAGAGAGAGAGGGGGGAGAGCGACGAGGCAGCCACGGCGGTGGAGGAGGCTCCGTCGGCGGCTCGTCGTCTCCGATGATTACAAGAGGGCCTAAAGCTAGCTAAGAGAGGGGGAGAGTAGTTGCAAGGGAAGTGAATGCCCTGAATGAGTGGTTGGAGGGGGTTTAAATAGGGAGAAGGGCTTTCTAAAAGAAGGGGCTTTAGCGACGTCCGGGGGGTCGCTAAAACCATTCCGAAGACGTCGGTGAAGCCCTCCAGCCCGCCGATCACCCGCCCACGCAGTTCCTCTTTGCGCCCGATCCATAGCCGCTGCGTGAGAGCCGTTAGATCGAAGATCGGACGGTTGAGATCTTCCCTTGGATGCGCTCAGATCGCACCTCGGGCGCGCGTGTGCGCGGGCGTCGTCGCCCGACGTGCGCGCACGCGTAGGCGCTCATGATCTGAGGGCGCGCCGCGTGGCGTAATCTCGGTCGCCCGCTGCTGATCGGGTAGCCCAATTTCTCCGCACTCTCCTTCGTCTTCACTTCTTCGCACCGCGCGGCTTGAATCCCTGTCGCATGCGTGCAGTCATGCACGCTAACCGTTGTGGCATGCCCACGCTTTGTCGCGTTGACTGCACGGTTCTCGGCCGTTCGATCGAAGATCGACGGCCGAGATTTGATCTCAGCTGATGGATGAAGTGGCGTGCGGTGAGCGAGTGCGATGTGGCGCAACGAGGGTCGTTGATCATCAGATCAACGGTCAGAACTTCTTAGGCCCATTGTAGGAGCTTCGGATGTCGGATTTGGCCAATCTTGAGTCCGTTGGACTCCGTTCGTCATTCTGAATCGATCCGTGTGATCCGATTGCTCATCTGAGGCCTGCTTTGACAAGTGCTTACACAAATGGCCATTAATACATTTTTATAAGCAATCTTGGATTATGATGCATGCAATGCTCCCATTTTACTTATGTTGTGTCTTTTATTCTTAGGAAGGGCCCTATTTAACAGAGTTATCACCCCCATATGTAGTGTTATCATACCCCCATGCTTACTCCTTGCTAGTCCCTAGCAAGATTTATTCTGGCCTTTATTTCCTTTCAGAGTTTAAGAAGTAATTGCTTAGACACTTCGTCACTTGTCAATAGGAGGAAATATACCAAGATCTTAATCTACAAAGACTAAGCAGTGCCCAGGTGTCTACCAAAATACAAATCGCCTAAATCCTTGCTTTAATGTATATAACTATACATATGTATATGTATATATTTTTAGATTTTTTTCGGAATTCAGCATGGGTTGGCAACTTTTTATGGCTACCCAACCCACCCAAAACTTGGTCAAAACCCTAAGTACTAAGCATCTTAGTGTGAAGATTGTGATAGACTCACTTAACGGTAATTTAGACAGACTTCAAGTTTCTATGCCCCTAGGTGACCAGAAGAGGAAATATATTTGCCTGAAGGTGTATTTGTTCGATTGGTAGCTTTCTCCCTACGTTTGTTTTAATTGGGGTCAGCACAAGGATTTTTCCAGTGTATATCTCCCCGGCTTGTACTACTTCCCCGCTTCTTACTTAAGTGTTTTGATTCTTTTTGCGCTGTTATTGAGCTGGGCTCTGGACAACCGACCAATGGGCTGTTACCCACGATCACTTGCTAGCCATACTCGTGCGGTGAAGTGTGGTTTATTTTCTTTTCTTCTCCCCTTTGTTTTTTTTTCGTAGGTGGCTTCCCTGATCTCAAATGTACCTAGAGGCAATGAAGAAGAAATGGTCCAGTGGTTGGGTTTTGGACAACCTGCTAATGGGCTGTTACCCACGACAACTTGCCAGTCATACCACCCTAGAGAGTTCATTACTTACCCAATTTCTGTCAAAATCTTCGAGGAGTGAGTCTGTGCAAAAATGTGTGCAGATGCTTAGACTCAAAGTTTTTCTGAGTTAGAGGGTGAGTTGATAAGTCGTATACTTATCACCTTATTTAGTAGGTGGATTAGAATAGCTTAAGGTTGTAAGGATTCGAAGCTAAATCAATATTTTAACGGACATCAGGGCTGATTAAGCCTGACGGCCTGAAAAGTCTAAGTGTTTAAGTTCTTTTTATATTATTTCCACTATTGACAAGTTTCTAATGCCTAAGTTTTCTTCCTAAATTCAAAATTTTATTTTATTTTATTTTATTCAGACTGATTAAATGAGCTCAGGATTATGCAATTTACCACCCCCCCCCATGCTTAAGTTGGACAATGTCCTCATTGGCAAATATGTGGATGCATAAGGGTTCAAAAAGATAATACCTGAGTGATGTAAAATATCGGATCAGTCTGAATCCTCTAGGTTGCCTCCTAGGAAGCGCTGAGTTTAACGCCTCCAGCTGGGCGGTGCACAAACAGGAATGGTTTGGGTCAAGGAGGTATGTAGAAAATCAACCAGACCCAAAATCAGAAGTCCACAGATGCGAATAAGGTTGTGGTGGAGTCCCGTTCCTAAGGGGCGGGAATTCTGCAACAAATGTAGCATGCATTCCCGTGTCAGATCCTCTCTGAGCCTACGGGCATGCAAACAAGTTGATGTGGACGAACGCACCCCAAATATGACATGCCAGACACTAAAGATGTTGGTTTTATACTCAGCTTGTGTCCCCATAAAATTGTAATCCGTCAAAAGTGTATCAATTCCAGTGCAATCGGGTTGCGGGATCTTTATTCTGGTAGGGCAGGTAACAAAGTCAAGAGTTTCGTAATGAGCCCAACAATCAAGCATGAGGCCTCTCTCCAAAGACGAATCCATCTCATCCGCAACTATGGTTTCATTGCTCATTCCCTCCAAGCCCTTGATCTCAAGAATATCTTCGTCAACCTCCTTTTTATTAGATTCACTGTTTGGGGTTGCATTAGAGGTAGGGCCAATTTCATCCTCTAGATCATATTCTTTCTCTCGGTCCTCCTCCAAATTTGTGATGGGGATTCCAACCGATTCATAATCGATTTCTTTGAAATTGTAACTCCATTCCCCATCTCCGATGTTGGCTGTTGTTCCCATCGGATTACTTCTCTTGGGCCGATTAGATTCGGATTCCAAGGCATCTCCCCTCACATTTTCTGTTTCCTCTTGATGTTTGTCCTCAATGCTCCCCAAATTGTGTTCCGAGGAATCCTTACTGACCTTATTCATTGAGTTGTTCAACTCCTGAGGGGTATCAATGGTGGACTGAACCAAATCAGGGTGACTGGGTGTAGTCCAATTGATCATGGTAAGTCCTTGCTTTACGAATTCCATGAATGGCGTTGTGTGCAACAGCTTTCTCTGACCTTCTTCCCCCAATTGTTGGAACAAATCCAACATGGCCTGTTGCCCTTTAACCAATTCTTGATTCTGTCTGTGTAGTTCTAACTGGAGGTTATCAAGAATTGACATGGTGTCCTTTGGTGTCCCTTGGATTTCCTCCTTGAAATCCAGGTTAAGAGTGTATGGTTGAGGTTGTGGATCAGAATCCATACTGGTGTTTAAGTTCTTGGGTGGGTCCTTTATTCTATCATGTTCAGGGTCTAGTTCTTCAAGAGGAACCATTCTCTGTTTGGTCCTACTCCAGAATAGTTGAGGTTCTAAGTTCTCCTCCCAGTCAGATTCTTCATCAGGGGACCAAATCAAAGGTTGATGATCCTGGGCTTGCCTAGATTTCTGATCATTTTCTGATTTCCATTTGTCTAGAACTCCTTCCAATCCAAAGGTCAAGTAGGAAAGGTTATTAAATTCAGATGGCCTTTCTTGGTTATTGTCCTAAGAAGGGTAGGGTTCTTGGTGTTCTCCTAAAGTGTAGGTCCTATCATAGTAGAGCGGGTAGGACCTAAATGAGGAGGCATCGTGAGGAGAATCGAGATATGGAGCCCTACAATTTGAATCTTACCCTTGGGTGGATATGTTGGGTGTATTCCAATAAGAGGTTGGTGTGGTTTGGTCACTGTTGGGCAAGAGGGATATTCAAGGTCGTATCCCCAACTTGGTGGTTGGTTAGCCCAAGTAGGCTATGGATATGGTCTACTTGGGTTAGCATACAAATCCTATTGGGGGTAGTTTGGGTAAGATGGATAGGCATTGAAATCCATGGTTTGGAAGAAATGGAGGGATGCGGGAAGAACAGATGAGAGAGAGTTGTGTACTCAACCAAGCAAACAAGTCTAGTCCTTATGATGTGTTCCTTACGGGACCTAGAAATCTCACAAAGGGTGATTAAGTCCGTAAGCATTGGACTCCCCTTCCCAAGGCTAATCTGGCCAGGTTGATTACGAGGGGATTGCAGGGAAGGTTCTTCCTTTGGCTTGTGCCTCCAGTTTCGTAGACCCCACAACCATGGTCGTTTGACACTGCCCCACAGCTTAGTCACCAGATTCTACCAAAGGAATGAGAGCCAAGTGTCCAGCGAACAAAATATCGCATTTCGAGACTTAACTCAGTCCTGCCTAGGGCACGTCTACTCAGTTTTAAAGGGCTAGGATAGTGCTTGTGCTAGGGTTATGTGACGAGGCGTTGATTGAGGTGGTGCCTCTTAATTTTCCACTTTCAATGTGTGTGCTTCTATCAAAACATGATTTTCAAGCAAGGATTTTTAAGATGTGGTGTCTTTTAGTGTTTCATCCTTACTTTTGTGCCTTTTAGGGTTGACGTGTCTTAATATTTTCAGACAAGTTTTAGTGGACATGTCAAGTTCTGCACACAATTCGGTGAAAATAGATTTCCTTTTATTCTGTAGAGGCTCTAAAACCCTAATGTACTCATCCTAATGATCATGTAGCTTCTATTAGATGAGTCGATTTTAGGGTTGAGTGGTGCGGCCCAGGTCAACTCACGGTGGCTTCGCAAACACCACTCAAAAAGGAGAAAAGAACACTCCAAGAATTTATTCAGAATGTTAGAGTGTACATTTTTTGCGAGGTGATGTGTTAAGGATGTGGGTCAAGCAATCATACACCACGCCAATTTTTTCAATTTTTACACTATTTTTTTTTTAGTTTTTCACTCAAGCAAACAATCATAAGTGAAGAATTACTCACTATTGGTCCTCGTTGCGCCTACTCCCTTGTTACTGTCGTGGGATGCGTCGCTTCACCGTCCAAGCGCCGAATTCCTGCAACCATCAAGTAAAAGGAAAGCAGGGCATTAGACGATATGAGAATGGATGTGGAATGGAAGTGACAAAACAAATCCGTTGCCTCCCCGGCAACGGTGCCAAAAACTGACGTGCGCTTGTGCGTACGTGTTAAGAAGTGTCGTTATAGTCGCACTTGCAACGCCGGTTTTAAAGTAAAGAAACGGAGATGAGTCCGAGTGTCGGTCTCAGGGAGGCATGAAAATCGGATTTTTCTTATCATTTGTTGTCATGGAAAGTGCGAAGTTTTACTTGCGAAAGGTGCGGTTTGAGAAGCGAGAGAGAGATAGAGAGAGATTAGGGTCAGAGTTGTTTCTTGCTTGATCATGCAACTTAAACAGAAATTAAAGTAAACAACTGAACGGAAAGTAACTTCACTAATCATGCAGCTTTAGTTCACAAATTACAACATTAGATACATGCTTAAACTTAAGTAAAGGAAAGCTTAAAAGAAGAGAGAGAGAGAGGGGGGAGAGCGGTGAGGCAACCACGGCGGTGGAGGAGGCTCCGTCGGCGGCTCGTAGTCTCTGACGATTACAAGAGGGCCTAAAGCTAGCTAGGAGAGGGGTAGAGTAGTTGCAAGGGAAGTGAATGCCTTGAATGAGTGGTTGGAGGGGGTTTAAATAGGGAGAAGGGCTTTCTAAAAGAAGAAGGGGCTTTAGCGACGTCCGGGACTTTGCTAAAACCATTCCAAAAGCGTTGGTGAAGCCCTCCAGCCCACCGGTCACCCGCCTGCGCTGTTCTTCTTTGTGCCCGATCCGCGGCCGCTGCGTGAGAGCCATCCGATCGAAGATCGGACGGCTGAGATCTTCCCTTGGATGCGCTCGGATCGGGCCTCGGGCGCAAGTGTGCGCGGGCGTCGTCGCCCGGCGTGCACGCGTGCGTGGGCGCTCGCGATCTGAGGGCGCGCCGCGTGGTGCGATCTTGGCCGCCCGTTGCTGATTGGGCAGCCCAATTTCACCGCGCGCTCCTTCGTCTTCACCTCTTCGCACTACGCGGCTTGAACCCACGTCGCGTGCGTGCGGGCATGCGCGCTAACCGTTGCGCCACACCAGTGCTTTGTCGCATTGACTGCACAGTTCTCGGCCGTCCGATCGAAGATTGACGGTCGAGATTTGATCTCAGCTGATGGATGAAATGGCGTGCGGTGAGCGGGGGCGACGTGACGCAACGAGGGCCGTTGATCATCAGATCAACGGTCGGAACTTCTTAGGCCCATTGTAGGAGCTCCGGATGTCGGATTTGGCCGATCTTGAGTCCGTTGGACTCCGTTCGTCGTTCTGAATCCATCCGTGCAGTTCGATTGCTCATCTGAGGCCTGCTTTGACAAGTGCTTACACAAATGGCCATTAATACAGTTTTATAAGCAATCTTGGTATATGATGCATGTAATGCTCCCATTTTACATATGTTGTGTCTTTTATTCTTAAAATGGGCCCTATTTAACAGAGTTATTACCCCCATATGTAGTGTTATCATCTACTTACTAAGTTCTTTCCATATACGGGAGTTCTCCTAATTCCTCGTACGGTTCATGCTTGTATTCCTTTCATTCCATTTTTCTAACATTTAGATCTCACTATTCACATTACGGGTTTCATTCTTATAATAGGTAGCTTGTATTTTTTTAACTGAGAAAGCATCACATCAATAAACTATTACATTTGCTAGCAGGTTGATTTAACATGCATCTCAAGGAAACAGTGTAGCTCAAGCAACATTCATTCGTTTCTACTCTAGGGTTCATTTCACGTCTTAGGGTTCAATTAAGTTATTCTAAACATTCACTTTGATTAAATCTTAATATTAAAGCAAATCACTCTACCGAGAAACATGGGAGGAATGGGGGCTAGAACCGTAGGTCCTATTGTCTCTGTGAGCCTCAAACACGCTACAAGCTGGTAACCTATACTAGTGGCTAAGTCACATCAGATGAGTTCAAAACAGTATAAACTTGACACTAACTCATAGAGAAACTCGAGCAGAGAACAACGGTACTTTGTTTGCAAAAATCTAATTCCGTTTGGGCCCTAAACGAGCCAAAAATGAGCATACTGCCCAAAATCAGATGTCTGAGACTAGTCCCAGACATCTTAAAAGGCGTCAAAACTCACCCTGTGTTTCCTGCAGCTTCCTCAGACGTTCGGATCCTTCCGCGATTGTCTAAGGGGAGTCCCAGATGTCGGACTTTCCTTCCGTTCATCTGGCGATGTGTTCAGACGTCCAAAAGTACCACGAAGGGCGCACCACGCGCCTTTCCAATGGTTTGCACCTGCATATGCACACATAGAGCCAAAAATGGCTAAGTCATCCTGCGGTAAGGTCTGCATGGTCCAGAGCCCGTGCAGAATTACGTACCTCGGCACTAAGAGTGCTTTCAGACGTCCGGCCTCAACTCCAGACTTCTCTCTGCTGCTCCAGACATCTGGCTGATGCTCCAGACGTCTGATATCGAGCAGGTCTGCTCGTAGAACTCTCTCGCGAGTCTTATTCTCCGCGCAGACTCCTTCGCATCCCCTACAGCTGCTACGCTAGCAGCCTTAGGAGGTCGTGAAGCTCCCCATTTGCGAGCTCCTACTCCTCGTATGACTCCTCTCCTTGCACCTCCGAGCTCGTCCGAGGTCCTCGCACCTCTGAGCTCCTCTGGCTCAATCTCTCGAGCTTCTGTGGTCGTTCTCCAACCGTGCAAGCTTCCCTCGCACGAGCTCTCCCACTGCGCACCCAATCTCCCCGAGCTTCCTCCTCTCCCCCAAGCCCTTGTTCTCCCACACACACACTCTCTCTCCCTCTCTCCTCCTCCTCATGCGAGCTCCTCTCCTCCGCGTGCGACTGCAAGTGGAGAAGAGGAGGCTGTTGGCGGCTCATCGGCAGACTAGGGAAGGAGGTGGAGGTGGTGGTGGAGTGGAGATGGAGTTGGGTGGAGGGGTTTAAGTAGAGATAGGTTAGGGTTTGGTGAGGAAGGAGGGGGGGTGTGTGTCGCGTGCGCGCGGAAAGGAAACGTACGAGTTCCCTTACTTTCAGACGTCTTGACCTCTCTCCGGATGTCTGGTGAACACTCCAGACATCTTATACTACGAAAAAGTGAAGGGTCATTTCAGCTGTCAACCACATCTTCGTATCTCCCTTCCCTAGCTCATGCTACATGGAAAAAGGGTTCGCCTCGTGACCTTAGGTTGTTGGTCGGGGCATGCTTGCTTCCTTTTAATGGGATTAGTGTGCCGAGAGTGTCGTCAGGGCATGGAGACGCCGACTCCCGATTAGGCCCCTCCCGAGGAGGGAAGAGCCGCAAGTGGGGCCACAAATGGTTAAGACCACTGCGAAAGTCCTCCCTTAGGGAAATTGAAGCAGGGCGCCTCCTTCCAGCAACAGGATGCTCAGAAGAGCGGTGGCATTTATGTTGACGCTTCTCACAGACGGCACCCTTTGATGGGCCTCAGATGGCTACCAAAACATTTATAAGGGCTACGAGCGCTACGTAGCCATGAGCATCCCTTGCTAGAAGGGAGTGGTCGAGTCTCCATTGAGGTAGGAACACTCAACCCAACGAACATCAAACCATCACAAAGGGGACAGTGGAATTTGGTGACCCAATTCCACCGCATGGGATGTACGTCCGGAGGGAGGATGATACTCCCAACTATGCACTTTGACTTGTGAGATTACAAGATTTTCTCTCCTGCCCCGAGCTTGCGTGAGAGCTCACTTGTGGGTCTCTCCTCACTATTTATAGTGTGGGGGAAGCTTGAGCAACAAGATCTTTCCCGTGATCTTTGATACACCACTTGTCAAGGTGCCTATCCATTGTCAAGTCGTAGGCCTGTCTACGCCGCTATTAGTGGTTGACGTCAGGTCCCTAGGCAGGTTGGTCCTTCGAACCCGCTTGTTTTTGGGCCTCGTTGGATATAGGCGGGTTAGATCCTCGGATTTGCCTATTCCAAAGTTTTTTTGGACCGAATACTCCTTGGGCTTTTTTGCAGAATTTTGAGTTCGATGACATCTTTTGCCCCCTCATCAAGATCTTCGTAGGCTTCCATCATTGTTTCTATGTTTATCATGCACAAGGTTTTATGACTGGTTTAGAGTTGGTAATCTTTTCGAGATTACTGATTTGGTTTGCAACAAAATGGCTAAAGAGGAAAGCTCTATTGGTAGTTAATCGAAAGTGGAGATTAAGATCCTTGTCTACATGTTAAAAGGTTATCCTTGGAATTGATTTAGGAAATAAGTCCAGCTTGGTACTTCGCTGGTTGGATTTTAAATTTGAACATAAAATTTTGGTTTGAGTAGGTTTTCTTTTTTTTTTTTTTTCAAAGAGAGTTTTAGTTGATAGACTTGAAAATAATTCGAGTGACACGAGAAATCAAAGTTAGGAAACACCGACCTCCCCCAAGGGGATTCAGACGTGACATAAGTCTAAAATAAATAAAAAGAAAACTCCACAAATACGAAAATAAAGTAGTGATCATAAGATCACCGCGTCATACCCGTAAATACGATAGCACGACTACGAGAAATCTCCAACCATCAATAGTAATGAGAAATCCGATCAAAGTCGACCACCGGGACAATCCACACACTTCCCAGTCATAACATACACGGAATCTCGCATGACCCCCAAAAATAAAACCTCCCAAGAGGAACAATTACATTCCCGATGGGAAAAACAACTGCAACATAAAAATCAAAGCCTATACCAAAAATGATCGGACCAATATAGTAACAAGATAACTGCTACCAAGGCACGACCAAGAAACAGATCCACGGAGCTACCACCCCCGGACCAACAACATGAAAGCAGGCTAACAAACATGTACAACACATAAAAAAGAACAAACACAGCTCAACAAATGAGGCACCACAACGATAGCAACCACCTCCCGCCGTCATCTCCGATCGCGCCATCACATTGGAGATCGGTCGCAGCCACCACCGACGCTAGGCCCGACACCAGCTGCAGCCCGACCTCGCGCGACCAGAACCGCAGCTGCTCCAACCATGACATCTGAGCGCCCACGACGACGATCGCAACCCTGACCACAACGAGCCACCATGACTGACGGCCGCAACCGTCGGCCATGACAATCGGCTGCCGCGATCGTCCACAACCGGAGCTCCAACCCTCAACCGCAATGCCTCCGCCACGGTCAGCCACGACGAGCGACGCCGAGCTGTTGCATGTCGACCACCGGTACTCAATCATCGAGGGAGTGTAGTCCAGATGAGGGGATGAGGGTCCGGAAGGATGGTTGGGGGGAGGGGTGGGAGGGGGTATCGGCTGGAGCTGGTCGATCGAGGCCCTCGAGACGCAGGTGTCGTACAGTCGCGAGGGAGGGAGGAGGGAAACACAACGCTCGATTTGAGTAGTTGTACAATATGAAATTTGAAGAAGCTCGGCTACCCCTTAGTAAATACTAAATAGATACATTTTGTGTAATTAGGTAGTGATGTAAAATTAGGGAATCGTGTTAATTATATACCCATCAAGATTAGGCTTCATGCATTCGCATAGTTTACTTTTCCTCTCTAAACCTTTATCTTTATTCATTCTCTTACACATAATTTGGTAAGGGGATAATTCATCAAAATAGGGGTTAACCTTACTTGGTGAGAAGAATATTTTTCTTAAGTTAGAAGGATTTAACCCGAAATAAGTATTCTGGAATTGATATGGGATAAATTATTTTTATAGGTTATCTCGTGTATTTTCGTAAGTTAACTCAGAAACTTTTCAAATAACCATAAGTTAACCAATCAGAATAACCTTTATAACTTTCAAATAGAAATACAGGATAATCTACGTGTAAACAAAATTATCATATAAACTCAATCCCCCGTCCAAACTAACCCATAGGAGAGGCCTCAAATTTTGCAAATTAATGTTTGTAAAATCTCAGTAAAAGGTTAACTTAGATTGCTACTTGTTAGTGACTTGTCTAACTTAGAAACTTTTCAAAAAAATCATAAGTTAACCCACCATAATGACATTTATAACTTTCAAATAAAAATACCCACCTATAAAGAAAATTATCATGTAAACTAAATCACTCGTCCAAACTAACCCATAGGAGAGGCCTCAAATTTTGGAAATTAATGTTTGTAAAATCTTCGTGAAAGGTTAACTTGGATTGCTACTTGTTAGTGATTGGTCTCAACCTATTAACTCTCTCGATAGTGGTATGGCCCTTCACGATCTCCTACGGGTGCTCCTCTCCAGCACTCTTCTCCTGCAGAAAGGCGTAGAGTCCGTACGGGCCCCGATTGGCCATCGGGACTTGATCGGGGCCCCCCTTGCCACTCTGGTGCTCCTTCCCGACCTCAGGAGCTCTCCTTCGACCTCAGTCTCGACATGCATGCAAATCTGAGCTGTCGCGATGGGGCCCTAGCGAGGTGGCGGCGGTCATCTCCTCCTTCGAGTGGTGTGTGCGGTAGACGGCGAGGTCTTCCTCGGTTCTGTCGTGCTTGTTGCGGCTCGTGTGCGACGAAGGTGCTTCGTTGAGTGGTGTGGGGGCGGTCTTTGGTGTGCGGCAAGTGGTGAAGGTGCTTCGCTGTGTGGCTCCGTACATTAGAGATGGTGGCTCCATGGCTAGCGGCGGAGGTGCGATCGGTAGGCCTTCGGCGACGTGGGTGCAGAGGGGCTTGGCAGCATCCGATGTGTTGCGTCTCGGTGGCTTCGCGAGATGGTTCTGGGTGTACCTCGCTTTCTGTGCTCATCGCGTGGTGCGGTGGCAGCTTGTCCTTGTTTGATGTTGTTGGTGGCTCCTTTCCTTTTCTTTCTCTTTAGTGTAGTTTTTTGCTTGGGATCGCATGAGAATTTGGGCGTATCAGGGCTGAGTATCCTGACCTGGTCAGAAATCGACTTGGACCTACTGGTCTAAATACGATTTACTCATTGGCACGTTCATCAAGATTTGTCCTAATGGTGTCTTGCCATATCTTTGAGCGTGGGATTTGTAGTTTCCTACTAGGAGGGGGTGAGATCAGCGTAACATAAAAAATGCGAAATTGAAATATAAATAATCTCACAAGATGCAATCACACAAAGTACACAAAGTATTTTTAGGTGGAAACCCAAATCGGGTGAAAACCACCACCTAACCCTCTCGAGTTAGGATTTTCCGATCAACCAAGTTGATCAAAATCCACTAAACCGAATCACTTTAAAACGAGGGTGATTCAACCTCAATACAACCACGCTACAAGTGCGAGGGTAGCGTTCCTCAACCCCTTCTCTCCACGAGAAGGATTTTGTCCCACGAAGGAGACGGGAATTCGCAAAGCGAATACCCAACCAAATAACAAAGATAAAACAAGTAATCCTATAGAGCCAACAAAGTAATATTTAACCTAAGCTTCTATAGGAAATAGGATGCTTCCCTTTGAAAGGAGTGCGTTGACGACGCGGATGCATGTATCACGCGATGGCGCAACGTCGCTCTCGTGAACAACGGCGGGAGAGCAGGTGCGCAACAGCTCGATGCTCTCAAGAGAATGGAGCTTGAGCTTGGAGAATAAGAGCAAGCTAGGACACAAGAGAGTGGAAAGTGTATTACAAAGTGTTTCTTGTGTATTTTGGTGTCTTTAGGTGTGTGTTTGTGTTGCAAAGGTTCCCCTCTATTTATAGAGGCCTTAGGAAGGCTTTGGAAGGCTTAGGAAAGGTTCCATAGCCGTTGGGTGCAAAGCCCAAGAGAATCAGCCCGAAATCAGGAACAATCATTGCACTGACAGGCTTATCAGACGTCTAATTCTGGCATCAGACGTCTGGAAGTTCACTTTAAGACGTCTGATTCAAAGGTCAGACGTCTGATTTTGGGCGGGTTCCTTCCTGACTTGAATCAGATCTAAATAGGGTTCTTGTGAAAGTCCATTAGATGACATATAGGACGTCTGGCACTATGTCTGGACGTCTGGAAACCTACTTTTTCTGTGGGAATGGATTTCCAAACGTTGCAACGGGTAGAAAATCTCTGAGAAGAGATTTTGGGTCAGCCGAGGCAAAACGGTCAATTATCAGACGTCTGGAAAGTCCTATGGACGTCTGATAAGGCTCTAACGGTCACATTCTTGACTGTTCGCTAAGCCAGCCAACTGTCCACTAATTGGATGTCTGGCAAAGTCATTAGACGTCTCCTAAGACGTCTGGTCTAAGGTCTGGACGTCTGATTTCATCAGACAGAACTACCTATGTCCAGCCTAATAGTTATCAGACGTCTGAATCAACAGTCAGGCGTCTTAAAATACTTTATCAGACATCTGATTTGGGAATTAGACGTCTGGAAACTCTGTTTGAACCCTATATTGGTTTTCTAACTGTTCTACAGAAAACCTAAGTATCCTAGGGTTGTGCGGGTGTTCCTAGGACTACTGTTAGTGTAGTTTGAGGCTCTTTAACATGAATCTAAGTAAAAAATAAAGAGCAACAGAAGAAACGAAAAAATACAAGGAGTACAAGAGAAGGAAATCTATCCTATTCTTCATCTCCTTCCTTCTTCAATCTATCGCTCCTCGCGAATCTCCTCTGTTTTCCATCGAGCTCCTCCAATCCGTCCTGGATGCGAGCTCGAACTCCGTCTAATCACGTTTCCATTTGCGATTGACCTGAAATCTAGGACTCAAAGTGCAAATGTTAAATGACACGTGTTTTGTTATCATCAAAACAAATGATCGTGGTGCTCTAGCACCAACAGGATTGACCTTCTTCGAGAGGTTGACTTGTTCCTGATTTCAAGTTGCATCTTCCTTTTTCTTTGTCCTTTATTTCTTATCTTATTTTGGAGTTTTTGTGTTCCCTCATTTCTACGAGGTGTAACATTCCCCTCGTTGAGGGTGTTAGGATTTCCTCTCTTCCTTCCTCTGAGGGTTGCATCTTCTTGTGCCAGGTTCTTCCCTTTAATGGATATATTTCTCCTTCATAAAAAAGGAGAGGATCCGCAAAAAAAAAAAAAAATCTCTTTTTATATTTGCTTATGTAAGATTTATTTTATATTTATCTAAATATGACTTCTATAGGTGATTAAATATTATGATTTTTTTTTTTCAAAGGGAGCTTCCATTTATGGGGTTGAAATTCATACAAGTGATACAAGGACAGAGGGGAGAACACTGTCATCTCACAAGGAGAAGAGAATCGAAACAAAACTTTGAACTAAGTCAAAAATAAAATAAAAAGAAGCATCAGTAACATGAAGATCAAACAGTGATCAGAAACCAACCACCGCAACATGCTTGTAGATATGACAGTGCTACTAGGAAAATCCCTAGCTATCAGCGCTAACGGAAAATCCAACCAAATTTGGGCATCGGAACATAGTCCAGCCAATCTAAGTTGTAAGAAGCACGGATTCTTGCATGTTCCCCAAAACAAACTCCCAAGGGAAACATCGACATCCCCCAAGGGGAGTAAAGCCTAACAACCCCCAAAGGGGAACAACAATGTCCCCCAAGGGGAAAAGCAAAATCAACAACATAACTAGAACAAACATTAAAATGGTTGAACCAACACAACATCCAAACAACTATGAATGAGGCACGACCAAAGCGTCGATCAACCTGCCCCTCAAACCAAAAGCTCGCCGACCACACCACCAGTGGAGCCTCGTTGATCGTCGGAATGCCACCACGCATGCCGCCGTTCCAGCAACCAACGAAACCTCTAAGCTCCACCCCAACACTGCCCGATCATCAATTAAAAGTGCTAGCCACTGAGCCTCAAACAAGGAGCATCAACAGACACAACCGTTCCTCCCATTGCTGGTCGCCGACTGTCGCACACACCGTCGCCACTCCCAAGAACGACCTCCACTCGTCGTGCATGTTGTCGTCAATGTCAAGGGAGAGACCCTTAGAGAGCAAGAATCGAAGGAAAGAGGGGGGCCCAACTTTCGTGATGCCCTTTCTCAAAGAGAGGGAGAAAGGGAAACAGGAGCCAAAACTTCTAATTTTTCCTCTGACCGTTTTCAAGATGTAATATTATGGACTATCTAATAATAGTTCATGCCTTGTTTCATATTCATCCATTTATTTCTCAAATAAGTATTTGTGTAACCGTTATCTTTCTCCCAAGTATCTTATAAACAGTTAATGTGTATAAATCTTCGTGAAGATTTCTTATTACTCATGCCTTAACTTTGTAACCCATGAAACTTTAAAAATAATGCACCAATGCCTATTTATCAGAAATCAAGAACTTGACCATTAAATATGACCTTTTTAATTTGTTATGTTTTTCACATACACATAGCCTTTGGATTGTATATAAGGTGTCCTTCGTCATTGGGACATGTAATCTACCCATATGATAATATGATATGATTATGGGTTGAGTTATACTCTCCTTGACTTTCTTTATATGCTATTTATGAACTAAGTATATTTGATTGATAGGATAATGATGTAATATAATATAAATGTATGGTTAAAAAAAATAATTATTATTGTAGATTTTAATCGAGTAGTTATATATTTGGATTAGCATTCTAGTTATCACTACAAGAATATTGAGTATTCTTGACCGTTAAAATCGGTCACAAATGTTCAAATAACTGTTGAGAAAAAGGGTCGAGGAATATACAGTCGCGATTGGGTTTTCTCGACCGTTATTGAATAATACGGTCGAAAAAAGGTGCACTCCCACTAGACGTTTGGTTAGTTCTCTGGTCAGTTTTCAACGGTCAGTAACGCTTTTTCCCAACCATTTAATGTCCACAGTTGGCGAAAGTATTTACCTCAACTGTTACTTAGGCAGTCGAGTAAAAGCGTATTTCCGATCGTTTGTTAATAACAGTTGAAAATAATGATATTTTCGTCCGTTTATGGACGGTCGATAATGTTAACTTTTTGCGACAGTTATTGAGTAGCGGTCGAAAAAGCTCGTATTGTAGACCATTTTAAACAGTCAAGAATGTTAAATATTCGCGATGGTTATTTTGTTATTGTCGGAAAAACTCATATTAGTGACCGTTTCAACAGTCAGTAATATTAACAATTCTCGACCATATTTAAATAACGGTCGAAAATAATATTGATTTTTTTAAAAAAATATATTTAATTTATGTGAAAGACCTGTAAATAATGCCCTATTAAGAGTATAAATCAATCACACAACTTAAAAATTTATGCGTTTAAATAAAATAGAAGAAATGAAAATTAAAATTTTATAAATAAAAGTACGTATACAAAGTTCATTACAAATGGTAATATATATAAAAAATACAATTATGCTTTGGCACCAATGCTTCCAGCACCGCTACCACCTCAATCATCATCATCATGACGATCTCTAAACTCATGAAGGGTGGGGTGATCAATTCCTCCCTTCTGAAGTAATGCTAGGAGCTCCTTCATGGTCTTGTTGGATTCCTTGAACTATGTCGCGTTCTCCTTGACCAACGTCATTAGCTCCTCAATTCGCAACACATTCTCCTCGTCTCTGCGGCGTAATGCCGCAATCTCCTTCATCTCCTGCACCTCAGCTGAAGAGGATGATGCTCCCCTTCTCCCATATCACCCCAAGACGGTCTCGCTCCTCCCTGCGCTACGGACGTGCCTGCCATGCTCAGGTGGCATGACGGTTCGATAGGCCTCCTCTGCTGTCAGTGGCTGCTGAACTGTACCGGAGTTTACGTCTTCAAGAGGATGCATTAAGTTGATCATATTATCCTGAAAGATATTGAATTACGTTAAGTAATTTCATTTAATTATATAATTACGAAATAAAATAAAAGTATTGTATTTTTCTAACTTACGTGTCTCTGTTGGTATTTGTTGTGAAGCCACTTTTTATTTCCCTCTTCGCTCATCTTGCTATGAGTAGGCTCATATACTCCCACCCGATCAAGCTGGGCACCTTAATGCATGGCAGACTACAATAATTTGAAACAGTTAATTTTAATAAATTAGAAATTTTTATAAGGTTTAAAAGAAAATATTAATTAAAGATACTTACGTATATAGGTTTCATCCCATCTATGCTTCTCCTACCCAAGACATGGGTCTTCGGTGGAGTCTTAGCCTTATTTTCTTTATTTTTCTTGGCTTGATCCTGAAAATGAAGGTACATTTTATTAACCTAGAAATTATTTAAATAAATGATAATATATGAAATACTTTTACCTGCGTCGCTGGATCATGCAAATGCTTGCACGCTTCCTTCCAAATGTGCGGCTGTATCAAAAGAGGTGTATTATGCAATGCCTCATTATGATTCCTGTTCTTATAATACTAAAAAATATAATTTTAATGTTAGAAATAATATTTGAATTGTAGTAAAGGACATAAAGAAATACAGTTAAAATTTATCTTTTACCTTATTCTTCATCACCAATCTCTAATCTTTATGAATTTTCGCTGCGTGCTTGAGGATATATCTGGAGATATTCGGATCATCGCCCCATTCGAACGTGACCTATATTAGAAAAAGAACAGAAATTGTTACATTATTTACACTTATACAAAGCAATTTACAAAAGTTTTTAGCTTTTACCAATTACCTCTAACTCTCGAATGAGTTACCTTTTCAGCTCGTTTGGCACCTTCCTCCAGGCTTAAATCAAGATCGAACTTTGGGAGCCTTCACATTGATGTAATAAAAATCATCAAACCTAAACTAAAACAAAAAAACCTAAACTTAAACCTTAAATCGAAAACCCTAAATCTAAAATAAATACCATATAACCTAAATCCAAAACTCAAAACCTAATACCAAAACCCAATAAAAAAATCCAAAACCTAACCTTAAACCTTAAACATTAATCCCTAAAACCTCATTTTTGGTTTCATGTGGGAATGAATGGTCGAGATTAAGGGGTTGTGAAGATGGCTATGGCTCTAGGCATAGTAATCATGGCCCATATATAAATATCTTGCTTCGCCTTGTAGGTGTACGCCAAAAGGAGGCAAGGAGTGGAGATATAGCCTTTTTCTTGTCTCCATGTCTGATGAAAGGTACGAGAATTAGCAAAAGCGAAAGAAAGAGGTGTCTCCTATTCTTATGGCTAACTAAAGGAAAGCAAGGCAATCAAAGAGGAGGTGGATGAGGCATTGGACTTCAATCATCCTTCAATTCCCATGCCACTATGAATTGAAAACCTAAACACAACATCCTAAATCCTAAACCTAGAAAGTAAACTCAAAGCTGAATAAATTTCGACAGATTTTTCCCTATAATATGCACATTCTCCAATTCCCGCATATAAAACACATTATGTAGTCACACCCTACATTCAGATCAAACAAAAAAATCAACTAACATGTGGGCACACCTCACATTTCATGTGCACACCATCACATAATAACAATAATGACAAATGGAAGAGACCATTGAGCATTTAAGCTAAATTAATGCATTTTAGTTAAACATTGATGCATTGAAACATATAATTAAATTGCATTCATAATTAAATCTATAACTAAATACTACAGTAAAAATGAGAAATTAATGGTGGCAGAAGGAGGTGATGGTCGTGGCAGCAGGTGGTGATGGTGGTGGTAGTTGCGTGGTGGTGGTGAGGGCAGGAGGAGGTGGTTGTGGTGGCAATAGGAGGTGGTAGTGGTGGTGGTGGTGGGGCTGCTGGTGGCAGGGGGTGGTGGTGGTGCGCGTTGGTGGTGGGGCTATCGGTAGGGTGGTGGTGGTGTGGTAGTGGTGGCTGCAAGGTGGTGGTGGTGGTGTTGGTGGCGGGTGGTGGTGGTGCTGGAGGTGGCAGCAGGGGCATGAGGGGGTGGCGGCAAAGGTGGCGGTGGCGAGTGGTGGTGGTGTTGGTGGTGGCCGCAGGGGTAGGAGGTGGTGGCAGTGGGTGCTACTGTTGCAGGTGGCGGTTGGTGGTGCTGGTGCTGGTGGTGGGCGAGGGGGAGGGGTCAGGGAAGGCCGATGACGAGGGGGAGGGGAAGGAGGAGGTAGGCAGAGGAGGAAGAACAGGAGGAGGATGGCTACCCCTTGAGGTCGCGAAGGAGGAGCCGAGGGGTAGAGGTCTCGTGGAGGGGAGGGGTAGGAGGAGGTCGCGAGTTGGAGGAGGAGCCGAGTGGAGGAGGTCTCGCGGAGGGGAGGGGCAGGAGGAGGTCGTAAGGTGGAGCAGGTTGCTTCAGATTTGGGATGAAGGGGGGGTGGGAGTCCGGTCTATGCTAGGGATTTAACTCAACATTCTCGACCATTTTTAATAAACAGTCGATAATACTATTATTACCAACCTCTAATAACGGTAAAAAATAACTCCTTTTCCAACCGTTAAGGTTGAACGGTTGACGAAAGGCTTTGAAAATTTGCCCACCCTCGCACGAGGGTTATGAAAATATTATCGTCGACCGCTAATATGGAAACAATCAACTATATTATTATTATTGACCATTATAAACGATCGACAATGTTGTTAACCTGACGTCTTAATTTTACTTCACTTTCTTGACCGTTATATATTACACAGTAGATGATTTCGTTTATCCTCGACCATTTATATAACAACGGTCGATTAAATTTTTATTCTCGACCGTTTTTAACAATCGAGAATGATCTCAACCTCCTCGACTGTTTTCCAGATGGCAAAGTTAATGACCAAAACTTTTGGCAACCGTTCCTATTAAAACGGCCGAGAATAATATTATTGCCGACGGTTACTTGAATGGTCGAAAATATTCGTCGCGAACAGTACTTTTTCTACTAGTGTATGTCAATATTTTTTTTTTGTTTCTTACTAATATGCTCGTATTATTTGTTGCAGTTGACATTGAACAATTAAGTTAATATGATTTTCTCTTTGTTTGAGGTTTAAGATTTTACTCACCGAGTTTTGACTCATAAAATTGTTTGTTGCCATTTTATAGAAAGCCTTGAAAGGAAAGTTTAGGTAAGTGACAAGCAAGTACTTTAGCACCATAGATGGAGGTTGATCCACGAGGCCATCTAGATTGAACATAGTAGTAGTTATATGAATTCCTTTTCTTTTCCTTTTATGTTTGTAAATATTTTTGTCACTAAGTAGTTAAGGTTGAACATGTAGATAAAAGTAAATCTTATAAATATATGCAAGTGATTATTTAAAACTTTATTCTCTTCATAATAGGAAATTGTAGGGTATTTAGTGGAATTACATCTCAAGTGTTGGAAGGCTTACCATTAATCAAGATAGAGAAATTAAAGGTGGACATGCAATTATGGCTAAGTGAAATAATAGAATGTGGAATATGAAGTTGGCATGCTTCTTGTCATCATCCAATTCTGGTGGCTCCTCAAAGAGAATCTCAATTTCTCCTAACCACCAACAAACTTCTTGAAGATGCGAGCCCACAAGACATAATTGGATGCACCACTAAGCTTGATGGTTCTCCAAGAGACAACCACCTTACTTTCTCCCGAACCAAGCATGGCGTCTCTGACCATCGTGACTGATTTCGTCATCTTCTCTAGTCTTCTTTCTCTGCGTAAGGCGTCAAATTTATTGAGGACTTTCTGGATGCGAGACCACCAACGTTCGATCAAATAACCTACACGCACAAGGAGCCTAGACTAAAGGCTCTGATACCATGTCAAGATTTGATACAACGTGAAGCGTGGAGACTCTCGTGTGCATGGGAAAACAACCCCAACAATGAGTTGTCCACACATGTGAATAGGGAGAGAGGAGGAGCGTGGCTGGCTGGTTGGGTGGCCAACAGTGGCAACTGGTAGTCGACGGTTGTGGTTGAAGAAGAGAGAGAGGACAGGAGCCTTGAGTTAAAAATATTATTATTGTTCAAAAGAAAAACACAAGGAAAAATTCTTTTTATATAGAGAAAACATATCCTGTCACTTGGAAATAAAAGATCTTATCTCGTTAGGAAAGATCTTATCTCTAAATAAAAAATTAAATCCTAAACGTATTTTCCTAAAACCAATTTACTAAAAATAGTAAACTTAACATTTAAGCAAAAGACTCAACTTGATCCCTTAGACCACATGATTGTCGATCCTATGGGCCCTTTATTGCCTACCACATGGCTTGGGTGGCTGCCATGTGGTCCATCTCTATTCCCAACAATGTTGACACCATATATAAACATGGCCAAGAAAGGTGCAGAAATGGGGGAATTTCTCATATCTAACTGAGAGCTACATGACTAACCTATCCTTGCAAATGAATCAAGTGAATTTTTTTAGGGGCAAGTTTCTATTGACAAACAGCTTTACTCAAATTAAGAAACACGATTGAGAGTTTTGGTAGTGTACTTAGTGGGGGCATCAAGAACTTGGACCCATGATGCTACATATCTTAAATTTTATTCTCCAGGCAGAGTTCTTGGTCTTGATTTTTCAATCACAATGAGATCTTCTACAAAGTGCCAGCGTTCGTTCCCAAATAGCAAGCAAGTCCTTTTGCAACTCAAACCTTACCAACCAACATTCATTTTTATGTCTGCTGAATAATGGGAGATTTGCTGTTGACCTCCCATGCCTTGGTGAGCTCTTCCATCGGGCCTCGCGCTTTAACTAGCTTTTTGTTTTTTACTTTGAGATATAGTGTTCTCCTCCAAATTTCTTCATTGATGAAACCCTTCTTATCCACTTTGGCAAGGTCATCCTCCTCATTTTTCTCCAACATTCAGCCCAGATCTTCCAGATACAATATGTGGTCTAATTATTCCTTGTCCATTGTGTACGTACCAAGAGGAGCACGGAAAATATGACTTGCGAAACCAGACCTGGAAAAAAGCATGGCATAGAAGCGTATTAGTCATCAGGTAGACAGTAAATAAGGGGAGGATTCCACTTCACCCTGAAACAGAAAATGCATTAACTACAAGCGTGGGTGACACGATGCAGGAGGAATGCCGCGCGTGTGCGTTTATGAATGGGGTGGTGAGAGAAGACAACGGTAAGAATGGCGAGGACATGGCTACATATACGGAAAGTGCAGACATGAGAGAAGGCAGTGAAGTTTCTGATCATAGTTGCCTTTCAAAACAATGATACCTCAGGGAAGTATCCACGAAGGAGAGGCCCCGAGGGTGGGTGCAACCGGGAAGTCTCAGTCAAGACAAAACCTGATCACTTCCTCGGTGGACCGAGGGACTTCTCTAATTTAACGTAATGCTTACGCACCCCCGGGAAACCCTTCCCATGGACAGGCCATCCTTACGTGTCAATTCATCCATCCAAAAAGGATAACAATGTATGACATATTTAGGCTCTATTTGTTTTGCAGGAGTGGGGCTCCGATCCTGTGTTTGGCAGCTCTAAACCCATTTTTGAGTCATACCGGGTATTAGGGGGCAAACCCAGGTTCTTCGGATTCGAGGCGGGGTGGGTTGGGATCGAACGATCCCACACCGAGGCACTGTAGCGTAGGGCGAAAAGACAAAGTTGCCCTCATCTTATCTGCGCCCTGTGATGCGACTCTGGCGAGAGGTGCAGAACTTTGACCTCGTCTTATATGTGGACCTTTGCTTCACGGTTGGCTTCGTTTCCCTCGTCTCCCCAATAGGAGCCCTAACCCTAGCCGTCCTCCATGTGGGGAGGCGATAAAGGCAAACGCCCTGTGGTCGAGATGAAGTGGCCTGGAGTTGTCATCAGTCTGTTTTCACCTTTTTGCCCAATCTACACCATCGCACTGTTTAACAACTTGTTATTTCGCTGTTGCTTTGCCATCACATTTTTTATCCTCGATCCATATGCTATTTGTCTAGTTGCGCTGAGATCCTTGCAAAGCGTCTCTTTTTTGTTGATTTCCATCATTCTCGATGGTGGACGACCCCATTTGAACCTGGTCAAGGAAATGTTTTTTCGTATCATCCCGTGATGGGTAGCTCCAGCTATTGTTCGCATGCCTTGGCCATTACGCGTGATGGATGGAGGAGAATAGTGGTAAGGTGGTTGCACGTTGGCTATAAAGCCCATGTAGATCCATCCATGTGGCTCACGTTTGCGTTTATCCTTATGTGCTTGCTACAGCAAGTCGACGAGGATGAGGAGGAAGGGTATGTTGTCTTTGTTTGTAATTTATTCACATTCATTTCTGAA
The DNA here is from genome assembly GCA_037157565.1 of Thalassia testudinum. Lineage (NCBI taxonomy): Eukaryota > Viridiplantae > Streptophyta > Magnoliopsida > Alismatales > Hydrocharitaceae > Thalassia > Thalassia testudinum. Next base: position 65,224,535 of record JAZHRO010000031.1, read on the forward strand.
GGTAAGTCCTTTACAATAAAGTGAAATGTTTGTTACTTTGCAAACTAGGGAAAGGTGAATCCTCTTCGGTTTCGAAAGTGTTGACAGGAGGTTGCTGGAACTCTGCCTTTTGTGTGTTGCTCACATCTGGATTACAGGTATATTTCTTAAGCACTGCCTTCTGTTGTGTTGCTCACATCTGGAACTCTTCCTTCTGTTGGTTTTGTTTGGAGCAAAGATATTTGCACTACTCTTCAACAAAAAATTTCGTACATATCATCATAATGAATCATTATGTCTTTCTAGTGAAATATGCCAATTTAGTTGTTGAAGTTAGTAAAAGAGTTCTTCCAAAAGGATTGCTTTCATCTTTAGAATGAATTAATAATGTGTAGAGGATGAACATTTCAACTCAGTATTAAGCAACTTCATCAGGGCTCTATACTATAGTGTTCTAGAAATATGAAACTGCTTGTTATGTATTGCAATCTTCCTACAGTAATATGGTTGTCTATACATGCCAATTGGAGTACTTTCAAATTGCAGAGATGGTGGGAGTAATCTACTGTGTTTCCTTGGAATATAAATTTGAAAGTTATATACTAGGCAATTCGTATGACTATGCAGGAATCATATCTTTATATGTTATCTTGTCATAAATTAAATTTAACGTGACAAGTCTAGCATGTTAATATGTAATTTCTAAACATCTTCGAAATTTATGCATTTAGATTTGAACATAATATAATGTCCATTTCCCAATTTTATTAACATTAGGTGACATATCAGTAATTTGATTTCTATTTCTACGGTTGAGTGTACGTGGAGACCGTATTGAATAAGCTAGAAATATGGGAAAAGGTATAATACATACCTCAGTTTCATTAGGAAGACCCGTTAACAATTTGCTGATGTTCTCAGTTTCGTTATCTGCATGATATTATCATACAAATTGACCATTTGGCTTTTATTCACTTGTTTAGTGAGTTTAATTTATTTCTAGTTCCTATTCAAGTATTAAGTATTTCATTACTTAATAAGTTTCTGAATTTATGTTGTATACTATCTGAATTTGATCCTAAAAATAAATGACTGTTGATTACCTATTTGTGATTTTGAAGACATGTTTATACTTTTGTTTGTATGTAGGAGGGAAGTGCTTGTAGGAGGTATCAATAACTTTTGTTTTTTATCAACAACTTATGTTTAGAGCATCTTTCTCTATTGTGTACACACATTCAATGACCTTTCTTTAAACTGTTAACTATGTTTCTAATGGCTTGTCACTACTGTGCGATGAATTAGTCTTTGTAAGTGCATGGTGCGTAGTCTTCCGATTGACTTTGAATTTGAAGGAGCAAAGCTTCAGGCTTTAACTTCCATATTACATGTGAATCTGACGCTAGTGGATTACTTTGCTAATTTTGGGTACCAACTATAGTGACCATGATGGAGAGTGTTTTATTGCTTACCTAAGGTTGATTAGTGGTGTGGATTTACCCTTTGACTTTAGATGACCATATCATATGTAACCTGACCATCACTTTCACTATAGAATGTCAACCTCACAACCATCCTTGTCATCCGCTCCAAAGAAGGCAAAGAAATGGTTAACGTGAAATTTTCAATGTTTAAGAAATGTGTTATAGTATAGGACAAGATCACATTAAACACTTAAATTTATAATTCAGAAAAGTCCGAGGTCGAACGTACGGAGCAATCAATCAATTAATCTAAAGATCACAATTCTAAGTAAGAGATATAAACAATTGCAATTAGAATTGATTCAAGAATGATATATTAAGATTCAAATATCAATCTGCAAAAACATGATGGGTTAAAATGGTAATTTGAATTACCAATTAACCCTTTTTAATTAAGCTCAAGTATCTCAAATAAATGAACAGTGAATCCAACCAAATATTTCACGTCAACTTAAGTATTTCAATAATGCAACAGCGACTCAGAACCAGCAGCAGAGGCAAAGGCCTCTATTTTCCTTCAAGCCTCAGAGGAGAAGCAAGCACAGCACAATAGCTTCAAAGGCAAAGGCCTCGCAAATTCTCTAAGTGTAGAGAGCAGCAGAGGGCAAACCCCCCTTCCTCCCTCTCTTTCTTTCTCTTCTTTCTCTCTTAGAATCAAGCAAACTAGACCAGACCCTGGTAACTGGGTAAATGGACCAAGGCCCAGATCCGTGAGGTGTGAGCATGAGCGAGGGTATGCGTATGCACATGTGTGGGCGGGGACCTCACCCCCTGTGCGTGCTGAGGCAAATAGCCAATAGCACAAATTAAATTTGTATACTGCGAAGGGTTTGCTCTATCTGATGTGGGACTATCCCACAGAAGCTCGTCGCGTGCCGCTGTAGGTGAAGACCTTGACTGATTGAAGCAGCAGCTGAGGTCGTGACACTCAATTGAAGACCTGGAGACCTGCCTGGAGCTACTCCGTGTGACTTGGGCATAACATGTGGGATGGTTATAGCTTTGAACATGATGAATGGGGCGGCGAAGATGCCAGCGGTGGCGGAGATCGGCGAGGAACCTAAAACCACGAGAATGGCCTTGCGGCCACGTCAAACAAGCTCAGAAGGATTGCCGTGGAATGGCGAGTGTGGTGGTGGGTGCAGCGTGTGGTGCGAGAGATGGTGGAGGCCTGACAACCTTGAGAAGGTGAAGCTGAAGTGCTTGAGTTCAGGGAGGTGTCATGGTGGGTGAATCGCAAAATAGGTTGAGGGCTTTTGTAGAGGGTGATGCAGCGAAACTTATGGAGGTGGCGCAGGGTTGTTTGGTGGACTATGGCAATCGGGCGAACTCATTGGAGTTCTACCCGAGGTGGAGAAGACGAACTGCAGGAGGGCGATGAAGTGGTCACGAGTGACTTATGCATAAATGAAAAGAAAGTAGAGGGAGAGAAGAAGGAATAGAGAGACTTAGAGGGGAGGAGATAGGAGGAGGGCTCTGATAACACTACATATGGGGGTGATAACTCTGTTAAATAGGGCCCATCTTAAGAATAAAAGACACAACATAAGTAAAATGGGAGCATTGCATGCATCATATACTAAGATTGCTTATAAAACTGTATTAATGGCCATTTGTGTAAGCACTTGTCAAAGCAAGACTCGGATGAGCAATCGGACCACACGGATGGATTCAGAACGACGAACGGAGTCCAACGGACTCAAGATCGACCAAATTCGACATCCGGAGCTCCTACAATGGGCCCAAGAAGTTCTAACTATCGATTTGATGATCAATGGCCCTCGTTGCGCCACATCACCCCCGCTCACCGCACGCCACTTCAACCATCAGCTGAGATCAAATCTCGACACCGAGAACTGCGCAGTCGACGCGACAAAGCACAGGCATGGTGTAACGGTTAGCGCGCACACCCGCACACACGCGACGTTGGTTCGAGCCGCGCGGTGCAAAGAATTGAAGACGAAGGAGTGCGCGGCGAAATTGGACCGCCCGATCAGCAGTGGGCGGCCGAGATCGCGCCACGCAGCGTGCCCTTAGATCGTGAACACCCACGTGCGTGCGCACGCCAGGCGACGACGCCCACGCACACGCGCGTCCGAGGCGCGATCGAAGTGCATCCAAGGGAAGATCTCAGCCATCTGATCTTCGATCGGACGGCTCTTACGTAGCGGCCGCGGATCGAGTGCGAAGAAGAACGACACGGGTGGGTGACCGGCGGGCTGGAGGGCTTCACCGATGCTTTTGGAATGGTTTTAGGGACGTCCGGCCCCTTCTTCTTTTAGAAAGCCCTTCTCCCTATTTAAACCCCCTCCAACCACTCATTCAAGGCATTCACTTCCCTTGCAACTACTCTACACCTCTCCTAGCTAGCTTTAGGCCCTTTTGTAATCGCCGGAGATGACGAGCCACCGACGAAGCCTCCACTGCCGTGGCTGCCTCGCCACTCTCCCCCCGCTCTCTCTCTCTCTCTTCTTTTAAGCATTCCTTTACTTAAGTTTAAGCATGTATCTAATGTTGTAATTTGTGAACTAAAGCTGCATGATTAATGAAGTTACTTTCCGTTCAGTTGTTTACTTTAATTTCTGTTTAAGTTGCATGATCAAGCAAGAAACAACTCTGACCCTAATCTCTCTCTCTCTATCTCTCTCTCGCTTCTCAAACCGCACCTTTCGCAAGAAAAACTCCGCGCTTTCCCTGACAAAAAGTGATAAGAAAAATCTGATTTTCACGCCTCCCTGAGACCGACACTTAGACTCACCTCCGTTTCTTTACTTTAAAATCGGTGTTGCAAGTGCGACTATAATGACACTTCTTAACACCCACGCACAAGCGCACGCCAGTTTTTGGCACCGTTGCCAGGGAGGCAACGGATTTCTTTTGTCACCTCCATTCCACATCCATTCTCACATCATCTAATTCCCTGTTTTCCTTTTTACTTGATGGTTGCAGGAATTCGACGCTTGGACGGCGAAGCGACGCATCCCCCGACGGTAACAAGGGAGTAGGCACAACGAGGACCGATAGTGAGTAATTCTTCACTTATGATTGTTTGCTTGCGTGAAAAACTAAAAAGTGTAAAAATTGAAAAAATTGGAGTGGTGTATGATTGCTTGACCCACATCCTTAACACATCACCCCACAAAAAAATGTACACTCTAACATTCTGAATAAATTCTTGGAGTGTTCTTTTCTCCTTTTTGAGTGGTGTTTGCGAAGCCACCGTGAATTGACCTGGGCCGCAGCACTCAACCCTAAAATCGACTCATCTAATAGAAGCTGCATGATTATTAGGATGAGTACATTAGGGTTTTAAAGCCTCTACAGAATAAAAGGAAATCTACTTTCACCGAATTGTGCACAGAACTTGACGTGGCCACTGAAACTTGTTTGAAAATATTAGGACACGTCAATCCTAAAAAGCTCTAAAGTAAGGATGAAACATTAAAAAACACCACATCTTAAAAATCCTTGCTTGAAAACCATGTTTTGATAGAAGCGCACACCTTGAAAGTGGAAAATTAAGAGGCACCACCCCAATCAACGCCTCATCACATAACCCTAGCACAAGCACTATTCTAGCCCTTTAAAACTGGGTAGACGTGCCCTAGGTAGGATTGAGTTAAGTCTCGAAAGGCGAGGTTCTGTTCACTAGGCACTTGGCTTTCATTCCCTTGGTAGAATCTGGTGACTAGGCTGCGGGGTAGTGTCAAACGACCGCGGTTGTGGGGTCTACGGAACCGAGGTGCAAGCCAAAGGAAGAACCTTCCCTGCAATCCCCTCGTAATCAACCTGGCCAGATTAGCCTTGGGAAGGGGCGTCCAGTGCTTATGGACTTAATCACCCTTTGTGAGATTTCTAGGTCTCCTAAGGAATACACCATAAGGACTAGGCTTGTGTGCTTGATTGAAACACATTTCTCACATCTGTCGCCCTCCGCATCCCCTCCTGTTCTTCTCTAGTGTATGCACGGGAGACTCTCACTGCATCCCGAGTTGTGTGTTTTGGGGCGGGAATCTAGGCGACATAATTCTGTTAGGAACATGGCGAAACCTAGGGTAGATGAGGCTGAGGATCAACCCCCACCAGACGCAATGGCCATCATCCAAGCCTAAATTAATGTAAACCACTGGCTTCAGCAACAACAAATCCACACCATCATACAAGCCATACAACGGTTACAGAACCTACAAGAAAAACCACCACCACCTTTCCAAGGCGTACAAGGGCAACCACCACTTGATATACCACCAGTTTAGGATCAGTTGAGGCCCCTCCGCGATTTCTATAATCCCTCCGCTATTAAAGTCGAGCCACACCTTAGGATCCCCGAAGGGGGAGATGATTTTGAGTTGAAACAGAATGTCTTAAGTCTGATCCAGAGCCACTTTCATGGAAGCTCAAATGAGGACCCCTTTCAGCACCTAGAGGATCTCGACCGCATAGCACGAACTGTGAAACCTAGGAACATTAGCCTTGACATTGTTCTAATCAAGATGTTTTCCTTCTCATTAAGAGACAAGGCTTCTCATTGTCTTAGAACCCTAGGTAGACCCATCACCACCTGGGAAGAACTGAGGCATGCATTTTTAAAGAAATTCTTCCCCATATGAAAGACCAATGCCCTCAGAAGAGCTATTACTACCTTTACACTCCACGGTGGGGAATAATTTCATGAGGCATGGGAAAGGTTTAACGGACTCTTGAGGAAATGCCCACACCACGAAGTTCCAAGGTGGCAATTGGCCCAGATCTTCTACCACGGTCTGGACAGCAACCTACGGAACTTCGTCGATGCCACATGCGGGGGGAACTTCCTGAACAAGGACGAGGAGAGTGCGTTTGACCTCCTTGAGTCTATGAGCGAGAATTCGCTCAACAATGCCTCCATGACCCAGTTCAACAGGTCCAGTCAACCCCGTGGTGGGATTTATGAAGTACAAGCAAATTCTGGAATGGTTGACATGGACATCATTGCCAAGAAATTGGATCGAGTGGAATTGGTGGACAAAAAGATTGATGAGCTTCTGAACCAGACCAGGAACCCCTTACAGACTTTTTCCCTAGCAAAGGGAGCGCATAATGTTGACCTGGTCTAGCCCTTAACTCAACTGAACCTGGAAAAACCCCTGACCACGTTCCAGGGAGGGACCTTTGCTCCCTCAAGCCTTGATTACTCTCTTCCCTCTCCATCGACATCGGCTATCCTTGAAGATGTGCAAGCTGTCCAAGGTTGTGCGAAACCTGACCCTTTCTCCAACACTTACAACACTAGCTGGTGTAACCGCCTGAACTTTGGTTGGACAAACCAGAAACCACCGCAATTCCAAAACCAGCAGCTACACTTGCCCCCTATCAGCAAGGACCACTAGTTAGACCCCAATATAATCATAATAGGGTGGCCCCTCCCCCACAAAACCAAATGGACACCCTAATAAAGATGATGGCTGACATGGACCAGAAACATCAGGAGGAAATGGCCTTGGTAAAGGGACAGTTAAGCCAACTCTTGGACTGTAAACAACAAGGATCAATACCTTCCCTGCCACAACCAAACCCGCGAAACATAATTAACAGAGGTCCCAATTTGCAAGGATTCCAAGGCAACCCCGGGCAGGCTCACATGGTCCAGCCAGCCCCGCAAACACCCCCTAGGTTTGGTGCTTCTTCATCCTCGTCTTCTCAAGGATCAACCCATGGCCCAAGTGCCTCTGCGAATGCGGTGACCTTGAGAAGCGGCACCAAAACCCAGGACCCCAAATGGCTGACTCTCCCCGAGACTTTACCCACTGAAATACCCGACTTATAAGAGGTACCAACCAAGGACCCAGAAATAGACCCGATCCACATTCAGACACCCTACCCTAAGGCCTTGGAAATAATCAAGAAAAAGAAGAATGATGTGGAAACTGAGGAGCTTTTGGAGATCTTTAAGCAAGTACAGATTAATATTCCGCTCCTCGAAACTGTCAAACACATCCCGGCTTACGCCAAGTTTTTAAAGGATGCTTGTACACCTAAACGTAAGCTAAGACCTCATGCACCTAGGAAGGTTGTGCTCTCTGAACAAGCAAGTTCCGTAATATCAAGCAACCTTCCACTCAAGCGAACTGACCCAGGAGCACCCCTGATTTCCTGTAATATCTAGGACATAACATTTGATAGAGCGCTCCTGGACTTAGGTGCTTCTATAAATCTGATTCCAACAACCCTGTACCACCAATTTGGTTTCGGAGTGTTGACACCAACCCCTGTCACCATCTAGCTGGCTGATAGATTAGTGAAAACCCCGAAGGGGGTTGTCGAGGATGTGATTGCATGGGTCAAGGACTTCTATTTCATGGTCGACTTCTTGGTGCTCGACATGGAAGTCCCCAAAAAATTATAGAACGCACCCATAATCCTAGGCAAACCTTTCTTAGCTACGGCTAAGGAAAACATTGATTGTGACACGGGATGTATGGAAATCGCCTTCGAGGATAGGAAAATGCAATTAGATATCTTCCGAGCGGCAAAGTCTTTTGATTGCGATTACGTTGAGGAACATGATCCCATGGAAACTCTGATCGAGGAATGCCTCACCCTTAGTTTTGTATCAAACCAACTCTGATCGAGGAATGCCTCACCCTTAGTTTTGTATCAAACCACCAAACCCGTAATGAATGTTCTGACCCGTCACCATCATTGCCCGTGGACCTCTGTAAGGTTGAGTACCATCACACAACTCCATTTGAGGAGATAGATGTTGATCAACTCCCGACCTTTCCCTGTCCATCAACTGTGGTTCCACCCGCACTTGAACTTAAGCCATTGCCCGAGAATCTCAAGTATGTCTTCCTGGGGCCTGACCAGACCTTCCCAGTGATTATTAATTCTCATCTAACCAAGGATCAGGAACTCAGGTTGACTGCGACCCTTTCAGAACATCGGGCTGCCATTGGTTGGACCATTTCTAACTTAAGAGGAATTAGCTCCACCTATTGCACCCATAAGATTTACCTGGAAGACGGGGCACGACCCTCCCGCCAGATGCAGAGACATTTAAACCCAAACATGCGGGAAGTCATTAAGAAAGAAATTATCAAGTGGCTTGACGCTGACATCATCTACCCTATCTCCGATGGCCCCTGGGTGAGCCCCACTCAAGTGGTTCCCAAGAAAGCTGGGCTCACCGTTATCACCAATGATCATGGTGAATCCATCCCCACCTGCACCACCACCGCATGGCAGGTGTGTATTGATTATAGGAAGCTCAATGAAGCCACTAAGAAGGATCATTTCCCCTTGCCATTCATTGACCAAATCCTTGAAAGATTGGCAGGGAAGAAGTATTTTTGCTTCCTGGATGGATATTCAGGATATAACCAAGTCTCAATTGCTCCGGAGGATCAAGAAAAGACCACATTCACTTGCCTGTATGGCACGTTTGCATTCCGTCGAATGCCGTTCGAGTTATGCAACGCACCTGCGACCTGCCAGCGTTGCATGTGAGCCATTTTTTCAGAAATGGTGGGTGAATACTTAGAGGTCTTTATGGATGATTTCTCTGTATTCGGGAATTCATTCGACCATTGTCTGAGCAACTTGGAGAAAATCCTGAAATGATGTATCGAGATTAATCTGGTGTTAAGTAGGGAAAAGAGCCATTTTATGGTTCAAGAAGGAATTGTCCTCGGTCACATCGTATCGCATAGGGGCATCGAGGTAGACCGGGCTAAGGTTGATTTAATTTTCAAACTTCCTCGACCTAGCTCGGTCTGACAGATTCGCTCATTCCTAGGACATGTTGGCTTCTACCGAAGGTTCATTAAAGACTTTTCCAAGCTTTCCAAACCCTTGACCGACCTTCTAGCCAACGACGCCATATTCCACATGTCTTTTGATTGCATCTAGGCTTATCACACCCTCTGGGATTTAGTCTCCACCGCACCTGTACTTCAACCCCAAGACTGGTCCCAGGACTTTGAGATTATGTGTGATGCATCAGATTTTGCCATAGGCGCTGTCCTGGGACAAAGGCAAGGTAAGAAGCCCGTGGTGACCTCCTACACGAGCAAAACGTTGGATGAGGCCTAACGAAATTATACGGTCACAGAGAAAGAGCTGCTCGCTGTAGTCTTTGGACTTGAAAAGTTTCGATCGTACTTGCTGGGATCCCACGTGACGATTTACACCGACCATTCAGCCATCCGGCACCTATTGGCCAGGAAGGACGCAAAGCCTAGGCTCATCAAATGGATCCTACTTTTGCAGGAATTTAACCTGGAAATCTGAAACAAGGCCGGATCAAAGAATGTGGTGGCTGACCACTTGTCTAGACTTCATCCAGACCACATTGGACCCTCCCTATCTCTATCTGACCCCTTCCCTGATGAACGTATCCTGGCTGTGCAAGAAAAGAAAATGCCATGGTATGCTGACTACGTCAACTACCTGGTTGTATGACAAACCCCGCACAGTTGGTCTAGACAGCAACGGGACAGGTTCTTGGCTGAGGCCAAGCACTATTTCTGGCATGATCCCATGTTGTTTTGCCTCTGTGCTGACCATATCATCAGGAGGTGTATCCCCGAAGATGAAGTTCAGAGTGTGCTTTCCTTCTGTCATGACCAGGCTTATGGTGGCCACTTCTCTGGAAAGAAAACAACTGCAAAGGTTTTGCAGTTTGGATTTTACTGGCCGTCCATATTTAAGGATGCACACAACTTTGCCAAGACTTGCTTACGCTGCCAAACGCTAGGGACCATGACCAAGAAAGATATGATGCCCCTCCAGCCCATTTTGATTGTCGAAATCTTCGACGTTTGGGGTATCGATTTTATGGGCCCCTTTCCACTATCCAACGGCTTTGAGTACATCCTAGTCTCGGTAGACTATGTTTCCAAATGGATTGAAGCCGTCGCCACCTGCTGATGCGATCACAGGACTGTCATGGACTTTGTTAAGCAGAACATCTTTTCCCGGTTTGGAATACCCAAGGCCATGATCAGTGATGGTGGAAGCCATTTTATCCATTCCCAATTCCGTGCCCTGCTTAGAAAATATGGGGTGAACCACCGCATTGCTACCCCGTATCATCCACAAACAAATGGGCAGATTGAGGACTCAAATAGACAAATCAAGAACATTTTACAGAAGGCTGTGAGACCTGACAGTTGGTGCTGCGATATTGGGTTAATAGGAGGCTGAACCTTGTGGTTCTGATGTTGGTATCCACCTGGGTGTTGGTTCCTGGGATTAATAAAGTTTGGTGTGGGTTGGGATGGTGAGTGTCCTGCAGGTCTTTGAGTCGGAATATCCCCAATTTGATCATTGAGATTGTTAATAAGATGGGTTGTTTCCTTTGTTTTTCTTTGTAACTCCTGCAGGGTTTTCATCATCTGGGCATTAATGTCTTCTTGAGATTGCCCAGATTGATAAGTCTGATTAGAGTCATACCCTCCAAACGGGTTTTGTTGTTGGTGTGGAACCGGATTGGTCCAGGAGTGAGCTGGATAATTTCCCCTATTAGAGGAATTTTTCAATTTCTCCTAGAAAGTAGGGACATTTTGGGTGGGGTGATGATTGGGATAAACATAATTCCCTGTTGAACCATAGAAAGCCTCAGAATAATAATTATACTCAGCACGAGATTTATGCAGATTTTCTCTCTTACAGGTGTTTAAAGGGGTGAGATGTGGAATGTGTGGAGCTTGGGTAGGTGTGGCAGGACTCCCTTGGTTGGCTAGGTTTGTTAAATCCTTATGCAACTGTTGTTGCTTAACTTGTAGCTGAGCCATGATAGAGTGGAGATTAGGTGAAGGGGCCTGATTAAGTAGCTCCTGGGTGGAAAAATAGGGGAAAGAAAAATTAGCATGCGGGTTAGAGGACCAATTTTGATTTTCCATTTTGAGAGAAGAGGAAGAATGCAGGAAAAGTCTTTTTTGGGGAGGCAAAATCAAGTGGTCCCTCCAAGTGTGGAGTTTTGGACTGCCGCCCGTGCAAAATGGAAGAAATGGCAGGGGAGGAGAAGAGATGGGGATGAGAGAAGTGTGCACACAAGCAATCAAATTCTAGACCTAACTTAATTGTGACTCCCTAGAATTTAACCTAAGACTTGGTCTACCTAGGAAACAAGTAATCAATAGTGAATACCCGTTCTATCAACAAATCTAGCCAAGTTGCTTAATGGGAGGTTTGGGCCCAATCGTTTCCCAGGAAAATCCTCAGGTGCTTGTATAAACCCGCGCCTGGTCGTTTGACACGGCCCCTCAGCCTGAACACCAGATATAGATGACAGAATTGGTATTAACTAGAGAAAACTTAAATCCTATATAGCAAGCCTAAATTGATGAAACCTTAGGGGTCAAATTGCTACAAATTTTAGTTAGGTATAGGATACTACAGTGCACATGGAATGTGGAGGGCGTTATTGGGATGTTGCCCTGTTATTTAGATTTTTGTGTGTGTGTGCAGGAATTGGAGAGTGGCTCCAATGAAAATCAAGTTGTCACACAATTTTTTTTGTATTTTTGTCTTTTAGGATTTAATTTAATTAAATGTGTTTTAGGGTTTTTCTCTTTAAATTTTCAAACAAGTTTGAAATCTCACAATCAAAGGGAAGACAAGTTATATTGGTGATTGTATATTTCCTTTTAATTGAGTCTCTAAAGGGAAAGAAAGAAACCCTAAGCCAATTATCCCTAAGATAGAAAATTACTACTAGTGAATTGATTTTTGGCTTTCTGAATTAAGTAGTGGTCCAAACAAGTCAAACAACACCACTACTTTGAAGAAAATCAAACAAGGATTCCAAAAAATATTTTTGTAAGATTTTAAGAATTTGTTTGATAATTGTTTTGAATTTTTAATTGTACTGGTGTCAAAGTCCAGAAATGATACCCGTGGGTATTGTGGACTTTTCAGTATTACCACTGACCTCAGAAAATTCTTGTGATTTTATGTGATGTGTAAAATTCACAAGGATTCTAGCAAGATAAATTTCAAAAAAATTGGATGAGTATAAAAATTCTAAAAATTCGCGGACAGTAACAAAACAGGAAGATTAGAGGGTGTGACCCCTCTGCAGTCCACGAATTTTTAAAAATTAAACACAAATCCAATTGTTCTGAAATTTGGAATTGATGTTCCTAACTTAATTGGGAATATCTCTATGAAGTTTTATGATTTTAGGAGGCCTGTGGTGTTAGGAATCGATTTTTCAAGTCCGGACAGAAATCTGGACCCGAAAAACAGAACCCCAATACTTGCAATGGAGTGGTGCTAAAGAAGCATACAAGCAAACAATGGATTTTATAATGCACCACTCCATTTATTTAAAGTGTTTAGGGTCCTGAAAGCCAATTTTAGTGTATTTTGGTAGTTTTTTAGCCTAAATGTGACAAGAAAGGGGAACCAACCTGAATTTCACGGGAAGAAATGGATCTTTGAGCTCTCGCTTCCAAATTCCCGCCTTCTCGCTGTAGTTCCTGCACACACAAAAGAAAGAAAGAGAAGGGGATGAGATCCACTTCAAGCAAGAGAAAATTAATTAATGCAAAGCCGTGCCTCCCCGGCAACGGCGCCAAAAAGTGATAGCGATTTCACGCGGTTTGTTAAAATACGTCGTTGTAACACGTAAAATCGATCAACTCTTAAATTTATATTCCTAGATAGGGGAGTATCTAGGGTCGTCCAAGGAGGCCAAATGTTTCCAATAGTGATTCTCTTGCTTGGAATACAATCTCAACTTTCTTTTTGGTATTTTTCAATATATCATTTTTTTGTTTTAAATTAAGACAACATGCGGAATGGTAACGGGAAGGTGATTTACACTTCAATTTAAAATACTACTTCTAAGTGGCAAGTAGAGCCTCTCCCTAAGCTCACTCTAGGCAAGTGGAGGCCTAGAATAATTAGGGAGAGGGAGTGAGGAATGCTAAAAACAAGCAAATAGAAATGCAAATAAGAAATTGCAAAGAAGGCAACTAGATAATTAAAAAAAAGTGTTTAACAAAAATGCCTAGTAGAGGAATACTTCTACTACTAGAAAATTGACATAAAGAAAGGAAAACACAAATCCTCTAGATAGATGGTGAAGAAGAGGGCTTCTTGCTCCAAGGTTGGTGGCTCCCAATCTTGAAAAGAGTCCTTCAACTCCTTCCTTGCAGTGCTCCGCCAAGGTGATGTCCTTCAAGGCAAGCCCTAGGGGGTGTGCCCTAAGTTCTCTCCAAGGGTGGACGTCCACCCTAAGTCCTTCTCCTTTGCCTGGCCGTCCTCCTTGAAGTGGAAGAGTCCTCCTCCTTAGCGTGGCTCAAGTTGAAGAGAGTGGGGAGAAGAAGGCACCAAAGGGGCTAGTGATGTGCCCCTTTAATCTCCTTCTCTACTCCTTCTTCTTAGCCGTAGGTATAGGTGGTTTAGGTAGAAAAATATACTAAGGGAGGATGGGAATTATGTGGTGGTAGGGTAGGGTATTTATAGGATGGGAAGGGGGGTGGTTATGGTGTTTTTTTGCAGGGAAATGAACGGGTGCTTGGTTATTTTTGGAGGGAAAAATGGGAGGGAAATGAAGAGGTGCCTTGGTTTTCCCTCCAAAAATACCTTCTAGAAGGCAATTTTGGAGGGAAAAAAATGAGGGTGGAGATGGGTTTTGATGGTGGATGTAAGGTGGTGATGGAAGGGATAGTTGGCACCAAAATAAAGTAGGAGTAGGTGGTCTTTTTGCTGGAGCTTAGGTAGTAGGGTAGTAGGTTTTGGTGCCATGGAGGTGGACTAGCTAAGTTAAACAGCTTAGCTAGCTTAGCTAGTAGGGAGTAGAGTTGGAGGCATTTGGAGCTAAGGTTTTCAGGGAGAAGAGTTGGAGGTATTTATCTTGAGCTGCACTAGAGCTGGTGGCTGCTGAAGAGAGCTGGAAGGAGCTACCTTAGCTAGCTTAGCTTGCTAGTTCTTTGCTAGCTACTAAGCCAAGCTAAAGCAAGCTGGCTTCTGCTAAAAGGAGCTGAGGTGAGCTGGGTCTAATGCTCCCAGGGAGGATCAAGCTGGGTGAGGCAGCTAAGGTATCTTAGCTCAACTGAGTTGAGCTAAGCTGAGTCCCTGGGAGCTGGACTTGAGCTTCCTAAGCTGGAATGAAGTCATCTTTAGCTGGACGGAGTTGAGTAGAGCTGGATGTAGCTAGACCTGAGCTGGGGTGAACTCCAGTCAACTCAGCTGAGCTAGCTAGAGCTCCCTGTGGACTAATGGGAGCTGAGATGAGCTAGACTCAGCTAAGTTGAGCTGGATATGAGCTGACCTGAGCTAGGGTGAGCTAAGATGAGCTCTCTTGAGCTGCCATTCAGCTGAGATGAGCTGAATGGAGCTAAGATGAGCTAACCCTAGTTCAAGTGAGCTGGAATCCAGCTATGGTGAGCTGGAATCCAGCTATGGTGAGCTGGATCAAGCTGAGTTCCAGTTAGTTTGAGCTTCTTCATCACCAGTTGCCTTCCTGAGTGCTAGGTTTTGGAGTTTTGACAATCTGCATATCCCTAACACTCACAAAAACACATTAAAAAGATAATAAAAAGTGCAATGCATGCCTAACCTAATTGATGCCTAAATGCAGCCCAAAAAACCGTTTGCGGAGTAAAATCCTAAGAGCTAAGTTTGTTTTAATGCATAAAAATGATGATAAACTGGCATTTATCAGGTAGCCGTAAAAAGTTACCAACCCACGCTGAATTTTGAAAAAATTCTAAATATATATATATATATATATACACACATATACATATGTATAGTTATATACATTAAAGCAAGGATTCGGGTGATTCGTATTTTGGCAGACCCTCGGGCGTTGCTTAGTCTTTGTAGATTAAGATCTTGGTATATTTCCTCCTATTGACAAGTGACGAAGTGTCTAAGCAATTACTTCTTAAATTCTGAAAGGAAATAAAGGCCAGAATAAATCTTGCTAGGGACTAGCAAGGAGTAAGCATAGGGGTATGATAACATTACATATGGGGGTGATAACTCTGTTAAATAGGGCCCATCTTAAGAATAAAAGACAAACATAAGTAAAATGGGAGCATTGCATGCATCATATACCAAGATTGCTTATAAAACTGTATTAATGGCCGTTTGTGTAAGCACTTGTCAAAGCAGGACTCAGATGAGCAATCAGACTGCACGGATGGATTCAGAACGACGAACAGAGTCCAACGGACATAAGATTGGCCAAATCCGACATTCGAAGCTCCTACAATGGGCCCAAGAAGTTCTGACCGTTGATCTGATGATCAACGGCCCTCGTTGCGCCACGTCACCCCCGCTCACCGCATGCCACTTCATCCATCAGCTGAGATCAAATCTCGACCGTCGATCTTTGATCAGACGGCCAAGAACCACGCAGTCGACGGGACAAAGCATAGGAGTGGCTCAACGGTTAGCGCACATGCCTGCACTCACGCGACGCTAGTTCGAGCCGTGCGGTGCAAAGAATTGAAGACAAAGGAGCGCGCGGTGAAATTGGGCCGCCCGATTAGCACCGTGCGACCGAGATCGCGCCACGCGGTGCGCCCTCAGATTGCGAGTGCCCACACGCGCACGCACGCCGGGCGATGACGCCTGCGCACACGCATGCCTGAGGCGCGATCAGAGCGTATCCAAGGGAAGATCTCAGCCGTTCGATCGAAATCGGACGGCTCTCAGGCAGGGGCCGTGGATCGGGCACGAAGAAGAACGACGCGGGCGGGTGATCGGCTGGCTGGAGGGCTTCACCGACGCTTTTGGAATGGTTTTAGGGACGTCCTGGATGTCGCTAAAGCCCCTTCTTCTTTTAGAAAACCCTTCTCCCTATTTAAACCCCCTCCAACCACTCATTCAAGGCATTCACTTCCCTTGCAACTACTATACCCCTCTCCTAGCTAGCTTTAGGCCCTCTTGTAATCACCGGAGACGACGAGCCACCGACGGAGCCTCCTCCACTGCCGTGGCTACCTCACCGCTCTCCCCCCCCCTCTCTCTCTTCTTTTAAGCTTTCCTTTACTTAAGTTTAAGCATGTATCTAATGTTGTAATTTGTGAACTAAAGCTGCATGATTAATGAAGTTACTTTCCGTTCAGTTGTTTACTTTAATTTCTGTTTAAGTTGCATGATCAAGCAAGAAACAACTCTGACCCTAATCTCTCTCTCTCTCTATCTCTCTCTCGCTTCTCAAACCGCAGCTTTCGCAAGCAAAACTCCGCAGTTTCCGTGACAAGTGATATGAAAAATCCGATTTTCATGCCTCCCTAAGACCGACAGTCGGACTCACCTCCGTTTCTTTACTTTCAAATCGACGTTTCAAGTGCGACTATAACGACACTTCTTAACACCCATGCACAAGCGCACGTCAGGCTTCGGTTGTTGCTGACTGGAGGCAAAGAAGACGGTAAAGATGACGAAGTGACGACAATGATTGAGGCAAAGGAATGCCCTCCCTTTGACCGGAGAGGTGCGTGGGGAAGAGAGGAAGACAGTGGCACCTCCAATTTGATAGTTGGAGGTGTGGAGGAGCAAGATAGAGAGAGGTCGCCAGCGGAGAGGTGTTTGGTGGCCTGAGAGGGTAGATTAGGGTATTTTGACTCACTAAAACTTGCTAAGGAGATCGGCCATGCGACCTGAGTCCTTAAATAGGGCTTAGAACAGCATTCTAAGCTTGGAAATCAAACTTGAAAACACGTGGTGCTTGCGTGACAAGGAGACCCTCATCTCTCATGTGTTTGCATGGGTGATTGGGAAAGAATTGGAGTCCAAGGATGGGCTTGATTAAAAGAGAATTCCTTGAGGAATCTCTGGTTTAAATCTGAGACTAATTGATTGAGAAACGAGCGAGAAAATCTCGCTCGAATCTCGTCGGAGATGCTACAGCTAGTCCTAATGGCGATAGGGACCTAGATGCGAAGAAGATGAGGAAGTTAGGGGGGTCCCTACAAGGTTTTCAAAAGCTGAGGGGTTCTTTTAAGAAAAAGAGTCAGAATAGGATTAAAATGCAAAGTAGGTTAAGATGATCTCTTATTGGACCCAAATTTTGGTACAAGGCTAATTTGGACTCAAGGAATATGATCATAGAGTCAGATTTTGGTTTTAACTAAGTTTGGATTGGTAAATTACATAGAAACCCAAATTAGGGCAATTGTCTGCCTCAGACTCTATTTTAGGTCAAAATGGGTTCAGATGGTCAAAACAAGAATGTCAAACCCTAGAAAATACTTTTCTATGATTTTTAGAGGGTTTATATGAATTTTATCTTGACCAGAACCCTAGGTAATTAAGCTGGTCTATTTTTAGGGTTTCAATTGTCTATTAATTCTTAAAATGCGTGAAAAAAAATTTCTATCTGTATGAACCCACTTGTTAAATAATAAGGACCATATGACCTTAATAAACCCTTGGCATACCTCGTGGTTATTCTGTATTTGTGATAAGATGGTAAAATTGTAGAAATAACCCTATTTTCATCTTTTCTTCTCAAAATAGAATGTTAAGCACTTAGGACCCTCTGAAGGTTATGTAGGAGCTTGTATTGACTTTATCAGACCAAATTGAGCTGGTTATGACTCATGATGGTGTTCCCATCATACTCCCTTGCCTAGCTTTTGCTAATCCCTTAGCAAAACTTTATGGACCAAACCAATTATCTAGATCAGATGTAACCGTCAGGATGCCCTACTAAGCTACACCTCTAGGAATCAGATCTTAAAACCAACAATAGGCCTACTGGTACTTAAGTACCAGCCCAGATCTAGACCTGACTAGCTTTCGCCTCAATCTCCTGCGAAGGTTTTTAAGGCTTGCAGGAACTAACCTAAAGTTCATTGGACCCAACGGTTTAAGCACTTGTGCTTGTAACATAGTTAGCCCAGGTTTAGTTTGCCAGTGCATTTTTGTAAGAGAGAGAGGGATATAAGAAGATTTTTTATTTGTGGAGAGCTTTCTCTCTCTTTTTCTTTTCATTATATTATTCCTTAGATCCAACCTCGGATTGGCCCTAAACACGTTCTGTATCGGATTCCTGGTCCCCGCCATCAATCCTCATAGGGTCCTTGGCAATCGATGCCTTGAGATAGCATCGCCCATGGCAACCCCAGAACCCTTGCTTTTGATACTTCGGTATAATGCCACCTATGGCATTCTGTAGCTAAATCCAGACCCTGGCAATCGAGATTTCGTGATAATGTCGCCCATGGCATCTGGACCAGCACAAGGTGCTTATGTGCCCCCGGTAGGATATTTAGATATCCTAAGAGACAAGCACTGAGGAGACGGTATGTTATTGTGAATCTTCGAGGGGAATTTTCCACCTCTCCGTGCCGGGAATTCGTCTAAATCAACTTATATTTTCGAGCGGCTCCTGATCTAAATCTTAGGACCATTTTTAGAATAGCATAAATGCTTTTGGCATAATTTCATATTTAAGCACACTGAACCAGACTGTGTGTGATTTTTGGGTGCTTAAGTTACCGAGTCCCGCAAACCAGAGGTCAGTTAACGGGGTCGAATACTACCTAAGCCTTAGACCTAATACACAAGCTTTATATTTTCCTTAACCTCTTGCGGACTAATCCGGATCTTGGCAAGTACGTGAGTTTTTAAATCTCAGAACAGATCCAAGAGGCCTAAGGTTGATATTCGCTACTAATCCCTTAAGTTTTAGCCTTCCAGGTCTTAATTCATCATTCGATCCAACCTAGAAGTTAGGTAAGTTTCATATTATTTTGAAGGGACTCCATTTTTTTTAATCTTTTTGCTCCTTTCTTTTCTTTTCAAATTTTTCGCCATCCTTTTTCTCATCTTTTTCTCAATCCTCCTTTTTTTGTGTAATCATTTTATGAGAGTTGATTTTCACGATGTTTTGCACTTTAATACCCCTCCATGCCTATGATTTGCAATGTCCTCATTGTAAATTAGGTGGGTTCGAATTCAGCTTAGATCATACATTAGAACAGGTTCAAAGGGTGAGTGGATGGGTCGAGGTAACTGTTGCGGACGATTTTAAGCTCTGGTACATGTACCAGAGCTGGAGTCGACTGTTCTAATGGACAAACCTTAAAGTACAATATAATTTCAGTGAAGAGATATTTCAAAAGGATTTTGGGTTTTTCAAAGAGATAACGGGTTGCCTCCTGTTAAGCGCTAAGTTTAATGCCGTCAGCTGGGCGCAATAAGCTCAAAGAGAATGGAGATCAAAAGATAACTCAGCCATGTTCAGGTCAGTGAGCTCGACGAACGGTATGAGTCTCTGACCGTTCACGACAAAAGGTTCAAAATCATGGCTAAGTTCACTAATTTCAATAGCTCCATTTCCAAAGATTTTTCTTACCAAGAAATGTCTAATCCACTTAGATCTGAGTTTTCCTGGGAAGAGTTTGAGCTTGGCATCACAGAGTAGGACTTTTGACCAGGGTGGAAAGATTTTCGCATAATGTGCCTGTCATGGAATGCTTTGACCCGCTCTTTGTAGATACGCGAGTTATCGTACGTGTCGTTGCGTAGTTTCTCGATCTCGCTCATTTGCAACCAGCAGTGTATTCCAACCTTCATTAGATCTAGATTGCACATCCGTACTGCCCAATAAGCCTTATGCTCCATCTCTACGGGAAGGTGACATGCCTTTCCGTACACTAATTTGAAGGGAGACATGTCTAATTAGGTATTGTGGGTAGTCCTATAGGCCCATAAAGCTTCTGGACGGCAAGTAGACTAGTCCTTCCTATCGAGCCGAATAGTGACCTGAAGGATCTTCTTGATCTCTCGATTTAACAGTTCAGTCAGTCCATTAGTCTGGGGGTGGTAAGGAGTCGAGATACGATGTGACACTCCGTACTTCTTCATCAGGGACTGGAAGTGCACATTGTTGAAATGAGACCCGCCATCGCTGATGATGGCCTTAGGAACCCCAAATCTGGAAAAGATGTTCTCCTGGATGAATCGGAGAACAACTTTATGATTGATAGTTCTCGTGGGGACAACTTTGATCCATTTAGAGATGTAATCAACAGTGAGTAAGATGTATTCGAAGCCATTAGATTCGGGAAAGGGTCCCATGAAATCGATTCCCCATATGTCAAAGATTTCGCACATAATTATTGGGTTCAAGGGCATCATATCCCGCAGGCTCATGTTGCCAAGGGTCTAACAATGAGTGCATGCCCTACAATATGTTAGTGCATCTTTGAACATCGTAGGCCAGAAGAACCCACACTGGAGAATTTTTACTGTGGTTTTACACCCAGAGAAATGACCACTACAGGCCTGGTCATGACAGAATGAGATCACATCATTGACCTCGTTGTCAGGAATGCATCTCTAGATTCCCTGATCATTGCCAATGTGGAAGAGATATAGTTCCTCCCATATATAGTACTTGGCCTCAGAAATCAGCTTGTCCTGCTTGGAAGTCGCCCAATCTGGCGGGACTTTCCCCATAACCAAGTAGTTTATTATATTCGTAAACCAGGGAAGATCGTGAATGGCTAGTAGATGCTCGTTCGAAAAGCGCTTGATGATCGGACCAGATGGGTCGATGACAGAAGAAGGAAGACGGGACAAATGGTCAATTACCACTTTCTGTTTTCCTGCCTCTTGAGATCAAATTCTTGCAACAGCAAGATCTAACGGATTAATCGAGGTTTCGCATCCTTCTTTACGAGTAAGTGCCTCACAGTGGTGTGATCTAAGTAAATAATGACATGGGAACCTAGAAGATAAGATCTAAATTTCTCCAGGCCAAATACTACTGCCAACAACTCTTTCTCAGTAACCATGTAGTTATGCTGAGCCTCATCCAGCATCTTGCTAGCGTAGTAGATGACCACGGGTTTCCCATCAACTTTCTGCCCAAGCACCGCCCTATTGCGTAGTCAGATGCATCACACATGATCTCAAAGGGTAGAGACCAGTTAGGGGATTGTAGGATTGGTGCTTGAGTAACTCGATCATGTAGGTTCTCAAATGCGTGAGTGCACTCATTGGTGATCTTGAAAGGGACATCCTTCGAGAGAAGATTAGTCAAGGGGCATACGATTTTCAAGAAATCGGGAATGAAACGATAGTAAAAATCGATATGCCCCAAGAAAGATTGGATGTCCTTGACTGAGCTAGGCATGGGTAGTTTAGAAATCAAATTAACCTTGGCTCGATCAACCTGGATGCCATTCTCAGAAATAAGGTGACCCAATAAAATTCCCTCAGGAACTATGAAATGGCTCTTTTTCCAGGAAAGAACCAAATTCACGTTGATGCAACTCCTGAGGATTTGGACCAAGTGCAGGAGGCAATCATCAAAAGATTCCCCAAATACCGAGAAGTCATCCATGAAGACTACAAGGTATTCACCTACCATATCTGAGAATATGGCAAGCATGCACCGCTGAAAGGTAGCAGGTGCATTGTAGAGACCAAAAGGCATCCTACAGAATGCATATGTCTCATAGGGGCAGGTAAAGGTGGTCTTCTCTTGGTCCTCAGGATGGATTGCCACTTGATTATAACCGGAGTACCCATCCAAAAAGCAGAAGAATCGATTTCCTGCTAGTTTCTCGAGTATCTGATCAATGAACGGAAGTGGGAAATGATCCTTCTTCGTGGAGGCATTCAGTCTTCTGTAATCAATGCAGACTCTCCACGAGTTCGCTATACGGGTTGGTATGGTCTCTCTGGTTTCAGTCATGATCACGGTGAGTCCTGCCTTCTTAGGCACAAAATGGATTGGACTCTGTTGATAGGGCTATTGAGGGGAGATTTAAATATGCATTCATTGTAGTATTCTCTAAATCGCTCAATCAACAAATAAAGTTTATTACTCGAATTCAAAAGAGTATCCGAGGTCGAACACATGGAGCAAATATGGAATTCACACACTAATCTCAACAAATAATATAAATGAGCATAATTTATTACTCAAAACTAATATTCAACGCATAACATGAGTATATGATGGATCTAATGAGGAAAAAATACATCTAAGGCAAAATATTGGTGATTTGAATAACCAATTACTAGCTTAGATACACATATAATAATTACTTAATGAACTAAATAAATGAACAGTATCAACCACTTTAAATCCACACAAACCTTAGTGCACAGTGCACTCCCTGTCAAGCCAATCAGACGACAGAATCTTCATCCTGACATCTTAAGTGTCCACTGCTACAGTACCAAGAGGACACTGTACTTCTTCCTCACCTCTTCTTTCTCTGCTCTGCTTTGTCTTCTTGGTCTTTCTTCTCCTCGCAACTAAGTGTCGCACAAGTGCCGGTGAGAGCAAAACCCCCTGACCCCATGCTCTCTCTTTCTCTCTTCCTCTTCTCTTTCACAATGTTCGGTCAGATGCTCAGGTAATCGGGTTTCAAGGATTAGCATACCCAGGACCAAGGCTACCGGCGTAGGTAGTAGCCGAGGTGTGGGAACGGGTTAGGCAGGTCGAGCAGTGTGGGTAAGGAGGACCTCACCCTCGTGTTAGGAGGTGATAAGGCACAGAGAGAAAATCAACTTATAGCACTCCAACGGTTCCTGTGTTTCCGAGGTGGGACTAAATCCCAACCTCTTCTTCGCACAGCTGGCAGCAGCAGTGGTCTTCCAATTGAAGCTGAGGAGCGCACGCTGCTTCCAATTTGAGGCCTAGGTTGCTTCCTGGAAGGTATCCGCGTCTCTTGGAGGATGCACTTGGGGCTCTTGGCTGGGAAACAAGCTTCAAACGTTTCTTGAAGGTCTTCGGTAATGGCGGCAATGTCGGCAAACGTGGAACACAAAGTATGGCCTTGCGGCCTTGTCAGAGAAGCTCAGTAGGATCACGAAGATGCGGCAAAGGCGGAGGAGGTCGAAAATTGATGGGTTGTTCGATGGCACTTTTGTGAGGGTGGAAGGGTGAATAGGTATAGGGGTTTGGTTCGTGGAGTCGAGTGGAAGGTATAGAGGGTTTTGGCGAGGCTGATGGAGGGGTGTAGCGACGGAGACACCTCGCCGGAGGAGCGGTTAGAGACGGAGAAGATGAGGGTGAACTGCGGTGTCGAGGGCTTGAAACAAGAGTTAAGAAGGGGAGAATTAACCTAAGAGTCTAAGGGAACTAAACTACTCCTAAACTAATGAATGAAAGGGGGGAGATCGGCTTGTCGGGGGTATGTCGGCGTCGGGGATGAAGGTACTCTGGTGGGGGTACGAAATGGCAAGGACGACTGAGGGAGAGTGGTCGGCTAGTACGACACGACGCAGAAGAAGACGAGGAAGGAGAATCCACTGCCGGTATTGCGAATAGACGACGAGGGAGGTTAGAAGGTGTCGCTAGACGTCGAGGAGCTATTCGGTCGGAGAGGAGGGATGAAGTAGAGGTATTGCAGCCAAATTCAAGTGTAGGGAGGACAAGAAGGCCCTGGGGATCCTTATATAGGCCTTAGGGAGTCGATTTTGCTTAGGAATCAAGCTTTGCGAGCTTGGAAAGCTCACCGGAGAAGGAAACCTAAGAGATACCCGAATCTCTCATGCGTTTGCATGAAAGATTGGGAAGGTTATGGAGATTGAAACTTGATCTGTTGGAGAGAGAACTCAAGGAATCTCCCTTCCAATTTTGAAAGGGATTCATTGATCAGAGAAGGAGTTCTCTTTAATCAAAGGTCACCGAAGAAGGATTCCTCTGCGATAATGGTGGAGGGACCTATTTTCAAAGAGTGACGACAAAGATATGGGCCTATTTGTAAGAAATTCAATAGTTAGGGGCATGTATGTGAGAGAAAAGACTCAGACTAGACCAAATTGCAAACTAGGTCAAGACAATATCTGATTGGGCTCATATTTTAGTACAAACCTAATTTGGATCCAAGGAATATAATGGTAAAGTTAGATTTAGTTTTTGATTAAGTTTGACTGGGTAATTTATGCAAAAACCCAAATTAGGTCAACTATTTATCTGAGACTCTATTTTAGGTCAAGATGGGTTCTGATGGTCAAATTGAAGGTACAAAACCCTAGAGAATATTTTTCTATTAATTTTAGAGGATTTGGATGAATTTTATCC
This sequence comes from Thalassia testudinum, assembly GCA_037157565.1. Classification (NCBI taxonomy): domain Eukaryota; kingdom Viridiplantae; phylum Streptophyta; class Magnoliopsida; order Alismatales; family Hydrocharitaceae; genus Thalassia; species Thalassia testudinum. The sequence goes on from JAZHRO010000031.1 coordinate 65,249,000, forward strand.
TGAACAGAACCTCAGTAGATTAAGCGAGTCTATTTTTAGGATTTTAGATATCATTTAATTCTTGAAAAGCGTGAAAATCCATTTCTGTCTGCATGGACCTACTTGTTAGACATTTAAGACCATTTGACCTTTAATTAACCCCTGAGAAATCCCATGATTATTCTGCAATTGAGATATGCTATTAAAACTGTAGTTTTACCCATTTTTCTTGTTATTCTCTCAGAATGATTACGCAATAAATTATGGTCCTCTGGCGGTTATGGAGGAGCATTTAATGATGGAATATGACTAAATAAAGCTAGATATGGCTGATGATGATGTTATCATCAGACTCACCCACCGACTGTCGGAGATTGGGTAAATGATCCCTACATCTAACCACTTAATGGTCTCCTTCTTCATGACCTCCTGTAGATTAGGATTCAGACGTCTCTGCATTTCACGGGATGGTCGTGCACCCTCTTCAGCGTAAATGCAGTGTGTGTAATATGAAGAGTTAATGCCAGTCAGATCATCGAGAGTCCAACCAATGACTCTCCGATGCTGTTGGACGACGGAAATCAAACGTGTTTCCTGATCAGAGGTGAGGCAGTAATTGATAATCACAGGAAATGTCTCTTCAAAACGCAAAAAGACGTACTTCAGATGATCGGGAAGAGGCTTTAGTTCCATAATGGGATTATTAGCAGCAGCAGGTGGGTCAAGATGGGCCTCAGAAGAAAAGGTGGGAGCTGTGTGTGGGTCTAAATCGGTGCTAGGCTCCTCTATCTGCGGGGTATGATCTGCTTGCAGATGAGGATCAGGGATAACCAGGTCATCCTCGGGAAATGTGTCCTCAACCATAGAACTGATGTCAGATACTTGTTCTACTACCCCGTAGTTAATTCCTTTCCAGGCCTTAAATAGATCAATTTTTAGCATCTTGTTCTTGAATTTCAATTCAATTTGGCCCTCTTCACAATTAATGTTCGCCCTAGCTGTCACTAAGAACGGTCTACCTAATATAATCGGTGTATTCTTTAGATTCTCAGGAGTCTCCATATCCAACACAATGAAGTCTACAGGAAAGTAGAAATCGTGGATCCAAACTAGAACATCCTCGAGAACTCCTCTAGGTGACTTGATCGATCGGTCAGCTAACTGTAAATTCACCTCAGATGGTTTTAGCTCAGTCTCCTCGAAATGATCTAGTAGGGACATAGGGATCAAATTGATGGAAGCTCCTAAGTCTAAAAGGGCTCTATCGAATTCTAATTCACTGATTTTGCATGAAATCAAAGGGGTACAAGGGTCTTTTGCCTTAGGTGGGAATCTGCTCAAAATGATGGAGCTGGCTTGCTCCGACAGTACGGTTGGATCATCACCTTTAGTTCGTGGCTTATGCTTAGGTGTACATACGTTTGTCAGAAATCTTACATAAGTCGATATGTGGTGAATTGCATCCATCAATGGGATGTTTATTTGGACATGCTCAAAGAGCTTGATCAGGTCCTCCTCGAGAGCCATGAGTTTGGGTTTCCTTTTTCCTTTGGTCGTGGCCTCCAAAAATGGAACCTCTGCAGGTTCCTCTAGAATTGGTCTAGGTTCTTGATCTGGGACAGGGGTATCTTCGATGACCAACCTAGGGTTTGGGTTTGAACTACCAAGCTGAGAGTGGTTCAGGTAAGGTGGGTCCTAAATTGTTTTGCCATTACGGGTGGTAACAGAGTTCAGTCCTACCTGGTTCTGGGTTGGGGTAGGCAAAAGAAGTGGTTGCTGCTGATAACTAGCATATGATGTCGAAGCCTCCTTCTCGTAGGGTGATGGAGCAGAAGGGGCCTGATAGACATAGTGAGCCTAGCCTTGGGTCGGGTTCATAACACGTCTCTGGTTCGGCACATTATTTGGATTGGGTAGAGGTTGCGAAGGGAGTGTACCAGGTTGGTAGGGATTTGCCATATGGACGAGTTGATTGCAAACCTCTGTGATCTCATCTTTGTGCTATTTTTTCATTGCCACATTCGTCTTCTGAATGTCAGCCAGAGTCTGAAGGATAAGAGTCATTTGATCTTCTTGAGTTGGCCCGATTTGGTAAGTCGAGTTAGGCCGAGGCTGTGGCGACTAATATGGATGAGAAACTTGTGGTCAGGGCTAATATTGAGGTCTCTAATTTTGATTGTTCCCTGACCACGTGAAATTAGGATGATTACGCCACCCGGGGTTGTAGGTGTTTGAGAAAGGATCATTTTGGATGGCGTTGAGGTCCTCGCAGGTTTGAGGAACCTCGGAGAAATCAGAAGGCGAGGGTTCAAAGTTCCCCCAACTAGAGTAAGCAGATCCAGAGTTTCCTCTGAACCCTAGATCAGACGGGGGTGGGTATGGATCCATCCCCTGAGAAGATTGGTGGTAGATGTTATGCATAGCCTCCCTCCCAAAGGATGGTTGTGCAAACAGGTTTTACGCAGAGGTGGCTCGCTACAGATGTTGAGTCAGCTCATCCACCTTCTTCTCAATGATTGAGACCTTGTACAGGCGACTGACCATTAAGTCCAAGTCGACAGAAGAGGATAGGCCCTATGTCTCATGTGCTCTCCTTGGATTCGTCAATGCACGGGCATTTGTTCGATCGAACATGCCTGTGGATTCAATATTGATGGAGTTCTCGCACATGTTCTCGAGGATCTCCCACACGGTGTCTTCGTATTGACCCATGATGTTTCCTCCACAGGTCGCATTGACGAACAATCGAATATCCTCATGGAGTCCCTAGTAAAAAGACTGGACTTGTTCCCATTTAGGAACTCTGTGGTGGGGGCACTTTCGCATGAGATCCAGAAAGCAATCCCATGCCTCATGGAGTGGTTCTCCTACTTGCTACGTAAAATGTGTGATCTGGTGCCGTACAGTATTTGTTCGACCAATAGGAAAGAACTTTTTCATAAACTCGGATTGCAGTTCAGCCCACGTGTTGATTGGACGAGTTAGTTTTTGGTACCAGTGAGAGACCTTGTCCATGAGAGGGAAGGAGAACATTTTCATGAGCAAGATATCACAATTTTGAGCTTCTGACCCAAAGGTCTGGGCCAGATGCTTGAGTTTCTTGATATGCTGGAAAGGATCTTCGGAATTAAGCCTAAGAAATTTAGGAATAGCATGAATCATGTTGGGCTTGAGTTCATTATCGGGACCTCCAGTCGGGATTTGGACTCGAGGTTCGATCACCACTACAATGAGATTGTAATGATCTCGCATCATAAGACGCTGCAGTGGATTCATAAAGGCCTGGAATAGATCGTTGAGGTGCTGAAGCTAATTCTGGAGATTGTTTTCTTCTTCTGCTGGTTGTTCCATGAGTATGGATGAAGGAGATCTAGGCTCAGATGAATTAGAAGATATGTCAATATGGTCAGGTGGTTGCACAAATAGAGAAGTCAAGGCTTGGCCTCGACGAGAGTGAATAGCTAATGGAGGCCTCAAGGGTGGTCTTCGGGACCTCCTCCCAAACATGCACTGATGGAGAAGACAAGGGATAGAAGGTGTGATGGACCCAATCAAGATACCCAAATATCTTTGGATGACTATAGAGGGTCGGGGCGGATGATACTTGATTGCACAGTAAGTTACACCAATAAATATGCCATCTTATGTTATTTCCTAGCTTTACCCATGCATCTTATATAGCCATACTTGCATTTGTAAATATGTACTTGCATGCATTTATAAAGAGGGGAAGAGAGTGAATAAATGGACATTCAATCCTCTCCTATAATTAACATCTTCATTGTGTGTTGCATTGCAATTTCACCATTTTCATTTTCTTATTCCACAACTGCTGTGCACGTCTCCATGCACCCTACCCTGCTGCAGCATGGCGAGAGGCATGCACGCCTTCTATAAAACTTCATGTACCCTCCCCTGTTGTGGCAGCCGACCTCCATCCTCAGACACACCCATCGCCACTCCTCAGACAACACACACAACACTACACACACCCGTCAGCCACTCTCTCTCCCCCTCCCTCTCCATAAATAGCACCTCTTCTAACAAATTGAGAAAAGGTACACTGTGTGCAGGAGAGAGTTCATAGTGGTCTCAGACCCGCACTGTGAGCTCCATCACCGCCCAGCTCCGTTGTGAGCAGGTGGTCATGATGGATTCTTGTTTGTTTTTTTTATTTGCATATTTCTTTTTCCATTTTTGTTTGTTGTTTCCTCTCCTCCGCCATTAGTGCAGGGCTTCAAGCTCTGAAGCTTACGAGCTCGCACCTCCTAGCATCGCCGCACATCCCCGAGCGCCACCGCATATGCAAACAGACCACTCAGGTTCTCTTTCCATGCACGCGCATGCTCCACGGCCCCGCCGCGCGCCACATCGCCTCCACCTTGTCACCGCTCTCCGCGCTACACTATAGTGCACTGTTCATCACAGTCTGCGCGACACTGTAGCCATCGGCAAGTTTCTCACGTAGCCGGTGGCTTTGCGTTCTCTCTCCGCACCGTTACCGCCTCTACCTGATCACCCTGCGCCCGTGCCTCACCGCTCAGCGCGCGCCCTTATGAGCTGTGTGCTGCGCCCATGCCTCACCGCTCAGCGCACCCGTGCGTGAAGCGGTCCACGCCCACTCCCTAGACAACACGCGATGCCTCCGGACATCTTAACTCACCTTTCCAGTGCGCAGCCCTTGTGTGCTACGGCTCTGTGCGCAGACTCTGTGCGCTCCGCGTGCTGCGTACCTCCCCCTTTGAGCGCAGTGAGGTGCTCCTTCAGCACCTATGCTGCGTGCCTTCCTCCCGCATGCACACACACCCTGACACACACACAATCACAGACACTCACACACACTCACACACCTACACACATACATATATATATATATATACTCACACACTCTCACACTTAAATATCTATATATACATAAATATATATATATATTCCTATACATATATATATATATATATATAGTTATAGCTACTTATATAGATACATATATACTTATATATCCACATATCCACATTCTCCCATACACACATTCACCTTACATCTACTACCCACATACCCATGCACTCACCCCTTCACCGTGCATCATATCGTGGGAATATTCGCACTAGTTGCCAATATTTCTCGATACCCGCGCAAAGCAAGCGCTTCCACCCACACTCACACACACCCGCTCCACACTCCACATAGCACTTAGTCTTGTTGGTTGCATCTTGCTAGATGTGAACCAACTTGACACCGTACTACATTCCATCTCCATTTCCACCTCCACCCTTATCTATATAATATATAACTATATATATATATATTCTATATCTATTACATATATATACATATGTATATACTAGGCTAAGTATTTCTTTTCATTTCTTTCCTTGCAATTTATTTTGCTTTCATTTGTCTTTTATTTCTTGCTATTAGAAAGACCAAAAAAAGTATAAAAGAGAAAAGATAATTCTTGTCTTGCAGGTACTCGATCTTATGAGTAACAAGATTGATTTTGGAACCCTAAGTTGGCTTCAAGCCAAGGACCATTTGGCTCAAGACCAAGGACTTCATTTTTGAGGGTGTGCCTCAAGAACAACATTATCACAAAAAAATCTTAAAAGTAGAAAAACCAAAAACATAATAAACGCAAGGAAGAGATACGTTTTAGGAAAGGCATAGAAACTCCTTGATCTCCTAATCCCTGCTTCCGTGAGATCAACATTGGGCCTAAAAGTGACCAAGATAAAATCAAGTAAGCCAAGTTAAAAATTTTGCAAAACTGGTGTAGAATCGATTTAGGTTAACTCATTATACTAATTTCAACGACAATATCACCATATTAATAAAACCTATTTGAGTTCGCATCACGCTTTTCTGGCGCCGTTGCTGGGGAGGTGCTATTTGGAGTAAGTTTCTAGTCTCTTCCTTTCATTTTCTCTTCTCCCACCCTTCTCTTCACCGGTGTTTTGTTTGTTTGTGTGCAGTTGTACCTGTTGCAAGGAGGAGACATGCAGACGAGGTTGGAGACGTGGGAAAATCTGAGGCAAGTGCATGAGCATGAAGTCACCGGTGCTGCACTGGACCTTCGCCGACATCGTTGAGGAGGTAGGTGTGTTCGTCGAGGTGAATTCAGTGTTTTAAAATCGATGCGTCGTAGTATAGTTGAAATCGCTCGAAAACAAATAGATTTTATTACTCGAAGTTTTAAGTCTGAGGTCAAACACAGGGAGCAAATTGGGGTTTAAAAATCAAGAGCACAACTCTGAGAAATTGAATATGCAATGAAAACCAGAGTTATAGTGCAAAAATACAGAATATCAATGTATACAAAGAAAGCACAAAAAATGGAGGTTTGATTTTGTGAATCAAACATCTTAAATGTGGCTGCTATAGTGCTGTGCTTTTCTTCTCTTTTTCTGTCTCTGTTCTTCTCTTGCAGCGGCCTTCTTTCTTTCTTTTCTTCTGCTCTCGTGCCTGTGCCTTTTCTTCTTTCCCTTTGCCTTTGGCTTCTTCTCTTTCTTCTTCTTCTTCTTTCTCTGGAGGCACCTCTTTCTTCTTCCTTCAGTTCCTTCTCTTTCTTCTTCAGCCCTTTAGCCTTTCTGCCTTCAACTTCTTCCTCTTCAACTTTACCTTCTCCTTCCTTAGCTTCTTCTTTGGCCTCCGCTTTCTTCTTCCTTGGCTTCTTCTTCTTCTCCTTTCCTATGAGAGCAAAACCTACCCCTACCCGCGCGTGCTCTCTCTTCCTCTTTCTCTCTTAGGCTTACTCTCCCAGAGCCACTTCTCGGGTAATCAGGTCGGGTACGTGCTCGGGACCAGGCCCACCGGCGTGCGGTGGTGGGCGAGGAGTGCAGGTCGAGTATACGGGTCTCACCAGGTTTGCGGGGATCAGGTCATGGACGAGGCTGTGAGAGGGTGAGTGGGACCTCACCCCGTGGTCAGGAGGCGATAAGCTTGATTCACTTTTTCACTTTATTTGGCTGCGGTGCTTTAAGATCTTCCGAGGTGGGACTATCTTCCCACCTCCCTTCGCTTGCGTCCACAGCAGGAGGATTCCCTTGATTGCAGCTACTACTGGGGTCTTCGAAGCCAATTGGTAGCCTGGATCTATGCGCGAGGGGATTCCGCGCAACCTGGGGCTATGCACCTGGAGCAGGGAGACCTGGAGCAAGCTCCCAAGCTAGCTACTTGCATGCGTCAATGGCGGCAGGCCTCCAACACCTGTCAACATGAAAATGGCCTCACGGCCTCACCAAAAAGCTCAGAAAGCTTCGTTGAGACACGGTGAACGTAGTGCAGGGGTCGGCTTGGAGTGGGGTGGCTGGAGTGTGCGTGCCTAGGGCACCCTGTGTGCGTGAGAGTGGGTGTGTTTGGGGGTGTTTTGGGGGCATGGCCCGGTGAGCGGAGTGAGGGTTTATGATCAATGGAGTGTTGCGGTGCATATGGGGTGGTTGGCAAGGCGGATGGATGTGTGGAGTGGTGGGGACGCCTCACCGGAGGTCTAGCCAGAGATGAAGAAGGTGAGGGTGATTGCGTGTGTTGAGGGGCATTTTCAAGAAATAAAGAGGGAAAAGAGATTAGAAAGGAGAGAGGACTTAGATGGATGTAGAGAGATGAAGGGGGAGGCAGAGATGGCGGATGGCTAGTATTGCTGTAGCTGGAGACGAAGCACTCAGTGGGGGGAGGATGGCAACGATGAAGGGGTTGTAGGGGCGTCGGCGGGTGTGGCGCGACGCGGACGAACAGGAGGAAGAAGACCCTGCCACTGGTATTGTGGCTGGGCGATGAGGGAAAGAGAGGGAGGTCTCCAGAGCTTGCTGAGCCACTTGATGGAGGGGGAAGAGACGAAATTGAGGGATTCTCTAGCCAATTTCAAGCGTGGAAGATGCGAAGGGATTTAGGTATGCTTTTATAGCCTCTTGGGGATGGATTTGTGCTTGGAAGCCAAGCTTCCAAACACAGCAAGCTCGCCGGAGATGGAAGGTTGAAGGAGACCTGAATCTCTCATGCATTTGCATGAGAGATTGGGTACCAAATAGAGCCTTGAATTGTGTTCAAACTAGAGGAGATTTATCAAAGAATCTCCCTTTCAATTTTGAAGGGGATTCTCTGAGAAATCAGAGAGATCTTGCCCTCGAAACCTCGCCGGAGTAGGATATTCTCTGCTATAATGGTGGAGGGACCTAATTGCAAAGAATGAAGATAAAGATAGGGGGTTTCTGCAGAGGTTTTCAAAAGATAAGGGTAGAAATGTAATTGGGCTGGACATGTTTACAAAGTAGGTCAAGATGAATTCCCCATAGGTCCAAAATTTGGTACAAGCCTAATTTGAACCTAAGGAATCCAATGGTGAAATTGGCTTTTGGGTTTGACCACATTTGACTGGGTAATTTGTGTAAAAGCCCAATTTAGGGTAAATGTTTGACTGAGACTCCAATTTAGGTCAAAATAGGTTCCAAGGGCCAAATTGAAGGTTCTAAACCCTAGAGAATATTTTTCCATGATTTTTGGAGGGTTTAGGTGAATTTTATCCTGACCAGAACCTTGTTAAATCAAGTAGATCTATTTTAGGGTTACAAGAAGTCATTTAATTCCTAGAATCCACATGAACCCTTTTCTATTTGAATCAACCCACTTTTCATCGTGTTAAGACCATTTGACCTATGTTTAGCACATGAGAAATCTCGCTATTGTACTACAATGGTAAAATTATAGTTTTACCCCTTGTTTCTTGCTTTTCTCTTAGAATGGTTATATTCCTTGAACTTTTCTTTGGTGTGGTAACTCATATTTGTTACGCATCAGGTAAATGAATCCGTACCGTGAGTAGTCATCAGTAAATGTCACAAAAGACTGTTTACCACCTCTAGTTGCAGTACTAAATGGTCCACATACATCAGTATGTATGAGGTCCAGCAAGTCCTCACGTCTGACCCCCTTTCCAGAAAAGAGAGGTCTGGGCATCTTCCCACGAATACAATGCTCGTAGGTGGGCAAAGGTTGGATTTTGAGACAATCCAATGGTAAAGTCAAACCATCTTTGACCAATGACTTTACTCTTTCTTTATAGCTTTCACATTTCCTGAAAGACCATCTATTTGTTATTTTATCGAACACGAAATCATGAATAAGCTCTACCCACACTGCCCTACTTGACCCCTCCCTTTTTCTTATATTTGTCATACCATACTCCTTCCGTTGCCACCTTCTGATTTATTAGGTGAGGTAGGGGTTGTGGTGTCAGGTAAGGGCATGGCAGTAGACCTTGTTGAAGTCGTGCTTCAATGGGAAAATCCACCTCAGTCAGAATCTTTCTCTCTCAAATCCTTCTCAAGAATTGCACACTCGCCCCTCGGGATCTGGGGGAGGCTACAAGGAGTGCTTCAAATGAGCGTATAAGGTGGATCATCTTTATCCACTTGAGTGGGAAAGACACGCATCACTCCCGAATCGCCTACCCAAATTCCCATCATTTTGATGAAGATTCTGAGAGGTCTATATAAGGGCTATTAAGGAGGCTTGTCCAAGCAAATGGGGGAGCTTGGGCTTCGTACAAGGCATATAGAAGTATTAGGTCTATATTAAGATAACAAACTGACAAACACCAGGTTGACTTTATATACATAGCAGTCCATACGCATGCATGCGCACACGTGTGTACTTATATGTAATTAACTTGGTCTCATTACGTTTCACTTGTTATCCATCCCAAATGGATAACTCATTCAACTCCATTTCACGAGTTAATTACGGGTTCACTGCGTTAATTCGGTTATTTCATCTGGTGCCCTTTCCCATGTGTGGGATTCAGGTGAACTGCTAACCAAAGACACTTCTACACACACTTGGCGGCCGGGAGGATCTACCCACACGTTGGAATCATACTTGGAATCATACTCTGACTTCGAAACCAATGGAACCAAATCATGAACTAAATACCACCCAGAACTTACATCCCCTGTTTTGGTCCTGATAAATGTGAGTAGTTTTCCCACCAGATTCCTTAAATCGACTAACTGATAGGGAGGGAGGAAAAACCCCGACCGAAAGGGAGGAAAAGAAAATAAGAAATATGCTTTCTTAACTCTAACTCAATAGAGGTGAGCTCCAGCGAGCCGATCAATATTAGCATGCATTAGCATGCGTCAACAGGAGGGTGAGGGTCACAGGGAGAGGGAACCACCACCCCTTGGGGTGAAGTGGTTCTACCATAACAACATACATAAGACCTTACCCTCCTATGGGTGTTTGTTGTGATTGAGTGAAAGGAGGGAGGGCAGCGCCCGACTGGTAAGGGGGGCATGGGGGGTTTTCCCCCCAGATTCCATCTTTAAAAAAATGAGGTGAGCCCCAGCGAGCCGATCAAGATTGGCATGCCCGAGCATGCGTCATAAGGGGGGTGAGGTTCATAGGTAGAGTTTACCACCACCCCTTGGGGTGAAATGGTTCTACCATAATCAATAGACCTCACCCTCCCCTAAGTCAATAACCATATTTACCAAAAGATGGTATTAAAAGGTGAACAAGTGCTACCCTGGCCGAGTAGCACGAGTGAGCCGAGTAGCATGCTTCCGAAAGCATGCATCATAAGGAGGTTGAGGTTGCAGTCCAGTAAGTTGAACCACCTCAACCCTTAGGTTGGTGGTTCTACCCTAAAGACAGTAATGCCATCAACCTCCTATAAGAGAAGAGCCATCTCCTGATACCAGGGTGCCATCCCCCTCTCTGGATACCAGGGTTTCATACCCTGGAGAAGAGAGGGTAGCAAAAGGATGCCTAAAATCTATCCTAAACCGAGTTTAGGTATTCAAGTACAGTAGAGTCCCAAATCGAGCCTTCTAGGTTGATTTGGATTCCAAAGTAAACCCTTCTTCGAGGTGTGGGGTCAGAGGGAGAGGGAAGCACCACAACTTGGGGTGAAATGGTTTTACCATAAAAACATACATAAGACCTCACCCTCCTATGGGTGTTTGTTGTGATTGAGTGAAAGGAGGGAGGGCAGCGCCTGACTAGGAAGGGGGGCATGGGGGGTTTTCCCCCCAGATTCCTTCTTGGTGTTCTGAGTTCGGAGCGAATGGAGGGAGGGCACCGACCAGTAAGGGGGGCATGGGGGGTTTTCCCCCCAGATTCCTTCTAGTAGTTATGAGTTCATCACATAGTTGAGTGAGTGCTACCCTGGCCGAGAAATCAAGCTAGAACAAGCCCCCAGGTGCGGCGCTTGACGCACGGTAACCCTATTCTTGTAATAAAAAATGTAGCTAAAAGGAGGGAGGGTATCGACCGGGAAGGGGGGAATGGGGGGTTTTTCCACCAGATTCCTTATTGCAACTATGAGTTATGGAGCTCATGAGTTATATGCAGCTAATGAGTTAAAGGAGGGAGAGCAGCGCCCGACCAGGAAGGGGGCATGGGGGGTTTTCCCCTCAGATTCCTTCTTTGAGTTAGTTGAGGTATCACAGTACCTTATAGTCCCAAATCGAGCCTTCTAGGTTGATTTGGATTCCACAAAAGATAGGGTTTCGAGGTTATGCACACCTCGAAATCGAGCTATAAGAAGCGACATGGGTATAAGAGGTATCCCAACCCATGGAGTGACAGAAACTCTGCTTCTAGGTCGATTCTGATATCGACTTAACTAGAAGTAGAAGAAAGGGATAGGTCAATTCCTCGACCTAACAAAACAAACAAAGGGAAAGACCTCGAACCCTACCCTCGAACAACCGACCCACAGGGAGGACCGACCTAAAGGGAGGAACAAACAAGACAATAAAGCTAATGCTGCAAGCAACTACTCATATGGGTATATTACTTCAATACCCATATCAGGGTAATATTAACTCTAGTTATATCAAAATATTTTCCCTAACTCAACAATAGTATGTCCCTTAGCATTGCTATATGCATGAAAATATTTTGTATGCAATATTCATTCCTAGTTAGCTTACTAGGAAGGAAACCAATCTCATAACCTTAAGGATGGTTATGTGATTGGGAGGAGCCTGGTAAGCATTCCATGGAGAGCTCCTCCAGAAGAGGGGAGGAGAAGCTCGACCCCATAGAATGCTAGGAAGGACTCGAGCTTTGCCCAAGAAGAGATAGATAAATTCTTATTTAGCTATCTCTATTCTGAACTAGCATTCGTCAGCAGTGAACAAGTTATGAGAATAAGATGTAGAACAATTTATTCTTATTCGAATAACGAAGTGAACTCGGAATTCATGAATGGAATGAAGTGAAACGAGTTATTCCCTGGTCGGGGATAACGAGTGGAAGTTCATGGAATGAGTGAATTACGTTATTAAGTACTTCTTAAAATTGTACATGCACGCCCGTGCATAGGCTATACTATGGATATTGAATATATAGGCTTTATACTGTAGCTATGTATATCTCATATATAGACTTTAGATTTTAGTTATGACATGTACGAAGTCCAAGCTACCCCATCTGCTTGGACGAGCATCCCGATTACCCTTAATATAGACCTTATGAAGACCCAGTGAACCGCGTATTGCGTAGGCTACTGAGTAATAAATACCCTCTCAAAGGGCATTACGAGCAAGCACCCCCTTAGGCGAGTCGGAGTATATGGAGCCGCGCAGGTAGTTGAGTTAGCTCGTTACACTATCGCTTCACTTCACCCGTTACACTGCCTTCACTTCGTAGGAAGACGGGTTATTCACATTTCATTTGATGGTCAAAGGCGAATTGAAAGCTAAGTAGTGTATAAAGATCCTGGGGGAAAAATAGAGATGTCTCCTACGTTACCCATAATATATAGAAGTATCGACGTAATTTCATAGAGTCATTCAGTTTGAATGCTACATGAAGAACTAACCCGACCCATAGAATGCAGTGGGTGTTGAGCACCGTCCACGACGCGAAAGGGGCCTGTCCTCAAGCCCCATATGCCCGTGCTGCATACGTATTTCCAGTGAGCTAGTTATTCGTATTCCTTAGTAAAAATAGTTAAGTTGGAATTCAAATAACGTAGCGAACCCATAATTAACTCGTGAAATGAGTTTAACAAGTTTTCCATTCGGGATGGGAAACGAGTGAAACGAAATATAACGAGTTAATTACGTATAAAAGTAATGCACGTGTGTGCATGCTCGCGTGTGGCATATTATGTATATTGGAGTTAGCCCGTGCTACATTGTTTGTTTATAATATACACCTAATAACTTCTATATGCCTGGTACAAAGCCCAAGCTACTTTCATTGATTTAAGACATCCAGTTGATTATGTAGGAGCTTTTGTTATCTTTTCTGGGTCAAAATGAGCTAGTTAGGGCTCATGTTGGTGTTCCCATCAAGGTGTCTTCCTCTTAGTAACTTAGGTCATCCTGTCACCTTAAAAAAAAAAAGAAGACAAAAAAAATCTAAAATTTCCAAAAACCTAACAACACTTCTTGGGAATTTCTTGGGCCAAGTGGACTAAAACCCACTTATTGATTGTTTTCTATCACCCCCACCGCCCCTTGATTTCCTGCAAACTTCGCATAGCAAAAATCCAAGAATCTTGATTCTTGCCTTTTTCGTTGTGTTAAGTCTTCTTAGTGGCAAGATAAAAATTGATTGATTGCCATCCTTCCTTAACTCATTTATTAGCATTTCAGGATCACATTTTTGGTGGGTAGTCTTGGAATTGAATTGATTCCAACCCCACCATGACTTTACATTTGCCTTAGATTTAATCCTGAATATTTCAACCCCAACATTTTCATTTTCTTTACATCATTTGATGGTTGAGCCTTGTGTGGATTATCATTTTAGCGATTGGGAGCACTTGAATTGAGTGTGTTGGCTCCCTCTCACATTAAGCTAAGATTGACTCATGCATCCAAACTTAGAAATTTCCATCTAGGGAAGCCCATTGCATTTTTAGCATGCATTAACTAATTCACATTAAAGAAGGGTTTGTTGGGCATAGAAAACTTGTATTTTCTGAAAACCCAGAGATTGGTTGATTTGGTAATCCAGTGGAAGCATAAAATCTGTACTACTTGAGGTTGAAATTCTAAAAGCCATTCACCATCTAAAACTTCAATTCGGGGAGATTTCCTCGTTGCATGCTTGATTTACACACTCTTAAAATCGACACACCTGGCATTACCCGTATACAATGCCTTTCATATTCCTTGAGCACTTGATCCTAAGCCTCTAAAATAAACTGGTAGCAACTTGACCCCACTGAAGGATTGGAGGTCTAGCTACCTACGTGTAGCGCCTACGTGCTGGTGTGGGCTCCCGCATGCTATCGGGTGTCTAAGACTGGGGCAAACGGCCTTTCAATCTAACTCGGTGGTTCCACAGTGCTCTTATTCGGTTCTGTAGGTTGTGATAGTAGGTAACTTAGATCTTTAGGTCTAAGGGCACATTGTAGAGGTTAGGAAATTGATTGCTTTGATTTGTCATCAAGTGTACCCTTACAGCGTGGTTTCTCTCATCCCCTTTCCCTTCTCATCTCCCTAATTCTTCCTGCGATAGTGCATGTTTGGGAGGAGGTCAAAAAACCCTGAATTGTTTGAATTGTCTGATAATTCTAGAAGGGTAGAAACTGGTGAATCATCCTCCTCCTCCATGAACATGGCTACACGCCCACCCCCAAATCCCAAGGGAGGAAATCACCCCCCTCAAATCCCACCAGGTGGTGGTGGAGTCGCAGACCCCATGACCTGCCTCCAAGCCCAAATGGCACTGTATAATGAACAAATCGAGGCCATAAGGGAAACATTGGAGGAAATGAATCACCCACCCCCTGAAAGGGAGGAACCTAGGTCTCTTAGTTCCTATCAAAATCCCACTACTACAGAGACCATTGGGCAAATTTAGGTCCCCATGGGCGGGGATGATTTTGATTTAAAACCTAATGTCATTGGCCTAATTAACTTCCACTTCCATGGTCTTGCAAGTGAAGATCCCTTTCTTCATTTGGAAGATTTAACCCGATTAGCTGAAACTGTTAAACCAAGAAACATCAGGTTATCAATAGTTCTCATGAAAATGTTCCCATTTTCGTTGTGGGACAAAGCATCGCAATGGTTGCGCACCCTTGGGAGACCCATCCACTCTTGGGAAGAGATGCGCACAACAATTCTCAAGAAATTTTTCCCAATCGGGCAAACCAATGCTCTTCGTCGGGCCATAACTTCATTCGTGAATCAAAACGGCGAGTAATTTCATGAGGCTTGGGAGAGGTATAATGACTTCCTAAGGAAGTGCCCACACCATGGTCTTCCAAAGTGGCATATAGCCCAAATCTTCCATTATGGGCTAAATGAGACTTTGCGACAGATCGCCGATGCTTCCTACGGATGGAACTTTATGAATAAAGACAAGAATGGAGCATTTGAATTATTTGAGAGCATGAGTGAAAACTCAATGAACAATGCCTCCATTGTCACCGTTTATAGTACCAACATGCCCCCAATGTTCACGAAGTTGACACGGGACCCTCCCATTCATCCACAGATCTCAACTTAATTGCACAAAAATTGGATGAAGTCTCTGTTGTGCACAAAAAGCTGGATGAGCTTCTGGTCAGCCTCGGCCGCTCTATAGCAAACACCTCCACACCATCATTCCATCACAATCTTAATCCTTTCGATGCTAGGCAGATTCCCAAGAATTCTGTGAGACCATCCTTGCTGAGTATCACGAAGAGTGATTCGGTAAGCAATGTGAACCTGGCATCTACAAGCCAGTATTTTGACACGGAGGACCAAGCCTCTGTGTGGTCGAATACACATACACATGCGAACTCGTCTTGTGGATTAGAAGACGCTTGTGCTCTGAGGAACAACCCATTCTCTGCTACTTATAACCCTGGGTTGTGAAATCATCCTAACTTTTTGTTACGACCTGGTTACCGAATCCCTACAAGACCTGAGACAGGCTCACCTCGACTAATCCAAAGACCTAGTCGCCCAATAAGAAATAACCAAAAGTAGGAAATAAACCACATTCACACATGCAATATAACTAAGCATAAGGAAAAATGAGACGTAAAAGAACAACAAAGCTAACAGTCTCAATAAAGTAACAAATGCCATCACAACAACACAGCGGAAAAGAAGACAGAAAGTAACAGGAATAGTAAAATAGATATCTATTACTCACTACAACCACAGAAAACAAAAGAGCTGCAAAGAAACGACTACGGCTGGGCTCGGCTAGGCCCAGCACCCTCTGCAGCCGGAACCTCAGGCTGCTCAACTCCTGGTCCTAAACAGGGTTACAAAAAGACATAGTCAGCGAACGCTGAGTAGAGTAGTGTTTACATTATTTATGTGCAAGTAAAGTAAAACAAGCAACCAAGTTTTATTCTCATTTCTATTTATCTCATTTATGTATTTCTGGTTCATTTATTTCACAAAGGAACCAAGTATTTCTTGATCTTGCTTGTTCCTCATAGGAACGATTATGATTGCAGTCTTTTCCGTAGAGTAGAAGGTAAACGAGGTGCTCTCCTCACCGGGAGAGTCCCCCGTGGTAGTCCTACACCCAGTCAACTACCCCGAGGTCACTATTGCGATGTAGTAGTGACTACGACACGCTAAAAGGGCCAACAGGAGTCGATGTAGAGTGGCCAATCCTAACCCCAGGTCTCAACCCAAGGGCGGCTAGCTCCACTCTACACTAAAAGAACCACTATGCTCCTTGGTACCATGTACACAATGGCCAACTCACTTCCCATCTACACACGGAATTCCTTTCCATATCCAGGAGTTCTCCTCCTAATTCCCCATAGGGTTCACGCACTGTATTCATTCCAGTTATCAGTATTCAGATCTCATGGTTCATATCTCGTTCCTCATCCATATACAGGCAGCTTGTGTTTTCACAATTCAAATTCTCAATCATATACATGCAACTTGTGGCTTCACAGTTCAATTTCTCATTCACATACAGGTAACTCGTATTTTAACATGCATCTCAAGTAAACAGAGTAGCTCAACCATTCTCATTTGTTTCTACCCTAGGGTTCATTTCTCATCCTAGGGTTTATTCAAGTATTCTAAACATGCTCTTTCATTGTGTAAATCTTAATGTTATAGTAAACCACTCTACCAAGAAACACGGGAGTAATGGGGGATTGAACCGCAAACCCAGGCGTCTCCCCGAGCCCCAAACACGCAGCAGGCTGAAACCCTATACCAGGAATACAACACAAAAGAAGAGTTCAGAAAAATGTATAACAGACTATAATATGTAGAGAAACTCGAGAGGAAAACACGGGTATTTCATTTGCGTAAAACGGACCCCGATCGGACCCTAAACGGATCAAAAACGTGCATACTGGTCAAAATCAGACATCTGGGAATAGTCCTAGACGTCTTAAAAGATGTCAGATCTTACCTCGTGTCTCTTGCGATATCCTCAGATGTTAGGATCCTTCTGCGACCGTCTGAGGGCAGCTCCAGACGTCGGACAAAGCCTCCGATCGTTTGGAAGTACCTTCAGACGTCTGGCGATGCGGTCAGACGTCCAAAAATCACCTCGAGGTGAGCACCCCGCTCCTTTGTGACGTTCTGCACCTGCGTGCAGAGCACAGACCCCATTTTTAGCTCCTACATGAGTCTACATGGGCAGATCTCGTGCAGTACGACTTACCTTAGCACCCAACGTGCTTTTAGACATTCGACTCTAGTCCCGGACGTCCTACTACCACTACGGATGTCTGGTCGATGCTCCAGACATCTGATACTGGAACTTTTCTAGTACCATAACCTCCTTCGCGGTGTTGCTCTCCTTGCAGCGTCGTCCGCAGCACACCACACAGCTTCAGCAGCTGCAATGGGTCGGGAGGCTGCCTCTCCGAGCCCCTCCTCGCGTGCGTGCCCGTCGCCGGCCACACGAGCTCTGTCGAGCTTCGCCGATCTCCCATCGAAGCTTCCCTGAGCTTTCGTCGAAGCTCCTCCAAGCTTCGCATGACGCTATCTGACTCCACACGAGCTCATCAAAGGACCACCAACCTTGGTCCTCCTCTCTCATGCTCTTCCTCTCTCTCCTCTTCATTTTCTCTCGCCCACCCTTTTTCTCTCACTCTCCCTCGTCGATCCTTGCTCGGCCATGCTCCTCCTTGTCGCGGCTTCACGGGGGTGTCTGGATAGGGAGGTAGCGGTGGCTACTGGTGAGGGGTGAGGGTGGTGAGGAGAGGGGGGTTTAAATAGGATCGGGTGTTAGGGTTTTAGGTGAGAGGCGATAGGAGAGAGAGAATGTCCGCACGTCGAGCACGCGCGGAGGGAAAATAAGTTTCAATTTTTCCCACTTTCAAATGTCCGGGTCTGTGTCCAGGCGTCTGGATAGACGTCTGACTGAAACTCTAGACATCTTATCCGACTAGAAACTCAACGGGTCATTTCATCATAACAAACTTAAAGGAAGTTTCGTCCCTGAAACTTGATGTTTGTGAGAGTTGGATCGGTATTTAAGAGTATCGCGTTGTAATATAGCCGAAAAAGCGTTCAAAACAAATATAATTTTATTACTCGAATTTGAAGTCCGAGGTCGAACATAGGGAGCAAATTGATGTTTTAGAAATCAAGATCACAATTCAGAATTTAGAAGAATATGCAATAATATCAATATCACAGTGTAAAAATATAGGAGTAATTGGCAATGTAGGTCACAAAATACTCAAGAACTCAATGTATATGAATATAAATTAAAAATTGGACATCTGATTTGTAAATCAGATGTCTTAAACTATGCTCCTTCTGATTTCTTCTTTCTCTGATTTCTTCTCTTTTTCTTCTTATTTTGTCTTGGTGTGCTTTCTTTTCTTTCTGTCTTTCTTTCCTTAGCATTCTCTGTCTTCTCCTCCTTTCTTCTTCTTCTTTGGCTTTTCTTCTCTTTCCCTGACTTCTTCTTTCTCTTCTTCTTTCTTCCTTCTACTTCTACTCCTTTCTTTTACTTTCTCTATCGGCTGCCTTCTTTCTTCCTTTACCCTGCCTTGACCCTTAGCTTCTTTAGCTCCTTAGCTTCTCCTTCTTCTTCTTCAACTTTGCTTCTGCTCCTCTTTAGCCTGTAGCAAAACCTACCCCCCTACCCGTGTGCACCCTCCTCTCTTTTCTCTCTTAGGTTCCGCTCTCCTAGAGCCACACGTTTTTGGGTAATCAGGTCGGGTATGTACCTGGGACCGGGCCCACCGGTGTGCGGTGATGGGCGAGGAGTGTAGTCGAGTCAGGTCAAGGCCAGGTCCGCGAGGGGTGAGTGCGGACGAGGCTGGGTCGGTCAAGTGAGAGAGACCTCACCCCGTGACTCGGAGGCGATAAGCTACTAGCAAGAATTCAACTTATGCGACTTCACTTGCTTCGCAGCCGCCGATGTGGGACTAAACATGTGCCCTTCTTCTCGCGCGTCCGCAGCTGAGGTGATTATCCAATTGTCTCAATTGCTACGGCCTTTGATTGGAATTGAGCACCTAGACTCGTGCGCGAGAGTGTTCCGCGCAACCTGGGACAGGAACGTGGAGCTCGCTTCAAGCTTACTTCAAGCTCTGCACCAACGGCGGAGAACGCTTGTACCTGAAATCACCACGATGGCCTCACAACCACGTTAGATCATTCAGGAAGCCTTGCTGAGGCACAGCGAGTGTGCTGCGGTGGTTGGCGTAGTGTCAAAACGCCTGTGTGAGCGTGCCTAGGGCACACTGTGTGCATATGTGGGGTATGTTCGGGGGTATGTTTGGGTGAGTGGAGTGGTGGTATGAGTGAGGGGAAATGTTGAGTGGAATGAGGGTATGCTGATGGACTTGTCGGCGAGGGGTAGGATGGTCTGTGGTGGTGGAGTGGTCTCGCCGGAGGTGGTGGCTAGAGGTGAAGGAGATGATGGTGGTGGAGTGCGGCAGTAGTCGATTTAGGGAAATAAAAAGGGAAGAAGAATTTAGAGGATGAAGGGGACTTATCTCGGTTGATAGTGGACGAAGGGAAGGCATAGATGGCGTCGGAAGCGTACTGCCGATGTCGAAGACGAAGGTGCTCAGAGAGGGATGGTCGGCGAGGATGAAGGGGAAACAAGGGCGTCGGTTGGTGCTGCGCGATGCGAATGAACTCAAGGAGGAAGAACCTGCCACTGGTATTGTGGTCAAGCGACGAGGGAGATCGAGGAAGGTCGCTGGAGCTTGATGAGCGAATCGGTCGGAGGAGGAGAGAAGAATTTGAGGGGGTTTCTAGTCGATTTCAAGCTTAGAGGAGTAGGTTGGATCAAGGGCTTCTTAAATAGACCTCTGGAGGGGGATTTGTGCTTGGAAGCCAAGCTTCCAAGAAAGGTATGCTCACCGGAGATGGCAACTTCAAAAGAGACCCAAAGCTCTCATGCGTTCGCATGAGAGATTGGGTAACAATTAGGGCATCAAACTGGGTTCACATTAGAGGGATTTTCTTAAAGAATCTCCCTTCCAATTTTGAAGGGGATTCTCTAAGAAATCAGGGAGAAACCACCTTCTAAAGCTCGCCAGAGTAGGATTCCTCCACTATAATGGCGAAGGGACCTAATTGCGAGAACAATGAAGAAGCTAGGGGGGCTTTTGCAATGGTTTCTAAAAGATAGGGGTACAAATGTAATCAGGCTGGACCTATTTGCAAAGTGGGTCAAGATGAGTTCCCCGTAGGTCCAAATTTTGGTACAAGCCTAATTTGGATGTAAGGAATCCAATGAAGTTGGATTTTGGTTTTGACCACATTTAGCTAGGTAATTTATATTAAAACCCAATTTAGGGCAAATATCTGTCTGAGACCCCATTCTAGGTCAAAATGGGTTCTAATGGCCAAATTGAAAGTTCTAAATCCTAAAGAATATTTTTCTAAGATTTTTAGAGGGTTTAGGTGAATTTTATCTTCACCAGGATCTTGGTTAATCAAGCGGATCTATTTTAGGATTTCAAGAAGTCATTTAATTCACAGGGTACACACAAACCCTTTTCTGTCAAATCCAACCCACTTTTTATCTTACTAAGACCTTTTGACTTTTGTTTAGCTCTTGAGAAAATCCGTTGTTGTACTGCAATGGTAAAATTACATTTTTACCCCTTATTTCTTACTTTTCTCTAAAAAACGTTATTAAGTGAATTAGGACTTTCAGTTGGTTATGTAGGAGCTTTTATTCTTTTGATTGGGTCAAAATGAGCTAGTTAGGGCTCATGATGGTGTTCCCATCACTTGAGCTAGCTAGGGTGCGAAAAACAGAATGTAAAAACACATAATAAACTTAAAGAGGCTCGAAGTAGGTCCGAAGAGACGTACCCTCAAAAAGCTCCCGGTACCGCTCCTGCATTGCCGCCTTAGGCTCCCAAGTCGCCTCTTCGTACCGCTGGCTTCTCCATAGAACCTTCACCAGTGGTACCTGCTTCCATCTTAGACTCCGGATGGCTCTATCTAGTATCTGTACTGGCCCCTCAGGATAGGTCAGGTCATCCCCCACCTCGATGTTCTCTTGGTTCAGAACGTGGTTGGGATTGATGACGTACTTCCTGAGGTTGGACACATGGAACACGTCGTGCACTCCAGAAAGCTGGGAAGGAAGGGCAAGCCGGTAAGCAACGGGTCCTACCCGCTCTAGGACCTCAAAGGTCCCCACAAACCTTAGCGCAAGCTTCCCCTTCACCCTAAAATGCTGCAAGCCCTTCATGGGCGAAACACGGAGAAAGACGTGATCCCCAACCTCGAACTGCACCTCTCTGTGCTTTTAGTCAGTGTAGCTCTTCTACCTGCTCCTGACAGTGCGGAGTCGTCTGTGGATCTGCTCTATCACCTCTTGACTTTGCTATATCAACCTGGGACCAACCTCCCACTTGGTCCCCATCTTAACCCAACTCAAGGGTGCAGCACACCTCCTCTCGTTCAGAGCCTTGTAAGGTGCCATGCCGATGCTCGAGTGGTAACTGTTGTTGTATACAAACTCTGCTAAGGGTAAATGCTCCTCCCAGGAGCCTCTCCAATCTAATACACAGGCGCACAAAAGGTCCTCAAGTGTCTGTATGGTACACTCTGACTACCCATCCGTCTAGGGGTGGTATGCGGTACTGAACCTCAAACGTGTCCCCAATGCTTGCTGAAACATAGCCTAGAAATGGGAAGTAAAACGAGTATCCCTGTCGGATACGATCTTACGTGGGACTCCGTGCAGGCGCACCACATCTCTGATGTATCTCTCTACTAACTGTGTTGGTCCAAAGGTGACTCGGATCGGCAGGAAACGTGTTGTCTTCGTCAACCTATCTTCTATAACCTAAACTGCGTCGTGTCCCCGCTGGGTAACTGGTAGACCCACCACCAAGTCCATGGTGATGCTCTCCCACTTAAGTACGACCTCTACCTTGGCTGGGTCCACAGCCAATCCATCTCTTGAAATCACATGGCCCACGAAAGTCACCTGTCTTAGCCAAAACTCGCACCTGTTGTACTTGGCATACAGCTTGCGTCACCTCAAGGTATCCAAGACCATGCGCAAATGTTGTCCATGCTGTGCCTGATCTCGCGAGTAAACGAGTACGTCCTCGATGAACACCACCACAAACTGGTATAAGTATGACCCGAAAACACGGTTCATCATATCCATGAAGGCAGCGGAGGCATTGGTCAGCCCAAACGGCATGACCAAGAACTCGTAGTGCCTGTACCAGGTATGGAAAGCTATCTTGGAGACATCGGTCTCCCTGATCCTCAACTAGTGGTAACCTGACCTCAAATCTATCTTGGAGAACATTGTGGCGTCTCGCAACTAGTCAAAAAGGTCATCGATACGAGGCAGCGGGTACTTGTTCTTGACGGTGACCAGATTCAGCTGTTGGTAGTCGACACAAAGTCGCAAGGTACCGTCCTTCTTCTTCACAAATAGCACAGGGGCTCCCCATAGGGACGCACTGGGCCTCATAAAGCCCTTCTCCAACAGGTCCTCTAACTGTGACTTGAGCTCTCGCAGCTCAAGCGGTGCCATCTGGTACGGTGCAGTAGAAATGGGGCTGGTCCCTGGTACTAGTGAGGTCTCAAACTCGATCTCATGCTCAAGTGGTAGTCCTAGCACCTCCTCTAGGAAAACGTCGAGGTACTCATAGACCACTGGGATACTCTAAAATTCAGCCATGGGGCTAGGCTCTGTCACCACATAGGCCAAGAAACCCTCACACCCCTGGCTCAAAAGCCTCGCTGCCCGAAGCGCGAAGATGCATATGAAACCTTCATCCACTGGCTGACCGTGAAACTCAAAGGGAGGCAACTCCGGTATGGAGAAGATGATCTTCCTCCCGAAACAGTCCACCAAGGCGTGATAGGCGATAGCTAGTCCATCCCTAGGATCACGCCAAAATCCTCCATTTAGATCACAATCAGGTCAGCAAAGAGGCTGTGTCCCCCTATGCTGACCTCGCAGTCCACGTAGACCTCCTTGGCTACAAACAACTGGCCACCTGGGTCTCTAATCACAAACGGATTCTCTAACAGTACACTACCCTACCTCAAACTGACGCAAAACTCGTAGCGACGAAAGAGTGGGTGGCACCGGAATAAAAAAGTACGTGCATTAATCTGCCAGAGACGGTAACCATACCTGCCACCATAGATCCCGAAGCCCCGGCATCTCTGTGTGTTAGGGCATTGATACGCCCCTTAGAGCTCGGTGTAGACGAAGTAGTTACACTCTGGATCAGGCAAGCAGCAGCTGGCTGGTACCCTCCTCGTGACTGCTGTCCTCCCCCCTGCTCCTGGTGACCACGACCGCCAGCTCGGCCTCCAACGCTCGGTGCGGGGAGCATCTGCTGTGCTCCGACCCTAGATGGGCGGTCCCTCCTGATGTGGCCTAGCTGGCCACACTTGTAGCAGAGGGGTACCCAACCTCCTCCCTCAGTAGGTCCCTGCTGATGGCTGGGCGGGGTCCGGTGCTGGCAACTGGCCCCTGTCTGGGGCCCCCAAAAGCCACTGGTACCCCCACAAAATGGAACGACTACACCACGGGCGCCGTGTGCCTCCTCTCCCGACGGCCCTGAGAGTACTCTGGCTGGTGGGGCCTCTTCTGTCTGCCGTCAGTGTCTCGCATAGCCGGGTTGGTCTCCTCGTAAGTCATGGCCACCTCGACCACACGAGAGAAAGTGGGCAGCTTCAGGGGTTTGACATACCCCCGAATAGTAGGACAGAGCCCCTCAGTAAACCTCCATAGGCGCTCCTCCTCGGTAGACACCACTGTCGGGGCGAAATGTGATAGCTCCAGGAAACAAGTGCGATACACGCTAACCGTCATCGTCCCCTGGCGGAGAGTGTGGAACTTTCGCCTCCTCTGGTCCTGCCAGGTCTGCGGAAAGTATTGTTTGCAGAAGAGAGCCATGAACTGGTCCCACGTCGTCTCTCTCCCTTCCTAGCCTCTAACAGCCCTCCACCACCTGTGTGCTGTGCTCTCTAGCTAGTATGTGGCAAAGGCCACGCGGCACTCCGCAGGAGGGCGAAGGGTGTCGAACACCTTCTCTATCTGCTCCAGCCAGTCCTCTACCTCAGACGGGCTCTCATACCCCTTGAAGGAGGGGGGCTTCAGCTTTCGAAACTGACCGAAAGCTCATGGTGTAGTTGCAGCGGAGGAACAGGCATGCCTTCAGGCAAGGAGGGCTCGTGCTCAGATGTCTCAGAGGGTGGTGGGTGTTTATGCGAAAGCGAAATTGGGTTTGTAAATATTGCATTGCAGTATAGTTGAAATCACTTCGAAAAACAAATAAGAATTTATTGCTCGAAAAACTAAGAATCCGAGGTCAAACATGGGGAGCAAATTGGTATTTAAAAACTAAGAACACAACTTCAATTTAATAAAATGTGATGTTCAACAATATTATGAAGCAATAGAACTAATTTCAATGTATATAAATGCTTCAAAGATATGAATAAAGATGTAAAAAGAAATTCAGATGCTTTGAGCTTTCTCTTCTTCTTCTTTCTTCTTCTGATGTCATGTTCTTTCTCTTCCTTTTCTTCCTTGAATTTAGCCGAGCCCTTTTCTTCCTTGGCTTTTCTGTCTGTGGCTTCTTTCTCCTCTGTCTTCTTCTTTCTTCCTTCTTTGCTATTCTTTCTCTTTCTCTAACTTCCTTCCTTGGCATCCTCTGGAGCTTCTTCTTTCGAAGTCCTCTTCTTTACCATAGCTTCTTCCTTAGTTGTGCCTTCTTCTTCCTTCAGCTTCTAATCTCCTTCAGATTTGCCTTCAGGTCCTCAGCTTCCTCTTTGGCTCCTCCTGCCCTTAGCCTTCTTCAGCTTCCTTCTTCCTTTCCCTACACAGAAGTGCAAAACCTACCCCTACCCTCCCCCATGTACGCTCTCTCTCTTCTATCTCTTAGGCTCGCTCTCCTAGAGCCTTTCTCGGGTAAATAGGCCAGTCAAGTGCACCCAGGTCCAGGGACACCAGCGTGGGTGATGTGCGAGGAGTGCAGGGTTATCGGGTTAAGTCAGCCAGGTCTGCAGAGGAGTGAGCGCGGACAAGGAGGGTGTGTGGGCGAAGGGACCTCACCCTGTGTTCGAAGGCAACGAGGCTAAAACACAAAATCAACTTATACCGTTTCGCCTCTTCTAAAGTTACTGAGGTGGGACTAAAAGTCCCACCCGCTTCTTCGCGTGCGTCCGCAGGGAGTCTCCACTAATTGCTGCAGTTGTGGTGTGTTGTGGCTTTAATTACTGGGTGCAAGGGGATCGCAAAGTGGTTCCACGCACCTGGGGCTCAGTCTCCTGGAGCGGGGCTGCCTGGAGCAAGCTTGCGAGTGAGCTTTGCTCCTACTCTAATGGTGGCTGGGGGTCCAACCCTGTCAACATGAATATGGCCTCACGGCCCTGTCAAAACACTTAGAGAGCTTTGTTGTGACACGACGAAGGTGGTGCGGTGGGTGGCGTGGCACGAGACGGCCTAGGCGTGCCTGCCTAGGTCGGTCTGTAGCTGTGAAGGTGCAGTTGTTCGGGGGCAGTGTAGGGCGTGTGTGGTGGTCGATGAAGAGGTGGATGATGGTCAGTGGACGATGGTGAAGCTTCTGCGGTAGTTGGCGAGGTGTGCGAGTGTGTGGAGTGGTGGATGCACCTTCGCCGGTGGTCGGCTGGAGATTAAGAAGATGAGAGTGGTCTGTGGCTGTCGAGGGTGGTTTTGTGAAATAAAGAGGGGGAAAATGAAGAGTAGGGAGAGGGGTATTATCTGAGAGTACCTGGAAGAAGGGGGGAGACAGCGGGCGGACGATGCGTATTGTCCGTCACTGGAGACGAAGGCCCTGAGATGAAGAGGCGGCAACAACGAGAGGGCTGAAGATGCGGGCGCAGGTATGGCGCGACGCGGAAGAACGAGGTGGAGAAGACTCTGCCATCGGTGTGGTGGCAGAGCGACGAGAAGAGGGAGGAAGAGTCACCGGAGCTTGCAGGTGTCTTGGCTAGAGAGGGGAAAGGAGGAATTCTGGGGGATTCTTCAGCCAAATCAAGGTTGGAATGATCGGCCGGGCCTGAGGCTTCTTTTATAGG
Source organism: Thalassia testudinum (assembly GCA_037157565.1). Lineage (NCBI taxonomy): Eukaryota > Viridiplantae > Streptophyta > Magnoliopsida > Alismatales > Hydrocharitaceae > Thalassia > Thalassia testudinum. Next base: position 65,275,429 of record JAZHRO010000031.1, read on the forward strand.
CACAAGCAGAGGGCCTTGTGTTTGGAAGACAAGCTTCCAAGCATAGGTTTCCTCGTCGGAGTAGGAAAGTCGAGAGATACCCATATCTGTTGTGCTTTCACACGAGAGATTGGGTGTGAATCAGAGTGCATGATTGAGTTCACATGGTCAGAAATTCCTCAGAGAATCTCCCTTTCAAATCTGAGAGGGTTTCCTTAAGGAATCAGGGAGATATCCCTCTTGAATCCTCACCGGAGTAGGATTCCTATAATGTAATGGTGGAGGGACCTGATTGCAAAGAACAACGAGGAATCTAGGGGGGTCTCTGCAAGGTTTTCAAAAGTTAGGGGCATAAAAGTAATTAGGTTGGACTGTTTTGCAAAGTAGGTCAAGGTGAACTCCCCTTAAGTCTAAATTTTGGCATAAACCTAATTTGGATCCGAGGAATCTAATGGTGAAGTTGGATTTTAAGTTTGACCACGTTTAACTAGACATTTTGTACAAAACCTAATTTAGGGCAAATGTTTGACTAGGACCCCTATTTAGGTCAACATAGGTTCTAAAGGCCAAATTGAAGGTTCTAAACCTTAAAAGATATTTTTCCATGAATTTTAGAGGGTTTAGTTGATTTTTATTCTAACCAAAACCTTGTTGAATTAAGTGGGTTTGTTTTAAGGTTACAGGATGTCATTTAATTCTCAAATCTCACATTAACCCTTTTCTAATTGAACCATCCCACTTTTCATCTTGTTAAGACCAATTGGCCCATGCTTAACCCCTGAGAAATCCTACCGTTGTACTGTAATGGTAAAATTACAGTTTTACCCATTGTTTCTTGCTTTTCTTTCAACCCAGTTATTCTTTGAGTTAGGCCCTTCACTTGGCTATGCAAGAGCTTTTATTCTCTTTTCTAGGTCAAAATGAGCTAGTTAGGGCTCATGATGGTGTTCCCATCAGTGGGGTTGGTGGAGGATCACCCCCTCCCCCTCCTGCTCGTCTGGCGCTACGATAGTCTCGCTGTCCCACCGAGGACTCCCATCTACGTCCTTAGGGAGAGGTGCCTGAGGAGGCTGCTGGAACTCCTACCGCACGATGTCTCTGATCAGCTATGCAAGATCCTGGGCCTGAATGCCCTGGAGGAGGGGTGGGTCAACTGGTGCCTCAAGACTGGCACGTCTGCCCCTCCGACCTTGTCCATGGCCACGACCACAGCCTGCCTCAGGAACTCCTCGACGAGGCATCTCCTGCAAGGAGATGCAAGAGATAGAACAAGAGTTGTCAACAATACCAGATTACATCGAGAAAAGACTCAGAAACGAATATCAAAGTGATACGTTGTGATGGCTATCCTAGTTATATGCACGTGAGTGGTTATTCTCAGACCAATTGGATCATTTCTCGGGACGACCTTGCTCTGATACTATCTTGTTACCACCCGATTCCAGGATCCTTATAGGACCCGAGATCGACTCGCCTCGACTAATCCCAAGACCTAGTCGTCCAATGAGAAATAACCAAAAGCAGGAAATAAACCACATTCACACATGCAATATAACTAAGCATAAGGAAAAACGAGATGTAAAAGAACAACAAAGCTAAAAGTCTCAACAAAGTAACACATGCCATCACAACAACACAGCGGAAAAGAAGACAGAAAGTAACAGGAACAGAAAAATAGATATCTATTACACACTACAGCCGCAGAAAACAAAAGAGCTGGAAAGAAACAACTACGGCTGGGCTCGATTGGGCCTAGCACCCTCTGCAGCCAGAACCTCAGGCTGCTTAACTCCTAGTCCTAAATAGGGTTACGAAAAGACAGAGTCAGCGAACGTTGAGTAGAGTGGTGTTTACATTATTTATGTGCAAGTAAAGTAAAACAAGCAACTAGGTTTTATTCTCATTTCTATATATCTTATCTATGTATTTCTGGCTCATTTATTTCACAATGGATCCAAGTATTTCTTGATCTTGCTTGTTCCTCGTGGGAACGATCTTGATTGCAGTCTTTTCCAAAGAGTAGAAGGTAAACAAGGTGCTCTCCTGGCCGGGAGAGCTCCCTGCAATAGTCCTACACCCAGTCAACCACCCCGAGGTCACTGTCGCAACATAGCGGTGACTACGGCACATGTGATAAGCGCACGAGTAACTACCTGCACTAGCACGCGATCAGTCATTTTTGCTAGCAGGTACGCCTAAAGTACAGCACGGAAAAGTATAGGGCCTTTCCCTCTCAGAACATGGGTCTCGCCCCTCCACAGTCCACGTACCCTCGTCCGACTATCCCGATTTTCCTAGAGGGCTTAAAAGTTGGTGTAGGTTGTCTAGCTTAACATCGGGTCCCATGGGGTGGCTAGCTCCCTCCCTACACTAGTAGCACGCCTCGGTACCACGTACGCGAGGGCCAATAGGAGTCGGTGTAGAGTGGCCAATACTAACCCCAGGCCTCAACCCAAGGGCGGCTAGATCCGCTCTACACTAAAAGAACCACTGTGCTCCTTGGTACCACGTACACAAGGGCCAACTCACTTCCCGTCTACACACGGAATTCCTTTCCATATCCAGGAGTTGTCCTAATTCCCCGTAGGGTTCACGCACTGTATTCGTTCCAGTTATCAATATTCAGATCTCATGGTTCATAACTCGTTCCTCTTCCATATATAGGCAGCTCGTGTTTTCACAATTCAAATTCTCAATCATATACATGCAACTTGTGGTTTCACAGTTCAATTTCTCATTCACATACAGGAAACTCGTATTTTAACATGAATCTCAAGTAAACAGAGTAGCTCAACCATTCTCATTTGTTTCTAACCTAGGGTTCATTTCTCATCCTAAAGTTTATTCAAGTATTCTAAACATGCTCTTTCATTGTGTAAATCTTAATGTTATAGTAAACCACTCTACCAGGAAACACGGGAGTAATAGGGGCTTAAACCGCAAACCCAGGCATCTCTACGAGCCCCAAACACGTAGCAGGCTGAAACCCTATACCAGGGAATACAACACAAAAGAAGAGTTCAGAACAATGTATAACAGACTCTAATACGTAGAAAAACTAGAGAGGAAAACACAGGTATTTCGTTTGCAAAAAATGGTCCTCGATCGGACCCTAAACGGGTCAAAAACGTGCATACTGGTCAAAATCAGACATCTGGGAATAGTCCCAGACGTCTTAAAACACGTCAGATCTTACCTCGTGTCTCCTGCGGTATCCTCAAACATCTGGATCGCTTCGCGACCGTCTAAGGGTAGCTCTAGACATCGGACAAAGCCTCCCATCGTCTGGAAGTACCTTCAGGCATCTAGCAATGCGGTCAGACATCCAAAAATTACCTCGAAGTGTGCACCCCGCTCCTTCATAACGCTCTGCACCTGCGTGTAGAGCACAGACCCCATTTCTAGCTCCGACATGAGTCTGCATGGGCAGATCTCGTGCAGTACGACTTAGCTTAGCGCCCAACATGCTTTCAAACGTCCAGCTCCAGTCCCAGACGTCTTGCTGCCGCTACAGATGTTTGGTCGATGCTCCAGATGTCTAATACTGGAACTTTTCTAGTACCAGAACCTCCTCTATGACGTTACTCTCCTCGCAGCACCTTCCGCAGTGCACCGCAACAGCTTCAACAACTATAGAGAGCCGGGAGGCCGCCTCCCCGAGCCCCTCCTCCTCGCACGCATGCCCGCCATCGGCTATGCAAGCTCCGCTGATCTTCCGTCCAAGCTTCCCCAAGCATTCGTTGAAGCTCCTCTGAGCTTCGCGCAAGGCTCTCCGACTCCACACAAGCTCCCCGAAGGTCCACCGACCTTGGTTCTCTTCTCTCACGCTCTTCCTCTCTCTCCTCTTCATTTTCTCTCACTCACCCTCTCTCTCTCGCTCTCCCTCGCCGATCCTTGCTCGGCCTCGCTCCTTGCGGTGGCTGCACGAAGGTGTCCAAACAGGGAGGCAGCGATGGCTGGTGGTGAGGGTGGTGAGGAGAGGGGGGTTTAAATAGGGTCGAGTGTCAGGGTTCTGGGTGAGAGGCGATAGGAGAGAGAGAACGTCCGTGCGTCGCGTGCGAGCGGAGGGAAAATAAATTTCAATTTTTCCCACTTTCAGACATCCTGGCCTGTGTCTAGACGTCTGGACAGACGTCTGACTAAAACTCTAGACGTCTTATCCGACTAAAAAGGCAACAGATCATTTCGCTTTGCATGGTCCAGTAACCCGCAGCACCAAAACCTCATTGGTGGACCAATGCGACCGTCCGCACCTGTCATCCCAAGGGCCCAGTATAATCCTGTGGCAAATCCGCCATCGGGTCCTTGCGTACCTCAAACAGAACACGCATCAAGTTCTCTTGATAAATTGATGCAAATGATGATGGAAATGTCCAATTGCCATAAAAAAACATGACCTCTCTCCAGCACCAGTTAGCGCAGCAGAATGCTAAGATCAGTCAGCTATGCATGACAGCTCGATCTCAGGGCACTCTTCCAGACCACCCTGTTCCTAACCCACGAAATTTTGTACCCTGTGGTCTGTAACCATAGGTACAACCTTCTTAGGGGTAGGTTCACTAGATTCTGCAAGCTTCGAGCACTCCACCAGGATTCCAGGCTAATCCCGCAGTAGCACATCACCCTTATGTCTCTATTGTGAACCCTCCTCCACATTATGATCCCACTGGACCTGCGATGTCCAATGTGATTACTACGAGGAGTGGTAAGAAAACCTTCGATCCGCCTCGACCTGATCCTGGCCCATCTTCCTCATCGCCCTCTAATTCAGGATGCGCACTGCATTCTTGTGAGGATGATATGCCCAAACTAGTGCCAGAATATGTCCCATTCCCTGAGGCTCTATTGAGGGAGCCAAAAGGCAAGAAAAAGAACACGCAGGCCTTTGATAACCTGCGTAATTTATTCAGAGATGTTGAGATCAAAGTACCCCTGTTGGAGGCTATCGACCATATACCCACTGTCACTCGATTCTTCAAAGATTACACTACACCCAGGCGACAGTCAAGGAAAACAAAGAATCTAGTGGTCCTCTCGCCTCATGCAAGTTGTGCTATACTGTCAAATCTAACACCGCTGCAGAAAGATCCAGGCACACTGCTTATTTCATGTAGCATCCAAGGATGCAATTTTAACCATTCTTTGCTTGATCTAGGATGTTCCATCAATCTTATACCAGCCATCATGCTCGAGAAATTTGCCTTAGGAAATCTAAAACCCACCCCTATCACATTGCAGTTGGCAAATCATTCTGTCAAAATTTCGAAGGGTGTGGTGGAAGACATGGTGGTTAGGGTCAATAGTCTCTACTTTCCTGTTGACTTTCGTGTTTTGGATATGGAAGTTCCTAGCTCACTTTCTGATTGTCCAATCATCCTTGGTCGACCTTTCTTGGCCATAGCCCCCACCCATATTGACTGTGAGTCAGGTTGCATTGAGATAGCCGTTGGCTCTGAGAAGCTCAAGGTAAGCATTTTCAAGGTCGCCAAGAACTTTGATTGCGATTGCATCAAGGATGACACATCTGACAAGGACATGGCCATCAGCACATGTATCGGACTAATAGGGACCTATTCTAACTGTTGTGGATTGCCCCTGAACACAGACCATCGCCTAACAGACGTACACTGCGATGTTTCCCTACCCCTGTCCTTACCCACATCTTCTCCTGACCAGACTTCTGACGAGGTTTTCTCCGCTTCCCACACCTTGTGGTCTGAGTCATATTCGGGCTACTCACTGCTGGTCCACCCTCTTGAAGACCAGATTGCCCTTTCTTTCCCACCAAATCAGGCGAAAATGCGACCTCACATTGGGACCTTGAGCCCAAACGTTGATCACTGGGGCTCTCCTTTCTTGGATCTATCAATCCAAGATGCCCCTCTTCTTGGCCAATTTGTGGGCCAACTTCTTTCCCCTACTCTTCTTTCTTCTAATCCTTTTGGTACACTCTCGTCCCAAGAAATGCCAGATCTTTTACCATCCACTCCCGAGCTGAAAGTGCTGCCTGATATGCTTAAATATGCTTTTCTCGGGCCAAATGAAATGCTCCCCGTAATTATTAGTTCAAAACTGACTAGGGAGCAAGAGTGCAAACCAATGAAGGTCCTCATGGAACACAAGGCAGCCATTGGATGGTCCTTATCTGACTTAACTGGCATTAGCCCCTCCTACTGCACTCACCATATATACACGGAGGAGGAGGCTCAACCTTCCCACGAGATGCAATGACGTCTCAACCCTAACATGCGGGAAGTCGTTAAAAAGGAAATCATTAAGTGGTTAGATGCGGATATAATCTACCCGATCAGCGATAGCCCCTGGGTAAGCCCGATTCATGTTGTGCCCAAAAAGGTGGGACTCACCATCCGTGTCAATGACAGGGGAGAAGCCATCCCTACACGTACTCCTACATCTTGGAGAGTGTGTGTAGATTATAAGAAACTAAATGCTGCAACAAAGAAAGATCATTTTCCGCTACCTTTTATTGACCAAATCCTTGAGCGGTTAGCGAAAAATAAATTTTTCTGTTTCCTGGATGGATCCTCTGGATATAACCAGGTGGCTATTGACCCCCAGGACCAAGAGAAAACCATGTTCACCTACCCTTTTGGCACCTTTGCATTTAAGAAGGATTCCATTCAGACTTTGTAACGCGCCAGCAACTTTCTAGAGATGTATGCTGGCAATGTTTCATGATATGGTGGGTGACTTTCTTGAGGTCTTCATGGATGACTTTTTAGTCTTCAGACCTTCATTTGATGATTGTCTAGCCAACCTATCCCGCATCCTTCAAAGATGTATTGATGTGAACCTCGTGCTTTCTTGGGAGAAAAGTCATTTTATGGTACACGAGAGGATTGTTCTCAGTCACATCATCTCCGATCAGGGTATTGAGGTGGACTGAGCTAAGCTTGATGTGATTGCTGACTTACTTGTGCCTAGCTTTGTCCAGCAAATCTGCTCCTTCTTATGACACGTTGGTTTCTATAGGAGATTCATCAAAGACTTCTCCAAGATTTCTAGTCCTTTAACTCATCTCCTATCAACCGACGTACCCTTTTATATGGGCTCCGACTGTATACAAGCATTCACACAACTGTGTGATGCTATCACCAAGGCCCCTGTTCTCCAGCCACCTGATTGGTCCCTCGACTTTGAACTCATGTGTGACGCTTCCGACCTTACAGTAGGAGCCATCTTGGGACAAAGACGTGATAGACACCCCTTCATGGTGTACTACACTAGTAAGACGTTGGATGAGGCCCAGCGTAATTATACGACTACTGAGAAAAAACTACTAGCAATCGTCTTTGGGCTGGAGAAATTCCACTCTTACCTTTTGGGCTTACACGTTACTGTATTCACTGATCACGCAGCCATTTGTCATCTCATGCACAAGAAGGATGCCAAGCCTAGACTAATTCGTTAGATCCTTTTGCTCCAAGAATTTGATCTTGAGATCCACGATAAGGCTGGAGCCCAGAATGTTGTTACTAATCATCTCTCGAGACTGGACCCTGACCACATTGGACTTACCCTGCCGATTAATGAGGTTTTTCCCGATGAGCACCTTCTGGCAATTAATGTGGCAAGTGGACCTTGGTATGCAGACATTGCCAATTACCTTGCTTCTGGCTCCCTTCCACATGGTTGGCCTAAAAACCAGCGCGAGCGTCTCATCGCAGAAGCAAAGTATTAGTTCTGTGATAATCCACTACTTTTTCGAGTAGGTGCTGATCAGATCATCCGTCGTTGTATTCCTGATAGTGAGGTTTCCAGTGTGCTATCCTTCTGTCACAATCAAGCCTGCGGAGACCATTTCTCTGGGAGGAAAACTGCAGCCATGGTGTTGCAGTGCAATTTCTTTTGGTCCTCCCTTCACCAGGATGCACACAATTATGCTAAATGGTGCACTAGGTGTCAGTCGTTAGGGTCAATGTCACGACGTGACATGATGCCCTTGCAACCCATCCTAGCTGTTGAAATCTTTGACATATGGGGAATTGATTTCATGGGTCCCTTTCCTCCTTCCAACAGCTTTGAGTACATCCTCATTGCTGTGGACTATGTTTCGAAATGGATCGAGGCTATTCCCACACGCCATGCTGACCATGTCATATCTACTCGATTTGTCAAAGACCACATTTTTGCGCACTTTGGGATCCCTCGAGCCATTATCTCTGATGAAGTCATTTCACCCATGCTTCTTTTCGGGCACTTCTCAGGAAATATGGAGTCCACCATTGTATCGCATCTCCATATCATCCTCAGATGAACGGCCAGGCTGAGGTGTCGAACTGGCAAATCAAGCATATTCTCCAGAAAACAGTTCGGCCTGACCATAAGGATTGGTCTGACAAGCTGATTGACGCACTCTAGGCGTATCGGACCACCTTTAAGGCTCCCCTTGGTATGTCTCCTTATAGAATTATTTACGGGAAGCCTTGTCATTTGCCCATTAAGCTGGAGCACCACACTTATTTGGCGGTTCGCCAATGTAACCTTGATCCAGAATTGTGTGATCGAGAAAGAAAACTCCAACTCCAGGAGCTGGAAGAGCTCCGTCGTGAGGCCTATGATTCTGCCTTAACTTTCAAACAATGCACTAAGGCCTTTCACGACAACCGCATTCGACGGAAGGAATTTGAGCCATCTCAGCAAGTCTGGCTTTACAATGCCTAGCTTAAATTCCTTCCAGGGAAATTAAAGTCCAAATGGACTGGTCCCTACTTAGTTTCGAGACCATTTCCCAACAGGGTTGTTGAAATTGAAGATCCCAGATCTGGGCATAAATTTACGGTCATTGGGTGGCGAGTGCGACTCCCCTATAGTTTTATTATTTCGTCGTAGTATAGTATAGAGAAGTGGTTACCAGTTTAATACAATTTGTTACTCGGAAAAAGAGTTCCTGATGTCGAACTCAAGGAGCAAGTTGTATTCTAGAAGCACAATGTTTCTATTACAAAAATAAGAGAGAGAGAGAGAGGGAGAAATAAATCTGATTCTTGTGGCTTCTCTTCTTTTCTGCCTTCAGTTCTTCTTCTGCTTCTTTCTTTTCTTCTCCAGAGCTTCTCGTCTTCTTCCCTTTATCTTCTTTCTTCTTTCAGCTCTGTCTTCCTTGCGCTTCTCTTTTCTTCTTTCTACTTCTTTTCTTCATCTACAGAGCGTCGTCTGATTTTCCAATCAAACGACTTAAATTGCCGCTACTACAGTGCTGCTTGGTGCTCCTCCTTCTTCTTCCTTTAGTCTTTCTTCCTCGGCCATTTCTTCTTCAGAGTTTCTTCTTCTCTACGCCCTGCTCTCTTCTGCCTCGGCCTGTTCCTGCACACACCACAGCCAACGCAAAACCTACCCCTTTCCCTCAACCCGAATGTCTCTCACTTTCTCAAACTTCGCACATAGGATAGCTCTCCCAGAGCCGCCGGGTAATCGGGTCAGGCTAAGCACCCGGGACCAAGCGCACCGGCAGGTGGGTGATGCGCGAGGTGTGCTCAGGATGAGTTCGGGTCGGATCCACCAGATCCGCGTGGTGAGCTCGCGGACCGGGCGGGTGTGGGCGTGGGACCTCACCCCGGTGCGTTCGGAGGCGATAAGGCTATTTCACTTTTACAATTTAAACCGGTGTACGGCTTCAGGATCTTCCGAGGTGGGACTAAATGTCCCACCCCAATTTGGCACCTGCAGCTGAGAAAGCTACAGGCAATCGCGGCTGTTGTGAGGTCTTCTCTTCAACTGAAGGTTTGGGCAGCTGCGTGGTTGCAATCCGCGCATCCTGGAGCGCAGGCCTGGGCGGAAGCGAAGCTGCAGCTACAGAACGAAGGAGTTTCACCTGTTCGGCAATGGCGGCGAAGGACGGGTAACCTGTTCACAGAGATACGGCCTCTTGGCCTAGTCAGAAGGTGCAGGGAGCTTCGCCGGAGTGTGGCGAAGCTCGTGCGGGTGGTGGCGAGGCGTGGGGCGGCGTGTAGGGGCTGCCCTAGGTCGGACTATGGTCGGGGGAATGGGTTTGTTCGAGGGAGTGATGTGGAGGTGAGGAGTGGCAGTGAAGGGGCGGAAACGGTTCAGTGGGATGAGGCGGAGGTTTTGGGTCGGTCGGCGAGTCGTGTGGAGTGGCGGAATAATGGGAGCGTCTCGCCGGAGGTGGGCCGGAGGCGTGGAAGGTGAAGGTGGTTGGGTCGGTCGAGGGTCTAATTGAACAAATTAAAATAGGGAAAAGAAAGAGGGGAGGAACAGAAGTAACTGTTACCTACTTATAGGGGCGAAGGAGGCTGGAGTGGGGCGACAGTCGTATCGACTGTCGCTGGAGAAGAAGGTGCCCAGAGAGAGGGGGCGACGACGAGGAGAGAGAGGAAGAGCGCGCGCTGGGTACGGCACGACGCGGGAAGAGCGGGCGAAGGTGGCTCTGCTACTCGTATTGCGGCAGAGCGACGAGGAGGAGGAGGAAGAACCGCCGGAGCTGGAGAGCTTCTGCCGAAGTGGGAAGAGAGGAAGGAGGGGGGTGTTCTCCGTCAGATCCGAGCTACTGAATGCGGCAGACGGTGGCGGATTTTATAGAGGCGAAATCAGAGAGGAGGGCGGAGGGAGAAGACGTGCCTCCCTCGTCGGAGGATGGCCAGATCGCGACCCATACCTTCCGCACGTTCTCACGGAAGGTGTGGGCGATGGTAGAGATCGTGGAGGTGTCCCTACGACAGTAGACGTCGCAGAGAACACCCCGTTGTCTTGGCAGGGGGTCGCCCTCACCCTGCGCGGCGCCATGCCTCGCCGGAGCATGGCGCTGCTCAGGGTTTTGCAAGGAGGACCCAAATGCAAAAATGATGAAGAATTAGGAGCCAAAATGCGAGGGTTTCAAAAGCTGACGGTCAAAAAGTAATGGATGAGGACCAAGATGCAAAGTCGGTCAAGAAGGTCTCTTCTTAGGCTCAAGATTTTATGCATGACTAAATGGGACCTAAGGATTCTAATGGTGAATTTTATTTCTAGGTCAGACCTTGTTTGACAGGCCAATTTACGTAGAAACCCAAATTAAATCGTTAATTGGGCATGGTTCTCAATGTAGGTCAAAATGGGTTCCTAAGGCCAAATTGAAAGTTCTAAACCCTAGAGATTATTTTTATATGAATTTTAGAGGGTTTATTAGATTTTTTCTTTGCCTCTAACCTCGTGAATTGAAGTGGGTTTGTTTTAGGGTTACAGATTGTCATTTAATTCCTTGGAGTTGCTGTAACCCTTATCAGATCAGATCATCCCACTTTCCCTCATATTAGGTTAGTTTGACCTATGTTTGGACCCTGAGTTACCCTGTTTGCAGATTGTGCTGGTAAAATTGCATTTTTACTCCTTATGACTTGTTTTCTTCTTAGACTCAGAATTCTTTGAGTTAAGCCTTTCCTTGAGTTATGTAGGAGCTTTTATCCTCTGTATTAGGTCAAAATGAGCTAGTTATGGCTCATGATGAGGTTCTCATCATACCCCCATGCCTAGCTTTTGCTAGTCCCTTAGCAAAAACTTAAGGTTTCAACCTTTGTTCTAGACCAAGAAGTTCTTAATAGCTTCAGATAAGTGCTTTTTGATTTGAGCGTAGATTAGGTTAGAATGCTGACCCTAGGCCTAAAAGTTACTCTAGTACCAATCAAGATCCAGATCTGTCTAGCCTTAGCCTCAGTCCTTAGCAAAGGTTTTTAAGGCCTACAAGAACTAACCTAAGGTCTATTGGACTTTGTGGTTAAAGCACCCGTGCTTGGAATGATTTTAGCCCTGGCTCAGCTCGCAGTGCGTTTTGTAAGAGAGAGAGAGATAGGAAATTTTTCTATTTGGAGAGTTTTCTCTCTCTTTTTCTTTTTAATTCTAGCTTAGGATTGGCTTTTCAACACGGTCTGTATCAGATTCCTTGCTCCCATCATCAATCCTTAAGGGTTCCTAGAAATCGATGCTTCGAGATAGCACCGCCCATGGCAACCCCCGGAACCCTGGCTATTGAGATTTCGAGATAATCCCATCCATGGTGTTCCGTGGCCGAATCCAGACCCTGGCAATTGACATTTCGTGATAATGCCATCCATGGAATCTGAACCAGCAGAGTGCTTACATGCCCCCAGTAGGATATGTAAATATCCTAAGAGACAAGCACCGAGGAGATGATATTTTGTTACGCATCTTCGAGGGGATTTCCCGCCTCTCCACACTGGGAACTCGTCCAAATCAACTTGTGTTGATCGGCTGCTCCTATTCTAGGTGTACTTTTCAGAATTTTGCGACGCTTCTGCGTGATTTTGATTTTTATGCTTACTGAACCAGGCTGTGTGTGAGGTTAGGGTGCTTAGGTTACTGAGTCCCGTAGACCAAAAGTTAGCTAATGAGGTCGAATACTCCCTAAGCCTTAGACCTAATACTTCATCTTTTCATTTTCCTCAACCTCTTGAGTGTCCAGATCTTAATGAGTACTAAGAGTCTATACAAGAATGCCTAAGGTTTGCGTTCTTACTAATCCCATTGTGCACTTTTCAGTTCTTTTCTTGAATGGGGTCTAGAACTTAGGTTAATTCCTTAGTTTCTTACTAATGACTACTTTTTTTCTCATAATTTTGTGCTCCTTTTTCATTTTGTTTCTTTTTCTCCTCCCACAAAATTTTCTTTCTCCTCTTATTCTCTTTTTAAAAAAAAAAAAAAATTAATTTTTTATGGTGTTTTTGCATATGTGAATTTTTTTGTTTAAAACCTTTTCTTACAAGTTTTGCACTTTTATACCCCCCCCATGCGTAAGGTTTGCAATGTCGTCATTGTGACTTAGGGGGTTTTTTATTTACTTAGTTCATTCCTTAAGACAGAAATTTGGATGAGTGAATGGGTCGGGATGAATTTTGCGGACGATTTCTAATCCCAGATGCAAGCATCTGAGGTGGGGTCGGCTGTCTATAAGGGTGAACGTTAAGTGCACAAAAGTGTCAAAAAGGTTTTGGATTTTTAGGAAAATGACGGGTTGCCTCCCATTAAGCGCTGAGTTTTATGCCATCGGCTGGGCGCAATAAGCTCAAGGCAAATGGAGGATATAAGATGATTCAGCCAAATCAGTAGAAGTCACATCAATGAACGGCTTGAGTCTCTGACCGTTCATGATGAAAGGTTCGGAATCGTGGCTGAGCGGACTGATTTCGATAGCTCCATTTCCAAAAACCTGTCGGACTAAATATGGTCCGACCCACTTGGATCGCAGCTTTCCCGGGAAAAGTTTGAGTCGGGCATCAAAGAGTAGGACCTTCTGACCAGGATGAAAGATTTTTCTTGAGATGTGCTTGTCATGGAAGGCTTTGACCCGCTCCTTGTAGATTCGCGAGCTCTCATACGCGTCTAGGCGTAATTCATTGATCTCGCGGATTTGAAGTTTTCTGTGGGTTCCAGCCTTCGAAAAGTCTAGATTACAGTTCTGTACTGCCCAATAGGTTTCATGCTCCAGTTCTACGGGAAGGTGACACGCCTTCCCGTACACCAGTCTAAAGGGAGACATGCCTAATTGGGTTTTGTGGGCGATCCTATAGGCCCACAATGCTTCTGGAAGTCGGGACGACCAGTCCTTCCTGTTAGGCCGAACAGTGACTTGCAGGATTTTCTTGATCCCCCGATTAGACAGCTCAGCTAGACCATTAGTTCGGGGGTGGTAAGGAGTAGAGATTCGGTGAGACACCCCGTATTTGGTCATCAGTGACCTAAACTGAGCGTTTGTGAAATGGGTCCCCCCATCAGAGATTATAGCACGAGGAATCCCGAACCTTGAGAAAATGTTTTGATGAATGAATTTGAGAACGATTTTGTGATCACAGGTTCGGGTCGGTATGGCTTCGATCCATTTGGACATGTAGTCCACAGCCAGCAGAATGTATTCAAAATCATCCGAAACAGGAAAGGGGCCCATAAAATCAATCCCCCAAACATCAAAGATTTCGCATACGAGAATCGGCTGCATAGGCATCATGTCGCGATGTCTCATGTTGCCCAAAGTTTGGCAACGACTGCATGCCTTGCAGTGACTGTATGCGTCTTTGAACAGTGTGGGCCAGTAAAAGCCGCACTGGAGGACTTTTGATGCAGTTTTATGCCCAGAGAAATGGCCACCGCATGCCTGGTCATGGCAGAAAGAGAGGATATTATTGAATTCCTCTTCCGGGATGCATCTCCGGATGATTTGATCAGCACCTATGCGGAAGAGGTATGGGTCTTCCCAAATGTAATACTTGGCATCAGAGCGCAATTTATCTTTCTTAGCTTTCGGCCAATCAGATGGGATCTGATGAGATGCCAAGTAATTTACTATATTAGCAAACCATGGAAGGCTAGTACCGATAGTCAGCAGGTGCTCATCGGGAAAATGCTCAGTGATGGGTCCGGAAGGGTCAGTTATTTCAGAAGGAAGACGGGACAAGTGATCAGCTACCACATTTTGCTTTCCCGCTTTGTCGCGAATCTCAAGGTCAAATTCTTGCAACAGCAAGTTTCATCGGATTAATTGAGGTTTCGTGTCCTTCTTTGCAAGGAGATGCCTCACAGCTGTGTGATCCGAGTATATGATGACACGAGAACCCAGAAGGTATGATCTAAATTTTTCTAGGGCAAATACTACAGCTAGCAGCTCTTTCTCAGTAACCGTATAGTTACGCTGAGCCTCATCCAGTGTTTTGCTGGAGTAGTAAATGACCACAGGTTTCCCGTCAATTTTCTGCCCCAAAACTGCTCCTACAGCGAAGTCAGATGCATCGCACATGATCTCAAAGGGTTGAGACCAATCAGGGGACTGTAGGATCGGGGCTTGGGTAACTCGGTCACGTAGGATCTCAAATGCTTGAGTGCATTCCTTGGAAATTTCAAAAGGTACATCCTTGGAGAGAAGAGTGGTCAGGGGGCGCGCGATTTTTGAAAAATCAGGGATAAATCGACGGTAAAAACCGACGTGCCCCAAAAAAGATCGGATGTCCTTGATCGAACTAGGCATAAGAAGGCGAGAGATCAGATCAATCTTAGCTCGATCCACTTGGATGCACCGCCTGAATATCTGGACCAAGTGTTAGATGCAATCGTCGAATGATGCTCCAAAAATTGAAAAGTCATCCATGAAGACTTCCAGATAATCACCTACCATATCTGAGAATATGGCAAGCATGCACCGCTGAAAAGTAGCGGGTGCATTGCAAAGACCGAAAGGCATCCTTTGGAAAGCGTATGTTCCGAAGGGGCAGGTGAACGTGGTCTTTTCTTGGTCTTCAGGATGGATTGCCACCTGGTTGTAACCGGAGTACCCGTCAAGAAAGCAGAAGAACCTATTTCCCGCTAGTTTCTCGAGAATCTGATCAATGAAAGGCAGTGGGAAATGATCCTTCTTCGTGGAGGAATTGAGTCGGCGGTAATCTATACAGACTCTCCACGAGTTGGCTAATCGGGTAGGAATGATTTCTCCGGTCTCAGTCGTTATAGTGGTGAGTCCTGCCTTCTTGGGCACGACCTGAATTGGGCTAACCCAACGACTATCGGAGATCGGGTAGATGATCCCGACATCTAACCACTTGATGATCTCCTTTTTCACGACCTCCTGCAGATTGGGGTTCAAGCGTCTCTGCATTTCACGAGAAGGTCGTGCGCCCTCTTCTGAATAGATATGATGAGTACAATAAGAGGGACTTATTCCAGTCAAATCATCGAGTGTCCACCCGATGGCTCTGCGATGTTGCTGGAGGACAGCAATCAGACGGGATTCCTGTTCAAGATTGAGGTTGGAATTGATAATCACAGGAAGGGTCTGATTAGAACCCAAAAACATATATTTCAAGTGAGCAGGAAGGGGCTTCAGTTCGAGGATGGGGTTATCAACAGCAGTGGGTGGTTTAGTATAGACGTGAGGTTCAAGGGTAGGAGTTACTGGGTTATTCGTATCTGGATTCGACTCCTCAGTTTGCGGGTCAAGATCTTTCTGCGGTTGATGAGGTATAATCAGGTCATTCTAGAAGTGTGTTTCATCAACCAAAGCCCTAATGTCACAAATCTGTTCGATGACAACACAATTGATTCCTTGTTGGGCCTTAAATATATCAATTTTCAGGGTTTGATTCCCAAATTTGAGCTTTATTTAGCCCTCCTCACAGCTAATGTTGACTTTAGCAGTAGCCAAGAAAGGTCTCCCTAAAATGATTGGTGTATCCCTAGGGTTCTCAGGTGCATCCATGTCTAAGACTATAAAGTCTACAGGAAAGTACAAATCCCGCACTCTCACAATAACATCCTCGAGAATCCCTTTTGGTGACTTTATAAATCGATCTGCTAATTGTAATGTCACCTCAGTTGGTTTCAGCTCAGATTCTTCTAGATGGTTAAGGATGTAGGTATCAGATTTATGGAAGCACCCAAGTCTAGCAATGCTCTATCAAATTGTGTATCACCTATCTTGTAGGAAATCAGGGGAGCACCAGGATCTTTAGCCTTGGGTGGGAGTCTGCTTAAGATTACAGAGCTGGCTTGCTCTGACAGAACAATTGGACTCCCACTCTTGGTTCGCGGCTTACTCTGGGGTGTACACACATTCTTTAAGAATCGTGCGTAAGCCAGTACGTGGCGGATTGCATCCATCAAAGGGATGTTTATGTGGACCTGCTCAAAGAGCTTGACCAGGTCCTCCTCAGGTGCCACGGGCTTGGTTATTCTCTTTCCTTTGGTTAAGGCTTCAGGAAATGGGACCTTGGTTGGTTCTTCTAGGATAGGTCCGGGTTCTTGATCTGGGACAGTGGTATCTTGGATAACTATCCTAGGGTCTTGGTTATCAGGCTTGGAGTGGTTTGGATAATGCGGGTCTTGAGTTGTTTTACCACTACGTGTTGTTACAGAATTTAATCCGGCCTGATTTTGGTTGGGATTGGGTAAGATAGGTTGCTGCTGGTAACTTGCAAAAGAAGTGGAGGCCTCTATCACGTCGGGTGAAGGAACAGAGGGGGCCTGATAAATCATATGGGCATGGCCCGGGTTTGGGTTCATAACGCGCCGCTGGGTTGGCATGTTATTTGGATTAGGAAGAGGTTGGGAAGGAAGTGTGCCTGGCTGGCGAGAATTTGCCAACTGGGCCAGTTGAGTTCTAACCTCTGTAAGTTCATCCTTGTGTTATTTTTGGATAGCCGCATTCGTTCTTTGAATGTCAGCCAAAGTCTGAAGGATAAGGGACATTTGATCCTGATTTGGCCCTGATGGATAAGTAGGGTTGGGCCGAGGCTGAGGTGGCCGGTAATGACTAGGGGGCTGTATGCGGAACAGAAAGGGTGGTCTTTGGGTTTGGGAATTTCCCACCCACTGAAAATTGGGATGGTTTCGCCATCCAGGGTTGTAGGTGTTGGAGAATGGGTCGTTCTGGATGGCGTTGAGGTCCTCGCAGGTCTGAAGAACCTCTAGAGAATCAGAGAAAGGGGGAATGGAATTCCCCGGGCTGGTGTAGAAAGGATCGGATGTCCCTTCGATCCGAGAATCAAATGGGGATGGATATGAATCCATCCTAGGGGAAGATCGGTGGAGAATGTTTTGCACAATCTTCTGTGTGGAAGGAGGTTGTGCAAAGGAGTTACGCGCAGAGGTGGCTCGCTGCAAGTGCTGAGTCAGCTCATCCACCTTCTTCTCATTGATTGAGACCTTGTCCAATCGACTGGCCATTAACTCCAGGTCGACTGATGCGGACAGGCCCTGCGTCTCATGTGCTCCCCTAAGATTCGTCGATGCGTGGGTATTCGTCTTGTCGAATAATCCCATGGAGTCATTGTTGATGGAGTTCTCGCACATGTTTTCGAGAATCTCCCACACGGTGTCTTCATGTTGACCCATGATATTTCCTCCGCAAGTTGCATTGACGAAAAGACGGATGTCCTCACGGAGTCCCTGGTAAAAAGATTGGACCTGTTCCCATTTAGGAACTCCGTGATGGGGGCACTTCCTCATGAGATCCTGAAAACAATCCCATGCCTCATGGAGAGGTTCCCCTGTTTGTTGAGTGAAGTGCGTAATCTGATGGCGCAAGGCGTTGGTCCGACCAACGGGGAAGAATTTTTTCAAGAACTCGGACTAAAGTTCTTCCCAAGTGTTGATCGGCCGGGTTTGAGTTTGATACCAATGAGCAACCTTGTCCATAAGAGAAAAGGAGAACATCTTCCTGAGCAGAATATCCCGATTTTGCACGTCTGACCCAAAAGTTTGGGCCAGATGCTTTAGCTGTTTGATGTGCTGGAAGGGATCTTCGGAATTAAGCCCATGGAATTTAGGTATAGCATGAATCATGTTGGACTTCAATTCGGAATCAGGTCCTCCAGTCGAGATTCTGACTCGAGGCTCAATGGCCACCGCAGCAGGATTGTAATGGTCCCGCATCATAGGACGCTGCGGTTGGTGCAAAAAGTTTTGGAAGAGGTCATTGAGTCGCTGGAGCTGATTCTCCAGATTATTTTCTTCCTCAACTGGCTGAGCCATGATGGGGGAAGAAGAAGAGCTTGGTTCTGAATCAGAGGAGAGAATAATGTGGTGGGGTTGCTGCACACACATGTGCGCCGAGGCTTGGCCTAGACGAGAGTGAATTTCTAGAGGTCTTAAGGGTGGTCTTAAGGACCTCCTACCGTACATGCACTGTTGGAATAGATGAGTTTAGAAGGTGCTAGACCCAATCAAGACACCCAAAAATTGTTGGGTGACTATAGAGGTGCGGGGCAGATGGACCCCTTGATCAAAAAGATCGTCCACCTGAGAATTACCTGGGCAGCCAGAGAGAGTGAGTCCCGCAAAGACCCCTACACGGTAGAGCGTCCCCACGGGTTACAGGGTTTCCCCCACCCGACCTCTCTTGTCACTGCGATTCCAGGTAGACCAGAATGGGGATCTTGACCTCTTAAGTCTACCAATTTTAGTTTAAGATCAGGGTGCTTAAGGTTTCACTTGAACTTTTAGGTATTTTTGAGTGAAGAAGTGACCTAATTTTAAGGTTGGTTGACCCAAGGGGTCAACTTCACCTCTTGTTCTTTTGAGAGCTTTTGGGTCCTTTCTTTTTAGGGTTCAAGTGTTTAGAGAGCCAATTGCTTAGGGTTTCTCTTGTATAGATTTTTTCAAGCAAGGTTTAGGTACACCTCTTTTTGGGAAGATCTTTTCTTTATTAATAGAAGGTGTGTCTCTAAAAAAAAAAACCTAGCTTTTCAATTCCTGAGTTGGCTCTAGTTGGTCCATTTTAGTTGCCTCAAAAATGTAGTATCTAGGGCTCAATTAAGAAGGTTTTAGCCCTAGTTATCTTAGCTAGATGGACAGTTAAAATGTGTTGAAATGAAAAATTTAGGCAACTTTGAGGAATTACTATGTATGATGCAGGTAGCCCTAAGTTGATTTTTCTTTTTGTTCCTTTTTAGATTTTAAGGGAGTTTAAGAGAGGGCTAATAAAGATTACCTGTTTGTTGGAGTGTTTGTTGTGCGGCTGCTCTTCCAATTTTTACCTACACACAAGAGAGAGAAAAAGATTAGCAATCTCTTGAAAGAAATTTAAAGCTTCTAGAATAGCCGTTGCACCCCGGCAACGGCGCCAAAAACTGGCGAGCGCGACACCCCTATAGTTTTAATTATTTCGTCATAGTATAGTATAGAGAAGTGGTTACCAGTTTAATACAATTTGTTACTCGGAAAAGGAGTTCCCGAGGTCGAACTCAGGGAGCAAGTTGTATTCTAGAAGCACAATGTTTCTATTACAAAAATAAGAGAGAGAGAGAGAGGGAGAAATAAATCTGATTCTTGTGGCTTCTCTTCCTCTTTTCTGCCTTCAGTTCTTCTTCTGCTTCTTTCTTTTCTTCTCCGGAGCTTCTCGTCTTCTTCTCTTTATCTTCTTTCTTCTTTCAGCTCTGTCTTCCTTGCGCTTCTCTTTTCTTCTTTCTTCTTCTTTTCTTCCTCTGCAGAGCGTCGTCTGATTTTCCAATCAGACGACTTAAATTGCCGCTACTACAGTACTGCTTGGTGCTCCTCCTTCTTCTTCCTTCAGTCTTTCTTCCTCGGCCGTTTCTTCTTCAGAGCTTCTTCTTCTCTGCGCCCTGCTCTCTTCTGCCTCGGCCGTTTCTTCTTCAGAGCTTCTTCTTCTCTGCGCCCTGCTCTCTTCTGCCTCGGCCTGTTCCTGCACACACCACAGCCAACGCAAAACCTACCCCTTTCCCTCTACCCGAACGTCTCTCACATTCTCAAACTTCACACATAGGATAGCTCTCCCAGAGCCGCCGGTAATCGGGTCAGGCTAAGCACCCGGGACCAGGTGCACCGGCAGGTGGGTGATGCGCGAGGTGTGCTCGGGATGAGTTCTGGTCGGATCTGCCGGATCCGTGTGGTGAGCTCGCGGACCGGGCGGGTGTGGGCACAGGACCTCACTCCGGTGCGTTCGGAGGCGATAAGGCTATTTCACTTTTACAATTTAAACTGATGTGCGGCTTCAGGATCTTCCGAGGTGGGACTAACTGTCCCACCCCAATTTGGCGCCTGCAGCTGAGAAAGCTGCAGGCAATCGCGGCTGTTGCGAGGTCTTCTCTTCAGCTGAAGGCCTGGGCAGCTGCGTGGTTGCAATCCGCGCGTCCTGGAGCGCAGGCCTGGGCGGAAGCGAAGCTGCAGCTATAGAACAAAGGAGCTTCACCTGTTCGACAATGGCGGCGAAGGACAGGTAACCTGTTCACAGAGATACGGCCTCTCGGCCTAGTCAAAAGGTGCAGGGAGCTTCGCCGGAGTGCGGCGAAGCTCGTGCGGGTGGTGGCGAGGCGTGGGGAGGCGTGTAGGGGCTGCCCTAGGTCGGACTGTGGCCGGGGGAATGGGTTTGTTCGGGGGAGTGATGTGGAGGTGAGGAGTGGCAGTGAAGGGGCGGAAACGGTTCAGTGGGATGAGGCGGAGGTTTTGGGTCGGTCGGCGAGTCGTGTGGAGTGGCGGAATAATGGGAGCGACTCGCCGGAGGTGGGCCGGAGGCGTGGAAGGTGACGGTGGTCGGGTCGGTCGAGGGTCTAATTGAACAAATTAAAATAGGGAAAAGAAAGAGGGGAGGAACAGAAGTAACTGTTACCTACTTAGAGGGGAGAAGGAGGCCGGAGTGGGGCGACAGTCGTATCGACTGTCGCCGGAGAAGAAGGTGCCCAGAGAGAGGGGGCCGCGACGAGGAGAGAGAGGAAGAGCATGCGGTGGGTACGGCACGACGCGAGAAGAGCGGGCGAAGGTGGCTCTGCTGCTCGTATTGCGGCAGAGCGACGAGGAGGAGGAAGAACCGCCGAAGCTCGAGAGCTTCTGCCGGAGTGGGAAGAGAGGAAGGAGGGGGGTGTTCTCCGTCAGATCCGAGCTACTGAATGCGGCAGACGGTGGCGGTTTTTATAGAGGCGAAATTAGAGAGGAGGGCGGAGGGAGACAACGTGCCTCCCTCATCGAAGGATGGCCGGATCGCGACCCATACCTTCCGCGCGTTCTCACGGAAGGTGTGGGCGATGGTAGAGATCGTGGAGGTGTCCCTCCGACAGTAGACGTCGCAGGGAACACCCCGTTGTCTTGGCAGGGGGTCGCCCTCACCCTGCGCGGCGCCATGCCTCGCCGGAGCATGGCGCTGCTCAGGGTTTTGCAGGGAGGACCCAAATGCAAAAACAATGAAGAAATAGGGGCCAAAATGCGAGGGTTTCAAAAGTTGAGGGTCAAAAAGTAATGGATGAGGACCAAAGTGCAAAGTCGGTCAAGAAGGTCTCTTCTTAGGCTCAAGTTTTTATGCATGACTAAATGGGACCTAAGGATTCTAATGGTGAATTTTATTTCTAGGTCAGACCTTGTTTGACCAGCCAATTTACGTAAAAACCCAAATTAAATCATTAATTGAGCATGGTTCTCAATGTAGGTCAAAATGGGTTCCTAAGGCCAAATTGAAGGTTCTAAATCCTAGAGATTATTTTTATATGAATTTTAGAGGGTTTATTAGATTTTTTATTTTCCTCGAACCTCGTGAATTGAAGTGGGTTTGTTTTAGGGTTACAGATTGTCATTTAATTCCTTGGAGTTGCTGTAACCCTTATCAGATCAGATCATCCCACTTTCCTTCATATTAGGTTAGTTTGACCTATGTTTGGAACCTGAGTTACCCTGTTTGCAGATTGTGCTGGTAAAATTACATTTTTACCCCTTATGACTTATTTTCTTCTTAGACTCAGAATTCTCTGAGTTAAGCCTTTCCTTGAGTTATGTAGGAGCTTTTGATGTAAACACATTTACACTACTTAAAATGTCTATTTATGCATGTTCTTAAGCATAGGATTGCATTTCATGATATACATATTGCATAACATGCATCATCTTGCATTTAGAGTAGTTTGAATAAAATGGAGGTTAATTGTCTCCTTTTATGTGCTTGGATAGGTAAAACATTTTATCGGGGCCTTGGATCAAAGATCCAACCGTATGGATGTGATCAGGGCGACGATTGGAGTTCAACGACTCCAAGATCGCCCTAATCAGGCATCCGTAGCATCAGATAGAGATCGGGGAACCCTAGAAGATCAAGGGCCAGGATGGTGTAAATTCGCACTTCAGATGAGAAATCCGACCGCACGGATGAATTCGGATCGACGATCGTAGCCCAACGACACAAAAATTGAGTCAATCCGACATCCGTGGCACCATCTACAACTTCCAGAAGATGGATGGCCAAGATGATGCCACGTGGCGCCATCTCAGCCGCCCAAACGACCGCTTGCATCTTGTGAAGACCGCGCACCCGTCTCCTCTCCGCCGTTGGATCTCGATCCAACGGCTGCGACGCGCCCACGCTGAAGTCAAGCGCTCGACACAAATGCGACCACAGCGCAGCGATCGAGCGCTCTAACGCGACGTAGGGACGCGCGTTCGAGCCGCGCCCCACAGAAATTGGACCGGTGGCGCGCCTCCAATCGACCGCACGATCGCGATCCAACGGCCGCACACGCCCGATAGCGCCGACGCGCGATTGGACGCGCGCGTGAACGCGCGATCGCACGCACAGGCGGGCGGGCGGCAGCGGTGAAGGCGCGATTTTAAGCCGTCCGATCTCGCGATCGGACGGCTGAGACTTCGCGGACGTGCGTAGGCGTTACGCACGCGGGCAGCCGAGCGGGCGCACGTGGGTGCGGCGGCGATGGCCACGTCGGGGCTTTAGTGACGGATTTATCCGTCACTAAAGACCCCTTATTTATTATTTTGAAGGTGTAATGTCTATTTTGCCCCCACTCCTTGCAACTATAAAAGGAGACCCCCTCCATACGAAATTTTCATCCCTTCTTTCTCCTCTCTACCCCTCCAAAGCTCAAGAGAAGCTTGTCCCACACCCGGGATGCTTCTCGCGAGATAAAGTCCAATTTTCATTCCCCTTCGGAAGTGGATCCCGCGACGACGACGGCGTGCTGCTTCGTTCCCGTTCTTCTGCTTCGTCCTCCTACGTCCCGCTTCGTTCTCCTTCATCCAGGCGTCGTCCCGTCCGGCTCGTCCTCCGAGCAACCGTCGAGGAGGATTTCTCTCTCCCTATTCTTTTTACCGCTTTTTAGTATAGATTTACTGCTTTCTAGATTAATCTACTCGTCCTCCAAGCAATCGTCAAGGAGGACATTTCTCCCTCTATTCTTTTAATGCTTTCTAGAGTAAATTTATCGCTTTCTAGAGTAATTATTTTATGCTTTCTAGTTGTAATGAACAATCACTTCAATGCAAAAATTCCTTGTTTATTCTACATCTCATTTTGATTTCTCTATGTAATATTCTCTTTCTCTCTTACTCTCTCTCTCTTCTATTTATTGTAAATAATTAGATAGTACTAAATTTTATTTATTCTGTAACAAATAAAAAGAAACACGTAGTTTTTAAATCAAACGTTCGCCTCCCTGTGTTCGACCCAGAATTTTAAATTCGGTATAAATTTTATTTGTTGAACACGAATTCTTCGCTTTCGAACTACAACGACAGGTTTTCCAAAATCGAACACGTTAGCGTAGGTTCGTAAACATTCAACAGCTTTTATCCTCTGTATTAGGTCAAAATGAGCTAGTTATGGCTCATGATGAGGTTCTCATCAATGGGCAACGGTTAAAACCCTATCTTACTCATAAACCTACCCCCATTGGTGAAACTGTTGCCCTACTAGAGGGTAACTGACTTTGTGCCTCACTCTGAGTCCTACTGGAGACGTTAAATTCAGTGCTCGTTGGGAGGCACCCCAGCAACACTCCTCCACTTTCGCCTACACATTCCATTTCACTTCACTTCACTTCGCACTTCTTCATTTTTCACTTCACCACCCACCATCCACCCTGCTGTATACCTCACACCTCAGCTCTTGTACCAAGACCCTTGGACCTTGCTTAACCTTGCATGCATATGAGGACATAGCATCATTTGGCATGGGGGGTGGATAGGCATCCATAGGATCTGGGTATTATATGGGTATCATGCAACTTTTGCATCCATTATACATATCCATCTATAAATATGTACATAGCCTAATTTAAAAAAAAAAAAAAGAAAATGTGTGTAAAGTGTTTAGCAATGATCTAAAAGCTGAAACAAAAATACAATAAGTGTTTATAGATGTTCAACCTTTGCTTTGAAGACTTTCCGGGCCACAGAAGCTTGACTCGCTCAGGCTTGGCTTAATTCACTTGAGCATTGATAAGATAGATCAGAATCTCTCCTAACTTAGGACGTATTCTTGTACTTAAGTCACCAGTACAGGATTTGTTGGTTTGCCTCTACTTGAGAGTCTAAGTAACCTTGGTTCACACTATACATATCAAGAAAGACCAGGTGAACATAAGATCCAACCCTAGTGTTCATTTGGGAAGGTGGAGTCCTTACCTGTGCGCGCAAGATCTCTAATTACCCCTAATTAACTAGTCTTCCTAGTTAATTAGCTAAGGATATGAGAATATATGGGTTAATTATAAAATAAGGGATATATAGTAAAGGACCTTAAAATAAGTTAAAAATGCTATTTTAATATCCAAATAATATTATTAATAATTTGATCGATAATTAGACT
Source organism: Thalassia testudinum (assembly GCA_037157565.1). Taxonomy (NCBI): domain Eukaryota; kingdom Viridiplantae; phylum Streptophyta; class Magnoliopsida; order Alismatales; family Hydrocharitaceae; genus Thalassia; species Thalassia testudinum. The sequence goes on from JAZHRO010000031.1 coordinate 65,300,456, forward strand.
CGAGATCTTAATAATCATTCCTCTAATTAATAAGTTAGTGAACTTAAGCATAATGTATACATAAGTATGTAATAAGTTAAGTACCCTTACCTAATTAAATAAATTAACCTAAAAAGGTCAAAAATGTAAATTCAAGGTCTAAACATAATAATTACCTTATTTATAATCATATAGAAAAAGTTGAAAAAGATCTAAATTAAAATAAACCTCAAAAACCTGAGTTTACATTTAGATCCTTTTAATTCATTTCAATCGGGTACTTAATTCTCATAGAGGTCCTTAGGTTTCATTGCGTATAGGTCCTTTTCTACTTCTTCTTCTTCTTCAACGGGTTGAACGGCTGATGACTGAGGGTGCTTCCACCGCTAGATCACCGCACATCCGACGTCGCTCCACCTTCTCCAAGCTCCTGGAGCTTGCGCTCACCATCCCATCTTCATCCATCGGTCTGGATGATACTTTTGTCCTAATTTTAGGTGGGAGTTAACCTCACCGTCGTCGGAGACGACGTTGGTGGTTAACCTCCTCTAGCTCCTCACACGTCCAGACTTCACCGCCCTCTTCATCGCTATCAACTATAAATAGCCCCTGACCCCCTCGATTTTTCTCAAGTTGGCTCCCTTCCCTCTTCTTCACTGTAGCCAACCCAATAGGCTATTCTTCCACAACTCTGGTGACCTTCCACCTCATCTTCTGACTTCCTCCGTCCACCTCAATTGGCTTTGTGACTTCGTCGAGGTCTGCCGCGTCCTTGGACAAAGGCACTGACCAAGGAGTACCTCTGCTTCATCCATATTCGCTCACCGGAGATCTTCCTCAATACCCTCTAATTTCGCTCCTCTGTTATGAGCATTCGATGGAGTTCCTCTGCCTCCTTCGTCCAGGTAACAGTAGGATAGGAGTAGGAGTAGGAGTAGTTTAGCTAGGTAGTTAGTTAGTTAGTTTAGCATAATTCCAAATTTCAAAAGATCATCTTCTTCGACTCCGGCTAGCTCCTTGAGTTCGCCGGAGACCTAATTTTGTCTTTTGAATTCACTATCCACCTTCTTAAACCATCCACGATCATTTCTTAATCATTAAAACACTAATTTGATCACTGATTCGCTTAATCCAAATCCACCTTCAACAGCTACTGCCAGTGGATGTGGATCTAGGTCAACTACTGCTGCTGTCCATGGCAGCAGTAGTTGACCTAGATCCACATCCACTGGATCCCACATCATCAATTCATCATCAAAGGATCCTAATTAACATCTTAATTTGATTAATTATCATTTATAATGAAAAAACCTAATTTTATCTAAGTTCCTGATCTCGCTATCAATGGCAGCTCAGGAGTAGTTTAAATTATAAATTATTTATATATTTATCATCGCAATACTATTTTGACTTGCCTCAACCACTCATCTGAGTGGAAGAGCAAGTCCTATGCTTCAATCACTCAACTTTTATTCAAACTTGAATTTTCTTATTAATCTTTCATCTAATGAGTTAAGGAGGAGTTGAATGCGATCCTGAGGTTCATTGTGACCTCAGGAACCTTTTCAAATAAAAAATGGCATGATTCACCTTTCTGTACATGTTTTTCACTTTTTCTAGACTCACCGGAGCTCCGGCAAGTCAAATTTATTCTTCAGCCTATAGAAGTTGATGAAAAGCTCCAAAATGACTAACTGAGGTTTATTGATTATTTTGAGATCACTTCTTTGAGATTTAGATAACTGGAGTTGTAGTTGGACCTTCATCTTCTCCAACTCCGGCAGAGTTGGAGAAGTCTGTACAGAAGCTCAAAAGCCACATTTTAGAGGTCTAGAAGTTTCAGTGCAGTGCACTGAAGCTATTCATGTTCTCAGATCAGTGTAACAACCTATTAGTTCCTCTGTCGAACAAGTCATTTTTAGAGTTCAGGTGATGAGCCTGGAACCCTAATTTCTAGGGTTGAAACATCTGTTTAAGAGATTGGATGAGTTTCTGAGGTTGAAAGGATCCTATTCAAGGCTTTAATTTCTTGTAAAGAAGCTTAAATCAGAAAGTCAACTTTTGAAGCCTCATAGTCAAACCTAAGTGGGAGACTTTGATTCCAAGCTCAATCTGATGAATTAAGGAGCTTAAATGGATTTTGAGATTCTGTTGAATGATTTTTGGGTGATTAAATTGAGCTCTGTAAAGAAATTTGGTTGGAATTTATATCCTACCAGTTTGGGTTGTTTTCGAACCCAAACTGATGGTAGTGGTCTTTTATTGAGATTTTATCTTAAATCCTACCCAGATCAGTTTGTTATAACCCTTAGAATCTGTTTAAATCGATTAAGAATGTTTTTCTATGTCTGTTACATCTTTTTCAAGTCCAAAACCTTTCTCTAAAGCTTTCAGAGAATCTTGAAACTTCTCTACTATTCCTGAAGCTTTAAGAGCCTCAAAACCCACTCCAGTAGTTGCGGAAATACATGCAGAACCTGTTTTAGACCCTTAGCAAGTGAGAAAGTCCAGCTGTGGACTCTATGAGCACCATTTCTATCCCTAGGTAGTAAAACCCCATAGGAATCCCTTAGATTCTCTCTTCAAATTGATGAAAAAAACTTTCCCTTCACCTTAAATTGATAGCATAATCCTATAGAGCTACTCTAGAGCTTTCCATCATGCTTTGATTCACTTGATTTAGTGCTCTGAGCTAGAAGTTATCCTCAGTTGAAGTCGGGTCTGGAAGGGGGAACATAGTCCCACATCGGCAAGTGACGCGTGCGTGCCTTAGTACAAAAGGAATTTGTGCAGTGGGCATTTCAGTCGTCAAGTGTTGGGCGCGAAATGAAATTCGAGCATCTGCGTGTGTGTGTGTGGGCATGTGTGTGCCTGCAGGTGTGCACCTGAGTAGGTGTGTGCGATGTTGTGGCCCTGGGAGGGCGAGGCCTGGGAGGTGGTTTGGGCCAGTTTGGCTCGAAATAAAATGAACCAAAAATAAACCAAATAACTCAAATCAGGCGAGGACTAAGTAGGGTCTGGTCCGACCCTGAGAAGGGTGCTGTGTATCCTCGAAAGGTCCTCGCCGCAAACCATGAACCAATTTTTGGTTAAAGGAAAAACTCGATTCAGCCAAAGAAAGCTAAGTGCTGAAGGTAGAAGAAGGAGTAGAAGAGGCTAAGGGGAGAGAAAGAAGAAGAGTGAAGGCTGAAGGAATAGGCACGAAGACTTAAGAAAATATGAAGGAAGAAGACTAAGGGAGAAGATGAAGGTAGGAGCAAAAGAGATTAACGAAAGAAAGAGAGCTCGAGAGAGAGTATAAAAAAAATAAATAAAAGAAAAGGAAAATAGAGAAAGAAAGAAAGAGAGAGAGAGGCTGAAGAATAAAAGAAATAAAGAAGTTGTTTTTCTTGTTATATTTTTAATTTCTCTTACTTTCAAATGTTGTAATAAGGCTTGTTGTAATTAGAAAACTTTCATTTTCCTTAAATAAATGTTGAAAATAAGATTTCATGTGGGATTTTGCATATTTCTTCAATTTAAATCAATTTTTGCAAAATAATGTTATTACAATTAATTTAATTATACCTCCTATACTTATAAGATAAATAGAGTTAATTAGTGAATTTAAAATAACATATACCTCCCAGCGAATGACCTGGACTCAACCAGTTAGAAATTCTAAAATGTTAGGTTAATTTGACCCTATACTACTAACGGACACAATTTTGAGTTAACCTAAGTTACTCTCTTCTACTCTTAATTAAGTAAAATTAACTTAATTAACTGAGTTGAGGTGAAGAAACCACCAGTAGACTTTTTATCCGAGTCTTTAGTCTTGTGTTTAGGAGAAATTCTTTCCACCAAGAACGTACTCACCCACCAAATAAGTGTGCTCTTCCAAATAAAGTTGTAGGAGATATACTGACACTTGTTTCAAAAAAAAAAAATCTTGTGAATAAGTCAGTATATCTTCCAAATGTCTGTAAATTCTTCTCCCCTGTAGTTTTTCAGGGCACATTACAAATACCCTGTTCTACCATTTATTCTTTGAGCCGCAAAAACAATTAAAGTAGGGTTGAGTTTTTCCATCATCTTTTTGAGGGTCAATCCGAAGACATGAGCTGAAGCTGAAACCAACCTGTACTTAAAAATTCGTGAAACCCTGGGCTTGAGCCTTAATGTTCATCTGGTCGATCTTGATCCTTCAATGTGCACAAACCGTAATCTCTTAGCTCTCGAGTACGACAAAGCCCTCTGAGTCCTAGAAATCGTACTTGAGGTTTAAATATCAAGAGTCCAGGTTAGTCGAGAGATGGCCTATATCATGTAAGACTTGAGTACTGGTAGTCTTCTCTGCAATTAGTTCTCACAATATCCAACTTATAAACACATTAATGTTGCTTCAGAAAAAAAAAAGAAATCTTCAGCTTAAGATCATTTCTAGACATGATGCAAATGTTTTGCTAGGGACTAATAAAAGATAAGCATGGGGGGACGATTGCATAGTAAGTTACGTCAATAAGTATTCCATCTTATGTTATTTCCTAGCATTACCCATGCATCTTATATAGCCACACTTGCATTTGTAAATATGTACTTGCATGCATTTATAAAGAGGGGAAGAGAATGAGAATAAATGGTCATTCAATCCTCTTCTATAATTAACATCTTCATTGTGTATTGCATTGCAATTTTTCCATTTTCATTTTCTTATTCCACCACTGCTATGCACATCTCCATGCACCCTACCCTGCTGCAGCACGGCGAGAGGCATGCATGCCTTCTATAAAACTTCATGCACCCTCCCCTGCTGTGGCAGTTGATCGATAGGATTTTCGCTTTTCAAATATGCTGTCAGAAAAATACTACGTCGTAGTATAATGTGGTGGAAAACCCTCAATCAAAGTTACTAAAAATATACTAAAATTATACCACAATTCCGATCATATGCACAAGGCGGACAGACCAATAGATTCACGACTATGGAGCCATCATGTTCACATAAACATTCATGAAATCAATTTAATGAATATGTAGCTCAGAATGTAACTTTCAATTTCATGAGAAGTTATGGGCTATTTACATAAATTTCACATCATAAATCAAGATCTCAAAAATATGCAAATGATGCATGTGTAGTGGCAGAGCATGTAATTTCTAGTTACATGCAAATCTGAACCTAATTTCAATGTGAATTGATGTGCATGTCAAGAGCCAATTAAATATGAGAAAAGATAAGTGTACTGTTGTAATTTCATCACAATAATTTAAGCCAACAAAATATTTGAATAGTGTTCCACAATGGCATAATTGGTAAATTTAAATAGAACCCAAAGCAGGGGATTACTTCCCCTTGTGCTCGCGTGAAGAGGAGGCAATAGCAGGTCGTGGGAAGCTCGGAGAAGATCGAGCATGCGGAGAGCTTTTCGATGGTGGTGGTGGCGCTCTGAACGGTGGTCGGTGGTTGCCGGTCAGAGTGGAAGATGCCGCCGGTGATGAGGCTCTCCGACCGGCCGTCGGGTCGTTGATTGGTGCTGCCGGAGGCGTGGTTGTGCTTAGGGGGTCGAGGTGAGTCTGATGGAGGTGGCGATGCAAAGCTTCATGGCTGGAGTCGACGGCTGCGTGGAGAGGTGACCAGTGGTTTTTTGGGTTACTTGCAACAGGTGGCGAAGGAGGAAGAACAAGAAGAGGAGACAGTGCGTGGGGCTTCTGCGGGTGTTGTGCTATGAGGTAGCTCCACGCGTGGCAAAGGCACACGAGGAGAATCATGGCTTGCGGACGCGCATGATGAGAGTGTGCTGGAGGAGTTGGCACATGGAGGAGAGGGCAGAGGCACGACTCTGTTGATAAGGAGAAGATGAAGGAGAGGAAGAAGAAGAGGCATGACCAGCCTATTGTGGGGAACTATTGCGTGCGAGGGACACGCTTGATGGTTGCTGCAGGCATTGGCTAGTCGTGCGTGGCTGTGGGCGCCAAGGGCATGGAGGTGCTGAACTCACGATGGCGGAAAGGAAGATGTCGCATGGGGATGTTGGTGTAGAGGCTCGCAATTGATGGTCAGTGCTATCGTGAGGAGTCACAGTGGAGGGCACGCAATCGTGGGTGAGGGCTTCGGCTGGATGTCTGTTGGAGGGGTTGGACGGCTTAAGTCCTTCACCCTCTATCGGATGTTCAGAAGGCTCACGGTGGGGGTGCAGTCGTGGTGGCTCGTGGTGGTGGAATTAGGCGCACGGTTGCAGTGAGGAGGACATGGTGTCGAGGAGGGCATTGTCACCATGCTCATCAAAAGGAAGCACGGTTACGGTTGGATGGCTCATGGTGGCAGAGTCTTAGGCACGTGGTAGAGGTTGCTGGAGTGTGGTCGTGGGGAACTCGTGGTCATGGCAAGGGAGTAGTCACGGTGTCGACGGTGGAGGCTCACGGTGGCGAAGAAGGCACAAGGTGAAGGTGGTTACCTGCAGGCCAGAGAGGTGGAGGAGGGCTTCTTCCCTGTGGAGGGGAGATTGATCCCTCCTGCCGTTGAGTTCCTACATATAGAGATTGAGAGAGAGAGAATCAGAAAAGGAAAGACTTTGTTATTTCTTGTTACCAAAAGAGAAGCGAGAGGTTTGAGGGAGAGAGAGAATAAGGAAGGTTTGCAATGTGCATGCATGGAAATAAGAGGGAGGTGATTATTATTTTTTTTATCTCATATAAGGAAGAAGATTTCTGATGGAAAGAAGTGATTATGGGATGTAATCCTAAGTTTCAAAGATGCATATTTTAGAATCTCTTCCTTTTTCTAATAAAAACCAGGATGTCAAAATCAATATGCCCAATTTATTCTTGCAACAATCATAAGTATGTAAATGTATTAGTACATGAATATCAAGGGTGCACTTCTAATCACAAAAAATGTGAAAATGATAAATCACGGGCTTAAATAATTTTATTAATGTAATGCGTATTCTAAATTAAATTCTTATCTCAATGATAATGCACTTAGGCTCTAATTTAGTCCACTACAGTGGACCTATCAAATACCCCCATGCTGAAGTTTTGCTAGCCCCGAGCAAGATCATACAAAATAGACCAAGTCCCCAGGCCAGATTTTACTATCAGGATGTCTTATTGTGCCACACTCTAGAAATTAGATTGAAATACCAACTATAGGCCTAAAAGTACTCAAGTACCAGCCAAGATACAGACCTGACCAGCATCAGCCTTGGGTCTGTCGCGAAGGTTTCTAAGGCCCGCAAAAAATACCTAGGGGTTTGTTGATCCCAGTGGTTAAACACCTGTGCATATGTGCAGAAAGGCTAGGTTCAGTTTACCAATGCATTTTTAGTAAGAGAGAGAGGGAGAAATATTATTTCGAGAGTTTTCTCTCTTTCTTTTTAAATTCCCCTAGACTTAACATTGGATTGGCCTTAAACACGTTCTGTATCGAATTCCTTGTCCCCGCCATCAATCCTCGAAGGGTCCTTGACAATCGATGCTTCGGGATAGCACCGCTCATGGCAACACCCAGAACCCTGGCTTTCGACACTTCGGGATAGTGCCACTGATGTAAACACATTTACACTACTTAAAATGTCTATTTATGCATGTTCTTAAGCATAGGATTGCATTTCATGATATAAATATTGCATAAGATGCATCATCTTGCATTTAGAGTAGTTTGAATAAAATGGAGGTTAATTGTCTCCTTTTATGTGCTTGGACAGGGCAAACATTTTATCGGGGCCTCGGATCAAAGATCCAACCGTATGGATGTGATCAGGGCGACGATTAGAGTTCAACGACTCCAAGATCGCCCTAATCAGACATCCGTAGCATCAGATAGTGACTGGGGAACCCTAGAAGATCAAGGGCTAGGATGGTGTAAATTCACTCTTCAAATGAAAAATCCGACCGCACGGATGAATTCAGATCGACGATTGCAGCCCAAAGACGCAAAAATCAAGTCAATTCGACATCCGTGGCACCATCTACAACTTCCAGAAGATGGACAGCCAAGATGGCACCACGTGGCTCCATCCCGGCCACCCAAACTGCCGCATGAATCCCTGAAGGCCTCGCACCCGCTCGCTCTCCGCCGTTGGATCTCGATCCAACGGCTGTGGTCAGCCGTGCTTAAAAGCGTCCGCTCGACCATCCGCGCCTCGTAGGGCAGCGGTCGCGGGTTCGAGCCGCAGCGAAGGTGAGGAAGGCGCGGGCGTGCGGGCGATGGCGGGCGTTGGATCGCGATTGGATGGCCGTCAGCGCTCAATCGAGATCATGCGCTATTAAATGCATGTCGTCATGCGCGATCGTACGCTCCAGGCGGGCGCAGCAGTGGGCAAAGATGCGTCTTAAGCGGCGATGGCGTTGAGGAAGCGGGCAGCTAAGGAGGCGTGCGTGGGCGCGGGAGGTACGCCCACGTTGGGGCTTTAGTGACGGATTTATCCGTCACTAAAGACCCCTCATTTATTATTTTGAAGATGTAATGACCATTTTGCCCCCACTCCTTGCAACTATAAAAGGAGACCCCCTCCATACGAAATTCTCATCCCTTCCTTCTCTTCTCTACCCCTCCAAAGCTCAAGAGAAGCTTGTCCCACACCCGGGATGCTTCTCGCAAGATAAAGTCCAAATTTTCGTCCCCCTTCGGAAGTGGATCCCGCGACGACGACGGCGTGCTGCTTCATTCCCGTTCTTCTGCTTCGTCCTCCTTCATCCTGCTTCGTTCTCCTTCGTCCAGGCGTCGTCCCGTTCGGCTTGTCCTCCAAGCGACCGTCGAGGAGGATTTCTCTCTCCCTATTCTTTTTACTGCTTTCTAATGTAGTTCTGCTCCTCCTCCAAGCGACCATCAAGGAGGACATTTCTCCCTCCATTCTTTTACTGCCTTCTAGAATAAATTTATCGCTTTCTAGTGCAATTGTTTTATGCTTTCTAGTTGTAATGAACAAAACCCCCTAATGATAAATTCTCTGTTTATTCTACATCTCATTTTGATTTCTATGTGTAATATTCTCTCTCTCTCTCTCTTACCCTCTCTCTCTCTTCTATTTATTGTAACTAATTCGACAGTTTTAAATTGAATTACTTCGTGACAAATAAAAAGAAACGCATAGTTTTTAAATCAAACGTCCGCCTCCCTGTGTTCGACCCGGAATTTCAATTTCGGTATAAATTTTATTTGTTGAACACTACTTCTTCGCTTTCAAGCTACAACGACAGGTACTCCGAAATCGAACACGTTAGCGATTCGATTCGTGCGCTCAACATTTTGGCGCCATTGCCAGGGAGGCGAGGCTCTTTGATTTCTCTTCGCGTTTTGTAACTGACAAATCATTTACCTCACTTTTCTCCTTTCTTATTGTAATTGCAGGTACTCTTTTGAGACGAGCAAAAGCAGTAGATTGGAGTAAGGTGCTGTGGAAGGTTTTGTAAGTTATCCCCCATTCTTTCCCCCTCCATAGATTTCATTCGCCACATTAAATCCAAATTTCAATTAACCTAGGTGTTTGCATAAATCCTAAGAATAGTTTGGTTGTCTGAATTCTCACTCACATTCATTCCACCATCATTTATATAAAAAAAAGAAAAAGCAAAAAGATAATTTTGTGGGGCAATTTTCAACAAACACACAACATACACCCACATTCAAAGGCACTTAACCGAATTGATTTGTTTCTACTCAACCGGGTTCTGATCTATGGAACCAATACACATAAAGCAACACATAAAGGAGTAGAAATCATTCTAGGTTAACCATCTTTGTGTGCCTAACTTAGTAGTGCATTTGTGGCCAATTGTTTGAGTTGTTTGGGCCGCACCACTTCAATTAAAATCAACTCATCAAGTAGCTGCCAATTAGGTTCAACTCTTAAGGATTTACCAGGCACTCCACATTCTTTTTAAGCTTCAAAGGAAAACATTTTCACCCGTGCTTTCAAAACCTGGTGTGCCAATGAAACTTGTTTGAAAACACCTAAAGTTGAATCCTAAAAGCTACTAAGCAAGATTTGAACCTTAAAATTCACCGCATCAAAAATAATCTTGCTTGAAAACAATTGGTTGTGCACGCACACACAAATCAATCAATCATTAACGACACAACCCATTTAAAGGGCCCATCACATTCCAAAGCACATTCAAACCTAGCCCTAAATAAAATAGAGTAGACGTTGGCCTTAAGGATTGGACTCGCTCTTCAGAACCCAGAATGAGATTATTTTTTATTAGTCTGTTCCTACTATTCAATCTGATGTCTAGCTAGGGGAGTAGAGTCAAACGATCGCGGCTGGGGGGTACACTAGGAACCGGAGGCGCAAGCCGAAGGAAGAACCTTCTCCCTAGTCCCTCCTTCTAACTGGTTGGATTGAACAGACGGAAGTAGATTAAATCGTTTCTTTATCTCAAGACGGGTTTTGGGAGTCTGTAGGCCTGTAGGCTAACCCATTTAAGGATAGGTTTGATTGTTTGTATTGCAGGGTGCCTTTCTTCCTCTCGTGTCTCATGAATCCTTCCACATATTTCACTCCTTCCTGCTCTCTCCCTCCTGTTGTGAATTATCCTCAACATGACGATTATCCCAACTCGTATTGTAATCAACCATCAGTCAGTTAGGATAATTCAGATTGGGGATACAATTTCGGACCCCCGTGTTTAGGGTCTAACCCTGAACACTTTGATTCTGATTTCTATCCTTCTCAGAGCTACATCGATTATAGATCGTCTTCCTTTCATGAACAACCTAATACGATCTACAATCAAGAAGGATACACCGATCCTTACCCACCAGACATGCCGTAGTGAGTGTGCATTAAGAGGTATCGTTATAGTCGCACTTGATACGTCGATTTTAAAAGAAGTAAACGGAGGTGAGTCCGAGTGTCAGTCTCAGGGAGGCATGAAAATCGGATTTTTGCTTATCACTTGTTGTCGCGGAAAAGGCGGAGTTTTGCTTGCGAAAGATGCGATTTTGAAAAGCGAGAGAGAGATAGAGAGAGAGTTTAGGGTTAGAAAGCTCTTGGTTTTGATCATGCAACTTGAACAGAAATTAAAATGGCAATTGAATGGAAAATAACTTCATTAATCATGCATTCGTAGTTCATAACTTACAACATTAAATACATGCTTCAACAAAAGTAATGGAAAGCTTAAAAGAGAGAGAGAGAGAGAAAGAGAGAGAGTGGAGGGCAACGAGGCAGCCACGGCGGTGGAGGAGGTTTTGTCGGTGGCTCGTCGTCTCTGGCGATTACAAGAGTGCCTACAGCTAGCTAAGAGAGGAGTGGAGTAGCTGCAAGGGGGAGTGAATGCATTGAATGGTGGTAGAAGGGGGTTTAAATAGAGTTAAGGGCTTCCTAAAAGAAGAATGGGCTTTAGCGACATCCGGAGCATCGCTAAAACTGCTTCCACAAACGTCGGTGAAGCCCGCCTGCCGCAGGACAGCTACCCGCCCCGGTCTTCCTGTTCGCAAGATCCGTGGCCGCTGAGCTGAGAGCCTTCTTCACCCGCGCTGAGATCGTGCCTTGGGCTCACGTCCGCGCGCGCGTTTCCGCCCGGCGTGCGTGCATGCGTGGGCGCTCGTGGGCTGTCATCGTGCCACGTGGCGAGATCCTGGCCGCCCACTGCTGATCGGGCGGCCCAATTTTTCCGCGCCTTCCACTCGCCTTCAAAATCCGCTCTGTGTGGCCCAAACGTGCGTCGCAGCGATGCGGGCGTGCGCGCTAACCGTTGCGCCACGCCCGCGCTTTGTCGCAGCGACCGCGGGCGAGCGCGCAGATCTCGGCCATTCTATCGAAGATCAACTGCCGAGATTTGTCCTTGGCCGGCTGAAGATGTGCGTGCGGTGGGGGCGGGCTGACGTGGCGCTCTCTGGGCCGTTGATCTCTAGATCAACTGTCAGAATTTCTTTGGCCCATTGTGGGAGCTCCGGATGTTATATTTGGCCGATCTTGAGTCCGTTGGACTCCGTTTGTCGTTCTGAATCCATCCGTGCAGTCCGATTGCTCATCTGAGGCCTGCTTTGACAAATGCTTACACAAATGGCCATTAATACAATTTCTAAGCAATCTTGGTACTTGATGCATGCAATGCTCCTATTCTACTTATGTTGTGCCTTTTATTCTAAAGATGGGTCATATTCAACATAATTATTACCCCCTTGTGTGGTGTTATCATTCCCCCATGCTTACTCCTTGCTAGTCCCTAGCAAGGTTTATTGTAGCCTTTATTTCCTTAGAGAATTCAAGAAGTAATTGCTTAGGCACTTCATTACTTGTCAATAAGAGAAAATATACGAAGATCTTAATCTACAAAGACTAAGCAGCGCCCGAGTGTCTGCCAAAATACGAATCACCCGAATCCTTGCTTTAATGTATATATAACTATGCATATGTATATATATTTTTTAGAACTTTTTTCGGAATTCAGTGTGGGTTAGTAACTTTTTACGGCTACCCAACCCACCCAAAACTGGGTTAAAACCCTAAGTGCTAAGCATCTTGGTGTGAATGTTGTGATAGACTCACTTAACGGTAATTGAAACTGACTTCGAGTTTCTACGCCTCTTGGTGGCCGAAAAAGAAAACAATTTTTTTCCTGAAGGTGTATTTGTTCGATTGGTAGCTTTCTCCCTACGTTCGTTTTATTTGGGGTCAACACAAGGATTTTCCAGTGTATATCTCCCCGGCTTGTACTACTTCCCCGCTTCTTCCTTAGGTGTTTTGGTCTTTTTTGTGCAATTATTAAGCTGGGTTCTGGACAACCGACCAATGGGCTGTTAACCACGATCACTTGCCAGCCATACTTGTGCGGTGAAGTGTGGTTTATTTTCTTTTCTTCTTCTTCCCCCTTTTTTTTTTCGTAGGTGGCTTCCCTGATCTCAAATGTACCTAGAGGCAACGAAAAAGAAATGGCCTGTGGCTGGGTTCTGGACAACCTGCCAATGGGCTGTTACCCACGACAACTTGCCAGCCATACCACCCTAGAGAGTTCATTAGCTACCCAATTTTTGTCAAAATCTCCGAGAAGTGAGTCTGTGCAAAAATGTGTGCAGATGCTTAGACTCAAAGTTTTCCTGAGTTAGAGGGTGAGTTGATAAGTCGTATACTTATTACCTTATTTAGTAAGTGGATTAGAATAGCTTAAAGTTGCAAGGATTCGCCGCTAAATCCATATTTTAACGGACACCAGGGCTGATTAAGCCTGAAGGCCTGAAAAGTCTAAGTGTTTAAGTTCTTTTTGTATTATTTCCTACTATTGACAAGTTTCTAATGCCTAAGTTTTCTTCCTAAATTCAATTTTTTTTTTTTAATTTATTCATTCAGACTGATTAATTAAGCTCAGGATTATGTAATTTACCATCCCCCCCATGCTTAGGATTAATTAAGTTGGACAATGTCCTCATTGGCAGATACATGGATGCACAAGGGTTCAAAAAATAGTACCTGAGTGACGTAAACTACCAGATCAGTCTGAATCCTCTGGGTTGCCTCCCAAGAAGCACTGAGTTTAACGCCTCCAGCTGGGCGGTGCTTGGTGTCAGCACTCAACGAGGGTGACACTTTCCTTGGGGGTACCTGGGCCAGGAAATGCTTCAATCTTTGACCATTGACTGTAAAGGTGTGCCCGGTGTTAAGATCCGCGATTTCAACCGCCCCATTAGAATAGGGCTTGACCACCCAAAATGGTCCTGTCCATTTGGACCTAAGTTTCCCTGGGAAGAGTTTCAGGCGTGCATCAAACAGCCAGACTTGTTGGTTCGGCTCAAAGGTTTTTCTATGAATGAGTCAGTCGTGGACGGCTTTCATTTTCTCCTTATATAGCCGACTATTGTCAAAGGTTTCCCGACGAATTTCTTCGAGCTCAGATAATTGAAGCGTCCTTTGCGCACCGGCTAACTGGGGATCCATGTTACATTGCTTGACGGCCCAGTAAGCCCGGTGTTCCAATTCGACAGGGAGATGGCAAGCTTTGCCAAAGACCAAGCGATAAGGCGACATGCCTATCGGGGTCTTAAAAGTGGTCCTGTATGCCCACAGGGCATCATCAAGTCGTGTGGACCAGTCTTTCCTGTCAGGTCTCACAGTCTTCTGTAAAATGTTCTTGATTTGTCTGTTTGAGACCTCGGTCTGCCCGTTTGTTTGTGGATGATACGGGGTGGCAATGCGGTGGTTTACCCCGTATTTTCTAAGTAGGGCACGGAATTGGGAATGGATAAAATGGCTTCCACCATCACTGATCATGGCCTTGGGTATTCCAAACTGGGAAAAGATGTTCTTCTTCACAAAGTCCATGACAGTCTTGTGATCGCATCGTCGGGTGGTGATGGCTTCAATCCATTTGGAAACATAGTCTACTGAGATCAGGATGTACTCGAAGCCGTTGGATGGTGGAAAGGGGCCCATAAAATCGATACCCTAAACGTCGAAGTTTTCGACAATCAAAATGGGCTGAAGGGGCATCATATCTTTCTTGGTCATGGTCCCCAGTGTTTAGCATCGTGAGCAAGTCTTGGCAAAGATGTGTGCATCCTTAAATAGGGACGGCCAATAAAATCCAGACTGCAACACTTTTGCAGCTGTTTTCTTTCCAGAGAAGTGGCCGCCACATGCTTGGTCATGACAAAAGGAAAGCACACTTTGAACTTCATCTTTAGGGATACACCTTCTGATCATCTGATCAGCACAGAGGCGAAACAGCATGGGATAATCCCAGAAATAGTGCTTGGCCTCAGCCAAGAACCTGTCCTGTTGCTGTCTAGACCAGCTATGCGCGGTTTGTCCTATAACCAGGTAATTAACGTAGTCGGCATACCATGGCATTTTCTTGTCTTGCACGGCTAGGATGTGTTCATCAAGGAAGGTATCAGATAGAGGTAGGGAGGGTCCAATGTGGTCTGGATGAAGTCTCGACAAGTGGTCAGCCACCACATTTTTCGATCCGGCCTTGTCTCGGATTTCCAGGTCAAATTCCTACAAAAGCAGGATCCATCTGATGAGCCTGGGCTTTGCGTCCTTTTTGGCCAACAGGTGCTGGATGGCTGAATGGTCAGTGTAAATAGTCACGTGGGATCCCAGCAAGTATGAGCGAAATTTTTCAAGTCCAAATACTACAACGAGCAATTCTTTTTCTGTGACGGTATAATTACGTTGGGCCTCGTCCAACGTTTTGCTCGCATAGTAGATCACCACGGGCTTCCTATCTTGCCTTTGTCCTAGGACAGCGCCTATGGCAAAATCTGATGCATCACACATAATCTCAAAGTCCTGGGACCAGTCTGGGGGTTGAAGTACAGGTGCGGAGGAGACTAAATCCCGAAGGGTGTGATAAGCCTGGATGCAATCATGAGACATGTGGAATGTGGCGTCGTTGGCTAGAAGGTTGGTCAAGGGTTTGGAAAGCTTGGAAAAGTCTTTGATGAACCTTCGGTAGAAGCCAACATGTCCTAGGAAGGAGCGAATCTATCGGACCGAACTAGGTGGAGGAAGTTTGGAAATTAAATCAACCTTAGCTCGATCTACCTCGATGCCCCTATGCGAAACGATGTGTCCAAGGACAATTCCTTCTTGAACCATAAAATGGCTCTTTTCCCAACTTAACACCAAGTTAACCTCGATACATCATTTCAGGATTTTCTCCAAGTTATTCAAACAATGGTCGAATGCATTTCCGAATACAGAGAAATCATCCATAAAGACCTCTAAGTATTCACCCACCATTTCTGAGAAAATGGCTAGCATGCAGCGCTGGAAGGTCGCAGGTGCGTTGCATAACCCGAATGGCATTCGACGGAATGCAAACGTGCCATACGGGCAAGTGAATGTGGTCTTTTCCTAATCTTCCAGAGCAATTGCGACTTGGTTATATCCTGAATATCCATCCAGAAAGCAAAAATATTTCTGCCCTGCCAATCTTTCAAGGATTTGGTCAATGAATGGAAAGGGGAAGTGGTCCTTCTTAGTGGCTTCATTAAGCTTCTTGTAATCAATACACACCCGCCATGCGGTGGTGGTGCAGGTGGGGATGGATTCGCCACGATCATTGGTGACAACGGTGAGCCCAGCTTTCTTTGGAACCACTTGAGTGGGGCTCACCCAGGGGCTATCGGAGATAGGGTAAATGATGTCGGCATCAAGCCACTTGATAATTTCTTTTTTAACGACCTCCCGCATGTTTGGGTTTAAACATCTTTGCATCTAGCGGGAAGGTCGGGCCCCGTCTTCCAGGTAAATCTTATGGGTGCAATAGGTGGGGCTAATTCCTCTTAAATCCGAAACGGTCCAACCAATGGCAGCTCGATGTTCTAAAAGGGTCGCAGTCAACCTGAGTTCCTGATCCTTTGTTAGATGAGAATTAATAATCACCGGGAAGGTTTGGTCAGGTCCCAAGAAGACGTACTTGAGATTCTCGGGCAATGGTTTAAGTTCGGGTGTGGGTGGGACCACAGTCGATGGGAAGGGAAAGGGAGGTAGTTGATCAACATCGATCTCTTCAAATGGTGTCATGTGATGATACTCAGTCGTACAGAGGTCCACGAGTAATGATGGTGACGGGTCAGAACTACGGGTTTGGTGGTCTGAGACAGAACTGAAGGTGAGGCATTCCTTGATTAAAGTTTCCACGGGATCATGTTCCTCAATGTAATCGCAATCAAAAGACTTTGTCGCCCGGAAGATATCCAATTGCATTTTCCTGTCCCCAAAGGCGATTTCCATACATCCCGTGTCACAATCAATGTTTGCTTTAGCCGTAGCTAAGAAAGGTTTGCTTAAAATTATGGTTGCATTATGTAATTTTTCAGGGACTTCCATGTCGAGCACCAAAAAGTCGACCGGGAAATAGAAGTCCTTGACCCGTACAATTACGTCCTCGACAACCCCCTTCGGGGTTTTCACAGATCTATCAGCCAGTTGGATGGTGACAAGGGTTGGTGTCAGCTCCCCAAAACCAAATTGGTGGTACAGGGTTGTTGGAATTAGATTGATAGAAGCACCTAGGTCCAGGAGCGCTCTATCAAATGTCATGTCCCCGATATTGCAGGAAATCAGGGGCGCTCCTGGGTCAGTTCGCTTGAGTGGAAGGTTGCTTGATATCACGGAACTTGCTTGCTCAGAAAGTACAACCTTCCTAGGTGCTTGCGGTCTCGACTTACGCTTGGGTGTACAGGCATCCTTTAAGAACTTGGCATAAGCAGGGATGTGTTTAATGGCTTCTAGGAGCGGAATATTAATATGTACTTGCTTGAAAATTTCCAACAGCTCCTCAATTTCCACAGTATTCTTCTTTTTCTTGATTGTCTCCAAGGACTTAGGGTAGGGTGTCTGAATGTGGATTGGTTCCCTGTCTGGGTCCTTGGTTGGTGCCTCTCTGAGTCGGGTATTTCAACAAGTAAAGTCTCGGGGGGAGTCGGCCATTTGGGATCCTGGGTTTTGGTGCCGCTTCTCAAGGTCACCGCATTCGCAGAGGCATTGGGGCCATGGGGTGATCCTTGAGGAGACGAGGACGAAGAAGCGCCAAACCCAGGAGGTGTTTGCGGGGCTGGCTGGACCATGTGAGCCTGCCCGGCGTTGCTTTGGAACCCTTGCGAATTGGGGCCTCTGTTAATTATATTTCGCGGGTTCGGTTGTGGTTGGGAAGGTAGGGATCCTTGTTGGCTACAGTCCAAGAGTTGGCTTAACTGTCCCTTTACCAAGGCCATTTCCTCCTGATGTTTCTGGTTCATGTCAGCCATCATCTTTATTAGGGTATCCATTTGGTTTTGTGGGGGAGGGGCCGCCCTATTCTGGTTATATTGGGGTCTAACTAGAGGTCCTTGCTGATAGGGGGGAAAGTGTGGCTACTGGTTTGGCCTGGGCTGGTTTTGGAATTGCGGTGGTTTCTGGTTTGTCCAACCAAAGTTGGGGTGGTTACGCCAGCCAGTGTTGTAAGTGTTGGAGAAAGGGTCAGGTTTCGCATAACCTTGGATAGCTTGCACATCTTCTAAGATAGCCGATGTTGATGAAGAGGGAAGGGAGTAATCAAGGGTTGAGGAAGCAAAGGTCCCTCCCTGGAACGTGGTTAGGGGTTGTTCCAGGTTCAGTTGGGTAAAGGGTTGGACCAGGTCAAAATTATGTGCTCCCTTTGCTAGGGAGAAAGTCTGCAAGGGGTTCCTAGTCTGATTCAGTAGCTCATCAATCTTTTTGTCCACCAATTCCACTTGATCCAATTTTTTGGCAATGATGTCCATGTCAACCATTCTAGAATTTGCTTGCACCTCATAAATCCCGCCACGGGGTTGAATGGACCTGTTAAACTGGTTCATGGAGGCATTGTTGAGTGAATTCTCGCTCATAGACTCAAAGAGCTCAAACGTGCTCTCCTCATCTTTGTTTAGGAAGATTCCCCCGCATGAGGCATCGACGAAGTTCTGTAGGTTGCTGTCTAGACCGTGGTAAAAGATCTGGGCCAATTGCCACCTTGGGACTTCGTGGTGTGGGCATTTCCACAAAAGTTCATTAAATCTTTCCCATGCCTCATGAAATTGTTCCCCACCCTGGAGTGTGAAGGTAGTGATAGCTCTTCTGAGGGCATTGGTCTTTCCTATGGGGAAGAATTTCTTTAAAAATGCATGCCTCAGTTCTTCCCCGGTGGTGATGGGTCTACCTAGGGTTCTAAGACAATGAGAAGCCTTGTCTCTTAATGAGAAAGGGAACATCTTGATTAGAACAATGTCAAGGCTAATGTTCCTAGGTTTCACCGTTCGTGCTATGCGGTCGAGATCCTTTAGGTGTTGAAAGGGGTCCTCATTTGAGCTTCCATGAAAGTGGCTCTAGATCAAACATAAGACGTTTGGTTTCAACTCAAAATCATCTCCCCCCTCGGGGATCCTAAGGTGTGGCTCGACTCTAATAGCAGAGGGATTATAGAAATCGCGGAGGGGTCTTGGCTGGTCCTGAAATGGCGGTAAATCAAGTGGTGGTTGTTCTTGCGGGTTCTGTAACCGTTGTATGGCTTGCATGATGGTGTGGATTTGTTGTTGCTGAAGTCGATGGTTAGCATTGATTTGAGCTTGGATGATGGCCATAGCGTCTGGTGGGGGTTGATCTTCAGCCTCATCTACCCTAGGTTCAGCCATGTTTTCAACAGAATTACGTCGCCTAGATTCCTGCCCCAAAACACACAATTCGGGATGCAGTGAGAGCCTCCTGTGCATACACTAGAGAAGAACAGGAGGGGATGCGGAGAGTGACAGATGCGAGAAATGTGTTTCAATCAAGCACCCAAGCCTAGTCCTTATGGTGTATTCCTCAGGAGACCTACAAATCTCACAAAGGGTGATTAAGTCCGTAAGCACTGGACTCCCCTTCCCAAGGCTAATCTGGCCAGGTTGATTACGAGGGGATTGCAGGGAAGGTTCTTCCTTTGGCTTGCACCTCCGGTTCCATAGACCCCACAACCGCGGTCATTTGACACTGCCCCGCAGCCTAGTCACCAGATTCTACCAAGGGAATGAAAGCCAAGTGCCTAGCGAACAAAACCTCACCTTTTGAGACTTAACTCAGTCCTGCCTAGGGCACGTCTACTCAGTTTTAAAGGGTTAGGATACTGCTTGTGCTTAGGGTGATGTGATGAGGCGTTGATTGGGGTGGTGCCTCTTAATTTTCCACTTTCAAAGTGTGTGCTTCTAGCAAAACATGGTTTTCAAGCAAGGATTTGTTAAGATGTGGTGTCTTTTAGTGTTTCATCCTTACTTCAGTACATTTTTAGGGTTGACGTGTCTTAATGTTTTCAAACAAGTTTCAGTGGCCACGTCAAGTTCTGCACACAACTTGGTGAAAGTAGATTTCCTTTTCTTTTGTAGAGGCTCTAAAACCCTAGTGTACTCATCCTGATGATCATGCAGCTTCTATTAGATGAGTCAGTTTTAGGGTTGAGTGGTGCCGCCCAGGTCAATTCACGGTGGCTTCGCAAACACCACTCAAGAAAAAGAAAAGAACACTCCAAGAATTTGTTCAGAATGTTAGAGTGTACATTTTTTTGTGGGGTGATGTGTTATGGATGTGGGTCAAGCAATCATACACCACGTCAATTTTTTTCAGTTTTTACAATTTTTTTAGCTTTTTCACGCAAGCAAACAATGAGAGACAGGTTACTCACTATCGGTCCTCGAGGCACCTACTCCCTTACTACCGTCGTGGAATGCGTCGCTTCGCCGTCCATGCGTCGAATTCCTGTAACCGCCAAGTAAAAAGGAAAATAGGGCATTAGACGATGTGAGAATGAGTGTGAAATGGAGGTGATAAAACAAATCCATTGCCTCCCCGGCAACGGCGCCAAAAACTGACGTGCCGTAGTGCGTGTGCGTTAAGAGGTGTCGTTATAGTTGCACTTGATACGTCGATTTTAAAAGAAGTAAACAGAGGTGAGTCCGAGTGTCGGTCTCAGGGAGGCATGAAAATCGGATTTTTGCTTATCACTTGTTGTCACGGAAAAGGAGGAGTTTTGCTTGCGAAAGATGCGATTTTGAAAAGCGAGAGAGAGATAGAGAGAGAGTTTAGGGTTAGAAAGCTCTTGGTTTTGATCATGCAACTTGAACAGAAATTAAAATGGCAATTGAATAGAAAATAACTTCATTAATCATGCATTCATAGTTCATAACTTACAACATTAAATACATGCTTCAACAAAAGTAATGGAAAGCTTAAAAGAGAGAGAGGGAGAGAGAGACAGAGAGAGAGAGTGGAGGGCGACGAGGCAGCCACGGCAGTGGAGGAGGTTCCATCGGCAACTCGTCATCTCCGGCGATTACAAGAGTGCCTAAAGCTAGCTAAGAGAGGAGTGGAGTAGTTGCAAGGGGGAGTGAATGCATTGAATGGTGGTAGAAGGGGGTTTAAATAGAGTTAAGGGCTTCCTAAAAGAAGAATGGGCTTTAGCGACATCCGGAGTGTCGCTAAAACCGCTTCCACAAACGTTGATGAAGCCCTCCTGCCGCCGGTCAGCTGCCCGCCATGGTCTTCCTCTTCGCCCGATCCGTGGCCACTGAACGAGAGCCGTCCGATCGAAGATCAGACGGCTAAGAGCCTTCTTCGCCCGCGTTGAGATCGCGCCTTGGGCGCGCATGCGCGCGCGAGTTTCCGCCCGGCGTGCGCACGCGCATAGGCACTCGTGGGCTGTCGTCGCACCGCGTGGCGAGATCGTGGCCACCTGCTGCTGATCGGGCGGGCCCAATTTTTCCGTGCCTTCCGCTCGCCTTCAAAATCGGCTCAGCACGGCTAGAACGCACGTCGCAGCGATGCGGGCGTGCGCGCTAACCGTTGCGCCACGCCCATGCTTTGTCGCGGCGACCGCGAGCGAGCGCGCGGATCTCGGTCGTTCGATCGAAGATCGACGGCCGAGATTTGTCCTTGGCCTGCTGAAGATGTGCATGCGGTGCAGGCGGGCTGACGTGGCGCTCTCTGGGCCGTTGATCTCCAGATCAACGGTCAGAATTTCTTTGGCCCATTGTGGGAGCTCCAGATGTTGGATTTGGCCGATCTTGAGTCCGTTGGACTCCGTTCGTCGTTCTAAATCCATCCGTGCGATCCGATTGCTCATCTGAGGCCTGCTTTGACAAATGCTTACACAAATGGCCATTAATACAGTTTATAAGCAATCTTGATACTTGATGCATGCAATGCTCCTATTCTACTTATGTTGTGCCTTTTATTCTAAAGATGCGCCATATTCAACATAATTATTACCCCCTTGTGTGGTGTTATCACCACCCTCTGATTTCACTGCCTTTAGGTCATCACCATCTTTTCAACAGTATGAAATGACCTATTATCAGGAAGGGTATAACGAATCTCAATTCGTTAATTCCCCTGCATTAAGCCCAAACCCGCCCAACCCTGAACCAACTCATTTGGTTCAACTTAACCAGGTTCAAGATAAGGTTCTGGCTAACTTGAGGAATATTATACAATCTTTAGAAGTTCAGCCGATACCTTGCATTGAGAGATTGGAGCCCCTAACTGAAATGATTGATGATTTGAATAAGTCTTTGTTGGATTGGCTCCAGGACGTTAAGGATAAGAACCCGGGTGAGCTTCTACTTGGGAAATTAGCGAAATTGAGGATGACATTCGTGGTTGCTTTGATTCAATCTTGGGATGATTCCCAGGATGAACCCTCTTCAGGAAAGCCAATGACAGAACCCGCTCAGGCACCTGTTGGGGGGGCACTTGTTATGACCAGATTGAATTAAAGCAGCCAACTAAGGAAGATCTGATTTCTTCACCTGAGATCCCTGAGCCGAGTTACGAGGAAACGTATGTCTCCTGGGAACATAAAGTGACAATTATTTTGGGACATACATTGATACGAATCCTGATTTCTTTGATGGTGAAGATTCAAGTTGCGAAGTCTCACGCGAGTTTTCTGAACATGATTTCTGTGAGACGATTGGGCCTGAGGAATCTGATAGATTATTTGATAGCCCAATAACTAAGGAAACTGATCTTATTAGGGCACACATTACGGATTCAGAATCGCATTTTCTGGAGGAATCAATTCAATGTCCTGATTATCAGTTACACCCCGTTGAACTTATCGATAATTCTGTTTCTGAGATAATTAGACCCAAGTCAATTCTGATTCTGCCACATCATTTAGACTTGGAGATTTCAGATAGGGTGATTAATATACAAGAAGTCCTGGAATTTGATATGCTGAATGAGGAGGATAGGAGCTTGGAAGTTATTATTTGGGAAGTTAATTTTGGAGGAAATAGAAGATTGAGTCGAAGGGTTCCTTTTAAGCTGAAACCATCAAATTAGAACCCTTACGATATTTGTTTTGTGGATGTCAAACCCAAGCACACATTCAATGATTATCCTTTTGAGCTTCAATTCTCTGTAACCTGACTTTTTGGTCTTGGGTTGCATCCTCCTAAATCGCAGGCCCGACCCCGCTTGCATTCTGATTTTAGGTTTTGGGTAATTTTTATCTAGAACCTAAAATATTCTCGATTATGGGGGATGGGTTTGCACCACAATCTAGTCCACATCTGTGGACCTTTGTTGACAGGTCGGAGGATTCTTCTATTTATTTTAATTCTGACTTGCACTTGTGAATTCTTCATTTCTTTTCTTTGTATAGTGTGCCTAGTTGAAGGCACTAAACTCAGCACATATACAGTTCTTTTTCATTTTCATCTCGGAGCGGACCTGACATTCACGCAATTTAGGTGCTTTCTACGCTTTTCCACTCTGTTTTATGTCTTTTTAATACAATGAGGACATTGCATTAGATAGGCATGGGGGGGTGGATATTTATCTCTGAATTCATTCGTCACCTCCGTAGATTTGTTTTCTTTTATTTAAAAAAAAAATCGGAATTAAGAAAGAGAATTTGGGTTTAATAAAATTTTCAATCTTAGGAAATACTACATTAAGATCTGAACACAAAGACCCTTTAGGTCTTTGGACTTAATTAGCCTGTGTATCCACTAAAATGTGGATTTGTCTTTGAGTCCTCGCCATCTTAATTCTATTATAATTGGAATAAATAAGTTTGGGTGATAAGTACACGACTTATCAACCCACCCTCTGATTTGAGGGAGTTTCTGAGTTTTAAGCATCTACACACTTTCTTTGCACTGACTCGTTCTTTGGCGATTCTAACGGAAATTGGGTAGCTAATGAACCTTCTAGGGTGATATGACTGGCAAGTTATCGCGGGTAACAGCCCATAGGTAGGTTGTCCAGAGCCTAGTCACTGGACCTTTCTCTTTTTGCTGCCTTTAGGTAAATCTTAGACCAGGGAAGCCACCTACTTAAAAAAAGAAAAGAAAAAAAAATCAATCACAAAGAAAAGGGGAAAAGAAAAAAAAAGAAAAGAAATAAGCCACACTTCACCGCACGAGTATGGCTGGCAAGTTGTCGGTGGTAACAGCTCATCGACCGGTTGTCCAGAACCCAACTCAGTAAATGCACTAAAAATTCCCAAAACACCTAGGAAGAAGCGGAGAAGTAGAATAAATCGGGGAGATATACACTGGATTCACCCTTGTGTTGACCCCGTAAAAAAATAAAAGTAGGGAGAAAGCTACCAGTTGTAAAGATACACCTTTAGGCAGAATTCTTTTTGAGGTCACCTAGAGGTGTAGAAATCCGAAGTCCGTTTTAATTGTCGGTCTACGAGTCTATCACAATCACAATAAGATGCTTAAAGCTTAGGATTCTCATCAAATCTTAGGTGAGTTGAATGGCCGTAGAAAGCCACTCTTAAACCCTAAAATTTGAAAATCCAAAAAAATTAGAAAAGAGTAAAAAGAAAAAGAAATTTTTCTTTGAATAAGGTGAGGCTTGAGGCGGTCTGCATTTTGGCTGATACCCGAGCACTGTTGTATCTTCGAAAGTTCAGTTCCTAAGTAGACAATTTCTTAATGATTGAAAATAACTCAGGTCCAAATAATCCAACCTAATTCTTTTATAAATAGCATATAGTTTTTGCTAGGGACTAGCAAAAGATAGGCATGGGGGTATGATGTAAACACATTTACACTACTTACAATGTCTATTTATGCATGTTCTTAAGCATAGGATTGCATTTCATGATATAAATATTGCATAACATGCATCATCTTGCATTTAGAGTAGTTTGAATAAAATGGAAGTTAATTGTCTCCTTTTATGTGCTTGGATAGGGCAAACATTTTATCGGGGCCTCGGATCAAAGATCCAACCATATGGATGTGATCAGGGCGACGATTAGAGTTCAACGACTCCAACATCGCCCTAATCAGACATCCGTAGCATCAGATAGTGACCGGGGAACCCTAGAAGTTCAAGGGCCATGATGGTGTAAATCCACTCTTCAAATGACAAATCCGACCACACAGATGAATTCAGATCGACGATTGCAGCCCAAAGATGCAAAAATCAAGTCAATCCGACTTCCGTGGCACCATCAACAACTTTCAGAAGATTGACGGCCAAGATGGCACCACGTGGCGCCATCCCGGCCGCCCAAACGGTCGCGTGAATCCCTGAAGGCCCCGCACCCGCTCGCTCTCCGCCGTTGGATCTCGATCCAACGGCTGTGGTCAGCCACGCTTAAAAGCGTCCACTCGACCATCCACGCCTCGTAGCGCAGCGGTCGAGCACGCTTACACGAGCTGCGGGCGCGGGTTCGAGCCACAGCGAAGGTGAGGAAGGCGCAGGCGTGCGGGCGATGGCGGGCGTTGGATCGCGATCGGACGGTCGTCAGCGCTCAATCGAGATCACGCGCTATTGAACGCGCGTCGTCATGCACGATCGCACGTGCCACGCGGGCGCAGCAGCGGGCAGAGATGCGTCTTGAGCTGTCCAATCTCGCGATCGGACGGCTGAAAATCAATGAACATGCGATGGCGTTGAGGAAGCAGGCAACTGAGGAGGCGCGCGTGGGCGCGGGAGCTACACCCACATTGGGGCTTTAGTGACGGATTTATCCGTCACTAAAGACCCCTCATTTATTATTTTGAAGATGTAATGACCATTTTGCCTCCACTCCTTGCAACTATAAAAGGAGACCCCCTCCATACGAAATTCTCATCCCTTCCTTCTCTTCTCTACCCCTCCAAAGCTCAAGAGAAGCTTGTCCCACACCCGGGATGCTTCTCGCGAGATAAAGTCCAAATTTTCGTCCCCCTTCGGAAGTGGATCCCGCGACGACGACGGCGTGCTGCTTCATTCCCGTTCTTCTGCTTCGTCCTCCTTCGTCCTGCTTCGTTCTCCTTCGTCTAGGCGTCGTCCCGTCTGGCTCGTCCTCCAAGCGACCATCGAGGAGGACATTTCTCCCTCCATTCTTTTAATGCTTTCTAGAGTAAATTTATCGCTTTCTAGTGCAATTGTTTTATGCTTTCTAGTTGTAATGAACAAAACCCCCTAATGATAAATTCTCTGTTTATTCTACATCTCATTTTGATTTCTATGTGTAATATTCTCTCTCTCTCTCTCTTACCCTCTCTCTCTCTTCTATTTATTGTAACTAATTAGATAGTTTTAAATTGAATTACTTCGTGACAAATAAAAAGAAACACGTAGTTTTTAAATCAAACGTCCGCCTCCCTGTGTTCGACCCGGAATTTCAATTTCGATATAAATTTTATTTGTTGAACACGAATTCTCGCTTTCAAGCTACAACAACAGGTTCTCCAAAATCGAACACGTTAGCGATTCGATTCGTGCACTCAACAGCCACCCATGGCGTTCTATAGCTGAATTCAGACCTTAGCAATCGACATTTCGGGATAATGACACCCACGGCATCTAAACCAGCACAAGATGCTTCTATGCCCCCGATAGGATATTTAGATATCCTAGGAGACAAGCATCGAGGAGACGATATGTTATAATGCATCTTCGAGGGGCTTATTTTACATTCCTCCTCTTCGTGCCAGGAACTCATCCAATCAACTTATGTCTTCAAGCCGCTCCTAAGTCAACTTTTCGGGAAAACAATTTCAAAATAGACAATTTTTTCGGCATTATTCTTTGTTATGTGCACTGAACCAGACTAGTGTGTGATTTTTGGGTGCTCAGGTTACCGAGTTCCGCAAACCAAAGGGCAGGCAACGGGACCAAATACTCCCTAAGCCTTAGACTTAATATATGAGCCTCGCACTCTCTCAACCTCTTGAGGAATAGTCCAAATCTTAACAAATACGTAAGTGTCTAAGTACTAGAATAGACCCAAGAGGCCTAAAGTCGGTATTCCTCACTTATCTCTTTTTCTCTAGCACTTTAGGGCTTTATTTATTCATTCATTCTGGCCTAGAACTTAGGTAACTCTTCCATAATCAACTGCTGGGACTAGCACAATTCTGCACATTTTCTTCCGGTGTCTCTCCTCAATATATTTGAAAATCATCTCACAAAGATTTCATCACCTTCTTTTTCTCTCTTCCTCTCTCTATTTCCTTTTTTTTATGCAAGATGGATGCCCAAACTGCATGCAGAATATGTAGAAATGCTATGAATAACCTCAGGTTATACCCCCCCATGCCTAAATCTGACAATGTCCTCATTGAAAAGCAAAAGCAAGGACAGATACTACCTGAGATGGAGTTGGGATACCTCGCAAATCGAGCTCTAGAAGGGAAACAGAAGGAGACCCAAGGAAGATACGTAACAAACCTGGCCTAGCAAGTAAGTAACCCAAGATGTTGGCAAGTTGGTGATGGATAGTGAGGCCAAATACTCGCCAGAAGTAGGTGAAAAGAGGGTTCTCCTGAGCTATTTGTGGAGGTTTTACATAATACACAGGAGTTGTAACCTCCGGGAGTGTGTGACGAGGAGGCAAAGGCTCCTCAAGCAAATATGTGTGGGGTACAGAGAGTGCGACGAAACATACCGTAAGACTGATGAGCTGACATGGAAAAGCATCGATCCAAACTCGCCACTCTACCATAGGGTGCATTGGTCTAGATATTCCCCCATTAATCAAAAGTGTGAGCAGAGATTTCAAGAAGCTGCTTCTGTAGAAGTGTAAGTCTCTCAAGTGTGGTGTAGGGTCAAGGGTTAAAGAGGGTGTGAGCAGTTCAATATTCATCCTCGATATCCATTCCAGTTCTTGAATGTTATCAGAAGCAGCCTTAGTTACTGATTGCCTTTCATGCCGCATATCATTTGTGGGTATGTCCTAGAATGGGCCCAAATGTTCGTCATCCAATTGGAACCGCTCAAGGGTGTCACTTATTTCACTATCATGTAGAAGTGGTTTGGAAGCAATAGGATTGTGAGTGTCCTCAATAATGACATCCCCAGGTTCTTGTTCAATGTTAAGATCCTGCTCATGGGGTGTATAGATTCTTTCCTCAAGAGTAGTAATTGCTTCCATTTCTTTCGATTGTTTGAGAGGATGATCTTGATAGTCAACTGTATGTAGGAATCCGGATTTGGCTAATTCAGTCAAATCGTCAAGGGGTAAGTCCTCGAACAAAACATATTCTCCCCTAGATTCACTCCATACTCTAACTCCGGTCCTTTGAAAGTCATCATCATCCTCATCAATGTTTCTTCCCATAGACTCAAAAAAATCTTTCACACTAGGATCAAGAGCTTCCTCAAAAATCAACTCATCGTGTCCCTGTGACCAATATTGATCCAGTTCTTCCAATTCAATCTCAATTTTCTCATGGTCACTGGTGTTTAGGACTTGTGAATCCTCAGAATAGTCAATGACAGGTGTTGGTCCACTTTCTTTCAATGTGTTTTCGTTCGGAATCCAAGACTCCTAGAATTTGTTAACTTCGAACTCACAATCCTTAGGGAGCTCAAATTGAGGTGCAAGGTTCTCAAAAATGTATGGTATATGCTCAAGATTCCTAGAATAAGGTATAGATTCCACCTCAAGATTCAGACTGGGAGCTGGGTTGACTATTTGACTGCGACCCATTTCATCAAATGTAACGAAGATACTATCATTTGGGTCGAGTTAATCTAATGGGACCAATATCTCCTTCCAATTAAGATTAGGTGGATAGTCACCAAGATTACCTTTTGGTGGGCATATCTCATGAGGAACGTCTAAGTGATAGCTACTCCTCAAAATAGGATCGATGTTGACATTGTTTTCCTTGAAATTATCTTGGTAATCGGGGATATAAGGGTAGGGATCAGAATTGACTGTAGGAGATCGCTAAGCTGGCTAATCTCTTCAGTTAATCTTTGACTATTCCTCAAAATTTTTCCCACAGAATCCATCATTTCTTCCTGTTGTTTTTGCATTTTCATCATAAAAGTGGGGAGGCTACCATCAAATTGGAGAGGATAGTCAAGCTCAAGGCGATAATCCCTAGGAGTTTCTATCTAACTGGGAGTGTAAGAATCATCATGGGTCGGTGGGTTGGGCATAGTGATGGATGGGTTAGGGATGGTGTATCCCTCTCCTATGTTTTGCTCATGATCACAGGATTGGGGAATAATCAGACCAATGTTCCTATAGTAGGAGTAGAAAGGATCCCAATGCTCCTCAGATGATGGATAGCTATAGATTATGGGATTGGGACTAGGTCTTCTGGGGTAAGAAGAAGTGAAGTAGTTATTGTAATCCATTTGAAAACACAACTTGTAAAACACACCCCAATCAAACACAAGGCAATGGGACTTCTCTTTTCTTTCTTAGAGTAGATTTAAGCCAACCTTTAATTGACTCTTTAAAGTTTATCAAATGGAGTCAAGTTTGCACCCATCCGTTCCCACTTTAGTGGTATAAGAGGGAGATGTGACTTGAGATCCCTAACAAGTTCTTTAGAGAAGACAGAGGTTGTTTACATTCTCTCTTGGTGGCAAAAGAAGTTTCACAATCAATTATGTGCCTTAAGACGACCTTTTAGTGCCCTAGGACCTATACTTAGATGATACTCTTAGGTGATCAAGTGAGAAGTTACTCCAAGGACGAACAAAGGGATGCAAGTAGGGAAAACCCTTCCTTTGCAGTGATGCATACGCGGTGCATCTTAACTACCCTTTTGTTCCTTTAAGGGGTGTCCCCCTCCGTGAAGTATCAAAACACTCTGCCAAAAGATAGTACCACCACCACAAAACAGGATAGGAGGGTCTGCACCGATAAAGAGATCGGTGCCTATAGCCTTAAGGGATCGAGCCTTAGTGTGGTGCCTAATGTGCATGCTCAGTGCCATAAGTGTGCATCACACCGCAAATCTTTTTTTTATTTTGAAAATGCAGACAAGTCCCTTTGAATCAGATCAAGTGTGATTTGATTTTAAGGTCGAATCTGATTATCAGTCCTAATTTCAGTTAGGCGACCACTGGATTAAGTAATTTCAATCAGCTTTGTGGTCTTGAATTTTAACCCGAATCAAATGCGTGAACAGGAGCTAGATGTAAAAGTTAGAAAGGTGTACCTATCTCCAGCAATCTTCGTGCAAATATGCTCGCAATGCAACAATGAGAACTAATATGCTGCTTAATCACTCCTAAATGCGTGTACCTAGGGGCATGAAACTCCTAACAGGCAGCTCAGTATTTTATTGTGTTTGTTTTAGAGGCAAGCACGTAGAAAAATGAATCATGCACGCAGAAGAATGTAAACCCAGGTAGCTAAAGAATGTGGGGACAGACCCCCAAAAATTTAGCCCCAATTACTAAAAGGGCGAGAAGGCAGAAATAAAATTTGTGATGAAGGAGAATCCCCTATGAAAGTAGGATCCAGGACTCCTGCGTCTTCTCCTCGTGTGGGTGTCGCTCAAGGTTGATGTCGCCGCTCTGCTGCACCTATCACCCCGTCAGATTCCTCGCACAAAAAGATAAAAAATGATCAGATAATTGTGCAACTCAGAATACTAAGAAATAATCAGGTGAATCTATTGCATCTGTTGCCTCCCCCAGCAACGGCGCCATTTCATCGGTAGGATTTTCGCTTTTCAAATATGCAGAAAAATACTGCGTCATAGTAAATAATGTGGTGGAAAACCCTCAATCAAAGTTACTAAAAATATTCTGAAATTATACCACAATTCCGGTTGTAACCACAGGGAGGACAGACCAATAGATTCACGATTATGGAGCCATCATGTTCACAGAAACATTCATGAAATCAATTCAATGAATATGCAGCTCAGAATGTAACTTTCAATTTCATGAGAAGTTGAGGGCTACTTACGTAAATTCACATCACAAATCAACCTCTCAAAAATACGTAAATGATGCACGTGTAGTAGCAGAGTATGTAATTTCTAGTTGCATCCAAATCTGAACCCAATTTCAATGAGAATTGATGTGCATATCAAGAGCTAATTAAATACGAGAAAAAATAAATATACTGTTGCAATTTCATCACAATAATTTAAGCCAAAAAAATATTTGAATAATGTTCCACAATGGCATAATTGGTAAATTTAAATAGAACCCAAAACTGGGGATTACTTCCCCTTGTGCTCGCGTGAAGAGGAGGTGATGGCAAGCAGTGGGAAGCTCAGAGAAGATCGAGCATGCGGATAGCTTTCCGATGGTGGTGGTGGCACCTCGAACGGTGGTCGGCGGTTGCCGGTCGGAGTGGAAGATGCCGCCGGCGATGAGGCTCTCCAGCCAGCCATCGGGTGGTTGATTGGTGCAGTTGGAGGCGTGGTTTTGCTCGGGGGGTCGAGGTGAGTCCGATGGAGGTGGTGATGCGAAGCTTTGTGGCTGGAGTTGACGGTTGCATGGAGAGGTGACCGGGGGTTTTTTGGGTTACTTGCAACAGGTGGTGAAGGAGGAGGAAGAAGAAGAGGAGGCCGTGCGTGGGGCTTCTGCGGGCGTTGTGTTATGAGGTAGCTCCACGCATGGCAAAGGCACGCGAGGAGAATCATGGCTTGTGGATGCGCGTGATGAGTGTGCTGGAGGAGTTGGCACATGGAAGAAAGGGCGGAGGCGCAACTCCGTTGAGAAGGAGAAGATGAAGAAAAGGAAGAAGAAGAGGCGTGACTAGCCTGCTGCAGGGAACTATTGCACACGAGGGAAACGTGCGATGGCTGTTGCGAGCGTTGGCTAGTCTTGCGTTGCCGTGGGCGCCAAGGGCGTGGAGGTGCTGAACTCGTGGTGGTGGGAAGGAAGATGTCGCACGGGGCTGTCAGTGTAGAGGCTCGCAGTTGATGGTGAGCGCTGTCATGAGGAGTCACAGTGGAGGGCATGCAATCACAAGTGAGGGCCTCGGCTGGACGTCTGTTGGAGAGGTTGGACAGCTTAAGTCCTTCACCCTCTATTGGATGTTGAGAAGGCTCGTGGTGGGGGTGCGGTCCTCGTGGCTCGCGGTGGTGGAATTAGGCGCACGATTGCAGTAAGGAGGACGTGGTGTCGAGGAGCACGCTGTCACCACGCTCGTTGAGAGGAAGCACGGTAAC
Source organism: Thalassia testudinum (assembly GCA_037157565.1). Classification (NCBI taxonomy): domain Eukaryota; kingdom Viridiplantae; phylum Streptophyta; class Magnoliopsida; order Alismatales; family Hydrocharitaceae; genus Thalassia; species Thalassia testudinum. Next base: position 65,332,236 of record JAZHRO010000031.1, read on the forward strand.
GGTTGGATGGCTCACGGTAGCAGAGTCTTAGGCACGCGGTAGAGGTTGCTGGAGTACGGTCGTGGGAAACTCGCGGTCGTGGCAAGGGAGAAGTCGCGGTGTCGACGGTGGAGGCTCATGGTGGCGGAGAAGGCACACAGTGAAGGTGGTTGCCTGCAGGCTGGAGAGGTGGAGAAGGAGGGCTTCTTCCCTGTGGAGGGGAGATCGATCCTTCCTGTCGTTGAGTTCCCTGCATATATAGATTGAGAGCGAAGGAAAGACTTTGTTATTTCTTGTTACCAAAAGAGAAGTGAGAGGTTTGAGGGAGAGAAAGAATAAGGAAGGTTTGCAATGTGCATGCATGGAAATGAGAGGAAGGTGATAATTTTTCTTTTGTCTCATATAAGGAAGAAGATTTTTGATGGAAAGAAGTGATTATGGGATGTAATCCTAAGTTTCAAAGATGCAGATTTTAGAATCTCTTCATTTTTCTAATAAAAACTAGGATGTCAAAATCAATATGCCCAATTTATTCTTGCAACAATCATATGTAAATGTATTAGTACATGAATATCAATGGTGCACTTCTAATCGCAAAAATTGTGCAAATGATAAATCACGAGCTTAAATAATTTTATTAATGTAATGCGTATTCTAAATTAAATTCTTATCTCAATGATAATGCACTTAGGCTCTAATTTAGTCCACTACAGTGGACCTATTAGCAGCCGGCCTCCATCCTCAGACACACCCATCGCCACTCCTAAGACAACACACACAACACCACACACACCCACCGGCCACTCTCTCTCCCTCTCCCTCTCCATACACAACACCACTTCTCACAAGTTGAGAAGGGGTACACTGTGTGCAGGAGAGAGTTCACAGTGGTCTCAGACTCCCACTGTGAGCTCCACCATCGCCCAGCTCTGTCGTGAGCAGGTGGACATAGTGGATTCTTGTTTGTTTTTTTTTATTTGCATATTTATTTTTTCATTTTTGTTTGTTGTTTCCTCTCCTCCACCATTAGTGCAGGGCTTCAAGCTTTGAAGCTCACGAGGTCGCACCTCCCAGCACCGCCACGCGCCCTCGAGCACCACTGCGTGCACAAGCAGACCACTCAGGTTCTCTTTCCGCGCGCGTGCGCTCCACAGCCCCATCCACACGCTGCATCGCCTCCACCCAGTCATCGCTCTCCGCGCTACACTGTAGAGCACTGTTCATCACAGTCTGCACAACACTGTAACCACTGACAAGTTTCTCACTTAGCCAGGGCGTTGCATTCTCTCTCCACGCCGTTACCGCCTCCACCCGGTCACCCTGCATCTGCGCCTTACCACTCAGCATGCGCCCTTATGCACTGCATGCTGCGCCCGTGCCTCACCGCTCAGTGCACCCGTGCGTGAAGCGGCCCACACCCACTCGCCATACGACGTGCGACGCCTTCGAACGTCTTAACTCACCTTCCTAGCGCACATCCCTTGTTCGTTGTGGCTCTGCACGTAGACTTTGTGCACTACGCATGCGGCGTACCTCCCTTTTTGCGCACAGTGCAATGCTCCTTCAGCGCCTGCGCTGCGTGCCTTCCTCCCGCATACACACACACTCACAGACACTCACACACCTACACGCATACATATATATATATACTCACACACTCTCACCCTTAAATATCTATATATACATAAATATATATATATTCCTATACATATATATATATATATCTATATAGTTATAGCTACTTATATATATATACATATATACTTATATATCCACATATCCACATTCTCCCATACACACATTCACCTCACATCTACTACCCACATACCCGTGCACTCACCCCTTCACCACGCATCGTATCACAGGAATATTCGCACCAATTGCCAATATTTCCCGATACCCGTGCAAAGCAAGCGCTTCCACCCACACTCACACACACCCGCTCCACAGTCCACGCAGCACTTAGTCTTGTTGGTTGCGTTTTACTAGACATGAACCAACTTGACACCATGCTACATTCCATCTCCATTTCCACCTCCACCCCTATCTATATAATATATAACTATATATATTCTATAACTACTACATATATATACATATGTATATACAAAGCTAAGTATTTCTTTTCATTTCTTTCCTTGCAATTTATTCTGCTTTCATTTGTCTTTTATTTCTTGCTATTAAAAAGACCAAAAAAAGTACAAAAGAGAAAAGATAATTCTTGTCATGCAGGGACTTGATCTTGTGAGTAACAAGATCGATTTTGGAACCCTAAGTTGGCTTCAAGCCAAGGACCATTTGGCTCAAGGTTAAGGACTTCATTTTTTAGGGTGGGCCTCAAGAACAACATTATTACAAAAAAATCTTAAAAAAGTAGAAAAACCAAAAACATAATAAACGCAAGGAAGAGATACATTTTAGGAAAGGTGTAAAAACTCCTTGATCTCCTAATCCTCGCCTCCCTGAGATCAACCTTGGGCCTAAAAGTGACCAAGATAAAATCAAGTAGACTAGGTTAAAATTTTGTGAAACTAGTGTAGACTCAATTTAGGTTAACTCACTATACTAATTTCAACGACAATATCACCATATTAATAAGACCTATTTGAGTTCGCATCAATATCCCTAGATCAGAAAGTCATTCACCTGAGAATTACCTAGGCAGCCAGGAAGGGAGAGTCCCACAAAGACCCCTACACGGTAGAGCGTCCCCACGAATTACAAGATTTCCTCCTCCCAACCTTCCTTGTCACTAAGGGTTCAGGTAGACCAAAATGGATAACTTGACCTCTTAAGTCTACAAATTTTAAGTTTCGAGCGTGGGTGCTTAGGATTTCACTTGAACTTTAAGATGTTTTTGTGGGTGGTGACCTAATTTGAAGATTGGTTGACCCCGTAAGGTGGGTCAACTTCACCTGATTTGTTCTTGATTATTAGGTCCCACTTTTAGGATTCAAGTGAGATTTAGACCTTAATTCTTAGGGTTTTGTCATGACCCACTCCCAGCTCCCTACAGGACCCGAGAACAACTCGCCTCGACGAACCCTAAGATCCAGTCGTCCAATGAAAAACAACCAAGTAGCATATTCATTACACAATCACACAAGTAATGTAACTAAGTAGAAAATTTATGACTGATAAAAAAGGAAAGAAAACAACAACCCACTAGTATCTCACATTATACAGCGAAAAGTATATTTACATACATAGCCATCACAACAGAAATTGGCACAAATATAACTGAATATAACTATGAGCAACAGGTACTCACTATCACAAAACTCTCTGTAAAAGAAACAAAAGAAAACTATAACTGGGCTCGACTAGGCCCAACGCCCTCAGTAGTCAGTGGCTCTGGCTGCTCGAATCCTTGACCTGAACAAGGTTATTCAAATCTGTGGTCAGCTAACGCTGAGTAGAGTGGTGGTTAAATCATATAATTTAAACAAGAAGCTAACTAAAAGATGCATTTAACGATTTACTGATTATCATCCATTTCCAATTATCATTTTTCTGATCCAAGTATTCTAATCAGGTTCCATGACATTTCTCAATCTTCTTGTTCCCTAAGGGAATGATCTTGCTTGTAGTCTTCCCGTGATGTAGGATGTACACGTGGTACTCTCCTGGCCGGGAGAGTCCCACATGGTAGTCCTACACCCGATCTACTACCCTGAGGTCACGGTCGCGACGTAGCGGTGACTACGGCACATGTGATAAGCACACGAGTAGCTACCCCGCACTGGCACGTAGTCAGTCATTTTCGCTAATGGGTACGCCCAAACATACAACATGGAGTAGCACAAGGCCTCGCCCCTCAAAAACAAGGGTCTCGCCCCTCACAATCCACGTACCTCGTCCGACTATCCCGATTTGCCCAGCAGGCTAACAAGAGTCGGTGTAAGGTGGCTATACCTAACCCGGGTCCCATGGGGCGGCTAGCTCCCACTTACACTAAAGGTATAGTTGCTCTCCTCGGTACCATGTATACGAGGGCCAGCCAGGAGTCGACGTAGAGTGCCCAAACCCACCCTGAGTCTCAACCCAAGGGGCGGCAAGCTCCCCTCTACTCTAAAGGGATAGTTGCTGTCCTCGGTACCACGTACACGAGGGCTGGCTCACTTCCCTTAAGCATGTCCGAACAGCCGCACGTAGGTGACGTGTTCCCAAAACCTTCAAGTTTTCCGTATTACCATATTCCTGGTTTCTTTCTAAATTCCCCGTAGGGTTCGTACATGGACTTTCTTATTTCCATATCTGGTTCGTTATACGTAGAACATGCAACTCAAATTCCACCATCTATTATTTAGTACAAGCATACATTTCCATTTATGACGTTGTTCATTACAGGTAGTACAGGCAGCTCATGGTCTATTTCTTTCTAGGAAGCTTCACGATAACTTGATCATTCATTAACTATACATGCATTTCTTTCAACCCTAATGTTCACTTCACAATCCTAGGGTTCAATCGAATATATTCTCTAGTAACATGCATTTATTTCTTTCAGTTCTAGGGTTCATCGCACAACCTAGGTTCAATTAATTCTTCGCATGCAATTAATTATTAATTCTGAGATTAATGTGAGAACCACTCTACCAGGGTAACCGGGTGGAATGGGAGCTCGTACGGTAGCTCTCGACGTCTCCACAGATCCCATATACTAGATGGAATGGATACCTATGACATAGAGTGACAGGTCAAATGAGCTCAAAATGACATAAACAATGTATCATTACATAGAGAAAGTCAAATGGAAACCAACGACATTTTGTTTGGGGAAAACTGACTTTGTTTGGACCCTAAACGAGCCCAAAAACACAGTCCTGATCAAAATCATACCTCTGGGAAGAGTCCCAGACATCTTAAACGATCTCAGGGACTCACCTTGCTCAGGATGCCTTTTCTGGACATTTGGAACTCCGTGTAAATGCTTGAGGGTGGCTTCACACGTCTGGAGACACTTCCGAACGTTTGAAACTGCCTCGGTCCTCGCACCAACGCGCTTCCCAATCCTCTGCCATAGGCGTGCTCACAGTCAGAACTTTGGCAGGAAAAATAATCAAGAAAATGCACTCTCAGATGTCTAAGATTATCTTCGGTCGTCCTTCCAAACGTCTGGAGGTCACTACAGACGTCAGCTTTTACGGAAAAATGATTCCGCAGAACCGTTTATGAGCCTTTTCTCATCGCAAAAGCTGCAGCAACTGCAGCACCTCCTCGTCTCTCCTTATAGCATTCCGTCCTCCGACTCCCTCTCAGGCCCTCCTATCTCCTCTACTTTCCGCTCTCTCCCTCTCTCCCGCTTAGCTACGGTGGTGTGGGAACCAATGGAGGAGGGGGGTTATAAGGAGGTGGGAAGGATGGGGAGGAATGGGCGTGGTGTCACGTACGGTGGGGGATGGTGTGTGTGCATGGGAGGTAAGGTGAGGAGGGTGTCGTACGGTGGGTATGGGGATAAAAGAATTGTGGAAACGTCCCCGTAAGTTTTCCCTTTTCCCCCACACAGCCGCAACAAAATCAAAGCGGGTGATTATTGCACTAAGACCCCTAAGAATTCTGAAAACACCAAACAATCCTACGAAAGGGTCATTTCAACATAACAAGCTTAAAGGAAGTTTCATCCTCGAAACTTGAGTTGACTAGGTGCGAAAATGAGGTAAATGTGCATAACAAACTTAATGAGGATCAAAGTAGGTCAGAAGCGACGTACCCTCAAAAAGCTCCGGGTACTGTGTTCGCATCACCGCCTCAGGCTCCCAAGTGGCCTCCTTGTACCGCTGGCTTCTCCACAGGACTTTCACCAAGGGTACCTCTTTCCGTCTCAACCTCCAGATGGCTCTGTCTAGTATCTGTATCGACCTCTCAGGATAAGTCAGGTCATCTCCCACCTCAATGCTCTCGTGGCTCAGAACATGGCTAGGATCGGTGATGTATTTCTTGAGGTTGGATACGTGGAACACGTTGTGTACTCCAGAGAGTTGGGGAGGAAGGACAAGCCGGTAAGCAACATGTCCCACCTGCTCCAAGACCTCAAAAGGCCCCACAAATCTCGACGCAAGCTTCCCTCTCACCTCAAACCGCTGCAAGCCTGTTTATCGCGCTTAATCGGGTTTTAAAAGATAACACGTTGTAATATAGCCGACAAAGCGTTCAGACAAATAGAGAATTTTATTACTCGGAAAATTAGAGTATCCGAGGTCGAACACAGGGAGCAATCTTAGTACTTTTAAAACTAAGGAATACAACTTTTAAATGAAGAACAATTGATTCAAAGAGAGAGAGTTATAAAAGGAATTGCTAAAAGATAATAGGATTAAACATCTGATTTCTATATCAGACGTCTTAAATGCAACTATTCTTCTTCCTGTTTTGATTCTGCCTTGGCCTTCTTTGATTTTTGCTTGCTCTTCTCTCTTCTGCCTTCTTCTTCTTCGTAGGTTCCTTCTTCTTCTTTTCTTCTGATCTACAGGCCTTCTTCTTCCTTGAACTTCTCTTTCCTGCAAAATCTTCTCCTTCCTTGGTCTTCTTCCTGCCTTTGCTTCTTTTCTTTTCTGTCTTCTTCTTCTTTTTGTCTGCAGTCCTTCTTTCTTTCTTCTCTTCTCTTCTTTGCTCAACCTCTTCTTCTGCTTCTTCTCTTTTTCTTCCTTGCGGCTAAGTCTCCTTTCTTCAACGCCCGGCCTGCCTGCACAAGAGAGCAAAACCTACCCTGTCCCTCTACCCGCACGTCCCTCTCTCTCTCTGAAATTCACTCAAGGAGCTCTCCCAGAGCCACGGGTAATCAGGTCGGATTTCGCACTCGGGACCAGGCGCACCGGCAGGTGGGTGATGCGCGAGGAGTGCTCAGGTTGGGTCGGGTCGGAGCCCACCAGATCCGCGAGGTGAAACCGCGGACGAGGCGAGCGTGGGATAAGGTGAGGGACCTCACCCCTGTGCGTTCGGAGGCAACGAGGTAATATCACAAAAATAATTTAAAGTATACCTGCGCTTCGCGTTTCACCGATGTGGGACTATTAGTTCTGCCCTGCTCCTGCGTGCACCCGCAGAGCCTTCATGCAATCGCCACAGCTGCGGACGTTGCTGCGCTCCTTGCTGGACTTAGATGCTTCGCACTACTGTCCCGAATATGCTGCACCTGAAGATTGGAGAACCTGACGCCTGGAGCTGTTGAAGCTTGGAGCTGCTCCAACCGTCAATGGCGGCAGGGGCTGAAATCCTGTCAAACACAAAACAAGCCCCTCAGCTTAATCAGACTAGCTAGGCACCTTCTCCGTGGCACGGCAAAGGTGGTGCACAGTGCTGCAGGTCATGGGATGGCCTAGGCGTTGATAAACACCAGTTTATCATCATTTTTATGCTTTAAAACTAACCTAGCTCTTAGGATTTTACTCCGCAAACGGGTTTTTGGGCTGCATTTAGGCATAAATTAGGATAGGCATGCATTGCATTTTTTATTATTGTTTTAATGTATTTTTGTGAGTGTTAGGGATGTACAGATGCACAGATCCCTAAAACCCTAGCACTCAAGAAGGCAAATGGTGAAGGAGAAGCCTAGACTAGCTGGAACTCAGCCTAATCCAACTCACCTCAGTTTGATCCAGCTCACCTCAGCTTGATCTAGCTCACCGCAGCTGGAACCTAGCTTACTTGAACTAGGGTTAGCTCATCCCAGCTCCATTCAGCTAATCTCAGCTGGATGGCAGCTCAAGAGAGTTCACCTTAGCTCACCCTAGCTCAAGTCAGCTCAGATCCAGCTCAACTTAGCTGAGTCTAGCTCACCTCAGCTCCCACTAGTTCACAGGGAGCTCTAGCTAGCTCAACTGAGTTGACAGGAGTTCACCCCAGCTCAGATCCAGCTACATCCAGCTCCACTAAGCTCCAACCAGCTGAAGAAGAATTCATCCCAGCTCAGGAAGCTCAAGTCCAGCTCACAGGGACTCAGCTTAGCTCAACTCAGTTGAGCTAAGCTACCTTAGCTGCCTCAACCAGCTTGATTCTTTCCGGGAGCACCAGACCTAGCTCACCTCAGCTCATTTTGGTAGAAGCTAGCTCACTTTAGCTTGGCTTAGTAGCTAGCAAAGAACTAGCAAGCTAAGCCAGCTAGAGTAGCCCCATGGCAGCCTCTTCAGCAGCAGCCAGCTCCAGCTCCAGCTCCAGACTTCTTCTCCTCAGCTCCTTCCTCCAAACCCTAGCTCCAACACCTTCTCCTCTACTCCACCTTTAGCTAAGCTAGCTTAGCTTATCTTAGCTTAGCTTAGCTTAGCTAACAACCAGCTCCTTGGCCATTCATTACCTCCAAAATCAACCCTAGCTAGCTCCACCAACTCAAGCCTACCTAAGCTAGCTACCCTACTCAAGTTGGCACCACCTCCTAGCCATCCCTTCACCCCATTATCTCCACCAAAAGACACTTCAAGTTGGCGCCAAAAACCACCCCTAACCACCTCTATATTGGCGCCACTTTCAGCCCCTTAATCCACCCTACACCTACCCACATAAGCCATCCTAGCCATCCACCTAACCCCCCTTCTAGAATCCTTCTTGGCGCCAACTTAGACCCTCTTCTAGAAGCCATTTTGGCGCCAATATCAAGGGGTGTCAACACACATAACCACCCCTTAGGTGTCCCTTAAGGTGGCGCCAAACACCCTTGGCCATTGGATCCTTAACCACCTCCCTCCTTCCATCCTAGCCCTCCATTTCAAGGGTCACCTTAGCCCCCTTCCTATTCTATAAAAACCCACCACCTACCACCATTTTGGGGGCATCCTCCCTTAGTATATTTTCTACCTAAACAACCTATACCTACGGCCAAGAAGAAGGAGTAGAGAAGGAGATTAAAGGGGCACATCACCAGCCCTTTTGGTGCCTTCTTCTCCCCACTCTCTTCAACTTGGGCCACGCCAAGGAGGAGGACTCTCCCACTTCAAGGAGGACGGCCAGGCAAAGGAGAAAAGCTTAGGGTGGACGTCCACCCTTGGAGAGAAACTTAGGGCACGCCCCCTTAGGGCTTGCCTTGGAGGTCATCACTTTGGCGGAGTACTGCAAGGAAGGAGTTGAAGGATTCTTTTCAAGCTTGGGAGCCACCAACCTTGGAGCAAGAAGCCCTCTTCTTCACCATCTATTTAGAGGATTTGTGTTTTCTTTCTTTATTTCAATTATCTAGTAGTAGAAGCATTCCTCTACTAGGCATTTTTGTTAAACACTTTATCAATTATCTAGTTGCCTTCTTCGCATATCTTGTTTGCATTTCTATTTGCTTATTTTCAGCATTCTTCACTTCCTCTCCCTAATTATTCTAGGCCTCCACTTGCTTAGAGTGAGCTTAGGGAGAGGCTCTACTTGCCACTTTAGAGTAGTTTACTTAATTGGAAGTGTAAACACTTTTCCCGCCATAATTTCGCATGTTGCCTTAGTTCAAAAACAAAAAAAAAATGGTATATTGAAAATTACCAAAAGAAAGTTGAGATATATTCCAAGCAAGAGAATCAATTTTGCAACCATATTGCCTCCTTGGACGACCCTAGATACTTCCCTATCTAGGATTATAAATTTAAGAGCGAAAGCGGATTTACGCGTTACAACGACGTATTTTAACAAACCGCGTATTTTCGCTATCAGGCGTGCGTGCCTAGGTCGTCCTGTGACCGAAGGTGTGGGTGAGTTCGGGGGGCTATTGTGGAGGCGTAGAGGGATGGTGGATGGGCGGAGATTGTTCCTTGTGGTGAGGCGGAGCTTATGAGACGGTTGGCGAGCCATGTGGAGGGGCGGAATGATGGGGGCGGCTCACCGGAGGTCGGTTGGAGGCGAGGAAGATGGAGGTGGTCAGCGACAGTCGAGGGGCAATTAAATGAAATAAAAGGGGGAAAAGAGAGAGGGGAAGATGGGGAAGGTATCTGGAGTGTTCTGGAAGGGAGGGAGGCAGAGGAGTGGACGGCACGTAGCTGCCGTCGTCGGAGAAGAAGAACCCTGAGGGAGGGAGCGGCGACGAGGATGAGGTCAGGAGAACGCACGCTTGGTACTGCACGACGCGGGAGGAAGAGGCGAAGTGGACTCTGCTGCTGGTATGGCAGCAGAGCGACGAGAAGGAGGGGAGGAGGTCACCAGAGCTTGCAGGTTTCCTGGCCGGAGATGGAAAAGAGGAAAATTTGGGGGAATCTCCGCCAAAACAAGTCTGAAGATCAGCGGCCGGGTTTGGGGATCCTTTTATAGGTGCTGGCCGAACGTTCTAGTGTGCGGAGGGCTGCGCAATTATCTCCGACGATTCACCGGAGAAGGAAAGAGGGTGTATACCCAAATCCCTCGTGCGAGCCCTCGTGCATTCGCACGAGAGATTGGGTTCACACCAGAGATCGTGATTGGCCTTAGATGGAAGGGAATTCCTCAGAGAATCTCCCTTCCATTTCTGGGAGGGGATCTCTGAGGAATCAGAGAGTATTCCCTCTCTAAACCTCACCGGAGGTCGATTCTGCCCTAACAATGGCGGCAGGACTTGATTGCAAAGGTGGCGAGGAAATTAGGGGGCTCTCTGCAATGATTTTCAAAAGATGGGGGCCAAATTGTGATTTGGGTGTACTAAATTGCAAAGTAGGTCAAAATGACCTCCTCTTAAATCCAAATTTTGGTACAAACCTAATTTGGACCTAAGGAATCCAATGGTAAAGTTGGATTTTAGGTTTGACCTCGTTTGACTGGACATTTTGCGTAAAAACCCAAATTAGGTCAATTTATGAGCTAGGACCCTATTCTAGGTCAAACTAGGTTCCAAAGGCCAAATTAAGTGTTATAAACCCTATAGGATATTTTTCCATGATTTTTAGAGGGTTTACTTGATTTTTATCCTGACTGAAACCTTGTTGATTTAAGCAGGTCTGTTTTAGGATTACCAAATGTCATTTAATTCCTAAATTGCACATAAACCCATTTCTGATTGACTCAACCCACTTTTTATCTTATTTAGACCATTTGACCTATGTTTTGTCTCTGAGAAATCCCGTTTATGCACTGCAATGGTAAAATTGCAGTTTTACCTTTAATTCATGTTTTCTTCTTAGAGCACTTATTCCTTCATTTAGGCCTTCTTCTAGGTTATGTAGGAGCTTTTATCTTATTTATTGGGTCAAAATGAGCTAGTTATGGCTCATGATGAGGCTCTCATCAAATCCCTTCATAGGCGAAACACGGAGGAAGACATGATTCCCAACCTTGAACTGTACCTCTCTATGCTTTAAATCAATATAGCTCTTCTACCTGCTGCTGACAGTACAGAGTCGTCTGTAGATCTGCTCGACCACCTCCTAACTCTGCTGTATCAACCTGGGACCAACCTCCCATTTAGTCTCCACCACAACCCAACTCAAGGGAAAAGTACACGTCCTCCCGTACAGAGCCTCATACGGTGCCATGTCGATGCTCAAGTGGTAGCTGTTGTTGTATGCAAACTCTACCAAAGACAAATGCTACTCCCAAGACCCTCTCTAGTCCAGCATGCAAGCGCATAGGAGGTCCTCAAGGGTCTGAATGGTGTGCTCCCACTGTCTGTCGGTCTGGGGGTGATAGAATATACTGGACCTCAGACGAGTCCCCAAAGCCGCTGAAATTCCACCCATAATTGGGAAGTAAAGCGAGTGTCTTTGTTCGAAATAATCTCGTGAGGGACTCCGTGAAGGCATACTATGTCTCAGATGTAGCACTCTGCCAACTATGCTGGTCCAAAAGTGACTCGGATCAACAGAAACAATGTTGTTTTCGTCAGTCTGTCCACTATCTCCCAGACTGGATTGTGTCCCTGCTGTGTCATAGGTAATCCCACTACCAGGTATATAGTGACACTCTCCCACTTACACTCTGGCATGGGAAGTGGCTGCAATGGCCCTGTAGGCATCTGGTACTTGGCCTTCACTTGCTGGCATACTAGACACTGCTGAACAAATCTACCAACATCCCACTTCATGCCTCTCCACTAGAATTCGCGTTGTAGGTTGCGGTACATCTTCGTGTTCCCGGGATGTATGGCAAATCTGGACCCATGTGCCTTAGTCAGGAGCTCTCTCAATAGCTCCTCGTCTCTAGGAACACACAAGCATCCCCTCATACATAGGACCCTGTCAGTGAACGAGAACTCTCTTGGGTTCCCTGTCAATACCTGGTCTCGCAGTGTCTGTAGGTATAGATCCTTCATCTATCTAGTAATGATACGATCTATCAGCTCTGGTAATGCCTGCCTCACCACTGTCATTGCTCCGCAGTATCCCCATTACTCTTGGGGTCGCTAACTACCCACCACCTCCATGAGTCTCTAACTCTGTGCCTGTAGAGTAGCCAAGTGGGCGAGCACCTTCCAGCTCAAGGCGTCAGCAACCACATTGGCCTTCCTTGGATGGTAGGAGATGCTACAGTTGTAGTCCTTCAGGAGCTCCAACCAATGTCTCTGTCTCATGTTGAGCTCCTTGTGGTCAAATAGATATCTAAGGCTCTTATGATCAGTGAAGATCTCGAACGTCTCTCCATACAGGTAGTGCCTCCATGTCTTCAGTGCAAAGACAATTTCTACCAACTCCAAGTCATGGGTGGGGTAGTTATGCTCATGGGGCTTTAGTTGCTGCGAACCGTAAGTGACAACGTGGCCCCGCTGCATGAGCACGCCGCCAATCCCTGCAACAAGGCATCATGTAGACCACGAATCCGCCACCGCTGTCTAGGATGGTGGGTACTGGAGCTGAGGTTAGCCTCTCCTTCAACTCCTGAAAGCATGTCTCACACTTGTCTGTCCAGGTGAAGGGCACGTCTGATGTGCATACATCTGATTAACCTAAAATGTCTATTAAAGCATGTTCCTAGTGTCACATTAGCATTATACATTGTAAATAGTGAATAACAAGCATAATCATTCATTTAGGTCAAGTTGTATAAATTATATAATAATTATCTCCTTTTTATGGCCAGAGACAGGGCAACTTGTTAATCAGGGCCTCAGATCAAAGATCCAACCGTACGGATCTTATTAAGGCGATGATTGGAGTTCAACGACTCCAAAATCGCCCTGATCGGACATCCGTAGCATCAGATAGAGATCGAGGAACCCTAAAGATCAAGGGCCAGGATGGTGTTAATCTGTACCTCAGATGACAAATCCGACCTCATGGATGGGCTTGGATCGACAATCGCAGCCTAACAGCACGAAAATCGATCCAATCCGACACCCATGGCACCATCTACAACACTCAGAAGATGGACGGCCTAGATGGCGCCACGTGGCACCATCATAGCTCCCCAGCACCGGCCCTAGCTCTTCTCTTCTTCAACCACTCGATGAATCTACACCGGTGGATGCTCATCCAACGGCTGCACGCACGCGCGCACAAAATCATCAATGCGCCTCAACCGCACGCATAGCGCAGCGGTTAAGGCGTTGTGAAGGCAGGAGTTGAGGGTTCGATTCGCAAGAGCGGCGTCCCCTCTTTGCGTGCGAGCACGCAATCGAAGCCGTGCAATTCACATCGAGTGGCGCGGATCAACCGACATCACCCATGCGCGATCAGGCACGTAGCGCGAACGCCCAATCGCATGCAGGCATGCGGCGTTGGCGAGGAGTAGTTTAAGAGGAGACCCCTACCTTACGAATTTCTCATCCCTTCTCCTCTCTCCCTCTCTAAAGCTTAAGAGAAGCTTGTTCCACACCTAAGATGCTCCTCAAGAGCTAAAACCAAGTTTTCGCCTCCATTCCAGAAGCGGATCCCACGACAACGACGGCGTGCTGCTTCATTCCCATTCCTCCTACCTCATCCTCCTTCCCTCTCCGTTTCCTGTCTTCCAGGTGTTGCCTCGTCCAGCTCGTCCTCCAAGCGATCGTCGAGGAGGATAGCTTCTCTCTCCCTTCTTTTTCCGCTTTCTAAAGTAGAATTTTCCTACTTTCTAGTTGTAACAATTTCCTACTTTCTAGTGTAATCGTTTCTTGCTTTCATAGTTATAAAAACATTATTCAAAATCAAGTGATTATTCTTTTTCTCTCTCTCTTATTGTTTATATTACTTCCATTGTGATTATTTCGCCCTTTAAACAAAAATACAAAAAAATTATAACTGCGGATTTTGAGATCCACGTAGCCTCCCTGTGTTCGACCTGGAATTTCCTTAGAAATTTTTTGGTATAAATTTTATTTGTTGAACGGATTTCTTCGCGACTCGAACTACAACAATGGGTTTTCAAATCCAATTACGAACGCGTACTTTTCCGCCATCAACATTTTGTCGTCGTTGCAGGGGAGGCAACAATTTTTCGATCTTCTTTTCGCATTTCTCACACTTTACTAATTTCTAACTTGCTTTATCTCTTGTCTATTGTTTTGCAGATACCTCTATTAGGGAATCATCAAGCGATAGATCAGAGTAAAGTGCAGTTGAAGACGACTGTAAGTGCTCCCCATTCTTCCCCCTTCATAGATTTCATTTCATCACATTAATTCAAACTCCAATTAACCTAGGTGTTTACATAAATCTTAGGATTAGTTTGGTTGCTTGGATTTCCACCTGCATTCATTTCACCCTGGCATATTAAAAGAAAAATAACAACAAAAAGATATTTTTGTGAGGTAATTCAACATACACACATCATACACCCACATTTAAGGCACTTAACCTAATTGATTTTCTTCTAGTCAACCGGATTCTGATCTGTGAAATCGGTACACGTAAATCAGCACATAAAAGAGTAGAAAATAGTCTAGGTTAATCATTTTGTGTGCCTAACTTAGTGGTGCAATTGTGGCTAATTGTTTGAGTTATTTGGGCCACACCACTCAACCTAAAATCAACTCACCAAGTAGCTTCCTCTTAGGGTTTTCAATCTAGGTTCATACTAGGCACTCCACTTTATTTCTGATTTCAAAAGGAAAGAGATCTTCACCCGTGCTTGAAAATCTGGTTTGCCTCAAAATTGATTGAATTAAACCTACTTCTAAACCCTAAAAGCTACTTAAGCAAGATTTGAACTCTAAAATCTACTCATCACAAATAATCTTCCTTGAAAACCCTGGTTGTACATGCACTTACACATACTCAATTGATCATTAAGGGCACAACCCATTTTAAGGTCCCACCACATTCCATAAGCACTACAATCCTAGGCCGAAATAAAATTGAGTAGACATTGGCCTTAAGGACTGATTTGCTCTTTAGGGTCTAGTCTGAGAGTGTTTATGATTAGCCTACTTGTATTGATCAATCTGATGTCTAGCTAGGGGAGTAGCGTCAAACAACCGCAGCTGGGGGGTACACTAGGAACCGAAGGCGCAAACCGAAGGAAGAACCTTCTCCCCAGTCCCTCCTAACTGGTTGGATTGAGTAGACACAAGTAGAGTAAATCATTTATAATCTTAAGGCGGGTTCTGAGAGTCTGTAGATCCTTAGGTTACCCCACTTAAGGACAGGCTTGTTTTATTGTGCTACAGGGTTCTTATCCCCAGTCCTTTCGACCTTTTCATAGTTTATGCTAGGAAGAAGGTCATTGAATCCCCGATTGGAAGAACCACTAGAGTATTCTAGGAGGCATAGATTGGATTTTGTTCATATTGATCCCATGGCTGATCAACAGCCTCCTCTGCCTCAGTATCCACAAGAGGTATTTCAAAGGCAGTTGGAACAAATGCAGCGAATGCAAGAATGGTTTCCAGAGAATGCAGGGCGCTCAACCCTTGAAGGATTTTTATGATTCTTCAAATTACGGGGAACGTCCTGGCATCCAGATTCCTACCAGAGATGTAGAAATCAAGCCCCAGGTGTTAAGTCTAATTAAACATTTCCATGGGCTTGGCTCTGAAGACCCGTTTCAGCACTTAGAGGACTTGACCACTTTTGTCCAGACCACCAAGGCACGAAACGTGAATGAGGAGCAAATGATCATAAGGCTCTTCCCCCACTTTCTTAGGGATAAAGCCGCTCATTGGTACAAGACTATAGGAAGACCAATTACAACTTGGAATGAGTTGAAATCAGCCTTCCTGAAGAAATTCACCCCAATCGGACATACCAATGAGTTGAGATGGGCAATTACTACATTTACCCATCGGCCGGAGGAGCAGTTTCATGTTGCCTAGGAGCGATTCCAGGACCTATTGCGGAGGTGTCCACACCACAACGTGCCGAAATGGCAACTCGTGCAGATCTTCTACCACGGGTTGACTGAGCAACTTAGAAATCACGTGGATGCTTCTTGCAGAAGTAATTTCCTCAACAAAGACGTAGATAGCGCGCATGATTTGTTTGAGGAGATGAGCAAGAATTCAATCAATCATGCCTCCATGGATACTTTTAACTAGTCCTAGTAGCCCAGATCGAATGTTAATGAAGTCCACGACTCTCATTCATTCGATATGGAATTGATTTGTAATAAACCTGATAAGTTGGACTTGGTTGCTAAGAGAATGGAGGAGTGGATGGCTGGAAACTCAATAAACAACTCTCAATCCACTCAATCCCAAAATTCGGGACTCCACTCATCTCGAGCTCCTTCTGGACAGGAGTTCGTGAATTAACTTGATGCGGCTCAACCTGTGAGCCAGCATTATTCGAAACCCCATGGGTTCCAAACTAGGGCCTTTGATCCTAGTTTCTCTTATTACTCCCCTTCTTTCTCTCCATCCTCACCCTATGAGGATGTCTATGCTGTACAGGAGAATGTTAGATCCAACCCTTACTCCAATGCTTATAATCCGAGTTGGAGAAACCACCCTAACTTCTCCTGGAAAAACCCGGGGTAGCAGACCCAATTTCGACTCAGCAATTATGCTCCACAATGACCAATGGGTCAAGGTCATGTTTACACTCAGCTGCCCCCGAATCAGGTCAATCAGCCAACTTGGAATGCCCGTTGATGTAAACATGTTTACACTACATAAGATGTCAATTTATGCATGTTCTTAAGCATAGAATTGCATTGCATACTATAAATATTGCATAACATGCATCATCTTGCATTTAGGTTAATTTGAATAAAATGGAGGTTAATTGTCTCCTTTTATGTTCAGGGACAAGCAAATTTTTTATCGGGGCCTTGGATTGAAGATCCAATCGTACAGATTTAATCAGGGCGACGAATGGAGTTCAACGACTCCAAGATCGCTCTAATCAGACATCTGTAGCATCAGATAGAGATTGGGGAACCCTAGAAGATAAAGGGCCAAGATGGTGTGAATCCACACTTCAAACGACAAATCCAACCGCACGAATGGATTCGGATCGACGATCGCAGCCTAACTGCATGAAAATTGACTCAATCCGACACCCGTGGCACTATCCACATCATCCAGAAGATGGACGACCAAGATGGTGCCACGTGGCGCCATCTCGAACGCCCAATCACCGGCCCTCAACTTTTGAAGCCGCTAGCACCCATGAATCTCCGCCGTTGGATCAAGATCCAACGGCTGAGATTGCATCCCAACTAGGATGCCCATCCTCTGAAGTCGCACCTAAAGAACCGCCTTGTCCGTTGGATCTCAATCCAACGGTCCAGATCGTGCGTGCATGAAAACATCTTCGCGACACAAACACCGCTGTAGTGCAACGGGTGAACGCGCTTACGCGACACAGCGGTGCTCGTTCGATTCCTTGCGAGCGGTTGCTGGGGTGCAGGCGAGCGGGCTTTGCGACCGCTCGATCGCGGGTGCTTAATAACGCCCATCCACTATCGCACAGCCGTGCGTGACGTGCCATCAAATGCAGCAAGCACGCGTAGAGAAGGCACAGCGTGGAGCGCTCTCAGCCATTCGATCTCACGATCGAACGACCGAGACTTGATGAACATGGAAAGGCATTGCATGCGCTGGAGGTGAGTAGGCGATGCACGTCACCCACGATGGGGCTTTAGCGACGATTTTAGCCGTCACTAAAGACCCCTGATTTAATGTTTTGAGATTAAAAAGACTAAATTACCCTCATTCCTTGCAACTATAAAAGAAGACCCCCACCATGCAAAATTCTCGTCCCTTCTTTCTCTTCTCTTCCTCTCCAAAGCTCAAGAGAAGCTTATCCCACACTCGAGATGCTTCTCATGAGATAAAGTCCAATTTTCATTCCCCTTTCGGAAGTGGATCTTGCGACGATGACGACGTACTGCCCTGTTCCCGTTCTTCCCGCTTCATCCTCCTTCGTCCTACTCCGTTCCCCGTCTTCCAGGCGTCATCCCATCCGACTCGTCCTCCAAGCGACCGTCGAGGAGGATAATTCTCTCTCCATTCTTTTTAATGCTTTCTAGAGTACATTTACTGCTTTCTAGTGTAATTATTTTCTGCTTTCTAGTCGTAATGTTTAGTGTAACGAACAACCTCTTTGATAATGAATTCCATGTTCATTCTACATCTCTTTTTGATTTTTTTTGTTTGTAATATTCTCTCTCTCTTCTATTTAGTGTAAATAGATAGATAGTTTCTAATCAATTAATTTACTTCGTGACAAATAAATTAAACGCGTATATTTAAATCAAACGTCCACCTCCCTAAGTTCGACCGGGGATTTTTATTCCAATATAAATTTTATTTGTTGAACACGAGTTCTTCGCTTTCAAACTACAACGACAGGTTTTTCAAAACCAAACACAATAGCGTAGCAACTCATAGCTTCAACATTTTGGCGCCGTTGCTAGGGAGGCGACGCTCTTTGATTTTTTTTCACGTTTTATAACTTACAAATCTTTTACCTCACTTCTCTTCTTTCTTATTGTAATTGTAAGTACTCTTTCGAGACAAGCAAAAGCGGTAGATTGGAGTAAAGTGCTATTGAAGGTTCTGTAAGTTATCCCGACTTCCCACCCATTAGTTTTCATTTCACCACGTAATAACACAAACATTAATCAACCTAGGTGTTCTTATAAACTCTAAGGTTAGTTTTGTTTGTTTGTTTGACACCCACACCCGCCTCAACCTCCACATTTAACAAGAAAAATAAAAAAATTCTCACAGAGGTACAAAACCTCATCTGATTCTCAAACTCAACCGGTAAACAGATCTTTGGAACAGGTACACACATCCAAACACATAATTGAGTAAAAATCAGATTAGGTAATCACTTGTGTGCCTAATTAAGTGGTGCAATAGGCCAATTGTTTGAGTTGATTGGGCCGCACCACTTCAGTTAAAATCAACTCATCAAGTAGCGCCACATAAGTTCAACTCTTAGGGATTTACCAGGCACTCCACATTCTTTTAAGTTTGAAAGGAAAACATATTCACTTGTGCTTTCAAAACCTGGTATGGCAACAAAACTTATTTGAAAATACCTAAAGTTGAATCCTAAAAGCTACTAAGCAAGATTTGAACCCTAAAATTCACCGCATCAAAAATAATCTTGCTTGAAAATCACTGGTTGTGCATGCACACACACATCAATCAATCATTAAGGGCACAACCCAAATAAAGGGCCCATCACATTCCAAAGCACATTCAAACCTAGCCCAAAATAAAAAAGAGTAGACGTTGGCCTTAAGGATTTGACTCGCTCTTCGGAGCTCAGAACGAGATTATTTTCGATTAGTCTATTTCTACTATTCAATTTGATGTCTAGTTAGGGGAGCAGAATCAAACGATCACGAATGAGGGATACACTAGGAGCTGGAGGCGCAAGCCAAAGGAAGAACCTTCTCCCCAGTCCCTCCTTCTAACTAGTTGGATTGAACAGACAGAAGTAGATCAAATCGTTTCTTTATCTCAAGATGGTTCTAGGAGTCTGTAGTTCTTTAGGCTAGACCACTTAAGGACAGGTTTGATTGCTTGTATTGCAAGGCGCCTTTCTTCCTTCCATCTATCATGAATCCTTCCACATTTTATACGCATTCCCGCTCTTTCCCTCCTGTTATGAGTTATCCTCAACATGATGATTACCCTGACTCGTATTGTAATCAACCATCAGTTAGTTGGGATAACTCAGATTGGGGATACAATTCCGAACCTCCGTGTTTAGGGTCTAACCCTGAACACTATGATTGTGATTTCTATCCTTCTCAGAGCCACATCGATTATAGATCGTCAACCTTTCATGGACAACCTAATACGATCTACAATCAAGAAGGATACACTGATCCTTACCCATCCTCTGATTACACTGCCTTTAAGTCATCACCAACTTTTGAACAATCTGAAATGACCTTTTATCAGGAAGGGTATAACGAATCTCAATTAGTTAATTCCTCTGCATTGATCCCAAACCCGCCCAACCCTGAACCTACTCATTTGGTTCAAGTTAACCAGGTTCAAGATAAGGTTCTGGCTAACTTGAGGAATATCATACAATCTTTAGAAGTTCAGCCAATACCTTACATTGAAAAATTGGAGCCCCTGATTGAGATGATTGATGATTTGAACAAGTATTTATTGGATTGGCTCCAGGATGTTAAGGATAAGAACCCGGATGAGTTTCTACTTGGGAAGTTAGCGAAATTGAGGATGAGAATTGTGGTTGCTTTAATTCAATCATGGGATGATTCCCAGGATGAACTCCCTTCAGGAGAGCTAATGTCAGAACTCGCTCAGGCACCTGTTGGGAGGACACGTGTTACAAGGCTAACTAGATTGAATTAGAGCAACCAATTAAGGGTGTTCTGATTTCTTCACCTGAAATCCTTGAACCGAAGTATGAGGAAACGTATGTCTCCATGGATTAGAAACTAACGATTGATTTTGGGACATACACTAAAACGGATTTTGATTTCTTTGATTTTGATGGTGAAGATTCATTTTGTAAAGTCTCACGTGAGTTTACAGAACACGATTTCTATGAGACGATTGGGCCAGCAGAATCGGATAAATCATTTGATAGCCCAATAACTAAGGAAACTGATCTTATTGGGGCTCACATGACGGATCCAGAATCGCATTTTCTGGAGGATTCAATTCAATGCCCCGATTGTCAGTTACACCCCATTGATCTTAATGATGATTTTATTTTTGAGATAACTAGACCCAAGTTAATTCTGATTCAGCCACATCTTTTAGACTTGGAAATTTCAGATGGGGTGATTAATGTGCAAGAGGTCCCGGAATTTGACATGCTGAATGAGGAGAATAGAAGCTGAGAAGTTCTGATTTAGGAAGCTAACTTTGGAGGAAATAGAAGACTAAGTCTAAGGGTTCCAATTCATCCGAAACCATCAAACCAGGACCCTTATGACATTTGTTCTGAGGATGTCAAACCCAAGTATACATTCATTGATTATCCTTTCGATATCAAATTCTCTGTAACTCGACTCTTTGGTCTTGGGTTGCATCGTCATAAATCACAGGCCCAACCACGCTTACATACTAATTTTAGGTTTTAGGTAATTTTTATCCAAAACCTTAGATATTCTTGATTATGGGATATGGGTATGCACCACAATCTGGTCCACATTTGTGGACATCTGCTGGCAGGTCAGAGGTTCCAACTTTTTATTCTGATTCTGACCTGCACCTATGAATTCTTTACTTCTCTTCTTTGTATAGTGTGCCTAGCTGAAGGCACTAAATTCAGCACATATACAGTTTTTTTTATTATTTATCTCAGAGCGGATCCAACATTCACGCAATTTAGGTGCTTTCTACTCTATTCCACTCTGTTTTATATCTTTTTTTTAATACAATGAGGACATTCATTAGATAGGAATGGGGGGTGGATATTCATCTTTGAATTTATTCGTCAGCTCTGTAGATTCGTTTTATTTTCTTTTATTATATATTAAAAAAATTATGGAATTAGGAAAGAGAACTTGGGTTTAAGAAAATTTTCAATCTTAAGAAATACTACATTATGATCTGAACAAAAAGACCCTTCAGGTCTTCAGACTTAATCAGCTTATGTATCCACTAAAATGTGGATTTGTTTTTCAAGTCCTTGCCAATCTAAATTCTATTTTAATTCGAGTAAATAAGTATGGGTGATAAGTACGCGACTTATCATCCCGTCCTCTGATTTGAGAGAATTTTAAGTCTAAAGCATCTGCACACTATCTTGTCACTGACTTGTTGTTCGACGGTTTTAACGGAAATTGGGTAGCTAATGAACCTTTTAGGGTGATATGGCTGGCAAGTTATCGTGGGTAACAGCCCATAGGTAGGTTGTCCAGAGCCCAGTCACTGGACCGTTCTCTTTTTACTGCCTTTAGGTAAATCTTAGACCAAGGAAGCCACCTACTTAACAAAAAAAAATAGAGAGAAAAAGAAAGTCAAAGAAAAAGAAAAGGAGAAAGAAAAAAAAGAAAAAAAGAAATAAGCCACACTTCTCCGCACGAGTATGCCTGGCAAGTTGTCGGTGGTAACAGCTCATTAATCGGTTGTCCAGAACCCAGCTCAATAAATGCACTGAAAATTTCCAAAACACTTAGGAAGAAGCGGAGAAGTAGAATAAACCGGGGAGATATACACTGGATTCACCCTTGTGTTGACCCCATAAAAATAAAAGTAGGGAGAAAGCTACCAGTTGTAAAGATACACCTTTAGGCAGAATTCTCTTTTTAAGGTCACCTAGAGGTGTAGAAATCCGAAGTCTGTTTTAATTGCCAATCAACGAGTCTATCACATTCACAATAAGATGCTTAGAACTTAGGGTTCTTATCAAATCTTGGGTGAGTTGAATAGCCGTAGAAAGCCACTCTTAAACCCTAAAACTAAAAAATCGAAAAAAATCAGAAAAGGGGAAAAAGAGAAAAAGAAAATTTTCTTTGAATAAGGCGAGGGCTTGAGGCGATCTGCATTTTGGTAGATACCCGGGCACTATTTTATCTTTGAAAGTTCAGATCTTAAGTAAACATTTTCTTAATGATTGAAAATAACTCATGCCCAAATAATCCAACCTGATTCTTTTATAAATAGCATATAGTTTTTGCTAGGGATTAGCAAAAGATAGGCATGGGGGTGTGATGTAAACATGTTTACACTACATAAGATGTCTACTATGCATGTTCTTAAGCATAGAATTGCATTGCATACTATAAATATTGCATAACATGAATCATCTTGCATTTAGATTAGTTTGAATAAAATGGAGGTTAATTGTCTCCTTTTATATCCAGGGATAAACAAAATTTTTATCGGGGCCTCGAATCGAAGATCCAACCGTACAAATTTGATCAGGGTGACGAATGGAGTTCAACGACTCCAAGATCATCCTAATCAGACATCTGTAGCATCAGATAGAGATCGGGGAATCCTAGAAGATCAAGGGACAAGATGGTGTGAATCCACACTTCAAACGACAAATCCAACCGCACGGATGGATTCGGATCAACGATCGTAGCCTAACGGCGAGAAAATCGACTCAATCCAACACCCATGGCACTATCCACATCATCCAGAAGGTGGATGGCCAAGATGGTGTCACGTGGCACCATCTCAGCCGCCTAACCGCCCGCCCTCAACTTTTGAAGCTGCTAGCACCCACGAATCTCTGTCGTTGGATCAAGATCCAATGGCTGAGATTGCATCCCAACTGGTGCGCCCATCCTCTGAAGTCGCACCTAAAGAGCTGCCTTGACCGTTGGATCTCAATCCAACGATCCTGATCGC
This sequence comes from Thalassia testudinum, assembly GCA_037157565.1. Lineage (NCBI taxonomy): Eukaryota > Viridiplantae > Streptophyta > Magnoliopsida > Alismatales > Hydrocharitaceae > Thalassia > Thalassia testudinum. Next base: position 65,355,742 of record JAZHRO010000031.1, read on the forward strand.
GCGCACATGAAATCATCTTCGCTACACAAACATCTCTCTAGCGCAGCAGGTGAATGCACTTACGCAACGCAGTGACGCACGTTCGATTCCTTGCGAGCAGCTGATAGGGCACCGGCGAGCGGGCTTTGAGACCTCTCGATCGCGGGCGCTCAATAGCGCCTACGCGCTATCGCACGCCCGCACGTGACGCACCATCAGACGCGGTGAGCACGTGCAGAGGAGGCGCGACAAGGAGCGCTCTCAACCGTTCGATATCACGATCAAATGGCCGAGATTTGATGAATGTGGAAAGGCATTGCATGCGTGAGAGGCAAGCGGGCAACGCACGTCGCCCACGATGGTGCTTTAGCGATGGTTTTATCCATCACTAAAGACCCCTAATTTAATGTTTTGAGATTAAAAAAACCAAATTCCCCTCAGTCCTTGAAACTATAAAAGGAGACCCCCTCCATACGGAATTCTCATCCCTTCTTTCTCTTCTCTCCCTCTCCAAAGCTCAAGAGAAGCTTATCCCACACCCAGGATGCTTCTCAAAAGATAAAGTCCAATTTTCATTCCCCTTTCAGAAGTGGATCCTGCGACGACGATGATGTGCTACCCCGTTCCCATTCTTCCTATTTCGACCTCCTTCGTCCTACTCCATTCCCCGTCTTCTAAGCGTCGTCCCGTCCGGCTCGTCCTCCAAGCGACCGTCGAGGAGGATAATCTCTCTCCATTCTTTTTAATGCTTTCTAGAGTAGATTTACTGCTTTCTAGTCGTAATGTTTAGTGTAACAAACAATCTCTTTGATAATGAATTCCATGTCCATTCTACATCTCTTTTTGATTTTTTTTGTTTGTAATATTCTCTCTCTCTCATTCTCTCTCTCTCTTCTATTTAGTGTAAATAGATAGTTTCTAATCAATTAATTTACTTTGTGACAAATAAATTAAACACGTATTTCTAAATCAAACGTACGCCTCCCTGAGTTTGACCCAGAATTTCTATTCCGGTATAAATTTTATTTGTTGAACACGAGTTCTTCGCTTTCAAACTACAACGACAGGTTTTTCAAAACCAAACATGATAGCGTAGCAACTCGTAGCTTCAACACCCGTCAACCTGTAGAGCAAGCTGATTTGAACCGACAAATGGTAGAGATGCAAGGATCTACGCTCTAGCTCATGCAGCAAATGAAGACATCATTGGACAACTTGCAAAACGGGTTCATTGCTAATTCTCGTCAACCTGGATCTCTACCATCTCAACCCGTACTCAACCCACATAATATCCAGAATCCGGGCAATCAAGCCCATGGGTACAGGAATCAGAGGGACCCACACGCACATGCTCAAGTGGTTGAGAAAGGCCCTTCCTCTTCTTCTTTTTCCTCAAATCAAAGGTTCTTGGCTAATGATGCCCCTCCAATCTTTCCTAACCCTCCCCAAGACCCAAACCGTATGCTTTTGCTAATTCTGTTACCTTATGGAGTGGTAAACAAACTCAGGATCCATAACCACACTATTCTGATTTACTGAATCCTGAAGAGCCTGAGAGGAGAAAGGAGAACTCTGGAGAAGAAATCAAGGCTCAGGAACCTGATTCCGAAGATCCGACTCATGTTCCTTTTCCTAAGGCTTTGATTAGATCAAGGAAGAAGTCTGTTGATAGTAATGAGGAGCTTCTGAATATTTTCAAAAATGTCAAGATCAATATCCCACTCCTCGACGCTATCAAGCATATACCGGCTTACGCAAAATTTTTAAAGGGTTTATGTACGCAGAAGCGTAAGTCGAGAGAATTTGTTTCGAGGAAGGTGGCACTCTCCGAGCAGGCTAGTACTGTTATCCTGCACCACCTCCCTCAGAAAAAGAGAGATCCAGGTGCTCCTTTGATTTCTTGTGTCATTGGAGATTATACCTTTGATAGAGCACTGCTAAATCTAGGTGCATCCATCAACCTAATTGGGACTTCTCTTTACGAGAAGTTCGGATTAGGTGAACTTCGACCGACTTCAGTAACGCTGTAGTTAGCGAAACGTTCGGTCACAAATCCGCGAGATGTTATTGAAGATGTTATTGTTAAGGTTAAGGATTTCTATTTTCCTGTAGATTTCCTTGTCCTTGACATGGATGTACCTGAAAATCTGAGGAACACACCCATCATTCTGGGGCGTCCGTTCCTGGCTACCGCCAAGGCCAACATTAATGTTGACGAAGGCAAGATCAGGGTTTTAAAAAGATGTTCATCATAGTATAGATGAAATCGCCTCGAAAACAAATAAGAATTTTTATTACTCGAAAACCTAAGTATCCGAGGTAGAACACAAGGAGCAAATGGAATTTATTCACTAATCTCAATGTAATTGAACACTTAAAGTTACTCAAAACCTAATTCAGAGTATAAATGCAAGAGTCTATGAATTGAAATGTAGCAAAAATAGAATTGGACATATGATTATATAATCAGACGTCTTAAAGAGATATGTTTCTTTCAGCTCTTATTTCCTTCTCCTTTCTGCTTTCTCTTCTTTCTTTTCTTCTTCTTCTTCTTTCTTTCTTTCTCTGACTTTCCTCGTTCCTTAGCTCTTTTTCTTCTATTCTTCTTTGACTTTGGCCGTCTGCTTCTTCCTTGTCTCCTCTTTGCAGCTCCTTTCTTTGCTCTAGCCTTGCCTTTCTTCTTTCTCTTTCTTCTCTTGCACAGTGCCTTTCTCCTTCATCTTTTTCTGCAGTCTTCTTCCTTGGCTTCTGCCTTGTTTCTTCTTCCTCAACCTTTAAGTTCTTCTTCCTTCTTTTACTTCTCTTTTTCCTTGATTCTTCTCTCTATCTTCTTCCTTCTTTGGCTTGCCTCCCCTTCTTCCTTGTTCTTTGGCCATCTTTCTTTTACTTCTCTTCTACTTTCTTTCTCTTACTTTGATTTCTTTCTTTCTTCTTTCTTCTTCAGCTGCACCTCTACTACAGTGCTTCTTCTTTAGCTCTCCTGTGCGGCTACAGTGCTTCCACTTTCCCTTCTTGGCTACTGCTGCGCCTTCCCCTTACCTTGACTTGCTTCTACCTCAGCTTCCTTTCTTCCTTCCTTTGCTTCTCTGCGGCCACAGCTTCTGCCTTAGCTTCTTCCTTCCTCTCTTCCCTGCACACACTAAAGAGCAAAACCTACCCCTACCCTCCCCCGCATCTCTCTCTCTATTTCTCTCTTAGGTATGCTCTCCCAGAGCCGGGTAATCGGGTCGGGTTTTGCGCGCCCAGGTCCAGGCGCACCGGCATGGTGTAGTGCGCGAGGAGTGTGAGGGATAATCAAGTCGGTCAGCCAGGTCCGCGGGGACAGGGGTCGCAGACAAGGCATGCGTGTGGGCGAGGGACCTTACCCCGTGTCACTTGAGGCGAACAGCTAAGAACACAAAAATAATTTAAACAACGCCACTCACCCCTGAGTTATGAGATGGGACAAAAAGTCCCACCTGCTTCTGTGCTAGCGCCCGCAGGAGACCTTTGGTCAATTGGGGCAGCAAGACTCCTCACAAAGCCTGCTCTCTGGCTAGATGCATTCACGCACTCAACGCACGTCGTTTGGAACTCTTATGCCTGGAGCACGCGGCCTGGAGTAACCTTGCAAGCAAGCTTGCTTCAATGTCAATGGCGAAAGGGGGCTCAAACCTGCGATACACAAATAAGGCCTTGCGGCCCCATTAAAACACATGAGGAGCTTCGCCGTGTCATGGCGAAGGTGGGACGGTGGGTGGCTGGCCATGGGGTGGCCTAGGCGTGCGTGCTTAGGTCGCTCTGTGACTGTGAATGTGGGTTACCTCGAGGGGCATTTAGGGAGGTGTTGGCGGTCGATGGAAGGGCGGATGATGTTCAATGGGTGATAGCGGAGGTGATGAGGTGTCTGGCGAGGCGTGTGGAGGTGCGGAGCGGTGGATGCACCCCACTGGTGGTCGGCCGGAGGTGGAGAAGATGGAGGTGGTCTGCAGCTGCGAGGGGTCGAAAGTGGAAATAGAAAGAGGGGAAATGCAGAGGGGAGAGAGGAGTAGTTCTAACCTAGCTAAGTGGATGAAGGGAGAGAGGAGGCGGCTGGCCATTCCTGCCGCCGCTGGAGAAGAAGATGTCCAGTGGGTGGAGAGCGGCGACGACAAAGGGGCTGGAGACGCTTGTGCGGGTGTTGCGCAACGCGAAGGAAAGTGGTGAAGGCAGCTCTGCCACTGGTATTGTGGCAGAGCGATGAGAAAGAGGAGGAGGGCTCGCTGAAGCTCGCTGGACCCTTGGCCAGATGAGAGGAGACAAAATTGGGGGTATTTCTCCGGCCAAGTCAAGCTAATTCGGAGCAGTCGGAGATGGTGGACCCTTTATAGGAACTAGCAGGGGCTCTTATGCTTGGAAGACAAGCTTCCAAGCACAAGAGACCTCACCGAAGATGGAAACCGTTGGAGATCCAAATCTCTCATGCGTTCGCACGAGAGATTAGGTGCGAATCAGAGATTGGGACCATGCTTAGATGGAAGGGAATTCCTAAGAGAATCTCCCTTCCAAATCTGGGAGGATATCTCTGAGGAATCGGGGAGCAATCCGCCTCCATTCCTCGCCGGAGTAGGATTCCTCCTCTTCAATGGCAGAGGGACTTGATTGTAAGAGTGGTGAGGAAGTTATGGGGGGTCTACGCAAGAGTTTTCAAAAGTCAGGGGCCAGAATGTAATTAGGTGGACTATTTTGCAAAGTAGGTCAAGATGACCTCCCCTTAGGTCCAAATTTTTATAGAAACCTAATTTGGACCTAAGGAATCTAATGGTAAAGTTGGATTTTAGGTTTGACCACATTTGACAGGATATTTTACACAAAAACCTAAATTAGGTCAAATAATGAGCTAAGACCCCAATCTAGTCAAAATAGGTTCCAAAGGTCAAATTGAAGGTTATAAACCATAGGAGATATTTTTCCATGAATTTTAGAGGGTTTATTTGATTTTTATCCTGACCAGAACCTTGTTGAATTAAGCGGGTCTGTTTTAGGGTTACAGAATGTCATTTAATTCTTCGATTACACAATAACCCATTTCTAACTGAACCAACCCACTTTTTTATCTTATTCAGATCATTTGACCTATGTTTTGCCTCTGAAAAATCCCATTTATGCACTGCAATGGTAAAATTACAGTTTTAACATTTATTTCATGTTTTTTACACAGAGCATTTCTTCCTTGAATTAGCCCTTCTTTAGGTTATGTAGGAGCTCTTATTCTCTTTCTTAGGTCAAAATGAGCTAGTTAGGACTCATGATGAGGCTCTCATCATACCCCCATGACTAGCTTTTGCTAGTCCCTTAGCAAAATTTTAAGGTTTTAACTTCTGTTCTAGACCCTGAGTTTCTGTCACCAGTTATGATACGTGCTTTTCTTTTTCTTTTGATTAGATCATAATGCCGACAATAGGCCTAGAGGTACTCAAGTACCAACCAAAATCCATACCTGACCCGCTTTATCCACAGTCCTCCGCAAAGGTTTTTCAGGCCCGCAGAAACTATCCTAGGGTTTGTTGGACTCCACGGTTAAAGCACCCTTGCTTAAGACATTTTTAGCCTTGGTTCAGTTTGTAGTGCATTTTTGTAAGAGAGAGAGACAAAGGATTTATTTTTTTGGAGAGTTTTCTCTCTCTTTCCTTTTTATTTCTAGCTTCAGATTGGCTTCTCAACATGGTCTTTATCGGATTCCTCGTCTCCATCATCAATCCTTAAAGGTCCCTAGCAATCGATGCTTCATGATAGCACCGTCCATGGCAACCCCCAGAACCCTGGCTTTCGAGATTTCGAGATAATCCCACCCATGGCATTCCGTGGCCGAATCCAGACCCTGGTAATCGACATTTCGTGATAATGCCACCCATGGTATCTAAACCAACAAAGTGCTTACATGCCCCCGATAAGATATGTAAATATCCTAAGAGACAAGCACCGAGGAGACGATATGTTGTTACGCATCTTCGAGGGGAATTTCCTGCCTCTCCGCATCGGGAACTCATCCAAATCAACTTGTGCTGATCAGTCGCTTTTAATCTAGGCAACTTTTTCAGAACATTAAGATGCTTTTACATGATTTTGATAGTTATGCTCTCTGAACCAAACTGTGTGTGGATTGGGGTGCTTAGGTTACCGAGTCCCGTAAACCGAAGGTCAGTTAACGAGGCCAAATACTCCCTAAGCCTTAGACCTAATACTTAAGCTTCGAATTTTTCCCAACCTCTTGAGGATTATCCAGATCTTAGCGGATACTTGAATTTTTTAAGCCTAAGAGTCTAGCCCAAAAGGCCTAAGATCAGCATTCCTGATAATCTCCTTTTGTGTCTCATTAGCACTTTTCTTCATTCTTTATCTTCTTCTTGATGAGGTCTAGAACTTTGGCTATTACCTTAATCTCTTACTAATGACTATCTCTTTTTCTTTTTCATTTTGCCCTTTTTCTCCTCCTCATGATTATGTGGCTCACAAAATTTCCTCCTTCCTCCATTTTTTTTGTTCTTTTTCATAATTTTTCAATTTTTTTTGAGTTTTTGACATATGTGAATTTTCTTGTGAGAATCCTTCTGACTTTTTCTTGGTTTTGGATATATGCACTTTACCACCCCCATGCCTAAGTTTTGCAATGTCCTCATTGTAAATGGAGGGTGTGAAACAGTGTTGGGTTCAGGGGCTTAAAACAAGATACATCAGGTGGATGAATGGGTTGGGAAGTGACTGATGCAGACGATTTCAAGCTCTGGTACATGTACCAGAGGTGGGATCGACTGGTCTAAGGGTGAACTCAAGGTGCAATAGACGTGGAGTATAGACGGATAATCAGATGGATCTCGGGTTTTTGGAATGACAGGTTGCCTCCCGTTAAGCACTAAATTCAATGCCTTCAGCCGAGCGAAACATGGGATGGAGAGGGAGTGATTAAATCAGTGGATTTTTGTAAAATAAGCACCTTGATTAAGAGCCTGGTTGGTCCAACCAGGTGCTTGTTAAGATCAGTGGGCTGATGATGCAACCCAAACCCTATTAATCTGGTGGGTTGATAGATGTAGATCAACAGATGCGGAACACACCATATGCAATGAAGCTCTAATGGATGTGGAAATGAAAACTCAGGTTTAGGCTAAGTCAAATCAGCCTGGTCAGAGTAGGGATCCGAAAAATGATCAGTGAATGGTGTGGAAACCCTACAAGGGAGATCAAAGAATGATGGATCATGATTTCCAGTTTGATCGATGTCCGATGCCCGGTATAGATGTGGAGTTGAATCATCTGTAAACGGCTCAGTGAGAGGTGAATCAGAATAGAAATTGAGTCCGGATGCGTGTAGGGGTTGAAAACAGATTTTGATTGATTCTGTATGTGTGGAAGAGGTGGCTTCAATGAGAATTGTGTATGAGGGCTCTTCTAGAAAGGAATGTTAGGTGGTCTCATATAGAGAGTCCTCATAGTAACTATCAAAATAAAAAATGAATGCCTGGAGAGTGTCTATAGGATGTGGGAAATCTGGATTGAGAAAAGAGTCGTATTTTGGGTTGCAATCACTCTTGGCATCTTCTAGTTTTGGTTCCTGAGGATCGAAAATAAATGGTTCCATGTCACTGGAACCTGAACTTAAATCAGTGATTTCTGGAACCGGGACCTCAGAGTCAGAGTCGTAGACTGAGTCATGTGAGCTGAGGTCGTAGATTGGCTTGTTGTAATCAGGAAGTAGATTTTCTCCAATGTTATGGTCAGATTCGAAATTGTCGGAGAGTTTGCAAAAATCAAAAACTGAATGAGATTCAAGATCATGAGTTCCACCATAGAATAAATCATATGATGTAGATTCAGCAGCCTGACTGGGGTCTAGCCTAGATGTCAATTATGAGTTTAAAAAGGTGTCCTTATCTAGTATAGGCTCAAGTTCCAAGCTGGTAGGATAGACCCAATTGAAACCCCACTCATCCAACTTGGTTTCTGTATCGTAAATTGGCATGACTTCTGAAAAATCAATTTGTTTCTCTAAGGATGTTGGCGAGGGATATTCATCAAATAGAGGCCCAAAATCATATTCTTCATTGAAAAATTGATCATCCTCTTATGGGGCCTCAAAATCTTCCCAATAGGTTTTAGATCTAGATTCTGGGCTTAGGATGTGGGTTGAATCACTAGAATCTAGGTCTGAATAACCTTCAAGGGTCACCTTACTAGAATACGGGGCAGAATTTACACCCTCGAGAGGTTCAGTTCTACTCTCATCATTGTAGGAGTTTTGGAATTCTAAACCTGGTGATTCATGGTCTAGTGTTGGTTCAACATTGTGTGCTCCTGCAAGTGGAACTTCCCAACCTTCTTCAATATCAGGCACATTGTACTCCATCTGGGTTGGGAATCCCCAACCATTCTGTGCCTCAAACCTGAGATCTGGGAAATCAGATTGATCCTCGATTTTGTTCCAAGATAGTTCATCCTCTGTTTATGTCATATACGGGTATTTCGGGTCGATAATTTATTTTAATAACCTCATTTTCTCTTCCCGTTTTCCAAGATCATCTTGGTGTTGTTCCCATAGTCCAGGATTTTTCATGCATTGAAGGTATTCCAAATTGTGTAATTTTTCTATCTCTATGTATCCTGTGATGAGAATGTCTCGAGTTGATCCTTTTGTGGCTTCTACCAATAGTACTTGGGCACAGGTTATGATGAAGGTTGTGGTTGTTGGGACATCAACCTAAATGTTTTCTACTGGTGTTGAGGTTTTGTCTTCTTTTTCATAGAATTTCAAGGCATCCTCAGTCATCCTATCTCTCATGGATCTCCGGGATTCAGGTTTCTTGAATGGTAGTCCTAAGTGGTTCGACTGCATATTTGGATCAGGTGGTGGAATCAAGATGTAGAATCAGAGCTTGAATCAAGATATAGAATCAAGTTATGAAGCGAATAGATCTAAATAAAGAGTCCCACTGAAAATGTATGTGTGTGCACTAAAGAGAAAAGATGAGGGACTGGAGATGTTTTTGACCCAATCAAGGCACTCAAAGATGTTGGACGACTATGGAGGTTCGAGGCGGATAATACCCCTGGATCAGAAGGTCGTCCACCTGAGAATTACCTGGGCAGCTAGAGAGGGAGAGTCCTGCAAAGACCCCTACACGGTAGAGCATCCCTATGGGTTATAGGGTTTCCCCCACCTGACCTCTCTTGTCACTGAGATTCCAGGTAGACTAGACTGGGGACCTTGACCTCTTAAGCCTACCACTTTTAAGATCAAAGGTGCTTTAGGGTTTTCACTTGAACTTTAGATGTTTTCATGTTGTGACCTAATTTGGAGGTTGGTTGACCCAAGGGGTCAACTTCACCTGACCTACCCTAAAGATGGCAGAATGATTCTAGGTCAAGACCTAAAAATCACCCTGATGTGATTCCCAGGTTAGTAGGTCCTAGATTTTTAAGATTCAAGTGATTTTAGAGCTCAATTTTAGGGTTTATCTTGCTTAGATCGCTTCAATCAAGAGCTTGGGTAGCACACTGATGCGGGAGGGTTTATTTCCTTTTAAACAGTCATGTGTGATTAGCACTTCCAAAAACCCTACTGTTGAAACCCTAATTTGGTTCTATTTCCAATCCTCTTTTCTTTTCATAAAAATTCTCTTTGGACTTCAAAATAAGAAATGTGTTGTCCGCTGAGATTAAGCGTGATTTCTATTAGGCACAGGAATTTTGTGGGATAGGATCTCTAAAAAAAATCACTTCTACTTCAATAGGTTTTGAAAAATTTTTGCAAAATCATGAAACTTTTTCCTTAAAGATGGTAATTACTATAAAAAGAAGGCAATTGATTCCTAACTGATTACTTCCCTTTGTCTTCCCAGGATTAGGAGGTGGATTTTAGGGAAGAAGAGAGGTTACCTACCTGGAGAGGTTGACTTGCACAGGAGATTTCTTCTCTTGAAACACCTTGCAACATCACAACAAAATCAATAGGGCAAGTTAGTGTTCAATATAGTCAAAAAGAATGTAGAGACTAGTGATAAATTGCACGTTGCTCCCCGGCAACGGCGCCAAAAGGTTGACGAAGGCGAGATCGGGGTTTTAAAAAGATGTTCATTGTAGTATAGATGAAATCGCCTCGAAAACAAATAAGAATTTTTATTACTCAAAAACCTAAGTATCTGAGGTCGAACACAGGGAGCAAATGGAATTTATTCATTAATCTCAATGTAATTGAACACTTAAAGTTACTCAAAACCTAATTCAGAGTATAAATGCAAGAGTCTATGAATTGAAATGTAGCAAAAATAGAATTGGGTGTCTGATTCTATAATCAGATGCCTTAAAAAGATGTTTCTTTTAGCTCTTATTTCCTTCTCCTTTCTACTTTCTCTTCTTTCTTTTCTTCTTCTTTCTTTCTTTCTCTGACTTTCCTCTTTCCTTAGCTCTTTTTCTTCTATTCTTCTTTGACTTTGGTCGTCTACTTCTTCTTCCTTGTCTCCTCTTTGCATCTCCTTTCTTTGCTCTAGCCTTGCCTTTCTTCTTTCTCTTTCTTCTCTTGCACAATACCTTTCTCCTTCTTTCTCTCCGGTCTTCTTCCTTGGCTTCTGCCTTGTTTCTTCTTCCTCAGCCTTTAAGTTCTTCTTCCTTCTTTACTTCTCTTCTTCCTTGATTCTTCTCTCTATCTTCTTCCTTCTTTGGCTTGCCTCGCCTTCTGCCTTGTTCTTTGGCCTTCTTCTTTCTTTTACTTCTCTTTTACTTTCTTTCTCTGACCTTGATTTCTTTCTTTCTTCTTTCTTCTTCAGCTGCACCTCTGCTACAGTGCTTCTTCTTTAGCTCTCCTCTGCAGCTACAGTGCTTCCTCTTTCCCTTCTTGGCTTTTGCTACGCCTTCCCCTTGCCTTGACTTGCTTCTACCTCAGCTTCCTTTCTTCCTTCCTTTGCTTCTCTGCGGCCACAGCTTCTACCATAGCTCCTTCCTTCCTCTCTTCCCTACACACACTGAAGAGCAAAACCTAACCCTACCCTCCCCCGCGTCTTCTCTCTCTATTTCTCTCTTAGGTACGCTCTCCCAGAGCTGGGTAATCGGGTTGGGTTTTGCACGCCCGGGTTTAGGTGCACCAACGTGGTGCAGTGCGCGAGGAGTGCAAGGGATAATCGACTCAGTCAGCCAGGTCCGCGGGGACAAGGATCGCGGACAAGGTGTGCGTGTAGGCGAGGGACCTCACCCCATGTCACTTGAGGCGAACAGCTAAGAACACAAAAATAATTTAAACAACACCACTCACCCCTGAGTTTACGAGGTGAGACTAAAAGCCCCACTCACTTCTGCGCTCGCGCCCGCAGGAGACCTTTGCTCAATTGGGGCAGCAAGACTCCTCACATAGCCAGCTCTCTGGCTGGATGCATTCGCTCACTCAACACGCGTCGTCTGGAACTCTTATGCCTGGAGCGCGCAGCCTGGAGCAACCTTACAAGCAAGCTTGCTTCAACGTCAATGGCGGAAGGGGGCTCAGACCTGTGATACACAAATACGACCTTGCAACCCCATTAAAACACATGAGGAGCTTCACCGTGTCATGGCGAAGGTGAGATGGTGGGTGGCTAGCCATGGGGTGACCTAGGTGTGCATGCCTAGGTCACTCTGTGGTCGTGAATGTGGGTTAGGTCGAGGGGCGTTTAGGGAGGTGTTGGTGGTCGATGGAAGGGTGAATGATTCTCAGTGGGTGATGGCGGAGGTGATGAGGTTTCTGGCGAGGCGTGTGGAGGTGCGAAGCGATGGATGCGCCGCACCGGTGGTCAGTTGTAGGTGGAGAAGATGGAGGTGGTCTGCAGCTACGAGGGGTCGAAAGTGGAAATAGAAAGAGGGGAAATGCAGAGGGGAGAGAGAGGAATAGTTCTAACCTAGCTAAGTGGACGAAGGGAGAGAGGAGGCGACTGGCCGTTCCTCCCACCGCCGGAGAAGAAGATGTCCAGTGGAGGGAGAGCGGCGATAATGAAGGGGCTGGAGAAGTGCGCATAGGTTTTGCGCAACGTGGAGGAAGGTGGTGAAGGCAACTCTACCACTGGTATTGTGGCAGAGCGACGAGAAAGATAGGAGGGCTCACCGGAGCTCACTTGACCCTTGGCCAAATGAGAGGAGACGAAATTGGGGGTATTTCTCCAACCAAGTCAAGCTAATTCAGAGCAGCTGGAGATGGTGGACCTTTTATAGGCACTGCCAGGGGCTCCTATGCTTGGAAGACAAGCTTCCAAGCACGAGAGACCTCGCCGGAGATGGAAACCGTTGGAGACCCAAATCTCTCATGCGTTCGCACAAGAGATTGGGTGCAAATCAGAGATTGGGACCACGCTCAGATGGAAGGGAATTCCTCAGAGAATCTCCCTTCCAAATTTGGGAGATCTCTGAGGAATCGGGGAGCAATCCCCCTCCATTCCTCGCCGAAGTAGGATTCCTTCGCTTTAATGGCGGAGGGACCTGATTATAAGAGTGGTGAAGAAGTTAGGGGTGGTCTGCATAAGAGTTTGCAAAAGTAGGGGTTAAAATGTAATTAGGTGGATTATTTTGCAAAGTAGGTCAAGATGACCTCCCCTTAGGTCCAAATTTTGGTACAAACCTAATTTAGACCTAAGGAATCCAATGGTAAAGTTGGATTTTAGGTTTGACCACATTTGACAGGACATTTTACACAAAAACCTAAATTAGGTCAAATAATGAGCTAGGACTCCAATCTAGGTTAAAATAGGTTCCAAAGGCCAAATTGAAGGTTCTAAACCCTAGGGGATATTTTTACATGAATTTTAGATGGTTTAGTTGATTTTTATCTTGACCAGAACCTTATTGAATTAAGCGAGTCTATTTTAGGGTTACAGAATGTCATTTAATTCTTGGATTATACAATAACCCATTTCTGACTAAACCAATTCACTTTTTATCTTACTCAGATCATTTGACCTATGTTTTGCCTCTAATAAATCCCTTTTATGCATTACAATGGTAAAATTACAATTTTAACCATTGTTTCATGTTTTTTACTCAGAGCATTTCTTCCTTGAATTAGGCTCTTCTTTAGGTTATGTAGGAGCTCTTATTCTCTTTCTTAGGTCAAAATGAGCTAGTTAGGACTCATGATGAGGCTCTCATCAATTAACTATGAAAGCGATAGCATGAAAATCGCCTTTGGGGAGCAAAGAATGAAGTTGGATATTTTTAAGGTGATTAATAAATTCGAGGATTGTGGATTTATTGAGGTACTTGTGGATGATAATGTGAAGATTGAAACTTGTATGATGGTTTCTGCATTTGAAAGTTCCTCCTCTGATGTTAAATTGGATCCGCAACCCTCTATGGTAGATCCACCATCTTCTGAAGAGGTTATTGATTTTCTTCATTCTCAACCTCTTCCTCTTGATGAGTCTTCATCAGCATCCTCCTTACCTTTAATCATCAACCCACCCCAGCTTGAGCTGAAACCATTGCCTGAGAATCTACAATATCTATTTTTAGGACCACATAAGATGCTCCCTGTGATTATCAGTGCTAAATTAACAAAGGAGCAGAAGATTAAACTGATTAAGGTCCTAAAGGAACACAAGAAGGTAATTGGTTGGGCCATTCATGACCTTAGGGGGATCGAGCCATCTTATTGCAATCATAGAATATTTTTGGAAGATGGATCCCACCCTTCTCGACAGATGCAGAGGAGATTAAACCCGAATATGTGAGAAGTGGTCAAGAATGAGATTATCAAGTGGCTCAATGCAAGAATCATTTATCCGATCTCTGATAGCCCTTGGGTAAGTCCTATGCAGATTGTTCCCAAGAAAGCTGGGATTACCATTGTGATCAATGAGAGAGGAGAATCGATCACAACTTGTTCAGCTTCCTCTTGGAGGGTCTGTATCGATTATAGGAAGCTGAACACAACCACGAAAAAGGATCATTTCCCTCTGCCTATTATTGATTAAATCCTTGAAATACTAGCCGGGCAGAAGTTCTTCTGTTTCCTTGATGGCTACTCAGGATACAACCAAGTCCCTATCAATCCTGAGGATCAGGAAAAAATGAATTTTACCTGTCCCTACGGAACCTTTGCTCTCCGTAGGATGCCATTCGGCTATGCAATGCACCTGCAACTTTTCAAAGGTGTATGCTGGCCATATTCTCTGACATGGTGGGAGAGTTTATGGAAGTCTTCATGGACTATTTCTCTATTTTTGGAGAATCATTTGACTCTTGTCTAGTTAATCTTAAAATGATTCTTAAATGATGCATCAAAACGAGACTGGTCCTTAGCTGGGAAAGGAGTCATTTCATGACACAAGAAAAGGCATCATCTTGGGTCATGCAATATCTGAACGGGGAATCGAAGTGGACAAAGCTAAGGTTGATACTATCGCTAAACTTCCTCCTCCCACATCTGTCAAACAAATTCGATCATTTCTTGGTCACGTGGGATTCTACAGGAGATTCATCAAGGACTTTTCGAAGGTTGCTCGTCCGTTGACCAATCTTCTCGCCAAAGAAACGTCATTTGATTTCGATGAATCATGCCATAAGGTGTTTGATTTTCTTAATATGACAGTCACTTGTGCTCCGGTGTTGCAATCATCAGTTTGGAAAGCCCCTTTTAAGATCTTGATCGACGCTTCTGATTACGCGATCGAGGCTGTTTTGGGTCATAAAGTTGATAGGAAGCCCTCTGTCATCTACTACGCTAATAAAACTCTGGACGAGGCCCAAAGGAATTACATTGTTACTGAGAAGGAATTACTAGCTGTAGTATTTGCTTTGGAGAAATTCAGGGCATATCTCTTAGGGAAACACGTCATCATATATACCGACCACTCGGCCTTGAGACATCTCTTGGCCAAAAAGGATGCCAAACCCCAACTTATTCGTTGGATTCTTCTGCTTCAAGAATTTGATCTTGAAATGAAGGATAAATCTGGGGTATAGAATGTGGTGGCAGATCATCTGTCGATACTTCTAAGTGATTCTTTTCATCCGGACATTCCGATTGCTGATACTTTTTCGGACGAAACCATCCTTACAGTTTCAAGTGTCCAAACCCCATGGTTTGCTGACATCATCAACTATTTGGCCGTTGGTCAAATCCCCCAAGATTGGACCAAGCAACAACGAGATAAACACAAATCTAAGGCCAAATATTACTTCTGGGAGGACCTTGAACTGTACCGCATCGACTCTAATCAGATTATTTGTCGATGCATTTCGGAGAACGAATTCAAGAGTATACTCGAGTTCTGCCATGCATCTGCATGTGGTGGACACTTCTTTGGGAAAAAGATGGCCGCAAAAATTTTGCAATCTAGATTTTATTGGGTGTCTTTATTCAAGGACGCCCAGGAATTCTAGAGGTCATGTTCCCGATGCCAGGCACTTAGGAGCATAACCAAGAGAGACATGATGCCCCTAAACCCAATTCTTTCCGTCGAAATCTTTGACATTTGGGGCATCGACTTCATGGGACCCTTCCTCCCTTCATTTGGACATCAAAACATTCTCGTCGCTGTTGATTACGTGTCCAAGTGGATCAAGGCTATTCCCACTCAAACCAATGACCACAAGGTGGTCATAGATTTCATCAAGAAGAACATTTTTAGTCGGTTCGAGATTCCGAGGGCCATCATTAGCAATGGTGTCACTCATTTCACTAATGTCCAGTTTTGTAATTTGCTGGTAAAATACGAGGTTAATCACAGAATCTCCACACCTTACCATCCCCAGACGAATGGACAGGCTGAGATCTCCAATCGGGAGATCAAGAATATTCTACAGAAAACGGTTAGGCCTGATCACAAAGACTGGACTCAAAAGCTTGAGGACGCTCTTTGGGCCTAACGTACAACGTATAAAACGCCCATCGGCATGTCTCCATTTCATCTGGTGTATTGAAAGGTGTGCCATTTACCCATAGAAATTGAACATAGGGCATTCTGGGCAATCAAGCAGTGTAATCTAGATCTGAGTTTAGCCGGGAAGACCAGGAAACTCCAACTATCTGAGTTGGAGCTTAGAAATGATGCATACGAGAATGCCAAGATCTACAAGGCTCGGACCAAAGCTCTTCTTGACCAATTGATTTCCCGCAAGAGCTTTGAGCCGAACCAGAAGGTCTGGCTCTTCGATTCTCTATTTAAGCTCTTTCCCGGCAAACATAGGTCGAAATGGAATGGTCCGTTCATTATTGATTAGATATTTCCAAACGGAGTTGTTCAGATCTCTGACCCGAAGATGGGTAATTCATTCAAAGCCAACGGTCAACATCTGAACCTATTATTGACCGTACTATTCCAGAACCCGTCTAATACACGGTTGCTCTAGCCATGTTGTGACTTCTTCAGCTGGACTTCACCTAGCTGACTGTTTAGCGAGGCAAGATCAATGTTTTAAAATCTATGTGTTGTAGTATAGTTGAAATCACTCAAAAACAAATAAATATTACTCGAAGTTTTAAATCCGAAGTCGAACACACGGAGCAAATTGGGGTTTAAAAATCAAGAACACAACTTTAAAATTGAATATAATATGCAATGGAAATTAGAGTTATAGTGCAAAAATGTAAATGTGAACAATGGATATCAATGTATATGAAGAGCACAGAAAATGGACGTCTGATTTTGTGAATCAGACGTCTTAAACTTGTGATTGCTACAGTGCTATTTCTCTTCTCTTTTTCTCTGATCTCTATCTCTGTCTTTCTCTTGTAGCTGCCTTCCTCTTCTTCCTTCTTTCTCTTCTTCTGCTCTCGGACCTATGCCTTAGCTTCTTTTCCTTTTCTTTTGAGTTTGGCTCCTTCTATTTCTTCTTCTTCTTCTTTCTCTGGCGGCTCCTCTTTCTTCTTGGCTTCTTCTTCTTCTTTCTTTCCTTCTCTTCAGCCCTTTAGCCTTTAGCTTCTTCCTCTTCAGTCCTTGCCTTCTCCTTCCTTATCTTCTCTGGCTTCCGCCCTCTTCTTCCTTGCCTTCTTCTTCTCCTCCTTGACTGCGAGAGAGCAAAACCTACCCCTACCCACCCCCGCGATCTCTCTTCATCTTTCTCTCTTACGCTCGCTCTCCCAGAGCATTCTAAGGTAATCGGGTCGGGTACGTGCACCCGGGACCAGGCCCACCGGCGTGCGGGTGGTGGGCAAGGAGTGCAGGTCGAGTATACGGGCAGTGGGTCATGGATGAGGCAGTGATAGGTGAGAGGGACCTCACCCCGTGGTCAGGAGGCGATAAGGCATATTAACTTTTTCAATTTATCTCACGGCGCCCGCTCACAATCTTCTGAGGTGAAACTATGTTTCCCACCTTCCTTCGCGAATGCCCGCAGCAAGAGTCCCCTTGATTGCAGCAACTACTTGGGGCTTCAATGCCAATCACTTGGCTGGGGTTGTACACGAAGAGATTCTGTGCACCTAGGACCCATAGCCTGGAGCGAGAAGTCCTGAAGGAGGCTCCCAAGCAAGCTCCTTGCTTGCATTAATGGCGGCAAGCCTCTAAACCTGTCAACCACGAAAATGGCCTTGTAGCCTCGTCAGAAGGCCCAAACAGCGTCGCCAAGACACGGCGAAGGTAGTGCGAGGGTCGACGTGGCGTGGGGTGGCCGGAGTGTGCATGCCTAGGGCACCCCGTGTGCGTGAAAGTGGGTGTGTTCGGGGGGAGTTCTGGGGGTGTGGCATGGTGAGTGGAGTGAGGGTTTATGGTAAATGGAATGTGGCAATGCTTGTGGGGTAGTTGGCAAGGCGGATGGAAGCGTGGAGCGGCGGGGATGCCTCACCGGAGGTCTGGCCAGAGATGAAGAAGGTGATGGTGGTTGTATCCGTCGAGGCGTGTTTACAAGAATAAAGAGGGGGAATAGGAAGAGGAGGGAGAAAGAAGTTGAACTAACCTAACCTAAGGACGAAGGAGGCAGGGATGGCGGCCGACTCATGTTGCCGTCGCCGGAGACGATGCTCTCCGTAAGTGAGGCGGCGGCGACGGCAGGGACAAAGGCAGCGTCAAGCTGGTATGGCTGACGCGGATGAACAAGAGGAAGGTAACCCAACAACTGGTATTGTGGTTGGGCAACGAGAGAGAGGGGACGGAGCCATTGGAGCTTGTGGAGAAGTTGTGGCAGGCGAGGAGAGAAGAAGGTGGGGTGGACCGACCCAAATCCAAGCTGAGGTGCGAAATGAATTAGGGTTTCTCATATAGGCCCTGGAGGGGGATTTGTGCTTTGAAGTCAAGCTTCCAAGCATAGCAATGTCGCTGGAGATGGAAACTCAGAGAGACGCAAATCCCTCATGTGTTCGCATGAGAGATTGGGTATGAATTAGGGCTTCTGATTGTGTTGAAACTGGAGGAGATTTCTCAAAGAATCTCCCTTTCAATTTTGAAGGGGATTCTCTGAGAAATCAGAGAGATCTTGCCTTCAATTCATCGCTGGAGTAGCATTCCCTCCGCTATAATGGTGGAGGGACCTAATTGCAAAGAATGAAGACAAAGATAGGGGGTTTCTACAGAAGTTTTCAAAAGGTAGGGGTAGAAATGTAATTAGGCTAGACCTGTTTGCAAAGTAGGCCAAGATGAGGTCCCCTTAGGTCCAAATTTTGGTACAAACCTAATTTGGACTTAAGGAATCCAATGGTGAAGTTGGATTTTGGGTTTCACCACGTTTGACTGGGCAATTTACACAAAAACCTAATTTAGGGCAAACATTTGACTGAGACCCCAATTTAGGTCAAAATAGGTTCTAAGGGCCAAATTGAAGGTTCTAAACCCTACAGGATATTTTTACATAATTTTTAGAGGGTTGAGGTGAATTTTATCCTGATCAGAACCTTGCTAAATTAAGTGGGTCTATTTTAGGGTTACAAGAAGTCATTTAATTCCTAGAATTCACATGAATCCTTTTCTGTTTGAACCAACCCACTTTTTATCTTGTTAAGACCATTTAACCTGTGTTTAACCCATGAGAAATCCTGTTATTGCACTGCAATGGTAAAATTACAGTTTTACCCTTTGTTTCTTTCTTTTCTCTCAGAATGGTTATTCATTAAGTTAGGACCTCCAGTTGGTTATGTAGGAGCTTTTGTACTCTTTTCTAGGTCAAAATGAGCTAGTTAGGGCTCATGATGGTGTTCCCATCACTGTCGGCATTAAACTCAGTAGTTGTACAGTCTGACTCAGAGTTGACCTGAGTTTCATATTCAGGTGATATCTTCTGCATTCTACCCTTCTTTTCTTGTCTTTCATTCTCAATGAGGACATTACATCAGCTTGGCATGGGGAAGTTGATTCATTTATTAATTATTTTGTCAGCTCTGTGGAATTTTTGTAAATTCTACCTATTTTCTTATATATACATAAAAAATAATAAAAAATAAAAATAAAATTGAATTAGGAAGGAATACTTGAACATCAGGAACTTTTAATCTTAGAAAATATTACAGTAGGATCTGAACATTAAGACCCTTAAGGTCTTTGGGCTTAATCAGCCCGGGTATCCACTAAAATATGGATTTATTTATCGAGTCCTCGCCATCCTGAATTCTATTTTAATTTGATTAAATAAGTTTAGGTGATAAGGACATGACTTATTTAAGCATCTACACACTATTCGTCGTTGACTCATTGTTCGACGGTTTTAACAAAAATTGGGTAGCTAATGAACCTTCGAGGGTGACATGGCTGGCAAGTTATTGTGGGTAACAGCCCATAGGTAGGTTGTCCAGAGCCCAGTCACTGGACCACTCTCTTCTTGCTTCCTTTAGGTAAATCTTAGACCAGGGAAGCCACCTACTTAAAAAAAAAAGATTGAAAGTTCAAAAAAAGAAAATAAAAAGAAAAAGAAAAGGAGAAAATAAAGAAAAAGAAATTAAAAAAACCACACTTCACCGCATGAGTATGGCTGGCAAGTTGTCGGTGGTAATAGCTCATCAATCGGTTGTCCAGAACCGAGCTTAAGAAATGCATTTAAAATTCCAAAAGCACTTAGGAAGAAGCAGAGAAGTAGAATAAGCTGGGGAGATATACACTGGACTCACCCTTGTGTTGACCCCATAAGAAATAAAAGTAGGGAGAAAGCTACCGGTCGTAAAGATACACCTTTAGGCAAAACTCTCTTTTTAAGGTCACCTAGGGGCATAGAAACCTGAAGTCCGTTCTGATTGCCGATCAACGAGTCTATCACATTCACAAAAAGATGCTTAGAACTTAGGGTTCTCATCAAATCTTGGATGGGTTGAGTGGCCGTAGAAAGCTACTCTGTAACCTTAAACTCAAAAAATCTTAAAAAAAAAATTAGAAAAGAAGAAAAAGAGAAAAAGAGATCTTTCTTTGAATAAGGCGAGGGTTTGAGGTGATCTGCATTTTGGAAGATACCTGGGCGCAGTTGTGTCTTTGAAAGTTCAGGTCCTAAGTAAAATTTCTTAATGTTGAAAATTATTTGTGCCCGAGTAATCCAACCCAATTCTTTTATAAATAGCATGTAGTTTTTGCTGGAGACTAGCAAAAGATAGGCATGGGGGTATGATGTGCATACATCTGATTAACCTAAAATGTCTATTAATGCATGTTCTTAGTGTCACATTAGCATTATACATTGTAAATAGTGCATAACATGCATAATCATGCATTTAGGATGATGCACCAAATTGGACGACACTTTATGGGCCTACCGTACTACTTTTAAAACCCTGCTTGGCATGTCTCCCTTCCGTCTGATTTTTAGGAAGGCATCCCATCTCCCGGTAGAATTAGAACATAGGGCTTTTTAGGCAATAAAACAACTCAATATGGATTTATCTGACGTTGGTAACCATAGAAAATTACAATTAACTGAATTGGAAGAATTACGTAATTTTTCCTATGAAAATGCGAGGATTTATAAAGATCGAACAAAGAAATTTCATGATAAATATATTGTTCGGAAACACTTTGACGTTAATCAACGCGCTTGGCTTTTCGATGCGAGATTACGTCTTTTTCCTGGCAAATTAAAATCAAAATGGACCGGCCCCTTTATTGTCCATAAAACATATCCATACGGCGCTATTGACCTTTTTGATCCAAAAACTAATTCGATATTTCAAGTCAATGGCCAACGTTTAAAGCCCTATTTTGATCATACGCCTAAAATTCCGTCTGAATCTTTTAATTTTACTGAGCCAGCCACCCTTGATCACTAATGCACATCACGCCCGGCTGAATGGCATAAAAGATAGCACTGGATGAGAGGTAACCCATCATTTTTTCCTGCTTTCCTTTTTTCTTCTTTTTCCAGGTTTTGATCATCCTAAACCCAACCATTCTTCACTAAGGTGATCCCTTTTCCCTCCTAATGCATGAGGACATGGCATATCTTAAGCATGGGGGGGTGTTTTTAAATTTCAACGATCGATTTAGGATGTTCAAAACCTAAAAACATGCATTTTTCTTTAATTTATTTCCTGCTTGCATACTCAAAAAAAAATAAAAAAAATAAAAATGATGAAAAACTTTTTGAGGAAAATTTTTTTTTCGATACTAAGGTTGAAAAACTCACTTTTGGTACAATGGGATTTAATCTTTAACAAACTAGGGATGAGAATGTGGATCTGATTATTAGAATTTCAGGGTCTATTTTAGACTAGATCATATATCCTTCTCTAAAATTCCATCTGAACTCATGATAGTTCAGGTGACTTGGTCCTATTTTGTAATATGGAAAGTATTTCGCTTAGTTTCTGATTCAAAAAACTTGCATATCTTGAGGAACTTCTTATGTCAATTTTCACACACAAGCCAACACTTAAAAAATAACTAAAAATTTGAAAAACTACCTTGTTTGGATTTAGTAAAAGTCTGAAGCAGATCATTAGTTTGAGTTCCCACCGTCGAGGAGGAAAATACCTCCTTTAAAGACGCGATGTCAACATGTTACTGCCTCGGCGCTGCTCCTTATCTATATTTCATATCTTTAGACGGAGCATTAAAGCGCATTTTAACAGCTCAAGTGTCTTGGACAGTGCTCTACCTATAGTGTCAGAGCAAGAGCTTGACTTTGCTTGGAGCGCCCCTTTAGACCGCATCGTGTTTTGGGGTTGTGAGCTCCTGGGTGGTGTCATGGACAGTGCTATCCCGAAGTACTGGCATCAGAGCCCCCTCGAGGAATGGTAACGGGAATGATGATCCCGACACATCTATTGTAAGACTAAGCTAAAAGTAAGCATGGGGAAAAAAAGAAGTAATAATAAATAAATTAACACGCCCTTATAAATGTTGGCTTTTCACAAGCACAGACACAAGGTTTTAAAGGATTTTGCAAGTTGTGAATCAGATTCATGAGCCAGAAAAATCCTAAAAACAAAAATTTCAAGTCATCTGAATTAACAAGGGGTTAATTTGTGAATTTTCTGGAGGATATAATGATCTCGTTCTGTTTAATGGATGGATCCAAAAATAAATCCTGATGTTTATCTTTAACAAATCCCGTACCTCCTATGTTTTGATCTACCAAGGTCCCTTAATCTTTTTTCTCCTCAAAAGTCGAAAAAATTAGATTTCCCAAAAATTCTGTTTTCCAAAAAGTTTGAAGTTTTGCTAAGAGACTAGCAAAAGATAAGCATGGGGGTGTGATAAAAGCTAGTTTATCATCATTCTTATGCATTAAAATAAACCTAGCTCTTAGGATTTTACTCCGCAAACGGGTTTTTGGGCTGCATTTAGGCATTCACTAGGTTAGGCATGCATTGCATTTTCTTTTGTTATTTTAATGTATTTTTGTGAGTGTTAGGGATGAACAGATATACAGATCCCTAAAACCCTAGCACTCAAGAAGGCAATTGGCGAAGAAGGAATTCAGACTAGCTGGAACTCAGCTTTATCCAGCTCACCACAGTTGGAACCTAGCTCACTTGAACTAGGGTTAGCTCATCCTAGCTACATTCAGCTAATCTCAGCTGAATGGCAGCTCAAAAGAGTTCATCTTAGCTCACCCTAGCTCAAGTCAGCTCAGATCCAGCTCAACTTAGCTGAGTCTAGCCCATCTCATCTCCCACTAGGCCACAGGGAGCTCTAGCTAGCTCAGCTGAGTTGACGGGAGTTCACCCCAGCTCAGACCCAGCTACATCCAGCTCCACTCAACTCCAGCCAGCTGAAGAACTCATCCCAGCTCAGGAAGCTCAAGTCCAGCTCCCGGGGACTCAGCTTAGCTCAACTTAGTTGAGCTAAGCTACCTTAACTGCCTCAACCAGCTTGATCCTCCCTGGGAGCACCAGACCAAGCTCACCTCAGTTCATTATGGTAGAAGCCAGCTCACTTTATCTTGGCTTAGCAGCTAGCAAAGAAATAGCAAGCTAGACCAGCTAGAGTAGCTCCATGCCAGCCTCTTCAGTAGCAGCCAGCTCTAGTTTCAGCTCCAGACTTCTCCTCCTCAGCTCCTCCCTCCAAACCCTAGCTCCAACACCTTCTCCTCTACTCCTCCATTAGCTTAGCTATGCTCCAACTTCCTTGGCTTGTACCACCCAAAAACCCTACCTAACAACTCCACCTACTAGCTCCACCTAAGCTCCACCTACTTGGTGCCAACCTAGCCTACTCACCACCTCCAAAAGACACCTAAAAGTGGCGCCAAAACCACCCTAACCACCCCCTTGATGGTGCCACTTTTCCCTCCAAAAACCCCCTTCATCTCCACCACACATCTCCCCTTAAACCCATCTCCACCCTCCACATAACCCCACCTTCTAGAAGCCTTAAAGTTGGCGCCAACCCATGGCACCTTTCCATGGTTAGCGCCACTTTTAGGTGCCTCTTGACCAACCCTAACTACCCCCCTAGCACCCCTTAGGTGGCGCCAACCATCCTTAACCCTAGGATCATCTAACCACCTCCATCCTACCATCTTAGCCCTCCATTTCAAGAGGCACCTTAACCCCCCATCCTACCCTATAAAAAGACCACTACCCACCACCATTCAAAGCATCCTTGGCTAGCAAATTCACTCTCATATTCCACCTAGAAGCCCACGTCCAAGAGAGAAGTAGAAGAAGAAGATTAAGGGGATATTCTGTCCCCTTGGTGCCTTCCCCTCTTCCCTTCTCTCTTGAGTCACGCCAGCCAAAGGAGAAGCCAGGCAAGGAAGATCTTTGGAGGAGATTTTGAAGGTGATCCACGCCACCTTGGAGGAGCTTTTGAGGGTGGTGCACGCCCACCCCTTGGAGGAGAGCATTGAATGTGGTAGCTTCCACCTTAGAGGAGCTCTCAAGGAAGGAGAAGGAGGCCCTCTTTTCAAGCCAATGAGCAACTAGGCTTGGAGCAAGAAGACTCCCTTCTACATCATTTTTGCAAGAGGATTTGTGTTTCTTTTCTTGCTTTTAGATTTTTTTTATTTTAGTAGAAGCATTCCTCTACTAGTCTTGGAAAAAGAACACAATTTCTACTTAATCAATTTGCCTTTTACTTTCTATTGCAATTGTTGTTTTGGTTCTAGCACTTGTTTCACCTTTTCTTCCTAATTACTCTAGGCCTCCACTTGCCTAGAGGGAACTTAGGAAGAAGATATATCTATCTTTTAAGTTTTAGTTAAGCAATTATAGGTGTTAGTACTTTCTGCTACAATTCGCATTTTGCCCTCGTCTTTTCAAAACAAAAAAAAAATTACATATTTAAAATACCAAAAATAAAGTTGAGCTCTATTTGTAAGCAAGAGGATTAATTTTGCAAACATTTGGCCTCCTTTGATGACCCTAGATACTTCCCCTATCTAGGATATAAATTTAAAAGCGAAAGCGGATTTATGCGTTGCAACGACACTAAATTACCTAATTAACAAACCATGTATTTTCTCTATCAGCCCCCACTCCTTGCAACTATAAAAGGAGACCCTTACCCTACGAATTCCTCATCCCTTTCTTCTCCTCTCTCCCTCTCCAAAGCTTAAGAGAACCTTGACCCACACCCGGGATGCTCCTCAAGAGCTAAAACCAAGCTTTCACCCCCATTCCAGAAGCAGATCCCACGACGACGATGATGTGCTGCTTCGTTCCCCATCTTCCAAGCGTTGTCCCATCCGGCTTGTCCTCCAAGTGATCGTTGAGGAGGATAACTTCTCTCTCCGATCTTTTTTCGATTTCTAGAGTAGAACTTTCCTGCTTTCTAGTTGTAACAATTTCTCGCTTTCTAGTATAATCATTTCTCACTTTCTTAGTCATAAAAACATTATTCAATATCAAGTGATTGTTCTTTCTCTCTCTCTTATTGTTTATATTACTTCCATTGTGATTATTTCACCCTTTAAACAAAAATACAAAAAAAATATAACTGTGGATTTTGAGATCGACGTAGCCTCCCTGTGTTCGACCCGGAATTTCCTTACAGATTTTTCGGTATAAATTTTATTTGTTGAACGGATTTCCTCGCGACTCGAACTACAATGATGGGTTTTCAAATCCAATTGCGAATGCATAGTTTTCCGCCATCAACAACGTCCTTCCGGGTCAATTGGGTCATAGGACGTGCGTTCTGCGAGAAACCTCGAATAAACCGCCTGTAGTACCCTACCAATCCTAGAAAATTGTGCATCTCTATCACTGTACGTAGCCTCTCCCACCTGAGTACGGCCTCAACCTTGGCTGGATCCACAGCCAGCCAGTCTCCTGAGATCACATGGCCCAAGAAGGTAACCTGTCTCAACCAGAACTCGCACTTGCTATGTGTCATCTCAAAGTGTCTATGACATTCTTCTCAATGTGCATCACATCAATATTATGTCGGATAGTTAGATCTTTCCAATACGGGAGTTCCATGAAGAAAATGTTCTTCTTTGTAAAACCCATATGTTTCAAAGCTATTTGATCTTTCTTAAACAAATGACTTAATCGTATGTTGCC
The DNA here is from genome assembly GCA_037157565.1 of Thalassia testudinum. Taxonomy (NCBI): domain Eukaryota; kingdom Viridiplantae; phylum Streptophyta; class Magnoliopsida; order Alismatales; family Hydrocharitaceae; genus Thalassia; species Thalassia testudinum. The sequence continues at coordinate 65,381,549 of JAZHRO010000031.1, forward strand.
AAGTTGTTGTAATTTCTCCATTATTTGAAAACTTGACAACCTTATTGAATTTATACTTAGCTTATTCCCCGAATTCTTAAAAGAATACCGACAACTTTTACTGTCGAACTTGTCCTTAAACACTGTTGTTCGCCATCTATGCTCAACTGGCAGGAATCTACAGTGTCCCAAATAACAGAATTTGTTGCTTTCAGGTAGTCAAAGATGCTGAGTGTCATCCATACATACTGGACAAGCAGACTTTCCTTTTGTTCTCCATCCTGATAAATTTGCATATGCAGGGAAGTCATTAATGGTTCACAATAATGCAGCATGCATATCAAAGAATTCTTTTCTGTGTGCATCATATGTATTAATGCCGTTACACCACAACAGTTTTTGTTCATCTATCATTGGTTGAAAATAAACGTCAATTGTGTTTCCTGGCTGCTTTAGACTGGGGATGAGGAGGGTCAACATCATAAACGACGATCACATATAAAGCCACATAGGTAAGTTGTAAGTTACCATCACGACTGGCCAAATTGAATAGGATGGGTACATGTTGTTGAAAGGATTAAACCCATCGCTTGCAAGACCCAATATGACATTCCTTGCATCCTCGGCAAATGCTAAATGAGTGTTGTCATTGAATAGGATGATGAATGTGACATCTCGTGACATATTATCCTTATGCCATGTCATCAAATTTGTAGTTCTATTTGAAATAAAAAGGTGTTGAAGCCTAGGAATCAATGGAAAGTAATGTAGAACCTTCTTCGACTATTTTTTGGCCCTTGTAATTAGTGGATTTTCCACTTTAAATCTCTCAACACCACATTGTGGAGAACTACTCAACTCTGCATATTCATTTCTGTATAACACAATCATTTGGACAAGCATCAATTTTCTCGCAATTTAAACCAAGTCCACGAATCTGTTTCTTTGCTTTATGCCATATCTTTGGATAACCTTTCGGATCATTTAAAAGCTTTCCAATGAATTCAAGCACCTCAGACATTAATTTAGAAGTTGCTCTATTCATAACCTTCATCTGAAATAACTTCAAAAGAAATGAAAACTTAGAAATTAACGTGATACCGGGAGCAATAGGTTTGTCTGTTGCCCTAATAGCATCATAGAACTGATTACAAGTTTCCCCACTAGTCGGATCTTCAACTCCTGCTCTCATCTCATCAAGCATTTCATCGATGTCATTAGCTTCAATGTTGATAGCTCTCCCATCGAAATATATCGGAGATCAGCTGTCTTCCTTTGTTTGATCCTCTTCATGAGCAATCCAGTTAGTATAATGCTGCTAGCAACCATTGCAAATCATGTGCTCGTATACGGTGTTCCTATCATGTGAATATTCATTCAAGCACCTCCTACATGGGCAAAATATCCTGTTGAACTTATCTCCTCATCTGAATGACTTCCTATCATCATGAAATGCCCAATCAAGGAACTCTCTCAATCCATTCTTGTATCGAGAGTAATCCGAGCTTCTCAAACTAATCCAAGACTTATCCATGATAATCTACAAAATTGAAATAAAATGATCCAATAATTATAATTCATCTGATTCATAACAGGGTTTGTATTTTGATTAAGATTTTCACTTAATAGCCCATCCTTGAATATTTGATCACAACATTGATTATTACATGTAACCAGTGTCTGAAGAAATTTTGGCAACATCTCCTCGCACTTCTCTAGTATACCCTCCAAGAGTAACCTTAACTACATTCCCAATAACTCCCATTTAAGGGTTTATAACACTACACAAGGGGGTGATAATTATGTTGAATATGGCCCATCTTTAGAATAAAAGGCACAACATAAGTAGAATAGGAGCATTGCATGCATCATGTACCAAGATTGCTTATAAACTGCATTAATGGCCATTTGTGTAAGCATTTGTAAAAGCATGCCTCAGATGAACAATCGGACCGCACAGATGGATTCAGAACGACGAACGGAGTCCAACGGACTCAATATCGGCCAAATCCGACATCCGAAGCTCCTACAATGGGCCCAAGAAGTTCTGACCGTTGATCTTGAGATCAATGGCACAGATTGCGCCACATCAGCCCCGCCCCCACGCTCGCCTCACCTTCAGCCAGCCGAGATCAAATCTCGGTCGTCGATCTTCGATCGAACGGTCGAGATTCGTGCACCCGCCCGCGGTCGCCGCGACAAAGCGCTGGCGTGGCGCAACGGTGAGCGCGCACGCCCGCACCCACCTGATGCGGGTTCGAGCCGCGTGGAGTGGGATTTGAAGACGGGCAATGGGCGCGGAGAAATTGGGCTGCCCGATCAGCAGCGGGCGGCCAGGATCCTGCCACGCGGTGCGACGGCAGCTCACGAGCATCCATGCGCGCGCGCACGCCGAGCGGAGACGCGCGCGCACACGCGCTCCTGAGGCGTGATCCCAGCGCAGGCGAGGAAGACTCTTAGCCGTCCGATCTTTGATCGGACGGCTCTCATTCAACAGCCACGGATCGCGCAAGGAGAAGGAACGAGGCGGGCGGTTGACCAAAGGTGGGAGGGCTTCATCGACTCTTTTGGAAGCGATTTTAGTGATGCTCTGGATGTTGCTAAAGCCCCTTCTTCTTTTAGGAAGCCTCAACTCTATTTAAACCCCCTCCAACCACCATTCAAGGCATTCACTCCCCCTTGCAACTACTCCACCCCTCTCTTAGCTAGCTCTAGGCACTCTTGTAATCGTCGGAGACAACGAGCCACCGACGGAGCCTCCTCCACTGCCGTGACTGCCTCGTCGCTCTCCACACACACACACACACACACACTCTCTCTCTCTCTCTCTTTTAAGCTTTCTATTACTTTTGTTGAAGCATGTATTTAATGTTGTAAGTTATGAACTACAAGTGCATGTTTAATGAAGTTATTTTCCGTTCAATTGCCATTTTAATTTCTGTTCAAGTTGCATGATCAAAACAAAGAGCTTTCTAACCCTAAACCTTCTCTCTCTCTATCTCTCTCTCTCGCTTTTCAAAATCGCATCTTTCGCAAGCAAAACTCTGCACTTTCCGTGACAACAAGTGGTAAGTAAAAATCCGATTTTCACGACTCCCTGAGAACGACACTCGGACTCACCTCCATTTAATTATTTTAAAATCGACGTTGCAAGTGCGACTATAACGACACTCCTTAACATACACGCACAAACCCACGTCAGTTTTTGGCACCGTTGCCAGGGAGGCAACGGATTTGTTTTATCACCTCCATTCCACATTCATTCTCACATCGTCTAATGCCCTATTTTCCTTTTTACTTGGCGGGTGCAGGAATTCGACGCATGGATGGCGAAGCGACGCATCCCACGACGGTAGCAAGGGAGTAGGCGTCACAAGGACCGATAGTAAGTAACTCCTCTCATGATTGTTTTCTTACGTGAAAAAGCTAAAAAAAATTGTAAAAACTGGAAAAAAATTGGTGTGGTGTATGATTGCTTGACCCACATCTTTAACACATCACCCCACAAAAAAATGTACACTCTAACATTCTGAATAAATTCTTGGAGTGTTCTTTTCTTTTTCTTGAGTGGTGTTTGCGAAGCCACCATAAGTTGACCTGGGCCGCACCACTCAACCCTAAAACTGACTCATCTAATAGAAGCTGCATGATCATTAGGATGAGTACACTAGGGTTTTCAGAGCCTCTACAGAATGAAAAGGAAATCTACTTTCACCGAATTGTGTGCAGAACTTGACGTGCCAACTGAAACTTGGTTGAAAATATTAAAACACGTCAACCCTAAAAAGCATTAAAGTAAGGATGAAACACTAAAAGACACCACACCTTAAAAATCCTTGCTTGAAAATCATGTTTTGCTAGAAGCACACACCTTGAAAGTGGAAAATTAAGAGGCACCACCCCAATCAACGCCTCATCACATCACCCTAAGCACAAGCACTATCCTAGCCCTTTAAAACTGAGTAGACATGCCCTAGGCAGGACTGAGTTAAGTCTCAAAAGGTGAGGTTTTGTTCGCTAGGCACTTGGCTTTCATTCCCTTGGTAGAATCTGGTGACTAGGCTGCGGGGCAGTGTCAAACGACCGCGGCTGTGGGATCTATGGAACCAGAGGTGCAAGCCAAAGGAAGAACCTTCCCTACAATCCCCTCGTAATCATCCTGGCCAGATTAGCCTTGGGAAGGGGAGTCCAGTGCTTACGGACTAAATCACCCTTTGTGAGATTTCTAGGTCTCTTAAGGAATACACCATAAGGACTAGGCTTGTGTGCTTGATTAAAACACATTTCTTACATCTGTCGCCCTCCGCATCCCCTCCTGTTCTTCTCTAGTGTATGCACGGGAGGCGCTCACTGCATCCCGAGTTGTGTGTTTTGGGGCAGGAATCTAGGCGACGTAATTCTGTTGAAAACATGGCTGAACCTAGGGTAGATGAGGCTAAGGATCAACCCCCACCAGATGCTATGGCCATCATCCAAGCTCAAATCAATGTTAACCATCGGCTTCAGCAACAACAAATCCATACCATCATGTAAGCCATACAACGGTTACAGAACCCACAAGAACAACCACCACCACCGTTCCAAGACATACCAGGGCAACCACCACTTGATTTACCACCATTTCAGGACCAGCCAAGACCCCTCCGTGATTTCTATAACCCTTCTGCTATTAGAGTCGAGCCACACCTTAGGATCCCCGAGAGGGGAGATGATTTCGAGCTAAAATCGAATGTCTTAAGTCTGATCTAGAGCCACTTTCATGGAAGCTCAAATGAGGACCCCTTTCAACACCTAGAGGATCTCGACCGCATAGCACGAATGGTGAAACCTAGGAACATTAGCCTTAACATTGTTCTAATCATGATGTTCCCTTTCTCATTAAGAGACAAGGCTTCTCATTGGCTTAGAACCCAAGGTAGACCCATCACCACCTGGGAAGAACTGAGGCATGCATTTTTAAAGAAATTCTTCCCCATAGGAAAGACCAATGCCCTCAGAAGAGCTATCACTACCTTCACAATCTAGGGTGGGGAACAATTTCATGAGGCGTGGGAAAGGTTTAATGAACTTTTGAGGAAATGCCGACACCACGAAGTTCCAAGGTGGCAATTGGCCCAGATCTTCTACCACGGTCTGGACAGCAACCTACGGAACTTCGTCGATGCCTCATGCGGGGGAAACTTCTTGAACAAAGATGAGGAGAGTGCGTTTGAGCTCTTTGAGTCTATGAGCGAGAATTCGCTCAACAATGCCTCCATGAACCAGTTTAACAGGTCCAGTCAACTCCGTGGCGGGATTTATGAGGTACAAGCAAATTCTGGAATGGTTGACATGGACATCATTGCCAAAAAGTTGGATCGAGTGGAATTGGTGGACAAAAAGATTGATGAGCTACTGAATCAGACCAGGAACCCCTTGCAGACTTTCTCCCTAGGAAAGGGAGCACATAATGTTGACCTGGTCCAGCCCTTCACCCAACTGAACCTGGAACAACCCCTGACCATGTTCCAGGGAGGGACCTTTGCTCCCTCGACCCTTGATTACTCCCTTCCCTCTTCATCAACATCGGCTATCCTAGAAGATGTGCAAGCTGTCCAAGGATATGCGAAACCTGACCCTTTCTCCAACACTTACAACACTGGCTGGCGTAACCACCCCAACTTTGGTTGGACAAACCAGAAACCACCGCAATTCCAAAACCAGCCCAGGCCAAACCAGCAGCCACACTTGCCCCCTATCAGCAAGGACCACCAGTTAAACCCCAATATAACCAGAATAGGGCGGCCCCTCCGCCACAAAACCAAATGGATACCTTAATAAAGATGATGGCTGACATGAACCAGAAACATCAGGAGGAAATGGCCTTGGTAAAGGGACAGTTAAGCCAACTCTTGGACTGTAAACAACAAGGATCCCTACCTTCCCAACCACAACCGAACCCGCGAAATATAATTAGCAGAGGCCCCAATTCGCAAGGGTTCCAAAGCAACGCCGGGCAGGCTCACATGGTCCAGCCATCCCCGCAAACACCTCCTGGGTTTGGCGCTTCTTCGTCCTCGTCTTCTCAAGGATCACCCCATGGCCCCAATGCCTCTGCGAATGCGGTGACCTTGAGAAGCGGCACCAAAACCCAGGATCCCAAATGGCCGACTCCCCCCGAGACTTTACCTGTTGAAATACCCGACTCAGAAGAGGCACCAACCAAGGACCCAGACATGGAACCAATCCACATTCAGACACCCTACCCTGAGGCCTTGGAAACAATCAAGAAAAAGAAGAATACTGTGGAAACTGAGGAGCTGTTGGAAATTTTTAAGTAAGTACAGATTAATATTCCGCTCCTAGAAGCCGTCAAACACATCCCGGCTTACGCCAAGTTTCTAAAGGATGCCTGTACACCCAAGCGTAAGCCAAGACCGCAAGCACCTAGGAAGGTTGTACTTTCTGAGCAAGCAAGTTCTGTGATATCAAGCAACCTTCCACTCAAGCGAACTGACCCAGGAGCGCCCCTGATTTCCTGCAATATCGGGGACATGACGTTTGATAGAGCGCTCCTGGACCTAGGTGCTTTTATCAATCTAATTCCAACAACCCTGTACCACCAATTTGATTTTGGGGAGCTGACACCAACCCCTGTCACCATCCAGCTGGCTGATAGATCTGTGAAAACCCCAAAGGGGGTTGTCGAGGACGTAATTGTACGGGTCAAGGACTTCTATTTCCCGGTCGACTTTTTGGTGCTCGACATGGAAGTCCCTAAAAAATTACATAATGCACCCATAATTTTAGGCAGACCTTTCTTAGCTACGGCTATAGCAAACATTGATTGCGACACGGGATGTATGGAAATCGCCTTTGGGGACAGGAAAATGCAATCGGATATCTTCCGGCGACAAAGTCTTTTGATTGCCATTACATTGAGGAACATGATCCCGTGGAAACTTTAATCGAGGAATGCCTCACCCTCAGTTCTATCTCAGACCACCAAACCCGTAGTAATTATTCTGACCCGTCACCATCATTACCCGTGGACCTCTGTAAGGCTGAGTATCATCACATGACACCATTTGAAGAGATCGATGTTGATCAACTTCCGCCCTTTCCCTTTCCATCGACTATGGTCCCACCCGCACTTGAACTTAAACCATTGCCCGAGAACCTCAAGTACGTCTTCTTGGGACCTGACCAGACCTTCCCCGTGATTATTAATTCTCATCTAACCAAGGACCAGGAACTCAGGTTGACTGCGACCCTTTCAGAACATCGGGCTGCCATTGGTTGGACCATTTCGAATTTAAGAGGAATTAGCCCCACCTATTGCACCCACAAGATTTACCTGGAAGACAGGGCCCTACCTTCCCACCAGATGCAGAGACATTTAAACCAAAACATGCGGGAGGTCGTTAAAAAAGAAATTATCAAGTGGTTTGACACCGACATCATCTACCCTATCTCCGATAGCCCCTGGGTGAGCCCCACTCAAGTGGTTCCAAAGAAAGCTGGGCTCACCGTTGTCACCAATGATCATGGTGAATCCATCCCCACTCGCACCACCACCGCATGGTGGGTGTGTATTGATTATAGGAAGCTTAATGAAGCCACTAAGAAGGACCACTTCCCCTTGCCATTCATTGACCAAATCCTCGAAAGATTGGCAGGGCAGAAGTATTTTTGCTTCCTAGATGGACATTCAGGATATAACCAAGTTGCAATTGCACCGGAAGATCAGGAAAAGACCACCTTCACCTGCCTGTATGGAACGTTTGCATTCCGTCGAATGCCGTTCGGGTTATGCAACGCACCTGCGACCTTCCAGCGTTGCATGCTAGCCATTTTTTCAGAAATGGTGGGTGAATACTTAGAGGTCTTTATGGATGATTTCTCTATGTTCGGGAATTCATTCGACCATTGTTTGAGCAACTTGGAGAAAATCCTGAAACGATGTATCGAGGTTAACTTGGTGTTAAGTTGGGAAAAGAGCCATTTCATGGTTCAAGAAGGAATTGTCCTCGTCACATCGTTTCGCATAGGGGCATCGAGGTAGATCGAGCTAAGGTTGATTTAATTTCCAAACTTCGTCCACCTAGTTCGGTCCGGCAGATTCGCTCCTTCCTAGGACATGTTTCCTTCTATCGAAGGTTCATCAAAGACTTTTCCAAGCTTTCCAAACCCTTGACCGACCTTATAGCCAACGATGCCATATTCCACAGTCTCCTGATTGCATCCAGGCTTATCACACCCTCCGGGACTTAGTCTCCACCGCACCTGTACTTCAACCCCTAGATTGGTCCCAGGACTTTGAGATTATGTATGATGCATCATATTTTACCATAGGCGCTATCTTGGGACAAAGGCAAGACAAGAAGCCTGTGGTGATCTACTACGCGAGCAAAACATTGGACGAGGCCCAACGTAATTATACCGTCACAGAGAAAGAGTTGCTCGCTGTAGTATTTGGACTTGAAAAATTCCGCTCATACTTGCTGAGATCCCACGTGACTATTTACACTGACCATTCAGCCATCCGACACCTGTTGGCCAAAAAGGACGCAAAGCCCAGGCTCATCAGATGGATCCTGCTTTTGCAGGAATTTGACCTGGAAATCCGAGACAAGGCCGGATCGAAAAATGTGGTGGCTGACCACTTGTCGAGACTTCATCCAGACCACATTGGACCCTCCCTACCTCTCTTTGATGCCTTCCCTGATGAACACATCCTAGCCGTGCAAGACAAAAAACTGCCATGGTATGCGGACTACGTCAATTACCTGGTTGTAGGACAAACTCCGCACAGCTGGTCCAGACAGCAACGGGATAGGTTCTTGGCTGAGGCCAAGCACTATTTCTGGGATGATCCCATGCTATTTCGCCTCTGTGCTGATCAGATCATCAGAAGTTGTATCCCTGAAGACGAAGTTCAGAGCGTGCTTTCCTTTTGTCATGACCAAGCATGTGGCGGCCACTTCTCTGGAAAGAAAACAGCTGCAAAAGTTTTGCAGTCTCGATTTTACTGGCCATCCCTATTTAAGGATGCACACACCTTTGCCAAGACTTGCTCACGTTGCCAGACGTTGGGGACCATGACCAAGAAAGATATGATGCCCCTTCAGCCCATTTTGATTGTCGAAATCTTCGACGTTTGGGGTATCTATTTTATGGGCCCTTTCCACCATCCAACGGCTTCGAGTACATCCTGGTCTCAGTAGACTATGTTTCCAAATGGATTGAAGCCATCGCCACCTGACGACGCGATCACACGACTGTCATGGACTTTGTGAAGAAGAACATCTTTTCTCGGTTTGGAATACCCAAGGCCATGATCAGTGATGGTGGAAGCCATTTTATCCATTCCCAATTCCGTGCCCTACTTAGAAAATACGGGGTAAACCATCGCATTGCCACCCCGTATCATCCACAAACAAATGGGCAGACTGAGGTCTCAAATAGACAAATCAAGAACATTTTACAGAAGACTATGAGACCTGACAGGAAAGACTGGTCCACACGACTTGATGATGCCCTATGGGCATACAGGACCGCTTTCAAGACCCCGATAGGCATGTCGCCTTACCGCCTGGTCTTTAGCAAGGCCTGCCATCTTCCTGTCGAATTGGAACACGGGGCTTACTGGGCTGTCAAGCAATGTAACATGGATCCCCAGTTAGCCGGTGCGCAGAGGACGCTTCAATTATCTGAGCTCGAAGAAATTCGTCGGGACGCCTTCGACAATAGTCGACTGTATAAGGAGAAAATGAAAGCCATCCACGACCGACTCATTCATAGAAAAACCTTTGAGCCTAACCAGCAAGTTTGGTTGTTTGATGCACACCTAAAACTCTTCCCAGGGAAACTCAGGTCAAAATGGATAGGACCATTTCGGGTGGTTAAGCCCTATTCTAATGGGGCGGTTGAAATCGCTGATCTTAACACTGGGCACACTTTTACAGTTAATGGTCAAAGATTGAAGCATTTCCTGGCCCAGGTACACCCCAAGGAAAGTGTCACCCTCGTTGAGGGCTGATACCGAGCACCGCCTAGCTGGAGGCGTTAAACTCAGCACTTCCTGGGAGGCAACCCAGAGGATTCAGACTGATCTGGTAGTTTATGTCACTCAGGTACTATCTTTTTGAACCCTTCTGCATCCATGAATCTGCCAATGGGGACATTGTCCAACTTAAGCATGGGGGGGTGATAAATTGCATAATCCTGAGCTCAATTAATCAGTCTGAATGAATAAATTAATTAAAAAAAAATTGAATTTAGGAAGAAAACTTAGGCATTAGAAACTTGTCAATGTGGGAAATAATACAAAAAGAACTTAAACAGTTAGACTTTTCAGGCCTTCAGGCTTAATCAGCCCTGGTGTCCGTTAAAATATGGATTTAGCGACGAATCCTTGCAACCTTAAGCTATTCTAATCCACCTACTAAATAAGGTAATAAGTATATGACTTATCAACTCACCCTCTAACTCAGAAAAACTTTGAGTCTAAGCATCTGCACACATTTTTGCACAAACTCACTTCTCGAAGATTTTGACAGAAATTGGGTAGCTAATGAACTCTCTAGGGTGGTATGGCTGGCAAGTTGTCGTGGGTAACAGCCCATTGGCAGGTTGTCCAGAACCCAGCCACAGGCCATTTCTTCTTCATTGCCTCTAGGTACATTTGAGATCAGGGAAGCCACCTACGAAAAGAAGAAGAAGAAGAAAATAAAATAAACCACACTTCACCGCACAAGTATGGCTAACAAGTGATCGTGGGTAATAGCCCATTGGTCGGTTGTCCAGAGCCCAGCTCAATAATTGCACAAAAAAGACCAAAACACCTAAGGAAGAAGCGATGAAGTAGTATAAGCCGGGGAGATATACACTGGAAAAATCCTTGTGTTGACCCCAATTAAAATAAACGTAGCGAGAAAGCTACCAATCGAACAAATACACCTTCAGGCAAATTTGTTTCCTTTTCTGGTCACCTAGAGGCATAGAAACTCGAAGTCTGTCTCAATTACCGTTAAGTGAGTCTATCACGACATTCACACCAAGATGCTTAGCACTTAGGGTTTTGACCGAGTTTTGGGTGGGTTGGGTAGCCGTAAAAAGTTACCAACTCACACTGAATTCCGAAAAAAATTCTAAAATATATATATATATACGTATACATATGTATAGTTATATATACAATAAAGCAAGGATTCGGGCGATTCGTATTTTGGCAGACACCCGGGCGTTGCTTAGTCTTTGTAGATTAAGATCTTCGTATATTTCCTCTTATTGACAAGTAACGAAGTGACTAAGCAATTACTTCTTGAATTCTGCAAGGAAATAAAGAATAGAATAAACCTTGCTAGGGACTAGCAAGGAGTAAGCATGGGGGTATGATAACACTACACAAGGGGGTGATAATTATGTTGAATATGGCCCATCTTTAGAATGAAAGGCACAACATAAGTAGAATAAGAGCATTGCATGCATCATGTACCAAGATTGCTTATAAACTGCATTAATGGCCATTTGTGTAAGCATTTTTCAAAGTAGGCCTCAGATGAGCAATCGGACCACACAGATGGAATCAGAATGACGAACGAAGTCCAACGGACTCAAGATCGGCCAAATCCGACATCCGAAGCTCCTACAATGGGCCCAAGAAGTTCTGACCGTTGATTTGGAGATCAACGGCCCAGATTGCGCCACGTTAGCCCCGCCCCCGCGCTCGCCGCACCTTTAGCCAGCCGAGATCAAATCTTGGTCGTCGATCTTTGATCCAACGATCGAGATTCGCGCGCCCGCCCGTGGTCGCCGCGACAAAGCGCGGGCGTGGCGCAACGATGAGCGTGCACGCCCGCACCCATGCGACGCGGGTTCGAGCTACGCGGAGTGGGATTTGAAGACGGGCGATGGGCGCGGAGAAATTGGGCCGCCCGATCAGCAGCGGGCGGCCGGGATCCTGCTACGCGGCGTGACCGTAGCTCACGAGCATCCACGCACGCCCGCATGCCGGGCGGAGACGCGCGTGCACATGCGCACCCGAGGCGCGATCCTAGCGCAGGCGAGGAAGACTCTCAACCGTTCGATCTTTGATCAGATCGGATGGCTCTCGTTCAACAGCCACGGATCGCGCGAGGAGAAGGAACGAGGCGGGCGGCTGACCAGCGGCGGGAGGGCTTCACCGACACTTTTGGAAGCGGTTTTAGCGACGCTCTGGATGTCGCTAAAGCCCCCTCTTCTTTTTTAAAGCCCTCAACCCTATTTAAACCCCCTCCAACCACCATTCAAGGCATTGACTCCGCCTTGCAACTACTCGACCCCTCTCTAGCTAGCTCTAGGCACTCTTGTAATCGCCGGAGACGACGAGCCGCCGACGGAGCCTCCTCCACCGTCGTGGCTGCCTCGTCGCTCTCCACACACACACACACTCTCTCTCTCTTTTAAGCTTTCTATTACTTTTGTTGAAGCATGTATTTAATGTTGTAAGTTATGAACTACAAGTGCATGTTTAATGAAGTTATTTTCCATTCAATTGCCATTTTAATTTCTGTTCAAGTTGCATAATCAAAACAAAGAGCTTTCTTACCCTAAACCTTCTCTCTCTCTCTATTTCTCTCTCTCGCTTTTCAAAATTGCATCTTTCGCAAACAAAACTCCGCACTTTCCGTGACAACAAGTGGTAAGTAAAAATCCGATTTTCATGCCTCCCTGAGACCAACACTCGGACTCACCTCCATTTAATTATTTCAAAACCGACGTTGCAAGTGCGACTATAACGACACTCCTTAACATACACGCCCAAACCCACGTCAAGGGTGCATTAGGAATGTAGATAAGATCAATTGGTATACCAGAGAAGAGCGAAAAGATACTACCGAAATTCCTCAAGACATCGGTTCCATGTAATAAGTAACCCTAAGTTGTGATCAAATCTTCAAGGACCCCCCTTTGTCCAGAACTTCTCTGAACAAAGGACGACGACTCTTATGGCATGCTATAAAGACAAAGTTTCATGAATGTAAGTGAGGTATACAAACACTTTGCATTGTCCATATAATATGATCATAAGTGTTGACGAACAAGTATTTTGACTCGATTATCTCCTCCCAAAACCTGTAACCTAGGGGTTAGAATACCTATTGTTTGGCCTCAAGTGTATTTAGATTTGTGCAAGTGTGTGTATCTATGAATTCATTAAAATAATAAAATTTACAATAAAAATAATTAATTATATACAAAATAAAAATAGATTCTTCCTCTCTTTCCCTCCTCTCCCTTCTCTCCTATCTCCCTGTCTTACCACTTCCTTTCTAATCTCTTTCTCTTTTCTCCCTACCTGTTATCTCATCCTTCCCTTCCTTTATATTCTTCTTTATGTATCTCTCTCCCTCTTCTTCATCTCCTGTCTATTTATTTATCCTCTCTTTCCTCTCTTCTCCTTATCCTTCTTCTCCTCGTTCCCTTCATTAATTCATATTCTTCTTTATTCATTTCTTTCCCTCCTCTTCCTCTCCTACTCCATCTCATTTCACTTTCCCTCTTTCTCTCATTACTTCTTCCAAACTTCTTAAATTAATAAAAATTTTCACAGAAGAATTACAATCAAATAAACATTAAAAAATAAGCATCTAGTGGGCACACCCCACATTCATAAAAACATTCAGACATCATGATATCATCAAGTGGGTACACCCCACATTCTAAACCTAAGTGGGTACACCCCACTTTTTAAACCTAATTAAGTGGGCACGTCCTACATTCATTCACAAATTAATTAACTTAATTTGATGTACCTCAACACAGCGTGTGAATCGAAGAGAGGTGTCCGATGATCGACACGAGATACCTGAATCAAATTATAAAATTTTATAAGCAAAAATTTTTAAAAAAATTACATACATTTAATTAACAATGTTGGGAGGGGGAGGGGGGGAGGATGTTGGCTACTTGGTGCATGGCAGGGGGAGGAGGAGTAGGAGTGGGGGGTGGTTGTGGCTGGGAGGAGCAGGTGGGAGGGGGCGGTCGCAGCTGGAAGGAGATGGCGAGGAGGAGGAGCACGGAGAGGGCAACCAACGTAGGTGGGAGGGCCGGTCGCGCGGCTGGGAGGACATGGCAGGGGGAGGAGGAGATGGTGAGGAGGAGGAGGAACATGGAGAGGGCAACTGGCAGAGGTAGGAGGGGCTAGATGGGAAGGGGAGATGGTGTGGCTGGTGGCAAGCCACGAGGAGGAGGGCGGCGGCTTCGCCTTGTGCAGGAGGAGGACTACGAGGGGAGGGGATTGGAGGAGGTTGGAGGAGGACGAGGAGGATTTTGACTGCCATGAGAGGAGAGTCATGCTTACCGAGGATGAGGCGAATGTGTGGCTGGAGGTCATCGTCGAGCTCAGGGAAAAGGAATGAACAAAAGGGGTAGGGTTTTGCAAGATCGCGGAAAGTGGTGCTACTATTGGACATTAAATGATGGTTCTATAAAAAACCATTGTCTAAACTCGGGTTAGGGTGCGACCTTTTTACGCCAAAGGGGGATTTTTGGGGATGACATACACGATGGTTTTCAATGAAAATTATCGTGTTTATCACTGCGATCACCAATAAGACGATCCTAGAACAGTCGTCTATAGATGTTGCTATAAATGATGGTTCCATTAAAAATCGTCGTTAACAAAACCGTCGTCTACGTCGATGCAGGACCTCCACACACAGGAGGGGGCATGGAGGGTTAATATACACGATCATTTTAGTTAGAACCCTCGTGTATATTATAAATAAGACGGTTATATAACTTTCGTGTATATATTCCGCTATAGACGATGGTTTTAATTAAAACCATTGCTAAATAAGCGTCGCCAAAATCCATTTTTCTAGTAGTGTTAAAATATTTGGAAATTGTCTCACCAGAATGTTGGAAATGCTTTATGAGATGTCAATTAGATGAGGCATGCACCAAGGCATGTAGGAAAATAGCTAGTTGCTCATGAACTGTGACACTCTAGGAATCATACAATTCAGTGTTCTCCTTCAAGTATTCTGAAATTGCATTGAGTGCCTTGTTTGTCACCCTTAACTCCTCCTTACACAGACTAGGGTGACCTTCCAGTAATTCCTGGACCCAGTAGTGACTAGGAATTGCTGAAGTATTCTAGGGCTATCTTGGCACGTAGTTTATCCCAGTAAGTGGAAAACCAAATGCGAGTGGAAGTATCAATTCCAATGGCAAATGATTTCCCTCATTTTCGTCCTCGATCGAGGAGATGGACCTTTCATCGTCTGAAGCCATCCCTTCTTTACATAAAGCAAAATGACTATTGATTGAAAATAAATAAGATTCAAGAATGACACTACCATAACGACAACAATAATTACTTCCGTAAACAACCATAGAAGTTGAAATTTAGATGGTTACTTACCATAGCAATGCAGTAGAATAATACCTACGAAAGCAAATGGAAATTAAATTATTCATGACTAACCCAAAATATTATAGACGATGAAAATGTTCTACAAAATGAACGTAAAAATGAACTACATCCATCAGAGACAACAATATGACATAAACATTCTAATCATCCATCGACCATCATCATATAGGAGAACCCAGTGGATGTAATCAAAAGAACCCATAATATCTCTCGACGTGCCTGCGTAGGAGTGCTCCTAGCTCTGCCTCTGATTGAACTACATCTTTGAAGATACCCCTCTAGCAAGAATATGTGAGGACATCAGCCAAGATCATCAGATTGTCAGGTGTGATAGCAGAGACACGCATGTGTAAAATATGCATGCACTCACAAGTGTCATTTGCTGGGTCCACCTTACTTAATGACCCAATATGATGTTTCATCAAAGTCCACATAAGCTCAGTAAACTCATACGACCTGGCATTTGCCTCCTCAATCACAATGGACGATTCTCTCCCCCTCTTTTGCTTCCCAGTACTGGAGGATGACCCCCTTGAAACCCTTTTAGACCCTCCTCCCTTGTTTATCAAAGTTGATGGTGGCGTTGACAGCATCGACTGAGGGATATTGGACGACACATAAGGTATAGAACTAGGGTTCAAAGGGTTAGGCCTTGTGTGAGGAATGTGGACGAAATTCCATATATCATCTAGAGTTGTCTTATCAAAGGACATTGCCATGCTAGCAGATCCTGCAGTAGTGAAGAGGTGCCCACTAGGTACATAAGCAGTTGCACTTTGACTTCCAGATAGAATATTGTCTTCTACGGGATGTTGAGCATGTTCCTGCTAAGTGGAGGACATTGCATGCTCACCTGTAGCAGTCTCATTACCAACAATCTTATGTACGTCCTCATAAAAGACAAATGGCTTGTCACGCAGTTCCACTAGTTCAGGAGGAAGCTACATTTGAAGACAAGAAGCAAATTTTAATGTATATGTGTGAAATAGAATGTGTAAATGGAACTACTACATAGGAAGGTCACATAAATACCTTATCCCAAACGAAAGGATCCGGTGGAAGCGGGCAACCACTAATTGGGTTAATTCTCCTTCCGCTTTTGTTCAACGACTGTGAATATAAAGTGTGTTTCCTCTTCAGTTCCTTCCAACTATTTAAGATTTGGGAGTGCTGGTAAGGCAAACATGTTACAGATACGAACTCCCTATCAATGTCATTCCAAACATGCTTCTTGAAAGATCCATTCTCCCACTTAATGTCCTTGTGATGCTTTGTCAAAATCTTCAGCAATTCATAAGTGCTACGATAGTCTCATTTCTAATGGGAACACCATCATGAGCCATAACTAGCTCAATTTGGTTTGATAAAGTCAATAAAAGCTCCTACATAAGCTTGAAAGGGTTTTAAGTGCTTAACATTTTATTTTGAGAAGAAAAGATGAAAATAGGGTTATTTCTGCAAATTTACCATCTTATCATAAATACAGAATAAACATGGAGTATGCCAGGGGTTTATTAAGTTCATATGGTCATTAATGTCTAACAAGTGGGTTCATACAGATAGACTAGGTTTTCTCGCATTTCAAGAATTAATGAACATCTAAAATCCTAAAAATAGACCTGCTTAATTAATTGGGATTTTGGTTAGGATAAAATTCATTTAAACCCTCTAAAAATCATATAAAAATATTCTCTACGGTTTTTCATCTTGTATTTGACCATCTGAACCCATTTTGACCTAAAATAGAGTCTTAGACAGACAGTTGCCCTAATTTAGGTTTCTACACAATTTACCCAGTCAAACTTGGTCAAAACCTAAATCTGACTTCACTATCAGATTCTTTGGGTCAAAATTAGTTTTGTACCAAAATTTGGGCTCAATCAGAGATCAGTGACCTAGTTTGCATTTTAATTCTATTCTGACTTTTTTTCTTACAAAGAACCCCTCAGCTTTTGAAAACCTTGCAGGGAACCCCCTAACTTCTGCATCTTCTTCGCATCCAAGTCCTTGCCACCATTAGGACTAGCTGAGCATCTTTGGCGAGATTCGAGCGAGATTTTCTCGCTCGTTTCTCAATCAATTAGTCCCAGATTTGAACCAGAGATTCCTAGAGGAATTCTCTTTCAATCAAGCCTGTTCTTGAACTCCAATTCTTTCCCAATCTCCCATGCGAACGCTTGAGAGATGCGGGTCTCCTTGTCTCGCAAGCACCATGTGCTTCCAAGCTTGGAATGTTGTTCTAAGCCCTATTTAAGGACACAGGTCGCAAGGCCGATCTCCTTAGCAAGTTTTGGTGAGTCAAAATACCCTAATCTACCCTCTCCAACCACCAAACACCTCTGCTCTAGTGACCTCTCTCCGTCCTGCTCCTCCGCACCTCCAACCATCAAATTGGAGTTGCCACCATCTTCCTCTCTTCCTCGCGCACCTCTCCGATAAAAGGGAGGGCGTTCCTCTGCCTCAATCGCCATCTCCACTTCACCGTCTCTACCGTCTTCTCCAGCTCTGGTTAGCCACAATCAGAGCCCTCCATCTATATCCCCCATAAGTCTCTCTATTCCTTCTTCTCCCCCTCTACTTTCTTTTCACCTACACACAAGTCACTTGCGACCACTGCACCGCCCTCCCGCACTTCGACTTTTTCACCTCTAGCAGAACTCCGACGAGTTTGCCCGACCGCCATAGTCCACCAAACAACCCCGCACCACCTCCATAAGTTCCGCCGCATCACCCTCTACAAAAGCCCTCAACCTATTTTGCGATTCACCCACCAAGGCACCTCTTCGAACTCAAGCACTTCCGCTTCACCTTCTCGAGGTCGTCAGGCCTCCACCATCACTCACACCACACGCTGCGCCCTCCACTACACTCGCCATTCCACGGCTATCCTTCTGAGCCTGTTTGATGTGGCCACAAGGCCGTTCTCATGGTTTCAGGTTCCTCTCTGGTCTCCACCACCGCTGCCATCTCCGCCGCCCCATTCATCATGTTCAAAGCCACCCATGTCCCAGGTGGTACGCCCAGGTCGTGCGGAGTAGCTCCAGGCAAGTCTCCAGGTTTGCAATTGAGCATCACGACCTCAGCTGTTGCTTCAATTGATCAAGGTCTTCACTTGTAGCCGCATGCAACGAGCTTCTATGGGATAGTCCCACATCGGATAGAGTAAACCCCTCTACATCATACAAATTGAATTTGTGCTATTGGCTATTCGCCTCAGCATGCACAATGAGTGAGGTCCCCTCCCACTCATGCGCATACGCATGCCCTCGCCCACGCTCACGCCTTGTGGGTCTGGGCCTTGGTCCGTTTACCTGTTTACCCGGGTTTGGTCTAGTTTGCCTGATTCTAAGAGAGAAAGAAAGAGAGGGAGGAGGGGGGTTTTTGCCCTCTGCTACTCTTTACACTTAGAGAATTTGTGAGGCCTTTGCCTCTGAAGCTGTTGTGCTGTGCTTGCTTTTCTGAGGCCTGAAGAAAAAGAGAGGCCTTTGCCTTTGCTGTTGGTTCTGAGTCACTGTTGCATTATTGAAATACTTAAGTTGACGTGGAATATTTGGTTGGATTCACTGTTTATTTATTTAAGATACTTGAGCTTAATTAAAAAGGGTTAATTGGTGATTCAAATCACCATTTTAACCCATCATTTTTTTGCACATTGATATTTGAATCTTGATATATCATTCTTGAATCAATTCTGATTGCAATTGTTTATATCTCTTACTTAGAATTGTGATCTTGAGATTGATTGACTGATTGCTCCCTACGTTCCACCTTGGACTTTTCTGAGTTATAAATTTAAGTGTTTCATGTGATCTTGTCCTATATTATAACGTATTTCTTAAACATCAACGATTTTGCATTAACATTTTGGTGCCGTTACTAGGGAGCAACATGCAATTTGATATCTTGATTACAATTCCTGACTTGATACTAACTTGATTTATCTCTTTTGATTGTGATTGTTTAGGGATTTGACCAAGGAGCAAGATCAACCACACAACAGCCACTTCAGGGTAGGTAATCTCATTTTCCATCTTCATTAAGCCCTTGATTCTGAAAAGCTAAAAAGAAAAGGAAAAAAAATCAATTAGGACCAACTTACATTCTATTCTTAGATTCAATGACAACAAGTTGCTTGATTTGGTTCATTTTTAAACATCCCAAACCTGATTTTTGCACCTTTTAAGGGATTTAAGACACCTAGGGCTACCACTTTCTTGATTGAGCCCTAGATGCCAGATTTGGAATTAATTAATTGACCAATTAGAGCCAATTAGGGTTTCCATTCTCAGGTTTTAGAGACACACTTGCTTAAAAAAGATTCAATCATCCTAAACTATGTGTGTCCTAAGCCTTGATTGAACTTACCTAAACAAGCAAACCTGAAATGACCCTTTCGTAGGATCGTTTTGTGTTTTCAAAATTCTTAGGGGTCTTAGTGCAATAATCACCCCCTTGGATTTTGTTGCGGCTATGCGAGGGAAAGGGGAAAACTTGCAGGGATGTTTCCGTAATTCTCCCATCCCCATACCCACCGTATGACACCCTCCTCACCTCACCTCCCATGCACACACATCATCCCCAACTGTATGTGACACCACCCCCATTCCTCCCCATTCCCTCCTCACACCACGCCGCTCCCTATCCTTCCCACCTCCTTATAACCCCCCCTCCATTCGTTCCCACACCACCTCAGCTGAGTGGGAGAAAGGGAGAGAGCGGAGAGCATAGGAGATAGGAGGGTCTGGGAGGGAGTCAGAGAGCGGACATTGTGAGGAGAGACGATAAGGTGTTGCGCTACTACAGCTTCTACGGTGAGAAAAGGCTCGCAAATGGTTCTGCGGAATCATTTTTCTGCAGAATCAGACATCCGGAGTGACCTCTAGACATCTGGAAGGACGTCCGAAGGAAATCTCAGACGTCTGAGAGTGCATTTTCTTCATTATTTTTCCTGCCAATGTTCTAAACGTGTGCGCACGTATGTCAGAGGATTGGGGAACACATTGGTGTGAGAACCGAGGCAATTTCAGACGTCCAGAAGTGTCTCCAGATGTCTAAAGCCACCCTCAGGCATTTGCAAGGAGTTCCAGACGTCCGGAAAAGGTGCCTCGAGCAAGGTGAGTCCCTGAGATCATTTAAGATGTCTGGGACTCTTCCCAGACATCTGATTTTGATTAGGACTGTGTTTTTGGGCCCATTTAGGGTCCAAACGGAGTCAATTTTCCACAAACAAAGTGTCATTGGTTTCCGTTTGACTTTCTCTATGTAATGATACATTGTCTATACCGTTTTGAGCTCATTTGACTTGTGAATCTATATCATAGGTCTCCATTCCATTGAGTATACGGGATCTGTGGAGACATCGGGAGCTACTGTACGAGCCCCCATTCCACCCGGTTATCCTGGTAGAGTGGTTCTCACATTAATCTCGGAATTAATAATTAATTGCATGCATAGAATTAATTGAACCTAGGTTGTGCGATGAACCCTAGGATTGAAAGAAATAAATGCATGCTACTGTAGAATATATTCGATCAAACCCTAGGATTGTGAAATGAACACTAGGGCTAGATGAAATGCATGTATAGTTAATGAATGATCAAGTTACCGTACGGGGTAGCTACTATAATTCCCTACGGGAGGGGGTGAGATATGAGTAACGTATAAAATGCGAAATTAAAATAAACAATCTCAAAAAAATAAGCAATCACACAAAGGAACAAGAGGTTTTTAGGTGGAAACCAAAATTGGGTAAAAACCACCACCTAACCCTTTCAAGTTAGGGTTTCCCGATTGACAAGGTTGATCAAATCCACTAAACAAACTACTTAAAATGAGGGTAGTTCAACCTCAGTACAGCCACGCTACAAGTACGAGGGTAGCATTTCTCAGACCCCTTCTATTCGCAAGAAGGATTTTGTCCCTCGATGGAGAAGGGAATTTGCAAAGTGAATACCCAACCAAATAACAAAGAAAGATTACAAAGCAACCCTATAGAGCCACAAAGTATGAATCTTAAACTTAGCTACTATAGGTAAAGATTACTTCCCTTTGCTGGAAGTGCGTCGGTTTGATGACGTAGGTGTGTGAATCACTCGGCAACACTTCATCGCTCTCATAACTGCGGAGGGAGAGCGGGTGCGTAACAACGATGAAGCTCTCTTGAAGTGGAACAAAAGCCTGGAGAGCTAGGGCTTCTTCTAAAGATTAAATGGACACTAAAGATGTGGAAATGTGTTGCTTGGTGTGTCTTCACAAGGCAAGGATCCTCCTCTATTTATAGAGGGCCTAGGAAGGCTTTGGAAGACCTTAGAAGGCTTCCATAGCCGTTGGGGTTGAACCTAAGGCAAAACAGGCCGTAATCAAAATCATTTATGATTTTGACAAGGTCATCAAACATCTGGTCCAGGTATCAGACGTTTGGAAAACTAGTTTAAGACGTTTGGGAATAAAGCCAAATGTCAGATTCTAGGCGGGTTTCCTTCCTGACTTTGATCAGACCTAAACAGGGTTCTAATGTAAGCCCATCAGACGATGTACAGGACATCTGGCACTAGGTCTGGATGTTTGGAACCCTATTGTACAATGGGAATGGATTCCCAAGATAGGTTAACGGCTAGAATAATCTGATAAAGGTGGTTTTGGCTTACAACGAGACTCAACGGTCACATATCAGACGTCTGATAGAAGCCTAACGGTTATTTTCCTCAACGTTTAGTTTGTTAGCCAACATTCCACTAATTGGACGTCTGGCACAATCATTAGACGTCTTCTAAGATGTTTAGACTAAGGTTTGGTCGTCTGATTTCATCAGACAGAACCTTCTATGTCCAGCCTAAGTTATTGGACATCTGAGTCAACAGTCAGACGTGTTAAAAGTCACTATTGGGCATCTGATTTCCAGATTAGACGTCTGATTAGGCTGTTAGAACCCTACTTTGGTTTTTTAAGTTCTCTACATAAAACCTAAGTATCCTATGGTTGTGCAATTGTACATAGGACTACTGTGAGGGTACTTTGAGGCTCTTTAACATGCTACTAAGAAATAAAAGAGAAAAAAACAAAGAGATACAAAGTACAAGATAGAGAAAATATCTATCCTATTCTTCTAACTTCACACTTTTGCTCCTCGCGAAACTCCTTTTCCATTAAGCTCCTCCAATCCACCATGGATGCGAGCTCGAACTTCGTCTCTACACTTGTCTCCATTTGCAAATATCCTCAAATCTAAAACTTCAAATGCAAATGTTAAATAACACGTGTTTTGTTATCATCAAAATAAATGATCGTGGTGCTCTAGCTCCAACAGCTACCCGTGTGCTTATCATGCGTGCCGTAGTCACCGCTACATCGCGATCGTGACCTTGGGGTAGTAGATCGGGTGTAGGAGTACCACGGGGGACTCTCTCGGCCAGGAGAGTGCCACGTGTACATCTTGCATCGTGAGAAGACTGCAAGCAAGATTGTTCCCTTAGGGAACAAGAAGATTGAGAAATGTCATAGAACCTGATTAGAATACTCAGATAAGAAAAATGATAATTGGAAGCAGATGGTAATCAGCAAATCGTTAAATACATGTTTTAGCTAGCTGTCTGTTTAAATTATATGATTTAACCACCACTCTACTCAGTGTTAGCTGACCACAGATTTTATAACCTTGTTCAGGTCAGGGATTCGAGCAGCCAGAGCCATCGGCTGCTGAGGGCGCTGGGCCCAGTCGAGCCCAGCTGTAGTTTTCTTCTGTTTCTTTTACAGAGTTTGTGATAGTAAGTACCTGTAGCTCATTGTTATATTCAGTTATATTTGTGCCAGTTTCTGTTGTGATGGATATGTTTGTAATCATACTTTCCACTGTATAATGTGAGATACTAGTGGGTTGCTATTTTCTTTCCTTTATTATCAGTCATATATTTTCTGCTTAGTTACATTACTCGTGTGGTTATGGAATGAATATGGTATTTGATTGTTTCTCATTGGACGACTGGGTCTTGGGGTTCGTCGAGGCGAGCCATTCTCGGGTCCTATAGGGAGTCGGGAGCGGGTCGTGGCAAGATGGTATCAGAGCAAGATCGTCCTGAGAAATGAACCAAATGGTCTGGAAGTAACCACACTTGTACATGTAGCTAGGATAGCCATCACAACGTATTTTCTTGATTATCTCTTCCGAGTCTTATTTTCTCTCTGTGATCATGTGTCCTTGACAGTTCAGTCCTCTTCTTTCAATCTCCGTGTAGGAGATGCCTCGTCAGGGAGCTTTTAAGGCAGGTTGCGGACGTGGTCGTATGTGTGGGCACGGTCACAGGGGTAGACGTGCCGAACCTGAGGCACCAATTGACCCACCCCTCCTTTCAGGCATCCAGGTCTAGGATCTCGCCCAGCTGATCTGGGATATAATACGGGATGAGCTCCAGCAGCCTCCTTCTCAGCCACCTCTCCCTAGGGATACGGAGGAGTCATCCGTGAGGCAGGTGAGCTGCCATGGCGCTGGACGGGCTGGAGGGGGAAGGGGTGATCCTCCACCACCCCCACCTCCTTCAGACACTTTGGGGCACTAGTCCTCTTTGCCTAGAGGCGCACCTGTTCCCCCGTCGCGGCTCCATCATGAGCTCCTTGGCCAGTTCAGGAAGCTGAAGCCCCCCTCCTTCAAGGGGGAGGAGAGCTCATCTGAGGTAGAGGACTGCCTAGAGCAGATGGAGAAGATCTTTGACACACTCCATCCTCTTGCAGAGTGCCACGTGGCCTTCACCACGTACCAGCTGGAGAGTGCAGCCCACAGGTGGTGGAGGGCGATCAGAAAATAGGAGGGAGAGCCGATGTGGGATCGATTTATGGCGCTCTTTTGCGAGTAGTACTTCCTACAGACCTGGTAGGATTAGAGGAGGCGGGAGTTCCACACTCTCTACTAGGGGGCGATAACGGTTAGCGTGTATCGTATGCATTTCCTAGAGCTGTCACGCTTCACCCCGACAGCTGCGTCTACCAAGGAGGAGCACCTATGGAGGTTCACTGAGGGCCTCTAGCCTTCTATCCGGGGGTATGTGAAACCCCTGAAGTTGCCTACCTTCTCCCGTGTAGTCGAGGCAGCCATGACTTATAAGGAGACCAACCCGTCCGTGTGAGACGTCGATGGGGGAGGATGGAAGAGGCCCTACCAGCAGGAGCACTCACAGGGTCGCCAGGAGAGGAGGCACCTGGCATTTGCGGGGGAGTCGTCCCATTTTGTGGGTCCACCAGGGACCTTTGGGAGCCTTAGACAGGGACTAGTTGACCGCAGCAGACCCCTGCCTTGCTACTAGCAGGGACAGCAGACAGAGGGAGGAGGTTGCATACCTCTCTGCTACTAGTGTGGCCAGCCAGCCCACATACAGAGGGATTGCCCATCCACAGCCAGAGCATAGCAGACGCTCCCAGCACCGAGCACTGGTGGCCGATCTGGCAGCCGCAGTTACCAAGCTCAAGGAAGAGGACAGCAGTCACGAGGGGGTATCGATCAGCTACTTCTCGTCGAGCCTAGAGCATGGCTACTTCTGCACCGAGGGCTGAGGGGCGTATTAACGCCCTGACTCATAGAGATGCTAGAGCCTTAGGCTCCGTAGTGGCAAGTATGGTTACAGTTTCCAGCAAGGTCATTTACATGCTTTTTGATTCTGGTGCCACGCACTCATTCGTCTCTACGAGTTTTGCCATCATCCTAGGATTGGGCAGTGTACTATTAGAGGAGCCATTCCTGATCAGAAGCCCAGGTGGATAGGTATTTGTCGCCGAGGAGGTTTTTCCTGATTGTGAGATTGCCATAGGGGACACAGTCTTCCGATTGATCTAATCGTGATCCCGATGGAGCATTTCGGCGTAATCCTAGGGATGAACTGGCTGGCTGCTTATCATGCCCTAGTAGACTGCTTTGGGAGGAAGATCATCTTCTCCATACAAGAGTTGCATCCTTTCGAGTTCCACGGCTAGCCAGTAGACGGAGGATTTAGGTGCATCTCCACACTTTGGGCAGCGAAGCTATTGAGCCAGGGGTGTGAGGGCTTCCTAGCTTGTGTCATAGCAGAGCCTCGCCCCGTGGCCGACTTGCAGAATATCCCGGTGATTCGTGAGTACCCCAAAGTCTTTCTAGAGGAGCTTTCAGGATTGCCACCTGAGCGTGAGATCAAGTTTGAGATTACACTAGTACCGAGGATCGGCCCCATCTCGACTACACCATACAGGATGGCCCCACTTGAGCTGCGAGAGCTCAAGTCTCAATTACAGGATCTATTGGAGAAGGGGTTCGTGGGGCCCAGTGCATCCCCATAGGGTGCCCCTATCCTGTTTGTGAAGAAGAAGGATGGTACCCTTCGGCTGTGCGTCGATTACAGACAGCTGAACCGGGTCACCGTCAAGAACAAGTATCCACAGCCTCGCATCGATGATCTCTTCAATTAGATGAGAGACACCACAGTATTTTCTAAGATAGATCTGAGGTTAGGAAAACATCAGTTGAGGATCAGGGAGACCGACGTCTCGAAGACAGCTTTCCGCACGCTGTATGGTCACTACGAGTTCCTGGTTGTGCCGTTTGGGCTGACCAACGCCCCCGCCGCCTTCATGGATCTGATGAACCACGTCTTTCAGCCGTACCTAGATCAGTTCGTGGCGGTATTCATTGACGACGTACTCATCTACTCCCGAGATCAGACACAGCGTGGACAACATCTCCACATAGTCATTTTGGATGTGTTCAACTTAACTGATAGTCCAAAGGATACAGTGAAAATGAGAAAAGACATGATAACTTTAGGCATTCGTCCAGAGTTACATGTTATTGAAAAAGAAGACGGCAGTTATAACTTTCCAGAAGCCATTTAAAGCTTAAATAATGATCAACGAGATAAAGTTTTCATCTTTTTGGAAGAAGTACGGGTGCCAGATGGCTATTCTTCACAACTTTCTCAATGTGTAAATGAAGCTAAAAAGAAAATTAGTGGGTTAAAGAGTCACGACAGTCACGTTTACATACAAGTCTTATTCCCACTAGCTATTTGTGGAGTGCTATCTGATCTAGTTGTGGATTCAATTACAAAGATGAGCTGATATTTCAAAGCTATTTGTTCGAAAACTATACATTCTGATTTATTATAGTATTAGGATAAGCAAATAGTCGTCACATTATGTAAAATGGAGCAAATATTTCCTCCAGCATTCTTTGATGTCATGGTTCATTTAACTCTGCATCTTATAAATGAAGCCAAAAAAAATTACATATTCCAAAATAATAAAAATAAAGAAAATGGAGAAAAGGAGGTTGAGGAAAAAGAAGATTCATTTGAGAGAAAAATGAGAAAAAGGAGGGAGGACAATTGAAAAGAAAAGAAAAGAGCAAAAAGATAAAGAAAAAAATTGAGTCCCTTCAAAATAATATGAAACTCACCTAACTTCTAGGTTGGATCGAATGATGAAATAAGACCTGGAAGGCTAAAACTTAAGGGATTAGTGGAGAATACCAACCTTAGGCCTCTTGAATCTATTCTGAGATTTAAACACTCACGTACTTATCAAGATCCAGATTAATCCTCAAGAGGTTGGGGAAAATGCAAAGCTTGTGTATTACGTCTAAAGCTTAGGGATTATTCGGCCCCATTAGCTGACCTCTGGTTTGTAGGATTCAGTAACTTGAGCACCCTAAATCACACACAGTCTAGTTCAGTGCACTTAAATATGAAATCATGCCAAAAAGCATTTATACTATTCTGAAAATGGTCATAAGATCTAGATTAGGAGCGGCTCGAAAAACAAATTGATTTGAGTTCTCGACGCAGAAAACTGGGAAATCCCCCTTGAAGATGTGCAATAACATATCGTCTCCTTGGTGCTTATCTCCTAGGATATCTAAATATCCTACCGAGGCCACGTAAGCACCTTATGCTGGTTTAGATGCCAAGGGCGACATTATCACGAAATAAGGATTGCCAGGTGATAACACTACATTTTATGGTGATAATTCTGCCAATTGGGGTTTGTCTTAAGGATAAAATGCACAGATAACACATCATAAATGGGCATGGGAGCATTACATGCATCGTTCATTGAGATTGCTTATAAATCAGTGTTAATGGCCATTTGTACAATTTTATGTTAAAAATATGCCTCAGATGAGCAATCAGACCACATGGATGGATTCAGAATGACAAACAGAGTCCAACGGACTCAAAATTGACCAAATCCGACATCTGAAGCTCTTGAAACAAGCCCAAGAAGTTCTAGTCGTTGATCTAATGATCAACAGCCCATGCGTGGCCACATGGTGCAAGATAGGTACATGACAGCCACCGTTCTGCCTCTTCCTTCACCCGCAGGATGAATCTCAGCCGTTCGATCTTTGATCGAACGTTGAGAACGGCTCTCGCAGCGCCACCTTCACCCACACCTCTCCATCCGCCAGCAAATCACAGCAGTTGGATTTCTATCCAACAGCCACCAGCACTACTCCAGCTCATCGCATCTGCAACCATCCTCGAGCACAACGCAGCGGGCGGTGCCTCATCTATGAAGACAGTGGCAAGCGTTCGAAACTCTACGGCTGCCAAATCAACTCCTCACGCAGGCGCGGTCGATTAAGGCCGTCGATATGCGCACGGATGGTGAGGATTGCGATATGTGGCTCCCGTAGATGAGCGCACTCAAACACCTGCGATGACGCACGGGGTGCACGCTGCGCAAGCGTGATCAGCAAGTGCGCCCTCCGCACAATCTTAGCCATCTGATCTTCAGTTGGACAGCCCTCTTGACAACCACGCGAATTGCTCGGAAGAGGAAGAACGGCGCGCGCACTGGACTAAGGGACAGGGGCCTTCACCGATGTTTTAGGAAGGGTTTTAGCGACGTCCTGGACGTCGCTAAAGTCCATACTTAAATTAGAAACCCTTTTCCCTATATAAACCCCTCCAACTACCCATGGAAGGCATTCAATTCCTTTACAAGTCTTCTACCCTACTCCTAGCCATCCTTAGCACCTTTTTATGATAGCCAGAGCCAGCAAGCCGCCGAGGGAACCCTCCTCCACCGCCGTGGCTGCCTTGCCTCTTCTCTCTCTCTCTATCTTAGCTTTACTTTACTTGTGCTTAAGCATTTAGCTAGTGTTGTATTTGTAAAACTCAAGTACATGTTAAATGATGATGCTTCTTATTCAGTTATTCATTCCCTTTTGGTGTTTAAGTGGCATGCTGTGAACAAAAGGACTCTAACCCTACTCTCTCTCTCTCTTACTCACTTTTCTCCTGCATTTTCTCACAAGCAAAACCCGCCATTTCCATGACAACCGAGTGACAGAAAAATCCGATTTCATGCCTCCCTGTGTTCAACACTTGGACTCACATCCATTTCTTTATTTAAAACTGACGCAGCGAACGTGAGCTACAACGACCGATTTAAACATACACGTCCGAAGCACATCAGTTTTTGGCGCCGTTGTCGGGGAGGCAACGAATTTATTTTATCACATCCATTTTGCATCCATGCTCACATCATCTAACGCATTTTCTCCCTCTACTTGATGGTTGCAGGAACTCAGCTCTTGGACGGCGAAGGAGCACGACTTGTGACAGTGGAGATGGAGTAAGCGTAGCAAGGATCGGTTGTGAGTATTTCTTTTCCTGTGGTTGTTTGCTTACTTAAAAAATCTAAACAAATTTTACAATCAGAAAAAAATTGGCATGGTGAATGATTACCTGATCCTCATCCTTAACTCATCACCCAACAAAAAAAATATACACTCTAACATTCTTAATGACCTAATCTTCTTGGAGTGTTCTTTTTCTTTGAGTAGTGTTTACGAAGCCACCGTGGTTTGACTTGGGCCACACCACTCACCCCTAAAATCGACTCATCTAGTAGAAATTGCATGAACACTAGGATGAGCACATTAGGGTTCTAGAGCCTCATCACGTTAAAGGAAACTCACTTTCACCCATTGTGTGCAAAACTTGGCATGCCCACTTGAAACTTGTCTGAAAATACTAAGACACGTCAACCCTAAAAGGCACTAAAGTAAGGACAAACATTAAAAGACACCACATCTTAAATCCTTGCTTGAAAACCATGTCTTGATTAGGAGCACACACATTTGAATTGGATAACTAAGAGGCACCACCCCAATTAACGCCTCATCACATAACCCAAGCACAAGCACTGCCCTAGCTCAATTAAAATAGAGTAGACGTGCCCTAGGTAGGACTGAGTTAAGTCTCAAGAGGCGTGGTTTTGTTTACTAGGCACTTGGCCTTCATTCCCTTAGTATAGTCTGGTGACATGGCTGCGAGGAAGTATCAAACGGTCGCGGTTGTAGGGTCTACAGAACTGGCAGCGTAAGCCAAAGGAAGAACCTTCCCCACAATCCCCTCGTAATCAACCTGGCCAGATTAGCTTCAGGAAGGGCGGTCCCATGCCTACAGACTTGATCGTTCCTTTGGAGATTTCTAGGTCCCCTAAGGAATACACTATAAGGACTAGGCTTGTCTGCTTGGTTGTGCACACACACTTCTCGCATCTGTCTCTCTCCGCATTCCTCCCCCGTTCTTCTCTAGTGTATGCACAGGAGACGATCACTTCATCCCGAGTTGTTTGTTTTGGGACGGGAATCCAAGAGACTTGACCTTGCTAGCGATATGGCCGAACCTAGAGTAGATGAGGTTGAGGACCAACCTCCACCAGATACGATGGCCATCATCCAGACCCAGATCATTACAACCCACCAGCTTCAGCAGCAATAGATCCACACTATCATGCAAGCCATACACCAGTTGCAAAACCTGCAGGGGCAACCACCACCACCTTTGCAAGACCCGCAAGGGCAACCACCACTTGATCCACCACAATTCCAGGGCCAACCTAGGCCCCTCTGCGTCTTCTACAATCCTTTTGCGATTCAAATTGAATCACACCTTAGAATCCCTGAGGGGGGAGATGATTTTGAGCTGAAACCAAATGTCCTGAGCCTGATTCAGAGCCACTTTCATGGGAGCTCAAATGAGGACCCCTTCCAGCACCTAGAGGATCTTGACCAGATCGCCCTGACTGTAAAACCCAGGAACATTAACCTAGACATTGTTTTGATCAAGCTGTTCCCCTTCTCACTAAGAGACAAAGTGTCTCACTGGCTTAGGACTTTAGGAAGACCTATCTCCACCTGGGAAGAACTGAGGCATGCATTTCTAAAGAAATTCTTCCCCATAGGAAAGACCAATGCCCTCAGAAGAGCCATTACAACCTTTACACTCCAGGGTGGGGAATAGTTCCATGAGGCATGGGAAAGATTTAACGAATTATTAAGGAAATGCCCACACCATGAGGTTCCGAGGTGGCAATTGGCCCAGATCTTCTACCACGGTCTGGACAGCAACCTTCGGAACTTCGTCGATGCCTCATGCGGGGGAAACTTCTTGAACAAAGACGAGGAGAGCACGTTTGAGCTCTTTGAGTCTATGAGTGAAAATTTGCTCAACAATGCCTCCATGACCGAGTTTAGTCGATCCAGTCAACCCCGTGGTGGGATCTATGAGGTACAAGCAAATTCTGGAATGGTTGACATGGATATCATTGCTAAGAAATTGGATTGAGTGGAATTGGTAGATAAGAAAATAGATGAACTGTTGAACCAGACCAGGAACTCGCTACAGATTCTCTCCCTAGCAAAAGGAGCTCACAATGTTGACTTGGTCCCGCCACTAAGCCAGATGCACCTGGAACAACCCCTGACCATGTTCCAAGGAGGGACCTTTGCGCCCTCAACCCATGATTATTCTCTTCTCTCCCCCTCGACACCTTCTATCTTTGAAGATGTCCAGGCTACCCAAGGTTATTCCAAACCTGACCCCTTCTCCAACACCTACAATGCCAGATGGTGTAATCATCCAAACTTTCTTGGACAAACCAGAAACTGCCTCAATTTCATAACCATCCCAGGCCAAACCATCAGCCAAACCCGCCCGCCTATCAGCAAGGTCCACCGGTTAAACCCTCTATAACCCAAATAAGGTGACCCCTCCCCCACAAAACCAAATGGACACCTTGATAAAATTGATGGCTGAAATGAACCAAAAACACCAGGAGGAAATGGCTTTA
Source organism: Thalassia testudinum (assembly GCA_037157565.1). Classification (NCBI taxonomy): domain Eukaryota; kingdom Viridiplantae; phylum Streptophyta; class Magnoliopsida; order Alismatales; family Hydrocharitaceae; genus Thalassia; species Thalassia testudinum. The sequence goes on from JAZHRO010000031.1 coordinate 65,413,029, forward strand.
GTGAAGGGACAGTTGAGCCAGCTGTTGGATTGTAAACAACAGGAATCCCTTCCTTCTCAGCCACAACCAAACCGGTGAAACGTGATTAACAGAGGCCCTAATTCGCAAGGGTTCCAAGTCAATCCCGGGCAGGCCAACATGGTCCAGCCAACCCCACAACACCCCCTAGGTTCGGTGCTTCTTCTTCCTCTTCTTCTCAAGGATCAACCCATGGTCCCGATGCCTTTGCAAATGTAGTGACCTTGAGAAGCGGCACTAAAACCCAAGAGCCCAAATGGCCGACTCCTACCGAGACTTCACCCCCTGAAATACCCGACTCTGAAGACAAGCAAGAATGACCCAAGGACCTGGAAATGGACCCTATTCACATTCAGACACCATACCCCAAGGACTTCGATAAGATAAAGAAGAAAGTTGTGGAAAATGATGAGCTTTTGGAAATCTTCAAGCAGGTTCGATTAATATCCCCCTCCTCGAGGCTGTGAAGCACATCTCAGCTTATGCTAAGTTCCTAAAAGATGCCTGTACACCGAAGCGTAAGCCACGACCCCAAGCACCTAGGAAGGTTGTGCTCTCAGAGCAAGCCAGTTATGTGATTTCTAGCAACCTTCCGCTCAAACGAACTAACCTAGGAGCTCCCCTGATATCCTGTAATATCGGGGACATGATGTTTGATAGAGCACTCCTAGACTTAGGTGCTTCAATCAATCTGATCCCGACAACCCTGTATCACCAATTTGGATTTGGAGAGTTGACGCCTACACCTGTGACCATCCAGTTGGCTGATAGATCTGTGAAGACCTCGAAGGGGGTTGTCGAGGACGTGATTGTTCGGGTCAAGGACTTCTATTTCCCGATCAACTTCTTGGTGCTCAACATGGAAGTCCCTGAATAGCTACAAAACACACCCATCATCCTAGGCAGACCTTTCTTAGCTATGGCTAAGGCAAACATCGATTGTGACATGGGATGCATGGAAATCGCCTTCGTAGACAGAAAGATGCAATTGGATATCTTCAGGGTGACCAAGACTTTCGATTGCAACTGGATTGAGGAGCATGACCTCGTGGAACCTCTGGTTGAGGAATGCCTTACCCTTAATTTTGTCTCAGACCATCAGACCCAACCCAATGATGACTGTTTTGACCCGTCACCATCTGTGCACGCTGACCTCTGTAGAGTCGATTACCATCAGCCACCACCGTTTGAGGAGATTGATATTGATCAACTCCCACCTTTCCCCTTTCCGTCGATTGTTGTCCTACCCACACCCGAGTTGAAGCCACTACCCGAAAACCTCAAATACGTCTTCCTTGGACCTGACCAGACCTTCCCAGTGATTATCAATGCCCATCTAGCCAAGGATCAAGAACTTAGGTTGACCGCGACCCTATCAGAACATCGGGCCGCCATTGGCTGGACTATTTCGGACTTGAGAGGAATTAACCCCACCTATTGCACCCACAAGATTCACCTGGAAGATGGGGCCCGACCATTTCGTTAGATGTAGAGACGATTAAACCCAAATATGCGAGAGGTCGTCAAGAAGGAGATTATCAAGTGGCTTGATGCTAACATTCTTTACCCAATCTCCGATAGCCCCTGGGTAAGCCCCACTCAAGTGGTCCCCAAGAAAGCTAGGCTCACTGACTCATCGATCTTTCGCTTTAAAGTCATTTGCAGTTTAATGTGATGGAAAAATCGACTAATCAATATTTAAGAAAAAATAACCACTCGCAGAGGAGCGGGTCGAATCCACAGGGAGGCAATGACGTATTAAAATTCGCACCAGTTAAAAATGTTTGTTCAAAGTTAGTTTGGACAAGAATCAAACCAAAATTGCCTTCAGATTAAGGTTTAAGCAAGAAACAATGCTGAAATATCAATTCTGAGAAACTAAAGGATATTTTCCGCAATGCAGAATCAATAAAATATGATTAAAAAGTAACAATGGCAGAAAATGTAATTTCTAATTGACGGTTCACTGTAGCAAAATAGGAAAATTTTTCCCCTTTGTCTTGCGCGACGAGGAGCGGATGGCCGGACGCGGGAAGCTCGAAGGAGGTCCCTTGGACAAAGGGCTTCGAATCGGTGGTGGCGGCGAGTCGCGCGGTGGCCGGACGAGCTCCGGCGGAGGTGCTGCAACTAGTGAGCGTGCGCTGCCTGTTGGCGTGAGAACTGCCGCGCACTGCGGCTGGCGGCTCTGCAAGCGCTGGCGGAGGAGGCTGCAGGCGCGGGCGGAGGCGTGCGCGGTTGTGCGGGTCTGCAGGTGCGGGGGTGGCTGCTGCTGCTGGCGGGCGCGTGGGCGAAGGTGTGCGCTGGTCTGCAGGCGCGGGAGCGGGTGCGGGTGAAGTTTTGCAGGCGCGGTTGGACGGGTCTGCAGGCGCGGGGAAGAGGGCGCTGCAGCCGGTGAGCGCGTGGAGATGGCGTGAGCTGCAAGAGCGTGGAGAGCGGGTGCGGTTGAAGTTCTGCAGGCGCGGTTGGAGGGGTCTGCAGGCGCGGGGAAGAGGGTGCTGCAGCCGGTGAGCGCGTGGAGATGGCGTGAGCTGCAGGCGCGTGGAGAGCGGGTGTGGTTGGAGAGTGCTGCAGGCTAAGGAAGGCGTGGGCTGTTGGAGGTGAGCGGGTAGCTTCAGACATCCGGGAAATTTCCCGGACGTCTTAAGTTACTGAAAGGGTGGTTGACGGTTGTTGCGGCGGTGGTGGTTGGTGACGACGGCGAGGGAGATGCACGCTAAGGTGCTCATGGTGATGCGGGCCAACTCTGGATGGCGGTGTGGCCTGTCACACCACACGCCCACGGTGGTGGAGACTCGCCGCCACAGTAGAGGCCGGCAGTATGGAGTGGAAGAGAGAAGGTCTCTCTGCATAGTGGTGGGTCGATGGTGGAGGCCTCCCGAGCTCGGCTGCCTCCCTCCTTTTGTAGTGGCTTGCACACATTTGAAATCATCCACCCGACCAGATCCACCACATCCACTCTCCCTTGAATGGGTTCTTCACTGCGGCCGTTTAGCGTTGGAGCGGTAGCCATCCGTTCCTGCAAGAAGAAGAATAAAGAAAATAATGTTAAAATATTAGGGTCATTTATATACAGACCCTCAACTTTTATGTTAATAAAAATAATGTACCTAATTGGTTATCTAATTAGATAAATGTCATTCTAAGCTAATTCTAAATGCACTTAAAATATGAATGCAATGCATGGATTATGTAATTAAATTAAAACTATGAATTAATCTATTTACATTCTAATTTATACTAAATAAATGTTAGAATTAACCTAATGTGTAGGCACTTAAATACTTAAATAGCCCACAACTATGGGCTAATCAAATACCCCCATGCCTAGTTTTTGCTAGTCCCTAGCAAAATTAAGCAAAATCTAGTACTCCAAGTAGACTAGTCAACTCACTTAGTCTTCTTTCAGAAGCATATTAACTTCAGGCTCTAGACCCAAGGTTCCTAAGGAGTTGCTAAGTTACAGACTAGGTAGGCTAAAGACAAGTTGCAGGCACAAGTTTCCCTGATTTCTGACTCTACCCTAAAGTTTATTAAAGCATCCATGCCTATGTATTGGTCTAAGTTATTTGAGTTAAAGGATTTTATATATATATATATATATACTTTTTTTTTTTTTATTCTTCTAAGTCTAACCTCAGATCAGCTATCAACATGATCTGCGTCGGATTCATTGTCCCCATTACCATACCTCGAAGGGTGCCTGGCTTTCGATGCTTCGAGATAGCACCGCCCATAACGACCCCAAGAACTCCTGGCAATCGACACTTTGAGAAAGTATCGCCCATGGATTTCTTAAGCGAATTCAGGCCTATGGCAATCAACACTTCGAGATAGGGCCGCCCATGGTACCTGAACCGCGCAATGCGCTTACATGCCCCCAGTAGGATGGATATCCTAAGAGACAAGCGCCGAGGAGGTAATATGTTATCATCACATCCTCAAGGTGAGTATATACTCTACCTCTCCTGCAGCGGGAACTCTTCCAATCAAAATGTGTTTTCAAGCCTCTCTTAAGTCAAAACTAAGAGAACCAAATCTCTTTTCAGAAAGATAGAAATTAAGTTGATTACCAAACCAAGTATGAAATTTGGATGCTTGGGTTACAAGGACCCATAAACCAAAAGGTAGAATAAGACTCCAGGTACTACCCCACCTTCTAACTCAAACCCTAGCTTCCCTTCCTCAACCTCTTGAGGAATGGTCCGCAACTTAACTCCTACTTAAGTTTTTAAGTCCACAAAGGACCCTAAAAGTCTAATGCTAGCAGCTCATTTAGCTTCTAAAGTTTGACCCTAGAATTAATTAAGTCTACCTTAGCATTCTGATTTGCTTAAGAATGCAGGACTTAGCCAGTTAAGCTCAAAACTTTTTATTTATTTTTTTTTTTTTCATTTTCTCTCTTTTTCTCTTTTTTTTTATATGCATGCTATAAACAAAATGCCTCAGGTCCTCTCCCCCATGCCTGGTTCAAACAATGTCCTCATTGAAAACAAAAATAGCTAAAGGAAGATATTACCTGAGGCGGAGAATGGTAGGAGCTAAGGCTCCTCAAGAGTGACTTCGTCAACCAGATGGCCGTCTAAAGTTATGTACGGTTTTAACCGTTGACCGTTGACGATAAAGGGAGTTGTTGAAGAGGAAGGATTTTGGATCTCCACAGCTCCATGCGAAAATACTTTGGTGATTATGTAAGGCCCATCCCAACGAGATTTTAACTTCCCAGGAAAAAGCTTAAGTCTGGAATTGAAAAGCCAGACTTGTTGGTTGGGCTCAAAGGTCTTTCGAAGAATAAACTTATCATGCAAGACCTTAGTTCTTTCTTTATAAGCTTGAGAGGTGTCATAAGCATCATTCCTCAGCTCCTCAAGCTCACTTAATTCTAGAAATCGTGCCTTACCTGCCTTCTCTAAATCCATGTTAACACTTCGAATAGCCCAAAGTGCTTTATGTTCCAATTCAACAGGTAAATGACACGCTTTTCCATACACAATCCGAAAGGGAGAAGTACCCAAAGGGGTCTTATAGACCGTTCGATAAGCCCACAAAGCATCATCAAGCTTTTGGGACCAATCTTTCCTATCAGGTCTAACAGTCTTTTCCAAAATATTTTTTATCTCCCTATTTGATATTTCAACCTGGCCACTTGTCTAAGGGTGGTAAGGGGTAGCAACCTTGTGAGTCACTCCCAAACTCTTAATTAACCGATTGAAGTGGTGATTTCGGAAATGAGGTCCCCCATCACTTATAATAGTCTTGGGGCAGCCGAAACAGGATATGATATTGGCCTTCACAAATTTCAAAACCACAGAGTGGTCATTTGTGCGCGTAGGAATGGCCTCTATCCATTTAGAGACATAATCAACTGCCACCAAGATATATTCAAAACCATGGGACGACGGGAAGGGGCCCATAAAGTCAATTCCCCACACATCAAAAATTTCAACAGGTTGAATAGGATGTTGAGGCATTTCATTCTTCTTCCCAATCGTTCCAGTCCGTTGACATCTAATACAGGCCTTAACAAAATTATGAGAATCCTTAAATAAGGAAGGCCACCAAAAATCGGACTGGAGAACCTTAAAAGCAGTTTTGTTAGCACCAAAGTGTCCTCCACAATGAAGTTCATGGCAAAATGTCAGCACACTTTGTTGTTCCTCTTCAGGCACACAACGTCTCAATACTTGGTCTTGTCCAATTCTAAATAATTCTAGCTCTTCCCAATGAAAATATCTTGCTTGAGAAATGAATCTCTTTCTTTTCTGCTCATCCCAAGAGCCAGGAGTTTGTCCAGTGACCAAGTAATTTACAATGTCTGCATACCAAGGTAAAGTTGGTGTTACCGCCATCAGAGTTTCATCGAGAAATGTCTCGCGAATGTCTTCAGAAAGAGAGTCATTAAGAGGAAGGCGAGACAGGTGGTCAGCCACAACATTTTCTACTCCTTTCTTTTCACGTATTTCCAAGTCAAATTCTTGAAGGAGTAAGATCCACCTAATCAGACGTGGCTTAGAATCTTTCTTAGCAATGAGATGTTTCACTGCTACATGATTAGTAAAAATAACCACCTTAGACCCAAGTAAATAAGACCTAAACTTCCCCAGAGCAAAAACTACAGCAAGTAATTCTTTTTCAATGACGGTGTAGTTTTGCTGAGGTTCAGTTAAAGTCTTGCTTGCATAATGCAGCACATGAGCTCTTCCCTCAACCCTTTGTCCAAGGACTGCTCCCACTGCATAATTCGAAGCATCACACATAAGCTCAAATGGGAGTGTCCAATCAGGAGCTTGGAGAACAGGCGCAGAGATCAAGGCCTCCTTTAGAGTTTGAAAGGCCTCAGCACACTTTGAATCAAAACTAAAGGAAGATTCCTTCGCCAACAAGTCGCAAAGTGGCCTAGAAATCTTACTAAAATTTTTAATAAAGCGCCTGTAAAAGCCAGCATGGCTCAGAAAGGATCTAATCTGTTTGACATTCGTAGGCAATGGAAGTTTGGAAATAGAATCAATCTTGGCTTTATCTACTTCCAAACCTTGCTCGGATACAACATGCCCAAGTACAATTCCTTTCTGTACCATGAAGTGACTTTTCTCCCAGCTGAGGACTAAACCAGTGTCCTTACATCGTTTCAACACATTCTCCAGGTGCAGGAGACACTAGTCGAAAGACGAGCCATAAATGGAGAAGTCATCCATAAATACTTTGACACACTCGTCAATCATGTCCGAAAAGATAGACATCATACACCGCTGAAAAGTTGCAGGGGCATTACATAATCCAAACGGCATACGCCTGAATGCAAAAGTACCGTAAGGACTCGTGAATGTTGTCTTTTCCTGGTCATCAAGAAAGACTGCCACCTGATTGTACCCAGAATATCCATCAAGAAAGCAATAATACTTATTCCCTGCCAATTTTTCGAGAATTTGATCAATAAAAGGCAAAGGAAAGTGATCCTTCTGGGTCGCGGTGTTCAGCTTGCGGTAATCAATACAGACCCTCCATCCAGTTGAGGGTCTAGTGACAACTTGTTCACCTTGGTCGTTGAGTTCCACAGTAAAGCTTGCCTTCTTTGGCACCACATGAATGGGACTGACCCATTTACTATCAGCAATGGGATATATGATCCCAACATCCAACCACTTTAGGATTTCCTTTTTCACAACGTCCCTCATATTAGGGTTCAGACGTCTCTGCATGTCCCTAAAAGGCTTGATGGAATCATCAGTATAAATGTGGTGCATGCAGAGTGTAGAGTCTATACCCTTAATGTCAGCAATGCTCCAAGTAATAGCTTCCTTGTGCCTAGACAGGCATTCAATCAAGGCTCCCTCCTATGCCTCAGACAGCACAGCCGAAATGATAACGGGGAGCATATTATTGGCACCTAGGAAAACATACTTGAGAGTGTCAGGGAGGGGTTTCAACTCAAGGTTGGGGGCTTGTATGGTTGAGGGTTTCATAATAGATGTCCCCATCTCAGGTAGCAAATCTACCTTCGGTGAAAATGATGGGGGAAGAGACTCAGCAGAAACTCCTAGCAATTCCTTTAGTTCTAGTATATCCCCTTCACATTCCTCCAAGAGATGGGAATGCTCATTTAGCATGACATGCTGAAGGGGGTCATCACATAACATTGCAGGCGTTGCCTCTTCAATCAGGTCATCTATCACCTCAACTTGAGAACAATCCTCAAGTCCGGCTTGTTTGTAAGCATCAAACACATTAAGCCGGATTTTCCTGTTCCCAAAGCCCATTTTCAATGCCCCAGTATTGCAATTAATTGAAGCATGGGAAGTTGCAAGGAAGGGGCGGCCCAAAATGATGGAGGGTTTGGTTGGCTTGTTGGTAGGGTCAGTGTCCAAAACTAAGAAGTCAACGGGAAAGAAGAAATCCTCCACTCTTACGAGGACATCTTCCAAAATTCCCCGTGGTGTCTTAAGTGATCGATCAGCAACTTGAAGGATTACAGGGCTAGGCTTCAGATTGCCTCCCCCAAGTTGTTCATAAACGTAGCTCGGAAGGATGTTCACCCCCGCACCCAGATCAAGCAAAGCCTCATCAATTTGTAAGTCACCAATAACTACAGAGATATATGGGGCTCCTGGGTCCTTAAGTTTTGGGGGTGTGCCATGTTGAACAATTGAGCTAACGGAATCAGGTAGGACAACTTTTGATTGGACCTGTTTTCTAGATTGCCGCTTTTTCGTGTAAAGGTCCTTTAAGAAGCGGGCATAAGAAGGAATCTGCCTGATAGCTTCAAGCAAAGGTAGGTTAATCTGCACTTGCTTGAAAGTTTCCATAATCTCATCCGTCTTATCTTTGGCTCCAGATGAGCCAGCAGAAGTCTGCCCAGAGGTGGATAAGCGCTCTGGAAAAGGCACTCTCGATCTCTGGGTGGAAGGGTTGTCATGTCGAGTAAGGGGTGGAACAGGGGCAACTTCTTCTGGTGAGGTGATTTCAAGTGGAGAAGATTTGGGCAAATCTTCTTCGGTGGGGGTGAAAGTCGGGGTGGATGGTTTTTTAGGGGGTGAGACTATAGGAGCATCGGGTTTGGAAATTTCTTTCCCACTCCTCAGAATAGTCACCGCCTGAGCATGCTCCCTAAAGGCAATCCCTTTTCCTTTAGGATTTTCCTCAGCAGCACTGGGAAACTTCCCAGTCTCCCTTTGTCTAACGGCCTCAACAAGGTATTCAATTTGTGATTTCATCTCATGTATAGCCTTGTCATGAGATTGGATGATGGCACTTTGACTTTCTTGCATAGTTTTCAACATCGCCTTCAATTCATCCATCTCAGAGGTTTTAGGTTGGGCAAAGGTCTGAGGTTGGTTCATTTGATGGTTTTGAAAGGATTGTGGTTTGTAATTCGCTGAATTTGAGACATTTCCTTGTCTCCATGAAAAGTTTGGGTGGTTCCTCCATCCTTCATTATAAGTGTTGGAGAAAGGATCATTACGAGGTCTTGGACGGAACCCTTGAGCGGCATTTAAATCCGCTTGTACAAGCTCAGGGAATTAGGAGGCCAAGTGGCAATCCACAGTGGCGTGTGTATTGCCTTGACAAATTACGCATTCGGAAGCTTAGGATGTGGAGGTGTTAGGTACGAATGAACTCGGGTTCGACATAAGCCTTTCCATGTTTTGATTTAATAATTGAATTTGATAGGCTAAATTCTGGGTGTCCCTTGCTTCATTCACCTCCAACTTTCTTTGCATGAGAGTGGGCTTTCTATCCATGTAGGCAGAATTCAAGTGAATAGAATTCTCACTCAAAGTATCAAATAAGTTCCAAGCTTCATCCTTAGTCTTAGATAGAAAGGTTCCTGCACAGGCACCATCCACAGTTTGCCTATGCGAATCATTAAGTCCGGTGTAGAACCTTTCAACTAGTCGCCATTTAGGCACCTGGTAATGTGGGCAAAGTCTCAGCAAATCGTTAAAGCTCTCCCACGCATCATGGAATGCTTCCCCATCCTTTTGAGCAAAACTCATAATTTCCCTCCTAAAGTGATTTGTTTTGCTCATGGGGAAGTACTTCCTCAAAAACTCCTTCTTCAGGGCATCCCAAGTATTTAGATTATCAAGGGTGTGATACCAATACTTGGCTTTGTCCTTTAGGGAGAAGGGAAAGAGGGTCCACATTTGAGCGTCATCAGTAACGCCCTGCAGCTTCACTGTGGAACAGACCTTGGTGAATTCCTCAATATGCCTGTAAGGGTCTTCCCTAGTAGTACCATAAAAGGAGGGTAGCAAGGATATGGTACCACTTTTGATTTCATATGGATTGTCCCCTCCAGGTCTACGTAGTGCTGGGCCAGCTTGATTGGTTGGGATGAAATATTCCTTAAGGCTCCTTTGACCGGCCATTTCTACCCTTGGGAGGTCTTTTCTTAGGATTCTTTCAGGTTCAGGATCAAATACAAGTTGTCTCCTAAGAGAATGCCTGCCAAGCATGCACTACAAACACAATTCAAACGGACTTGTTGGGTCTTTACAGATTTAGGCTTTTGACTTTAGTTCAAATTGTAGGTGACAAAACAAGTTGCCCAATCAATTACGTGCCTATTGTCAACCTACAACTCGCCTAAGAAGACCTAGTTGGAACTTAGGTATTCTTCCCTAAATCTCAAATGGTCAAGTAAATCCAAAGACGGAAGATCGAGGGATGCAAGTAGGCCTAGGCCTTCCTTTGAAGCTGTGCTTTCGCGGTGCTTCTCAACTACCCCCAAAAATCCGTGACAGGGTATCCCCCTCTTTGGACTTGCAAAACCTTTGATCTCAAGTTCTGAACACTTCAGAATCCAATGAAAGGAGGGCTCTTGTCCTAGTATTTCCAAACCTAAGGAGTGTCTAGAAGCGTGCCGTGGTGCAAGTGAAATAAGTGTGCATACACCGTAAAAGATTTTGAACTTTGAATTGCATGCCAAGTTTGAAAATCAAATCCTTGGTTTTTAAAATGTCCTTCCTTTAATTAGTCCTTTTTCTAAAAAAATGTGACCACTTGCTAGATTTATTCAGTACAGATTAGGTGGTCTTCGCATTAAATCCCAAATGCAATGCGTGATCAAAAATAGGATGCAAAGTAAAAGAATGCGTACCTTGCCTCCAGCGATCTACGATGCAAGAATGCACGCAATGCAGAGAAGTAAATCTAGAGGCTGCTCATACAGACCTAAATGGTTCGTCCTAGGGCAGGCAGCTTCTAGCAGGCAGCTCATTTTTTTTTATTTTTTTTTAGAACTACTTATGCACAAGCAAACAAAAGTAATAAAAAAAACCTAAATCTAAAGAAAAGGGAACAGACTCCCAAAAATTACCCAACACGGGCCCAAAACAAAATCGGGGAACAGACCCCTCAAAATATGCCCCAGAACAAGGGTTTCAAATTAACTGCAATGAAAAATTAAGTCTACAGTCTTAATTCTAGTCTAATTAAACTAGCGACTAAATACAATGGTGTCTATCGCATCCTCGTCCTTCTCCTACGTTTAAAAATTGCCCGTCCACTTCTCGTCTGCCGATGTCAAGGGTCGCCTCTCACACTGGCTGATTTTTGCACAAATTTTCTCGCACAGAAAAGAAAATAATAAATGGTCAAATCTCTGTGCAATTGACAAATAATCAAAATAAAATCAAGCAAAATTATTGCGTCTGTTGCCTCCCCGGCAATGGCGCCATTTGAGTCATCGATCTTTCACTTTAAAGTCGTTTGCAGTTTAATGTGGTGGAAAAATCGACTAATCAATATTTAAGAAAAAATAACCACTCGCAGAGGAGTGGGTCGAATCCACAGGGAGGCAATGATGTATTAAAATTCGCACCAGTTAAAAATGTTTGTTCGAAGTTAGTTTGGACAAGAATCAAGTCAAAATTGCCTTCAGATTAAGGTTTAAGCAAGAAACAATGCTGAAATAGCAATTCTGAGAAACTAGAGGATATTTTTCGCAATGTAGAATCAATAAAATATGATTAAAAAGTGACAATGGCAGAAAATGTAATTTCTAATTGACGGTTTAATGTAGCAAAACAGGAGAATTTTTCCCCTTTGTCTTGCGCGACGAGGAGCGAATGGCCGAGCGCGGGAAGCTCGGAGGAGGTCCCTTGGACCAAGGGCTTAGAATCGGTGGTGGCGGCGAGTCGCACGGCGGCCGGAGGTGGCCGGACGAGCTCCGGCAAAGGTGCTGCAGCAGGTGAGCGTGCGCGGCCTATTGGCGTGAGAACTGCCGCGCGCTGCTGCTGGCGGCTCTGCAGACGCGGGCAGAGGAGGTTGTAGGCGCAGGCGGAGGCGTGCGCGGTTGTGCGGGTCTGCAGGTGCGGGGGTGGCTGCTGCTGCTGGCGGGCTCGTGGGCGAAGGTGTGCGCTGGTCTGCAGGCGCAGGAGCAGGTGCGGGTGAAGTTCTGCAGGCGTGGTTGGACGGGTAAGCAAGCGCGGGGAAGAGAGCGCTGCAGCCGGTGAGCGCGTGGAAATGGCGTGAGCTGCAGGCGCGTGGAGAGCAGGTGCGGTTGAAGTTCTGCAGGCGCGGTTGGACGGGTCTGCAGGTACGGGGAAGAGGGCGCTGCAGCCGGTGAGCGCGTGGAGATGGCGTGAGCTGCAGGTGCGTGGAGAGTGGGTGTGGTTGGAGAGTGCTGCAGGCTGAGGAAGGTGTGGGCTGTTGGAGGTGAGCGGGTAGCTTCAGACGTCCGGGAAATTTCCCGAATGTCTTAAGTTACTGAAAGGGTGGTTGACGGTTGTTGCGGCGGTGGTGGTTGGTGACGACGGCGAGGGAGATGCACGCTAAGGTGCTCACGGTGATGCGGGCGAGCTCCGGATGGCAGTGTAGCCCGTCACACCACACGCCCACGGTGGTGGAGACTCGCCGCCACAGTAGAGGCCGGCAATATGGAGTGGAAGAGAGAAGGTCTCTCTGCACAGTGGTGGGTTGGTGGTGGAGGCCTCCCGAGCTCGGTTGCCTCCCTCCTTTTGTAGTAGCCTGCACACATTTGAAATCATCCGCCCGACCAGATCCACCACATCCGCTCTCCCTTGAATGGGTTCTTCACTGCGGCCGTTCAGTGTTGGAGCGGCAGCCATCCGTTCCTGCAAGAAGAAGAATAAAGAAAATAATGTTAAAATATTAGGGTCATTTATATACAGACCCTCAACTTTTATGTTAATAAAAATAATGTACCTAATTGGTTATCTAATTAAATAAATGTCATTCTAAGCTAATTCTAAATGCACTTAAAATATGAATGCAATGCATGGATTATATAATTAAATTAAAACTATGAATTAATCTATTTACATCCTAATTTATACTAAATAAATGTTAGAATTAACCTAATGTGTAGGCACTTAAATACTTAAATAGCCCACAACTATGGGCTAATCACTCACCGTTGTCACCAATGAGCATGGCGAATCCATCCCCACCTGCACCACCACTGCATGGCGGGTGTGCATTGATTATAGGAAGCTTAATGAAGTGACCAAGAAAGATCATTTCCCCTTGCCATTCATTAATCAGATTCTCGAGCGATTGGCAGGGCAGAAATATTTTTGCTTTCTGGATGGATATTCAGGATACAACCAAGTCGCAATTGCTCCTGAAGATCAAGAGAAGACCACATTCACTTGCCCGTATGGCACGTTCGCATTCCATCGTATGCCATTCGGGTTATGCAACGCACCTGCTACCTTTCAGCATTGCATGCTAGCCATCTTTTCAGAGATGGTAGGTGAATACCTAGAGGTCTTTATGGATGATTTCTCGGTATTTGGGAACTCATTCGACCATTATCTGAGCAACTTGGAGAAAATCCTGAAATGATGTATCGAGGTTAATTTGGTGTTGAGCTGGGAAAAGAGCCATTTCATGGTTCAAGAAGGAATTGTCCTCGACCACATCGTATCGCATAGGGGCATTGAGGTGGATCGAGCTAAAGTTGATTTGATTTCCAAACTTCCCCCACCTAGCTCAGTCCGGCAAATCCGCTCGTTCCTTGGATATGTTGCCTTCTATAAAAGGTTCATCAAAGACTTCTCCAAGCTCTCGAAACCCTTGATCGACCTTTTGGCCAATGACACCCTCTTCCACTTGACACCTGATTGCATCCAGTCTTACCACACTCTCAGGGAATCAGTCTCCATCGCACTTGTATTACAGCCCCTAGACTGGTCCCAGGATTTTGAGATCATGTGTGATGCATCAGACTTTGCCATCGGCGCATTCCTAGGGCAGAGACAAGACAAGAAGCCCATGGTGATCTACTACGTGACCAAGACGTTGGATGAGGCTCAACGGAATTATACGGTCACAGAGAAAGAACTGCTCACCATAGTTTTTGGACTTGAAAAGTTCCGATCTTACCTTCTAAGATCCCACGTAACCATCCATACGGATCACTCATCCATCCAACATTTGTTGGCAAAGAAAGATGCTAAACTCTGGCTCATCAGATGGATCTTGCTCTTGCAGGAATTTGACCTGGAAATTCGCGACAAAGCCAGGTCTAAGAATGTTGTGGCTGATCACCTGTCCAGACTCCACCCGGACCACATTGGGCCCTCCTTACCCTTATCTGACACCTTTCCCGATGAGCAATTCCTGGCTATGCAAGATAAGAAATTACCTTGGTATGCCAACTTCGTCAAATACTTAGTAGTAGGATAAACCCCGCACAGCTGGTCCAGACAGCAACGAGATAAGTTCCTAGAAGAAGCCAAACATTATTTCTGAGATGATCCCATGCTGTTTCACCTCTGTGCCGACCAAATTATCAGGAGGTGTATTCTGGAGGAAGTTCAAAGTGTGCTCTCCTTTTGTCATGGCCAAGCTTGTGGTGGCCACTTTTCAGGGAAGAAAACAGATGCAAAAGTTTTGCAGTCTGGATTTTACTGGCTTTCATTATTCAAGGATGCACACAACTTTGCTAAGACTTGCTCTCGCTACCAGACTCTAGGGACCATGACTAGGAAAGACATGATGCCCTCCAACCCATTCTAATCGTTGAGATCTTCAACGTTTGGGGTATTGATTTTATGGGCCCCTTTCCACCATCCAACAGCTTTGAGTATATGTTAGTCTCGATAGACTATATCTCAAAATGGATTGAAGCCGTCACCACCCGTCGTTATGATCATAAGGCTGTCATGGACTTTGCTAAGCAGAACATCTTTTCTCAGTTTGGAATACCGAAGGCCATGATCAATGATGGTGGAAGTCATTTTATCCACACTCAATTCTGTGCCCTACTCAGAAAATACGGGGTTACCCACTGCATTGCCACCCCGTATCATCTGCAAACTAATGGGAAAACTGAGGTCTCAAACAGAAAAATTAAGAACATTCTACAAAAGACCGTGAGACCTGATAGGAAGGACTAGTACACACGACTGGATGATGCCCTGTGGGCATATAGGACCACTTTCAGGATCGCTTTCAAGGCTCCGATAGGAATGTCACCTTATCGCCTAGTCTTTGGCAAAGCTTGCCACCTTCCTGTCAAGTTGGAACACCAGGCTTACTGGGTCGTTAAGCAATGCAACATGGATTCTCATTTAGCCGATGCGCAAAGGACACTCCAACTCTCTGAGCTCGAGGAAATTCGTCGAGATTCCTTTGATAATAGTCAGCTTTACAAGGAGAAGATGATAGCCGTCCACGACTGACTCATCCATCGAATGACCTTCGAGCCCAATCAGTAAGTCTGGCTCTTTGACGCCCAACTCAAACTCTTTCCCGGGAAGCTCAGATCCAAGTGGATAGGACCGTATAGGGTAGTGAAACCCTATTCCAATGGGGCGATTGAAATCACAGATCCAAACACTGGGCACACGTTCATGGTAAACGGTCAAAGACTGAAGCACTTCCTTGCCGAGGTTCCCCCAAAGGAAGTTGTCACCCTCATTGAGGGTTGACACGAAGCATCTCCCAGCCGAAGGTGTTAAACTCAACGCTTCCTGGGAGGCAACCCAAAAGATTCAACTGATCAGATATACTACTTCGCTCAGGTGATTTCTTTCTACAACCCCTTGCATCAATTTATTTGTCAATGAGACCATTGTCCAACTTAAGCATGGGGGGCGGTAATTTGCATGTTCTAAGTTCATCAGTCTGAATAAAATTAAATTAAATAAAAAAAATGATGAATTTAGGAAGAAAAACTTAGGCATTAGGAACTTGTCAACAGTGGAAAATAATATGAAAAGAACCTAAATGCTTAAACTTTTCAGGCCTTTAGGCTCAATCTACCCTGGTGTCCATTAAAATATGGATTTAGCCTCGAATCCTTGCAACCTTAATTTATTTTAATCCACCAATAAAATAGGGTGATAAGGATACGACTTATCAACTTGCCCTTTGAGTCAGAGGGACTTTTAGTCTAAGCATCTGCACACATTTTTGCACTGACTCACTCCTTGGAGATTCTGACAGAAATTGGGTAGCTAATGAACCTTCTAGGGTGGTATGCTGGCAAGTGGTCGTGGGTAACAGCTCCTTGGCTGGTTGTCCAGAGCCCAGCCACAGGACCACTTTCCTCTTATTGCCTCTAGGTAAATTTGAGATCAGGGAAGCCACCTACTAAAAAAAAAAAAGAAGAAAAAAAAGTAAAATAAGCCACACTTCACCGCACAAGTATGGTTGGCAAGTGGTCGTGGGTAACAACCCATTGGCCGATTGTCCAGAGCCCAGCTCACTAAAATGCACAAAAAGAACCAAACACTTAGGGAAGAAGTGGGGAAGTAGAGCAATACAGGGTGATATACACTGGAAAAACCCTTGTGTTGACCCCAAATAAAATAAAAGTAGGGAAAAAGCTACTGATCGAACAGATACACCTTCAAGCAAACACTTCCTTTTTTGATCACCTAGGGGCGTAGAAACCCAAAGTCTATCTGAATTACCATTGAGTCTATCACGATCTTCACACCATGATGCTTAACACTTAGAGACTTTTTCGAGTTTTGGGTGGGTTGGGTAGCCGTAAAAAGTTTCCAACACACTTTCAACTCCAAAAATCCAAAAAAATGAGAAAAGATGAAAAATAAAAAATATATATATGCTTTAAAGCAAGGATTCAGGCGATTCACATTTTGGCAGACACCCGGGCATTGTTTAGTCTTTGTAGATTAGGATCTTAGTATATTTCCTCCTATTGACAAGTAACAAAATGTATAAGTAATCACTTCTTCAATTCTGACTAAGAATAATGGCTAGGATGAACCTTGCTAGGGATTAGCAAGGAGTAAGCATGGGGGTATGATAACGCTACATTTTATGGTGATAATTCTGCCAATCGGGGTTTGTCTTAAGGATAAAGTGCACAGATAACAAATCATAAATTGACATGGGAGCATTACATGCATCGTACATTGACATTGCTTATAAATCAGTGTTAATGGCCATTGTACAAGTTCATGTTAAAATAGGCCTCAGATGAGCAATCAGACCGCACGGATGGATTCAGAATGACAAACAGAGTCCAATGGACTCAAAATCGACCAAATCCGACATCCGGAGCTCTCGGAACAAGCCCAAGAAGTTCTGGCTGTTGATCTGATGATCAATGACCCACGTGAGGCCACGTGGCACAAGATTGGCACATGATAGCCACCGCCTCGCCTCTTCCTTCACCCGCAGGATGAATCTCAACCATTCGATCTTCAATCGAACTGCTGAGAACGGCTCTCGCAATGCCTCCTTCACCTGCACCTCCCCATCTGCCAACAGATCACAGCCGTTGGATTTCTATCCAATGGACACCAGCACCGCTCCAGCTCACCACATCCGCAACCATCAACTAGCGTAGCGCAGCGGGCGGCGCCTCGTCTGCGAAGGCAGTGGCGGGCGTTCGAAACCCCCCGTGCTGCCAAATCAACTCCTCACGTAGGCGTAGTCGATTAAGGTTGTCAATGCCTACGCGAATGGTAGGGATTGTGATACGTGGCACCTGCAGATGAGCGCGCTCAGACACCTGCGATGATGCACGGGGCGTGAGTTGTGCAATCGCAATCCGCGAGCGTGCCCTCCGCGTAATCTCAGCCATCCGATCTTCGATCGAACGACCCTCAAGGCGACCATGCGGATTGTGCAGAGGAGGAAGAACGGTGTGCGCTCTGGACCAAGGGACAGGTGCCTTCACCGACATTTTGGGAAGGGTTTTAGCGACATCCCGAACGTCGCTAAAGCCCATACTTAAATTAGAAACCCCTTCTTCCTATATAAACCCCTCCAACTACCCATGGAAGGCATTTAATTCCTTTGTAAGTCTTATACCCTACTCCTAGCCATCCTTAGCACCTTTTTGTGATAGTCGGAGCCGACGAGCCACCGACGGAGCCCTCCTCCACCACCGTGGCCGCCTCGCCGTCTTCTCTCTCTCTCTATCTTAGCTTTACTTTACTTGTGCTTAAACATTTAGCTAGTGTTGTATTTGTAAAACTCAAGTGCATGTTAAATGATGATGCTTCTTATCTAGTTATTCGCTCTCTTTTGGTGTTTAAGTGGCATGCTGTGAACAAAAGGACTCTAACCCTACTCTCTCTCTATCTCTCTCTCTTACTTGCTTTTCTTCCATGTTTTCTTGCAAGAAAACCTGCTATTTCTGTGACAACCAAGTGACAGAAAAACCCAATTTCACACCTCCCTGTGTTGGACACTCGGACTCACGTCCATTTCTTTATTTAAAATCAACGCAGCGAACGCGAGCTACAACGACCGATTTAAACATACGCGTCTGAAACGTGTCACCAGGGTCTGGATTTAGCTACAAAACACCATGAGCGGCACTATCCCGAAGTGTCGAAAGCCAAAGTTATGGAGGTTGCCATGGGCGGTGCTATCTCGAAGCATCGATTGCTAGGGACCCTGTGAGGATTGATGGTGGGAACAAGGAATCCGATGCAGAACATGTTTAGGGCTAATCCAAGGTTGGATCTAAGGAAAAATATAATGAAAAGAAAAAGAAAGAGAAAACTCTCCACAAATGAAAATCTTCTTCTATCCTTCTTTCTTACCAAAAATATGCACTGGCAAACTGAACCTGAGCTAACCATGTTACAAGCACAAGTGCTTTAACCGCTGGGTCCAACAAACCTTAGGATAGTTCTTACGGGCCCTAGAAATCTTCGTGGAAAATTGAGGTGAAAGCTAGTCAGGTCTGGACCTAGGCTAGTACTTGAGTACCTCTAGGCCTATGTTGGTATTAAGATATGATTCCTAGAGTTGCGACTTAGTAGGGCATCCTGACAATTACATCCGACCTAGATAACTAGTTTGATTCGTAAGGTTTTACTAAGGGACCAACAAAAGCTAAGCATGGGAGTATGATGGGAACACCATCATGAGTCATAACTAGCTCAATTTGGTCTAAAAAGGTTGACAAATGCTCCTACATATCCATCAGAAGATCCTAAGGGAAAATTATCCTGTTTTGAAAAGAAGAAAGGAATACAAGGTTATTTCTGCAAAATTACTAGTATTCCACAAACAAAAATTAACCACAGGGTATTTCAGGGGCTTATTAAAGGTCTTTTGGTCATTAATGTCTAATAAGTGGGTCCATGCAGAACGAAACGGGTTTTTACACATTTCAGGTATTAATGGACATCTGAAACCTTAAAAATAGACCCGCTTAATTAAATGAGGTTTTGGTCAAGAAAAAATTCACCTAAATCATCTAAAATTCATAGAAAAATATTCTATAGGGATTTTTATCCTTGATTTAACCATCAGAACCCAATTTGACCTAAAATAGAGTCCCAGATAGACAATTGCCCTAATTTAGGTTTTTGCATAAATTATCCAGCCAAACTTGGTCAAAACCAAAATCCAACCTCACCATTAAATTTCTTTGGTCTAAATTAGGTTTATAACAAAATGTGGGCTCAATCTGAGATCATTTCGACTTAATTTGCATTTTGGTCCAAGTCTGACTCTTATTCTCTCAAATAGCCCCTCAACTTTTGAAATCTTTGCAAAATGCCCCCTAACTTCGTCACCTTCTTTGCGAAGAGGTCCCTACCTCCATTGGACGTCAACCGACCTCCAGGCGAGCTTTGACCGAACAAAATCCTACTAAAACTTTAATCAAATCCCACCAAATTTGGTGGGATTGATGTTCACACCTAGGGAAACCTATTGGGATCAATTTCGACTCCTAACTCCCTTTGATTCATGCATGCGAATCCACAAAATCAGTGGGATTCTTCTTGAATCCCAAGCAAGCTATGTAGCTTGTTTCCTGTTCTCCAAGCTCTCATAAGCTCTATAAAGCCATGCCATGCACAACCTCACCTCCCTAGCTAGTTTTGGGCCATAAACATCTTCTTTTCCTCCACCTCCGACTTACTCTAACTTGTCTCTGGCGACTACCTTCCTCTGTTCACTTCGCTGGCCGCCACGTACAATAGGCGACTGGTTCATCTTCCTCATTTCAAACCACACCTCGCAATACCGGCGAGGAGCTCTCCGACCCCCTCTTCGTCTCTGTTCCCTCTCCCGGAGCATTCACCTTCTCCAGTGCCGGCCATACTGCAACCGACATCAACTCCATCCTTCTTCATCCAATAGCTAGATCATTAGACTCCCTAGCATCTACTTATCACCACCGTACCACCAACGCCCCACTTCAACCACCGTCGCACTCGCTCCATCATCATCTTCCCCACAGCCGGCATACCCCTGGCGTGGTCATGCATCCACTTCACTCCTAACCACCTCCTGCCGAGCCCAAAAGCTTCACCTCGTCCACGCAAGCAAAACCCCTAAAGAAATTGAGGGGATTTCTTGCCCTAACCGTCCACCAAACACCTCCACAACCTCCAACCTTCCCTGCCTTTGCCTCAATCACACACACACTTCCACAGCACGCCACCACCACCACCTCCTTTGCCACAATTGTACGAATCTTTTGAGCTTATTTGACGTGGCCTAGAGGCCGTATTCTTCTCTTTCAGGTCCAACCGGAGCTCTGCCGCCGCCCTTGAGTTCTTCAACCATGCATCAAGCTATCTGACCATATCTGTTCCAGGCGCAACCCCCAGGCAATGCGGACTACTTCCAGGAATTCATCCAAGCGTCCAATTGAGAGCAATACGCGCTCCAGCTGCTTCAATTGAGCATGCCTTCATCAGCTACACACCTACGAAGAAGACTTGTGGGGTTTAGTCCCACAACGATGGGAGAGAGGCACCTGCATGCCCATAAGAGGAATTTGTGAAGAGGGCTTATCACCCAAGTCACTGGGAGTCGGGTCCCCATATCTCCACTGCACACCCTCACCCACTACACCACGCCGACGGGTCTAGACCTCTGACCATATACTTGGTTATCGACCCGATCAGCCTCATGTCAGAGAGAAAGAAGAGAAAAGAGAGATATAGGGGGGGAGGGGGTTTTTGCCTCAGCTGACCGTCTCTCAACAATTAGCCGTTGAGAGGCAATCGTGCCTCTGTGTTCTGCCTTGTGCGTGAGAAGGGAAAAGAAGAAGAGAAGGAAGAGGAAAATCAGAGAAGAAGAAAAAGGGCTAAGGACAGTGCCTTTGAACTGTAGCATCTAAGCATTTAAGCCATCTAATCTGGAGCCTTGTCATGTGATATCTCTGATAGTGCATTGTGCACTTAGTTTGCATGGATTAAACTTGCTTGATACTATTCAAATATTTGTTATTATTGTAATTAGTGATTCAAATCACCATTTTACCCTAATCTTTTTGCATCATTGACATTTGCTCTTATATATACATCATTATTGCTTGAAATTTTCATTATATATTGCTATCTTGTGCTTAAATTGTGATCTTGAGATTAATTTCAACACTTGCTCTCAGTGAACGACCTCGGACTTCAAATTCGAGTATAAATTGTATTTGTTTTCGTGTGATTTCGACTATACTACAAAGCAACGATTTTAAAACATCGATTCTGCATGTAAACAAGTACCAAAAGAAGGGCAAGAGGGTGGTTACTAATGTAGTGCGAGAGCCAGAGCAAGAGCCAGAGGTTGCCACCCACTACCCTGATGATGATGAGGATGAGGAGGGTGACAACGGCGGCGAGGGTGAGGACGATGTTGAGGTATAGAGGCCACCTTAGCAGGACCCTCAAGCTGAGGCAGGGACTAGTTGCGTTGGTATGAATTATCAGTAAGATCTAATAAAATTTATTGATAATGTTTTAATTTTTAATATTTATATTTTTCTTATCAGGTAATAAAGGAAAAGGAAGGGGTCCGACAAGAAATGCACATCTAGATGCACTTCCAGAGGGGACGAGAATCAAAGTGCATATCAACAAAGCTAGAGAAGATTCAGATTATCCTCCTTTCACCAGCAGACTATCTAGGATGGTAAAGGAGCTCGTCCCCCTTTGTTCTTTTAACTGGAGGTCTATCTCCAAGGAAAGCAAGAGGCAGCTTATTCGTAATATAGAGGTAAATAATTATTTATATATATATATATATAAGTTTACTTTATTAATATTTAATTTGTTTATACGATTTGTAATATTATAGGCGATCTTTAATTGGGGTGACGATATGAATGTCACCAAGTACATTCTTCATCATGCTGCGAGATGACATCGTGACTAGAGGATGTCAACGAAGAGAAAGGTGAAATTTGTAATATTTCTCATTTTTTATTATTTTCTTAATTAATTTCTTTTGATGATTTATTTCTATGATTTAGTATTATAATTCAATGTCAATTAATGAGAAGGCATTAAGGAACATGCCTCCTACAATAACAGCAGATGTGTGGAGAGAATGCCATGAGCATTGAAATAAGCCTGAGATAGAGATAATTACAATTACTTTTAATAGCATGTAGAGATAAATTATTCAATTGTTCTCCATTATAATATGTTATATATACAGGATCAAGCGAAGAGAAACAAAGCCAATAGGGCCAAAGCTCCACCACTGACCCACTATTTGGGTCAAACCAGTATAGATAGAGTTAAGGCTAAATATGTAAGTAATTCCTTATAATTTTGTTACTTTTATGTTTTTAATTAAAGTTTTAATTACAACTATTACCTGCAAATCTTTGAAATATATTTACAGGCACATTCACACGATGGTGCCATACTTGATCGGGTTGGTGTGTATGAGTTTACTCATAGAAAGGCCACCATCGACGGTGGGCAAATATGGATACATGAGACATACTAGACAAAACAAGTAAGTAACATTTATTTCTTTACTTAAATTTGTATACTTACTTTAATATGACAATAAATTATTATAATTTGTAAGGAGAAATGATGAACTTAATCAACCCCCCTACAAATGACACTTCCGACACTCAGTAGTACCCTCCTATGACACCTGACAAGGCTCCTAAGAGCACCATGCTTTCGAAGCATGGAGGCTTCGTTCGTAGTGGGGGGAGAAGTTAGACAATCTCCAGCTGGTATGGGTGAAAGGAGTCAGCAACAGCAGCCGTCGTCCAGGAGATGCAGACACAGCTCCATGATGTCAACTCAAAGTTTCACCAACAAACTCAAGCTTGGAAAGATGCCAAGAAATTCATGGAGGAGTAGAGGAAGGAGATGGAGGAGCAGAGGAAGGAGATGGAGCAGCAGAGAGCATAGATGAGAGAGATGATGGCATTATTACAGGGTAGCGGTCGGGATCACAATTCATATCACTACCCACCTCACAGAGACGACGACCACAGAGGTGGTACCTGGAGTAGGACAAGGGGTAAGAGCTGAGGCATAACTTTATATTATTTATCTTTCATTTTGTTTGGTTTTGTATTTTGACATTATGACATACTTTTATCATTAGGTTTATATATATATTTGTTGAATGTTTTATGTTCCATGTCGTATGTTGAATTCCTATATTGTGTGTATTTTGTATGTTATATATGTTTCAAGGAGTTATAAGATTTTAAGATTATAGAATCTTATAACCCTAAATGTTATATTAAAAAAAAATACATATATACACGACGATTCTACAAATAACCATCGTGTTTATATAGACGACAATTCTCGAAGAATCGTCGTTTATACAATTATACGACGATTTAAAAATCGTCATCCACGGTTTACGTATACCATAGACGACAGCGATCCAAACCGTCGTTTAGAGTTATTGCTGACAGTTTGTACAAGAACTGTTGTCAATAAATGAGACAACGGTTTTAGCTATTGTTAATAAATGAGACGACGGTTTCTAAAACCATCATCTAAAATATAACGATTTTAAATAAAAATCATCGTGTATGCATTGACGCGACACACACTTTTGCGACGACAGAATACAGCGGTTTGCGTGGAATAGGCGACGATTTTCAACCGTCATGAAAATCGTTCTTCCCTGTAGTGTTAATAGTGTCTTGGCAGCTTTGGTATCTCTGAATCGAAGGTTTATTCAAATGCCCAATATTCAAGTCAAGGTCCCACATCAAATTAGGGATTGCCCCAAACTCTACCCTTACGTCCAGGTAGAGTACTGATGTGCATACATCTGATTAACCTAAAATATCTATTAATGTATGTTCTTAGTGTCACATTAGCATTATACATTGTAAATAGTGCATAACATGCATAATCATGCATTTAGGTCTAGTTGTACAAATTGTATAGTAATTATCTCCTTTTTATGGCCAGGGATAGGGCAACTTGTTAATCAGGGCCTCAAATCGAAGATCCAACTGTATGGATCTGATCAGGGCGATGATTGGAGTCCAACAACTCTAAGATCGCCCTGATCGGATATCCATAGCATCAGATAGAGACCAAGGAATCCTAGAGATCAAAGGCCAAGATGGTGTTAATCTGCACCTCAGACGACAAATCCGACCACATGGATAAGTTTAGATCGACGATCACAGCCTAACGGCGTGAAAATCGGTCCAAGCCGACACCTATGGAACCATCTACAACACTTAGGAGATGGACGGCCAAGATAGCACCACGTGGCACCATCCCAGTCACCCAACCGGACCCAAGGACCCGCCTCCACTTCACTTCTTTACCCGCTTGACAAATCTGGGCCGTTGGATCACCATCCAACGGCCGCAGATCGCACACGCACAAATCATGCACTCGCCTCAAACGAAGGCTCAGCGCAGCGGTCGAGCGCCCCTTCGCCAGCGAAGGGCACGCGTTCGAGCCGCGTTGCACTTCAAATTCAGAGGGGGCGTAGGCGCAGGCGCAATTGGGCTATCAGATGGAGATCGGGTGGCTGAGGGGTGGAGGCGTGGTGTACGGAGGAGTCGTTGATCGCGTACACGCACGATGATGCGCGTCTACATGCCTCATCGCATGCGGGAGAGCGGCGTTGGTGAGGAGCGTTTTAAGCCATCCGATCTTGAGATCAGATGGTTGAGCATGCGCGAACGTCTATAAGCGTTTGAGGCACTGAAGGTGAGCAGGCGCGTCGGCCACGTTCAGGCCTTTAGTAATGGATAAATCCGTCACTAAAGGTGTTGAATTAATGCTTTTGATGTTGAAATGTCCAAAATGCCCCCACTCCTTGCAACTATAAAAGGAGACCCCTACCCTACGAATTTCTCATCCCTTCCTTCTCTCTCCCTCTCCAAAGCTTAAGACAAGCTTGTCCCACACTCGAGATGCTCCTCAAGAGCTAAAACCAAGTTTTCGCCCTCGTTCCGAAAGTGGATCCCGCGACGACGATGACGTGCTGCTTCGTTCCCATTTCTCCTGCTTCGTCCTCCTTCCTCCCACTTCGTTCCCCGTCTTCCAGGCATTGTCCCATCCAACTCGTCCTCCAAGTGATCATCGAGGAGGATAACTTCTCTCACCCTTCCTTTTCCTCTTTCTAGAGTAGAATTTTCTTACTTTCTATTGTAGTCATTTCTTGCTTTCTTAGTTGTAAAAACATTATTCAATACCAAGTGATTGTTCTCTCTCTCTCTCTTATTGTCTATAACGATTTCATTGTGATTATTTCACCTTTTAAGCAAAGATACAAAAAAAATATAATTGCGGAATTTGAGATCGACGTAGCCTCCTTGTGTTCGACCTGGAACTTCTTTACGGATTTTTTGGTATAAATTTTACTTGTTGAACATATTTCTTCGCGACTCGAACTACAACGATGGGTTTTCAAATCCAATTGCGAACGCGTAGTTTTCCGCCATCAACATTTTGGCGCCATTGCTGGGGAGGCAATGATTTTTCAATCTTTTCGCATTTCGCGCACTTTACTATTTTCTAACTTGCTTTATCTCATGTCTATTGTTTTGCAGATACCTCTATCAGGGTATCGTCAAGCGGTAGACCGGAGTAAAGTGCAGTTGAAGACAACTGTAAGTGCTTCCCATTCTTCCCCCTCCATAGATTTCATTTCATCACATTAATTCAAACTCCAATTAACCTAGGTGTTTGCATAAATCCTAAGATTAGTTTGGTTGCTTGGATTTCCACCCACATTCATTTCACCCTCGCATATAAAAAAATCAAAAATATATTTTTGTGGTGTAATTCAACATGCACACAACATACACCCACATTCAAGGCACTTAACCTAATTGATTTTCTTATACTAACTAGATTTTGATCTGTGGAACCGATACACAAAAATCAACATATAAAAGAGCAGAAATCGGTCTAGGTTAATCACTTTGTGTGCCTAACCCAATGGTGCAATTGTGGCCAATTATTTGAGTTGTTTGGGCAGCACCACTCAACCTAAAATCAACTCACCAAGTAGCTTCCTCTTAGGGTTTTCAATTTAGGTTCATACCAGGCACTCCACTTTATTTTTGTTTTCAGAAGGAAAGTGATCTTCACCCGTGCTTGAAAACCTGGTTTGCCTCAAACTTGATTGAATTAAAACTAATTCTAAACCCTAAAAGCTACTTAAGCAAGATTTGAACTCTAAAATCTACTCATCATAAATAATCTTACTTGAAAATCCTGGTTGTGCATGCACTCACACATACTCAATTGATCATTAAGGACACAACCCATTTTAAGGGCCCACCACATTTCATAAGCACTACAATCCCAGGCCTAAATAAAATCAAGTAGACGTTGGCCTTAAGGACTGATTCGCTCTTTGGGGCCAATCTGAGATTGTTTACGATTAACCTGCTTGTACTAATCAATCTGATGTCTAGCTAAGGGAGTAGCGTCAAACAACCGCGGCTGGGGGGTACATTAGGAACTGGAGGCGCAAGCCGAAAGAAGAACCTTCTCCCCAGTCCCACCTTCTAACTGGTTGGATTAAGCAGACGCAAGTAGAGTAAATCGTCTATAATCTTAAGGCAGGTTTGAGAATCTGTAGATCCTTAGGCTACCCCACTTAAGGACAAGCTTGTTTTGTTGTGCTGCAGGGTTCTTATCCCCAGTCCTTCCAACCTTTTCCTAGTTTATGCTGGGAAGAAAGGCATTGAATCCCTGATTGGAAGGACCACTAGAGTATTCTAGGAGGCATAGATTGGATTTTGGCCAAATTGATCCCATGACCGATCAACAGCCTCCTCTGCCTCAGGATCCACAGGAGGTATTTCAAAGGCAGCTGGAACAAATGCAAAGAATGCAAGAATGGTTCCAGAGAATGCAAGGCACTCAGCCCTTGAAGGATTTTTATGATCCTTCAAATTATGGTGAACGTCTCGACGTTCAGATTCCTGTCGGAGACGTAGAAATCAAGCCCTAGGTGTTAAGCCTAATCAAACATTTCCATGGGCTTGACTCTGAAGACCCATTTCAGCACTTGGAGGACTTGACCACTTTGGTCTAGACCACCAAGGCACGAAACATGAATGAGGAGCAGATGATCATGAGGCTCTTCCCCCACTCTCCTAGGGATAAAGCCGCTCATTGGTACAAGACTATAGGAAGACCAATTGCAACTTGGAATGAGTTGAAATTGGCCTTCCTGAAGAAATTCTTCCCTGTCGAACATACCAATGCGTTGAGACAGGCAATTACTACATTCACCCAGTGGCCGAGGGAGCAGTTTCATGTTGCCTGGGAGTGATTCCAGGACCTATTGCGGAGGTGTCCACACCACGAGGTGCCGAAATGGCAACTCGTGCAGATCTTCTACCACGGGCTGACTGAGCAACTCAGAAATCACGTGGATGCTTCTTGCGAAGGCAATTTCCTCAACAAAGAAGCAGATAGTGCACACGATTTGTTTGAGGAGATGAGCGAGAATTCGATCAATCATGCCTCCATGGATACTTTTAACCGGTCCCAGCAGCCCAGATCTAATGTTAATGAAGTCCACGACTTTCATTCATTCAATATGGAATTGATTTATAATAAACTTGATAAGGTGGACTTGGTTGCTAAGAAAATGGAGGAGTGGATGGCTGGAAACTCAATGAACAACTCTCGATCCGCTCAATCCCAAAATTTGGGATTCCATTCGTTGCGAGCTCCTTCTAAACGAGAGTTCGTGAATCAACTTGATGCGCCTCAACCTACGAGCCAGCATTATTCAGAACCTCATGGGTTCCAAACTGGGGCCTTTGATCCCAGTTTCTCTGACCCCTCCCTTTCTTTCTCTCCATCCTCACCCTATGAGGATGTCTATGCTGTACAGGAAAATGTTAGGTCCAACCCTTACTTCAATGCTTATAATCCAGGTTGGAGGAACCACCCTAACTTCTCCTAGAAAAACTCGGGGCAGCAAACCCAATTCTGACCCAACAACTATGTTCCACAATGACCAATGGGTCAGGGTCATGTTTACACTCAGGTGCCCCCAAATCAGGTCAATCAGCCAGCTTGGAATTCCTGTCAACCCGTAAGGCATGCTGATTTGAACCGACAAATGGTAGAGATGCAAGGATCTATGCTCCAGCTCATGCAGCAAATGAAAACCTCGCTGGACAACTTGCAATTCTCATCAACCCGAATCTCTACCATCACAACCCGTACCCAACCCGCATAATATCCAGAATCCAGGCAATCAAGACTATGGGTACGGGAATCAGAGGGACCCACACGCACATGCTCAGGTGGTTGAGTAGGGTCCTTCATCTTCTTCTTCCTCGAATCAATGGTTCTTGGCTAATGAAGCCCCTCCAATCTTTCCTAACCCTCCCTAAGACCCAAACTCGTATGCATCTGCTAATTTTGTTACCTTGAGGAGTGATAAACAAACTCAGGATCCACAACCACACTGTTCTGATTTACCGAATCCTGAAGAGCCTAAGGAGAGAAAGGAGAACTCTGGAGAAGAAATCAAGGCTCAGAAACCTAATTCCGAAGATCCGACTCATGTTCCTTTTCCTGAGGCCTTGATTAGATCAAGGAAGAAGAAGTCTGTTGATAGTAATGAGGAGCTTCTGAATATTTTCAAGAATGTCGAGATCAATATCCCGCTCCTCGACGCTATCAAACATATACAGACTTACGTGAAATTTTTAAAGGATTTATGTACACAGAAGCGTAAGTCGAGAGAATCTATTCTGAGGAAGGTGGTACTCTCTGAGCAGGCTAGTTCTGTTATCCTGCACCACCTCCCTCAGAAAAAGAGAGATCCAGGTGCTCCTTTGATTTCTTGTGTCATCAGATATTACACTTTTGATAGAGCACTGCTGGATCTGGGTGCATCCATTAACCTAATTCCGACTTCTCTTTACAAGAAGTTTGGATTAGGTGAACTTCGGCCGACTTCAGTAATGCTACAGTTAGCGGACCGTTCGATCACAAATCCGCGAGGCGTTATTGAAGATGTTATCATTAAGGTTAAGGATTTCTATTTTCTTGTAGATTTCCTTGTCCTTGACATGGATGTACCTAAAAATCTGAGGAACACGCCCATCAATCTGGGGTGTCCGTTCCTGGCTACCGCCAAGGCCAACATTAACTGTGAGAGCGGTAACATGGAAATTGCCTTTAGGGATCAAAGAATGAAATTGGATATTTTTAAGGCGATTAATAAATTCGAGGATTGTGGATTTATTGAGAAACTTGAGGACGATAATGTGAATATTGAGACTTGTATGATGGTTTCTGCATTTGAAAGTTCCTCCTCTGATGTTGAATTGGACCCGCAACCCTCTATGGCAGACCCACCATCTTCTGAAGAGGTTATTGATTTTGTTCACTCTCAACCTCTTCCTCTTGAGTTTTCATCAGCATCTTCCTTACCTTCAATCATCAACCTGCCCCAACTTGAACTGAAACCATTGCCTGAGAATCTGAAATATTAGTTTTTAGGACCACATAAGACGCTCCTTGTGATTATCAATGCTAAATTAACAAAGGAGCAGGAGATTAAACTGATTAAAGTCCTAAAGGAACACAAGGAGGCAATTGCTTAGACCATTCATGACCTTAGGGGGATCGAGCCATCTTATTGTAATCACAGAATATTTTTGGAAGATGAATCTCACCCTTCTCGCCAGATGCAAAGGAGATTAAACCTGAATATGCAAGAAGTGGTCAAGACGGAGATTATCAAGTGGCTTAATGCAGGAATCATTTATCTAATCTCTAATAGTCCTTGGGTAAGTCCTGTGCAAATTGTTAGCAAGAAAGTCGGGATTACCGTTGTGACTAATGAGAAAGGAGAATCTGTCACAACTCATTCAGCTTCCTCTTGAAGAGTTTGCATTGATTACAGGAAGCTGAACACAGCCACGAAAAAGGATCATTTCCCTTTGCCTTTTATTGATCAAATCCTTGAAAGACTAGCCGGGCAGAAGTACTTCTATTTTCTTGATGGCTACTCGGGATACAACCAAGTCCCTATCCATCCTGAGGATCAGGTAAAACGACTTTCACCTATCCCTCCAAAACGTTTGCTTTCCGTAGGATCCCATTTGGCTTATGCAATGCACCTGCGACTTTTCAAAGGTGTATGCTGCCCATATTCTCTGACATGGTGGGAGAGTTTATGGAAGTCTCCATGGACGATTTCTCTATTTTTGGAGAATTGTTTTACTCTTGTCTAGCTAATCTTGAAATGATTT
Source organism: Thalassia testudinum (assembly GCA_037157565.1). NCBI lineage: Eukaryota > Viridiplantae > Streptophyta > Magnoliopsida > Alismatales > Hydrocharitaceae > Thalassia > Thalassia testudinum. The sequence goes on from JAZHRO010000031.1 coordinate 65,443,444, forward strand.
TTAAATGATGCATCAAAACAAGACTGGTCCTTAGCTGGGAGAAGAGTCATTTTATGACACAAGAAGGCATCGTCTTGGGTCACGTAATCTCTGAACGGGGAATCAAAGTGGACAAAGCTAAGGTTGATGCTATTGCTAAACTTCCTCCTCCCACATCTGTTAAACAATTTTGATCATTTCTTGGTCATGTGGGATTCTACAGGAGATTCATCAAAGACTTTTCGAAGGTTGCTCATCCTTTAAGCAATCTTCTCGCCAAAGAAACGCTGTTTGATTTCGATGAATCATGCCATAAGGCATTTGATTTTCTTAAAATGGCAGTCACTTGTGCTCCGATGTTGCAACCACCGATTTGGACAACCCCTTTTGAGATCATGACTGACGCCTTTGATTACGCGGTCGAGGTTATTTTGGGTCAAAAGATTGATAAGAAGCCCTCTGTCATCTACTATGCTAGTAAAACTCTAGACGAGGCCCAGAGGAATTATACTGTTATAGAGAAGGAATTACTAGTTGTAGTATTTGCTTTGGAGAAATTCAGGGCATATCTCTTAGGGTCTCACGTCATCATATATACTGACCACTCGACCTTGAGACATCTCTTGGCCAAAAAGGATGACAAACACCGACTTATTTGATGGATTCTTCTGCTTCAAGAATTTGATCTTGAAATAAAGGATAAATCCAGGGTACAGAATGTGGTGGCAGACCATCTGTCGAGACTTCTAAGTGATTCTTCTCTTCCAGACATTCCGATTGCTGATAATTTTCCCAACGAGACCTTCCTTACAATTTCAGGTGTCCAAACCCCATGGTTTGCTAAGATCGTTAATTATTTGGCCGTTGGTCAAATCCCCCAGGATTGGACCAAGCAACAACAGGATAGACTCAAATCTGAGGCCAAATATTACTTTTGGGAGGACCCCGAACTGTACCGCATCGGCTCTGATCAGATTATTCGTCGATGCGTTCCGGAGAACGAATTCAAGAGTATACTCGAGTTCTGCCATCCATCTGCATGTGGTGGACACTTCTCCGGGAAAAAGACGACTACAAAAATTTTGCAATCTAGATTCTATTGGTCGTCTTTATTCAAGGATGCCCAAGAATTCTTGAGGTCGTGTTCTCGATGCCAGGTGTAGTTTTCCGTTCGAAGAGGGGGTGACGTAATAAATGCGGAAATAAAATATAAAGCAATCTCACCAAAGAAAACCAATCACACAAAAAGACAATCACACAAAGAACACAAGAATTTTTAGGTGGAAACCCAAACCGGGTGAAAACCACCACCTAACCCTCTCGAGTTAGGATTTTCCGATCAACCAAGTTGATCAAAATCCACTAAATCGAATCACTTAAAACGAGGGTGATTCAACCTCAATACAACCACGCTACAAGTACGAGGGTAGCGTTCCTCAACCCCTTCTCTCCACGAGAAGGATTTTGTCCCACGAAGGAGACGGGAATTCGCAAAGCGAATACCCAACCAAAAGACAAAGATAAAATAAACAACAATCCTATAGAGCCAACAAAATAATTATAAACCTAGCTTCTATAGGAATTAGGAAACTACCCTTTGCAAGGAGTGCGTCGAGTTGATGACGCGGTGCGTGTGCCACGCGACGGCGCAACGTCGCTCTCGTAGACAACGGCGGGAGAGCGAGTGCGCAAAGGTAATTTAGCTCTCTAGGTGATGGAACTTAAGCTTGGAGAGCAAGATCTTTTCTTGGACATCAAAGGGTAGAAACTATGTTGCTTAGGTGTATCCAAGTGTGTATTTGTGTTGCAAAGGTTTCCCTCTATTTATAGAGGCCTTAGGAAGGCTTTGGAAGGCTTAGGAAAGGTTTTATAGCCGTTGGGTGCAAAGCCCAAGAGAATCAGGCCGAAATCAGGACAATGATTACACTTGACAGGGTGATCAGACGTCTAATTCTTGTATCAGACGTCTGGAAGGCCACTTTAAGACGTCTGATTTAAAGGTCAGATGTCTGATTCTATGCGGGTTTCCTCCTGACTTGAATCAGATCTAAACAGGGTTTTTGTTCAGGTTGATCAGACGACATACAGGACATCTGGCACTATGCCCGGACGTCTGGAAACCAACTTTTACTGTGGGAATGGATTTTCCAAACGTTGCAACGGCTAGAAAATCTCTGAGAAGAGATTTTGGGTCAGCCGAGGCAAAACGGTCATTTATCAGACGTCTGGAAAGGCCTAAGGACGTCTGATAAGGCTCTAACGGTCATAACCTTGAGTGCCTGCTAAGCTAGCCAACGGTCCACTATCTGGACGTCTGGCAAGTCCATCAGACGTCTCCTAAGACGTCTGGTATAAGTTCTGGACGTCTGATTTCATCAGACAGAACTAGCTATGTCCAGCCTAACAGATATCAGACGTCTGAAACAACAGTCAGACGTCTTAAAATACTTTATCAGACGTCTGATTTGGGAATTAGACGTCTGGAAGTGCTGTTTGAACCCTATATTGGTTTTCTAAGTATCCTACAGAAAATCTAAGTATCCTAGGATTGTGCCAGTGTTCCTAGGACTAATGTTAGGGTACTTTGAGGCTCTTTAACATAATATTCTAAGGAAAATAAGAGCAAGAAAATAAAGACAAGAGATACAAGAAAGGATTAAAAAGAATCTATCCTATTCTTCTTGTCTTCTATCTTCAATTTGTCGCTCCACGCGAACCTCCTCTATTCTTCATTAAGCTCCTCCAATCCATCCTGGATGCGAGCTCGAGTTCCGTCTAAACACGTCCACATTTGCAATTGACCTGAAATCTAGAACTCAAATTGCAAATGTTAAATAACACGTGTTTTTTTATCATCAAAACAAATGATCATGGTGCTCTAGCACCAACACCAGGCACTTGGGAGCATAACCAAGAGACACATGATGCCCCTAAACCCAATTCTTCCCATCGAAATCTTCGATGTTTGGGGCATCAATTTCATGGGACCCTTCCTCCCTTCATTTAGACATCAATACATTCTCGTCGCTGTTGATTACGTGTCCAAGTGGATCGAGGCTATTCCTACCTGAACTAATGACCACAAGGTGGTCATTGATTTTGTCAAGAAGAACATCTTCATCTGATTCGAGATTCCGAGGGCCATCATCAGTGATGGTGGCACTCATTTCACTAATGCCTAGTTCCGTAATTTGCTAGCAAAATATGGGGTTAATCACAGAATCTCCACACCTTACCATCCCCAGACGAATGGACAGGCCGAGATCTCCAATCGAGAGATCAAGAATATTCTACAGAAAACGGTTAGGCCTGATAGCAAAAACTGGACTCAAAAGCTTGAGGACGCTCTTTGAGCCTACTATACGGCGTATAAAATGCCCATCGGCATGTCTCTGTTTCATCTGGTATATGGAAAGGTGTGCCATTTACCCATAGGAATTGAACATAGGGCATTCTGGGAAATCAAGCAGTGCAATCTAGATCTGAGTTTAGCTGGGAAGACCAGAAAACTCCAACTATCTAAGTTAGAGGAGCTTAGAAATTATGCATATTAGAATGCCAAGATTTACAAGGCTCGAACCAAAGCTCTTCATGACCAATTGATTTCCCGCAAGAGCTTTAAGCTGAACCAGAAAGTTTGGCTCTTTGATTCTCGACTTAAGCTCTTTCCTAGCAAACTTAGGTCGAAATGGAATGACCCATTCATTATCGATCAGATATTTCCAAACGAGGTTGTTCAGATCTCTGACTCGAAGACGGGTAATTCATTCAAAGTCAACGGTCAACGTCTAAAGCCTGTTATTGACCATACTATTTGACAAGAGGCAATTCTCATGCATGTTTTGAAAACAAAGATCTCGTCGTAGTATAGTGCGCGAAAACGCCCATCAAAAATAATTTATAAAGATAATGAGACTTGAGTCCCAGTCGTTTGTCTCTGAGAGACGTTTATGGAAATGCAGATTTGAAATCGATCTCTCTTGCTCTACTTATTCAAAATCGCATGTCAATTTATGCTAAGTTCGTATTTATGCACGACATGCTTAGTTGGTAGAATATCAGAAATTAAAACATGCAACTTCAATCACACAAAAATATTGCAACAAGGTTCATGGTGATTTTCACAAATAGACGTATATAGAAAAAGATTTTCATTGATTTATGATGGTGTTTGCAACATAAAGCTCATGGAAAGCTTGCAGAGGAATGCTTGAAAACATAAATCTAGCTAACAAAAAATGATTGCATACATGAATCTAAGGGGGGATTATGCATGCATCATTGGGGAGAATTTAGAGCTATACTATTAAGCAGTAAATAAAGCATTAAATCTATGAAGAACTATAATCTAGTCTAGCACAGCTAAGGGCATTCAGAGGTGAGCTCTGATAGCCTTTGACTTGGTTGAGAAGAGAAAGAGAGGCAACCAATGGTGCTTTGGCCGACCCTTGGAGAGAGGTTGAGGAGGTGATCCAACATCTTGGTGTGGAGACGGTGGTGGCCATGGTGAAGCTACTCGTGAAGGTGGAGTGGAGGTGGAATGAAGCTAAGCTAAAATGGAGCCAAGAGTGAATGGGTGCAAATGGCCACCCCTTAGGTCTTTTTATAGACCTAAAGGAAGCTCTCTAGAGAATTATGGAATTCTCTAGAGAGGCCTATGGTGGGAGCTCGTGGGAGAGTGAGAGAGAGGATGAATGGTGGTTTTTAGATCCACCAAATGTGGATCTAAAAATTGAATGGCTCTTGGTTGCTAATTTTAGCAACCAAGGCAACAGCACACGGTAGAGAGTTCTAGAGAACTCTAGGCTAGGTATTTTCGTGTGGATGATGTGTGTGGGTCGAAACCTAGGTGGCTAGGTTAATTAGGTTAGGTTCTAGTGGGTTTAGGTCAAGGTAGGTCTCAAATTAGGGTTGTAAACCCTAATTCACTAAGGTAAAGTGCAATTAAACTTAATACAAGTTTAATTGGGTGTGTGGAAACCTAATTGAGAGTAAAATAACTTAATTAAGTTAGTTCTAGGTCAATTGGACTCTCACTGAGTCCAATTGGACAGTGTGTGCTGAGATTAGGGCTCAATTGGACTCAATGAGTCCAATTGAATAGTCTGATGGAATTGACTAAGATCCAAGTCAATTAAGTTTAGTGAGGACCTAATTAGTTCCTTAGGGAGGTCTAGAGGTGATGTATTAGGGTTAGAGTACCTTAATTTAGGTTCCAATGGGGTTGGAATCGGGTTTAGGGAGCTAGAGATCCAAAATCAAGGCTTGAATCTCAAAACAGGGTCTGGAGGGCAGTTCTGGAAGTCTAATAATAGTGTCAGACGTCTTATAGTGAAAAATCAGAAGTTCAGACTTGTTGTCTGGACGTCCAATCAGAGTCAGGAGGGATTTTGGGTTCTATCTTGGGTATTCTACAGAAATTTGACGTCTGACAAAGTGTCTGGACGTCTAATAATACTGCAGAAGTGGGTTTAAGGTGTGTGGGAGTTGGCTAAGGGTTCTGGATGTCCTATAACTCATCTAGACATCCAGATAGATGCTGGAATTAGGGTTTTAAGGTTTCCTAGGGTGTAGTGACCTAATCTAAGGGTGGCTAAGGCTTGGGAAAGCTTCTAGTCTATCCTAGGGCTAGGATGAACCTAAGTTCTTCATAATTTATTACCTTATTCCTACTTAATAGAATAGTATACCTTAACTCCCTTACATTATTATCTACTACATCTAATCTAGGTCTTCCGCTCTAACTCTGCTGCAACACCAGTTATTCTTTATTCTTCAGATCCAACTTTAGATCCAACTTCAGATCTAGCTTTTGATCAGCTTATTACCTACAATTGACATAATGCACCTAATCAGTACATTATAGCATTATTTTATGCATAGCTAAAACAAAGCAGTAAAGGTGCTAGTAATGCTTATGCATGCATGAATTACCTTAACTTATGCTAAGTCCTAGCCTAATTTAGGTCAATCACTATTCCAGAACCCATCTCAGACACGGTTGCTCTGGCTATGTTGTGACTTCTTTGGCTGGATTACGCCTAGCTGACAGCATTAAACTCAGCAGTTGTATAGTCTAACTCAGAGCTGACCCAAGCTTCATATTCAAGTGATATCTTCTGCATTCTACCCTTCCTTTCATGTCTTTTATTCTCAATGCGGACATTGCATTAGCTAGGCATGGGGGGGTGGATTCATTTCTGAATCATTTTGTCAGCTTTGTGGAATTCTTGTAAATTCTACCTATTTTCTTATATATACATAAAAAAAATTGAATTAGGAAGGAATATTTAGACATTAGGAACTTTCAATCTTAGGAAATATTACAGTAGGATCTGAACACTAAGACCCTTCAGGTCTTTGGGCTTAATCAGCCCGGGTATCTACTAAAATGTGGATTTGTTTATCAAGTCCTCGCCATCCTGAATTCTATTTTAATTTGATTAAATAAGTTTGGGTAATAAGTACACGACTTATCAACCCGCCCTCTGATTTGAGGGAACTTTAAGTCTAAACATCTAAACACTATTCGTCACTGACTCGTTGTTCAACGGTCTTAACGGAAATTAGGTATCTAATGAACCTTCTAGGGTGATATGTGTTGAGCGCGAATCTACGCTAACGTGTTTGGTTTTGGAAAACCCGTCGTTGTAGTTCGAAAGCGAAGGATTCGTGTTCAACAAATAAAATTTATACCGAAATAAGAATTCCGGGTCGAACACAGGGAGGCGAACGTTTGATTTAAAAACTTCGCGTTTCGTTTTTTTATTTTGTCACGAAGAAATTCAATTTAAACTATCTAAGTATCTACAACAAATAAAAGAGAGAGAGGGAGTAAGAGAGAGAGAAAGAATACTATACATGGAAATCAAAATGAGATGTAGAATAGACAAGGAATTTATCATAAAAGAGTTCGTTCCTTACAACTAGAAAACATAAAACAATTACTCTAGAAAGCATTAAAAGAATGGAGGGAGAAATGTCCTCCTCGACGATCGCTCGGAGGATGAATAGACTACTCTAGAAAGCAGTAAATCTATACTAGAAAGCAGTAAAAAGAATAGGGAGAGAGAATCCTCCTCGACGGTCGCTTGGAGGACGAGCCGGACGGGACGACGCCTGGACGAAGGAGAACGAAGCGGGACGAAGGAGGACGAAGCAGAAGAACGGGAACGAAGCAGCACGCCGTCGTCGTCGCGGGATCCACTTCCGAAGGGGGACGAAAATTTGGACTTTATCTCGCGAGAAGCATCCCGGGTGTGGGACAAGCTTCTCTTGAGCTTTGGAGAGGTAGAGAGGAGAAGGAAGGGATGAAAATTTCGTATGGAGGGGGTCTCCTTTTATAGTTGCAAGGAGTGGGGGCAAAATGGACATTACATCTTCAAAATAATAAATAAGGGGTCTTTAGTGACGGATAAAACCGTCGCTAAAGCCCCGCCGTCGCCGTCGCCGCCGCGCCCACGCGCGCCCGCTCGGCTGGCCTGCGCGCGTAACGCAGACGCACGTCTGCGTCGTCTCAGAAGTCCGATCGCGAGATCGGACGGCTTAGATCGCGCCCGCGCCCGCTGCGTAGCGCGCCGCCCGCGTGCGATCGCGCGCCCACCAGGGCGTCCAATTGCGCGTCGGCGCTATCAGGCGCGCGCGGCCGTTGGATCTTCATCCGACGCTCGTGCGCGCCCGCTCGCCCGCGCCTTCGAAACCCTCTCCGCGGCTCGAACCCGCGACCTCCGCTTCGCCCGCAGCTGCGTCGCCGCTGCGCTACGCGGGCGAAATGGTCGCGCGGACGTTTTTAAACGCGCGCGACCGCAGCCGTTGGATCGAGATCCAACGGCGGAGAGGAGACGTTGCGCGGTCTTCACAGGACTCCTGCGGCCGATTGGGCGGCTGGGATGGCGCCACGTGGCGCCATCTTGGCCGTCCATCTTCTGGAAGTTGTAGATGGTGCCACGGATGTCGGATTGACTCGATTTTTGTGTCGTTCGGCTGCGATCGTCGATCCGAATTCATCCGTGTGGTCGGATTTTCCATCTGAAGTGCGGATTTACACCATCCTGGCCCTTGATCTTCTAGGGTTCCCCGGTCTCTATCTGATGCTACGGATGCCTGATTAGGGCGATCTTGGAGTCGTTGAACTCCAATCGTCGCCCTGATCATATCCATACGGTTGGATCTTTGATCCGAGGCCCCGATAAAATATTTGCCCTGTCCAAGCACATAAAAGGAGACAATTAACCTCCATTTTATTCAAACTACTCTAAATGCAAGATGATGCATGTAATGCAATATTTATATCATGAAATGCAATCTTATGCTTAAGAACATGCATAAATAAACATTTTAAGTAGTGTAAATGTGTTTACATCAATATGGCTGGCAATTTATCGTGGGTAACAGCCCATAGGTAGGTTGTCCAGAGCCCAGTCACCTGACCACTCTCGTCTTGCTGCCTTTAAGTAAATCTTAGACCAAGGAAGCCACCTACTTTAAAAAAAAAAGTTCAAAAAGAAATGAAAAAGAAAAAGAAAAGGAGAAAAGAAAGAAAAAAATAAAATGAAATAAGCCACACTTCGCCGTAAGTTATCGGTGATAATTGCTCATTGACCAATTGTCCAAAACCTGGTTCAAGAAATACACATAAAATTCCTAAAACACTTAGGAAGAAGCGAAAAAGTAGAATAAGCCCAGGAGATATACACTAGACTCACCCTTGTGTTGACCCCATAAAAAATAAAAGTAGGGAGAAAGCTACCAGTCGTATAGATACACCTTCATGTAAATTTCTTTCTAAGGTTACCTAGGGGCGTAGAAATCCGAAGTCCGTTTTAATTGCCGATTAACAAGTCTATCACTATCACAAAAAGATGCTTAGAACTTAGGATTCTCATCAAATATTGGGAGGGTTGAGTGGCTGTAGAAAGCCACTCTGTAACCCTAAACTCAAAAATCCAAACAAATTAGAAAAGAAGAAAAAGAGAAAAAGACATCTTTCTTTGAATAAGGCAAGGGCATGAGACGATCTGTATTTTGGCAGATACCTAGGCGCCGTTGTGTCTTTGAAAGTTCAGGTCCTAAGTAAAAATTTCTTAATGTTGAAAATGATTTGTGCTCAAGTTATCCAACCCTAATTCTTTTATTAATAGCATGTAGTTTTTGCTAGGGACTAGCAAAAGATAGGTATGGGGGTGTAATGTGCATACATCTGATTAACCTAAAATGTCTATTAATGCATGTTCTTAATATCACACTAACATTATACATTGTAAATAGTGCATAACATGCATAATCATCATTTAGGTCAAGTTGTATAAATTGTATAGTAATTATCTTCTTTTTATGGCCAGGGATAGGGCAACTTGTTAATCGGGGACTCGGATCAAAGATTCAACCATACGGATCTTATCAGGGTGACAATTGGAGTTCAACGACTCCAAGATCACCCTGATCGGACATTCGTAGCATCATATAGAGATCGAGAAACCCTAAAGATCAAGGGCCAAGATGGTGTTAATCTGCAGCTCAAATGATAAATCCAACCACACAGATAGGTTTGAATCGACAGTCGCAGCCTAACGGCGTGAAAATCGGTCCAATCCGACACCTATGGCACCATCTACAACACTCAGAAGATGGACGACCAAGATAGTGCCACGTGGCGCCATCCCAGCTACCCAACCGGCCCCAAGGACCCGCCTCCACTTCTCTTCTTTACCTACTCGACGAATCTTGGTCGTTGGATCACCATCCAACGGCCACAGATCGCACACGCACAAATCATGCGCTCACCTCAAACGAAGGATCAGCACAGCGATCGAGCGCCCCTTCGCGAGCGAAGGGCGCGCGTTTGAGCCGCGCTGTGCTTCAAATTCAGAGGGGGCACGGGCGCGGGAGCGATTGGGCTATCAAATGGAGATCGGGTGGCTGAGGGGCAGAGGCATGGCGTGTGGAGGAGTCGTTGATCACGTACGTGTGTGATGACGCGCATCTACACGCCTCATCGCACGCGGGCGCGCGGTGCTATTGAGGAGCGTTTTAAGCCGTCTGATCTTGAGATCGAACGGCTGAGCATGCGCGAACGTCTGCAAGCGTTTGAGGCACTGAAGGTGAGCAGGCACGCGCACGTCGGCCACATTCAAGCCTTTAGTGACGGATTTATCCGTCACTAAATGTCTGAATTAATGCTTTTGATGTTGAAATGTCTAAAATGCCCCCACTCCTTACAACTATAAAAGGAGACTCCTACCCTACGAATTTCTCATCCCTTCCTTCTCCTCCTCCCTCTCCAAAGCTTAAGAGAACCTTGTCCCACACCCGGGATGCTCCTCAAGAGCTAAAACCAAGTTTTTGCCCCTATTTCGGAAGCAGATCCCGCGACGACGACAACATGCTGCTTCGTTCCTATTCCTCCTGCTTCGTCCTCCTTCCCGCTTTGTTCCCCGTCTTCCAAGCGTTGTCCCATCCGGCTCGTCCTCCAAGCGATCGTCGAGGAGGATAACTTCTCTCTCCCTTCTTTTTCCTCTTTCTAGAGTAGAATTTTCCTGCTTTCTAGTGTAGTCATTTCTCTCTTGCTTAATTGTAAAAACATTATTCAATACCAAGTGATTGTTCTCTCTCTCTCTCTTATTGTCTATAACGATTTCATTGTGATTATTTCACCTTTTAAACAAAAATAAAAAAATATATAATTGCAGATTTTGAGTTCGACGTAGCCTCCCTGTGTTCGACCTGGAACTTCTTTATGAATTTTTTGGTATAAATTTTATTTGTTGAACGGATTTCTTCATGACTCAAACTACAACGACGGGTTTTCAAATCCAATTGTGAACGTGTAGTTTTCCGCCATCAACAAGTACCTAATTAAAAGTCATTTTCTTTGCATTCATTTGTAGTGGACTTTATTATCTAATTCGTTTTGCTTATGTGAAGGACGAACTTGGCACGATAGATGGATGTCATGTGCATGCAACAGTTGGATCGACAAATCAAGCTCGTTTCCGTAATCGAAAGGGTTGGACGAGTCAAAATGTTATTGCTGCGGTTGACTGACATACAGTTTGTGTATGTTGGTATTGGATGGGAGGGATCAACAGCTGACATGAGAGTGTTGCATTGGGCAGTACATAATGGATTAAATGTTCCTAATGGAAGAAGGTTCCTTGTAGATCTTGGATACGTGAATACAGACTCATTTCTCGCTCCATATCATGGTATTTCGTATCATTTGCAAGAGTTCCGTAATCGGTCAAACTGATATCAGACATACAAAGAGCTTTACAACCACAGGCATACACAACTACAAAATGTCATCGAACGGGCTTTCGGCGTCTTGAAATGCCGATTCAAGATTCTCAATACCTGACCATTCTACCATTTCAACACGCAATGTAGCATCATAATGGCATGTTGTATTATCCACAACATGATCCTCCAATGGAACATTTACGACGACATGTTTGATTCCTATGTCAAGGACGAGGATGTTGGTGATACACATGTCAAGGATGATTCGGTTGACGAGATAGCTGTGAGGGCTAGGGAATTTTTGAGGGACCAAATTGCCCATGCTTTATAAGTTGATCATACGAGATAATTTCTCATTCATATCTAAATTACGACTTGTAAAGTTCTATTATTCGTAGTAATGCAGTTTGCTACTATAATGTTATTCTTTGATCTGTCATACGTAATTAGCTGAGGTCTTTAATGGTGAAATTTTCAATAGTTGTTGTACTTTCATATTTACTGTGAACCAGTATTTTTCCTTTATGTCTATGTACACTTTTGATCGATAATACTTTTCTAGAGATGGCTAGTTAATACATGGCAACAACACATGGGCACTGATGCTCATGTCTTTTGCCTTGCTCTCTAAAATTGGAGCCAAGAAACCAGGGATACGTTGAACGTATGGATCACCTGGTCTACACATGTCCACATGGGGATGCTGTAGGTATGAATGTCAGTTAATGGTGCTTTCGTAATGATTATGACTCGATAATTTTCCTTTCGTAGGGCTGCAACTACAAAGTCCACGCAAATCAATTTGATCCAACATTGGAATCAGCTAGAGTTGAGTCATACTTCCTTGCTATTCAAGTGCATGTGTTGGAGCGAAAACTCGCAACTGTTTCTCGTGCTGCCGAAGCAAACGACATGTATGTCAATTTCCTTCAAGAGAGAGTTACAACATTGGAGGAAGAATTGCAAGAGTCATATGAAATAAATGAAAGACTGAAAGAGAGGATAGATGATATTGAGGTTGAGGCTAGGGTTAGACAAGTAGAATTACACTCGAGTTATGGTGATGTAGTTGACAAGATGAGAAACCTTTCATGCTAATCTCTTTGCCATTCCCTACGGACTATTTCATTCTATGTTTGTAATTTGCTTTAGGTCATCAAAGAACTTTTGAATCTATATCCGGTTGATATAATGTTTAATGCTTCCTTACTGTTCTATACGTTGTATTACCAATTTCCAATTATGCTATTTATTACTGACTTGTGAAGTTTATTCCATTCAATGTTACATTACATCGCAAACTTTTGCAGGGTTCCCCTTTAACATAAATAGGGCAATGATGATAGCATATACGTGGAAACATATTTGAACAAGGGTCACATGCTTACATTTCAATATTGCCATAAGATGATCTGTAACTCAATTGCATTGGATGGCTACAATTAATGTAAGCAACCCCAATCGAGTGACGTCATGCTTTGTAAACAGTGTTGATAACACCACGCAAGGGGGTAGTAATTAGGTTGAATATGGCCCATCTTTAGAATAAAAGGCACAACATAAAGTAGAATAGGAGCATTGCATGCATCAAGTACCAAGATTGCTTATAAACTGTATTAATGGCCATTTGTGTAAAGCATTTGTCAAAGCAGGCCTCAGATGAGCAATCGGACCGCACGGATGGATTCAGGACGACGAACAGAGTCTAACGGACTCAAAATCGGCCAAATCCGACATCCGGAGCTCCCACAATGGGCCCAAGAAATCCTGACCGTTGATCTGGAGATCAACGGCCTAGAACGCGCCACGTCGCCCCGCCCCCGCCGCCCGCACGCCCCCAAGCCAGCTAAGGACGCATCTCGGCCGTTGATCTTCGATCGAACGGCCGAGATCCACGTGCTCGCCCGCGGTCGCCGCGACAAAGCGCGGGCGTGGCGCAACGGTTAGCGCGCACGCCCGCGTTGCGGCGACGCGCGTTCGAGTCGCGCGGAGCAAAAATCGTCTGCGGGCGAAGGGCGCGGCAAAATTGAGCCGCGCGATCAGAAGCGAGCGGCTAGGATCGCGCCACGCGGCGCGACGACAGCGCCCCACCTCCCACGCGCGCGCGCACGCCGGGCGGAAACGCGCGCGCGCATGCACGCCCGAAGCGCGATCCTAGCGCAGGCGCGGGAGGATCTCAGCCGTCCGATCATCAATCGGACGGCTCTCGTTCGACGTCCACGGATCGCGCCTGAAGAGAGAAAGGGGCGGGCGGCTGACCGGCGGTAGCAGACCTTCACCGACGTATATGGAAGCGGTTTTAGCGACGTTCTGGATGTCGCTAAAGCACATTCTTCTTTTAGGAAGCCCTTAACTCTATTTAAACCCCCTTCTACCACCATTCAAGGCATCCTCTCCCACTTGCAACTACTCCACTCCTCTCCTAGCTAGTCTTAGGCACTCTTGTAATCGCCGGAGACGACGAGCCGCCGACGGAGCCTCCTCCACCGCCGTGGCTGCCTCGTCGCTCTCCACTCTCTCTACCTCTCTCTCTCTCTTTTAAAGCTTTCATTTACTTTTGTTGAAGCATGTATTTAATATTGTAAACCATGAACTATGGATGCATGTTTAATGAAATTATTTTTCATTTAGTTGCCTTTTTAATTTCTGTTTAAAGTGCATGATCAAAACCAAAGAGCTTTCTAACCCTAAACTCTCTCTATCTCTCGCTTTTCAAAACCGTTTCTTTCGCAAGCAAAACTCCGCCTTTTTCGTGACAACAAGTGGTAAACAAAATCCGATTTCCACGCCTCCCTGAGATCGACACTCGGACTCACCTCCGTTTACTTCTTTTAAAACCGACGTATCAAGTGCAACTATAACGACACCTCTTAACACACACGCACGAAGGCACGTCAGTTTTTGGCGCCGCTGCCGGGGAGGCAACGGATTTGTTTTATCACCTCCATTCCACCTTCATTCTCATATCGTCTAATGCCCTATTTTCCTTTTTACTTGACGGATGCAGGAATTCGGCGCATGGACGGCGAAGCGACGCATTCCACTATGGTAGCAAGGAAGTAGACGCCTCGAGGGCCGATAGTGAGTACTCTCTCTCTCTCATTGTTTGCTTGCGTGAAAAAGCTAAAAAAAAAAAAATCATAAAAATTGAAAAAAATTGGCGTGGTGAATGATTGCTTGACCCACATTCTTAACACACCACCCTACAAAAAAAAATGTAGACTCTAATATACTGGACAAATTCTTGGAGTGTTCTTTGCTTTTTCTCTTGAGTGGTGTTTGCGAAGCCACCGTGAGTTGACCTGGGCCGCACCACTCAACCCTAAAAACTAACTCATCTAATAGAAGCTGCACGATCTTTAGGATGAGTACACTAGGGTTTTTAGAGCCTCTACAAGATAAAAAGGAAATCTACTTTCACCAAGTTGTGTGTAGAACTTGACGTGCCCATTGAAACTTGTCTGAAAGCATTAAGACACGTCAACCCAAAAAAACACTAAAGTAAGGATGAAACATTAAAAGACACCACACCCTAAAAAATTCTTGCTTTAAAACCCTGTTTTGTAGAAGCACACACCTTGAAAAGTGGAAAATTAAGAGGCACCACCCCAATCAACGCCTCATCACATTACCCTAAGCACAAGCACTATCCTAACCCTTTAAAACTGAGTAGACGTGCCCTAGGTAGGACTGAGTTAAGTCTCAAAAGGTGAGGTTTTGTCTGCTAGGCACTTGGCTTTCATTCCCTTGGTAGAATCTGGTGACTAGGCTGCGGGGCAGTGTCAAACGACCGTGGTTGTGGGGTCTATGGAACCGGAGGCGTAAGCCAAAGGAAGAACCTTCCCTGCAATCCCCTCGTAATCAACCTGGCCAGATTAGCCTTGAGAAGGGAAGTCCAGTGCTTACGGACTTAATCACCCTTTGTGAGATTTCTAGGTCTCCTAAGGAATACACCATAAGGATTAGGCTTGCGTGCTTGATTGAAACACATTTCTCGCATCTGTCGCCCTCCGCATCCCCTCCAGTTCTTCTCTAGTGTATGCACGGGAGGCGCTCACTGCATCCCGAATTGTGTGTTTTGGGGCAGGAATCTAGGCGACGTAACTCTGTTGAAAACATGGCTGAACCTAGGGTAGATGAGGCTGAAGATCAACCCCCACCAGATGCTATGGCTGTCGTCCAGGCTCAAATCAATGCTAACCATCGGCTTCAGCAACGACAAATCCACACCATCATGCAAGCCATACAACGGTTACAGAACCCGCAAGAACAACCACCACCTTTCAATGACATACCAGGACAACCACCACTTGATTTACCACCGTTTCAGAACCAGCCAAGACCCCTCCGTGATTTCTATAACCCTTCTGCCATTAGAGTCGAGCCACACCTTAGGATCCCCGAAGGGGGAGACGATTTTGAGCTAAAACCTAATGTATTAAGTCTAATCCAGAGCCACTTTCATGGAAGCTCAAATGAAGACCCCTTTCAGCACCTAGAAGATCTCGACCGCATAGCAAGAACAGTAAAACCTAGGAACATTAGCCTTGATATTGTTCTAATCAAGATGTTCCCTTTCTCATTAAGAGACAAGGCTTCTCATTGGCTTAGAACCCTAGGTAGACCCATCACCACCTGGGAGGAACTGAGGCATGCATTTTTAAAGAAATTCTTCCCCATAGGAAAGACCAATGCCCTCAGAAGAGCTATCACTACCTTCACACTCCAGGGTGGGGAACAATTTCATGAGGCGTGGGAAAGATTCAATGAACTTTTGAGGAAATGCCCACACCACGAAGTTCCAAGGTGGCAATTGGCCCAGATCTTCTACCACGGTCTGGATAGCAACCTACGGAACTTCGTCGATGCCTCATGCGGGGGAAACTTCCTAAACAAAGACGAGGAGAGCGCGTTTGAGCTCTTTGAGTCTATGAGCGAGAATTCGCTCAACAATGCCTCCATGAACCAGTTTAACAGATCCAGTCAACCCCGTGGTGGGATTTATGAGGTGCAAGCAAATTCTAGAATGGTTGACATGGACATTATTGCCAAAAAATTGGATCGAGTGGAATTGGTGGACAAGAAGATTGATGAGCTTCTGAACCAGACCAGGAACCCCTTGCCGACTTTCACCCTAGCAAAAGGAGCACATAATGTTGACCTGGTCCAACCCTTCACCCAACTAAACTTGGAACAACCCCCAACCATGTTCCAAGGAGGGACCTTTGCTCCCTCGACCCTTGATTACTCCCTTCCTTCTTCATCAACATCGGCTATTCTAGAAGATGTGCAAGCCGTCCAAGGATATGCAAAACCTGACCCTTTCTCCAACACTTACAACACCGGCTGGCGTAATCACCCCAACTTTGGTTGGACAAACCAGAAACTACCGCAATTCCAAAACCAGCCCAGGCCAAACCAACAGCCACACTTGCCCCCTATCAGCAAGGACCACCAGTTAGACCCCAATATAACCAAAATAGGGCGGCCCCTCCCCCACAAAACCAAATGGACACCCTAATAAAGATGATGGCTGACATGAACCAAAAACATCAGGAAGAAATGGCCTTGGTAAAGGGACAGTTAAGCCAACTCTTGGACTGTAAACAGCAAGGATCTCTACCTTCCCAACCACAACCAAACCCGCGAAACATAATTAGCAGAGGCCCCAATTCGCAAGGGTTCCAAGGCAACCCCGGGCAGGCTCATATGGTCCAACCGGCTCCACAAACACCTCCTGGGTTTGGCGCCTCTTCATCCTCATCTTCTCAAGGATCACCCCATGGCCCCAATGCCTCTGCGAATGCGGTGACCTTGAGAAGCGGCACCAAAACCCAGGATCCCAAATGGCCGACTCTCCCCGAGACTTTACCCGACTTAGAAGAAGCACCAACCAAGGACCCAAACATGGAACCAATCCAGACACCCTATCCTGAGGCCTTGGAAACAATCAAGAGAAAAAAGAATACTGTGGAAACTGAGGAGCTGATGGAAATTTTTAAACAAGTACAGATTAATATTCCGCTTCTAGAAGCTGTCAAACACATCCCCGCTTACGCCAAGTTCTTAAAGGATGCCTGTACACCCAAGCGTAAGACGAGACCTCAAGCACCTAGGAAGGTTGTACTCTCTGAGCAAGCCAGTTCCGTGATATCAAGCAACCTTCCACTCAAACGAACTGACCCAGGAGCACCCCTGATTTCCTGCAACATCGGGGACATGACATTTGATAGAGCGCTCCTGGACCTAGGTGCTTCTATCAACCTAATTCCCACAACCTTGTACCACCAATTTGGTTTTGGGGAGCTGGCACCAACCCCTGTCACCATCCAGCTGGCGGATAGATCAGTGAAAACCCCGAAGGGGGTTGTCGAGGACGTGATTGTACGGGTCAAGGACTTCTATTTCCCAGTCGACTTTTTGGTGCTCGACATGGAAGTCCCTGAAAAATTACAGAATGCACCCATAATCTTAGGCAGACCTTTCTTAGCCACGGCTAAAGCAAACATCGATTGCGACACGGGATGTATGGAAATCGCCTTCGGAGACAGGAAAATGCAATTAGATATCTTCCGGGCAACAAAGTCTTTTGATTGTGATTACATTGAGGAACATGATCCCGTGGAAACTTTAATCGAGGAATGCCTTACCCTCAACTCTGTCTCAGACCACCAAACCCGTAGTTCTGACTCGCCACCATCATTACCTATGGACCTCTGTAAGGCTGAGTATCATCACATGACACCATTTGAAGAAATCAATGTTGATCAACTACCGCCCTTTCCATTCCCATCGACTGTGGTCCCACCCGCACCTGAACTTAAACCATTGCCCGAGAATCTCAAGTACGTCTTCTTGGGACCTGGCCAGACCTTCCCAGTGATTATTAATTCCCATCTAACCAAGGATCAGGAACTAAGGTTGACTGCAACTCTTTCAGAACATCGGGCCGCCATTGGTTGGACCATCTCAGATCTAAGAGGAATTAGCCCCACCTATTGCACCCACAAGATTTACCTGGAAGACGGGGCCCGACCTTCCCGCCAGATGCAGAGACGGTTAAACCCTAACATGCGGGAGGTCGTTAAAAAAGAAATTATCAAGTGGCTCGACGCCGACATCATCTACCCTATCTCTGATAGCCCCTGGGTGAGCCCCACTCAAGTGGTTCCAAAGAAGGCTGGGCTCACCGTTGTCACTAATGATCATGGCGAATCAATTCCCACCCGCACCACCACCGCATGGCGGGTGTGTATTGATTATAGGAAGCTTAACGAAGCCACTAAGAAGGACCACTTCCCCTTGCCATTCATTGACCAAATCCTTGAAAGATTGGCAGGGCAGAAGTATTTTTGCTTCCTGGATGGATATTCAGGATATAACCAAGTCGCAATTGCTCCAGAAGATCAGGAAAAGACCACATTCACTTGCCCGTATGGCACGTTTGCATTCCGTCGAATGCCGTTCGGGTTATGCAACGCACCCGCAACCTTCCAGCGTTGCATGCTAGCCATTTTTTCAGAAATGGTGGGTGAATACTTGGAGGTCTTTATGGATGATTTCTCTGTATTCGGGAATTCATTCGACCATTGTTTGAGCAACTTGGAGAAAATCCTGAAATGATGTATCGAGGTTAACTTGGTGTTAAGTTGGGAAAAGAGCCATTTTATGGTTCAAGAAGGAATTGTCCTCGGACACATCGTTTCGCATAAGGGCATCGAGGTAGATCGAGCTAAGGTTGATTTAATTTCCAAACTTCCTCCACCTAGTTCGGTCCGACAGATTCGCTCTTTTCTAGGACATGTTGGCTTCTACCGAAGGTTCATCAAAGACTTTTCCAAACTTTCCAAACCCTTGACCGACCTTCTAGCCAACGACGCAACTTTCCACATGTCTCCTGATTGCACCCAGGCTTATCATACCCTCCGGGACTTAGTCTCCACCGCACCTGTACTTCAACCCCCAGACTGGTCCCAGGGTTTTGAGATTATGTGTGACGCATCAGATTTTGCCATAGGCACTGTCCTGGGACAAAGGCAAGACAAGAAGCCCGTGGTGATCTACTACGCGAGCAAAACGTTGGACGAGGCCCAGCGTAATTATACGGTCACAGAAAAAGAGTTGCTTGCTGTAGTCTTTGGACTGGAAAAATTCCGATCATACTTGCTGGGATCCCACGTGACTATCTACACCGACCATTCAGCCATCCGGCACCTGTTGGCCAAAAAGGATGCAAAACCCAGGCTCATCAGATGGATCCTGCTTTTGCAGGAATTTGACCTAGAAATCCAAGACAAGGCCGGATCGAAAAATGTGGTGGCTGACCACCTGTCAAGACTTCATCCAGACCACATTGGACCCTCCCTACCTCTATCTGATACCTTCCCTGATGAACACATCCTAGCCGTGCAAGACAAGAAAATGCCATGGTATGCTGACTATGTCAACTACCTGGTTATAGGACAAACCCCGCACAGCTGGTCCAAACAGCAACGGGACAGGTTCTTGGCTGAGGCCAAGCACTATTTCTGGGATGATCCCATGCTGTTTCGCCTCTGTGCTGATCAGATCATCAGGAGGTGCCTCCCCGAAGACGAGGTTCAGAGTGTGCTTTCCTTTTGTCATGACCAAGCATGTGGCGGCCATTTCTCTGGCAAGAAAACAGCTGCAAAAGTTTTGCAGTCTGGATTTTATTGGCCGTCCCTATTCAAGGATGCACACATCTTTGCCAAGACTTGCTCACGATGCCAAACACTAGGGACAATGACCAAAAAAGATATGATGCCCCTTCAGCCCATTTTGATTGTCGAAATTTTCGACGTTTGGGGTATCGATTTTATGGGCCCCTTTCCACCATCCAACGGCTTCGAGTATATCTTGGTCTCGGTAGACTATGTTTCCAAATGGATTGAAGCCATTGCCACCCGACGATGCGATCACAAGACGATCATGGACTTTGTAAAGAAGAACATCTTTTCCCATTTTGGAATACCCAAGGCCATGATCAGTGATGGTGGAAGCCATTTTATCCATTCCCAGTTCCGTGCCCTACTTAGAAAATACGGGGTAAACCACCGCATTGCCACCCCGTATCATCCACAAACAAATGGGCAGACTGAGGTCTCAAACAGACAAATCAAGAACATTTTACAGAAGACTGTGAGACCTGACAGGAAAGACTGGTCCACACGACTTGATGATGCCCTGTGGGCATACAGGACCGCTTTTAAGACCCCGATAGGCATGTCACCTTACCGCTTGGTCTTTGGCAAAGCTTGCCATCTCCCTGTCGAATTGGAACACCGGGCTTACTGGGCTGTTAAGCAATGTAACATGGATCCCCAGTTAGCTGGTGCGCAAAGGACTCTTCAATTATCTGAGCTTGAAGAAATTCGTCGGGACGCCTTTGACAATAGTCGGCTATATAAGGAGAAAATGAAAGCCGTCCACGACCGACTCATTCATAGGAAAACCTTTGAGCCAAACCAACAAGTCTGGCTATTTGATGCACGCCTGAAACTCTTTCCAGGGAAACTTAGGTCCAAATGGACAGGACCATTTCGGGTGGTCAAGCCCTATTCCAACGGGGCAGTCGAAATCGCCGATCTTAATACCGGGCACACCTTTACAGTCAATGGTCAAAGATTGAAGCATTTCCTGGCCCAGGTACCCCCCAAGGAGAGTGTCACCCTTGTTGAGGGCTGACACCAGGCACCGCCCAGCTGGAGGCGTTAAACTCAGCGCTTCCTGGGAGGCAACCCAGCGGATTCAGATTGATCTGGTAAGTTTACGTCACTCAGGTACTATCTTTTTGAACCCTTCTGCATCCATGCATCTGCCAATGAGGACATTGTCCAACTTAAGCATGGGGGGATGGTAAATTGCATAATCCTGAGTTTAATTAATCAGTCTGAATGAATAAATTAATTGATTAAAAAAAAAAAAATTTTGAATTTAGGAAGAAAAACTTAGGCATTAGAAACTTGTCAATAGTGGGAAATAATACAAAAAGAACTTAAACGCTTAGACTTTTCAGGCCTTCAGGCTTAATCAGCCCTAGTGTCCATTAAAATATGGATTTAGCGGCGAATCCTTGCAACTTTAAGCTATTCTAATCCACCTAATAAATAAGGTGATAAGTATACGACTTATCAACTCATCCTCTAACTCAGGAAAACTTTGAGTCTAAGCATCTGCACACATTTCTGCACATACTCACTTCTCGGAGATTTTGACAGAAATTGGGTAGCTAATGAACTCTCTAGGGTGGTATGGCTGGCAAGTTGTCGTGGGTAACAGCCCATTGGCAGGTTGTCCAGAACCCAGCCACAGGCCATTTCTTTTTCACTGCCTCTAGGTACATTTGAGATTAGGGAAGCCACCTACGTAAAAAAAAAAAAAAAAAAAAAAAAAAAAAAAAAATAAACCACACTTCACCGCACAAGTATGGCTGGCAAGTGATCGTGGGTAACAGCCCATTGGTCGGTTGTCCAGAGCCCAGCTCAATAATTGCACAAAAAAAGAAGACCAAAAACACCTAAGGAAGAAGCGGGGAAGTAGTACAAGCCGGGGAGATATACACTGGAAAATCCTTGTGTTGACCCCAAGTAAAATGAACGCAGGGAGAAAGCTACCAATCGAACAAATACACCTTCAGGCAAAAATTTATTTTCTTTTCCGGTCACCTAGAGGCGTAGAAACTCGAAGTCTGTCTCAATTACCGTTAAGTAAGTCTATCACAACATTCACACCAAGATGCTTAGCACTTAGGGTTTTGACCGAGTTTTGGGTGGGTTGGGTAGCCGTAAAAAGTTACCAACCCACACTGAATTCTAAAAATTCTAAAAAGACATATATAGATATATATGTATACATAAGTATAGTTATATATACAAAGCAAGGATTCGGGCGATTCGTATTTTGGCAGACACCCGGGCGCTGCTTAGTCTTTGTAGATTAAGATCTTCGTATAGTTCCTCTTATTAACAAGTAACGAAGTGCCTAAGCAATTACTTCTTGAATTCGCCAAAGAAATAAAGGCTAGAATAAACCTTGCTAGGGACTAGCAAGGAGTAAGCATGGGGGTATGATAACACCACGCAAGGGGGTAGTAATTAGGTTGAATATGGCCCATCTTTAGAATAAAAGGCACAACATAAAGTAGAATAGGAGCATTGCATGCATCAAGTACCAAGATTGCTTATAAACTGTATTAATGGCCATTTGTGTAAAGCATTTGTCAAAGCAGGCCTCAGATGAGCAATCGGACCGCACGGATGGATTCAGGACGACGAACGGAGTCTAACGGACTCAAAATCGGCCAAATCCGACATCCGGAGCTCCCACAATGGGCCCAAGAAATCCTGACCGTTGATCTGGAGATCAACGGCCTAGAACGCGCCACGTCGCCCCGCCCCCGCCGCCCGCACGCCCCCAAGCCAGCCAAGGACGCATCTCGGCCGTTGATCTTCGATCGAACGGCCGAGATCCGCGCGCTCGCCCGCGGTCGCCGCGACAAAGCGCGGGTGTGGCGCAACGGTTAGCGCACACGCCCGCGTTGCGGCGACGCGCGTTCGAGTCGCGCGGAGCAAAAATCGTCTGCGGGCGAAGGGCGCGGCAAAATTGAGCCGCGCGATCAGAAGCGAGCGGCTAGGATCGCGCCACGCGGCGCGACGACAGCGCCCCACCTCCCACGCGCGCGCGCACGCCGGGCGGAAACGCGCGCGCGCACGCACGCCCGAAGCGCGATCCTAGCGCAGGCGCGGGAGGATCTCAGCCGTCCGATCATCAATCGGACGGCTCTCGTTCGACGTCCACGGATCGCGCCTGAAGAGAGAAAGGGGCGGGCGGCTGACCGGCGGCAGCAGACCTTCACCGACGTATATGGAAGCGGTTTTAGCGACGTTCTGGATGTCGCTAAAGCACATTCTTCTTTTAGGAAGCCCTTAACTCTATTTAAACCCCCTTCTACCACCATTCAAGGCATCCTCTCCCACTTGCAACTACTCCACTCCTCTCCTAGCTAGTCTTAGGCACTCTTGTAATCGCCGGAGACGACGAGCCGCCGACGGAGCCTCCTCCACCGCCGTGGCTGCCTCGTCGCTCTCCACTCTCTCTCTACCTCTCTCTCTCTCTTTTAAAGCTTTCATTTACTTTTGTTGAAGCATGTATTTAATATTGTAAACCATGAACTATGGATGCATGTTTAATGAAATTATTTTTCATTTAGTTGCCTTTTTAATTTCTGTTTAAAGTGCATGATCAAAACCAAAGAGCTTTCTAACCCTAAACTCTCTCTATCTCTCACTTTTCAAAACCGTTTCTTTCGCAAGCAAAACTCCGCCTTTTTTCGTGACAACAAGTGGTAAACAAAATCCGATTTCCACGCCTCCCTGAGATCGACACTCGGACTCACCTCCGTTTACTTCTTTTAAAACCGACGTATCAAGTGCAACTATAACGACACCTCTTAACACACACGCACGAAGGCACGTCAAGTGTATTCTTGAGATGCCCCCGAGTACTTGTTGCGGCAGAGTGCATGGTAGCATGTGTATCTGATGAGTTGAGCTAAAATTGATTATGCTACCTAAGCCCACAATCTATTACTACTATCCATTACCACAAATTACATCAGGACTCGATGCAATTCGAAGAAGGTAATTCACAACCAATGAATTATATTTTCATTTCAATTTGACTGACATGAATTAATATAATTCTTCTTTTTTTATGGCTTTCATGGAGTACTTTCATATTCAGGTCTACTAAAAGTTCAAAAGATAAGTTCCATCTTATCTTGCTTCTACTTAGGTTAGACTCATGCTAGAAGATGGTACTTGTTGCTGCTATTATGATTTTCATATTGAAAAGGATAATTTAGCTTTGGCATGGAAGAATTTTTCCTCCTATTATTGTTATAATTTTTGGATTTGGCTTCATACTTGATTGGAGAGGATATGCATTGAATGATTTGGAGTTGCTTACAACATTGAGACTTTGAAGTGTACATATGCCCAAAAGCTAACTTATCTATTTACTCTTACCCATTTTTGGCTTTTAGGATGTTGCAGCTTATTAGATTTCTTCATTAATTGGTTATTTCTGATATTGCTTTATTTCCAAATTGAAGCTGATAGGATGAATTATTTGAATAAGGAATGGATATTGAGGCTTTGTTTTCTCCTAAGGCACATATCCAAATATGTGCCCAAAAGATATGTTCCATCTTATCTTGTTTTTACTGAGATTAGGCTCGTGGGATATTTTTTGGCATTTGCTTGGAAGATGGTATTTGTTGATGCTGTTATGATTTTTAGATTGAAAAGGATAATTTAGTTTTTGAATGGAAGAATTTTTCCTGTTGTTATTGCTATAATTTTTAGATTTGGCTTCATACTTGATTGGAGAGGATATGCAGTGAATGATTTGGAGTTACTTGCAGCATTGAGACTTTGAAGTGCACAGGTGCCCAAAAGCTAACTCATCTACTTGCTCTTACCCATTTTTGGCTTTTGGGATGTTGTAGGTTATTAGATTTCTTCGTTAATTAGTTATTTCTGCTACTGCTTTATTTTCAGATTGAAGCTGATAGGATGAATTATTTGGATAAGGAATGGATATTCAGGTTTTGTTTTTTCCTAAAGCACATATCCAAATATGTGCCCAAAAGATATGTTTCATCTTATCTTGTTTTTACTGAGATTAGGCTCGTGGGATATTTTTTGGCATTTGCTTGGAAGATGGAATTTGTTGCTGCGATTATGCTTTTGAGATTGAAAAGGATAATTTAATTTTGAAATGGAAGAATTTTTCCTATTGTTATTAATATAATTTTTAGATTTGGCTTCATACTTAATTGGAGAGGATATGCATTGAATGATTTGGAGTTGCTTGCAGCAATGAGGCTTTGAAGTGCACATGTACCCAAAAGCTAACTCATCTACTTGCTCTTACCCATTTTTGGCTTTTGGGATTTTCCAGCTTATTAGATTTCTTCATTAATTGGTTATTTCTGCTATTGCTTTATTTCCAGATTGAAGCTGATGGGATGAATTATTTGGATAAGAAATGAATATTAAGGCTTTGTTTTTTCCTAAGGCACATACCCAAATATGTGCTTCCATCTTATCTTGTTTTTCTCGAGATTAGGCTCGTGGGATATTTTTTAGAGTTTGCTTGGAAGATGGTATTTGTTGATGTTGTTATGATTTTTAGATTGAAAAAGATAATTTAGTTTTGAAATGGAAGAATTTTCCTATTGTTATTGCTATAATTTCTAAATTTAGCTTCATACTTGATTGGAGAGGATATGCATTGAATGATTTGAAGTTGCTTGCATCATTAAGACTTTGAAGTGCACATGTGTCCAAAAGTTAACTCATCTACTTGCTCTTACTCATTTTTGGCTTTCGAGATGTTGCAGCTTATTAGATTTCTTCGTTAATTGGTTATGTCTGCTATTGCCTTATTTCTAGATTGGAGCTGATAGGATGAATTATTTGAATAAGGAATGGATATTAAGGCTTTGTTTTTTCCTAAGGCACATATCCAAATATGTGCCCAAAAGATATGTTCCATCGTATCTTGTCTTTAATGAGATTAGACTGGTGGGATATTTTTTGACGTTTGCTTGGAAGATGGTATTTGTTGGTGCTGTTATGATTTTTATATTGAAAAGGATAATTTAGTTTTGAAATGAAAGAATTTTTCCTATTGTTATTACTATAATTTTTAGATTTGGCTTCATACTTGATTGGAGAGGATATACATTGAATGATTTGGAGTTGCTTGCAACGTTGAGATTTTGAAGTGTACATGTGTTCAAAAGCTAACTCATCTACTTGCTCTTACCCATTTTTTGTTTTTGTGATGTTGCAGCTTGTTAGATTTCTTTGTTAATTGGTTATTTCTGCTACTGCTTTATTTCTAGATTGAAGCTGATAGGATGAATTATTTGGATAAAGAATGTATATTGAGGCTTTATTTTTTCCTAAGATATGTTCCATCTTATCTTGCTTTTACTTAGATTAGGCACTTGGGATTTTTTTTGAGTTTGCTTGGAAGATGTTATTTATTGCTAACATCTGTTATGATTTTCAAATTGAAAAGGTCATAAAACTTAAGTAGGAGAAGATAGTCATTTGCTGTTGCTAGAAAGTTTGCTGGAAAGTCTGCTGGAAAGTTTGCTACTGGAAAGTTTGCTGCTGGAAGGAGGAGATATTTTCAGATTGCAAGATGTTTGTTGCTGCTGGAAAGTTCTTTTCCAGATAATAAGGCTCTATATATGCTAAGTAAAAATGTATGGAAAACCTTGTTTCATCAAGGCTTAGCTAATGCATTGACAAAAGTTGTCTAGAAGATATTTGAAGGACTAATCTTACCTTAAGATCAGTGTGTTTTGATCAGAGATAGCTTAATATTTTTGTACCATTGAGGTTTATGTGTTTTGGTAGCAATTCACATAGGATTGCTATATTTTTCTTTTGCTCTATTTTTTCTATCTTTTCCATGTTCTTTTCTTCTTTTTTGTATACCCTTTGATACGAGACATTTGTACTTTTCTTGGGAGTTCAATAAAAGGGATAACCCTTTCTTCTGCTTCTCTTATCTTTTCAACAAAGTTGAGTTCAATACTAGTTATATATGTTTGTAATGAGAAACTTCTTTCCCAGGTAAGTAAATGTACAAATACGTTAGCTACCTAGAGGTGGTATTTTAGGTATATATATTATACGATAATGCATGTATGCCCCATTTATTTGAGTCTATAGTGTTAACAACACAACAACGTTTGATATGTATTATCATCATTGGGATGGTAGATTGGATAGCCATCTACTGGTATGACTCTATCTGGGATCGAATCTCAAAGTTATCTTGTTATCCATGTTGTAGAAATGTATTATGCTCATTTATCCACTGTATTACCTTGGGATTGTAAGTACAATTGATGAAAAGTATACTACTTAATGGCATATGCTCACGATTTTTTTGTCTTGGCTCACCAAATTTTAACAGTCTTTTTTATGACTGACATCAATTTATGCAATATTGTTAACTTCTATAATAACATTATTTCATACCATATAAAAATTTTCTTAACAAATCTTACGGGGCAAACTATGACATACAATTTCATTTCTTATTTTAATGACAATGAAAATTTCTCTCCTAACTTCTTATTCACAATTTCCCTTACCTCAAACTCCTTCATATATCTACAACTTCATTTACATAATTAATTAAACAAGGAGCAAAATGATCATTTACCATTTTTTCAACTAACTTCCCCTATTGACTTGACACATCAACTACCAAACAATCCCTTCTAACCTAACCAAACATGGAATAAATTCATTTAATCCCATATTTTCCCCAACACAAATCAAACAACAAAATCATCGTACTCTCAAAGATTACCTCACAATCCCAACAACATAATTTATAATCCCTCAAAAAATTCCCCAAAGATCTCACCTCAGATGCACCCCCAACCGTCGAATGAATTGGCACGAGGGAACCAGAACCGGGGGACCGAGGGGGGGGTGGGGGAGCCCCAGCCCCAGCCTCAGCCCACGTGAGCCCCACATCAACTCCGCTCCCCTCCCCGGATCGAAACCATTTTCGCTTCTAAACAAGAAACCACCACGTCATCTTTATTTATAAGATGAGATAAATATTATCCACATCTGCGTTCGAATCGGCATTCTCCACACCCACAAACTCCAACGTCAATGTCGTCTCGTCTTCATCTCCTTTTCCTCTTACTCCTGTTCTCATCATCATCCTCTTCTTCCTATCTCCGATCCCCGACGTCCGTCTCGGTGGTCGACCACGGGGCGGCGGGCGACGGCCGCACGTACGACACGCGAGCGATCCAGTCGGCCATCGACGCCTGCGCGTCCGGCGGGGGCGGCCGCGTTCTCTTCCCCGCGGGGCGCGACTACCTCACCGCCACCGTACACCTTCGGTCGGGCGTCGTACTCGAGGTCGAGCGCGGGGCGCGCGTCCTCGCGGGGACGCGGCAGGAGGACTACCCTCTGGAGGCGTCCCGGTGGTACCTGGTGCTGGCGGAATGGGCGGAAAGGGTGGGTGTGACGGGTGGCGGGGAGATCAACGGCCAGGGATGGGCCTTCATCGCGAGGGAGGATCCAAGGAAGAACGTGATGGTGAGCTGGAACTCCACGGGGGCGTGCCTCGGGGACGAGTGCCGCCCCAGGCTCCTCGGCTTCCTCCATTGCCGCCACGTTACCGTTTCAGATGTCAAGCTCGTCGACCCCGTTTACTGGTGGTACGTACGCCTCCATCCATCTCAATTTCTAAATTTCCTCACATCTCAAGTAGGTAAATTAGAGCTAAGTGTTTGTTTGCTTGCTAGCTTTGCTTGTTGTTTGCGGAACATAATCCCCTTTGGACAGGGTGTAATTATGAGATAAATACGTAATTAGGAAAGTTTTTATTTTTTTTTGTGAAAATACGAATCAAATCATAAGATATTCGTTGGGATAAGTTATATAATTTTTTTGGATTAAGTTCATCCCCAATCTCTCCTATGGAATTGGGTAATTCTAGGATTGAGAGTTTTATACAGGAATTGTTATAATTTAAAATTAAAAGATGTAAATATAATATAAATAATGTAATCCTTACAAATAGATCGTGATTGAGCCTTGAGGCGGCGAAGGCATGAAAATTTGAATCTAGGTCTCCCTTATGAAAAGTCAAAGAGTATCGGTTGGTCGACCACACATTGGTGGATGTGTTTGGTAAATTTGAGCAATTGTTCGGTATCTATATTTGTGATGCTGTCTGAAGTTGCTTTCATGTAGGATTTGGTTGGTTGGAAGGGCAGTAATTGTGAAAGTACGGTGTCTTGATTTCGGGTTTGGTCCGGTGTTGAGTTTGGAATCTATTGTCGGTAAAATAGGTGACAAGATTGGGAGGGCGGGGCGTTGCTTGTTAGTTATTTGATATCGAAGCTGGAGTTACTAGAGAATTAGAAAAGGTAGTCAAGCCATTTCGCATGACGTCTTTCTTCCATGCCGCTGAATATGTTTGCTCATGGAAGGTGGAGTATCAAGGTAGGCAGACTAGGTGGTAAATTTGTAGGGGCTGTATTGTAAATTATCTTGTGGAAAGGCTCCGGGAATCGATGGTTGGTATGGTGGTGGAAGGTTGTGACTGCAACATAGCCAGTGCCTAAGCGTATGATTGGATGGATAATGGATAAAGAAGGGGGACAAATACGGAGCAGGATTATATGTTTGAGAAAAATGATTTTCTCACGCAAAATTTCAGGTCAACGTTGGTCGGAGGCCTGATCAAGGTCATAAAAAGGAAGGGGCGGCCGGGCATTCAGGGCAAAAAAGCTCAATTTTTAGAGAGAAACCAGGGGCGACTCTCCTGGATCGGGGATTTAGATATGTAAGCTTCTCTCGCACTATTATTGCACACTCAATGTATTTTAGTTAAGAATGTAGAGACGATGCCTATTTCTTTTTTCCGAGGACAGCTACACCTTGAGGCCTCGTTTGACAATAATAATAAGTTTATAGCATAAGTAGAAGATTAAAAAAATAGTAAAATAAATAATATAATAAGTGCGGTAATATTTAGATATCTTAACTGATTAAAATTATTTTACAAAAAGATAGAATAATTTCATCTAACATTAAATTTTACTGAACTCCATGTAAGTGAAGGTTAGATTAAATGATAAATTAAATATATAACATAAGTAAATTTACTTAATCCGACAAAATATCACCTGAAAAAATAAAGGCTTCTGTACTTAAAAAATAAAGGCATCGTCGCGAGAATGGCTGATAAAACCTTCTGGAATATAGTACAAAGATCTATAAGTTTGCCCCGACAATTTTTGTTTCTTCGTAATTGCTGTCGAGCAAATATTGCCCCGTAAATTTCGGAATCGTGGGGTGCTAACCGGAGGTGGGTGCCACGTCGCCTTCTTTGAGTGGGCCAACAATAATTTATTTCTGCATAAATATATTTAAATGATATTTCTTCCCTCCCCTCTCTCTCTCTCTCTCTCTCTCTCTACCTTGGTGGTTTATGCTGCCGCCGCAGCGTAATGGACTTATATAATATTTCTTTCCCCTTAAACTCCTCCACCGACGCCCGAATAAAAGAAGGAAAAAAAAATTTAAATGCATAAAAATAAATCTTACGAGATGGTTTACAAAGTGCCGATGCGTCGCATCAATTTTTTTTTATAATTTTATATCGATATAAAATAATTATAAAATAATTTTATATTGATATAAAATGATTTATAATAATTTTATATTAATGTAAATTGATTTCTAATAATTTT
The DNA here is from genome assembly GCA_037157565.1 of Thalassia testudinum. Lineage (NCBI taxonomy): Eukaryota > Viridiplantae > Streptophyta > Magnoliopsida > Alismatales > Hydrocharitaceae > Thalassia > Thalassia testudinum. The sequence goes on from JAZHRO010000031.1 coordinate 65,473,997, forward strand.
ATATCAGTATAAAATAATTTATTTTACATCAATATATCACATCAATATATTGTAGAGTGCATCAACTTTTGAATTTTGGTACCTCATCTAAAAGAAAAGCAATCACATAAAAAAAAATAAAGAAAAAAAAAATCTTACTCAAAAAGTAATTTCCTGTCTATTATGAGTTTTTTTTTTTTTTCTTTGATATATCCGGTATGAATTATGGCACATCCTCTTAGATTTCCTATCAACCTTCTGTATTGTTATAAGTTTGGGATCAAAATAAGTGTAAGTTTATCGTCAACTATGTCATTAGAAAACCACGGAACCAATTTTACAGGGACATCAAGGCAACCTTTTCGGTCCTCCTTTGTATGTAATGATTCAATGAAGAGAGCTAGTCCGGTGGTTGCAGTGAGAAATGGTAAAGTAGGGTTTAGAAGAGGAGAAGAATCTTTGAGCTAACTTTTGCCTTTTTTAAATTTGGATTTCCATCGGGCTTTAACTTCAAAGCCAAACTTTTAGGTAAGAACAATCGAGAGAAACCAAGTTCACGGTCAGCAACTAAATAGGTATTCTAAAGATAAGGACATTAGTTGAGAGGTTTTATTTAGTCCTATTCATAATTTATGCAAAATGAGCTAAACAGAATCTCAGTTGCAAATTAGTCATCAACTTAAAAATTGGTTCCACCCATCCCAAAAGATGGGTGACAGAAGAAAAGTTGCCAAATTTTAAGAATAGTTTGTGTTAAGTTGTAATGGGTTATATGATATTTTATTTATATTGAGAGGATGCTTATGTAATTAGTTTAGTTCTCTTTTCTATAGAAGAGGATTAGGATTTCATTTGAATGCAAGGCATTCCTTTGATTCTCCACATGATATCAAAGCAACAGTCCTAGGTCGGTATCCCAATATCCTACCAAAAATCCACCATAGCATGTTTAGATCACCAACTTAGGGTAATCTGATGGAGGATGCTATCTACGGTGGCATCGCCACCATGGGCAACACATGGACAAACGACGTAATGTGCGGCATAGGCGACGTTTGTGGAATGCTGGTGGTGCTGCATGAAGTAGCGGCGACGCAGGTGGTGCTATGTGGCAGTCTGCCACCGCTGGCAACAGTGGCCACCAATTTGATGGTGTTGCCAATTGGTTTTCGCGATTGCTGACAACAAGTACTGCTGCTGTCGGTGATTGCCTTGTTCATCGGTTTGAGTGTGTGATGAGCCTTCTCTTATGCCTCCCATCGATGGTGATGAGTCTTCTCTCGTTGGTGTTGAGGAGAGTTGATCTGAGTAGATCAAGTTCAGATTCAATTGGACTAGCATTTGCAGCCTAGGAAATTGGAGTGAGGAAACAGAGGACCAAAAGTGTTTAAGTGATTGATTCTAGTGCCGTAATTCATCTTACTAGAGACAGAGATCATATGAAGAATTCGGTGCATTCACTTGGAATTCATGATGTATGGGTAGCCAATGGAGCAACTTCCCCTGTGACTATTTTTGGATGTTGGATGTGTAGATGCTACATTCAAGATGAAGATAGAACATGTATATTATGCTCTTGAGTTCCCATGAATCATCTATCAGTTAGTAAAATTTGCAGATATCTTGGATATCATGTTATTTTTTATAAAAGACATTATTATTTCCAAGATCGAATCACGGTTGATATTATTGGTGGTGGAATAGAAAGGGTGGACTATATTATTTAGACATGTCTACCTTGTTTCCTGGGGTAATGTCTATTTCCCGTGATCCATTACTTTGGCACAACAAACTTGGGCATCCTTCTATGAAGAAGATGCATTAGATGTACCCATAGCTACCTAATTCCTTAATCTTAGAGTGTGAAGATTGTCAACTGGGGAAGCACCATAGGGACAACTACTCAGGGAGAGAGGCCGACATTAGTTCTGAGCCATTTTCTCTAGTGTGTGGTGATGTTTGGGGGCCGTCTAAAGTTGCCACTACTGGTGGACACTGATACTTTGTAGTTATGATTAATGATAGCAACAGGTTGACCTGGGTGTTCTTGATGAAGGCTAGAAGTGAGATTCCTACCATTATTTAGCAATTTCTGTCTGACATACAGACACAGTATTGTAGTATTATTCGAGTCTTCCGCAATGATAATGCATTAGGATTTATGCACAGTGATTTGTAGGAAGAGTTTCGTTCCAGGAGAATCATTCATTAGACATCTTGTGCACACACTTCCTAGCATAATGGAGTTGTAGAGTGTAAGTTGCGCTACTTGCTTGATATTACTAGGATCCTGATGTCTCATATGAAGGTTCCTAAGTAGTTTAGGGAGATGCTATATTATCTGCAGCCTATCTGATTAACAAATTACCATCCTTAGTACTTCATGGTCAGATTCCCTATCAGGTTATACATCCTGAGTATGACAGGATTTTTCCACTACCTCTACGAGTTTTTTGGTGTGTATGCTTTATTCAGAATTATGGTATATAGGATAAATTTGCTCCTCGTGCCATGAAGTGTGTCTTTCTTAGGTATTCTAGAACACAGAAGGGCTACAAGTGCTATGACCCAGTTCGGAGGTGATATATTGTTACTGTTGATGTGACCTTCTTTGAGGAGGTTCCCTACTTCTCAGAGGAAGGTTTATCCATAGAGGTGGTTATACAGGACACAGGTATATCATAGGAGATCATAGCTAAAGGACATCACAGATGAGGAACCAGATCAACTTGTTACTCCACCAGGTAGGGGTGAGTCAGATGGTGAGGAGGAGATTGTGCAGAGGAGACCTGACACCATGCTTCATCCTATTTCTCGTTATACTACTGTATCTCATCTCCAGGAGGAGGACAGGCAGTTTGCATCTGCCATTACCACAGCTGTTGTTCCCAGAGATTTTGTTCAGACTTTCCATGATCCAAGATGGAAAGCTGCTATGGACAAGGAGATGCATGCACTTCAGATCAGGAGGACTTGGGACCTTGTTCTATGTCCTGAGGGTACTACAGTTGTTAGGTGCAGATACGTGTACACCATCAAATATAGATTAGACGGGACAATGGAGCGATATAAGGCAAGACTTATGGCTAAGGGATTCACCCAGACATATGGGATGGATTACCTTGAGACTTTTTTGCCTGTTGCTCGTATCACCTCCATCAAAATCATCTTGTCAATTGTTGTGGTTAGGGGATGGCCCCTGCATCAATTAAAAATAAAGAATGTTTTTTTGTATGGTGATCTAGCTGAGAAAGTTTACACGAGACAGCCATCAGGCTATGATAGTCTGGGGGAGTTGGTTTGCCACTTACAGAAGGCTATTTATGACCTTAAGCAGAGTCCTCAAGCATGGTTTGAGAGGCTCAACCTAGAGATCTAGACGATCGGGTTCCAGAGATCTACTACTAACCATTCTATATTTGTTAGGAGGACTGAGCATGGTGGGAGAGTTGTTATCTTAGCAGTTTATGTTGATGACATGATCCTGACAGGTGATGATATTGAGGGGATAGTAGAGATGAAAGCTTTTCTCCGCTCTACTTTTGTCACCAAAGACTTGGGTGTTCTTCGTTACTTCCTGGGAATAGAGGTTGTTCGTCAAGAGGATGGCTTATCCTTATCACAGAGGCAGTATACCTTACAGATTCTTGAGGAAGTTAGACTACTTAGGTCCAAGCCATCAGGGATACCAGTCGAGGCACCAACTAGTCATACCTTTGATGAGTCAGATCCCTTATTTGAGGATATTATCAAGTATCGCAGTACTGTTGGTTGGTTGTTATACCTGACCATTACTCAATCAGATATTAGCGTTGCTGTCAGTCGTGCTAGTCAATTTATGTAGAGTTTCAAGTATAGCCATTGGCATGATATATATCTCATCCTGAGATACTTGAAAGGCACCCCAGGGAGAGATATGTACTACAGGGTGAGTAGCACTCTTGATGTGGCTTACTCTGATGTAGACTATGCAGGATCAATAGAAGATAGAAGATCTGTTGGTGCTAGAGCCCACGATCATTTGTTTTGATGATAACAAAACACGTGTTATTTAACATTTGCAATTTGAGTCCTAGATTTCAGGTCAAGTGCAAATGTAGACGTGTTTAGACGAAACTCGAGCTCGCATCCAGGACGGATTGGAGGAGCTTAATGAAGAACAGAGGAGGTTCGCGTGGAGCGACAGATTGAAGATAGAAGACAAGAAGAATAGGATAGATTCTTTTTAATCCTTTCTTGTATCTCTTGTCTTTATTTTTCTTGCTCTTTTTACTTCCTTAGAATATTTTGTTAAAGAGCCTCAAAGTACCCTAACAGTAGTCCTAGGAACACCTGCACAACCCTAGGATACTTAGGTTTTCTGTAGAACACTTAGAAAACCAATATAGGGTTCAAACAGCACTTCCAGATGTCTAATTCCCAAATCAGACGTCTGATAAAGTATTTAAGACGTCTGACTTTTGTTTCAGACGTCTGATATCTGTTAGGCTGGACATAGCTAGTTCTGTCTGATGAAATCAGACGTCCAGACCTAATACCAGACGTCTTAGGAGACGTCTGATGGACTTGCCAGACGTCCAGATAGTGGACCGTTGGCTAGCTTAGCAGGCACTCAAGGTTATTACCGTTAGAGCCTTATCAGACATCCTTAGGCCTTTCAAGACGTCTGATAAATGACCGTTTTGCCTCGGCTGACCCAAAATCTCTTCTCAGAGATTTTCTAGTCGTTGCAACGGTTGGAAAATCCATTCCGTAGGAAAAGTTGATTTCCAGACGTCCGGGCATAGTGCCAGGCGTCCTGTATGTCGTCTGATCAACTTGAACAAAAACCCTGTTTAGATCTGATTCAAGTCAGGAGGAAACACACATAGAATTAGACGTCTAACCTTGAAATCAGACGTCTTAAAGTGGCCTTCCAGACGTCTGATCACCCTATCAAATGTAATCATTGTCCTGATTTCGGCCTGATTCTCTTGGGCTTTGCACCCAACGGCTATAGAACCCTTCCTAAGCCTTCCAAAGCCTTCCTAAGGCCTCTATAAATAGAGGGGAACCTTTGCAACACAAATACACACCTATATACACTTAGAGACACAAGATACACACTAAGAGAAACAAGAAACACACCTAAGCAACTTAGTTCCACTCTTTTGTGTCCAAGAGAAGCCCTTGCTCTCCAAGCTCTAGTTCCATTCTCTAGAGAGCATCAAGCTTCGCGCACCCGCTCTCCCGCCGTTGTTTACGAGAGCGAAGTTACGCCGTCGCGTGGCACACGCACCGCGTCACCAACTCGACGCACTCCTTGCAAAGGGGAGTTTCCTTATTCCTATAGAAGCTAGGTTCATAATTTCTTTGTTGGCTCTATAGGACTTGTTGTTTATTTTATCTTTGTTATTTGGTTGGGTATTCGCTTTGCGAATTCCCATCTCCTTCGTGGGACAAAATCCTTCTTGTGGAGAGAAGGGGTTGAGGAACGCTACCCTCGTACTTGTAGCGTGGTTGTACTGAGGTTGAATCACCCTCGTTTTAAAGTGATTCGGTTAGTGGATTTGATCAACTAGGTTGATCGGAAAATCCTAACTCGAGAGGGTTAGGTGGTGGTTTTCACCCGGTTTGGGTTTCCACCTAAAAATCTTTGTGTACTTTGTGTGGTTGTCTTTTCTGTGATATTGTTTATATTTATTTCCACATTTTATTATGTCACCCCTCCTACTAGGGAACCAACAATTGGTATCAGAGCAGGTTCTTGCAAGATCGGAGTAACACCCGGCAAGAAGATCATGGAGGGAAGCATAGCCGCAATCGGAATCTCCGAAGGGCAGTCCACCGTCCGACCACCCTATTTCGACGGGAGGGACTTCGGATATTGGAAGTTAAGGATGAAGACGTGGCTCCAAGCCACTGAATTCGAGATATGGGGATGTTGTGAAACCCCATACGAGATCCCGAAGCGACCCCAAGGAGGCTACTCGCAGCTGCAGGTTCGAGAGATTTCACTCAACGCAAAGGCAATGAATGCCCTGTATTGCGCGCTGAGTCCGAAAGAGTTCGAGAAAATCCAAGAGTGCACCACCGCCCACGAGATATGGAGGAGGTTGGAAGGCACTCATGAGGAGACGAGCTCGGAAGAAGATCTCGGGGAGAAGGAAACCGCGTGCCTTGGTTTCATGGCAATCGGAGAAAGTGACAACGACAGCGACGACAGCGACAATGAGGTAAATCTCGATTTACAAGAAGCTTTTAATGAACTATTTGAAGTTAGTAAAGCACTTAAGATAGAAAATAAAAGTATTAAAAAGAATCTTAGTTTTCTTAGAAGTGAAAATGAAAGATTAGAAAATAAACTTAAGGATCTAGAAGCTAATCCTAAAAATGATAACCTATTATTAGAAAATCATAACCTCATCAATGAAAATAATAAATTAATTGAGGAAAATGATAGTCTAAAGTTAGAAATCTATGATTTAAAGACTAAGATGCAAACAATAGAAAAAGAAATCGCATGTCTTAGGGAAAATTCTAACAAATTAATCAACAAAGTAGATAATTTTTATAGCCCTAAGGTTGAGAAAGGATCTCCGTCAAGGAGACCCGCTAATAAATCCGAATCCAAGCCCACTTGGATACCGAAAAAAGAATTGGAATCTTGTTTTGTAGGTTTCAAGGATAACTACAACACAAAGGACTGGACCTACAAACTCAAAGCTGGTCAACTCAAGTTGGGAGAACCAAGGAGTAGACCAAGGAGGAGAACAAGAAGACCGACGAGACGGCGAACAAACGACGGACCCGCCGCACGTCGACCGCCAAACTGGAGACCGGCGCCGATGCCCGGGCCTCCAAGCTACGGATGGGAGCCCCATCCGATGTGGCATCCACCACCACCATTCGGGTCATTTTATTGGCCATGGTAGGTGAGGTAAAAATCATTTACCCTATCTTTTTATCATAAGCATTTAGATAGGGGGAGTTAAAATTTATGAGCTAATTGTCAATTTTTAAGGGGGAGATATAAGATAGCTAAATTTTCTTTAGTAAGGGGGAGAAAAATAATAATTATCTCATTGTTACAAAAAGGGGGAGGACATTACCTTTGTCAAAAGAAATTTATAGAAGAGCATGTCTTAAGGGGGAGTTATAGGAAATGCAAAATCAATTAAACCTTTTTTGATAATATCAAAAAGGGGGAGGATTTTATGCATTATTATTTATGATTTTGTCATCATCAAAAAGGGGGAGATTGTTGGTGCTAGAGCACCACGATCATTTGTTTTGATGATAACAAAACACGTGTTATTTAACATTTGCAATTTGAGTCCTAGATTTCAGGTCAAGTGCAAATGTAGACGTGTTTAGACGGAACTCGAGCTCGCATCCAGGACGGATTGGAGGAGCTTAATGAAGAACAGAGGAGGTTCGCGTGGAGCGACAGATTGAAGATAGAAGACAAGAAGAATAAGATAGATTCTTTTTAATCATTTCTTGTATCTCTTGTCTTTATTTTTCTTGCTCTTTTTACTTCCTTAGAATATTTTGTTAAAGAGCCTCAAAGTACCCTAACAGTAGTTCTAGGAACACCTGCACAACCCTAGGATACTTAGGTTTTCTGTAGAACACTTAGAAAACCAATATAGGGTTCAAACAGCACTTCCAGACGTCTAATTCCCAAATCAGACGTCTGATAAAGTATTTTAAGACGTTTGACTTTTGTTTCAGACGTCTGATATCTGTTAGGCTGGACATAGCTAGTTCTGTCTGATGAAATTAGATGTCCAGACCTAATACCAGACGTCTTAGGAGACGTCTGATGGACTTGCCAGACATCCAGATAGTGGACCGTTGGCTAGCTTAGCAGGCACTCAAGGTTATTACCGTTAGAGCCTTATCAGACGTCCTTAGGCCTTTCAAGACGTCTGATAAATGACCGTTTTGCCTCGGCTGACCCAAAATCTCTTCTCAGAGATTTTCTAGCCGTTGCAACGGTTGGAAAATCCATTCCGTAGGAAAAGTTGGTTTCCAGACGTCCAGGCATAGTGCCAAACGTCCTGTATGTCGTCTGATCAACTTGAACAAAAACCCTGTTTAGATCTGATTCAAGTCAGGAGGAAACCTGCATAGAATCAGACGTCTGACCTTGAAATTAGACATCTTAAAGTGGCTTTCCAGACTTCTGATGTCAGAATTAGACGTCTGATCACCCTGTCAAATGTAATCATTGTCTTGATTTCGGCCTGATTCTCTTGGGCTTTGCACCCAACGGCTATAGAACCCTTCCTAAACCTTCCAAAGCCTTCCTAAGGCCTCTATAAATAGAGGGGAACCTTTGCAACACAAATACACACCTATATACACTTAGAGACACAAGATACACACTAAGAGAAACAAGAGACACACCTAAGCAACTTAGTTCCACTCTTTTGTGTCCAAGAGAAGCCCTTGCTCTCCAAGCTCTAGTTCCATTCTCTAGAGAGCATCAAGCTTCGCGCACCCGCTCTCCCGCCGTTGTTTACGAGAGCGAAGTTGCGCTGTCGCGTAGCACACGCACCGCGTCACCAACTCGACGCACTCCTTGCAAAGGGGAGTTTCCTTATTCCTATAGAAGCTAGGTTCATAATTTCTTTGTTGGCTCTATAGGACTTGTTGTTTATTTTATCTTTGTTATTTGGTTGGGTATTCGCTTTGCGAATTCCTGTCTCCTTCGTGGGACAAAATCCTTCTTGTGGAGAGAAGGGGTTGAGGAACGCTACCCTCGTACTTGTAGCGTGGTTGTACTGAGGTTGAATCACCCTCGTTTTAAAGTGATTCGGTTAGTGGATTTGATCAACTAGGTTGATCGGAAAATCCTAACTCGAGAGGGTTAGGTGGTGATTTTCACCCGGTTTGGGTTTCCACCTAAAAATCTTTGTGTACTTTGTGTGGTTGTCTTTTCTGTGATATTGTTTATATTTATTTCCGCATTTTATTACGTCACCCCTCCTAGTAGGGAACCAACAAGATCTACGTCAAGCTTTGCTATCTCTTTGGGAGAAAAATCGGTTACTTGGAGGAGCAAGAAACAAAGCATTGTCGCCAGCTCCAGTGTAGAGGCAGAGCACAGGTCCATGGCACAGGCTACGAGTAAGATTATGTGGATGATTGATTTTCTGCAAGATCTAGGGATACTGGTTGATACGCCGATTCCACTTTATTATAATAACAAGTCAGCGGCATACATTGCCTCTAATCCCATCTTTCACAAGAGAACGAAGCATATTGAGGTTGATTACCATTTTATACAGGATGTAGTCCTGGAGGGTAAGATAAGTACCCCTTATATATCTTCTGAGCTACAGGTTGCTAATATTTTCACTAAGCCTCTTAAGAGGGAACACCATAATTTTCTGAGTGACAAGTTAGGCCTCATTGACATATACGGCCCAACTCTTGGGGGAGAGTGTTGAATTGTAAGGGGCTGCATGATATTTTATTTATATTGAGAGGATACTTTTGTACTTAACTCAGTTCTCTTCTCTATAAAAGAGGGCAAGGGTTTCATTTAAATTCAGGACATTCCTTTGATTCTCCACAACTTGAAACTGGAAAATAGTTCTCATATCCCATCCCTAGTATGGATGTCTTTTCCCAAAACCCCCTTGGACAGACACACCTCTCCACTGCCCTCCATCTCCCCCCTCTTCTGTTATCTCAATGAAAGTAACCCTAGACATTAGCGAATGCCATGGTATAAGTACCTTTATGGTTTTTCTCTCCTTGTGGAGGGCTTTCTATGTAAACACTTATCCACTATGCATCTGCATGTGATTCTCACTACGTGCTTGGTTCCTACAGTAAATTCAATTTAGGCCTTCTTATCTTTAGGTGTTTTAAATTGGAGATGGTATGGTGCCCCATCTACATAATAGCATGTCTATGCATGCTAAAACTCTCTTCGAAATCATGCTAAGTATTATCCTTGAACGTTACCATTTAAAATCAATTATCTTTCCTCATCCTCACTTTTCTTTTCTATGATGATTCATCCCTCACTACCATGTCCTTGGTGCATTATTATCTTTGCTCCATCCACACTAGATGATAATAATAGTGATTGTCTCTTGAATAAATATTCCCAAGCTTTGACCCTTGTTTCAAATAACCACAAACTTTGAAAGGAATCATATGATTCATCAATATTTTAATTGTCAATTTCATCTTATAGAAATCAGTTAATTACGTTAAGTTTGTTGGTGCAACCTCTCTTAACTATATTTTGATAACTTTACAAAATGACTTATAGAAATTCTTTAATAAAATTAGAATCATAGGCCATTTTATTCCTTGTGCATATATATGTGTGTAACAAGTTTCGCAGGATCGTGGACTAGATTTAAAGCCCTTTTGACGATGCGAGATAGCTTTGGGTTAGTTTGTGCTATGGATTTAAAGCCCCTTTGAAGATGCGAGAAAGCTTTGGATTAGTATGCCTAGGTTGTAAAATTTAGTCATTGTTGTATCATTTGGAAAAAATGTATTGTATCCTTCTTAAGTCTAGATGTAATGTACAAGAACCCTAATATACCCACAAGTCCTAAGTAGCTATTACATAACCCTATAACACTTACATAAATCATATGATCAAAATAAAAAATCAAACTCAAAACAATATGAGATCTTCTTTCCATATGTGTAATTATTCAATTTAAGTCATCCAACCACTTGGTTAGATGTCCAGAGAGCTAAATCTCTTGAGTCTTGTGTTCTGTACTTCAGATGACCATTTCCTTCTCCAGAGGTCCATACATCTTTTTAGATGTCTAATGCCTTTGCTAGACATCCAATGTAAATTTGATGCGTGAGGATCGTCTTTTAGAAATATGCGTAGTAGTATAGGATAAAAATAGCGACAACACTTAAATTTATAAAACTCGAAAACACAAGTGAGTTAGAGGTCGTTCGCATGGAGTAAATTGAAAATTTAATCTACTAATCACAATATCAGAAATAATATGCAATTAAATCGAAAAGAGGCGTAATGTATATCAAAATAATATAGCAAGAAAACCAAGTATAAGAGTGCAAAAAGATTAGGTTAAAATGGTGATTTGAACTACCAAATTAACCCTACAATTTAAGCTCTAATTAACTAAAATAAATGAACAGTATTTCTGAATCAAATATCCACAATGGATCCACAATAACCTCAGAACCAGCACAAGGCCTCACCAGAACCAAAGATACCCTCAGGCCTTTAGAACAAGTATTGGGTCTCAAGCACAGCACAAAGCTGTCTCAGAATAGCTAAGTATTAGGTGCACTGCATGCACCCCGAGGACACGAATCCTAAAGCAAAACCCTCTCCCCTCCTCAGTATTTCTCCTCTTATTTCTCAGAACTAAATAATCAGGTATTTAGGCAGGTAATCAGATCCGGGTAGGGTCCAGGCTCACCGGGCGTGGTGGTGAGCGAGGAGTGGAGAGAGGTAAGCGGGGACCTTACCCTCGAGTGTCAAGGCGAATAGCCTTAGACACTTTTTCGTCTTATACCGCTACAAGTGTCCCATAGCAAACAATGTGGAACTCAAAGTCCTGTCTTTCCTTCATATGTTGGTAGCTACTGAAGCCTGCGCCAATTGAAGCAGTTGTCACTACGTTTGGCTTCGATTGATTCTGCAGCTGCCTTTAAGGGATGAAACCGTGTTGAGCAAAGGCAACAGCAAGTTGAATGAGGGTCGGCAAAAGGTAATCGATGGCGAAGATGATGAAGGCGGCGATGACACTCCGTCGAAGCCCTGAAATCCAAAACACGACCTTGCTGACCAATTAAATGCATTCAAAAGCTAAGCCGAGTTGCATGGAGTGCAGCGGCGATGGTTATGGGTGATGTGCGTGTGTGTGGCAGATGGCTGGTATCGAAGAAGGTGACCGGATGTGTATGTGTTCGAGAGAGTTGTGGAGTGGGTGGAAGATGAAATAAGGAGAGGGCTTTTAAAGGTGGAGGTGTGGTGGAGCTTTTAGAGGCAGTAGCAGGTAGTTTGGATGCATGTGTTGGCCGGGCGAGCTCACTAGAGCTTCACCGGCTGTGGAGAAGACGAGAGGGGAGGCAGCTGTACGGTGGTCAAATTGAGGTGGAAAAGGGTTAGGAAGATGCAAGGAGCTGAGAAGAAGAGAATAACGAGAAGGAAGAGGAAGAACAGGGAAGAGGAGGCACTAGCGTTGGCTAGCCAGCGCCGAAGAAGATGAAAGCGACGGTAAGGAAGTGCGACGACGACGAAGGCGTGGAAAACCTCTGCTTTGACCGACGAAAGGCGGAAGTGAGAGAGGAAGGCAGAGGGCCATCCAATTTGATTGTTTGACGGTCGGAAGAGGAAATCAGAGAGAGTCGCCGAAGCTCGAGATGTGGTCGGTCGAAGAGAAGTAGTTCTCCACCTTTTCTGAGCTGAAGCAAATGACTTGGGAGAGGGCCTCTTTTATAGAGCTTCATATCAAGCTCTTAATTGGGGAAGAAGCTTGATTGGGTCTTGAAATCAAGGAAAAGGATCCCTTGATTTCTCTGAGTTTGTTCAAGCTCCATGGTGTGAATCAAAGACTAAGATCTGGTCCAAATGATAGAGAGATCTCTCAAGATCAATCCCTCCAAATTTGGAGGGATTTGGTCTTGATTCAAGAGAGAAATCTCTCCGTGAATCTCGACTGAGGTGCGTTCCCACCTTTAATAGTGGCAGGGATCGGATTGAAGAAAATGATAAAAAGTTAGGGACCTATTCGTAATAAATTCGAAACCTGAGGGGCTAAATGTAAGAAAGAATTCTAAAGAGCTAAATTGCAAACTAGGTCAAAATAGACTCTGATTGGGTCCAAATTTTGGTACCAACCTAATTTGGACCTAACGAATCTAATGGTGGAGTTGGATTTCAGTTTTGATCACGTTTGACTAGGCAATTTGCACAGAAACCCAAATTATGGTAGAATTCTGTCTGAGACTCTTTTCTAAGCTAAAATGGGTTCAGATGGTCAAACCAAAGATACCAAACCTCTTAGAATATTTTTCTATGATTTTTAGGAGGTTTAGATGAATTTTATTCTGACCAGAACCTCTTTAATTTAAGTGGATTGATAATTAGAATTTTATGTGTTGTTTCGGTTCTCGAAATGCGTGAAACCCAGTTTCTGACAATGTTGACCCACTTTTTGAACTTTTAAGCTCATTTGACCTTCATTTAACCCATGAGTGACCTTGTGGTTAATCTGTGTTTGTAATATATTGTTAAAATTACATAATTAACCATGATTTCTCGTTCTTCTCTCAAATCAGAATAATATAGAATTACGACCCTGAAATGATTATGTAGGAACTTTTATCAATCATACCTGACTAAAAGTGGTTAGTTAAGGCCTATGATGGTGTTCCCATCAGTAAAGAAGTTAGGATTTCAATTAACCTCGAATCTTTGTTGTCAGACATAATCTTGATTTCCCAACTTTTGAGAAATTCGATCATTGTAATTATCATCATCAGACATTCAACACTCATTTCAGACATCCTCTAAACATCTAATCCTTTGGACAAAGTACCCTACACATGATCCAACAAATCAAAAGTCATTCGAGGGCCTTTACCCTTCATTTCCAAACACCTGACCTTGTTCATGGACGTCTGATAAACTACCACCAGACGTTTGATCTTTTGATGGAAGAACACTACACAAGATCCAATCCAATAGGAATGAAACCAGGAACCATGCCTTTCTTTTCCAGACATCTAGCTTCCTCTATAGACATCTGATTGATCTGAATTAGTCTAATCAATAAACCAGACATCCAATACTTTATTGTAAGACATTGATTAGTCTACACACTTATTGGATTTCGACCAGATCTTTCCTAAATCCTCTCCAACGACTATAATACCTATCCAAACCATTCTAGAGTATTCCTATGTACTCTATCATAAATAGACATGAACATTCCTTGGCCAAATACACACATTGGAGACCAAAAACACCATTATACACTCAAAAGCTCTCTAAGCACTCTCTTACTCAAAGCTCTCTTCTGCTCAAGCCACTACTTGAGAGCTCTTCCCTGATTCTTCACTCCAACTCACCTTCAATCTCAGGGAGTATTTTCTTCCTAGCATATTACCGATCTTATTAGGGCTTTATAGGTTGTGGTTGTTGTAACGACCTAAGTCTCGCCAAGTTACGAAACTCGAGTCGCCATGTGCTACCAACCAGCACGAACACCTACAAGATCGCAATCACCAAACACATAGCCACCATAAAACGTCAATATCGAACATTCATTCATGATAAATTAAATGAAAAAAAAAAACTAAAGTGCTGACAATATAATTAAAATTCACCATAAAACAGAAAGCAAGGAGTCTCCTACAACCACCAAAAGACAAGACAATAAAATCTAACTGTGGAAAGAAAACTACTACTACGAGTCATTAGCTCAGTACGGACTGTCTCGTCAGGTAGGATCTGACTCCACAAAAGCCTGACCGACGGCAGCTACTACAACTAACTGCTCAACACCTGAGCATAGAACTTGAAACTATACATCAGTGAAAACTGAGTAGAGTAGACAACAAAACAAGTGGTAACAGTAACAAGAGTACAGAAAAAAGGCACTATATCAACAGTTCATCCATTTATAGTTTATTTCTTAGTTAATTTCATTCATATACCTTTCCCATGTTCTTATAATTCACAATCCGTAAATCGACGTCTCGGGACACGAGACGATCTCATGTAACTTCCTGCGGTGCAAGATCGGTATATGCCATCCTCCTGACAGAGAAGATCACTTATACCCATCGAGTTGCCACACTCCATCCCTTGGGGTCATTGCGAAAGGGATGGCAGCTACGTCATGTAACGTGAACATGTACAAGCACTACGTACACTGAACCATAGACAGCCAATGACCCACCCTCCTACCGAGAAAGAACCAAACCTCGAGCCCCACATCCCGTTGTCCCAATTTGCCATTAAGCCTAACCAAGAATTGTAGGGAAGCCAGCACCCTAAATCAACCCCTGAAACCGATCTGAAAGACCAAAGCTACAGCCAAACTCCAGGGAGTAGCGAGGCTAAAACCAATTATCTTATTCCTTTAATTCCCAACATATCCATCGTATGATTTTATAGCCAATTCCAAATAATTATATCTTATTTTTATCAGATCAAGCCATACTTAATAATTCCACATTATTTAGTTCAGGATTATCATATTATTCATGTTAACCCAAATTACGACAGTGGTCCCATACTATTTATCAATCAACTAACCCAACGTAACTTGTTTTACGAAAGTCAGAGTTCTTTTTACGCATGTGATAACAAGGGGATATATAATCATTAACTCTTAATCCTTCTCATAAAAATAGGTTCTTTTTATTTAAAATGCCCATAAGTTAGGAAAACTACCAGAGGGGTTCCAAACTCAGCAACAAGGAGGGGCTTATACAAATAAAAGCAGTACATGCAAGAAATTACACCCAACGGGTCCATAGGCACCTGAACCAGACGAGATCGAGAGGAGAGGTAGACTACTCTACCTCATGTTACCGGAGGGTCATGGTTACTCCAAATCGTGCGCACAAGGCCTGGGGTAGTCTCCACACCTGCCTCCGAATCTACGCATGCACTGGGGAGTAAGACTTGATTCACGCGGACTAGAAATAGGTTTGAAAATACCTAATTACGTTTCTGATTTTTTACAAAAGGAACCAAACTCAAAAGTAAAATTAAACTATACCAACGCATAGTATGCGTTGACACGATTTGGACGGTATCTTATTTGTCGAAATCCGAGGTTGGAAAAGCCTCGAACCAGATGAAACAGCACAAGGGCATGCTGAACCGAACCGGTTCACCCAGACCGGCCCATCGATCCACGCTAAACGACACGCGACACATGCCGCACGGTGATTGGCTACCGTCACACACTCCAGATCACACGCATCCACTTGCCCCACTGCCCAATGCATGACTTGGGTCGCGTCGCTTGCTTTCCCGCTCAACGCAAATGCGTGAGTGCACGCGGGCTTTGCCTCGCCACCCATCGCCTCCGTGCGAGCCGCCGCCACCACGCATCGCACTCTCGATGCCTACCACCATCATTGCCGCAACTTTTGCAGTGGGAAGTCCAGGTTTTGCGGATTCACTCCTAGGTCCCATGGAAAAGATTTTTGATTTAAATGAAGGAAAAGCTTAAGCTTTTCCTTCTCTCTTCCTCTCTTAATTTAAGAGACTTAGAGAAGATGATGACCCAAGGACCCAAAGGGGTCCTTATATAGAACCATAGGTTGTTGTAAATAGGTTTAGGAGGTGAAATACCTAAATTACCCTTAGGGTTGGGTCCACCTTACATTTAGATCTTTATTGACTTATTTTGGCCATAACTAAAGCTATACATCTCGGATTTGCGTAAAACAAGTATCGCAGGAAAGCTTGCGACGAGAGGAATCCAACGGTATCATATATGGCACTCTTTTGACAACATTTGGCTAGGAGTTGACTTAAAACACATTTTTGGCAATTTAAGGAAGTGTCGACACCAGCATTAAACCACAACCAGGTTTCTAGGTTCGAATTGACCTGGACCACGTTGAAATGATTCGGAACTTGGATTTTGGGACATTATAGTTGTAACTTCCTTTTACTTGTAATAGTTGTAATAAGGTGTCCAACCTATTGGATTCCCTTTTCTTCCCAATGAAATGGTAAAACCTTCAGTTCAGGATGAAAGGTGAGATTATATTCGAAGGACACTACTCTCATTAAAGTGGTGTGGTTAGTGATTGGTTGATCACTCAACGATCGGAAAATCTTAAGTCAGGCTGACTTAGGTAGTGATTTTTACCCGTTTGAGCTTTTCATGTAAAAATCATTATGTTTTTCTTGTGGTAATTTAATTTGTGCATTATATTTCATTTTTATCTTATTGCACTAATCACCATCCTCTAGTGCACTTTCAAAGTTCACATGTATGGACCAAAATAACCTTTACAAAAGCTTGATTTTCTTATGCTCCCCAGGTCCTGATGGTTTCCTGGTGTTGTTCTACAGGGAATTTTGGGAGGTGGTTAGGGAGGACTTCATGGAGATGGTGAATGAGTTACCAACAAGAAACTATAGGCTTAAGGGATTGAATAGATTTTATTTGTTCCTCCTACCTAAGAAGCCAACTGTTGTTCTAATAGATTATGTGGGCTTTTGTTGTAGGGGGGGAAAATGAGAAGCTTCTCGTGGAAAGTATATTTTTCAAAGACCTATGAATCGATCTCTTAGTCATACTTGTGGTAGTTCCTTAGAGCGAGGCACTTTCCTATAGGTGGCTAATGTCGATGAAATGTTGTATCACTACTACCTCTTTTTCAGTGTTGGTCAATGAATACCCTCAAGTGCTTAAATCCAACCTTAGAGTGGAGTGTGCTAAGGTTGCCCATAGGTGACACTACCTTCTCGTAGCAGACACCCTTGCATGTATGACTTTTAAAGCGACCAGAGAGGTTCGCTGAAGGGTTTCCATATAAAGTATGATGGGACCTTGGTCACACCCATTCTGTAGTATGCCTATGACACTTTATTGTGGAAGTGGGAGGAGTCGAGTGATAAGAGCATTTTCACTTCAAAAATGATACTCGATGAAACTAAATGTCATCGCATAATATAAATTGTAGTAAAAAAATACTCAAATCAAATCAATATTAAACAAAAAAAAAATATCATCTCCGCATGGAGATAATTACGCACAAATAAATTCTATATATAAGTATAAAGATGATAACAACAAAGAAAAATCAATGAACTATTAAAATTAAAGCAAATGCGGTAAATGAAATGGAAGCGCAGCCGTGGTGCAGGAAAGAAGGGGAAGATGAGGACGGAGTCGGTGTTGTCACCACCAACCGTAGTGGTGTAAGGTCACGGAAGCAGGCGGTTGACGCAGTAGATGAGCTCACGGTCACGGAGAGTTGGCCCACGCACTGTCACCACGTGGGCCTGAGGGAATGGAGGTGCACGGTTGTGAACAGAGTCGCAGTGGTGGATGCGGTGGTCGTGGTCGTGGCAATGACTGCTGCGGCCTGAGCTTGAAAGGGGAAAGGGCATCCTAGTCCTCCTGTCACGGTCGGTGGAGGAAGGCCTCAGCAGAGAAGGATGGGCGTGGTCTGCTGCGGAGGAGCACGCGGTGGAGAAGGGTGGTCGCACGGTCGAGGATGTTCGAAGTTGGGAGCAGAGCTGCTCCCTGTTGGCGCGGTCGAGGAGGCAGAACGAAGGTGGAGGTCGCGGTGAATGTTGCTGTCGCCGACGCCGAAGGTGGAGCACGGTGGTGGTGTGGGTCACGAGGAGGGTCTGCTGTGGAGGACGTGGTCAGCGGAGGAAGAAAAAGAGGTCGTGCGGTCGCGGTGCAGAGGAAGCAGACGGGGCGCAATGGTCAGAGAGGAGCAGAGACGGGTCGCGGTGGTTCTGCGTGGTGGTCGCGGTGCCGGAGAAGGTCGGCGGCGAGGTCGTCGCGCGGTGGAGGTGCTCTGGCCGAGAGGAGGAAGTGGAGGTCGCGGCGAAAGTCATCGGAGGGGGCGCGGTGGGTTCTGTTGGGTGGAGGAGATGGCCCTCTTCTCGTGAGCGGGGAGGGGAGGAAGAAGACGAAGGGGGTTGGGGACTCCTCCGTGCGTGCGGCTCCCTCCCAAAAAAAAGAGAGCGGGAAAAAAGGAAAATAAAGGGGGTGGTGGAAAAGTAGGAAAAGGAGAAATGGAGAGATAGAAGAAATCAGATATGAGGATCTTTGGAGATTTTTTTCCCTTTTTTTTTTTGTCAGCAACCATTTCTTTTCCCTTTCGAGTTTGCAAAATCACGAGCCAAAGAAGACAAGCCCAATGTTGATTGCTTTTGCTAAAAATTAAATGCCAAGGTGGCATTCAAAAGTTTCATCCACAATTAATTCCCGTAAGAAAACAAGTATACATAATTAATAAATTAGTATATGAATGTATATTAAGTAAATAATATATGCAAATGAAGCACATCAATTAAAAAATATAAGAATGGTAATTTTTTAGCTTAACTAATAGGTCTTCTGTAATGTATGCTCGAAATCTATTTCCAACTCCAAATCAAATTCACTTAGGCATAATTATACTCCATTAAAGTGGACTTATCACCAAGGCAGAGCACCTTGAGTCACTAGTTCATATATTTGGTGAGATTTCTAATCTTTCGATGAATCATAGCAACTCCATTTTCATATTAATGAATATGACACCTAAGGAATCCACAACCTGCACCACCTGCCTACATACCTAGCCAACTAATTTGCTTTTCACATACCTGGTGCTTCCATTAAAGGGTAAACAGTTGTCAGTGGGTGCTTGGCTTCCTTTTATTGAGAAGATAGAGAAGAGATTGGCAGGAGGGGTCAAGTCCTATCGAGGGGAGGGAGATTGGTGCTCATGAGGTCGATGTTCTCGATGGTTCATGTCTTCCATCTATCAGTGTTCAAACTGCTGAAGAAGGTGCTTAAGATGATTGATTACATCTGGAGGAGATTTTTTTGGAAGGAGGCAGAACACGACAATCGATTCCTTAGTTTGGTCACCTGGAAGGACATCTGTAGGCCCTTTGCGCAAAGAGGTCTTGGGGTGCTGAACCTTTCAAAATTTGGAGAGTCATTATTGTCCAAGTAGGCGATTAAGCTACTTCGGAATGAGGATAACTTATGGGGCCATGTGCTTAGGGATTTCTCTAGCTGCACCTAGAATCTTGATGAGAGATGCATGGTACCACGTGAGGCATTAAGGTTTTGGCGAGGACTCTTGAAGGTCTTGAGATGTGTTGTGCCATTTTTGGAAACTGTTTTTGGAAAGGGGAGTACCTTCAAGTTCTGGGAGGACGACGAGACTAGAATCAACAAATTTTGCTCCAGATTTCATAGATTATATGGCCTGGCCTTGGATAAGATGTGCTTGGTTATGGATGTTTAGGATAGGGATGGTTGGGTGTCAAGCTTCAAAGGTGTTCTCTTTGAGTCCAAAGATGGTGAACTCCAAGAGGTTCTTGTTTTGATTGAGGATTTCTGCCCATTGTCAATTACACTTGACAACCTAAAATGGGGCCAAGGAAACTTCTCCATGAGGAAGGTGTACAAAATGCTTAAGGAGCCTGTGGCTGGGAGTAACACCTACTTGGGGGTTGAGTGCTTCGTCATTTAGATGAGAATCTCCCCTTGAAAGTTAAAAATCTTCCTATGGCTCGTTACGAGGGTACATGTAGCCACTAAGGCCTAGTTTACTTGGAGGGTTAGCCCCCAATTTACTAACCCGAGTTTACCTACTTTAACACGGGTTTGTCTAACACCAATTTCAATTAATGTTAGCCAAATCCGTGTTAAAATTATACACCACTCGTATTTCTAACATCTCTTATGTTTTATATACTTAACACCACTATCAAGTAAACACCACAAGGGTTAACATCACAACTTAACACCAATTCAAGTAAACACAAACTGGTGTTAACACCACTCTGTAAGTAAACACAATTGCAAGTTAACACTAGTTTCACATTTCTTAACACCACTTTTCTAACCCTCCAAATAAACTAGCCCTAAAGATCGGCCCTACAAGTGGAAACCTATGGAAGAAGACACTTCTTGCTTCCTTTGTGGATAGAAGATCGAGAGTGTAGAGCATCTTTTGGTGAGGTGCAACCTTGTAACATTTTCATCTAAATGGACATGCAAGAGGTTCATGGGGGCAATGGTGATGACTTTTGGAGTTCGGTGCAAACGAGGCATCATGCAGATCCTTCGATGCGTGTCAAGGTGGTTGCTTTCCTTTGGTCAATGTGGCTACAAAGGAATAGGGCCATATTCAAGGGTAAGAGGGTGTACATGGAAAATATTATGAGGGAAGGCTGATCTTTCTTTAATTTTTAGGCTCAACATTTGTAAGGTACTCTAAACTCTGTGCACTTCCTTTCTTGAGGTAATATATGGAATGGGTACCGACCTTCGGTAACCATCTTTTCCCTTTTCAAAAAAAAAATAAAAGCTTACTTTCCCACATTTTCATCTCTTCTTCAAAAGCAATCAATAAAAATGACGTTAATCATCACAAAATTAATAAGGAAGAAATCTGAAGATCGTTGAAAGATCATCTAGTATCATTATAGGATTGGCTCTTTAATATGGTCGAAGGTAGATTGGAGAGTAGACTTGAATCTTTATATAAAGTTTAAGAACTACATGGGTGTGCTTCAAAATTTAGGGACCATTTCCTAAACATGGCTACTCAGATTGCGCTATACTGCTAGAAAAGGTCTTCGATGCCATTGCTAAAATCGTGCTGATAACTTAAAGGTTGGGCTAGCAAGGTAATCAGGATGGTCCTCATCCTGGGTACATTCAAAAACTTGGCATCTTCTTATATTACCCCTTCAATCAAGCAAAGATAGTTTCACAGTCATCACTCCAATATATAAAGCTTTCACAAGTTCTCTATGTGACAAATTGGACCTTCACTTCCTAACATTATCCTAGAAGATGGACAGATACAATCTTTGGGATTCTTAATGCGAAGATATCCACCTTAATAGGAAAGGTGACAAATTTTATTGTAAAGGCCCTACGCTAAGAGACCATGAGAAGCATGCCATTTTTGCCACCTAATCTTACTATATTGAGGGAGAATTTGAGAGCTCGAAAGTTCTATGAGCATTTAGAGGTTAGACTACACAATTAGATGTGATTCTTGTGAGGTTGATCTAACCAAAATTCCTTATCTCTGTGTGGTTTCTATCCCTTGCTCCTATAATTCTCTCTTCCACTCTCCATGTAATGTAGAAATAGACCTGGCTATCTGTAGTATGGGGACATGATGAGAAGTCAATATTTGGTCTTTAAGTTCTTTGTGGCTGGTCATGGTGATGCTTGAATGTGGCCATTTGGATTTCATTTGGATGCCTTACAATGAACTCATGTTAGGAACATGTTGCTCAGCAAACAAAGGTAAGCCTCACATTCCTTGCTTTTGATTTGTCAAATTGCTCTTTGATAATGTTATATACATCAATTTTTGTAAAGACACATTCCACTTTTAGCCTTTTAAGACGTCTGGAGTGTTAGTCAGACGTCTGTCCAGACGTCTGGACCCCTTCCCAGACATCTGGAAATTAAAAATCTGTACTCTTTCTGCATTCTACGCGCGGGCGCGCAGACTCTCCTTCTCTCTCTTTCCTTCTCCCTTTTCCCCCTGCAAAACCCTAACCCTCGACCTTCATAAAAGGCCACCCTCCCCTCCTCCACTCCACATACCACCATCTCCACCTTCAGAGCATGGCGGAGCAGCGAGAGGAGGTGAGCGAGGGAGCATGTGAGAGTGAGGAGGAAGAGAGTGCGTGAGAAGGAGGAGGCCAAGGTCGGGAGCTTCGTGGAAGCTCGCCGGAGCTCGCACGGCCACCGCGGCACGTACGGGAGGAGGAGGTCCGGAGCATCATCCTCGATCACTTGCAGCAGCTGGAGCGAGGGGAAACGCAGCAGAGGAAGGCGAGAGCGAGTGAGAGCGAGGGAAGCCAGAGCGAGAGTGAGCGCGAGAGCGGAGGGTGCTACGCCGTTCTACTATAGCGCCTGCAGGCGAGGGAAGGCAAAGCGGTTCCACAGAAGACATTTTTCCACAGAATCAGACGACTGGAGAGACATCCAAACGTCTTACCGGACGTCCGAAGTTAGAGCAAGACGTCTGGTAGAGATCTACTTTCCGTATTTTCTCTCTGACAAAGTCCTGACAGTGTACATATATGTGTCAGAAGGTGGATAGCAGACCAAGGCAGTTTCAGACATTCGGGAGCACCCCCAGACGTCTAACGGAACCCTTGGACATCGGCACTGAGTTCTAGACGTCTGACAGAGGAACACTGAGAGAGGTATCCCTGAGAACTATTTTAAGACGTTTGGGGCCTTTCCCAGACGTTTGATTTCTGTCTGACCGCATGTTTTTGGGCCCGTGCAAGGCCATAATATTATCGATTTTCTGCAAACAAAACGTCTATATTTTCCATACGAGTTTCTCTATATAATGATACCTTGTTTGTATCATTCTGAACCTTTTGGCCCATCAATCCATGTTTTAGGTCTCCAATCCGTCGGGTGTGCGGGACCTGCAGAGACGTCGGGAGCTACTGTACGAGCCCCCATTCCATCCGGTTACCCAAGTAGAGTGGTTATAACCTTAAATCTCTAAATTAATACATGCAAGTAAGTAATCCTAAGACTTAAGATAAACCCTAGGAAGGAATAAACACATACTCAAGAGTAAATTCTTGAACCTTAGGTCATGGCATGAACACTAGGGTTAGAGGAAATTACATGTGAATGATTGAGTAATCAAAAGCTACCTGGTTTATCTAAAATGGACCCCTACTGTGATCAAAATGGAAATTAAACTGCTTGTTCCGTGCATTCCAACCCGAATGTGAAAAAGAAACTTCTGTATGAACACCACGGGGATTGTAGACAAGATGGTATCAGAGCAAGGTCATCCTAAGAAATGAACCAACTAGCTTGAGAATAACCATTCACGTGCATGTAACTACCACTTTGATTTCTGTTCATGTCCAAGAGTTGAGCAGCCCGAGCTTCCGGCTGCGGAGGGTGCTGAGCCCAGTCGAGCCCAATGGTAGTTTTCTATACTCTTTGTTGTACCCTCTTTACTGTTGTTGTGAGTTTTAGACTTTTTAGTTACTATTGTTGTTACTGTTGCTTCCGTTTCCGTTCCTGTTGTGGTGGTAGTATGTACTGGAATAGCGACTTTTACTTTTCTTTACTGCTTGTACGTTTTTACTGCTTAGTTATATTGCATATGTGAGTGTGGTTTATTTTCCTGCTTTTTGGTTATTTCTTGTTGGACGACTGGGTCTTGAGATTAGTCGAGACGAGCCGGTCTCGGGTCCTGTAGGGATTCGGGAACCGGGTCGTAGCAATTTTTCTTTAGTATTAGATGGTAAATAATGGTCAATCTTGCCAAATCAATTGACTTAACCTACCTAGCAAGTGGAAGCAAATGATAATGACTAAGATCTCCTTGACCTTTCTAACATGTCACCATATTAACGTTCTAAAAGAGTTGCACTTAGATTCCTACCGAGGGTTCTTCATTTGGAAGTAAGGGTAAACTAGTTTTTTTTTAAAAAAAAAAGAAGAAAGGACAAGGCGCCGGAGTGGCGCTCATCCAATTTTATTAATCACAAAATAAGCTACATGAACCAAGAGGAAACTCACATGCAAGCCCTTTTAACAATGCCAAAAGAGAGAAAAGACTCACTACTGAAAACCATCCATTTCGAGCCAACCATACAGCCCACAGAACCGCCACCATGGCGATCCTATCACCAGTCTAGTCCATCAACTGTCCCCACAGAACATCCCATGAAGGTGGGTTAGTACCCACCACATCATTCCACACCTAATGAGTGAAAGGGCACTCAGAGAACAAGTGCCCTATACTGTCCTCAACACCATGACAGCTCACAAGTCTACTTTGCAACTCCCATGTCGTTCTAAGAAGACCTATAACCAGGCCTCATCTCCGTGCAAGCCAGAGGAACAACCGCACTTTAAGAGGCACCTTGATGCTCCAAATCTGACTGCAAACCCTATCTAGATGATCTAGCAGACCCTCCTCATTGATGACCGTCATATGCTCTAGCAACTATAAACCGGCCATGACACCAGCTGTAGCAATCAGGCCCATCGAGTAGACTAAATTGCTCCAAGAAGTTGTACGAATCGTCTTGCTGGCTCAAGAATCGACTATCCTCCCACCCTCCTGAGAGAAGGACTCTCCGATAGACCTCCTACTCATCCCAGCAATCCACTACCTACATCTCTTGATTAGTGGCATGTGAAAATACTCTAGGAAATTTCTTCTGTAAAGATCCCTGCCTCGACCAAGCATGGTTCCAGGAGGAGAAATGTCGACCATCTCTAAGATGAGGACAAAAATGCTCCCAATGCTCTTGGAGTGTGTCTACAATTGAACACCAGAAAAGGGACTCACCCCTTGGGTGCTGCAACTGTCCAAGAGGTGGAACTGCACCCTCGTACGAGTCCCGCACTAAATCTTGCAAGAGAACCTGCTCTCCCTGTAAAAGCCACACAACCCACTTCAAAAGGAGTGAATATGTCGCCTCCTTCATCCTGCGTACCCCCACACGACCTCTCCTCATGGGTCTACAGAATACCAACCATCGCACTGGTTGTAGGAAGTAGCCCTCTTGCATGCATCGCTTCCAAAAGAACCTCCGCTTGACTGTCTCAAGTTGACACAGGATACCTTTCCCAGGACGAAACAAGAAGTAAAAAGTAGGGATGGTAGATAGAACGGAGCTGAGAAGAATCAACCTCCCACCTCTAAATAGCAGCCTGCCACTCCACCCCATCAATCTGGAGGTGAGCTTTTCAAAAAGGAAGGCACAATCAATGACACGCATCTTCTTAGCCTATAGCGGAAGGCCAAGATAGTGCACCGGCGAGGAAACAAGTGGTGTTTGCAGAGTCTCAAAGATAGCATCACCACCCCTGTTGTCCTGATGGAAGCAAACCAAAGAAGACTTCACCCCATTCACACGAAGGCTTATGACATCTCCAAAAATCTGGACAATCCTCCAAACTGCTTGCGCCTGCACAACCTCTCCCTATACAAAGAAAACCATGTCATATGCGTACTGCTGTAGCAGAGTAAGCGTCCTACACTCTGGCCCCACTGTGAAACCTCTAAAAGTCAACCTAGAATAAGATCCTAGTGTTCGTAGCCCTAAAAGTCAACCTAGCCAAAGTATCAACAACCAAAATAAAAAGGAGGGGGCGAGTGGACACCCCTATCGAACTCCTTTCTGGGGTCGAATCCACGTCCTCATAGGCGTCCCATTCAGCAAAGGGGAGAAAGAGGTAGTCGTCACACATCTTCTGACCCATCTCACCCAAGTCTCCGGGAAACCCCTTCGTCGAAAATCTCCCAAAGATAGGCCCAAGACACAATGTCGTAGGCCTTAGAAAAATCTACCTTCCATAAGAAGGCCCTCATACGCCATCGGGTCCAACCTGCAATAATCTCTTGTGCCACCACGAAAGACTCCTGGAAAGAGTGGCCTCTAAGAAAAGCAAACTAAATCGGTTGATTAGACTAGGAAGCACCTCCCTGATTCAATTAGCAAAGATCTTGCCAATAATCAGGTAAATAGAATTTGAGAGAGCTATAGGCCTATAGTCTCCCAAACTCTTCTTACCTGGTCCCTTCAACAGAAGGAAGAGGAAGGGTTGATTCAACCGCTCAAAGCCTGAATTCCTGGCATGGAACTCCACCACCGCAAGAACATATGTTCTGACAACTGACCAAAACTCCCTGTAAAACAAAATTTGAAAGTCATTCGGTCCTGGAGAGCCCTCAACATTCAAGCCCCTAATGGCCGTCAAAACCTCTTCTTCATTAATGTGTCTAGCAAGCATCTTACAATCCTCGACTACAAGGGAAGGCATGTCTGTGGCAGCAAGACCCCACTCCCCTGACAGGCCTGCTTTGGTGATTCTCTGGAAGTAAGAATCCACCTCATGCTTAACCTCCTTCGGTGTAGACAGAATCTTGTCACCATCTCTCAACTATGAAATGTGATTGAGACGTCTCCTGGAACTTGCCATGGCATGAAAGAAACGGGTATTGGCATCCCCCTCTTTCAACCATAGTTGTCGAGACCTCTCCTTCTAGTCTACCTCTCTAAGATGATCCTCTTGCTGTATGACCGACCTCAGTCTTAGTCTCTCCTCATGTTCCTCCAAAGTAAGATGCCTGGTTCCTTTGGCCTTATTAAAAGCAACAACTACTTCAAGAGCTTGGTTCCGCCTGCGCTCCCTATCCTTTTTTATCTACCTCCGGTACTACTAAAGCCTCCATATGAGATGACGGAGTCTAGAATCAAGAGTCCTGGTGGCAGTGGACTCAGACGGACATGCCACCCACTCCTGGGCAACCAGCTCCCTAAAACCCTCCTTTTGCAACCAAGATCTCTGGAATCTAAAATAGGCTCAACTCTGGCCCTCCCCACTGTCCCAAAGGATAGGTGTGTGGTCTGAGAACAATCGTGGCATAGCCAAAACGCCCGCCAACTGGTGTGTCTCTGCCAGGTGGACATTACACAAGAATATGTCTAATATGGAGTAGGCCCCATTACCACTTCACCACGTGTACGTACATCTTGAAGTGGGAATGTCCTCCAACTCTAGCTCCTCCACAACCTCCTGGAAACCCAATGTGGAGGAGTCACCTCTCCCTTTAGGCCTATCATCATGGCTAAGTGTGGCATTGAAGTCTCCACCAATCAACCAAGGACCTCCATCCGCAAAGCCTGACACCTGTCGCAGCTCTTCCCAAAGGCGGGGTCTATCCTCAGGTGTGCATGGACTGTACACACATGAAAGATAAAAGGTGGACTCGTCTTCTACCCTCGTGAAGTGTCCAAAGATAATGAACTCACCAACCTGGGAATCCTCCAGGCGAAGGTGAGAATTCCTCCACCAAATGGCAAGACCTCCCAAGTGGCCAACAGGCTCCTTAGACAACAAATCATCCTCTGGTGATCTTCCCAGGGGCCCCCAAAATTGGGGCTCAACCCTGTCAATGTAAGACTCCTGGATGAACGCACAATCAATCCTCCAATCAAGGAGATATCGCCTCAACGTGGACCTCTGCTCTACATCTCGAAGCCCACGAACGTTCCACAAAAGCACACATGTCATGAGGAAATGACGCTTTTCCCCATGGTAGGTTCGGTATGTCTCCAAACCTTGAGGATGAGGGCAAACATCACCTCCTTGGATTGCATTGTACAACTTTTATGCTTCTTTTGTACTTGCACCTCTTTCTCTCCCACCTATATAAGGGAAGAAAAGCTAGGATTTAATGTGTGATTTGTCCTTTTCTATCCTCTCTCCATCTCCATCACCACCATGTTTATGTCTCTATCTCCGTTGTATGTTAGGGGTTAGTTGCTATTTGTAAACGGGTGGGAGAGTTAGCTTCCATGATGTAACTATCAACTAACCCCTAACAAACAATTATTTCTACTACTAAATAACTCTTGATGGTATGCATGCACACATTCTTTTCCTTCTACAAATTTTGTTGGTGACATCAAGACTTCTGATGGTGGCCTCTCCAATTTCAATCACCATCCTCCTATTAGTGCATCAGTAATTACCTAATTAAACACAAAGGCAACCACCACTCGACCATATGACATTGAGCTTATGAGAACTTGTCTTTAATTTTGTGCAGCTTCCATCTTGTTCGGTGTGACAACACACACGTCCATGATATCTCAATTTATGGGAACTTCAATTCACCCAACAACGATGGCATTGACATAGAGGACTCTAACAACACAGTCATCGCCAGATGCCACATTGACACTGCAGATGATGGAATCTGCCCAAAGTCATTGACAGGTCCAGTGTATAACCTGACAGCCATAGACTGCTGGATCAGGTCCAAATCCAGTGCCATCAAGCTTGGAAGTTCCAGCATATTCAACTTCAAGAATTTCCTCTTTGACAACATCACCATTGTTGATTCCCATAGGGGGCTTGGCCTGCAGATAAGGGATGGAGGTATGCCTGACTTCATCATAATTACTAAATGATATATTAAAAGCTTGTTCTTCTTCTGGTAAAACACTTATGTAATAGCTCGTTTTGCAATTTCACTCAAAATCAGAAAAGATAGTGGGTAGTGGGTCAGGAAAAATGTATATAAATTAGTGGTATTTGTACATGCATGCTGTGAAACTGGATTTTTGCATCATAAATATTATTTGCTTAGAAAAGGGAGCCTACATTCAAGTGTATCTAATCTTTGCTTTCAGCAAGAATATTCCCATGTTACTTCCTATTGCATCTGGAGCTAATGTCCTGCTATCCTTCTCTTACCTAATAACAACAATTTAATGTGATCTCCAATTGTCAAGAAAGGTTATACTGTGGAGGTCAAAGGATGTATTTTACATCAAGCATAATTCATATTATATCTAAGTATAATGGAATCTACTATAGCAACTTTATTCATAAAATAACAAAGACAACTAAAATGTATAGACAACCTCTCCTTTCTTTCTTTTCTTAATCATAATGGTGAGATTTGAACATTGATCAATGGGATGGAAAGGATTTGTTTGACTGTGCTAGACCATTTAAGCGGGTTTATAGCATGATACTTTTCAAAAGTTTACTAAGAACATGGCATAAGAATCTAAATTTTTCATGGTAAATGAAATAGAGTGTTATCTAAACTAACACTAGATACTCCGGATCTGCAGGGAATGTGAGTGACATGACATTTTCAAACATCAAGATAAGCACAAGGTACTATGACCCTTCTTGGTGGGGAAGGGCAGAGCCAATCTATGTAACCACTTGTCCCAGGGATCTTGGCAATGGCAGGGTTGGCTCCATCAGGAACCTAACATTCGTCAACATCTCAGTGGTGTCGGAGAATGGGGTTTTGTTATCGGCCTCACAGGGAGAGCTCGTTAGCAACTTGAAATTCATCAATGTGAACTTTACCTACAAGAGATGGACAGACTACAGAGGGAGTTTGGTGGACTACAGGCCAGGGTGCCAGGGGCTTGTTAATCACAGCATGGCCGGGATGACCATGGAGCACGTCTCTGGTGTGTTGTTGGACAATGTCAGGATGAGGTGGTATAATGATAGCTCCAAGGGATGGAATAACCCTCTGCGATTCAGGCCATCCACCGTCAACGATCTTTATTTCCGCAGTTGGTCTTCTGGAGTTTATTGATTTGGAGGATATCCTTAATGAGGAAGGTGTATATTATGAAATCGTCGCTTTTATGTGCCATTATTTCCCATTTACCTGCAGCGAGATTTGCTTAATATTATGGTAAACACGATATTTATTTTGATCATTCAGAGGTTGTAGCTAAAGTGGTTTCTCTGGGATGAATATTACTATCATTAGCTTCATTCTGGTTGGCATAAATGAAGGAATGACTTAAGGAAGAAAAGCCAGATTATGCTGCCATTTGAGCCTTGGGGGTGTGTGAGCATCTCCTTTGTTGGGGAAATGACATGCTTTGAGGAGTCAAAAAGTAAATAAACATACATTGTAATATATTTTATAGTATTTGTCCTTTATTCAATAAAATACATAGGTATATTTTGATTTTCAATTGATGTGTTTGAATTTTCCATCAAAATACATCGATTGAAAATCATAATATATCAATTGAAAATAAAAACACACCAATTGAAATCTTTCTCTCTCTCTCACTATGCGTAAGATAAAAAATACATACAGTAATCTTGTGTGAGGGTTATGTATGACAAGTATAATATAAGGATGACGTTAACTAAGAGAAATGCTTAAGGTACAAAATTGCATGCACAAAAGGCGTATCCTCATGGATCCCGTCGTCGGACTCTGCATTTTTGTTTCTAAGATTTACAGGGGATCTTCACACGGTATTTCTTGGAGGCTACAACTCTTCAAGAGTTTCCTTTCATAGCCGCTGCTCTCGAATCCTTCCTTGATTGTTTGAAAGATCGTGGCCAAATTTGTTATGAGCATCAAAATAGAAAGAAGGAAAGAGACAAAAAAAAAAAAAAAAAAAAAGGAAAAGAGGGGGAAGGTTATATGCGTGGTTAAAGCCACTCAAACATTGTGTCCCTTACTAATCGTAATTGAGTGGTTATACAATTTAGTCTGGGTGTACTCATCCAACCTGCGAGAGCGTTATCTATGGCTTGGGCAAACTTCGGCTTCTGCAGGCTTCTTGGAGCAGGCCGGTAGGGGGTTTGCACCCTACGTTGCAAGCAAGATTCCTTTTGCTTGTCTGCAGCATTAGTTTTGGAGACCCTTCTATGGAGCTCCATTGTAATGCTTTACGTACACGTGGTGTATGTGCAATGCTCATGGATTTTTCCCATCAGTAAGTGCCACTAATTTTATTGTTTGTTTTCTTTGGCTTTTTTTATCCTTGTAACAAATTTAGCTTCACAATCCCCACAACGACTTTTTGTGGAAAGAATCAGAGACCGGAAGCTATTGATGGTTCTCGAGAATCGTTATCTTCCCTGCAACCTCACATAGATCTTCCTCAAATCTCAAAAATAAGCCTAAGAAGCTTGTGGTCAAACCCACTTGATTCCAATCTGCTTAATCCGATCTGCCTCGGAATGCAATGAGCCACAAGTTGACTCCACTTCCTTGGGCGTTTACACCGTTAAGCTCCACTGCTTGTATGGTTATACTTCTCCCAAAATGTAACCGCTCATCTTTTATATTTCACGAGAAGGTCTCTCACCCACATAGTAAAGGATATACTGAATGGGGATAACCTAAAGGTTTTACGACTCATTCATTATATCATATATAATAAATATTGAGAGTTGATTCTTTTTTTCAAATATATCCATGTATTTGTTGAAATTAGATCAATAATTTATTATTTTGTATACCTGGTTGCCTACATTTTTATTATCTTAGTTATATTTCATTTTTCACCATCTACAAATTTTTTTTTTGATAACCATCGATAACTTCCACCTCCTGTGATGCGTCTCCATGTTATTTTACTTATATGTCAAGAACTTGGGAACCAAACTTGAAAATTTGTGCTGCTTTGAATTGACACATCATCATTCAGATGTCAGTGCCACCATGTGCCCTGGATAACTTGCCATCATAGAGTGAGCCTTGTGGGGCCATTTGCCTACCTTGATCCACCTGGCCTCATAGCATGGGTACCTCTTCTTCCCCTGCCCACATCCATGTGGTTGAGATTACATATCAAGTTTGGCACCTTGCTTGCAAGTGGATAATGTATCCTCTACTGTTTTCAAGTTTAATAATACACATTCCATAGAGCCCCCAAAATGCTCTCTTGCTTCCTTATCTCATCTCATTTGCTCAATTGCGAAGACATCTCTTCTTCCACAAAGGATGTATGGAGTGTTTAATGGTGAATAGGGATGCCCTAAGCCCTACAAGTGAATGGAATATAATTTGTTGATGCTTTTGGCCTCACTTTGCTAGTACTAAATAGGCTCGGTTTAATGTCCTGGACTCTTGTGTGACTAATTATGGACTCTCATTACCATTTCTTTCCAAAAATAAAATGTACCTAAGTTGGTTGACCTTCGTATCATATTCATATGGTTGCTTTGAATGTTCCCCGACAGTCGGTAAACAAATAAATAGGTGCTCTTTAGAAGTAGGAATGCTATCACCAAAACAGACCCTACAAAAGGGGGTAATCTAAGTGACCTGAAGACGGTGGGTTCGAATCATTTGGCACTAAAATCATGTGTTACATGTTCCCTCTTAGTTGATTCCGTACTCTCTAATGTCACATAATATGAAATGGTAATGTTGCAATTGAAAAAGATATTACAGGAGAGGGATGTAATTGCTTTCTAAAGTGTTGCTGGTGAAGAACTTGTAAAGCAAGATGATAAGTAATGATTAAATTTGGGTAGAAGAAGGGGGATTCGTGAACCGAGATTTATTACAATTTTGAGGAGAGGCAAGAAAGCATGATAAGGAGAGATAAGAGGATTAGGTAGGAAAAAGGGGAAAATCATCAGGAGGCAAAAAAGAATGAGAGATGGTGGTGAAATTAGGGCTATACACGACGCAAGTTCAGCACAATCCAACTTGGACCGCCTTCCATTGAGTTAGATTGGATCAGGTTAACAATTTCAATGCGTGAGATTAAATTATACTTTGTGTTGGACGAGTAATTTGATCCAACTCAGCTTGCAATCCATATAAACTTTTAAATATTTATTTTTAATATATTATATATTAAAATCCAAAGTTTCTATGATTCCTTACACTTTAATAACAATACATTCAGTAGACTTATTATATTTAAAAATTAAAAGTCCATTAATGTTTATTATTTTTTCTACCATTTTCTCTCACAATGGATGGTCCAACACTTCTT
Source organism: Thalassia testudinum (assembly GCA_037157565.1). Lineage (NCBI taxonomy): Eukaryota > Viridiplantae > Streptophyta > Magnoliopsida > Alismatales > Hydrocharitaceae > Thalassia > Thalassia testudinum. Next base: position 65,506,974 of record JAZHRO010000031.1, read on the forward strand.
TTGTCATAAGTTTTAGATTTTTTTTAAAATTTTTAGTTATTTTATTCACTTTGTGATTACTTGAACAGTTGTGCTGTGAATTAAATTTTCCATTACGAAATAAGAAACATATAAGTTAAAACAGTCCAATAATTTGCATGGTTAATATTCCGATCCAGTATAATCCAACTAACCCACTATTTGTTGGATTGGGTCGAGTTATTACATTTGATAGGTTAAGTTGGAATGGATTTGAAAAACTTTCGACTCATAGATATTGGGTTAGGATTTAGATGAGGTCCCAATCTAATCCAATCCAAGCCATGTACGACCCTATCATCCTCAAATGGTGGAGCATAGGGGGAGACAAGCAGGTTGTTGGGCTATAATAGAAGATAGAGGACCATCAACCGAAGGATGACACACCTATAAGGTAGTATGTTAAGGAATGAAAATACATTTTATGTTGAGAGGATTGTGTGTTGGTTTAATATCACATTAGAAAATGTAGACTTTGTAAGTATGTGATGTCCTATAAATAAGTGTGTATTCCTCTCATTTTCTTTGAGAAGAAATACAGAGAAAATATACCCATAGGATATTTTTCCTGTAGTTTTCTCCCCGCTCCTCGTGAGTGAGGTTTCCACGTAAACTCAACCGTTCCATGATTGTCTTTATGCTTTGATATTTATGCTTCCACTTTATTTTAGATTTTAATTTGGTATTAGAGCAGATTTCAATCTTCGATTTCATCCTTTATTACATATATTTTATCTGTTCGAGAGTTATTGTTCTCGATGAAGGATCAGATTGATAACGTCGCGGGGGATGCCTCCTCCATGCCCATGGAGAGGGGTTGGTCGACAAGGAGTCGACGTGGCTGCTGGTGGCTGAGGAGGAGGAGAAGAAGAGGTGGCAGTAGGCGACAGTGCCCGCTGGAAAGAGGGGCGAAAGCCTGGATGGGGGGATGCGATGTGGTGCCTCCTCGTCTGCGACATGCAGTGCAGCATGCCTTCGAGATCCACTTAGATCCCTACATCTAGGAGATACGGTGGCCATCATCCACGCTACAGGCAAAGGAGTAGGACTACAACTCAGGAGGCAATGGAGAGGCACATGCTGAAGGAGATGATCTCGGTGCTATGCGAGGCCCAACCCTATTTGACATGAGGGATGTGAGTCGCGGAGTTGGTGGCGTAGCCTAGACCGAATCGGAGGAGATCGCGGTGCCATGGCAAGACCGAGGATCGAAAAAGAAGATGGCGGTGATGTACGTCTGCTGCATTGGATCGAGGAGATCAAGGAGACAAGGCAGCGCGCCAGAGGAGGTGACGCAAACAATGCTGACAGCGACGACCAACAGAGACGAGGACGCGGTGTCAATCTAGCGAGGAGGTGGTGCACGAGATGCCCAAGGCTTGCGATGCTAGCAACGAGGAGCGAACGCAATCGGTACTGGCAGCCGATGCTCATGTGGGAGCTGGAGATGCGATATGGTTGGATTCTCCCAAACCCTAAGGGGGGAGGGAGTTTAAAAAGATGTAGGTAAAAAAAAAAAGGAAGAAAAAAAAGAGAGAAAAGAAAGAAAAGGCAAAAAAAAAAGGTGGAAAAAGAGTGAAAAAAAGGGAAAAAATCGATAAAGAAAAAGAAAAAAAAATGAGGTTTAAGAGAAGAGATGAAGTCTTCTCTAATTTTTCAAAATTTATTTTCTTCTTGTTATTTTTTCTCCCATACGAGTATGGGAGAAAGGGGGAGTGTGGAAGCCATTATAGTCACCCCTATTTGGTAGTCCTTTTATTGTAGTCCCAAGGTACGATGGGTGACATCGGGTACCACTACAGACTTGCAGTCCTAAGGCACGATAACATCCTCCAGTAGTTGAGGTGACATCGAATACCGTTATGAACTTGTTTAGTAGCTGATCTTCACATGAGAAACCAAACTCTAGGAGGTCCAGAGTTTCAAGGTCTCCACAAAGAGGGAGATCCATTTCCAAGGTCCTCAAAGGAAGGGCCCAGTCGATTTCTATGTGGGAGATGCAGCTTCGAGGTTTTCAGAGGAAGACCCTTTCTAGGGATACTGAATAGGGAGTCATCAGCACCAGATCTTCAAAGCCAGTGTTAAGACCCGTGCTGTTTGAGCCTTTTAAGACGTTTGGACTGTAGGTCAAATGTCTAGTAAGACGTCTGGACACCTTCCTAGACGTCTGGAAATCGAAAATCTTTGGGTACGAGCTCACGTCTGCGCGCGTGCTGTGCACAGACAGTACTTTCTCATTTTTCCTCCTTCTCTCTCTTCCCTCGCCTCCAAGCAAACCCTAAACCCAACCTTATAAAACCCCTCCTCCTCTCTCGTTCTCCTCACTTCTTAGCCACCAGCCACCTTCCTCTCTTCTTTCCCACAGTGAGCGAGAGAGCGAGAGTGGTGTAGAGGAGGAGCGACGTGAGAAGGAGAGGAGGAGGTGAGCTCACGAGCTCGCATGGGAGCTCAGCTGTGAGCGCACGGCCGGAGCAGCGCGTGCACGAGGAGGAGGAGTGCGTCGGGGAGGTCCTCCCCGACACAGCTACAGCCGTAGCTGCAGGGGAGGGGGCGCGGCACGGCCACGCGCCGCGCAAGAGCAGCGGAAGCAAGTTCTGGTTCTGGGTTTTTCCCAGAATCAGACGTCTGGAGTGACCTCCAAACAACGGTGCAGACGTCTGGAGGTGGTTCCAGACGTCTGAGGAGAGGGCTTCGCGAAGGTACGCCCTCTTTGCGAATACGGCCATGTAGGCCGCTCCGTCGACCCCCTGTTACATGTCCTTTTGAGAAGATTGCGTGGTTTCATGCAGGATTCGCTTCGGGAAGGTGCAGCACACGCCCTCCCACGCATTTCAGACATCTGGGCGACGTACCAGACGACGGGAAGCACTTCCAGAAGTTTGGAGAGGTGGTCAGACGTCTGAAGCTGGGTCCAGACGATCCAGAAGAGTTTCTGAACGTCTGAGGATTGGCGCAGAGACTTAAGTACGTTACTAGACCCTTTTAAGACGACTAGAAGATGTTCCAGACGTCTGATTTGAGACAAAAACCCTATTTTTGACCCGTTTAGGATCCATTTGAGTTTCGTTTTACGCAAATAAGATACCGATGTGTTCCTTGTGAGTTCCTCTACTTGTTAGAAGGTTTTCCATACTGTTCTGATAGTTCTATTGTGATTGTTACTTGTGATAGGACTTCGTTCCGTTGTGGGTTCGGGGCTTGCTAAGGCACGTGAGCCTGCCGTTCAAGCCCCCAATACTCTTAGGTTTACTAGTAGAGTGGCTTCCCCCTAATTTAATTATAACCTAAATGCATGTGTGGAATGAATGGTTAGAACCTAGGATATGGCATGAATCCTAGGACGAGAAACACTTGAAATGTCTGTAATGGATGATTGAATTGCAATCTTGAATAAGTAGATAGAATGATAAAAATTGCCTGTAAATAAATAACAACTGCCTGTGAAATATGAAGTACTTGTGCTAGCTAACTGTTGTATGTAAATTTCCTGTTGTATACGTTAAATGACATAATACGAGCTGCATGTATATAAATTGAGAATGAAAATGTGAATGATGAAAATGCGAGCTGCCTGTGTATAACCTGTATATGGAAATGTGAACGATAGCAGTACGAGCTGCATATGTATGACCTGAGAATGGAAATAGAAATGATGAAACCTAGTATGACTTAGTATGAGGAATATGAGCATGAACCCTACGGGGAATTAGGAGTAGAGCTCCTGGAAATAAATGGAATGGATCTGGAAATGTGAGTGGGGAAGTGAGTTGGCCCTTGAGTACGGAGTACCAAGGAGAGCGACTGTCCCCCTGTTTAATGCAGAGCAGAGCTAGCCACCCTTGGGTTGGGACTCGGGGTTAGGATTGGCCACTCTGTACCGACTTCTTGGCCCTCGCGTACACAGTACAGGGGAGAGCTACTAGTGTAAAGAGAGAGCTAGCCACCCCATGGGGCTCCGGGTTTAGCTAGCTGCCCTACACCGACTTGTTAGGCCCACTGGGCAAACCAGGGTAGTCAGGCGAGGGTTCGCAGACTGTGGAAGGGCGAAACTCCTATTTGGTTCTTAGGGGCTAAACCCCTGTTACTGATAGGGCTAGACCTTATACTGGTTCCATGTTGTGCTTTGGGCGCACTCGCTAACGGAAACGACTGACCGCATGCCAGTGCGAGGTAGCTACCCGTGCGCTTATCACGCGTGCCGTAGTCACCGTTACGTCTGTCCGTGACCTTGGGGTGGTTGACTGAGTGTAGGATCACCACGGGGGACTCTCCCAGCCAGGAGAGCACCACGTGTGCCTTCTACTCTTCGGAAAAGACTTCAATCAAGATCGTTCCCACGAGGAACATTAGAGATCAAGAAAGAGATCTGAAAATATAAACCAATGGGTGAAAAGGAATAACTCATGAAATAAAGTAACTGGAATAGATAATTTACCGGTTAGCTTTTACTGCTTTAGTTAGTTGGTTGCCACTCTACTTAGCGTTCGCTGACTTTGTTACTCATAACCCTTTTCAAGTCCAGGTGTTGAGCAGCCAGAGCCCACAGATGCAGAGGGTGCTGGGCTTAGTAGAGCCCAGTAGTTGTAGCTTCTTGTTGTACTCCTTTCTGTTGTAGTGAGTAGACTCTTGTACCTTTATATTCTGTTCTTTATGTTCCTGTACTTGTTACTTTCTACTGTTGTGGTGGTGATACGTACTATAGCAATTTTTACTTCTATACTGTTGTACCTTTTTACTGTTAGTTGCTTAGCATAATGAATGTGGTTTACTTTCCTGCTTTTTGGTTACTTTATCATTGGAAAACTAGGTCTTGGGATCAGTTGAGTCGGTCAGGTCTCGTGTCTTGTAGGGATTCGGGAACCGGGTCGTAACAGCCAGCTACAGTCCATCCAGCAGCTCCAACCTGTGTTCCCGCCTACAAGCAAGAATTAGTCCAGAGAGTTGTTTGGTTTGCTGTGTAGAGTGAATTTGTGTTACAAGCTGAGCATTCCATGCTCCAGCTTGAGGGGGAGTGTTGAGAGGATTGTGTGTTGGTTTAGTACTACATTAGAAAATGTGGACTTTATGAGTGTGTGATGGCCTATAAGTAGGTGTGTACTCCTCCCATTTCCTTTGAGAAGAAATACAAAGAAAACACGTCCATAGGGTGCTTCTCCCATGGTTTTCTCCCCGCTCCTCGTGAGTGGGGTTTCCACGTAAACCCAAGCGTTCCATGATTGTCTTTATGCCTTGATATTTATGCTCCTACTTTATTTTAGATTTTAACTTTCTATTATATTTAGATGGTGATTGAGGCCCTTAAAATAGGAACCTCAACTTAAACAAACAATCACAGATAATATACGCAAGAGGTTTGATAACCTAGTTCTACCGAAAGGGGGTGTATGTCTGGGGGCAGGATGATGCTCCCAAATTTCACAAATGATTTAGTAGTACAAACTCTCTATTATTCTCCTTTCTCTCTAATTGCACCTAAAAACAAAAGCTAGTCCACCCTCAGTATTTATAGAGTAAACTCCCTCCTATCGCAGGCTTCTTTTCCATTCCCACGATCTCCAGATTTGGCTATTAACAGCATTTAATGAAGTAATCGACAGGCGATCGTTTAGAATATATGTCAATGCCATATTTGTATGATTTCTCTTTGATTACCGCGGCCAACCCACCGATTGGCCATTTTTCGAATCTAGCATAGCCCACCACACAGTCGAGGTCCGATCACAACCCTATACCAGCCATAGCGTACACACTTCCAAGGAAGTGCATGCTCTAATACCAAGTTGTCACACCCCAAAACCCAAACCCCTAAATGAGGGTCAGAGCCATGAGGGACGAAAAGGATAGAGGTGCTGGCTTATTTAATTTGGGTTGTACCTAACTAAGTCGAGCTATAAAAGAGTTCCACTTATAACATAAAATGGATGAAAATCCGAAAAGAATGGCACATAACTGATACAGGAAAATAGTAACAAAACATAAACTTGCTGTAAACCAAAGCATAAAATATACCTGTCAACAAAGCATGCACAAACTTGCGCAACGACAAATTCTATACATCGACGACCCACAATGACAACCTGAAAGTAGGTCACAAAGTAGAGATAAGCCAATCGGCTCAATAGGGAACAATCATCAACCATATCTCAACCAAACAGGATAGTGTACAGTTTCATTTACTGACTAATTAATGCGAAGAAAAGCGTGACTTGTATTTAAGGTTTTTAAATCATTGTAACACGCCAATTTGTAATCACTTTTACAATTTATAAACCTAGATAGCGATAGTATCTAGGGTCGTCCAAGGAGGTAGGAATGCACTTTAAAACTCTTGCTTGACAATAAGGAAATCAACTTTCCTTTTTTTAATTTTTGAATATAAGATTTTTTTGGATTTTCAAGTAATGGGCAATTACGCAACTGTGAGCAGGGAAACGACTACACCTAAATTGCTAATGTTAACACTAAAGTGACAAGATAATCCTCTCTCTAAGCTCACCCTAGGTATGTGAAGACCTAGAGTAATTGGAGAGAGGGAGTGAAAAGTGCTAGAAAATAAATAAAGATGCACAAAATTTAAGAAAGGCAACTTAATATAAAGAGAAACTTGGTTTACAGGAATGGTTGTAGAGGAATGCATCTACTACAAAATTAAAGGCAAAAATTGGTAAAACAAAGGTCCTCCTAGTGATGGTGGTGAAGAGGAGAGAGTCCTTACTCCAAGCTCAATTGCTCTTGGGCTTGAAAAGGATCTTTCCTTCTCCTTCCTTCTTTGAAAAGCTCCTCCAAGTTGGTGTCCTCCTTGGCAAGCCCTAGATGGGTGTGCCCTTACTCCTCCAAGGGTGGAAGAATTCCACCCACAAGACCTCCTCCTAGGATAGGCGTGTACCCTAGGTCTGTTCCTCTACCTGGGCGTCCTCCTGGTGATGTTGCTCCTTGGCTTGGACCAAGGAAGAAGGGAAGAAGGAGAAGGCACCAAGGAGGCAAGGGATAGCCTCCTTAATCTTCTTCTCTCCTCTTCTTCCTATGGTCGAATATAGGTGTATCTTGATAGGATCTAAAATATGGAATATGTCTATGCGCACAAATACTCAAAAGCGAAATATTAGTAGTACACAGAAATTTGCACAAACAATCAAACCACAAAGGACACAAAATGTAAAGTGGTTCCCCTCACTTGGGTACTCCACTACTTAAGCCTCCCAGCTTAGAATTTTTAACCCGATTCCCTCAACCCCGAGGAAATCAATCTACTAATCCGAATTAATTAACAAGTTACCTCAACCTAAATACAACGAGTTTGCTACAACCCAATGAGTAGCAAGCTCAATTACAAAAGAAGTACAGGTGTAAGAAAGACAAAACTTACAACTAAGTTCCTAAGCCTCTCAACAATATATAAAATAATATTACCGATTTGAGAGCCTAGTGAAGACATGAATGCCTTAAGAATGCGTGAAAAAAACATGTCGTATTTTCTAGACCCATAGCAAGATTGAAAAGCAGCAAACTATTTCTTCCTCCTTGAATATGGTGGAATGTATGAAATATAGCTCTATGATTATTTTCTTATCTCTCTTGTATCTCTAGTGTGCAAACAAAGAGTCCTAGGATCATTTTATAGAGTTTAGGACCTAGGATACTCGTCTACTAGACGTTGGGATTTAAATCCCAACATTCACATTGGCAAAATAAATATTCCAGTCGTTCTGTTTTTAGCCAATGGCTAGTTTGTACCGGTACTACAGTATGAGTACCAGTACTCGTTACTTCCAGATTTGGGTTTCAAACTCTTAACACAAATCTGTAACCCACTTGTACCGATACTTGTTGCCTCCAGTACTAGTACTGATCATGAGTACCAGTACTCACGGGATACAGGTTTGTTTCTTTGAGAAAATCCAAACCTGTAACTCACATGTATCGATACTAAACTTTAGTACCGGTACTTATGGGTTAACAAATACCTTTTTAAGTGAATTAATCAATTTCGTTGTTTGAAAAAATCTTAATATGAATCCTAGTTTTATCTCTAGTTAATTTTTACGATCTAAATTATATTGCATTGTTAAGAGGCATACAATCTATGAATATAAAATCTAATCTAAAAAACAAAAGGACGAAGATAATATTCTCCTCCTCGACTCTTCCTTGTCATCTTGCCTCCTCCATGACATGATCTTTTTCTTCTCACCATCATGCCTCCATCATTTCCTATTTGCCTTGCTCCTTCACCTAAATCTGAAAAATAGTTAATGGCAAACATTAATCCATAATAATTTTGTTAACACCAAAACAAGATGTGGAACAAGGTTCCAACATATCTAAGTGGGAATTAATGTAGCCAAGGATGATTTCATGGTGTTGGTTAAGGGGGGTATATATATGAAGGGATGGAGGGTAGTTGGTGTGGAATAAGATGGAAGGCTAGGATAAGTTTTGGGTGGTAGTTAGGTGATCTAAGGGCTAGAAAAAGTGGTGCCAAATGAAGGGGTTTAAAGGGGGTGTAGGTGGCTTTAGGATGGATGGTTAGGATGGGTTTTTAGGGTAGTTAATTGATCCTAAGGCCATCATAAGTTGGCACCAATTGTAGGGTTGCCTAGGTGGGTAGTTGAGGGTTGGAGAGACACTTCAAGTTGGCACCAAAAATGATCTTCTAGAAGGGTTCTAGGTGGCACCAACATTGAAGGGTGGAGATGGCTTAAGTGGTAAGATGTAGGGCTAGGATGAGGGTTTATTTTGGCACCAAAATTGGGAGGGTAGTTAGGTGTTTTTGGGGAAAACTAGGTGGCTTTTGGTGGTGGTGGTGTGAAGGGATGTGGAGGTTGGTGGCGCCAACTTTGGGTAGAGTAGGTAGCTAGCTTAGGTGGTGGACTTGGAGTAGAGTTAGGGTGGAGCTAAGTTAGGGTTTAGGTAGGTGGTGGATGGCCATGGAGGTGGAGCTGGTTTTGAGCTTAGCTAGTAGAGTAGAGGATGACTAAGATGGAGCTAGGGTTTAGGGAAGAGGAGCTGAGGAAAAATTGTCTGGAGTTGGAATGAAACTGCATTGGAGCTGGAATGCTGAAGAGGCCTTCACGAAGAGTCAACTACTCAACTTAGCTAGCTAGTTCTTATGCTAGCAGCTAAGCTTGGGTAGTTGAGCTAAGTTGAGCTGGTTTTCAACCTAACTAAACCTAGGTTGGATTGGAATTACCTCTGATGGGAACTCCCGAGCTAGCTTAGCTACTAGTTGACAAGTAGTAGCTAAGCTGGAGGGAGTTCAGCTACCATGAGCTAAGTGGAGCTGGGGAGAGCTGAGGTGCACTCTTGTCAATTTAGTTGAGCTAGCTAGAGCTCCCAGTGAACTGATTGGGGCCAAGATGAGCTAGACTCAACTAAGTTGAGTTGGATCTGAGCTGACTTGAGCTAGGTTGAGCTAAGATGAGCTGCCCTCAGCTGCCATTCAGCTAAGATGAGCTGAATGGAGCTAAATGGAGCTAACCCTAACCCAAGTGAGATGGCATCCAACTATGATGAGTTGGATCTGGCTGAATTGCAGCTGGATTGAGCTTCCTCTTCACCAGTTGCCTTCTTGAGTGTCAAGATTTTAGGGATCTGTCTATCTATTCATCCCTAACACTCAAATAAATGTCAAAAACACAACAAAACATGCAATGCATGCCTAACCTAATTGATGCCTAAATGCAGCCTAAAAACCCATTTGTGGAGTTAAAATTCTAAGAGCTAGGTTTGTTTTAGGGCATAAGAATGATGCTAAACTGGCGTTTATCACTAGCTCTTAGCCCAAACCCACACTCTAGGTTCTTGTTTCTCGAACCCTACCTAGCACGACCAATCACATTGGTCCAATAACCCCTTAACAAGTTACTCAAGTTCTTCCCACGATTTGGTATAGTAATTTATTTCCTTACTCGCCTCAATGATCAAATTATGAGAATCACCTCTCACTAATAAAGGAGATTGAGATGCTTCCTTTCCTTTGAATTCCAGCCTGATAGTCTTACCCTGGCTAGGGGAGAGGCTAGCAGTTTGTTAATCCTCTAGAAAGGCATGCCCATTCTCGATGTATCGAGTACGTTGCTGACTTCAGTCAGAAGAGTCGAGCCTCTAGGGAGCTACCCAGGCTTATGGCTTGTGATTATGAAACATGATCCCAATCTGTGTCCAACAAGGACTAGTCACAGATTAAACTAGATCATCATCGTAGGATTGGCCAAAATTGCCGAGCCACACGAAAGCTCTCGCTAGGAGCATCTCCCCGTAGGAGCGTAGTTCTCGGGTGTGCCCTCTCAATCCGCCATCGGATGAGATCTCAATCAATCCATCTCAGTATCTTGGCCATCTTCGCACATGCGGGTGCTTAGTGAGCCTCTTGCTCAAGTACCCTCGCATCGAGTCAGATTCACGTACATTCAAGTACCAAACATTAGTGACTGCCCAAGGCTTGTCACCAAACCTAGGAACCTTTCCTATTCTGAGGCAAATCTTCTTGGTAGCCTCTTGCTATCACAACAGCTTGGGTCTTCTACCTGAGTAGTGAACCCATGGTTCACCAAGTCTAAGGGTGCCGCCTTACAAGTTCACCTAGTTAACTTACCATCTCTTTAATTTCATTTGGGTTCCGTGCCCGGAATGAAGTCTTAAGAACCTAGTGGATCTCTTGGGGTCTTACTCAAGACCTTAGGATCCAAGCATTTCCTTTTATTAGACTTAGGTCGAGTCATGAATGTCATTTTATGAGATTCAAACCATTACTTAGTCAATTCAGATTTGCTTTTAATGTGTTTAGGGGGCTTCATTCTCAAATTATAGGTGTACGCACACACCCACACCCACATATGCTTCACCAATCTAGGTTCTAACTGCAATTTTTCCCATTCATCCCTGTCCATTGGGGTACCTGCTGGACCCCCAATTAGGTTCTAACACTACATGGGATTTCTAGTATCAGAATCACACAGTTTCAAGATAATTATCACATTTAACAAGCTATCAAACATTAGGGACCTACTCCCTAACATTAGTAAACTCAAACAGCATACACCTGTTATCAGTAATCCTGACCTATTGCTAGGTCAAGATGCTTGTCCAAACCAGGACTACAAACTTGCCTTTCGTGACCAAAACTTGGGTTTTGCACCACCAAGATCCTCTGCAATCAAGACCACCAATACACACACGTGTCTAAATCTCGAACCCAAGAGATCCTTGATCTCAAAGTTCTAATCCCAACCCTTAGCTAGATTAAGCCAATTTTATCTTTACTTAAAGCTCGAACACCAAAGATAAAGTACACTAGTGCCAGTTCTAGTCTTAGGTACCGATGTTGGGCACCCTCTTCACTCACCAAGATGTGGAGTACCAATATCGATACTAAGCTTTAGTACCGGTACTGTGCACCCACAGCACAACCTCCAACAGGCTGGCCAGTACTGGTACTAGACCTTAGTACTGGCACTAGGCAATCCCGGTACAATTTCCAACACAGCTAGTACCAGTACTGAATGCCGATGTCAGTGCTAGGCACCAACCACACCTTCCAAGTGATCTAGTCCGCACCGGTACTGAGTATCAATACCGGTGCTGGGCACCCACTGTCATGGCTACTGAACCCATCCAGTATTGGTATGGGTCACTGATACCGATGCTAGGTGCCTTCAATACCCAACTTAAGCTCCACCTCTGACTCATGCTAAGCCAACTAGTACTGACACTAGTTACCAGTATCAGTACTAGATGCCTCCAGCAGCAAGTTCCGAACTTTAAATATCGTATTCCATTTCTCATATTTTATCATTAGCAAGGTTCTTGCTAGAACCCACACTCTATCATCCTAGAGTTGTGCTTATTTCTCCAATTAGGGTTTCAATACCCATACCAGGACCCATAGGTTTAGTTTATACCATGCATTTTGGCCTCCCGAGTATCCCGGCAACATGGCCTCATGCATCACATTTAGGTTTGCTCCATTTCTCATTATGACTAACCATCATAAGTCCCAATTATGCCCAAAATCCAAGTTTCTAACATTAGACGCTGACAGGGATTAATATCTTCCATTTCTAGGCACTAGACAAGGATTTAACTAATTATGTTAAGTTCCTAGTTCACGTAGGGAAATTCCACACAAAACAAGACCACATGTATCTTATTGGAGGTTCAACACAAGTGTCAGACGTCTAAAAATGCATCATAGGTCGTCTACCACGCATCCCGAATGTTCGAAGATAAAATATCAGGGAGACCCATCCCAAGCCAACAATATTGGACGTCCAAACTATTCCTTGGACATCTAGAGACTAGTCTGAACGTCTAACTATAAGACCAGACGTCCAAAAATGACTTCCCATACCAAAAGCTACAAACAGTTACAGGCGACCGTTTGATTCCTTGGCTAGACGTCCCAAACGAGCACATTGGACGTCTTGATGCAATCCAGACGTCCAATCACTAGGGGCTTAGGCCCTAGAACTACAATCGAGTTGCAAAGGCATCTAAACAAGAGATCAGATGTCAAGGTTAAGGCTATCAGGCATCTAATAAATTTATCAGACATCTGATAACCCCCAAAACCAAATCACATGTTCCAACCAGTATGGGTACTGGGCACCAGTACTGATATTGGGCATCACCAGCTTAGTATCAACATAACCCAGCCAGTACCGGTACTGAGGAGCCCAATTCACCGATTGAAGTCATCCAATATCGATACTGATCACCAGTACCAGTACTAAGTGCTTTCAGTTCCCATTTCATTGCATCACAAGGTGGTGTTAGGTCAACTAGTACCGATACTAGTTGTAACGACCCGAGTCCCGAGTCCCTACGAGACACGAGAACCGGACCGACTCGACTAATCCCAAGACCTAGTCGTCCAACGAGGAAGTAACCAAAAGAGCAGTAAAATAAACCACATTCAACATGAAATATAACTAGCAGTAACAAAAAAACAGCAGTAAGAAAAAGAACTACTACAGCATGTACCACCACAACAGTAGAACAACATTTATAACATAACAAGAACTACAAGTAAAGAAAAGTATAGAGAGTAACAAAAACTACTCACTACAGCGGAAACAAAAGGGGTACAAAAGAATAGTGGTAACTCTACTGGACCCTACTCGGCCCAGCGTCCTCTGCAGCCGCTGACCCTGGCTGCTCAACACCTGGTCCTGAAAAGTAACGAGTGTAACACGTCAACGAAATGCTGAGTAGAGTGGTAACTAAACTAAAGAAACAGTAAAGTGTACAGTAGCTGTTTCATTTTCTTTCTTCCTTTATTTACGTCTTTCTACTGTTTCAATATTTATCTATTTCTCAGATCCTTCACTTGATCTCGAATGTTCCTCGTGGGAACGATCTTGATTGCAGTCTTTTCCGAACAGTAGAAGTAACACGTGGTGCTTTCCTGGCCGGGAGAGTCCCCCGTGGTGATCCTACTCTCAGTCAACCACCCCAAGGTCACGGACAGACGTAACGGTGACTACGGCACGCGCGATAAATGCACAGGTAGCTAACCCGCACTGGCACACGGTCAATCGTTTCCGTTAACGAGTGCGCCCAAAGCACAGCACGGAACCAGTACAGGGTAGAGCCCTCTCAGTAACAGGGGTCCAACCCCTCCATAGTAACCAAACAGGGGCCTTGCCCCTCCACAGTCCGCGCACCCTCGCCTGACTACCCTGGTTTGCCTCAGTGGGCCTAACAAGTCGGTGTAGGAGGCTAGCAGAACCCCGGGGCCCGTGGGGTAGCTAGTGCTCTCCCTACACTAGTAGCTCTCCTCGGTACTATGTACACGAGGGCCAGCAAGTCGGTACAAAGTGGCCAGACCTAACCTCGGGTCCCTGGGGCGGCTTGCTCCGCTCTGCACTAAACAGGGGGACAGTCGCTCTCCTTGGTACTCCGTACTCAGGGGCCAGCTCACTTCCCCAATTCTATTCCATTCACTTTCCAGGAGTTCTACTCCTAATTCCCCGTAGGGTTCCAGCTCTTTTAACTCAGCACATTCAGGTTTCACCTTTCCAGTTTCACGTTCATACATCCCATATTCTCAATCATGCTCATTTATTCATAACAGGCAGCTGTTAAACCAATTTACAAGTAGCTATTATTTCCTTTCCACATTTTCCAAGACTGCAGTATTCATATATTCCACTAGTTTTTCCCATCCTAAGATTCATGCCATACCCTAGGATCTATCATACAATCTAGTTTTCCAGCCCTAGGATTCATGCAACACCCTAGGATCTATCATTCATTCTAGTTTCTCATTCCTAGGATTCATGCAATGTCCCAGGTTCTATTTATGGTTCCATAATTTAACAGATTATACTAATAAACATAAAAGCCACTCTACCAGTTACAACAGGAGTACTGGGGGCGTGGTCGGGAATCCCGCGTGCCTCCGCAACCCCCGAGACTCCAATGGAACGGGGTCCTATCACAAGGATCAAACACAAGAAGTTTCTCAAAACAATATCTAATCACTGTAGACGGGTAGAGGATCTTATTCCGAAAAGGACGCAACTCGAAACACGGAAAACGGACTCCGAACGGGCCCTAAACGGGTCGAAAACGACGAAACAGTGCAAAATCAGACGTCTGGAACTTCTTCCAAACATCTTAAAAATGGAGATCAGATGGTACCTTGTCCTGCGTAGTCTCTCAGACGTCCAGAAGCCTACGGGGGCGTCTGGCCTAGTTCCCAGACGTCCGATGGTCACCCCGGATGTAACGAACGCACGCCCCAGACATCTGGGAGGTGGCCCAGATGTCGGACCAGACGTCTGGGGTCACTTCCAGACGTCTGACCAAACGTCTGGGATCGTTTCCAGACGTCTGGAAATCGGTTATTTTCGACACGCGCGGGTCGTCTGCGCGCCTAAGCACGCAGACCGCATATTCGCTCCTGCGGCTGCAGATTCTCGCCGCTGCAGTCTCTCTCTCTCCTCCTCGTGCGGCCTTAAAAGGCCACGCGATCTCTCCCGTCGCCTCCACCCCTTTCCTCTTCTCCTTCCAGTGCGCGAGAGCGAGCGCGAGAGCAAGCGCGGGGTTGCTGCGGCGGCAACGGCCGCAGTGAGCGCGGAGGGGGTGCTGCGTGCGAGAGCGGCGCTCAGCCGTGAGGGCGAGCTCGCTGGGGCTGCCAGGGCCGGCCGGCGGGGAGCGCAGCGGGCGCGGAACAACGCGGGAGGCCTGCTGCGGCTCGAGCAGCAGGCGCACGAGGTGCGATGCGGGCGACGTCGCGAGCGGAGGGAGAGTCGCGCCCTGGTTCTGGAAAAATTTCCATAATCAGACGTCTGTGCTGATAGCCAGACGGCGAGGTCGACGTCTGGAAGGCTGTCCAGACGTCTGAAAGGTGAGTTTTCCGTCTTCTTCTTCCTTCTTGTCGACTGACCGTACTGAGGGAGGGAGATGGGTGTGCGCAGGCTCAGTGATTCGCCATCCAACGCGAATCAAACATCTGGCTGTAGTACCAGATGGCGGGAGTGACCTCCAGACGTCCGGGGTGACCATCGGACGACTGGGAACTAGGCCAGACGTCCCCGCAGGCTTTTGGACGTCTGAGAAACCACGCAGAACAAGGTAATTCTCTGATCCACTTTTTAAGACGTCTGGAAGAAGTTCCAGACGTCTGGAAGAAGTTCCAGACGTCTGATTTTGCACAGTGTCGTCGTTTTCTACCCGTTGAGGGCCCGTTCGGGTTTCGTTTTCCACGTTTCGAGTTGCGTTATTTCCGGAATTAAATCCTCTACCCGTCTACAGTAGCTATACACTGTTTTGAGACACTCCTTGTGTTTGATCCTTGTGATAGGACCTCATTCCGTTGCAATCTTGGGGGTCGCGGAGGCACGCGGGATTCCCGATCACGCCCCCATTACTCCCGTCGTACCTGGTAGAGTGGCTTTTAAGTATAACCTGTTAAATTGTGGAATCATAAATAGAACCTAGGACATTGCATGAATCCTAGGAATGAAAAACAGATTGAATGATAGATCCTAGGTGTTGCATGAATCCTAGGGCTGAAAAACTAGATTGTATGATAGATCCTAGGATACGGCATAAATCCTAGGACGGGAAAACTAGTGGAACAGATGAATACTGCAGTATTGGAAAAATGGAAAGGAACAAATAGCTGCCTGTAATCGAATTAACAGCTGCCTGTTGAATAAATAAACGTGTTTGAGAACATGGATTGTGATAACGTGAAATTGGACGGTGAAACTTAGACGTTCTGAGCTGGAACCCTACGGGGAAGTAGGAGTAGAACTCCTAGAAAGTGAATGGAATACTATTGGGGAAGTGAGCTGGCCCTTGAGTACGGAGTACCAAGGAGAGCGACCGTCCCCCTGTTTAGTGCAGAGCGGAGCCAGCCGCCCCAGGGACCCGGGGTTAGGACTGGCCACTTTGTACCGACTTGCTGGCCCTCGCTGGTGATAGCGTCGGTTTCAGTGACCGGTTTGTGTTATATCGTTGTAGTAAAGCCGGTTGTCACCAACGTTCCATATAAAATTTTTATTACTCGGAAAACTGAAAGAGTTCCCGAGGTCGAACTCAGGGAGCAAGTTGTATTCTAGAGATATACAAGTTCTATTACAAAAATAAAGAGAGAGAGAGAGATGAAAAATTGGCTTCTTCTTCTTTTCTTCTTTCTTCCTCTTTGTCGTTGGTTCTTCCTGTTCTTCTTCTTCTTCTTCTTCTGCTTTCTTCAGATTTCTCCCCTCGTGCTCTTCTTCTTGTTTCCTTTCTTTCTTTTTCGTCAGATCATCTTCTTCTTTTCTTGCTTCTTGCTTTTCTTCATTCCTTCTTCTTCTTTGTCTTCACCTGCCTTGACTTCTCTTTTTCTTCTCTCGCGATGGCCGTTGCTCTTCCTTCTTCTTCAGCGGGTCTTCTTCTTCTCTGGCTGCTGTCCTTCCGTCGTCTGCCCCGGTGCTGAGACGACTTAACAGTGCCTTCGCTACAGTGCAGCAGCTCCTTCTTCTTCAGCGGGTCTGCTTCTTCTTCATTCCTGCACACTTCAGAGTTTATTCGTCAAGACAAAAACCTATTCTACCCCCCTCCCCCGCGTATCTCTCTCTCTGAAATCACTCCTCGGAAGCTCTCCCAGAGCGCTATCGGGTAATCGGGTTCGGATCAGGCCCGGGTCCAGGCCCACCGGCGTGCGTGGTGGGCGAGGAGTGCAGGTCAGTCTAATCGGGTCGGGCCAGGTCCGCGGAGCGTGGTCACGGACGAGGCCGAGTCGGGTCGGGTCGGGTGAGAGGGACCTCACCCCGTGGTAACTGAGGCAACCAGCGTATGGCAGTTTTTCAATTTATCTGTCCGCGCGCCTTTGAGAGATTCCGAGGTGGGACTAAATGTCCCACCCCAATTCTCTTACGCCTGCCGCAGGGATGGTGCTCCCAATTGCGTCGGCTGTTGAGGCGTACAGCTCCAATCGAGGGCCAGGGTGTGTGCGTGAGACTCTTCCGCGCTGGCCGTGGCTATTCAATCTGGGTCATCTCGGCTTGGAGCAACCTCGAGCAGGCTTCGAGCTTCCCCGCCAATGGCGGTCAAGGCCTGGAACCTGAAACCAATGGCACGGCCTCTCGGCCAAATCAGACAGGCGGAGGACCTTCGCCGTGGCACGGCGAAGGTGGTCAGGGGGTCTGCAGGGGGCGAGATGGAGCTGTTAGGTCGTCCTAGGTCAGACTGTGAGCGAGGGAGTGGGTGTGTTCGGTGGGTCTGCAGAGGGTGTTTGGTGGGAAGTGGAGGGGCGGAAGAGGATCAGGGTGAGGAGGCGGAAGTTCTGCGGTGGTCGGCGAGCCGTGTGAGTCGCTGAGGTGATGGGAGCGGCTCGCCGGAGGGTGGTCGGAGGCGGAGAGGATGAGGGTGAACAGGGTCGGTAGAGGGCTTAATTGACTAAATCGAAAGCGGGGAAAGAAAGAGGAGGAGAAGGGGAGTAAGTCTAACTTAACTGCAGGGACGAAGGGGGAGGAACAGGGCGACAGTCGTATCGACTGTCGCCGGAGAAGATGATGCTCAGGGAGAGGGGCGGCGGCGAGCAGAAGGCTGGAGAGGCGCCAGCTGGGTGCGGCGTGGCGCGGGAAGAGCAGGGGAGGAGGTCTCTGCTGCTGGTAGTGCGGCAGAGCGAAGAGGTGGAGGGAGAGGAAGTCGCCGGAGCTGGTGAGCGCCTGCCGGAGAAAGAAGAGACGAAAGCTGGGGGTTTTCTCCGTCAGGTCCAGGCTGCCCTGGTCGGTGGAGCGGCGGGGGGTATTTATAGGGTTGAAGCAGGGAGGAAGGCGGAGGGAGACGACGTGTCTCCCTCGCCGGAGCATGGCCGGAATTCGAACCCATACCGTCCGTGCGTTCGCACGGCCGGTATGGGGGGCTGCAAGGACCATGGGGGTGCTCCTGCGACGGCTGACGACGCAGGGCACCCTCCGGTACACATGCCAGGTCCTCCACCTTACCCTGCGCGGCGCCATGCTCCGCGCAAGGTCGCCGGAGCATGGTGCTGGCAGGGTTTTGCAGGAGGGACCTGTTTGCAAAGAACGAAGGAGAGTTAGGGGCCTAAATGCGAGGGTTCAAAAGTTGAGGGCCAAAGAGTAAATATATGAGGACCAAAGTGTAAAGTCGGTCAAGGAGGTTTCTTCTTAGGCTCAAGTTTTTATACATGACTAATTAGGACCTAAGGAATCTGATGGTGAATTTTATTTTCATATTAAACCTTGTTTGACCGGTCAATTTGCGCAAAAACCCAAATTAAGTTATTAATTGGGCATGGTTCTCAATGTAGGTCAAAATGGGTTCTAAAGGCCAAATTGAAGGTTCTAAACCCTAGAGATTATTTTTCTATGAATTTTAGAGGGTTTATTCTATTTTTACTTTGCCTCGAACCTTGTGAATTGAAGTGGGTTGTTTTAGGGTTACAGATTATCATTTGGTTCGTTGGAAGTGCTGTAGCCCTTGCTAGATCATCTCATCCCACTTTTATTCTTGTTAAGCTGTTTTGACCTGTGTTTGGGCCCAGAATTACCCTGTATGCAGATTATACTGGTAAAATTGCACTTTTACCCCTTATGACTGGTTTTCTTCTCAAACTCAGAATTCTCTGAGTTAAGCCTTTCCTTGAAATATATAGGAGCTTTTATCCTTTGTATTGGGTCAAAATGAGCTAGTTATGGCTCATGATGAGGTTCTCATCATACCCCCATGCCTAGCTTTTGCTAGTCCCTTAGCAAACAACTTAAGGTTTCAACCCTTGTTCTAGACCATGAAGTTTTCAATGGTTTTAGATAAGTGCTTTTCTTTATTTGAGCATAGATTAGGTTAGAATGCTGACCATAGGCCTAAAAGATACTCTAGTACCAATCAAGATCCAAATCTGTCTAGCCTTAGCCTCAGTCTTTTAGCAAAGGTTTTTAAGGCCCACAAGAACTAACCTAAGGTTTGCTGGACTTCGTGGTTAAAGCACCCGTGCTTGAAATGATTTTAGCCCTGGCTCAGTTCGCAGTGCGTTTTGTAAGAGAGAGAGATAGAAAGTTTTTTCTGTTTGGAGAGTTTTCTCTCTCTTTTTCTTTTTAGTTCTAGTCTAGGATTGGCTTTTCAACACGGTCTGTATCAGATTCCTTGCTCCCATCATCAATCCTCAAGGGTTCCTGGCGATCGATGCTTCGAGATAGCACCGCCCATGGCAACCCCCGGAACCCTGGCTATTGAGATTTCGAGATAATCCCATCCATGGTATTCCGTGGCCGACTCCAGACCCTGGCAATTGACATTTCGAGATAATGCCATCCATGGAATCTGAACCAGCAGAGTGCTTACATGCCCCCCGTAGGATATGTAAATATCCTAAGAGACAAGCACCGAGGAGATGACATTTTGTTACGCATCTTCGAGGGGATTTCCCGCCTCTCCGCGCTGGGAACTCGTCCAAATCAACTTGTGTTGATCGGCCATTCCTATTCTAGGTGTTCTTTTCAGATTTTTGCGACGCTTCTGCGTGATTCTGATTTTTATGCTTACTGAACCAGGCTGTGTGTGAGATTAGGGTGCTTAGGTTACTGAGTCCCGTAAACCAAAAATTAGTTGACGAGGCCGAATACTCCCTAAGCCTTAGACCTAATACTTCAGCTTTTCATTTTCCTCAACCTCTTGAGGAGTGTCCAGATCTTAATGAGTACTAAGAGTCTATTCAAGAATGCCTAAGGTTTGCATTCTTACTAATCTTATTGTGCACTTTTCAGTTATTTTCTTGAATGAGGTCTAGAACTTAGGTTAATTCCTTAGTTCCTTACTAATGACTATCAACTTTTCTTATAATTTTGTGCTCCTTTTTCATTTTGTTTCTTCTCTCCTTCACAAAATTTTCCTTCTCCTCTTTTCCTCTTATTCTTTTTCGAAAAATTTTTTAATTTTTATGGTATTTTTGGCATATGTGAATTTTTTTTTGTTTGAAACCTTTTCTTACGAGTTTTTGCACTTTCATACCCCCCCATCAGAGATTATTGCACGAGGAATCCCGAACCTTGAGAAAATGTGTTGATGAATGAATTTGAGAACGATTTTGTGATCACAGGTTCGGGTCGGTATGGCTTCGATCCATTTGGACACGTAGTCCACAGCCAACAGAATGTATTCGAAACCATCCGAAACAGGAAAGGGGCCCATAAAATCAATCCCCCAAATATCAAAGATTTCGCATACTAGAATCGGTTGCATAGGCATCATGTTGCGATGGCTCATGTTGCCCAAAGTCTGGCAACGACTGCATGCCTTGCAATGACTGTATGCGTCTTTGAACAGTGTGGGCCAGTAAAAGCCGCACTGGAGGACTTTTGATGCGGTTTTATGCCCGGCAAAATGGCCACCGCATGCCTGGTCATGGCAGAAAGAGAGGATATTGTTGACTTCCCCTTCCGGGATACATCTCCGGATGATCTGATCGGCACCTATGCGGAAGAGGTACGGGTCTTCCCAAATGTAATACTTGGCATTGGAGCGTAATTTGTCTTTCTTGGCCTTCGGCCAATCGGACGGGGTCTGATGAGATGCCAAGTAATTTACAATATTAGCAAACCATGGAAGGCTAGTACCAATAGTCAGCAGGTGCTCATCGGGAAAATGCTCAGTGATGGGTCCGGAAGGGTCTATCATTTCAGAAGGAAGACGGGACAAGTGATCAGCTACCACGTTTTGTTTTCCCGCTTTATCGCGAATCTCGAGGTCAAATTCTTGCAACAGCAAGATCCATCGGATCAATCGAGGTTTCGCGTCCTTCTTTGCAAGGAGATGCCTCACAGCCGTGTGATCCGAGTATATGATGACATGGGAACCCAGAAGGTATGATCTGAATTTCTCTAGGGCAAATACTACAGCTAGCAGCTCTTTCTCAGTAACTGTATAGTTACGCTGAGCCTCATCGAGTGTTTTGCTGGCGTAGTAAATGACCACAGGTTTCTTGTCATTCTTCTGCCCCAAAACCGCTCCTACAGCGAAGTCGGATGCATCACACATGATCTCAAAGGGTTGAGACCAATCAGGGGACTGTAGGATCGGGGCTTGGGTGACTCGGTCACGCAGGATTTCAAATGCTTGAGTGCATTCCTTGGAGATTTCGAAGGGAACATCCTTGGAGAGAAGAGTGGTCAGGGGGCGTGCGATTTTTGAAAAATCAGGGATAAATCGTCGATAAAAACCGACATGCCCTAAAAAGGATCGGATGTCCCTGATCGAGCTAGGCATAGGAAGGCGAGAAATCAGATTAACCTTAGCTCGATCCACTTGGATACCTTTCTCCGAAATTGAGTGTCCCAGGACAATTCCCTCAGGCACCATGAAATGGCTCTTTTCCCAGGAAAGAACCAAATTCACGTCGATGCACCGCCTGAGTATCTGGACCAAGTGCTGGAGGCAATCGTCGAATGATGCTCCGAAAACTGAAAAGTCATCCATGAAGACTTCCAGATAATCACCTACCATATCTGAGAATATGGCAAGCATGCATCGCTGAAAAGTAGCGGGTGCATTGCAAAGACCGAAAGGCATCCTTCGGAAAGCGTATGTTCCGAAGGGGCAGGTGAATGTGGTCTTTTCTTGGTCCTCAGGATGGATTGCCACCTGGTTATAACCGGAGTACCCGTCAAGAAAGCAGAAGAACCTATTTCCCGCTAGTTTTTCGAGAATTTGATCAATGAAGGGTAGTGGGAAATGATCCTTCTTCGTGGAGGAATTGAGTCGACGGTAATCTATACAGACTCTCCACGAGTTGGCTAATCGGGTAGGAATGATTTCTCCGGTCTCAGTCGTTATAGTGGTGAGTCCTGCCTTCTTAGGCACGACCTGAATTGGGCTCACCCAACGACTATCGGAGATCGGGTAGATGATCCCGGCATCTAACCACTTAATGATCTCCTTTTTCACGACCTCCTGCAGATTGGGGTTTAAGCGTCTCTGCATTTCGCGAGAAGGTCGTGTGCCCTCTTCTGAATAGATATGATGAGTACAATAAGAGGGACTTATTCCAGTCAAATCATCGAGGGTCCATCCGATGGCTCTGCGATGTTGCTGGAGGACAACAATCAGACGGGATTCCTGTTCAGGATTAAGGTTGGAATTGATGATCACAGGAAGGGTCTGATTAGAACCCAAAAAGATGTATTTCAAATGAGCAGGAAGGGGTTTCAGTTCGAGGATGGGGTTTTCAGCAGCAGCGGGTGGTTCAGTATAGATGTGAGGTTCAAGGGTGGGAGTTATTGGGTTGTTCACATCTGGATTTGATTCCTCTATTTGCGGGTCAAGATCCTTCTGTGGTTGATGAGGAATACTCAAGTCATTCTGGAGGTGTGGTTCATCAACCAAAGTCTTGATGTCACAAATTTGCTCGATGACGCCGCAATTAATTCCTTGTTGGGCCTTAAATATATCAATTTTCAGTGTTTGATCTCCAAACTTAAGCTCTATTTGGCCCTCCTCACAGCTGATGTTGGCTCTAGCAGTAGCCAAGAAAGGTCTCCCTAGAATGATTGGTGTATCCCTAGGGTTCTCAGGTGCATCCATGTCTAAGACTATAAAGTCCACTGGAAAATAGAAATCCCGCACTCTTACGATAACATCCTCGAGAATCCCTTTTGGTGACTTTATAGATCGATCTGCTAATTGTAATGTCACCTCAGTTGGTTTCAGCTCAGATTCTTCCAGATGGTCAAGTAAGGATGTGGGTATCAGATTTATAGATGCACCTAAGTCTAACAATGCTCTGTCAAATTGGGTACCACCTATCTTACAGGAGATCAGGGGAGTTCCAGGATCTTTTGCCTTGGGTGGGAGTCTACTAAGGATTACAGAGCTGGCTTGCTCTGACAGAACAATTGGGCTCCCTCCCTTGGTTCGCGGCTTACGCTGGGGTGTACATATATTCTTTAGAAATCGTGCGTAAGCTGGTACGTGGTGGATTGCATCCATCAAGGGGATGTTTATGTGGACCTGCTCAAAGAGCTTGACCAGGTCCTCCTCAGGGGCCACGGGCTTGGTGGTCTTCTTTCCCTTGGTCAGGGCCTCGGGAAACGGGATCTTGGTTGGTTCCTCTAGGATAGGTCCTGGTTGTGGGTCTGGAACAACGGTACCTTGGATAACTATCCTAGGGTCATGATTATCAGGCTGGGAGTGGTTTGGATAACGCGGGTCCTGAGTTGTCTTACCACTACGTGTTGTTACAGCATTTAATCCGGCCTGATTTTGGTTTGGATTTGGTAGGAGGGGTGGCTGCTGCTGAAATCCCGTATGAGAAGTAGAGGCTTCCATCTCGTCTGGAGATGGGGCAGTAGGGGCCTGATAAATCCATTGAGCGTGGCCTAAATTTGGATTCATAACGCGCTTCTGGGTTGGCACGTTATTTGGGTTAGGAAGGGGTTGGGAGGGGAGTGTGCCTGGCTGGCGAGAATTTGCCAACTGGGCCAGCTGAGTTTTAACTTCAGTAAGCTCGTCCTTGTGCTGTTTTTGAATGGCCGCATTCGATTTTTGAATGTCAGCCAGAGTCTGAAGGATTAAGGACATTTGATCTTGATTTGGCCCTGATGGATAAGTAGGGTTGGGCCGAGGCTGAGGCGGCTGGTAGTGATGAGAGGGCTGTGGGCGGGACTGAAAAGGTGGTCTTTGGGTTTGAGAATTTCCCGCCCACTGAAAATTTGGATGGTTTCGCCATCCAGGGTTGTAAGTGTTGGAGAATGGGTCGTTCTGGATGGCGTTGAGGTCCTCGCAGGTCTGAGGAACCTCCTGAGAATCAGGGAAAGGGGGAATGGAGTTCCCCCGACTGGTGAAGAAAGGATCGGATGATCTTCCAGTCCAAGAATCAGATGGGGATGGATATGGATCCATCCCAGGGGAGGATCGGTGGAGGATGTTTTGCACAGTCTCCTGTGTGGAAGGAGGTTGTGCAAAGGAGTTACGCGCAGAGGTGGCTCGCTGCAAGTGCTGAGTCAGCTCATCCACCTTCTTTTCAATAATTGAGACCTTGTCCAATCGACTGGCCATTAATTCCAGGTCGACTGATGCGGACAGGCCCTGCGTCTCATGTGCTCCCTTAAGATTCGTCGCTGCGCGGGTATTCGTCCTGTCGAATAATCCCATGGAGTCATTGTTGATGGAGTTCTCGCACATGTTTTCGAGAATCTCCCATACGGTGTCTTCATGTTGACCCATGATGTTTCCTCCGCAGGTTGCATTGACGAAAAGGCGGATGTCCTCACGGAGTCCCTGGTAAAAAGATTGGACTTGTTCCCATTTAGGAACTCCGTGATGGGGGCACTTCCTCATGAGATCCTGAAAACGTTCCCATGCCTCATGGAGAGGTTCTCCTGATTGTTGAGTGAAGTGTGTAATCTGATGGCGCAAGGCGTTGGTCCGACCAACGGGAAAGAACTTTTTCAAAAACTCGGATTGAAGTTCTTCCCAAGTGTTGATCGGCCGGGTCTGAGTTTGATACCAATGGGCGGCCTTGTCCATAAGAGAAAAGGAGAACATCTTCATGAGAAGAATATCCCGATTTTGCGCATCTGATCCAAAAGTGTGGGCCAGATGTTTAAGCTGTTTGATGTGCTGGAAGGGATCTTCAGAATTAAGCCCATGGAATTTAGGTATAGCGTGAATCATGTTGGGCTTTAGTTCGGAATCAGGTCCTCCAATCGGGATTCTAACTCGAGGCTCAATGGCCACCGCAGCAGGATTGTAGTGGTCCCGCATCATAGGACGCTGCGGTGGGTGCACGAAGTTTTGGAAGAGGTCATTGAGTCGCTGGAGCTGGTGTTCCAGATTATTTTCTTCCTCAACTGGCTGAGCCATGATGGGGGAAGAAGAAGAACTTGGTTCTGAATCAGAAGAGAGAATAATGTGAGGGTGTTGCTGCACAAACACGGGCGTCGAGGCTTGGCCTTGACGAGAGTGAATTTCTAAAGGAGGTCTTAAGGGTGGTCTTAGAGACCTCCTTCCGTACATGCACAGTTGGGAGAGGTAAGTTTAGAAGGTGATGGACCCAATCAAGACACCCAAAAATGTGTTGGGTGACTATAGAGGTGCGGGGCAGATGGACCCCTTGATCAGAAAGATCGTCCACCTGAGAATTACCTGGGCAGCCAGAGAGGGAGAGTCCCGCGAAGACCCCTACACGGTAGAGCGTCCCCACGGGTTACAGGGTTTCCCCCACCCGACCTCTCTTGTCACTGCGGTTCCAGGTAGACCAGAATGGGGATCTTGACCTCTTAAGTCTACCAATTTTAAGATCAGGGTGCTTAAGGTTTCACTTGAACTTTAGTCTTTTTAAGTGCAAAGAGTGACCTAATTTAAGGTTGGTTAACCCAAGGGGTCAACTTTACCTATTGTTTTCTTTAAGAGCTTTTAGGTCCTGTCTTTTAGGGTTCAAGTGTTTAGAGAGCCAATTGTTTTAGATTTTCTTTGAATAGGTATTTTCAGACAAGGGCTTGGGCACACTTCATTTGGTTTTCTCAATTCTTGCTTAAGGAGTGTGTCTCTAAATCCCTAGTGTTGGATCTTAGGTTGGCTCTACTTGGTCCAGTTAATTCTTTGTTGGGTAATTAGGGCTCAAGCAAGAATGTGGTAGCCCTTAAATACCCTTAATAGTGTGCAGAAATAATGAGTTGAAAACATGCAACTTTTATGGTTACTAAATATGGAAGACAGGTTAGCCCTATGTTGCTTGTTCCTTTCTTTTCTTCCTCTTTAGAGCTTAGGGGTTAATAGTGAGAGAAAAAAAATTACCTGTCTTTGGTGTGGTTGCTTGTCTTCTTGAGTTCCTGTAGCTGCACAAAAGAGAGGAGATTATCAGAAATAAAAGAATACAGGAATGTTTACCTCTAGAATAGCCGTTGCTCCCCGGCAGCGGCGCCAAAATGGTGATAGCGTCGGTTTCAGTGACCGGTTTGTGTTATATCGTTGTAGTAAAGCCGGTTGTCACCAACGTTCCATATAAAATTTTTATTACTCGGAAAACTGAAAGAGTTCCCGAGGTCGAACTCAGGGAGCAAGTTGTATTCTAGAGATATACAAGTTCTATTACAAAAATAAAGAGAGAGAGAGAGATGAAAAATTGGCTTCTTCTTCTTTTCTTCTTTCTTCCTCTTTGTCGTTGGTTCTTCCTGTTCTTCTTCTTCTTCTTCTTCTTCTTCTTCTGCTTTCTTCAGATTTCTCCCCTCGTGCTCTTCTTCTTGTTTCCTTTCTTTC
Source organism: Thalassia testudinum (assembly GCA_037157565.1). Classification (NCBI taxonomy): domain Eukaryota; kingdom Viridiplantae; phylum Streptophyta; class Magnoliopsida; order Alismatales; family Hydrocharitaceae; genus Thalassia; species Thalassia testudinum. The sequence continues at coordinate 65,533,701 of JAZHRO010000031.1, forward strand.
TTTTTCGTCAGATCATCTTCTTCTTTTCTTGCTTCTTGCTTTTCTTCATTCCTTCTTCTTCTTTGTCTTCACCTGCCTTGACTTCTCTTTTTCTTCTCTCGCGATGGCCGTTGCTCTTCCTTCTTCTTCAGCGGGTCTTCTTCTTCTCTGGCTGCTGTCCTTCCGTCGTCTGCCCCGGTGCTGAGACGACTTAACAGTGCCTTCGCTACAGTGCAGCAGCTCCTTCTTCTTCAGCGGGTCTGCTTCTTCTTCATTCCTGCACACTTCAGAGTTTATTCGTCAAGACAAAAACCTATTCTACCCCCCTCCCCCGCGTATCTCTCTCTCTGAAATCACTCCTCGGAAGCTCTCCCAGAGCGCTATCGGGTAATCGAGTTCGGATCAGGCCCGGGTCCAGGCCCACCGGCGTGCGTGGTGGGCGAGGAGTGCAGGTCAGTCTAATCGGGTCGGGCCAGGTCCGCGGAGCGTGGTCACGGACGAGGCCGAGTCGGGTCGGGTCGGGTGAGAGGGACCTCACCCCGTGGTAACTGAGGCAACCAGCGTATGGCAGTTTTTCAATTTATCTGTCCGCGCGCCTTTGAGAGATTCCGAGGTGGGACTAAATGTCCCACCCCAATTCTCTTACGCCTGCCGCAGGGATGGTGCTCCCAATTGCGTCGGCTGTTGAGGCGTACAGCTCCAATCGAGGGCCAGGGTGTGTGCGTGAGACTCTTCCGCGCTGGCCGTGGCTATTCAATCTGGGTCATCTCGGCTTGGAGCAACCTCGAGCAGGCTTCGAGCTTCCCCGCCAATGGCGGTCAAGGCCTGGAACCTGAAACCAATGGCACGGCCTCTCGGCCAAATCAGACAGGCGGAGGACCTTCGCCGTGGCACGGCGAAGGTGGTCAGGGGGTCTGCAGGGGGCGAGATGGAGCTGTTAGGTCGTCCTAGGTCAGACTGTGAGCGAGGGAGTGGGTGTGTTCGGTGGGTCTGCAGAGGGTGTTTGGTGGGAAGTGGAGGGGCGGAAGAGGATCAGGGTGAGGAGGCGGAAGTTCTGCGGTGGTCGGCGAGCCGTGTGAGTCGCTGAGGTGATGGGAGCGGCTCGCCGGAGGGTGGTCGGAGGCGGAGAGGATGAGGGTGAACAGGGTCGGTAGAGGGCTTAATTGACTAAATCGAAAGCGGGGAAAGAAAGAGGAGGAGAAGGGGAGTAAGTCTAACTTAACTGCAGGGACGAAGGGGGAGGAACAGGGCGACAGTCGTATCGACTGTCGCCGGAGAAGATGATGCTCAGGGAGAGGGGCGGCGGCGAGCAGAAGGCTGGAGAGGCGCCAGCTGGGTGCGGCGTGGCGCGGGAAGAGCAGGGGAGGAGGTCTCTGCTGCTGGTAGTGCGGCAGAGCGAAGAGGTGGAGGGAGAGGAAGTCGCCGGAGCTGGTGAGCGCCTGCCGGAGAAAGAAGAGACGAAAGCTGGGGGTTTTCTCCGTCAGGTCCAGGCTGCCCTGGTCGGTGGAGCGGCGGGGGGTATTTATAGGGTTGAAGCAGGGAGGAAGGCGGAGGGAGACGACGTGTCTCCCTCGCCGGAGCATGGCCGGAATTCGAACCCATACCGTCCGTGCGTTCGCACGGCCGGTATGGGGGGCTGCAAGGACCATGGGGGTGCTCCTGCGACGGCTGACGACGCAGGGCACCCTCCGGTACACATGCCAGGTCCTCCACCTTACCCTGCGCGGCGCCATGCTCCGCGCAAGGTCGCCGGAGCATGGTGCTGGCAGGGTTTTGCAGGAGGGACCTGTTTGCAAAGAACGAAGGAGAGTTAGGGGCCTAAATGCGAGGGTTCAAAAGTTGAGGGCCAAAGAGTAAATATATGAGGACCAAAGTGTAAAGTCGGTCAAGGAGGTTTCTTCTTAGGCTCAAGTTTTTATACATGACTAATTAGGACCTAAGGAATCTGATGGTGAATTTTATTTTCATATTAAACCTTGTTTGACCGGTCAATTTGCGCAAAAACCCAAATTAAGTTATTAATTGGGCATGGTTCTCAATGTAGGTCAAAATGGGTTCTAAAGGCCAAATTGAAGGTTCTAAACCCTAGAGATTATTTTTCTATGAATTTTAGAGGGTTTATTCTATTTTTACTTTGCCTCGAACCTTGTGAATTGAAGTGGGTTGTTTTAGGGTTACAGATTATCATTTGGTTCGTTGGAAGTGCTGTAGCCCTTGCTAGATCATCTCATCCCACTTTTATTCTTGTTAAGCTGTTTTGACCTGTGTTTGGGCCCAGAATTACCCTGTATGCAGATTATACTGGTAAAATTGCACTTTTACCCCTTATGACTGGTTTTCTTCTCAAACTCAGAATTCTCTGAGTTAAGCCTTTCCTTGAAATATATAGGAGCTTTTATCCTTTGTATTGGGTCAAAATGAGCTAGTTATGGCTCATGATGAGGTTCTCATCACTCGCGTACGTAGTACCGAGGACAGCTACTAGTGTAGGGAGGTACTAGCTACCCCACGGGCCCCGGGGTTCTGCTAGCCTCCCACACCGACTTGTTAGGCCCGCTGGGGCAAACCAGGGTAGTCAGGCGAGGGTGCATGGACTATGGAGGGGCAAGGCCCCTGTTTGGTTACTGTGGAGGGGTTGGACCCCTGTTACTGAGAGGGCTCTGCCCTGTACTGGTTCCATGCTGTGCTTTGGGCGCACCCGTTAACGCAAACGACTGACCGCGTGCCAGTGCGGGTTAGCTACCCGTGCATTTACCGCGCGTGCCGTAGTCACCGTTACGTCTGTCAGTGACCTTGGGGTGGTTGACTGAGAGTAGGATCACCACGGGGGACTCTCCCGGCTAGGAGAGCACCACGTGCTACTTCTACTGTTCGGAAAAGACTGCAATCAAGATCGTTCCCACGAGGAACATTCGAGATCAAGTGAAAGATCTGAGAAATAGATAAATCGTGAGATAATTGAAAAACTTAAATAAAGAAAGTAACAGAACTTAATAGCTACTATACACTACTATTTCTTTAGTTTTAGTTGCCACTCTACTCAGCGTTTTGCTGACGTGTTACACTCGTTACCTTTCAGGACCAGGTGTTGAGCAGCCAGGGTCAGCGGCTGCAGAGGACGCTGGGCCGAGTAGGGTCCAGTAGAGTTACCACTGTTTCTTGTACCTCTTTTTGTTCCGTTATAGTGAGTAGTTCTTGTTTCCGCTGTACTTTTCTTTACCTGCAGTTCATATTTAGTTATGAATGTTGTTCTACTGTTGTGGTGGTATATACTGTAATAGTTTCTTTCCTTGCTGCTGTATTTTCTTACTGTTAGTTATATTCATGTTGAATGTGGTTTATTTTACTGCTCTTTGGGTTACTTCCTCGTTGGACGACTAGGTCTTGGGATTAGTTGAGTCGGTCCGATTCTCGTGTCTCGTAGGGGCTCGGGAACCGGGTCATTACAAGATGGTATCAGAGCAAGGTCGTCCCGAGAAGTGAATCAACTGACTGGAAAATAACCAATTCACATGCCTATAACTAGAGTAGCCACCACAACATATCTCTTGACATGAGTTAGACGTTTCTGTTCGGTATCGTTCCATAGTGACGTGTTCCGTTTTGTTTCGCATCTCCTTACAGGAGATGCCTCGTCGTGGGACCAGTGAGGCGGGCCGCGGGCGCGGCCGAGGATGAGGTCGGTGAGGTGGGCGTGCCGTTGCCGACACCCCAGTGGACCAGCCACTATTCCCGGGCGTCCAGGCCTAGGACCTCGGTCGGCTGATACGGGACATTGTCCGAGAGGAGCTCCACCCACCGCCCCGAGCACCTCACCCTGGTGTTGCGGAGGGGGAGTCCTCTGTGGGACCACTCGACGGACGCGGCGCTGGACACAGGGGAGGGGATGGGCCGCCGCAACCCCCACCTTCCTCCGATACTTCCGTGCACGAGGCACCTTCGCCTGGAGGTGCACCAACACCTCCCCTACAGCGCCACTTCGAGCTTTTCGGGCAGTTCCGGAAGCTGAAGCCCCCCTCCTTCAAGGGGGATGAGGACCCGACCGTGGCAGAGGACTGGCTTGAGCAGCTGGAGAAGATCTTCGACACCCTTCGCCCCCCGGTGGAGTGCCGCGTGACCTTTGCCACGTACCAGCTGGAGAGTGCAGCACACAGGTGATGGAGGGCGGTCCAGGGACAGGAGAGGGACGAGCCGACGTGGGACCAGTTCGTCACCCTCTTCTGCGAGCAGTACTTTCCCCAGACGTGGCAGGACCAGAGGAGGCGGGAGTTCCACACTCTTCGCCAAGGGACGATGACTGTGAGCGCGTACCGCACGCGTTTCTTGGAGCTGTCCCGCTTTGCAGCGACAGCGGTAGCCACTGAGGAGGAGCGCCTTTGGAGGTTCACCGAGGGGCTCCGGCCTGTGATCCGGGGGTATGTCAAACCCCTGAAGTTGCCTACGTTTTCGAGGGTGGTAGAGGCAGCTATGACTTACGAGGAGACCAACCCGTCCGCGCGAGACACCGACGGCGGGCGGAAGAGGCCCTTCCAGCCAGGCTTTTCACAGGGCCGGCGAGAGAGGAGACACGTGGCGTCCGCAGGAGAGCCGTCACATTTTACAGGGCCATCAGTGACCTTTGGGGGCCCTCGACAGGGGCCATTCGCCAGCACCGGACCCCCGCCCAGCCGACAGCAGGGACCCACGGAGGGCGGGAGCCGGGTTCCCCTCTGTTACCAGTGTGGCCAGCCGGGCCACATCAGGAGGGACTGCCCGTCTAGGGCAGGAGGTCAGCAGATACTTCCCGCGCAGAGCACTGGAGGACGCGCAGGAGGCCGCGGTTCCCAGGCACGAGGAGGAGTACAGCAGTCGCGAGGAGGGTACCGGCCAGCACCTACCCGTCCGACACAGAGTGTGGCTGCTTCGTCCGCACCTAGAGCTGAAGGCTGTATCAACGCCTTGACACACAGGGACGCCAGAGCTTCGGGATCGGTGGTAGCAGGTATGGTTTCAATTTCCGGCAGACTCGTTTACACGCTTTTCGATTCCGACGCTACGCACTCGTTTGTCGCAGCCAGTTTCGCAGTTAGTTTGGACCGGGATTATACACTGTTAGAGAATCCTTTCGTAATCAGAGGTCCGAGTGGTCAGCTGTTTGTAGCTGAGGAGGTGTACACGGATTGCGAGGTCAGCGTCGGGGGACATAGCCTGCCAGCTGACCTGATTATGATACAGATGGAGGACTTTGGAGTGATTCTGGGGATGGATTGGCTGTCCGCTTACCACACCTTGGTGGACTGTTTTGAGAGGAAGATCGTCTTCTCCATTCCGGAGTTGCCTTCTTTTGAGTTTCACGGACAGCCAGTGGACGGAGGTTTCAGGTGCATTTCGGCACTTCGGGCGGCGAGACTTTTGAGCCAGGGGTGTGAGGGCTTCCTAGCTTGTGTGGTGGCAGAGCCCAGCCCTGTGGCAGACTTCCAAAGTATCCCGGTGGTCAGAGAGTACCCTGATGTGTTCCCAAACGAGTTACCAGGACTACCACCCGAGCGTGAGATCGAGTTTGAGATCTCACTAGTACCAGGGACCAGCCCCATCTCCACCGCACCATACAGGATGGCACCACTTGAGCTGCGAGAGCTCAAGTCTCAGTTGCATAACCTTCTGGAGAAGGGTTTCATGAGGCCCAGTGCGTCTCCCTGGGGAGTCCCAGTACTGTTTGTGAAGAAGAAGGATGGGACCTTACGCCTTTGTGTGGACTACCGATAGCTGAATAGGGTCACCACCAAGAACAGATATCCGCTGCCGAGGATCGACGACTTGTTTGACCAGTTACGGGGTGCCACGGTGTTTTCCAAGATCGACTTGAGGTCTGGATACCACCAGTTGAGGATCAGGGAGACCGACGTCTCCAAGACAGCTTTCTGCACCCGGTACGGACACTACGAGTTTTTGGTCATGCCGTTTGGGCTGACCAATGACCCCACTGCTTTCATGGACCTGATGAACCGGGTGTTTAGACCGTACTTAGACCAATTCGTGGTGGTTTTCATAGATGATGTACTCATCTATTCTAGAGATCGGACGTAGCACGGACAACACTTGCGGATGGTTCTGGACACTCTGAGACGACGCCGGCTGTACGCCAAATACAGCAAGTGCAAGTTCTGGTTGAGGGAGGTGACCTTCCTAGGTCATGTGATCTCTGGAGACGGCTTGGCGATGGACCCAGCCAAGGTCGAGGCAGTGCTCAGGTGGGAGAGACCGCGTTCAGTTACTGAGATTCGCAATTTCCTGGGACTGGCAGGCTACTACAGACGATTCATCAGAGGATTTTCACAGATTACGCGTCCTATGACACAGTTGACCCGGAAGGACGTGCCTTTCGCTTGGACAGATGCCTGTGAGGCGTGTTTTCTGGAGCTGAAGGAGAGGTTGACCTCGGCTCCCGTGCTCACCATCCCTGATAGTAGTGGCGGGTTCGTTGTGTACACGGACGCCTCCTTGCAGGGGTTAGGAGGTGTGCTCATGCAGAGGGGTCACGTTGTCGCTTACGCTTCGCGGCAACTAAAGCCCCATGAGCATACCTACCCTACCCACGACTTAGAGTTGGCAGCTGTTGTCTTCGCGCTGAAGACCTGGAGGCACTACTTGTACGATGAGACCTTCGAGATTTTCACAGATCACAAGAGCCTCAGATACCTTTTTGATCAGAAGGAGCTCAACATGAGACAGAGACGTTGGTTGGAGCTCCTGAAGGACTACGACTGCAGCATCTCCTACCACCCGGGAAAGGCTAATGTGGTGGCTGACGCCTTGAGCCGTAAGGCGCCCGCACTCTTGGCCAGTCTACAGTTATAGAGTTGGAGCCTTTTGGAGGAGGTGGGCAGTTGGCGACCCCTAGAGTTACAAGGGTACTGTGGGGCAGTGACGGTGACACGGCAGACTAGGCCAGAGCTGATAGATCGCATCATCACAAGACAGATGGCCGATCCGTACTTGCAGTCCTTGCACGACAGAGTACTGTCGGGAGATCCGGGGGACTTCTCTTTCATAGACTAGGTGTTGCGCTTGAGGGGACGGTTGTGCGTTCCCAGAGACGAGGAGCTGTTGAGAGAGCTCCTGACTGAGGCACACGGTTCCAGATTCACCATACATCCCGGAAACACGAAAATGTACCACAACTTGAGACGCGAGTTTTGGTGGAGAGGGATGAAGCGGGATGTGGGTGAGTTCGTGCAGCAGTGTTTAGTGTGCCAGCAGGTGAAAGCCAAGCATCAGAGGCCTGCAGGGCCGCTTCAGCCGCTTCCAATGCCAGAGTGGAAGTGGGAGAGCATCACCATGGACTTGGTGGTGGGCTTACCTGTTACCCAGCGGGGACACGACGCAGTCTGGGTAATAGTGGATAGACTGACGAAGACGGCACGATTCTTGCCGATCCGAGTCACTTTGGGACCAGCACAGTTGGCAGAGAGGTATATCCGTGATCTGGTACGACTACACGGAGTTCCACGGGAAATCGTATCCAACCGGGATACCCGCTTTACGTCCCAGTTTTGGGCTGAGTTTCAGCAGGCCTTGGGGACGCGATTGAGGTTTAGTACCGCTTACCACCCCCAGACGAACGGACAGTCTGAGCGCACGATACAGACACTTGAGGACCTTTTGCATGCCTATGTACTGGACTGGAGGGGCTCTTGGGAGGAGCACCTGCCCCTGGCGGAGTTTGCATACAACAACAGTTATCACTCGAGTATCGGCATGGCTCCCTACGAGGCTCTGTACGGAAGGAGGTGTACGGCACCCTTGAGTTGGGTTGAGGTGGGGACCAAGTGGGAGGTTGCCCCAGGTTGATCCGGCAGAGTCAGGAGGTAGTTGAGCAGATCCACAGACAACTCCGCTCTGTTAGGAGCAGACAGAAGAGCTACGCGGATCGGAGACGCAGAGAGGTGCAGTTTGAGGTTGGGGACCACGTCTTCCTTCGTGTCTCACCCATGAAGGGCTTACAGTAGTTTGGGGTGAGAGGGAAGCTCGCGCCGAGGTTTGTGGGGCCCTTTGAGGTCCTGGAGCGGGTTGGACCCGTTGCTTACCTGCTTACCCTCCCCCCGCAACTTTCTGGTGTGCACGGCGTGTTCCACGTGTCCAACCTCAGGAAGTACGTAGCCGATCCCAGTCACGTACTAAGTCACGAGAGCGTCAAGGTGGGCGACGGCCTGACCTACCCCGAGCGGCCAGTGCAGATTCTAGACCGAGCTGTCCGTAGTTTGAGACGAAAGCAAGTACCCCTGGTAAAGGTTTTGTGGAGGAGCCAGCAGTACGAGGAGGCTACCTGGGAGCCTAAGGCGGCAATGCGGGAGCGGTACCCGGAGCTTTTCGCGGGTACGTCTTTCGGACCGGCTTTGGTCCTCTTTGAGTTTGTTATAGTTATTTTGACGTCTTTTCCCGCAACCTAGTTGACGCAAGTTTCGGGGACGAAACTTCCTTTGAGTTTGTTATATTGTAACGAACGCACGCCCCAGACGTCTTTTAAGACATCTGGGAGGTGGCCCAGACGTTTGGGGTCACTTCCAGACGTCTGACCAGACGTCTGGGATCGTTTCCAGACGTCTGGAAATCGGTTATTTTCGACACACGCGGGTCGTCTGCGCGCCTGAGCGCGCAGACCACATATTCGCTCCTGCGGCTGCAGATTCTCGCCGCTGTAGTCTCTCTCTCTCCTCCTCGCGCGGCCTTAAAAGGCCACGCGCTCTCTCCCGTCGCCTCCACCCCTTTCCTCTTCTCCTTCCAGTGCGCGAGAGCGAGCGCGAGAGCAGGAGCGGGGTTGCTGCGGCGGCGACGGCCGCAGTGAGCGCGGAGGGGGTGCTGCGTGCGAGAGTGACGCTCAGCTGTGAGGGCGAGCTCGCTGGGGCTGCCAGGGCCGGCCGGCGGGGAGCGCAGCGGGCGCGAAACGACGTGGGAGGCCTGCTGCGGCTCGAGCAGCAGGCGCACGAGGTGCGACGCGGGCGGCGTCGCGAGCGGAGGGCGAGTCGCGCCCTGGTTCTGGAAAAATTTCCATAATCAGACGTCTGTGCTGATAGCCAGACGGCGAGGTCGACGTCTGGAAGACTGTCCAGACGTCTGAAAGGTGAGTTTTCCGTCTTCTTCTTCCTTCTTGTCGACTGACCGTACTGAGGGAGGGAGATGGGTGTGCGCAGGCTCGGTGATTCGCCATCCAACGTGAATCAGACGTCTGGCTGTAGTACCAGATGGCGGGAGTGACCTCCAGACGTCCGGAGTGACCTCCAGACGTCCGGGGTGACCATTGGACGACTGGGAACTAGGCCAGACGTCCCCGCAGGCTTTTGGACGTCTGAGAAACCACGCAGAACAAGGTAATTCTCTGATCCACTTTTTAAGACGTCTGGAAGAAGTTCCAGACGTCTGATTTTGCACAGTGTCGTCGTTTTCTACCCGTTGAGGGCCCGTTCGGGTTCCGTTTTCCGCGTTTCGAGTTGCGTTCTTTCCGGAATTAAATCCTCTACCCGTCTACAGCAGCTATACACTTTTTTGAGACACTCCTTGTGTTCGATCCTTGTGATAGGACCTCGTTCCGTTGCAATCTTGGGGGTCGCGGAGGCACGCGGGATTCCCGATCACGCCCCCATTACTCCCGTCGTACCTGGTAGAGTGGCTTTTAAGTATAACCTGTTAAATTGTGGAATCATAAATAGAACCTAGGACATTGCATGAATCCTAGGAATGAAAAACAGATTGAATGATAGATCCTAGGTGTTGCATGAATCCTAGGGCTGAAAAACTAGATTGTATGATAGATCCTAGGATACGGCATAAATCCTAGGACGGGAAAACTAGTGGAACAGATGAATACTGCAGTATTGGAAAAATGGAAAGGAACAAATAGCTGCCTGTAATCGAATTAACAGCTGCCTGTTGAATAAATAAACGTGTTTGAGAACATGGATTGTGATAACGTGAAACTGGAAGGTGAAACTTAGACGTTCTGAGCTGGAACCCTACGGGGAAGTAGGAGTAGAACTCCTGGAAAGTGAATGGAATAGTATTGGGGAAGTGAGCTGGCCCTTGAGTACGGAGTACCAAGGAGAGCGACCGTCCCCCTGTTTAGTGCAGAGCGGAGCCAGCCGCCCCAGGGACCCGGGGTTAGGACTGGCCACTTTGTACCGACTTGCTGGCCCTCGCGTACGTAGTACCGAGGACAGCTACTAGTGTAGGGAGGTACTAGCTACCCCACGGGCCCCGGGGTTCTGCTAGCCTCCCACACCGACTTGTTAGGCCCGCTGGGGCAAACCAGGCTAGTCAGGCGAGGGTGCGTGGACTATGGAGGGGCAAGGCCCCTGTTTGGTTACTGTGGAGGGGTTGGACCCCTGTTACTGAGAGGGCTCTGCCCTGTACTGGTTCCATGCTGTGCTTTGGGCGCACCCGTTAACGCAAACGACTGACCGCGTGCCAGTGCGGGTTAGCTACCCGTGCGTTTACCGCGCGTGCCGTAGTCACCGTTACGTCTGTCAGTGACCTTGGGGTGGTTGACTGAGAGTAGGATCACCACGGGGGACTCTCCCAGCCAGGAGAGCACCACGTGCTACTTCTACTGTTCGGAAAAGACTGCAATCAAGATCGTTCCCATGAGGAACATTCGAGATCAAGTGAAAGATCTGAGAAATAGATAAATCGTGAGATAATTGAAAGACTTAAATAAAGAAAGTAACAGAACTTAACAGCTACTGTACACTCTACTGTTTCTTTAGTTTTAGTTGCCACTCTACTCAGCGTTTTGCTGACGTGTTACACTCGTTACCTTTCAGGACCAGGTGTTGAGCAGCCAGGGTCAGCAGCTGCAGAGGACGCTAGGCCAAGTAGGGTCCAGTAGAGTTACCACTGTTTCTTGTGCCTCTTTTCGTTCCGTTATAGTGAGTAGTTCTTGTTTCCGCTGTACTTTTCTTTACCTGCAGTTCATATTTAGTTATGAATGTTGTTCTACTGTTGTGGTGGTATATACTGTAGTAGTTTCTTTCCTTGCTGCTGTATTTTCTTACTGTTAGTTATATTCATGTTGAATGTGGTTTATTTTACTGCTCTTTTGGTTACTTCCTCGTTGGACGACTAGGTCTTGGGATTAGTTGAGTCGGTCCGGTTCTCGTGTCTCATAGGGGCTCGAGAACCGGGTCGTTACACCGGACGTCTGGAAGTCCCTCCAGTCGTCTGGCACAGCTGCCCGATGTCTGATTCGTGTTGGATGCGAATCTCAGAACCTGCGCGTACCCATCCTCGTGCTCAGTACGGACAGTCGAAGGAAAGGAAAAAGGTACGAAAATAACTTACCTTTCAGACGTCTGGACAGTCCTCCAGACGTCTTCCCCGTCATCTGGTTGGAGACCCAGACGTCTGATTCTGGAAAAACTTCTAGAATCAGAGCGCAAATCGCCCTCCGCCCGCGATGCACGGCCGCGCCGGGCCTCGTCCGCCTGCTGCTCGAGCTGCAGTAGGCCTCCTACGTCACTCCGCACCCGCTGCGCCCCTGCCGGCCGGCTCTAGCAGCCCCGGCAAGCTCGCCCTCACGACCGCCCGCCTCCTCCCTCGCGCAACACCTCCTCCCGCACTCACCGCGGCTGTCGCTGCCGCAGCTCGCTCGCACTCGCACTCGCGCACCGGCTGGAAGGAGAAGAGGAAGAGAGCGGAGGTGATGAGAGTGAGGGAGAGGGTGTGGCTTTTTAAAGCCGCGTGGGGAGAGAGAGAGAGAGAGAGCAGCGCCTGCGGAGGTGAGAGGGGAAAAGAGCATCTGCAGGTCTACGTGCGCAGGCACACAGATGAAAACCACCGTGCCGCGGAAAATCAAATCCCAGACGTCTGGGCCAGCTCCCAGACATCTTAAAAGACGTTTTGAAGCTGCGTTCGTAACACTAGTGACCAATACTGGTACTTGGTGCTTCCAACACCCAGTTTGCATTTCCAAACACCCAATGAGTTAATCTAAAAGCCTACCTGGCTATCTTGATCAAGACCCTCCCCTTTATCACCCATAAACATGGAAACCCAAAAGAATGAAGCTAAAGGGGAAAAAAGATCTCTACCACTTTACATGTACGAGTGGATTCTATACACAAACCACCTTTTTCTTTTAACATTCCTAGGCACAGGAACAAAAGAAGGATTCAAAGAGAGAAACCCTACCTCGGAGATTGAAATGACCCTTCTCAAGGGTCGTTTGGGGTTTTTTGGAATTTTAGGGGTTTTCTCGTAATTTTTCTATACACCAAAAAGACCCCATGAGGAATTTTTTATCTCTGGAGGGGCTTATCGCATTTTTAAACCCCTTAGGACTTGTTCTGTGGGCTAAGGGGGAAAAATGAGTTTCTACAGGGTCAAAACTGTAAATGACTCGGCCCCACACACAAACGCCCACGTACACCCCACAAACCCTACCCCTCCCCTATAAAACCCCAAACACCCCCCACGACACCCACACCACCCCCCTCCACTCCTTGCTTCCACGACCACCCACCTCCTTCCCTTCTTCCACCTTGCAACCATGAGTGAGGGAGGAAGAGGATGAGAGCAGCAAAGAGAGGAAGAGCTCGAGAGGGAACGTGAGCTCGGGAGGAGGAAGTAGCTGGAGAAGCTCGTTAGGGAGAGCTTCGTGAGCTCCTAAAGTTGCTACGAGTGCCATTGCAATAGCTGCTGCAACTCCAGGGGCGAGGAGGAGAGCTTCGCGAGGAGAGGAGCTTCGCAAGGAGTTTCTGTGCGTAGATATTTCCGTAGTATCAGATGTCTGCAACATTTGCCAGAAATCTGGAAGGGTCATTGGACATCCGGAGCGGGATCAAGACGTCTGGTAGCGTGCAGAATACAAGGTATTTTCCCTGCTCAAGCTTTTATCGCTCGTAGACCCTACTGTAGTAGTCGTAGGGCATTAAGTGTCTGCTACGTGTGCCTGCAGGTGCCAGAGACGTTGGGAAGGCACATTGGCACAGCGATAGAGGCACTTTAGGATGTCTAGAAGCATTGTCAGACATCTGTCTGCCCTCCTAGACGACCAGGAGTAGTGCCAGACGTTAAGAGACACCCGCAGATGGCTGTGAGGGGATTCAGACGTTGGAAACTGACGCAAGTAAGGTGAGGTTCTGCATACTTTTAATATGTCTAGGACTCACCCCGGACATCTAATATTAGTCTGAATGACTTATTGCAGGCACCAAGCGGCTGGTCCATCTAAACCAGCCTGCCTAGTTTGGTTCAGGTGAACCCAGAAGAGTGTTTAAGCTGGTTCAGGGTCCAAACGAAGTCAGCTTTACGCAAACGAAGTACCATTGGTTTTCTATTGGAATTTCGTATGTGTTGGAGTCATTTCCGTACTGTTTTAAGCTGGTTCTGATGTGTTGATGTGTTAGTCAAAGTTATTAATGTCGAGTTTGACCAACCTTTTGGAATAGGGTTTCAGTTCGTGATACACACGAGACCTGCGGAGGCTTTGGGATCCACCGTTCGTGCCCCCATATCTCCGGTACACCTTGGTAGAGTGGTCCTCTCTACTCCTGTGGTTTAAATTATTAAAGTACATGCTAAATTAGAAATATTTGCTTAAAACCTAGGACATGAGATGAACTCTAGGACTGAAAATGTGAATGTTTATATTCGATTTATGAACCTCGCTTGCTATAAATTGAGAATGCATGTGGTTAAATTTCCTACTGTGAGTAATTGAATACTTAAATTGATGCGATGATTGCTTGTCCTTTAGAATCACGAGTTGCCTATTATATGAATAAGAAACCAGAATGTGAACAGAGATACATGTCGTGTAATGAAACGAGATGAGTACTGTGAACGAACCTTAGGGGGAACTAGAAAGATAGCTTAAGTACTGTGACATGGAAACTCTGATGATTACGAAATAATTCGCTTACTGTGAGCAATGACGGTTAGTTGAGCTCTAACTTGGGCGTGAGCTGGCCCTCGTGTACACATGTACCAAGGAGAGCTAATTACCCTTTTTTAGAGGATAAGTTGGCCCTCGTGTACACATGTATCTAGGAGAGCTAATTACCCTTTTTCAGAGGACAAGTTGGCCCTCGTGTACACACGTACCGAGGAGAGCTAATCACCCCTTGTGTAGAGAGAATAGGCTAACCCTCGCATACGTGGTACCGAGGAGAGTTACTGTCACTTTTGTGTGGGGAGAGGGCTAGCCACCCCTTAGGTTTGGACCTGGGGTTAGGATTGGCCTCCCTACACCAACTCCTGTGAGGCTCACTAGGTCAACCGAGATATTCGGGAAAGGGTACACAGATAGTTAGGGGGTGAGGCCCCTGTTCTATTCTGTGATGTATTTTTGGGCATACCCGCTAGCGGAAAAGACTGACCCCGTGCCAGTGCGGGGTAGCTACTTGTTGAACGGTTTTGCGAATCGCTACGCTTACGAGATTGGTTTCGGAAAACCTGTCGTTGTAGTTCGAAAGCGAAGAATTCGTGTTCAACAAATAAAATTTATACCGAAAAGAATTCCGGGTCGAACACAGGGAGGCTACGTTGATCTATATTCGCAATTATATTTTTTTAGGAATTTTTTTTATAAGCTCGGTGATATAATTACAATGGAGCTATCAGACTAAAAGAAAAAGAGAGAGAGAGAGAGAAAGAGAGAGAGAGAGAGAAAGAGAACATGCATTCAATATTCCAATTGTTTATATAATCAAACTAAATAAAAGTTACACTAGAAAGCGGAAAATCAATTACACTATAAAGCAGGAAAATTCTACACTAGAAAAGCTATAAATAAGAATGGGAGAGAGAAGTTATCCTCCTCGACGATTGCTTGGAGGACGAGCCGGACAGGACGACTCCTGGACGAAGGAGAACGAAGCAGAAGAACAGGAACGGAGCAGCACGCCGTCGTCGTCGCGGGATCCACTTCTGAAGGGGAAGAAAAATGGACTTTATCTCGCAAGAAGCATCCCGGGTGTGGGACAAGCTTCTCTTGAGCTTTGGAGGGGTAGAGAGGAGAAAGAAGGGATGAGAATTTCGTATGGAGGGGGTCTCCTTTTATAGTTGCAAGGAGTGGTGGCAAAATGGACATTACAACTTCAAAACAATAAATAAGGGGTCTTTAGTGACGGATAAATTCGTCACTAAAGCCCCAACGTGGGCGTAGCTTCTGCGCCCACCCGCACCTCCTCGGCTGCCCGCTCATCAACGTCCACGCACGTCCAGTGCTTTTCAGCCGTCTGATCGCGAGATCGGATGGCTTAAGATGCGTCCACTCCCACTGCATTGCGCACCCCCCGCGCGTCTGATTGCGCGTCCGATTGCGCGTCCAATCGCGCGTCCACACTATCGGGCGCGCAGGGCCGTCCGATCTCCATCTGACGCTCCACCCGCGCCCAATTGCCGCGCCTTCCAGCCCCCTCTCCACGGCTCGAACTCGTGCCTGGCGCTCGCGATAGTGCGCTCGACCACTGCGCTATGGGGCACGGATGGTCGAGCGGACGCTTTTAAAAGCGAGCGCCCACAGCCGTTGGATTAAGATCCAACGGAGGAGAGCGATCGGGCGCGGGGCCTTCACAAGATGAAGACGCCGCTTGGGCGGCTGAGATGGCGCCATGTGGCACTATCTTGGTCGTCCATCTTCTGGAAGTTGTAGATGGTGCCACGGATGTCGGATTGACTCATTTTTTGCGTCGTTGGGCTGTGATTGTTGATCCGAATTCATCCGTGCGGTCGGATTTATCATCTAAAGTGCGGATTTACACCATCCTGGCCCTTGATCTTCTAGGGTTCCCAGGTCACTATCTGATGCTACGGATGCCTGATTGGGGCGATCTTGGAGTCGTTGAACTCCAATCGTCGCCCTGATCACATCCATACAGTTGGATCTTTGATCCGAGGCCCCGATAAAATGTTTGCCCTGTCCAAGAACATAAAAGGAGACAATTAACCTCCATTTTATTGAAACTACTCTAAATGCAAGATGATGCATGTAATGCAATATTTATATCATGAAATGCAATCCTATGCTTAAGAACATGCATAAATAGACATTTTAAGTAGTGTAAATGTGTTTACATCACTACCCGTGCATTTATCACGCATGCCATAGTCGCCTCTACGTCGTGACCATGACCCTGGGGTGGCATACTGAGTGTAGGACTACCACAAGATACTCTCTCGGCCAAGAAAGTGCCACGTGTACATCCTACATCATGGGAAAACTGCATCAAGATCGTTCCCTTAGGGAACACATGGATTAAATAATGATGTGGACCCTTACTAGAATACGCAAATAATTAAACATAATTCATTATAAACGAAAACAGATGATAACGAGTAACTGGAAAATGCATGAATGGTTTACTGCTCTTCTTTCATGCTTAAATGCATTTAATGTTCTTATGTACCACTCTACTCAGCATTAGTTGAACACAGATATATGTAAACATGTTCAAGTCAGGGAGTTGAGCAACCAACGCCACCAGCTGCAGAGGGTGCTAGGCCCAGTCGAACCCAGCAGTAGTTTGTTCTTTCCCTTTTCCGTTTCAGAGACCTTTTACTGTTAGTGAGTATCTCTAGTATGTTGGAGCATGTTATTGTTATGCCTCTTTACTCTAGTTGTGATGGCTATGTAGTGAATATTATTTTTCTCCTGTGGCGCGTTGTTCTTTTGGAACTCTATTCTATTTTTTCATTGATGCCTATTATTTATTTTGCTTAGTTACATTGCATGTGTGGTTGTGGTATGTTTCGTGCATTTGGTTATTTCTTGTTAGACGACCGGGTCTTGGGATTTAGTTGATCGGGCAGTTCTCGGGTTCCATAGGGAGCCAGGTTCAGGTCGTAACAGAGATGGAGCTCTTCTCCTCCTCTTTGCCTCGTCAACAGCAGCAGTAGCAGCAATGTCCACAGTAGCCACAGCAGCACACCTTCTTCCTTCCTTCTCCTTCTTTCACACGCAGTAGCAGCAACCACAACAACAACAACATCTCTCCTCCTTCCCTTCCCTTCTCCTTCTCCCTTTCTCTCGCGTAGCAGCAACAGCAACAACTATGGTAGTAGTGGCCTCGGCAGAGAGGAGAGGGGATGGGGTGCAAGCGGCTCGGATGAGAAGAAAATGAGATTTTATTCAAATTTTTAAATCTCCCTCTCTTATATGGGAGTTGTGAAGTTTGCATACAAGCCCTTACAATTCTTTCTTGAGCCTTAAGAAAGGCCTCCAAACATGTTTTCCTCACAAATAGCCCCTCAACTTTTTACTTATCTAACATTTATTAATGACTTAGGGGAATTCTCTAATTCCAAGGCTAATATCACTGAATTCAGGTTCCCAAAACCCTTAATTTTGCCTTAAGCAACCAATTAACATTTTTAATTAGCCTATTAAGGGTATTACAAATTCGAGGCATAACAATATGGAACCTGGGTAAATGGATCCGACTTGAAGTGCCAGATTTCTATAACCTACCAGGTAGAAGGATCCTCCACGCAACCTGATTTGTGAGGTGATTTTTCTCCCCTTGTAAGTTACCCCCACTCTCTTTGCCTGCCTGAGTCATCGACAGGGAGAGTAGTAGGTTCTCTCTCTCTGTTTTTTTTTACTTCGTATGTACCATGCCCCCGATGATGGGTCGGGTGATATCCAGATAGTCCCATCATTGAGAATATTTGTCAATACTAAGATCATGATTCACGTGTTTCCATTGTGGTAATTTTGCATGTGCACCCTTACATTATTGATTAATTGTTTAAAACTAGAACTTATGTTGAAAATAAGTTGCATTAGTTAGCATGTGCACACATTGAGTTCCCCGAATAAACAAGGCACCATTCACTAATTTAATAGGCTAATTCCTCCCTATGGAGACGACCTAATTATTTTCGTGGTTAGATTTTGAATATTAAATGTTTTGAAAAGCGATTTTCTACTACACAACGAACTATAACGACACATCATTTTATGTTAAAGTTTTTATCGAAAGCGAAGATCGCTCTTTCATGCTTCAGTCCACAGTGTACGCTTGTAACACAGGGTATGCCATCTCCACAGTGGTGTTGGTGGAAGAGGTCCCCAAAGAGGGAATGGTTCTCCCCGTCAATGAGGGGAGTTTTTAATACTCTCATTCGAATTGCATCAGGAACCGCTCGCACAGTAACAGCTGATACCCCTATCACGCCTGAGATTATGGAGTTTTGAATCCCTTTCCAAATTTAGCCTTGACCTCATCTCGAAGGTGAATAGGAGATGTTGAGTCCAGTGGGTTTGTGGTGATACCTGCAAATGGTTTCCTTCCCCTGCATGCAAATAAATATTCCAACATAAATGATTTATCTAAAAAAATGTAATTACTTCGCATGCAATTTATTCATAAATACAATACAGCTTCTATGCTAAATAACTTTTATTGAGGTACTTTCCAATGCACTTAAGCTTAATTGTGTTCCAAAAAATTGGACCTATCATGTTCCCCAGGTAGAAGTGACTTTTTTTCATTTGTAAATATGCCATTAAAAATGGCCTCCAGGTTTCTTTAAACCTTTGTCTTACATCTTTCCTTTCATACTACCACCTCACACCTTCCCAATTCAACCTCAATTGTTGGCCTGTTTTAAACATTTTTACTGTTCTCTAAATTCACTTGAGCATCCGCCCTCGAATGGGCCTATTCCGTCTCCTTTTTGGATTGATGCCCCTGAAAGTGAAGAGAGGCAAGCCACTCTCTAGGACTTATACTTTCTACAATAGGCAGACTAAGTATAGAATAACCAACCTGTCGAATAGTTTAAATGGGTAGGATCATCATTTTTTTCTTCTCCACAATGTGGAGAAATTAGAAGTCCTCAATTCTTGGCAGAATCCACTCAAGAAAGACTTGTCACCTGGCCCTCACGAGCTTGACCCAACTGCGGAGGCGGATGCTGGGAAAATAATGGATTTTGGGCCCATAGCCCACTCTGAGTTGAGGTGGTAAGACGTGTGGGTGGCACTTACATGGGTGGCAGATTCCTAACCCACGCCATGTAAATTATAGGGAAATGACTTTGACCATTTGACTTTTATTTGTCTTAACTGCATTACTGCAGTCCTTTTACTTTTGCAGCTTTTGGGAGGTTCGCTAGGCCAAACACTTCGAGGCGGCGTTCGAGGAGCTCCCATGGGACTAGGCGGGATGCAGGGAAGCGTGAGCCTCGGGGGCAAGTGAAAGCAGTCGACCCCACCGCCGTCAGGAGAGCAAGAGAAGGGAAAGGGAGGAGGCTTCGACTGGTCCTGAGGAAGTGCCCCTCAAACGAAAGAGGAGATAGGCAGGAGTTGTGCATATCTCCTATGATTTTGAGGGGGTAGGTGGTGAGGAAAGCGTCCTCTCCTCATCTTCCTGCCAGTCAACCTCGACAAGGGTTGAGGGTGCAGAAGCCCCTACTTAATGGGACGGAAGGAGCCAGGCAGGGTTCCCACCTACCTCAGCTGGCACCCCTGGCACATTTACCCGTGTGGCCAAGCAAGCAGCCACGGGGAAAAGTTTCGTGGTTGATAGTGTATTTGAGCCACCACAACCCACGCATGGAGCCCCTATAACTAGCGCTCTGCTAGTTCTCAGGGTGTAGGTGGGTCTGTAGCTTCTGGGCAGAGGATTGCAAGTTCTACCCAAACCACGCTTCAAGCGACACCCTCTAGTCAGGATCTTGTTGCTACTATGTAAGCTGCTATGTAAGCTACTATGTCCGACGGACCATCGCCTACTCCTGGGAGTTCGTCAGCATCTCAAGCCCAGGGGGTAGGGGTCTCCATAGGCATCAACTCATCCTTGTCTAACCTAGAAGGGTAGGTGCTTTAGCACCTACAGGATGCTATTACCTGGGCTAACCCTCCAAGCGGGAGGGTTAATTTGAAGCATATCTATTTTTACTGTCTTCATGAGGTAAGTTGCTCTTTAGAACTTGTGCCCTCCATGGTGCCTTCCCCAGTATATTACAACAATTCCTACCTTGTTGCTGTGCAGGTGGACACTCTAGGGCTGAAGTTCATACCTAGCTCTATCACGAGCAAATCTCTTTCTGAGCCCAGCTTCACCACCCCTAGCGAGGCAGTGGACATGGCGGCGAAATGGGCAGTTCTTGCTAGGGCAGATCAAAGGAATTTTATTTATCAACTGAAAGAAGCCAACACCACCTACCAGAAGGCGAAGAGGGAGGCTGAGGGGGCAATAAAGAGGCTAAACTCTTTGGGGGATCTCCCTACCCACTTCAGCCACACCTGCAAGGAGGCGAACGCCACTAGATTGGGGCTAAGAACAACCGGAAAGATGGCTGCCAAGCTCGATGACTCCCTTGGAAAGATCCATGAGAAGAATCTTGAGAAGATAAGGGAACTCGATGACAGGCTTAAGGGGGTTGTCACCAACCTATCATGGCTGAAGGAGGAGGTGTAGGTGTTCAAGACGTGCCACTCTTCCACCCTGGAGGAGTATGAAAGATCCCTTGAGGAAGAGCTCCTCTACCTAAGCAACATCATGGATGACCTTACCAAGGCTAAGAAGGCACAGGAGAAGGTAGAGGCGAAGGCTCAGGAGACGAGGCAGGAACTCCTCATAGCCCACCAACTTGCTAAGGGGCTAAAATGATCCTGGAGATGGAAAGTGCTCCAGTGATTGAGAAGGATCCTGACGTTGTGATGGAATTCTTTGCATTCAATCCTTCCATGAAGACTAGCGGGGACCTCATCTCTACTGAGGCTGGGAAATATACCTTAGAGGTGGCACAGTCCATTCTAGAGTTCGAGTATACCTTGACACAGGAGCTTTGTGGTTGGTCAATTGATCAATTGAATGCTGAGTATGTCCACCAGAAGGGGGATGGTTTAATAGAAGATAAGGCTCCCATCTCCCTACCTAAGGACCAAGCTGACAGTCCAGCTCCTCAAGAGGGGTTGGACAAGTTTAGCCCTGCCAGAGCCCCACGTGCTGCCGGAGATAGCGATCAACCTTCTAACCACCATAGCCTTGCCTACAAAGCCCCTCAACTCCACCAACTCCAAAGGTTAACCTTCCTGATGACATGCAATGAAGCCCCACCTAGATAGTGAAGCTGCTTTTCCCCATTTTTTAAAATTTTTCACTTTTTTAGGAGTCATTTAATGGGAACGACCCCTGGAGATAGTTGTGCTGGTGTAACTTTTGCTAACCATTAATGAAAAGGAAAGAAAACTTTCTATGCATTAATGTTTATTGGTAATGCATCCTTAAGTTGCTAGCGTGCCATGTATGAAGGACTGGCTTGCTGCTAAGTGTTTGCAACTTATAATAATTAGCATCATTATCTTTAAAAATTTTGTAAGATCTTTCCCAGTTGGCATCCAACTTGCCACTTGACTCTGTCGGTTGGGATGCCCCACTACGATGCAATACCAAGTCCCCTTCAATGAATTTTCTCTACTTCACCTACCTATCATGGGAGGTCGTCGTCTTCTCTTTGTACATGACCGTTGCCTTCAACACTTCCTCCCTCACCTCGTCTACCAAGTCTAGCGCCAAGTGGACTTGGTCTTCATTAATAAGTGGATCATATAACTGGAAACAATATGTAGGGAAGATTGCCTCAACTGGCAGTTGGGCCTCCATGCTGTACACCAAACTGAAGAGCGTGCGACCGGTTGCAGTCTTCTGACTTGTGCAATACCCCCATATGATGTTTGGTAATTTGTCTGCCCATCTTCCTTTTGCAGAATCCAACCGTCTTTTAAATGCGAAGATGATCATACAATTGGATACCTTCGCTTGTCCATTTTCTTGGGGGTAGGCAACGGATGTAAAATATAAGCGAATGCCCCAGCTTGTACAAAAATCTTCTAATTTTTTGGAGGTAAACTAGGTACCATTATCGGTAACAATGGCTCTTGGGCATCCTTAACTAGTGCTAATATTTTTTCGTACAAATGTTACAACTCTTTCAGCTGTCGGGCTGGCCATGACCTCTGCCTCGATCTATTTTGAAAAATAGTCCACTGCCACCAAGATGAAACATTTTTTAACTAGAGCTGGTGAGAAAGGGCCAACAAAGTCCATCCCCATTTAGTAAAGGGGATTGGGGACATTATGGACACCATTTTTCTAGGTGAGAGATGATGGACTGGGATGAATCTTTGGCATTTATCACATTTGCGCTCAAACTCTTGGCATTGTCACTTCATCTAGGGCCAAAAATAACCCGTTTGAAACAAGCGGGCTATCAAGGCTCTGTATCCTTTATGATTGCCACAAATGTCACTATGGACCTCTTGGATTACTTGAGATGCTTTTGCTGAGGTAAGATAACATAATAAGAGGGTTGAATAGCCCCTTTTATACAATTGCTCGCCTATTAATGTGTAGCGTGAGGCCTTCAGCCAAAAAGCTTTTGGGTGAGGCTCTCCAGTAGGTAACTCAGTTATTTTCAGGAAAGTTATTATTGGGGTCATCCAAGAGATAGTTGGCTCGATCATTGGTGCTTGTGGAGGGAGCACTGTAGGTTTATTTAATGCCTACAAGAGTATAGCATCCCATCCTCTTGTCCAACAGGGATGGCGGATGCCAAGTGGGCCAATGTGTCCACCAGCGAGTTGTCGAACCAAGGTATCCACTTAACCGTGGCAGTCTTGAAATTTAACAACTCCTCTCTTCCCTTCTCTGTGTAGAGGCTCATATTAGGATTGATGTAAACACGTTTATATCACATAAACCATCTACCAGGACGATAAATCCGATAAACTCAAATTCGATAAATCATTTAATGGCCTTAAAATTGAGGAAAATGATCCTATTGGGGCTCACATGGCGGATTCGGATCCTCACTTTTTGAAGGATTCAATTCATAGCCCCAATCCTCAATCACACGCCATAGAGTTTACTGACAAATTTGATTTTGAGATTACTAAACCCAAGTCAATTCCAATTTAGTTGCATTTTTTAAACTTGGAAATTTTAGATGGGGTGATTAACATGCATGAGGTCCTAGAATTTGAAATCCTGAATGAGGAGGATAGGAATTGGGAAATGATGATTTGGGAAGCCAATTTTGGGGGAAGTAAAAGACCGAGTCTAAGGGTGCCTATTTGTCTGAAGCCACCAACCTTCTACTAGGACCCTTATGACATCTTTAACTCAGAGGATGTCCAACCTAAGCATAAATTCACTGATTATCCTTTTGAGCTTAATCTCTCTATTATCTGACTTTTTGGACTTGGGTTGCATCCTCACAAATCGCAAGCCCGACCCCACTTGCATACTGATCTCAGGTTCTGGGTAATTTTTATCCAAAACATTAGATATACTCAACCATGGGGTATGGGTCTGCATGACAATCTGGTCCACATCTGTGGACATCTTCTACTGGCAAGTCCAAATCTAGATTTTCTCATTCTGATTACAACTTGCACCTGTGAATTCTTTATTTCTTCTTCTTTGTATAGTGTGCCTAGCTGAAGGCACTAAATTCAGCATATATATAGTTTCTTTTCATCTCGGAGCCGACCTGTTATTCACGCAATTCAAGTGCTTTCTACTCCACTCCACTCTTTTTCATGTCTTTTTCATACAATGAAGACATTGCATTAGATAGGCATGGGGGGTGGATATCATTATCTGAATCATTTTGTTAGCTCCATTGATTCTTGTTATTTTCTTTTTATTTTTGAAAAAAGAAAAAAAGAAAAAAAATTTGAATTAGGAAAGAGAACTTGGGCTTTAGAAAATTTTCAATCTTAGATAATAAAATTATATGATTTGAACACTTAGACCCTTCAGGTCTTCGAGCTTAATCAGCTTGGGTGTCCACTAAAATGTGGACTTGTTTCTCGAGTCCTCGCCATTCTAAATTCACATTTTAATTGGTTAAATAAGTTGGGGTGATAAGTACATGACTTATCAACTTACCCTCTGATTTGAGGGGATTTTAAGTCTAAGCATCTACACACTTTTCGCACTGGCTTGCTTTTCGGCAGTTTTAATGGAAATTGGGTAGCTAATGAACCTTCTAGGATGGTATAGCTGGCAAGTTATCGTGGGTAACAACCCATTGGTAGGTTGTCCAAAGCCCAGTCACATGACCATTCTTTTCCTGCTGCCTTTAGGTAAACCTTAGATCAGGGAAGCCACCTACTTAAAAAAAAAAGGAAAAGAAAAATATCCAAAAAAAAAGTGGAGAAAAGAAAGAAAAAAAAAATAAGCCACACTTCACCGCACGAGTATGGTTGGCAAGTTATCGTGGGTAACAACCCATTGGTAGGTTGTCCAGAACCCAGCTCAAGAAATGCACATATAATTCCAAAACACTTAAGCGGAAGCGAAGAAGTAGAATAAGCCGGGAAGATATACACTGGGTTTGCCCTTGTGTTGACCCCATAAAAATAAAAGTACGAAGAAAGCTACCGGTCGAATAGATACACCTTTAGGTAGAATTTCTTTTCAAGGTCACCTAGGGGCGTAGAAACCCAAAGTTCGTTCTAATCGTTGATCAGTGAGTCTATCACATTTCACACAAAGATGCTTAAAACTTAGGGTTCTCTTCGAGTCTTGGGTGGGTTGAGTGGCTATAGAAAGCTGCTCCGAAACCCTAAACTCAAAAATCCAAAAAAAAAAAAAGAAAAGAAGAAAAGGATCCTTCTTTGAATAAGGCGAGGGCTTGAGGCGGTCTGCATTTTGGTAGACACCCGGGCGCTATTGTGTCTCTATAATTCAAGTCGTAGTTGAAATTCATAAGTGTTTAAAAATAACTATTGCCCAAGAAATCCGACCTAATTCTTTTATAAATATCATGAAGTTTTGCTATGGACTAGCAAAAGATAAGCATGGGGGTGTGATGTAAACATGTTTATATCACATAAACCGTCTATTTTTGCACGTTCTTAGACATAGAGTTGCATCATATATTATAAATATTGCATAACATGCATCATCTTGCATTTAGGTTAGATTGTATAAAGTTTATGTTAATTTTCCCTTTTTGTGGTCAAGTAATAAGGCAATATCTTATCGAGGCCTCAAATTGAAGATCCAACCGTACGAATCTGTTCAAGGCAACGATCGGAGTTCAACGACTCTAAGATTGCCCCGATCGGACTTCTGTAGCATCAGATGCAGTCCGAAAAAAATCAAAGGTCAAGGGGCCAAGATGGTGTAAATCCACACTCATATGATAAATCCGACTACCTGGATGCATTCGGATCAACGATCGTAGCCCAACGGTGAGAAAATTGATCCAATCTGACGTCTGTGGCACCATCTACAACTCATAGAAGATGGACGGTCCAGATGATGCCACGTGGCGCCATCCAGACCCTCAAAATATCTCGCTGCTCTACCTTCTCATCCAACGGCTGAGAGTTGATCAGGTTACCTCCCTTAAGCCACATCTAATGTGAGAAGAATTCCACATCTAATCTCAACCATCGAATCAAGATCCAACGGTCAGCATTAAATGGTACAAGAATACTCTTCTTGTGTATCCACACACATAGCGCGGTGGATAACATCCTTCAGCGCGTAAGGTTACGAAATCGAATCCCCGCAGCGCACCTCATGAGCACAGATCCAATTTGAATCAAGACGACCTGATCTCGTGTGGACGGCCCTGATTCGTCCGCGTCATGCGCTCAACGGCTAAAGCAGGCACACAATGAGGTGCGGATGTGCATCTTAAGTCGTCTGATCTTACGATCGGACGACTGAGATCGCAAGATCGTGGGCTTTAAGCGTTGAGGAAGAGAAGATGAAGTCGCAGGAGCAATGCGATCTAAGCTGTCAGATGCGAGATGGACGGTTGAGATCATGCAATCGTGGATGAGCATTGCATGCGTTGAAATCAAAGGAAGAAGAAGAGGCGCAACCGGGGCACCCATGCTACCCACGTTCAGGCCTTAGTGACAGATAAAGACCCTGAAATTAATTTTTAAAGTGTAAAGACCTATTTGCCCCCTCCAATCTACACCTATATATAGCCCTACGACCCTCACACCTTTTTCATCCCTTCCTCTCTTCTCTCACCCCCTCCAAAGCTCTAAGAGCTTGTCCCAAACCCAGGATGCTCCATTAGAGTTAAACATATAATTTTTCCACCTTCTCACCCCCATTCATGGAGCATTCCATGGTGGTCCTCTTACTGCCATTCGGGAAGCGGATCCCACTGCGACGTCTCCCTGCCCCATTCTCCGTCGTCCGTTGTCATTCTCCTTTGTCCCACATCTCACCACCTTCATCCAAGCGCTCTGTCATTGCGGCTCGTCCTCCAAGCAGCCATTAAGGAGGATAACTTCTCTCCACCTTCTTTTACCGCTTTCTAGTGTAGATTTCCTACTTTCTAGTGTAGTGAGTAGTTGTAGCAAGTAGTTGTAATGAACATTGATCTATGGTATTGAAATCCATGTTGATTCTATCTCTGTTTTCTCTTTATTTGTAATATTCTTTCTTCTATTGTTTATTCTTTAAGTAGATAGCTAGTTTAGATTCAATTCGACCGGCTAATCTGCTTCATGACAAATAAAACAAACGCAGTTTTTAATCAAACGTCTACCTCCCTGTGTTCGACCAGGAATTCATTTCGAGTTTCGGTTAAAATTTATCTGTTAACGTTTTTTCTCACAAATCTCACTACAATGATAGGTTTTCAAAACTCAACTCCATTTACGCAAATTTTCGGCTACAACAAGGATCCTTAGCCTGGTACTCACCACTGATCTGGTTGGCTACCAACTGCGAGTCTGTGTGGACTTTTAGGCACGAGGCTCCCATGGACTTTGCCATTCTGAGGTCGGCTAACAAGGCATCGTACTCCACAACGTTGTTGGAGGTAAAAGTCAGCTTGATGGCATACTTATGAGTAGTGCCATCAGGACTAGTCAGAGCGATTCCGGTGTCGGCCCCTGTCATCATGGAGGATCCATTAATGTACAATTTACATGGCAAAGTGGTGGGAGGACCCGGATCTATGAATTCTACTACAAAATCCACCAAGACTTGGCCTTTAATGGACTTCCATGGCTGATATTTAACATTGAACTCTGCCAACTCCATGACCCATTTCATCTATCAGGTTGACCCGGTTGGCCTGTAAAGCATCTGGCACAAGAGGTAATCCATGAGTACAACTATTGTGTGGGCCTGGAAGTATGGTAGAGCTTTCTGGTGGAAGTTACCAGGGTGAAGCCAAGCTTCTCGATCACGGTGTACTTTGCTTCCGCCCCTTGGTAAGTGATGTAAACACATTTACACTACTTAAGATGTCTATTTATGCATGTTCTTAAGCATAGGATTGCATTTCATGATATAAATATTGCATAACATGCATCATCTTGCATTTAGAGTAGTTTGAATAAAATGGAAGTTAATTGTCTCCTTTTATGTGCTTGGACAGGGTAAACATTTTATCAGGGCCTCGGATCAAAGATCCAACCGTATGGATGTGATCAGGGTGACGATTGGAGTTCAACGACTCCAAGATCGCCCTAATCAGGCATCCGTAGCATCAGATAGTGACCGGGGAACCCTAGAAGATCAAGGGCCAGGATGGTATAAATTCGCACTTCAGATGACAAATCCGACCACACAGATGAATTCGGATCGACAATCGCAGCTCAACGACGCAAAAATCGAGTCAATCCGACATCCGTGGCACCATCTACAATTTCCAGAAGATGGACGGCCAAGATGGCGCCACGTGGCGCCATCTTGGTCGCCCAAACAGCCACTTACATTCTATGAAGACTGCACACCCGCCCCATCTCCGCCGTTGGATCTCGATCCAACGGCTGTGGATGCGGCTCTTTAAAATCATCCGCACGACCTTTTGGGCGAGGTAGCGCAGCGGTCCAGCGCCTTATCGCGAGGCGCTGGCGTGCATTCAAGCCTCGCCAAGCAGTTTCTGAGGCGAGCGAGCACGTTTTTATCAACCGTCAAATCGCAATCCAACGGCCGCACGCGCCCGATAACGTTCACGCGCTATTGCATGCGCGGCGTTACGCAGCATCGTACGCGCCAGGCGGGAGCGGCAGCGGGCGAAGATGCATCTTAAGCCGTCCGATCTCGCGATTGGACGGCTGAGACTCAGCGAACGTGCCCAGGCGTTGCGCGCGCGAGCAGGCACGCGCGAGCCGCCCACGACGCCTACGAAGGAGGCTTTAGCGACGGTTTTATCCGTCACTAAAGACTCCTCATTTATTATTTTAAAGTTGTAATGTCCATTTTGCCCCCACTCCTTGCAACTATAAAAGGAGACCCCCTCCATACGAAATTATCATTCCTTCCTTTCCCTCTACCCCTCCAAAGCTCAAGAGAAGCTTGTCCCACACCCGGGATGCTTCTCGCGAGATAAAGTCCAAATTTTCATCCCCCTTCGGAAGTGGATCCCGCGACGACGACGGCGTGCTACTCCGTTCCCATTCTTCTACTTCGTCCTCCTTCATCCTGCTTCATTCTCCTTTGTCCAGGCGTCGTCCCATCCAGCTCATCCTTCAAGCGACCGTCGAAGAGGATTTCTCTCTCCCTATTCTTTTTACTACTTTCTAGCATAGATTTACTGCTTTCTAGTGTAGTTTTGTTCGTCCTCCAAGCGACCGTCGAGGAGGACATTTCTCCCTCCATTCTTTTAATGCTTTCTAGAGTAAATTTATTGCTTTCTAGTACAATTGTTTTATGCTTTGTAGTTGTAATGAACAAATCCCCCTAATGATAAATTCTCTGTTTATTCTACATCTCATTTTGATTTCTATGTGTAATATTCTCTCTCTCTCTTACCCTCTCTCTCTCTTCTATTTATTGTAATTAATTAGATAGTTTTAAATTGAATTACTTTGTGACAAATAAAAAGAAACGCGTAGTTTTTAAATCAAACGTCCGCCTCCCTGTGTTCGACCCGGAATTTCAATTTCGGTATAAATTTTATTTGTTGAACACGAATTCTTCGCTTTCAAGCTACAACGATAGGTTTTCCAAAACCAAACACGTTAGCGAAGCCATTCGCACGTTCAACGGTAAGTTTTACTCACAAAATACATCTGCTACTGTATTCCATTGAGTTTGCATAATAGGACGGCGCTAATGGCAATCATTGAAGACATCAGGTAAAGGAATAGGGTTTCCCCAACATTAGCAACTGTGAGGATGGGAGGATTTTGAAGGGATTTCTTGACCTCTTCGAGGGCCTGATGGCACTAAGGGGTCCAATGTGCTAGCGTGTAGCATTTCCCCTCCTTGATCAGTCGAAAAAAGGGATACACTTGTCAAAAGATCAAGACAAGAAGTAGCCTAGAGCCGCAATCTTGCCAACTAACGAATGGATTCCCTTTACAAGAAGTAGCCTAGAGCCATAATCGCTTGAATTTTGTCGAGTTGGCTTCTATCTCTCAGTCAGAAACCATGAAGCCCAGGAATTTTCTCAAAGATACGCCAAACATGCACTTCTCAGGATTCAAGAGGAGATGGGTGTCCCTTAAGGCTTCGAACACCTAGGCCAGGCTTCCCAAGAGTTGGGAGAAATTTAACCCTTTGACAAGCATATCATCAATATACACTTCAAATGACTTTCCAATTAAATGAGCAAATACCAGATTTACAAGACGTTGATAAGTAGCTTCAGCATTTCTCAAGCCAAAAGGCATGACTCTATACTGAAAGAGACCCCTATCAGTTACAAACAATGTATGGGGCCAATCAGCTGAAGCTAGGCTTATTTGGTGATAACCACTATAAGGATCAAGGAAAGACATGTGTGATTGTCCGCTACAAGAGGTCCACGAGAGCATCGATCTTCAACAGGGGGAACTCATCCTTTAGGCAGGCGTTGTTTCCATTTGTAAAGTCCATGCACATCCTCCATTTTTCATTTGACCATCACAATATTGGATAGCCATTCTGGATAGACTGATTGCTTAATGAAGCTCTCCTCTAGTAGCTTGTTTACTTCGGCGGCAACCGCCTGCCATTGCCCAGCTGACTTATGTCGTCGAGCTTTCTTGACTGCTCAAGAGCCCGATTATATATTAAGTCGATGCTTGATCACAGATGGATCTACTCCCAAAAGGTCATTGGCTGACCATGCGAAAATGTCTGCATTGGCCCTTAATAGGAGTAACTCGTGGAATTCGAACGCGGGTAGCTCGACTCCTATCTAGACCAGTTTGTCAATTATATCAAGGTACAACCGGATAGCCATAGTTAGGGAACCAAGCTTCATTTCCTATGCAGGCGACTGAGTAGGGGGTTCATCCTCTTTCAAGGTGTGGACCAAACCTCACTTCTTCCCCCATCTATAAGGTTTGGGGGGCTCTCTCCATGGAGCGCTCAAGCTCAATGCACATCAATTCTCTACTAGCTAACTGGTCTCCATGGACAACCCCGATTCCACGCAAGCAATGGAAGAGTATTGACCAAAAATACGAGGAGGGGATTGCCCGGAAAGCATGGGTTGTGGGGCATCCTATGATGCTGTAAAAAGCCGTCGTCAGCCCTACCACTATAAAGGTGACTGTCCTGTTGAGGTGTTTATCTCCATCACATATCGACACCTGCAGACTGATTTCTCCTCTTGACATTACTTTTTGGTTCCCAAACCCCACCACCAGAAGGTTTGGCTGAGATAGATGTTCCTCGTTGAGACCCAACTGTGCGAGGGTCTTAAGGAAAAGGACATGCACGACGCTACTCTCATCTATAAGGAAATGGGTTGTTACCGCCAAGCCAGGAGGAGATTTATTAACAAAGGATCCATATGATCCTCCAGATTTGGTAGGGAGGAGAAGAGCCTTGAGGCAGCCTATCTGACGGAACTCCTCTCTCCCCATTGCAAAGTGGGGTACACCTCCCGGATGGTCCCCATAGGTGTAAGGGCAACCCCTAAGCCAGTAGCAGCGTTGACGCCAAAGATCACGTCTATTTGTTCTTCAACTAAGTGTTGTGGAAACATCGGTTGGGGTGACGAGATTCTGGCCGCGTGGCCTCCCGATTTCCCTGCCTTTAATACTGCCATGACCTGGCGGTGATACTCCTCAGGTGGGAGCTTCACCAAAATCTCCTGATGGACCACGAGGGCCATGGTCTCCACTACTCCCTGCTCTGGAAGGGATACTATGTGGACTCCACGAATCTATTGAAGCTTCTCCTAGTGATAGTCTTCGAGACCCTCCATGGGTCGTTTATTTTGGCCTCCATTTCACTTAACAAAATGGGACAAATTAACATGCCAGATTTGGGACTCGATCTAGTCACACAAATCTCGGCAGTCCTCCATGGCGTGACCCTGAGCCTGATGATACTTACAGTAAGGCCTATTCTTTGTCTTCTTCTTTAGAGGCTTTGGTGGGGAAAGCAAGTCTTTCTCAGTGGACCATGCCTTCACCAACATGCCCACCTAATTCACAGCAAGGGGAGTGTACTCTTCATAGAGGTCCCAGCTGAGTTGGCGGGGACCATTGGGTCAGTTCTTGTTGAGTCAGTCACTTAGATCTATGAAATTTCCTTTCCACTTATTAAGGTGGTGGCTGTTTCTGACTGATATTGATGCCACCTCAGTTGGGATCTTCCTCTTCTTGGGGGAGGCACGATCTTCTCCGTGCCCATCCACTAGATGACTACGAGAGCGGAAGGAATCATCCTGTTATGTAAACTTGGTGGCACGATCCCATATCTCCACCATGTCCCTAGGAGGAAAATCATCAATGTTGTACCAGAACCTTTGAGTCAATAAGCCTGACTTAAAATACTAGATAACTATGGCATTATGTGGTCACTTGCATTTAAAATATTGAGTCTTGAACTCGTCCAGATAGGACCAGAATGACTCATATTTCTTCTGTCAGATTTTCGACAATCTCTTAGGATTATCCCTGATTCGCTGTTGGCCAGCAAAATACTGACAAAATTTATCGACCAATTCTTGGAAGCAAGTGATTTAGCCCACTGGAAATTCATTGAATCACTCATGGGCCATCCTGAACAAATAAGACTGGTATACTTGGCAGTAAACTCCGTCTAGGCATCCATGGATTAGCATCATCTACCTACAACTCCCAACAAAACTGCTAGGGTCCGACGTTCAGTCATACTGAGCTAGGATGAGCTATTTGTACTTTTCAGGGAGTGAGGCGATCATGACCTCCTCAGTAAACGGATATGTGGTCACTTATGCCTAGGGCCTCATGCCTCTCATAGCCTGGGTAACCTAGCAAACAATCTCGGGAATTGAACCTCTACCACTGGTTACTAGAGGATGAGCCCCCGACTGCTCGTCCGACTCCCGCAAAGGCAGGAGGGCCTTCAGCGGACCAAGGGGAACTTCGCCCTTTTGGCTACTAAGCTCGCGCTTCATTTTTTTGAGTTGTTCACGCAAGTAAGCATTCTCCTCTTCCACCATGCAACGCCACTTTAGTTGGTCGTTAATGGAGCTAGAACTTTAGGGTTCTTGTCGAATTTTAGCTTGGTCTCTCATCAGTTGAATCTCCTGCAATTGCTCCGTCACCGGTTATTGCTCGATCCTTAGGACCGCCAACTTAGCCTCGTATTCACCTTCCTTTGCTTACGTATCGAGGAGAGCATCTTTCTGAGGGCTCTCCTGATGGGAAGGCTCTTGTGGAAGACTTGGTGGCTAAAAAAAAATGATGTACCTTCTGGAGAGCTCGTTAATTTGGGTTAATTAGTTGCGTTGTAGTATATTTAAAATCCAGACGGATGTCATTTTATTTATATATAATTTTTATCGATTTTATTCTAAATCATTCACTGAAAGGTAGTTATTGATATGCATCACTCTTTATTATGTAAAAATATTCTTTTATTCCAAATATGTCAATTTTATATACACATGAATGAATAATGAATGAAAGAATTAAAGAATTACGTAATCTAAGATAATTTTGTACAACAATGAATTAATTAGTGTTAATGATAATACCTCAAACATATAAACAGGTATAAAGGCATTAAAAATCAATCTAAACTAATTTAGGCTAGTTATGTACAATTCTATCTAAGTAATGCCTTAATATAGACACAAGAAGAATATATACACTAATATATACTATACTAACATATATAACTATCTACACTGATGTCTATAAACATCACTAAAAACCTTAAAAACATATACGCAAGCGATAAGGTAAAAACCATTATATATATATATATATACCATTACTCAACACATACTAAACACACAAAGCTTTAACACAGTCTCATTCTCACACACCATTAACACTTAAATTTAACTTAATCCCAATTAATCTACACTTAAACAAAAATGTAAGATTGGCAGGCTCAACCCCTCATAGGATTAACAACCTAAAGGGGTTGGATCAACTACTATTAAACTTGGGCCCTAGTGTTTATTAGGTGAATGTTTGCATAATTTTGAACTCATGCAGGCCCACATACACAACTCCCAACCTACACCCACGTTGGGACTACATAATACTCAATTTACATAATTGTTATTAGATCTAACCCCTCATCTTGGGATAGGTAGTCCACAGGTGCAGATTGTTAAATAGTACGATAGTAGCTCCACAGGCCACAATGTGGTACTAACTTTGAGGACCAAATTGGTGCACCAAGCTGCAATTTATGGTTGATTTCAAGGGTTAATTAAGTTGATAAATAATTGATTATTTTGAATCAAATTATATAGTTGTGTAGACTATACATATGACTACTTATTAGTATAGTTTATTTACAATAATTAAATATATAATTATATTTAAAAATTAGTTAAAATTAGGAAAATATATATGTTAACTTAGTGTTTAATTTGTTAATTAAAGTACAAATTGATATGTTAATGGTTCAATTGACTTATAATTTATTTAATATATATTATTAATTTATTATTACATATTTTTAATTTATTTTTGTTGATTTATTTGAATTTATATATATTTAAATATGTGACTTAAATGATCGCGTGAGAGGAGCGGAGGTAACGTCGAGAGGGGGAAAGCGTGGGCGTGGTGTTTGCACGGTTGGCGCGCGATCGTGGCATGAGGGATCGTGCGTGAAAGCCGCGATTGCATGCGAGCGGAGAAGGGAGAGAATCGTGTGCAAAAGATGATGAGGCTGCGCTCTGCACGGCGGGGGCGTTGTTGCATGAGTCGTGCGTGCATGGCGAGGGCAGGGAGCGTGGGTTGGCTTGGAGTATGTGTTGAACGCATGAAGGAGAAAAATAAATGGCGTTGCTTGGTTTAGAAAAAGGTCTTTGAGAGAGAGAGAGAGAGAGAGAGTTGGGAATGAATCTCGTTGAATATGTTTTGCATGGAGAGAAAGTGGGCCCCACTTGAGTATTTTGTTACAATGCCATTTGGAATTAAATTGGGGTGATTGGCAACTTAGGTGCAGGTGATAGGAACTTTAAGATTGGGGGGAAATATTATATATAGGACGACCCTCATAACTCCTTCAATTAATCTCCTTTTGTGGTTCAGCCCCTTAAACAAAACGTGCACCATGCGTCAGCCTCCATCCATGTTTTATCCCTGCATCTAATAAGATAATTAAAATATGTACACATTTCGTGTTAATCGATATTTAAAGCTAGTATGCTTATGATTCTATTAATATATTATTTATAATCTAAATATGATATATTTGGTTAAGAATTAACTAAAAATAGGCATGTTGATTATATAAATTATGTGCCTATCACCAGTCCACTTCCAATATTTATAAGGTAAATTTTCTCCTATCGCAGGTTTCTTTTCCATTCTTACAATCTTGGGATTTGTTTATTAATAGCATTTAATGTAGTAATCAACAGGGGATCATTTAGAATATATGTCGATGTCGTATTTGTATGATTTTTCTCTAATTATCGCAGTCGACTTGTCGGTTGGTTGTTCTTTGGATCCAGCACAACCCGCCACACAGTCAGGTATATGGACCCAAGTAAACGAATCCTATTAGAATCATAATACGAACGCACATATATTATTATAAAGAATTATACGTTAAATATGTACATATATTTGGTCATCACATTTATGGTCATTAAAGTGGTCTAGTTATATAATTGACCATTCCCATCTCATTAGGATATAAGATTTAATGCATAGAAACCTTAAGAGAAAAATGCAGTTCCGTGATGGGTGGAATTGACATTTTAATTTAAGCAGTTATGGTCCCTAGAGGGGTAAGGGCAAAACAAGCATTTGATTTTCTACGTCCCATCACAGAAAAGTTATAAATAGAGCCCAAGGGAAACCCAAAAGGTACCATGTCTACCACCATCCCCATAAGTTCTTTTCGCCTTCTCAACCCTCTGGAAGCACCATAGCTATCACCTCTCGTTGGAGGAGGAAGTCCACAGCTCCAGAGGATCTCTACGATCTCCGCTTCGCTTCCGCTGCGATGGATTCATGTATTCCTCCATCATTTTCTTTCATTTTCATTTTGGTTGATGGTATAGGAAATAGAATGTTCTTGGGATTTGGTAGAAAATCATTTGATTTTTATTTTATACGAATTAAATCTATCAAGTGATATCAGAGCCAGGTTCTATTTGCTATGTCATTGCCTAAATGAATCGGATTTTGAGAAAAATAATTTCCACTCGATTTTTTGGGGAACTGATCTTCGTTTAAGTTTTTGGATTGATTCGATCCCATCTTGATGAATCGATAACCACTAATGTTTGTTTTTGGGTTTTCATGTTTATTTGTATCCCACGTTTAATAATCAAATCGAGTTTTGCGATTGGAATCGTGATTTGGGGTGTTTTCCCCAAATCCCAATTTCAAATCACCGCCCTAGAATCGAGCTATGATCGGTCTGATACCATTACTCATGGTGAGTACCGGTGCTGGTAAGGCATGGGTACCCATCAAGCACTTCCCGGACACCACCAATATGGATAGAGTACCAGTACTCATCATGAGTACCATGTACTAGATACTGGTCAGGCACAAGGAGTGCCACCAGTATCGAAGGAGTACCGATACTCATGCCGGTACATGTGGGATACTGGTAACGTCCAAAGGCATTACCAATATCATATGAGTATTGGTACTTATGATGAGTATCGGTACATGAGGTATACTGGCCACGACCGAGGATCAATCCATTATCGATGGAGTACCGGTACTCATCATGAGCACCGGTACATGTAGGACACTGGACATGGTCTTAAGATCGGTCCAGTACTCCTGAAGTACATGTACCAATACCAGTACTACTCATTCTGGTACCGGCACCAATCTTGAGTACCGGTACTAGAGTGATATTTTTTGGGATACATTTGTCATAAAATTTTGGTGTGAACATTAGTAGGTGATTTTAATGTATTAAGTACTCTGTCACATTTAGTAATTCTTGCCAAAGTATGTTACTTCTTGTGTGGGTTTATTTGAAATATTAAAGCGACTGTGTACGTTGTATTCCTGTGTGAGGAGCTTAACCCAAAGGTGAGCCACCTCATGACTGAATTCATATGTACACATTTAATGATAAATATCATATTGAATTATTAGGTTTTCATGTGGGTAGTTAAGTTAATCCAAAGATGGTTTGATTACTTACATGATTGTTTTCAATAGCTATTTATCATTCCTAAGACTACCCTTTACAATATTAATATTTATTGTCCAAAGACTAAATATTAATGATTGTATTGTTAAGTTACTTCATTCTGAGCATGTATTTGGTTTATTTCCTTTATTTTTCCAATTAACTCCTCTGCATCTGCCATAACTGCCAACCTGAATTCTATTTCAGAACTAAATGGATCTAATTTTAAATTCTGGAAAGAAAGTGTCCTTATTGTTCTGGGATGCATGGATCTGGACAATGCACTTTGGGTTAATCCTCCCTCCCCTCTTACAGATAAGAGTTCTTCTGAGGAAATAAAGAACTCTGAGAGGTGGGAGCGATCAAATCGCATGTGTCTAATGATCATGAAATGTGCTATTCCAGAAAACTTTAGGGGTGCTATCTCAGAGGAATTAAATGCTAAGAAATTCCTTGATGAGATTGAGAAAAGATTTACCAAGAGTGAGAAAGCTGAGACAAGTAATCTCCTTACAAACTTGTCTCACTCAAGTACAGGGGCACTGAAACATAAGGGAGCATATTATGGAAATGTCCAATTTAGCCTCGAAAGTAAAGGCACTTAAGTTGGAGTTGTCAGATGACCTCATCATGCACTTAGTTTTGATTTTCCTTCCTACACAATATGGGCAGTTGAAGGTCAGCCATAACTATCAAAGGGAGAAGTGGACTTGTAACGACCCGGTTCCCAAGCCCCTACGAGACACGAGAACCGGACTGACTCAACTAATCCCAAGACCTAGTCGTCCAACGAGGAAGTAACCAAAAGAGCAGTAAAATAAACCACATTCAACATGAATATAACTAACAGTAAGAAAATACAGCAGCAAGGAAAGAAACTACTACAGTATATACCACCACAACAGTAGAACAACATTCATAATTAAATATGAACTGCAGGTAAAGAAAAGTACAGCGGAAACAAGAACTACTCACTATAACGGAATAAAGAGGTACAAGAAACAGTGGTAACTCTACTGGACCCTACTCGGCCCAGCGTCCTCTGCAGCCGCTGACCCTGGCTGCTCAACACCTGCTCCTGAAAGGTAACGAGTGTAACACGTCAGCAAAACACTGAATAGAGTGGCAACTAAAACTAAAGAAACAGTAGAGTGTACAGTAGCTGTTAAGTTCTGTTACTTTCTTTATTTAAGTCTTTCAATTATCTCACGATTTATCTATTTCTCAGATCTTTCACTTGATCTCGAATGTTCCTCGTGGGAACGATCTTGATTGCAGTCTTTTCCGAACAGTAGAAGTAGCACATGGTGCTCTCCTGGCCGGGAGGGTCCCCCGTGGTGATCCTACTCTCAGTCAATCACCCCAAGGTCACTGACAGACGTAACGGTGACTACGGCACACGCGGTAAACGCACGGGTAGCTAACCCGCACTGGCACGCGGTTAGTCGTTTCCGTTAACGGGTGCGCCCAAAGGACAGCACGGAACCATTGCAGGGCAGAGCCCTCTCAGTAACAGGGGTCCAACCCCTCCACAGTAACCAAACAGGGGCCTTGCCCCTCCACAGTCCGCGCACCCTCGCCTGACTACCCTGGTTTGCCCCAGTGGGCCTAACAAGTCGGTGTGGGAGGCTAGCAGAACCCCGGGGCCCGTGGGGTAGCTAGTACCTCCCTACACTAGTAGCTCTCCTCGGTACTATGCACACGAGGGCCAGCAAGTCAGTACAGAGTGGCCAGTCCTAACCCCGGGTCCCTGGGGCGGCTGGCTCCGCTCTGCACTAAACAGGGGGACAGTCGCTCTCCTTGGTACTCCGTACTCAAGGGCCAGCTCACTTCCCCAATTCTATTCCATTCACTTTCCAGGAGTTCTACTCCTACTTCCCCGTAGGGTTCCAGCTCAGAACGTCTAAGTTTCACCTTCCTGTTTCACGTTATCACAATCCATGTTCTCAAACACGTTTATTTATTCAACAGGCAGCTGTTAATTCAATTACAGGCAGCTATTTGTTCCTTTCCATTTTTCCAAGACTGCAGTATTCATCTGTTCAACTAGTTGTCCCATCCTAGGATTCATGCCGTATCCTAGAATCTATCATACAATCTAGTTTTCCAGCCCTAGGATTCATGCAACACCTAGGATCTATCATTCAATCTGTTTTTCATTCCTAGGATTCATGCAATGTCCTAGGTTCTATTTATGATTCCACAATTTAACAGGTTATACTTAAAAGCCACTCTACCAGGTACGACGGGAGTAATGGGGGCGTGATCGGGAATCCCGCGTGCCTCCGCGACTCCCAAGACTGCAACGGAACGAGGTCCTATCACAAGGATCAATCACAAGGAGTGTCTCAAAACAGTGTATAGCTACTGTATACGGGTAGAGGATTTAATTCCGGAAAGAACGCAACTCGAAACGCGGAAAACGGAACCCGAACGGGCCCTCAACGAGTCGAAAACGACGACACTGTGCAAAATCAGACGTCTGGAACTTCTTCCAGACGTCTTAAAAAGTGGATCAGAGAATTACCTTGTTCTGCGTGATTTTTCAGACGTCCAGAAGCCTGCGGGGACGTCTGGCCTAGTTCCCAGACGTCCGATGGTCACCCCGAACGTTTGGAGGTTGCTCCCGCCGTCGGATACTACAGCCAGACGTCTGATTCGCGTTGGATGGAGAATCACCGAGCCTGCGCGCACCCAACTCTCTCTCTCAGTACAGTCAGTCGACAGGAAGGAAGAAGACGGAAGAACTCACCTTTCAGACGTCTAGATGGTTGAAAACGTCGGTTTCAGTTATATCGTTGTAGTAAAGCTGGTTGTTACCAACGTTTCATATAAAATTTTTTTACTCGGAAAAATAAAAGAGTTCCCGAGGTCGAACTCAGGGAGCAAGTTGTATTCTAGAGATATACAAGTTCTATTACAAAAATAAAGAGAGAGAGAGAGAGAGATGAAAATTTGGCTTCTTCTTCTTTTCTTCTTTCTTCCTCTTTGTCTTTGGTTCTTCCTGTTCTTCTTCTTCTTCTTCTTCTGCTTTCTTCAGATCTTCCCCTCGTGCTCTTCTTCTTCTGTTCTTCCTTGTTTCCTTTCTTTCTTTTTCTTCAGATCGTCTTCTTCTTTTCTTGCTTCTTGCTTCTCTTCATTCCTTCTTCTTCTTTGTCTTCACCTGCCTTGACCTCTCTTTTTCTTCTTTCGCGATGGCCGTTGCTCTTCCTTCTTCTTCAGCCTGTCTTCTTTCCTGCTCTGGCTGCTGACCTTCCGTCGTCTGCCCCGGTGCTGAGACGACTTAACGATGCCTTCGCTACAGTACAGCAGCTCCTTCTTCTTCAGCGGGTCTGCTTCTTCTTCTTTGGCCTGCACACTTCAGAGTTTTCTTTCGTCAAGAGGCAAAAACCTACTCTACCCCCCTCCCCCGCGTATCTCTCTCTCTGAAATCACTCTTCGGAAGCTCTCCCAGATCGCTACCGGGTAATCGGGTTCGGGTCAGGCCCGGGTCCAGGCCCACCGGCGTGCGTGGTGGGCGAGGAGTGCAGGTCAGTCTAATCGGGTCGGGCCAGGTCCGCGGAGCGTGGTCACGGACGAGGCCGAGTCGGGTCGGGTCGGGTAAGAGGGACCTCACCCCGTGGTAACTGAGGCAAACAGATGGTGGCACTTTTGCAATTTATGTGGGTGTGTGGCTTCAGAAACTCCCGAGGTGGGACTATCCGCGCACCCCTTTTCTCTCACGCCTGCAGCAGGGATGGCGCTTCCAATTGCAACAGCTGTTGAGGCGCGCAACTTCAATTGAGGGCCAGGGTGTGTGCGCAAGACTCTTTCGCGCTGGCCGTGGCTCTTCAACCTGGGATATCTAGGCTTGGAGCAACCTCAAGCAAGCTTCGAGCTTCCTCGCCAATGGCGGTCAAGGCCTGGAACCTGAAATCAATAGAACGGCCTCTCGGCCAAATCAGACAGGCGGGGGACCTTCGCC
This sequence comes from Thalassia testudinum, assembly GCA_037157565.1. Lineage (NCBI taxonomy): Eukaryota > Viridiplantae > Streptophyta > Magnoliopsida > Alismatales > Hydrocharitaceae > Thalassia > Thalassia testudinum. The sequence continues at coordinate 65,574,126 of JAZHRO010000031.1, forward strand.
GTGGCACGGCGAAGGTGGTCAGGGGGTTTGCAGGGGGCGAGATGGAGCTAACAGGTCGTCCTAGGTCAAACTGTGAGCGAAGGAGTGGGTGTGTTCGGTGGATCTGCAGAGGGTGTTTGGTGGGAAGTGGAGGGGCGGAAGAGGATCAGGGTGAGGAGGCGGAAGTTCTGCGGTGGTCGGCGAGCCGTGTGGGTCGCTGAGGTGATGGGAGCGGCTCGCCGGAGGGTGGTCGGAGGCGGAGAGGATGAGGGTGTACAGGGTCGGTAGAGGGCTTAATTGACTAAATCGAAAGCGGGGAAAGAAAGAGGAGAAGAAGGGGAGTAGTTCTAACTTAACTGCTGGGACGAAGGGGGAGGAACAGGGCGACAGTCGTATCGACTGTCGCCGGAGAAGACGATGCTCAGGGAGAGGGGCGGCGGCGAGCAGAGGGCTGGAGAGGCGCCAGCTGGGTGCGGCGTGGCGCGGGAAGAGCAGGGGAGGAAGTCTCTGCTGCTGGTAGTGCGGCAGAGCGAAGAGGTGGAGGGAGAGGAAGTCGCCGGAGCTGGTGAGCGTCTGCCGGAGAAAGAAGAGAAGAAAGCTGGGGGTTTTCTCCGTCAGATCCAGGCTGCTTTGGTCGGTGGAGCGGCGGGGGGTATTTATAGGGTTGAAGCAGGGAGGAAGGCGGAGGGAGACGACGTGTCTCCCTCGCCGGAGGATGGTCGGAATACGAACCCATACCGTCCGTGCGTTCGCACGGCCGGTATGGGGGGCTACAATGACCATGGGGGTGCTCCTGCGACGGCTGACGACGCAGGGCACCCCCGGTACACATGCCAGGTCCTCCACCTCACCCTGCGCGGCGCCATGCTCCGCGCAAGGTCGCCGGAGCATGGTGCTGGCAGGGTTTTGCAGGAGGGACCTGTTTGCAAAGAACGAAGGAGAGTTAGGGGCCTAAATGCGAGGGTTCAAAAGTTGAGGGCCAAAGAGTAAATATATGAGGACCAAAGTGTAAAGTCGATCAAGGAGGTTTCTTCTTAGGCTCAAGTTTTTATACATGACTAATTAGAACCTAAGGAATCTGATGGTAAATTTCATTTTCATATTAAACCTTGTTTGACCGGTCAATTTGCGTAAAGACCCAAATTAAGTTATTAATTGGGCATGGTTCTCAATGTAGGTCAAAATGGGTTCTAAAGGCCAAATTGAAGGTTCTAAACCCTAGAGATTATTTTTCTATGAATTTTAGAGGGTTTATTCTATTTTTACTTTGCCTCGAACCTTGTGAATTGAAGTGGGTTGTTTTAGGGTTACAGATTATCATTTGGTTCCTTGGAAGTGCTGTAGCCCTTGCTAGATCATCTCATCCCACTTTTATTCTTATTAAGCTGTTTTGACCTGTGTTTGGGCCCTGAATTACCCTGTATGCAGATTATACTGGTAAAATTGCACTTTTACCCCTTATGACTGGTTTTCTTCTCAAACTCAGAATTCTCTGAGTTAAGCCTTTCCTTGAGATATGTAGGAGCTTTTATCCTTTGTATTGGGTCAAAATGAGCTAGTTATGGCTCATGATGAGGTTCTCATCATACCCCCATGCCTAGCTTTTGCTAGTCCCTTAGCAAAAAACTTAAGGTTTCAACCCTTGTTCTAGACCATGAAGTTTTCAATGGTTTTAGATAAGTGCCTTTTTATTTGAGCATAGATTAGGTTAGAATGCTGACCATAGGCCTAAAAGATACTCTAGTACCAATCAAGATCCAAATCTGTCTAGCCTTAGCCTCAGTCTTTTAGCAAAGGTTTTTAAGGCCCGCAAGAACTAACCTAAGGTTTATTGGACTTCGTGGTTAAAGCACCCGTGCTTGAAATGATTTTAGCCCTGGCCCAGTTCGCAGTGCGTTTTGTAAGAGAGAGATAGAAAGTTTTTTCTGTTTGGAGAGTTTTCTCTCTCTTTTTCTTTTTAGTTCTAGCCTAGGATTAGCTTTTCAACACGGTCTGTATCAGATTCCTTGCTCCCATCATCAATCCTCAAGGGTTCCTGGCGATCGATGCTTCGAGATAGCACCGCCCATGGCAACCCCCGGAACCCTGGCTATTGAGATTTCGAGATAATCCCATCCATGGTATTCCGTGGCCGAATCCAGACCCTGGCAATTGACACTTCGAGATAATGCCATCCATGGAATCTGAACCAACAGAGTGCTTACATGCCCCCCGTAGGATATGTAAATATCCTAAGAGACAAGCACCGAGGAGATGATATTTTGTTACGCATCTTCGAGGGGATTTCCCGCCTCTCCGCGCTGGGAACTCGTCCAAATCAACTTGTGTTGATCAGCCATTCCTATTCTAGGTGTTCTTTTCAGATTTTTGCGACGCTTCTGCGTGATTCTGATTTTTACGCTTACTGAACCAGGCTGTGTGTGAGATTAGGGTGCTTAGGTTACTGAGTCCCGTAAACCAAAAATTAGTTAACGAGGCCGAATACTTCCTAAGCCTTAGACCTAATACTTCAGCTTTTCATTTTCCTCAACCTCTTGAGGAGTGTCCAGATCTTAATGGGTACTAAGAGTCTATTCAAGAATGCCTAAGGTTTGCATTCTTACTAATCTCATTGTGCACTTTTCAGTTATTTTCTTGAATGAGGTCTAGAACTTAGGTTAATTCCTTAGTTCCTTACTAATGACTATCAACTTTTCTTATAATTTTGTGCTCCTTTTTCATTTTGTTTCTTCTCTCCTTCACAAAATTTTCTTCTTTTCCTCTTATTCTTTTTCGAAAATTTTTTAATTTTTATGGTATTTTTGGCATATGTGAATTTTTTGTTTGAAACCTTTTCTTACGAGTTTTTGCACTTTCATACCCCCCCATGCCTAAGATTTGCAATGTCCTCATTGTAACCTAGGGGTTTTTATTCAACTAAGTTCATACATTAGGATAGCTGTTTTGATGAGTGAGTGGGTCGGGGTGACTGTTGCGGACGATTTCTAATCTCAGATGCAAGCACCTGAGGTGGAGTCGGCTGTCCTAAAGTGTGAACTTCAAGCGCAAAAAGCTGTCAGAACAAGTTTCAGGTTTTCAAAGAGAATGACGGGCTGCCTCCCGTTGAGCGCTAAATTTGATGCCTTCAGCCAAGCGGGAAATGCGATGGAGAGGGGATGGTCAAGTCAGCAGAGTTTTGTAAGACAAGCACCTTGATTAAGAGCCTGGTTGGTCCAACCAGGTGCTTGTTCAGATCAACAGGCTGATGATGCAGCCCAAACCCAATCAATCTGGTGGGTTGATAGATGTGTATAAAAAAGTGTGGAACCCACCATAAACTATGAGGCTCAGATGGATGTGGAAGTGTAAACGCAGGGTTTGGCTGTGCCGAATCAGCCTGGTCAGAGTAGGGACCCGTAGGATAATCAGTGGTTGATGCAGGAACCCTACAGGGGTGATCAGAGAATGATAGAGCATGGTATGTAGTCTGATCAATGTTCGAAACCCGATGTGGAAATGCAATCGGCTCGGTGAGAGGTGAATCAGCATAGAAATTGCGTCCGGTTGCGGGTCGGGGTTTGGGAGAGGTTTTGATCCGTTCTGTGTGTGCGGATGAGGTGGCCATTGTGTACGAGGGCTCTTCTAGAAACAGATGATAGGTGATTTTCTGTAGAGAGTCCTCTGGGCAACTATCAAATGCCTGAAGAGTGTTTGTAGGGTGAAAGAAATCGGATTCGAGAAAAAATTTGGATTCTTGGTTGCAATTACTCTTGGCATTTTCTGTTTTTGGTTCCTGAGGATCGAAAAGGAATGATTCTGTGTTATCGGTGATCTCGGGAATCAGGACCTCAGAGTCAGAGTCAGAATCATGTGAACTGAGGTCGTAGATAGGCCTGGCGTGTTCAGGAAGGGGAATCTCTCCGCAATTATAGTCAGATTTGAAATTGTCGGAGAGTTGGCGAAAATGAGATTCATGATCATGAATTCCACCACAACAAAAATCATCAGATGTGGAATCAGCAGCCTGACTGGGTTCTAGCCTATATGTCAATTCTGGGTTCAAAAAGATGTTCTGTTCAAGCTCTAAGCTGGTAGGATAGACCCCATTAAAACCTTGCTCATCCAACTCCTCAGTTTCTGTATCATAAATTGGCATGTTTTCTGAGAAATCGATCAGATTTCCTGAGGATGTTGGAGAGGGATACTCATTAAATAGAGGCCCGGAATCATATCCTGTAAAAATTTGATCTTCCTCATAAAGGGCCTCATAATCTTCCCAATAAGTTTCAGATCTAGGTTCTAGGCTTAGGATGTGGGTAGAATTATTAGAACCTAAGTCCGAATAACCTTCGAGGGTCACCTTATCACAACAAGGGGTGGAATTTATACCCTCCAGAGGTTCAATTCTAATCTTGTTATTGCAGGAGTCTTGGAGTTCTAAGCTTGGTGATTTATGGCCTAGGGTTGGCTCAGCATTGTTTTCTCCTGCAACTTCCCAACCTATTTTAATGCTATCTTCTACCTGGGTTGGGATTTTACAACCACTTTGTGCCTCAATCCCGGGATCTGGGAAACTGAATGGTTCCTTGATACTGTTCCAAGATGGTTCATCCTCTGTTTCTGGTATATACGGGTATTTCCGGTTGATAATTTGTTCTACTGATTTCATCATTTCTACCCGTTTTATAAGGGCATCTTGGTGTTGTTCCCAAAGTACAGGATTTGTCAAGCATTGAAGATATTCAGATTGGTGTAATTTTTCCATCTCAATGTATCCTGTCATGAGCATATCTCGGGTTGATCCTTTTGAAATTCCAGTCAATAGAATTTGGGCACAGTTTATGATGAAGGATGTGGTTGTTGGGACATCAACCTGAATATCTCCTTTTGGTGTTGAGGTTTTTTCTTCTTTTTCATAGAATTTTATGGCATCCTCGATCATTTTATCTTTCATAGATCTCCGATATTCAGGTTTCTTGAATGGTAGTCTTGCTAGGTAATTAGGCTGCATAATTGGATTAGGTGGTGGAATCAAAGTTTGAATCAAGATGGAAGAAGGGGATTTTGTTCAGAATCAGAGGAAAGAGGGGCTATGTGAATGATTTCTGCAAAAACAAAGGGGCCGAGGCTTAGCCTCGGGGAGAGTGAACTTCTATTGGAGGTTTCAAGGACCTCCTGAAAAATACTGAAGGGCTGGATGAGATAAGCAGGTGCTGGACCCAATCAAGACACCCAAAAATTGTTGGGTGACTATAGAGGTTCGGGGCAGATGGACCCCTTGATCAGAAAGATCGTCCACCTGAGAATTACCTGGGCAGCCAGAGAGGGAGAGTCCCGCGAAGACCCCTACACGGTAGAGCGTCCCCACGGGTTACAGGGTTTCCCCCACCCGACCTCTCTTGTCACTGCGGTTCCAGGTAGACCAGAATGGGGATCTTGACCTCTTAAGTCTACTAATTTTAAGATCAGGGTGCTTAAGGTTTCACTTGAACTTTAGTCTTTTTAAGTGCAAAGAGTGACCTAATTTAAGGTTGGTTAACCCAAAGGGGTCAACTTTACCTCTTGTTTTCTTTGAGAGCTTTTTAGGTCCTGTCTTTTAGGGTTCAAGTGTTTAGAGAGAGCCAATTGTTTTAGATTTTCTTTGAATAGGTATTTTCAGACAAGGGCTTGGGCACACTTTATTTGGTTTTCTCAATTCTTGCTTAAGGAGTGTGTCTCTAAATCCCTAGTGTTGGATCCTAGGTTGGCTCTACTTGGTCCAGTTAATTCTTTGTTGGGTAATTAGGGCTCAAGCAAGAATGTGTTAGCCCTTAAATACCCTTAATAGTGTGCAGAAATAATGAGTTGAAAACATGCAACTTTTATGGTTACTAAATATGGAAGACAGGTTAGCCCTATATTGCTTGTTCTTTTCTTTTCTTCCTCTTTAGAGCTTAGGGGTTAATAGTGAGAGGAAAAATTTACCTGTCTTTGGTGTGGTTGCTTGTCTTCTTGCGTTCCTGTAGCTGCACAAAAGAGAGGAGATTATCAGAAATAAAAAAGTACAGGAATGTTTACCTCTAGAATAGCCGTTGCTCCCCGGCAACGGCGCCAAAATGATGAAAAACGTCGGTTTCAGTTATATCGTTGTAGTAAAGCTGGTTGTTACCAACGTTTCATATAAAATTTTTTTACTCGAAAAAATAAAAGAGTTCCCGAGGTCGAACTCAGGGAGCAAGTTGTATTCTAGAGATATACAAGTTCTATTACAAAAATAAAGAGAGAGAGAGAGAGAGAGATGAAAATTTGGCTTCTTCTTCTTTTCTTCTTTCTTCCTCTTTGTCTTTGGTTCTTCCTGTTCTTCTTCTTCTTCTTCTTCTTCTGCTTTCTTCAGATCTTCCCCTCGTGCTCTTCTTCTTCTGTTCTTCCTTGTTTCCTTTCTTTCTTTTTCTTCAGATCGTCTTCTTCTTTTCTTGCTTCTTGCTTCTCTTCATTCCTTCTTCTTCTTTGTCTTCACCTGCCTTGACCTCTCTTTTTCTTCTTTCGCGATGGCCGTTGCTCTTCCTTCTTCTTCAGCCTGTCTTCTTTCCTGCTCTGGCTGCTGACCTTCCGTCGTCTGCCCCGGTGCTGAGACGACTTAACGATGCCTTCGCTACAGTACAGCAGCTCCTTCTTCTTCAGCGGGTCTGCTTCTTCTTCTTTGGCCTGCACACTTCAGAGTTTTCTTTCGTCAAGAGGCAAAAACCTACTCTACCCCCCTCCCCCGCGTATCTCTCTCTCTGAAATCACTCTTCGGAAGCTCTCCCAGAGCGCTACCGGGTAATCGGGTTCGGGTCAGGCCCGGGTCCAGGCCCACCGGCGTGCGTGGTGGGCGAGGAGTGCAGGTCAGTCTAATCGGGTCGGGCCAGGTCCGCGGAGCGTGGTCACGGACGAGGCCGAGTCGGGTCGGGTCGGGTAAGAGGGACCTCACCCCGTGGTAACTGAGGCAAACAGATGGTGGCACTTTTGCAATTTATGTGGGTGTGTGGCTTCAGAAACTCCCGAGGTGGGACTATCCGCGCACCCCTTTTCTCTCACGCCTGCAGCAGGGATGGCGCTTCCAATTGCAACAGCTGTTGAGGCGCGCAACTTCAATTGAGGGCCAGGGTGTGTGCGCAAGACTCTTTCGCGCTGGCCGTGGCTCTTCAACCTGGGATATCTAGGCTTGGAGCAACCTCAAGCAAGCTTCGAGCTTCCTCGCCAATGGCGGTCAAGGCCTGGAACCTGAAATCAATAGAACGGCCTCTCGGCCAAATCAGACAGGCGGGGGACCTTCGCCGTGGCACGGCGAAGGTGGTCAGGGGGTTTGCAGGGGGCGAGATGGAGCTAACAGGTCGTCCTAGGTCAAACTGTGAGCGAAGGAGTGGGTGTGTTCGGTGGATCTGCAGAGGGTGTTTGGTGGGAAGTGGAGGGGCGGAAGAGGATCAGGGTGAGGAGGCGGAAGTTCTGCGGTGGTCGGCGAGCCGTGTGGGTCGCTGAGGTGATGGGAGCGGCTCGCCGGAGGGTGGTCGGAGGCGGAGAGGATGAGGGTGTACAGGGTCGGTAGAGGGCTTAATTGACTAAATCGAAAGCGGGGAAAGAAAGAGGAGAAGAAGGGGAGTAGTTCTAACTTAACTGCTGGGACGAAGGGGGAGGAACAGGGCGACAGTCGTATCGACTGTCGCCGGAGAAGACGATGCTCAGGGAGAGGGGCGGCGGCGAGCAGAGGGCTGGAGAGGCGCCAGCTGGGTGCGGCGTGGCGCGGGAAGAGCAGGGGAGGAAGTCTCTGCTGCTGGTAGTGCGGCAGAGCGAAGAGGTGGAGGGAGAGGAAGTCGCCGGAGCTGGTGAGCGTCTGCCGGAGAAAGAAGAGAAGAAAGCTGGGGGTTTTCTCCGTCAGATCCAGGCTGCTTTGGTCGGTGGAGCGGCGGGGGGTATTTATAGGGTTGAAGCAGGGAGGAAGGCGGAGGGAGACGACGTGTCTCCCTCGCCGGAGGATGGTCGGAATACGAACCCATACCGTCCGTGCGTTCGCACGGCCGGTATGGGGGGCTACAATGACCATGGGGGTGCTCCTGCGACGGCTGACGACGCAGGGCACCCCCAGTACACATGCCAGGTCCTCCACCTCACCCTGCGCGGCGCCATGCTCCGCGCAAGGTCGCCGGAGCATGGTGCTGGCAGGGTTTTGCAGGAGGGACCTGTTTGCAAAGAACGAAGGAGAGTTAGGGGCCTAAATGCGAGGGTTCAAAAGTTGAGGGCCAAAGAGTAAATATATGAGGACCAAAGTGTAAAGTCGGTCAAGGAGGTTTCTTCTTAGGCTCAAGTTTTTATACATGACTAATTAGAACCTAAGGAATCTGATGGTAAATTTCATTTTCATATTAAACCTTGTTTGACCGGTCAATTTGCGTAAAGACCCAAATTAAGTTATTAATTGGGCATGGTTCTCAATGTAGGTCAAAATGGGTTCTAAAGGCCAAATTGAAGGTTCTAAACCCTAGAGATTATTTTTCTATGAATTTTAGAGGGTTTATTCTATTTTTACTTTGCCTCGAACCTTGTGAATTGAAGTGGGTTGTTTTAGGGTTACAGATTATCATTTGGTTCCTTGGAAGTGCTGTAGCCCTTGCTAGATCATCTCATCCCACTTTTATTCTTATTAAGCTGTTTTGACCTGTGTTTGGGCCCTGAATTACCCTGTATGCAGATTATACTGGTAAAATTGCACTTTTACCCCTTATGACTGGTTTTCTTCTCAAACTCAGAATTCTCTGAGTTAAGCCTTTCCTTGAGATATGTAGGAGCTTTTATCCTTTGTATTGGGTCAAAATGAGCTAGTTATGGCTCATGATGAGGTTCTCATCAATGGTCTTCCAGACGTCTCCCCCGCCGTCTGGCTATCATTCCAGACGTCTGATTCTGGAAATGTTTCCAGAATCAGGCCGCGACTCGCCCTCCGCTCGCGACGCCGCGCCTCGTCGCACCTCGTGCGCCTGCTGCTCGGACCGCAGCAGTCCCCACCCCGCGTCGCCCCGCGCCCGCTGCGCTCTTCGCCGGCCGGCCCTAACAGCCCCGGCGAGCTCGCCCTCACGGCTAAGCGCCGCTCTCGCACGCAGCACCTCCTCCGCGCTCACTGCGGCCGCCGCTGCCGCTGCAACCTCGTGCTCGCTCTCGCGCTCACTGGCTGAAGGAGAAGAAGAAGGAGGCGGTGGTGACGGAAGAGCGTGTGGCCTTTTAAGGCCGCGCGAGGAGGAGAGAGAAGGAGCGCGGCAGGGGAATCTGCAGCCGTAGAAGGAATAAGCGAATATGCGGGTTTGCGCGCTCAGGCGCGCAGACGACCCGTGCTTGTCAAAGATAACAGATTTCCAGACGTCTTGCAACGATCCCAGACGTCTGATACGACGTCTGGAAGTGATTCCAAACGTCTGGTCCAACGTCTGGCCCACCTCCCAAATGTCTTAAACTACGTCTGGGGCACGCGTTCATAACAGGACTCTTAACGAGCTCATTTCTCATTGTGTGCAAGAGAAAGAGAGGCTGAAACAAGACAAACCAGAAAGTGCTCATTTGATTTCTGGTCCCAAAAGAAAGTGGGCTAAGGATACAACTGCTGCCAACTCATCCTCCTCCAAAGGGAGTCAGAAAAAGCCTAAGGCATCCTGCATCTTCTGCATGGGAGAAGGAAATGTGAAGAAGGATTGTACCAAATATCACACTTGGCATGAAAGGAAAGATACATCACTCTCTTTAGTTTGTTCAGAAGTTAATTATGCTTCTGTACCCTCAGACATTTGGTAGATAGATTTAGGAACTACTATTCACATTAGTGTGTCTGTGCAGGGTTGCCTAAGCTGCCGAATGCCAAGTGATGGTGAAAGATACATCTATGTGGGAGACGGCAAGAAGGTGGAGGTAGAAGCCATTGCAAATTTCAGGCTATCACTGACTACCGGTCACCAGTTAAATTTGAAAGAAACATTCGATGTACCATCATTTAGACGAAATTTAGTTTCTATTTATCTGTTGGACAAATTTGTTTATTCTTGTTCATTTGGAGATAGACAATTTCAATTATTTCTTGATTTAAATTTAGTTGGTTCTAGTTCTTTGTATATTAGTGATAAATTATATATATTGCATACTTTTTCCTCCAATTTAAAAACCTTCAATGCAACTTTGAGTGGTACAAAGCATAAAATAACTCATGAGAATTCAACTTTACTGTGGAATAAGTGTTTAGGCCATATCTCTAAATAGAGAACGGATAGGCTTATTTCAAATGGAATTCTTGATTCCCTTGATTATGCGGATTTAGATGTCCGTGTAGACTGTTTAAAAGGGAAAAGAACAGACAAGAGAGGTGTAGGTGCCACTAGAGCTACAAATGTCTTAGAACTAATGCATACGAATATCTGTGGTACATTCCCTATGGCTTCCTGGAATGAGCAACAGTACTTTATTACATCCATAGACGATTACTCTAGATACGGATATCTATTTCTTCTTCACGAAAAGTCACAGTCTTTGGATGCGTTCAAGTCCTATAAGGTCGAGGTAAAAAACCAACTCGGAAGGAAGATTAAGGCCGTCAAATCTGACCATGGTGGTGAGTACTACGGCATATATGACGGATCAGGAGAACAACGTCCAGGACCATTTTCTTCTTTTCTAAATGAGTGCAACATAGTACCTCAGTACACCATACTTGAGACACCAAGCATGAATGGTGTTGCTGAACACTGCAACAGGACTCTTAAGGATATGGTACGGAGTATGATTAGTCATACTTCTTTACCAGAGTTTCTATGGGGAGCAGCACTAAAAACAGCTGTATATGTTCTCAATAAAATACCAACTAAAGCAGTGCCTAAAACCCCATATGAAATGTGGATTAATAAGGCACCTAGTCTAAAACATTTTCATATCTGAGGGTATTTAGCTGAGGCTAGCCATACAGGCCTGCTGAAAGAAAAGTGGACTCTAAGACGATCACCTGCTATTTTGTAAGGTACTCTGAGAGGTCAAAGGGTTATAAGTTCTATGACCCAACGACTCACTCATTTTTTAAGATTAGAAATGCCCACTTCTTTAAGGATGTTAGTTTAGGGGGTAATAGTCGCCACATTACATTTGAAGAACTAGATCATGTTCATAAGGAAATCACTGAAAAAGGTCAAGTTCTAATTCCAAACGTTGTTCCAACAACATCAGGGGAAGAAAATAATGTGAATAATCTTCCTATTAATCAAACTGAACAACCTCAAAACATTCAAGATCCTACACCCATTAGGAGGTCCAGCAGAGAAAGGAGAAGTGCAATATCTAGTGATTATGTTATCTTTCTCCAGGAACTATAGGCAAACTAAATGGATACGGATCCCATTTAGGTCACTCATGCCATGAGGAGTTCCCATCATCAGGACTAGATCAATGCCATGAATGAAGAGATGAAATCCATGAGTGACAACGAGGTTTGAGATGTTGTCCCATTGCCTGAAAGTGTGAAGCCCATTGTTTATAAATGGATATTTAAAACCAAACGAGATTCACAAGGCAATGTAGACAAATATAAGGCTCGTTTTGTTGCTAAGGGATTCACTCAAAAGAATGGCATAGACTATAAAGAGACATTTTCGCCAATTTCATCTAAAGATTCATTTAGAACATAATGGCTTTAATAGCTCATTTTGATTTGGAGCTACATTAGATTGATGTAAAGACAGTGTTTCTTAATGGAAACATTAATGAAATAATTTACATGGTATAACCAAAAAGCTTTGCATTAGGAGATGCAAAGAAAATGATTTGCAAACTAAAGAAAGTCATTTATGGACTAAAGCAAGCTTCAAGACAGTGGTATTACAAGTTTCATCAAATAATTGTCTTATTTAGCTTTGAGACAAATCTGGTTGATGATTGTGTATACCACAAATTTTGAAAGGAAAAATATATTTTCCTAGTTTTGTATGTGGATGACATCCTCCTTACCTGTAATGATAATTGTTTGCTTTAGGAAACAAAGACATTTCTCTCTGGTAATTTTGAAATGAAGGATCTTTGTGAAGCCTCTTTTGTATTAGGAATCCAGAAACAACGAGATCGTTATTGGGGTATCCTTGGATTATCATAAAGGAGATACATTGAAATCATTCTAAGTCAATTTGGCATGGAATTTGTAAACCAGGAGATACTCTAGTAGCTAAGGGAGATAAATTCTCTCTTAACCAATGTCCCGGGAATGAATTTGAACCCAAAGAAATGAAAAATATTCCCTATGCATCGGTAATGGAAAGTTTGATGTATGCCCAAGTCTGCATGCGGCCAAACCTAGCATACATTGTCGGCATGTTGGGCAGATATTTAAGTAAGCTTAGACCCAACCACTGGAAGGCAGCCAAACGGGTCATGCGTTACCTACAAAGAATAAAGGATTTTATGCTTACATACAGGAGATCAAATTATTTAGAGATCCTCGGATATTCTAACTCTAACTTTGTAGGATGTCAAGATACCCGAAGATCTACTTCGAGATACATTTTTCTGCTAGCTGGAGGGGCTATTTCGTGGAGTTCAAAGCAAACCTTGGTAGCCACCTCTACTATGGAAGCAGAATTTATAGCGTGCTTCAAGGCCTCAAATCATGGAGTATGGCTTAGGAATTTTGTCACAGCACTACAGATCATTGATGCTGTCGAAAGACCACTTCGACTTTACTGTGACTATAATTCGGCAGTGATGTACTCCAACAACAACAAAAGTTCTTCAAGGTCCACATTGATATCAAGTATTTAGCGATCAAGAAAAGAGTTCAAAGTGGACAGGTGTCCATTAAACACATTGGGACCAACTCCATGGTGTCAAACCCGCTCACTAAAGGGCTAACGCCAAAGGTTTTCCAAAAGCATGTTGTCTGTATGGGTGTTGTATTTATTTTATAATACAACAATTCAGTGGGAGTTTGTTCTATTTTGGTGTTTCATGTATGGACATGTTTTGGATTATGCGCATAATAATAAAGTTTTTCATTCTTTGAACTCATTAGTCCTTGCCATGTGATCTCTTATATAATAAAGTTTTGGACTAGTTGAAAATAGGCATGTATAGATCACATTAACATGCAATTTTCATGCTATATACTTATATCAGATCTATGTCATTACTTGTATTGATGTATGTGATCATTGTTTGGTCTAATCGATTTCATAATGGCGAAAGCCAACTTTGGTCGTATGTTAACAAAGTATGGACGAGATTGGTGGAGATGCGGTTTATTGTGATGTTGTATTAATGAGCTATGTATGACATATGATTATAAGGATGATATATGTGGTTCGAGTTGGAGATTGTTAGAATCATAATACGAACCAACATATATTATTATAAGGAATTATACGTTAAATATGTATATATATTTGGACATCACATTTATGGTCATTAAAGTGATCCAATTATATAAATTGACCATTCGCATCTCATTAGGATATGAGATTTAATGCATAGAAATCTTAAGAGAAAAATGTAATTTCGTGATGGGTGGAATTGACATTTTTAATTGAAGCCGTTATGGTCCCTGGAGGGGTGAGGGCAAAATAGGTATTTGATTTTCTGCATCTCATCACAGAAAAGTTATAAATAGAGCCTAAGGGAAATCCAAAGGGTATCATGTCTACCACCCCCCCATAAATTCTTTTCACCCTCTCAACCTTCTAGAAGCACCATAGCCATCACCTCTCGTTGAAGAAGTAAGCCCACGACTCCAAAGGATCTCTACGATCTCTGCTTCGCTTCCGCTGTAATGGACTCTATTATTCCTCCATCATTTTCTTTTATTTTCATTTTAGTTGATGGTATAGGAAATAAAATATTTTTAAAATTTTATAGAAAATCATTTGATTTTTATTTTATATAAATTAAATCCATCATATTCATCTTGACGTGATGGATTTCTATAATATGTTGAGTAGTTGGATCTTCCGCATAACTTGATTCATGAGCTGATTTTTTTCCACTCATCCAATGACAAGTAAAATAATGGCCATGGTGATACTAACGCCATAGCAATGACTGATGGGGGCATGATTCAAACTCTATGCTACACATATCCAGTTTAGAAGAAAGAGCTAGAATGACCAGAGTGTACTACAAGGACTATGTTAAATAACTTTCTAAGCGTTAAAATGAAAGGTAGATCGAAAGAAATATTTGCTTTTACTCCTAAAACTACATGTGGAATATCCTTATAATAATAATAATATTGTTTGATTTTAAAGTAAATAAGAGCAGAGTTGTCCAGAGACGGCCATCCCTACAAGTTGCAATTTCTTTTGACTCCATTTATTGGATTCCCACACCAAATGGTCAGATCTACCTTAGGTTCCATAATATTTTGTAGGGCACCCTTGTGCATCGATGTCTCCAGGTGGCAATGCACGTGATGCAATCATAGGAAGTAAGGACGTAAAGAAATAAGAATACATAAAATATCGTAGATGCTAATCATACGTGCATGCAAACGAGTTTTTTTTGTATTTTTGAAAATGAACTGTTATAAAAAAAAAGAGATTACAAGGACATATAACATGGGAGGAAAGGACAATCGAATTGTATGGAGGAAACTAACACACTCCATTATGAAATGGAGAGATTCCATAACCGAATAGTACAAAATTAGAATAAAATAAAATAAAAATTAAAAAAGAAATAAGGAAAGCACTCTCTTGCAGCTCGTACAAGCTGCTCTACATCAAAAGACACAATAATGCCATAGAAACAAAGCCATGATGATCAGCTCAATCTACGTTAGTGAGTACTCAAGAGGTTGGAGGTCGAATAAGTCAACCAAATATTCGATCATAACAGACATGGTTTCAAATGTAGACCCAACAAAAAAGGAGGTAATGTAGGAATGAAAAGATGAGGTTGAGGCCAACAACATTGGAGATGACCGTGATTGAAGGAAAAGATATGAGGGTGATTAAGGGGAGGACGAAATGTCGATGGTCGACCGCAACTGACATGAATGGTAGGGACGTTGATAGCTGAGGTGGTTGTTGATAGGTCTACTTTAGCAGACAAAATTAGAGCTTAAGTACATGGTCATTGAGATAAGAAGTGAATTTAGAATATCCCTTATATTAACAAAATAATGTAAGAAGAAAAATCATCATTTCATACATTGCATCATTATGGAAGGGACAATTGGAAGAAATCAGACTCAAATTAGAATGCCAGACACTTAATTTATCACAGAGGAAAGCATTCTTCACTTCCCATCTCCAATTTTGGGAAGCAGTGGACTCTATCCTAATTAGGAAATTCGCCATGGGAGAGTTTGGAAATCACATACAAAAAAAGAAAGAAACAAAGAAAAAGAAAACAAACCTTATTCTCCTCTCTCTCTCCCTCACGTATCTTTCTCTGCCCATAATCTCTCCATTCCATTTAGAGAGCTAGAAGCCACACCAAGACAAATGGAAAGAGAGAAAAAGGAAAAGGAAAAAAAGGAGAAACCTTCCTCTCTTTCTCCTCCAATCTCTTTCTCCCTCACGAATATTCTCTCTCTGATAATTCTTTTTCCTTCTCTGACTCTCTCTTTCATTCTCTCTTTTTCTCCTAATATAACAGGGACGGCAGGACAAGGAAGACATATCCCCCACCACGGGGAGGAAGCCACCCATCTCCACATCCTCTCTCAACCTGCACCGTGTACCCAACTCCGCCACCACGAGCCTCCATCGTCGACAACTGCAACCTCCCACCACTGCATATCGCTTACGCCAAATCCACCACCACGGTCGGTGGTGACAGCATCGACACCCGCAACTTCATCTCTGACTTCACAACCGTGTGCCTCCTCTCCACCTCTACACGCCACCGTTCTCCACGCCGTCACCTCCATTAAGCTCTCCTCGACCTCACGAGCTCGGCCACACCCTCAGACACGCCAACCGCAGCCACGCCCGCTGGCGAGCCGTCGGCATCACCGCCGCTCCTCCTCGTCGCCAGCGTCAACTCCGACCGTCATTCGAAGCGCCACCACCACCATCAGAAAGCTCTCATCGTGCTCAACCTTCCTTGAGCTCCTCATCCTCCGCCGTCGCTCCCTCTTCGCGCACGCACGAAGGAAGCAAATCCTTTATTTTTGGGTTAATTGGTATTTACATTCGAGTGCCATTTCCAAACTCTTTATTTACTTTTAATATTTGATATATTGAGTGAATTTGCAACTTTACACTCATGCTTTCTCATAATTGCTTGACTCTTGTTTTGCACATCATTCAACATGGGATTTAGATTCAGATTTACACAATTTCTCTCTAGTACTTGTGCAAGTGGAAATTACGTGAGATGCCAATACTGATCACATATTTATTGAATATTTTATCAAGAAAAAATTATGCATATAACCTTACATTCTTATATTATCGTGCATCTTCCTTTTTTCGCCGCATGTCACAGCGGATTTGACCACGGGTTTCACACTTGATTAAATGAATACAAGGGAAAAATATTCGTGAATTTATTGCATCTATTCCTCCCTATAGATACAACCTAATCCATCGTGGTTAGTTTTACGGATAATTAGTTTTGTTCGGGATTTTTCTACCACGCAATTTCACTACGACGACATTTTACTCTGATATAGTATTTCTGTAAGTGAAAAATGTTCGATAAGTTGTGGCGGCACTGAGCACAACCAAGGACGAGGAACACCACCATCAAGTCTCCAAAAATGACAACGGACATGAGGGGGATGAAGAATGGTGGAGGAAAGGCGAAGGGGAGGGGTCTCTGATCGGTCAATGTTGGCTGAAGGCCCGATTAAGGCCAACAAAGGAGGAGATGGCTAGGAATTGTTATGACTCGATCTGGCTCCCCGTGGAAATCGAGTCGGAACGTGTCATTATCCCAAGACCTGGCCATTCGACAAGAATTAACCAAAAACTAAAATGTTATCACACGTACATCACAGCAAGAGAAATAATTAATGATGAAAAGAACAAAGTAGGATCCAAAAACTAGCATCCAGTTCAAGGAACATAAAGCAGTGTACTAGCATAGCCATCACAAGAGAAAATAAGTGCGAGAAACGAAAACTAGGGTTCTTGAACAAAAATACTCACTACCACAACAAGGGAAAGGCTACCACAGTAGAAGGAAAGTAATCGCTAGACTAAGGCTGGGCTTTGCTAGGCCCAGTTCTCTCTATAGCCGGTGGAACTGGCTGCTCACCTCCCCGACCTGAACACAAGGGGTAGGCGTCAACAAAGTTGAGTAGAGTGGTAAGTTGATAAATGCCAATTTATCATCATTCTTATGCCCTAAAACAAATCTAGCTCTTAGGATTTTAACTCCGCAAACGGATTTTTGGATTACATTTAGGCATCAATTAGGTTAGGCATGCATTGCATAATTTGTTGTGTTTTCAATACTTTTGTTTGAGTGTTAGGGACAAGCAGATGGACAGATCCCTAAAACCCTAGCACTCATAAAGGCAGCTGATGAAGAGGAAGCTCATTCCAGCTGGGACCTAGCCAAATCTAGCTCATCATAGCTAGATACCAACTCACTTGAGTTAGGGTTAGCTCCATTCAGCTCATCTTGGCTGAATGGTAGCTCAAGATAGCTAATCTTAGCTCACTCTAGCTCAAGTTAGCTCAGATCCTGCTCAACTTAGTTGAGTCTAGCTCACCTTAGCTCCAATCAGTTCACTGGGAGCTCTAACTAGCTCAGCTAAGTTGACTGGAGTCCACCTCAGCTCAGGTCCAGCTACTTCCAGCTCCACTCAACTCAAGGCAGCTAAAGATGACTTCATACAGCTCGAGCCAGCTCAAGTGCAGCTACTGGGGACTCCACTTAGCTCAACCTAGTTGAGTTAAGCTACCTTAGCTACTCTAACTAGCTAGGTCCTCCTCGAGAAGATCAGACCCAGCTCACCTTAGCATATTTCAGCAGAAGCCAGCTCACTTTAGCTTATCTTGGCAGCTAGCAAAGAACTAGCAAGCTAAGCCAACTAAAGTAGCTCCTTGCAACTCCCTTCAGCAGCTACCAGCTCCAGTTCAGCTCCAAACGTTCCTTCCTCAACTCCTCTTCCCTATTAAGACCCGTGCTGTTAAAGCCCGTAAGACGTCTGAGACTTGGGTCAGACGGTTGGACACCTTCCCAGATTCTGGAAATCATTTTTTTCGTGTACGTCCTCGCATCTGCACGCGTGCCGCGCACAGATAGTATGCAGCCGCATTTTCCTCTCTCCTCTCACCGATGCAACCCTAACCCTGTGCCTACTTAAACCCCCCTCCTCTCCCTCACACCACCCCACTTCCATCCACCCTTCTCCTTCCTCCAGCGAGAGCAACCGGTAGCAGGTAGGGGGCAGTGAGAGTGAGCGGCGTGGGAGGAGAGGAGTATCAAGGGGAGGAGAGGAGAGCGCGCAAGCTCATAAGGGAGTTCGCTGGAGAGCTCACGGCCGATCGGGCATGTGCAAGGCGGAGAGGTGCATCGGGGAGGTCCTCCCCAACACTGCTGCAGTCAGAGCAGCAGTTGAGCGTGCGCAACGCGGCCGCACGCGGCGCGAGAAGGCGAAGGTGATCCCTGCTTTTGGGATTTTCTCAGAATCAGACGTCTAGATTTACATCCAAACGACGTAGACAACGTCTGGAGGAGGCTCCAGACGACTGAGAGGTAAATCTTGCGATGTTCACCTCCCTTTACGGATACGGCTATGCAGGTCGTTCCGCCGAGGCGTTGTTCCATGCCATTTTGAGAAGATTTGGTGTCGCGCATGCAGGATTCACTTCAGGAAGGCGTGGGGCATGCCCTCCCACGCAATTCAGACGTCTAGGCGAGTCACCAAACAGCGGGAAGCGTCTCCAGGTGTCCAGAGAGGTGGTCGGATGTCTGGAACTAGGTCCAAACGGTTCAGTAGAGTCCCTGGACGTCTAAGGAGTAGCGCAGAGTTAAGGTATGGTTTTGGACTTCTTTTAAGACATCTGGAAGGTGTTCCAGACATCTGATATGGATCAGGATTGCTGTTTTTGACCCGTTTAGGGTTCGTTTGAGGTCCGATTTCCGCAATTTAGATTCCATTGTTCTTCGTATAAGTTCCTATACTTGTTGGAATACTTTTTATCCTATTCTGAGTGGTTTCTTGTGGTTGATCCTTGTGATAGGACCTCGTTCTGTTGTGGATTTGGGGTTTGCTGAGGCACGTGGACCTGCTGATCAAGCCCCCATTACTCCTAGGTTTACTGGTAAAGTGGCTTCCCCTAGTTTAATTACAAACATGAATGCATATCTAGAATGAATGTTAGATCCTAGTGTATGACATGAATCCTAGGACTAGTGATGAGAACCTCATCATGAGCCATAACTAGCTTATTTTGACCTAATACAAAGGATAAAGCTCCTACATAACTCAAGAAAAGGCTTAACTCAGAGAGATTCTGAGTTCGCAAAGAAAACAGAAACTAAGGGGTAAAAATGCAATTTCACCAATCCAATCTGAAAACAGGGTAACTCAGGGTCCCAACATAGGTCAAAGCAACCTAATAAGAAGAAAAGTGGGATGAGATGATTCAATAAGGGCTACAGCAACTCCAAGGAATTAAATAACATCCTATAACCCTAAAAACAAACCCACTTAAAAACACGAGGTTCAAGGCAGAGAAAAAAATCAAATAAATCCTCTAAAATTCATATAAAAATAATCTCTAGGGTTTAGAACCTTCAATTTGGCCTTAGGAACCCATTTTGACCTACATTGAGAACCATGCCCAATTAACAACTTAATTTAGGTTTTTACGTAAATTGACCGGTCAAACAAGGTTTAATCTGGAAATAAAATTCACCATCATAATCCTTAGGTCTCAATTAGTCATGTATAAAAACTTGAGCCTAAGAGGAAACCTTCTTGACCAACTTTACACTTTGGTCCTCATTTATTTACTTTTTGGCCCTCAACTTTTGAACCCTCACATTTCTACCCCTAACTCTCCTTCGTTCTTTGCATTCAGGTCCCTCCTGCCAAAACCTGCACGGCACCATACTCCGGCGAAATTGCGCGGAGTATGGCGCCGCGCAGGGTGAGGGAGGGACTCTGGCAAGTCAATGGGGGGTGCCCTGCGTCGTCAGCCACTGCAGGGACACCCCCCTGTGCACTGTACCCACCCATACCGGCTGTGCGAACGCACGGACGGTATGGGTATGTTAACTCTGGCGTCCTCCGGCGAGGGAGACACGTCGTCTCCCTCCGCCCTCCTCTCTGTTTCGGCCCCTATAAATATCCCCCGTCGCTCCGCCGTTCTGGGGAGCTCGGTCCTGACGGAGAAACACCCTCTTTTCACTCTCTTCCCACTCCGACAGGAAGCCCTCCAGCTCCGGCGGTTTTTTTTTTCTCCCCCTCCTCGTCGCCCTGCCGCACTACCAGCAGCAGGGTTGCCTTCCCTCGTTCTTCCCGCGCCGCGCCAGGCCCAGCGCGCGCTTCTCCGGCCACACTCCGGCCCTCTCCTCGCCGTCGCTCCTTCCCCTGGGCAGCTTCTTCTCCGACGACAGTCGATACGACTGTCGCCTGCTCCGGCTCCTCCTCGTCCTGTTAAGTAGGTATAACTTCTCACCTTTCTCCCCTCTTCCTTTTCCTCACTTTAAACCCTTACTGTCGCCCTCGATTCCGACCAATCGCCCTCACCTTCTCCACCTCCGGCCACACTCCGACGACCCGCTCCCGTCACTCCAGCACCCCACACGGCTCGCCGACCCTCACAGAACCTCCGCCTCCTCACCCTGATCAACCTCCGCCCTTCCATTCCCTGCCATTCGCCCCCTGCAGACCCACCGACCAAACCCATTTCTCATGCTGCATTTCGACCTAGGGCAGCCCTTAGGCTCCGCCTCGTCGCCTGCCTGACCCCCCCACCACCTTCACCGTGCCACAGCGAAGGTTCTTCGCGTATTTGATTAGGCCGAGAGGCCGTTTCTCTGTGGGCAGGTACTTCGCTCGCCGCCGCCATTGCTGAGCAGCGAAGCTTCTTCAACCTGCTGCTCCAGGCGAGCCACGCCCAGGTCTGACTCCCAGGCTGCGCAAAGCGTCTTCGCGAAGTGTCCCAGGTGCGCGGCTGGAGTGAGTGCCTCGCGCGAAGCCTCGACCACCGCTGTTTCCTCCGCACAGGCGCCAAATTGGGGTGGGACATTTAGTCCCACCTCGGAAGACTCCGAAGCGGCGCACTGATACAAATTGAAAAAGTGCTGGAGGCTTATCGCCTCAGCACACGGGGTGAGGTCCCCTTCACCCGCCCGATTACCCGGCCTCGTCCGCGCTCACGCCCCGCGGACCTGGCTCCGACCCGATTAGCCCGACCTGCACTCCTTGCCCACCACCGCACGCCGGTGGGCCTGGACCCGGGCGCGACCCGTACCCGACTACCCGGCAGCTCTGAGAGAGCTTTCCTAAGAGCGGCTTCTGTGAGAGAGAAACGCGGGGGGGGAAGGGTAGAGTAGGTTTTGCCATCTCTGATTGGAACTTTGAGTGTGCAGGCACAGGTGAAGGGACTGCGGAAGGGCTAAAGAGAAGAAGAAGAAGACAAGCGAGGCAGAGAAGAAGGCTGACGAAGACTGAAGGAAGGAGCACCGAGCGGCACTGTAGCAGCGGCGACTTAAGTCGTCTGAGTGGAAAATCGGACGACGCTCGGAAGGCAGAAAAGAAAGAAGAAGAACATCACCACTGCTGCAGATAAAAGAAGACAGAAAGAAAAAGAAGAAAGAAGGAGAGACAACGTCCTGACAGCAAAAGCAGAAGAAGAGCACGAGAAGGAGATCAGCAGAAAGAAGTAAAAAGAAGATCTGAAGAACAAAAAGCAGAAGAAGACCACAAGGAGATAAACAAAGAAGAAGAAACCAAAAGCCAAAGAGAAGAGAAAACAAAGAGGAAGGAAGAAGAGAAGAAGAAGCCAAATTTTCATCTCTTTCCCCCTCTCTCTCTCTTTATTTTTGTAATAAGAATTTGTACCCCTAGAATACAACTTGCTCCCTGAGTTCGACCTCGGGAACTCTTTATTTTCCGAGTAAAAAAAAATTATATATTTGAAATGATGGCAATAACTGGCTATACTACAATGCTATAATAAAACCTAGTTATCTCTGGCCACCATTTTTCAACTAGAAACACTGAAATGGTTGTATGGAATATATGAATTGCAATCTTGGATGAATAAATAAAATAATAACAATTGCCTGTAAATGGATATCAGCTTCCTATAAAATGTAAAGTACTGTTGTTAGCAACTGTTGCATGTAAATCCTGTTGTTACAATTAAATACGAGCTACCTGTATATGAATTGGAAATGGAAGATTGAATGTTGGAAACACGAGCTACCTGCAAATAAACCTGAAATGTGAATAGTAACGTTACATGCTACATGTGTAGAACCTGAGAAATGAAAATAGAAATGATGAAACCTAGTATGGCTTGGCCTGAGAAACATGAGCATGAACCCTACGAGGAATTAGGAGTAGAACTCCTGGAAATTAATGGAATGGAACTGGAAATGTGAATGGGGAAGTGAGCTGGTCCTTGAGTACGTAGTACTAAGGAGAGCGACTGTCCCCCTGCTTAGTGCAGAGCGAAGCTAGCCACCCTAGGGTTGGGACCCGGGGTTAGGATTGGCCACTTTGTACCGACTTTTTGGCCCTCGTGTACACAGTACTGGGGAGAGCTACTAGTGTAGGGACAGAGCTAGCCACCCCACGGGGCCCGGGGTCCAGCTAGCCGCCTTACAACGACTTGTTAGGCCCACTGGGCAAACTAGGGTAGTCAGGCGAGGGTGCGCGGACTGTGGAGGGGCGAGACCCTTGTTTGGTTCTTAGGGGCCAGACCCCTGTTACTGAGAGGGCTATGCCCTATATTGGTTCTATGCTGTGCTTTGGGTGTACCCGTTAACGGAAACGACTGACTGCGTGCCAGTACAGGATAGCTACCCGTGCGTTTATCGCATGTGTCGTAGTCACCGTTACGTCTATCAGTGACCTTAGGGAGGTTGACTGAGTGTAGGACCACCACGGGGGACTCTCCCGGTCAGAAGAGCACCACGTGCTACTTCTACTCTTCGGAAAAGACTGCAATCAAGATCGTTCCCACGAGGAACATTCGAGATCAAGAAAGAAACCTGATAAATAAACCAAGTGATGAAAGAATAATTAGTTAAATAAAGAAAGAAATTGAAAATAACAACTACCTATCCACCTTTACTACTTTAGTTAGCTGGTTGCCACTCTACTCAGCATTCGTTGATTTCGTGTACTCATAACATTTTTCAGGTCCAGGTGTTGAGTAGTCAGAGCCTACGGCTGTAGAGGGTGCTGGGCCCAGTAGAGCCCAGTAGTTGTAGCTTTTGTTGTACTCCATTTCCTGTTGTAGTGAGTAATTTGTTACACTTCTGTACTCTTTTATTGTAAACTTTATATTCCCGTACCTGTTTAAATTCTCTACTGTTGTGGTGGTGTGTACTATAGTGGCTTACTTCTTTACTACTGTGCTTTTGTTACTGTTAGTTGCTTGCATGGTGAATGTGGTTTATTTTACTGCTTTTTGGTTACTTTCTTGTTGGACGACTAGGTCTTGGGATCAGTCGAGTCAGTCCGATCTCGTGTCCTGTAGGGATTCGGGAACTGGGTCGTAACATTCCCTAAACCTTACCTCAAGCATACCTCCTCCTCTACTTACATACTAGTTAAGCTAGCTTAGCTAGCTTAGCTAAGGTCAAAGCCAACTCCACCTACATGGCCACCAAACCTACCTAGTTAACTCCACCAAAAAGAGACCTAAACCTAATCCACATAGCTCCTACTCTTAAAACCCCTTTTTGGCGCCAACCTACTTACCCCCTTTCAACCCACCACCACCACCAAAGGGCACCACAAAAGTGGCACCACTTTTCCCTCCAAAAACCCCCTCCATCACAACCATACACCTACCCCTACAAGCCATCCTAGCCATCCACCTACCCCCCTTCTAGAACCTCCTTTAGATGGGGCCAAACCATGGCACCCTTCCATGTTAGCGCCAACTTTAAACACCCCTTGGCCAACCATAACCACCCCCATAGCATCCCCCTAGGTAGCGCCAACTTACCCCTCCATTGGATCCCTATAACTACCCATAACTACCCTTTGAACCCATCCTAGCCCTACATGTGTCCATGCCAACTTCTCCCTTCATAAGCCCTATATATACCCCCCTTAACCGCCACCATATGATCATCCTTGGCCACATTAATTCCCACTTAGACACACCTATATTCGGCCATAGGAAGGAGAGGAGAGAAGAAGATTAAGGAGGCTACCCCGTGCCTCCTTGGTGCCTTCTTCCCTTCTTCCTTGGTCCAAGCCAAGGAGCAACATCACCAGGAGGACGGCCAAGCAGAGGAGAAGACCTAGGGTACACGCCTACCCTAGGAGGAGGTCTTGTGGGTGGAAATCATCCACCCTTGGAGGAGCAAGGGCACGCCCCCTTTAGGGCTTTCCAAGGAAGACACTAATTTGGAGGAGCTTTTCAAGGAAGGAGAAGAAAGAGAACTTATTTTCAAGCCTAGGAGCAGCTGAGCTCGAAGCAAGAAGCCTCTCTCTCTTCTTCACCAACATCATCACAGGAGGATTTTTGTTTCTTTTATTTTCATTTGTTAGAGTAGAAGCATTCCTCTACTTATCCTTTTGTAAAACAATTTTCTCCTTTAGTAAAATTGCCTTCTTTTAAATTCTTGTTGCATCTTTTTGCATGTTATTATTTTTACCGTAGTGCACTCACACTCTCTCTCTAATTACCCTAGGTCTTCACGTACCTAGGGTGAGTTTAGAGAGTAGAATTGCTTGTCACTTAGATTTTAATTTTAGCAAGTTAGTTGTAGTCTACTTCCTGCTTCCATTTCATAGTTTCCCATTATTTCAAAACCAAAAAAATCTCATATCTAAAAACCTAAAAAGAAAGTTGATTTCTATTTTGTCAAGCAAGATTCTTATAAAGTGCATTTCCGCCTCCTTGGATGACCCTAGATACCGCCACTATCTAGGTTTGCAAATTTTAAAAGCGATTGCGAATTAGCATGTTACGACTCAAAACCTGCTTTTTACAAATCACGCTTTTCTTCACATCATTTTTTGGCGCCGTTGCCGGGGAGGCATGGCTTTGCATTTAGTAATTCTCTTTCTTGATAAGTGGATCTCATCCCCTTCTCTCTCTTCTCTCTCGTGTGTGCAGGTATTGTAGGAAGAAAGCATGATTTTGAAAGCGAGAGCTTGAAGTTCCTTTTCTTCCAACTGATTTCAGGTTAGTTCCTCTTTCCTTGTCACATTAACCTTCAAAAACTACTAAAAAATACTAAACCAGGTTTTTAGAATCATAAACAATTAAATCAACTAGAGTGGTGCCCATAAAATTTCATTGGTTGCTTGTTTGCATAATTTCACACCACTCTACCTTAAGTGGTTGTGTTCTGATTTTTGGGTTCAGACTTCTGTCTGGACGTCAAAAATCAATTCCTAACACGACAAGCCTCCGAAAATCTTAAAATTTCACCCAAATATTCCAAATCGAATTAGGAACATCTGTTCCAAAATTCATAGCAATTGGAACTGTAGAGAATTTTTAAACATTCGTGGATCACAGGGGGTCATCTCCTCTGATTTCACTGTTTTGCTACTATCAGCGAATTTTAGGAATTTTTCTATTTATTCAATTTTTGTAAAATTTAGCTTTTTGGAATCCTTGTGAAATTATACAGATCATATAAAATTACAAAAATTTTTGGTGGCCAATGGTGGTATTGAAAAGTCCAAAATACCTATGGGTATCATTTCTAGACTTTGACACCAACACAAAGAAAAATCTTAAAAAAATATCAAACAAATTCCTAAAATAAAAAAATATATATTTTTTGGAATCCTTGTTTGATTTTCCTCTAGTAGTGGTGTTTCTTGCTTTGTTTGGACCACTACTTGAAAAGAAAAAACCTGAATCAATTCACTGGTAGAGCATTTCTGCTTAGGGATCAATTCAATTAAGGTTTCTTTTCATTTTTTAGAGACCCACTTTTTAAAAGGAAATCTACATTCACCAATACAACTTGATTTCTTTTTTATTGTGGATCTTGAACTTGTTTGAAAACTTAAAAAGAAAACCCTAAAAGACGTTAAGCTAAATTAAATCCTAAGAGTAGAAAACAAAAAATTGTGTGACAACTTGATTGATATTGGAATCACTCATTCCAATCTTTGCACACACTAAAAAAAATTGAAATAACAGGGTATTATCCCAATCAAAACCCTCCACATTCCTGTGCACAATTAAACACCCAAGTCTAAATTAAAACAAGTAGTCATTTGACCACTTAAGGACTTCACCAAAACTTAGGCTTGATATCCAATATCTAAGAATTACTAAATGCTCCTAATTCCTTTTGAAATATGGGCGACAGACTTAGAGGGAAGTTAAACGACGGGTGCGGGTTTATACAAGCTCCTAGTGATTTTCCCAGGACATACTTGGGCCCAATCCACCTCTTTTAGTTTAGCCAGGTAATCTTAAGGAACTAGATTGTCTCATTAATTTCTTCCTTATTAGATTCCCAAGTCTTAGGTTTCTTTAAGGAGTCAACCTTAGGACAGACTAGTCCTGGTTGTTTGATTTGCACACTTTCTCTCATCTCTCTCTCTCTTCCTCTCCATTCTTCCATTTTATGCATGGGCGACGGTCCCAAACTCCGCACTTGGAGAGACCATTTGATTTCGCCCCCACACCAAAAGGCTGCTTTTTCTGCATTCTTCTTCTCATTCACATAAAAAAATGGAAAACCTACGAAATAAGTCCACTAACCCATCTACATCCACCTATAATCCCACTTCTAATCCTTTCACCCAAAACACACAAACTAACCCCCCCACCTTTGACTTTCCACTCCCTCAACTACGAAACCTGGAGCTTCCTAATGCTGAGATGCCACAACCACAACAGCAGCCCCCCTGCCTAATCCTTATTCTATGATAGCTGAGCAGATTGCTCAACTACAAGCCAATCAACAACTGTTGACTAGGAATATAACAAACCTAGCCAGCTAAAGGCAAAACTCACACCCCGTCAGTAGCCTGTCATTCCTCTAAAAGATTTCTATGATCCTTCTTACTATGACAACAGACCAGAGTGGTAATCCTAGAAGGGGACTTCAAAATCAAACTAACAATTCTAAACCTAATTAAGCATTTCCATGGCCTTCCTAGGGAAGACCCGTTCAGCCACCTTGAAGAACTGACTCTCCTTGTACAAATAACTTGTTCCCACAATGTGCAAGAAGATCTTTGGCTGACGCGATTGTTCCCATTATCTCTCAAAGATAAGGCCGCTTATTGGTTCAGAACCATCGACTGACCTATTACCACATGGCCTCAACTTAAAAGTTCTTTCCTTAAGAAGTTCTTTCCCATAGGTCATACTAATTCCCTATGAAGATCTATTACCATCTTTCAACAAAAATCTGGCGAGACTCTTCATGGCGCTTGGGAAAAATTCTAAGATCTCTTAAGAAGTTACCTGCACCACGTTCAGATCTTCTATCATGGATTAGAAGATCAAATTTGACATTTTATCGATGCCTCATATGGCGGCAACTTCCTAAATAAAGACACTGAAAGTGCCTATGATTTATTAAAGGAAATGAGTGAAAACTCCTTTACTCAGGCATCCATGAACACCTTTGGCAGAACTTCAAACCCGCAGTTCGGTGTTCATGAAATAGGCACTCAATCCATTCCCGTCACTCAAGACGATCTCAAATGATTGCCCAACGACTCAACCAAATGCAAAGAAATCAAAAGAAATTTGAGGAAAGACTTGCCACACTCATCCAAGCTCCACAGGTTCCACATCTAACCCTGCCTAACATTCCATGGAGAGAAAATTTGCACAATTTAGACACTACCCCTGCTGATTATAATCAATATTTTGAGGCTTTCTATGGTTCACTAGGGAATTACACATATCTAAATCCGAACCCCACTGAAAAAATCTCTACCCTCCAGGAGCAATTTAGGAATTCCTCCAATTGGGGGAACTACTCGAACCACTCCTGGAACAACCTGATTCCTCCCCAAAAACCAAATCAATTTGGAGGGTATGGGTCGAATCAAAATTTTTATCAACTTGGTCCATCTCAAGAAGACATCAATGCCCAAATGATGAAAACCCTGCAGGAAATGCAGAACAAAATGATAGAAGTAACCTGTGCTATTACAAATCTGAATAGTCAAATTAGGGTTACTCCAAGACCTGCAGAACATTTACCGTCCCAACCCATGCCCAACCCTAATAATCAACGGAACCTTTATCCGGGCATAAATCAGAACCACTATAATCAGCCTCCCATTAATCCTACACCTCAGCAACCATCCAGGTTTTCACAATAACAGGCCTCCCCACCTCCTCCAAATAATAATCCGACTGCACATGCAGTTACTTCGAGGAGTTGGAAAACCACCACTGATCTCGGGCCTTCACAACAACTGGTAAAAATCCTATCATCCCTATGCAAATTGACTCTCAATTCCTCACTCAGGAAGAAAAAGAAACACAAAAATCACATGACACGACTCCTATCCCTTTTCCCCAAGCTCTCCACTCCATTACCAACCAAAAAAAGAAATCTGAGCCCACGACTGAAGAACTCATAGATTTATTCGGGCAAGTTCAGATCAATATCCCTCTCCTAGACGCAATCAAGTATATACTTTCCTATGCCAAATTTTTAAAAGATATTTGTACCCCCAAAAGGCAAACTAAAAACCTAGGACAAGTGCATCTTGTTGTAGTATTCTCATGATATAGAACATAAACGTGGTGCTCTCTGATTGCATAGCAATCATGGGTCCTAATCAACCTAAATAATGTTTGAACCTAGCTTAACTTGTGGATATTGCACTCATATCTTGCATATCATTCATTGCATCAGTCTATTTAGAATAAGATGAGATATCTTGCTATTTAATAGTTTTATTACTATTTGCAGATAATAAAGTAATCCAGGATGGAGATAGTGGAATAAAGCAATAAAGGAAGAGGAAGACTAATCCAGATAAGAGGAGTGAGGAGGATAGCCTTATCCCTACCCTTAGAAATCCTAAAACAGCCTTCCCAAACACAAAACAACCTCCATTATGGCACCTTAGCCTCAAAACCCAAACATGGATAGCACTATCCATGTTCTTATCCACCATATCCCTCTCCCAAACACTTAGGAACCAAAACCCACCTTAGAAAACCTAAAACCCACTCTCCAGCACATCTTAAGACGTCCAAACATTTGGCTGGACGTCTGATTTCTGCAGAATAACAATCCAGGAAGCCAAAACTCATACTAACACAAAATTGGACGTCTAATTTAATGTCCAGACATCCAATTTTGTAGTATAAGACGTCTGACCACTATCCTGGACGTCTGATACTGCTGTCTAGTTCCTGATTTTGGTGTTGGAAGCCCTAGCTTGCCTATTTTGACCTAGAAACCCCACCAAACACCCTAGGAAACCTAATTAGAGACCTCCTAAGCCTAGTCCACTATCCATATCCCTACTTATCCTATCCCTAACCCAATTGAACCATCCCATACCTAATTGGGTGCATCTACAGTTGATTGGGCGCACCTAAGCCCAATTAGATCTACCTAGGATCTAATTGACTCATACTTATTAGGGTTACCCTAGCCTAATCACATGCACATATCCAATTAGACTTGACCTAGACCTAATTAGGATCACTCCTATCCAATTAGACTTTCCTAAGACTAATTAGGTCCACACCCACTTAATCTAGATTGACCCAACCTATTTACCACCTAATCCTACCAAATCCCACAACCTAGCCGTACGAAAAACACACACCCACACACAACCACACACACCTTCCTATTTTACCTCTACCAAACCCAAGCATACTCTCTTGGAAACCCTAAAACTTGTGTCAAACCTATATCCTAAAAATGTGGCATTAGCTAATTTTGGAGCCACCAAAAGTGGCAACCAAATGGAGCCTTCCATAAGGGCAAAGAGAGAGCCACGAAATTCAATCCATTCTCTCCACTCTCTCAACTTGCAACCACGCCTCCTCCTCTCCCTCTTAAGGTAGTCCTCTTCCTCCAAGGTCCCCTCCATGGATGGCTAAAGAAGAAGCTCCTCCAAGGCATCTTCATGCGGGTGGAAAGAAGAAGAGCATAAGGATGCAACACCTTCTCCTTTCTTCTTGTGGGCGTTCCCTTTTCTTCCACCATAGAGGATCCACGTCCCCATTTTCTTTTCTTCTTAGACGGCCATAGAGAACACCCCCCTCAAGGTCTTCTCAAGGACGGCCATTGGTAGAGAAAGGGTGCCACACCCTCCTCTCTCCACTTGGGTGCACACACCCATCCTCCTCTCTCTAGTGGATGGCCAAGAAGTCTTCTCCTTAGCCTCTCTTGGTTGATCCCTTTCTTTAGTTTAGCTTTATTTCCATGTTTCTGTATTTTATAGTGACTTAATTTTTTATGCATGATATTCTTGTCTAATGGTTTCATATGCATGTTATTATCTTCATGGCTTACAACTCTGATGCATGCTTTCATTTCGTATTTCAAAATAAAGATCAAAAACACAAAAAGACAAAAATATTAGGTTAGATTAAGCCGATCCAAATCTCGACTTGTTTTCACACCTCCCAGAGACAAACGACCGGGACTCAAGTTCTAAAAAGAAAAGAAATCTATGCGAGTTTCGTTATTATAAATATTTTTGTCAAGGGGATTTCACGACTATACTACGATTTTCAATGATTTCAAAATATGCAATTTCCACACTTTTCACTCTCCTGACTAAGAGAACGCCCCTGCATTTGTCCTACACCCGGTCAACCACCCCGGGGTCATAGTTGCAACTAGTGGTAACTACGACATGCGTGATAAACACACGAGGGGCTACCTCGCACTGACACAAGTCAGTCATTTCCATTAATGAGTACGCTCTAAGCCCTACAACACAGAATTGAACAAGGGCCGCACCGCTCACCAATTTGCGTGCTCTCGCCCAACTATCCCGGTTGGCTCCATCAGCCTAACAAGAGTCGATGTAGGGAGGCCATGCCTACCCTAGGTCCCTACTCGGGGAGGTCAGCTCACTCCCTACACAGTGGGGTGGTCAGCTCTCCTCGGTATGCGTGAAACCGAGGGCCAGCTCATCCCCACACCAAAAAGCAATACGAGTGTCAAAATAACCTATCCCGAGCTTACATTCCCATTCTCATCTCATTATCAATTCCAAGTCCCTATTCCATACACAATAAAAGAAAAACTCATTTTGCCCTAACTTTCAGAAAATCCCCTAGTCGATTTCTAACAAGTGCTCATTGATCTCAAGATTTATCGTATTACCAACAACTTATCCTTCCTTCGAATTTAGATTTATTCCTAATCTTATTGTAAGAGGGCATATGCATGCAAGACAAATTGTTTAGATAATTATTGGCAAGGCTATATGTATGTCACTACACAATTTGATCCCAACTCTACCAAGTGAGACATGAAACTAAGAGCATATGTATTCAGAGTCATCAATCATACTTAAAACTAAGCACGTGGCATATTAATAAAATGATTTCAAGTATGCGCATGTAGCATGGAAAAGAAATCAGGCTCGTAGCAGTTGGCTCCATGTTCGGTGAAATGGGCCTAATTAGTGTGGATTAATCATGGATAATGAATTTTTGCAAAAAGAACACAATGATCACCACTCTACCTCTACTGGATCGGACAACCTAAGATAGGGTAGGTTTGTCCTTGTCCTCAATTGTGCTCATATGGACTCCCCTTGGAGTCAGACTACCCTCGTCCGTCGAACCTAGGTCATCACAAACACCAAGGAAACTATTAGGAGCTTCAACGATTTTTCAGTATGTCTAAACGAGTTTAAAACAGAGTCGAAACAATTTCAAAAGGTGGGGAATCATGAGAGCTTTCCAATGATACCTTGTTTGCTCAATTCGAAGGCCAAACAAGCCCTGAACCGGCCCCGAAAAGGGTCCTGCTTCGTGCATACTAGACCAAACTGATTCGATCTACTTAGATCAATCGTCTGCATGGCTCTCCGGATGTCCGAAGCGTGCCTTGACCGACGTACAATCTTGCCTTGACCCATGCCTGTGATGAGGTGTGACTCATCATAGCTAAAATGCCCAAGTTAAGCTAGAAACTAGGTTAAACACTACATAATTAACACAAGAAATGGCTTGTGTGAGAAATAAAAGAAATGACCTAAAACAACAAATCGGTGTTAAAAACACGTAATTAGGTCAACAAATTGAGATATTCTATTTTAAAATGTAATGTGGTGACCCAAGCGCAAATTGAACACATGTTTGAGTTCAAAAATATGAATCAAAGGTTGAATTAACTTCTTAAATGTTCAATCATGCTTCAAATAAAACTTGGTTGCATTTGAACTTCATTAGGGCCCTACATCGTTGACATTACATATAAGTCCTTTACTTTTTACATTTTATGACTACAAAACTTTCCAGGGACCTTTCTGTAAGCTGTCGAGGATCTATCTGCATAACCTGAGGACCGCGCTACCATTCTTCTTCTTCACTTATGGGTCTACGTGCAATCTTTCTACCGTTTTGCCTTAAGGGCCTCCTCGCAATTTTCCAAACACACTTGCAGGTTGAGGTGCACTGTAGCACCCGTAGAACACAGCCAATCTGGATCGTCGCTCCCACAGTCTCGCAATCCAAGGGGAGATCCTTGACCATTTTTCCTGCGCCTTTGCGTGTAAAATCACCTCACCCAGATCCCATCTGACTGTGGAAAATTGATTTAAACCCTTCCCGCCCTCTTAACTCATCTCCACCGTGAAAGCCCTAAATGCCTAATTTCACCTTAGTGGTGCCAAGATCTCACGCACACCTATTTAGGCATGATCACTGACCTTGCGTGCGAGCATCGACTCCCTCTTACATCCCTTGAGCCGGTCATTTGTCCACTCCAGCTCCTCTCCTCACTCTACCCCTGTTCCTCCGCTTGAGCCGTGGAACTCCACCTCCTACGACTTTTCCTTGCCACTAAGGACATCGTAGTACCTGAGGGCGACATTGAACTTCACTAGCAGGCTTTCAACTTGCAAGAGACCTCCTTCCTTTCTTCCTCCTTAACTGCTGGCTTTGGATCTAGGCAATCCCATTCGTCCTGTTAGATAGGTTTTCCTACTTTCTAGAGTAATTTAGAGTAGCAATTAGAGTATTGTAGATCATGTAGGAGTAGTTTAGATGATGAATTGACGGATGTGTTAGTTAGAATTAGAGTAGATTAGATCACTTTCGCCCTCTCTGATCAATTTAGATCAGAGAGGTGATTTCCCACTTTCACTTTGATCCCCTGATCTTCCTCCACATCTCATTGTCCACGTTCACTGATTTCCTCGCAATTTCTTTGCCAACGACCCATTCATCAAGGCATCAAATTAGATCTGATGCTCTTGAGCATTCAAATCTGATTTAAGCGCCTAATTACATTTAAGGGTCACTCCATTGACCTCATTTACTCACAATGACCCTAGTTTGGTTTTATTGAGCTGATTCATAGATTATTTTAGACTTGTTTCAATTTGACACTAATCAAAGTTTTGGATTGAATGTGAATTAGTCAATATTCTGATCTAAATTCTTCTCTTCATCTGATGTGATTTGCAAATGGCAGAAGAGGAAGCTTTAGCGTATTAAAATCTTGAGATGAATTTACATCTTACACTGTCTATAGTGTAAGATGTAAATCAGATCAAGATTTTAATGATTTTGGGAGATAAATTTGGTTTTCAAGGTGATTTCAGATGAATCTCATGATATTTATGGGGTGGTTTGATGAAGATTTCAACGCTTGAATTTGACTTTGAATGAGTTTTCAGATTGACCATGTTTTAAGCAATTACTTGATCATGTGATTTCTGGTTTAAACTCTCCCACATTAGTACATGAAAGAGCTGCATAGCAACTACATTCTTTGGATTGATTCCTGATTTCAAGCATTTGAAGATTGGATCTGAGATTTTTTTTCAGTGGAGTTTAAAGTCAGATTTGATCCTTCTCTTTATGTTGCCTATAACATGAGAGAAAGATTAGGTTAGATTTTCTCTTGTATCTGGTAACTCTGATTTGGATTTGATTTGAGCCCAAATCAGATCTAATTGGTCTGATTAGAGCTACACCAGCATCAATCAGTTGTTGGAGTTCCATTTTGATGGTTGCAGCAGTAGCTGCATCTCTGTTTTAAGATGTCTGACACAGTAGCTCTCTACTAATGGAATTAGGGAGCATTTGCTGTTAAGATCGACAACAACAACAGTTGATTACTGATCTAAAATGGAGTAGTAGCACCAATAGCTACATCACTATCTAAGACTGCTGCTAAACTGCAATAACAGCAACAACCACTATTTTAAGGGATTTAAGATCGAAATTTGAGTCTATTTGAGGATTTATGGAGCTAACTTACTTTGTAGTGTTAGGAATTTTGTGAACAAGCATTCATGTATAAGGATGGATTTTTATTTGATATAGATCCTTGCAATTTCTCATTTGAAGTTGTTCTGTCAGCTATTTAAAATGCATTAACTATTCAATTGTAGTTTTACTTAAGAATTGAATTGAGAATCAAATTTAAATGTGTTAGCATCTTTTAGGTAATGTATTGGATATTTCTGAACTGATGAACCTCAATTCCAACCATTAAGATAGAATTCAAGGCCTTAGGTTTCTAGTGAAACACTCTTGTAGGCCTCAAAATGTCTTAACTTGTAATATAAATAAATCATGAAAAATATCACAAAAAAATAAAATAAATGTCTTGAGTAAGATCAAGTATTTTTCTAGGTATGTACCAAGTTTCAAAGTATTCTGAAACCCTGACTTCGTAGAACATACCAACCAACGGTTCAGTCTACTTTGGAATTTAATAAAAGACCTAAGATGAAAAATCACAAAAAGAACTTCTTCTCTCTCATCTCACCCTTTCTCTCTCATCCCCTACCTCAACTATACATATAAAAACTATAAAAATTAGAAAATACCTAAACATACCCAAAAATGCCTTGTATAATGCATATATATTTGTAAATATAATTTAAAACCTAAGCTATATGTATATACTGTACAATGTGTAAATAATGTCTATAATTGACTTATATATGTATTCTATATATTAAATTAAATATTTAGAATGATTTATTGTATAGATAAATTTATTGTATAATTATATATTAATTAATATTAAGTAAATGTATATTAACTTATGTAATTATACAAACCTCTATATATGTACATAATTATATCTAATATTGTACATACATACTTAAGTAATATGTACTGTATAAAACCTGTAATTTAATTTAATTATGTATCTACAGTAAGTAATTAAATTATTAAGTTAATTAAGTGATTTATTAACCTAAAATAAAATAAATTAGTAATTTAAGTCAATACTGAAGCAATTTATAATGTACACTTGTATAGTATTATATTAAGTATGTTTACATATTTGTACTGTATTTGTACTATACTACAGTATTTATAAATTATTCATATACATATCTATCTAAAACATCTATTTAAATGTAAATAAATTCAAATAATATCTCTAAAATAAATTTAAAATGTATATAACTACTTTATTATGTAAATTAACTCTATAACAAGTCAATTTCATGTTTAATTAACTAATTTATACTTTAATTAAGAAATTAACTCATAATTTAATGTGTATAAATAACCAACTTTAACTAATTTTACTATATATCTAAATAACTTATTTTTGTAAATAAATTATATAATTATATAGTCCTATATAAGGGCTTTCTAATGGTACATTTTAATTAGAAATTGGAACTAAATTTAGCCCTCAAATTTAAGGCCAAAATCAGCTAATTAAGATGCTACTCAAAGCAACATCATGCCAAGTTCACCTACTGGATTAATCCCACATCGTGGGATACAAACACACCACTACGTTATAACTTGGTTTTGTGACTCTAGTTGTTCTATCATCAGGTGTTGGGCACCAAATAGCCCCTTTTGCATCCCCTCTCATGAGCATATGATCCTCAGTCTGCATGCGCATGCCGGTGTGCGTGAGCACGTGTGTGGGCTTGCTGGGTGTAAGCGTGTGTGTGGGCTTGCATCCCCTCTCATGAACAGTGTATGCATGTGCATGAGTGAGAGAGAGAAGCTCTAAATTTTGTAAGTGTTGAGAGAGAAGAGAAGAGAAAGAGAGTGCGCAGCGGCTAATTGTTTGAACCTGTGTGTTGAGTTGAGTATATGTATATGTATACATATAATATAAGTGTATAAGTATATGTATATAAATAATGAAAATACGTATATATAAATAATGTATAAAGGTAGTATATAAGCGATTAAATACGTGTTTGAGCTTAAAATGTATATAAATAATACTAAAGCTTTAGCAATAGATATAACTGTTACTGTACATGTGTTAATATGTTAGTATAGATAACTATTTTTTGCCTTAGGTTATGTATTGTAACGAACGCACGCCCCAGACGTCTTTTAAGACATCTGGGAGGTGGCCCAGACGTCGGACCAGACGTCTGGGGTCACTTCCAGACGTCTGACCAGATGTCTGGGATCGTTTCCAGATGTTTGGAAATCGGTTATTTTCGACATGCGCGGGTCGTCTGCGCGCCTGAGCGCGCAGACCACATATTCGCTCCTGCGGCTGCAGATTCTCGCCGCTGCAGTCTCTCTCTCCTCCTCGCGCGGCCTTAAAAGGCCACGCGCTCTCTCCCGTCGCCTCCACCCCTTTCCTCTTCTCCTTCCAGTGCGCGAGAGCGAGCGCGAGAGCGGGCGCGGGGTTGCTGCGGTGGCGACGGCCGCAGTGAGCGCGGAGGGGGTGCTGCGTGCGAGAGCGGCGCTCAGCCGTGAGGGCGAGCTCGCTGGGGCTGCCAGGGCCGGCCGGCGAGGAGCGCAGCGGGCGCGGAACGACGCGGGAGGCCTGCTGTGGCTCGAGCAGCAGGCACACGAGGTGCGACACAGGCGGCGTCGAGAGCGGAGGGCGAGTCGCGCCCTGGTTCTGGAAAAATTTCCAAAATCAGACTTCTGTGCTGATAGCCAGACGGCGAGGTCGACGTCTGGAAGACTATCCAGACGTCTGAAAGGTGAGTTTTCCGTCTTCTTCTTCCTTCTTGTCGACTGACCGTACTGAGGGAGGGAGATGGGTGTGCGCAGGCTCGGTGATTCACCATCCAACGCGAATCAAACGTCTGGCTGTAGCACCAGACGGCGGGAGTGACCTCCAGACGTCCGGGGTGACCATCGGACGACTGGGAACTAGGCCAGACGTCCCCGCAGGCTTCTGGACGTCTGAGAAACCACGCAGAACGAGGTAATTCTCTGATCCACTTTTTAAGACGTCTGGAAGAAGTTCCAGACGTCTGATTTTGCACAGTGTCGTCGTTTTCGACCCGTTGAGGGCCCGTTCGGGTTCCGTTTTCCGCGTTTCGAGTTGCGTTCTTTCCGGAATTAAATCCTCTACCCATCTACAGTAGCTATACACTATTTTGAGACACTCCTTGTGTTGATCCTTGTGATAAGACCTCGTTCCGTTGCAGTCTTGGGGGTCGCGGAGGCACGCGGGATTCCCGATCACGCCCCCATTACTCCCGTCGTACCTGGTAGAGTGGCTTTTAAGTATAACCTATTAAATTGTGGAATCATAAATAGAACCTAGGACATTGCATGAATCCTAGGAATGAAAAACAGATTGAATGATAGATCCTAGGTGTTGCATGAATCCTAGGGCTGAAAAACTAGATTGTATGATAAATCCTAGGATACGGCATGAATCCTAGGACGGGAAAACTAGTGGAACAGATGAATTCTGCAGTATTGGAAAAATGGAAAGGAACAAATAGCTGCCTGTAATCGAATTAACAGCTGCCTGTTGAGTAAATAAACGTGTTTAAGAACATGGATTGTGATAACGTGAAACTGGAAGGTGAAACTTAGACGTTCTGAGTTGGAACCCTATGGGGAAGTAGGAGTAGAACTCCTGAAAAGTGAATGGAATAGTATTGGGGAAGTGAGCTGGCCCTTGAGTACGGAGTACCAAGGAGAGCGACTATCCCCCTGTTTAGTGCAGAGCGGAGCCAGCCGCCCCAGGGACCCGGGGTTAGGACTGGCCACTCTATACCGACTTGCTGGCCCTCGCGTACGTAGTACCGAGGAGAGCTACTAGTGTAGGGAGGTATTAGCTACCCCACGGGCCCCGAGGTTCTGCTAGCCTCCCACACCGACTTGTTAGGCTCGCTGGGGCAAACCAAGGTAGTCAGGCGAGGGTGCACGGACTGTGGTGGGGCAAGGCCCCTGTTTGGTTACTGTGGAGGGGTTGGACCCCTGTTACTGAGAGGGCTCTGCCCTGTACTGGTTCTGTGCTGTGCTTTGGGCGCACCCATTAACGGAAACGACTGACCGTGTGCCAGTGCGGGTTAGCTACCCGTGCGTTTACCGCGCGTGCCATAGTCACCGTTACGTCTGTCAGTGACCTTGGGGTGGTTGAATGAGAGTAGGATCACCACGGGGGACTCTCCCGGCCAGGAGAGCACCACGTGCTACTTCTACTGTTTGGAAAAGACTGCAATCAAGATCGTTCCCACGAGGAACATTCGAGATCAAGTGAAAGATCTGAGAAATAGATAAATCGTGAGATAATTGAAAGACTTAAATAAAGAAAGTAACAGAACTTAACAGCTACTGTACACTCTACTGTTTCTTTAGTTTTAGTTGCCACTCTACTCAGTGTTTTGCTGACGTGTTACACTCGTTACCTTTCAGGACCAGGTGTTGAGCAGCCAGGGTCAGCGGCTGCAGAGGACGCTGGGCGGAGTAGGGTCCAGTAGGGTTACCACTGTTTCTTGTACCTCTTTTTGTTCCGTTATAGTGAGTAGTTCTTGTTTCCACTGTACTTTTCTTTACCTGCAGTTCATATTTAGTTATGAATGTTGTTCTACTATTGTGGTGGTATATACCGTAGTAGTTTCTTTCCTTGCTGCTATATTTTCTCACTGTTAGTTATATTCATGTTGAATGTGGTTTATTTTACTGCTTTTCTGGTTACTTCCTCGTTGGACGACTAGGTCTTGAGATTAGTTGAGTCGGTCCGGTTCTCGTGTCTCGTAAGGGCTCGGGAACCGGGTCGTTACAAGATGGTATCAGAGCAAGGTCGTCCCGAGAAGTGAATCAACTGACTGGAAAATAACCAATTCACATGTCTATAACTAGAGTAACCACCACAACATATCTCTTGACATGAGTTCTTAGACGTTTCCGTTCGGTATCGTTCCATAGTGACGTGTTCCGTTTTGTTTCGCGTCTCCTTGCAGGAGATGCCTCGTCGTGGGACCAGTGAGGCGGGCCGCGGGCGCGGCCGAGGACGAGGTGGGCGTGCCGTTGCAGACACCCCAGTGGACCGACCACTACTCCCGGGCGTCCAGGCCCAAGACCTCGGCCGGCTTATATGAGACATTGTACGAGAGGAGCTCCACCCACCGCCCGAGCACCTCACCCTGGGGTTGCGGAGGGGGAGTCCTCTGTGGGACCACTCGACGGACGCGGCGCTGGACACGGGGAAGGGGATGGGTCGCCGCAGCCCCCACCTTCCTCCGATACTTCCGTGCACGAGGCACCTTCTCCTGGAGGTGCACCAGCACCTCCCCTACAGCGCCACTTCGAGCTTTTCGGGCAGTTCCGGAAGCTGAAGCCCCCCTCCTTCAAGGGGGATGAGGACCCGACTGAGGCAGAGGACTGGCTTGAGCAGCTGGAGAAGATCTTCGACACCCTTCACCCCCCGGTGGAGTGCCGCGTGGCCTTTACCACGTACCAGTTGGAGAGTGCGGCACACAGGTGGTGGAGGGCGGTCCGGGGACAGGAGAGGGACGAGCCGACGTGGGACCAGTTCGTCACCCTCTTCTGCGAGTAGTACTTTCCCCAGACGTGGCAGGACCAGAGGAGGCGGGAGTTCCACACTCTCCGCCAAGGGACGATGACTGTGAGCGCGTACCGCACGCGTTTCTTGGAGTTGTCCCGCTTTGCAGCGACAGTGGTAGCCACTGAGGAGGAGCACCTTTGGAGGTTCACCGAGGGGCTCCGGCCTGCGATCCGGGGGTATGTCAAACCCCTGAAGTTGCCTACGTTTTCGAGGGTGGTAGAGGCAGCTATGACTTACGAGGAGACCAACCCGTCCGCGCGAGACACCGACGGCTGGCGAAAGAGGCCCTTCCAGCCAGACTTTTCACAGGTCCGGCGAGAGAGGAAACACGTGGCGTCCGCAGGAGAGCCGTCACGTTTTACAGGGCCATCAGTGGCCTTTGGGGGCCCTCGACAGGGGCCAGTCGCCAGCACCGGACCCCCGCCCAGCCGACAGCAGGGACCCACTGAGGGCGGGAGCCGGGTTCCCCTCTGTTACCAGTGTGGCCAGCCGGGCCACATCAGGAGGGACTGCCCGTCTAGGGCAGGAGGTCAGCAGATACTTCCCGCGCAGAGCACTGGAGGACGCGCAAGAGGCCGCGGTTCCCAGGCGCGAGGAGGAGGACAGCAGTCGTGAGGAGGGTACCGGCCAGCACCTACCCGTCCGACACAGAGTGTGGCTGCTTCGTCCGCACCTAGAGCTGAAGGGCGTATCAACGCCTTGACACACAGGGACGCCAGAGATTCGGGATCGGTGGTAGCAGGTATGGTTTCAGTTTCCGACAGACTCGTCTACACGCTTTTCGATTCCGGCGCTACGCACTCGTTTGTCGCAGCCAGTTTCACAGTTAGTTTAGACCGGGATTATACACTGTTAGAGAATCCTTTCGTAATCAGAGGTCCGAGTGGTCAGCTGTTTGTAGCTGAGGAGGTGTACACGGATTGCGAGGTCAGCATCGGGGGACATAGCCTGCCGGCTGACCTGATTATGATACAGATGGAGGACTTTGGAGTGATTCTGGGGATGGATTGGTTGTCCACTTACCACGCCTTGGTGGACTGTTTTGAGAGGAAGATCGTCTTCTCCATTCCGGAGTTGCCTTCTTTCGAGTTTCGCAGACAGCCAGTGGATGGAGGTTTCAGGTGCATTTCGGCACTTCGGGAAGCGAGACTTTTTAGCCAGGGGTGTGAGGGCTTCCTAGCTTGTGTGGTGGCAGAGCCCAGCCCTGTGGCAGACTTCCAGAGCATCCCGGTGGTCAGAGAGTACCCTGACGTGTTTCCAGACGAGTTACCAGGACTACCGCCCGAGCGTGAGATCGAGTTTGAGATCTCACTAGTACCAGGGACCAACCCATCTCCACTGCGCCATACAGGATGGCACCGCTTGAGCTGCGAGAGCTCAAGTCTCAGTTGCAGGACCTTCTGGAGAAGGGTTTCGTGAGGCCCAGTGCGTCTCCCTGGGGAGCCCCGGTACTGTTTGTGAAGAAGAAGGATGGGACCTTACGCCTTTGTGTGGACTACCGACAGCTGAATAGGGTCACCATCAAGAACAGATATCCGCTGCCGAGGATCGACGACTTGTTTGACCAGTTGCGGGGTGCCACGGTGCTTTCCAAGATCGACTTGAGGTCTGGATACCACCAGTTGAGGATCAGGGAGACCGACGTCTCCAAGACAGCTTTCCGCACCCGGTACGGACACTATGAGTTTTTGGTCATGCCGTTTGGGCTGACCAATGCCCCCACTGCTTTCATGGACCTGATGAACCAGGTGTTTAGACCGTACTTGGACCAATTCGTGGTGGTTTTCATAGATGATGTACTCATCTATTCTAGAGATCGGACGCAGCACGGACAGCACTTGCGGATGGTTCTGGACACTCTGAGACGACGCCGACTGTACGCCAAATACAGCAAGTGCGAGTTCTGGTTGAGGGAGGTGACCTTCCTAGGTCATGTGATCTCTGGAGACGGCTTGGCGGTGGATCCAGCCAAGGTCGAGGCAATGCTCAGGTGGGAGAGACCGCGTTCAGTTACTGAGATTCGCAGTTTCCTAGGACTGGCAGGCTACTACAGACGATTCATCAAAGGATTTTCACATATTGCGCGTCCTATGACATAGTTGACCCGGAAGGACGTGCCTTTCGCTTGGACAGACTCCTGTGAGGCGTGTTTTCTGGAGCTGAAGGAGAGGTTGACCTTGGCTCCCGTGCTCACCATCCCTGACAATAGTGGCGGGTTCGTTGTGTACACGGACGCCTCCTTGCAGGGGTTAGGAGGTGTGCTCATGCAAAGGGGTCATGATGAGAACCTCATCATGAGCCATAACTAGCTCATTTTGACCCAATACAAAGGATAAAAGCTCCTACATATCTCAAGGAAAGGCGTAACTCAGAGAATTCTGAGTTTGAGAAGAAAACAAGTCATAAGGGGTAAAAGTGCAATTTTACCAGTATAATCTGCATACAGGGTAATTTAGGGACCAAACACAGGTCAAAACAGCTTAATAAGAATAAAAGTGGGATGAGATGATCTAGCAAGGGCTACAGCACTTCCAAGGAACCAAATGATAATCTGTAACCCTAAAACAACCCACTTCAATTCACAAGGTTCGAGGCAAAGTAAAAATAGATTAAACCCTCTAAAATTCATAGAAAAATAATCTCTAGGGTTTAGAACCTTCAATTTGGCCTTTAGAACCCATTT
The DNA here is from genome assembly GCA_037157565.1 of Thalassia testudinum. Lineage (NCBI taxonomy): Eukaryota > Viridiplantae > Streptophyta > Magnoliopsida > Alismatales > Hydrocharitaceae > Thalassia > Thalassia testudinum. Next base: position 65,616,811 of record JAZHRO010000031.1, read on the forward strand.
TGACCTACATTGAGAACCATGCCCAATTAATAACTTAATTTGGGTTTTTGCGCAAATTGACCGGTCAAACAAGGTTTAATATGAAAATAAAATTCACCATCAGATTCCTTAGGTCCTAATTAGTCATGTATAAAAACTTGAGCCTAAGAAGAAACCTCCTTGACCGACTTCACACTTTGGTCCTCATATATTTACTCTTTGGCCCTCAACTTTTGAACCCTCGCATTTTGGCCCCTAACTCTCCTTCGTTCTTTGCAATCAGGTCCCTCCTGCAAAACCCTGCCAGCACCATGCTCCGGCGACCTTGCGCGGAGCATGGCGCCGCGCAGGGTGAGGTGAGGGACCTGGCAAGTAAACCGGGGGTGCCCTGCGTCGTCAGCCGTCGCAGGAGCACCCCCCTGGTCATTGTAGGCCACCATACCGGCCGTGCGAACGCACGGACGGTATGGGTTCGTCTCCGACCATTCTCCGGCGAGGGAGACACGTCGTCTCCCTCCGCCTTCCTCCCTGTTTCATCCCTATAAATACCCCCCGCTGCTCCACCGACCAGGGCAGCCTGGATCTGACGGAGAAAACCCCCAGCTTTCTTCTCTTCTTCCTCCAGCAGACGCTCACCAGCTCCGGCGGCTTCCTCCCCCTCCACCTCTTCGCTCTGCCGCAATACCAGCAGCAGAGACCTCCTCCCCTGCTCTTCCCGCGCCACGCCGCACCCAGCTGGCGCCTCTCCGGCTCTCTGCTCGCCGCCGCCCCTCTCCCTGAGCATCGTCTTCTCCGGCGACAGTCGATACGACTGTCGCCCTGTTCCTCCCCCTTCGTCCCTGCAGTTAAGTTAGAACTACTCCCCTTTTTCTCCTCTTTCTTTCCCCGCTTTCAATTTAGTCAATTAAACCCTCGACCGCTCCTGTTCACCCTCATCCTCTCCGTCTCCGACCACCCTCCGGCGAGCCGCTCCCATCACCTCAGCGACCCACACGGCTCGCCGACCACCGCAGAACCTCCGCCTCCTCACCCTGATCCTCTTCCGCCCCTCCACTTCCCACCAAACACCCTCTGCAGATCCACCGAACACACCCACTTCCTCGCTCACAGTTTGACCTAGGACGACCTGTTAGCTCCATCTCGCCCCCTGCAGACCCCCTGACCACCTTCGCCGTGCCACGGCGAAGGTCCCCCGCCTGTCTGACTTGGCCGAGAGGCCGTTCTTCTGTGACCAGGTGACTCGCCCGCCGTCGCCATTACTGCGCAGGCAGAGCTGCTTCACCTGCAGGTGCAGGCACGCCTTCGGACCAGGGTTGACTCCCAGGTTGCGCAGGGACTCTCCGCGAAACGTCCCTGGTTCACAGACGGGGCGACGGTCGCGCGGGAAGCCACGATCGCCCACTGCTCCATCCGCGACGCGCGCTCAATTGGGGTGGGACATTTAGTCCCACCTCGGAACCTCTCGGAGGCGCGCGGACGCATAAAGGCAAAAAGTGCCTTATGCTGTCTGCCTCCTGACCACGGGGTGAGGTCCCTCTCACCCGACCCGACCCGGCCTCGTCCGTGACCACGCTCCGCGGACCTGGCCCGACCCGATTAGACTGACCTGCACTCCTCGCCCACCACGCACGCCGGTGGGCCTGGACCCGGGCCTGACCCGAACCCGATTACCCGGTAGCGCTCTGGGAGAGCTTCCGAAGAGTGATTTCAGAGAGAAAGAGAAACGCGGGGGAGGGGGGTAGAGTAGGTTTTTGCCCTCTGATGCTGAACTCTTGAGCGTGCAGGCACAGGTGAAGGACTGCGGAAGAAGAAGAACTGAAGCGGCACTGTAGCATCCGTGGGTTAAGTCGTCTGATTGGAAAATCAGACGACGTACTGAAAACAGGTGAAGACAAAGAAGAAGAAGAAATGAAGAGAAGCAAGAAGCAAGAAAAGAAGAAGATCTGAAGAAAAAGAAAGAAAGAAAACAAGGAAGAACAGAAGACAGAAGAAGAAGAGCACGAGGGGAAGATCTGAAGAAAGCAGAAGAAGAAGAAGAAGAAAAAGAAAGAAAGAAAACAAGGAAGAAAAAAAGCCAAAGAGGAAGAAAGAAGAGAAGAAGAAGAAGCCAAATTTTCATCTCTCTCTCTCTCTCTCTCTCTCTTTATTTTTGTAATAGAACTTGTATATCTCTAGAATACAACTTGCTCCCTGAGTTCGACCTCGGGAACTCTTTCATTTTTCCGAGTAAAAAATTTTATATGAAACGTTGGTAACAACCGGCTTTACTACAATGTTATAACAAATACAAAACCGACGTCTTCAGGTCACGTTGTCGCTTACGCTTCGCGGCAACTGAAGCCCCATGAGCATACCTACCCTACCCACGACCTGGAGTTGGCAGCTGTCGTCTTCGCGCTGAAGACCTGGAGGCACTACTTGTACGGTGAGAGCTTCGAGATTTTCACAGATCACAAGAGCCTCAAATACCTTTTTGATCAGAAGGAGCTCAACATGAGACAGAGACGTTGGTTGGAGCTCCTGAAGGACTACGACTGCAGCATCTCCTACCACCCGGGAAAGGCCAATGTGGTGGCTGACGCCTTGGGCCGTAAGGCGCCCGCACACTTGGCCAGTCTACAGTTACAGAGTTGGAGCCTTTTGGAGGAGGTGGGCAGTTGGCGACCTCTAGAGTTACGAGGGTACTGTGGGGCAGTGACGGTGACACGGCAGACCAGGCCAGAGCTGATAGACCGCATCATCACAGGACAGATGGCTGATCCGTACTTGCAGTCCTTGCACGACAGAGTACTGTCAGGAGACCCGAGGGACTTCTCTTTCACAGACCAGGTGCTGCGCTTGAGGGGACGGTTGTGCGTTCCCAGAGACGAGGAGCTGTTGAGAGAGCTCCTGACTGAGGCACACAGTTCCAGATTCACCATACATCCCGGAAACACGAAAATGTACCACGACTTGAGACGTGAGTTTTGGTGGAGAGGGATGAAGCGGGATGTGGGTGAGTTCGTGCAGCAGTGCTTAGTGTGCCAGCAGGTGAAAGCCGAGCATCAGAGGCCTGCAGGGCCACTTCAGCCGCTTCCAATGCCAGAGTGGAAGTGGGAGAGCATCACCATGGACTTGGTGGTGGGCTTACCTGTTACCCAGCGGGGACACGACGCAGTCTAGGTAATAGTGGATAGATTGACGAAGACGGCGCGATTCTTGCCGATCCGAGTCACTTTGGGACCAGCACAGTTGGCAGAGAGGTATATCCATGATGTGGTACGACTACACGGAGTTCTGCGGGAAATCGTATCCGACCGGGATACCCGCTTTACGTCCCAGTTTTGGGCTGAGTTTCAGCAGGCCTTGGGGACGCGATTGAGGTTTAGTACAGCTTACCACCCCCAGACGGACGGACAGTCTGAGCGCACGATACAGACACTTGAGGACCTTTTGCGTGCCTGTGTACTGGACTGGAGGGGCTCTTAGGAGGAGCACCTGCCCCTGGCGGAGTTTGCATACAACAACAGTTATCACTCGAGTATCGGCATGGCTCCTTACGATGCTCTGTACGGACGGAGGTGTACGGCACCCTTGAGTTGGGTTGAGGTGGGGACCAAGTGGGAGGTTGGCCCCTGGTTGATCCGGCAGAGTCAGGAGGTAGTTGAGTAGATCCACAGACGACTCCACACTGTCAGGAGCAGACAGAAGAGCTACGCGGATCGGAGACGCAGAGAGGTGCAGTTTGAGGTTGGGGACCACGTCTTCCTTCGTGTCTCGCCCATGAAGGGCTTACAGCGGTTTGGGGTGAGAGGGAAGCTCGCGCCGAGGTTTGTGGGGCCCTTTGAGGTCCTAGAGCGGGTTGGACCCGTTGCTTACCGGCTTGCCCTCCCCCCGCAGCTTTCTGGTGTGCAGGGCGTGTTCCACGTGTCCAACCTCAGGAAGTACGTAGCCGATCCCATTCACGTACTGAGTCACGAGAGCGTCGAGGTGGGCGACGACCTGACCTACCCCGAGCGGCCAGTGCAGATTCTAGACCTAGCTGTCCGCAGTTTGAGACGAAAGCAAGTACCCCTGGTAAAGGTTTTGTGGAGAAGCCAGCGGTACGAGGAGGCTACTTGGGAGCCTGAGGCGGCAATGCGGGAGCGGTACCCGGAGCTTTTCGCGGGTACGTCTTTCGGACCGGCTTCGGTCCTCTTTGAGTTTGTTATAGTTATTTTGACATCTTTTCCCGCACCCTAGTTGACGCAAGTTTCGGGGACGAAACTTCCTTTGAGTTTGTTATATTGTAACGAACGCACGCCCCAGACGTCTTTTAAGACGTCTGGGAGGTGGCCCAGACGTCGGACCAGACGTTTGGGGTCACTTCCAGACGTCTGACCAGACGTCTGGGATCGTTTCCAGACGTCTGGAAATCGGTTATTTTCGACACGCGCGGGTCGTCTGCGCGCCTGAGCGCGCAGACGCATATTCGCTCCTGCGGCTGCAGATTCTCACCGCTACAGTCTCTCTCTCTCCTCCTCACGCGGCCTTAAAAGGCCACGCGCTCTCTCCCGTCGCCTCAACCCCTTTCCTCTTCTCCTTCCAGTGCGCAAGAGCGAGCGCAAGAGCGGGCGCGGGGTTGCTGCGGCGGCGACGGCCGCAGTGAGCGCGGAGGGCGTGCTGCGTGCGAGAGCGGCGCTCAGCCGTGAGGGCGAGCTCGCTGGGACTGCCAAGGTCGGCCGGCGGGGAGCGCAGCGGGCGCGGGACGACACGAGAGGCCTGCTGTGGCTCGAGCAGCAGGCGCACGAGGTGCGACGTGGGCGGCGTCGCGAGCGGAGGGCGAGTCGCGCCCTGGTTCTGGAAAAATTTCCAGAATCAGACGTCTGTGCTGATAGCCAGACGGCGAGGTCGACGTCTGGAAGACTGTCCAGACGTCTGAAAGGTGAGTTTTCCATCTTCTTCTTCCTTCTTGTAGACTGACCGTACTGAGGGAGGGAGATGGGTGTGCGCAGGCTCGGTGATTCGCCATCCAACGCGAATCAGACGTCTGGCTGTAGTACCAGACGGCGGGAGTAACCTCCAGACGTCCGAGGTGACCATCGGACAACTGGGAACTAGGCCAGACGTCCCCGCAGGCTTCTGGACGTCTGAGAAACCACGCAGAACAAGGTAATTCTCTGATCCACTTTTTAAGACGTCTGGAAGAAGTTCCAGACGTCTGATTTTGCACAGTGTCGTCATTTTCGACCCGTTGAGGGCCCGTTCGGGTTCCGTTTTCCGCGTTTCGAGTTGCGTTCTTTCCGGAATTAAATCCTCTACCCATCTACAGTAGCTATACACTATTTTGAGACACTCCTTGTGTTTGATCCTTGTGATAGGACCTCATTCCGTTGCAGTCTTGGGGGTCGAGGAGGCACGCGGGATTCCCGATCACACCCCCATTACTCCCATCGTACCTGGTAGAGTGGCTTTTAAGTATAACCTGTTAAATTGTGGAATCATAAATAGAACCTAGGACAATGCATGAATCCTGGGAATGAAAAACAGATTGAATGATAGATCCTAAGTGTTGCATGAATCCTAGGGCTGAAAAACTAGATTGTATGATAGATCCTAGGATACGGCATGAATCCTAGGACGGGAAAACTAGTGGAACAGATGAATACTGCAGTATTGGAAAAATGGAAAGGAACAAATAGCTGCCTGTAATCGAATTAACAGCTGCCTGTTGAGTAAATAAACGTGTTTGAGAACATGGATTGTGATAACGTGAAACTGGAAGGTGAAACTTAGACGTTCTGAGCTGGAACCCTACGGGAAAGTAGGAGTAGAACTCCTGGAAAGTGAATGGAATAGTATTGGGGAAGTGAGCTGGCCCTTGAGTACGGAGTACTAAGGAGAGCGACTGTCCCCCTGTTTAGTGCAGAGCGGAGCCAGCCGCCCCAGGGACCCGGGGTTAGGACTGGCCACTCTGTACCGACTTGCTGGCCCTCGCGTACGTAGTACCGAGGAGAGCTACTAGTGTAGGGAGGTACTAGCTACCCCACGGGCCCCGGGGTTCTGCTAGCCTCCCACACCGACTTGTTAGGCTCGCTGGGGCAAACCAGGGTAGTCAGGCGAGGGTGCACGGACTGTGGTGGGGCAAGGCCCCTGTTTGGTTACTGTGGAGGGGTTGGACCCCTGTTACTGAGAGGGCTCTGCCCTGTACTGGTTCCGTGCTGTGCTTTGGGCTCACCCATTAACGGAAACCACTGACCATGTACCAGTGCGGGTTAGCTACCCGTGCGTTTACCGCGCGTGCCGTAGTCACCGTTACGTTTGTCAGTGACCTTGGGGTGGTTTACTGAGAGTAGGATCACCACGGGGGACTCTCCCGGACAGGAGAGCACCACGTGCTACTTCTACTGTTCGGAAAAGACTGTAATCAAGATCGTTCCCACGAGGAACATTCGAGATCAACTGAAAGATCTGAGAAATAGATAAATCGTGAGATAATTGAAAGACTTAAATAAAGAAAGTAACAGAACTTAACAGCTACTGTACACTCTACTGTTTCTTTAGTTTTAGTTGCCACTCTTCTCAGCGTTTTGCTGACGTGTTACACTCGTTACCTTTCAGGACCAGGTGTTGAGCAGCCAGGGTCAGCGGCTGCAGAGGACGCTGGGCGGAGTAGGGTCCAGTAGGGTTACCACTGTTTCTTGTACCTCTTTTTGTTCCGTTATAGTGAGTAGTTCTTGTTTCCACTGTACTTTTCTTTACCTGCAATTCATATTTAGTTATGAATGTTGTTCTACTGTTGTGGTGGTATATACCGTAGTAGTTTCTTTCCTTGCTGCTGTATTTTCTTACTGTTAGTTATATTCATGTTGAATGTGGTTTATTTTACTGCTCTTTTGGTTACTTCCTCGTTGGACGACTAGGTCTTGGGATTAGTTTAGTCGGTCCGGTTCTCGTATCTCATAGGGGCTCGGGAATCGGGTCGTTACATGTATACAGTTTACTAGGGCTATATTGACGTATATATATGTTACTGTATATAGAATATATGTTACTAAATATATTAATATGTTAATATAACTTGGTATAATACATATTAGTAACTATTTTTATACCTAGATTTAGGTATTACTTAGAGTAGCTGCATATAACTAACTTAGTGTAGTATTAACTGATTTTTTGATGCTTGTTATTTGTGAATTTGTTTAAAGCATTGTAAATAGAATTAATTTATTCTTGTGTAGATAATTAATCAATTCTTTCATTAATTGATTCATTCATTTTAATTGTAAATAAAATTAACATTTGTAGAATAAAAGAACATTTTTGGAGTTAGAGAGTGATGTATATCAATAACTGTCTCCCAGTGAACGACCTGGAAACTAACCAATAAAAATTGTAATTAAATAAAATGACGGGACATTTGTTTGTATTGTAACAAATATACTACAACAACGACACATAAAACACCATTTTTATTGCAACTCAATAATCGACGATCATATTTTTGGCGTCGTTGCTAGGGAAAAAAATCCGATAATAGTGCTTTATTATGATTGTTCATGTCGGTTACATCACACTCGCATGTTGTTGCTCTCCTACATGCCTTCCCATGCAACACCTCACCTGCTACGCCTTCTCCCTCGCACGACGTGCACGCACTACCCCATGTGCACAGCTCCTTGCCCACCGAGCCACCTCGCACTGCATGCCCACGTGGCCTTTCTCTTCTTTTTCCCTACCTCTCGTTTCATGCAATGTCTCCTCTCGAAATCTATTGGAGGCGGGAGAAAATCAAATGCAAGGGGGAATGTTGGTGATGCTCCTCCTCCTTCTCGTGCCCAATGCGTGAGGTGGGAAAAACAAAGGCAGAGAGGGAGAGGCCCCGATCTCCTTTTTCTTCTCTCTCTCTCTCCTTCTCTCTCTCTCTCTCATTAGGAAGGTGCTGCCCAATGTAGTGTGGGGAAGATGGGGGGTTCCAAGGAGAGGGGGTATTTAAGGGGTTAGGGTAGGGTTTTGTGGTCATTATGGGTAGGGTAGGTCAGGAAAATTACAGATTTGGCCCCACAAAATTTGTTCTTCCACATGGGATCCACATAACAAGATTTAGGAGCGTTAAAGTATTGAAAAACACCCCAAATGTCCGAGAATCTCGTGGAGGCCCCTAGGAAGGGTCATTTCAGGAATTGAGGGTAAAACATCCTAATTTCTAGGAAGAAGGGAGACCTTCTCTCTCTAAAAATAGAAGGCACCCTACAAAAGTAGAAAGAAGTAAAAAATTAGAATTCATTTTATTATTTTACAAGACTTCTTTCTAAGAAATTCTATAAGGAGAAACCAGTGAATGCATGGCTTTCAGGATAGGGCACTTGTACAAGCTGATTATAGAATCATGCATGATTAAGAAAAGAGGTCACAAGTAGAGAAATGTATGTTGCAACACACATCCCCACCCAACAAAACACAGTAGTGTATTTTCATATTAAATCGGTGTATTTTGATCCCACCGATTGAAAATAAAAATATATCAATTAAAAATGAAAACACCCAATGTGTTTTGATTTTCAACTGATTTTCACAGGTAAAAGTAATTTTTCACTTGGAAAGTGATTTTTCACCTCTGGATTTGGGGTTTAGGATTTAGGATTTAGACTAAACCCTAATCCCAAAGGTGAAAAATTACTTTTCAAATGAAAGATCACTTTATATAAGTAGAACCACTTTACATAAACCTAAATCCTAGATCTTAAACCATAAACTTTAGACCTTAAATCCTAAATCAAAATCTTAAATCCTAAATCCTAAACCCGAAATTCATAGGTGAAATTCACTTTCTTCTTCTTAAGTGAATTTATTTTCAATTGATGTATTTTGATTTTCAACTGGTGTATTTTTGTGAAAAATCAAAATACACCTTTTATTTTGTTAAGAGAAAGGTGCATGTTACAAAACCTTTTCTTTTCTTTTTAGCAAGAAAAAATAAGTTTGATTTTTTAGGTATGAATTCACTAAATCCAAAGTTTCCATCGAAAATTCTTATTTCCGGAATTACTCATCAGCTCTTCTCATATTTTTGAGGCTTTGATGTGGTACCAATTTTTATGGATGTTATGTTATAAATATAAGAAAGGAAAAACTCATATAATGTAACAAATAAACCTTAAATGTGGTCGGTTGTTCCAATCGCAAGTAATCCACTAATTTATCACCATTTATCATTAATCATGGTTGTTGCCGCATCGGATAAGACTATTATTTCGATGGTTATTGGTGTGGATCATTGGAAGAAATTTCTTAGCGACGATCCATCAAGGTCGTTACATTTATGTGTCACTCAAAATTAAATTTCCATTTCACTGGGAAGACAAGATCCGAACCCTGATATTTGAGATGAAAGGCAAATTTTTGCATGCTAATCCAAATATTTAGGCCTCGTTTTATTGCACGAATGTCCTCCGTCTGGTCATGTTTATTTCAATTTTAGTTTTTGTCGAAAGAGAATTCTCAATTTTGGCATCACTTAATGCCTCCGTCTCTTGAGTAGCATCCAAAAAAGATTTTTCCTCAATTTTCGTAATTGAGCTCAATTCCATGGGTAATTAGGAAGTAAGAAAAGACAAGGTAGGCAAAGGGCAGGCAGTCAGCGAGTGGGTTATATATATAGCCTTGAATATTCCTTTTAAGAGCTAAAAAATAAAAATTAAAAAATATATATTTTTAATTATTTCTTTTATTTTTGTCTAACATTTACTAAAAAAAATGTCAATTTTGATGTAATTAAAATTGTAAAATAAATTTTCCTATTAAATTCTTTATTAATATTTTTATTAAACATCGAGTCAATTTACTTAAATTAATATAAATTAAATCAAAGATTTGATGATTTGATTTCTTTTAGCATTTTCGCACGCCGACGTCATGATAAGTTTAGTCGATACAAATCATCGGTTAAACTATTAAAAATTGATCAATTAATAATAAATTTAATTTTTAAAACATTAGTGAATGGGACATCTTTCTTCTTGACTTCCTCTCCAGTGGAATAGCCTCTTTCATGGATCCCACCTTGGAAGGGTAGTTTTTCTTTGATTGGTTATGGGTCGGAAAATATAAAAATTAATATAAAAATTAATTTTTAGGGTTGTAAATGTGATTTTTATTTAATGAATTTTTTTTATATAAAAAATATTTAAATGTAATGGGATCTAGCACTGTTGAAATTAACAACAATCACTTCTGTATAGGTGTAAATTACTCAAATTACCTTCAAATCACTTGGTACTGATGTAAAATTACCATATTACTTTCGAAATAATTTTACATCGGTGTAAAGTAAGATTATACCGATATAAAATTAAATTTCAAATATTCTTTACTTATGACAAGTGATTTTACATTTGAAAAGTGATTTAGTGAAAAATCATTTCTCATAAGTGCAACCAATTTTCATAAATCTAAATCCTAAACTCATAAGTCAAAATCACTTTACACCGATACAAAACCGTCAGATCACTTTTGGAATAATTTTGCATAAATATAAAATGAAATTGCACTCGTGTAAAGTCAACTTAGAATAATTTATCATCGATGTAAAGTTATTTATCACATATATATTTTAGTTAAAAATAATGTAGTGATTATTTTAAATGTAGTAAGTTAGCCCGTCACGTAACAAACTTTTAGTTCTTTTATTTCTTTACATTAAAAATCAAGTGAAGATCACATTCATATCATCTTACATCACAAAATACGTCACATTACACATTTTCCTATATTTTAACTTTTTGTTTTAGGAGGCAAAAGCTCACGAAGGACATGTCCATCTTGAGAAAGCCAACTATTTCCTATTCCATCTAAGATGGATTGGTTTTTTCTACTGTGAGCAAGTCAAGAGGCATAGTTCATCAAGGATCCCTTTGGGGGTTGTGTGACAATTTAGTCCTTAATTTGATGTTTGACACCTATAAGTTTGGAATTGTGTCATTCTAGAATTGAGGATTTAATTTTAAATTTCAATGATTCCACCACTTACTTGAAATTAGCTAATTTGTTCCGTTAATTTCACGTACTCTTTATTTTCAATTAATTTTTTTTGTTATTCTACTAACTTATTCAATCAAACGAACACTTTTAAAAGAATCTAAAACTTTCTAATTTCTTTTACAAAATAATAAATCCAACCAAGCACCAGAGCGAAATAAAATATCTTAATTTCTACATTTCCCGTAATTCTAATTTTTATTCTTCCTATTAATTCCCCATAATTAAAATTGTTTGAAGTAAAACTCCATTTTATTCCTTTATTGATTCTGAACGACCCCGTTACTAAACACCTCCTAATTCCAGAATGGGTAATTCCTCGTAAACAAACGCCAAAACCATGTCAATTCAAATGATTGATTCATTTTCTTCGACAAATTAATTTCACCAAAGGGATGGAAACGAGAATTCCATCTCTTTGTACATCGTATGTCATTATTAAGCGAGATTTTATAATTCCCTTTCCTTCCAATTAATTGCATGTTGATCCAAATAAGAAATGAAAGCATCTAAACAGTACCTTAAACATCCAAGGGCCTATTTGCTATACAAGAATAGAATTATAATGAAATGGGATCGATGGAGATATGGCCAAGGAACGAAAGGAAGTCAATCCCTCAATCCGAATGTATGTCAGCAAGTTGGGATCGATTCCCTTCAAGCGCTTGGCGTAACAATGGTCGTAACAATGGTCGACAAAGAGAATGAAGATTATGGACTTGGACGTCTTTGTTAGGTTTATGCTAAAGCCTGCACTTTTTGTTTCAGCTTTGCAATTATCACCAGTTGCTCAAACTTATGGTACGTAAAAAGGATCTACATGAGCTCTTAAACGGTGGATGGATATACTCTTAGAAGAAGAGACTGCAAACTCCCGTGCTTCACTTTAATTTTATACACAAATAAATTTTAAAGATGTAAATTGGAAGACGTATAAGTCGATGTATAATTGTTAATGTGATTTCTTTTTTTTTTAATGTAAAAAAAATATTGATACGTGATGAGATCTACTACTGTTGAAATCAACAACAAATCACTTTCGTAGGGGTGAGTGGTTATACAAAATTACTTTACACCTTTAAAAAAATTTTACATGGGCAAAAAGTAATATTACACCAATGTAATCTTACTTTAAACTATTTTCACTAGTGTAATTTCTTTTGCACGTGTGTAAAATTAAATTCCAAGTGTTTTTTCACGTGTGACAAATGATTTTACACTTGAAAGGTGATTTTTCATCTTAGGATTTAGGATTTAGCGAACCCTAAACCTTAAGGTGAAAAATCACATTTTAAGTAAAAAATCACTTCTCATCGTAAAATTACTTTCCATAAACCTAAACCCTAAACTCATAGGTTAAAATCACTTTAGACAAATGAAATTACCAATGGAATCATTTATCACCGATGTAAAGTAGTTTATCACCGATGTAAAATTTTTAGACAAGTGCTAAATCACTTTAAACAGGTGAAACCATCCTTGAAATAATTCATCACCGATATAAAATAATTTATCACCGATGTAAAATTTTTTATCACCTATATTTTTTAGGTTAAAGTGATGTAATTTTTTAAAATGTAATGAAGGCTACCACATGATAAACCTTAGATTCTTTTAATTTTTTTACATAAAATATCAATTATCAAATAAAATAACATTCTAAATACTACTTAAAATATAAAAATAATATCTCACGTTACTCTTACCATAATTAGTTCGTTTTCAATTTTCTACGGAGCTCAAGAGGTCAAAAAGACGCCTGTAAATCTGTCATAGGTGCGAGCTGTAGTTGCTGAGTCTATTGAAATAAAGATGAGCTTGTCATGCTTTACTTCATCTTGTGACTTATGTTGCTACTTAAAGCCTCATAGTTATTAGTTTTCCATAGAAAGCTGAATTTTGTACTTTTAATATATCCATCTAATATTCAAGCTCCTAGAGTAATCGTATTTGACTTCAATTTTTTTTCAAATTGAATTTGTACGGAGCATTCTATTTTCTCAATCATATCCCATACCCTTACGATTTTGTATTTCATCATGTATATATGCAATCTACTTCCGGAATTGTTTCCCTTTTTTAATTAAAAATAATACAAATACAGACAAATATACATCCAAATTATATTCAACCTACTTTTCATGCCAAAACCTCCATGAAAATATTATCGCTGCCTTTTTATAGTAATCATATTAATGTGTTTGCCTTCCGTATGCTATACAAACCACTCGAGCTTGTTTTAGGTAAAATTCATGACCTACTTTAATTTTCAAAGTCTAGTTAACCCTGTCTGCAGTGATTGGCTGTCTCCGGGATATCGTGATTGGTTAATACTAGTTGGCAGCCCGCGTTATGTCTTTCAGGTGAAGGAACAATGTTTGAGGCGAGCTTATCTTGCATCAATGTAGCCTCGCCTAACAAATAATGTTTAACGTAAGGAAAAAAAAGATTGTAAGTTTAAATATATCATAGATCAGTGCAAAATTTATTTAATGTTAATGCAATCTTATTTTACGATTGTTATTTAATGTAATAAAAAATAGTGAAAGTTCTGTAACGTGGTTGACGGGTGAGTCTCAACTTACTTTCAAAAATTATCATCACTTTAAATTAAAATATATATAACTAAAATAATTTTATATAAATATAATATTATTTTACATCAATATATTTTAATTTTATACAGGTACAGAATAATTCTATAATATAAAATATAAAATTCCCTTACACACTTATCTATTTTAATTTATAAAATAAGATTACACCTATATAAAATTACCCTACACTTATCTATTTTAATCTAAAATGATGAGAACTTTTTTAAGTGAGATAAAAATTACCTAAAAATTATCACGTAGTACAACTTACGTTCTTGTAAACATAATTAGATGATGAAATAGGATAAAATTTTTATAACATTTACGTAGACTGCCGTCTTAAACAAGTGGTGATAACAACCAAGATAAGAAAATATAAGGCTAGAGTGAAGTAGACACTGCAGATTCTACGAGGATTCAATTAGTTTATTAATGTGAATCCTTTTATATAATTTGGAACAAAGCTGAACGAAAGTATCATTCATCAAGAAGAAGTAGGCCACCGACAGGAGCTCAGCCTACTTTAACACGTCATTTACAATTATATCGTATAGGTTATCAGTCTCAGTCAAGGTCAAATACTGGTTAGAGAGCCTATAGTCATGCAACCAATGAATACATCACGCCCCTCCCTCGAAAAATCTCATCGAGGGACGATTTATTTATGTTAGCCAGATTTACGGTATGAAAAAGAATTTGGATTATGACTTATTTTTATTATTACTCTTTTTCATTAAAAAGAATTTTACACAAGTTTTCTCTTAAGTATTTTTTTATCTTATAGAAAGAGGACGCACATTTCCAACGGCATATGTACCGTTCTAAAAGATAAATGTGTTGTCGGCTCGAAACACTAAGATTAAAATTTAGAAAAAAGACTTAAAGTTTGACTAAATTTACGTTGGATTTAGGTTGAATTTAGCTAAATTTATATCATTATTTATTTATAAAATTCATAGTTATATCCTATCTATTTATTTATTGGATATAAAAATTTAAATTTATATTATCCATCGAGTATTTATTTATAAATTGATCTTACAATTAAATTATGATAAATTGAAGTAAAAAAGAGAAAAAATTTATAACAGAATTTATTAATTTATTAGCTTAGATTGATTTTTCTTTGTTTTCCTTTTAAGAATTTTAGGGGATTAAAAGAAAGGGCTAAGAAGAATTTACCTAATCCTTGGTGTAGTTGTTGTGCGGTCCCTTTTTTTTTTTTTCTTTTCTTCCTCTGAAACAATCACAACAGAAGAAAGAGAGTAAGTTAGTATTGAATCATAGATTGTGATAAAAGTTTCTAAAATACTCGTTGCTCCTTGGCAACGACACCAAAATGTTAACAGGGCGAAATCGATTTTTAAAAGATGTTGCGTTGTATTATAAATGAAATCGCCTTGAAAACAAATGAGAATTTTATTACTCGAAAACCTAAGTATCCGAAGTCGAACACAGGGAGCAAATTGGTATTTAAAAACTAAAATCACAACTTTCAACTTGATAAAATGTAATGATCAATCAAATTATGAAGCAATAAAAAATGGTTTCAATGTATATAGAAGCTCAAAATATAAAGATGGATGTCTAATGTAAAAATAAGACGTCTTAAGTATTTGATGCTACAATGCAGTGCTTCTCTTTAGCTCTCTCTGTCTTTTGCTTTCTCTGTTCTTCTTCTTCTTTCTTCCTTCTCTGATTTCTGACTTTGGCTTCTTCTTTCTCTCTTCTTTCTCTTTTCTTTGCTTCTGACTTCAGGCGAGCCTTCTTAGACTTCTACTCATCTTCTGATTGCTGGCCTTGGCTTCTCTTTCTCTCTTCTCTACTTCTGTCTCGAGCCTTCTTCAGACTTCTACCTTCCTTCCTTCCTTGGCTTCTGATTTCCTTCTCTTTCCCTTTCTTCTTCAGCAGCGCTTTCTTCTTCTTCAGCCTCTGCCTTCAAGTCCTTCTTCTTCAGCTTCCTTCCTTAGCCGCTCCTGCTCTTGGCTTCCTTCCTTCCCGCAGCTCCTTCCTTCAGCTTCCCTTCCTTCTTCCTTCCCTGCACAGCGAAGAGCAAAACCTACCCTGTTGCAACCTGGTTCCCGAATCCCTACAGGACCCGAGATCGGCTCGACTCGACTAATCCCAAGACCCAGTCGTCCAACAAGAAATAACCGAAAAGAAGGAAAATAAACCACATTCACTATGCAAGGTAACTAACAGTAAAAGCGTACAAGCAATAAAAAAGTAAAAGCTGCTAACAGTACATGTTACGAACGCGGCTTCAAGACGTATTTTAAGACGTCTGGGAGGTGGCCCAGACGTCTGACCAGACGTCTGGGATTTTGATTTCTGCGGCACGCGCGATTTCGTCTACGCGCCTGCGCGCGCAGACCTGCGACGCATCTTTTTCCCCTCTCTCCTCCGCAGCCGCAGCGCTGTCTCTCTCTCTCTCTGTAACGAACGCGTGCCCCAGACGTCTTTTAAGACATCTGGGAGGAGGCCCAGACGTCGGTCCAGACGTCTGGGATCACATCCAGACGTCTAAACAGACGTCTGGGATCGTTTCCAGACGTCTGGAAAACAGTTATTTTCGCACGGGAGAGTCGTCTGCGCGCCTGTGCGCGCAGACCCGCGATTCCTCTCTCTCTCTCTTTTTCCCTCTCTCTCTCTGCAGCTGCAGGCGGCCTGCCACCCCCTCTCTCCTCCTCGCGCGGCCTTAAAAGGGCCACGCCTCCCCTCCCGTCTCCACAGTCTCCTCCTTCTTCTCCTTCCTGTGCGCGAGAGCGAGCGGACGCGAGGGCGACAGCGACGGCCGCAGTGAGCGCGGAGGTGCGGCGTGCGAGGGCGGAGCTCTGCCGTGAGGGCGAGCTCGCCGGAGCGGCTTGGCCGGCTGGCGGAGGGCGCAGGGGGCGCGGAGCAACGCGGAGAGGGACCTGCTGCAGTCTGAGCAGCAGGAGCGCGAGGTGCTACGCGGGCGGCGTCACGAGCGGAGGCCGAGCAGCGCCCTGATTCTCGAAAAATTTCCAGAATCAGACGTCTGGGTTGACAACCAGACGGCGAGGTAGACGTCTGGAAGATCATACAGACGTCTGAAAGGTGAGTTTACCGCCTTCTCCTTCCTTCCTGTCGACTGACCGTACTGAGGGAGGGAGTTGGCTGTGCGCAGGTTCGCTGACTCGCCATCCCTTGCGAATCAGACGTCTGGAAGTTGTACCAGACGGCGGGAGTGACCTCCAGACGTCCTAAGTGACCACCGGACGTGTGGGAGCTAGGCCAGACGTCCCCGCAGACTTTTGGACGTCTGGGAAACCACGCTGAACAGGTAATTCTCTGATCCACTTTGTAAGACGTCTGGAAGAAGTTCCAGACGTCTGATTTTGCACAGTATCATCTTTTTCGACCCGTTTAGGGCCCGTTCGGGCTCCGTTTTCCGCGATTCGAGTTGCGTTCTTTTCATAATTAATTCCTCTACCCGTCTACAGTAGCTATACACTGTTTTGAGACACTCCTTGTGTTTGATCGTTGTGATAGGACCTCGTTCGGTTGCAGTCTTGAGAGTCGCGGAGGCACGCGGGATTCCCGATCACGCCCCCATTACTCCCGTTGTACCTGGTAGAGTGGCTTTAAGTATTAATAAAATCTGTTAAAGTATGAAACAATAACTAGAACCTAGGACATTGCATGAATCCTAGGAATGAGAAATATATGGAATGATAGTTCCTAGGTGTTGCATGAATCCTAGGGCCGGAAAACTAGATTGTATGATAGACCCTAGGATATGGCATGAATCCTAGGATGGAAAAACTAGTGGAATGTATAATACTGCAGTCTTGGAAAAATGGAAAGGAATATATGAAGCTGCCTGTAAATTGAATTCACAGCTGCCTGTTATGAATAAAGAAACATGATTGGGATCATGGTTTGTAAGAACGTGAAACTGGAAAGTAAGACATAAGATGTTCTGGAACCCTACGGGGAAGTAGGAGTAGAACTCCTGGAAAGCGAATGGAATAGACTTGGGGAAGTGAGCTGGCCCTTGAGTACGGAGTACCAAGGAGAGCGACTGTCCCCCTGTTTAGTGCAGAGCTGAGCTAGCCGCCCCAGGGACCCGGCGGTTAGGACTGGCCACTCTGTACCGACTTGTTGGCCCTCGTGTACGTAGTACCGAGGAGAGCTAGTAGTGTTAGGAGAGTACTAGCTACCCCACGGGCCCCGGGGTTCTCCTAGCCTCCTTCACCGACTTGTTAGGCCCACTAGGGCAAACCAGGGTAGTCAGGCGAGGGTGCGCGGACTGTGGAGGGGCAAGGCCCCGGTTTGGTTACTGTGGAGGGGTTGGACCCCTGTTACTGAGAGGGCACTGCCCTGGTTCCGTGCTGTGCTTTGGGCGCACCCGTTAACGGAAACGACTGACCGCGTGCCAGTGCGGGCTAGCTACCTGTGCGTTTATCGCGCGTGCCGTAGTCACCGTTACGTCTGTCAGTGACCTTGGGGTGGTTGACTGAGGGTAGGATCACCACGGGGGACTCTCCCGGCCAGGAGAGCACCACGTGCTACTTCTACTTTTGGAAAAGACTGCAATCAAGATCGTTCCCACGAGGACATTCGAGATCAAGTAAAGGACCTGAGAAATAAATGAAATAGTGAGAAAAATTGAAAGATGTGAATAAAGGAAGTAATAGAACATAACAGCTACTGTACACTCTACTGTTGCCTTTAGTTAGTTTGCCACTCTACTCAGCGTTTTGCTGACGTGTTACACTCGTTACCTTTTTCAGGACCAGGTGTTGAGCAGCCAGGGTCGGCGGCTGCAGAGGACGCTGGGCCAAGTAGGGTCCAGTAGAGTTTACCACAGTCCTTGTGCCTCTTTTGTTTCTGTTTTAGTGAGTAGCTTTTTTGTTTCTGCTGTACTTTCTTTACCTGCAGTTCTTGTTATATGATAAATGTTGTTTTACTGTTGTGGTGGTACCTACTGTAGTAGTTTCTTTCCTTACTGCTGTACTTTCTTACTGTTAGTTATATTCATGCTGAATGTGGTTTATTTTACTGTCTTTTGGTTACTTCCTCGTTGGACGACTAGGTCTTGGGATTAGTCGAGTCGGTCCGGTTCTCGTGTCTCGTAGGGACTCGGGAACCGGGTCGTTACACTCTCTCTCTCCCCCCGCACGGCTTTAAAAGGCCTCACCCTCTCCCTCACTTTCATCTCCTCCGTTTCCCTCTTCTCCCTCCAGCGAGTGCGAGCGCGAGCGAGCGGCGGCAGCGGCAGCCGCGGCAAGTTGCGGGAGGAGGTGTCGCGCGAGGGAGGAGACGCTCGGCCGTGAGGGCTCGAGCTCGCCGGGGCAACTAGAGCCGGCCAGCGGGGGAGCCGCGGGCGTGGAGCGTCACTGGAGGGCTGCTGCAGCTCGAGCAGCAGGCGGATGAGGCGCGGCGCGGCCGTGAGTCGCGGGCGGAGGGCGAGTCGAGCTCTGATTCTGGAAATTTTTCCAGAATCAGACGTCTGGGATTCCAACCAGACGACGGTGAAGACGTCTGGAGGACTGTCCAGATGTCTGGTAAGTAAGTTATTTTCGTCCTTCTTCCTTTTCTGCGACCGTCCGTTCTGAGCACGAGGAGTGGGTACATGCAGGTTCTGAGATTCGCATCCAACGCGAATCAGACGTCTGGTCGCAGTGCCAGACGACTGGAAGGACTTGCAGACGTCCGGGGTGACCATCGGACGTCTGGGAACTAGGTCAGACGCTCCCACAAGCTTCTGGACGTCTGAGAGACTACACAGAGCGAAGGTATCCTCTGAACCACTTTTTAAGACGTCTGGAAGAGGTTCCAGACGTCTGATTTTGGACTGTTTCGTCGTTTTCGACCCGTTTAGGGCCCGTTCGGAGTCTGTTTTCCGCATTTCGAGTTGCGTTCCTTTCGGGATAAAATCCTCTACCCGTTTACAGTAATTATATACTGTTCTGAAAAACTCCTTGTGTTTGATCCTTGTGTTAGGACCCCGTTCCATTACAGTCTCGGGGGTTGCGGTGGCGCGCGGGATTTCCGACCACGCCCCCATTACTTCCGTTGTAGCTGGTAGAGTGGCTTTAGAAATTATTAACATAATTTGTTACAATTATGGAACAATTAATAGAACCTAGGGCATTGCATGAATCCTAGGAATGAGAAACCAGATTGAATGATAGATCCTAGGGTATTGCATAAATCCTAAGGCCGGAAAGCTAGATTGAATGATAGATCCTAGGATACGGCATGAATCCTAGGACTGGAAAACTAGTGAAATGAATATACATATTGCAGTCTTAGAAAATGCGGAAAGGAAATAATAGCTGCCTGTAAATTGATTTAACAGCTGCCTGTTATGAATAAATGAACATGATTGAGAATATGGGTTGTAAGAACGTGAAACTGGAATGGTGAAACCTGAATGTGCTGAGTTAAAAGAGCTGGAAACCCTACGGGGAATTAGGAGTAGAACTCCTGGAAAGTGAATGGAATAGAATTGGGGAAGTGAGCTGGCCCTTGAGTACGGAGTACCAAGGAGAGAGACTGTACCCCTGTTTAGTGCAGAGCGGAGCTAGCCACCCCAGGGACCCGGGGTTAGGTCTGGCCACTTTGTACCGACTTGTTGGCCCTCGTGTACGCAGTATCGAGGAGAGATACTAATGTAGGGCGAGTACTAGCTACCCCACGGGCCCCGGGTTTCTACTAGCTCACCTATACCGACTTGTTAGGCCCACTGGGCAAACCAGGGTAGTCAGGCGAGGGTGTGAGGACTGTGGAGGGGCAAGGCCCCTGTTTGGTTTCTGTGGAGGGGTTGGACCCCTGTTACTGAGAGGGCTCTGCCCTATACTGGTTCCGTGTTGTGCTTTGGGCGCATCCGTTAACGGAAACGACTGACCGCGTGCCAGTGCGAATTAGCTACCTGTGCGTTTACCTCGCGTGCCGTAGTCACCGTTACGTCTGTCAGTGACCTTGGGGTGGTTGACTGAGAGTAGGATCACCACGGGGGACTCTCCCGGCCAGGAGAGCACCACGTGTTACTTCTACTGTTCGGAAAAGACTGCAATCAAGATCGTTCCCACGAGGAACATTCGAGATCAAGTGAAGGATCTGAGAAATAGATAAATTGTGAAACAATAGAAAGACGTAAATAAAGGAAGAAAGAAAATAAAACAGCTACTGTACACTTTACTGCTTCTTTAGTTTAGCTGCCACTCTACTCAGCGTTTCGCTGACGTGTTACACTCGTTACTTTTCAGAACCAGGTGTTGAGCAGCCAGGGTCAGCGGCTGCAGAGGACGCTGGGTCGAGTAGGGTACAGTAGAGTTACCACTGTTCTTTCGTGCCCTTTTTGTTCCACTGTAGTGAGTAGTTTTTGTTACTCTCTGTACTTTTCTTTACTCGTAGTTCTTGTTATGTTAAATGTTGTTCTACTGCTGTGGTGGTACATGCTGTAGTAGTTCTTTTTCTTACTGCTGTATTTTGTTACTGCTAGTTATATTTCATGTTGAATGTGGTTTATTTTATTTCTCTTTTGGTTACTTCCTCGTTGGACGGCTAGGTCTTGGGATTAGTCGAGTCGGTCCGGTTCTCGTGTCTCGTAGGGACTCGGGAATCGGGTCGTTACAAGATGGTATCAGAGCAAGGTCGTCCCGAGAAGTGAATCAACTGACTGGAAAATAACCAATTCACATGTCTATAACTAGAGTAGCCACCACAACATATCTTTTGACATGTGCTCTTAGACGTTTCCGTTAGGTATCGTTCCATACTGACGTGTTCCGTTTTGTTGCGCGTCTCCTTGCAGGAGATGCCTCGTCGCGGGACTGGTGAGGCGGGCTGCAGGCACGGCCGAGGACGAGGTCGGCGAGGTGGGCGTGCCGTTGCCGATGCCTCAGTGGACCAGCCACTACTCCCGGGCGTCCAGGCCTAGGACCTCGCCCAGCTGATACGGGATATTGTGTGAGAGGAGCTCCACCCACCGCCCCGAGCGCCTCCCCCTGGGGCTGCGGAGGGGGAGTCCTCTGTGGGACCACCCGACGGACACGGTGCTGGACACGGGGGAGGGGAAGGGCAGCCGCTGCCCCCACCTTCCTCCAACACTTCTGTGCACAAGGCACCTTTGCCTGGAGGTGCACTAGCATCCCCACTGCAGCGCCACTCCGAGCTCTTCGGACAGTTCCGGAAGCTGAAGCCCCCCTCCTTCAAGGGGGATGAGGACCCGACCGAGGCAGAGGACTGGCTCGAGCAGCTGGAGAAGATTTTTGACACCCTTCACCCCCCAGTGGAGTGCCGCGTGGCCTTTGCCACGTACCAGCTGGAGAGTGCGGCACACAGGTGGTGGAGGGCGGTCCGAGGACAGGAGAGGGACGAGCCGACCTGGGATCGGTTCGTCGCACTCTTCTGCGAGCAGTACTTTCCCCAGACGTGGCAAGACTAGAGGAGGCGGGAGTTCCACACTCTCCGCCAAGGGATGATGACCGTGAGCGCGTACCGCACGCGTTTCCTGGAGCTGTCCCGCTTTGCAGTGACAGCGGTAGCCACTGAGGAGGAGCGCCTTTGGAGGTTCACCGAGGGGCTCTGACCTGCGATTCGGGGGTATGTCAAATCCCTGAAGCTGCCTACGTTTTCGAGGGTGGTGGAGGCAGCCATAACTTACGAGGAGACCAACCCGTCCGCGCGAGACACTGACGGCGGGCGGAAGAAGCCCTTTCAGCCAGACTTTTCACAGGGTCGGCGAGAGAGGAGGCACGTGGCGTATGCAGGAGAGCCGTCATGTTTTGCAGGGCCATCCGTGGCCTTTGGGGGGCCTCGACAGAGGCCAGTCGCCAGCACCGGACCCCCACCCAGCCGACAGTAGGGACCCACTGAGGGCGAGAGTCGGGTTCCCCTCTATTACCAGTGTCGCCAGCCGGGCCACATCAGGAGGGACTGCCTGTCTAGGGCAGGAGGTCAGCAGATACTTTCCGCGCAGAGCACTGGAGGGCGCGCAGGAGGCCGCGGTTCCCAGGCGCGAGGAGGAGGACAGCAGTCACGAGGAGGGTACCGGCCAGCACCTGCCCGTCCGACGCAGAGTGTGGCTGCTTCGTCCGCACCTAGAGCTGAGGGACGTATCAACGCCCGGACACACAGGGATACCAGAGCTTCGAGCTCAGTTGTGGCAGGTATGGTTTTAGTTTCCGGCAGACTCGTTTACACACTTTTCGATTCCGGCGCTACGCACTCGTTTGTCGCCGCTAGTTTCGCAGTTAGTTTGGGCCAGGACTATACGCTGTTAGAGAATCCGTTCGTAATCAGAGGTCCGAGTGGTCAGCTATTTGTAGCTGAGGAGGTGTACACGGATTGCGAGGTCAGCGTCGGGGGACATAGCCTGCCAGCTGACCTGATTATGATACAGATGGAGGACTTTGGCGTAATTCTGGGGATGGACTGGTTGTCCGCTTACCACGCCTTGGTAGACTGTTTTGAGAGGAAGATCGTCTTCTCCATACCGGAGTTGCCTTCTTTCGAGTTTCACGGACAGCCAGTGGACGGAGGCTTCAGGTGCATTTCGGCACTTCAGGCGGCGAGACTTTTGAGCCAGGGGTGTGAAGGCTTCCTAGCTTCTGTGGTGGCAGAGCCCAACCCTGTGGCAGACTTCCAGAGCATCCCAGTTGTCAGAGAGTACCCTGACGTGTTCCCAGACGAGTTACCAGGACTACCGCCCGAGCGTGAGATCGAGTTTGAGATCTCACTAATACCAGGGACCAGCCCCATCTCCACCGCGCCATACACGATGGCACCGCTTGAGCTACGAGAGCTCAAGTCCCAGTTGCAGGACCTTTTGGAAAAGGGTTTCGTGAGGCCCAGTGCGTCTCCCTGGGGAGCCCCGGTACTGTTTGTGAAGAAGAAGGATGGTATCCTACGCCTTTGTGTGGACTACCGACAGCTGAATAGGGTCACCATCAAGAACAGATATCCGCTGCCGAGGATCGACGACTTGTTTGACCAATTGCGGGGTGCCACGGTGTTCTCCAAGATCGACTTAAGGTTTGGATACCACCAGTTGAGGATCAGGGAGGCAGACGTCTCCAAGACAGCTTTCCGCACCCGGTACAGACACTACGAGTTTTTGGTTATGCCGTTTGGGCTGACCAATGCCCCCGCTGCTTTCATGGACCTGATGAACCGGGTGTTTAGACTGTACTTGGACCAGTTCGTGGTGGTATTCATTGATGATGTACTCATCTATTCCCGAGATCGGATGCAGCACGGACATCACTTGCGGATGGTTCTGGACACACTGAGACGACGTAGGCTGTACGCCAAATACAGCAAGTGCGAGTTCTGGTTGAGGGAGGTGACCTTCTTAGGTCATGTGATCTCTGGAGACGGCTTGGAGGTGGACCAAGCCAAGGTTGAGGCAGTGCTCAGGTGGAAGAGACCGCGTTCAGTCACTGAGATTCGCAGTTTCCTGGGACTGACAGGCTACTACAGACGATTCATCAGAGTTTTTTCACAGATCGCGCGTCCTATGACACGGTTGACCCGGAAGGACGTGCCCTTTACTTGGACAGACGCCTGTGAGGCGTGTTTTCAGGAGCTGAAGGAGGGGTTGACCTCGGCTCCCGTGCTCACCATCCCTGACAGTAGTGGCGGGTTCGTTGTGTACACGGACGCCTCCTTGTAGGGGTTAGGGGGTGTGCTCATGCAGAGGGGTCACGTTGTCGCCTACGCTTCGCGGCAACTGAAGCCCCATGAGCATTCCTACCCTACCCACGACCTGGAGTTGGCAGCTGTCGTCTTTGCGCTGAAGACCTGGAGGCACTACTTGTACGGTGGGAGCTTCGAGATTTTCACAGATCACAAGAGCCTCAAATACCTTTTTGATCAGAAGGAGCTCAACATGAGACAGAGACGTTGGTTGGAGCTCCTGAAGGACTACGACTGCAGCATTTCCTATCACCCGGGCAAGGCCAATGTGGTGGCTGACGCCTTGAGCCGGAAGGCGCCCGCACACTTGGCCAGTTTACAGTTACAGAGTTGGAGCCTATTGGAGGAGGTGGGCAGTTGGCGACCCCTGGAGTTACGGGGGCACTGTAGGGCAGTGACTGTGACACGACAGACTAGGCCAGAGCTGATAGACCGCATCATCACAGGACAGATGGTCGATCCGTACTTGCAGTCCTTGCGCGACAGAGTACTGTCAGGAGCAGACAGAAGAGCTACGCGGATCGAAAATGCAGAGAGGTGCAGTTCGAGGTTGGGGACCACGTCTTTCTTCGTGTTTCGCCCATGAAGGGCCTGCAGCGGTTTGGGGTGAGAGGGAAGCTCGCGTCGAGGTTTGTGGGGCCCTTTGAGGTCCTGGAGCGGGTTGGACCCGTTGCTTACAGGCTTGCCCTCCCTCCCAGCTTTCTAGTGTGCACGACGTGTTCCACGTGTCCAACCTCCGGAAGTACGTAGCCGATCCCAGTCACGTACTGAGTCACGAGAGCGTCGAGGTGGGCGACGACCTGACCTACCCCGAGCGACCAGTGCAGATTCTTGACTGAGCCGTCCGCAGTTTAAGACGAAAGCAAGTACCCCTGGTGAAGGTTTTGTGGAGGAGCCAGTAGCACGAGGAGGCTACCTAGGAGCCTGAGGCGGCAATGCGGGAGCGGTACCCGGAGCTCTTCGCGGGTATGTCTTTTCGGACCGGCTTCGGTCCTCCTTGAGTTTGTTATGTTTATTATGACATTTTTTCCCGCACCCTAGTTAGCGCAAGTTTCGGGGACGAAACTTCCTTTGAGTTTGTTATATTGTTACGAACGCGACTTCAAGACGTATTTTAAGACATCTGGGAGGTGGCCCAGACATCTGACCAGACGTCTGGAACCCCTTCCAGACGTCTGGGATTTTGATTTCTGCGGCACGCGTGATTTCGTCTGCGTGCCTGCGCGCACAGACCTGCGACGCATCTTTTTCCCCTCTCCCCTCCGCAGGCGCAGCGCTGTCTCTCTCTCTCCCCCCCCGCGCGGGGCTTTAAAAGGCCTCGCCCTCTCCCTCACTCTCATCTCCTCCGTTTCCCTCTTCCCCTTCCAGCGAGTGCGAGCGCGAGCGAGCGACGGCAGCGGCAGCCGCGGTGAGTTGCGGGAGGAGGTGTCGCGCGAGGGAGGAGACGCTCTGCCGTGAGGGCTCGAGCTCGCCGGGGCAGCTAAAGCCGGCCGGCGGGGGAGCCGCAGGCGTGGAGCGTCGCTGGAGGGCTGCTGCAGCTCGAGCAGCAGGCGGACGAGGCGCGGTGAGACCATGCGTCGCGGGCGGAGGGCGAGTCGAGCTCTGATTCTGGAAATTTTTCCAGAATCAGACGTCTGGGATTCCAACCAGACGACGGTGAAGACGTCTGGAGGACTGTCCAGATGTCTGGTAAGTAAGTTATTTTCGTCCTTCTTCCTTTTCTGCGACCGTCCGTTCTGAGCACGAGGAGTGGGTACATGCAGGTTCTGAGATTCGCATCCAACGCGAATCAGACGTCTGGTCGCAGTGCCAGACGACTGGAAGGACTTGCAGACGTCCGGGGTGACCATCGGACGTCTGGGAACTAGGTCAGACGCTCCCACAAGCTTCTGGACGTCTGAGAGACTACACAGAGCGAAGGTATCCTCTGAACCACTTTTTAAGACGTCTGGAAGAGGTTCCAGACGTCTGATTTTGGACTGTTTCGTCGTTTTCGACCCGTTTAGGGCCCGTTCGGAGTCTGTTTTCCGCATTTCGAGTTGCGTTCCTTTCGGGATAAAATCCTCTACCCGTTTACAGTAATTATATACTGTTCTGAAAAACTCCTTGTGTTTGATCCTTGTGTTAGGACCCCGTTCCATTACAGTCTCGGGGGTTGCGGTGGCGCGCGGGATTTCCGACCACGCCCCCATTACTTCCGTTGTAGCTGGTAGAGTGGCTTTAGAAATTATTAACATAATTTGTTACAATTATGGAACAATTAATAGAACCTAGGGCATTGCATGAATCCTAGGAATGAGAAACCAGATTGAATGATAGATCCTAGGGTATTGCATAAATCCTAAGGCCGGAAAGCTAGATTGAATGATAGATCCTAGGATACGGCATGAATCCTAGGACTGGAAAACTAGTGAAATGAATATACATATTGCAGTCTTAGAAAATGCGGAAAGGAAATAATAGCTGCCTGTAAATTGATTTAACAGCTGCCTGTTATGAATAAATGAACATGATTGAGAATATGGGTTGTAAGAACGTGAAACTGGAATGGTGAAACCTGAATGTGCTGAGTTAAAAGAGCTGGAAACCCTACGGGGAATTAGGAGTAGAACTCCTGGAAAGTGAATGGAATAGAATTGGGGAAGTGAGCTGGCCCTTGAGTACGGAGTACCAAGGAGAGAGACTGTACCCCTGTTTAGTGCAGAGCGGAGCTAGCCACCCCAGGGACCCGGGGTTAGGTCTGGCCACTTTGTACCGACTTGTTGGCCCTCGTGTACGCAGTATCGAGGAGAGATACTAATGTAGGGCGAGTACTAGCTACCCCACGGGCCCCGGGTTTCTACTAGCTCACCTATACCGACTTGTTAGGCCCACTGGGCAAACCAGGGTAGTCAGGCGAGGGTGTGAGGACTGTGGAGGGGCAAGGCCCCTGTTTGGTTTCTGTGGAGGGGTTGGACCCCTGTTACTGAGAGGGCTCTGCCCTATACTGGTTCCGTGTTGTGCTTTGGGCGCACCCGTTAACGGAAACGACTGACCGCGTGCCAGTGCGGGTTAGCTACCTGTGCGTTTACCTCGCGTGCCGTAGTCACCGTTACGTCTGTCAGTGACCTTGGGGTGGTTGACTGAGAGTAGGATCACCACGGGGGACTCTCCCGGCCAGGAGAGCACCACGTGTTACTTCTACTGTTCGGAAAAGACTGCAATCAAGATCGTTCCCACGAGGAACATTCGAGATCAAGTGAAGGATCTGAGAAATAGATAAATTGTGAAACAATAGAAAGACGTAAATAAAGGAAGAAAGAAAATAAAACAGCTACTGTACACTTTACTGCTTCTTTAGTTTAGCTGCCACTCTACTCAGCATTTCGCTGACGTGTTACACTCGTTACTTTTCAGGACCAAGTGTTGAGCAGCCAGGGTCAGCGGCTGCAGAGGACGCTGGCCCGAGTAGGGTCCAGTAGAGTTACCCCTATCTCCACCACAATAGTAAAGTAGAACAAAAGTACAGAACAGGAACAGTGTCAAAGTCTGAACTCACTAACAGAAAGAAGTACTACAACAGCAAGAGACTGCTACTGCTGGGCTCGACTGGGCCTAGCACCCTCTGCAGCCGGTGACTCGGGCTGCTCAACTCTTGGACCTGTGAAGGGTTACGAGTAAAATGGAGTCAGCGAATGCTGAGTAGAGTGGTAACCAAACTAACTAAAGCAGTAAAAGCTAACAAGTAAAGTTATCTTTTCCAATTATTTTTGTTAAGACCACGGCATCAAACGTCGTTTAAGACATCTGGGAGTTGGTCCAGACGTCTGATCAGACGTCTGGAAGCCTTCCCAGACATCTAGAAATTAATTTTTGCGGCGTACGATTGCGAGTCTGCACGCATGCGCGCGCAGACTGACCCACTGCCCTCTTTTCTTCTCTCTCTTCCCTCCCCATCCTGCAGGTGCCATCTTTTCTTCCTCTCTCTCTCCACACGGCGCCTTCAAATATCTCCCCCTCTCCTCTCCCTCACCACCACTCCACCATCTCCTCCTTCTTCTTCCAGTGACAGCGCGAGAGCGAGAGGGAGAGGGCAGTAGCTGCTGCCGGGTGTGCGCGGGGAGGAGGAGGAGCAGCGAGAGGGAGAAGAGGTAGAGCGCGAGAGTGCAAGCTCGCCGGAGCAGCCAAGGCCGGCCGGCGGGAGCGTGCACTGGGAGGTGCTGCTGCAGCTCAGGCAACAGGCAAGCGCGGCGTGGCACAGCCGTGCGCAGTAGGCAGAGGGCGAGAAGGTCCTGATTCTGGGAAATTTTCCCAGAATCAGACATCTAGACCTACGTCCAGATGAGGCGGGAGACGTCTGGAGTGAGACCCAGACGTCTGAAAGGTACAATATTTCTGTTCTTCTTCCTTTCATGTGTACGGCCATGCAGGCCGTTCCACCGAAGGATTCTGCCTCTTTACCGTGTTGAGGTCGGTCGCGTACGCGTGCAGGTTTCATTCGGGAAGGCGCAAGGGCACGCCCTCCCACATAGATCGGACGTTTGGGCACTGCACCAGATGACTGAGAGAGCCTCTAGACGTCCGGAGTGACAGTCGAATGGATTCTGAACATCTGAAGAACCACGCAGAAGTAAGGTATGACCTGAACCATCGTTTTAGACGTCTGGAAGATGTTCCAGACATCTGATTTAGGGCAGAGTGGTCATTTTTGACCCGTTTAGGGTCTGTTCGAAGTTCGATTTCCGCATTTGAAATTTCGTTCTTCTTAGAATTAGTTCCTCTACTTGTTTACAGTACTTGTATCCTGTTTTGAGTAGTTCCTTGCGTTTAATCCTTGTGTTAGGACCTCGTTCTGTTGCGGATCTGGGGGTTGCGAAGGCATGCGGACCTACCGATCACGCCCCTAGTACGCCCGATTTTGTGGGTAGAGTGGCTCCCTTTAATTATTTATCAACATTTATGCACTTATGAAATAATTAATAGATCCTAGGGTATGGCATGAATCCTAGGACTGGAAAACTAGATTGAATGATAGATCCTAGGGTATGGCATGAATCCTAGGACTGTAAAACTAGATTGAATGATAGATCCTATGATGTGGCATGAATCCTAGGAACAGAAACACCGAAACAAATGTCGTGAATATATGAATTGCAGTTTTGGAAAAGTAGAAAGAAAAATGATAATTTCTTGTAATTGGATGATAGTTGCTTGTTTATGAATGGAGATTAACTGTTGAGAACATGGGCTATATGAAATTAAAGTTGAAATGATAAAACCTAAATTGGCTTAGTTAAATAAATATGAGCATGAACCCTATGGGGAATTAGGAGTAGAGCTCCTAAGAGGTGAATGGAATGGAATTGGGGAAGTGAGCTGGCCCTTGAGTACGGAGTACCAAGGAGAGCAACTGTCCCCCCTGTTTAGTGCAGAGCGGAGCTAGCCACCCCAGGGACCCGAGGTTAAGTCTGGCCACTTTGTACCGACTTTTGGCCCTCGCGTACACAGTACCGGGGAGATCTACTAGTGTAGGGAGAGCACTAGCCACCCTATGGGCCCCAGGGTTCTGCTAGCCTTCCTACACCGACTTGTTACGCCCACTGGGCAAACAAGGGTAGTCAGGTGAGGGTGCGCGGACTGTGGAGGGGCAAGACCCCTGTTTGGTTACTGTGGAGGGGCTAGACCCCTGTTACTAAGAGGGTCTGCCCTATACTGGTTCTGTACTGTGCTTTGGGGCGCACTCGTTAACGAAAACGACTAACCGCGTGCCAGTGCGGGGTAGCTACCCGTGCGTTTATCGCGCGTGCCGTAGTCACAGTTACGTCTGTCAGTGACCTTGGGGTGGTTGACTGAGGGTAGGACCACCACGGGGGACTCTTCCAGCCAGGAGAGTGCCACATGCTACTTCTACTTTTCGGAAAAGACTACAATCAAGATCGTTCACACGAGAAACCTTCGAGATCAAGAGAAAGATCTGAGGAATAATTCAAGAATGAGAAAATAGAAAAATAAAGAAAGAGATTAAAAATAACAGCTACTTGTCCACCTTACTATTTTTCTTAGCCAGTTGGTTGCTACTCTACTCAGCGTTTCGCTGACGTGTCACCTTTGTCACCTTTTCAGGACCAGGTGTTGAGCAGCCAAAGCCTGCGGTTACAGAGGGTGCTGGGCCTAGTAGAGCCCAATAGTTTTTCTTGTGTTGTACCTAATGTACCATTTCTTCTGTTGTAGTGAGTATTTTCTGCTAAAATTGTACTCTTTTATTGTAAGCATCATGTTTATGTACCTGTTTAATTCTCTACTGTTGTGGTGGTGTGTACTGTAGTAGTTCTTTTCTTTACTGCTGTACTTTTGTTCTGTTAGTTACATGCATTATGAATGTGGTTTATTTTACTGCTCTTTTGGTTACCTTCTCGTTGGACGACTGGGTCTTGGGATCAGTCAAGTCGGTCCAATTCTCGTGTCTCGTAGGGATTCGGGAATTGGGTCATAACAATTTTACTTTACACGTAATTCCTTTTCATCCATCAGTTTACTTTCAGGTTTCTTTCTTGATCTCGAATGTTCCTCGTGGGAACAATCTTGATTGCAGTCTTTTCCAAGAGTAGAAGGTGCACATGGTACTCTTCTGGACGGGAGAGTCACCCGTGGCAATCCTACACCCAGTCAACCACCCCGACGTCACTATCTAGACATAGCAATGACTACGGCACGTACGATAAGCGCACAGGTAGCTACCCTGCACTGGTACGCGGTCAGTCGTTTCCGCTAGCGGGTAAGCCAAAGTACAGCACGGAATAGTATAGGGCCTAGCCCTCTCAGTGACAGGGGTCTCGCCCCTCTACAGTCTGCACACCCTCGTCTGACTACCCCGGTTTGCCCAGTGGGCCTAACAGGTCGGTGTAGGGTGGCTAGCTGAACCTCGGGCCCCGTAGGGTGGCTAACTCCCTCCCTACACTAGTAGCTCTCCCCAGTACAGTGTACGCGAGGGCCAACAAAGTCGGTGTAGAGTGGCCAATCCTAACCCTGGGTCCCGACCCAAGGGCACTAGCTCCGCTCTACACTAAACAAGGGACAGTTGCTCTCCTTGGTACCACGTACTCAAGGGCTAGCACACTTCCCACTCACATTTCCAGGTCTTTCCATTCATCCACAGGAGCTCTACTCCTAATTCCCCATAGGGTTCATGCTCATATTCACCATATCATTCCATACCAAGTTCCATTATTCACAATTCCATTCTCGTGTTGTACACATGCAGCTCATATTTCCACAATTTAATAGATGCAACAAGTGATATTACAAGTAATTGTTTAACTAGCACAGGCATTCCATGTTTCAACAGGTAGCTCGTATTTATTAACAGGCAATTGTTTACAATTCTACTCATTCATTTATGACTGCAATCTCAAACATGCATACAAGCAGTGCAACAGTTTCTTGTCCTAGGATTCATGCCACATCCTAGGTTTCTAGTTATCTAATCATCATAATTGCATTCATGTTTTATAAATAAAACAGGGGGTAACCACTCTACCAGACAATCCGAGAGTATTGGGGACTCGAACGGCAGACTCACGTGCCTCTGCAAGCCCCGAACACGCAACAGATCGAAGTCTTATACCAAGGAACATACCACAATGGAACATTCAGAACAGTATATAAGGATTTCTAACATGTAGAGAAACTCACAAGGAAACCATAGATATCTCGTTTGTCTAAAATAGACCCCAAACGGATCCTAAACGGGTCAAAAACAGGACTGCAGAACAAAATTAGATGTCTGGCACAAGGTCCAGACATCTCAAAAGTCACCAGGGTCTCACCTTAAGTTTCTGCGTCGACCTCTGAAGTCCAGGACCCCTACTTGAATGTTTGGACTCAGCTACAAACGTCCGACCTCGTCTTCAGTCGTTTGGGAGTACTTCCGGTCGTCTGGCAAGCTATCCAGACATCCGAAACGCGTGGGAGGGCATGCCGCGTGCCTTCCGAAAGCTACCCCTGCGTGCGACAGACAAAATCTCCCTACTTTAGCCAAACAGATTGGCTCTGCGATGCGGCCTGCATGGCCGTAATTGCAACAAGAATGTACCTTCGCGAAACCTTGCTTTCAGATGTCCAACCCATAGTCTAGACGGCACTCCAGACATCAGATTCTGGGAAAATCCCAGAACCAAAGCGAGCTCCCGCTCCTCTCGCTACGCGCAACCGCGGCTCCTTCCTCTCGTCTACAACTTCGGCTACAGCAAGAAGTCAGGGACAACTCCCCCGACATACTACTCCTCCCACAAGCACTGCTTCGACCGTACGCCCTCCAGCGAGCTCCCACAAACTCGTGAGCTCAACCTCCTCCTCCTCTCTTCACGCCACCTCTCCTCCTCCCTCCTTGCTCTCGCTCCCTGATGTAAACACATTTACACTACTTAAAATATCTATTTATGCATGTTCTTAAGCATTGGATTGCATTTCATGATATAAATATTGCATGACATGCATCATCTTGCATTTAGAGTAGTTTGAATAAAATGGAGGTTAATTGTCTCCTTTTATGTGCTTGGACAGGGTAAATATTTTATCGGGGCCTCGGATCAAAGATCCAACCGTATGGATGTGATTAGGGCGACGATTGGAGTTCAACGACTCCAAGATCGCCCTAATCAGGCGTCCATAGCATCAGATAGTAACCGGGGAATCCTAGAAGATCAAGGGCTAGGATGGTGTAAATCCACACTTCAGATGACAAATCCAATCACACGGATGAATTCGGATTGACGATTGCAGCCCAACGACACAAAAATCGAGTCAATCCGACATCTGTGGCACCATCTACAACTTCCAGAAGATGGAGGGCCAAGATGTCACCACGTGGCGCCATCTCGGCCGCCCAAATGGCCCCATGCAACCTTTGAAGATCCCGCACCCGCTCGCTCTCCGCCGTTGTATCTTTATCCAACGGCTGTGATCAGCCGCGCCTAAAAGCGCCCGCTCGACCATCCGTGCCTCGTAGCGCAGTGGTCGAGCGCGCTTACGTGAGCGGCGGGCGCGGGTTCGAGCCGCAGCGAAGGGCTAGAAGGCGCGGGCGATTGAGCGCGGGCGGGCGTTGGATCGCGATCGGACAGCCGCACGCGCCCGATAGCATTCACAAGCGATTGAACGCGCGACATGGACGTGCGATCGCACGCGCCAGGCGGGCGCACAACGAGCGGGCGGAGACGCGTCTTAAACCGTCTGATCTCGCGATCGGACGGCTGAGAATCGAAGAACATGCGTATGCGTTGAGGAAGCGGGCAGCTGAGGCGGCGCGCGTGGGCGAGGGAGGTACGCCCACGTTGGGGGCTTTAATGACGGATTTATCCATCACTAAAGACCCCTCATTTATTATTTTAAAGTTGTAATGTCCATTTTGCCCCCAGTCCTTGCAACTATAAAACGAGACCCCCTCCATACGAAATTCTCATCCCTTCCTTCTCCTCTCTACCTCTCCAAAGCTCAAGAGAAGCTTGTCCCACACTCGGGATGCTCCTCGCGAGATAAAGTCTAAATTTTCGTCCCCCTTCGGAAGTGGATCCCACGACGATGATGGCATGCTACTCTGTTCCCGCTCTTCTGCTTCGTCCTCCCTCGTCCTACTCCGTTCTCCTTCGTCCAGACGTCATCTCGTCCGGCTCGTCCTCCAAGCAATCGTCAAGGAGGATAACTTCTCTCTCCCATTCTTATTTACAGCTTTTCTAGTGTAGAATTTTCCTTCTTTATAGTGTAATTGATTTCCCATTTTCTAATGTAACTTTTATTTAGTTTGATTGTATAAACAGTTGAAATATTGAATGCATGTTCTCTTTCTCTCTCCCTCTTTCTCTCTCTCTCTCTCTTTCTTTTAGTCTGATAGCTCCATTGTAATTATATCGCCTTGCTTATCAAAAATCCTAAAAAAAAATATAATTGCGAATATAGATCAACGTAGCCTCCCTGTGCTCGACCCGGAATTCTTTTCGGTATAAATTTTATTTGTTGAACATGAATTCTTTGCTTTCGAGCTACAACGACGGGTTTTCTAAAACCAAACACATTAGCGTAGCGATTCACAATGTTCAACACTCCCTCTCTCTCGCTCGTCCCTCTCACTGCAGTGGAGAGGAAGGAAGGTGGTGGTGGAGTGGAGAAGAGAGGAAGGGGGGTGAGGGCTCTTATATAGAGAGCGGCTAGGGTTCGATGAGGGGGGAGAGAAGAAGAAGAGAGAGAGAAGAAAGCTGTCTGCGCGCAGCCAACGCGCAGACTCGACCTTGCATACAGATTTTTCAATTTCCAGACGTCTGGGAAGGAGTCCAGATGTCTGACTGATAGTCCAGACGTCTTAAAAGGCGCAGAACAGAATGGGTCTTTACATCCCTACCCTCCCCTGTGTATGCTCTCTCTCTATTTCTCTCTTCGCTCTCTCAGAGCCAGGCGGGTAATCGGGTCGGGTTACGCGTACCCAGGTCCAGGCGCACCGGCGTGGGTGGTGCGCGAGGAGTGCAGGCAAACGGGTCAGATACCAGGTCCGCGTAGGTGTGGGTCGTGGACGAGGCAGGTGTCGTGGGCGAGGGGATCTCACCCCGTGAACTGAGGTGATAGGTGAGAACACAAATTCACTTTATACTACGCACCTGCACTGAACGTTTCCGAGGTGGGACTAAAGTCCCAACCGCTTCTTCGCGTGCCTGTAGGGAGGACTCTCGTGCAATTGGGGCAGCTACAATCACTGAGGCCCTTGATTGCTTGGTGCGAACGATTCGTAGAAGGATTCCGCGCACCTGGAACTCTTCTGCCTGGAGTGGGGCGACCTGGAGCGAGCAAGCAAGCTCCTTCATGCCGTCGCTAATGGTGGTGAAGGCTTAAACCTGAAACGCACAAATACGGCCTCGCAGCCCTATCAAATCACTTGGGAAGCTTCACCGTATCATGGTGAAGGTGAGGTGGGGGTTGGTGTGGCGCAGGACGGCCTAGGTGTGCATGCCTAGGTCAGACTGTGACTATTACGAATGTGGGAGTCAGACGTAGTTTAAAACGTCTGGGAAGTGGCCCAGACGTCTGGAACCCTTCCCAGACATCTGGTATTAAATTTTTTCGGCATACGCGTTCGTGTATGCGTGAGTGCGCGCGCAGACTGAACCTGCCGCCTTCGTTCTTTGTTTTTCTCTCCCTCCCTGCAAACGACGCTGCTTCTTTCTCTCTCTCCCCGCGTGGCCTTTAAATACCACCACCCACTCCCTCACCCTCACTCCATCGCCTTCTTCTTCTCCTTCTCCCTGCCAGCGAGAGCGCGAGCGAGCGAGTGAGCGAGTGCGGCAGCAGCGGCTGCTGCGAGCGTGCAGGAAGGAGTGTTGTGAGAGGAAGAAGAAAGCTCGACCGCAAAGGTGCGAGCTTGCTGGGGTAGCTAGAGCCGACCGGCGGGAGAGCAGCGAGCGTGGGGTGTCGTGGAGGAGCTGCTGCAGCTAGGGCAGCAGGCGGACGCGGCATGGCACTGCCGTGCGTTGCGGGCGAAGAGTGAATAGGGTCCTAATTCTAGGAAAATTTCCTAGAATCAGACGTCTGGACTTATGTCCAGACGACACCTAAGACGTCTGGAGGAGTGTCGAGACGTCTGACAGGTACAATATTTTCCTACTTATCCTTTTTACGCGTGTACGGCCATGCAGCCGTCCGCCGCATTCTTCTGCGCCTCTTCATGATGAGAGCGGGTGTGTGTGTGCGTAGGTGTTGTTCGGGAGGGCACGAGGGCTCACCATCCCACACGGATCAGACGTCTGGCCACAGTACCAGACGACGGGGAGGACTTCCAGACGTCCGGGGTGATAATCGGACGTCTGGAAACCAAGACCAGACGATCCAGCGGGCTTCTAAATGTCTGAAGGACTGCGCAGATCGAGGTATGACATGATCGACCTTTTAAGACGTCTGGAAGAGGTTCCAGACGTCTGATTTTGGGCAGATTCGTCGTTTTTGACCCGTTTAAGGTCCGTTCGGAGTCCGTTTTCCGCGTTTCAAGTTGCGTTCGTTACAAATTTATTTCCTCTACCTGTTTACAGTAATTGTATATTGTTTTGAGAAACTCCTTGTGTTGATCCTTGTGTTAGGACCCCGTTCCGTTGTGGCTCTGGGGGTTGCGGAGGCGCACGGGATTGCCGACCACGCCCCCAGTACTCCCGATTTCACAGGTAGAGTGGCCCTTAAATTTATTTAACAAAATTTATACAATTATGAAACAATTAATAGAGTTTAGGGCATTGCATGAACCCTAGGACTGAGAAATTAGATTAAATGATAGATCCTAGGGTATTACATGAATCCTAGGACTGGAAAACTAGATTGAATAGTAGATCCTAGGGTACGGCATGAATCCTAGGACTGGAAAATTAGTTGAATATATAAACATTGCAGTCTTGGCAAAGTGGAAAGGAAATGATAACTGCCTGTAAATTGGTTAACAGTTGCCTGTATGAATGAATAAATACGATTGAGAACATGGGTTATATGAATATAAAGCTGGAACGATGAAACCTAAATTGGCTGAGTTAAAAGAGCATGAACCCTACGGGGAATTAGGAGTAGAACTCCTGGAAAGGGAATGGAATAGAATTGGGGAAGTGAGCTGGCCCTTGAGTACGGAGTACCAAGGAGAGCGACTGTCCCCTTGTTTAGTGCAGAGCGGAGCTAGCCTCCCCAAGGGCCCGGGGTTAGGTCTGGCCACTTCTACCGACCTTTGGCCCTCGTGTACACAATACCGAGGAGATCTACTAGTGTAGGGAGAGCACTAGCTACCCCAAGGGCCTCGGGGTTCTACTAGCCCTCCTACACCGACTTGTTAGGCCCACTGGGCAAACCAGGGTAGTCAGGCGAGGGTGCGCGGACTGTGGAGGGGCAAGACCCCTGTTTGGTTACTGTAGAGGGGCTGGACCCCTGTTACTGAGAGGGCTCCGCCCTATACTGGTTCCGTGCTGTGCTTTGGGCACACCCGTTAACGGAAACGACTGACCACGTGCCAGTGCGGGGTAGTTACCCGTGTGTTTATCGCGCGTGCCGTAGTCACCGTTACGTCTGTCAGCGACCTTGGGGTGGTTGACTGAGGGTAGGATCACCACGGGGGACTCTCCCGGCCAGGAGAGCATCACGTGTTACTTCTACTTTTTGGAAAAGACTGCAATCAAGATCGTTCCCACGAGGAACATTCAAGATCAAGAGAAGGATCTGAGAAATAAATCAATAGTGAATAAATGGAAAAATATATATAAAGAAAGAAATTAAAATTATAACAGCTACTGTCCACTCTACTGCTTCTTTTAGTTTTTAGTTGCCACTCTACTCAGCGTTTCTCTGACGTGTCACCCTTGTTACCTTTTCAGGACCAGGTGCTGAGCAGCCAGAGTCAGCGGCTGCAGAGGGTGCTGGGCCTAGTAGAGCCCAGTAGTGTTACCTGTAGTACCTTCTGTACTTTTCTTTCCGCTGTAGTGAGTAGTTTTCTGTTACTCCCTGTACTATCTTTATTGTAAGCTTCAGGTTATGTACATGTTTATTTCTCTTCTGTTGTGGTGGTGCATACTGTAGTATTTCCTTTCTTTACTGCGATATTTTGTTACTGTTAGTTATATACATGGTGAAGTTGGTTTATTTTACTGCTCTTTTAGTTACTTTCTCGTTGGACGACAAGGTCATGGGATTAGTCGAGTCGGTCCGATTCTCGTGTCTCGTAGGGATCCGGGAATCGGATCATTACAAGATGGTATCAAAGTAAGGTCGTCCCGAGAAGTGAATCAACTGATTGAAAAATGACCAATTCACGTGTCTGTAACTAGAGTAGCCACCACAACATTTTTTTTGACATTAGCTCTTAGACTTCTTCATTAGATATCGTTCCATATTGACGTGTTTCCGTTCTGTTTCGCATCTCCTTGCAGGAGATGCCTCGACGAGGGACAAGAGAGGGACGAGCTGACCTGGGATCGGTTCGTCACCCTCTTCTGCGAGCAGTACTTTCCCCAGATGTGGTAGGACCAGAGGAGGCGGGAGTTCCACACTCTCCGCCAGGGGACGATGACCGTGAGCGCGTACCACACGCGTTTTCTGGAGCTATCCTGCTTCGCAGCGACGGCAGTAGCCACTGAGGAGGAGCGCCTTTGGAGGTTCACCGAGGGGCTCTGGCCTGCGATTCAGGAGTATGTCAAACCCCTGAAGCTGCCTACGTTCTCGAGGGTGGTGGAGGCACCTATGACCTACGAGGAGATCAACCCGTCCGCGCGAGATACTGACAGCAAGCGGAAGAGGCCCTACCAACCAGACTTTTCACAGGGCCGGCGAGAGAGGAGACACGTGGTGCCCGCAGGAGAGCCGTCACATTTTGCAAGGCCATCAGTGGCCTTTGGGGGCCCTCGACAGGGGCCAGTTGCCAGCACCGAACCCCCGCCCAGTCGACAGCAGGGACCCACTGAGGGCGGGAGTCGGGTTCCCTCTGCTACCAGTGTGGCCAGCCGGGCCACATCAGGAGGGACTGCCCGTCTAGGGCAGGAGGTCAGCAGATACTTCCCGCTCCGAGCACTGGAGGGCGAGCAGGAGGCTGCGGTTCCCAGGCGCGAGGAGGAGGACAACAGTCACGAAGAGGGTACCGGCCAGCAGCTACCCGTCCGACGCAGAGCGTGGTTGCTTCGTCTACACCTAGGGCTGAGGGGCGTATCAACGCCCTGATACACAGGGATGCCAGAGCTTCAGGATCAGTGGTGGCAGGTATGGTTTCAGTTTCCGGTAGAATCGTTTACACACTTTTCAATTCCGGCGCAACGCACTCGTTTGTCGCAGCCAGTTTCGCAGTTAGTTTGGGCCAGGATTATATGCTGTTAGAGGATCCGTTCGTAATCAGAGGTTCGAGTGGTCAACTGTTTGTAGCTGAGGAGGTGTACACGGGTTGCGAGGTCAGTATTGGGGGACATAGCCTTCCCGCTAACCTGATTATGATACAGATGGAGGACTTTGGCATAATTCTGGGGATGGACTGGCTGTCCTCTTACCACGCTTTGGTGGACTGTTTTGAGAGGAAGATCGTCTTCTTCATACCGAAGTTGCCTTCTTTCGAGTTCCACGATCAGCCAGTGGACGGAGGCTTCAAGTGCATTTCTACACTTCGAGCGGCGAGACTTTTGAGCCAGGGGTGTGAGGGCTTCCTAGCTTATGTGGTGGCAGAGCCCAACCCTGTGGCCGACTTCCAGAGTATCCCGGTGGTCAGAGAGTACCCCGACGTGTTCCCAGACAAGTTGGCAGGACTACCGCACGAGCGTGAGATCGAGTTTGAGATCTCACTAGTACCAGGGACCAGCCCCATCTCCACTGCAACATACAGGATGGCACCACTTGAGCTGCGAGAGCTCAAGTCCCAGTTGCAGGATCTTTTGGAGAAGGGCTTTGTGAGGCCCAGTGCGTCTCCCTGGGGAGCCCCGATACTGTTTGTAAAGAAGAAGGATGGTACCCTACGCCTTTGTGTGGACTACCGATAGCTGAATAGGGTCACCATCAAGAACAGATATCTGTTGCTGAGGATCAACGACTTGTTTGACCAGCTATGAGGTGCCACAGTATTCTCCAAGATCAACCTGAGGTCTGGATACCACCAGTTGAGGATCAAGGAGGCAGACGTCTCCAAGACAGCTTTTCGCACCCGGTACGGACACTACAAGTTTTTGGTCATGCCGTTTGGGCTGACCAATGCCCCGCTGCTTTCATGGACCTGATGAACTGAGTGTTTAGACCGTACTTGGACCAATTCGTGGTGGTATTCATTGATGATGTGCTCATCTATTCTCGAGATCAGATGCAGCACGGACAGCACTTGCGGATGGTTCTGGATACACTGAGACGACGTAGGCTGTACGCCAAATACAGCAAGTGCAAGTTCTGGTTGAGGGAGGTGACCTTCTTAGGCCATGTGATCTCTGGAGATGGCTTGGCAGTGGACCCAGCCAAGGTCGAGGCAGTGCTCAGGTGGGAGAGACCACGTATGGTTACTGAGATTCGCAGTTTCCTGGGACTGGCGGGCTACTACAAACGGTTCATCAGGGGTTTTTCACAGACTACACGTCCTATGACACAGTTGACCCGGAAAGACATGCCCTTCACTTGGACAGACGCCTGTGAGGCATGTTTTCAGGAGCTGAAGGAGAGGCTGACTTCGGCTCCCGTGCTCACCATCCCTAATAGTAGTGGCGGGTTCGTTGTGTACACGGACGCCTCCTTGCAGGGGTTAGGGGGTGTGCTCATGCAGAGGGGTCACGTTGTCGCTTACGCTTCGCGGCAACTGAAGCCCCATAAGCATAGCTACCCTACCCACGACCTGGAGTTGGC
Organism: Thalassia testudinum; assembly: GCA_037157565.1. Taxonomy (NCBI): domain Eukaryota; kingdom Viridiplantae; phylum Streptophyta; class Magnoliopsida; order Alismatales; family Hydrocharitaceae; genus Thalassia; species Thalassia testudinum. Next base: position 65,657,397 of record JAZHRO010000031.1, read on the forward strand.
AGCTGTTGTCTTCGCACTGAAGACCTTGAGGCACTACTTGTACAGGGAGACCTTCGAGATTTTCACAGATCACAAGAGCCTCAGATACCTTTTTTATCAGAAGGAGCTCAACATGAGACAGAGACGTTGGTTGGAGCTCCTGAAGGACTTTGACTGTAGCATTTCCTACCACCCGGGGAAGGCCAACGTGGTGGCTGACGCCTTGAGCCAGAAGGCGCCCGCACACTTGTCCAGTTTACAGGTGCAGAGTTGGAGCCTTTTGGAGGAGATGTGCAGTTGGCGACCCCTAGAGTTACGGGGGCACTGTGGGGTAGTGACTGTGACACGACAGACGAGGCCAGAGCTGATAGATCGCATCATCACAGGACAGATAGCTGACCCGTACTTGCAGTCCTTGCGCAACAGAGTACTGTCAGGAGAACTGGGGGACTTCTCTTTCACAGACCAGGTGCTGCACCTGAGGGGACGTTTGTGTGTTCCCAGAGACGAGAAGCTGTTGAGAGAGCTCCTGACCGAGGCACACGGTTCTAGATTCACCATACATCCCGGAAACACGAAGATGTACCATGACTTGAGATGCGAGTTTTGGTGGAGGGGGATGAAGCGAGATGTGGGTGAATTCGTGTAGCAGTGTTTAGTGTGCCAGCAGGTGAAAGCCGAGTATCAGAGGCCTGCAGGGCCGCTACAGCCACTTCCTCTGCCAGAGTGGAAGTGGGAGAGCATCACCATGGACTTGATGATGGGTTTACCTGTTACCCAACGAGGACATGACGTAGTCTGGGTAATCGTTGATAGATTGACGAAGACGGCGCGATTCTTATCGATCCGAGTCACTTTGGGACCAGCACAGTTGGCGGAGAGGTATATCCGCGACGTGGTACGTCTACACGAAGTTTCGCGGGAGATCGTATCTGACCGGGATACCCGCTTTACGTCTCAGTTTTGGGCTGAGTTTCAGCAGGCCATGGGGACGCGGTTGAGATTCAGTACAGCTTACCACCTCCAGACGGACGGACAGTCTGAGCGCATGATACAGACACTTGAGGACCTTTTAAGTGCCTGTGTACTGGACTGGAGGGGTTCTTGGGAGGAGCACTTACCCCTGGCAGAGTTTGCATAGAACAACAGTTATCACTCGAGCATCAGCATGGCTCCCTACGAGGCTCTATACGGACGGAGATGTACGACACCCTTGAGTTGGGTTGAGGTGGGGACCAAGTGGGAGGTTGGCCCCAGGCTGATTCGGCAGAGTCAGGAGGTAGTCGAGCAAATCCACAGGCGACTCCACACTATCAGGAGCAGGTAGAAGAGCTACGCAGATCGGAGACGCAGAGAGGTGCAGTTTGAGGTTGGGGACCACGTCTTCCTTCGTGTTTCGCCCATGAAGGGCCTGCAGCATTTTGGTGTAAGAGGGAAGCTCGCGTCGAGGTTCATGGGGCCCTTTGAGATCCTGGAGCGGGTTGGACCCGTTGCTTACAGACTTGCCCAATCTCCTCAGCTTTCTGGTGTGCACAACGTGTTCCATGTGTCCAACCTCAGGAAGTACGTCACTGATCCCAGTCACATCCTGAGTCACGAGAGCGTCGAGGTGAGCAACGACCTGACCTACCCTGAGGCAGAAATGCGGGAGCGGTACCCGGAGCTTTTCGTGGCTACGTCTTTTCGGACCGGCTTCGGTCCTCCTTGAGTTTGTTATGCATATTTAGTGTTCTTTCCTGCACCCTAGTTAATGCAAGTTTCGGGGACGAAACTTCCTTTGAGTTTGTTATATTGTTACGAATGTGGGCATCAGACGTAGTTCAAGACGTCTGGGAAGTGGCCCAGACGTCTGGAACCCTTCCCAGACGTCTGGTATTAAATTTTTTCAGTGTACGGGTTCACGTCTGCGCGCGTGCGCGCGCAGACTTAACCCGCCGCCTTCGTTCTTCGCTTTTCTCTCCCTCCCTGCAGACGATGCCGCTTCTCTCTCCCCGCGTGACCTTTAAATACCACCGCCCACTCCCTCACCCTCACTCCACCGCCTTCTTCTTCTACTTCTCCCTGCCAACGAGAGCGTGAGAGAGCGAGTGAGCGAGTGCGGCAACAGCTGCTGCTGCGAGCGTGCGGGAAGGAGGAGTGTTGGGAGAGGAAGAAGAAAGCTCGACCGCGAAGGTGCGAGCTTGCCGGGGTAGCTAGAGCCGACCGGCGGGAGAGCAGTGATCATGGGGTGTCGCGGAGGAGCTGCTGCAGCTCGGGCAGCAGGCGGACGCGGCGCGGCACGGCCGTGCGTCGCGGGCGGAGAGCGAACAGGGTCCTTATTCTGGGAAAATTTCCTAGAATCAGACGTTTGGACTTACATCCAGACGACGCCTAAGACGTCTGGAGGAGTGTCCAGACATCTGACAGGTACAATATTTTCCTACTCCATTTTATGCGTGTACAGCCATGCAGCCGTCCGCCGCGTTCTTCTGCGCCTCTTCTTGATAAGAGTGGGTGTGTGTGTGCACAGGTGTTGTTTGGGAGGGCGCGAGGGCTCGCCATCCCACACGGATCACATGTCTGACCACAGTACCAGATGATGGGGAGGACTTCCAGACGTCCGGGGTGACAATCGGACGTTTGGAAACCAAGACCAGACGATCCAGCGGGCTTCTGGACATGTGAAGGACTGCGCAGACCGAGGTATGACATGATCGACCTTTTAAGACGTCTGGAAGAGGTTCCAGATGTCAGATTTTGGGCAAATTCGTCGTTTTTGACCCGTTTAGGGTCCGTTCGGAGTCCGTTTTCCGCGTTTCAAGTTGCGTTCATTCCAGATTTATTTCCTCTACCTGTTTACAGTAATTGTATACTATTTTGAGAAACTCCTTGTGTTGGTCCTTGTGTTAGGATCCCGTTCCATTGCGGCTCTAGGGGTTGCGGAGGCGCGCGGGATTGCCGACCACGCCCCCAGTACTCCCGATTTCGCGGGTAGAGTGGCCCTTAAATTTATTTAACAAAATTTGTACAATTATGAAATAATTAATAGAGTCTAGGGCATTGCATGAACCCTGGGACTGAGAAATTAGATTGGATGATAGATCCTAGGGTATTGCATGAATCCTAGGACTGGAAAACTAGATTGAATGGTAGATCCTAGGGTACAGCATGAATCCTAGGACTGGAAAACTAGTTGAATATATAAACATTGCAGTCTTGGCAAAGTGGAAAGGAAATGATAACTGCCTGTAAATTGGTTAACAGTTGCCTGTATGAATGAATAAATACGATTGAGAACATGGGTTATATGAATATAAAGCTGGAACGGTGAAACCTAAATTGGCTGAGTTAAAAGAGCATGAACCCTACGGGGAATTAGGAGTAGAACTCCTGGAAAGGGAATGGAATAGAATTGGGGAAGTGAGCTGGCCCTTGAGTACGGAGTACCAAGGAGAGCAACTGTCCCCCTGTTTAGTGTAGAGCAGAGCTAGCCGCCCCAGGGACCCGGGGTTAGGTCTGGCCACTTTGTACCGACCTTTGGCCCTTGTGTACACAGTACCGAGGAGAGCTACTAGTGTAGGGAGATCACTAGCTACCCCACGGGCCCCGGGGTTCTGCTAGCTCTCCTACACCGACTTGTTAGGCCCACTGGGCAAACCAGGGTAGTCTGGCGAGGGTGCGCGAACTGTGGAGGGGCAAGACCCCTATTTGGTTACTGTAGAGGGGTTGGACCCCTGTTACTGAGAGGGCTCCACCCTATACCGGTTCCGTACTGTGCTTTGGGCGCACCCGTTAATGGAAACGACTGACCGCGTGCCAGTGCGGGGTAGCTACCTGTGCGTTTATCGCGTGTGCCGTAGTCACCGTTACGTCTGTCAGCAACCTTGGGGTGGTTGACTGAGGGTAGGATTACCACAAGGGACTCTCCCAACCAGGAGAGAACCACGTGTTACTTCTACTTTTCGGAAAAGACTGCAATCAAGATCGTTCCCACGAGGAACATTCAAGATCAAGAGAAGGATCTGAGAAATAAATCAATAGTGAATAAATGGAAAAATATATATAAAGAAAGAAATTAAAATTATAACAGCTACTGTCCACTCTACTGCTTCTTTTAGTTTTTAGTTGCCACTCTACTCAGCGTTTCTCTGACGTGTCACCCTTGTTACCTTTTCAGGACCAGGTGCTGAGCAGCCAGAGTCAGCAGCTGCAGAGGGTGCTGGGCCTAGTAGAGCCCAGTAGTGTTACCTATAGTACCTTCTGTACTTTTCTTTCCGCTGTAGTGAGTAGTTTTCTGTTACTCCCTATACTATCTTTATTGTAAGCTTTAGGTTATGTACATGTTTATATCTCTTATGTTGTGGTGGTGCATACTGTAGTATTTCCTTTCTTTACTGCTGAATTTTGTTACTGGTAGTTATGTACATGGTGAATGTGGTTTATTTTACTGCTCTTTTGGTTACTTTCTTGTTGGACGACTGGGTCTTGGGATTAGTCGAGTCGGTCCAATTCTCGTGTCTCGTAGGGATTCAGGAATTGGGTCGTTACAATGACCGTGGAAGTGCGTGTGTTCGGTGGGCACTTGGGGTGTGTGTGGCGGTCAATGGAGGAGTGGATGGTGATCAGTGAGTGATGGCGAAGGTTCTAAGGTAGGTGGCGAGGCGTGTGAAGGGGTGGGGCGACGGATTCGCCTCGCCGGTGGTCTGCGAGAGATGAGGGAGATGGAGGTGATTGGTGGCTGTCGAGGGGGGTTTTCTGAAATTAAGTGGGGGAAAATAAAAGGTAGAGAGAGAGGAACTTATTGAGGGTAGTTGGACAAAGGGGGAAAGGTGGAGGACGAGCGGTGCGTATGTGCCATCGTTGGAGAAGAAGGCCCTGAGGTGAGGATGACGGTGACGACGAAGGGGTTGGAGATGCGCGCGTTGGTATGGCATGACGCAGAGGAGCAAGGCGGAGAAGACTCTGCCACTGGTATTGTGTCCGAGTGAAGAGAAGAGGGAGGAGAGGTCGTCGAAGCTTACGAGCTGTTGGCCGGAGATGAGGGAGGAAGAAATTTGGGGGAATCAGTGACCAATTCAAGCTTGAGAGATATGGCAAGGACCAGGGGTCCTTTTATAGTTGCTAGCCGAGGTCCTTGTGCTTAGAAGGCAAGCTTCCAAGTGAAAAGATCTTGCCAGAGATGGAAGGTGCGAATGATACCCAATTCTCTCGAGCGTTCGCACGAGAGATTGGGTGCAAATCCGATCTTGGGATCATGTTTAGATGGTAGGGAATTCCTGAGAGAATCTCCCTTCCAAATCTGAGAGATCACTAAGGATTCGGGGAGAAATCCTCCTCAAATCCTCGCCGAAGTAGGATTCCTCCTCTATAATGGGGGAGGGACCTAAATGCAAAGAGTGGCGAGGAAGATAGGGGGTTTTCGCAAGGGTTTTCAAAAGCTAGGGGTCAGAATGTAATTGGGTGGACTATTTTGCAAAGTAGGTCAAGGTGACCTTCCCTTAGGCCCAAATTTTGGTACAAACCTAATTTTGACCTAAGGAATCCAATGGTGAAGTTGGATTTTAGGTTTGACCTCGTTTGACTGGATATTTTACACAAAAATTTAAATTAGGTCAAATAATGAGCTAAAACCCCAATCTAGGTCAAAATAGGTTCCAAAGGCCAAATTGAAGGTTCTAAACCCTAGAGGATATTTTTCCATGATTTTTAGAGGATTTAGTTAATTTTTATCCTGGCCAGAACCTTGTTGTATTAAGTGGGTTTGTTTTAGGGTTATAGAATGTCATTTAATTATTAAATCTCACAATAACCCTTTTCTGATTGAACCATCCCACTTTTCCTCTTGTTAAGTCCAATTGACCTATGTTTATCCCCTGAGAAATCTCGTTGATGACTGCAATGGTAAAAATGTAGTTTTACCCTTTGTTTCATGTTTTCTTCCCAAAACAGTAATCCCTTGAATTAGGCCTTCCTTTAGGTTATGTAGGAGCTTTTATTCTCTTTTCTAGGTCAAAATGAGCTAGTTAGGACTCATGATGGTGTTCCCATCACGCCCCTTTGATTTGAATCTTCCCGAGCCCTCGCAGCTACATCCTCACCACCCGAACCCCTTACGCCTAATCTCACCAATGTGGTGAGGAGAATCACTCCTTCACGCTACTCAAGGACCTCCTCTGCATCGCATGCAAAGGATCGCTCCCTCCTCCTTGAGTGATCACTCTCATCCACTCCAGTTTTCTCCCCCATTCATCACTACGTCAGTGACAGGGGCGCAGCTCTCCTCAATTTCAATGCTACAATGACCAACTGCAGGCCAAGGATCCCATTCCTCGCTGGAGTCCTCCTCATCTCCCTTCATTGCTACAGTGACCAGCTGCAACCCAGGCATCCCATTATTCCTTTAGATTAGGACTTTACATGCTTTCTAGAATAGTTAGATTAGTAATTAGTTTAGTGTAGTTGATTAGATGATCAAATTGTGTGATTGTAGTTAACTTAGAGTAGTGTAGCATAGAATCCACACATTTCACCTCCTCTAATCACTTCAGATCAGAGGAGATGATTTCACCCATCCACTAATCATTGACTCCCCCTCTTCATGTTTTCACTTCACATTCTGATTTTCCTCAATTTTTGTTTCGCAATTCACCCATCCATTAGAGTCAAACCCTCATCTCATTGCTCTCAAGCTTTGAGATGAGTATTTGCTCTCAAATCCATTTAGGGGTCTCCCATCCATCTCAGATTTTCCACAATGACCCCTGATCTGGTTTTAAATGGAATCGATTTGCTTGATCTGATTTCAGTTTGGCTTTTCAAAGCAAGATTGCAAGATTTTGATCAAATTGAGTTTTGAATGGGTTTTGATCAAGTGAATCGATCTATTTTTGAGCTAAATCAGTCCATGGCTGTGAATCTAAGATAATTTTTAATGATGAATTTTTCCTTAGATGAGCCATGGTTGATGTTGTTATGAGAATGGATTTTGATGGTTTTTCAATGTAAGGTAGAGTCAAGGAGAATCGACTTTGTTGATTCGAGGCTCTACCTAATATTTTTGTGCGGGTATTAGTATTTGAACTTTTGATTTCTCACCTAAGAGATTCTCAATATCCCTTAAGGTTTTAAACATTTGGGATTCAAGTTAGTAGTTTAATGGACTGATGTGAACCCTTCCTTCATGCTGTCTATAGCATAAGGGAGAGATCAAATTAGTGTTCTCTCTGATTTGAATTGGGGATCAAGGTTTAAAGTTTTCTTGAGTGAGGATTCAATGTTTTGAAGTGATTTTTAAATTAGAATTCAAGGCTTCATCAGATATTCTAGAGTGTTCATTGTGAGTTTTAAATCCCAAACTTCACACATTAAAATGTTGCAAAGCAACAACATTTTCGTTGGATTAAATTCCAATCTAATTCCATTATCTTTGTTGTCTATGACAAAGATAAGGGATTAGATTTGGTTAATTTAGCAGCTACTGAAATCCCCATTTCAGAGCTACTGAGGATGCAATTCTCTTACTGAAATCCTCATTCAAATTTATTAAAATTGCGATTGATCAGATATCACTGCAGCAGCCATTTTGAGTGATTTTAAGACATCTGGGCATTGCCTTGGAAAGCTGTTAATTGCAGTTGATGTTGCAGTTGCTGCTGCTGCTGCAGCAGATGGTTTGGTTGCTGATTGCGCAACAATCATAGGTCTTAATTGACCTAAATTAGGTTAGGACTTAGCATAAGTTAGAGTAATTCATGCATGCATAAGCATTACTAGCACCTTTACTGCTTTCTTTTAACTATGCATAAAATAATGTTATAATGTACTAATTAGGTGCATTATGTCAAGTGCAGGTAATAAGCTGATCTGAAGCTGGATCTAAAGCGAGATTTGAAGAATAAAGAATAACTGGTGTTGCAGCAGAGTTGGAGCGGAAGACCTAGATTAGATGTAGTAGATAATAATGTAAGGGAGTTAAGGTATACTATTCTATTAAGTAGGAATAAAGCAATAAATTATGAAGAACTTAGGTTCATCCTAGCCCCAGGATAGCCTAGAAGCTTCCCCAAGCCTTAGCCACCCTTAAATTAGGTCACCGCACCCTAGGAAACCTTAAAACCTTAATTCCAGCCTCTATCTAGACGTCCAGATGAGTTATAGAACATTCATAACCCTTAGCCAACTCCCGCACACCTTAAACGCACTTCTGCAGTGTTATTAGACGTCCAAACACTTAGTTAGATGTCCAATTTCTACAGAATACACAAGACATAACCTAGAAACCCTTCTGACTCTACTTGGACGTCCAGACAATAAGTCTGGACTTCTGATTTTTCACTATAAGAAGTCTAACACTATTATTAGACGTCCAGAACTGCCCTTCAAACCCTGTTTTGAGATTCAAGCCTTGATCTTGAATCTCTAGCCCCCTAAACCCAATTCTAACCCCCTAGGAACCTAAATTAAGGTGCCTTAACCCTAGTACATCACCTCTAGACTTCCCTAAGGACCTAAGTAGGTCCTCACTAAACCTAATTGACTTGGATCTTAGTCAATTCCATCAGCCTATTCAATTGGACTCATTGAGTCCAATTAAGCCCTGATCTCAGCAAACACTGTCCAATTGGACTCAGTGAGAGTCCAATTGACCTAGACCTGACTTAATTGAGTTATTTTACTCTCAATTAAGTTTCCACACACCCAATTAAACTTGTATTAAGTTTAATTGTACTTTACCTTAGTGAATTAGGGTTTACAACCCTAATTTGAGACCTACCTTGACCTAAACCCACGAGAACCTAAGCTAATCAACCTAGCCACCTAAGTTTCGACCCACACACACCCACACACACCATCCACATGAAAATACCTAGCCTAGAGTTCTCTAGAACTCTCTTCCATGTGTTGTTGCCTTGGTTGCCAAAACTAGCAACCAAGAGCCATTTAATTTTTAGATCCACATTTTGTGGATCTAAAAACCACCATCCATCCTCTCTCTCACTCTCCCACGAGCTCCCATCATAGGTCTCTCTAGAGAATTCCGTAATTCTCTAGAGAGCTTCCCTTAGGTCTATAAAAAGACCTAAGGGGTAGCTATTTGCACCCATCCACTCTTGGCTCCATTTTAGCTTAGCTTCATGCCACCTCCACTCCACCTTCACGAGTAGCTTCACCATGGCCACCACCATATCCATGCCAAGATGTTGGATCACCTCTTTAACCTCTCTCCAAGGGCCGGCCTAAGCACCATTTGCTGCCCCTCCTTCTCTTCTCAACCAAGTCAAAGGCCATCGGAGCCCACCTCTGAATGCCCTTAGTTCTGATAGATTAGATTGTAGTTCTTCATAGATTTATTGCTTTTATTACTGCTTAGTAGTGTAGCTCCTTACTTATCCCCAATGATGCATGCATAATCCCCCGTAGATTCATGTATGCAGTCGTTTTCTGATAGTTAGTTTTTACATTCCCTGTACAAGCATTCCGCTACCGGTGCTCTACAACTCTGCTATCATCATCTTTATATATATATATATACATGTTGAAAATCACCATGTGCCTGATTATCATCTTTTGGTATGATTAAAGTTGCATGTTTTCAATTTCTGATATTCTGGCAACAGCATGTCCTGCATCAATATGAACTTAGCATAAATTGACATGCGATTTTGAATAAGTAGAGCGAGCAAGATCGATTTCAAATCTGCATTTCCATAAACGCCTCCTAGAGACGAACGACTGGGACTCAAGTCTCGTTATCTTTATAAATTATTTTTGTTCATTGTATTTCGCAACTGTACTACGACGCATTTCTGATCAAATATGCGCTCTACAATCCCAACAGTTGCTGATATGGTCTAAATAGTTGGGCTGTATCTAGGATCTTGGGTTTATTACATGGCTGACCTATTTTATTAGATTGTATACTACCTTATATAACTCCGCCTATGTTGAGGTTAGTGTGCCTTTTCATTGCCGGTCCCAAGCCCGGGTAAAGGAGGAGGGATGCGTTAGGTAGCCAACAGCCAGCGTAAATTTTGTCGGATCTTTAAACATGGATTCTAGCAAACACTCTGATTTCGTTGGGGCGTTCCCTACTTGCGACGCGCTGCATCGACGCCCGGGTGTAGTGATAAATGAGCAAGGGTTCTCGCATGAGGAACGCATGCGAGTAAAGAGTTAGTTCCGCTACATCGCCGCCCGGATGTAGTCCAAAATGAGCAAGGGTTCTGCATGAGAAACGCATGCGAGTAAAGAAGTTAGTTCCGCTACATCGCCGCCCGGATGTAATCCAAAATGAGTGTTCACGGGCGTTTCGTGCGGATTTAAAGCGTATTATGTTGTAGTATAACCGACAAAACGTTCGAACAAATACAAAGTTTTTATTACTCGAAGACCGGAGTATCCGAGGTCGAACACAGGGAGCAAATGGAACTTACCACTAAATCAAAATGTAATTGAACACTCTAATTTACTCAAAATATCAATTCAGGTATGAATGTATGCGATTAAAAGGAGTTAGGGCAAGAAAAATATGAAATTGGACGTCTGATCTTGTGATCAGACGTCTTAAAAGCATTTCTCCTTTTCTTCTTGATTATTCTTCTTCTTCTTCTGCTGTAGTCTTTGCTCTTTCTTTTCTTCTTCTGATCTCTGCAAAGTCTTCACTTGGCTTCTCTGTGCCTTTGCTTCTGGCTTGCTCTTTTCTTTCTTCCCCTGCGAAGGCTTCTTTCTTGCCTCTTCTTCTCTGCCTTGTTTCTTCCTCTTCTATTCTTCTCTGCCGTTCCTTCTTCTTTCTTTCTTTTCCTTCTCGCGGCCAAGTCCTTCTCCTCCTGCGTTCAGCCTGCCTGCACAGGAGCAAAACCTAACCCTTCCCCCTCTACCCGCGCATCTCTCTCTCTCAAGCAATTCACTCAACCCGCTCTCCCAGAGCCACAGCCATAATCGGGTCGGATCGTACCCGGGACCAGGCGCACCTGCAGGTGTGTGATGCGCGAGGAGTGCGTAGGTCTAGGTCGGGTCGGATTCGCCAGGTCCGCGTGGTCAGGCCGCGGACGAGGCGGGTGTGGGATCAGTGAGGGACCTCACCCCTGTGCTTACTGAGGCGATAAGAGTAAAACACAAAAACAACTTATATGGTACCTGAGGGTTGCAATCCCACGATGTGGGACTATCTGGTCTCGCCTTCACGCACGCCTGTAGAAGCCTCGTCGTGCGATTGCCCCGCAGCTGCTGGCTCTGCTAGCGCTCCTTGGCTGGACTCGTGCACCTTGCGACACTCGCGCTAGTATGCAGCACCTGTAGCCTGGAAGATCGGGTGCCTGGAGCTTCGTGGGAGCTTCATCAGAGGTCGTCCATGGCGGCAGCGACTCAAACCCTGTCATACACAAAATGCGCCTCTCGGCCCAATCAGAATACCTAGAGACCTTCGCCGTGGCACGGCGAAGGCGGTGGGCAGTGCTGCAGGCTGCAGGTCGGCCTAGGCGTGCGTGCCTAGGTCAACCTGTGGCCGGAGATGGTGGGTTGGTCGGGGGGTGATTGTGGAGGGCTGGAGTGGCAGTGGTAGGGTGGAGTGTGTTCCTGGAGGTGAGGCGGAGCTTTCAAGGTGGTTGGCGAGCCGTGTGGAGGGCTGGAGTGGTGTGGGCGGCTCGCCGGAGTGCGGTCGGAGGCGAAGACGATGGAGGTGGTTAGCATCTGTCGAGGGTCGATCAAGGGAGATAACAGGGGGAAAAGAGAGAGGAGAGGATGGAGAGGAGTTCTAACCTAACTGTAAGGACGAAAGGGGACGGAGGGCGAACAGCAGTACCTACTGTCGCCGGAGAAGATGACGCCCAGTGGGGGAGGACGACGGCGACGACGGGGCTGAGGCGGCGTGCGCTGGTACTGCGCGACGCGGAGGAAGGTCAGGAAGTTAACTCTGCCACTGGTTTTGTGGCAGAGCGAAGAGGGAGGGGAGGGGGCCTCGCCGGAGCCTGCTGGGAGTTTGGCCGGGCAGGAGGAGAGGAATTGGGGGTGGAACCTCGGCCAAACCAAGCTCTGCCTCTTCGGCCGGAGTTGTGGGTTCTTATATAGGCGCTGGACTTGGTGTGCAGAGCGTGAAGGGCACGTAATTGCCTGAGGTTGGTCGCCGGAGATGGAAAGGAGTTAGGATACCCAAATCTCTCGTGCGTTCGCACGAGAGATTGGGTTCACACCAGGGATCGATATCGGTCTTAAATGGAAGGCAATTCTTCAGAGAATTCTCCTTCCATTTCTGGGAGGGAATCTCTGAGGGATTAGAGAGCAATCCCTCTCCGAACCTCGCCGGAGCTCGGTTCTGCCCTAGCAATGGCGGCAGGACCGGTTTGCAAAGGAGGCGAAGAACCTAGGGGGTTCTCTGCAACGGTATTCAAAAGATAGGGACCAATTTGTGATTTGGGTGTACTAAATTGCAAAGTAGGTCAAGATGACCTCTCCTTAGGTCCAAATTTTGGTATAAACCTAATTTGGACCTAAGGAATCCAATGGAGAAGTTAGATTTCAGGTTTGACCTCGTTTGACTGGGTATTTTGCGTAAAAACCCAAATTAGGTTAATTGAAGAGTTAGGACCCTAATCTAGGTCAAATTAGGTTCCAAAGGCCAAATTAAGTGTTCTAAACCCTAGAGTATGTTTTTCCATGATTTGTAGAGGGTTTACTTGCTTTTTGTTCTGACCGGAACCTTGTTAATTTAAGCAGGTCTGTTTTAGGGTTACCAAGTGTCTTTTAGTTCTTAGATTGCACATGAACCCATTTCTGATTGACTCAACCCACTTTTTATCTCATTTAGACCATTTGAGCTATGTTTTTCCTCTGAGAAATCCCGTTTATCTACTGCAATGGTAAAATTGCAGTTTTAACCTTTATTTCATGTTTTCTTCTCAGAGCACTTGTTCCTTCAGTTAGGCCTTCTTCTAGGTTATGTAGGAGCTTTTATCTTCTTTATTGGGTCAAAATGAGCTAGTTATGGCTCATGATGAGGCTCTCATCATACCCCCATGCCTAGCTTTTGCTAGTCCCTTAGCAAAATTTCAAAGTTTTAACTTCCGTTCTAAACCCTGAATGTTGTCAATAATGATAAGTGCTTCTCCTTTTCTTTTGTGATTAGGTGGGAATGCCGACAATAGGCCTAGAGGTACTCAAGTACCAACCAAAATCCGGACCTGTTCCGCTTTAGCCTCAGTCTTCTGCAAAGGTTTCTACGGCCCACAGAACCTAACCCAGGGTTTGTTGGACTTCGCAATTAAAGCACCCGTGCTTGAGATATTTTTAGCCTAAGTTCAGTTTGCAGTGCGTTTTTTGTAAGAGAGAGATAGAAGATTTATTTGTTTGGAGAGCTTTTCTCTCTCTTTTCTTTTTTATTTCTAGCTTCGGATTAGCTTCTCAACACGGTCTGTATCGGATTCCTCGTCCCCATCATCAATCCTCAAAGGTCCCTGGCTTTCGAGATTTCGAGATAATCCCGCCCATGGCAACCCCCGGAACCCTGGCTTTCGAGATTTCGAGATAGTCCCGTCCATGGCGTTCCGTGGCCGAATTCAGACCCTGGCGATTGACATTTCGTGATAATGCCACCCATGGTGTCTGAACCAGCAGAGTGCTTACATGCCTCCCGTAGGATATTTAAATATCCTAAGAGACAAGCACCGAGGAGATGATATGTTGTTACGCATCTTCGAGGGGAATTTCCCGCCTCTCCGCACTGGGAACTCGTCCCAATCAACTTGTGTTGATTGGCCGCTCCTAATCTAGGTGACTTTTTCAGAATATTAAACGCTCTTGCGTGTTTTGGATGTTTTATGCGCACTGAACCAGACTGTGTGTGAATTTGGGGTGCTTAGGTTACCGAATCCCGCAAACCGGAGGTCAGTTACCGAGGCTGAATACTTCCTAAGCCTTAGACCTAATACTCAAGCTTCGCATTTTCCTCAACCTCTTGGGGATTATCCAGATTTTAACGGATACGTGAATTTTTAAGCTAAAGATACTAGCCCAAAAGGCCTAAGACCAGCGTTCCCGCTAATCTCTTGTTATATCTCCGTAGCACTTTTCTTTTCTTTTTCTTAACTCGGTCTAGAACTTCAGTTAACCCCTTAATCTTTTACTAATGACTTTTTCTTTTTCTTTTCCTTTTGTGCTCCTTTCTTCATTTTTGCTCTTTTTCTCCTCCTTATGATTATATGGCTCACAACATTTCCTCCCTCCCCATTTTTTTTTTTGTTCTTTTTCGTAATTTTTCAATTTTTTGTGTTTTTGACATATGCGAATTTTTTGTGAGAATCCTTCTGATTTTTTCTTGGTTTTGTATGTATGCACTTTATCACCCCCCCCATGCCTAAGTTTTGCAATGTCCTCATTGTAAACAGAGGGTGGGAATTAGTGTTGAGGTCAGGGGCTTAGAATAGGATATATCGGGTGGGTGAATGGGTCGGGAATGAGTGATGCGAATGATTTTAAGCTCTGATACGTGTACCAGTGGTGGGATCAACTGTCTAAGGCTGAACTCAAGGTGCAATAGACGTGGAGTACAGACGGCTAATCAGACGGGTCTCTATTTTTGAGATGACGGGTTGCCTCCCGTTAAGCGCTAAATTTAATGCCTTCAGCCGAGCGAAAAATGGGGTGGAGAGGGAGTGGTCAAATCAATGGAGTTTTGGAAAACAAGCACCTTGATTAAGAGCCTGGTTGGTCCAACCAGGTACTTGTTCAAATCAGTGGGCTGATGATGCAGCCCAAACCCAATAAGTCTGGTGGGTTGATAGATGTAGATTAGCAGATGTGGGACCCACCAAATGCAGTGATGTTCTGATAGATATGGAAGTGAAAACTCGAGTTCGGGCTCAGTCGAATCAGCCTGGTGGGGGTAGGGTTCCGAAAAATAATCAATGTAAGGTGTGGAATCCCTACAGGGACGGTCAAAGGATGGAGGCTCCTGATTTGTGGTCTGATCAGTGTCCGATACCCGGTATAGATATGGAGTTGAATCATCTGCAATCGGCTCAGTGAGAGGTGAATCAGAATAGAAATTGAGTCCGGTTGCGGGTCGGGGTGGGGAACGGGTTTTGATTGGTTCTGTATCTGTGGAGCAGGTGGCTTCAAAGAAGATTGACATGTTATAATCAGGAGGTAGATTTTCTCCGATGTTATGGTCAGATTCGAGATCGTTGGAGAGTTTGCGAAAATCAAAGTTTGAATGAGATTCTAGATCATGAGTTCCACCATAGAATAAATCATATGTTGTATATTCAGCAGCCTGACTGGGATCTAGCCTAAATGTTAATTCTGAGCTTACAAAGGTGTCCCTATCTGGTAGAGGCTCAGGTTCAAGGTTAGTAGGGCAGAGCCAATCGAAACCCCGCTCGTCCAAGTCCTCGGTTTCTGTATCGTAGATTGGCATGACTTCCGAAAACTCGATTAGTTCTTCTGAGGAGGTTGACGAGGGATATTCATCAAATCGAGGCCCAGAATCATATTCTTCATTAAGAGATTGATTTTCTTCATATGGGGCCTTGAAATCTTCAATATAGGTTTCAGATCTAGGTTCTAGGCTTAGGATGTGGGTGGAATTACTAGAATCTAGGTCTGAATAACCTTCGAGGGCCACCTTATCAGAATAAGGGACGGAATTTACACCCTTGAGAGGTTCAGTTCTACTCTCATACTTGCAGGAGTCTTGGGATTCTAAAATGGGTTCATCATGGTCTTTTCCTGCATTTGGAGCTTCCCAACCTTCTTCAATATTAGGTGCATTATACTCCATCTGGGTTGGGAATCCACAACCATTTTGTGCCCCAAACCCGAGATCAGATTTATCCTCGATGTTGTCCCAAGATAGTTCATCCTCTGTTGGCGGTATGTACGGGTATTTCTGATCAATCACTTGTTTTATTAATCTCATTATCTCTTCCCATTTTTCAAGACTATCTTGGTGTTGCTTCCAAAGTCGAGGATTTGTCATACATTGAAGGTATTCACTATTGTGCAGTTTTTCTATCTCAATGTATGCAGTAATGAGCAAGTCACGGGTTGATCCTTTGTTGGCTTCTGCTAATAGTACTTGGACACAAGTTATGACAAAGGTTGTGGTTGTTGGGACATCAACCTGAATGTTTCCTACTGTTGTTGAGGTTTCTTCATTTTCATAAAATCTCATGGCATCCTCAATCATTTTATCTCTCATGGATCTCCGGTATTCAGGTTTCTCGACTGGTAGTCCTAGGTGGTTCGGCTGCATATTTGGATCAGGTGGTGGAATCACGATCAGAGTTTGACTCAAGATGTGTTATGAAGCGATCAGATCTGAATAACGAGTCCCACTGAAAATGAGTGTGTGTGCTCTATAGAGAAAAGATGCAGGACTGGAGATGTTCTTGACCCAATCAAGACACCCAAAAGATGAGCAAGGGTTCTCGCATGAGGAACGCATGCGAGTAAAGAAGCTAGTTCCACCACTTCATCATCAAAGTGTGTCACAATGTATGCTGAGATTCGGTAGTTGGAATATTGGTACCTTGACCAGCAAGCTCATGGAGATTGTGGATACAATGGTAAGGAGAAGGATTCAAATTCCTTACCTTCAAGAGACTAAGTGGGTTGGTGAAAAAGCAAAGGAAATCGAGAGAACATGTTTTAAACTTTGGTATTCAGGAAAGGACAAAGGTAGAAATGGCGTGGGTATTATAATTCATAAGGATTTGAAGGAGAGCGTGGTTGAGGTTAAGAGATTGGGTGATCGAATTATTTTGATAAAATTAATCTTAGAAGAAGAGATCTTGAATGTCATTTCAGTTTATGCACCTCAAGTTGGTCTAGAGGAAAGAATAAAGAACAAATTTTGGGGAGAGCTTGATATGATAATTCAAGGAATCCCACAGACAGAAATGATTTGCTTGGGTGGAGATTTAAATGGGCATGTGGGAAAAGATGCTTTAGAGTATGCAGGAGTGCATGGAAATCATGATTTTGGTGTTAGGAATGAAGAAGGGAAGACGTTCCTTGATTTTGCTATGACTTATGATCTTTTCATAGCAAATACTTTCTTCAAAAAATGGGAAGAGCATTTGATTACCTATAAAAGTGGCTTAACGAGAACGCAGATCGATTACTTTGCTTTGAGAAGAAGGGATCGTTTATCTTGTAAGGATTGCAAGATTATTCCAGGGGAGAGTTTAACTGCTCAACATCGTCTTTTGGTATTGGATGTTCATTTGAAGAAGGCAAAGAAGAGAAAATTAGTGTCTAAGAATTTGAGAATTAAATGGTAGAATCTTAAGAAAGAGTAAGTGAGATTTAAAGAGAAGATGATGCAACAAAAGGCTTGGGATCTTGATGGTAGTGCTGATGAAATGTGGTTAAATATGGCAAACTGTATTAGGAAGGTGGCAAAGGAGGTGTTAGGCGTGTCTAAAGGAGGTGTTCCAGGACAAAAGGAGGCTTGGTGGTGGAGTGAGGAAGTGTAGGAAAAGCTTAAAATTAAAAGAGCATGTTTTAAAGCCTTATATCGAGATAAGACCGATGAAAATATGGAAAACTACAAAAGAGCAAAGAAAGATGCAAAGAAAATTGTTAGTGAAGCAAAAGCAAAAGCTTGGGAGCATTTTTATAAGAAACTTGATTCTAAAGAAGGTGAAAAAGATATTTTTAAGTTAGCTAAAGCAAGAGAGCGGAAAGCAAAGGACCTTACGCATATAAGATGCATCAAGGATGAAAAAGGAAGGGTGCTTATAGCTAGTGAGGATATAAAGACAAGATGGAAAAGATATTTTCATAAGCTATTTAATGAAAAATAAAAGAATGATATCATCTTAGGGGAGTTAGTTAACTCTGAAGAGTATGTGAATCGATCATGCTATCGAAGGATACAAAAGAAAGAAGTAGAGGAGGCTCTGAAGATGATAAAAAGTGGGAGGGTTGTTGGGCCCGATGATATTCCTATAGACGTCTGGAGAATGACGGGAGAACGGGGTATAACTTGGCTCACAAATTTATTTAATACTGTGTGGAGAGGCAAGAAGATGCCACAGGAATGGAGGAAAAGTTTTGTGGTACCTTTATACAAGAACAAAGGTGATATACAAGATTGTTCCAACTATAGAGGTATTAAGTTGATGAGTCATACGATGAAACTTTGGGAAAGAATAATTGAAAGAAGGGTGAGGCAAGTCTCTATGGTAACTGAAAATCAATTTGGCTTTATGCCAGGCAGGTCTACTATTGAGGCAATACACCTCTTGAGACGTATGATGGAGACATACAAAGTGAAGAAAAATGATTTACATATGGTTTTTATTGATTTGGAGAAGGCCTATGATTCTGTCCCAAGAGATATCTTGTGGAGAATTTTGGAGAAGAGACAAGTGCCAATTTTATATATCAACCTCATTAAGGATATGTACTATGGAGCTATAGCTTGTGTAAAGACTAAGGATGATTTGACAGACTACTTTGATATCTCCATTGGTCTGCATCAAGGTTCGACTTTAAGCCCTTATCATTTTGCCTTGGTTATGGATGAGTTGACGAAGCATATCCAAGTTGAGGTGCCTTGGTGTATGCTTTTTGCTGGTGACATTGTGTTGGTTGATGAGACAAGAGATGGAGTGAACAGAAAACTTGAGCTTTGGAGAGAAGCCCTGGAAGATAAAGGATTACGCATAAGTAGGACGAAGACTGAGTATATGGAATGTAAGTTTAGTAGTGGAGGGAACAACGAAGGGATTGATGTAAAAATTGGAGAAGAGTGCATTCCAATGAAAGATATTTTTAAGTACTTGGGATCCATTTTCCAACATGATGGTGGAATTGATGGAGATGTTACACATAGAATTAATGCAGGGTGGTTGAAATGGAGGGGTGCTTCTGGTGTTCTCTGTGATAAGAAGGTTCCTTTAAAAGTCAAAGGAAAATACTATCAAGCTGTGGTAAGACCAGCCATGTTGTACGGTTCTGAATGCTGGGCTATAAACTATAGGCATGTACAGAAGATGTCTGTGGCAGAAATGAAGATGTTAAAATGGATGTATGGTCATACAAGAAAGGACCGTATTTCAAATGAATTTATTAGAAATAGGGTTAGGGTGGCACCGATAGAGGATAAAATGAGAGAGGCCCGTCTAAGATGGTTTGGACATTTACAAAGAAGGCCACTAGATGCTCCAGTTAGGAGATGTGAGAAGTTGGAGGCTGAACCCGCTAAGAGGGGGCGAGGAAGACCAAACAAGTGTTGGAAGGAAACTATTAAGTATGACCTCAATTACTTTAATTTAAGTCCTAAAATGGCTGAAAATCGATCTGTGTGGAGGCAAAGAATCCATATAGCCGACCCCACTTAGTGTGGGAAAAGGCTTGGTTGTTGTTGTTGTTGTTGTTGTTGTATACTACCTTATATAAGCTTTCATGTATTGTCAATGACCTTAAACTTCATTTAGATTGCTTGTAATCTTACTTAATCATCCATTGTCAGCTATTCATGTGTATAACTGCCCATATTTAGAAATTGAATGAAATCAAGTGGAAAATCATGTTTAATTGCTTGAACACTTCCTTTTTGTCTTGTTGGATGTTCTAAGGTGCTTAAACCACTTTTCTAGCTGTTAGTTTAGAATTCTAAGCCTTAGGTTTCACCTTAAAATCCTTTGAAGGTCTAGAATTATGCCAACTTTGTAAATAAATAAAAATACTATAAAAAATAAAAAATAATAAACTAAATATGTCTTAGTGAAGATTAGGTATATTTTTTGGTATATGCCAAGTTTCAAGACATTCTAAACCCTCAGCTTAGTAGAACATACCAGCCGACGGCTCAGTATACCTTTAGACCTAATAAAAGACCTTAAACTGAAAATGACAAAAAGATACACACTCTCTCATCTCTCTCTTTCTCTCTTATCCCCTACCTCTACAAAATATATAAAAACCATAAAAAGTAGAAAAACTCTAAAAATACCCAAAAATACCTTGTATATTATGTACATACATGTAAATATAGGCTATAGAGTAAGTATATATGTATATAATGTAAAATGGATGTATATATATATATATTGTATAATGTAAATTACATATTTGAAACTATATAAACTATATATAACTTAATTATATAACTATTTATTATTTATATTAACTTATAAGCACTATAACTTAAGTAAATTTATAAAACTCTATATATAAATGTAATTACTATTTATACTGTATATACATATCTATATATTTATTATGTATATTATAAACCTTGTATCATAATTTAATTATGTATATAGAATAAATACTGAATTTATTAAGTTATTACCTAAGTTATTAAGTTAAATCAAAATAAACTAGTAAATTAAGTTATATCTAAGATAAGTTATACTGTACATTTGTATTATAATATTTTAAGTAATTTAAACTAATTTAAATATATTTATATCGTATTATATTATTTATACCTAATTTACATGTATTATAACCTGAAAATAGATATTAAAATGTAAATAAATCCAAATAAATGTTGTAAAATACAATAAAAATATGTATTAAATACTTTATTATATGTATGAACTCTGTACAGGGTCAATTAGACCATTAATTAACTAATTTATGTGTTAGTTAAGAAATAAACCCTGAAATCAGGTTGTATTATTTACGAACTTTAGCTAATTTATTTATATAGTAAATATAATTATTTTTGTAAAAAAAATCATATAATTATTTATCCCTATATAAGGGCTTTCCAACTATATATTTTAATTTAAAATTGAATTGAAATTGGGCCCTCGATTTTGCTAATTGAGCACGCAGCTCTGCAGCTATAGCGCTGAAGAAGGCACTGGATAGCGCCACATCGGTTATTGGCAAGCGCCTGCGGGTGTATAAATTGTATTTCGGCATCCCTTCTCTCAGTCGTCACAAGCGCCGAGTGTCCGAAACCCATCACCCCTTATATCCTCTGAGCATATATCTGACCATGGTTTGAAATGAGATTAGTGTATGCAATGCAGGCCGGGGGCTTGGCACTATGCATGGGCTTGAATGAGCCCATTAACGAGCTTGAACCGAAATTAAGAGGTTAATTATCGAATCAGGGTGGCCTTAGTAGAGTTTGATCCCACCCGAGAGGGTGCTGTGCATCCCTCAAAAAGGCCGCTCGCCAATTAGAAACCTAATTTTTGATTAAATGAACAATAACCTAGTCTAATTACTAAGGGGAGCAAAGAGTGAAGCTAAGAAAAATGGCTAAGTCAAGTCTAAAGTGTCAAAGAGTGTTAGCTGTTCTATGCAAAGATTAACAGTTGAAGTAGAAGAGAAGCCTGTATATTATGTGTATATATGTATATAGAATATATATATATAGTATACTGTAAATATGTATAATATGTATACGTAATATAAGTAATGTTTGAGCTATATATGTAAGTAAATAACAGTATAGCTTTAGTAACAGACTAATCCGTCACTATAGATAGAATAAGTGTCACTATAGTCCCTAATTTTTTCCTTAGCTTATGTACATACTTTTTCCTAAGGTTTAGCAACGTTTATATATGTCGTTGTACATACTATATATATTACTATATATGCTATTATATTAACTTAAGTAAGTATAGTATATATTATTACTTATTATGGTGCATATATCTAAGTATTATTAATATAAGATGTAAATAGATAGTATATAGTATTTAATTAAAGTGTTTGATGCTTGTTTGTAGATAGATGTTTGCAAGCATTTTAGTTCATTCTTTTGTATATAAATTATTTTATTCTTTCTTTCATTAATTCATTCATTCATATTTGTACATAAAATTGATGTTTTTGAAATTAAAGAATGATATTGGACTTAGAAAGTGATGTATATCAATAACTGTTTCCTAGTGAACGACCTGGAATAAACCAGTAAAAATTATGTAATTAAATAAAATTGACGCGATAACGATTTGTATTTGTGATATATACTACAATGACAACGATTTTTTATACGAACCGTGGTCGATCGCTTCACCATGCACTACTGAACAAAACTACCAACATCCCGCTTCATCCCCCTCCACCAGAAATTACGTCGTAGGTCATGGTACATCTTCGTATTCCTGAGATGTATGGTGAATCTAGATCTGTGTACCTCAGACAGGAGCTCTCTCAATAGCTCGTTTCTAGGAATGCACAAGCGTCCCCTCATACGCAGGACCCCGTTAGTTAAAGAGAACTCTCCTAGGTTCCCGGTCAATACTCAGTCTCGTAGTGTCTGCAGGTATGGATTCGTCATCTATCTAGTAACAATATGATCTATCAGCTTTGGTCATCCCTACCTTGACATTGTCACTACCCCGCAGTACCCCCGTGACCCTTGGGTCGCCAACTGCTAACCTCCTCCATGAGTCTCCAACTTTGTGCCTGTAGACTAGCCAAGTGGGCGAGCGCCTTCCAGCTCAAAGCGTCTGCCAGCACATTGGCCTTTCCTGGATGGTAGGAGATGCTGCAGTCGTAGTCCTTCAAGAGCTCTAACCAGTGTCTCTGTCTCATGTTGAGCTCCTTCTGATCAAACAAGTATTTGAGGCTCTTATGATCAGTAAAGATCTCGAACGTCTCTCCGTATAACTAGTGCCTCCATGTCTTCAGCACGAAGACAACAGCTGCCAACTCCAAGTCATGGGTGGGGTAGTTGTGCTCATGGGGCTTTAGTTGCCATGAAGTATAAGCGACAACGTGGCCCCACTGCATGAGCACACCACCCAATCCCTACAATGAGGCGTCGGTGTAGACCACGAATCCGCCACTGCTGTCTGGGATGGTGAGCACAGGAGCTGAAGTCAGCCTTTCCTTCAGCTTCTGAAAGCATGACTCACACTCATCTATTCAAGTGAAGGGCATGTCTTTCCGGGTCAACTGAGTCATGGGACATGCGATCTACAAGAAACCTAGGATAAACCGCCTGTAGTAGCCTGCCAGCCCCAGGAAACTACGTATCTCTATCACTATACGCGGCCTCTCCCACCTGAGGACGGTCTCAACCTTAGCTGGATCCACCGCTAACCTATCTCCCGAGATCACATGGCCCAAGAAGGTAACCTGTCTCAACCAGAACTCGCACTTGCTATACTTGGCGTACAGCCTATGCCGTCTCAAAGTGTCTAGGACCATGCGGAGATGCTATCCATGCTGTGCCTGATCTCGAGAGTAGACAAGCACGTCATTAATGAATACTACCACGAACTGATCTAGGTACGGCCGAAAGATGTGGTTCATCAAATCCATGAAAGTGACGGGGCATTGGTCAGCCCAAACAACATGACCAAGAACTCGTAGTGATCATATCACATGTGGAAGGCTCTCTTAGAGACGTCAGTCTCCCTGATCCTCAACTGATGGTAACTCGACCTCAGATCTATCTTGGAGAATACCATGGCATCTCTCAGCTGGTCGAAGAGGTCATCAGTACGAGGCAGTGGGTACTTGTTCTTGACGGTGACCCGGTTCAGCTGTCTGTAATCGACGACAACCGAAGGGCACCGTCCTTCTTCACAAACAGGACAGGGGCTCCCCATGAGGATGCACTGGGCCTTACAAAGCCCTTTTCCAATAGGTCCTGCAACTGAAACTTTAGCTCTCGCAGCTCAAGTGGGGCCATCCTGTATGGTGCAGTAGAGATGAGGCCGGTCCTCGGTACCAGTGAGATCTCAAACTCTATCTCACGCTCAGGTGGCAGTCCTGGCAGCTCCTCTGGAAAGACGTCAGGGTACTCACGGACTACCAGGATACTCTGTAAGTCGACCACAAGGCTAGGCTCTGCTGCAACACAAGCTAGGAAGCCCTCACACCCCTAGCTCATTAGCTTCACTGCCCGAAGCCCAGAGATGCACCTGAATCCTCCGTCTACTGGCTGGCCGTGGAACTCGAAAGGAGGCAACCTTGGCATGGAGAAGTCGATCTTCCTCCCAAAGTAGTCTACTAGGGCATGATAAGTAGCTATCTAGTTCATCCCTAGGATTACGTCGAAATCCTCCATCGGGATAACGATCAGGTCAATCAGAAGATTGTGTCCTCCTATAGCAACCTCACAATCAGTGAAGACCTCCTCAGCAACAAATACTTGTCCACTTGGGTCTCTAATCAGGAAAGGCTCCTCTAATAGTACATTGACCGATCCCATGCTGACGGCAAAACTCGTAGTGACAAAGGAGTGTGTGGCACCAGAATCGAAAAGCACGTAAATGAGCCTACCGGAAACTATAACCTTACCTGCCACTATGGAGCCTGAAGCTCTAGCATCTCCATGAGTCAGGGCATTAACACGCCCCCCATTCCTCAGTGCAGAAGAAGCAACCATGCTCTGGGCTGGGCGAGAAGTAGTTGGTCGGTACTCTCCTCGCGACCACTACCCTCCTCCTCGGGCTTGGTAACTGTGGCTACCAAATTGGCCTCCAATGCTTGGTGCTAGGAGTGTCTGCTGCGCTCTAACCCTAGATGGGCAATCCCTCCGTATGTGGCATGGCTGGCCACACTAGTAGCAGAGAGGAACGCGACCTCCTCCCTTTGTCTGTTGTCCCTTCTGGCAGCTAGGCGGGGGTCTGCTGTGGTCGGCTGGTCTCGATTTAGGGCCCCCAAAGGTCACTAGTGGACCCACGGAGCGAGATGACTCCCCCGTAGGTGCCATGTGTCTCCTCTCTCGGCGGCTCTGCGAGTGCTCTTGCTGGTAGTGCCTCTTTCGTCCTCCCCCATCAACGTCTTGTACGGTTGGGTTGGTCTCCTCATAGGTCATCGCTGCCTCAACTATGCGGGAGAAAGTAGACAACTTCAGGGGCTTCACATACCCCCGAATGGTAGGCTGGAAGCCCTCAATGAACGTCCATAGGCATTCCTCATACGTAGACACAGCTGTCAGGGAGAAGCGTGACAGCTCCAAGAAGCACGTACGGTACACACTAACCGTCATCGCCCCCTAGCGGAGAGTGTGGAACTCCCGCCTCCTCTGATCTTGCTAGGTCTGTGAAAAGTACTGCTTGCAGAAGAGCACCACAAACCGGTCCCACGCCGGCTCTCCCTCCTCCTATCCTCTGACCATCCTACACCACCTGTGGGCTACACTCTCCAGCTGGTACATGGTGAAGGCCACGCGGCACTTTGCAAGAGATTGGAGTGTGTCAAAGATCTCCATCTTCTCGAGCCAATCCTCTGCCTCAGACGGGCTCTCCTCCCCCTTGAAGGAGGGGGGTTTCAGTTTCCTGAACTGGCCAAAGATCTCTTGGTGGAGCTGCAACAGGGGGACAGGTGCGCCTCCCGACAATGAGGGATCGAGCTCCGAAATGTTTGAGGGAGGTGGGGGTGGTGGAGGATCAGCCCTTCCCCCTCGAGCCCATCCAACACCATGGCGACTCACCTACCTCACGGAGGACCCCCCCTCTGTATCCCCAGGGAGAGGTGGCTGATGAGGAGGCTGCTGGAGCTCCTCCTGTATGATATCCCGGATCAACTGAGCGAAGTTCGAGGCCTAAACGCCCAGAAGTAGATGTTGAGCTGCCCCATCCTTGGCCATCACCCGTCCTCCCCTGCAATAACGCCCACGACCACAACCACGTCCGCGGCCCACCTCAAGAGCTCCCTGGCGAGGCATCTCCTACACGGAGATCAAAAGAAAAGGACCGAACTGTCAAGGACTACAGAAGGAAATAAGACTCGGAAGTGATAATCGAGATAATATGTTGTGATGGCTATCCTAGTTACATGTACAAATGTGGTTACTTCCAGACCATTTGGTTCATTTCTCGGGACGACCTTGCTCTGATACCATCTTGTCACAACCCACTCCCGACTCCCTACAGAACCTGAGAATGGCTCGCCTCGATGAAACCCAAGACCCAATCGTCCAATGAGAAATAACCAAACACATACTCATTCCACAACCACACGAGTAATGCAACTAAGTAGAAAATATATAATTGATGGTAAAAGAAAGAGAACAGCAAACCACTAGATTGTTCATGATACAGTGGAAAAGTAGTGTTACAAATATAGCCATCACAACAGGGAACTTGTAAAAATATAACTGAGTATAACAAGAAGCTACTCACTGCAACAAAAACTCTTTGCAGCGAAAATAAAGAAAGGAAACTAAGGATGGGCTCGACTGAGCCTCGCTCCTTCAGCAGTCGGTGGCTCTGGCTGCTAGAATCCCTGACCTGAACATTGTTACAAAATCCTGAGTCAGCTAACATTGAGTAAAGTGGTGGTTAAGTTATTTACATGCAAAATAATTCAACAGTAACCAGCAAAACATTCAAAAGTTGGTTATTTATTTCCAAGCATTACCAATTTTCTATTTTATGTGTTTCTAAGTCAAGTACGCTAATCAGGTTCCATGATATTGCTCAATCTTCTTATTCTCTAAGGGAACGATCTTGCTTGTAGTTTTTCCACTATGTAGGATGTACACGTGGCACTCTCCTGACCAGGAGAGTCTCCCGTGGTAGTCCTACATCCGATCTACTACCCCGAGGTCACGGTCGCGATGTAGCGGTGACTACGGCATGTGCGATAAGCGCACGGGTAGCTACCCCATACTGGCACGTGATCAGTCGTTTCAGCTAGTTGGTACGCCCAAAGGTACAGCACGGAACAGCACAGGGCCTTGCCCTCTCAGAACAGGGGTCTCACCCCTCCAAAGTCTGCGTACCCTCGTTCGACAATCCCAGTTTGACTAGCGGGCCTAACAAGAGTCGGTGTAGGATGGTCAGTCCTAACCATGGGCCCCATGGGGCAGTTAGCTCCCCCCTATACTAAGTTGCTCACCTCGGTACCACGTACACGAGGGCCAAACAGGAGTCGACGTAGAGTGACCAATCTTAACCCTGGGTCTCAACCCAAGGGGCGGCTAGCTCCCCTCTACTCTAAAGGGATAGTTGCTCTCCTCAGTACCACATACACAAGGGTTAGCTTACTTCCCTTAACCAAGTCTGAATAGTTGCCCGTAAGCAACATGTTCCAAAACCATCAGGTTTTCTGTACTACAGTATTCTTGGTTTCTTTCTAAATTTCCCGTAGAGTTCGTACATAGACTTTCTTATTTCCATATCTGGTTCGTTACATGTAGACCAGGAAACTCAAATTTAACCATCGATTATTTAGTATAGGTATGTATTGCCATTAATGACATGGTTTATTGCAGGTAGTACAGGTAGCTCATGATTTATTACTTTCAGGAAGCATCACAGCAATTTTAATCATTCATTTACATGTGCATTCATTTCTTTCAGCCCTAGTATTCATGTCATAACCTAAGGTTCAATCGAATAATTCTAAAGCATGCAATTTAATTATTAATTCTGGCATTAGAGAAAAAGCCACTATACTGGTTAACCTGGTGGAATGGGTGCTTATACGGTAGCTTCCAACGTCTTCGCAGGTCTCGTATACTCTATGGACTGGAGACCTACAACATGGATCAATAGGTCAAACGAGCTCAAAACTGCATAGACACTATATCATTACTTAGAGAAACTCGAACGAAAATCAATGATGTTTCATTTGCAGAAATCTGACTCCGTTTGGGCCCTAAACTTGCCAAAAAAACCACTCTGACCAAAATCAGACGTCTAGGAAGAGTCTCAGACGTCTTAAACAAACTCAAAGACTCAACTTGCTTGAGGTGCCTTCCTTCGGACATCTAGAACTCTGTGCAAATGTCTAAGGGTGTCTTCAGATGTCTGGAGATACTCCCTGATGTTTGACACTGCCTCGGTCCTCTCATCGACATGCCTCCCCAACTCTAACACACGTATGTGAGGTCAAAACTCGGCAGGGAGAAAATAATTAAAAGAAAATGCACTATCAGACGTCTGGTATTACCTCTGGACATCTAGACAGATGTCTGATGGTCTCTCCAGATGTCTGATTCTATGGAAAAATGACTCCGCAGAACCGCTTGCGAGATCTCTCTCTCCCCTACGTCTGCTGCAACAACAGCGACCCCCGCAGTAGCAGCTTCTCCTGTCGTTCCCCCCTCCTCTCCCGCACACACTCTCCTCCGGGCTCCTCCGGTCCTCCGCTCTCCCTCTCCTTCTCTCACTCGACTGTTGTGTGGGAATGAATGGAGGAGGAGGGGGGTTTTTATGGAGTTCGGGTCATGGGGGAGGGAATGGTGTGGAGTGGGGAGGAGTGGGGAGGAATGGAGGAGATGGTGTGAGGTACAATGGAGGGGTGAGGTGTCGTCAGTGAGGGGTAGCGTGAAGGGTGAGGGGTTGGTGTACAGTGGCAATGAGAAAATTGCGGGGGCACCCCCCGTAAGTTCTCTTTTTCCGCACACATCCACCAACAAAAAACCCAGGGGGCTAAAATTGCACAAAAACCCCTAAAACTTTCGAAAATGCTAAACAACCCTTAGGAAGGGTCATTTCACCTAGTAGCAAAGAATTCCAAACACTCCTCCACAGCAGGAAGGAGTAGCAGCATTTGAAGAAGAGATGTAGGCAGGTCTCCTCCTTTACATCACACAGAAGGCACGTAAGCGGGGTGTTCATCCCCCAACTCCAAAGTCTATCTCACATGAAGAGCCGACCCCTTTGTAGCAAGCCAGGAGCAGCACGCTCATTCGAGGATGTGTCCATTGGACCATAATATTCCCCAATTATGGTGTTCCTCACCTCTACCCCTGAGCGCCTTACACACCTTGGTGGTTGAGAGGCATCCCCCAACGTTGCATGGCCATGTCCAGGAACGACCCAATCTGAAGAGTGTGGTCACTTCTTGTTGGAAGTCCAGCATTTCCTTCCAAATGGGTGAATCTGACCTCCTAGGATTGGCCAAAAGATACTCCCCATAGCAGGCCCTCATTCACTTGCTCCATGGAAAATTGGGAACGTGCTCCATCCTCAAAATTCTACGGATGATAGAAACCTTCCTTAATAGCACAAGGTCGTTGATTCCCAAACCACCCTCTTACAATGGGCAGAAAACATTAGTCCAAGCAACCAAGTGTGTCTTTCTATCCCATAAGAAATCAACCACAATCTCTATATCCTATCAAGAGTGCCTTTTGTTAAAATGGAGTTAGCAAGATCCTCCCTAGCATCAACTATTGATCCACCAAATGCACATATTCTGACACAAAGATACATATCTGTCTTAGGTCAAAAGATACACATTCTAAATGGTAGTGATACGAGAAAGACTTTCACATCTCTATCTCGTCAACTCCTTGACTCAACTTGCATTGCAGTCTCGAATCTCTATTCACATCTCCATCAACTTCGTGACACTCCTTTCTTTTGTTTTGAGTGTCATGGAAATTTCTTTTGAATGCTAAAATGCTCATTAGAATGTTCCTTCAAGCAAGACATGGTAGATTGGATTCCTCATTCTATTGGTGGGTGCATGCTCCACAAACAAAAATAGGGGGGCATGGAAGGAAATGATGGATTCTTTTATTATTATTTGTTTGAATCCTTGATAATAATAGGACTTGGAAGATTCTCAAATCACTACTTTACACCCCAAAAGAAGCAGCGAGACAAATCTGAGCTAAGATTGGACACAAAGTCTTTATTCGTTTCTCAAGTTATTTCTTAACAGTGAAGACAGACCAAGCTCATGAACTTATTATCTTAGGTCAGGACAAGTTGATAGGATCCCCTAGTTTACATCCCCATGTCCCTCACTTGTGGCGAGAATACAATTTGATTTCTTCTCTTTCTTCCCGAAGTAGGATTCGAACCTACATCCAATCAATTAACAGCTAATCAATCTACCACTAAGCTACTAAGGAAAAAAATGGGACAAATTGTGGGGGAGGAGGGATTTGAACCCTATACACAGTGGTTCGCAGCCATGTGCTTTAATCCTTTAAGTAATTATTACGACCCGTTTCCCGAATCCCTATAGGACCCGAGACTAGCTCGCTTCGACTAATCCCAAGACCTAGCCGTCCAACAAGAAATAACCAAAAGCAGGAAAGTAACCCATATTCACACATGCAATATAACTAAATAGAAGAAGACGTACAAACCATTAAAGGAAATAGAACAGCTGTCTCAGTACATACCATCACAACCACAACAACCATGGAAAACGGAAAGTAAACGGTAGTAGCAGAACAGTAACTAAAAGTCCATTACTTACTACAACAATAGAGAAAAAGAAGGGAAGTGCTGAAGAAAACTACGGCTGGACTCAACTAGGCCCAACACCCTCTGCAACTTGAAACTCAGGCTGCACAACTCCTGGTCTTGAACATTGTTATGAAAAGACAGATGATGAGAACCTCATCATGAGCCATAACTAGCTCATTTTGACCTAATACAGAGAATAAAAGCTCCTACATAACCTTAGAAAAGTTTGGCTCAGAGAGATTCTGAGTTTGCAAAGAAAACATAAATTGAGGGGTAAAAATGCAATTTCACCAATCCGATCTGAAAATAAGGTAACTCAAGGTCCAAACATACGTCAAAACAACCTAATAAGAAGAAAAGTGGGATGAGATGACTCAATAAGGGCTACAGCAACTCCAAGGAATTAAATGACATCCTGTAACCCTAAAAACAAACCCACTTCAATTCACGTGGTTTGAGGTAAGGTAAAAATCAAATAAACCCTCTAAAAGTCATAGAAAAATAATCTCTAGGGTTTATGACTTTCAATTTGGCCTTAGGAACCCATTTTGACCTACATTGAGAACCATGCCCAATTAACGACTTAATTTGGGTTTTTACGTAAATTGACTAGTCAAACAAGGTTTAATCTAGAAATAAAATTCACCATCAAAATCCTTAGGTCCTAATTAGTCATGTATAAAAACTTGGGCCTAAGAAGAAACCTTCTTGACCAACTTTACACTTTGGTCCTCATATATTTACTTTTTGGCCCTCAACTTTTGAACCCTCACATTTTGTCCCCTAACTCTCCTTCGTTCTTTGCGTTTAGGCCCCTCCTGCAAAACCTGAGCAGCGCCATGCTCCGGCGACCTTGCCCGGAGCATGGCGCCGCGCAGGGTGAGGGAGGGGCCCTGGCAAGTCAATGGGGGGTACCCTGCGTCGTCAGCCACCGCAGGGACACCCCCCTGAGCGCTGCACCCACCCATACCGGCCGTACGAACGCACGGACGGTATGGGTATCCTTCCTCCGGCGTCCTCCGGCGAGGGAGACACGTCGTCTCCCTCCGCCCTCCTCTCTGATTCTGCCCCTATAAATACCCCCCGTCGCTCCGTCGTTCTTCCGAGCTCGGTTCTGACGGAGATACCCCCTAACTTCCTCTCTTCCCACTCCGACAGACGCCCCCTTGCTCCGGCGGCTTCTTCCTCCTCCTCCTCGTCGCTCTGCTGCAATACCAGCAGCAGAGCCACCTTCCTGATCTTCCTCCGCGTCTCGCAATACCAGCGCGCGCTGCCTCTGCCCCGTCGTCGCCGCCGTCCTCCCCCACTGGGCACCTTCTTCTCCGGCGACAGCGGGTACAACCGTCCGCCTCCTTGCCCCCTTCGTCCCTTTAGTTAGGTTAGAACTACTTCCCTGCCTTCTCTCTCTCTTTTCCCCCTGCTATTTTATCTAATTACCCCTCGACCGCGCCTAATCACCCTCACCTTCTCCATCTCCGGCCACCCTCCGGTGACCCGCTCCCGTCACTCCAGCACCCCACACGGCTCGACGACCCGCACAGAACCTTCGCCTCCTCACCCTGATCAACCTCCGCCCTTCCACTTCCCGCCACTCGCCACCTGCAGACCCCCCGAACAAACCCATTTCCCGCGCCACAGTCCGACCTAGCGCAGCCCTTAGGCTCCGCCCCGCGACCTGCAGACCCTCCGACCACCTTCGTCGTGCCACGGCGAAGGTTCTCCGCGTATCTGATTAGGCCGAGAGGCCATTCCTCTGTGGACAGGTATCTCGACCGCCGTCGCCATTGCTGCGCTGAAGAAGCACCTTCAACCTGCAGCTCCAGGTGCGCTTCGCCCAGGTCCGACTCCCAGGCTGCGCGGGGCATCTCCGCGAAGAGTCCCAGGCTCGCAGTTGGGGCGAAGGCCTCACGTGAAGCCGCGATTGCCAGCTGCCTCCTCCCCTGCAGGCGCTCAATTGGGGTGAGACATTTAGTCCCACCTCGGAAACCTTGAGAGGCACGCGGGCGCTTAAAGGCAAAAAGTGCCTTAAGCTGTTCGCCTCCTGATCACGGGGTGAGGTCCCTCTCACCCGCCTGACTACCCGGCCTCGTCCGCGCTCACGCCTCGCGGACCTGGCCCGACCTGCACTCCTCGCCCACCACCGCACGCCGGTGGGCCTGGACCTGGGCGCGACCCGCGTACCCGAGTACCCGGTTGCTCTGGGAGAGCTTTCCTAAGAGCGAATTCTGAGAGAGAGAGACGCGGGGGAGGGGGTAGGGTAGGTTTTTCCCTCTAACGTGTAAACCGTGAAGTGTGCAGGCACAAGTGAAGAAGAAGAAGGACTGCGGAAGAAGAAGAACTGAAGCGACACTGTAGCATCCGCGGGTTAAGTCGTCTGATTGGAAAATCAGACGACGTCCTGAAGACAGGTGAAGACAAAGCAGAAGAAGAAAAGAAGAGAGAAGGAGCAGCCAAGTGAAGAAACAGAAAGCAGAGAAGCAAGAAGCAAGAAAAGAAGAAGAAGAACAGGAAGAACAAAAGCCAAAGAGGAGAGAAGATAGAGGAAGAAAGAAGAGAAGAAGAAGCCAAACTTTTATCTCTCTCTCTCTTTATTTTTGTAATAGAACATGTATATCTCTAGAATACGACTTGCTCCCTGAGTTCGACCTCGGGAGAACTTTATTTTCCGAGCAACAAATATTAGTAAATGATGGCAATAACTATCTGTACTACAACGACTTAAGAAAAGCTAGTTGTCGCCACCGTTTGCCAGTTGGCACCGTTGCCGGGGAGCAACGGCTATTCTAGAGGTAATTAAATTCCTGTTTTTAAATTTCTAATAATCTCCTTTTTTGTGCAGATACAGGAAAATCGAGAAGACAAGCAACCGCACGACAACCACTCCGAGGACAAGTAATTTTCTATCCTCTCAACCTTTAAATTCTAAAGAGGAAGAAAAGAAAAGAACAAGAAATATAGGTCTAACCTGTCTTCTCTACTTAGTAAACCATAAAAAATTGCATGTTTTCAACCCATTATTCCTACACACTATTAAGGGTATTCAAGGGCTAACACATTCTTGCTTGAGCCCTAATTACCCAAACAAGGAGTTAAATGGACCAAGTAGAGCCAACATAAGATTCAACATTAGGGTTTTAGAGACACACTACTTAAATCAAGAATGGAGAAAATCCAAAAGAAGTGTGCCTAAACCATTGATTGAACATACTTATTCAGAGAAACCCTAAACAATTGGCTCTCTAAACACTTGAACCCAAAACGAAAGGACCCAAAAGCTCTCAAAGGAACAAGAGGTAAAGTTGACCCCTTGGGTCAACCAACCTTAAAATTAGGTCACTTTCTCACTCAAAAATACCTAAAAGTTCAAGTATAACTTTAAGCACCCTGATCTTAAACTAAAATTGGTAGACTTAAGAGGTCAAGATCCCCATCCTGGTCTACCTGGAATCTCAGTGACAAGAGAGGTCGGGTGGGGGAAACCCTGTAACCCGTGGGGACGCTCTACCGTGTAGGGGTCTTCGCGGGACTCACCCTCTCTGGCTGCCCAGGTAATTCTCAGGTGGACGATCTTTTTGATCAAGGGGTCCATCTGCCCCGAACCTCTATAGTCACCCAACATTTTTGGGTGTCTTGATTGGGTCCAGCACCTGCTTATCTCATCCAGTCCTTCAGTATTTTGCAGGAGGTCCTTGAAACCTCCTATAGAAATTCACTCTCCCCGAGGCTAAGCCTCAGCTCCCTTGTTTTTGCAGAAATCATTCACATAGCCCCTCTTTCCTCTGATTCTGAACAAAATCCCCTTCTTCCATCTTGATTCAAACTTCGATTCTATATCTTGATTCCACCACCTGATTCAAAGATGCAACCTAATTACCTAGCAAGACTACCATTCAAAAAACCTGAATATCTGAGATCCATGAAAGATAAGATGATTGAGGATGCCCTTGAATTCTATGAAATCAAATGTAAACCCTCAACACCAATAGAAAATATTCAGGTTGATGTCCCAACAACCACAGCTTTCATCATAAACTGTGCCCAAATTCTTTTGACAGAAGTTACAAAAGGATCAACTCGAGATATGCTCATGACAGGATACATTGAGATAGAAAAATTACACCAATCTGAATACCTTCAATGCTTGACAAATCCTGTACTTTGGGAACAACACCAAGATGCCCTTATAAAACGGGTAGAAATGATGAGATCACTAGAACAAATTATTAACCAGAAATACCCGTATATACCAGAAACAGAGGATGAACCATCTTGGAACAGTATTAAGGAACAATCCAGTTTCCCAGATCTCGGGACAGAGGCACAAAGTGGTTATGGAATCCCAACCCAGATAGAAGACAATGTTGAATTAGGTTGGGATATTGCAAGAGAACACAATGATGAGCCAAACTTAGACCATGAATTGCCAAGCCTAGAATTCCAAAACTCCTGCAATAATGAGATTAGAACTGAACCTTCTGAGGGTATAAATTCCGCCCCTTATTTTGATAAGGTGACCCTCGAAGGTTATTCGGACTTAGGTTCTAATAATTCTACCCACATCCTAAGCCTAGAACCTAGATTTGAAACTTATTGGGAAGATTATGAGGCCCCTTATGAGAAAGATCAAATTTTTATAGAATATGATTCCGGGCCTCTATTTGATGAATATCCCTCTCCAACATCCTCAGGAAATCTGATCGATTTTTTAGAAAACATGCCAATTTATGATACAGAAACTGAGGAGTTGGATGAGCAAGGTTTTAATGGGGTCTATCCTACCAGCTTTGAGCTTGGACAGAACACCTTTTTGAGCCCAGAATTGACATATAGGCTAGAACCCAGTCAGGCTGCTGATTCCACATCTGATGATTTATGCTACGGTGGAATTCATGATCAAGAATCTCATTTAGAACTCAACTTTCACAAACTCTCCGACAATTTCAGATCTGACTATAATTGCGGAGAGACTTTCCTTCCTGAACACGCCAGGCCCATCTACGACCTCAGTTCACATGACTCTGACTCCGACTCTGAGGTCCTGATTCCCGAGATCACTAATAACACAGAATCATTCCTTTTCGATCCTCAGGAACCAAAAATAGAAAATGCCAAGAGTGATTGCAACCCAGAATTCAGATCTTTGCTCAATTCAGATTTCTTTCACCCTACCGACACTCTTCAGGCATTTGATAGTTACCCAGAGGACTCTCTACAGGAAACCACCTATCATCCATTTCTAGAAGAGCCCTCGTACACAATGGCCACCTCGTCTACACACACAGAACGGATCAAAACCTCTTCCCAACCCTGACCCGCAACCGGACTCAATTTCTATTCAGATTCACCTCTCACCGAGCCGATTGCATTTCCACATCGGGTTTGGAACACTGATCAGACTACATTTCATGCTCCATCATTCTCTGATCACCCCTGTAGGGTTTCCGCGTCATTCATTGATTATTCTACGGGTCCTTACTCTGACCAGGCTGATTCGACTCAGCCAAACCCTACGTTTTCACTTCCACATCCATCTGAGCTTCATAGTATATGGTGGGTTCCACACCTTTTTATCCACATCTATCAACCCACCAGATTGATTAGGTTTGGGCTGCATCATCAGCCTGTTGATCTGAACAAGCACCTGGTTGGACCAACCAGGCTCTTAATCAAGGTGCTTGTATTACAAAACTCTGCTGATTTCACCATCCCCTCTCCATCGC
Organism: Thalassia testudinum; assembly: GCA_037157565.1. NCBI lineage: Eukaryota > Viridiplantae > Streptophyta > Magnoliopsida > Alismatales > Hydrocharitaceae > Thalassia > Thalassia testudinum. Next base: position 65,693,164 of record JAZHRO010000031.1, read on the forward strand.
ATTTCTCGCTTGGCTGAAGGCATCAAATTTAGCGCTCAATGGGAGGCAGCCCGTCATTCTCTTTGAAAAACCTGAAATCTTTTCTGAAACCTTTGTGCACTTGAAATTCACACTTTAGGATAGCCGACTCCACCTCAGGTGCTTGCATCTGAGATTAAAAATCGTCCGCAACATTCATCCCGACCCATTCACTCATCAAAACATCTGTCCTAATGTATGAACTAAGTTGAATAAAAACCCCCTAAGTTACAATGAGGACATTGCAAATCTTAGGCATGGGGGGGTATGAAAGTGCAAAACGTGTAAGAAAATGTTTCAAATAAAAAATTCACATATGCCAAAAACACCATAAAAATTAAAAATTTTTCAAAAAAGAATAAGAGAATAAGAGGAGAAAGGAAATTTTGTGAAGGAGGAGAAAAGAAACAGAAGGAGAAAAGAAACAAAAGGAAAAAAGGAGCACAAACTATGAGAAACAAGTGATAGTCATTAGTAAGGAACTAAGGAATTAACCTAAGTTCTAGACCTCATTCAAGAAAATAACTGAAAAAGTGCATAATGAGATTAGTAAGAACGCAAACCTTAGGCATTCTTGAATAGACTCTTAGTACCCATTAAAATCTGGACACTCCTCAAGAGGTTGAGGAAAATGAAAAGCTGAAGTATTAGGTCTAAGGCTTAGGGAGTATTTGGCCTCATTAACTAATTTTTGGTTTATGGGACTCAGTAACCTAAGCACCCTAACCTCACACACAGCCTAGTTCAGTAAGCATAAAAATCAAAATCACGCAAAAGCGTCGAAAAATTCTGAAAAGTACACCTAGAATAGGAGCGGCCGATCAATACAAGTTGATTTGGACGAGTTCCCAGCGCGGAGAGGTGGGAAATCCCCTCGAAGATGCGTAACAAAATATCATCTCCTCGGTGCTTTCCTCTTAGGATATTCACATATCCTACTGGGGGCATGTAAGCACCCTGCTGGTTCAGATTCCATGGATGGCATTATCACGAAGTGTCAACTGCCAGGGTCTGAATTCAGCCACGGAACACCATGGATGGGATTATCTCGAAATCTCAATAGCCAGGGTTCCGGGGGTTGCCATGGGCGGTGCTATCTCGAAGCATCGATTGCCAAGAACCCTTGAGGATTGATGATGGGAGCAAGGAATCTGATACAGACCGTGTTGAAAAGCCAATCCTAGGCTAGAACTAAAAAGAAAAAGAGAGAGAAAACTCTCCAAACAGAAAAACTTTCTATCTCTCTCTTATAAAACGCACTGCGAACTGAACCAAGGCTAAAATCATTTCAAGCACGGGTGCTTTAACCACAAAGTCCAATAAACCTTAGGTTAGTTCTTGTGGGCCTTAAAAACCTTTGCTAAGGACTGAGGCTGAGGCTAGACAGATTTGGATCTTGATTGGTACTAGAGTACCTTTTAAGCCTATGGTCAGCATTCTAACCTAATCTAAGTTTAAATGAAAAAGCACTTATCTGAAGCTATTAAGAACTTCATGGTCTAGAACAAGGGTTGAAACCTTAAGTTTTTGCTAAGGGACTACCAAAAGCTAGGCATGGGGGTATGATGAGAACCTCATCATGAGCCATAACTAGCTCATTTTGACCTAATACAGAGAATAAAAGCTCCTACATAACCTTAGAAAGGTTTGGCTCAGAGAGATTCTGAGTTTGCAAAGAAAACATAAACTGAGGGGTAAAAATGCAATTTCACCAATCCGATCTGAAAATAGGGTAACTCAGGATCCAAACATAGGTCAAAACAACCTAATAAGAAGAAAAGTGGGATGAGATGACTCAATAAAGGCTACAGCAACTCTAAGGAATTAAATGACATCCTATAACCCTAAAAACAAACCCACTTCAATTCACGTGGTTCGAGATAAGGTAAAAATCAACTAAATCCTCTAAAAGTCATAGAAAAATAATCTCTAGGATTTAGGACTTTCAATTTGGCCTTAGGAACCCATTTTGACCTACATTGACAACCATGCCCAATTAACAACTTAATTTAGGTTTTTGCGTAAATTGTCTGGTCAAACAAGGTTTAATCTAGAAATAAAATTCACCATCAGAATTCTTAGGTCCTAATTAGTCATGTATAAAAACTTGGGCCTAAGAAGAAACCTTCTTGACCAACTTTACACTTTGGTCCTCATATATTTACTTTTTGGCCCTCAACTTTTGAACCCTCACATTTTGTCCCCTAACTCTCCTTCATTTTTTACGTTTAGGTCCCTCCTGCAAAACCTGAGCAGCGCCATGCTCCGGCGACCTTGCCCGGAGCATGGCACCGCGCAGGGTGAGGGAGGGGCCCTGGCAAGTCAATGGGGGGTACCCTGCGTCGTCAGCCACCGCAGGGACACCCCCCTGAGCGCTGCACCCACCCATACCGGCCGTACGAACGCACGGACGGTATGGGTATCCTTCCTCCGGCGTCCTCCGGCGAGGGAGATACGTCGTCTCCCTCCGCCCTCCTCTCTGATTCTGCCCCTATAAATACCCCCCGTCGCTCCGTCGTTCTTCCGAGCTCGGATCTGACGGAGATACCCCCTCACTTCCTCTCTTTCCACTCCGACAGACGCCCCCTTGCTCCGGCGGCTTCTTCCTCCTCCTCCTCGTCGCTCTGCTGCAATACCAGCAGCAGAGCCACCTTCCTAATCTTCCTCCGCGTCTCGCAATACCAGCGTGCGCTGCCTCTGCCCCGTCGTCGCCGCCGTCCTCCCCCACTGGGCACCTTCTTCTCCGGCGACAGCAGGTACAGCCGTCCGCCTCCTTGCCCCCTTCGTCCCTTTAGTTAGGTTAGAACTACTTCCCTGCCTTCTCTCTCTCTTTTCCCCCTGCTATTTTATCTAATTACCCCTCGACCGCGCCTAATCACCCTCACCTTCTCCATCTCCGGTCACCCTCCGGTGACCCGCTCCCGTCACTCCAGCACCCCATACGGCTCGCCGACCCGCACAGAACCTTCGCCTCCTCACCCTGATCAACCTCCGCCCTTCCACTTCCCGCCACTCGCCACCTGCAGACCCCCCGAACAAACCCATTTCCCGCGCCATAGTCCGACCTAACGTAGCCCTTAGGCTCCGCCCCGCGACCTGCAGACCCTCCAACCACCTTCGTCGTGCCACGGCGAAGGTTCTCCGCGTATCTGATTAGGCCGAGAGGCCATTCCTCTGTGGACAGGTATCTCGACCGCCGTCGCCATTGCTGCGCTGAAGAAGCACCTTCAACCTGCAGCTCCAGGTGTGCTTCGCCCAGGTCCGACTCCCAGGCTACGCGGGGCATCTCCGCGAAGAGTCCCAGGCTCGCAGCTGGGGCGAAGGCCTCACGTGAAGCTGCGATTGCCAGCTGCCTCCTCCGCTGCAGGCGCTCAATTGGGGTGGGACATTTAGCCCCACCTCGGAAACCTTGAGAGGCACGTGGGTGCTTAAAGGCAAAAAGTGCCTTAAGCTGTTCGCCTCCTGATCACGAGGTGAGGTCCCTCTCACCCGCCCGACTACCCGGCCTCGTCCGCGCTCACGCCTCATGGACCTGGACCGACCCGACTAAGCCCGACCTGCACTCCTCGCCCACCACCGCACGCCGGTGGGCCTGGACCCGGGCGCGACCCGCGTACCGGAGTACCCGGTTGCTCTGGGAGAGCTTTCCTAAGAGCGAATTCTGAGAGAGAGAGATGCGGGGGAGGGGGTAGGGTAGGTTTTTCCCTCTGACGTGTAAACCGTGAAGTGTGCAGGCACAGGTGAAGAAGAAGAAGGACTGCGGAAGAAGAAGAACTGAAGCGACACTGTAGCATCCGCGGGTTAAGTCGTCTGATTGGAAAATCAGACGACGTCCTGAAGACAGGTGAAGAAAAAGCAGAAGAAAAAAAGAAGAGAGAAGGAGCAGCCAAGTGAAGAAACAGAAAGCAGAGAAGCAAGAAGCAAGAAAAGAAGAAGAAGAAGAACAGAAAGAACAAAAGCCAAAGAGGAGAGAAGACAGAGGAAGAAAGAAGAGAAGAAGAAGAAGCCAAACTTTTATCTCTCTCTCTCTCTTTATTTTTGTAATAGAACATGTATATCTCTAGAATACGACTTGCTCCCTGAGTTCGACCTCGAGAGAACTTTATTTTCCGAGTAACAAATATTAGTAAATGATGGCAATAACTATCTGTACTACAACGACTTAAGAAAAGCTAGTTGTCGCCACCGTTTGCCAACAGAGTCAGCGAACACTGAGTAGAGTGGTGTTTATATTATCTAAATACCAAACAGTAAAAACAATAGGTTGAATTATCATTTCTATTTATCTATTTTATATGTTTTCGCTTCACCCATTTTTCAAAGTATCCAGATATTTCTTAATCTTGCATGTTCCTCATGGGAACGATCTTAATTGCAGTCTTTTCTGTAGAGTAGAAGGTACACATGGTGCTCTCCTGACCGGGAGAGTCCCCCATGGTAGTCCTACACACAGTCAACCACCCCAAGGTCACTGTCAAGACGTAGCAGTGACTACGGCACGCGTGATAAGCGCACGGGTAACTACCCCACACTAACACAGGGTCAGTCATTTCCGCTAGCGAGTACGCCAAAGTACAGCACGGAACAATATAGGGCCTTGCCCTCTCAGAACAGGGGTCTCATCCCTCAGAACCAACCAGGGGTCTCACCCCTCTACAGTCCGCGCACCCTCGTCTTACTACCCGAGTTTGCCCAGAGGGCCTAAAAAATCTGTGTAGGTTGGCTAGCTTAACCTCGGGTCCCGTGAGGTGGCTAACTCCCTCCCTACACTAGCAGCATGCCTCGGTATCGCATACGCGAGGGTCGACAGGAGTCGGTGTAAAGTGGCTAATCCTAACCCCAGGTCTCAACCCAAGGGAGGCTAGCTCCGCTCGACACTAAAAGGGGACAGTTACTCTCCTTGGTACCACGTACTCAAGGACCAGCACACTTCCCGTCTACCATTCCATATTCCATTTATCCACAAGAGTTCTACTCCTAATTCCCCATAGGGTTCATGCTCATGCTCACCACATTTATCCAGATCCAGATCTCATGTTTCATATGTGTTCCTTTTCCATAAACAGGCAGCTCGTGTTCCATAATTCGATACATGCAACTGATGATTTCACAAGTAATTGTTTATTAATTACAGACAGCTCATATTCTAACAGGCAACTCACAACTATACTACAGGCAATTTCTAGCAGTTTAACTCAATCATGCATACAAATACATCGTACAGTTCCAACGATTCATTCATTCCTCTATCCTAGGGTTCATGCCACACCCTAGGGTTCCATTCGGCTATTTCCACAATCACATTCTTATTAAATTTTATTAACAGAATTAAACCACTCTACCAGGCAATTCGGGAGTAATGGGGGCTCGAACCACAGACCTAGCCATCTCTACAAGCCTCAAACATGCAGCAGGCTGAAACCTTATACCAGGGAATATCTCATAAAAGGAGGGTTCAAAATAGTGTACAAAGGTCTTTAGTACGTAAAGAAACTCGCAAGGAAAATACAAGTACTTCGTTTGAGTAAAACGGATTCAAAACAGGTCAAAAACGTGCCTAATGTTCAAAATCAGATGTCTGGGAATAAGTCCAGACATCTTAAAAGATACCAGAACCTTACCTTAAGTCTCTGCAGTGTCCTCAGAAGTCTAGGCCTTCTCTGCGATCGTCTGAAGGCAGTTCCAAATGTCGGACAATGCCTCCGGTCATCTGGACGCACCTCTGAATGTCTGGTAATCTGATCAGACGTCTAAAAGTGCATGGGAAAGTATTCCACGCTCCTTCCCAAGGCTGCTCCTGCATACGACAACCGCAGACCCCCAAATCAGGCCAAACATGCGTCTGTTGTGAGGCCTGCATGGCCGTAACCGCGAAAAAGAACGTACATTCGCGATAAATGAGCTTTCAGACGTCTGGCCCTAACTCCAAACGTCTAGGTACTCTGTCAGCCGTCTGGACTCCACTCTAGACATCTAATACTGGAAAACCTCTAGTATCAGGACCTCCTCCCAGCGCTCTCCACTACGCTCCGCCTCGCGTCGCCGCAGCTCCAGCCGCTACAGATGGTCGGGAGGCTACTTCCCCAAGTTCTTTCCTCCTCCCGCACGCGCCCGCGGTGGCCGTGCGAGCTCTGCCGAGCTTCCACTGAAGCTCTCCGACCTCGGCCTCCTCCTCCTCCTCCTGCACTCTCCTCCCTCTCGCTCTCCCTCGCTCGCCTCCTCTCGCCACTTCCACACAACTCTGAAGGTGGTGGTGGTGTGCGTGGAGTGGAGAGGATACGAGGGGGGGCTTAAATAGATGGAATGGAGGGTTTAGGGTTCAAGGAAGGAAAGGAAGGGAGAGAGAAGAAGAGGGTCCTGCGCACCGCGTGCATGCAGGGCGCAGTGTGCGTACAAAAATTTCATTTTCAGACGTCCGGAAAAGGGTCCAGATGTCTTACTGAGACTCCAAACGTCTTAAAAGGCTAAAAGTATGATAGGTCATTACAGTAATAGTCCCCAGCCTTCAGTTCATCTAGATTCTCGAATGCTTCCTCATGTGGATCGAAATCTGGTTATCTAGATCCAAAGAAAGCTCATATGGATTGAAATACACTTCATTTAGATCGAAATCAAGTTCATCTAGATCGAAACCAAATTCATTTATATCTATATATATTGAACTTAAATTCCTCTCAATTTGAATCAGGATTAGATGGATCCGAACCTAATGATTTTAAATAGGTAAGAAGTGAAAATTATGGTGGATAGGGATCCTGTGAAAACATCTTTTGAGCCAAGCACGAATAACTTCATTTAAGAGTATTTTTGGTGTAGAAACTCTCCAATTCAAGATCCTAAAGGTTTCTAGCCATCTACTCTTATAGGATTCCTGTGAAATCCTTTAGTCGAAGGGTGGGTGTAGGATGGACAATTTCAAAACAAACTCCTCATTCATTAGATATACAATCAAAGATCTTATTGGAAAAAAATTGACATACATAAGTCAATTTCCACATACCCATTTCTATATAATGGATCTGAACATACACAAACACATGTTTAGTAAGCAATATATTTGTCAAATTCCAAATGATTTGCAATTATTATTTCTCTTCCAATGTAATTTTTACAAAAATGAGATCCTTCTATATGTATCTATATCAATGAAGAAATGAAAATGTTAACTTATTCATTTTTGGCACTATCATTTTTCCTCTTTATCTCAACTATACATATACCATTCCTATTAACTTTGTCTAAGGGATGAACCTACTAATCTTGTTACATTGGTTCAGACTTGATGTCCAGAACAAGGATTAGTTTAGGATCCTCCCTAGGAAGTTCAAGACCCTCTACAAGGTGAATTGTATTATCCCTAACATAGCTTTCCACAACAACTCTGTAGGATCATCTATTCTTACTGCAAGATAAGTATCAAGTTTAAATTACCATCCTTTTGTTGTAATTGGTGTCTATGCTAGGTGATCACTACTAAAATCTTTTATGGTAATGAAATAATTGGTCTCTTTTGATTCCAATTTGTGTACACGGTGCTATTCAGGTGGGTGAGTGTGTTTCATTTTTGCATGTTATTGACATGTGCATGCAGCTCGAGACATTACACTATCTCCCTTAGGTTGCTATATGTCGATCAGTGTCATGTCGATCCCTTTCTCCTTTCCTCACACAATATTGTTCTCATCTTGACTCTCTCTATGTGTTTTTCCTGCAACATTGTTTCACCACCACAATCCACCAACGGTAACACCATCCACTACCTTATATGCAGCAAACCTAATTCAACACCCCATCATACGTTAAACTAAACTGGAAACATCCTATCTGATGCGATAGAGTAAGAAGAGGTACTAGAGAGATCGGATGGCAAGTGTGAATGGAGGGTTGATTGATTCTTTTTTTTTTTGGTAGGTTTTGTTTATGTGATTTCCGTCAATAATTGGATGTGAATATGGGGATAGGAACTTAGGTTTGATACTTTTTTTCCAAGTAATCTTTCCATGAGATATGTGGGGATATATAAAAGAAGAATGATGCATGGAAGCAAAATGAGGTTAATAGGATTTGATTTAGATATATCTTGTGAGATAAGGATGTGACGATAAGAGGCGATCTTATTATAAAGAATGAAGTCTTTTATTCCATTATTGTTCTTTGGTCACTTTTGTGCAATCAATAAGTTCTTATGACTAATACAATTTAGTATTTAAAATACTTTTCTTTGTTAATTCGTCCATGATGCCATGAATTAAGTTTTGTTTTGAGAGTTTATGTAAAACAAAATATGTACTGAGAATTATTCTTTAGGATCTTCTTTTATAATATCTTCATGTGCATTTTTTTTGTGCTAAAAGAGAAAGAGGGTTGATGATCAAAATAGTTAATATTTTTAAACTTTTTTAATTATAACCATACAGATAGATAGATATAGATATCATATTAATTTAATATATATAAGATGCTTTCACATCTTTACGAAGAGCTCCTTTTTAGTATAGTTATACGTGTAAAGTATTCAACTCTTTCCCAAAAATACAATTTAGATTCCTACAATTTACGTTCCTAGTGTGAAACACGTAACTAAATTTAATTAAATTTTATGTTCTACTTAAACCTTTGTAGCCTATTCTCAAACAAAATGTAGCTAAATGGAAAAAAAAAAAAAAAAAGGTGAATATTGATTCCATTACTTTTTAATTACTTAGCCATCACCTAGTACCACTGGAAAACTAAAAGATCACAAATAACGTGGAAGATAATTCCGTTGATTCTAGTTAACGAACAGATATATAAGACCCCCTTTCTATACTCCATGAAGTACATGATCTCCCTATATATAAAATCCAATGAAATATTATTTAATATTTGGTACTTCCACTCAGAATCTCTTCTACAGAAGCTTACTTATTTAAGTCCCTTCAATGTCAAACGCGGATATATGTAAAGAGACAAACACCACAATAAGTAAAAAAATATAAACACCAAAAAGAAAACCTATTATCGCAAGGGTATTATTATTTATATTATCGCAAAGGGTGGAATCCAGCCGGCTTATTTAAACTGCCGTTGAAGCATTGCTGTCGAGGGCCCTGTGATTATCTCAACCACGGTGCAACATATATATAAATTCTCTTGTGATATCGGGGCTTAGGTTTTGTTTTGATGTTCTATTCTAATATATCGTGTCCAAGAAAGTGACAACTGACATTAAATAAGGAAAATTGTGTACAGTTAAAGTAACTTATATATATATATATATATATATATCACCCATTCTTCATTTGTAGCGCATCATCCTCAGAAAAGCGCGTATAGATATTAAATAAAACGGACTGCATTCTTATTAAAGCAATTGATGTGCACACTTATTAACGGAATATAATTAATTATTGATTCGATATGCTGTCTAATTAAATTATTTATGATGAAGTAAAATATCATGCATGGTTTATATCTTCGTGCAAATCGTACTTTTTACATGTTTTCCAAAAAGGACGTAGGTATGTTTTGCAATGCAAAGGAAGAGGGGCCCACGGACTCATGCATGCACGATGTGAAAATTTACAAATTTAAATTAGGCTCCACCGTGTCATATAAAAAGCCATTCTGAAAAGAAGAATCGCCCACGTGACCCTTCAACTTCTCCAAATCCTTGCTTCCTCCGACAGTCTTGCATTCGACATGCTCACCCTCACTTCCAGGCAAGGTCTTCATATAGAAGCTTCTTTAACATCAGCAAAAGATCCACGATGGAGGAGAGTGATAGCAAAATGGCAATACACGACCACAGTATCGACGAGTTATGCTTCTAAAAGGTCGAACTCGATAATGGGATGTCAAAGATATCATCGGAGATATCTCAAAAAAAACAAATATTACCGAAAATATTTCACATAACTCTAGCCATATCTCACACGTTAAGATATAGATCTGTCCCTACAAAAAAAACTAAAACTACAATTTAAGAAAAGACATCAGTTATATACTACAAGATGAGGAAAAATAAGTGGAAAAATATGGAAAGTGAGAAAACATTACAGAAATAAAAAAAAGAGATTTTGGCGGTGGTTTGAAACTACCACCAAAAGACAAAAAAATTGTTGTCAATCACATCGCCGATTACCTTTTAGCAATGGTTTTTTCAAAATCGTTGCCAATTTTCCACTCCTGCCCATCAAAAAGTGGATCTTTGGATGATGGTTTAAAACCGTCCTCATATGTTTCAACGATGATTTTAAAGTAATTGTTGCCATTTTATACCTGCAATAGTTATTAAATCATCGACAAAGGTTTCAAAACAAATCAAAAAATATAAAACTTACATTATTGGCAATGGTATAGTGACCGATAAACAAGTAGCATACACATGATAGCATGATATTGATCTTAAAGACTTCCTAAATATAATAGAAAATGACAAAGAGATGGGTGAATTAAATTCATCAACAATAATGGAATGTATACCTTCGTTTCTATGCTCAAAGACAACCTTTTTAAAATATATGTCATTTTGCAACTCTTTTTGAAATTGAAAAACTTGGTAACAGAGTAGACATCCCTCACTTGAGCCTCCGTAAGAAACTTAGAATATGAAATATGTCACCTAAACTAATAATCAAAATTGATTTTACGAGTTTTCTCTTATTTTGCTTGAATACTAAACTCGTATTATCTCACAAACTGCTTTAAAGTGATTTTTGAATTAACACCATCAAAAAATACATTAATCCCCCACTTCTTTAAGTATTAGACATACCAACCCAAAACATGTTGTTAAAGAGAAAAGAGATCCACTATCACGACCCAATCCCAGATTCCTACACGATCTGAGATCGACTTGCCTCGACTAATCCCAAGATCCAGTCGTCTAACAAGAAATAACAAAATAATATTCGACAACCACAATCACACAAGTACAGTAGCTAAGTAGAAAGAAATTGACAACAACAGGGGGAAAGAAACAGTAATATTACATATCATAATACAGCCATCACAACAAAAAAAAGAGTACATATAGCAGAAACAAGACTATAGAAACTCACTACACCAAATAGTAAAACTAAAGCTAGACTCGACTAGGCCCAGCGTCCTCAGCATCCGATAGCTCAGGCTGCTCAAATCCCTGACTTGTACAAAATTATTTAAATGGAGTCAACTAACACTAAGTAAAGTGGTGACTAAACATAAACAAATACACTTATCAGGTAATTTTAACATATTACTTTCCGATCCAATTTATCCAATAACGGTTTTCTGTGTAGAGATCTCTAATCATGGCTCATCTCATTTCTTAATCTTCTTGTTCCCTAAATGAATGATTTTGCTTGTAGCTTCCCGTGATGTAGGATGCACGCATGACACTCTCCTGGCCGGGAGAGTCCCTTCGTGGTAGTCCTACACACGATTTACCACCCCGAGGTCACAGTTGTGACGCAACGGTGACAACGGCACACGTGATAAGCGCACGGATAGCTACCCCGCACTGGTACTCGGTCAGTCGTTTCCGCTAGCAGGTACACCTTGTTACGAACGGGCGCTCCAGACGTCTTTTAAGACGTCTGGGAGGTGGCCCAGACGTCGTGCCAGACGTCTGGAATCACTTACAGACATCGGACCAGACGTCTGGGATCATTTCCAGACGTCTGGAAATCGGTTATTTTGGCACGCTACTGTTCGTCTGCACGCCTGAGCGCGCAGACCTGCGTTTCTCTCTCTCTCCCTCTTTTTCCCTCTCTCCTGCGGTCGCAGACGCCTCTGCCGCATTCTCTCTCTCCTCCTCGCGCGGCCTTAAAAGGGCCACGCCTCTCCCTCACTCCCGTCACCTCCGCCTCCTTCCTCTTCTCCTTCAGCCAGTGCGCGAGAGCGTGCGCGAGAGCGAGCGCGAGGGTGCAGCGGCGGCAGCGACAGCCGCGGCGGGTGCGGGAGGAGGTGCTGCGCCGGGGAGGAAGTGCTCGGCCGTGAGGGCGAGCTCGCCGGGGCTGCTAGGGTCGGCAGGCGGAGCACTCGCAGCGCGGCCGTGCGTCGCGAGCGGAGGGCGAGTGGCGCCCTGGTTCTGGAACATTTTCCAGAATCAGACGTCTGTGCTTCTAGCCAGACGACTTGAATGACGTCTGGAAGACTGTCTAGACATCTGAAAGGTAGGTTTTTCTGTCTTCTTCCTTCCCTTCGATTGACCGTACTAAGAGAGAGAGAAAATGGGTACGCGCAGGGTCGGAGATTCGCATCCAACGCGAATCAGACGTCTGGCTCCAGTGCCAGACGGCGGGAACGACTTCCAGACGTCCTGGGTGACCATCGGACGTCTGGGAACTAGGACAGACGCCCCCGCAGGCTTCTGGATGTCTGAGAGCCCACGCAAAGCGAGGTAATTCCCTGATCCACTTTTTAAGAAGTCTGGAAGAAGTTCCAGACGTCTGATTTTACACTGTTTCGTTATTTTCGACCCGTTTCGATTTCCGTTTTCCGCGTTTCGAGTTGCGTTCTTTTCGGAATTACATCCTCTACCTGTCTACAGTAGCTGTATACTGTTTTGAGAAGTTCCTTGTGTTTGATCCTTGTGATAGGACCCCATTCTGTTGCAGTCTCAGGGGTTGCGGAGGCACGCGGGATTCCCAACCACACCCCCAGTTCTCCTGTTGTAACCGGTAGAGTGGCTTTAAGTATAATCTGTTAAATTATGAAACCATAAATAAAACCTAGGACATTGCATGAATCCTAGGAATGAGAAATAGATTGAATGGTAGATTCCTAGGGTGTTGCATGAATCCTAGGGCTGGAAAACTAGATTGTATGATAGATCCTAGGATATGGCATGAATCCTAGGATGGGAAAACTAGTGGAATGTATGAATACTGCAATCTTGGAAAATGTGGAAAGGAAATAATAGCTGCCTGTGAATTGAATTAACAGCTGTCTGTTATGAATAAATGAACATGATTAAGAGTATGGGATGTATGAACGTGAAACTGAAATGGTGAAACTGGAATGTCATGAGTTAAAGAGCTGGAACCTTATGGGGAATTAGGAGTAGAACTCCTGGAAAGTGAATGGAATAGAATTGGGGAAGTGAGCTGGCCCTTGAGTACGGAGTACCAAGGAGAGCGACTGTCCCCCTTGTTTAGTGCAGAGCGGAGCCAGCCGCCCCAGGGACCCGGGGTTAGGACTGGCCACTCTGTACCGACTTGCTGGCCCTCATGTACGTAGTACCGAGGAGAGCTACTAGTGTAGGGAGGTACTAGCTATCCCACGGGCCCCGGGGTTCTGTTAGCCTCCCACACCGACTTGTTAGGCCCACTGGGGCAAACCAGGGTAGTCAGGCGAGGGTGCGCGGACTGTGGAGGGGCAAGGCCCCTGTTTGGTTACTGTAGAGGGGTTGGACCCCTGTTACTGAGAGGGCTCTGCCCTGTACTGGTTCCGTGCTGTGCTTTGGGCGCACCCGTTAACGGAAACGACTGACCGCGTGCCAGTGCGGGTTAGCTACCCGTGCGTTTACCGCGCGTGCCGTAGTCACCGTTACGTCTGTCAGTGACCTTAGGGTGGTTGACTGAGAGTAGGATCACCACGGGGGACTCTCCCGGCCAGGAGAGCACCACGTGCTACTTCTACTGTTCGGAAAAGACTGCAATCAAGATCGTTCCCATGAGGAACATTCGAGATCAAGTGAAGGATCTGAGAAATAGATAAATTGTGAAACAATAGAAAGACGTAAATAAAGGAAGAAAGAAAATTTAGAACAGCTACTGTACACTTTACTGTTTCTTTAATTTAGCTGCCACTCTACTCAGCGTTTTGCTGACGTGTTACACTCGTTACCTTTCAGGACCAGGTGTTGAGCAGCCAGGGTCAGCGGCTGCAGAGGATGCTGGGTCGAGTAGGGTCCAGTAGAGTTACCACTGTTCTCTTGTACCTCTTTTTGTTCCGTTATAGTGAGTAGTTCTTGTTTCCGCTGTACTTTTCTTTACCTGCAGTTCATATTATGTTATGAATGTTGTTCTACTGTTGTGGTGGTATATACTGTAGTGGTTTCTTCCCTTACTGCTGTATTTCCTTACTGTTAGTTATATTCATGCTGAATGTGGTTTATTTTACTGCTCTTTTGGTTACTTCCTCGTTGGACGACTAGGTCTTGGAATTAGTCGAGTCGGTCCGGTTCTCGTGCCTTGTAGGGACTTGGGAATCGGGTTGTTACACACCTCAACGTACAGCGCAGAACAGTATAGGGCCTTGCCCTCTCAAAATAGAACAGGGGTCTCGCCCCTCCTCAATTCGTGTACCCTCGTCCGACTATCCCAATTTGCCTAACGGGCTAACAAGAGTCGGTGTAGGGTGATCATACCTAGCCCCGAGCCCCCAGGGGCGGTTAGCTCCCCCTACACTAAGTAGCTTACCTCGATACCACATACACGAAGGCCAGCAAGAGTCGACGTAAAGTGGCCAAACCCACCCCGGGTCTCAACCTAAGGGCGGCAAGCTCCCCTCTACACTACAAGGGATAGTTGCTCTCGTCAGTACCATGTACACGAAGGTCATCTTACTTCCCTTAACAACTGCCCATGGGCAGCATATTCCAGAATCATCCGGTTCTCCGTACTATGGTATTCTTGTCTACATTCCCTGTAGGGTTCATACAAGAGCTTTTTATCACAGTATGTAGTCATTTCCAGATAATACAGGCAACTTTTGATTACTCAATCATTCACATGTAATTTCCTCTAGCCCTAGTGTTCATGCCATAACCTAGGGTTCAAGAATTTACTCTAGAGTATGTGTTTATTTCTTCCTAGGGTTCATCTCAAGTCCTAGGATTAACTACTTGCATATATTAATTTAGAGATTTATGGTTATAATCACTCTACCAGGGTAACCGGGTGGAATGGGGGCTCGTATAGTAGCTCCCGACGTCTCCGCAGGTCCCATACACCCAACGGATTGGAGACCTAAAACATGGATCGATAGGCCAAAAGGTTTAGAATGATACAAACAAGGTATCATTACATAGAGAAACTCATATGGAAAATAGAGACGTTTTGTTTGCGGAAAACTAATAACATTAGGGCCTTGCACGGGCCCAAAAACATGCAATCAGACAAAAATCAGACGTCTGGGAAAGGTCCCAGACGTCTTAAAACAGTTCTCAGGGATACCTCTCTCAGTGTTCCTCTATCAGTCGTCTGGAACTCAATGCTGACGTCCAAGGGTTTCGTCAGACATCTAGAGGTGCTCCCGGATGTCTGAAACTGCCTCGGTCCGCCTTCCAACTTCTGACACATATATGTACACTGTCAGGACTTTGGCAGAGAGAAAATACGGAAAGTAGATCTCTACCAGACGTCTCACTCTACCTTCGGACATCCGGTAAGACGTCTGGGTGTCGCTCCGAACATCTGATTCCGCGGAAAAATGACTTCCACGGAACTGCTTTGGCTTCCCTCACCACAGGCGCTGTAGTAGAACAGCGCAGCACTCTCCGCTCACTCACTCTGGCTCCCTGCTCTCTCTTCCTCTCGCTCGGCTCCCTGCTCTCTCATCCTGCTACGAGGTGTGCGACGAAGAGGAGGAGGAGAGGTTATAAAGGGAAAGGAGGTGAGGGGGACGAGGTGGCGAGGAATGGTGAGGGATGGTGCGGAGTGGCAAGGGATGGCCGTCGTAGGGAAGGGGCGGTGAGGGAAATGGCGTGGCATGTGTACGTTGCGTGCGAAAAAGGAAAGGTACTTTCAGATGTCTGATGCCCTTTACTAGATGTCTAGATAGACATCTGACGTTATCTCCGGACGTCTGGACAGACGTCTGGTGAACACTCTAGACGTCTTAAATTGTAACAAGGTGTTGAGTCATTTCATCCACATATGTTAAATCCCGTACAAATCACAAAGTCATTTATTACCCTACAAATGCTTGTCTCTAACTGTTGCATCCCACCTTTCCTCAAAATCTTTTTTTGACCTGAAATTGTGAATAACTTAATTAAAAGCTTCCCTTGTAACATGAACCTAAGAAAACTTATGAGAAAGCTTATTTTTGATGTGTCAAATACAAAGACGATAACAAATACCAGGAAACATAGCTGATGCAACATCAATAATAGCTTGGCATTAATCTGTAATGATATCTTTGAGTTGTATCCCCCACATACAAGATAATGTGAAATTAACCATACAAATTTTTTTGTTGTCTCAGTTCCCAATAGAGCACATCAAAATGAAACTGTGGTCATACTTGTTTACGCAAACAAATGAAGCAAAGCGTATATCATAATGGTTAGTTAAGGATGTTGTGTCAAATGGCACTATATCTCAAAAAAACTTATAAGCCAATCAACTATTAAAATTAAACAAAAAATTGTTACATATGCAACTATCATTGTTGAAATCTATCCAATAGAAGTTATTATTATTTGATTGCATCCTAATAAAATAACCTTGAATAGCCTTCTATTACCCACACTAAGCATTAAATTCCTAGATCTATGGATTGCATTTCTCATATCTTTAGTGGTAAAGGTTATATTTTCAAATCCATTTCTCTCGATGGCAAAGGATGTAACCAACTTAAATAAATGAATACCTATTTAATCATTTAACATCATTCAACACTTTCTTCTCAATGGAATTCTCTTCTTAGACTGAAGATACTTCATTATAGTGGAATTACAGAACTCATGATTATGGTTATTATAGAAAAAAATAACTTACTTCCTATAACTGTCACAAAATTAGAAAGAAAAAAAAGCCTTGAATCCAATCTTAATCAATATCTTCGAATAATAAAGATTAGATGAGTTCTTAGAAGATTCATCACCCCTTAAACATATGAGCTTTCCTTTACATACAAAAATTTTATCGATCTCATCATAATTTGTCCTCTTCAGGTAATACTCAAAGTCACAAGATTAGCAAAATCTTAATGAAAAGAAATAACAGCCTCAAACAAATCAAAATTCATTCCAACTTCAATATTTTAAATAATAACAGCGACACCTAACGAACAAAAACTTACCTTACAAGACAAAAGACATAAAATATACAATATAAAACAAGTTATAATAAGTACAAAATAAGAAAGCACATGTTCAAAATAAGATAGCACAATGTAAATTAAGATGATACAACAAAGAACATAGAGTAATGCAAATTCAAATCTCATTTGTGTAAAATGACAAAGCATCAGTGCAAAATGATACAGCACATGTAAAATTACCAAACATCAATGAAATTAAAAAAAATAATATTGCAAAACTGGTCTTTAAAGTTAGGTATTAAAAATAAAAAAAAAATCAATGATGATAAACAAACCTTCATCTCTGATGAGAAGTCTTCATCATTAAGATGAGAAGAAAAAGCACAAGCAATTGAAACTTCATAACTAAATTCATAACTAACGAAATCAAAAGAACAAAAATCACATGAAATGTTCAAATCCATAACAAGAATACTATAAAACATATAAAAGAACATTCAAAAATTAAAAATTTAATCAAAATATATTAAAATTAATTAAAAATAATAAATCACAAAGATCTTACTAAGATGAAGGGCAATAGAGAAGATAAAAGAAGAGCAAGGATGAAGAGAGAGTGTCAAGGTTAAAAATAAAGAAAAGTAAGATTATGGAAAGTGTAAATAAAATGACGGATCCCGATCAACAAATTAAATAACATTTAAGTCATAAGGTGATGATGTCTAGAGATATCGCTAGGGATATTCCTTAAAATATTCCCTAACTTAATTATATTAGTTTTTTTTTTTTGGTTTTAAAATAGCTTTTACTCCCAAAACTTGACAATTTAATTATTGATTTAGAGAAAAATTATAGAATTGCTTTCGCGAGGGTTCCTTGACCAATGCTTTATTACTAAATAATGATTAGAAAAGCATGTACAGTTGTATATGCTATCTTTTTTTATGTATTTGAGATTCATTGAGATTTATGCTGGCACCTAATGCCTATGGTTATCTTAACTCTCGTCTGTGCACATTCCATTACGAAGGGTGATGTCGACAAGACTCGTGAAGTATAAATGTCACGGTAGTATTTTGTCTAAGAAAGAAAAGGAGAGATGTATTAATTAGAGGAGAAGGCAGTGTTACAAGCAAGCAAATCAAAACGACCACCAGCTGTGGTGATGTGCGTGCACGTACACAGATGGTATATGATACTACATGTACGCACACAACGCATACACGTGTTCTCTGAAAGAGGTAAAATTCCAATATTTTTATATTAAAAGGCCACTGGAAACAGCTTATCACGACATTTTGCCGCATGCGATAATATTTTGGGCTAATTTATTTAGGGTTAGTTTGTGTTTAGGGATAAATTTTATAAGATAATTATTTTGCTAATGGATTATCCTATATTTTTTATGTGAAAGTTATAAAGATTATCGTGATGATTTAATCTGAGATTATTTGAAAAATTTATGGATTAACTTATGAAAATTTATGTAATAATTTATAAAAATAATTTATTTTACATTAATTTTAAAATAATTTATTTAGGATTAAACCTTGTTAATCTAAATCAAAATATTCTTCTTCTCGAATAAGATTAATCTTTATTTTGATGGATTATCCTCTTATGAAATTAGACCTTAAGGAGTTAAAAGAAATTTATATTAAACTTTACTTTTATTTATTTGTATAACGTTGTTAACATTTATTTTTATTTATTTTAATTGATGTTAGAGAGAAATTTTGGATGTGTGAGATTCACAAAATTAACAGTAATTTTACTAACATCTTTCCTCAGGGGTGTTGGCACAATTAATATTATTAAGGATCTCAAAATTTAAATTATAATCATGTAAATTAATCTCTCAGATAGTCCTCTAAAATAAACTAATCCTTTGCGAAATGCCATAGGGCATCTGCCTTGCCAAATGCACAAGGGGAATCGACTCCAAAAGCTAATGCTAATTAGATTCTCTAGCTAAACAAATAAGATGAAGTAAAATAGAGTGCTTTCAAAAGTGTTAGAGAGAGAGAAGGTACAACCATACTAAAGAAGAAACATATTAAAAAAGGACATGAGTTAGGAAGAAAAGAAACTTAAACTTCGGTCTCCCTTCCTGAAACTAAAGAATAACGCAGCAAGGACTAAATGAATGGAAAAGTACAAGACCCGCTACATCGAAAATGAATCAAAATTAATTATGAATTGCCATGTAATTATAAAATAGCAGCAGAATTAGGATGATATTATTATGTACGAAAAATATTATCCATCAACCAGGAAAGGACAAGACTAAATCGAAGCTACACTTTCACATATTTAAAGCTCAACCATCGATTTCATCAATGTGTAACAATGTAGGAGAACAAAACTACAAAGAAATTAAATTTCTAAACAAAGAACATCGAATCCAGCGAGAGATTTTGCTCCCACGCTTGATTTTAATAATAGAAGAGGATGTAAAAAGAAAAATCAAGCGTTCCTCTCTGAAGGAAAAAAAAAGAAAAAGAAAGAGTTCCTTTGTGTTCCATTATAAAATTTCATACCAATATTTCAAGCAAAATGTTCAAAAGATTATTGTTATCTATGGTGTCTCCACTTGTTCAATCCGTGCGTTTCAACAGTAGTTCATCAATTGCATGCTCAGCCATCCCTACTTTTAAGGGATCATGTCTGTGTTTCCGCATGGTGGGGATCCATCATCTCAAGTCATAAACAGTATTGCGAACCAACGTTGTTATTATTATTATTATTATTTTTATTATTATTATTTTAAAAGTATTTTTATTAAGGAAAATGATCTAACATAGGAGGATACATCTTAAAGGGAAAGGAAAAGGGAGAGACGGAGAATTCTAATGGTTACAATGAGGAAAAGTTTGTCTTATAGAATAGGGGAAAGTAAAATACAGGAAGAAAACAATGAAATAAAAGAGAAAGAAAAAGAAAAATATTTTTTGATATCAGGAATTGGCCAACCTTCCATAGAAGAGTGACCCCACGTTCATAGTGAAATGACCCGTTACCTTTTTGGGTTGGTTAAGACACCTGGATGAGCCTAGATAAAGGGTCGAACGTCTGAAAGCAAGAGAAGCATACCTTGTTTTCTTTTCCGCGTGCGCACTGCACACGCACACCCCCTCCCTCTCTCCTCACCCCAAACCGTAACCCTTCCTATTTAAACCCCTCCACCCCACTCCATCTCCACTACACCATTTCCACTACCTCCACACCTTTCCCCGGTTTGCCGGCGTGCTG
Source organism: Thalassia testudinum (assembly GCA_037157565.1). NCBI lineage: Eukaryota > Viridiplantae > Streptophyta > Magnoliopsida > Alismatales > Hydrocharitaceae > Thalassia > Thalassia testudinum. Next base: position 65,713,390 of record JAZHRO010000031.1, read on the forward strand.
CCAACGGCCTCCTTTCCTCCACTTGCAGCCATGGGTGGAGGAGTGCTCGCGTGAGGAGGAGAGAGGGATAGAGTGTGTGTGCGCGGGAGAGCGAGGGCTTGGGAGAGAGGAGGAAAGCTCGGGGAGCTTGGGAGCGTGGCGGGAGAGCTTGCGCGAGGGGAGCTTGCACAACCGAAGGACGGCCGTGGGAGCTCGGTGGAGCTCGAGGAGGCGGAGCTCAACGGGAGGAGTTCGGAGGCTTGAGGGAAGGAGTCGTGCGAGGAGGAGGAGCTCGTGAAGGTGAGCTTCGCAACTTCCTGAAGCTGCTAGCGTAGTAGCTGCAGGTGGCGCAGAGGATCTACACGAAGAAGAAGGCTCGCGAGAGTTTTGCGTACTGGATATTTTCTAGTACCAGACGTCTAAAGCACATCCCAAACGTCTAGAGTAGCAGGGGGACGTCCGAAGCTGAAACTGGATGTATGAAAGCACACGTAGTGCCAAGGTACGTGCTTCTGCCCGATTTTCGGCCATGCAGGCCATACCGCAGGGGTTGTTTAGCCATTTTTAGCTCTGCGAGTGTGTACGCAGGAGCAGAGCGTTGGAAAGGCACAGGGTGAACCCTTCGAGGTGTTTTTGGACATCTGGACACGTCGCCAAACGTCTGACCATACTTCCAAATGACCAAAAAGAGAGTTCGACGTCTGGAACTCACCTCAGACGATTGCGAAAGGATCCGGACGTCTGAGAAAGTCGCAGGAAACCAAGGGTGAGTACTGACGTTTGATTTTGGACAGTTTACGTGTTTTTGACTCGTCTAGGGCCCAAACAGAATCGAATTTCCGTAAACGAACTACTGTTGTTTTTTACTTGAGTTCCTCTACGAGTTAGTGTCACTTGTATACGATTTTGGACTCGTTTGATGTGATGGTCAATTATATAGGTCTCCAGCCAGTTGAGTATGCGAGACCTGCAGAGGTGACGTGATCTGCAATCCGAGCTCCCATTCCTCCCGTGTTTTCCGGTAGAATAATTTACATTAATATTATGATTTAAACAAATGAACTGCATGTTTAGAATAACTTAAATGAACTCTAGGGCAGAAACAAATGAGTATGATTTGAGCTACACTGTTTACTTGAGATACATGTAGAACCCTAGGATGAGGATGAATCCTAGGGTAGGAACAAATGAGTATGGTTGAGCTACACTGTTTACTTGAGATACATGTAAAACTTTAAATGCTAGCAAATGTATTGGTTATTTTAATATGATACCTTGTCAATTAGAAAATCACGAGCTGCCTGGTTTAAGAATGGAACCGGTAATGTAAATAAAGAGATCTAAAAGTTTGGAATATGAAACGAAAGGAATACCAGCATGAACCCTACGGGAAATTAGGAGGAGAACTCCTGTAGACGGGAAGTGAGCTGGCCCTTATGTACACGGTACCAAGGAGAGCAATTGTCCCTTTAGTGCAGAGGAGTACTAGCCGCCTGTTGGGTTGAGCCCCAGGGTCAAGCCTAGTCACTCTACACCGACTCTGTTTGGCCCTCATGTACATGGTACCGAGGTGAGCTACTTAGTATAGGGAGGGAGCTAGCCACCTAGGGAGCCCGGGGTTAGGACTAACTGCCCTACACCAACTCTTATTAGGCCCACTAGGCAAATCGGGATAGTCGGACGAGGGTACGCGGACTGTGGAGGGGCGAGACCCCTGTTCTGTTCTGAGGGGCGAGACCCCTATTCTGAGAGGGCAATGTCCTGTACTGTTCCGTGTTGTACCCTTAGGCATACCCACTAGCGGAAACAACTGATCGCATGCTAGTGCAGGATAGCACCTGCGCGCTTATCACATGTGCCATACTCACCACTACATCATGATCGTGACCTCGGGGTGGTTGACTGGGAGTAGGACTACCACGGGGGACTCTCCTGACCAAGAGAGCACCACGTGTACCTCCTACATCATGGAAAATACTGCAATCAAGATCGTTCTCGTGAGAAACATGCCAAATCAAGAAATTATTTAAGTGAATAAAGAAACAACAAATTAGAAGTACTTGGTTGAACTAAATGAAAATGGATAATTACTTAATTGCATTAATTAATTGCTTGTCCTAATTATATGTAAATGACTAAATTACCACTCTACTCAACGTTTGCTGTAACGACCCGGTTCCCGAGTCCCTACGAGACACGAGAATCGGACCGACTCGACTAATCCCAAGACCTAGTTGTCCAACGAGGAAGTAACCAAAAGAACAGTAAAATAAACCACATTCAGCATGAATATAACTAACAGTAAGAAAGTACAGCAGTAAGGAAAGAAACTACCACAGTATATACCACCACAACAGTAGAACAACATTCATCATATAATTTGAACTACAGGTAAAGAAAAGTACAGCGGAAACAAGAACTACTTACTATAACGTAACAAAAGAGGTACAAGAGATAGTGGTAACTCTACTGGACCCTACTCGGTCCAGCGTCCTCTGCAGCCGCTGACCCTTGCTGCTCAACACCTGGTCCTGAAAAAGGTAACGAGTGTAACACGTCAGCAAAACGCTGAGTAGAGTGGCAACTAAAACTAAAGACAACAGTATAGTGTACAGTAGCTGTTATGTTCCATTACTTTCTTTATTCACATCTTTCAATTGTCTCACTATTTCATTTATTCCTCAGATCTTTTTCTTGATCTCGAATGTTCCTCGTGGGAACGATCTTGATTGCAGTCTTTTCCAAAAAGTAGAAGTAGCACGTGGTGCTCTCCTGGCCGGGAGAGTCCCCCGTGGTGATCCTACCCTCAGTCAACCACCCCAAGGTCACTGACAGACGTAACGGTGACTACGGCACTCGCGATAAACGTACAGGTAGCTAACCCGTATTGGCACGCGGTCAGTCGTTTCCGTTAACGGGTGCACCCAAAGCACAGCACGGAACCAGTCCAGGGCAGAGCCCTCTCAATAACAAGGGTCCAACCCCTCCACAGTAACCAAACCGGGGCCTTGCCCCTCCACAGTCCGCACCCTCGCCTGACTACCCTGGTTTGCCCCAGTGGGCCTAAACAAGTCGGTGTAGGAGGCTAGCAGAACCCCGGGGCCCGTGGGGTAGCTAGTGCCCTCCTAACACTAGTAGCTCTCCTCGATACTACGTACACGAGGGCCAGCAAGTCGGTACAAAGCGGCCGGTCCTAGCCCCGGGTCCCTGGGGTGGCTGGCCCCACTCTGCACTAAACAGGTACAGGTACTTCCCTTGGTACTACGTACCCAAGAGACAGTACACAACTACATCTCAATTCCATTCCTTTCTCTTTCCAGGAGTTCCACTCCTAATCCCCCGTAGGGTTCCATCCTTTTTACTCAAACATCCAGGTTTCACTTTCCAGTTTCACATTCTTACAATCCATGTTCTCAACCACGTTATTTATTCACAACAGGCAACTGTTAATTCAAATTACAGGCAGCTTTATATCTCTTTCATTTTCCAAGACTGCAGTATTATACATTCCACTAGTTTTCCCATCCTAGGATTCATGCTATATCCTAGGATCTATCATACAGTCTAGTTTTCCAACCCTAGGATTCATGCAACACCTAGGAGCTATCATTCAATCTATTTCTCATTCCTAGGATTCATGCAATGTCCTAGGTTCTAGTTATTGTTCCATACTTCAACAGATTTTATTAATAACTTAAAGCCACTCTACCAGGTACAACGGGAGTAATGGGGGCGTGATCGGGAATCCCGCGTGACTCCGCGACCCCCCGAGACTGCAACGGAACGGGGTCCTATCACAAGGATCAAACACAAGGAGTGTCTCAAAATAGTGTATAGCTACTGTAGACGGGTAGAGGAATTAATTCCGAAAAGAACGCAACTCGAATCGCGGAAAACGGAACCCAAACGGGTCGAAAATGACGACACTGTGTAAAATCAGACGTCTGGAACTTCTTCCAGACGTCTTAAAAAGTGGAACAGAGAATTACCTTGTTCAGCGTGGTTTCCCAGACGTCCAGAAGTCTGCGGAGACGTCTGGCCTAGCTCCCAGACGTCCGATGGTCACCCCGGACGTCTGGAGGTCGCTCCCGCCGTCTGGTACTACAGCCAGACATCTGATCCGCATTGGATGGCGAATCACCGAGCCTACGCACACCCATCTCTCTCCCTCAGTACGGTCAGTCGACAGGAAGGAAGAATAAGACGGAAAGCTCACCTTTCAGACGTCTGGACAGTCTTCCAGACGTCGACCCCGCCGTCTGGCTATCAGCACAGACGTCTGATTCTGGAAATTTTTCCAGAACCAGGGCGTGACTCGCCCTCCGCTCGCGACGCCGCGCCTCGTCGCACCTCGTGCGCCTGCTGCTCGAGCCGCAGCAGGCCTCCCGTGCCGTTCCGCGCCCGCTGCGCTCCCCGCCGGCTGGCCCTGGCAACCCCGGCGAGCTCGACCTCACGGCTGAGCGCCGCTCTCGCACGCAGCACCCCCTCCGCGCTCACTGCGGCCGTCGCCGCCACAGCAACCCCGCGCCCGCTCTCGCGCTCGCTCACTGGAAGAAGAAGAGGAAAGGGGTGGAGGCGACGGAAGCGAGGGGAGGCGTGGTCTTTTTAACACCGCGTGAGGAGGAGAGAGAGGGAGCACGGCAGCGGCGTCTGCAGCTGTAGAGAGAATAATAAGCAAATATACGGTCTACGCGCTCAGGCACGCAGACGACCCGCGCGTGTCGAAAATAACTGATTTCCAGACGTCTGGATACTATCCCAGACGTCTGGTCAGACGTCTGGATGTGATCCCAGACGTCTGGTCCGACGTCTGGGCCACCTCCCAGACGTCTTAAAAGACGTCTGGGGCACGCGTTCGTAACAATATAACAAACTCAAAGGAAGTTTCATCCCCGAAACTTGTGCCAACTAGGGTGCAGGAAAAGATGTCTAATTAACCATAACAAACTCAAAGAGGACCGAAGTCGGTCCGAAAAGATGTACTCGCGAAAAGCTCCGGGTACCGCTCCCGCATTGCCGCCTCAGGCTCCCAGATAGCCTCCTCGTACCGCTGTCTCCTCCACAAAATCTTTACCAGGGGTACTTGCTTTCATCTCAAACTACGGACGGCTCGGTCTAGGATCTGCACTAGCCGCTCGGGGTAGGTCAGGTCGTCGCCCACCTCGACGCTCTCGTGACTCAGTACGTGACTGGGATCGGCTACGTACTTCCTGAGGTTGGACACGTGGAACACGTCATGCACACCAGAAAGCTGTGGGGGAAGGGCAAGTCTGTAAGCAACGGGTCCAACCAGCTCCAGGACCTCAAATGGCCCTACGAACCTCGGTGCGAGCTTCCCTCTCACCCCAAACCGCTGTAGGCCCTTCATGGGCGAAACACGAAGGAAGACGTGGTCCCCAACCTCAAACTGCACCTTTCTGTGTCTCCGATCCACGTGGCTCTTCTGTCTGCTCCTGACAGTGCGGAGTCGTCTGTGGATCTGCTCGACTACCTCCTGACTCTGCCGGATCAACCTGGGGCCAACCTCCCACTTGGTCCCCACCTCAACCCAACTCAAGGGTGCCGTACACTTCCGTCCGTACAGAGCCTCGTAGGGAGCCATGCCGATGCTCGAGTGATAACTGTTGTTGTATGCAAATTCTGCCAGGGGCAGGTGCTCCTCCCAAGAGCCCCTCCAGTCCAGTACACAAGCACGCAAAAGGTCCTCAAGTGTCTGTATCGTGCGCTCAGACTGTCCGTCCGTCTGGGGGTGGTAAGCCGTGCTAAACCTCAACCTCGTCCCCAAGGCTTGCTGAAACTCAGCCCAAAACTGGGACGTAAAGCGGGTATCCCGGTCGGATACGATCTCTCGCGGAACTCCGTGTAGTCGTACCACATCACGGATATACCTCTCTGCCAACTGTGCTGGTCCCAAAGTGACTCGGATCGGCAAGAATCGCGCCGTCTTCGTCAGTCTATCCACTATTACCTAGACTGCGTCGTGTCCCCGCTGGGTAACAGGTAAGCCCACCACCAAGTCCATGGTGATGCTCAGCTTTCACCTGCTGGCACACTAAGCACTGCTGCACGAACTCACCCACATCCCGCTTCATCCGTCTCCACCAAAACTCGCGTCTCAAGTCGTGGTACATTTTCGTGTTTCCGGGATGTATGGTGAATCTGGAACCATGTGCCTCAGTCAGGAGCTCTCTCAACAGCTCCTCGTCTCTGGGAACGCACAACCGTCCCCTCAAGCGTAGCACCTGGTCTGTGAAAGAGAAATCCCCTGGGTCTCCTGACAGTACTTTGTCGCGCAAGGACTGCAAGTACGGATCGGCCATCTGTCCTGTGATGATGCGGTCTATCAGCTCTGGCCTAGTTTGCCGTGTCACCGTCACTGCCCCACAGTACCCTCGTAACTCTAGAGGTCGCCAACTGCCCACCTCCTCCAAAAGGCTCCAACTCTGTAACTGTAGACTAGCCAAGCGTGCCGACACCTTACGGCTCAAGGCGTCAGCCACCACATTGGCCTTTCCCGGGTGGTAGGAGATGCTGTAGTCGTAGTCCTTCAGGAGCTCCAACCAACGTCTCTGTCTCATGTTGAGCTCCTTCTGGTCAAAAAGCTATCTGAGGCTCTTGTGATCAGTAAAAATCTCGAAGGTCTCACCGTACAAGTAGTGCCTCCAGGTCTTCAGCGCGAAGACAACAGCTGCCAACTCTAGGTCGTGGGTAGGGTAGGTATGCTCATGGGGCTTCAGTTGTCGCGAAGCGTAAGCGACAACGTGACCCCTCTGCATGAGCACACCTCCTAACCCCTGCAAGGAGGCGTCCATGTACACAACGAACCCGCCACTACTGTCAGGGATGGTGAGCACGGGAGCTGAGGTCAACCTCTCCTTCAGCTCCAGAAAACACGCCTCACAGGCGTCTGTCCAAGCGAACGGCACGTCCTTCCGGGTCAACTGTGTCATAGGACGCGCAATCTGCGAAAATCCTCTGATGAAACGTCTGTAGTAGCCTGCCAGTCCCAGGAAACTGCGAATCTCCGTGACTGAACGCGGTCTCTCCCACCTGAGCACTGCCTCGACCTTGGCTGGGTCCACCGCCAAGCCGTCTCCAGAGATCACATGACCTAGGAAGGTCACCTCCCTCAACCAGAACTCGCACTTGCTGTATTTGGCGTACAGCCTGCGTCATCTCAGAGTGTCCAGAACCATCCGCAAGTGCTGTCCGTGTTGCGTCCGATCTCTAGAATAGATGAGTACATCATCTATGAAAACCACCACGAACTGGTCCAAGTACGGTCTAAACACCCAGTTCATCAGGTCCATGAAAGCAGCGGGGGCATTGGTCAGCCCAAACGGGATGACCAAAAACTCGTAGTGTCCGTACCGGGTGCGGAAAGTTGTCTTGGAGACGTCGGTCTCCCTGATCCTCAACTGGTGGTATCCAGACCTCAAGTCGATCTTGGAAAACACCGTGTCACCCCGCAACTGGTCAAACAAGTCGTCGATCCTTGGCAGCGGATATCTGTTCTTGATGGTGACCCTATTCAGCTGCCGGTAGTCCACACAAAGGCGTAAGGTCCCATCCTTCTTCTTCACAAACAGTACCGGGGCTCTCCAGGGAGACGCACTGGGCCTCACGAAACCCTTCTTCAGAAGTTCCTGCAACTGAGACTTGAGCTCTCGCAGCTCAAGTGGTGCCATCCTGTATGGCGCGGTGGAGATGGGGCTGATCCCTGGTACTAGTGAGATCTCAAACTCGATCTCACGCTCGGGCGGTAGTCCTGGTAACTCGTCTGGAAACACGTTAGGGTACTCTCTGACCACCGAGATGCTCTAGAAGTCTGCCACAGGGTTGGGCTCTGCCACCACACAAGCTAGGAAGCCCTCACACCCCTGGCTCAAAAGTCTCGCTGCCCGAAGTGCCGAAATGCACCTGAAACCTCCGTCCACTGGCTGTCCGTGAAACTCGAAAGAAGGCAACTCCGGAATGGAGAAGACAATCTTCCTCTCAAAACAGTCCACCAAGGCGTGGTAAGCGGACAACTAATCCATCCCCAGAATCACTCCAAAGTCCTCCATCTGTATCATAATCAGGTCAGCTGGCAGGCTATATCCCCCGACGCTGACCTCGCAATCCGTGTACACCTCCTCAGCTACAAACAGTTGACCACTCGGACCTCTGATTACGAACGGATTCTCTAATAGTGTATAATCCTGGTCCAAACTAACTGCGACACTGGCTGCGACAAACGAGTGCGTAGCGCCGGAATCGAAAAGCATGTAAACGAGTCTGCCAGAAACTGAAACCATACCTGCTACCACCGATCCCGAAGCTCTGGCGTCCCTGTGTGTTAGGGCGTTGATACGCCCCTCAGCTCTAGGTGCGGACGAAGCAGCCACACTCTGTATCGGACGGGTAGGTGCTGGCCGGTACCCTCCTTGCGACTGCTGTCCTCCTCCTAGCGCCTGGTAACCGTGGCCTCCTGCGCGCCCTTCAGTGCTCTGCGCAGGGAGTATCTGCTGACCTCCTGCCCTAGACGGGCAGTCCCTCCTGATGTGGCCCGGCTGGCCACACTGGTAACAGAGGGGAACCCGACTCTCGCCCTCAGTGGGTCCCTGCTGTCGGCTAGGCGGGGGTCCGGTGCTGGTGACTGGCCCCTGTCGAGGGCCCCCAAAGGCCACTGATGGCCCTGCAAAACGTGACGGCTCTCCTGCGGACGCCACGTGTCTCCTTTGAGTTCTCCTAACACGCTTAGTGTGATGGCGGAAATCTCGTTCCACCACCAACTCCCCTGTCGTACACTCGGAAGGGGGAGGAGGGGGTGGCGATGTGGATGGAAGCTGAAATTCTTCACGAACCACCTCTCGAATTAGTTGGACGAGGTCCGGAGACGGTACGCTCAGGAGAAGAGGAGGGGTAGTATGTACTCCAAGCCCGACACATCTGTCCCTCGGGCCCCGACCTCGGCCGCGCCCGCGGCCCACCCTCCTAGTTCCACGACGAGGCATCTCCTACAAGGAGACGCGAAACAATGAAATACGTCAGTACGGAACAGTACCTAACGAAAACGTCTAAGAGCTCATGTCAAGAGATATGTTGTGGTGGCTACTCTAGTTATAGACATGTGAATTGGTTATTTTCCAGTCAGTTGATTCACTTCTCGGGATGACCTTGCTCTGATACCATCTTGTAACGACTCGGTTCTCGTGTCTCGTAGGGACTCGGGAACCGGGTCGTTACATACGCTGACTTCGAAAATTTTATAACCTTATTCAGATCAGGGAGTTGAGCAGCCAGCACCAGCAACTGCAGAGGAAGCTGGGCCCAGTCGAGCCCAACTTTAGCTGCGTTTTCTTACTGTTCCCTAGCTCTGTTGTAGTAGTGAGTATTTTTGTTCTATGTAATACTGTTTCAGTTACTTTTCCGCTATACTTTCCTTTGTCGTAGTTGCGATCACCTACAATATTGATAGACTATTCGTTCTATTTCTTTTACTATCTCTTGATTTCTTTTTGCTTAATTACGTTGCATGTGTGGTTATGAATTATTTCCTGCTTTTGGCTATTTCTTGTTGGACGACTAGGTCTTGGGATTAGTCGAGGCGAGCCGATCTCGGGTCCTGTAGGGATCTGGGATCAGGTTGTAACACATAGGTACAATAACGCGCTAACGAGTGAATCGATTAGTTCGACCAAAAGGTCGAAATCAATCCCTGACAAAAGTCAATAACTCAGTCGTAAGATACTTGGGGTCACACGTGATCCCTAACAAAACAAACAACACCACAAAAAGAAAAAGAATGGAATAGACTAATAACAATGAGTAATCAGAAGTAATCGCAGCACCATGACCTGTACGTAAAACGAGACAAACCAACATCATGTAACAACACCATCGCAAAACTAGGCCTTTGCTGCTGCATGTCGTCACGCACACCGTCTCATAGCCTTAATTGTCGCATGCTACGTGCTCGACGTCGCACGCCTGGATGGGCTGCAGCTCGCATCGAAGCACGTGCACATCGCCACGCAGCCCTAGCCGTCGCATGCTGCCTCGCATGCACCTCGCGCTAGAAGCATCGAATCGGAGAAAACATCCCTCGCTCACGCCATCTGATCGTCGCTGCATCCATTGTCGTCATGCTCGCATTTGACTGCCACACCTCGTGCATGTCACTCTCGCTGTCGATGGAAATTCCCAGAGGGAGGAGAGGAAGAGTTGGCAAGAGGAGGTTTCGAGCTGATCGAAGCTCCATATGGACGCTCAGGAGTTTTCGCTGGAGAAGCAAAAGTGTAAGTAACCGTGGAGGGGGTGACCTAACTCTCTTAATTTGCTTAGGCAATCTTTGTGGAGCCTCAATCTTTAATTTTCACTTCAAGCATGGCAATTTATAATGTTTTAAAATGAGAAATTTATCAATGCTTTTTTTTCTTTATTTCTTTTCATGGTAAACTAGGAGATGTTCACAAATTACAATCCACGTGTTACACAAGCCAACACTAAGATGCATTAATTAATTTCAGTTCTGTCAACAATTGTCCCGCAATAACCAAGCGTTTAAAATTTTGGATATTGTGGCTTAGGTACCTTTGCATCTTTTAGACTTTTATCATCAGCGGGTTCAAATGGTTTTTTTCTTTTTTTAAAGAAGGTGGCCGAAAAGAATATAGATTTCATAAAATTAAACATCATAAGCCCACTTTCGCTACTTAAAAAAGTGGGATCCACCCTCAGGTCCACTCCGATTGTCCTCTTATATCCAATGAAGAACTATCATGAGTTGTATGTTATTGGATATCATGAAATCACTATCATATATTTGTCTCTTGGTTAAGTAACAACTAATTTTTAAACTTGTTGTGGAAATAAAACAATTTAAATGTATCAAAGGTTTTTGTGCTCAAAAAATTACTGCAATGAAAAAAAACAAAGTTAGAAAATAAAAAAATATATATTATAATGTATAATAATTTTAATAGGTATGTTTTAATTTTATATTAATTAAAAATTAAATATATCGATTGAAAATAAAAATATATTGATATATCTTAATTTTTTATCGATGAAAAATAAATTTTTATTTAAAAAATAAAAAGTACTTTTAACTTTTAATTTATGGTAATCAAAATACGTCAATTGAAAATAAATATATATCGATGTATTTTATATTTATATCGGTGAAAAATTGATTTTAACTTGAAAAATAAAAATTACTTTTTTACTTAATCATTTATTATAATTAAAAAATCACTTTTTATGTATATATATATAACTAATAAAAAATTAAAATATACTAACATATCTTAATTTTCAACTAATATATTTGATTTTTATGGATAAAAATTTAAAATACATCGATTAAAAATAAAAATATATTATATATTACAAAATATATTGACAAATACATTGATATATTTTAAATTTCAATCTATATAATTTTATTTTAATAAGTGAAAAATAAAAACACGTCAACTTAAAAAAAAAAAGGTCCAGATTTCAGATTTTTACACTGCCAAACCAAAGGAAAAAAAAAAAAGCGACTACTACTCTGCCCGATTCCGCTTCCCGTCGAATTTTGCTGCTGCCAAATTAAAGAAAAAAAAAAGTCAACAGCGCCGTAGGCAATGCCTTATTTACAATGCAACACTTGTATTATAGATTCTCTGAGGCACGTGGATCCAAGAAGATCGTCCATTGAAGACATGCGCTGACATCGTCCTACCTGATCTAACAGTCCAATCTTATTTTTGTTTTTTTGACCTTTTAAATTCATGTGGTGACGGAAGAAGCTCAATTACTATATGCCCATACAAAGGAGAAGAAAACTCTTGCATGTGAATAAGGTCAGTAATACAAATTTCCCCGCAGGGGACTCAGAAACGATGCATCTAATTTTATCGCAAGACATCTCTATGCATTTTTTTTTTATGATAATAAAAAATCTTCATATGATTACCATATTACTATTTCATCGAATCAGCAGGTTGGCTGCAGTTAAGGTATATGGGTTGATTATTCTCAACGTGTAGAAGTGGTATTAGGAACTTGTGGAAGATAATGACTGTCTTAATAACTTTCACTGATAGTGAACTTGTGTCATATTTGTGAAATGATGAGAAATTCATAAATCATTAGATCGAAGTATGAAAGTTTCTTTCAATAACCTGGAATTCAAAAGGTCCTGAAATCAAGCTGAAACAAATTGGGTGAAGATTAACCTCATGAAATTGGGAGTTCAATCCTTATTCGCTGTAATCAATTTTAGATTCTATTTGGCTTTCTTTCTGGTTATCTATAATTTTCATATACATTAAGGTAACATTTATCTGTCGGATCATAATCCAACGTATGGACTAGTATATGTATTTACATATAGATATAATCATTTAACATAAGTATTATATAGACTGTTATGTAATTGCCCATCACTTAAAGTGATCAATTTAAGGTTTATTAAGGGTATGGACATGAAATGCAAAAGAATGGTGTGATTTAATTGACATACGTGTAGAGACTTAAGTTGTGAATTGTGTTTCTCTGATAGGTTGAAACATAATTCACCCACAACAATTAGTGTGACTAATTGCTAATTAGGATAGTCAGGTCCCTAAGGGACCCACATGATAATTCTCTCTATTTTCCCTCATCGAGATTGAGAGAGGTTTAGGGCTCAAGAGCTGCAGACGGTTGGAGATAGAAGGAAAATTTGAAATCTTCTCCTCAAGGCAGCCGTCTAAAGAGTCAAAAGGTGGGCATCTCTTAGATGATCTAGATTGCAACTCCTATTACTCTCTGGAATCATGAACACAGGTAATCTACAAGTTTGTTTGCATAAATAGATGATTATCTTCTTTCATAGGTAGTATTTAGTTTTCTATGCATGCGCATGATGCAATAACCAAGATAAATCCATATCTTAGCATATTGATGTGTTTAGCTTTATACATAGATCTTTATCCATTCATACGTTCAGATATATTGTTTGGGTTAGATCTCAGACTAACAAGTCCTTAATGATCATTTCATATTCTTGTAAACCTTATAAACCAATCTGTAACCGTCGTAAGAACTGATACTCATGTCCAAAAATTAGTATTGCGTAAGAACCGATACTCATGATGAGTATCGGTTCATACGCAATACTATTTTTTGGACCATTAGGTGTACTGTAAGTTGCTAGTACCGGTACATGCAAGCTATAGACGAGACTCCAGGTTCTAGGTCCAAAACTGAGACTTACATGTACCGATATTCACCATGAGTAGCGGTACATATAAGTCCCAGGTCAAGTTCTTGGCTTGAAGTCACTAGAACCTGTAGCTTAAAAGTACCGGTACTCGTCCTGAGTACCAATACTGGTAGGCTACAGGTGGTGTGTTCAGTACTCAACAAGTACCGGTGCTCTTCATGAGTATCGTTACTCGTTGAGACCAGTTGTTTCCTGGAGAGATACTAGTACTCTATGAGTATCGATACTCAGCACGAGTACCGGTATATAGTGAGTACTGGATAAGTACTCATCTGGACATGGGTTCTAAACTGTAACTCATGTGTACCGATACTCATTGGGATACATAACTCATAACTGTAACTTAATGATGCCAGTACTGGTCTACCAGTACCGATACCCAGCTAATATAAAGTCCAGTTGAGTTAAGTTGTGGCACAGGTCCATCCTGTTGGTGCTAGAGCACCATGATCATTTGTTTTGATGATAACAAAACACGCGTTATTTAACATTTGCACTTGAAGTCTTAGATTTCAGGTCAATTGCAAATGTAGACGTGTTTAGACGGAGTTCGAGCTCGCATCTAGGATGGATTGGAGGAGCTTGATGGAGAACAGAAGAGATTCGCGAGGAGTGATATATTAAAGATGGAAGGAAATGAAGAATATGATAGATTTCCTTCTTTTGTACTTGTTGTATTTTTCGTTTCTTTTGTTGCTCTTTATTTCCTTAGATAATTCATGTTAAAGAGCCTCAAAGTACCCTAACAGTAGTCCTAGGAACACCGGCACAACCCTAGGATACTTAGGTTTTCTGTAGAACACTTAGAAAACCAATATAGGGTTCAAACAGAGTTTCCAGACGTCTATTTCCCAAATCAGATGTCTGATAAAGTGTTTTAAGACGTCTGACTGTTGTTTCAGACGTTTGATAACTATTAGGCTGGACTTTGTATTCTGTCTGATGAAATCAGACGTCCAGACCTTGGACCAGACGTCTTAGGAGACGTCTGATGACTTTGCCAGACGTCCAATTAGTGGACCGTTGGCTGGCTTAACAAACACTCAAGAGTATGACCGTTAGAGCCTTATCAGACGTCCTTAGGCCTTTCCAGACGTCTAATAAATGACCGTTTTGCCTCGGCTGACCCAAAATCTCTTCTCAGAGATTTTCTAGCCGTTGCAACGTTTGGAAAATCCATTCCCACAGTAAAAGTAGGTTTCCAGACGTCCAGACATAGTACCAGACGTCCTACATGTCGTCTGATGGACTTGCACAAAACCCTGTTTAGATCTGATCCAAGTCAGGAAGAGACCCGCCCAAAATCAGGCGTCTGACCTTGAAATCAGACGTCTTAAAGTGAACTTCCAGGCGTCTGATGTCAGAATTAGACATCTGATAAGCCTGTCAGAGCAATGATTGTTCCTGATTTCGGGATGATTCTCTTGGGCTTTGTTCCCAACGGCTATAGAACCTTTCCTAAGCCTTCCAAAGCCTTCCTAAGGCCTCTATAAATAGAGGGGAACCTTTGCAACACAAACATACACTAAGACACACCAAGAAACACCAAGACACACCTTGCAATATACTTTCAAACCTTTTTGTGTCTCTCTTGCTCTCTAAGCTCAAGTTCTACATCTTGAGAGCATCAAGCTATTGCGCACCCGCTCTCCCGCCGTAGTCCACGAGAGCGAAGTTGCGCCGTCGCGTGGCTCACGCACCGCGTCATCAACTCGACGCACTCCTTGCAAAGGGGAGTTTCCTAATTCCTATAGAAGCTAGGTTTAAAATTACTTTGTTGGCTCTATAGGATTACTTGTTTATTTTATCTTTGTTATTTGGTTGGGTATTCGCTTTGCGAATTCCCATCTCCTTCGCGAGACAAAATCCTTCTCGTGAAGAGAAGGGGTTGAGGTACGCTACCCTCGTTTAAGTAGCGTGGTTGTATTGAGGTTGAATCACCCTCGTTTAAAGTGATTCGGTTTAGTAGATTTTGATCAACTTGGTTGATCGGAAAATCCTAACTCGAGAGGGTTAGGTGGTGGTTTTCACCCGGTTTGGGTTTCCACCTAAAAATACTCTGTGTACTTGTGTGATTGACTATTTGTGAGATTGTTTATATTTCATTTCCGCATTTTTTACGTCACACTGATCTCACCCCCTCCAAGAAAGTAGGGAATTACACATCCTAAGTCAAAGGTAGGTTAATTTTAGTTAAGCCCTTAAGAGTTTAAAGTTTTTTCCAACAAGTGTTATCAAAGCCAATCCACTTTCTGCTTAGTGTGATTAAGCCTAGTCTAATTAATATACTATTCTAAGATAACCTAGTTGAAGCAGCATCTCGCCAAAGTAAGCTCTCCTGCGAATATTGGGTTTATTTATGAACAGTAAAAGGATGAATGGGTGTTAGTAGGTGGGTGTGCACTGGCTCAAAGGAAAGTGCATACTCGTTGTATTTTCTCTTATTTGCGTGGGAGTAATGGTGCGTTGGTTATTAGGTTTTCTAGATAGTCATTGAATCGACAAAAAGGAAGGTTCATAACTGACTTGGATTTGAACCAACAGTCGTTACATACCACACCATGTCTTTAATTACAAGTCAATCTCTTGTCTAAAGATGAGACCCTTAATGGAGTTAACTAAGACATGTGATGGGATTTTTAATTAATTAGACATCTTATGTTTTAAAGAAGTTAATTCTGTGTTTATCTGCATTCATTTTTCAGAAATGTCTTCTATCAATATAACTTCCACCTTAAATTCCATACCCATGTTAAGTGGCTCGAACTTTAAGTCTTGGAAGGAAAATCTGTTAATAGTCCTCGAGGTTATGGATTTGGATCTAGCGATTAGGGAACCCTCTTCCATTCTTACAAACTCGAGTACTTCTGAGCAAAAGAAGGAGAAGGAAAGATGGGAGAAGTCTAATCACATTTCCATGATGATTATGAAGAAGGCCATACCCGAGGCTTTCAAGGGCACAATGTCAGATGACATTGGTACTGCTAAGGATTTCCTTGTTGATATTGAGAAGCGGTTTGCCAAGAATGAGAAGGCTGAAATTAAAACACTCTTGGCAAGTCTCACCTCGAAGAAGTATAAGGGGAAGGGTAATATATGTGAGTATATTATGGAGATGTCCCACATTGCTTCCAAGTTAAAAGCATTAAAACTTAACCTCTTAGAAGACTTGTTAGTGCATCTGATTTTAATCTCTCTTCCACCCTCATTCGACCAATTCAAGATGAGCTATAATTTTCAGAAAGAGACTTGGTCTCTGAATGAGCTCATCTCATACTGTGTGCAAGAGGAAGAGAGAATGAAGCATGATGGGACAAAAAGTGCTTACGTTTCCACTTCCTCTAACAATAAGGGCAAGGGAAAGAAAAGGACAACAGAAGCTACAGATACAGCTTCACAAAAGAAGCATAAGGGGAAGGCTGCAAAGTCTTCCAAGTCAAGATGCTTCTTCTGTGGAGCTGAGGGGCACCAAAAGAAGCACTATGCCAACTATCATGCCTGGCATGCTACAAAAGGTACGGCTCTCAATCTAGTTTGTACGGAAATTAATTTGGCTTCAGTATCTAGGCACACTTGGTGGTTGGATTTAGGTGCTACCACTCACATAAGTGTATCTATGCAGGATTGCCTGAGCTACTAAAGGCCAGATGATGCTAAAAGATTCATTTATGTTGGGGACAGGAAGGCCGTAGAAGTTGAATCTATAGGGAAATTTAGATTATTGATGAAAGCTGGTTCTTATTTGAATTTAGATGAAACTTTTATAGTACCATCTTTTAGAAGAATTTTAATTTTTGTTTGTGTATTGGATAAATGTGGTTATCATTGTTCATTTAGAGATGGAAAAGTTAGTTTATATTTAATTCAAATGTGGTTGTTTCTGATTTTCTATCATGTTATGATAATCTTTATTGTCTTGATACCATAGCTTCTTATAACGAGTCTGCATTTTTTGATACACGTGGTGTAAAAAGAAATTTAGAACATGAATATTCAGCTACTTTATGGCACAAGAGATTAGGTCACATATCCAGAAGGAGAATAAAGAGACTTGTGTCAAACGGTATTTTGGACCCCTTAGATTTTTCTGATTTTGATCAGTGTATAGAATGCATTAAGGGAAAACAAACTAATAATAGGACGTTTAAAGCCAATAGGTCAAATGGTGTCTTGGATGTAATTCATACGGACATTTGTGGGCCATTTCCTACGCCTGCATGGAATGGCCAACAGTATTTTATCACATTCATAGATGACCATTCAAGATATGACTTTATCTACCTAATTCATGAAAAGGCACAGTCATTGGACACGTTCAAAATTTATAAAGTCAAAGTTGAGAATTAACTCGACAGAATAATTAAATTTGTCATATCTGACCGTAGTGGTGAATACTACAGCAAATATGATGGATCAGGTGAACAACATCCACAACCATTTGCCAGGTTCCTAGAGGAATGCGGTATCGTTCCTCAGTACACCATACCGGGTTCTCCCACTATGAATGGTGTTGCTGAGAGACGAAACATGACACTTAAGGACGTGGTAAGAAGTATGATTGCTCATTGTTCCTTACCATATTCACTCTGGGGAGAGGCCTTAAAGACTGCATCTTACATTCTGAATAGAGTCCCAACTAAGGCAACTAACAAAACCTCATATGAGCTATGGACTGGGCAGAAACCCAATCTTAAGCATTTTCATGTGTGGGGATGTCCAGCCAAGACTAGGCCTTATAGGCTAAATGAAAAGAAATTGGACACCAGGACAGTTAGTTGTTATTTTGTTGGGTATTCTGAGAGGTCAAGATGATATAAATTTTATGATCCCACAACTAAGGTTATTTTTTAGTTTGGTAATGCCAAGTTCTTTGAGAGTGTTGAGACTGCCCAAGCTGACAGGGTTAAGGGCTTTGTCTTTGAAGAGGAAAACGTAGTTATTCCTCCTGGAGTTACTTAGGTTGATGAGGAGTATGTCTTTGACATACTGTTGAACGTACGGGTTGCTACGCTAACGTGTTCGGTTTTGAAAACCTATCGTCGTAGTATGAAAGCGAAGAACTCGCGTTCAACAAATAAAATTTATACCGAAATGGAAATTCCGGGTCGAACATAGGGAGGCAGACGTTTGATTTAAAAACAACACATTTGTTTTTATTTGTCACGAAATAATTCAATTGATTAGAACTATCTAACTACTTACAATAAATAGAAAAGAGAGAGAGAGAGAATAAGAGAGAGAAATAATATTACAAACAAAAATCAAAATGAAATGTAGAATAAACATAGAATTTCATCATTAGAATGATTGCTCATTACACTAGAAAGCGGGAAAATGATTACACTAGAAAGTAGTAAATCAACTCTAAAAAGCATTAAAAGAATGGAGAGAGAAATATCATCCTCGACGGTTGCTTGAAGGATGAGTCGGAAGGGACGATGCTTGGATGAAGGAGGACGAAGCAGGATGAAGGAGGACGAGGTAGAAGAACGGGAACGGGGTAGCACGTCGTCGTCGTCGCGGGATCCACTTCCGAAGGGAGACGAAAAATTGACTTTATCTCGCGAGAAGCATCCCAAGTGTGGGACAAGCTTCTCTTGAGCTTTGGAGGGGGAGAGAAGAGAAGGAAGGGATGAGAATTTCGTGTGAAGGGGGGTCTCCTTTTATAGTTGCAAGGAGTGGGGGCAATTTGGTCATTACAACTTTAAAAACATTAATTCAGAACCTTTAGTGACGGATAAAACCGTCGCTAAAGGTCTAAACGTGGGAGTAGTGGGCGGCGCGCACTCCTGCTCGCTTGCCTGCGTGCGCAACGCACGCGCACATCCGGTCATTCTCGATTGGACGGCTTAGATCGCGCTATGCTCCCCTCCTCAGTGCACGCCCGATCGCGTGCGATGCTGCATTACCACCGCGCGTGCAATAATGCATCATCTTGATTGAGCGCACGTGGCCGTTGGATCGCGATTGTGCGGTCGATCAATGGCGCGCCTCCGCTCCAATTTCCGCGTGGCGAGGCTCGAATGCGCGCCTACGCTTTGCGTTAGAGCGCTCGACCAACGCGTTGGGGGTGCGTTTGTGTCGAGCGCCTAACTTCAGCGCGGGCGCATCGCAGCTGTTGGATCTTGATCCAACGGCGGGGAAGGGAGGATGCGGGGGCTTCAGTGGGTGCGTGTGGACGATTGGGCGGCCAAGATGGTGCCACGTGGTGCTATCTTGGCTGTCCATCTTCTGGATGATGTAGATGGTGCCACGGGTGTCGGATTGACTCGATTTTTGCGTCGTTAGGCTGCGATCGTTGATCCGAATCCATCCGTGCGATTGGATTTGTCGTTTGAAGTGCGGATTTACACCATCTTGGCCCTTGATCTTCTAGGGTTCCCCAATCACTATCCGATGCTACAGATGCCTGATTAGGGTGATCTTGAAGTCGTTGAACTTTAATCGTTGTCCTGATCACATCTGTACGGTTGAATCTTCGATCCGAGGCCCCGGTAAAAAGTTTGCCTTGTCCAAGCATATAAAAGGAGACAATTAACCTCCATTTTATTCAAACTACTCTAAATGCAAGATGATGCATGTTATACAATATTTATAGCATGCAATGCAATCCTATGCTTAAGAACATGCATAAATAGACATCTTAAGTAGTGTAAGCATGTTTACATCACATACCTCAAGATAACTCCAATGAAGACAATGATACGGTTTTAGCCCCTGTAGAGCAGCCTTAAACACATACGGAAACTGTGCCATTAAGGAGGTCCACTAGGGAAAGGAGTGTCATTTCAGATGATTATGTGGTATTCCTTCAGGAATATGAAACGAACATTGGGGTAATGGAAGATGATCCTATCAACTTCCGTTAGGTAATGGAAAGTCCGAATCATGAAAAGTGGATTGAGGCAATGGAAGAAGAAATGAAGTCAATGAAAGACAATGATGTTTGGGTTGTTATTTCACTACCAGAAGGTGAGAAACCCATTTGTTGCAAATGGATTTTTAAAACCAAACGGGATTCGAAAGGAAAAGTGTAACGATACAAAGCGCGCCTTGTCGCTAAGGGTTTTACCCAAAATAAGGGCATTGACTATAAGGAAACATTCTCTCATGTTTCTTTTAAGGATTCATTAAGGGTTATAATGGTACTTGTGGCCCACTTTGATTTTGAGTTGCATCAGATGGATATAAAGACTGTATTCCTTAATGGTGACATTGAGGAAACCATTTATATGGCTCAGCTCGAACATTTTGTTAGGGGTGATCCAAAGAGTATGGTATGCAAATTAAAGAAATCTATCTATCGGCTCAAGCAAGCATCTAGACAATGGTATTTTAAGTTTCATCAGGTGATTCTCTCATTTGGTTTTGAGGTGAATCTTACGGATGAATGTATATATCATAAGTTTTGTGGGAGTAGGTATATCTTTTTGGTCTTGTATGTTGATAACATTCTGCTTGCTACTAATGATATGAGTATCCTGTTAGACACTAAGAAATTTCTTGCTAAATACTTTAACATGAAAGATCTTAGAGATGCTTCATTTGTGTTAGGGATTGAAATATGTTGAGATCATTCTCGTCATATTCTTGGTTTATCCCAAAGAAACTATAGAGATAAGGTACTCAAAAGGTATGGCATGCAAGATTGTAAGCCACTGGACACTCCTGTGGCAAAGGGAGACAAGTTTAGTCTCAATCAGTGCCCCTTAAGTGATTTGGACAAATGGGAGATGCAAACAATTCCTTATGCATCTACTGTTGGTAGTATAATGTATGCTCAGGTCTGTACTAGACCAGCTTGGTGTACATTACAGGCATGTTGGGTAGATACCTGGCAAACCCAAAAAAAGACCATTGGAGAGCAGCCAAGAGAGTATTGAGATATTTGTAGAAGACACGGGATTATATGCTCACCTTCAGGAGGTCAGAAAAGCTTCAAGTTTTTTGCTATACTGACTCAGATTTTGTTGGGTGCCAAGATAGCAAAAAGTCTACTTCAGGATATATATTTCTGCTTGCCAATGGTGCCATCTCTTGAAAGAGTGAAAAATAGTCTCTCATTGTATCTTCCACTATGGCAACGGAATTCATAGCATGCTATGAGGCATCCAATCATGGAGTATGACTGTGGAACTTTATATCGGGGCTACGCATTGTAGATGGCATTGACAGGTGTAATGATCCGTCACACTTTTAGCCTTTTAAGACGTTTAGAGTCTTAGTCAGATGCCTTTCCAGACGTTTGGACCCTTTCCCAGACATTTGAAAATGAAATTTTTGTACGCACACTGCGCTCTGCGCGTAGGCGGCACGCAGGACCCTCTTCTCCTCTCTCCCTTCCTTTTCTTCCCCAAACCCTAACCCCCACGCCTTCTATATAGGTTGCCCCCCTCCTATCTCCTCCCCACTCCACACACCAACCACCACCATCACCTTCAGTGCTATGCGGGAGTGATAAGAGGGGGCGAGCGAGGGAGAGAGAGAGGGAGGAAGGAGGAGAGCGCAGGAGGAGGAGGCCGAGGTCGGAGGAGCTTTGGTGGAAGCTCAATGGAACTCGCATGGCCGTCACGGACGTGTGCGGGAGGAGGAGAGAGCTCGGGGAGGCAGCCTCTCGGCCCTCTACAGCGGCTGGAGCTGCGGCGGTGCGAGGCAGAGCGAGAGGAGAGTGCTGGAAGGAGTTCCTGATACTGGAAGTTTTCCAGTATCAGATGTCTGGAGCAGAGTCCAAACAGCTGACAGAATACCTGGACGTCTAGAGCTAAGGGCAGACGTTTGAAAGCTCATTTATCGTGAAGGTACGTATCTCCCTGCGCCATGCATATCACAGCGCAGGGGTATATGTCGGCTGACCGCGCCTACGACATCGTACGCAGGTGCAGCCTTTGGAAGGAGTGTGGAACGCATTCCCACGCGATTTTAGACGTCTGATCAGATCACCAGACGTTCGGAGGTGCATCAAGATGACCAGAGGCATTGTCCGACGTCTGGAACTACCTTCAGACAATCTCAAAGAATGCTTGGACGTCTGAGGATACCACAGGGACTTAAGGTAAAGATCTGGCACCTTTTAAGACGTTTGGGAATATCCCCAGACATCTAATTTTGAATAGTAGGCACATTTTTTACCTGTTTGGGGTTTGATCGGGATCTGTTTTACGCAAACAAAATACCTGTATTTTCCTCACAGGTTTCTCTATGTACCAGAGTCCTTTGTATACTGTTCTGAACTCTCCTTTTGTGATGTATTCCCTGGTATAGGGTTTCAGCCTGCTGCGTGTTTGGGGCTCGCAGAGACGCCTAGATCTGCAGTTCAAGCCCCCATTACTCCCGTGTTGCCTGGTAGAGTGGTTAATTTTGTTAATAATATTTAAATAAGAATGTGCTTGTGGAAATAGCCAAATGGAACCCTAGGATGTGGCATGAACCCTAGGATAGAGAAATGAATGAACCAGTGTGCTGTATAATGTACTTGCATGCATGATTGAGATAAACTGCTAGTAATTGCCTGTATTATAATTATGAGTTGCCTGTTAGAATGTGAGTTGCCTGTAATTAATGAACAATTACCTATGAAATCGCCAGTTGCATGTATCGAATTATGGAAACACGAGCTGCCTGTATATGGATGAAAGATAAATTGTGAATGGTGAAATCTGGATCGGAATAAATAATGTGCTCCTTGTGCGGGGTGCACGGGTTAGATTCCTTGTGGCATGCTCAGACGCACATAGTGGCCTCATGGGGGGACGCATCACTGATGTTGTCCCCGCCTCGACTCGGCACCGGAGAGTGGCCGTAGCTAAGATCACGAAGGTGCTCCGTGACAAGTGAGAAATTCGGGGACCCTCGGGGGGGGGGGGGGGGTGGGGTCTCCCCCCTCCCTCTATTTAATAAATAAGGTGAACATGAGCATGAACCCTACGGGGAATTAGGAGTAGAACTCCTGTGGATAGGTGGAAACCTGGAATGTAGATGGAAAGTGTGCTGGCCCTTGAGTACGTGGTATCAAGGAGAGCAACTGTCCCCTTTTTGTGTAGAGCGGAGCTAGCCTCCCTTGGGTTGAGACCCGGGGTTAGGATTGACCACTCTACACCGACTCCTATTGGCCCTCGTGTACGTGGTACCGAGGCAAGCTATTAGTGTAGGGAGGGAGCTAACCACCTTACACCGACTTGTTAGGCCCTCTAGGCAAACTGTGGTAGTCAGACGAGGGTGTGCGGACTGTGGAGGGGCGAGACCCTTGTTCTGAGAGGGCAGGGCCCTATACTGTTCCGTGCTGTACTTTGGGCATACCCGCTAGCGGAAATGACTGACCGCGTGTCAATGCGGGGTAGTTACCTGTGCACTTATCACGCGTGCCGTAGTCACCGCTACGTCTTAACAATGACTTTGGGGTGGTTGACTGGGTGTAGGACTATCACGGGGGACTCTCCCGGCCAAGAGAGCACCACATGTACCTTCTACTCTACGGAAAAGACTGCAATCAAGATTGTTCCCACGAGGAACATACAAGATCAAGAATATTTGGATGTTTGAGAGAAATGGGTGAAACGGAAATACATATCAAATAGATAAATAAAAATGAAAATTAAACATGTTGCTTTTTACTGCTTTTAGATAATATAGATACCACTCTACTTAGCGTTCGCTGACTCTGTCTTTTCATAATACTGTTTAGGACCAGCAGTTGAGCAGCCGAGCTTCCGGCTGCGGAGGGTGCTGGGCCCAATCGAGCCCAGCCGTAGTTTTCAGCACTTCCTTTTCGTTCTTTTACTGTTGTAGTAAGTATTGGACTGCTAGTTACTGTTAGTCTCTACTGTTTATTTCCACTTTCTGTTGTTATTGTTTTGTGGTGGTATGTACTAAAACAACAAGTTTATTTTTCCTTTATTGCTTGTACGTTTCTTTTGCTTGGTTATATTGCATATGTGAATGTGGTTTACTTTCCTACTTTTTGGTTATTTTTTGTTGGACGACTGGGTCTTAGGATTAGTCGAGGCGAGCCGGTCTTGGGTTTTGTAGGGATCCAGGAATTGGGTTGTAACAACAGGCCACTACAACTGTTTTGTGATAATCAGTCCGCAGTCCTCTACTCCAATAACAATAGTAGATCTTTCAAATCGAAGCACATTGAGATCAAGTTCCTGGTTGTTAAAGAAAATGATACAAAATGAACAACTGTCTATAGAGCTCATCGTTACAGACTCCATGGTTGCCGATTTGCTTACTAAAGGAATAATACCCAAGATATTCCATGAATATGTAACTTTTATGGGTCTTATGTCTTTACAGAATTTCAGCTTTAGTGGGAGTTTGTAATCTTTATAGTGTTTATTTGTAATAGACAATTTCAGTAATTCAGTTATTTCAGTTTTTTAGTTATGTATAAAGTTTTGTAAAGCTTCATTTCTGTTATGAAATAAATAAAACTTAAAGTTTTTAGTTCAGTAATTGTGATTGTCCATTCTGAGAAGTAATTTGGTTTTGGCTTTGGAAGTGATCTCTATTCGGAGGACCAGTTGGGAATAGGCATGCGTTGATCACATTGGCATGTAATTTCCATGCTGCACATCCACATGTTTCTAGTTTCCTTTTGCATTAGTGTACGTGGTCATTGGTTTAGTTACTGGGATGTAGTGAAAGCTGTCTTGGCTCTATTACTAGTGTAACTAGTAGATTGGATTGTTTTAGATATGCATTTCCGGTTATGACAACAAAGTTGAGCTCAAATTTAGGTTTAATGTTGTTTGATTAACAGGTTACATATACAATGCAAGTGGAAGACTGTTGGATCATAATCCAATGTATGGATGAGTATATATATTTACATATAGATATAATCATTCAACATAAATATTATAAACTGTCATGTAATTACCCATCACTTAAAGTGATCAATTTAAGGTTTATTAAGGGTATGGGCATAAAATGTAAAAGAAAGGTGTGGTTTAATTGACATATGTGTAGAGAATTGAGTTATGAATTGTGTTTCTCTGATGGGCTGAAACATAATTTGCCCACAACAATTAGTGTGACTAATTGCTAATTAGGGCAGTCAAGTCCCTAAGAGACCCACATGATCATTCTCTCTATTTTCCCCATCGAGATTGAGAGAGGTTTAGGGCTCAAGAGTTGCAGATGGTTGGAGATAGAAGGAGAATTTGAAAGCTTCTTCTCAAGGTAGCAGTCTAAAGAGTCAAAAGGTGGGCATCTCTTAGAAGATCTAAATTGCAGCTCCTATTACTCTCTAGAATCATGAACATAGGTAATTTACAGGTTTGTTTGCATAAATAGATGATTATATTCTTTCATAGGTAGTATTTAGTTTTCTATACATGCGCATGATGAAATAACCAAGATAAATTCATATCTTAACATATTGATGTGTTTAGCTTTATATATAGATCTTTATCCATTCATACGTTCAGATATATTGTTTGGGTTAGATCTCATATTAACAAGCCCTTAATGATCATTTCGTATTTTTGTAAAACTTAGAAACCAATTTGTAACCGTCGTAAGTACTGATACTCATGATGAGTATCGGTTCATATGCAATACTATTTTTGGACCATTAAGTGCAGTGTAAGTTACTAGTACCGGTACTCTTCATGAGTACCGGTACATGCAAGCTACAGACGATGCTCCAGGTTCTAAGTCTAAAATTGGGATTTACATGTACCGGTATTTACAATGAGTAGCGGTACATATGAGTCCCAGGTCAGGTTCTGGGCTTGAAGTCACTAGAACCTGTAGCTTACAAATACTGGTACTCGTCATGAGTACCGTTACTAGTAGGCTACAGGTGGTGTGTCTAGGACTCAACAATGAAGAGTACCGGTACTCATTGAGACTAGTTGTTTCCTTGAGAGATACCGGTACTCTATGAGTATCAGTACTAACACGAGTATCGGTACATAGTGAGTACTGAACGAGTACTCATTTGAACATGGGTTCTAAACTGTAACTCATGTGTACCGGTACTTGGCATCAATATCGGTACTCATTGGGATACAGAACTCATAACTGTAACTTAATGATACCGGTACTGGTCTGCCAGTACCGGTACCCAGCTAATATAAAGTCCAATTGAGTTAGGTTGTGGCACAGGTTCATCTTAAGTTAGATGTGGGTTAATTTTAGTTAAGCCATTAAGAGTTTAAAGTTTTTCACAACATTATGTTCCCTTTTCTTGTTTAAATTTAGGTGAAACAAAGTAAATGTGTTTCCAGGCAAGCTGAGATGAGGAATGTGAACCCAACTTAATCCCAACATTTATTTTCGAATATAATTGAATGAACTATTAACGAATATTTAAGTTAAAATATTAATCGATCGAACTATTAATGAACTTATTATTATTGAATATATTGTCGAACATATTCATTCGAACAATGCAAATGAATTAATAATGAACTGAACTTGAACGTTTGATTTCGTTATTGAACTGAACTCGAATATGGGTAATCAAACACTTAATGAACTCAAACATTAAATATTTTATCAAATTAGAACTTAAACATATATGTATTCAAATATGTTCAATTCTATTAACACCCCTACAAGAGATAAATAAGTAAGATCTATAAAAAAGAATTTGATAGAGTGTTAAAACCTCTTCATTAACGTTGAACAGTTACTTAAGTCTCGTGCTCATACCATCTTTACGCTTCTGAAAACAGGAAAAAAAGAAAAGGGTGAAAAAGCATACGCCCCAAAATAAAATGCTGAAAAAGCATACGCGCCAAAAAGTTAAAGCCCAATCTTCTTGCATACGACGGTGCGTACCTTCCCGAAAATTGTAAATTTTTTTTGGCTTAAGAGTTCAAATATTTAATTTTTTTCCTTTTAAAAAAACTTTACGGATACATTTTTATACATTATTTTATCTGCCATAATACGTTAACATTATATATTATGTATCATGTATCATGTCATCTGTCAAGCAGAACCAATTAACACCGCCATGGAAGTCGGGGAAGATAAACTCGGAGGCCATCGACGCAAAAATCCCCACCAATCTCCTAAAAGGAAAAGGCAAAAGAAGTGAAAAAGCAAAAGGTAGAAAAATGTGGGAGGGAGGCACACATTTTTGTTTGTTTGTTCTCTCTCTCCCTCTCCGTGTGTGACGGTAACCGCACCGCGTCTCACTCCCTCACTCTTCCCTCCCTTTCAAAAACCGCAGCATCGCCAGCGTTCCCTCTCCCCCTCACTCTCTTTCTCCCCCTCTCCCCTCCCTCTCTCTCTTTCCCAACAACAACAACAACAACACCAACAACAACATCTTACCTGAAACCAGAACTCCCACCACCCTCTCTCTTTCTCACACGACGCCGATTGACGAAGACACCTCAACCAATAGAGACACGAGAGAGAGAGAGAGAGAGAGAGAGAGAGAGAGAGAGAGAGAGCGAGTACAAATTGAGGAAACTGAATCCACAGTCTGAAGCAGTAACCGCCTACTTTCGGTCTGGACCGGACGATCGGAAAGGAAGGAAGCCAAATGGAGTAGAGAGGCGCCGAATTGTATCCGTACACCCGGACCTCCGTGAGTTACCCCCCCACTTCTTTCTCTCGCCATCGGATCCGACGAGAGCTTCGGTGAGATCCGAGCTCGTCTTTGCAATTTCGCTGACTGCCGGTTCTCTCCCAGGATTTTTTGCGAATTTTTTGGCGCGGAAAAGAAGGATCTTTCTTTTTTCTGTTTTTTTTTTGTGAAGGTGTGTTGAGTTGTGTCGGTTGTGGATTGCGTTGTCGCAGTTTGTGAGGTGCGTTGGGTCTTTGGTCTTGTTGGCGTTTGAGCTAAAAGAGAGAGGTGTGTGGGCTTTTTTTTTTTTTTTTTTGTGGAAAAAATGTGGTGGTGGTGATGGATGGATTGTTGCCCGTTGGAAAAGGGCCGGATCTTGTTCGGAAGTCCCCTTCGAGATGTTGATAGGTAGCTTCTGCAACTACAGCTCCTTTCTTAGTTTGTACTGTTTCCGTGCTTGCCGTTGTTTTTGGATGATGCTTCAATTAATGCGCCCTTTTGAATCTCGAGCTTCGTAGACACGGTGGAGATGTTTGTGTTGTGGGTAACTGGAAAGAGAGGATTCGGGGTGTATTATTGTTTTCTTTTCTATGTAGTTAACTGTTAGTTGCATCCAAATTGAGATGATGATGTTGACTAGTCTGCCTACTTTAATTAGTATGTGAATGGATTTGATACAGCAGCGTTTGCTATTGTGTAATGGGCGATACGTTTGATGCTGATCTTTTCTTTTTGGGTGGGGTTCGAGGAATGTGGTGTTGTTTGGAACCGAGTGGAGATATTATAGAATCATTGTTATCGGCAGATGAGTTGGTTTTCGTGCTCTGGCCTTCCACTTTGTTGTCCGTGTTTCAGATTCAAGCATCTTGTACAACGTGTGCAGCTTAGAATCTGGAATGATTGGATAAGAACCTTGCCTCTGCTTTTCGCAGTTTCTTCTCTCTCTTTCCTGTGACCAGGCCTCCAATTCTGTGCCAATATGGTAGATTTCTTCTTCCTCTAGTGTTGGGAGTAAGTTCAGTTTTATGTGAACTTAGGTATGGGATTTCCACAGACCGTACTTGCTAAACTCATTATACCTGTAGGGAATTCTGTTGCAAAAAGAGGGGAAAAAAAACCTAGAAACCACAAGAACCCAGCAAATATTTATGCATGCTTTTGTTGAGCTGCCATTCTGCGTATATGAGTTTCCATCTGCTTGCTACTAAAATCATCTTTTTTTTGAGAGGTACTAAAATCATGTTATCGTCTAAGATTTTTTGTTTTCTCTGTCTGTAGCTTGAATACTCTGTTTTAGACAGTATTTGCATGCTTACAGGTTCTTAAATCTTCTTTCTGGTTGTATTTTTTTAACTGACTGTTATAGAGTATATTCCTCTCCAACTGAATTGTCCTGATTGTCTTCTTCATTTGAAGAAAATTTTGTAGTCAGAGCAATTAAAGTAGGGAAAGCTTTGTTTTGGTTTGGTTTGGAGGAAAAGGTATCATAGTTTCTTGAATTCAATCTTTAAATTCAGTTTCTATTCTAATTCTGAGCAGATGCCTGGGGTTGTTTTTGAGTAGACTGTGAAAGATATTTGCATAATCTATCATTTGGCATTGTGGCAGTTCAGACCTGCCCAGGGTTCCACTTGTTTGCTAAGTTATTCCACAGAGTTATGACCTCAATCATTTAATGCCAGGGTCTAGATTATCTGAATGCCGTTTATGAATTCTGTCATTATGTAGGCTGTGAAGATGATTCTTAAAGAAAACGGAGAAGATCGACCAAATAGCAACAATAAAGAATTTAAACAGAAAAGGGAAACGGAGTCTGAATGCGATTCAACTAGAAATTCCGTCGCATCTCAAACGGAAGCAGAGAACTCTGAAGACCGTAGAGCAAAGAGAGTGTCCAAAGTTTCTAAAATGGCGATGAGGAAAGAACCAACAGAAACTCCTATTCGCTGTTCAAGAAGCTTGGTTGATAGGAGGGAACATAATAAAGTGCAGCTTAGACAATCTAATAGTGGTAATAATAGAAAGAGACCTGACGCACATCGTAAAGTAGTTTCTGCAGTAACTAAAGCCCGTCCCGAGCAGAAAACTGATAATGTGAAAGTGATGAGTGGAGCTACATCAGAACAATCTGAAGGTACTGCTCCGAAGGTCATCGACGAGAAGGCGTTGGAAGAATTCAAGGAGATAGATATTTCTGATGAGGCACCCAACTGCGACCAGAGTGGGGGAACAGACAATGAAACTGTTGATACAGAAGAGAATAGCTTGGATGGTGATAAGTTAAGCCCGCATCAGAAAATTGAAGAAATGGAAATCAGAATTGTGAAACTAGAGGAGGAACTGAGAGAAGTCGCTGCTCTTGAAATTTCTCTTTATTCTGTCGTACCAGAGCATGGAAGCTCCGCTCATAAAGTCCATACACCTGCCAGGCGCCTTTCTAGACTATTTATCTATGCTTGCAAGAATTGGAGTCAGGATAGGAGGGCCACTGTTGCTAGAAATATAGCATCAGGGCTTGTCATGGTTGCAAAGTCCTGTGGCAATGACGTTGCAAGGTAGTGAAAATTTGGATAAGTTGCACCAACAAATTTCAAGAGATTAGTTCTCTGCTTTCTTCTAATTTTCTTTTTACTCAGGTTAACTTTCTGGCTATCAAATATTATTGTCTTAAGAGAAATTGTTTCTCAAGCTCTGGGAAGTTCTTTCACCAGTAGTTCTGTACATAAAAATGGAGTTTCTCATAAATTTGAGGGTGGAACTTCTCCAAACCAATGGTATTCCAGTCATCCTAGTAACAAACCTTTGGCAGGGTTTGGGTCATTCATAGGTGTTGAGGATTGGCAGGATACAAGTACATTCAGGATAGCGCTGGAGAAGATTGAGTCATGGATTTTTGCCCGAGTAGTTGAGTCTGTGTGGTGGCAGGTGAGTACCCATCGAGCCTTTCTATTTAACTTTTTGGAATAAATTCACTGGACCAGCTCAAGCTTTCATTTTCTCCTTCCTGTGTGTCTTAATCATGCCAATATTGACAGTCCTTTCCCCAAGAGGCTTGTTCATTTCAATTACTCTCCTTGAATGGACTAATTTTGTGTACCTTTTTTCTTTGTATTTTCAGACTTTCACTCCACATATGCAATCTCCTATTGAAGATACGTACAAAGGGGAAGGCTTCCAGAAGTTGCTAGGACCAGCATTGGGTGATCAGGGGCAAGGGGTCTTTTCCATAAATCTATGGAAAGATGCTTTTTATGATGCTCTTACACGACTTTGTCCAGTAAGAGCAGGGGGAAATGAGTGTGGTTGCCTTCCTGTTCTTGCTAGAATGGTAAATTTATGGACCTCCAGATCAAACACGTCTTTAATGTTATCAGTAATGCAGAAGCTTTTATGATTCTTGATATTTTGATTTTAGGAAAAAAATAAAGATTTCTCAGGTTACTCCCAAACTCGATTTAACAGTTAAATTTGGATTATGTAATCCAAGTTTTGAGCATCTTCCATAAAATTCAAAATCCTTTAGAAATGTTTTTCTTGAAACCCTTTTCCCCAAAATCAATTCAAAACATGCCTTATGAAAGTGATCACTATAGAAAATTTTGCATCAACAGGTGCAATTTGCAACTACTGCTGGCAGAATAACAATTTAACTGCTGCCCCCGCGGCCCCCCCCCCCAGCAGTCTCCTGAACTTCTTGTGATTAGCTCATTGGCAAATAATATCTTTTCTTGAGGTTTCAAGCTTTCTTTCTTGTGGGCAGAGTCAGTTCATTTGGATCTGTGAGCTGAGTGAAGAAAAGAATGTTTAGAGCATTTCCTCCAAGAATTAGCATATCATATTATTATAGGTTTTTATCATGCTTATAAGTATGAAAGGCTTGTCATGCATCCTACAGCATGCTCCTTGAGTAGTACCAGTTTTCAACAAAAATTTTTAGCCATGAATTTAGGAGCTACAACTACACATTTTTGCCAGGTCATGAAGCAATGTGTAACCAGATTGGATGTTGCAATGTTTAATGCCATACTACGTGAATCAGCCAATCAGATCCCTACAGATCCTGTATCTGATCCAATTGTAGATGCAAGAATTCTGCCTATACCAGCAGGTGATTTGAGTTTTGGGTCTGGTGCACAGCTGAAAAATGCAGTAAGTGGTTTCTTCCTTTCCTCCCCACATAATCATTCTTTTGCCTTGAAGGCTATTTTCCTCATTTTATCTATTTTTCTGTTCAATTGCTCAATTAAAATGTGATAGCTGACCACCAGGAGACCAGAAAAGGATCAAGTTGCATCCAATAATGGGGAGTCTGTCTGATATCAGTGGAAATTTTGATGTTATATGTTCCTAATGAGTTTCAGTTGCAGTTATTTTAGCATACATCTTAGGACTTATAATGGGAGTGTGTTTTTGCATTTAGCAAGCATTTCTTTTGAGCATTTGAGTATTAGCCATCAAGATTTTGTTGCTATTCGGCGACTAGCAGGTGGAGTGATTCCAACTTAAACATAGTTATTTAGCTACCATGAACTTATAATGACTGATGTTAGTCATGGACCAAATAGCTAAGATGATCAAACAGAACAAATGTAGTGGCCAAACTACAAAGCCGTGGTGAAGACACCCCAAGGGTCCAAACAAACAACCCATTAGTGGTTCAAATCCTCTCAAAAGGATGATTATCATTAGGCTTCCTAGTCATTCTGCATATAACAATGTGGTGAATACTTTTCCTCACTCATATGTGCCCCCAGGCAAAATGTTCAAGAATGATATGATTTCATTTGGGTCTTTGCCACTTCTTTTTCCGTCAATTGGGATATGGCAGATTCTTTTTTCCATAAGAGTTAGTCTATTATGAAAGATGATGTGGCTGGAGGCATTATCTACATCTCACTTGGGGAGGCTAAGCAAGAATCTAAGTGGCATGTTCATCATGTTTATCCTTGAGAAATCTTGTGCAACAGGCATTGAATTGTCCAACCTTTCATATTTAATGTGTTGGGATATGAGTTGATTATTTCCTATTTTTTGTGTTTTGTGTTATTTACCTCTTATTTGAGGGTATTTTTGTAGTTTTTCCCTAATAGCCTATATAATGGGGATTAGTGCCTTGGTTCTAAGTAAGAAGTTTTTTTTCTTTGACTTGGTATCAAAGAAGCAGTTCTAGGTTTATGTTTTGTACCCTTGGTTCCTACACCCATTTCTTTCTTTCACGTAAAAGAAAAAACCTAACTTAAATACAAGAAGGCTCACCAATGAGCCTCCGCCACTGCCGCCAACCTTGTGCTTGGTTGGTTGGCCCTTCGGTGACTGGCCGCTGATCTCCTTATCACCTGGGAATTACATTACAACTTTTGTATCTTGATAGGGACCTCTTTCCTGTTCATCCTTGGTTATTTGGGTGTGTGGCCTTCATCCATCTTCCTGGGATATTTTAGAATTCAAAACGGGTACATGTGTTACAACTTGGTTCATCGGCATCACTACATCAATGTTGATGTGACATTCCATGAATCTGTACCTTATTTCTTTACTAGAGGGAGGGGTATGATTGATGTTTTAGATACTGTTCCTTTGCCAATTCCTCCTATGTCTTTGGAGGATATCTTTATCTGAACCTGTTCGATTTCGGCACCCCTTCTTACCTATAGGCATCGTACTCCTTTCTTAGAACCAACACCAATGTCACCCGAGGTGAGAATAGATTCCTTGCATGTTGATAATGTTGTAACAACCTATCATGCAATGATGTTGAACCAATTGTCACTTCTTATCTGCACTTTCCTATTGTTGTAAGGAAGGCTTTTCGGACTCTCACCATGCATCCTCTCCAAGCATGTCTTAATGACATGCCTTGAACCATCCTACAACCTATTTATGCAGTGCTCTATCTGCGTTGCATATTCCCACATCACATAAGTAGGCTCTTTTTGATCCAAAGTGGTGACGAGTCATGGAGGAAGAAATGTCTCCTCTTATCTCGTGTGGTACCTGGGAATTGACTGGTCCACCTCTTGAAGCAATTGTAGTTGGGTGCAAATGAGTGTTCAGAGATACAAGACCTAATTAGTTGCTAAGGGCTTTGCTCAAATTTACAGAGTTGATTTCTTCGATACCTTCTCCCCTGTGGCTTGTTTGCCTACTATTTGTCTATTGATCTTTGTGGTTGTTTAGAGTGACTGGCCTCTCTATTAGTTGGATGTCAATAATGTTTTCTTATATGGTGATCTACAGGTCATCCATATGCAGCAACCTCTCGAATTTGAATCTCAAGGGGAGTGTTCCAAGGTTTGTTATCTTCGGAAGGCAATTTATGGTACGAAGCGAAGCCTTAATGCCTGGTTCCAAAAATTGTTAGAAACGATTGAGGCTCTTGATTTTCACAGATCTTCAGATCATTCCCTTTTTGTGTACAGGATTGTAAAGGGTTTGGTCGTGAATCATGATATTGGTATATGTTTATGACATCATTCTTACTGGAGATGATCGGTAGGGTATTTGTGATTTGAAGAAGTGTTTGGCGGATAACTTTGTCATCAAGGATCTTAGACCTCTTTGAACTTTCTTGGAATAGAATTGGCTCGCAGTAAGAGAGGGGTTGTTTTATTTGAAAGAAAGTGTCAAGAATTGACATAATATTGGAGCGTGGAGACTCCAAGTGCGTGGGAAAAATAGTCTACGTGTAGGACTATGCATGTGAGGGCCTGAAGGCGTGGAGGAGCACCATTGTGGGTTGGTGGCCGATGGTGTATGGTTGTTGGCGGTGGCCTTGGTGGCCGGTGTGTAGGGAGAGAAAAGAGAGAGAGGAGAGGAGCCTTTTTGGTTGTTGGAAATATTTGATTGAGTTAGGAATGCTCGCTTTTTATAGAGAAAACATATCCCTACAAATAGAAACAAAAGATTCTATTTCTATTGAGAAAATATCTTATCTCATTTGGAAAGATCTTATCTCTTAATTAAAATAAATTCCAAAACATATTTTCCTAAAACAACTTTACTAAAGATAGCTAGACTTAACAATTAAGCAAAGACTCCAATTTTGATCCCTTGGACCGCCAAAACCGTTGGCCCTTGTGGGCTCGAGATGCTTCCACATGGTACTTGCCACGTGGCCTGTTGGCTGCCACGTGGTTGGCTTCATTCCTAACACTCCCTCTCAAGTCGAAGGTCAGGAGGATGATGGCTTGCCGAACTTGATATTTCTACATTGTTCTTCTCTTGTTGAGGATGATCTTTGTGCCTCTTCTATGCTTGAGAGTTGAGCCCTTTATCTTGACGTTCCTCGATGCGTTAGAAGAGAGAGAGGAGAGAAGCCTTCTTGGTTGTTGAAAATATTTGATTGACTCAAAATAGAAAAGTTGGGAAGGCTCTCTTTTTATAGAGAGAACGTATCCCTACAAATAGAAACAAAAGATTCTATCTTTATTGAGAAAAGATCTTATTTCATTGGAAAGATCCTATCTCCAAATTAAAACAAATCCCAAAACATATTTTCCTAAAATAACTTTACTAAAAATAACTAGACATAACAATTAAGCAAGACTTCAATTTTGGTCCCTTGGACCACCAAAACCATTGGCCCCTGTAGGCCTTAAGATGCTGCCATGTGGTACTTGCCATGTGGTCTGTTGGTTGCCATGTGGTAGTGTCACGTGGCTGGCTTCATTCCCAACACTTCCCCTCAAGTTGAAGGCTGGGAGGACAATGGCTTGCCAAACTTGATATTGCTACATCGTTCTTCTCTTGTTGAGGAAGATCTTCGTCTCTTTTTCTATGCTTGAGAGTTAAGCCCTTCATCTCGGTGTTCCCTGATGCGTTAGAGGGTTCCACGTGCCTCCTTGAAAAGTATGGCACTTGCTTGTGAATCGGAAAAAACCCTCGGCTTTTCTCTGAGCCAAGGTCACCAAGAGAAAGTGGAGAAGTCGATACAGTTGTGGTGTTCTTCTAAAGGCTACGCTATGTCTCTTCTTCTTGAGTTAGAGTTGAAGCGATTGCCGTGGTGCTCGTTCTCCGCTCATTTGATCTGTTTGGTATCCTTTGTTTTAATAAAGCATTTTTTTTAAGAGTAAAAAATCGAATACAAATGTACCATATGACTTGAAATATCTTCTGATAAATCTCCTCTTTTCTGAGCCTCGAACTTCACCTTTCTTTCTCCTAAGCCCAATGTGGTGTTGGTGACCATAGTGGAGGCTTCCGTCATCTTCTACAATCTTCCTTCTCCGTGTAAGGTGCCGAATTTGTTGAGGAAGACTTCTTGGATGCGAGAATCACCAACGTGTGGTCAGGATACCCACTCGCACAGGGAACCTAGATCGAATTCTCTGATACCATAATTGACATAATATTGGAGCGTGGAGACTTTAAGTGTGTGGGAAAAATAGTCCACGTGTGGGACTATGCATGTGAGAGCCTTGAGGCTTGGAGGAGCACCACCGTAGGCTGGTGGCCGACGGTGGATGGTGGCCGGCGAGCAGAGAGAGAGAGAGAGAGAAGAGAGAAAAGAGAGGAGCCTTTTTG
Organism: Thalassia testudinum; assembly: GCA_037157565.1. Classification (NCBI taxonomy): domain Eukaryota; kingdom Viridiplantae; phylum Streptophyta; class Magnoliopsida; order Alismatales; family Hydrocharitaceae; genus Thalassia; species Thalassia testudinum. The sequence goes on from JAZHRO010000031.1 coordinate 65,749,659, forward strand.
GTTGGAAATTTTTGATTGACTCAAAATAGAAAAGTTAGGAAGGCTCTCTTTTTATAGAGAGAACATATCCTTACAAATAAAAATAAAATATTCTATCCCTATTGAGAAAAGATCTTATCTCCTAATTAAAACAAATCCCAAAACATATTTTCCTAAAACAACTTTACTAAAAATAGCTAGACTTAAAATTAAGCGAAGACTCCAATTTTGGTCCCTTGGACCACCAAAATTGTTGGCCCCTGTGGGCCTTGAGATGTTGCCACGTGGTTGGCTTCATTCCCAACAGAAAGTATGCCACGAATCTACTTCAGGAGATAGGTATGCTAGGAGCCAAGCTCGCAAGTATACCTATGGACCCTAAGGCACACCTATATGATAGGGAGTTTGAACCTATGGATACTCGTCGGTATAGAGGCCTCGTTAAGAAGCTACTATACTTGAAAATCACGCAGCTTAGTATTTCCTTAGCTGTTGGTAAGTTGAGTCAATTCTTGGATAGGCCTACTAAGGCACATTAGGATGATGCTATGATGGTGCTAAGATATGTAAAAGCTTCTCCTGGGAATGGGCTTCTATTAAGAAAAGGCACTACTATGGATATTGTTGCATATACAGACGTAGATTATGCAAGCGGTCATGCAGATAGGAAATCAACAACTGGGTTTTGCACCTATGTAGCTGGCAACCTAGTGATATGGAGAAGCAAAAGCAGGTAGTGGCCTCTAAATCTAGTGTAGAGCCAGAGTATAGAGCATTGACTTAGGTGGCTACAGAGATGATGTCGGTATGATCCGTGTTATCAAATTTACATATTGCTATTAATTCTTCAATAGAGATGAGATGTGACAACATGTCATTCACTTATATTGTGAACAACCTCATGTTCTATAAACGGACAAAGTATGTTGATGTTGATTGCCATTATCCTCGAGAATTGATCCAGCAGGGACTTATTCACAGCATTCATGTTTCTTCAGAGGATTAGACAAATGATTTTTTCACCAATGCACTTCCAAGGACTCTCTTTGATAGATGTTTCAAGCTAAGCATGATTGATATCTATGCTCCGACTGGAGGGGAAGTGTTGGGATATGAGTTGATTATTTCCTATTTTTTGTGTTTTCTATCATTTACCTCTTATGTGAGGGTACTTTTGTAGTTTCTCCCTAGTCCCCAATTCTCTATATAATGGGGATTAGTACCTTGGTTCTAAATTAGAAGTTTCATTTTCTCTAGCTTAATGTGTTGTGTTAATGGATCAATAGACAATGTACAAGTCAGCAGTGTCTTTCCCCCCATGTGTTTAACCTCAATTGTGGTGCTTTCATAATGGATAGGTCTATCATGGATTAGGGAGGAGAAGGTAACAAGATTCTCTAATCAACCTAAAATATTTTGAAGGCATATGACTTGGTGAGAAATTCCCCTCCTTGACATGCTACAGCGACTTGGCTTTGACTCCATTTCGGTTGGGTGGGTTAGATAGTTTTCACATACCTACTTTCTTGGCACTTAATAATGGAATTCCTGTCGATCTTGTTGACCGCTTGTGAGGGTGACCACAGGGGAATCTTGTCCTTGCCCTTCTTTACACCTGTTTTGGAAGATTATTCAATGCTCATTGAAGATGCCCAGGAACACAGCTATTGGATGTGTTATATGTGCCAATAATGTCAAAGGTGCAATCTCTTAAACATGCAAAGGTCCCTAGTGCCTATTGCCTAAGGCATACACCTGAGAAACTTCAGGATGCAAAGTATCTTATCTGTGGAAGAAAAAAAACTACAAACCATATTTTCTCAAAGTGTATACCATGATTTCATAAATAAAAAGATAATACAATAAAATATCTAAGAGGAAAAAAAACCTACTTATTGATACATTTGGTTCTTAGGATGTGTGTCCTTGTAATAGATCGATATCCTCTGATTTCTGATTGTTGGAGGGGCATATGGAGAACGGTGGTGGAACTGGATGTTGAGTAGGTGATATCTTGTCTGAGACCAGACTCGGTGATTTGCAAAGTACCACTTTTGGAGATTGGGATTTTCTAGCCTAAGATGATGATGAGGGAAGGAATAACCTCTTCTAAGTAACTGGCCAAGTAGCCTTAATAAAAGCCTTTTCTGGCCCATTAAGTCATAGGCCCAACTTCTTACACAAATAAGTTCTGTAACATGGCGACATGGTAATTAATTCAGATGACCATTCAATTGACCACGACCACCACTACTCGAGAAATCCACATGTATTTTGTTACAAGCGTTATATACTCTATTGATAGATAGTGTGAGCCCCATGGTGAGAAGGGGATGCACAATTAGAGAGCAAGAGAGTGTGTTGTTTGTATTCCTGTGTGACGAAGAGCATAGTGAAATTTGAGTGTCACAGTATTCTCCCCAGACGTACACCGTTTGAGGTGGAATTGGGTCACCAAACCACCTTTATCTCTTTGTGTAGTTGTTTGTTTGAGCGGATCTACTCCTATTACTCGAACCCAAATAGGATTAATAATTAGTAGATCCAATCAGATGGCCTTGCTTGTCTCTCTTTATTAGTGTTGGGGAAGCTTTACTGTCACAAGGGCTTACAAACTCTGGAGACGCAGAAGGGTTGGAAGGGATAATGCTGGCATTGATTGTCAGATCATGTGGTCTTTGAAAATTCCTTTGAAGATCAAAATATTCCTTGGCTACTATTGTGGGAAAGTTGATAACCAAGATGATGTGAGGATGATGGGATCCCAATTCCAATGCTACTTGTGCCTTGTGTGGCAATGTGAGGAATTTCTGCATCTTTTCTTTTGTTGTAATTTCTCATGGGCAACTTGGCAGCAGTTTGATGACAGGAACACTGGGTTGCTGGCTTAGGACACATTTTGTAGTGCTCTAAATACTGACCTGTTAGAAGATGCTACTGCATGGATGATGGATGAAGCACTTTGCTGTTCTTTGGTTGTTGTGGCTGCAGCAAAATAGAGTGGTGTTTGAGATGAGAGGCCTTGGAAGGAAAATGTTGGGAGGTGATCAAGACTTCAGCAGTTACTCTAGTAATATCTTTTATTTAGTAATTAATATATGATGCAGATAGCTACTAACCTTTGGTGGCCATCCTTTACCCTTTAGAAGGGGGAAAAACAATCATCATATTGTAATCCAAGGGCACAAGTTCTAATCCTTTTATGAGAGAAACGAAAAAAGCACCAAATTTAGTTTGGGCATGGCACTTAGTGTGTCTTATGCCTAGGCCCATGAGTGCACCTAACTTGTGCTCAAATGCAAGTTGCTTTTACCCGAGTCTTGTTTGGGCATATTAGGTTTACCTCGTTTTCTTCCTCCACCTAGACATTTTTTTTGACAACATTGGTGTGTGAAGATGTTCCAACCACTTGGTGTTTTCTGATGATGCTTTTTTTCTCGTTCTTTTTTTCTTTTTTAAGAAAGCGCTGATGATGTGTTCTTGTTGGCTAAATTCACCAAGAATGGAATGGATGGAATTAGACTTATTCTTTGGGCCCTGTTTGGTTGCTGGGTTAAGTGGATTCGTGTTGGGTTAAGTATTTAACTTGCCACTTAACCCGGACCCCACTTGCGTCAGGTTAAAGTTATTCCGCTTTCTGTGGAATAAACTTTAACCCACCAAAATGCTCAAACGGGTTAACTTGTTTCACCATTTATTCCACTCATTTCCTATTTCTCTACTTATTCTACAAACTTATTCCCATTACCAAATGGGGCCTGAAAGATGAAGTGTCCAGGGTGGTTTTTAATGCCTAGAAAGCTAATCTATTTTCCTATGTTGTTGGATCACACTTGGATATTTGCTCCTCAGGCATGGTTAGTGGCACCATTCTTAGTTACCACTCATTTGGGTTTTCCCTCATCTAGGTTGCAGTAGAACAACTAGCTTATTCCTACCCCTCATTTATGCGAAGGCTCATTTGCTTAATGAGATGATATAAGTTTCTCTTTGTTGAGATGCGTGCAGTCCGGAGCGTAAGGGGACTTTTTCACGTGAGAAGGAGCCCCAATAATGGCCCCAACAGAGGGCAGCGATAGGTGCAGCAACTTGTTGTAGTTGCTTCTTGTTTCCTCGTGGAACAAGGGACCAAGAGGAAGAAGAACCGCAGTCGATGGGTTACTGTTGCTGTTCCTATTGTTGGCCTAACATAGGGAGAAGAGAGGGAGAGAAGATCTGCTGGTGGAAGAGAAAGAGAGAAGAGGAGTCTTGTAAAGTTGGAAGTATTATTATTGGACTAAAGAGATTACAAAGAGGGAATGCTCTCTTTTATAGGGAGTACGTATCCTTATTCTTGGAAACCAAAGATCTTATCCCATAAGGAAATATCTTATCTCTCTAATTAAATCAAATCACAAACTCTTTTTCCTAAAACATATTTACTAAAAATAGAAAACTTAATTCCTAAGCAAAAAGCTCCAAACTTAGGTCCAAAGTCCCATGACCGCCGGCCCTGTTGAGCCTTCTAGAGGTTGCCATGTGGACAGTCCATGTGACCTGCTGACTGCCACGTGGCTTGTCGGCATGGCTTATTTCTAGCCGTCCTAACACTCCCCCTCAAGTCGAAGGTTGGGAGGCTGATGACTTGGTCTTCAACTTATGAGGCTAGATGCGCCACCACTCTTCTTCATCCTCATCATCAAAATTCCCTTGTGTCTTCTTGGAGTCCGCAGCAAGACCTGTTGTAACTTCAGAGGTAGTTGCTTCTCCTTCGGCAACCTCGTAGGTGGTGGCGATCGCCGCGGTCTTCTTCTCTTCTTTTAATACTGCAAAGATTTTTTCGAGATCTAATACAATGAAGTGATGGCCTTGTTGCGAGAAGGGTAGCCATATTTAGTCCAGCATGTTTTAGAATCATGATTGTTGCGCTCACAATGCTGGCATGGAGGAAAACTGCGACTAGACCCATGTCCCTTTCCATGCCTAACTCCTTCCCTGGTAGAAACCAAGGCCATGGTCTCAAATTTGTCTGCAACAGGTATCTTAGCTGTGGACCTGAGATCTCTAATTTCTCGAGGAGATTGTAGGTCGTCTCGAGATCGACGTCCTCCATAGATAGAATTTGATCACGAGTAGGTTGATATCGAGGGTGAAGCCCCATAAGAAACTTGAAGGCCTGCCATCTTGCTTGTGACATGGATTGTTTGTCATAACATGTTGGCTCGTAGATGTTGAGCTCCTCGAACAGGCTTTCCATCTTTGCATACTAAGCGTCAAGGGACAAATCACCTTGAATTGTGTTCTAGATGTCCCAATAGATGTCTGCAAACTTGGTGCATCTGGTCTTCTTTGCAAATCGCCTCTCGAGGGTATCCCAGATGTCCTTCGCTGTCTCCTTATCTAGCATATTAGAAGCAATATCTGGATCAATAGAATTTATGAGCTAGTTCATTACCAAATCATTCTCCTCCCACTTCTTCTTGGCTACATTTTTGGTCTCTAGTGCCTCTTCAAGGAGGACATGCAGCTTCTCCTACTCACCAGCAAAGATCTTGAATGCACGTGCCTAGAGAACGTAGTTGGAAGAACCAACCAATTTTTGTAGTTCCGTGCATGAGCATTTTGGTCTCATTGGAAACTTGTATTTCTGAATTCGCCATCATCCTTCAAGATAGTTTGAACCGGAAAAGACTTAGGTTTTGGTTGAGGGCTGGGATAGACTTTGGCCTATCTGCAAAAGACTTCAGCTTTCTTAAAGGTCGGGAAAGACTTCGATCTTGGTTGAGGTTGGTGCGGTTCGGTGGTGCAGTGCTACACTCCCTTTTTCTTTTTCTTTTTTCATGCGTGTGGAGAGAATAATGGCCCGAAGTAGTACTGCTTTGATACCATGTTGAGATGCATGCAGTCTTGGGCATAAGGGGCCTTTTCCCACGTGAGAAGGAGCCCCAATACTGGCCCCAACAGAGGGCAGCGATAGGGGCAGCAACTTGCTGCAGTTGCTCCCTGTTTCCTTGTGGAACAAGGGAGCAAGAGGAAGAACTACAGCTGATGGGTTGCTGCTGCTGTTCCTGTTGTTGGCTGAACAGAGAGAAGAGAGGGAGAGAATATCTGCCGGTGGAAGAGAAAGAGAGAAGAGGAGTCCTGTAAAGTTAGAAATATTATTATTGGATTCAAGAGATTACAAAAAGGGAAGGCTCTCTTTTATAGAGAGTATATATCCCTATTTTTGAAAACTAAAGATCTTATCTCATAAGGAAATATCTTATCTCACTAGTTGAATCAAATCACAAACTCTTTTCCTAAAATATATTTACTAAAAATAGAAAACTTAACCCCTAAGTAAAAAGGTCCAAACTTGGGTCCAAAGACCCATGACCGCTGGCCTTGTTGGGCCTTCTAGAGGTTGCCACGTGGCCTTTCCACGTGGCTTATTTCCAGCCGTTCTAACACTCTCCAAGATGGTTTTGGCAGTGCTTTAAGTTTAGTGATTGGTGCACTCTTGGGTATATTGGTGGTGTGTCATCAAAGACTTTGGACTTAGAAAAGTTACTAATGGCTGACCTATTGTGGAATGGAAAGGCTTGTTTGCCTTAGTGGGAGGAGTTTTTTACACATAGGTGTCAACAGGGACTTTGGTTGGTGGATCCCATCTTCCTTGCTGTCGTGTATAGGATTCTGCTGCTGTATTATGTGTCCATGTGTGTCTAGGCTGAGTGGATGTTGGGGGCTTATGGACCACTTTTCAAATTCAACCTAGGTGAAAAAGGTATTGATCTTTACATTTGGAAGCTTCTGCCATTGGCTTGGCAGGGTGGCCAACAAGTGGTATGATGGAGCACAGTGGCATCTCCTTGTGGACCTGATCACTAGGAAGAGATAGTAGATTGGTGATGAAGGAGATTTCCTTGAAGCTCTGTCCTGGTGGGAAGAACAATTTTGAATTTTGGGCCCTCATGTACTCTCCTCACATTGAAGGGTGATTCCCTCACAGGTAATTGTCTTGCTAGATGGGGGTGCTTTGAGTCTCACTCTTGCCTATGTTGCAGGGCAGAGAGCAAATTACATTTATTCTTTGAATGCAAGTTCATGTCAGAATTGGAAAGGGCTTCTTTAGGGGGCTGGACATGCTATAGATGTGGCTTCTGTATGCCATTCCTCATTTCCTTGTGCAATGGTTGCAGAGAGCTTTCCTGAGCAAAGGAGCTAGAGATCCCTTGTACTGTCTGTGACCATGCTGAGGTGCTGGACGCTGAGAAATGAATTTATGCATGGGGGAAGCGCACACACTCTAGCTGGAGGCTTGGAAGCAGCCGCTGCTGCCTATTTTTGTAGGGAGGATGGCAACTCAGAGCTATTCACTGAATCATGTTCAGAGTTTGAAAGGACGTTTGAATGGGGTTGGATGTGCTAGATTTGTGGTCTGCTTCCATGTGTCATTCCTTATTTCCTTGTTCAATCGTTGACAAGAGTTAGCCAAAACCAAAAAAGGCAGAGAATCTGTTCATATTTCTTGACAATAAATTATGTTATCCTTTTTATTTGCATGACTTTTTTATGGAATGTATTCAGCATCAGAACTTGGAAGACTACGGTCCTCATATGTCCAACCCACAGTCTCATCATTTAAACTTGCCTTGTTATGCACTGCTGCCATTATTGAAGAAAACAGGAACAACAATGTTGTGATCAATTGATTTGGTGAAAATTGCAAACAATGCATTCATAGTTTTCTATCATCTTTTAAGTTTAGATATCTAAATAGATGATTGGTGGTTTATCCGTGGAATTATGAATATGGCTTCTTGATCACATACAAATTTGCATGTGTGACGTACATTAGTAGATAGAATTTGATGTCTTTTAACTAAGTGTGACATTGAAAAGATATTGTAATGCTTGGGCAAGTAAAATTCTTAAGTGCAATGTGTTGGTTTAGGTTATAATTAATAGTGTTTTACTTCTAAGTTTGAGTGTGTATACTTGTAACATTGAAGAGAAATAAAGTTCAAACTCTTATTGATATTGAGGCTAACTCATGCTGTGGGGTTTTTCACAGATTGGTCACTGGTCCATATTGCTTTCGAAGCTCCTTGGCATGGACACTGATGATTCTGCAAAAGATGATCAAGCTTGTGAAGAAGATAGTCACATTCAACATGGACAGGATGGTGAATCAAAATGCTTTCTTCTTCTAAACTCATTAAGTGATCTCTTGATGCTTCCGAAAGATCTGCTTAACAATTCTGTCAGGAAAGAGGTACATTGTATTCGTCACCTTCATCCATGAAATTTACCTTATGTGTCTCACATGCCCCACTTGTTCTTTAGGTTTGTCCTCATATTAGTCTGCCTCTGGTAGTAAGGATACTCTGTAATTTTACTCCAGATGATTTCTGCCCTGATCCTGTACCCTGCGTTGTCCTGGAAGACCTAAATTATGAGGTATGCTTTGTTTCTATACTGTTGTTTTGATAAAGTAACTGCTCTATCTTCATATTCCACTTGGTTTTATCTCATAGACATAAATTCCTGATTAGTTAGCAAGTCTAAAGTTGAGTTAGATCGCCCCTTGCCCTCTGACTATCTGTAATAAGTATACACAGCCGTTGACAGGGCACCATGCACATTAGTTTGTGCACTGTTCATTTATTTATTTATTTTTTATCTTTCGGTTCCTACAGTTCTTTCTCTGCCCCCCTCTCTCTCTCTGAACTCTTTTCCTTTTTCTTTTTCCTCTTATTTCATTTTTTTTCACATTATTTGGTGCGTACGTTCGTTTTGAATTTCATCTTCACCATCGACCTCCTCGTCTTGTGTTCTTCTAGTAGAGACCAATATTAAGTATGTTTCTACGATAATGTAAATTAATACATATATAAAATGAGGCTGTGTAAACACAATTAAGGCATTGATTGGAAATCAAAATATACTGGGCAATATATTTTGCAACGTGCGGTGTGTTCTGATTTCTAATCAGTATTTTTTGTTTTTCATTGGTTGAAAATCAAGACATATTGGGAAATGCATTTTGTTATAGTATGTTTCCCATTTGATATTATTTTGACTTTTGTACTCCCACACCAAGGTGGGCAATGCATTTTGCAACGCACGGAGTGTTCTGATTTCCAATTTGTTGTTTCTGTTCTTCATCAGTCGAAAATCAAGATGCACCGAGAAATGTATTTTGTTACAATATACTTTCCATTTGATATTATTTTGATTTTTGTACTCTTGCACTAAGGTGTGAGCTCAAAACTAGTATACTCTGATGATTTGGAGGTATCATCTCTTAGATCTATGGTTCCATTTCTGCTCTTTCAGTCTTCTATATGTCAAAACAAATGTATATCATATATAGCAGGAACACTCTAATGATCTCATAAATGAAGATGCTTTCTAAATGTGGTAGTGGTTGATTTGTATTTCTACCAATCTCTCACATGGATATTTCGTCGAGGTTGCTATACCTGTGCCCAACTTGTCGGGTACTTTGGCTCTTCAGGCATGTCTGATTCTTTCACGGTGTAGTGTGCAGGAAAGGTGGGCCAACATTTGTGTGGCTGTAGATTGTTTGGTGAATGCAAAGACACCCAACTAAAGCTGATCTGGATGACTGACTCTGACCTGAAATAGATGAACCCGAGGACATGGTCCTGTCTACCCGTTACCTACATAATTATATCTTCATGTGCAGTCATACAGTCCTTGCACCGGTCTTGCATTTCTCATCTTAGGTTTTACATTTTTGCTAATTTCCACCCATGCAACATGATCCATGTGGCATAGCTATGATATTGTCAATTATATACTTGTCTAAGTTGCTGGGCTCCAAAATTATACATGAATGACGTCTCTGCTTTCTTCTTACTAGCTTCAAGCCTCATTAACTCGTGGTTATGATCCTCAGAATTTGCTGGAGCGCCAGGTCTCAGGTAACAAGTCGACGGCCAGCTTCCCATATAGTGCTCAACCACTATTTTATTGCCCTCCATCAGCTGCTGACATAGCACAGAAGGTGGGTGACCTTGGCACGAAAATTGAGCTTGGGAGGAATGTATCGACAATGGTCCAAAGTAGGGGCTATACAAGCGATGAGGATCTCAATGACCTGGATTCACCCTTGAGTTCTATTTTAGACGGGACTCCACCTGTCTCACCAGCTAACTGGAATGCAAGTCTGAAGGGAGACATGCATGCTCATATGAGATTTGAACTCCTACGTCAGGTGTGGTCTGCCTGAACTTATATACCTTTGTTGTTTTGTAAAGATGTCATACATAGTGGCAAAGATTTGGGAAAAGGAAAAGGAAATGTGAGGGATCATGTAGTAAGCTAAAAAGAAAGTCCTTTCGGTCATCATCATATTTTTTTGTGTTATGCAAAATTGCAAATGAAATCCGTTTATAATCCTTTGGGATTTCATAAACTTTCGTGGCTGGCTCCAGTTATGCTGTTGATACTGATTGTGGAAGCTAAAGTTGACATGTAAGCATTATGAACTTGCTCTGGCACAGGAATTATCTTATTTGTCATGAAATATATATGATCACCGCACCTGCTTCTTTGGTTGGAGGGAGGAAAATGGAAGACAAATGGGATATGAGGAATAAGGGATGAGTAATTTTTTCATTTGGATTGGGGTATAAGTTTAAGGTGGAATTTGTTTAGAAATAAGATGTAATTATCTTATGTTGATTGCACTTTATGTCCCATTAGAAACAAAAATATAGCCAACATCATATCAGTGAATTAATAAGATTTAAGTTTGTTATACATATGAGGTGGACTAGCCTTAATTTGGAATGAAGGTGCTTATTCTGAGCTAACTTTAACCCAAGTCAAATCTTGCCAGAATGGGATTAAGTTGGGTCCTGATGTATGGAATGTGGTTTGGAGAAATAAGGATGGTCGATAGGGTTACGTCAAGTTATAAGTTTGAAGTGGTATTTTACTTAAATAAATATAAGTATGAAAGAGGTAAGTATATTTTAAACTGTATATAAAGTAAATGTATTTTAGATAGTCTTGGCATGAGTTAGTGAGATAACTCTATCTTACTTCAAAGGTAGAATTTTAAGGTTTCAGGATTTTTCCATCTGACATGTTACATGGAACAATCCAATGTCAGATTATTCTGAACCAAACATAGGATTTCTCCCTCTATCCCACGTGACGAATAGTATGGTTGAGCGGCAGATAAAGCAGGTTGGATGCTGAAACCACAAATAAGTCTGTAGTTATCTTTAATTGTTTAGAGATATGCATGCCCACCAAGAGCAGAGCGATTACCGTCGGTAAATTATATAATTAAAAAATCAATCGGTGATATTTTCTTTACAACAAAAAAGTATAGCGATGTTTCATTCAGAATTAAATATCACCTAGTAATTTTTTATTTAAAAAGTGACATTTATTTATGTCACGTAAAAGGTTACTCACACATTCACAACATATTTTGTAGTTTTTTTTATATGTAATTAAAAGTTATTGGTAATATATTAAAAATAGTAAGTGATTTCATTGAACATAAAAAATCACCTATATTTTTACATACAACTAAAATATCATATGTAACATTTGTTTGGAATTAAAAATTACTAATGATATTTAATTTAAAGTTAAATATCACTTGTGATTTTTCATTTAAGGAGTGATATTTACTTGTATCATGTAAAAAATTAATACACAGTGAAATTTATCAAAAATAAAAAAAGTATTGATTTTTTTTTATATACAAATATCACTAATGTATTTGATTCAGAATAAAAAAATCATCGATCATTTTTGCATTACTAAAAAGCACTTATAATATTTTAAATGTCACAAGTGATATTTTATTTAAAATAAAAATGATAATTAGTTCTGCCATGAGTGATTTTTTGTTTAGGGAAGGATGTTTCCTTGTATCATATAAAAAGTCATGCATACACTCATAACACACAAGGTGGGATTGACCAAAAATCAAGAAATGAACGGTATTTTTTTGCATACAGTCATGGGTGATATTTCAAATATCACCAGTGACTTTTGATTTAAAATAAAAAATAATTAATGATTTTTTTATATAACAAAAAATTATTAACAATATTTGGTCCAAAGTTAAATATTACTGGTGAATTTTTGTTTAGAAAGGAGTAGGCTCGTGATCCTTAATGGTCAAGTTAGAGAAAGAGTTGCAAAATGATGGTATTAATTTAAAGTTAGAGATCATAAGTGATATTTCATTTAATGACAAGTGGGCATGTAGTCCCCTACATTTACCCTCATTCGGGAGGGGTTTCTTTGGAATTGTACGCCGAACCCATTTCATGGTCACCATGGCAATTGAGGTGTTTTATTACCAAAAATGATTCATTTAGGTGCTTCACCATGCCGATACTTTGGGTTTCCTAACCTTTCGCAACAACCTCCACTATACTTCTCAAGAAGGATGCTTATTGCACCTGTTTATTTGGTTCGAGGGAGGAATAAATAGGATAGGAGGAATAAGTGAGTGATAAATAACTCTTTTTTCATTTGGATTGAGGCAGACGTTGAATCAAGATGGTATTTTCTCTAAGAAATAAGATGTAACCATTGTACGTTTGATTGAAGTCTACTGGCCATCGAGAAACAAAAATATAGCCAACATCACATCAATGAACAAATAAGTTTATCCCACCTATGAGGTGGAATTACTTTATCTTGAAATGAAGGCGTTTATTCTGAATTTGAGTTAACTTTAATCCAGGATAAGTCTTTCTGAATTGGCGTTAATTATGATATGTAAAATAAGAGTTATAGAATAGCATGAGAAATAAGGACTTGGACTGCGATAAGTTATTTCGGATGGTGAGCTTCATGAGAAATAAGGCATAAGTTTGAAATAGTATTTGTCTTAATAAACAAGAGTAATCATACGCACTCTTTGTGGTTACATAGGTGCAAAATTGTCACTGAGGGAGCACATCCGAATGCCACTGTCACCATTAATAGAGCATTAAAGACGGCGAGGATTTATGATTATAGTCCAACTATGGAAGATGTTTTCCACTGCTGCTGCTCCTTCTTGCTGTCACTGTTCTGATCCTGCCGCTGCTTGCTGTCAGCTGTGCCAAATGAATTGTTACGAAGACCTGCAGGGGAAGACGTATCCTATTCATATCTGCCATCTTATGTTTATTTTATTGATTGTACGTATTCATGAGTCCGAACAGCGACAACATTTCCGTTTAGTTTTATATTTATTATACGCCAATCAATAGCTCCTCCTGTTCAAAAACCTTTGATGACTACTACACAATCACCCAAAAGTCTTTGGTGTTCCACCACCCATTCCAATTGATACCATTATAATCTTACCTCACACCCCTGCTTTGCCAAATGGGTCTATACCTTATCCTGCTACTTTTATACCAGGGATGATGAACCTCCTTTTGAGATGCTCATGCTCACGCTCAAGCTCTGACGTATAAAGAAGCATTATGGGCCATATTGCTAGATGAGCACTCACTGCCTTAATGTAGTGGGTATGGATGGCAAGAAATAGTATTATTAGATCGGCAAAAGGCTACAAACTCTCTAGAATTGAAATATTTGAGAAAGTGGAAGTTGACGTTAACTTATGTAGCTCTATCACACATCCCACTAGCTGATGATGATGTCAATTTCATATCTGCGATATTGGGACTACCTGTACCATTTGCCTTTCAAGCCTTGAGTTTTGATGTGTAGGGTAGTCTCTACACACCACCACAACCCCCCCCCCCCCCTTCAATTCCATTACATCGATTTTTGTAATAAAAATTTATTTTACCTTTCAAAAAGAAAAATCCCATCCGGTCTAAACCTATGAAGCGCTTTGCTTCTTTTCTCTCTCTTTCTTCTTTTATTTTTGATTTTTTCTATCTTTTTGGTCAACTACGAAGCACCTTTGCTCAAACTACTTTTCTTTAGCTAAAAATAAAGGCTACAAGTACAATTTCGATAGGGTTATCTCTACTCTACAACCGTAACAACTATTTCAGATAACTTGCTACTTGGACCCTATAGGAGAAAATATTAACAAGCTGAAGCATCTTCATAACTTTATCCGCAACCCCTCTTGACAGGTTTCAGATAACTTGCAAGTATCGACGCCTATTTCGTTTTTTTTGTGCCGCCGTGGGTTGGTGATGATGCTTAAGTCCATTCTAGAAAGGACATGGGTATGAAAACATGTGCTGTGTTGTATCTTGCGATAGGTGATCCGTACTCATGTTGCTATTAAACGAAAAAAAAAGAAAAATACATATTTTAAAAATTAAAATATATCGATCGAAAATAAATATATCGGTTAAAAATTATAATATATCACGTGAAAATTAAAATACATCGATTAAAAATTAAGTAAATAGGTTGGAAGTTAAAATATATCGATTAAAAATCAAAACATACTGATATATTTTATCTTTCCACCGGTGGTTTATAAATTTTCACTTTAAAGTTCATTTTTCACTTATGAAAAATGATTTTAAAATAATTTTCATCTATTAAAAGAGATTTGTCACATATGAAAAGTGATTTCCAATAGTAAAAAAATAAATGATTGAAATCATTACATAATTATTACGTTTCAAAATATATTACAATATATATTTCTTTACTTTTTCACTTTTACGAGCATCCATAAATACTCTCCTTCCTTCACTTGATTTAATAATAATGACTTCTCCAATAAGGTTGTCTAATTAGATCCTCTTCCATGGAGGCACCATCTTTGAGTGCACTAAATTCAGTTACAAAATAGTCTCTTAAGGGTCACTTTTCTTGATGCTCTTGACTAGTAAATTATTAACACTTGACTATCTCCAAAAGAGATGGATGGTACTTTGGAAACAAATGCTTCCTTTGCAAAAATAGTAAGGAATCTATCACTATCTTTTTATTTCTTTAACCTTGCAAAAGAATAGTGGTAGTTGAACATTTTACTTTCTTTCTTATTGTCCTTCTAGTCACAATTAATATGAGTTCGAACGTGAGTAGAGAAATGCATGTTGCAACATGCAGGGCTTCACTCACATCGATGGTTTCAACTAATGTGTTTGATTTTTTACGAGTGAAAATCACTTTACATTAGGGAAAAGTCAAAAACTACTTTCCACGTATAGGTAAAGTGGAAAGTCATTTTTCACCAATAGAAAGATGAAACACTCTTCGGTGTTTTCATTTTCTATTGATTTATTTTGATTTTTCATTGATGGATAATCACTTTTGAATAGAAAATAATTTCTTTTGGATCAAGTCGTATGTTGGCAACTTACTACTTTACTTTTGGGTAGAATCAATTGATAGTAGTATCATTTTCCAGATTCCATTAGTGTATTTTCAATTTTCAGTGGTGGAAAATTACCTTCATATAGAAAATAATTTCTTTTGGATTAAAGTTAGTGGTGGAAAACCTATAACTTTACTTTTGAATATGACCAACTAGTGGTAGAATTATTTTTTACTAGTGAAAAATCATTTTCAACAAATATATTTTGATATTTAACTGATATATTTTAATTTTTTTAACTTGTGATTGGTGTGTTAATTTTTTAGGTGGTGATGGACCCTACATGTATTAATGAATATTTTTTTTAGAGTGAATCAGTGTACTTTACTATTTTTGATGTAAGTACGAAAGTTTTTTTTTATGAGTAAGAGATAATGTGTTATAATCACGTTTCCTACTTTTTCACCGTGAGCTCCACGCAGAATCTCTCCCATAAGAACCCATTTTACAAAGAAAAAGTTGGTTTTCTTCCCTCTATTTTCACTTAGCGATGGTGAACACCATGGAATTTCAATTACAAGCTTAGTCGAAAATTTCATCTACTCGTTTACATGGTTTTCACTTAAGTCTCTCACAATTCTGATTCATTGGATTTTATTGTTTACAATTTCAAGCTTCTTTTGACTTAATTTTTTCCATGAATCTCATAGAAACTTAGAATTTCTATCAATGGAAAATAAATCATCTTTCCAACCTTTAATAGTTTGGGTGGAGAGATAAATTTTATGGGATAACTTTTTTATATATGAGTTATCCTTCATTTTTGTTTATAAGTTATAAATGTTATCTTGATGGATTAGTCTATGGTTGTTTGAAAAGTTTCTAGGTTAACCTACGAAAATACATGGGATAATCTATAAAAATAACTTATTCCACATCAACCCAAGAATAACTTATCCTGGGTTAAGTCCTCTTAACCCAGGTTAAAATATCCTTCCTACCAAACACGGTTAACCCTTGTTTTGATAGATTATACTCCTTACCAAACTAGACCTCAATGAAGCCCTCAACCTACATAGGGGAAATGACATGAGAAGATATTTTATTTTTCTGTCAGAATCAACGATATAATTCAAAAAACAACTGGCCAAAGGCACTTCAAAAGAGTGGCTGCACCTCTTTCAATGGAGATTTGTTCACTCAAAAGTATTTAGGACCAAATCTCATATACAGACTAGGATGATGAGATAACCTATTGTTTATTAAAACATAGAGAGGGTTACATAAAATTTGCCTATAATAAACAAAACCATTTCAAAAATCTTCTACCCCTAGAACAGCTGCTTTTTTTTTTAATCTGGCTTGCTTATCATGGAAAGCTCCTCACCAAGTCCAACCTTCAAAAGAGAAGTCACCAAATGGTTTCTTGATGTTTTCTCTACCTAGAACATGAAGAAACTAATGTACACATCTTCCCCTTCTATTCTCTACCCAAATGACTACTAGTCGGTTTATATTTTGAAGGCGATTCAATATGGCTTCTACATTCAACAAAGTACTAAGATGATCATACATCTTGATCTCCTTGCCATCTGGTTTGTACGGAAAGAAAGATGCAATCAGCTTTCTCAAATGCAATTTCGACTCCTACCTCTATGGTAGTATTAGGATTACACTACTTTAAAGATTATCTTCTTGCAAATAATCTAGGTGAAAATTTTAGTGAATTCCCCATCATAGCTTGAAATATTCTAACTTTCTCTTGTACCTACAGGACTTTCTAAGGATGTTGCCTCCCTGAATCTCTCCAAGAACTCAATGGTCTGCTGAGGAGCCTCTGTTTCGAGCCGTGCTGACAGGTTGATGTTTTGGAATAGACTATTTTGATGAAATCTTCGACGATGGGCTGATGTCCTTTTGGTTTTAGATGATTTCTTCCTAATAATTAACCTTGAAGTTGAAACTCAGACCTTCCTTTGCCTGATCCTCATAAAGAGACGAGGCTAATTTCTTAACTATTGGTTGTGAGTTCAAGCTTGTTAACAGAGGCCTAGCAAGAGTAGGTAATAAGCCCTAGCAAGCTCCATAGCATGCAACAAATTTGCAGGTATGAAAGAACGTACTTCAAATGCAAGATCATCCTACAAACCGCTGATCAATGCTCCTGACAAATGTTCATTTAGTATTCCTTTCATTTTATTAGAGAAATGCTCAAATTCCTTCACATAATCTAACTAACAACCCTTCTTGTGTAACTTTGCTTAAGACCCTATGAGGATCATCCAAGATAATCTAGATACAAGTACATAAAGTGGAAAGAAAAGTTTTTGAATCTACAACTTTTTTTTGGTTCATATATCAGCAATGCCATTGTAATACATCCCCATTAAGATGTTAAGAAGCAAGAGACAAACAATGATTCGAAGGAATGCTATAAAACATGAAACATTGATGTCTTGTACTTCTATACAGCTAGATCAGGAGACCCATCAAATGACAGAAAACCTAACCTCTTTCTTCTCGTCTACCACATATAACCTTCAAGTACTTCAAGTTGATCTCATGTCCTTCTGTTGGAACTTGCAATTGAATCTTTCACCTACAAGGGTTAATGAAACTTGATGCAAGGCTCATCCATGGTGTGGTGAACATTATTTGAGATGAGTTCATGGCTTTAATCTCCATAGGTGACATCTGAGTAGAGGGGCTTGAGGAGGGCTCAAACACCAAATGTTGTCAAAACCAAATACCACAGGAATTACCAAAAATAGGAATGACAAAATACAATGCAACTAAGACAAAATTTGTAGCTAATGTCTTTGAACCAAATATAAAATATTACAAGAAGAAGTTGCGATAATGTCCACCTGAATGTAATCTAACTGCCATGAACTACCAAAAGCACTTCATATAGCATGGTATGACAAAGTACAATGCAACTAGGACAAAATTCACGAGAAATTTCTTTAAACTGGATATAGAACATTCCATAGGGAAAGTTGTGTGACAATCATCAACTCTCAATTACCTTTTTCAACTACCTTTATTCCAAGGCCCTTGAGCCTCTCCAAAGGTATGTTTGCAACAATCATAAGGGAATAGAATTCGTCTTTGGCATCTTATTCTGTTGGAATTATGTGCCATTGGCGACTCAACTTGAGTGAAATCACTTAGTGATTTGAATCTAAATGTTAGATCTCGTGGACATACTAATGTGGTTAGTTGGGTCCCTCAGTACAAGTGAGAGAATGTACTGAAGTCATGTTGGATATATTGATGATAGGTATCGAAGATTCAAACAGTTTTGATTGAGGATTTTGATAAGCCAGTAAGAATCATCATGATATCCAATGGTTGTCTCTAGTCTAAGAAGAGATGACAATCTTCTTGAAAGGCTGTTGCTTGATTGATATCCTCGATGCGCATCCTTTTATAAGAATGGAGATTTGGGACTGTTATGCAGATCGAGTCAAGGAGTTGACTTGATGAGATGAAGACACGAAAGTCCGTCTCTTATTACTGTCATGGAGAAGACGTATCCTCTAACTTGAGATAGATATATCTCTATATTTGAATATGCACATTTGGTAGATTGATGGTCAATGCATCCATCATGGTGTAATGACCAAAAAACTAGTGTGTATAAGAGAGTACAAGAGATATGATCTCTTGAAGGGATCACATAAATCTACTATTGTAAATGCACGTAGTAAATTGGAAGACACAAGCTCACTATGCATATATTGAGATGTACGAAATTCCATGCATGATCATACGGGTCTTGATCAGATCTACACATAAAAGAGAAGAAAATAGTCATTTAGGAAATGATATGATCTTTGTTTTTGTCCTAATGATACAAGGAGAACATAAATATATGTAACCTATGGTAGAAAGGACAGTGGATTTTGGAATTAATCCTCGAGATTACATATGTCTTCCAGTATGAAGGATTCATTGGTATTTGGAATACTTAAGGGAGGTGTAGTGCTATAAATCTTAATTCCTAAACGTTCATTATTAGTATGATGAAACTAATAATGGTTTTAATAAATTTCCAATTGAAGAGAAATAAAATATTATTTAAGGAGTTAAATAGTATTTGATTTGACATTTACTTGGGCCAAATATAATTGGTGCAAAATTCAATTAGGATTTAATCCCAACCATTGGATTTGATTTAATGGTCTCCATTCGATTAGGAATACATGGGTTCCCTACATATATCTCCCAAGGCAAAGTGAAAACCCTAATCAATCCCAATTTGTGTGAAAAACCTCCACCGAGAAAGAGAGAGAGTAAAGAATGAAGAAATGTTGTCGTTGCCAACTTCTTCCTTCTCCTAGATGACCACCTTCCTCAGGAGAAGTCCTGAGGCATGATTAGGCGTCCATCAATTAGCAGGGACTTCTAGACCCCTTGTGCTCTAGACGTCTAGACTCTTTGCAAGAAGGCCTAAAGGTCTTATTCTTGCTAGACGCCTAATTTTTGTTGGGCACATGTTCTGGATTTTCATGGGTCAACTCTAGAGGAGATTTGAGGTGAGCATTGCCTCGGGATTCATGAAGCATTTGTAACGTATGTGGGATTGAGTGTTTTCAGGGCGAAAGGTCTCATCCACCTAGAGGGAGGAAATCCTATCGAGTTGGGACATATTGTAGGAGACAACACGTGGGGTGTTCCATGCTTATTGCTTGAAGATCGTATTCCTATGTGCAATTCCAGTGTTGTGTTATCAACATGTCCGGAGGAGTTGCAACTTATATTGGGGACCTTGAGTAGATGTTTGGTGATGATACCATGCAATAATACAATTCCGTCATACCCAACTACGAAGGTATATTCCCTAGCTTGTATGATTGTAAATTGTTCTCATGTTTTTCATATTTTGAAAAAGTTTTGAACCAACCCCTTCTCTTTCACAATGCACCATTTCTTCGCAACCACCAAAGAACAATAAGTAGTGTTATACCAATATTCCATCCAAGGGAGCCATTGGACTTGAGAATTCTGTTGTTGAAAAGAAAAGCATACATGCATTAAGGGCTTCTGATGGTCCATCTATTTGAAGATGGTAAGAAGAACTCATCCTTAACTGAGGATTAGCTGCTGCAAACAATCCTTGTCAAAAGGAACTTAAAAATAGAGCACCATGATAAGAGACAATTGAAGATGGATTACCATGTAGTTGAACCACTTCACTGATGAAAAGCTTCGCAACATCTTGGGTGGTATAATGATGCTTCCCAGTGATAAAATAGGAATATTTGGATAATCGATCCTCTAAGACCAAACTCACAAAATTATTCATTGAAAGAGATAGTGCTTCAATAAAATCCATTTTAATGTCTTCTCTTATGCAATTGGAGGTGGGCAGAGGCTAAAGAACTGAAGCTTGATTATTTGGCATACACCGTGATTTCGAATGTCAGATTTTACTGCCAATGGCATTCCCTTCCAATAGAAATTGTGCTTTAATTGATGTAACATTTTGTGAAAGTCTTGAACGACCACTTTCTGATGAATTATAGGCTAAATTAAGTGTTTGTTGGTTAAAGTAAGATTGAGAGAGAGCAAAATTCTATTTTATACCAAAGAACGCCATGACACAAATGACATTTTTCATTGGAAATAAGACCATTTCACTTGTCCAACAGTAGAGTTAGACGGTTAGACCTTTGTCAGCTGCGTAAGAGGCCTTTTTAACTCATTGAACCACTGAAGGATCATAACTGAAATTGCTTGAAGAACCCTGAATTCTTCCACATGGCATCAATTGCTTGATTATGCTTGCCCTCTTCTATTCTAACCAAAAGTCTAAATACATAAAGCAATTCAAACATTTATGCCATGGTAGATTTGGGTTTTTTGTTGAAATAAATGCCAGACTCAGGTGGTCAGTGTGAATAATACCATGTGTCAAGGTGAGATAACGTCTCTGATTCTCTACTGCAATAAAACCACATGAAGTTCTTTCTTGTAGGTAGACCATGTTCTTTACTTCAGGGTAAAGGCTTTGCGGATATAAGGAATTGGTTTGCCTTCTTGAGATAAGACAGCTCCAGCGTCCAATCTTCTTGCATTGCATCCAACTAAAAATGGTAATTTGAAATCTGGCAAGGCTAAAGTGGGGTTTGAAACTAACACATTTTTAAGTGTAAGAAATTGCTAATAGGCATGCTCATTCCGATTAAACTGAGTGCTTAGAACAATTTGTTAATAGGGTAGCAATAATCCCATCCTCCGATGAATTTGTGGTAATAACCTGCTAGGCCATGAAATCCACTAAAAGATTTTCAATGATGCAGGTATTGGCCAATAAACCACCGTCTGGATCTTTTCTTTCTGCATGGAAACATCCTCAGAAGTAACTGCATGTCCTACGTTACCATTTACCACGGTTGCCAAAAATATGAATTTGATCTGTGACACAAACAAATAATTTTTATGCAGGATCCCAAAAAACCTCAACCATATGGATTAAATGCGACTCAAAAGACCACCTCTAGACCAATATATCAAAAGAATTTGGAATTTTAGGTCTTTGTTCACCTCTGTTAGAGTCCCCGAGATTCTCTCTCTTACTCTGCATAATTTTCTAGTCTTTTGAAATCCCTTCTCTCCCTTAGGAAAGCCATGGAAACTTGTCGTCAGAACTCTTCCCTCCTCTCTTGTCAACCACCATGCCCTTCCCACCTCTAACACCCGTGTGCCTGTGCTCTTCTTCAATCACAACATCCTTCCAAACTTATCCCTTGCACCAAATTTTGAATTGCATGAATCCAGAAGAATGACCAAGCATATCAGGAACTAAAATAGCGAGCAAATAAATTTCCAGCTGATGAAAATATATAAATGTCAAAATCAGACAGTGACCAAAAACTACAGGAAGCTTGCAATTCCTGACTGATGCTCTAAGGCAGGCATGAACACGACGCATGAGAAACCTCTCCGTGACTAGCTTAAGAGGTTCCTCAGAAAAAATGTGGTAACATCTATTGTTTTGCACTCAATCCCCTTCTTCAATGACCTTGGTTCCAAGCCCCTTGAGACCCTCAGGGGGGATCTCGGCAACAGTTACAAGGGAATATAACTCTTCCTTTGCATCTTCCTCTTCATTTCTCTTCCTTGAAATTCTGACACGAACCCGCCTTGGCACGCTCCGAATGCCCCGGCTCCAGATTTGCTTGTTGAGCTTCACATCAACCCTCACATCGGTTGTGCCCACCGCTTTCTGTGCAAACTTCCTTATCTCCTTGATAGCCCTGGGAGCCTTCTTCTTGAAAGTACTGCAAAGAACTCTGATATATAAGTATGAAAAAAATCATAACGGTTTGGACATTTGCTTTGATAGACTTTTGATATACCCTAGACATGTCCTTCAGAAAGCTTTTGAGAAAAAAAGAAAAATTCTTGAGAATCAGACTTTTCCATAAGATCTCCCATGCATGTAGCAATTAAGTAACTTGAAAATGCCTCCAACAAGGGGACACTCTATGGCCTAGTTTATGGAGGAGGATAACCTTTGTTTTTGAGGGTTATCCTGCATTTATAGGAGGGGATAACCCAACCCCTATTTGCCTTATTAACCATATACCATGTTGTCCCAACCCTTGTTGGGGTAGAGGTTGGAGTAACCTACAAATTAACCCATGTTTTATCTCTCCTCCCTTGTGCCCTCTGACATGTGATTTTTCCCAACACATCCCTCAATTCTAATATAGAAAAAAAAGCACCAACTTACCCACCATCCCAAAGATAAGCATGTCTTTTCCAACCTTATCCTTCATTTTAACCCCCATATCCAAGTAAACACCTCTTTTCATATCACAAGTTAACCCTCATTACTAACCCTTGTTCAGTAAACACAAACATGAGTTAACCCCCCTTTCTCAAGCAAATACAAATAAGGGTTATCCCCTGTTGGAAAGAAGCTACTCCGGGTTACCTAGCCTTAGAATTGGTGCTTGTAAACCCCAGTAAACAAACCGGTATTGAAGTTTTACTTAGGTGGGATCAGTTAATAAGGACGTCAAGTTTCCAAGTGTTATCTGGTGGTCACTACTGGATAGACAGTTCAAAGGGAAACCATACGACAGGTCTTCTGGTGAACTCACATGCCAATTTTTAACTAAAGACCTTGCAGCTAAATCTTTCCGGTACTTTTTCTCAATTTGCTTAATTCCATATAATATTGCAAGCACAATTTACTCTGTAGCAAGCAATGGAAGACTATGAATACCAATATGATGGAAAATCTGAAAGGTCAATTTGGCCTTCATCTGACAAGGTGCATTCATGGTGTGATCAGCATTTGGCCCCTCCCTAGAGACAATCCTCTCCTACCTAAAAACTTAACTAATTAGCTCATTTGAAGGTGCATGCAACTCCAACATAAACATTGGGCATTTATCTAGAGAACAGTTATTGCCAGAATCTGATCAGTTCAGTACATCCGATTTCCTAACATTGTATTTCACGTAGTTTGTTGAACTTCGGAATAATTGTGAAGATTCAGATGACACTGAGAACTCGAAGTTCAAAAACATGAAAGTGCTAAGAAATGCGATCCACATTGCATTACACACTGAATAGCAACTAATTTGAGCAACTTCAGCAAGAACTTTAACCCAAAGGTGTAAGGAGAACTCAAAGATAAATATCTAACAAGAACTCAAGGAAATCCTAAACATGTCCAACGATGTTTCTAGAAGCAACCAGGGAAAGATGGGAGGAGGGGATTAGATTACATACATTCCATGGAGGCGCTTGTGTAGGTTGATGGTGTACTCTCTGGTGACGACCTCCTCCTTCCGCGCCTTAAAACCACCACCGCCACCGCGCTTCTCCGCCATCGTATCTTCCCCCTTTCCCTTCCCTTCGCCTTCGCCGCCAGATTAAAACCCTACGAACGCCCCTCCGGAGAACCTCAAACGGAGGCCCGTACATATATAGCAGAAGCAGGACCGTTGTGGGCGTAGCGTTGGGTGAAATTACGGGAATGCCACCTTCTGACATTTGTGGGAAAATATATATATAGTTACACACACACGAAGGCAGAAACGGACGTTGTAATATTTTTCTTACGATGTACGATTAAAATTTATTTATTAAAAATTAAGTAGATTAATTTAAAATTAAAATATATTGATTAAAAATTAAAATATATGAATAATTTTAATTTTTTATTGACGATAAATAATTTTTTACATAAAATATAATTTTTTACTTATAAAAAATAAATTTTCTTTTATGAAGGTAATTTTTACTAGTAAAAAATTTAAATATATCAATTAAAATCACCACTTTTATTTTATATGTTATAAAATATATTAAAATATATATATTTATTTACTTTTTAACTATATACATATTCTTACACAAATGGAAGAAAAATTGACCACCCTACCTTCGTCAACTCTTTAGATGACGTAGAGGTGAAAATTTGAATTTAATTTACTTTTTTTAGTTCGACCATATCCTAATAGGATATATGTTTTAAAATTTTCAGGAAATTACATATAATAAGGTGCTATTTTGTTTCACTTACTTTAAACTTGGATTTTCACTTTTGTTTTTTACTTTTTTTCCCTTTGTCGAAAAAGTTAAAATGGATGTCTCATCGAATCCTGCATGTTTCCCTTTGTTAGCCACTGTTTGTTTGGGAGGATTAGTTTTGAGGGATTGTAAATTGTGATTGTGGGATTGTGAGGTAAATCTAAGATTGTGATGGTTTATTATTTGGTTTGAGTGGGAGGAAAATATGAGATTAGATAATCCCATCCCTTGTTTGGAATGATAGGAAGGGATTATTTTGTGGGATTTGTTGGTAGGTGATATGTAAAGTTAGTGGGAGAAATTAGTTGGAAAGATGTTAAAGGACCATTTTGCCCCTTGTTTAATAAAATGTGAAGATGGAGGTATATGTAGAAATTTGTGAGATTGAAAATTATTAATAAGAATGTAAATAACGTGTGACTGGATCCATCAACCTTTTACAATCAATAATATTGTACAGTAAAATTCTATTTCTTGTTAAGAATAGTATGGAAATGCATTCGATGATGCAAAAAATGATGCAGGTGATAAATTGCACCGGGGATATTTGGTACTACGGTATAAAATAATCCTATTTTGATCCGCTCATAAATAAATGTATTTTACCGGAGATATTAACTATTACACTGGGGATATTTGATACCTCAATGCTAAATAAACCTTTGCACCTATGTGATAGATTGTACTGGGGATATTTAAATTTTTATCTGATGATAAAATAGATTGCACCGGGAATATTAAGTATTGCACCAATGATATTGACTATTGCACCAGGGATATTGGGTATCCCGGTGCAAAATAAACCTTTGCATCGGGGACCTCTGATGCGGGTTAATAAACGCAAAAATCAACGCAAAGAATGACGCGGGGACCTCTGACGCATCACCCACATACCTCGGACATAAAACTTTATTAAATACAGCTATGGCTCATAGAAATATCCACGGGCAAAAAGTAACCGCGCCTCTCCTAATCCTAAATACACACGTCGCGATGTTTTGGCTTCTCCGAACATCTTGCGTCGCTGCAGAAGCATATCATCAGGCCTTATTACATTCGAACAAGCTCAATCAACATCAAGAAATGGAAGAAGGAATCAAAATGAAAAAAGGGAGCGGATCAAAGAGGTATGCCTTTAAAACCTCTGAAGGAAAAGATTTTTATATTATCGGAGATATTTGACGTAAAATCATCAGAGATATTTCACTCAAATGATATGTTATCACCTGTGATATCTCATTGAAAAATGAGAACAATGTTATTTATCTGTTTATCATCGGAGAAATTCTAATTGCATTTAGGGTTTATTGAGATGAATGTTTTTTCTTTTGCATGCAAAAAAGTTTTATCGCACAGGTGTAATACCTGATATACCGGGTGCAATACTTAATATCCCCGGCGTAATCTATTTTATCCTCGGATAAAAATTTAAATATCCTTGGTGCAATATATCGTACAGGTGCAAAGGTTTATTTTGCATCGGGGTACCAAATATCATCGATGCAATAGTTAATATCACCTGTGCAATATTCAATATTACCGGTGCAATACCTAATATCCCCGGTGCAATACTTAATATCCCCGGTGCAATTTATTTTATCACCGGATAAAAATTTAAATATCCCCGATGCAATCTATCGCACAGGTGCAAATGTTTATTTAGCATTGGGGTACCAAATATCCCAAGTGTAATAGTTAATATCTCCGGTGAAATACAATTATTTATTAGCGGATCAAAATAGGGTTATTTTGTACCGGTGTACTAAATATCCCCGATGCAAAGGTTTATTTTGCACCGTGGTATCAAATATCCACGGTGCAATACTTAATATCACCGGAGCAATAATTTGTTTTATCACCTGTGCAATATATTATTACTTCCTTTATTTTTGTTTTTTACAGACATGAGATAGACTTTAGATGTATGATCTATACTATTCGAAAAGCTTGAAAAATGGTCAAAGAAGATGTTAAGGAGGAATTTCGAAAGACCTCCTTTGGCATTCTAGTTGGTGGTGGAATAACGTACCCCAATTACAAAGACAAAGACCTACTTTTTGAATTGCTGAATACATATAATCCAAAAACAAGGGAGTTTCATTTGGGAGAACTAACATTGACTCTCACTCCTAATCACATAAATGGAATACTTGGATTGAAAAATGAGGGAGAGAAAATCTTAATAAGTGATGGAAAGATAGATGCAAATGATAGACCTGCCATTTGGAGTGGGAATTTCACATCACTAAAGCCCAAGGTGGGAAAAATAGCTGAGAAGATTCAAGAATATAATGAAGAAAATAAGAAAGACAGAAAGGACAAAAGGAAGCACAAGAAATCCAGGCCTTAAGAAAGGAAAAAGCAAGTACTGAAAGAAACAAAAATGTTGGTTCTCCGAACTATAGGGTCATTTCTTCTACCATATGGACGACCTGATTCCTGAATCCCTACGAGACACGAGAATCGGACCGACTCGACTAATCCCAAGACCCAGTCGTCCAATGAGAAAGAAACCAAAAGAGTAGTAAAATAAACCACATTCACCATGGATATAACTAGCAGTAACAAAATACAGCAGTAAAGAAAAGAACTACTACAGTATACACCACCACAACAGTAAAGAAATAAACATATACATAAACATGATGCTTACAACAAAAGAGTACAGGGGTAATAGAAACTACTCACTACACAGAAGGAAAAGTACAGTGGGTACTACACAAGTAGAAACTACTGGGCTCTACTAGGCCCAGCACCCTCTGCAGCCGCCGACTCTGGCTGCTCAACACCTGGTCCTGAAAACGTCAGCGAAACGTTGAGTAGAGTGGCAACCAAAAGCTAAGAAAAATAGTAAGGTGGACAGTAGCTGTTATATTTTTAATTTCTTTCTTTAATTTTTCCACTTATTCATTACTGAATTATTTCTCAGATCTTTCTCTTGATCTTGAATGTTCCTCGTGGGAACGATCTTGATTGCAGTTCTTTTCGAAAAGTAGAAGTAACATGTGGTGCTCTCCTGGCTGGGAGAGTCCCCCGTGGTGGTCCTACCCTTAGTCAACCACCCTAAGGTCACTGACAGACGTAACGGTGACTACGACACGCGCGATAAACACACGGGTAGCTACCTTGCACTAGCACGCGGTCAGTCGTTTCCGTTAACGGGTGCGCCCAAAGCACAGCACGGAACTAGTATAGGGCAGAGCCCTCTCAGTAATAGGGGTCCAGCCCCTCCACAGTAACCAAACGAGGGTCTTGCCCCTCCACAGTCCGCGCACCCTCGCCTGACTACCCTGGTTTGCCCAGTGGGCTTAACAAGTCGGTGTAGGAGGGCTAGCAGAACCTCGGGGCCCGTGGGGTAGCTAGTGCTCTCCCTACACTAGTAGCTCTCCTCGGTACTGTGTACACGAGGGCCAAAAGTCGGTACAAAGTGGCCAGACCTAACCCCGGGTCCCTGGGGCGGCTAGCTCCGCTCTACACTAAACAGAGGATAGTCGCTCTCCTTGGTACTCCGTACTCAAGGGCCAGCTCACTTCCCCAATTTTATTCCATTCACTTTCCAGGAGTTCTACTCCTAATTCCCCGTAGGGTTCATGCCCTTTTAACTCAGCCAATTTAGGTTTCATCATTTCAGCTTTATATTCATATAGCCCATGTTCTCAACCATAATTATTCATCCATAAACAGGCAGCTGTTAACCAATTACAGGCAATTATCGTTTCCTTTCTACTTTTCCAAGACTGCAATGTATATATATTCAATCTAGTTTTCCAGTCCTAGGATTTGTGTCATACCCTAGGAGGATCTATCATTCAATCTAGTTTTTCCAGTCCTAGGATTCATGCATTACCCTAGAATCTATCATTCAATCTAGTTTTTCAGTCCTAGGGTTCATGCAATACCCTAGACTCTATTAATATTTCACAAGTGCATAATTTTTGAAAAATAATTGAAAGAGCCACTCTACCCGCAAAATCAGGAGTACCGGGGGCGTGATCGGGAAGCCCACGTGCCTCCGCAACCCCGAGAGCCGCAACGGAACGGGGTCCTAACACCAGGATCAATTACAAAGAGCTACTCAGAACAGTATTAAATTACTGTAAACAGGTAGAGGAACTAAATCTGAGAAGAACGAGACTTGAAACGTGGAAAATGGACTCCGAACGGACCCTAAATGGGTCAAAAACGACAAGTCTACCCAAAATCAGACGTCTGGAACTTCTTCCAGATGTCTTAAATGATAGCTCAGGTCATACCTTGATCTGCGCGGTCCCTCAGACGTCCAGAAGCCCGCTGAACAGTCTGGACTTAGTTTCCAGACGTCCGACTGTCACTCTTGACGTCTGGAGACCCTCTCCGTCGTCTGGTGCTGTGACTAGACGTCCGATCTGTGTGGGATGGCATGCCCTTACGTCTTCCCGAGCGGGTCCTGCACACACACACGGCCGTCCTCAACACGAAACGATGCAGAAGCCTTCGGCGGAACGGCTGCATGGCCGTACACGAGAAAAAAGAAGAAGGTAAAAATTAACGTACCTTTCAGACGTCTGGACCTTCCTCCAGACGTCTCCTGCGTCGTCTAGACGTAAGTCCAGACGTTTGATTCTGGGAAATTTTCCCAGAATCAGGACCTCCTCGCCCTCCGCCCGCAACGCACGGCCGTGCCGCGCCACGCTCGCCTGCTGCCTAAGTTGCAGCAGCTCCTCCTCAGCACAACGCGCCTGCTGCGCAATCGCCGGCTGGCCCTGGCTGCTCTGGCGAGGTCGCAACCTCGCGATCGAGCTCTCTCTCTCTCTCTCGCAGTAGCTCCTCCTCCCATGCACTCATAGCAGCCACTGCCCCTCCTCCCATGCACTCACAGCAGTCGCTGCGGCTGCCCTCGCCCGCTCACGCTCTTGCTGACAGGAAGAAGAAGAAGGCGGTGGAGTGAGGGTGAGGGAGAGGAGATGGGTATTTGAAGGCTGCCGAGGGGAGAGAGAGAGAAAAAGCTACGTCTGCAGGGAGGAAGGAAAGAGAAGAAGGGGGCGGTGGGTTCAGTCTGCGCGCGCATGCGCGCAGACGCGAACCCGTACGTCGAAAAAATTTAATTCCAAACGTCTGGGAAGGCTTCCAGACGTCTGACCAGACGTCTGGACCACTTCCCAGACGTCTTAAATGACGTTTGATGCCCTGGTTATAACAATATAGCAAACTCAAAGGAAGTTTCGTCCCCAAAACTTGCTCAAACCAGGGTGCGGGAAAGAACGATATATGCATAACAAACTCAAAGGGGACCGAAGCCGGTCCGAAAAGACGTACCCACGAAAAGCTCCGGGTACCACTCCCGCATCGCCGCCTCAGGCTCCCAGGTAGCCTCCTCGTCCCACTGGCTCCTCCACAAAACCTTCACCAGGGGTACTTGCTTCCGTCTCAGACTGCGGACGGCTCTGTCGAGAATCTGCACTGGCTGCTCTGGGTAGGTCAGGTCGTTGCCCACCTCGACGCTCTCGTGACTCAGGATGTGACTGGGATCGGCGACGTACTTCCTGAGGTTGGACACGTGGAACACGTCGTGCACACCAGAAAGCTGGGGAGGAAGGGCAAGCCTGTAAGCAACGGGTCCAACTCGCTCCAGGACCTCAAAGGGCCCCACGAACCTCGGCGCAAGCTTCCATCTCACCTAAATCGCTGCAGGCCCTTCATGGGTGAAACGCGAAGGAAGACGTGGTCCCCAACCTCAAACTGCACCTCTCTGCGTTTCCGATCTGCATAGCTCTTCTGTCTGCTCCTGACAGTGTGGAGTCACCTGTGAATCTGCTCGACTACCTCCTGACTTTGCCAGATCAGCCTGGGGCCAACCTCCCACTTGGTCCCCACCTCAACCCAACTCAATGGTGCCGTACACCTCCGTCCGTACAGAGCCTCATAGGGTGCCATGCCGATGCTCGAGTGATAACTGTTATTATATGCAAACTCCGTCAGGGGTAAGTGCTCCTCCCAAGAGCCCCTTCAGTCCAGTACACAAGCACGCAAAAGGTCCTCAAGGGTCTGTATCATGCACTCAGACTGTCCGTCCGTCTGGGGGTGGTACGCTGTACTAAACCTCAACTGCGTTCCCAGGGCCTACTGAAACTCAACCCAAAACTGGGACGTAAAGCGGGTATCCCAGTCGAATACGAACTCCTGCGGAACTTCGTGTAGACGTACCACGTCATGGATATACCTCTATGCCAACTGTGCTGGTCCCAAGGTGACTCAGATTGGCAAGAAACGCGCCGTCTTCGTCAATCTGTCAACGATTACTCAGACTGCGTCGTGTCCTTGCTGGGTAACAGGTAAGCCCACCACCAAGTCCATGGTGATGCTCTCCCACTTCCACCTGGCACTGGAAGTGGCTGTAGCGGCCCTGCAGGCCTCTGATGCTCGGCTTTCACCTGCTGGCACACTAAACACTGTTGCACGAATTCACCCACATCCCGCTTCATCCCCCTCCACCAAAACTCGCGTCTCAAGTCATGGTACATCTTCGTGTTTCTGGGATGTATGGTGAATCTGGAACCGTGTGCCTCAGTCAGGAGCTCTCTCAACAGCTCCTCGTCTCTGGGAACGCACAAACGTCCCCTCATGCGCAGCACCTGGTTTGTAAAAGAGAAGTCTCCAGGGTCTCCTGACAGTACTCTGTCATGCAAGGACTGCAAGTACAGGTCGGCCATCTGTCTTGTGATGATGCGATCTATCAGTTTTGGCCTTGTCTGTCGCGTCATAGTCACTGCCCATCTCCTCCAAGAGGCTCCAACTCTGCACCTGTAAACTGGCTAAGTGTGCGGGCGCCTTCCGGCTCAAGGTGTCAGCCACCACGTTGGCCTTTCCTGGGTGGTAGGAAATGCTGCAGTCATAGTCCTTCAGGAGCTCCAACCAACGTTTTTGTCTCATGTTGAGCTCCTTCTAATCAAAAAAGTATCTAAGGCTCTTGTGATCTGTGAAAATCTCGAAGGTCTCACCGTACAAGTAGTGCCTCCAGGTCTTCAGCGCGAAGATGACAGCTGCCAGCTCCAGGTCGTGGGTAGGGTAGCTATGCTCATGGGGCTTCAGTTGCCGCGAAGCGTAGGCGACAACGTGACCCCTCTGCATGAGCACACCCCCTAACCCCTGCAAAGAGGCGTCCGTGTACACAACGAACTCGCCACTACTGTCTGGGATGGTGAGCACAGGAGTCGAAGTCAGCCTCTCCTTCAGCTCCTAAAGCCATGCCTCACAGGCGTCTGTCCAAGAAAAGGGCACGTCCTTCCGGGTCAACTGTGTCATAGGACGTGCAATCTGTGAAAAGCCCCTGATAAACCGCCTGTAGTAGCTTGCCAGCCCAAGAAACTACGAATCTCAGTAACCGTGCGCGGTCTCTCCCACCTGAGTACTGCCTCGACCTTGGCTGGGTCCACAGCCAAGCCATCCCTAGAGATCACATGACCTAAGAAGGTCACCTCCCTCAACCCACTTGCTGTATTTGGCGTACAGCTTACGTCGTCTCAGTGTGTCCAGAACCATCCGCAAGTGCTGTCCGTGCTACGTCTGATCTAGATAATAGATGAGCACATCATCAATGAATACCACCACAAACTGGTGCAAGTACGGTCTAAACACCCGGTTCATCAAGTCCATGAAACAGCGGGGGCATTGGTCAGCCCAAATGGCATGACCAGAAACTCGTAGTGTCCGTACCGAGTGCGGAAAGCTGTCTTGGAGACGTTTGCCTCCTTGATCCTCAACTGGTGGTATCCAGACCTCAAGTCGATCTTGGAGAATACCGTGGCACCTCGCAGCTGGTCAAACAAGTCATCGATCCTCGGCAGCGGATATCTGTTCTTGATGGTGACCCTATTCAGCTGTCGGTAGTCCACACAAAGGCGTAGGGTACCATCCTTCTTCTTTACAAACAGTACCGGGGCTCCCCAGGGAGACGTGCTGGGCCTCACAAAGCCCTTCTCCAAAAGACCCTGCAACTGAGACTTGAGCTCTCGCAGCTCAAGTGGTGCCATCCTATGCGGTGCAGTGGAGATGGGGCTGGTCCCTGGTACTAGTGAGATCTCAAGCTCGATCTCACGCTCGGGCAGTAGTCCTGGCAACTCATCTAGGAACACGTCAGGGTACTCTCCGACCATCGGGATACTCTGGAAGTCTGCCACAGGGCTGGGCTCTGCCACCACACAAGCTAGGAAGCCCTCACACCCCTCGCTCAAAAGTCTCGCTGCCCGAAGTGCAGAAATGCACCTGAAACCTCCGTCCACTGGCTGCCTGTGGAACTCGAAAGAAGGCAACTCCGGTATGGAGAAGACGATCTTTCTCTCAAAATAGTCCACCAAGGCGTGGTAAGCGGACAGCCAGTCCATCCCCAGAATTACGCCAAAGTCCTCCATCTGTATCATAATCAGGTCAGCGGGAAGGCTGTGTCTCCCAACACTGACCTCGCAACCCGTGTATACCTCCTCAGCTACAAACAGCTGACCACTCGGACCTCTGATCACGAACGGATCCTCTAATAGCACAAATCCTACCCCAGACTAACCGCGAAACTGGCGGCGACAAACGAGTGCGTAGCATTGGAATCGAAAAGCGTGTAAACGAGTCTGTTGGAAACTGAAACCATACCTAGCACCACTGATCCCGAAGCTCTAGCATCCCTATGTGTCAGGGTGTTGATACGCCCCTCAGCCCTACGTGTGGATGAAGCAGCCACACTCTACGCCGGACGGGTAGCTGTTGGTCGGTACCCTCCCTGTGACTGCTGTCCTCCTCCTCGCGCCTGGAAACCACGGCCTCCTACTCGCCCTCCTGTGCTAGGCGCGGGAAGCATCTGCTGACCTCCTGCCCTAGACGGGCAGTCCCTCCTGATGTGGCCTAGCTGGCCACATTGGTAGCAGAGGGGAACCCGACTCCTGCCCTCAGTGGGTCCCTGCTGTCGGCTGGGCGGGGGTCCGGTGCTAGCGACTGGCCCCTGTTGAGGGCCCCCAAAGGCCACTGATGGCACTGCAAAACGTGACGGCTCTCCTGCGGGTGACACGTGTCTCCTCTCTCGCCGGCCCTGTGAGAAGTCAGGCTGATAGGGCCTCTTCCACCCGATGTCTGTATCTTGCGCGGACGGGTTGGTCTCTTCGTATGTCATAGCTGCCTCTACCACCCTCGAGAACGTAGGCAGCTTTAGGGGTTTGACATACCCCCGAATCGCAGGCCGGATCCCCTCGGTGAACCTCCAAAGGCGCTCCTCCTCAATGGCCACTACTGTCGCTGTGAAGCGAGACAGCTCCAGAAAACGCGTGCGGTACGCGCTCACGGTCATCGTCCCCTGGTGAAGAGTGTGGAACTTCCGCCTCCTCTGGTCTTGCCACGTCTGGGGAAAGTATTGCTCGCAGAAGAGGGTAACGAACCGGTCCCAGGTCGGCTCGTCCCTCTCCTGTCCCCTGACCGCCCTCCACCACCTG
Source organism: Thalassia testudinum (assembly GCA_037157565.1). Taxonomy (NCBI): domain Eukaryota; kingdom Viridiplantae; phylum Streptophyta; class Magnoliopsida; order Alismatales; family Hydrocharitaceae; genus Thalassia; species Thalassia testudinum. The sequence goes on from JAZHRO010000031.1 coordinate 65,783,859, forward strand.
TGTGCCATGCTCTCCAGCTGGTACGTGTCAAAGGCCACACGGCACTTCACTGGGGGGCGAAGGGTGTCAAAAACCTTCTCGATCTGCTCGAGCCAGTCCTTCGCCTCGGTCGGGTCCTCATCCCCCTTGAAGGAGGGGGGCTTCAGCTTCCGAAATTGTCTGAAAAGCTCGAAGTGGCGCTGCAGTGGACATGTTGGTGCACCTCCAGGTAAAGAAGCCTCATGCACAGAAGTGTCGGAGGAAGGTGGGGGCAGTGGTGGCCCACCCCCTCCCCCGCATCCAGCGCCACGTCCGTAGCGTGGTCCCACAGAGGACTCCCCCTCCGCAGCCCCAGGGAGAGGCGCTCGAGGCGGCGGGTGGAGCTCCTCTCGCACTATGTCCCGTATCAGCTGGGCAAGGTCCTGGGCTTGAATGCTCGGGAGCAGTGGCTGGTCTACTGAAATGTCGACCTCAACATGCCCACCCCTCCGACCTCGTCCTTGGCTGAGCCCGCGGCCAGCCTTGCTAGTCCCGTGTCGAGGCATCTCCTGCAAGGAGACGCGAAAACAGAACGGAAACACTTCAATATAAAATGATATTAACGAAGAAGTCTAAGAGCTTATTTTTGGTGCTAGAGCACCACGATCATTTGTTTTGATAATAACAAAACACATGTTATTTAACATTTGCACTTGGATTCTTAGATTTCAGGTCAATTGCAAATGTAGACGTGTTTAGACGGAATTCAAGCTCGCATCTAGGACGGATTGGAGGAGCTTGATGAAGAACAGAGGGGATTCGCGAGGAGCGATAGATTGAAGATGGAAGGACAAGAAGAATAGGATAGAATTCCATTTTATTCCTTTCATTTACTTTTGTCTTTATTTTCTTGCTCTTTATTTCCTTAGAAAATTATGTTAAAGAGCCTCAAAGTACCCTAACAGTAATCCTAGGAACACTAGCACAACCCTAGGATACTTAGGTTTTTTGTAAAGAACTTAGAAAACCAATGTAGGGTTCAAACAGAGTTTCCAGACGTCTCATTCCAAAATCAGACGTCTGATAAAGTGTTTTAAGACGTCTGACTGTTGATTCAGATGTCTGATAACATTTAGGCTGGACAAGTTAGTTCTGTCTGATGAAATCAGACGTCCAAACCTTAGACCAGACGTCTTAGGAGACGTCTGATGACTTTTCCAGACGTCCAATTAGTGGACCGTTGGCTCTCTTAGCAAACACTCGAGGATATGACCGTTAGAGCCTTATCAGACGTCCTTAAGCCCTTCCAGACGTCTGATAATTGACCGTTTTGCCTCGATTGACCCGAAAATCTCTTCTCAGAGATTTTCTAGCCGTTGCAAATCCATTCGCTCGAAAAAGTAGGTTTCCAGACGTCCAGACATAGTGCCAGACGTCCTGTATGTCATCTGATGGACTTGCACTAGAACCCTGTTTAGATCTGATTCAAGTCAGGAAGAGACCCACCCAAAATCAGACGTATGACCTTATTTTCAGACGTCTTAAAGTGGTCTTCCAGACGTCTGATGCCAGAATTAGACGTCTGATAACCCTGCCAGTGCAATGATTGTTCTTGATTTCGGGTTGATTCACTCGGGCTTTGCACCCAACGGCTACGGAGACTTTCCTAAGCCATCCAAAGCCTTCCTAAGGCCTCTATAAATAGAGGGGAACCTCTTGCACACCAACACACACCTAAGAAACACAAGACACACCTTGCAATACACTTTCAAACCATTTTTTGTCTCTCTTGCTCTCCAAGCTCTAATTCTTCATCTAGAGAGCATCAAGCTTCGCGCACCTACTCTCCCGCCCTAGTTCACGAGAGCGACGTTGCACCGTCGCGTGGCACACGCATCCGCATCGTCGACGCACTCCTTTCAAAGGGAAGCATCCTTTTTCCTATAGAAGCTTAGGTTCAAAATTATTTTGTTGGCTCTATAGGATTACTTATTTATCTTTGTTATTTGGTTGGGTATTCGCTTTGCGAATTCCCGTCTCCTTCATGGGACAAAATCCTTCTCATGAAGAGAAGGGGTTGAGGAACGCTACCCTCGTACTTGTAGCGTGGTTGTAATTGAGGTTGAATCACCCTCGTTTAAAGTGATTCGTTTAGTAGATTTTGATCAACTTAGTTGATCAGAAAATCCTAACTCGAGAGGGTTAGGTGGTGATTTTCACTCGGTTTGGGTTCCACCTAAAAATAATTGTGTACTTTGTGTGATTGCATCTTGTGAGATTGTTTATATTTTATTTCCACAATTATTACGTCACCCCTCCTGGTAGGGAAGAATCTATACTTATGTCAAAAGAAACGTTGTGGTGGTTATTTTAGTTACAGACACGTGAATTGGTTATTTTCCAGTTAGTTGGTTCACTTCTCGGGATGACCTTGCTCTGATACCATCTTTTTACGACCCGATTCCGGAATCCCTACGAGACACGAGAATCGGACCGACTCGACTAATCCTAAGACCCAGTCGTCCAACGAGAAAGTAACCAAAAGAGTAGTAAAATAAACCACATTCACCATGCATATAACTAGCAGTAACAAAATACAGCAGTAAAGAAAAAAACTACTACAGTATACACTACCAAAACAGTAAAGAAATAAACATTTACATAAACATGATGCTTACAACAAAAGAGTACAGGGGTAACAGAAACTACTCACTACACAGAAGGAAAAGTACAGTGGGTACTACACAAGTAGAAACTACTGGGCTCTACTAGGCCCAGCACCCTTTGTAGCCGCCGACTCTGGCTGCTCAACACCTGGTCCTGAAAAGGTAACAAAGGTGACACGTCAGCGAAACGCTGAGTAGAGTGACAACCAAAAGCTAAGAAAAATGGTAAGGTGGGCAGTAGCAGTTATATTCTTAATTTCTTTCTTTAATTTTTCCACTTATTCATTACCAAATTATTTCTCAGATATTTCTCTTGATCTTGAATGTTCCTCGTGGGAACGATCTTGATTGCAGTCCTTTTCGAAAAGTAGAAGTAACACGTGGTGCTCTCCTGGCCGGGAGAGTCCCCCGTGGTGGTCCTACCCTTAGTCAACCACCCCAAGGTCACTGACAGACGTAATGGTGACTACGACACGCGCGATAAATGCACGGGTAGCTACCCCGCACTGGCACGCGGTCAGTCATTTCCGTTAATGGGTGCGACCAAAGCACAGCACGGAAATAGTATAGGGCAGAGCCCTCTCAGTAATAGGGGTCCAACCCCTCCACAGTAACCAAACAGGGGTCTTGCCCCTCCAAAGTTCGCGCACCCTCGCCTGACTACCCTGGTTTGCCCAGTGGGCCTAACAAGTCGATGTAGGAGGGTTAGTAGAACCCCGGGGCCCGTGGGGTAGCTAGTGCTCTCCCTACACTAGTAGCTCTCCTCGGTACTGTGTACACGAGGGCCAAAAGTCGGTACAAAGTGACCAGACCTAACCTCGAGTCCTTGGGGCGGCTAGCTCCGCTCTGCACTAAACAGGGGACAGTCGCTCTCCTTGGTACTCCGTACTCAAGGGCCAGCTCACTTCCCCAATTCTATTCCATTCACTTTCCAGGAGTTCTACTCCTAATTCCCCGTAGGGTTCATGCTCTTTTAACTCAGCCAATTTAGGTTTCATCATTTCAGCTTTATATTCATATAGCCCATGTTCTTAACCGTAATTATTCATTCATAAATAGGCAGCTGTTAACCAATTACAGGCAGTTATCGTTTCCTTTCTACTTTTCCAAGATTGCAATGTATATATATTCAATCTAATTTTCCAGTCCTAAGATTCGTGCCATACCCTAGGATCTATCATTCAATCTAGTTTTTCCAGTCCTAGGATTCATGTATTACCCTAGGATCTATCATTCAATCTTGTTTTTCAGTCCTAGGGTTCATGCAATACCCTAGACTCTATTAATATTTCACAAGTGCATAATTTTTGATAAATAATTGAAAGGGCCACTCTACCCGCAAAATCGGGAGTACTGGGGGTGTGATCGGCAAGACCGCGTGCCTCCGCAACCCCCAGAGCCGCAACGGAACGGGGTCCTAACACAAGGATCAATTACAAGGAACTACTCAGAACAATATACAATTACTGTAAACAGGTAGATGAACTAAATCTGAGAAGAACGAGACTTGAAACGTGGAAAACGGACTCCGAACGGACCCTAAACGGGTCAAAAACGACAAGTTTGCCCAAAATCAGACGTCTGGAACTTCTTCCAGACGTCTTAAATGATAGCTTAGGTCATATGTTGATCTGCGCGGTCCCTTAGATGTCCAGAAGCCCCCTGAACCGTCTGGACTTAGTTTCCAGACGTCCGACTATCACTCCGGACGTCTGGAGACCCTCTCCGTCGTCTGGTGCTGTGCCCAGACGTCCGATCTGTGTGGGATGGCGTGCCCTTGTGCCTTCCCGAACGGGTCCTCCACACACACACGACCGTCCTCAACATGAAACGATGCAGAAGCCTTCGGCGGAACGGTTGCATGGCCGTGCATGGCCATACACGCGAAAGAAGAGGGTAAAAATTAACGTACCTTTCAGACGTCTGGACCTTCCTCCAGATGTCTCCTGCGTCGTCTGGACGTAAGTCCAGACGTCTGATTCTGGGAAATTTTCCCAGAATCAGGACCTCCTTGCCCTCCGCCCACAGCGCACGGCCGTGCCGTGTCGCGCCCGCCTGCTGTCTGAGCTGCAGCAGCTCCTCAGCACCACGCACCTGCTGCGAAATCGCCGGCCGGCCCTGGCTGCTCCGGCAAGCTCGCAACCTCACGATCGAGCTCTCTCTCTCTCTCGCAGTAGCCCCTCCTCCCACGCACTCACAGCAGCCGCTGCGGCTGCCCTCGCCCGCTCACGCTCGCTGACAGGAAGAAGAAGAAGGCGGTGGAGTGAGGGTGAGGGAGAGGAGAGGGGTGATAGCGAAATACGCGTGATTTGTAAAAGCAGTTTTTTAACGTCGTTGTAACGCGTAAATCCGCTTTCGCTCTTAAATTTATATTCCTAGATAGGAGAGTATCTAGGGTCGTCCAAGGAGGCAATATGGTTGCAAAATTGATTCTCTTGCTTGGAATATATCTCAACTTTCTTTTTGGTATTTTTCAATATATCATTTTTTTTATTTTTAAACTAAGGCAACATGCGAACTGATGGCGGGAAAAGTGTTTACACTTCGAATTAAAATACTACTTTTATGTGACAAGCAGAACCTCTCCCTAAGCTCACTCTAGGCAAGTGGAGGCCTAGAATAATTAGGGTGAGGGAGTGAAGAATGCTGAAAATAAGCTAATAGAAATGCAAACAAAAAATTTGCAAAGAAGGCAACTAGATAATTGATAAAGTGTTTTACAAAAGGCCTAGTAGAGGAAAGCTTGTACTACTAGAAAATTGCAAATAAGAAAATAAAACACAAATCCTCTAGATAGATGGTGAAGAAGAGGGCTTCTTGCTCCAAGGTTGGTGGCTCCCAAGCTTGAAAAGAATCCTTCAACTCCTTTCTTGCAGAACTCCGCCAAGGTGATGACCTCCAAGGCAAGCCCTAAGGGGGCGTGCCCTAAGTTTCTCTCCAAGGGTGGACGTCCACCCTAAGCTTTTCTCCTTTGCCTGGCCGTCCTCCTTGAAGTGGGAGAGTCCTCCTCCTTGGCGTGGCTCAAGTTGAAGAGAGTGGGGAGAAGAAGGCACCAAAAGGGCTGGTGATGTGCCCCTTTAATCTCCTTCTCTACTCCTTCTTCTTGGCCGTAGGTATAGGTGGTTTAGGTAGAAAATATACTAAGGGAGGATGCCCCAAAAATGGTGGTAGGTGGTGGATTTTTATAGAATAGGAGGGGGGCTATGGTGACCTTTGAAATGGATGGCCAAGATGAGTTGATGGAGGTGGTTGGAGATCCCATGGCCAAGGAGAGTTGGCGCCACCTTAAAGGGTACCAAGGGGTAGTTATGGGTGTTGACACCCTTTGGTGTTGGCGCCAAAATGGGCATTCTAGAAGGTCATTAGGTGGCGCCACCTTAAGGTTCTAGAAGGGGGGGTATGTGGATGGCTAGGATGGCTTATGTGGATAGGTGTAGGGTGGATTTAAGGGGCTGAAAGTGGCGCCAATATAGAGGTGGTTAGGGTGGTTTTTGGCGCCAACTTGAAGTGTCTTTTGGTGGAGATAATGGGGTGAAGGGATGGCTAGGAGGTGGCGCCAACTTGAGTAGAGTAGCTAGCTTAGGTAGGCTTGAGTTGGTGGAGCTAGCTAGGGTTGATTTTGGAGGTAATGAATGGCCAAGGAGCTGGTTGTTAGCTATGCTAAGCTAAGCTAAGATAAGCTAAGCTAGCTTAGCTAAAGGTGGAGTGGAGGAGAAGGTGTTGGAGCTAGGGTTTGGAGGAAGGAGCTGAGGAGGAGAGTCTGGAGCTGGAGCTGGAGCTGGCTGCTACTGAAGAGGCTGGCATGGGGCTACTCTAGCTGGCTTAGCTTGCTAGTTCTTTGCTAGCTACTAAGCCAAGCTAAAGTGAGCTAGCTTCTACCAAAATGAGCTGAGGTGAGCTAGGTCTGGTGCTCTCGGGGAGAATCAAGCTGGTTGAGGCAGCTAAGGTAGCTTAGCTCAACTGAGATGAGCTAAGCTGAATCCCCGGGAGCTGGACTTGAGCTTCCTGAGCTGAGATGAATTCTTCTTCAGCTGGCTGGAGTTGAGTGGAGCTGATTGTAGCTGGATCTGAGCTGGGGTGAACTCCTGTCAACTCAGCTGAGCTAGCTAGATATCCCTGTGAACTAGTGGGAGCTGAGATGAGCTAGACTCAGCTAAGTTGAGCTGGATCTGAGCTGACTTGAGCTAGGGTGAGCTAAGGTGAACTCTCTTGAGCTGCCATCCAGCTGAGATTAGCTGAATGGAGCTGGGATGAGCTAACCCTAGTTCAAGTAAGCTAGGTTCCAGCTATGGTGAGCTGGATCAAGCTGGGTTCCAACTAGTCTGGGCTTCTCCTTCACCAATTGCCTTCTTGAGTGCTAGGGTTTTAGGGATCTGTGAATCTGTACATCCCTAACACTCACAAAACACATTAAAACAACAATAAAAAATGCAATGCATGCCTATCCTAATTTATGCCTAAATGCAGCCCCAAAACCCGTTTGCGGAGAAAAATCCTAAGAGCTAGGTTAGTTTTAAAGCATAAAAATGATGATAAACTGGTGTTTATCAAGGGGTATTTGAAGGATGCCGAGGGGAGAGAGAGAAAAAGCTGCGTCTGTAGGGAGGAAGGAAAGAGAAGAAGGGGGCGGCGGGTTCAGTCTGTGCGCGCATGCGCGCAGATGCGAACCCGTACGTCGAAAAAATTTAATTCCAGACATCTGGAAAGGCTTCCAGACATCTGACCAGACGTTTGGACCACTTCCCAGACATCTTAAACAACGTTTGATGCCCTGGTTATAACATCAAGCAATCCTAACTTCGTTGCTTAACATGGTAGAAGATCTGGATTATCTAAGCAATTACAATTGGGCTGAATTGGTGTGTGATTACATTCATGAGGGCCTGATGGAAAAGAGGAAGGAGAAACAGGGATATATCAAAGGTTGTACCATTGCACTGCACTTATGGGCAGTTGAGATGTTTAATGGCATCGAATCCAATAACATTCAGGTAGCAACAGTTGCTGAAAGTACAGCCATGAATTCTCCTTCACAAGCCATGCAACATCATTGGGTCTAAAAATTACAGAAGCAACTGAAAAGGATTTGAGAAAAGACCCATTTGGAGGAGTTGATCCCCCAGAAGCCAAAAAGAAAAGAAAGGAGGTGGAAGAGAAAGAAGTAGAAAAAAAAGAAGAAATCATGAACAAGAGGAGAAAGGTGCAGAAGAAGAGAAACATGAAGGAAAAGAAGAACAACAGGAAGAAATGGTTAAAGTTGGAAAGATCTACCTCAACAACTTAAAAAAAGAAAGTAAAGAAATGAAGAAGAAAATAAAAAAAATGAATAGAATATTGAAGAGAAGAAATGAGGAAAATGCTGCTTTGAAGAATCAAATAGACAAGTTGAAGGGAAATTTGATTGCTTTCCTTCGTTAAACACAAAGTAGTTAAAGCTTTGAAGCTTTCCTTCATCAAACACAATGTAGTCGAACTTTTGAAACCCGACAAACCCAGCAACAACAGTAGCAGCATAAAGAGGTGGAGAGAGCAATGGGTGAAGAAATAATGGTGGAAAAAAAATGATGACCCGCAGTAGGACGAGTAGCAGCAGGAGCAAATGGATGAGAAGCTTGACGGCCAAGAAAAGAAACTGCAGCAGCAGCAAATGGATGAGGGGCTTGAGGGCCAAGAGAAGAAGCAGCAGCAAGAGAAAATGGATGAGGGGCTTGAGGGCCAGGAAAAAAGCAACAACATCGGCAAATGGATGAGAGGCTTCAAGGCCAAGTGAAGCAGCAGCATCATCAACAATAGCAACAAATGGATGAGGGCTTTAAAGACCAAGAGAAGCAGCATCAATAGCATTAGCAGCAGCATCCCCAAAATGATGATAGAATGATGAAGTGGCAGCAAATGAGAGAGGCAACAGCAGCAACAGCAATCGATAAAAAGAAGAAAGATGAAGAAACGCAACAGGAGCAGCAACAACAGTAGCAAATGAGAGAGGCAGTAGCAGAAGTAGAAGAAATGCTGAAGAAGAAGCAAGATGAAGTGCAGCAGCAGCAGCAAATCGAGGTTCTATTTATATCACAAATGCAAATTATTGTTTATCATCGGTGATATGTCACTTATGTCCAGTGATAACATATTTATCACCGGTGATGAGTCACAACGGTACTATTTCACATAAATATCACCGGTGATAACATATTTATCACTGATGATATGTCACTTATCTTCGGTGATAACATATTTATCACTGGTGATGAGTCACAATGGTGCTATTTCACATAAATATCACCGGTGATAACATATTTATCATGTGTAATAAGCGAAATCTGTGCTAATTTCACTAAAATATCATCAGTGATAATACCTTTTGCATCTATCCATTTTAATTTAAAGAGATGCTTAATTTACTTTTTTTTGTTTAAAACAGAAAGAGGATGAGCAAAAAAAGGTTGGAAGGCGTCCAACAAAGAGAGTAATATTCAGAAGAATAAAAAATATGGATCAAGCTCTCTTCAAATGTGTCGATGACTCACAAAGAACACTTCTTTCGAGACTAACAGAGATGAGGAAGGAAAAACACCAAAATTTGTGGAGGAAAGGAAGATATTTTGTTGAAAGAATACATATGCAAGAAGTGTTACAAATAGGTGGATTCACAGAGAGTTATATAAGCTATAAGGCAAATCTTTCACACATTTGTCTTATTTTATGACACTAACATCTGACAAAATTGCAGATCATTGATGTAGTTGTAGAAATAGTCAATGAGAAAGTAAGGAATGAAGGGGTATTTCCAATAACCTTTGCAGTCGACACAAATTTTTTTGCATATATACGATTCAATAACATGAAAGAAGTAAATGCATACTTCGATAAAGTGATTACATTGTTGAGTAATTGTACAAAGATACTTGTATCAATAAATACCGACGATGCTACACATTGGACACTTGTGGAGATCAATCTTGAAGAAAGAAAAATGACAAAATATGATAGCTATATTGGATACTACCCAGAGTGCACCAACAGAGATGCCAACAAAGTGGTAAGAACCATTTTTTATCACCGCTGCTAATTTAAGAACTATTTTGTTCTATGTATATTTTCGCCTTTTTAGAAACTAACTCAAGGAAATATTTTTTCTCTACTAGTTTGAAGTGATGAAAGAACAACTATCTAAAAGATTTGCCATTGAAAAAGAAGGGTGGCAAGAAGAATTCAAACTTAATGCATCCTAACAAGGAATGGCAAGCGATGATTGTGACATCTTTGTAATAAGATGGATGGAGTGCTTGCTCCTTGGGTTGGATCCAATTGAAACCATAAGAAATGAAGACGTCCACAATTTCCGTGCCTATTATATAGCAATGATCCTAATGGATAGAAATACATATCATGATATGATCTAAGTTTTAGAAACTAATTTCTTTTTTCTTTTAGGGAAGTATGTCCCTTTAGTGTAAAATATTTTGTAACAAAATGTACTTTTTGTAAATATTAACAAACTTAAATTGTGATTTTTTCTATAATGTTTTCTTTTTGTTATTTTTTTCCTATATGATTTATGTTATCACTTAAACTCACCTTCTTATAATGATTAAACTTAAATATCCCCGGTGCAATCCCAAAAAATTTTGCATCACATTCCAAAATCACATATGATCCAAATGTGATATTTAATATCATCGGTCTAAAGCTAAAATCCTAAGATCACCTTCAAAATTATGATCTTCGGTGCAATCTATTTTATGACCGGAGAAAACCAATCACATTTTAATATCCCTGGTGCAAATCCAAAAAACCTGGGTTCCCGGTATCAAATATCCCTCGTGCAATCTATTTTATCACGGAATAAAAATTTAAATATCCTCGGTGCAATATTTAATATCACGGGTGCAAAACACAAAATCACTATTATCCCCTTTGTAATACCTAATATCCTCGGTGTAATCCAAAAAACTTGGGTTCCCGGTATCAAATATCCCCGGTGTAACTCAAAAAACCTGGGATCTAGGTTTCAAATATCCCCAGTGCAATCTATTTTATCACCGAATAAAAATTTAAATATCACCCATGCAAAACACAAAATCACCATTATCCCCTATGTAATAACTGATATCCCCGGTGTAACCCAAAAAACCTGGGTTCCCGGTATCAAATATCCCCGGTGTAACCCAAAAAACCTGGGATCCAGGTATCAAATATCCCCGGTGCAATCTATTTTATCATTGAATAAAAATTTAAATATCCCCGGTGAAATATTTAATATCACGGGTGTAAAACACAAAATCACCATTATCCCCTTTGTAATACTTAATATCCCCGGTGTAACCCAAACAACCTAGGTTCCTGGTATCAAATATCCTAGGTGTAAACCAAACCTGGGATTCAGGTATCAAATATCCCTGGTCAATCTATTTTATCGCCGAATAAAAATTTAAATATCCACAGTGCAATATTTAATATCACTCGTGCAAAACACAAATTCACCACTATCCCATGTGTAATACCTAATATCCCCGGTGTAACCTAAAAAACCTAGGATCTAGGTATCAAATATCCCCGGTGCAGTCTATTTTATCATGGCCAATTATTGAAGGAAGAATAAAACTGATGAACCAGAAGCAAATCCTGTTTCTAACATTCACCTTGATTATTAAACATATAACAAGACATAACTGGTAATTTCAAACTGAAAGTGATTGCCCAACTAATCCAAGTAAATCGAAAGCAGGTATTAGATCCAGACTTCTATTAACATGCCAAATTGCACACCATTGCAGGACAATGTAAGACATGATGCTAAAACTATATATATAAAAACATATTTCAACAACAGCATAATCAAGAAAAGAAATAGAAAGAAACTATCAAAACAACAACCAAAGCAAGCAGCAAATTGCAATCAAATCTTGCACTCGAAGAGAACTCGAAAGCTTACTAACCATCTCATCTTGTCAACTAGAGTACGTCTACTAGAGTTACTAAAAAAAAATATACTGAAATGAAGTACAAGTTATACATTCCATCATAGTAGGACATATGAGATAGGATATGAAATAGAAACACTAGCAAGACATATTTCGCATCTTGTCAATTATAGATGCATGTGCGGAATGTAATTCAACCTCCGTAACCCTAACCTCGATCTGAATCTCATCTATCCTCTCTTGCAGTTGTTCATTTTGTCGATTCGACTCATTTACTTGTTCCTCTAACGTCTTAACTCGATCCTCAAGGTATTGAACATATTCAGAATTTGACTCAACAATACATGATACATCTGCGATATTCCGCTCTAACACATGGTACTTCAAAGACAAGAAGGACTCCGCTCTGGCTGAGTCGATTGTTGGGGGTAGCTGGTTGGCATATTTTCTGTAATTGCATCCCTACCACGAGTAAAAGATTACATCATCATTATTATTCAATGTAATATTATATAGAGTTGTATATGTATGTACCGCATCAGCAAGTGCACATGTATAGACAAGGCGATCCATGACCTCAAAATATTCCGGCCCTTTTGCCTCCAGTGATAGTAAACAAGTGAATCCACATGTGCATCGCCGCCAAGTATCCACTAGCCATCCCTGTAGTACAACTTATGATACGATATATCTTCGTCTTTTGAAGAAAATTTTCAGTAGAAGACAAAATGAAAACTTCAGTACTAGGTAAATCTGCTTACCAGGAATTTAACGAAAATGTATATAATAAATGTCTATACGACACATTATCCCTAGCATGAGAACAACAATCACAGTGGTAGCACAGAAGAGTTTGGCCACATAGTGGCTTTTAAGGTACATCACATTTTATATTACAGTAGAGCATCATCTACCCCTGTGATCAGCCCAAAGAGCATGTGCAAGCTGATCCCTTAGGAAATCTCCTGCTCTAACTGCCGTCTCGTCAACTAAATCATCTCGGACTTCAGTATCCCCTACATCTTCCTCCTCTAAATCAGTGAAAAAAATGTCATCATAAAGATTCCACCGGTGTAGCATGTTGTGTATAACACAACATGCCATCACTATGTGTTGTTGCATCTTGAAAGTATAGAATGGACGAGAGTCAAGTATCTTGAATCGCCATTTTAGAACCCCAAATGCACACTCAACAACATTGGGGAGCTGCGCATGTCGGTGGTTATAAAGCTCCTTGTGATCCTGATATCTATTTGGTCGATTCCTATATTCCTGCAAGTGATACGCAACACCACGAAACGGAGCAAGAAATGAGTCAGTGTTTGCATATCTAAGATCCACTAGATACCTTCTCCTGTTGGGGATGGTCAAACCATTCCGCACTGCCCAGTGCAAGACTCTCATATCCGCCGTGGAGCCCTCCCATCCGGTGCCGATGTAGACAAACTGCAAGTCATAGTCGATAGCCGCTATAACATTCTGGCTCGTCCAACCTTTCTGGTTACGAAAACGAGCTCGATCTGTTGGGGAGACCGTTGCCTGAACATGACATCCATCGATCGCTCCAAGCATGTCCTAGTATGAAACATTTGTATGAATTAGTGTACATTTGTTTCTAACTAAGTAAAAGATGAAACTCTTGCTATACTAACATACCTTAAAGAAGGGGAAGAATTTCCTATTATCCTTAATCTGATCTGGCACCTCAGCTTGAATTGTGGGCAATCGAATGAACCTCCTCTTTAGGGATACGATAGCAAGCAATACATTGTTAAAGTATCGTGAAATAGTCTCTTAGGAATGCTGAAAACATTCTATCATGTGTCGATTGGAGGACGCATGTGCAAGAGCATGCAGGAAAATCGCCAATTGCTCATTAATGGTAACATTTCAGGAATCACACAGATCAGTATTCTCCTTTAGGTACCGACTTATTGAAATGAAGGCATCCTTCGTAGCTTGCAATTTGTTGATGCATCGTGAGGGGTGGCCCTCTAGTAACTCACGTACCCAATAGTGACAAGACAAAGCACCATTATTTTGAAGTTGCCTAGGAACATACTGAACCCCAAATGGTGGGAATCCTATCGCTAGTGGAAGCACAACCTCTGCTAAGCCCAAATTAATACCCTCGCAGCCATCCTCCACAGAGGAAATCGACCTATCATTGTTTGAACTCATCCTCCTGAGAAACATCCCAAATTTGTAGATTGCAACAATGTATATGGAACCTAACTTGATAATCGAGAGATAAGTGTGTGAAAATATAAACATTAACATGTACCAAAAAACCCATTTAATTAGAGCCATGCATTCATTAGAGGATAAAATGTTCATAAAAAAAATGACATGACATAAATGTTTACCCCAACATACCATAAACCCACGTACATGCAAGAAGGAATGGCAAACTAATTAACATGCCATAAAATAACAAAACATGACAATAGCAACAAAGTAACTAGCGAAAAAACAAGAAGGAAACCAAGATACTGCCAATAAGATGATCAGAAGCCATAATTGCTGCCAACATGCCTCCTCAGAAATGCACCGAACTCAGCATCAGAGTCGATTACATCCTTGAATACTACCCTCCAACTAGAATGGGTGAAGACATCAGCCAAGGTGACCAAGTCGTCAGGTGTGATACTAGGAACCCGCATGCGTAACCTTCGCATGCAATCACGAATGTCATCCCCTGAATGGTCGACCCTGGGTGGGGGAGAGATTTGATGCTTCACCAAAGTTCTCATGAGTTTTGTAAACTCCTCAGACCTTGCATTAGCTAATTCAATCGCAGTGGATGATGTCTTCTTCCTTTGTTTTGCCCCACTTGAGGCAAAACTTCCAGAAGCCCTCTTCGACCCTTCCTCCTCAGAAGTTGTCTACCGAGGAGGAGTTTGCTGCATTTGATGAGGGTTACTAGCCAGAGCCAATGGGATATTGGTCCTTACAAAAAGGTTAGGGCCAGTGTAAGGCCTCCTTAGGAATGTCCAAACGTCTTCTGCACCTGTATTATCAAATGGGATAGATCCAGTTGCAGATGAACTGGTGAAGGTGTTTTGTGTTCCAACAGAACCTACTACATCATAATTTCCTATGTCGACCTGATCCTTGACAAACTCATTCACTTGCTCCTGCATGTTCGATGAGAGCGCATGCTCACTTGTAGCTGTATCCCTCTCGACAATGCTACGGACATCCTCATAGTAGACAAACGGCTTCTCCTGAAGTTCTGCCAATTCAGGTGGGAGCTACATATACAATGGAAGTGTAAATTTCAATGAAGGAACAAGATCCATGACTTGTTTGATGTATTCAACGAAAGTTGGCATTAATACCTCAGTCCAAACATAGGGTGATGGTGCTACTGGGCAACTTGTCCTCGGGTCCATTCCCCACCCGCTCTTGCTCAAGAGTTGAGCATATATTAGGTGTGCTTCCTCTTCAACTCTTTCCACCTATTTAGAATCTGGTTGTGGGTGTATGGTAACCCAGTTCCTGTGACAAACTCCTTATCAATGTCATTCCAAGCAGTTTTCGTGAACGATCCATTCTCCCAATGACCGTCCTTATGGTGTTTCACCAAAATCTTTAGTAACTCATTAGTTGTTCGATAGTCCCACTTCTTAGCCTTCTTGGGATCAGTGGAGGATGATGGTTGGGATGATGACATCCTAAAGTCAAAAGTAGAGCATTTAACTATACGATATGGTAATCCAATGTCAAATTCTATGAAAGTTTGGAGGTTCGAAACTAAACTAAATGTGGGTCAAAAGGAATGCCAAGCACAATGGAATGGTACATCAAATCAAGTACAATCAATTGATACATTAAATCAAGCACAATCATTACATGAAACCTTGTTGTCACCAACTGCATAAATGAAGTCAACTAACATTGGGAGCATGACTTTTTTAGAAGAATTCATTCCCAACTTTGAAACAAGTATGGACAATAATGAAAAGCACCAACTTATATAAATCTCTGGCACCCTAGTATTCATCATTTCACCAGGAAAACCTTCATTATTCTTTCTCTCCTACTCCCAGCTCTAAAAAATTAGCTGAACATCTATAACTCATGATTGTAAACTTTATGATAACCAACTCAAAAAACATATGATAATGTAGCGAACTTTCATAAAGCATTCCTTCTTTGTTTGGGGATTCAAGGACAAAATCGTATAGCAAAAATGTGATGATTCAATGGTAAATAAAAACAAACAAGGGCATCATCATATATTGTAGAAAGTGGTTGGCTCTTGTCTTCCTTGCATAACTTTCCTTTTTATATCACAAATTTTCTTAAAACCACTCATACATCTACTTAACTTAGGATAAGTTAGAAAGAAAGAAGAAATAAAATGATACATAAAGAATAAGAAGCATACACTCAATTGCCGAAATTTAGGTCCTGCACACTTGATACAAATAGAATGTATGCCGTATGAATTGTAGTAATGCTAAACTAAATAGGGGGGTGTTTGAAAAAGGAGACATTGGGTACTCATGATTTCAGGGAAGTCACAAACAGAGGAGAAATCATGATTGGAACTGCAACACTAGTTCACAGCACCAGAGAAAAAATCATGAAGACAATCACAACAATATCCCAACAGTTGTATCTATTTTGAAATAAAGCAATGAAATACTGAAATAAAGCGAATATTTGGCAAAGTACCCCTACGCAGGTATTTCAGGTGATGAATTGGAATTTTCTATAGTAGACCAAGGACAAAATATCCACTAGGGTTGGATATTTTCTATACAACATGTTAGAGTTACCACAGGGAGGTCTGGGAGGCAGAAGATTGGGATTATTATTTAAAGGGAGGCTTGGGGATAAAGAAACATCTATTTGTTAACATTATAACAAGAGAGTTTTTTAGACCCAAATATCATTTGCAGTGACATATCCAAGACTAGGTTCTGTCAATAAAATTAAATTGAAAAGAATATTAAGAAGATCTTGAAGCATTTAAAATGTTATTATATTGTCTATGAATATTTCCTTCTCTTTTGACGAAATCAATATCATCTAGGTGTTTATTCTCACCATCAAGTCTCCTCTGAAAGACCTCCTTAGAAAAATAGGAAGAAAGAGGCTGATAAGAAATACCTTAGGTAAAGTAAAAAATATGAAGAAAGAGGTAGGAGGAAGAAAGAAGCAGGTGGAAGAAAGAGGAGGCAGAACTTACCTACACTTGAGATGACAAAAACCTATCAAGCAGAGCTGTGGCAACCTTGATGCCACTGCCTTACGTTCCAAGGTCAGGTTAGCTACGACTGCTTCATACACGCAACACCAAACGAGTTAACATTCAACGCCTACAGACATGTTTATGAAAGCCCTAAATCAGACCATACCATTCCTTCCAGATCCACCCTCTTCCTCCTCTTCCACACCTTCCAGCAGGCAAAGTAGGATAATGACAAGGAGGAGGTAGAAACATGGATATGCCTCGCTTAAATAGACCATACTTGACTGCCTCGCCCTTATCCTCAACCAGCCTCCACACGATGTGCCAGATGTATGCGAACAACACGTCGAGGTAGCCATCACAACAGATTACCAGGACCCAACCCCATATCCAGCAGTTAGGAAGGGTGTTCGTCCATCGGGAAGGATGGACATGAAGTAAAAAGAGGAAGGTAGCAAGATCCAATTACAAACAAACACAAAAGCAGATCTATCGATGACAAATAGTTCCTAGCATCTACCATTCGAGTAGCAGTGAAATAGGGTTCACGAGACATGTGCAAAAAGGGCAATCACTATTCCTAATGTGATAACACACCAGTAGGAGATTACTTCCATCAATCCTTCTGCCATGGCCGATCGCCTGGGGAGGTCAGCTAAGAAGGACACGGTAGAGCACAATTGGATCGTCGCTAAGGCACGATCGCCTGGGGAGGGCAGCGAAGAACGAGAAGAGCTCGCACAATGGGATCTTCTCTAGGGCACGATTAGCTGGGGAGGGCAGCGAAGAAGGAGAAGAGATTGCACAATGGGATCATCGCTAGGGCACAATCGCCTGGGGAGGGTAGCGAAGGAGATGGGCTCACAAAATGGGATAGCCATCAATGCACGATCGCCTGCACGAAGAAGGAGACGGTGTGCCACACAAGGGCAGAATGAGTATTCACATCAACACCGCCTGGGATTAACCCATGGGATACGGTCATCCCACCTCCTCCCGCCAGATGACTTTATCCCGTGGTAAAGTGGGTTATCTTGGTGGGCAGCCATCTCGGGATCAACTGAACCAAACGCGGGAAAGGGATGACAATCCCGCGAAACAAACAGGACCTTAAAGAGGATATCGTGCGATGGAGTATAGAACATGGAAGTCAAGGCCAATAGGATTCGAGTGCTTTGTATGCTCGGTGTCCTTTACTTTTATCCTCCTTTTGCGAAGGAGTATAATTACATTGGATAATGATCTGTGCACTCCGGATATGTATCAATTCATCTGAGGGTTGAGGTGCACTTGGTGTGATATCTTTAATAAAAATTGAGGTGTATTGATATAGACACAATTATTGAAGGTAAAATATCTATCCATGTATGTTCCTAAACTTAGATTTGCATTTCATGTTATAAATATTGCATAGCATGCATCATTCTGCATTTAAAGTTGTATATAATTTAGGTTAATTACGTCTTTTTTGTGGTTAGGAGAAAATGATATTTATTTTGGAGCCTCGGATTGACGATCCGACCATACGGATTTGATGAAGATGACGATCCGAGTCCAATGCCTTTGAAATTGCCTCGATCGGAGTCCTGTAGCACCATATGCAATCCAAGGAAGATCAACAACCGAGGATTAGATGACATAATCTGAAGCGTTAAACGACAAATCTGACTGCACAGATGGATTTGGGTTGACGATCACAGCCCAACGGTGTGAAAATTGACTCAATTTGACCTCTGTAGCATCCCCTACAAAGGAAAGAAGATGGACGACCCAGATTGTGTCACGTAGCGCAACCCAGGCCACTCATGCGCACACATGTGCCACCGCACATGCACAGCAACGTGGGTGCACGCGCGTGCGTAGAGGCACGCATGAGCAAGCGCAGTGGCGGATGCGCGGAGGTATCAGCAACAACGGTGCGTATCCCGCGTGCGCACGCAACAAGGGTGGGTACAGCGCGCGCTAGCGGTGCAGCAGCAGGGGTGCATGAGCAGGATCTTCAATAATGTTTGCGGTCTTCACTAAATGTCCTATATACGAATTTGATTATTTCCTCAACTATAAAAGGACCCCTACCCCTCCCATTTTTCTTCATCTCTTCCTTTCTTCCTCTCACCACCTATAAGGCTCTAGAGAGAGCTTGTCCCAAGCTCGGGATGCTCCTCTAGAGTAGAACCAAATATTTTCACGCCTCTCATCCCCTTTCGTGGAGCATCCCATGGCTGTATTCTCACCTCCTTTCGGGAAGAAGATCCTCGCTGCGATGCCGTCCTGTCCCGCCCTCAGTCCTCCAGCTCCATCCTCGTTCGTCCTGCTTCTCACCACCTTCCTCCAAACGACGTCAGAGCGAGTCATCCTTCGAGCGACCGTCGAGGGGGATTTTTCTCACCTCTTTCTATCTTTTTACGCTTTCGTAGTGTACATTTTCCACTTTTGTAGTGTAACAAACATTCGTTTATAAATAGATGATTGTTTCTCTCTTTCTCTCTCTCTCTCTTATATTGTTGCAAGTAGATTAGCTAGAAGTCATCGACCTGATCTCTTGCTTGCTAAAAACTAAAAAAAATTAGAACAGATAAAAAAGACCAAAAACAAATAAAAGAGAAACGTGGATTTTTATAAAACCAAACGTTCACCTCCTCGTGTTCAACCTGGGACTCATTTTTCGAGTTTCGGTTATAAATTTATTTGATAGACACGTTTTGGAGCTACGATGACGGGTCCTCCAAACCCCAATTTTAATTCGTAAAGTGTGCCTACATCATTTTGGCGCCATTGCTGGGGAGGCAACGCTCTTTGATTTTTTTCTTGCGTTTTTCTGCTTTACTTAACTTTTTAGCTCACTTTGCTCCTTTCTTTCTGTGATTACAGGTACCTTTTCCGAGGCGAGCCAAAGCGGATAGATCGAAGTAAAGCGCGATTAAAGAGTTGTGTAAGTTTATCCCCACCACCCCCACCCTAGTTTTCATTCCATAACCTAATAACTCAAACCCAAATCAACTTAGGTGCTTGCATAAACCCTAGGGCAGATTTTGGTTGTTTGATTGTCACTCCACTGACCTCACCCAACTGCATATATAAAAAAAATAAAAAATATTCTTCTCTTTTGAGATTTTATGAAAGCTACACACTTAACACCCACAACTTCTCACCCTAAGGCGCATAATCACATCGATTTTACCACTTAACCGGGATCTGACCTATGGACCTGGTACACTTAACTCAACACACAAATAAGTGAGTAGAAATCTGAATAGGTCAAACATGTCTGTGTGCCTTAACTAAGTGGTGCAATAGGCCAATTGATTGAATTGTTTGGGCCACACCACTTAAGATAAAAGCGATCCATCAAGTAGCTTGCCACTTAGGGTTGATTCTTAGGGCTGAACCAGACACTCCACATATTATTTCTGATTTCTAAAGGAATATATCTGATAAATCCACTTTCGTGGACCATTATTTGGACTAAGTATTCTTTAATTAGTCGTTCTTAGATGATATTTGATTAGGAATTAAGTGGGAATTCAACATAGTCTGCGTACCATTTTATGCATCAATTTTATGCTAAATAACATATGATATGTTATGATAATCATTTGGTGGGTGCAGGCTAGGCACATGACACCTGAAGGCATCTGGCAAACAGGCAAAATCACTTTATATGACGTCTAAAGCTTAATTCGAATGTCTGAAAATCTCCATCGAGAACCATTGCTATCTGCACATTTTAAGATGTCCGGGACATCAATCCGAAATCTGATAAAGAACGGCCATCCTTTTCTGCTGTTCCAACCACTTGCATTCTTCGCAGGTGGTTGGAGAAGCTTTTGGTGGAAGCAAACAAAAGAGACTTTTTTTTTAAGAGGCGAGCCATCCGCAGAGAACATGATCTGTTCCCCTGGTAGGGGATCTTCTCCTTCATCCACCGGCACCGTGGCCAGAGCGTACACCGTGGTCAGAGGCTTGCACTGTGGCTCAGGTGATTTGCACCTTTCATCGACTCCAGGTGTTCATGGTGACAGCGTGCACGTTGCCCTCACCCGCTCGCTACCAACACCTTCACCATCAGCCATCATAGCCTTCGCTTTCCTTCTCTTCTTCCATCTCCTTCTTCTCCACCAAAAATCTCCCTTGCCAACATAACCCATCACCCTCCAACTCCAACAGACCTTCTCCCCCTTGCTGACCACGACCACCATCACCGCCAACCCCCACCCCCCCTTCACGGCTACCAACACCAGTGCATCCTCTTCTTCCACCTACTCCAACCAAGGAGGGAACCCAATACCCTCTCAATAGCGACCGCGACCACCGCACCTTTAGACCTCAGCCATCAGCCGCGCGTGCCACCATCACGCCACAACTGCGTGCACGCTGCATACCATCCCCACAGCAGGCCGGTTACTCCCCGTCTTCTTCATCTTCATCTTCGTCCTCTCCTTCCAACAGCCCCCACTCGCTGCAACTTCCTGAAGGAACCCATCAACCACCTCGGTGCAGCCACCTCTTCCTTGATGCCAAAGCTTCTCTGGCGCCCCCACAGTCGCACGCAGCCTCCCACGCACAGCCGTCGACCTCCCCGTGTGGCTCGCACCACCTGCAGTGGTTCTCAACAGTGGAAACAACCTATGGCCGCTGCACCTTCTCCTCATTGCTGGCAACACCTCCGGCCGCCTCCGCCTCTACCGTCACCACCAACACAATGGCCAAGAGCTGGCCAACCTCCACCGCATGCAGTACGCCCTCCGGTGCTCCTTCCTGTGCATGGAGAGGAGAAAGGAAGAATCCTTTATTCTTCCTCCAATTAATATTTACCATTAATGCCATTGCAGCTTCTACTATTCAGTTATTTATCGATTTAATATATTATAGTAAATTTGCATGAACAACCCTCATGTTTATTTGAATTATGAATGGTTGCATTTATCTCTTAAATATTAGAGTATGAGATATTGATCATAGGGAATGGGTTCGATTTTGATTTATATTGACATTATTTGTCAGTACTAAGATTATGATTCACGTATGCCATAGTGGTGATTTTGCATGTAACCTCCCTATACTCTTGAGTAATTACATAAATGTTAAACTTATGTTAAAAATAAATTGCAATAACTAGTATGCACGCCCATTGAGATTCCCGAATAAATGAAGCACAATGCACTAGTCCAATAGGCTAATTCCTCCCTGTGGAGACGACATAACTATTTTTGTGGTTAGATTTTAAATAATTAAATGTTTTGAAAAGCGATTTTCTACCACGCACGACTATAACGATGCAACATTTTATGTTAAAGTTTTCAACGAAAATGAAGATCGCTCTTTCAATATCTACACCTGTGCTTTCAAAACTTGGAGTGTTCTCCTAACCTTGATTGAATATATCTAAAGATTAAACCCTAAAAGCTACTAAATAAGGTTGAACCCAAAAAGACACATCATTAAATAACCTTGTTTGTAAAGCTTGGTTGTGCACACAAACCATTTGAATCAATCATTAAGGGCACAACCCATCTAAAGGGCCCATCACATTCCAAGAGCACAATCATCCCAAGTCTAATTAAAACTGAGTAGATGTTGGCCTTAAGGATTGATTTGTTCTTCGGGGCTCAGACTGAGATTTTTTTTGATTAATCTGCTTCTGCTGGTCCATCTGATGTTAAGCTAGGGGAGTAGCGTCAAACGACCGCGGCTGGGGGGTACACTAGGAACCGGAGGCATAAGCCAAAGTGTAACGACCCGATTCCCGAGTCCCTACGAGACACGAGAACCGGACCGACTCGACTAATCCCAAGACCTAGTCGTCCAACGAGGAAGTAACCAAAAGAGTAGTAAAATAAACCACATTCAACATGAAATATAACTAGCAGTAACAAAATACAGCAGTAAGAAAAAGAACTACTACAGCATGTACCACCACAACAGTAGAACAACATTCATAACATAACAAGAACTACGAGTAAAGAAAAGTACAGAGAGTAACAAAAACTACTCACTACAGTGGAACAAAAAGGGCACGAGAGAACAGTGGTAACTCTACTGGACCCTACTCGGCCCAGCGTCCTCTGCAGCCGCTGACCCTGGCTGCTCAACACCTGGTCCTGAAAAGTAACGAGTGTAAAATGTCAGCAAAACGCTGAGTAGAGTGGCAGCTAACTAAAGAAGCAGTAAAGTGTACAGAAGCTATTTTATTTTCTTTCTTCCTTTATTTACATCTTTCTATTGTTTCACCATCTATCTATTTCTCAGATCCTTCACTTGATCTCGAATGTTCCTCTTGGGAACGATCTTGATTGCAGTCTTTTCCGAACAGTAGAAGTAACACGTGGTGCTCTCCTAGCCGGGAGAGTCCCCCGTGGTGATCCTACTCTCAGTCAACCACCCCAAGGTCACTGACAGACGTAACGGTGACTACGGCACACGCGGTAAACTCACGGGTAGTTAACCCGCACTAGCACGCGGTCAGTCGTTTCCGTTAACGGGTGCACCCAAAGCACAGCACGGAACCAGTATAGGGCAGAGCCCTCTTAGTAACAGGGGTCCAACCCCTCCACAGTAACCAAACAGGGGCCTTGCCGCTCCACAGTCCGTGCACCCTCGCCTGACTACCCTGGTTTGCCCAGTGGGCCTAACAAGTCGGTGTAGGTGAGCTAGCAGAACCCCGGGGCCCGTGGGGTAGCTAGTACTCGCCCTACACTAGTAGCTCTCCTCGGTACTGCGTACACGAGGGCCAGCAAGTCAGTACAAAGTGGCCAGACCTAACCCCGGGTCCCTGGGGCGGCTAGCTCCGCTCTGCACTAAACAGGGGGACAGTCGCTCTCCTTGGTACTCCGTACTCAAGGGCCAGCTCACTTCCCCAATTCTATTCCATTCACTTTCCAGGAGTTCTACTCCTAATTCCCCGTAGGGTTCCAGCTCTTTTAACTCAGCACATTCCGGTTTCACCCCTTTCAGTTTCACGTTCATACAACCCATAATCTCAGTCATGTTCATTTATTCATAACAGGCAGCTGTTAAACCAATTTACAGGCAGCTATTATTTCCTTTCCACGTTTCCCAAGACTGTAATATCTATAATCATATCACTAGTTTTCTAGTCCTAGGATTCATGCCGTACCCTAGGATCTATCATTCGATCTAGTTTTCCAGCCCTAGGATTCATGCAATACCCTAGGATCTATCATTCAATCTGGTTTCTCATTCCTAGGATTCATGCAATGCCCTAGGTTCTATCAATCGTTCCATAATTGTAACAAATTATGTTAATAACTTTAAAGCCACTCTACCAGCTACAACGGAAGTACTGGGGACGTGGTCGGAAATCCCGCGCGCCTACGCAACCCCCGAGAATGCAATGGAATGGGGTCCTAACACAAGGATCAAACACAAGGAGTTTCTCAGAATAGTATATAATTACTGTAGACGGGTAGAGGATCTTATTCCGAAAAGAACGCAACTCGAAACGCGGAAAACGGACTCCGAACGGGCCCTAAAGGGTCGAAAACGACGAAACAGTCCAAAATCAGACGTCTGGAACCTCTTCCAGACGTCTTAAAAAATGGGTCAGACGGTACCTTTGTTCTACGTAGTCTCTCAGACGTCCAGAAGCCTGCGGGGGCATCTGGCCTAGTTCCTAGACGTTCGATGGTCACCCCGGACGTCTGAAAGTCCTTCCAGTCGTCTGGCACTGCAGCCAGACGTATGATTCGCGTTGGATGCGAATCTCAGAACCTGCACGTACCCACTCCTCGTGCTCAGTACGGACGGTCGCAGAAAAGGAAGAAGGACGAAAATAACTTACTTACCAGACCTCTGGACAGTCCTCCAGACATCTTCACCGTCGTCTGGTTGGAATCCCAAACATCTGATTCTGGAAAATTTCTAGAATCAGAGCTTGACTCTCCCTCCGCCCGCGACGCACGGCCGCGCCTCGTCCGCCTGCTGCTCGAGCTGCAGCAGCCCTCCAGCGACGCTCCACGCCCGCGGCTCCCCCGCCGGTCGGCTCTAGCTGCCCCAGCGAGCTCGAGCCCTCACGGCCGAGCGTCTCCTCCCTCGCGCGACACCTCCTCCCGCAACTCGCCCCGGCTGTCGCTGCCGCCTCTCGCTCGCGCTCGCACTCGCTGGAAGAAGAAGAAGAAGGGAGCGGAGATGAGAGTGAGGGAGAGGGCGAGGGCCCTTTTAAAGCCGTGCAGGGAGAGAGAGCGAGAGATAGGGCAGTGCCTGCGCCCGCAGGAAGAGAGGGAAAAAGAAGCATCTGCAGGTCTGCACGCGCAGGCGCGCAGACGAAATCCACCTTGTCGCAGAAATTAAATCCCAGACGTCTAGAAGGGGTTCCAGACGTCTGGTCAGACGTCTGGGCCACCTCCCAGACGTCTTAAAAGACGTCTTGAAGCCGCATTCGTAACAATATAACAAACTCAAAGGAAGTTTCATCCTCGAAACTTGTGCTAACTAGGGTGTGGGAAAAAATGTCATAATAAACATAACAAACTCAAAGAGGACCGAAGCCGGTCCGAAAAGACGTACCTGCGAAGAGCTCCCGGTACCGCTCTCGCATTGCTGCCTCAGGCTCCTAGGTAGCCTCCTCGTACCGCTGGCTCCTCCACAGAACCTTCACTAGGGGTACTTGCTTTCGTCTCAAACTGCGGACGGCTCGGTCAAGAATCTGCACTGGCCGCTCGGGGTAGGTCAGGTCGTCACCCACCTCGACGCTCTCGTGACTCAGTACGTGACTGGGATCGGCTACGTACTTCCGAAGGTTGGACACGTGGAACACGTCGTGCACACTAGAAAGCTGGGGAGGGAGGGCAAGCCTGTAAGCAATGGGTCCAACCCACTCCAGGACCTCAAAGGGCCCCACAAACCTCGGCGCGAGCTTTCCTCTCACCCCAAACCGCTGTAGGCCCTTCATGGGAGAAACATGAAGGAAGACGTGGTCCCCAACCTCAAACTGCACCTCCCTGCATTTTCGATCCGTGTAGCTCTTCTGTCTGCTCCTGACAGTGCGGAGTCACCTGTGGATCTGCTCGACTACCTCCTGACTCTGCCGGATCAACCTGGGGCCAACCTCCCACTTGGTCCCCACCTCAACCCAACTCAAGGGTGCCGTACACCTCCGTCCGTATAGAGACTCGTAGGGAGCCATGCTGATGCTCGAGTGATAGCTGTTGTTGTATGCAAACTCCGCCAGGGGCAGGTGCTCCTCCCAAGAGCCCCTCCAGTCCAGCACACATGCACGCAAAAGGTCCTCAAGTGTCTGTATCGTGCGCTCAGACTGCCCGTCCGTCTGGGGGTGGTAAGCTGTACTAAACCTCAACCGCGTCCCCAGGGCCTGCTGAAACTCAGCCCAAAACTGGGACGTAAAGTGGGTATCCCGGTTGGATACGATTTCCCACGGAACTCCGTGTAGTCGTACCACGTCGCGGATATATCTCTCTGCCAACTGTGCTGGTCCCAAAGTGACTCGGATCGGCAAGAATCGTGCCGTCTTCGTCAGTCTATCCACAATTACCCAGACTGCGTCGTGTCCTCGCTGGGTAACAGGTAAACCCACCACCAAGTCCATGGTGATGCTCTCCCACTTCAACTCTGGCACTGGAAGCGGCTGTAGCGGCCCTACAGGCCTCTGATGCTCGGCTTTCACCTGTTGACACACTAAGCACTGCTGCACGAATTCACCCACATCCCGCTTCATCCCCCTCCACCAAAACTCGTGTCTCAAGTCGTGGTACATCTTCGTGTTTCCGGGATGTATGGTGAATCTGAAACCGTGTGCCTCAGTCAGGAGCTCTCTCAACAGCTCCTCGTCCCTGGGAACGCACAACCGTCCCCTCAGGCGTAGCACCTGGTCTGTGAAAGAGAAATCCCCTGGGTCTCCTGACAGTACTATGTCGTGCAAGGACTGCAAGTACGGATCGGCCATCTGTTCTGTGATGATGCGGTCTATCAGCTTTGGCCTAGTCTGTCGTGTCACAGTCACTGCCCCACAGTGCCCCCGTAACTCCAGGGTTGCCAATTGCCCACCTCCTCCAAGAGGCTCCAACTCTGTAACTGTAAACTGGCCAAGTGTGCGGGCGCCTTCCGGCTCAAGGCGTCAGCCACCACATTGGCCTTGCCCGGGTGATAGGAAATGCTACAGTCGTAGTCCTTCAGGAGCTCCAACCAACGTCTCTGTCTCATGTTGAGCTCCTTCTGATCAAAAAGGTATTTGAGGTTCTTGTGATCTGTGAAAATCTCGAAGGTCTCACCGTACAAGTAGTGCCTCCAGGTCTTCAGCGCGAAGACGACAGCTGCCAACTCCAGGTCGTGGGTAGGGTAGGTATGCTCATGGGGCTTCAGTTGCCGCGAAGTGTAAGCGACAACGTGACCCCTCTGCATGAGCACACCTCTTAACCCCTGCAAGGAGGCGTCCGTGTACACAATGAACCCGCCACTACTGTTAGGGATGGTGAGCACGGGAGCCGAGGTCAACCTCTCCTTCAGCTCCTGAAAACATGCCTCACAGGCGTTTGTCGAAGTGAAGGGCACGTCCTTCCGGGTCAACTGTGTCATAGGACGCGCGATCTGTGAAAAACCTCTGATGAATCATCTGTAGTAGCCTGCCAGTCCCAGGAAACTACGAATCTCAGTGACTGAACGCGGTCTCTCCCACCTGAGCACTGCCTCAACCTTGGCTGGGTCCACCGCCAAGCCGTCTCCAGAGATCACATGACCTAAGAAGGTCACCTCCCTCAACCAGAACTCGCACTTGCTGTATTTGGCGTATAGCCTACGTCGTCTCAGTGTGTCCAGAACCATCCGCAAGTGCTGTCCGTGCTGCATCTGATCTCGAGAATAGATGAGTACATCATCAATGAATACCACCACGAACTGGTCCAAGTACGGTCTAAATACCCGGTTCATCAGGTCCATGAAAGCAGCGGGGGCATTGGTCAGCCCAAACGGCATGACCAAAAACTCGTAGTGTCCGTACCGGGTGCGGAAAGCTGCCTTGGAGACGTCTGCCTCCCTGATCCTCAACTGGTGGTATCCAGACCTCAAGTCGATCTTGGAGAACACCATGGAACCCCGCAATTGGTCAAACAAGTCGTCGATCCTCGGCAGCGGATATCTGTTCTTGATGGTGACCCAATTCAGCTGCCGGTAGTCCACACAAAGGCGTAGGGTACCATCCTTCTTCTTCACAAACAGTACCGGGGCTCCCCAGGGAGACGCACTGGGCCTCACGAAACCCTTTTCCAAAAGGTCCTGCAACTGGGACTTGAGCTCTCGTAGCTCAAGCGGTATCATCCTGTATGGCGCAGTGGAGATGGGGCTGGTCTTTGGTACTAGTGAGATCTCAAACTCGATCTCACGCTCGGGCGGTAGTCCTGGTAACTCGTCTGGGAACACGTTAGGGTACTCTCTGACCACCGGGATGCTCTAGAAGTCTGCCACAGGGCTGGGCTCTGCCACCACACAAGCTAGGAAGCCCACACACCCCTGGCTCAAAAGTCTCGCCGCCCAAAGTGCCGAAATGTACCTGAAGCCTCCGTCTACCGGCTGTCCGTAAAACTCGAAAGAAGGCAACCCCGATATGGAGAAGACGATCTTCCTCTCAAAACAGTCCACCAAAGCGTGGTAAGCGGACAGCCAGTCCACCCCCAGAATTACGCCAAAGTCCTCCATCTGTATCATAATCAGGTCAGCTGGCAGGCTATGTCCCCGAACGCTGACCTCGCAATCCGTGTACACCTCCTCAGCTACAAACAACTGACCACTCGGACCTCTGATTACTAACGGATTCTCTAACAGCAAATAATCCTGGCCCAAACTAATTGCGAAACTGGCTGCGACAAACGAGTGCGTAGCGCCGGAATCGAAAAGTGTGTAAACGAGTCTGTCGGAAACTGAAACCATACCTGCCACCACTAAGCCCAAAGCTCTGGCATCCCTATGTGTCAGGACGTTGATACGCCCCTCAGGTCTAGGTGCGGACGAAGCAGCCACACTCTGCGTCGGACGGGCAGGTGCTGGCCGGTACCCTCCTCGTGACTGCTGTCCTCCTCGCGCCTGGGAACCGCGGCCTCCTGCGCGCCCTCCAATGCTCTGCGCGGGAAGTATCTGCTGACTGCCTGCCCTAGACGGGCAGTCCCTCCTGATGTGGCCCGGCTGGCCACACTAGTATTAGAGGGGAACCCGACTCCCGCCCTCAGTGGGTCCGGTGCTGGCGACTGGCCTCTGTCGAGGCCCCCCAAAGGCCACAGATGGCCCTGCAAAACATGATGGCTCTCCCACGGACGCCACGTGCCTCCTCTCTCGCCGGCCCTGTGAAAAGTCTGGCTGAAAGGGCCTCTTCCGTCCGCCGTCAGTGTCTCGTGCGGACGGGTTGGTCTCCTCGTAAGTCATGGCTGCCTCCACCACCCTCGAAAACGTAGGCAGCTTCAGGGGTTTGACATACCCCCGAATCTCAGGTCGGAGCCCCTCGGTGAACCTTCAAAGGCGCTCCTCCTCAGTGGCTACCGCTGTCGCTGCAAAGCGGGACAGCTCCAGGAAACGCGTGCGGTACGCGCTCATGGTCATCGTCCCTTGGCGGAGAGTGTGGAACTCCCGACTCCTCTGGTCCTACCACGTCTGGGGAAAGTATTGCTCGCAGAAGAGGGTGACGAACCGATCCCAAGTCGGCTCATCCCTCTCCTGTTCCCTGACCGCCCTCCACCACCTGTGTGCCGCACTCTCCAGCTGGTACGTGGCAAAGGCCACGAGGCACTCCACCGGGGGGCGAAGGGTGTCGAAAATCTTCTCCAGCTGCTCGAGCCAGTCCTCTGCCTCGGTCGGGTCCTCATCCCCCTTGAAGGAGGGGGGCTTCAGCTTCCGGAACTGTCCGAAGAGCTTGGAGTGACGCTGCAGTGGGGATGCTGGTGCACCTCCAGGCAAAGGTGCCTCGTGCACAGAAGTGTTGGAGGAAGGTGGGGGCGGCGGCTGCCCATCCCCTCCCCCGTGTCCAGCGCCGCATCCGTCGGGTGGTCCCACAGAGGACTCCCCTCCGGAGCCTCAGGGGGAGGCGCTCGGGGTGGTGGGTGGAGCTCCTCTCGCACAATATCCCGTATCAGCTGGGCGAGGTCCTGGGCCTGGACGCCCGGGAGTAGTGGCTGGTCCACTGAGGCGTCGGCAACGGCACGCCCACCTCGCCGACCTCGTCCTCGGCCGCGCCCGCGGCCCACCTCACCAGTCCCGCGATGAGGCATCTCCTGCAAGGAGACGCGAAACAAAACGGAATACGTCAATATGGAACGATACCTAACGGAAACCTCTAAGAGCTCATGTCAAAAGATATGTTGTGGTGGCTACTCTAGTTATAGACATGTGAATTGGTTATTTTCCAGTCAGTTGATTCACTTCTCGGGATGACCTTGCTCTGATACCATCTTGTAAGGACCCGATTCCCGAGTCCCTACGAGACACGAGAACCGGACCGACTCGACTAATCCCAAGACCTAGTTGTCCAACGAGGAAGTAACCAAAAGAGCAGTAAAATAAACCACATTCAACATGAAATATAACTAGCAGTAACAAAATACAGCAGTAAGAAAAAGAACTACTACAGCATGTACCACCACAACAGTAGAACAACATTCATAACATAACAAGAACTACGAGTAAAGAAAAGTACAGAGAGTAACAAAAACTACTCACTACAGTGGAACAAAAAGGGCACGAGAGAACAGTGGTAACTCTACTGGACCCTACTCGGCCCAGTGTCCTCTGCAGCCGCTGACCCTGGCTGCTCAACACCTGGTCCTGAAAAGTAACGAGTGTAACATGTCAGTGAAACGCTGAGTAGAGTGGCAGCTAAATAAAGAAGCAGTAAAGTGTACAGAAGCTATTTTATTTTCTTTCTTCCTTTATTTACGTCTTTTTATTGTTTCACCATCTATCTATTTCTCAGATCTTTCACTTGATCTCGAATGTTCCTCGTGGGAACGATCTTGATTGCAGTCTTTTCCGAACAGTAGAAGTAACACGTGGTGCTCTCTTGGCCGGGAGAGTCCCCCGTGGTGATCCTACTCTCAGTCAACCACCCCAAGGTCACTGATAGACGTAACGGTGACTACGGCACGCGCGGTAAACGCACGGGTAGCTAACCCGCACTGGCATGCGGTCAGTCCTTTCCGTTAACGGGTGTGCCCAAAGCACAGCACGGAACCAGTATAGGGCAGAGCCCTCTTAGTAACAGGGGTCCAACCCCTCCACAGTAACCAAACAGGGGCCTTGCCCCTCCATAGTCCGCGCACCCTCGCCTGACTACCCTGGTTTGCCCAGTGGTCCTAACAAGTCGGTGTAGGTGAGCTAGCAGAACCCCGGGGCCCGTGGGGTAGCTAGTACTCGCCCTACACTAGTAGCTCTCCTCGGTACTGCGTACACGAGGGCTAGCAAGTCGGTACAAAGTGGCCAGACCTAACCCCGGGTCCCTGGGGCGGCTAGCTCCGCTCTGCACTAAACAGGGGGACAGTCGCTCTCCTTGGTACTCCGTACTTAAGGGCCAGCTCACTTCCCCAATTCTATTCCATTCACTTTCCAGGAGTTCTACTCCTAATTCCCCGTAGGGTTCCAGCTCTTTTAACTCAGCACATTCCGGTTTCACCCCTTTCAGTTTCACGTTCATACAACCCATAATCTCAGTCATGTTCATTTATTCATAACAGGCAGCTGTTAAACCAATTTACAGGCAGCTATTATTTCCTTTCCACGTTTCCCAAGACTGTAATATCTATAATCATATCACTAGTTTTCTAGTCCTAGGATTCATGCCGTACCCTAGGATCTATCATTCGATCTAGTTTTCCAGCCCTAGGATTCATGCAATACCCTAGGATCTATCATTCAATCTGGTTTCTCATTCCTAGGATTCATGCAATGCCCTAGGTTCTATCAATCGTTCCATAATTGTAACAAATTATGTTAATAACTTTAAAGCCACTCTACCAGCTACAACGGAAGTACTGGGGACGTGGTCGGAAATCCCGCGCGCCTACGCAACCCCCGAGAATGCAATGGAACGGGGTCCTAACACAAGGATCAAACACAAGGAGTTTCTCAGAACAGTATATAATTACTGTAGACGGGTAGAGGATCTTATTCCGAAAATAACGCAACTCGAAACGCGGAAAACGGACTCCGAACGGGCCCTAAAGGATCGAAAACGACGAAACAGTCCAAAATCAGACGTGTGGAACCTCTTCCAGACGTCTTAAAAAGTGGGTCAGATGGTACCTTTGTTTTGCATAGTCTCTCAGACGTCCAGAAGCCTGCGGGGGCGTTTGGCCTAGTTCCCAGACTTCCGATGGTCACCCCGGACATCTGGAAGTCCTTCCAGTCATCTGGCACTGCGGCCAGATGTCTGATTCGCGTTGGATGCAAATCTCAGAACCTGCACGTACCCGCTCCTCGTACTCAGTACGGACGGTCGCAGAAAAGGAAGAAGGATGAAAATAACTTACTTACCAGACGTCTGGACAGTCCTCCAGACGTCTTCATCGTCGTCTGGTTGGAATCCCAGACGTCTGATTCTGGAAAAATTTCCAGAATCAGAGCTCGACTCGCCCTCCGCCCGCGACGCACGGCCGCGCCGTGCCTCGTTCGCCTGCTGCTCGAGCTGTAGCAGCCCTCCAGCAACGCTCCACGCCCGCGGCTCCCCCGCCGGCCGGCTCTAGCTGCCTCGGCGAGCTCGAGCCCTTACAGTCGAGCGTCTCCTCCCTCGCGCGACACCTCCTCCTGCAACTCGCCGCGGCTGCCGCTGCCGCCGCTCGCTCGCGCTAGCACTCGCTGGAAGAAGAAGAAGGGAACAGAGGAGATGAGAGTGAGGGAGAGGGCGAGGGCCCTTTTAAAGCCGTGCGGGGGGAGAGAGAGAGAGAGGGCAGCGCCTGCCCCCACAGGAGCAGAGGGAAAAAGAAGCATCTACAGGTCTGCGTGCGCAGGCGCGCAGACGAAATCCACCTTGCCGCAGAAATTAAATCCCAGACGTCTGGAAGGGGTTCCAGACGTCTGGTCAGACATCTGGGCCACCTTCCAGACGTCTTAAAGGACGTCTTGAAGCCGCATTCGTAACACAAAGGAAGAACCTTCTCCCTAATCCCTCCTTCTAACTGTTTAGATTTATCGGATAAAAGTAGACCAAATCGTTTATAATCTCAAGATGGGTCTTGGGAGTTTGTAGGTCTTTAGGCTACCCACACAAGGACAGGTTTGGTTGATTGTACTATAGGGCACCTTTCTCTCTTCTGTTTTCCCTCCTATTCTACCATATATCCTTCCACTTCTTACACACATTTCCCATCCTATCTTCCTACCACCACTTATCCCCAAGATGATTACTATCCCGACTTGACTTGTAATTACCCATCCACTAGCCAGGATAACTTTGATTGGGGATATGAATCCAGATCTCAGTGTCCAAGGCCTAACCTTGGACAACAAGACTATGATTGCTATCCTTCCCAAACCTACAATGATTATAGATCTTCATCCTTTGATCACCAAACCAACCAAATCTACAATCAGGAAGGATATAATGATTATAACACCTACCCTCTCCAGTATTCCACTGAATATAGGTCGCCACCATCCTTTAAACAACCTGAAATGACCTACTATCAGGGAGGGATCCGAGAACCTCGATATCTTGACTCCCCTAGGTTTAACTTAAACCCACCCAACCCTGAACCGAACCAGTCGGTTCAGGTGAACCAGATCCAGGATAGGGTGTTGGTTAATTTGAGGAATACTATACAATCTTTAGAAGCTCAGCCAATATCATGCATTGAAGCATTGGAGCCTATGATCAAAATGATTGATGAACTTAATAGTTCTTCGTTGGATTTGCTCCAAAATGTTAGGGATAGGGACTTGGGTGAGTTTCTTGGGAAATTATCGAGGTTAAGGATGAAATTCGTGGTTGCCTTAGTCCAATTTTGGGATGATTCCCAAGATGAACCCTCTCCAAGAGAGCCAATGTTTGAACTCGCTTAGGCGCTTGTCGGGGGGGTTACATATTCTGAGAGTTGAGATGACTAGATTGGTCTAGAGCAATCCTATGAGGATGAACCGATTGATTCACCCGAGATCCCTGAGCTAGAGAGCGATGGAAAATATGTCTCTTTGAACTAGGAAATGACAATCGATTTTGAGACATATATAAATGAGGATCATGAATTCTTTGACTCTGAGGGTGAAGAATCTTTTGGTGAAGTCTCACTTGAACTTAAGGAAGAGGATTTTAGTGAGAAAAATGGGTTTGAGGAATCTGACAAATAATTTGATAGCCCAGTCATTGAAGATTTTGATTCGGTTATGGCTAACTTGGAGGATTCGAATATTCATTTACTAGAAGATTCAATTAGTAGCCCCACCCCTCAACCACACCCTGAAGGGATTGATTTTGATTTAGAAATCATTACGCACAAGTCAATCCTGATTTAATCGCAATTATTGGACTTAGGAACTTTAGATGGGGTGTACAACGATTTGGAGGTTCCGGAAACATTGATTTCTGAGGATAGGAAGTTGGAATTAAAAATCTAGGAAGCTAATTTTGAGGGAACTTTGATTTTAGATCTAAGGGTACCTATTGACGTGAAACCACCTACTTTTTACCAGGACCCTTATGATATCTTTCATGTGCAACCCAAGCTCAAAATAACTGATTATCTTTCTGAGCTGAACGTTAAGTGAGCATCCGCACCTATTGAATCATCTTTACCCGTTGTCCGACACTTTGGTCTTTGGTTGCACACCACAAAATTGCAAGCCCGACCCCGCAAGTTTAACAACCTTCGGTTTTAGGTGAGTTTCATCCAGAACCTTAGAACCACTCGTCCATGGGGCATGGGTTTACATCATAACTTGGTTCACGTCTGTGGACATCTTCTGCTGACGGGTTTTAGGATCAACCTTTTGATTTTGATTATGACCTGCACTTGTGAATTCTCAATTTCTTCTTTGTATGTATATTATGCCTAGTTGAAGTTATTAAACATAGCACGTGTGTATACTCTCTTCTCTCTGTAGAGCTAATCGGGTTGTCACGAAATTCAGGTGATATTCTATTTACTCCACCCTTTTCATGTCTTTCTTTTTACAATGAGGACATTGCATTATTTAGGTATGGGGGGGTGGATACTTTATCCTGAAATCATTTTGTTAACTCCATAGAATTTCTTTTAGTTTCTTTAAAAAAAAATTCAAAAAGACAAAAAAAAGAAAATAGAATTAGGAGAAGAGAACTTAGGCTTTTAGGCGTTATTAACTTTAGGAAATGATACGAGAGGACCTAAACACTTAGACTCTTCAGAACTTCGGGCTTAATTAGCCTGTTATATATAGCATGTAGTTTAAGTTTGCTAGGGACTAGCAAAAGATAGGTATGGGGGTATGATATAGACATAATTATTGAGGGTAAAATGCCTATTCATGCATGTTCCTAGACTTAGATTTGCATTTCATGTTATAAATATTGCATAGCATGCATCATTATGCATTTAGAGTAGTTGTATATAATTTAGGTTAATTGCGTTCTTTTTGTGGTCAGGAGAGAAGGATATTTATTTCGGAGCCTCGGATTGATGATCTGACTGTATGGATTTGATCAAGACGACGATCGGAGTCCAACGCCTCCAAAATTGCCTTGATCGGAGTCCCATAGCCGAATATGCAATCCAAGGAAGATCAACGGCTGAGGGACTATGTGATGCAATCAGGAGCGTCAAACGACAAATCTGACCACACGGATGGATTCGGCTCGATGATCGCAGCCCAACAACGTGAAAATCAACTCAATCCAACCTCTGTAGCATCCCCTACAAAGGAAAGAAGATGGACAGTCCAGATTACGCCACGTGGCGCAACCCAAGTCGCCCATGTGCACACATGCGCCACTGCACTAGCACAGCAGGGCGGGTGCGTGTACGCACGTGGAGGCATGCACGTGCAAGTGTAGCAGTGCGTATCGTGCGTATGCGTGCACCAGCGATGCGACAGTAGGGGCGTGTGAGCGGGATCTTCAACGATGTTTGCGGCGGATCTTCAGCGATGTTTATGACCGTCACTAAATGTCCTGTATACGAATTTGATTCTTTCCTCCACTATAAAAGGACCCCTACCCCTTCCATTTTTCTTTATCTCTTCCTTTCTTTCTCTTACCACCTCCAAAGCTCTAGAAAGAGCTTGTCTCAAGCCTGGGATGCTCCTCTAGAGTAGAACTAAACATTTTCCCGCCTCTCATCCTACTTCGTGGAGCATCCTGTGGCCGTCTTCTCACCTCCCTTCGGGAAGAAGATCCTCGCTACGACGCCGTCCTGCTCCACCCTCTGTCCTTCGGCTCTGTCCCCATTCGTCCCACTTCTCACCACCTTCCTCCAGGTGACGTCTGAGTGAGTCGTCCTCTGAGCAACCGTCGAGGGGGATGTCTCTCACCTCATTCTATCTTTTTACTTTTTCGTGGCCTTCTTCTCACCTCCTTTCGGGAAGAAGATCCTCACTGTGACGCCATCCTCCTGCCCTCTGTCCTTCGGTTCCGCCCCGTTCGTCCTGCTTCTCACTACCTTCCTCCAGGCGATGTCAGAGCGAGTCGTCCTCTGAGCGACCGTCGATGAGGATTTCTCTCACGTCATTCTATCTTTTTACTTTTTCGTAGTTTAGATTTTCCGCTTTCGTAGTGTAATAAACATTCGTTTATAAATAGATGATTGTTTCTCTCTCTTTCTCTCTCTCTCTTATATTGTTGCAAGAGATTAGCTAGAAGTCATCGACCTGATCTCTTACTTGCTAACAATTAAAATAATTAGAAAAGATAAAAATGACAAAAAACAAATGAGAGAAACGTGGATTTTTATAAAATAAAACGTTCGTCTCCCTGTATTCGATTCGAGACTCACTTTTCGAGTTTTGATTATAAATTTATTTGATAGATGTATTTTATAAGTTACGACGATAGATCCTCCAAATTTCAATTTTAATTCGTGAAGCGTACGTTCGATCATGTATCAAAATTTTTCATTCACATTTAGATTCTGAAATGTACTTACATATGATGATCCGCAACAAAAAGGTGAAAACAATAGTATAAATGAAGGTATAAACGCAACAAAATGATTCTGAAATCGAATTTTAATAGTAACAAATTTGAAAGTAGGATTGCATATGTTGTGACTTTTATTTCAAATGGAGTCCTTCGTTAGTAGCATCGGAGGCGATTCAAATGGTTACGATTGTTTTTAGCGTATCGTAAAAGGATACTAAGTAGGATGGAAATGAAATATGGAATTATTGTTGTCATATCTCATATAACTAGGTTTGAAATTTGGTTGTAAACGTGAATTCATTGGATGTTTCATTTTAGTATACGATTGATTTGGATTAGGATTGTAATTAGATTTGTTGAAGTAGGCTGAATCCTTGACGAATGTCTTTGCATTTAAGTTTATAAAGAAATAAATTTAATTATTCACAACCTTAACCGTTCAAGATGACTTTCACTCACAATAAAAAGTTAGAAATTCATATTTCCATGGTTTTTTGAAATATCTAATCTTTACAGTAAAAAAATAGGAAAACGTACATACTGACGTAAAAATTCACGTGGAGAATTTGTGTATTATTCTTATGATTCACGTAGCATTGTAAATGTAGATCTACTTGATAATTAATATTTAATATAAAGAAATAAAAGAATATAAGATTTATTATGTGGTAGGATTCATCACATTCAAAAAAATTACCACACTACTTTAACCTAAAATACATATGTGATAAATAAATTTGTACAAGTGATAAATTATTTTGGGTGATTTTACACCGGTGCAAAATGGTTTTACACCGGTGCAAAATGGTTTTACATCGGTGATAAATTATTCTAAGGTATCTTTACACCGATGAAATCTCATTTTACATCGGTGTAAAATGATTCTAATGGTGTTTCACTTATGCAAAGTGATTTTGCACGTGCAAAGTAATTTTGCACTCGTGCAAATTGATTTTGACCTATTGGTTTAGTATTTAGAGTTTAGGGTTTGGATTTATAGAAAGTGATTTTACGTATAAGAAGTAATTTTTCACTTGGATGGTGATTTTTCACCTTAAGGTTTAGGGTTTAAGGTTAAAGACTAAATCTTAAACCCTAAGGTGGAAAAATCATCTTTTAAGTGTAAAATTACTTGTTATAGGTGAAGAAACACTTAGAATTTAATTTTGCACCAGTAATTTTATTTTGAAGGTTAAAAGTGATTTTGAAGGTGATTTAAGTGATTTGCACCTGTATAAAAGTGGTTTGTTGTTAATTTCAACAGTGGTAGATCCCACCATGTGTCACTATTTTTTTTACATAAAAAAGAGATATATCAAATAAGGATCGCATTCACACTATTGTGTGTCAATTTTTATATCAGCTTTTGCATCTCAACCTGCATCCATCTTTATATATATAATGGGACGTGATCTTGTTATTGTTCATATTAATTATACATTGCATAATATTTTTTTTCAACCGTTCGTTGCTACATCATTGACTCTCTTTTTTTCTTTTTCTTTTTCTTTTTATACATTATTTAACGTGTACGTCTGATTCGAATTTTATCTCTGCCATTGACTTCTTTGTCTTATGTTCTTTAATTAGAGACCAATATTAAATACGTTTCTACGAGAATATAAAATAATACATATACAAAATGAGACAGTATAAATATAATTTAAGACACCGATTGTAAATCAAAATATATCGAGTAAAATATTTTATAACAATGATATATTCTAATTTTTGATCACTGATTTATTTATTTTTTTAATTAAATTTTTAACTTTCATTTATCATAAAAAGTGAGAAATAAAAATAAGTTGAAAATTTTTAATTTATATATTTTAATTTTTTATATCAAAAATTAAATTATATCAATTGACTTTGATGAAAAATTAAAATATATATAAAATTAAATACATCCATTTATATCAATAAAAAAATTAAAATATATCAAATATTTATTTATTTTTTATTTTAAAACTTTGCTTACTCGAGAGATACGATGTTCACCGAAATATTTATTTATTTATGTACTTTAACTTATGTTGGAAAACGACATGACATTTTCGTAATTTTTATCTCTACCGACCGTTGTGCTAAGGACGGATTAAGCATTAGTTATATATTAAAGGTTGTACCTTGGCAAACCCGTTGAAATATGTAAAGTCAATTATGCATATTTCGTTTTCAGTTTAATGGTGGTGGCATTTGTTGAATGTTAGATATGAAGACTTGTTTTTTGAATACAACCGGTTAAGAGGTGTAAATTTCAATCAAATAAGTTTTAAAATTTTACAAAAGAAGATAGATATATCCCTAAAAATTTTTGACATAAACTAATCTCGGCATCTTCTAAAGAACACTCCTATCTCTATGATTTATTCATGTCGATGCCCTAATTGACATTTACCTTCTAGTATAGTTATTTGAAACTTGAGATGTTACCCTATCTGGTGCTTTTATCATATTTTCCATGTTCCAGGCAAAAGAATGATGCGAGATGGTGCGGAAAGATGAAATTGCTGATGACATAGATGATGATTTTCTAGTATCAGCTAAAACGTTGACTATCTATGCTAAAAATTATTTCAAAAAATCTATGTTAAAACTTGACTTGCAATCTATTGTTTATTTTCTCATAAGCTCCATGTCAAGCTATTTTTTACTTAAAATTTACCATCTTCTGAATGTTCTTTAAGTCTCATTTTGCACAACACCTACAATGTGCTTTTTATGTGCTAAAGAAGGGGAGAATGTAAATACCCAATGTGAGCACAACAATTATCTCCACAAAATAGCATTGCAACGTAAACTCCACGGAAATGCAAGTAAGGTATATAAGTGGAGGCATGCTATTGTTAATATAGACTTGAGTATTTTGGGCTAGTTATCGAGACTTGTGGCTTAATGATGTTAATTAGGTAGTAACCTATCATGTTGGAAATGAAATTCAAGGCATCACATAATATAATTAGAGCATAACTCTTCAATGGTAGGAGGAAAGAGCTATTCATGAGGTGGAGCCACCACTAGTATGAAGACTAATAGAAAAAGGTTATTCTTAGGGTTGGTTTACTTGAGGGGTTAACTCTTATTTTAGGGTGTTAGCCCTCGTTTATTTGAGGGGTTAACCCTCATAATCTTAACACCTGTTTCAAGAGGTTAACACTTATTTTGCTAACACCAATTCTAAGGGGTGTTAGCAAAATAGTTTTTAACTTCGTGACTCCTACACACCTAAACTTCACTCTACAAAAACTAGTGTTAACACTAGTTTAAGTAAACATCACAAGAGTTAATACTATAGCTTAATATCAGTTTTAGTAAATAAAACTGGTGTTAACACCACCGTACAAGTAAATAGAAATAAATGTTAACACTAGTTTCACAAATTTTAACATTATTTTCTTAATCCATGAAGTAAACTAGCCCTTAGGCCTAGTTTATGGAGGGGGATAACCCCTCTTTTTGGGGGTTATCCCCTATTTACCACAAGGGATAACCCAACCAATGTTTGGTGAGTTATCTCGTGTTAGTGCAACCCTCGGTTGCTCATGGGTTAGGCGAACCCCCATTTTAACCCCTCTTTTCTCGCCTCTCGATGTGCCCTCTTGCGATGTGTTCTTTCCGATCGTACCCTTCTCCCCCATTGTGGTGCAATCTTCTCCCTCTCTTGTAGCGGGGTTGTTGGAAACCCTACTGACGATTTGGCACGGTGATCCTTGTTTCGAACTATGGTTGTTGCGGCAGTGGGAACAGTTCTTTGGTGCTCTCATCAGGCCTTTGGTGCCATTCAATGTTGCAGCTTTCTCCTTCGGAATCGAGAGGTTTCCAGTGGCTAGGTTAGTTGGTGGCCTTTAGTACCTCCTTATCTTTACTGATCTGCTTCCTCCATTTGTGACCTCTCCGGTTTCGAGGTGGTGTTCTTTGCATTCCCATGAATCTTGCTGTTCTATCTCGTGAACACACGATCTGATTAATGCTTTATTGACTCGAATGGTCTATTCAATGGGTTGATTGAATGCATTGATGTTTGTGTTTGACGAACCCAACCCTTATAAAAGGTGTTGGAACCTTGTTCCAAATATTATTTTGGTGTTAACAAAATTATTATGGATTAATGTTTGCAATTGAGTTCTTTCAGATTTAGGAGAAGATCAAGACAAACAAGAAATGATGGAGGCTTGATGAAAAGGAGAAGATCATGATAAGAAGAAGGCAAGATGACAAGGAAGAATCGAGGAGGAGAAGATCATCTTAGACCTTTAGTGTTTCTAGTTTAGATTTTTTATTTATAGATTGTACATGCCTCTTAACAAAGGAATATAATTTAGATCGTAAAAATAATTAGAGATAAATTAGGATTAATATTGCGATCATTTTTAAGGAACATAATTGATTAAATCACTTAAAAAAGGTACTTGTTAACCCACAAGTACCGGTACTAAAGTTTAGTACTGGTACATGTGAGTTACATGTTTGGGTTTTGTCAAGAAACAAACTTGTACCCTGTAAGTACCGGTACTCATGATTAGTACCGGTATTGGAGGTAACGAGTACTGGTACTAATGATCAGTATCGGTACAAATGGGTTACAGATTTGTGTTAAGAGTTTGAAACCCAAATCTGGAAGTAACGAGTACCGGTACCCATACTTTAGTACTGGTACCAGGTAGCCGTTGGCTCAAAACTGAACGGCTAGAAAATTAATTTTGGCTATGTGAACGTTGGGAATTAAATCCCAACGTCTAGTAGACGAATCCTTGAGGTCCTAAACTCTATAAAATGACCCTAGGACTCTTTGTTTACACAAGATGCATATGAGAAATAGAGAAGAAGAATTCTAGAGTTATATTTCAAATTTCCACCATATTTTCAAGAGAGAAAGAAGAAGCTTGCCATTCACTCTCTCTACATTCTTACAAGCTCAACGATGTGATTTCTTCACGCATTGTCAAGGCACTCACGCTCATTCTAGGCTCTAAAATCGGTAACATTACATTTACATTTGTCGAGAGGCTTAGGAACTTAGTTGTAAGAGTTTTCTTTCCCACGCCTGTATTTCATTTGTTCTTGAGCATTTGTTCGTTGGGTTGTAACAAACCCGTTATTGTACTTGGGTTGAGGTAACCCGTTAATTACCACGGTTAGTAAATTGATTTCCTCGGGGTTGAGGGAATCGGGTTAAAAACCCTAAGCTGGGAGGCTTAGATAGTGGAGTACCCAAGGAAGGGGAACCACTATACATTTTGTGTCATTTTGTGGTTTGAATTGATTGTGCAAATCTTTCTTATTATTACTAATATTGTTCTTGAGTGTTTGTGCACATAGCCATATATATTCCATATCCTTAGATCCTATCAAGTGGTATCAGAGCCTGGTTGCAAGAAGACGTAACAACTTGACTTGCGGTGGCATCATTCTCAAGGCGCACCAAAGGACGGTATTCTACCCGTCCTCCTTATTTCAATGGGAC
Source organism: Thalassia testudinum (assembly GCA_037157565.1). NCBI lineage: Eukaryota > Viridiplantae > Streptophyta > Magnoliopsida > Alismatales > Hydrocharitaceae > Thalassia > Thalassia testudinum. The sequence continues at coordinate 65,826,130 of JAZHRO010000031.1, forward strand.
GGATTATGGGTATTGGAAAAGGAGGATGCAAGTCTTCCTCAAAGCCAAGGATGAAGATTTGTGGACTCATTCAAGAGAGGTACATGGATCCGGAACTGCTGGAAGGAGTTGAATGGACAGCTGAGCAAAAGAAAAAGATTGCGGGAAACCCGAAGGCGATGAACACACTCTATTGTGTGTTATCAAGGGAAGAGTTCAACTGAATTTCCACATGCGAGTCCGCCTACGAGATTTGGAATACTTTGCAAATCACCTATAAATGTACGAGCAAGGTAAAAGAAACACGTATTTCTATTTTAACAGAAAATTATGAGTGTTTCAAGATGGGAAAAGGAGAAACAATCAAGGACATGTACACAAGAATTGGAGAGATCGTGAATCCAATGAAAAATCTAGGAGTCAAGCTGAAAGAAGAGCAGCTTGTAAGGAAGATCTGAAGATCTCTTATAAGTAATTGGTCTCCAAAGACTACAACGATCCAAGAGGTGAAGGATCTATCCACTCTCCCCTTGGATGATCTAATTGGAAGCCTCATGGCATATGAAGTCCAATTGGAGAATATCAAGAAGAATGAGGAGAAGGCGACAAGCAAGAAGAAAAGCATTGCTTTTGGAGCAATCAAGGAGGACTTAGACTCAACAACATCAGAATCCGAAGACGAGGAGATGGAAATGCTCACTAGGAAATTCTAGAAATTTCTCAAGAAACAAAGTAAGCAAGTAAATAAAATTTCTTCCAATATTATTTGTTATGAGGGCAAGAAGAAGGGCCACTTGCGAAAGGATTGCCCCTTAAACAAGGAGGACAATAGGAAAGAAACAAAGGAGCTCAAGAAGAAGAAGAAGAATAAAGCATTTAAAGTGACAGGGGATGATAGCGACTCTAACATGGACATTGACTCTAGTGAATCGGATGAAGATGAGGTCGCACACCTTTGTCTTGTTGCAACTTCAGAAGACACAGAAGAAGAGGTAAACCTTGATTTTTCTTTTGAAGAATTATTAGAAGCTTATGAAGAACTATATCATAAAGCTAGGTTATTTAAAAAGGAAAATAAGGTTTTAAAAAATAATTATCAAACATTAGAAATAGATAAATCATGTTTAGAAATGGAATTAGAAATGTCAAAAGAGATTAACAATCAGTTGCATGCAAAGATATTAGAACTAGAAGATATTTATGAGTACTTTGAAGGTACTTTAAATAATCTCAAAACAACAACTAGGTTAAATACTGAATTTTATGAATCTATAAAATCAAATTTCAAAGTAAAAAGAATATACAAAATAAATAAATCATATGCACCTAGGCACGCATGGATGTATCAAAAGGCTAAAAATCCTAAGAATTATAGATGTAACACTAAAAAGTTCTATAAATCTCAGGATTTGAAAGGTCCTAACTCTAAATGACCCACAAGAAAATGGGTACCTAGAAAAGATAATTATTTTGCAGGAGTAGATCAAAGTAACCAATGGGTGTTCAAGGCACATAACGAAACACTTCAACTTTTCTATAGGTTGAATGAAGACCAAGAATGTTGGATGAGAGATGCTTGGTATCCACAAGCTCCATTTTACTATTGGTAAACTTTATGGTATGATATTTCTTCATTTTTTTTGTGATTGACAAAAAGGGGGAGAAAGATAGAGGGCAAATAGTAATATTTTTTGGGGGAGCATATATTGAGGGGGAGGATTTAATTAAAAGTTTTTTTTCCTTCATATAATATTGTTAAAAATTATTTTTATTCTTATAATTATCTATTTGCAAGATAGTTTTGTCAACACCAAAAAGGGGGAGATTGTTGGAACCTTGTTTCACATCTTGTTTTGGTGTTAACAAAATTATTATGGATTAATGTTTGAAATTGAGTTCTTTCAGATTTAGGAGAAAATCAAGGCAAATAGGAAATGATGGAGGTTTGATGAAAAGGAGAAGATCATGATAAGAAGGTAGGATGACAAAGAAGAATCAAGGAGGAGAAGATCATCTTCAACCTTTAGTGTTTCTAGTTTAGATTTTTTATTTATAAATTGTATATTCCTCTTAACAAAGGAATATAACTTAGATCGTAAAAATAATTAGAGATAAATTAGGATTAATATTGCGATCATTTTTAAAGAACGTAATTGATTAAATCACTTAAAAAAGGTACTTGTTAACCCACAAGTACCAGTACTAAAGTTTAGTACCGGTACATGTGAGTTACAGGTTTGGATTTTGTAAAGAAACAAACCTGTGCCCTGTAAGTATCGGTACTCATGATTAGTACCGATACTGGAGGTAACGAGTACCGGCACTAATGATCAGTACTGGTACAAGTGGGTTACAGATTTGTGTTAAGAGTTTGAAACCTAAATATGGAAGCAACGAGTACCGGTACCCATATTTTAGTACTGGTAACAGGTAGCCATTAGCTCAAAACTGAACAGCTAGAAAATTAATTTTGACTATGTGAACGTTGGGAATTAAATCCTAATGTCTAGTAGACGAATTCTTGAGGTCCTAAACTCTATAAAATGACCCTAGGACTCTTTGTTTACACAAGATGCATATGAGAAATAGAGAAGAAAAATTCTAGAGCTATATTTCAAATTTCTACCATATTTTCAAGAGAGAAAGAAGCTTGCCATTCACTCTCTCTACATTCTTACAAGCTCAACGACGTGATTTCTTCATGCATTGTTAAGGCACTCACACTCATTCTAGGCTCTCAAATCGGTAACATTACATTTACATTTGTCGAGAGGCTTAGGAACTTAGTTGTAAGAGTTTTCTTTCTTACACCTGTATTTCATTTGTTCTTGAGCATTTGCTCGTTGGGTTGTAACATATCCATTATTATACTTGGGTTGGGGTAACCCGTTAATTACCTTGGTTAGTAAATTGAGTTCCTCAGGGTTGAGGGAATCGAGTTAAAAACCCTAAGCTAGGAGGCTTAAGTATTGGAGTACCTAAGGGAGGGAAACCACTATACATTTTGTGTCCTTTTGTGGTTTGAATTGATTATGCAAATCTTTCTTGTTATTACTAATATTGTTCTTGAGTGTTTGTGTGCGTAGCCATATATATTCCATATCCTTAGATCCTATCAAAAGGGACCCTCTTCCCTTCTGTTTCCTCCTACATGATCTCAAAACCCTAGTTTAAGGTTGGTTTTTGTTTTGTCGCCATTGTGATTGTATTTGTAGTATTTTTCTCTTTGTCTTGACATTATTATTATTATTATTTTGTTTGATGTTGAAGGTTGAGTTGCTCCTTTGTCACTCTTGTGTTTGGTTTTTGTAGTTGCATTTCGATTGCCCATTTCAAGTGAGAGGTAACCCTTTTACTCTTGGAATTTTGTTTACTTAACCTAGTTCTGGAGCTACATATTGTTTGGAGTTGCATGTACTACCCAGTTCTAGAGCTGCGTGTAGTATTTGAACCTGGAATTTTATAACCTCTTCTTTTGTGGTTCGATTTGTAGTTGTTTTTAATGTATGTTCATTTCCTATTTAGGTTGTGCTTCTATGTATTCCAGTGTTTTGAATGCGTTCATACTACCTGATTGTGGTGAAGTTTGCCCATCTTGCCTGTTGTGAAGGTTTTTTATGGATTGCTGGTTTTGAGTGGAAATTGATTTCGCTTGTTGAACATTGTTTAGTTGTGATTGAATCTTTTTACAATAGTACTTCGGTTGTGCTTCAATGTATTCCACCATTTTTAGTACGTTCATACTTTTTGACTCACGAGATTTATAAATCGTACTCAATTGTGAGGAGATTGTCATCTCCAATCGATTGGTCTGAATTTCTTCCACCTTGTTGTAAAGTTTTTACATCGATTGATGCTTTATAGTGGAATTCGATTTGGCATGTTTTACTTTGGTTGTGATTCAATCTATTCACACTGGTAGTTGGTTTGTTGGCTTCCATATATTTGATGTTACTATCTTCATAGTGTCTTCAATCGTGAGATTTACCATGCAGACAGTGTAAAGTCATTTTCCCCTTCATCGGCTATGCTCCTGTTGATATTCTGCAATATGGTTATTTTGATTTATGTGATTATGCAAGCAATTTCATATGGCTATTGGGTTTTGGGAATGTTTACTTGACTAATGTCAGTAACCATTAGTACATTGACATTATCGATTAATAACTTGAATCGCATGTTTGACCAAGTGAACTGGTTATTAAACACACAACTAAGTAATTTGATATGATTTTTGGAGGATTCTTATATGTATTAACTGCAACGTAGATACCTTCATACTTTGTTTAATATATTATTTACATAATATATTATATTCGTCATGCTATCTTCCATTTATTCCATGTTACCTTGTGGTTCAATTTTTGATAGTAATGTATTTCCCTCTTTGCGATATTTAGAAATGAAAGTATTTAGAAAAGAAAGAAAATGTTTCAGTTATTTTCCCTCTTTTGTTTACTTATGATTGATCGATCTTTTCTTAGTTGATAGGAAAATGTTTTTCATTACTTCTTCTGTTGTGGTTGCTTCCATCTATTTCAATAATGTCTGTTTCTTCATAGTGTCTTTAACTGTGTGAGTTTCAAAGTAGGCAGTCATATAACATTTTTTCCCTGTTGTTTAGAAAGAATTGATGTCATATATGGGATTAGTTCAGATGTACTTGTTAATTTTGTATTTTTCTTTCTTTTATTACTTTTGTTGTTTTGGGAAATATTTTTCAGATTCAGGTGTGGTTTTATACCCTACTCTTGATTCTTACTTGAATAATAGACTATCAAGAAATCATATTTGAAAAATAAACTCTATATAAAATCTTCCAAAACTCCAAGCGTTGCATTGTTATTACTATTGGCCTGAGGTTATCATTATCTAATGATAAACAAGTAGAATCGATTCCATAAATGATAAAACCCAGTTCCCATGATGGGCATTTTTTCTCCTCTTGTTTTCATGAACCCAATATGGAACTGACAAATTTGGACTTGAAAGCCACTAGTGGTAACTAATATTCCAAAAAACCCAAGACCAGATTTTGAAACTTCGATTGAAAAGTGCTTGCAGGCAACTTTCAGAAACCAATAACCCAATACCAGATTCTCATAAAACCATTCTCTCCACTACACAATAGTCTTCTATATCTGCTCCAACAACCTTCAATAATCTTATCACGTGAGTTTTATGCTGATTACTTCAAAGAAAGTAACTAAGGAAGTCAGTCAAGAACAAAAAAAAATCTTACCTAAGGGATCAAATGTTAACGAATTTAATAAAGTGGGAGATTCTGGCTGTATTTGTGGGGTTTGAAGACAGAAGGCCCGACTTGAATTTAGATGCTCTTCATTCGCAAGTTTTAGGATTAGACAGAGAAGATTTCATCTGTGCAATTAGGTAGTTTTAGAGTGGCAATAAGGGCTTTAAACAACCAAGAAGGTTTTTTCCTTCTTTCTCAAAACAACCAAAAAGGAGTCCGCAGAGTCAATTGGGAATTAGCAACCTATTGCCTTGTTGAATGTTGTTTTTTGATGGTAGCAGAGTTTTTGCAAGGCATTTGACTCTGGAAAGTATCTTCAGCAATATTTATTGATAGCATCGATAATGTACCAGCTTGGAGAAGAACAAGGTGCAGAAGGTTCTTTGGAAAGTGGGCTTGTCGCAAGCTTATGACTCTCTTCCTTGGTTTTTTCCCCATGGCAATAATTAAGGAGAAGAACTATTTTGAGGGAATTAAATAATAGGATGAACCATTGTGATACTATTGCTTCCTTTTCTGTCTTGCAGTCTTGGTCAATGTTCATCCAGCTGGTGGATGGATGCAACAATAGTAGCAGGTGAAATTGGGTACCCCCTTTTATGTTAAAGATGTTTGCTTTGTAGGAGTGTTGAGTTGGATTGTCTTTTGGTTATAGACCAAATTGGAGTCGTGGGGTGCATGCAGAAAATATTTAGTGTGCAGTTGATGCAGTTCTTGTTGGAGGGGGCATTGTTCGTGGCGTAAATTATGTTTTAGAGTAAATCAGTTGTAGTATAGTGCGAAATACGTCTCGACAAATAAATTTTAACGAAATAGGCGAGTCTCGGTCGAACTCAGGGAGGTAGAAAATGTTTCGGATTTCATAACCGATCTGGATCTAATTACTAACTAGATAATATGCTACTAATTGCGAACTAATATATATATATATATCACAATATGTATATCATGCAAATAGTCTAATCATGGATTTCAAAAATATAATTATGACTAGAACAAGTTCTTGCTATCTAACTAAAGCAAAAATGAAAAACTACTATCCAGTAGAATAAGGGCACCACAGGTGGTCCGTGGTGGCCTTCTGGAGAGGTTGGGGAGAGCAATAGCGGTCCGCCAAGGTGGCTTGGTGGGCACTTCAGGAGGATAGTCGGAGACGGAGAGAGATGGAGAAGAAGATTTGAAGAACTGGAGAGGGCCTGGAGGAGTTGGTGGAAGATGGAAGAGTACACTTTAACTAGGGGGCCCTAGGCCTTCTTTTATAGCTTTTATGAGGGGCAAGATGGGCATTTGAGCCCCTAAAATCGTGCAACTACCCTCAGGTGATTAGATCCATTGATCGGGAGATCAACGGCTCTGATTTGGTCTCAAAATAACCTTTAAAACGCCTTCTATGCACGGATTTGCCCTCGTGTTGACATGTGGCGGCCTCTAGACACTTGGATCACGATCTGATGACCCTGCTCGCTCCTAGCGTTGGCCCAATGCCTGCTCCGCACTTTTCTCTCTCCTCGCATGCGCCTTTGCATTCAAATCCCGCGCCTTAACTTTAGCCGTTCGATCTTACGATTGAACGGCTTAAAAGAGCTACAGCACCGCCCTTCAAATTTTGAATGCGTGCATTCGCACGTTGGATGGCGCATGATTCTGCACATTGTCGCCTGAAGCCTTCTCTGCTTGCCGCGTGGTCACCTCTGTGCCCCCCGATGGCCATCCAACGAATGGATTTCACCCACGCCTACAACTTCACTGATTTCTCACTCAAGGTGGTTCAAACGCGTGCCTTCTGATCCAGCGCAAACACGTGAGCCAATGCGCTACACGTGAGTTTTGTTACGGTTTCCTCTTTGCATCTAGTTGTCCTTAGTCGTTGGATGGAGATCCAACGGTTGAGGCATGATCTCAGTTGGTGAGGCACGTCTGGAGCTACTACGTGGGTGCTTTGTTGCCATTGGATGATGATCCAATGGCCCATAGCACGCGAGGATGTACCTTCAGAAGTTGGGGGCACGGTGAGGGGCGGTTACGATGGCACCATCGTGGCCATCCATCTTCTCTCTTTTGTAGACGGTGCTATAGGCCTGCGATTGGGATGATTCTTGTACCGTTGGATTGCAATCGCTGATCTGGATCCATCCGTGTGGTTGGATTTATCATCTGAGATCTAGATTTTCATCTATTTGCCTCTTAGCTCTTGCTCTTCTGTGGACTTCATCGGATGCTACGGGAGTCTGATCAATGCGATCTTGGAAACATTGGTCTCCCGTTGTCATTTTGCACTGATCCATGTGGTTGGATTGGTCATCTGCAGCCTTGAATTACCTGCGATTGTTAATGCCTCTCAATTAGCACAGAATAAAACATTATTATTTACAAAACTAATGAATCAACTACGATGCCAAGTATGATGCGAATGCATGCAGAATGCCTAAGTTAAGCTAGGTTCTGACTTAATTCAGGCAGATTAGGACCTATGATTGTTGCGCAATCAGGCATGTAAGAGGTAGAGAATATGGGAATGCTGGTAAACTTGTTAGGAGACCCCTTGAGGATGAGGATTAATCATCCTTTATCCCTTTGGTATGTGCACAAAGGAGAACAGAGCATGTGAAAGGGCATTGAGCATGGATATATAGTTCTTTGAAAGGCTTGAAAAGGCCATTAAAGGCCAGGATTCTCTTTGGAGAGGTAGGAGAGTAGGTTAGATGGCATTCTCTCTACAATCCGAGTATTCTACTTGGCAATAGTCAGGATGAAGAGGGTGATTAAGATGAAGATAGACAAATCCAGAAGAAGTTTCAGATGGAACAAGCCGATGAATGGGAGCTTCTTTGATAAGCATGTGGTATGGGATGAGTTGTGCAGCTCTTCCAGAGGAAGGCTTGAAGTTCTTCTCAAAAACTCTTGCATCTTAATTTAATTGGTTTAGACATTGGTTATTATTTCCTATGATGGTGTTAATCATAAATGCATCCTCCTAATTGGTATTTTCGAATAACTTGCATCTCAAGGAGGAAGAAGGAGATATTGAGTGTATATTTTGAAGTGTAATATAATTTAGCCATTGACATGTTTCAAATTATCTTGATCATTCATTGCAGAAATCACATACGATAAAAGAAAACAAGATTGGGAAGTTTCATGTCATGTAAAAATAATTAAAAGTAGTTAATTTCATGTTTGCTTTAACACCCCATACTGTCATTAACTTCAAAACAATTCACTCCTAAACAGATATATTTCTTGCCGAATAATGTTTCTTGCAGTAATTAAAAGTAGTTAATTTCATGTTTGCTTTAACACCCCATACTATCATTAACTTCAAAACAGTTCACTCCTAAACAGATATATTTCTTGCCGAATAATGTTTCTTGCAGTTATTCCTTCATTTACATTCCCTTTGTGGTAATTTATACCTTTGATGAATTTTTAAGTTGGAGAGTTACTGGAAGAGTTCATTGGATGTAAGGGAGATTCTGTTTTGCATCAAAGATAGATTTATGTCGTTCGTAAATAATAGACACAGTTTTGGCTTTCTTTGGCCTTCTTTTGTACTCTTCATATAATGGTTTCCCACATCAACTATCTTACAGTTAATGACCGTAAATAATGTTTAGGTGGATTGTTTATGGATTACCCCCTGATCTTTTGGGATGAGACATGGCTGACGCATGTTGTAGGGTTAGCCATTGTCTTTATCTTAAAAGGAAGATGTCGTTTCAACATGATCAAAATTTACTTGTCAAAATGATCGTTGTGAGTGGTTTAATGATCCTTGCTTCGGAGATGGAAGATCACCACAACAATGATGTTGATAAAAATTATTCCCGAAGAAGGTCAACTCAAATTGGGAGGACCAAGGAGTAGATTGAGGAAGGAGAAGAGAAGATCGACGAGACAACGAACAAATGTTCAAGCCATCCAGCGGCGACCGCCCGATTGGAGATCGGTGCTGTTGCTCGAACCTCCAAGCTACGGATGGGAGCCCCATCCGGTTTTATTGGCCATGGTAGGTGAGGTAAATTCCTTACCCTATCTTTTTAATTTTAGCATATAGATAGGGGGAGTTAAAATTGATGAAGCTATTTGTCCATCATTAAGGGGAAGGTTTTAATAATTAACATAGCTATATTTCCTTTAGAAAGGGGAAGTTTAGGATAATTAAAAATTGTGATACCTTTTTGATAATTGCAAAAAGGGGGGAGGATTTTATGGATTATTATTTATGGTTTTGTCATCACCAAAAAGGGGGAGATTGTTGGTGCAAGGGCACCACGATCGTCAATTTTGATGATAACAAAACACTTGTTTTAACATTTGTATTTGAGTTTTAGATTTCAGGAAATTGCAAATGTTACAAGTGTAAAGACGGAGTTCGAGCTCGCATCCATGGAGGATTGGAGGAGCTTGTTGGAGAAGGACGAGTTTTGCGAGGAGCGAAAGCTTGAAGAAGGAATGAGATGAAGAATATGATAAATTCCTTTCTTGTTCATCTTGTACTTTATTTTTATTTCTTTTGTTGCTCTTTATTTTTGTCTTAGAATATTTGTTAAAGAGACTCAAAGTTATCTAATCTATAGTCCTAGGAACACCTTCTAAACCCTAGGACACTTAGAGAACTTGGAAAACTAAGATAGGCTTCAGACAATTTGATCAGACGTCCAATCTGAAAATCAGACGTATGATCTTGGACTTTAAGATGCCTGAATGTTGTATCAGACGTCCAAACTTTTAGGGCTAGTCTTAGAACCTTCTGTCTGTTGAAATCAAACGACCGTCCCTTAGTCCAAACGTCTGATGACTTGGCCAGACATCCAATTAGTGGAACGTTGGCTTTCACAATATGATCTTTAAGGTTTTGACCTTTAATCTTCTATCAGACATCCTTAGAGGACTTCAGACGTCTGATAAGTAGCCGTTTGCCTTGATTGACCCTAAATCACTTTCCTAGACGAATATACCAATTGTAAATTACATTTCCAGACATCCAGACCTAGTGCCAGTCGTTTGATATGTCGTCTGACTGATTTACACTAAAACCCTGTTTAGGTTTGAACCAAGTCAGGAAGGAAACTTGCCTAGAATAAGACGTCTGATTTAGTTTCCAAACGTCTTAAGAATGACTTCCAGACGTCTAATCTCTTTCTCAGATGTCTGATGACCTCGTCAGAATCATTAATGATTTTGATTGCGACTTGATTTGCCTTGGGATGATCCCCAACGACTACCTAAGGCTTCCAAAGCCTTCCTAGGCCTTCCTAAGCGATCTATAACTAGGAAAGGCCCCTTGCCTTGTAGATACATGTTCGGCGTGTAATTCGCGCTTTAAAAGTTGATTAGTTGTAGCATAGCGTGAAAGCACGTCGACAAATAAATTTATAAAACTCTGGTGAGTACCGAGTCGTTCACAGGGAACAAATCTCGATTTTTAACAGAAGGTTTTCAGAAAACTAGTTCTCACATATATATATATATATATAAAGAGCAGATATCAAGCATTCAGAATATCAGAATTTTATTACATTCATGAACAGTTTTCAAAGTAGAAAGTACTATGCTAAAGAGAGAGAGCAGATAGATAGAAGGAGAGGGAGATAGAGAGAAACAGAGAGAGAGAAGAAAGTGGCAGAGAAATGATGCCGCTTGTGGGAGATGCGACAGCATCTCAGATCTAGAGCGTCGGGATGGAGAATTGCAGAGAAGATGGTAAAAGAGATTTGGAGTTGATGGGAGAGAGATATGCTAAGTTGATGCCTTCAATTGGGGGGCCCTGGGCCTTCTTTTATAGTTTTGATGGAGGCCAAAAAGAGTATTTTGGCCTTAAAACCGTCCAACAACTCTTATTTGATCAGATCCGCTGGCCTCAAAATACCTTCATTTGCACCTAAATGCTTGGATTTAACCTGGTGGAGACACGTGGCAGCCGTTGCGTCGTCAATCTTCGATCGTGTAGCTATGATTCCTCCTTATGCGCGCACTTATTTTCTTCACCCACCGCTTGCCTTCAAAACCCGCCTCAACGTCAGCCGTCCGATCGTATCGTAACGAGCGCCGCTGCCTTAGCGTCGAAGTAACTGCGTGATATGACACGTACCCGCTACGCGCTCTGATCACGCCACATCGATGTGCCTACACCTTACAATCGCATGCAATTGCGCTCGCGCACGCTCGCTTCAATTTTGTGCAATGCAGGGCTCGAACCCACATCCCGTGGTTGCACGCGTGTGCGCGAGCCAATGCGCTACACAGACCTTTTGCTATATATACTTGTTTGTTTATATTTGTGCTTATCCAGTCTGGGCGGGCGATGTGGCACGCTCGTGGCCGTAGGATGAAGATCCAACGACCCACAGCGTGTGGTACGGCCTTCCTAGATGGAGCGGTGGGGAGGGAGTGGCTGTGATTGCGTCACGTGGCGCCATCATGGCCGTGCATCTTCTTTCCTTTGTATCTGGTGATGTTGACCTCCGATGGGATTGATTTTTGCGTCGTTGGACTGCGATTGTCGATCTGGATTTATCCGTGCGGTTGGATTCTTCATTTGAGGCTTAGATCTTTGTCTTTTGTCTCCATCATCTCCGTTCTTCTATAGATTGCACACGATGCTCTGGTTGTCTGATCAGGACGATTTTGGAAGCATTGGACTCCCGTCCTCATTCTGATCAGATCTGTCTGATTTGATCTGACATCCACTGCTTCGAATCATCTGTGATTAAAATCATCTCTCTTTTAGGTCATAAAATGACGATATTATCCATATGACTAATAAACTAACTATTGTGTAAGTTACGATGCCTATGAATGTAGTATTCCTAAGTTATGCTAGAATCTAGCTTAATTCATGTGATTTAGGTTGCATGATTGCTATGCAATCACACCCCAACGCCTAAATCTTGCTAGTCCCTAGCAAATGCATGACTGAATGCAAAATGATCCTATATGACTAATTTTTATTAAGAGTTTTACCAGAGGTTTATGTCTTTTGTTTTCATCCGAAGCTTTTGTAATCCAGATAATCGTGAATGTGTTTTGTTGTAGTCTATGCAATGGATCCAAGTGAAAAGTCAATCCACATCTAAAGCTCGTACTTCACCCTTAGTAAAAATCTATTAGGATAGGCAAACTTCTCCTCTCGGGGTTATGAAGTAATTTGTAAATTCAGCCCCAGCTTTTGGGTTAGGTAGAAGATTTTTGAGTCAAGTGGATTTATTTTTGATGGCTTACACTCATCTGGTGCTACATATATACTAGTACTTTAGAACTTAGATTTCTAGATTGTTAAATAATTCAACTCAAGGAGAGGCAAAGAAACTGTGCTCTCTTTAGTTCCTTTGTACGCATTCTCTCTTTTTCTTTTTCTCTCATTTTGTTTTCTTTCTTTCTGAGCTCACAATCTGACCAGATTTATCAGTATATTTGGTGGTCTCTCCTGGCACTAACACTTTGATTAGGTTCTGATAACTCTACGACTAAGTCAACATTCCTCAGCCCGTATTCAGGTGGGTAGAAATACAGAAAAGTAGGTCAAGGCTATTTTTGGTGGATCGTGAGGGTGATGGGTGTTGTTGCCTTAATACACTTGAAATTAACTCTAAAAATACTTATAAACTCTTTTTCTTTTCTTTTCTTTTCTTTTCTGCTTTTTCTTTCTTTTCTACTCTTTTTTTTTGTATATGTATATTTTTTTCTATATGCATAGACATATATACCTTTCTATTTTTTTTTCTTTTTATTTTGCATCCAGATATCTACTAATGCAACACAGTAACACATACGACTTTTATTCACGAGGCATTATTTCGGATTATGGGTGTTCAAGAGGATATCGGGTGGCTTATTTGGTGGAAGTGCCTATTCTCAGTACCGGGAAAGGAATAGATATGACAGTGTATTTATGACCTTGACGTCAAAACCTTCCTTCAGCCGAGGGTTCCGTAAAAGATGGTCATGACCATTCACCTCAGTCCTAGTTTTATTAGAACCCGCTCTCTGCGTATTTGCCTTTATTTGGTGGCTCTCAAGAGATTCGTACTAAGAACTTGTACGCAGAAATCGAGAGCGAAAGCTATGCTTAACTTCGAGTATCATTATCTCATTATCCAGAGTTTAAGATTCCTCATACTAGCCTTACAGTACCAGTAGACTTTCTACTCTCACCTCACACTTGTTTGGTGGATCTGTTAAAAGATAGTTTGCCTGACTCCCTAATTACTATCCAAGGGCTTAGGAGAAGAAGGATTGCTTGTTCTCGACAAACTAAAGATGTTTATCAGTCTTCATAGAGGATCCATTGCAAATTCTACGTGTAAGTGTGAAATTATACTGGATTCTAAACTTAGGAATCAACTTAATAATAAACCCCTAATAAAACCTTAATAAAAATTCTTTATGCCTAAATGCATTTTTTTTTTAGACATAAAAATAAGACATGCAATGTTCACCCCCCATGCCTATTCATTACAATGTCCTCATTGAAATGTATGCATGAAAATCAAAATATAATAAGCAAGAGGAGGGGATATCACTTGACTATGCTTGTTAATCCAGGTCAGTATGGATGCAGAGCTACCTGTACAAAGTACTGGGTTGCCTCCTAGCCAGTGCTAAGTTTAACATCATTTGCCAGACTTAAACCCAAAAATGAATGATTAGATTGATGGGTTGGGTCAGGATTAAAATAAATATATGGTCATGCAGTGCAAGGATCAGTGATCCACAAATGCAAACCAGTTGATGGTGAATACCAAGTCCAAAGGGTCAGAAAAATAAAGTGAACGGGCTTGAAACTATTTGCAGCCAGATGCTACAAAAGAGAGAAACATTAGTGTGGGTGCCAGAGTGGAAAGTAGATAGTGGCAACCTTAAGAAGTGATGCATGAGGAAGGTAGATGAGGTGGATACAGGGTGGTTCATGGGGAATACATCATATGGGTTCTGAAAGTGATGGGAAATGAAAGCAGGAACCTGAGTGGTGCAGTATGAAATGGTATAAGAAACCACTTCGCAAGTCAAATCAGGTGTGGATGGATGTCGAGTAGGTGAGTTAAATAAGATCCAGTGATCCATCTCAATAGTTCCAGACTTATCAGAGTCCTCAATCTTATCCCAAGGGTGATCAACAGTCTCATTTGAGTTGCCCAAATCTTGTTTTAATTTATATTTCCTTAGAACCATAAGATCAGGGTTTGGATTAGTCAACACCACAAATCCTTTTTGGACTATATCTTCTGAAGGAATATCTTCTTGTTTCTCATCAATCAAGTCAAATTCTTCCAAATCCCATGATTTAGCTAAAGTCTTTGCTTCCTCAGATAGATCCTCATAAGTCATCTCCAGTAATTCTGCAATTTCTTGAACATCTTTTTCATAAGGAGATTGTCTATTTTGTTCAATCTCAAGATGTTGGGGATAATGGTCAGGTTTTTCCTCAGGACTCTGGTGGATGGGATCGTTTAAGCACATCTAATCATGCTAATCCTTAGACGAGATGACATCAGAGCCATCCAATCGTGCTTGGCTTGGAGTGTCACTGTCCCCAATCTTTCTCTCTCCTTGATCTTGCTCTGATTCTCCCAAATTATCCATGTTGTCCAATTGTGTGTCCTTAAACATAAAAGACTCACACTCCAGCTCACTATGAATTGGCTCCTAAAAATAGAATGGTTACAATTCAGGGCCTAAATCAAGATGTATTTCTTCAAGTGAGTCTTCCTCCTCAAAGTCAGTTTTGGGATATCAAAAAGGATCTGTTCTGTATAATAACAGGGCTGGTGGGTGGGTTCAGTGTATGTAGAGGTTGGGATTGGATAGGATTTCATGCTTAAGGTTGGATCCTGGCTTACCACCAACTTGTGGCATACTCGGACCAGGTTTGTCTCCTTGTGCTTTTTGGATTCTATTGAGCTGTTTTGTCAGATTATCTGTATTTCTTTTATTTGCTTCTCTCATCCCCTGGACTACTTGGAGTAATTGGGTGATCTCAGGATCCTTGCCATGGTTAGGGATTTGATTAGGCTAAGGATAATAATTTTCAGAGTTTCTGACCTCAGTCAAATCAGAATATCCATCATTTGAATACCTAGGGTAAGAATCATATCCTTCGTTGGTCAGTGTAGGGTTATCCCAATGAGAAGGTGAAGTTGTTTAGGTGGGATTGGGATAATTTGAACAGTGATTTCAAGGATAGGATTGGTATTCTAGGTATTGGGATTCTGAGGCATATCCATGATTTGGGGAGAGATGAGTTTGGCTGAATCGATCAAGATAACTGGTCATGCCAGCCAGATGCTGGTCCTGTATGGAGAGTCTCTTTAGACTGTATAGATCCTTGATATCCAGAGATTTGTGTGGGATTCGAGATAGGCCTAGCTATACCCGGGGAATATATGGTATAGGCAAAGGAATCAAGTCCCGGGTATTGAGGAGAGTTCTCCCAACCTAAAGAAGTTGAAGTAAGGGAAGGGTTGGGATAGGGAGAAAAGGAGGAATAGTGTGAGGCAAAGGAGTATGGGTTCATGGTTTCCTCCTCAATCAGTTCTTCCTCATGGCAATTGGATATTGGAGTGTATTCAAAAAATTTGGGTCTTCTCTTTAGTTTACTCTCTAAAGGTGGTACCAAATTAGGGTTCAGAGACCTTTTAGCATCCATGTACAAGAAGAAAGTTAATAGATGAGAGGGAGAAGACAGATGAGAGAATACCCCACCCTTTCAATACAAGTAATCAAACTAGTCTTTAGAGTGCCAACCCTAAATAGACCTAATCCTGGTTCCCTAAAACACGACTGGGTTAGATCAACCCTTGAATTTCTTGGCTGGCCAGAAGGGTGGGACCCCTTAGAACACCCCGCATGGTGGGACACCACTAAAGGTTCATGCGGTTACCGCACCAACCTTTCTTGTCACTAGTGGGTTCAAGTAGACAAGGCCTTAACCTTAGCCCAATCTAGTTTCAAGTTCCCAAGTCTATTAGTCATACCTAGGGCACGCTTACTCAGTTTTAAGCTTGGGTTTGATGTGCTTTTGGAATATGATGGGCATTAGGGGGGTGTTTTCCCTTAAAATTGATTTTAGAGATGTGAAGTGCACATGCAAAGGGTTTACAAGCAAATTTTTATGATGAAGTATCTTTTAAGATTCAAATGCTTGTGTTAGCATGTTTTAGGGTTCACTTGATTAAATATTTTGGACCAAGGTTCTGATGAGGTACATAAAAGTTTTGCAAATCCCAATTTGTTTGATATATTTCCTTTAAGTATGGAAATGCAAGTGTGCTCTATCCTTAGAGTGAAACCCTAAGCAGAGATAGTTCTAGATGTTCTTTTAGGTCCAAAATGTTGAGTGGTGCAACCCCAGCAATGAAATCATTTGGTCCTTATTGCACCACTAACTAAGCACTCACAAAATATTTTTTCAAGAATTTTAATGCATGTTTTCTATTTTTTTCAGATTTAAACTATACTGGGGGTTTTGTAGTCTATTTTGACCCCTATTTTATGATCAGATAATTCGTGCAACCAAACTAGCAAGAAATATTTTTATCAAATTTTTATAAAATTTTTGACTTTCTCATAAATTCAGTGCCACAAATTTTACTTCAATCGGAGTTGTATAAAAATTCTTATGATATTTTGAACTTTGAAAATCAGGAACAATAACTGAATTGATAAAAGATTAGTACGTGAATTTTTAAAAATCTTATTTAACTTTGATTTGTGCAAATTTTGGATATGTTGTTCCCAACTTTGAAATCTATGTCCAATAAAAATTTAAGAAATTTTGGACGTGTAGATATTTGGAAATTGAATTTTTAAGATAAAACTTTATTTCAGTCCAAAAATCAAGAGAGATTTTTTTTTTTTAAGCAAGCAAATTCTCACTAATCCTAGGGTTCAAGCAAATCCTAAACTTTCTAAATCTAACTAATCTAACCTACGGGTACTTACTTGAGATTCGAACCTGCGCTTTCTCCACTGTCGTGTTTGGTTTAGATTTCTTCATTTCCTGCACACACGAAATCAACGAAAGAAGTAGCGAGTTAGAAATCTCAAATACGCATCAAAGAAAGCTTCAAAAATTTCCGTTGCCTCCCCGGCAACGGCGCCAACTTATTCAGCATGTAATTCGCATTTTAAAAGTTGATTAGTTGTAGTATAGCACGAAAATACGTCGACAAATAAATTTATAAAACTTTGGTGAGTACCGCGTCGTTAGCAGGGAGGCAATCTCGATTTTTAACGGAAGCTTTTCAGAAAACTAGTTCTAACAGGCATTTATATATGTATGTATATATATATATATATATATATAAAGAGCAGAAATTAAGCATTTAGAATATTAGAATTTTATTGCATTCATGAACAGTTTTCAAAGTAGAAAGTACTATGCTAAAGAGAGAGAGAGAGCAAATAGATAGAAGAAGAGGGAGATAGAGAGAAAGAGAGAGAGAGAAGAAAGTGGCAGAGAAGCGATGCCGCTTGTAGGATGCTTGTGCGAGATGCGACAGCACCTCAGATCCAGAGTGACGGGACGGAGAATTGCAAAGAAGACGGTAGAAGAGATCTGGAGTTGATGGGAGAGAGATATGCTAAGTTGATGCCTTCAATTGGGGGGCCCTAGGCTTCTTTTATAGTTTTGATGGAGGGAAAAAAGGGTATTTTGGCCTTAAAACTGTCCAACAACTTTTATTTGATCAGATCCGCTGATTGGGAGATCAATGGCTCTGATTTGGCTTCAAAATACCTTCATTTGCGCCTAAAACGCTCGGATTCAACCTGGTGGCAACACGTGGCAGCCGCTATGTCGTCGATCTTCTATCGCGTGGCTTTGCTTCCTCCTCACGCACACGCTTATTTTCTTTGCCCACCGCTCGCCTTCAAAACCTGCCTCAACATCAGCCGTCCGATCGTAACGAGCGCCACTACCTTAGCGTCGAAGCAACCGCGTGAGATCATGCGTACCCGCTATGCACTCTGATCGCGCCTCATCGGTGTGCCTACGCCTTACAATCGCACGCAATTGTGCCTGCACGCACCTGCTTCAATTTCGCGCAGCGCAGGGCTCGAACCTGCATCTCGCGGTTGTGCGCGAGACAATGCGCTACGTAAACCTTTTATTATATGTACTTGTTTGTTTGTATTTGTGCTTATCCAGTCTGGGCAGGCGACGTGGCACGCTCGTGGCTATTGGATGAAGAGCCCACAGCGTGCGGTGTGGCCTTCCTAGATGGGACGATGGTGAGGGAGCGACTGTGATTGTGCCACGCAACGCCATCATGGCCATCCATCTTCTTTTCTTTGTATCTAGTGATGTAGATCTCCGATCGAGTTGATTTTTACGTCGTTGGACTACGATTGTCGATCCGAATTCATCCTTGCGGTTGGATTCTTCATCTGAGGCTCGGATCTTTGTCCTTTGGCTCCATCATCTCCGTTCTTCTATAGACTGCACACGATGCTTTGGTTGTCTAATGGGGACAATTTCGGAAGTGTTGGACTCCCATCCTCATTCTGATCAGATCTGTCTGATCTGACATCCACGGCTTCGAATCATCTGCGATTAAAATAATCTCTTTTAGGTCATAAAATGACGATATCATCCATATGACTAATAAACTAACTATTGTGAAAATTACGATGCATATGAATGCATTATTTAAGTTATGCTAGAATCTTGCTTAATTCAGGTGATTTAGGTTGCATAATTGTTGTGCAATCAATACACACCAAGTAACACATTTCCAGATCATATAGTGTCAATTTGATCTTGAGAAGAAGCTCTAGCTCTCCAAGCTTTAGTTTCACATCAAGAGAGCTTCATTGTTGTTGCGCACCTGCTCTCCCTCCTTGATTACTGGAGCAACGAAGTGCCATCATGTAGTTCACGCATCCGTGTCAAGCCGACGCGCTTCCAGCAAAGGGAAGTAGTCTTTACCTATAGTAGCTAGGTTTATCTTTGTGGCTCTATAGGTTTGTGTTTGTAATTTTACTTTGTTATTGTGTTGGGTATTCACCTTGCGAATTTCCGTCTCTATCGAGGGACAAAATACTCCTCGTGAAGAGGAGGGGGTTTGAGGAACACTACCCTCGTACTTGTAGCGTGGTTGTATTGAGGTTGAACTACCCTCGTTAAAGTAGTTTGATTAGTGGATTTGATCGACTTGGTTGATCGGAAAATCCTAACTCGAGAGGCTTAGGTGGTGGTTTTCAGCCGGTTTGGGTTTCCACCTAAAAATTCTTGTGTATCTTGTGTGATTGTTTTATTTTAATTCCGCATTTTATATTGCATCACGCAAATCTCACCCCCTCTAGTAGAAACCTTCAACTATGTCATTGAGTACAACTCTAGGTCAACACGCAACAAGTGTCGTAATAAGAAGCGGTTATTCAACCATCGTCACGCAAAGATTCGGAATTGTGTTGAAAGGTGTTTTGGTGTTTTAAAGAAGAGATTCCTTTGCTTGAACTATGCCTCCTTCTACTCCATTCAAGTCCAACGAGATGTCATTGTTGCTTGTTGCGTGATTCACAACTTCTTACAAGAGATGGGGGACGAGATGTGTTTTACAACAAAAGCTTTCAAGCGTCAATGGTCGGAGATGAAATCGAAGAGTGACGATCACCTTCGAGGAGAGATAACCCTGGAGATACCATATCTGAGCCATTAGTGACCTTAAGTCAAGCTGATATTCGGAGGAGCAAGTTGATTTGGGAGACAATCGCAAATTCCATGTGGGAGGGGTGGCAAAGCAGAAATGCATGATAATGTTTGCGCTTGATTGATTTTTTTCCTTGTAATTCGTAATACTTATTTCATGTATTCCTATACCACTTTCCAACATGTGACGCTCTCTATGTAATCATTGGAAATTTGGTGGACTTCATTTAACTCATTTTTATATTTCAAGTCTTGCCTTTGATCATTTTACTTTTGAAGGGAGCATTGGAAATTGTGAATTCCCAGTATCCTATGTGTAAGCATACATTTTCAGGGATGGAGGAAGACCCTTACTATGTTGGAGGGGATTGGTATCATGGACATGAATGCTTATGTTTTGAACCATGTAAGCTTGTGTTCGAATTGGACAACAGCTGAAGTACGGATCCCCTAGATTGTTTATTTTATGTGTGTCCTCAGGGGGATGTAGTGAGCCACTCGATCAATTCCTTTTTCGTTATAAAGAGGGTTGAAATTACCTTAATGCATTGTAATTTAATTGAATGTAGGGTTGCAAGTACAAACAACCTATGTGAGCCAGCTTCCCTACCTTTCGATCACTTAAGGCAGAGCGTAACTTCATGGCCATGTTGTATGGAAAACTGGAGGCATCTACTAAGTTAACACAGAGACTAGAGGAAAATAGTGCATATGCAGAGGTGGAACTTCTGAAGTCTAAGTTGGATGAGTTAAGGGCAAAGACTAACACCGTACTTGATAAATTGCTGTCTTCCATCAAACGAATTAACTTCCATTAGTAAATAACTTGTTTGCATGTAATCTATTTTATCCTCGTCTTTGATAGAGTAATGTTCTATCAAAGTTCTTAAACAATTCAGGTTGACTTTTCTGTATGATGAACACTTTCTTGAGGACTTTTCTAAATCTATTATGGAAATTTACCTTTATTTAGCTCTCCTTGATTGAAATTTCAAATAACCTTCCTTCAAATCTTAGCTCACAGGGATGTCTATGCCATGCGGATTAACAACACTTCAAAGGAGATGCACTTGTGGACACATGGCCCAACTTGTCTTTGAGGAAGAAAACACAAGTGTATCTGCTATCTTAGATAGATTATATTACAAGTGTCTATATGGAAATATCGTAAGGCAAACTTTCCATATTAGTATCATTCGATTAAATTAATCGCTCAAAGGCGGCAATGACGTTTTCATTTTAGGGTTGTGATTTTTGAAAATCCCCTCTCGAGTTCAACCTAACGTTGAAATCACAAAAGATGGAGTTGACATTCATGGCTTACATGTATTATGGTGTTTGCTGCGAGCATCGAGAGGAGAAAAGGAAGAGACTTCAATTAGAGCAACAATTACTTGTTTGCTAACAAAAATTAAAAGCAATAAATAACAATAATAATTGCTGAGAGAGGCTTTCGATGATCAAGATAGTACAAAGATTTGATCATCATGATAGTCTTTTATATTATTGTTTGTACAATACTTTTCCTGGTTACCAAGTGCTTTTCTTACCCTTCCCGAGTATGCATTGTCCAAAATCAAGGTATGTCTTACTCACCTTACAATAAAGAATTTCCTTTCTTTGTTGTTCACTGCAATATCAGAATTCTTATTTGAAATTAACGTTTGGAAGTTAATGTCTAGCTGTTATTGATTTGCATACAGTGATGCATCATGATTTTCTTTTGGTTAATGGTCAGAGCAAAGTGCTTAAGCCATTATCCTGTCTACGATTGCTATTCATTGGTAGAGCTGAAGGCCAAATGTGGCTGTCCCTCTATGCCATGGCATCGTGGCCATGGTGGACCTCAAGGCCAAAGGCCTGTTATCCTTCCACTGTTGAGAGTGTGAGCAGATTCGTTGCTGTGTGAAACTACCCTCATACATTACCCTCCACTCTTCATGATAGAACCTTGTAGTGGAATTGGTATTGATTGCTCCTATCGCATTTAAATGCTTGTTGGTAGGACAACTTAATTTTCAAGAAAAATTTTAGGCATGATAGTTTGCAAAGGTGATTTATTGTTCATACATGTTGATTATACTGGCTTTATGGAGATGATTATACTACCTTTATGATTATACATGCAGATTTTTGTATACTTTAGAAGATGGATTCAGCTCCATGAAGTCTAGTCAAGTATTTGGACATAATTTTGATATTTTGATATAGCCTGCATGAAGTTTATTGTTCCCCTCTTTAGATAGCAGTAGTACCTTCTCTAATGACTTTAGGATTGCAACGTACCACTTGAAGCTTTTCATTCATTTCTCCCTACTTGTAGGAAAAGAACCTGATTCATTTCTCCCTACTTGTAGGAAAAGAACCTGATTCATTTCTCCCTACCTCTATTTCTCCCTACTTGTAAGGAATATGTAGTTCTCAAATTAATGCTCCTTGTTGTAACTAACAGAACTTGCCTGAATTTCGTTGCTTGAAGGATGAAGACATCCGTAGAGTTAAGAACATCGATAGCTTTATGGATCCTCAAATTGTAAGTAATAGATTCTTCCCTTTTGCTGCTTAGATAGAAATTTGTCCCTTTTCAAGATTTTATCTGAACTCTTTGGCAATGATTCACAAGAGCTTGAAAAAGCTATGGACTTATATTCATGAAATTTATTAATAAGGTGTGTATTTGTCTTGTTGAATGTGTATTTTCCTTATTGTAATCATCCTTTTTGTCCTTACTGTAATCAACTCCAGGTTGTCGTTTGTAGACTAACCATGATGTAGTTGAAGCATTTCATGTCTCTCCTTGGTTTCTGGGTGCCTTCTTCTAGACAGTTTTTCATTGTATATGAAAGAATTTACCGTAAGTTGTAGCTCCTCAGCATGTGAAATTTTAAAAGTTGCAGCTCATATCAGTATGTGAACGTTTTCTCATGTAAAGTTCTTAGTGATGAAGTGGAGTTAGCTTAACAATTGTAATCCTTCATTTTGGACTAAAATGTATTACAGAAAAGACCTTGTACTATTACTTCTACTCTTGAAGAGGTAATTTATTCATCTGCTTTTAAGCTTCCTTTGGGCTAGGTTGGGATTATGCCTTTAACTTTATCCATATTTGCTTTGGATGTTTTTTGAACATTTACCATATTTGCATATCTGTAAAATTTTCAATAAACTAAGCAAATAGTTTCAATAAAATTTTCCTAACTAGCTTACCTACCATTCACTTGCTTTAAAAATAAAAATCCAACTGACTTACCTACCAAATTAGGGGTAAAGATGTCTTTTACGATTTTAACCCCCTTTCTAACCTTCATTCCCAAGTAAATAGTCTCCTGTTACATCACAAGATAACCCCTATTCCTAATCCCATTCAGTAAACACAAACAAGGGTTAACCCCTATTTGCAAGTAAACAGAAACAGGGGTTAACCCTTGTTGCAACTTAGCTAACCTAGGTTAGCTAACCCGCATCGTAAACTAGGCCTTAAAGTATACTTAACACTATTATTTTGGGAGAGAGATCTAGGCTAACCCACAATGAAGGCATCTCAAAATAGAAGAGAAAATAAGCATATCAATGTACTCCTAAGAGTTAGTGTCACATCATAAACCTAACAGAATTACAAGTAGTATGTAAAGGTGGAAGCATGCAACTGGTTAACATTGATTTAAACATTTTGAATTGATTCATTGAAGACCTATGGCAACGATGTTAACTAGATAACAACCTAGCGATATGTTGGGAATGGAATCTAGAGCATTATTATAAAATTAAAAGGTGGATCTACTAAAATGCTACTATTCTCGAGAATAAATGAATTAACCAAGTGGCAACCAAAGCATTGCATATTTAATGGAGGAGATCGTAATGCCCAAAATAATAAAACTACATTGAAACCTCACTAAGTTTGGTGATAATGTCAAGCGAGGACATGCAATACATAGATAGTATTACGTAAGTAACATATTAGCAGTTTTCAATCATCTTTTCCACGATGTTTATTTAGAAATTGACAAGGGACACATGGAACCTAATAGATTGTATCCTTCCTCATTTTTTAACTAATAACTTCATTTATAAAGTTAATGATCTACATCCATCTTCAATTGTTCCTTAAGCATATAGGAAATATCATCACCAAACCTGCAAACCACAAAGTTAGTTTCAAAAGAAGAGAAAAAGAAGGAAGGAAATCAATCCTACCCAATAAGTTAGACGACTAACAAATTTGTGCAATAGAGTGAGTGAAAAAAAAAAGAATTCCAGCTATATACCGACACTACTCGTAAAAGAGAGGGTTGAATTTAAAGGAACAGTTCATGATAACATCCTCAACATTTTTTGGGATATCCCATTTGATCAGATCTCCTAGTTGATCGGAGGGTTTGACTCAATGATTTAAAGACAAGCAATCTCAATGAGACAAGACGGTTGATCATCAAGTTCCACCACGAAAGGATGTACATATGGAGAGAGGGCTATGCTCCCAAATATTCATTAGTTAACAGTGATAATACAATCTCTCTCTTTTTTCTTTTGGATTGCCTGAGAGAGAACCTTGAGGGCCTCTCTTAACTATTTATAGTGCTGGGATTGTCCCTCCCACAAGATCTTTTGACCAGATATGCCTGTTGTCAGGGTATGTATGTTGTTAGGTTATTAATTGTGATGGCTATGCAGTCATTATTGATGGTATGGTCGTGTTGGACTTTTTCCGTCATCTCCTTGTCGCTGGTTGTTGCTGGATCCTTGGGCGGGTTAGGTTTACCTGGACCTACCTATATTCAAACCTTGCCGGGTGTAGGCGGGTCAGATCCACCTACTTCTTTCACTTTCGGGTGGTCAAACCTCTTGTTGGGCTTCTCGCGAAGTTTAAGTCCGAGGGCACATTTTGCCCCTCATCATATGCCCCTTACTCTCTAGCTAGCAGATGTTGTTGAGAGAGTAATTAAAGTAGTTAAAACTCCCCAGTAGGTGATGCCCTTAAATGGTGCCCTGGCTTTTTTGTTGAAGCGAGAAAGCATTTGTTATGGAGCGAGAGTTGCAATTGTAAGCGGCCAAGGCACTCTTGGTGTTGCTGTCTTTAGAGAGGCGATTCTATAGTAAAAAGGTGGCTTGCTAGTAAGGGGAACATGGGCACTTGTTTTCTCTGCCAGCCTTAAGAGGTGGCTTGAGGCGCGTCCACCTATGTTCTGCGAGTAACGGCCAACTACTGCGGGATTTAATTTTTATCTTGTTGTATGACAAGAACGGCATTAATTATCGTCATAATGAGGCGTAAGGGCCTAAAATACCACGCTTGGCAGGGATATGATCAGCATTAATGCTGTGCAATGTATGCGTGCACAAGCATTTTATGTTGGTAATGATTACTAAGGTATCCCTACCTTAAAGGGAGATGTTTTGAAACCCATGCCATATCTGTGGGATTTTAGTCTTTTGAAATTTGTGCCCCACAAGGGGGGAACTGCCTGGTACAAGGGTTATAAATAGGGGGTGTGGGGCATAGTTAATACCCCACCTATCCTTTTTTGAGTGCTCTTCATCTCTGGTGCGGGCTCTTTCTTCTCAAGCGAGGCGTGAGGAGGTGGTTTCCTCAGAACTTCTTTCCCCGACGAGTATCAGAGATGCTGTCTGTGATGTTTGGACTCGTGGGCAAGGGTAAGTCCACCTCGTCTTTGTCCGGCATCTCGCCTGAGACGGGGGAGCTTTACACCTTTGCTTCTGACTTTTGTAGTCATTCCATCATTAGGGCATTTCTGAGTGAGGACAGACTCAATGGAGTTCCGTTTCAACCTTGTGGGCTGTAGACCCACCTATGCTCGGATGGGTCTAAGGACTCGTTCATCATTTATAAATATGCCATAGAATATGGCATTCGGATACCTTTGAACCCCTTCTTGTGTTCATTCCTTTATTACTACCTCCTGGCCCCTCACAACTTAGCCTCAATTGCTGGCCGGTGTTGAACGCTTTTACCATTATCTGTTTTCATTTGTGGATTGTCCCCTGCTTGGGTTTGTTCTGTCTGATTTTTGGGCTTATACCCCTTAAGGTTAAGAAGGGGAAGCCCTCGTCAGGTACCTACATGCTGTACAACCGGCATACAAAGTACCAGATAGTTGACCTACTCGATAGTTTGAAGGGACAGGACCGTCATTTTTTCTGTCTTCCACGACAAGGGTCATGGCATAACTTATACCTGGAAAGGTCCGTTCGATAAGAACATGCCGCTTAGGCCTGAGGAGCTTGATCCAGTTGCCCAGGCGGATGTTGATAAGATTATTAACTTTGGGCCAATTGCTCGCTCGGAGCTCAAGCGGGAAGACATCTGGGCAGCTTTGTCGTGGGTTGCAGATTCCTATCCCACGCCATATAAGTAGGGGGGAGGTGATAGCTTTAGAATGAGTATCCTCCTTGCTTGTTTCTTAATGACTTGTCATTTCTGTTATTTCTTTGCAGCCTTTGGTCAATTTGTTCAATTGGACACTCGTAGGCGTCGAGGCAGCGAGTCCTCCTAGCATTGGCTGCATCGCAGGGAGGAAAGGCCTATGGAGTGGAGTGAGGGAAGCCAATTCTCTTGCTCCAAGGAGCCCAAGAGGAAGGAGGCAAAGGGAAGCGAGGAGAAGGTGGAGACCCCTCTAAAGCTCCTAAAGAGGGGTTCAGGCAATGTTCAGCCGGTGCCATCCGCTCGTGAGAGTTCGAGTGAGGCTGAGGCAGGGGAAGCCCCAGTGGATTCTCCTACCCCCTCATGCCCGCCTGGATCGCCAGAAGGATGTGTAGTCCTTGACTCTTTGCTCGTTGCTTTAGTGGAGATGGCCCAGGCAGGCGGAGCAAGTGCCTGCAGCGCCTTGTCCGGATCAGCCAGTGCTTTCTCTCAGCTGGCACAAGAGGTGACTGCCACCGTTGGCTTCCTTAGTGGGAGCGTTTTTGCCTATCTGCACTATAGGTGAAGCTCAACGGGGGTAAGGATGCTGGTGGACCCTTCCGGCAGAAGGGGGCTTGGGCTAATAGGGCAGACGGTCAGATCTACTAAGGGATCCATTCTGGAAGCTGCCGGTAGAGGGCCTACACCTGGCCGGGTAGTTCCAATCCTAGCAGACGAGTTAGGTGGTTCAAGTGGAGGGCTTAGTGTGGAGAGGCAGGTGATCTGGCATTTGGAGAATGCCATATTTTTGGCTGCCTTACGACCGGGAGGCATGCACTTGAATCATGTGTTCTACTATTGCCTCTTAGTGGTAACCCTTCTCTTGCCTACTCTTTACTTATTCTTTTTGGAGGAATTTTCACCTTACACTTGCCCATGGTTTTAAGCAGGTCGAGCTTCGTAGGAGTACTTTTGTCCCATGTGGCTGTGCTCCCGCAGACATCGTTGGGCCTGACGAGTCTTCTGGGGCAGCTAAGATGATTGCGAGGTGGGCCGTGACAGCCAGGGCAAAGGAGTATGACTTTGCCTGTCGTCTAGAGGAGGCAACTGCCACCCGAGAGAAGGCAGAGAAGAGAGCGGAGGACGCCCTTCTCAAGCTGCAATCGCAGCAGCAGGTGGCTCGCCAAGTCTCCCAGCTAGAGGAGGAGCTGAGGAAGGCCTACCAAGGTTTGAGGCGGATTGTTACCCCTAGTGAGAAGATGGAGGAGAGTCTCCTCAGAGTGCACAAGACTAAAGTCATGGCTCTGCAAGACTTGTCCGAGCGCCTGTAGACTTCCTACACCAATGTCCTTTCCCTAAAGAAGGAGGTGCAGGTGCTAAGGGCTGAGTGGTCTTCAGTTGTAGAGGGCTACGAGGCAGCTATTCAGGAAGAGTGCCTTCACTTGGGCATGACCATTAACAAACTTGCTGAGGTGTTAGCAAGTGAGGAGGCACTGAGAGTCGACCTCAGCAAGGCTCAATAACTTGTGGAGGACCGGGGCAAGGTGGTGCTTGAGTTGGAGAAGGCTAGCCAGTCGGAGCTCGATCCTGACATGGTAATGGGGTTCTTTGCTACTGACCCATCAGTGGAAGAGAAGCAGGAGGCCCCGTAGAGGGAGATGGGAAAGAACACCCTGGCAGTGGTACAAGCCCTTCTTGAGCGCAAACGCATCTCGGTGGAGGACCTGTGTGGCTGGTCTATGGACCAATTTTTGTCTGAGTATGACCATCAAAAAGCTGATAGTCACATTGTGGACAAGGCGATGTGCACACATCTAATTAGCTTAAAATGTCTATTTATGCATGTTCCTAGCATCATAGAAGCATCATGCATTATAAATATTGTATAACATGCATCATCATGCATTTAGGTTAATTTGTACAAATTGTATAGTAATTCGTCTCTTTTTGTGATCAGGGGACAGGGTGATATTTATCTGGGCCTCGGATTGAAGATCCAATCATACGTATATGATCAGGGCGACGATCGAAATCCGACGCCTTCGAGATCACCCCGATTGGATTTCCGTAGCATCAAATGTAGTTCGAGGAAGATCAAAGGTCAAAGGGGTGGAAATCTGATCCTCAGATGAAGAATCTGACCACATGAATGGGTTCGGATCGACGATCGCAGCCTAACGGTGCGAGAATCAGTTCAATCTGACTCTCGTGGGACCATCTACAAGCATTAGAAGATGGACAGCCATGATGGCGCCACGTCCCAACCATCCAAAGTGCCCAACAACCCTTGCTTAGCTTCAAAGCATGCGGGAAGAAGCGATTTGAGCCATTGGATCTTCATCCAACGGCTAAGATCAAGCCAAGTCACCCCTCCCTGCCATAGCGCACCCCTCAAAGGCGTATCCACTGTTTAATCTCGACTGTTGGATCGAGATCCAACGGTGGAGACCGCTTGTCAAAAAAGATGCTTCGCTCAACAATCCGTGGGCACAACTCAGTGGGTGAG
This sequence comes from Thalassia testudinum, assembly GCA_037157565.1. NCBI lineage: Eukaryota > Viridiplantae > Streptophyta > Magnoliopsida > Alismatales > Hydrocharitaceae > Thalassia > Thalassia testudinum. The sequence continues at coordinate 65,854,880 of JAZHRO010000031.1, forward strand.
AACCCTATGTAGAGGTTGGGGCACGGGTTCGATCCGCGACAAGCAGCTTAATTCGCGAGGAGAGCCGTGCAACAAAAATTCAACCGTCGGATCGTGATCGAGCGACAATGGCGGAGACCACGTGGCACACTCTCATGCATTGGATGAAAGAGTGCGCTGCACGCATGCGGTGATGTGGCATCGACGCGCCATCATACGCGGGCGCATGCAACGGCTGAAGAGGAAGCACTTGCAGCGTTTAAGTCGTTCGATTGTGCGATTAGATGGTTGAGATTGCTCGAGGCACGTGCGTGTAAACGATTGAAGAGGAGATGTCAACGTGGCTGCATGAGAGCCGTCAGATCAGCGGCGAGCAGTTGAGATTGAAGGTGCTGCTTCACCGACACTTAGCTACAGCAACATGCGCGTGTATCACTATTGGCCCTACATTTAATTTTAAAGTTTTTAAAGGACCTTTTTGCCCTTACACCTCACTTATATAAAGGATCCTACGCCCCACATATTTCTTCATCCCTTCTTTCTTCTCTCAACCTACCAAAGTGCTGAGAACAACGTTCTCAAGCTTGCTCTAGTGCTCCCAAGCTACAGGAAGCTCTACTAGAGTTAAAAATCAAAATTTTCCACTTCTCACCTTCTCCACGGAGCTCTCGCTAGCCGTCTTCTCGCCCCCATTCCAGAAGTGGAACCCACGACGTCGACGCCCTGCCTCATCCCTGGTTCTTCCAGAGTTTCCCTCCATCCTCCGTCTTCGCTCTCCTTCCAGGCGTCGACAGTCCAACTTGTCCTCCAAGCATTCATCAAGGAGGATAATTTCCTATCCCCTATCTTTTTATCACTTTCTAGTATAGATTTATAGCTTTCTAATTGTAGAAATTAGTTGTAAGTGACATTATCATAGCTATAAAAGTGTTATTCTCTCTCTCTCTCTCCCTCTCCCTCTTTTGTTTATATTTCAAGCAGTTTAGCTGCCATTGTGAATGTTTCATTTATAAAAAAGAATACAAAAAAATATAATTGCGGATTTAGAATCGATGTAGCCTCCCCGTGTTCGACCCAAGACTTACTTTGAGTTTCGGTAAAATTATCTAATTAGCAGATTTTTACACAACTACAATGATGGATTTTTAACTCAATATTTTTCATGTATAAAATCTCGTTAATCACAAGGTTCCTATAGGATTGCCCGAGGAGCATCTGAAGCCCACAAGTCAACCGGAAGCCCAACCCCTAAGGAGGAGGCACCTAAGTCGAGTCGGTTAGAAGCTGCAGAATCGCCAGTTCGACCGGGTGGTTCTCCTCGTTTCATCTCGTCGCCACCGAAGACACCCAGAGTGGACATCTTTGAAGACTAGAAGTGAAGTCACTTAGTCTTCAAAGTGGTCCTGTTATCTCCTTTTTGTTTTCTTTTTTTTGCCAGGAATGATGGTTCCGAATGATGTAATGGGCAGTACTTCCAATGAAAGAGAAGCTTTTATTTCTATTGAGTTTTCTTTTCATACATGATACAAACGTAGGTTATTCGCATGCTAAGTACGAGGGATTGCTTCGTGATGTGCATACATCTGAATAGCCAAAAATGTCTATTAATGCATGTTCTTAGTATCATATTAGCATCATGCATTGTAAATATTGCATAACATGCATCATCATGAATTTAGGTCAAATTATACAAATTGTATAGTAATTTCTTCTTTTTGGTGGCCAGGGACAAGACGACTTTTAATCAGGGCCTTCGACTGAAGATCTAACCATACGGATTAGATCAAGGCGACGATCGGAGTTCAACGACTCCAAGATCGCCCTGATTGGACTTCCGTAGCATCAGATATAATATGAGGAAGGTCAGAGATCAAGGGACAAGATGGTGTAAATCTACACTTCAGATGACAAATCCAACTGCATGGATGGGTTTGGATCGACGGTCGCAGCCTAACGGCGCAAAAATCGGCCCAATTCGACATCCATGGCACCTTCTACAAGTCACAGAAGATGGACGGCTAAGATGGTGCCACGTGGTGCCATCCCAGACACCCAATTGGGCCAAGGACCCACCGTGCTCTCTCTCTCCTCAGATGAGTAATCGATCTCAGTTGTTGGATTTCAATCCAACGGCTGAGATGAGCTCCAGCTGGTCCTTCACACTCATCTAATGAGAGGACTGCGAGAGATTTGGGCCATTGGATTTCCATCCAACGGCCACGAGCTTTGGATGCCATTCTCATCTTCGCGACAATCCAGCCACGCAGCACAGTGGTGGCGTACACCACTCTCAAGGCGAGAGAGCGGGTTCGAGCCGCCTTGAGCGCTCAAATCGACCGCGAACGCATTCGTGGCTAAATCAAGCCATTGGATCAAAGATGAGTGGCGGCAAGAGTGACACGTGGTGCACCCAGAGCGCACAGATCATGCACGTGCTATTTGATTCGTGATCGCACACGCGATTTGACGCGAGCGCGCGATGAGGAGCAGCGGCTTATAAGCCGTCTGATCTCGTGATTGGATGGCTGATATCGCAAGGACATGGGCAATGCGTTGAGCGCGCAGAAGGAGAGGAGGCGGGCGTGCGTGCGGAGCTTCAACGACGTGGGGTCTTTAATGACACTTAAATCTGTCACTAAAGACCCCCTCATTTAATGTTTTAAGCTTGAATTGTCAATTTTGCCCTCAATCCCTACAACTATAAAAGGAGACCTATACCGCATGAATTCTTCATCCCTTCCTTCACTTCTCTCCCTCTCCAAAGCTCTAAAGAAGATGGTCCCAAACCTGAGATGCTTCTCTAAAGTCAAAATCAAAGTTTTCTCTCCCTCGTTTCGGAAGTGGATCCCGTGACAATGACGACGCCCTGCCTCACCCCCGGTTCTTCCTGCTCCGTTCTTCTTCTTCCATCTTCTAAGCGTCGCCTTATCCGATTCATCCTCCAAGCAACCGTCGAGGAGGATAACATCTCTCTCCCTTCTTTATCTCTTTCTAGAATAGAATTTTCCGCTTTTTAGTTGTAATCATTTCCTGCTTTCTAGTTGTAAAAATAATATTTAGTGACAAAGTGATTGTTCTCTCTCTTTCTCTCTCTCTCTCTTAGTGTTAATATCAATTTCATTGTGATTATCTCGCTTTCAAAATAAAAAAATACCAAAAAAATATATAATCATGGATTTTAGATCAACGTAGCCTCCCTGTGTTTGACCCGAAATCTCTTTACGAATTTCGTTATAAATTTATTTGTTGGTTGATTTCTTCGCAAATCATACTACGACGATGAGTTTTCAAAACTCAATCCTTTTTGTGACGATTTCTGAGTCAACATTTTGGCACCGTTGCCGGTGAGGCAACGATTCTTGATTTTCTTTTTGCATTTTGCACACTTTATTATTTTTTAACTTGCTTTTTATTTCTCTTCTATTGTTTTGCAAGTACCTCAATAGGGAATTTTCAAGCGGTAGAAAGGAGTAAAATGAAGTTGAAGACAACTGTAAGTGCTCCCCATTCTTCCCCCCTCCATAGATTTCATTCCACAACTTTAATTCAGACCCCAATTAACCTAGGTGTTCGCATAAACCCTAGGATTAGTTTGGATGCTTTGATTTCCACTCCCATTCATCTCACCCTCATAAAAGAAATAAACAAAAAGATACTTCTTGTGGGATAAAATTAACAAACACACTACATACACCCACATTCAAGGCACATAACCTAACTTGATTTTTATCTACTCAACCGGGATTCCGACCTGTGGAACTGGTACACGTAAATCAACATATAAGAGAGTAGAAATCACTTTAGTTAATTATCTTGTGTGCCTAACTTAGTGGTGCATTTTAGCCAATTGTTTGAGTTGTTTGGGCCACACTACATTTTTAAATCAACTCATCAAGTAGCTTCCCCTTAGGATTTACAATTTAGGTCAATACCAGGAACTCCATTTTACTTTTTGATTTCAAAAGGAAAAGATCACCTGTGTTTGAACATCTGGTTTGCCTCTGAAACTTGATTGAATTTACCTAATTCTAAACCCTAAAAGCTACTTAAGCAAGATTTGAACCTTAAAATCTACTCATCCAAATAGTCTTGCTTGAAAACCTTGGTTGTGCACGTACTCACACATATTCAATCAATCATTAAGGGTACAACCCATTTTAAGGGCCCACGACATTCCATAAGCACTACAATCCTAGGCCTAAGTTAAAATTGATTAGACGTTGGCCTTAAGGGCTGATTCTCTCTTCGGGGTCCAGATTGAGATTGTTTACGATTAACCTGCTTGTACTAGTCAATCTGATGTCTAGCTAAGGGAGTAGAATCAAACGATTGTGGCTAGGGGTACACTAGGAATGGAGGCGCTAGCCGAAGAAGAACCTTCTCCCCAGTCCCTTCTTCTAACTGGTTGGATTGATTGGATACAAGTAGAGTAAATCGTCTATAATCTTAAGATGAATTTTGAGAGTCTGTAGATTCTTAGGCTATCCAACTTAAGGACATGCTCGTTTTGTTGTGCTACAGGGTTCTTATCCCCAGTCCTTCTGACCTCTTTCTAATTTATGCTTGGAATGAGGTCATTAAATTCCCGATTGAAAGGACCATTAGATCATTCTAGGAGGTGTAGATTGAATTTTGGCTAAATTGATCCCATAGCCGATCAATAATCTCCTTTGCCTCAGAATCAACAAGAGATGTTTCAAAGGCAGCTGGAACAAATGCAGAGAATGCAAGAATGGTTCTAGAGAATGTAGGGCGCTCAGCCCTTGAAGGATTTTTAAGATCCTTCAAATTACAGGGAATGTCCCGGCATCCAGATTCCAGCTGGAGACATTGAAATCAAGCCCCAGGTGTTAAGCCTGATCAAACATTTCCATGGACTTGACTCTAAAGACCCGTTTCAGCATTTGGAGGACTTGACTTCTTTGGTCCAGACCACTAAAGCACGAAACGTTAATGAAGAGTAGATGATCATGAGGCTCTTTCCCTACTCTCTTAGGGATAAAGTCGCTCATTGGTACAGGACAATAGGAAGGCCGATCGCAACATGAAACGATTTGAAATTGGCTTTTCTGAAGAAATTCGTCCCTGTCAGACATACCAATGCTCTGAGACAGCCGATTACTACCTTTGCCCAGCGGCTAGGGGAGTAGTTTCATGTTTCTTGGGAGCGATTCCAGGACTTATTGCGGAAGTGTCCATACCATGAGGTGCCGAAATGGCAGCTCATGTAGATCTTTTACCATAGGTTGACTAAGCAACTTAGAAATCACGTGGATGCTTCTTGCGGAGGTAATTTCCTTAACAAAGACGCAAATAGTGCGCATGATTTGTTTGAGGAAATGAGTGAAAATTCAATCAATCATGCCTCCATAGATACTTTTAACCAGTCCCAACAACCCAGATTGAATGTTAATGAGGTCCACGACTCTCATTCATTCGATATGAAACTGGTTTGTAATAAACTAGATAAGGTGGACCTGGTTACCAAAAGGATGGAGGAGTGGATGGCGGAAAACTTTACGAACAATTCTTGATCCACTCAATCCTAGAATTCGGGATTTCATTCTTCATGAGCTCCTTTTGGACAGGAGTTCGTGAATCAACTGGATGTGGCTCAACCTGTGAGCCAGCATTGTTCGGAATCCCACAGGTTCCAAACTGGGGCCTTTGATTCCAGTTTCTTTGATTCCTCCCTTTCTTTTTCTCCATCCTCTCCCTACGAGGATGTCTATGCTGTATAGGAAAACGTTAGGTCTAACCCTTACTCCAATGCTTATAATCCTGGTTGGAGGAACTACCCTAACTTCTCCTGGAAAAAATCAGTGCAGCAGACCCAATTCCAACCTGCAATTATGAACTGCAAAGACCAATGGGTCAGGGTCATGTTTACACTCAGCTGCCTCCAAATCAGGTCAATCAGCCAGCTTGGAATGCCCGTCAACTTGTAGGGCAGGCTGATTTGAACCGTCAGATGGTAGAGATGCAAGGATCTATGCTCCAGCTCATGCAGCAAATGAAAACCTCGCTGGACAACTTGCAAACCGGGTTCATTGCTAATTCCTGTCAACTTGGATCTCTGCCATCTCAACCCATACCCAACCCGCGTAATATACAGAATCCAGGCAATCAAGCCCAAGGGTACAGTAATCAGAGGGACCCACATGCACATGCTTAGGTGGTTGAGCAGCGTCCTTCCTCTTTTGTTTCTTCATCAAATCCGAGGTTTCTGGCTAATGAAGCCCCTCCAATCTTTCTTAACCCTCCCCAAGATTTAAACCCGTATGCATCTGCTAACTCTGTTACCTTGAGGAGTGGAAGGTAGACCCAGGACCCACAACTGCCCTATTCTGATCTACTAAATCCTGGAGAGCCTGAGGAGAGAAAGGAGAACTCTGAAGAAGAAATCAAGGCTCAGGAACCTGATTCCAAAGATCTGACTCATGTTTCTTTTCCTGAGGCCTTGATTAAACCTAGGAGGAAGAAACCTGTTGATAGTAACGAGGAGCTCTTGAATATATTCAAGAATGTCAAAATCAATATTCCACTTCTCAATGCTATCAAACACATACCGGCTTACGCTAAATTTTTAAAGGATTTATGCACACAGAAGTGTAAGTCGAGGGAATCTGTTCTGAGGAAGGTGGTACTCTCCGAGCAGGTTAGTTCTGTTCTCCTGCATCACCTTCTTTTGAAAAAGAGAGATCCAGGTGCCCCTTTGATTTCTTGTGCCATCGGAGATTACACCTTTGATAGGGCACTTCTGGATCTAGGTGCATCCATTAACTTAATTTTGACTTCTCTTTACGAGAAGTTCAGATTAGGTGAACTTCGGCTGACCTCAGTAACACTGCAATTAGCAGACCGTTCGGTCGCCAATCCGAGAGGTGTTATTGAGGATATTATTGTCAAGGTTAAGGATTTCTATTTTCCTATAGATTTCCTTATTCTTGACATGGATGTACCTGAGAATTTAAGGAACACGCCCAACATTCTGGGGTGTTCGTTCCTAGCTACCACTAAAGCCAATATCAACTATGAGAGTGGTAGCATGGAAATCGCCTTTGGGGATCAAAAATTGAAATTAGATATTTTTAAGGTGATTAACAAATTTGAGGATTGTGGATTTATAGAGGAACTTGAGGAAGATAACTTGAATATTGAAACATGTATGGTGGTTTCTGCAATTGAAGGTTCCTCCTGTCTTGATGGATCTGACCTGCAACCCTCTATGGCAAACTCGCCACATTCTGAAGAGGTTATTGATTTTGTTCACTTTCAACCTCTTCCTCTTGATGAATCTTCATTAGCATCATCCTTACCTTCCATTCTAAACCCACCCTAGCTTGAACTAAAACCATTGCCTGAGAGTTTGAAATATCAATTTTTGGGACCTCAAAAGATGCTCCCTGTGATTATCAGTGCTAGATTAACCAAGGAGCAGGAGATTAAACTGATCAAGGCCCTAAGGGAACACAAGGAGGCAATTGGTTAGACTATTCATGACCTTAGGGGGATCGAGCCATCTTACTGCAATCACAGAATATTCATGGAAGATGGATCCCACCCTTCTCGCCAGATGCAGAGGAGATTAAACCCTGATATGCGAGAAGTGGTTAAGAAGGAAATAATTAAGTGGCTCGACGCAAGAATCATTTATCTGATCTCAGATAGTCCTTGGGTAAGTCCCATGCAAATTGTTCCCAAGAAAATCGAGATTACCGTTGTGACTAATGAGAAAGGAGAATCTGTCACAATTCATTCAACTTCCTCTTGGAGGGTCTATATCGATTACAGGAAGCTATATCAATTACAGGAAGCTGAATATAGCCACGAAAAAAGATCATTTCCCTTTGCCCTTCATCGATCAAATCCTTGAAAGACTTGCCGGGCAAAAGTACTTCTGTTTCCTAGATGGTTACTTGGGATACAATCAAGTTCCTATCCATCCCGAGGATCAGGAAAAAAATGACTTTCACCTATCCCTACGGAACCTTTGCTTTTCGTAAAATGCCATTTGGCTTATGCAATGCACCTACGACTTTTCAAAGGTGTATGCTAGCTATATTCTCTGACATGGTGGGAGAGTTTATGGAAGTCTTCATGGATGATTTCTCTATTTTCGGAGAATCGTTTGATTCTTGCTTGGCTAATCTTGAAATGATCCTTAAAAAATGCATCAAAACAAGATTGGTCCTTAGCTAGGAAAAGAGCCATTTCATGACATAGGAAGGCATCGTCTTGGGTCATGTAATCTCTGAACGGGGAATTGAAGTTGACAAAGCTAAGGTTGATGCTATCTCCAAACTTCCTCCACCCAAATCTGTCAAACAAATTCGATCATTTCTTGATCATGTGGGATTCTATAGAAGGTTCATCAAGGACTTCTCTAAGGTTGTTGCCCTCTGAGCAACCTTCTCACCAAAGATATGCCGTTTGATTTTAATGAATCATGTCATAAGGAATTTTATTTTCTTAAAACGACAATCACTTGTGCTCCGGTGTTGCAACCACCAGTCTAGACAACCCCATTTGAGATCATGACCGACGCTTCTGATTACGCGGTTGGGGCTGTTTTGGGTCAAAAGATTGACAGGAAGCCCTCTATCATCTACTACACTAGCAAAACTCTGGATGAGGCTCAGAGGACTTACACTATTACTAAGAAGGGATTGCTAGTTGTAGTATTTGCTTTAGAGAAATTCAGGGCTTATCTCTTAGGGTCTCACATCATAATTTACACCGATCACTTAGCCTTGAGACATCTCTTGGCCAAAAAGGATGCCAAACCCCAGCTTATCCGATGGATTCTTCTGCTTCAAGAATTCGATCTTGAAATCAAAGATAAATCCAGGGCACATAATGTGGTGGCCAATCATCTTTCGAGACTTCTAAGTGATTCTTCTCGTCCGGATATTTCGATTGCTGATACTTTTCCGGATGAAACTATCCTTACAGTATCAAGTGTCCAAACCCCGTGGTTTGCAGACATTGTAAATTATTTGGCCATTAGTGAAATACCCCAGAATTGGACCAAGCAATAGTGAGATAGACTCAAATCTAAAGCTAAATATTACTTTTGGGAGGATCCTGAACTGTACCGCATCGGCTCTGATCAGATTATTCTCCGATGTGTTCCGGAGAATGAATTCCAAAGTATACTTGAAGTTTGCCATGCATCTGCATGTGGTGGACATTTCTCCGGGAAAAGGACGGCAGCAAAAATTTTGCAATCTGGATTCTATTGACTGTCTTTATTCAAGGATAACTAAGAATTCTCAAGGTCATGTTCCCGATGCCAGGCACTTGGGAGCATAAACAAGAGAAATGATACCTCTAAACCCGATTCTTCCCATTGAAATCTTCGACGTTTGGGGCATTGATTTCATGGGAGCCTTCCTCCCTTCATTTGGACACCAGTAATTCTCGTCGCTGTTGATTACGTGTCCAAGTGGATTGAGGCTATTCCCACCCGAACCAATGACTACAAGGTGGTCATCAATTTCATTAAGAAGAACATCTTCAATCGGGTCGGGATTCCGAGGGCCATCATCAGCGTTGGTGGTACTCATTTCACTAATGCCCAGTTCCATAGTTTACTAGCAAAATAAGGGGTAAATCACAGAATCTCCACACCTTACCACCCCCAGACGAATGGATAGGATGAGATCTCCAATCGGGAGATCAAGAATATTCCGTAGAAAATGGTTAGACCTGATCGTAAAGATTGGACTCACAAGATTGAGGATGCTCTTTGGGCCTACCGTATGACATATAAAATGCCTATTAGCATGTCACCATTTTGTCTGGTGTATGGAAAGGCGTGCCATTTACTCGTAGAGATTGAACATCTGGCATTCTGGGTTATCAAGCAGTGTAATTTTGATTTGAGTTTAACTGGAAAGACCAGGTGATGAGAGCCTCATCATGAACCCTAACTAGCACAATTTAATCTAAATAAGTGTGAAGAAGCTCCTACAAAACATAAAAAGAAACTTAACTCAGAGAATTCTGAATTAAAGAATAAGATAAATCATAAGGGGTAAACTGCAATTCTACTAATGCAGTACGCAAGTAGGGTAATTAAGGGTCTAAACACAGGTCAAATAAGCTTAGTAAGGAGGGAAGTGGGATGATCTGATCTGAAAAGGGTTATAGCAACTTCTAAACAAATTGTACTCAAAAGCTTCACAAGTGCCCGTTGCTCCCCGGCAACGGCGCCAAAATGTTCAAGGCCGTTTCGTGCGGATTTAAAGGCGTATTACGTTGCAGTAGAACCGACAAAACGTTTAAACAAATAATTTTATTACTCGAACAACTAGAGTATCCGAGGTCGAACACAGGGAGCAAACTCAGTACTTTGTAAAACCCAAGAATACAACTGTTTAATGCAAATATAATTGATTCAAAGAGTTTTTAAGAAAGATGTAAAAAAAAATAGAATTAGACGTCTGATTTATGTATCAGACGTCTTAAATGTGATCTTTCTTTCTCTTTTTCTTCTTCTGCTTTGCCTTTCGGATCTCTTTGCAATCTTCCCTTGTCCTTCTTCTTCTTCTCCTGCGAAGACTTCTTTCTTTCTTCTTCTTCTGTCTTGCTTCTCCTTTCTTCTTTGTCTTCTTCTTCTTCTTTGTCTTGCTTCTCCTTTCTTCTGCAGCGGCCACGTCCTTCTCCTGCAATCAGCCTGCCTGCACAGGGGAACAAAACCTAACCCTTCTCCCTCTACCCGCGCGTGTCTCTCTCTCAAGCAATTCACTCTAACCGATCTACCAGAGCCACAGTCTCAATCGGGTCGGATCGTACCCGGGACCAGGCGCACCTGCAGGTGTGTGATGCGCGAGGAGTGCGTAGGTCTAGGTCGGGTCGGATCCGCCAGGTCCGCGTGGTCAGGCCGCGGACGAGGCGGGTGGGGTCAGTGAGGGACCTCACCCCTGTGCTTTCGAGGCGATAAGAATAAAGCGTAAAAACAACTTATACGGTACCTGCCGGTTGCAATCCCACGATGTGGGACTATCTGGTCTCGCCTTCACGCGCGCCTGCAGAAACCTCGTCGTGCGATTGCCCCGCAGCTGCTGGCTCTGCTAGCGCTCCTCGGCTGGATTCGTTCACCTCGCGACACTTGCGTTAGTATGCAGCACCTGTAGTCTGGAAGACCGGGTGCCTGGAGCTTCGCGGGAGCTTCATCAGAGGTCGTCCATGGCGGCAGCAGCTCGAATCCTGTCGTACACAAAACGCGCCTCTCGGCCAAATCAGAATAGATAGAGACCTTCGCCGTGGCACGGCGAAGGCGGTGGGCAGTGCAGCAGGCCGCAGGTCGGCCTAGGCGTGCGTGCCTAGGTCAACCTGTGGCCGGAGATGGTGGGTTGGTCGGGGGGTGGTTGTGGAGGGCTGGAGTGGCAGTGGGAGGGTGGAGTGTGTTCCTGGAGGTGAGGCGGAGCTTCCGAGGTGGTTGGCGAGCCGTGTGGAGGGCTGAAGTGGTGTGGGCGGCTCGCCGGAGTGCGGTCGGAGGCGAAGACGATGGAGGTGGTTAGCGTCTGTCGAGGGTCGATCAAGGGAGATAACAGGGGGAAAAGAGAGAGGAGAGGATGGAGAACGTATCTGGGGTTGTCTGGAGTGAAGGGAGGCAGTGGAGAGGACGGCTCGTGACTGCCGTCGTCGGGGAAGAAAGACCCTGGGGGAGGAAGCGGCGACGAAGATGAGGTCAGGAGCTTGCGCGCAGGGTACAGCGCGCCGCGGGAGGAAGAGGCGGAGAGGACTCTGCTACTGGTATGGCAGCAGAGTGACGAGAAGGAGGGAAAGCGGTCGCCGGAGCTTGTGGGTCGTTTGGCCGGAGATGGGAGAGAAGAAATTTGGAGGGGATCTCCGTCAAAATCAAGCTCAAGATGAGTGGCCGGGTCCGAGGGGTGTTTTATAGGTGCTGGCCGCTCCTATCAGAGCGTGAAAGACGCGCAATTAGGTCAGCCGGTTCGCCGGAGTTGGAAGGAAGAAAGATACCCACATCTCTCATGCGTTCGCACGAGAGATTGGGTTCACACCAGCGAATTTGATTGGCTTTAGAAGGAAGGGAATTCCTCAGAGAATCTCCCTTCCATTTCTGGGAGAGAATCTCTGAGGAATTAGAGAGCCATCTCTCTCGAAACTTCGTCGGAGCTCGGTTCTGCCCTAGCAATGGCGGCAGGACCGGTTTGCAAAGAAGGCGAGGAACCTAGGGGGCTCTCTGCAAGGATATTCAAAAGATAGGGACCTCTTTGTGATTTGGGTGTACTAACTTGCAAAGTAGGTCAAGATGACCTCCCCTTAGGTCCAAATTTTGGTACAAACCTAATTTGGCCCTAAAGAATCCAATGGTAAAGTTGGATTTTAGGTTTGACCTCTTTTGACTGGACATTTTGCGTAAAAACCCAAATTAGGTTAATTGAAGAGCTAAGACCCTAATCTAGGTCAAACTAGGTTCCAAAGGCCAAATTAAGTGTTCTAAACCCCAGAGGATGTTTTTCTATGATTTTTAGAGGGTTTGCTTGATTTTTATTCTGACTGGAACCTTGTTAATTTAAGCGGGTCTGTTTTAGGGTTACCAAGTGTCATTTAATTCTTAGATTGCACATAAACCCATTTCTGATTAATTCAACCCACTTTGGACTATTTGACCTATGTTTTGCTTCTGAGAAATCCCGTTTATGTACTGCAATGGTAAAATTGTAGTTTTAACCTTTATTTCATGTTTTCTTCTCAGAGCACTTGTTCCTTTAGTTAAGCCTTCTTCTAGGTTATGTAGGAGCTTTTGTCTTCTTTATTAGGTCAAAATGAGCTAGTTATGGCTCATGATGAGGCTCTCATCATACCCCCATGCCTAGCTTTTGCTAGTCCCTTAGCAAAATTTCAAAGTTTTAACTTCCATTCTAGACCTAAAGTGTCCTTAGTTATGATAAGTGCTTCTTTTGTGATTAGGTAGGAATGCCGACAATAGGCCTAGAGGTACTCAAGTACCAACCAAAATCTGGACCTGTTCTGCTTTAGCCTCAGTCCTTCGCAAAGGTTTCTACGGCCCGCAAAAACTATCCTAGGGTTTGTTGGACTCTGCGGTTAAAGCACCCGTGCTTGAGACATTTTTAGCCTACGCTCAGTTTGCAGTGCGTTTTTTTTTTTTTTTTTTTTTTTGTAAGAGAGAGATAGAGGATTTATTTGTTTGGAGAGCTTTTCTCTCTCTTTTCTTTTTATTTCTAGCTTCGGATTAGCTTCTCAACACGGTCTGTATCGGATTCCTCGTCCCCATCATCAATCCTCAAGGGTCCCTGGCTTTCGAGATTTCGAGATAATCCCGCCCATGGCAACCCCCAGAACCCTGGCTTTCGAGATTTCGAGATAATCCCGCCCATGGCGTTCCGTGGCCGAATTCAGACCCTGGCGATCGACATTTCGTGATAATGCCACCCATGGTATCTGAACCAGCAGAGTGCTTACATGCCCCCAGTAGGATATTTAAATATCCTAAGAGACAAGCACCGAGGAGACGATATGTTGTTACGCATCTTCGAGGGGAATTTCCCGCCTCTCCGCGCTGGGAACTTGTCCAAATCAACTTGTGTTGATTGGCCGCTCCTAATCTAGGTGACTTTTTCAGAATATTAAACGCTCTTGCGTGTTTTGAATATTTATGCGCACTGAACCAGACTGTGTGTGAATTTGGGTGCTTAGGTTACCGAATCCCGCAAACCGGAGGTCAGTTAACGAGGCCGAATACTTCCTAAGCCTTAGACCTAATACTTAAGCTTCGCATTTTCCTCAACCTCTTGAGGATTGTCCAGATTTTAACGGATACGTGAATTTTTAAGCTAAAAATCTAGCCCAAGCGGCCTAAGACCAGCGTTCCCGCTAATCTCTTGTTATGTCTCTGTAGCATTTTTCTTTTCTTTTTCTTGACTCGGTCTAGAACTTCAGTTAACCCCTTAATCTTTTACTAATGACTTTTTCTTTTTCTTTTCCTTTTGTGCTCCTTTCTTTATTTTTGCTCTTTTTGTCATTTTTCTTTCTTTTCCTCCTCTCATTTGTATGACCCTGAATTGTTCCTCCCCTCTTTTTTTTTTTTGTATGAAACCCTTTCTTGATATGAATTTTCTGTCATTTTGCACTTTCATACCCCCCCATGCCTAAGATTTGCAATGTCCCCATTGTAAATTAGGTGGGTTCGAATTCAGCTTAGTTCATGTGTTAGGACAGGTGTGTGGTGAGTGAATGGGTCGAAGCGACTTGTTGCGAACGATTTCTAATCTCGGGTAGATATACCTGAGGTGAAGTCGGCTGTTCTAATGGATGAACCCTAAAGTGCAATATGAGTTCCGCATAGCGATGTCAGAAACGGTTTCTGGGTTTTCAAAGAATGACGGGTTGCCTCCCGTTAAGCGCTGAGTTTTACGCCATCGGCTGGGCGTAATGAGCTCAAGAGGAAAGGAGGGTAAAGGATGACTCAGTCAAATCTATATCGGTCATGTCAATGAACGGCTTGAGTCTCTGCCCATTCACGACAAATGGTTCAGAGTCGTGGCTGAGTGGGCTGATTTCAATAGCTCCATTTCCGAAGATTTGGCGGACTAGGTAGGGTCCGACCCACTTGGATCTTAGCTTTCCTGGGAATAGTTTGAGTCGAGCATCAAAGAGTAAAACTTTTTGACCAGGATGAAAGACCTTTCTAGAAATGTGTTTGTCGTGAAAAGCTTTAACCCGTTCTTTGTAAATTCGTGAGTTCTCATATGCGTCGTGGCGTAATTCATCGATCTCGCTCATTTGAAATCTTCTGTGGGTTCCAGCCTTAGAAAGGTCGAGATTACAGGTCCGTACTGCCCAATAGGCTTTATGCTCCAATTCGACGGGGAGGTGACATGCCTTCCCGTACACTAGTCTGAAGGGAGACATTCCTAATTGGGTCTTGTGGGCGGTCCTATAGGCCCACAATGCTTCCGGAAGCCGAGAAGACCAATCTTTTCTATCAGGTCGAACAGTAACCTGAAGGATCTTCTTGATCTCTCGGTTAGATAGCTCAGCTAGACCATTAGTTTGGGGGTGGTAAGGAGTAGAGATTCGGTGTGACACCCCGTATTTGATCATCAGTGACTTGAACTGAGCGTTTGTAAAATGGGTCCCTTCGTCGGAAATTATAGCACGCGGAATCCCGAACCTTGAGAAAATGTTTTGATGAAGGAATTTTATAACGGCTTTATGATTGTTGGTTCGGGTCGGAATGGCTTCTATCCACTTGGAAACATAATCAACTGCGAGTAAAATGTATTCGAAGCCATCCGAGGTAGGAAAGGGTCCCATGAAATCAATCCCCCAAATATCAAAAATTTCGCATACCAAGATCGGCTGTAGAGGCATCATGTCTCTATGGCTCATGTTGCCTAGAGTTTGGCAACGGGAACATGCCTTACAGTGATTGTATGCATCTTTGAAAATTGTGGGCCAGTAGAAACCACACTGGAGGACTTTCGATGTGGTTTTATGTCCTGAAAAATGTCCACCGCATGCCTGGTCATGGCAAAATGAGAGTATGTCTTTGATTTCCACTTCCGTGACGCATCGTCGGATTATCTGATCAGCACCAATGCGGAAGAGATACGGGTCTTCCCATAGGTAATACTTGGCATCGGGACGCAATTTGTCCTTTTTGGCCTTCGGCCAATCGGGCGGAATCTGATGTGATGCCAGGTAATTAACAATATCGGCGAACCATGGAAGACTTGTACTGATAGTCAGGAGGTGCTCATCAGGAAAATGTTCTGTAATAGGTCCGGACGGATCAATAATTTCAGGAGGAAGGCGGGATAAATGATCAGCTACCACATTGTGCTTTCCCGCCTTGTCGCGAATCTCGATGTCAAATTCTTGCAACAGCAAGATCCAGCGGATTAATCGAGGTTTCGCGTCCTTCTTGGCTAGGAGATGCCTCACAGCTGTGTGATCCGAGTATATGATAACACGGGAACCCAGAAGGTATGATCTGAATTTTTCCAGGGCAAATACTACGGCCAGCAGCTCTTTCTCAGTAACCGTATAGTTACGTTGAGCCTCATCCAGTGTTTTGCTGGCGTAGTAAATGACCACAGGTTTCCCGTCAATTTTCTGCCCCAAAACCGCTCCTACAGCGAAGTCAGATGCATCGCACATGATCTCAAAGGGTTGAGACCAATCAGGGGACTGTAGGATTGGGGCTTGGGTGACTCGGTCACGTAAGATCTCAAATGCTTGAGTGCATTCCTTGGAAATTCCGAAAGGCACATCCTTGGACAGCAGATTGGTCAGGGGGCGCGCGATTTTGGAGAAATCAGGGATGAATCGACGGTAGAAACCGACGTGCCCCAAAAAAGATCGGATGTCCTTAATCGAGCTAGGCATAGGGAGCTTGGAAATCAGGTTAACCTTAGCTCGATCCACTTGGATGCCTTTCTCTGAGATTAAATGTCCCAGGACAATTCCCTCAGGCACCATGAAATGGCTCTTTTCCCAGGAAAGAACCAAATTCACCTCGATGCACCGCCTGAGTATATGGACCAAGTGTTGGAGGCAATCGTCAAATGATTGTCCAAAAACTGAAAAGTCATCCATGAAGACTTCCAGATAGTCACCTACCATATCTGAGAATATGGCAAGCATGCACCGCTGAAAAGTTGCAGGTGCATTGCAGAGACCGAACGGCATCCTTCGAAACGCGTATGTCCCGAAGGGGCAGGTGAATGTGGTCTTTTCTTGGTCCTCTGGATGGATTGCCACCTGATTGTAACCGGAGTACCCGTCAAGAAAGCAGAAGAATCTATTTCCCTCTAGTTTCTCGAGGATCTGATCAATAAACGGTAGTGGGAAATGATCCTTCTTCGTGGAGGAATTTAGTCTTCTGTAATCAATGCAGACTCTCCACGAATTAGCTATTCGGGTAGGAATGACTTCCCCGGTTTCTGTCGTGATGATGGTAAGTCCTGCCTTCTTAGGTACCACTTGTGTTGGACTCACCCAACGACTGTCGGAGATCGGGTAGATGATCCCTGCATCTAACCACTTAATGATCTCCTTTTTCACGACCTCCTGTAGGTTCGGGTTTAGTCGCCTTTGCATTTCTCTTGAAGGTCGTGAGCCTTCTTCTGTATAGATTCGATGCGTGCAGTATGAAGGGCTTATACCAGTCAAATCATCTAAAGTCCATCCAATGGCTCTACGATGTTGCTGGAGAACAGAAATCAAACGGAGTTCCTGGTCAGGTGTGAGTCGAGAATTGATAATCACAGGAAACGTTTGATTTGAATCCAAAAAGACATATTTTAGATGTTCAGGAAGGGGCTTGAGTTCCATGACAGGATTGTCAGCAGCAGCGGGTGGTTCATGGTTTGTATCGGGAGCAATGGTAGGAGTCATAGGTGTGTCTAGATTGTGTTCGCACTCCTCTGTTAGCGGTTTTTGATTTTCTAGTGGTTGATCAGAAATAATCAGGTTGTCCTCTATGTGCAGTTCATCAACCACGGTTTTGACATCACAAATTTCCTCTATAACCCCGCAATTAATCCCTTGTTGGGCTTTGAAAATGTCGATCTTCAGATTTTGATTCCCAAATTTTAATTCTATCTGGCCCTCTTCGCAGTTTATATTGGCCCTAGCAGTGGCCAGAAAGGGTCTCCCTAATATGATTGGTGTGTCCCTTGGGTTCTTAGGTGCATCCATGTCCAGTACTATGAAGTCCACTGGGAAATAAAAATCTCGTACCCTAACAATGACATCCTCGAGTATTCCTTTGGGTGACTTGATGGATCGATCAGCTAACTGCAATGTCACCTCAGTGGGTTTAAGTTCAGATTCTTCAAGGTGGTCAAGGAGGGATGTAGGTATTAAATTTATGGAGGCACCTAGGTCTAGTAGGGCTCTATCAAGTTGGGTTTCACCAATTTTACAAGAAATCAAGGGGGTTCCTGGGTCTTTAGCCTTGGGTGGGAGTTTGCTCAGGATGACAGAGCTGGCTTGCTCTGACAGTACAATCGGATTCCCATCCTTGGTTCGCGGCTTATGTTTAGGTGTACATATGTCTTTCAAGAATCTTGCGTAAGCCGGTATGTGGCGGATTGCATCCATCAACGGGATGTTTATCTGGACCTGTTCAAAGAGCTTGACCAGATCCTCCTCAGGAGCCACAGGTTTGGTTGTCCTTTTTCCTTTGGTCAAGGCCTCAGGAAATGGGATCCTAGCTGGTTCCTCTAGGATAGGTCCAGGTTCTTGATCTGGGACAGTAGTATCTTGGATGACTACCCTAGGGTCTTGGCGATTATCAGGCTTGGAGTGGTTCAGATAATGTGGGTCTTGTGTTGTTTTACCACTACGTGTTGTTACAGAGTTTAATCCAGCCTGACTTTGGTTTGGGTTAGGTAGGAGAGGTGGCTGCTGCTGAAATTCTGCATAAGATGTAGAAGCCTCCATCCTGTCTGGTGATGGAGTAGCAGGGGCCTGATAAATCAAATGTGCGTGGCCTGAATTTGGATTCATAATGCGCCTCTGGGTCGGCACATTATTTGGGTTGGGCAGAGGTTGCGAAGGAAGGGTGCCAGGTTGGCGAGAATTTGCCATCTGGGCCAGTTGGTTGCGAACCTCTGTGATCTCGTCCTTGTGCTGTTGTTGCATTGCCGCATTCGTTTTTTGAATGTCAGCCAGCGTTTGAAGGATAAGAGTCAATTGATCCTGATTTTGCCCAGATTGGTAGGTGGGATTGGGCCGAGGCTGAGGCGGCTGATATGGACGAGGAGCTTGTGGGCGGGGTTGATATGGTGGTTTTTGAGAGTTTCCCGCCCACTGAAAGTTAGGATGATTTCGCCATCCAGGGTTGTAGGTATTGGAGTATGGGTCGTTCTGGATGGCGTTGAGGTCCTCGCAGTTCTGAGAAACCTCAGGAAAGTCAGAATACGAGGGTTCAGATTGTGGATAGGGGCTCATCCCCTTGGCAGGTTGGTGATAGATGTTTTGCACTGTTTCCCTTGCCAGAGGAGGTCGTGCAAAAGAGTTTTGTGCAGAGGTGGCTTGCTGCAAATGTTGAGTTAGCTTGTCCACCTTCTTTTCTATGATAGAGACCTTGTCCAACTGACTGGCCATCAATTCCAAGTCAACAGAAGTGGACAGGTCTTGCGTCTCATGTGTCCCTCTTAGATTCGTCGATGCGCGGGCATTCGTCCTGTCGAATAAGCCCAAGGAGTCATTGTTTATGGAGTTCTCGCACATATTTTCGAGAATCTCCCACACCGTGTCCTCGTGTTGGCCCATGATGTTTCCTCCACATGTTGCATTGACGATTAGACGAATATCCTCACGGAGTCCCTGGTAAAAAGACTGGACTTGTTCCCACTTAGGAACTCCGTGATGGGGACATTTTCGCATGAGATCTAGGAATCGATCCCAAGCTTCGTGAAGAGGTTCTCCCTGTTGTTGAGTGAAATGAGTGATCTGGTGGCGCAAGGCATTCGTCCGGCCAACAGGGAAGAATTTTTTCAAAAATTTGGACTGTAATTCCTCCCAAGTGTTGATCGGGCGGGTCTGAGTCTGATACCAGTGCGCGGCCTTGTCCAAGAGGGAGAACGAAAACATTTTCATGAGTAGGATATCCCGATTTTGTACATCTGACCCGAAAGTTTGGGCCAGATGCTTGAGTTGTTTAATGTGTTGGAATGGATCCTCAGAGTTAAGCCCATGGAACTTTGGTATGGCATGAATCATATTGGGCTTTAGATCAGAATCGGGTCCTCCAATTGGGATTCGTACTCGGGGTTCAATTGCCACCGCAGCGGGATTATAGTGATCTCGCATCATAGGTCGCTGTGGTGGGTTTACAAAGTTCTGAAAGAGATCGTTCAAGCGTTGAAGTTGGTGTTCAAGGTTATTCTCATCTTCAATGGGTTGTGCCATGATGGGAGAAGGAGGAGAATCAGGGTCTGAATCAGATGAAAGATTTATGTGGTGGGGTTGCTGCACAAACAAGGGCGTCGAGGCTTGGCCTCGGCGAGAATGAATTTCTAGAGGAGGTCTTAAAGGTGGTCTCAAGGACCTCCTACCAAACATGCACCGGAAGATGTGATGAGATTAGAAGGTGCTGGACCCAATCAAGACACCCAAGAATTGTTGGGTGACTATAGAGGTTCGGGGCAGATGGACCCCTGGATCAGAAGATCGTCCACCTGAGAAATACCTGGGCAGCCAGAGAGGGAGAGTCCCGCAAAGACCCCTACACGGTAGAGCGTCCCTACGGGTTACAGGGTTTCCCCCACCCGACCTCTCTTGTCACTGCAGTTCCAGGTAGACCAGAATGGGGATCTTGACCTCTTAAGTCTACCTTTTTTTATTTTAAGATCAAGGTGCTTAATGTTCCACTTGAACTTTTAAGTATTTTGAGTGCAAAAAGTGACCTAATATTAAGGTTGGTTGACCCGAGGGATCAACTTCACCTTTGAGAGCTTTTAGGTCCTTCCTTTTATGATTCAAATGAATTATCAGCCTGATTTGCTTAGGGTTCCTCTTGTATAAATATTTTCAAACACGGTTTAGGCACACTTCTTTTTGGAAAGTTTGTTTCTTTGTTTTAGAGAAGATGTGTCCCTAAAAACCCTAGCTTTGCAATCCTAACTTGGCTCTAATGGGTCCAATTTAGTTGCCTTAGAATTTAGCACCTAGGGCTCAATCAAGAAAGTTTTAGCCCTAGTTGCCTTAGTTGGATGACAGACAAAAATATGTTGAAATGAAAATCAGGCAACTTGATGAGTTACTAAATATAAGACAGGTAGCCCTAAGTTGACTTCTCCCTTTTTTTTGTCTTTTAGATTGTGAGAGGGTTAAGGGGGAGGGCTTATGGAGATTACCTGCTCCAGTCTGTTGTGCAGTTGCTATTCTTTCCTTTTTGTTTTGCTTTCCCTGTTTGAACACAACAAAAGAGAAGTTAAGTCAGATATTAAATAGAAAAGTTGTACTCAAAAGCTTCACAAGTGCCCGTTGCTCCCCGGCAACGGCGCCAAAATGTTCAAGGCCGTTTCGTGCGGATTTAAAGGCGTATTACGTTGCAGTAGAACCGACAAAACGTTTAAACAAATAATTTTATTACTCGAACAACTAGAGTATCCGAGGTCGAACACAGGGAGCAAACTCAGTACTTTGTAAAACCCAAGAATACAACTGTTTAATGCAAATATAATTGATTCAAAGAGTTTTTAAGAAAGATGTAAAAAAAAATAGAATTAGACGTCTGATTTATGTATCAGACGTCTTAAATGTGATCTTTCTTTCTCTTTTTCTTCTTCTGCTTTGCCTTTCGGATCTCTTTGCAATCTTCCCTTGTCCTTCTTCTTCTTCTCCTGCGAAGACTTCTTTCTTTCTTCTTCTTCTGTCTTGCTTCTCCTTTCTTCTTTGTCTTCTTCTTCTTCTTTGTCTTGCTTCTCCTTTCTTCTGCAGCGGCCACGTCCTTCTCCTGCAATCAGCCTGCCTGCACAGGGGAACAAAACCTAACCCTTCTCCCTCTACCCGCGCGTGTCTCTCTCTCAAGCAATTCACTCTAACCGATCTACCAGAGCCACAGTCTCAATCGGGTCGGATCGTACCCGGGACCAGGCGCACCTGCAGGTGTGTGATGCGCGAGGAGTGCGTAGGTCTAGGTCGGGTCGGATCCGCCAGGTCCGCGTGGTCAGGCCGCGGACGAGGCGGGTGGGGTCAGTGAGGGACCTCACCCCTGTGCTTTCGAGGCGATAAGAATAAAGCGTAAAAACAACTTATACGGTACCTGCCGGTTGCAATCCCACGATGTGGGACTATCTGGTCTCGCCTTCACGCGCGCCTGCAGAAACCTCGTCGTGCGATTGCCCCGCAGCTGCTGGCTCTGCTAGCGCTCCTCGGCTGGATTCGTTCACCTCGCGACACTTGCGTTAGTATGCAGCACCTGTAGTCTGGAAGACCGGGTGCCTGGAGCTTCGCGGGAGCTTCATCAGAGGTCGTCCATGGCGGCAGCAGCTCGAATCCTGTCGTACACAAAACGCGCCTCTCGGCCAAATCAGAATAGATAGAGACCTTCGCCGTGGCACGGCGAAGGCGGTGGGCAGTGCAGCAGGCCGCAGGTCGGCCTAGGCGTGCGTGCCTAGGTCAACCTGTGGCCGGAGATGGTGGGTTGGTCGGGGGGTGGTTGTGGAGGGCTGGAGTGGCAGTGGGAGGGTGGAGTGTGTTCCTGGAGGTGAGGCGGAGCTTCCGAGGTGGTTGGCGAGCCGTGTGGAGGGCTGGAGTGGTGTGGGCGGCTCGCCGGAGTGCGGTCGGAGGCGAAGACGATGGAGGTGGTTAGCGTCTGTCGAGGGTCGATCAAGGGAGATAACAGGGGGAAAAGAGAGAGGAGAGGATGGAGAACGTATCTGGGGTTGTCTGGAGTGAAGGGAGGCAGTGGAGAGGACGGCTCGTGACTGCCGTCGTCGGGGAAGAAAGACCCTGGGGGAGGAAGCGGCGACGAAGATGAGGTCAGGAGCTTGCGCGCAGGGTACAGCGCGCCGCGGGAGGAAGAGGCGGAGAGGACTCTGCTACTGGTATGGCAGCAGAGTGACGAGAAGGAGGGAAAGCGGTCGCCGGAGCTTGTGGGTCGTTTGGCCGGAGATGGGAGAGAAGAAATTTGGAGGGGATCTCCGTCAAAATCAAGCTCAAGATGAGTGGCCGGGTCCGAGGGGTGTTTTATAGGTGCTGGCCGCTCCTATCAGAGCGTGAAAGACGCGCAATTAGGTCAGCCGGTTCGCCGGAGTTGGAAGGAAGAAAGATACCCACATCTCTCGTGCGTTCGCACGAGAGATTGGGTTCACACCAGCGAATTTGATTGGCTTTAGAAGGAAGGGAATTCCTCAGAGAATCTCCCTTCCATTTCTGGGAGAGAATCTCTGAGGAATTAGAGAGCCATCTCTCTCGAAACTTCGTCGGAGCTCGGTTCTGCCCTAGCAATGGCGGCAGGACCGGTTTGCAAAGAAGGCGAGGAACCTAGGGGGCTCTCTGCAAGGATATTCAAAAGATAGGGACCTCTTTGTGATTTGGGTGTACTAACTTGCAAAGTAGGTCAAGATGACCTCCCCTTAGGTCCAAATTTTGGTACAAACCTAATTTGGCCCTAAAGAATCCAATGGTAAAGTTGGATTTTAGGTTTGACCTCTTTTGACTGGACATTTTGCGTAAAAACCCAAATTAGGTTAATTGAAGAGCTAGGACCCTAATCTAGGTCAAACTAGGTTCCAAAGGCCAAATTAAGTGTTCTAAACCCCAGAGGATGTTTTTCTATGATTTTTAGAGGGTTTGCTTGATTTTTATTCTGACTGGAACCTTGTTAATTTAAGCGGGTCTGTTTTAGGGTTACCAAGTGTCATTTAATTCTTAGATTGCACATAAACCCATTTCTGATTAATTCAACCCACTTTGGACTATTTGACCTATGTTTTGCTTCTGAGAAATCCCGTTTATGTACTGCAATGGTAAAATTGCAGTTTTAACCTTTATTTCATGTTTTCTTCTCAGAGCACTTGTTCCTTTAGTTAAGCCTTCTTCTAGGTTATGTAGGAGCTTTTGTCTTCTTTATTAGGTCAAAATGAGCTAGTTATGGCTCATGATGAGGCTCTCATCAAACCCTAACTAGCACAATTTAATCTAAATAAGTGTGAAGAAGCTCCTACAAAACATAAAAAGAAACTTAACTCAGAGAATTCTGAATTAAAGAATAAGATAAATCATAAGGGGTAAACTGCAATTCTACTAATGCAGTACGCAAGTAGGGTAATTAAGGGTCTAAACACAGGTCAAATAAGCTTAGTAAGGAGGG
Organism: Thalassia testudinum; assembly: GCA_037157565.1. Classification (NCBI taxonomy): domain Eukaryota; kingdom Viridiplantae; phylum Streptophyta; class Magnoliopsida; order Alismatales; family Hydrocharitaceae; genus Thalassia; species Thalassia testudinum. The sequence continues at coordinate 65,878,689 of JAZHRO010000031.1, forward strand.
AAGTGGGATGATCTGATCTGAAAAGGGTTATAGCAACTTCTAAACAAATCTACTTTAATTCACGAGGTTCGAGGTAGGATAAAAATCAACTAAACCCTCTAAAATTCATGGAAAAATATTTCCTAGGGTTTAGAACCTTCAATTTGACCTTTGCAACCTATTTTGACCTAAAATGAGAATCATGCCCAATTTATGACTTAATTTAAGTTTTTGCATAAATTGATCGATCAAACATGGTCAAACCTAAAATCAAATATCACCATTAAAATCCTTAGGTTCAAATTAGGTTGGTATAAAAATTTTGGCTTAAGAAAAGACCATCTTGACCGATTTTACAAATTGGTCCTCTTGAATTACTTTTTGACCCTTATCTTTTGAAACCCTTACACTTTGCCCCCTATCTTTCTCGTCGTTCTTTGCAGAACGGTCCTCCCTACATTTTAAGCAGCACCATACCTCCGGCGGCCTTGCGCGGAGGATGGTGCCGCGTAGGGCATGGCGCTCGTTCTCAGGAACGAACAGGAGGTTCCTTGCATCGTCCTATATCGCAGGGACCATCCCCTGTGTCCTGCAACCACCCATGCCTCTCGTGTAAACGCACGAAAGGCATGGGTCTCCTTCTCCGGCCATCTCCGACGTGCTCTGCATGTTTTTCCCTTGGGCTGCTCTCCTCGCCAGCACCTTTATAAGGAGCGATAGGGGCTACCGTCCATGGCAAGCTAGTTCTGGCTGAGAAACTCCCCCTCCGTCGCCTCCTCTCTCTCCAGTCAGACTGCCCAAGCTTTCGGCGAACTCTCCTCCTCCTCCTCGTCGCTCTGCTGCCATACCTGCCCCGTCTTCCCACGCCAAGCCGCACTAGCTGGCGTCCTCAGATCTCCTCCTCGTCGCCGATAACCCCCTCCTGGGCACCTTCGTCCCCAGCGCCGGCAAGTACGCGTCGAGCGCCACCTCCCCCCCCTCTTCGTCAATTAGGTAGGTAGAAACCTTCCCTTCTCTCTCCCTGTTATTTCCCCCTTCTTAATTTACCATTTTAACCCACCGACTGCCACTGTCCATCACCATCTTCCCCATCTCTGGCCGCTCTCCGGCGAGGCGCTCTCGCCACTCCACGCCTCCATCCGCCTCGCCACCTACCCATTAAGCTTTGCGACATCTCACTGACACCAAATCCACCCTCCATTCACTTCCTAGCACCTCCAGACCATCCCCAGAACACACCCACTCCCACGCACGCAATGTGCCTTAGGCGCACGGCCACAGGCACGCTCGTGTCTTGCCGACCCCCGCACCGCCTTCGTCATCTTCTGGTGAAGCTCCCTGCGTTGTCTGACATGGCCGTGAGGCTGTCTTTGCGATTTCAGGTCTCAGCCTCCTCGCCGCCATTGACAGCAGGTTGGAGTTACTTTGCGGGCAGCTCTAGACTTCTTCGGTCCCAGGCGCAGGCCCCAGGCAGCACGGGGCACTTCCGCAGAGACGCCCAGGTTCTCAATTGGGGTAGCGAGTCTTCGCTGCTGCCCTAATTGTGCGAAGCCTTCTCTCGCGGGCGCCCGAGATTGGAGGTGGGACTTTGGTCCCACCTCGTAAGTGTGTGGCCTCACGCCCACACTTAAATTGTTTTTGTGATATGAGTCGATTGCCTCCGATACACACGGGGTGAGGTCCCTCACCTATCACCGCCCTCGTCCGTGAGCTCACCACACGGATCAGGCACGATCCGACCCGACACTCCTGTGCACTCCTCGCGCACCACCCACGCCGGTGTGCCTGGACCCGGGCGCACGACCCGACCTGATTCCCCGGCTCTGGGAGAGCTTCCAAAGAGAGATCCAGAGAGAGAGACGCGGGGAAGGGGTAGGGGTAGGTTTTGCGCTGACATTTGCGCGTGTGCGCAGGATAGAAGGAAGAAGGAAGAAGCAGGCGAAGGAAGAAGAAATGAAGGAAAGGAGCTGAAGGAAAAGAAGAGGAGCCGCACTGTAGCAACCACGCAATTAAGCCATCTGAGAGATGAATCAGACGTCGGAGGGTCAGCAGCCAGAGCAAAGAAGAAGGTAGGCTGAAGAAGAAGAAAGAAGATGTAGAGAAGAAGAAGAAGAAGACAGGAAGGAGAGAAAGAAAGAAGAGGAAGGGCCAGAGCAGAAGAGAAAGAGGAACCACAGAAAGGAGAGAAGAAAATCAGAGAGGAAGAAAGGAGAAAGACTTAGCAGCTGAAGAAGAAAAGAGAAGGCAGAAGCCTCTGCAGCCGCAAGGAAGAAGAAGACCCAAAAGAAAAAAAAAAAGAGAAAATCAGAGAGAAGAAAAGAGAAAGAGGAACCACAGAAGCAGAGAAGAAGAGAAGAAGAAAGAAGAGAGTCAAGAAGCCAATCACCCCTTTTTTTTTATCTTTCTCTCTTAATTTTTTGTAAAACCTTATATATTGTGAATTTATATGCTTTTAGAATTATAGTTTGCTCCTTTAGTTCGACCTCGGGAAACTCTTCATTCCGAGTAATAAATTGTATTAGACTAGTAACCATTTTGTTATATACCACAACGACTATAATAACTATAAAAACGAAAAGGCCACCAGTTCTTGGAGCCGTTGCCGGGGAGCAACGGCTATTCTAGAAGCTATTGATTCACAATTTCTGATTTACTATTGGCTTAATCTCTTCTTTTTTGTTGTTCAGGCACAGAAATCAGGAAAGAACAAGCAGCTGCACAACAACCAAGGGATAGGTAATTTTCTATCCTCTCTCTTTTAAGCCCCTAAAATTCTAAAGAGGAAGAAAAAAGAAAAGAAAAAAAAAACAATCTAGGAATTACCTGTCTTTCATACATAGTAAATCACAAGAGTTGATTGTTTTTCAATTTCAACACATTATATCTGTACATCCACTAAAGGTAATTAGGGCCAAAATCTTCTTGCTTGTGCCCTAATTACCTAATCTTGAGGCAACTAACTGGACCAATTAGAGCCAACCTAAGACTCAAAAACTAGGGTTTTGGAAGACACACTTTCTAATCAAGAATTAAAAAATTCCCAAAAGAAGTGTGCCTAAGCCATTGTTTGAAAACATCTATTATGAGAAACCCTAAGAAATTTGGCTCTTAAAAACACTTGAACCCTAAAAGACAAAGACCTAATTAGCTCTCAAAGGAACTAGTAGGTGAAGTTGACCCCTTGAGTCAACCAACCTTGAACTTAGGTCACTCTTTGCACTCAAAAGGCTAAAGTTCAAGTAAAAACCTAAGCACCTTGATCCTAACTAAAAGTAGTAGACTTAAGAGGTCAAGGTCCCCATTCTGGTCTACCTGGAATCTTAGTGACAAGAGAGGTCGGGTGGGGGAAACCCTATAACCTGTGGGGGCGCTCTACCGTGTAGGGGTCTTCGTGGGACTCACCCTCTCTGGCTGCTTAGGTAATACTCAGGTGGACGATCTTTTGATCAAGGGGTCCATTCGCCCCAAACCTCTATAGTCACCCAACGTTCTGGGTGTCTTGATTGGGTCCAGCACCTGCTAAACTCATCCTCTTCATCAGTGTATGTTTGGTAGGAGGTCCTTGAAACCTCCTTTAGAAATTCACTCTCCTCGAGGCCGAGCCTCGGAGCCCTTGTTTGCGCAACCAACACTTCACATAGACCTCTCCTCCGATTCCGAACCCAACTCACCTTCTTCTTCCACAATGGCTCAGCCAGTTGAGGAAGAGAACAATCTGGAGCACCAGCTCCAGCGACTCAATGACCTCTTCCAGAACTTCATGCACCCACCGCAACGTCCCATGATGCAGGATCACTATAATCCTACTGCGGTGGCTATTGAGCCTCGAGTTAGAATCCCGATTGGAGGACCTGATTCTGAACTAAAGCCCAACATGATTCATGCCATACCTAAATTCCATGGGCTTAATTCTGAAGACCCCTTCCAGCACATTAAACAGCTAAAGCATCTGGCCCAGACTTTCGGGTCAGATGCACAAAATCGGGATATTCTCCTCATGAAGATGTTCTCCTTTTCCCTTATGGACAAGGCTGCCCATTGGTACCAAACACAGACCCGGCCGATCAACAATTAGGAGGAACTTCAATCCGAGTTCTTGAAGAAGTTCTTCCCCGTTGGTTGGACCAATGCCTTGCGCCATCAGATTACCCACTTCACGTAACAAACGGGAGAACCTTTCCATGAGGCATGGGATCGCTTTCAGGATCTCATGAGGAAGTGACCCCATCACGAAGTTTCTAAATGGGAACAAGTCCAGTCTTTTTACTAGGGACTCCGTGAGGATATTAGGCTTTTCGTCAATGCAAGGAGGGAATATCATGGGTCAGCATGAGGACACCGTGTGGGAGATTCTCGAAAATATGTGCGAGAACTCCATCAATAATGACTCCATGGGATTATTCGACATGACGAATACTCGCGCATCGACGAACCTTAGGGGAGTACACGAGACACAGGGCCTGTCTACATCAGTCGACCTAGAATTGATGGCCAGTCGATTGGACAAGGTCTCTATTATCGAGAAGAAGGTGGATGAGCTGACTTAGCACTTGCAGCGAGCCACCTCTGCGCATAATCCCTTTGCACAACCTCCTTCCACACGGGAGACTGTGCAAAACATTCTCCACCGACCTTCTCCTGGGATGGAACCATATCCACCCCCATCTAATTCTCGGATCGGAGGATCCTCCGACCCTTTCTATACTAGCCAGGGGAATCCCACTCCCCCATTCTCTGACTTTTCGGAGGCTCCTCAAACCTGCGAGGACCTCAACGCCATCCAGAATGACCCATTTTCCAATACTTACAATCCTGGATGGCGAAACCATCCCAACTTCCAGTGGGCGGGAAATTCCCAAACTCAAAGGCCACCCTTTCAGCCCCGTCCACAACCACCTCGTCCTTACCAACCGCCTCAGCCTCGGCCCAACCCTACTTATCCATCAGGACCAAACCAAGACCAAATGTCCCTCATCCTTCAGACTCTGGCTGACATTCAGAGAACAAATGCGGCTATTCAGAAGCAACACAAGGACGGAATCATAGAGGATCGAAACCAACTGGCCTAGTTGGCAAATTCTCGCCAACCGGGCACACTTCCTTCTCAACCTCTTCCTAACCCTAATAACTTGCCGACCCAGCGACGCGTTATGAACCCAAACCCAGGCCAAGTACACATGGTTTACCAGGCCCCCTCTGTTCCTTCACCTGACGGGATGGAGGCCTCAACTTCTTATGTGAGTTATCAGCAGCAACCCATCCTATCAAACCCTAACTAGAACCAGGCAGGACTAAATTCTGTGACCAGTCGCAGTGGTAAGGAGACCCAAGATCCACCTTATCCAGACCACTCTAAGCCTGGTAGTGACCCAAAACCTAGGACAGTAATCCAGGACGTTCCTATCTCTGTCCCAGATCAAAGACCTGGATTTATCCTAGAAGAACCAACCAAGGTTCCATTCCCCGAGGCCTTGACCAAGGGAAAGAAGACAACCAAATCCGTGGCTCCTAAGGAGGACCTAGTCAAGCTCTTTGAACAGGTCCAAATAAACATCCCCTTGATGGATGCGATTCGCCATGTACCGGCTTACGCACGATTCTTGAAGAATGTATGAACTCCTCAGCGCAAGCTGCGAACCAAGAGTGGAAGTCCAATTGTACTATCAGAGCAAGCCAGCTCTGTAATTCTGAGCAGACTCCTACCCAAGGCAAAAGACCCAGGAACTCCCCTGATTTCATGCACAATAGGTGAAACCCAGTTCGACATAGCATTGCTAGACTTGGGTGCTTCCATAAATCTGATACCCACATCCTTACTTAACCACCTAGAAGAATCTGAGCTAAAACCGACTGAGGTGACACTACAGTTAGCAGATTGATCTATAAAGTCACCTAAAGGGATTCTTGAGGATGTTATTGTAAGTGTGTGAGATTTCTATTTCCCTATAGACTTCATAGTCTTAGACATGGACGCATCTGAAAATCCAAAGGATACACCGATCATTCTAGGGAGACCTTTCCTGGCCACTGCTAGGGCCAACATTAGTTGTGAGGAGGGCCAAATAGAACTGAAATTTGGGAATCAAACCCTCTAAATTGATGTCTTTAACGCCCAACAAGGAATCAATTGCGGTGTCATTGAACAAATCTGTGATATTAGAGCTTTGGTTAATGAAACACAATTTGAGAATAACCTGATTATGCCTCATCAACCACAAAAAGATCTTGAACCGCAATTAGAGGAGTCAGACCCTGATTCAGACAAACCCATAACTCCTATCCTTGAACCTTACACTTACCCTGAACCACCCACTGCTGCTGATAACCCCATTCTGGAACTAAAACCCCTTCCCGATCATTTGAAATACATCTTTTTGGGTTCTAATCAAACTTTTCCTGTGATTATAAATTCGAAGCTCACTCCTGATCAGGAATCCCGTCTGATTGCGGTTCTCCGGCAACATCGCAGAGCCATTGGTTGGACTCTTGATGACTTGATTGGAATAAGTCCCTCTTATTGCACACACCGTATCTATTCTGAAGAGGGCGCACGACCTTCCCATGAGATGCAGAGACGTTTGAATCCCAATCTACAGGAGGTCGTGAAAAAGGAGATCATTAAGTGGTTAGATGCAGGGATCATCTACTCGATCTTCGACAGTCGTTGGGTGAGCCCAATTCAGGTTGTGCCTAAAAAGGCAGGGCTCACCACCATTACGATTGAAACCAGAGAAATCATACCTACTCGAATAGCCAACTCGTGGAGAGTTTGCATAGATTACCGAAGACTCAATTCCTCCACGAAGAAGGATCATTTTCCACTACCTTTCATTGATTAGATTCTCGAGAAATTAGTGGGAAATCGATTCTTCTGCTTTCTTGACGGGTACTCCGGTTATAACCAAGTGGCTATTCATCCTGAGGACCAAGAGAAGACTACGTTCACCTGCCCCTTTGGGATGTACGCATTCCGAAGGATGCCTTTTGGTCTCTGCAATGCACCCGCGACTTTTTAGCGGTGCATGCTTGCCATATTCTCTGATATGGTAGGTGATTATCTGGAAGTTTTCATGGATGACTTCTCCATTTTCGGGGCATCATTTGATGATTGCCTCCAGCACTTGGTTCATATACTCAGGCGTTGCATCGATGTTAATTTGGTTCTTTCCTGGGAAAAGAGCTACTTTATGGTGCCTGAGGGGATCGTCCTAGGATATCTAATTTCTGAGAAAGGCATCCAAGTGGATCAAGCCAAGGTTGATCTAATTTCTCAGCTTCCTATGCCCAGCTCGATCAGGGACATCCGCTCTTTTCTAGGGCACATCGATTTTTACCGTCGTTTCATTCGTGATTTTTCGAAAATCGTGCATCCCCTGACTACTCTTCTCTCTAAGGATGTATCCTTTGAGATCTCCAAGGAATGCACTCAAGCCTTTAAGAACCTTCTTGACCGAGTCACGCAGGCCCTGATCCTACAGTCCCCTGATTGGTCTCAACCCTTTGAGATCATGTGCGATGCATCTGATTTCGCTGTAGGAGCGGTTCTGGGGCAGAAAGTTGACGGGAAACCCGTGGTCATCTATTATGCTAGCAAGACACTTGACGAGGCTCAGCGTAACTATACAGTTACAGAGAAAGAGCTGCTAGCCGTAGTATTTGCCCTCAAAAAATTTCGATCCTATCTCCTGGGTTCCCATGTCATCATCTACTCGGATCACACAGCTGTGAGGCATCTCCTTGCCAAGAAGGATGCGAAGCCCCGACTAATCCGATGGATCTTGCTGTTGCAAGAATTCAACCTCGAGATTCGCGACAAGGCGAGAAGACAAAATGTGGTAGCTGACCATTTGTCTCACCTTCCTTCTGAGATCATCAACCCTTCTGGACCCATCACGGAGCATTTTCCTGATGAGCACCTACTGACTATTGGTACTAGGCTTCCATGGTTTGCTAATATAGTAAACTACGTGGCATCTCATCAGATCATGTTTGATTGGCCGAAGGCCAAGAAAGACAAATTGCGCTCTGATGCCAAGTACTACATCTGGGAAGACCTGTACCTCTTCCGCATAGGTGCTGACCAGATCATCCGGCGATGTGTCCCGGAGGGTGAAATCAATGATATTCTCTCCTTCTGCCATGACCAGGCATGAGGTGGCCACTTCTCTAGGCACAAAATCGCATCAAAAATCCTCCATGTGGCTTTTATTGGCCCACTTTATTCAAGGATGCATACAATCACTGCAAGGCATGCAGTCGTTGTCAAACTTTAGGCAACATGAGCCATTGCGACATGATGCCTTTGCAGCCGATTCTTGTATGCGAAATCTTCGATATTTGGGGGATTGATTTTATGGGCCCCTTTCCTATTTCGGATGGCTTCGAGTACATTCTGTTGGCTGTGGACTACATGTCCAAATGGATCGAAGCCATACCGACCCAAACCTGTTATCATAAAATCGTTATCAAATTCATTCATCACAATATCTTCTTACGGTTTGGGATTCCTCATGCAATCATCTCTGACGGGGGGACCCATTTTACGAATGCTCAGTTCAGGTCACTGATGACTAACTACGGGGTGTCTCACCTAATCTCCACTCCTTACCACCCCCAGACTAATGGTCTAGCTGAGCTATCAAATCGGGAGATCAAGAAAATCCTGCAGGTCACTGTTTGGCCTGACAAGAAGGACTGGTCGTCCCGACTTCTGGAAGCTTTGTGGGCTTATAGGATCGCCCACAAAATCAAATTAGGCATGTCTCCTTTTAGACTGGTGTACGGGAAGGCGTGTCACCTTCCCGTCGAACTGGAGCATAAAGCCTATTGGGCAGTACGGAGTTGTAATCTAGATCTTTCTAAGGTTGGAACCCACAAAAAGCTTCAGATAAGCGAGATCGATGAATTTTGCCTTGATGCGTACGAGAACTCGCGAATCTACAAAGAGCGGATTAAAGCCTTCCATGACAAGCACATATCTAGAAAGATCTTTCATCCTGGTCAGAAGGTTTTACTCTTTAATGCCCAACTCAAACTCTTCCCTGGGAAACTGCGATCCAAGTGGGTCGGACCATACCTTGTCCGATAAGTTTTTGGAAATGGAGCCGTAGAAATCAGTCCGCTCAGCCATGATTCCGAACCTTTCATCGTGAACGGTCAGAGACTCAAACCGTTCATTGATGTAACCTCTACAGATTTGGCTGAGTCATCATTTATTCTCCATTTTCCCTGAGCATATTGTGCCCAGCCGATGGCGTAAAACTCAGTGCTCAACGGGAGGCAGCTCGTCATTCTTTTTGAAAAAGCCCGAAACCTTTTCTAACACCTCTTCGCACTTAAGGTTCACCCTTTAGGACAGCCGACTCCACCTCAGGTGCTTGCATCTGAGATTAGAAATCATCCGCAACAGTCACCCCGACCCATTCACTCATCAAAACATCTGTTCTAATGTATTAACTAAGTTAAATAAAAACCCTCTTAAGTTACAATAAGGACATTGCAAATCTTAGGCATGGGGGGCATGAAAGTGCAAAACTCACAAGAAAAAGTTTTAAACAAAAAATTCACATATGCCAAAAACACCATAAAAATTAAAAAAAAATTCAAAAAAAAAAGAGAGGAAAGAAATTTTGTGGACCTCACAAAGGAGGAGGAGAAAAAGAACAAAATGATAAAAAGGAGCACAAAATGAAAGAAAAGAGATAGTCATTAGTAAGAAATTAAGGAGTCAACCTAAGTTCTAGACCTCATTCAGGAAAAGAAATGGAAAGTGCACAGTGAGATTAGTAAGAATGCAAACCTTAGGCATTCTTGGATAGACTCTTAGTACCCATTAAGATCTAGATATTCCTCAAGAGGTTGAGGAAAATGAAAAGCTTAAGTATTAAGTCCAAGGCTTAGGGAGTATTTGGCCTCGTTAACTAACTTTTGGTTTACGGGACACAGTAACTTAAGCACCCAAATTTCACACACAGCCTGGTTCGGTAAGCATAAAAATCAAAATCTCGCAGAAGCGTTGCAAAAAATTATGAAAATAACACCTAGAGTAGGAGCGGCCAATCAACACAAGTTGATTTGCACGAGTTCCCAGCGCAGAGAGGTGGGAAATTCCCTTCGAAGATGCGTAACAAAATATCATCTCCTCGGTGCTTGTCTCTTAGGATATTTACATATCCTACTGGGGGCATGTAAGCACTCTGCTAGTTCAGATTCCATGGATGGCATTATCACGAAGTGTCAATTGCCAAGGTCTGAATTTTGCCACGGAACACCATGGACGGGATTATCTCGAAATCTTGAAAGCCAGGTGTTGAACTTTTACGAATCGCTACGCTAACGTGTTTGGTTTTGGAAAACCTGTCGTTGAAGTTCGAAAGCGAAGAATTCGTGTTCAACAAATAAAATTTATACCGAAATGAATTCCGGGTCGAACACAGGGAGGTTACGTTGATCTATATTCGCAATTATATTTTTTTTTTTAGGATTTTTGATAAGTAAGGCGATATAATTACAATGGAGCTATCAGACTAAAAGAGAGAGAGAGAGAAAGAGAGAGAGAGAAAGAGAACATGCATTCAATGTTTCAACTATTTATGCAATCAAACTAAATAAAAGTTACACTAGAAAGTGGAAAATCAATTACACTATAAAGCAGGAAAATTCTACACTAGAAAAGGTGTAAATAAGAATGGGAGAGAGAAGTTATCCTCCTCGACGATTGCTTGGAGGACGAACCGGACGGGACGACGCTTGGACGAAGGAGAACGAAGCAGGACAAAGGAGGACGAAGCAGAAGAACGGGAACGAAGCAGCACGCCGTCGTCGTCGCGGGATCCACTTCCGAAGGGGAACGAAAATTTAGACTTTATCTCGCGAGGAGCATCCCGGGTGTGGGACAAGCTTCTCTTGAGCTTTGGAGGGGTAGAGAGGAGAAGGAAGGGATGAAAATTTCGTATGGAGTGGGTCTCCTTTTATAGTTGCAAGGAGTGGGGGCAAAATGGACATTACAACTTCAAAACAATAAATGAGGGGTCTTTAGTGACGGATAAATCCGTCACTAAAGCCCCGACTTGGGCGTAGCTTCCGCGCCCACGCGCGCTGCTTCAGCTGCTCGCGCGCCCAACGTCATCGCACGCACGCTGAGTCTCAGCCGTCCGATCGCGAGATCGGACGGCTTAAAACGCATCTTCGCCCTCGCGATCGGACGGCTTAAAACGCATCTTCGCCCGCTACGCTGTGCGTCCAATCGCGCGTCGGCGCTATTGGGCGTGCGCAGCCGTTGGATCGCAATTTGACACTCCACGTGCCGCTCGCTTGTGCCTGATTTGAGGCTTGTGGGACTCGATCCCGCGACCTCTGCTTCGCCTGCCGCTTCATCTCCGCTGCGCTACGCCGTCGAGAAGGTCGCGAGGATGATTTTAAAGTGCCGCGTCCATAGCCGTTGGATCGAGGTCCAACGGCGGAGAGGGGGTGGGTGCGCGGTCTTCATGGAATGTAGGCAGCCGTTTGGGTGGCTGAGATGGCACCACGTGGCGCCATCTTGGCCGTCCATCTTCTGGAAGTTGTAGATGGTGCCACGGATGTCGGATTGACTCGATTTTTGTGTCATTGAGCTGCGATCGTCGATCCGAATTCATCCGTGCGGTCAGATTTGTCATCTGAAGTGCGGATTTTCACCATCCTGGCCCTTGATCTTCTAGGGTTCCCCAATCACTATCTGATGCTACGGATACCTGATTAGGGAGATCTTGGAGTCGTTGAACTCCAATCGCTGCCCTGATCACATCCATACGGTTGGATCTTTGATCCGAGGCCCCAATAAAATGTTTGCCCTGTCCAAGCACATAAAAGGAGACAATTAACTTCCATTTTATTCAAACTACTCTAAATGCAAGATGATGCATGTTATGCAATATTTATATCATGAAATGCAATCCTATGCTTAAGAACATGCATAAACAGACATTTTAAGTAGTGTAAATGTGTTTACATCATACCCCCATGCCTATTTTTTGCTAGTCCCTAGCAAAAACTATATGCTATTTATAAAAGAATTAGGTTGGATTATTTGGACTTGAGTTATTTTCAATCATTAAGAAATTGTCTACTTAGGAACTGAACTATCAAAGACACAACAGTGCCCGGGTATCAGCCAAAATGCAGACCGTCTCAAGCCCTCGCCTTATTAAAAGAAAAATTTCTTTTTCTCTTTTTCTCTTTTCTAATTTTTTTGGATTTTCAAATTTTAGGGTTTAAGAGTGGCTTTCTACGGCCATTCAACTCACCCAAGATTTGATGAGAACCCTAAGATTTAAGCATCTTATTGTGATTGTGATAGACTCATTGACCGGCAATTAAAACAGATTTCAGATTTCTATGCCTCTAGGTGACCTAACAAGAATTCTGCCTAAAAGTGTATCTTTACAACGGGTAGCTTTTTCCCTACTTTTATTTTTTTTACAGGGTCAACACAAGGGTGAATCCAGTGTATATGTCCCCGATTTATTCTACTTCTCCGCTTCTTCCTAAGTGTTTTGGGAATTTTTAGTGTATTTTTTGAGCTGGGTTCTGGACAACCGGTCGATGAGCTGTTACCACCGACAACTTACCAGCCATACCCGTGCGGCGAAGTGTGGCTTATTTCTTTTTGTTCTTTTCTCCTTTTCTTTTTGATTTTTTTTTTAAGTAGGTGGCTTCCCGGGTCTAAGATTTACCTAAAGGCAGCAAACAGAGAAAGGTCCAGTGACTGGGCTCTGGACAACCTACCTATGGGCTGTTACCCACGATAACTTGCCAACCATATTACCCTAGAAGGTTCATTAGCTTCCCAATTTCCGTTAGAATCGCCGAATAACGAGTCAGTGCAAAGAAAGTGTGTAGATGCTTAAAACTCAAAATTTCCTCAAATCAGAGGGCGGGTTGATAAGTCGTGTACTTATGACCCAAACTTATTTATTCCAATTATAATAGAATTAAGATGGCGATGACTCAAAAACAAATCCACATTTTAGTGGATACACAGGCTAATTAAGTCCAAAGACCTGAGGGGTCTTTGTGTTCAGATCCTAATGTAAAATTTCTTAGGATTGAAAAGTCCTAATGTCCAACTAATCCTTCCTAAATTTTTTTTTTTTAAATAAGAAGAGAGACAATTTATATGGATTTCACAAAGCTGACCAAATAATTCAAGAATGAATCCACCCCCCCATGCCTAGCTATGCAATGTCCTCATTGAAAAAGAGACATGAAAGAAAGGGTAGAATATGAAAGATGTCACCTGGATATGAAGCTCGTATCAGCTTTGTGTCATATGTACAATTGCTGAGTTTAATGCCGTCAGCTAGGCGAAGTCCAGCCAAAGAAGTCACAGAATGGCTAGAGCAACAGAGTCTGAGACGGGTTCTAGAAGATTACGGTCAACAACAGGCTTCAAACGTTGACCGTTGACTTTAAAGGTGTTACCCGTCTTTGGGTCAGAAATCTGAACGGCACCATTAGGAAAAATCTGGTCAATTATGAATGGGCCATTCCATTTAGATCTGAGTTTACCGGGAAAGAGCTTAAGTTTAGAATCAAATAACCAGACCTTCTGGTTTGGCTCAAAGCTCTTGCGGGAAATCAATTAATCATGTAGAACTTTGGTCCGAGCCTTGTAGATCTTGGCATTCTCATAAGCATCATTTCTAAGCTCCTCCAACTCAGATAGTTGGAGTTTCCTGGTCTTTCCAGCTAGATTCAGATCTAAATTGCATTGCTTGATTGCCTAGAATGCCCTGTGTTCAATCTCTACGGGTAGATGGCATGCCTTTCCATACACCAAACGGAATGGAGACCATGCCGATGGGCATTTTATACGCCGTACGGTAGGCCCAAAGAGCGTCCTCAAGCTTTTGAGTCCAATCCTTGCGATCAGGCCTAACCATTTTTTGCAAAATGTTTTTGATCTCTCGATTGGAGATCTCGGCTTGTCCATTCGTTTGGGGATGGTAAGGTGTGAAAATTCGATGATTAACCCTGTATTTGGCCAATAAATTCCAGAATTGGGCATTAGTAAAATGAGTTCCACCATCACTGATGATAGCCCTCGGAATCTCGAACCTACTGAAGATATTTTTCTTGACAAAATTGATGACCACAGTGTGGTCATTGGTTCGGGTGGGAATTGCCTCAATCCATTTGGACACATAATCAACAGCAACAAGAATGTACTGATGTCCAAATGAAGGGATAAAGGGTCCCATGAAATCGATGCCCCAAACATCAAAAATTTCTACAGGAAGAATAGGGTTTAGGGGCATCATGTCTCTCTTAGTTATGTTCCCAAGTGACTAACATCGAGAACATGACCTTGAGAAGTCCTGGGCATCCTTGAATAAAGACGGCCAATAGAAGCCAGATTGCAAGATTTTTGCAGCCGTCTTTCTCCTAGAGAAATGTCCACCACACCCAGATGCATGGCAGAACTCGAGTATACTGTTGAATTCATTCTCCGGTATGCATCGGCGAATAATATGATCAGAGCCAATGCGATACAGTTCAGGGTCCTCCCAAAAGTAGTATTTGGCCTCAGATTTGAGTCCATCCCGTTGTTGCTTGGTCCAATCCTGGGGGATTTGACCAACGGCCAAATAGTTAACAATGTCAGCAAACCATGGGGTGTGGCACCTAAAACTGTAAGAATGGTTTTGTCCGAAAAAGAGTCAGCAATCGGAATGTCCGGACAAGAAGAATCACCTAGGAGTCTCGACAAATGATTCGCTACCACATTTTGCACCCCAATTTTATCCTTAATTTTAAGATCAAATTCTTGAATAAGAAGAATCCAACGAATAAGCCGGGGTTTAGCATCCTTTTTAGCCAAGAGATGTCTCAAGGCCGAGTGGTCGGTATAAACGATAACATGAGACCCTAAGAGATAAGCCCTGAATTTTTCCAAAGCAAATACTACAGCTAGTAATTCCTTCTCAGTAACAGTGTAATTCCTCTGGGCTTCATCCAGAGTTTTACTAGCGTAGTAAATGACAGAGGGCTTTCGATCAATTTTCTGACCCAGGACAGCCCCGACCGCGTAATCAGAAGCGTCGATCATGATCTCAAATGGGGCTGTCCAAATTGGTGGTTGCAAAATTGGAGCACGGGTGACTGCCGTTTTTAGGAAATCAAATGCCTTTCGGCATGATTCGTCAAAAACAAACGGCGTTTCTTTGGCAAGAAGATTGCTCAAAGGACGAGCAACCTTCGAGAAATCCTTGATGAATCTTCGATAAAATCCCACATGGCCAAGAAATGATCTGATTTGTTTAACAGATGCGGGGGGAGGAAGTTTAGCGATAGCATCAACCTTAGCTTTGTCTACTTCAATTCCCCATTTAGAGATTACATGACCCAAAACGATGCCCTCTTGGGTCATGAAATGACTCTTTTCCCAACTAAGGGCCAGTCGTGTCTTGATACATTGCTTAAGAATCATTTCCAAATTAGCCAAACAAGAGTCAAATGATTCTTCGAAAATAGAAAAATCATCCATGAAGACTTCCATAAACTCTCCCACCATGTCGGAAAATATGGCTAGCATATACCTTTGAAAAGTCGTAGGTGAATTGCATAACCCAAAAGGCATCCTATGAAAAGCAAAGGTTCCGTAGGGACAGGTAAAAGTAGTTTTTTCCTGATCCTCGGGATGGATAGGAACTTGGTTGTATCCCGAGTAGCCATCAAGAAAACAGAAGTACTTTTGCCGGCTAATTTTTCCAAGATTTGATCAATGAAGGGCAGGGGAAAATGATCCTTTTTAGTGGCTGTGTTCAGCTTCCTGTAATCAATAAAAACTCTCCAAGAGGAAGCTAAATGAGTTGTGACAGATTCACCTCTCTCATTAGTCACAACAGTAATCCCGATTTTCTTTGGAACAATCTGAACGGGACTTACCCAGGGACTGTCAGAGATTGGATAAATAATTCCTGCATCGAGCCACTTGATGATTTCCTTTTTGACTACTTCTCACATATTTGGATTCAATATCCTCTGCATCTGGCGAGAAGGGCGGGATCCATCTTCCAAAAATATTCTATGATTACAGTAAGATGGCTCGATCCCCCTGAGGTCATGAATGGTCCAACCAATTGCCTCCTTATGTTCCTTTAGGACCTTAATCAATTTAATCTCTTGCTCCTTTGTCAATTTAGCACTAATAATCACAGGGAGCGTATTCTACGGTCCTAAAAATTGATATTTTAAATTCTTGGGCAATGGTTTCAATTCAAGCTGGGGTGGGGTAATAATTGATGGTAGGGTAGATGCTGAAGATTCAACAAGAGGAAGATGTTTTGAGTGAACAAAATCAATAACCTCTTTCGAAGATGTCAGGTCAGAGGGTTGCGGATCAAATTCATCAACCAAAGAGGAACTTTCAATTGAAGAAACTGTCAAATAAGTTTCAATATTAACATTATCCTCACCAAGTTCCTCAATAAATCCACAATCCTCAAATTTATTGATCTCCTTAAAAATATTTAATTTCATTCGTTGGTCCCCAAAGGCGATTTCCATGCTACCGCTTTCACAATTAATGTTGGCCTTTGCGGTAGCCAGGAACGGACGCCCCAGAATGATGGGCGTGTTCCTCAGATTATCTGGTACATTCATGTCAAGGACAAGGAAATCTACAGGAAAATAGAAATCCTTGACCTTAACTATAACATCTTCAATAACGCCTCGCGGGTTTGTGACCGAACGGTCTGCTAACTGTAGCGTTACTGAAGTTGGCCGAAGTTCACCTAACCCAAACTTCTCATAAAGAGAAGTTGGAATTAGGTTGATGGATGCACCGAAATCCAAAAGTGCTCTATCAAATGTGTAATCTCCGATAACGTAAGAAATCAAAGGAGCACCAGGATCTCTCTTTTTCTGAGGGAGGTAGTGCAGGATAACAGAGCTAGCCTGCTCGGAGAGTACCACCTTCCTCGGAACAGATTCTCTCGACTTACGCTTTTGTGTACATAATTCCTTTAAGAATTTTGCGTAAGTCGGTATGTGCTTGATAGCATCAAGGAGCGGAATATTTTTCTCAACATTCTTAAATAAATTCAGAAGCTCCTCATTGCTATCAACAGACTTCTTCTTCTTTGCTTTGGCTAAGGCTTCAGGAAAAGGAACATGAGTTAGATCTTTGGAATCAGGTTTCTGAGCCTTGATTTCTCCTCTAGAATTCTCCTCTCTCTCCTCAGATTCTTCAGGATTCAAAAGAACAGAATAGTGTGGTTGTGGATCCTGAGTCTTCTTACCACTCCTTAAAGTGACAGAATTTGCAGAAGCGTAAGAATTTGGATCTTGGGGAGGGTTAGGAAAGATTGGAGGGGCTTGATTGACCATGAATTGTTGATTCGCAGAAGAAGAAGACGAGGAACCCTGCTCAACCACCTGAGCATGTGTGTGCCGGTCCCTCTGATTTTCGTACCCTTGGGCTTGATTGCCCGAATTTATAATGTTTCGCGGGTTGGGTACAGGTTGGGATGGTAGAGATCCGGGTTGACGAGAGTTAGCAATGAGCCCGGATTGCAAGTTGTCCAGCGAGTTTTTCATTTGCTGCATGAGCTGGAGCATAGATCCTTGCATCTCTACCATTTGACGGTTCAAATCAGCCTACCCTGTGGGTTGACGGGCATTCCAAGCTGGCTGATTGACTTGATTCGGAGGCAATTGAGTATATACTTGACCCTGACCCATTGGTCGTTGCGGAGCATAGTTGCCAGGTCGGAATTGGGTCTGTTGCCCTGAATTTTTCCAAGAGAAGTTAGGGTGGTTTCTCCAACCTGGATTATAGGCATTCGAGTAGGGGTTGGATCTAACATTCTCTTGTACAGCACAGACATCCTCATAGGGTGAGGATGGAGAGAAAGAAAGGGAAGGATCAGAAAAACTAGGATCAAAGGCCCCAGTTGGGAACCCATGGGGTTCCGAAAAATGCTGACTCATAGGTTGAGTCGTATCGAGTTGATTCACGAACTCCCGTCCAGAAAGAGCTCGTGAGGAATGGAATCCTGAATTTTGGGATTGAGTGGATTGAGAGTTGTTCATAGAATTGCCAGCCATCCACTCTTCCATTCTTTTAGCAACCAAGTCCACCTTATCAAGTTTATTACAAATCAATTCCATATCAAATGAATGAGAGTCATGGACTTCATTGACATTTGATCTGGGTTGCTAGGACCGGTTAAAAGTATCCATGGAGGCATGATTAATTGAATTCTCACTCATTTCCTCAAATAAATCATGTGCACTATCTGCATCTTTATCGAGGAAATTGCCTCCGCAAGAAGCATCCACATGGTTTCTGAGTTGCTCATTCAACCCATGATAGAAGATCTGCACGAGTTGCCTTTTCGGCACCTCGTGGTGTGGACACCTCCGCAATAAGTCCTGGAATCGCTCCCAAGCCACATGAAACTGCTCCCCCGACCGCTGGGTAAAGGTAGTGATCGCCCGTCTCAAAGCATTGGTACGACCGACTGGGAAGAATTTCTTCAGAAAGGTCGATTTCAACTCATTCCAAGTTGTAATTGGTCTTCCTATTATCCTATACCAATGCGCGGCTTTATCCCTAAGAGAGTGGGGGAAGAGCCTCATGATCATTTGCTCCTCGTTAACGTTTCGACCCTTGGTGGTCTGGACCAAAGTGGTCAAATCTTTCAAGTGCTGAAACGGATTTTCGGAGCCAAGCCTATGATAATGTTTAATCAGGCTTAACACCTGGGGCTTGATTTCTACGTCACCGGCTGGAATCTGGACACCGGGACGCTCCCCGTAATTTGAAGGATCATAAAAATCCTTCAAGGGCTGAGCGCCCTGCATTCTCTAGAATCATTCCTGCATTCTCTGCATTTGTTCCAGCTGCCTTCGAAATTCTTCCTGTGGATTTTCAAGCAGAGGAGGCTGTTGTTCGGCCAGGGGATCAAATTGACCAAAATCTAACTTGCGCCTCCTAGAATGTTCTAACAGTCCTTCCAATCGGGGATTTAATGACCGTCTTCCCAGCATAAACTAGGAGAAGGTCGGAAGGATTGGGGATAGGGACCTTGCAGCATAACAAAACAAGACTGTCCTTAAGTGGGGTAGCCTAAGGATCTACTGACTCCCAAAACTAGCCTTAAGACTGTAAGTGATTTACTCTACTTGCGTCTGTTTAATCCAACCAGTTAGGAGGGACTGGGGAGAAGGTTCTTCCTTTGGCTTTCACCTCCGGTTCCTAGTGTACCCCCCAGCCGCGGTCGTTTGACGCTACTCCCCTAGCTAGACATCAGATTAATCAGCACAAGTAGGTTAATAAAAAACAATCTCAGACTAGGCCCTGAAAAGCGAATCAAACCTTAAGGCCAACGTCTACTCAATTTTATTAAGGCCTGGGATTGTGATGCTTATGGAATGTGATGGGCCCTTATAATGGGTTGTGTCCTTAATGATTGATTGAGATTTGTGTAAGTGAGTGCACAACCAGGGTTTTCAAGCAAGATTATTGATAATGCGTGAATTTTAATGTTCAAATCTTGCTTAAGTAGCTTTTAGGGTTTCAAATTAGGTGAATTGCAATCAAGTTTCTAGGCAAACCAAGTTGTAAAACACGGGTGAAGATTGTTTTCCTTTAAAATCAGAAAGAAAGTGGAGTGCCTGGAATATACCTAGATTGAAAACCCTAAGGAGGAGCTACTTGATGAGTTGGTTTTAAATAAAGTGGTGCGGCCCAAACAACTCAAACAATTGGCCACAAATGCACCACTAAGTTAGGCACTCAAAAATGGTTAACCTAGAATAATTTCTACTCTGTTATATGTTGCTTTGTGTGTACTAGTTCCACAGATCAGAACCCGGTTGAGTAGAAAACAAAACAAGTTGATCAAGTGCCTTGAATGTGGGAGTGTGTTGTGTGTTTGTTGGAAATTACCCCACAAGATTATCTTTTTGCTATTTTTTTTATGAATGAGGGTGGAATGAATGTGAGTGAAAATCCAAATAACCAAACTATTCCTAGGATTTATGCAAACACCTAGGTTAATTGGGATATGGATTTAATGTGGCGAATGAAATCTATGGAGGGGGTAAGAATGGGGGAACACTTACAGTTGTCTTCAACTGCACTTTACTCCAGTCTACCGCTTGTTAATTCCTTGATGGAGGTCTCTGCAAAACAATAGACACAAGAGAAAGCTAGTTAGAAAACAGATAAAGTGCAAGAAATGCGAAGAAAAGATCAGAAATCGTTGCCTCCCTGGCAACGACGCCAAAATGTTGAACATTTACGAATCACTACGCTAACGTGCTTGGTTTTGGAAAACCTGTCGTAGTTCGAAAGCGAAGAATTCGTGTTCAACAAATAAAATTTATATCGAAATGAATTCCGGGTCGAACACAGGGAGGATACGTTGATCTATATTCGCAATTATATTTTTTTTTTAGGATTTTTGATAAGGCGATATAATTACAATGGAGCTATCAGACTAAAAGAGAGAAAGAGAGAGAGAAAGAGAACATGTATTCAATGTTTCAACTGTTTATGCAATCAAACTAAATAAAAGTTACACTAGAAAGCGGGAAATCAATTACACTATAAAGCAGGAAAATTCTACACTAGAAAAGCTGTAAATAAGAAGGGGAGAGAGAAGTTATCCTCCTCGACGATTGCTTGGAGGACGAGCCGGACAGGACGACGCCTGGACGAAAGAGAACGAAGCAAGATGAAGGAGGACGAAGCAGAAGAACGGGAATGAAGCAGCACGCCGTCGTCGTCGCGGGATCCACTTTCGAAGGGGAACGAAAATTTAGACTTTATCTCGCGAGGAGCATCCCAGGTGTGGGACAAGCTTCTCTTGAGCTTTGGAGGGGTAGAGAGGAGAAGGAAGGGATGAAAATTTCGTATGGAGGGGGTCTCCTTTCATAGTTGCAAGGAGTGGGGGCAAAATGGACATTACAATTTCAAAACAATAAATGAGGGGTCTTTAGTGACGGATAAATCCGTCACTAAAGCCCCGACGTGGGCGTAGCTTCCGCGCCCACGCGCGCCGCTTCAGCTGTCCGCGCGCCCAACGCCATCGCACGCACGTTGGCCCGCTACGCTACGCGCCCGTCCGCGTGTTATTGCGCGTCCACGCTGCGCGTCCAATCGCGCGTCGGCGCTATTGGGGGCGCGTAGCCGTTGGATCGCAATCTGACGCTCCACGCGCCGCTCGCTTGCGCCTGATTTGAGGCTCGCGGGACTCGATCCCGCGACCTCTGCTTCGCCCGTTGCTTCATCTTCGCTGCGCTACGCCGTTGAGAAGGTCGCGAGAATGATTTTAAAGCGCCGCGTCCACAGCCGTTGGATTGAGATCCAACGACGGAGAGGGGGCGGGTGCGTGGTCTTCATGGAATGTAGGCGGCCGTTTGGGCGGTCGAGATGGCACCACGTGGCGCCATCTTGGCCGTCCATTTTCTAGAAGTTGTAGATGGTGCCACAGATGTTGGATTGACTCGATTTTTGTGTCGTTGAGCTGCGATCGTCGATCCGAATTCATCCGTGCGGTCGGATTTGTCATCTGAAGTGTGGATTTTCACCATCCTGGCCCTTGATCTTCGAGGGTTCCCCAGTCACTATCTGATGCTACGGATGCCTGATTAGGGCGATCTTGGAGTCGTTGAACTCCAATCGCCGCCCTAATCACATCCATGCTGTTGGATCTTTGATCCGAGGCCCCGATAAAATGTTTGCCCTGTCCAAGCACATAAAAGGAGACAATTAACCTCCATTTTATTCAAACTACTCTAAATGCAAGATGATGCATGTTATGCAATATTTATATCATGAAATGCAATCCTATGCTTAAGAACATGCATAAATAGACATTTTAAGTAGTGTAAATGTGTTTACATCACCAGGGTTCTAGGGGTTACCATGGGCGGTGCTATGTCGAAGCATCTACTGCCAGGAACCCTTGAGGATTGATGATGGGGACAAGGAATCTGATACAGACAGTGTTGAGAAGCCAATCCTAAGCTAGAATTAAAAGGAAAAAGCGAGAGGAAACTCTCCAAACATATAAATCTCCTACATCTCTTTCTTACAAAATGCACTATGAACTAAACCGGGGCTAAAATTATCCCAAGCACAGGTGCTTTAACCACAAAGTCCAATAAGCCTTAGGTTAGCTCCTGTAGGCCTTAAAAACCTTTGCTAAGGACTGAGGCTGAGGTTAGACAGATCTGGATCTTGGTTGGTACTAGAGTACCTTTTAGGCCTATGGATGACATTCTGACCTAATCAAGGTTACAAAAGAAAAAAAAAGCACTTATCTAAACTCAATAAGAACTTCATGGTCTAGAACAAGGGTTGAAACCTTAAAATTTTGCTAAGGGACTAGAAAAAGCTAGGCATGGGGGTATGATGAGAGCCTCATCATGAACCCTAACTAGAACAATTTAATCTAAATAAGTGTGAAGAAGCTCCTACAAAACCTAAAAAGAAGCTTAACTCAGAGAATTCTGAATTAAAGAATAAGATAAATCGTAAAGGGTAAACTGCAATTCTACCAATGCAGTACGCAAGTAGGGTAATTAAGGGTCTAAACATAGGTCAAATAAGCTTAGTAAGGAGGAAAGTGGGATGATCTGATCTGAAAAGGGTTGTAGCAACTTCTAGGAATTAAATGACATTCTGTAACCCTAAAACAAATCCATTTTAATTCACGAGGTTCGAGGTAGGATAAAAATCAACTAAACCCTCTAAAATTCATGAAAAAATATTCCCTAGGGTTTAGAACCTTCAAATTGACCTTTGCAACCTATTTTAACCTAAAATGAGAACTATGCCCAATTTATGACTTAATTTGGATTTTTGCATAAATTGATCGATCAAACATGGTCAAACCTAAAATCAAATATCACCATTAAAATCCTTAGGTTCAAATTAGGCTGGTATAAAAATTTGGGTTTAAGAAAAGACCATCTTGATCGATTTTACAAATTGATCCTCTTGAATCTTTCACGTCGTTCTTTGAAGAATGGTTCTCCCAGCCATTTTGAGCAGCTCCATACCTCCGGCGACCTTGCACGGAGGATGGCGCCGCGTAGGGCATGGCGTCGGTTCTCAGGAACGAGCGGGAGGTTCCCTACGTCGTCCTCTGTCACAGGGACCTTCCCCTGTGTCCTGCAACCACCCATGCCTCTCGTGCGAACGCACGAAAGGCATGGGTCTCCTTCTCCGGCCATCTTCGGCATGCTCTGCACGTTTTTCCCTTGGGTCGCTCTCCTCGCCAGCACCTTTATAAGGAGCGGTAGGGGCTACCGTCCATGGTAAGCTAGTTCTGGCCGAGAAACTCCCCCTTTGTCGTATCCTCTCTCTCCGGTCAGACTGCCCAAGCTTCCGGTGAGCTCTCCTCCTCCTCGTCGCTCTGCTGCCATACCTGCAGTAGAGCCCACTCTGCCCCGTCTTCCCACGTCAGGCCGCACCAGCTGGAGTCCTTAGATCTCCTCCTCATCGCCGATAACCCCCTCCTGGGCACCTTCATCCCCAGCGTTGGCAGGTACGCGTCGAGCGCCACCTCCCCCCCCTCTTCGTCAATTAGGTAGGTAGAAACCTTCCCTTCTCTCTCCCTATTATTTCCCCCTTCTTAATTTACCATTTTAACCGACCGACCGCCACTGTCCATCACCATCTTCCCCATCTCCGGTCGCTCTCTGGTGAGGCGCTCTCGCCACTCCACGCCCCATCCGCCTCGCCACTTACCCATTAAGCTCTGCGACATCTCACTGACACCAAATCCACCCTCCATTCACTTCCTAGCACCTCCAGACCATCCCCCGAACACACCCACTCCCATGCACGCAGTGTGCCCTAGACGCATGGCCACAGGCACTCTTGCGTCTCGCCGACCCCCGCACCGCCTTCGCCATCTTCTGGCAAAGCTCCCTGTGTTGTCTGACGTGGCCGTAAGGCTGTCTTTGCGATTTCAGGTCTCAGCCTCCTCGCCGCCATTGACAGCAGGTTGGAGTTGCTTCGCGGGCAGCTCTAGACTTCTTCGGCCCCAGGCGGAGGCCCCAGGTAGTGCGGGGCACTTCCGTAGAGACGTCTAGGTTCTCAATTGGGGTAGCGAGTCTTCGCTGCTGCCCCAATTGTGCGAAGCCTTCTCCCGCGGGTGCCCGAGATTGGAGGTGGGACTTTAGTCCCACCTCGTAAGTGTGTGGCCTCACTCCCACACTTAAATTATTTTTGTGATATGAGCTGATTGCCTCCGATACACACGGGGTGAGGTCCCTCACCTATCACCGCCCTCGTCCGTGAGCTCACCACACGGATCAGGTGCGATCCGACCCGACACTCTTGTGCACTCCTCGCACACCACCCACGCCGGTGTGCTTGGACCCGGGCGTGCGACCTGACCTGATTACCCGGCTCTGGGAGAGCTTTCCAAAGAGAGATCCAGAGAGAGAGAGACACGGGGAAGGGGTAGGGGTAGGTTTTGCGCTGACATTTGCATGTGTGCGCAGGATAGAAGGAAGAAGAAGGAAGAAGCAAGCGAAGGAAGAAGAAATGAAGGAAAGGAGCTGAAGGAGAAGAAGAGGAGACGCATCGTAGCAACTGCGCAGTTAAGCCGTCTGAGCGCTGAATCAGACATCGGAGGGTCAGTAGCCAGAGCAAAGAAGAAGGTAGGCTGAAGAAGAAGAAAGAAGACACAGGGAAGAAGAAGACAGGAAGGAGAGAAAGAAAGAAGAGGAAGGGCCAGAGCAGAAGGGAAAGTGGAACCACAGAAAGGAGAGAAGAAAATCAGAGAGGAAGAAAGGAGAAAGACTTAGCAGCTGAAGAAGAAAAGAGAAGGCAGAAGCCTCTGCAGCCGCAAGGAAGAAGAAGACCCAAAAGAAAAAAAAAGAAAAAATCAGAGAGAAGAAAAGAGAAAGAGGAACCACAGAAGCAGAGAAGAAGAAAAGAAGAAAGAAGAGAGTCAAGAAGCCAATCACCCCTTTTTTTTATCTCTCTCTCTTAATTTTTTGTAAAACCTTATATATTGTGAATTTATATGCTTCTAGAATTATAGTTTGCTCCCTGAGTTCGACCTTGGGAAACTCTTCATTCCGAGTAATAAATTGTATTAGACTGGTAACCATTTTGTTATATACCACAACGACTATAATAACTATAAGGACGAAAAGGCCACCACCAGGAAACTCCAACTATCTGAGTTGGAGGAGCTTAGAAATGACGCGTACGAGAATGCCAAGATCTATAAGGTTAGGACCAAAGCTCTTCATGAACAATTGATATCCAACAAGAGCTTTAAGCTGAACCAGAAGGTCTGGCTCTTTGATTCTCGACTTAAGCTCTTTCCTGGAAAACTTAGGTCAAAATGGAACGACCCGTTCATCGTTAATCAGATATTTCCAAATGGAGCTATTCAGATCTCTGAACCAAGGATGGGTAATTCTTTTAAAGTCAACAGTCAACGTCTAAAGCCTTTTGTTATCGTATTGTTCCAGAACCAGTCTTAGACATGGTTGCTCTAATCATTTCATGATTTCTTTGGTCGAACTTCACCTAGCTGATGGCAGTAAACTCAGCACTTGTACAGTCTAACTTAGAGCTGACCCGAGCATCATATACAGGTGGTATCTTCTTCATTCTACCCTGCTTCTCATGCATTTTATTTTCAATGAGGACATTGCATCAACTAGGCATGGGGGGGTGGATTCATTTCTGAATCATTTTGTTAGCTCTGTGAAATTCTTGTAAATTTTACTTATTTTTTCTCTTTATTAAAAAAATGAAAAAAAATTAAATTAGGAAAGAATAATTGGGCATTAGGATTTTTCAACCTTAGGGAATAATACAGTAGGATCTGAATACTTTGACCCTTCAGGTCTTTGGGCTTAATCAACCTGGGTGTCAACTAAAATGTGGATTTGTTTAGCAAGTCCTTGCCATTCTAAATTTACTTCAATTTGGTTAAATAAGTTGGGGTGATAAGTACATGACTTATCAACCCGCCCTCTGATTTGAGGGGATTTTAAGTCGAAGCATCTACACACTATTTGCACTGATTTGCCTTTCGACGATTTTTACGAAAATTGGGTAGCTAATGAACCTTCTAGGGTGGTATGGCTGGCAAGTTATCGTGGGTAACAGTCCATTGGTAGGTTGTTCAAAGCCTAGTCACACGACCTTTCTTTTCTTGCTGCCTGTAGGTAAATCTTAGATCAAGGAAGCCACCTAATTAAAAAAAAAAAAGAAAAAGGAAAAGAAAAAAAGAAATGAGTCACACTTCACCGCATGAGTATGGCTGGCAAAGCCCATTGGTAGGTTGTCCAGAACCTAGCTTAAGAAATGCATATATAATTCCAAAACACTTAGGAAGAAGTGGAGAAGTAGAATAAGCCGGGGAGATATACACTGGGTTCGCCTTTGTGTTGACCCCATAAAAATAAAAGTAGAGAGAAAGCTACCGATCGAATAGATACACCTTTAGGCATAATTTCTTTTCAAGGTCACCTAAGGGCGTAGAAACCCAAGGTCCGTTCTAATCGCCGATCAGTGAGTCTATTACATTTCACACAAAGATGCTTAGAACTTAGGCTTCTCTTCGAGTCTTGGGTGGGTTGAGTGGCCGTAGAAAGCTGCTTCGAAATCCTAAACTCACTAAAAAATTAGAAAAGAAAGGAAGAAAAAGATCCTCCCTTGAATAAGGTGAGGGCTTGAGGTGGTTTGCATTTTGGCAGACACTCGGGCGCTATTGTGTCTTTGTAGTTCAGGTTCTTAGTAAAAATCTCCTAGTGTTGAAGAATAACTTTTGCCCAAGAAATCTGATCTAATTCTTTTATAAATAGCATATAGTTTTTGCTAGGGACTAGCAAAAGATAGGCATGGGGGTGTGATGTGCATATATCTGAGTAGCTAAAAATGTCTATTAATGTATGTTCTTAGTATCATATTAGTATCATGCATTGTAAATATTGCATAACATGCATCATCATGCATTTAGGTCAAATTGTACAAATTGTATAGTAATTTCTTCTTTTTGGTGGCCAGGGACAAGGTGAATTTTAATCGGGGCCTCGAACTGAAGATCCAACCGTTCAGATTGGATTAGGGCGACGATCGGAGTTCAACGGCTCCAAGATTTCCTTGATCGGACTTTTGTAGCATGAGATATAATTCAAGGAAGGTCATAGATCAAGGGCCAAGATGGTATAAATTTACACTTCAGATGACAAATCTGACCACATGGATGGGTTCGGATCAACGATCACAGCCCAATGGCGCAAAAATTGACCCAATCCGACATCTGTGGCACCTTCTACAAGTCACAGAAGATGGACGGCTAAGATGGCGCCATGTGGTGCCATCCCAGCCGCTTAACCGGGCCAAGGAACTGCCGCGCTCTCTCTCTCCTCAGACGACCGATTGATCTCAGCTGTTGGATTTCTATCCAATGACTGAGATAAGCTCTAGCTGGTCCTTCACACTCATCTAATGAGAGGACCACGAGAGATTTGGGTCGTTAGATTTCCATTCAATGACCACGAGCTCTGTATGCCATTCTCATCTTTGCAACAATCTAGCCACGTAGCACAGTGGTGGCATACGCTACTCTCAAGGCGAGAGCGCAGGTTCGAGCCACCTCAAGCGCTCAAATCGACCACGGATGCATGCACGGCTAAATCAAGCCGTTGGATCAAAGATGAGCGGCGTCAGGAGTGACATGTGGTGCACCTAGAGCCTGTGGATCGCACACGTGCTATCCGACACATGATCGCACACACGATCTGACGCGGGTGCGCGATGAGGCGTAGCGGCTTATAAGCCCTCCAATCTCGCGATTGGACGGCTGATATCGTGAGGACGTGGGCAAGTGTTGAGCACGTAGAAGGCGAGGAGGTGGGCGTGTGCGCGGAGCTTCAACGACATGGGGTCTTTAGTGACACTTAAATCTGTCACTGAAGACCCCCTCATTTAATGTGTTAAGCTTGAAATATCAATTTTGCCCTCAATCCATACAACTATAAAAGGAGACCCATACCACACGAATTCTTCATTCCTTCCTTCACTTCTCTCCCTCTCCAAAGCTCTAAAAAAGCTGATCCCAAACCCGGGATGCTCCTTTAGAGTCAAAATCAAAGTTTTCTCTCCCCCATTCCAGAAGTGGATCCCGTGACGACGACGATGACCGGCCTCGCCCTCGGTTCCTCCTGCTCCGTTCTTCTTCTTCCGTCTTTGTCCTCCGTCTTCTAGGCGTCGCCCCGTCCGGTTCGTCCTCCAAGCAACCGTCAAGGAGGATAAAATTTCTCTCCCTTCTTTATCGCTTTCTAGAATAGAATTTCCCACTTTTTAGCTGTAATCATTTCCTGCTTTCTAGTTGTAAAAATAGTATTCAGTTACAAAGTGCTTGTTCTCTCTCTTTCTCTCTCTCTCTCTTAGTGTTAATATCAATTCAGAATTATCTCACTTTCAAAACAAAAAAATACCAAAAATATATATAATCACGGATTTTAGATAGATGTAGTTTCCCTGTGTTCGACCCGGAATCTCTTTACGAATTTCGGTATAAATTTATTTGTTGGCTGATTTCTTCGCAAATCATACTACGACGACGAGTTTTCAAAACTCAATCCTTTTTGCGACGATTTCCGAGTCAACACTTCGCCACCTATGGTCTTTAATTTGTATAAGTTTCCTGAACTGTTCTTACAAATTTTGTAGGGCCCTTCCCACGAGGCATCTAGTTTTCCACCTGATTTGCTTGGCATGGAGACTTCGCACTTCTGTAGGAGTAAGTCTCCTTTGGAGAACACCCTTTTGCTGACCTGCCTATTGTAAGTAGTTGCAGTCGCTTCTTTGTAGTTAAGCGATGCTTCTGAAGCTTCGACCCTTAGCTCATCCACGAGGTCTAGAGCTAGGCGGTTTTGGTTGTCATTGGTAGCAGGGTCTGATAGGTGGGGAGGACAGTCTTAATGGAGAGTCGGGCTTCCGTGCCATACACTAGGTTGAATGGTGTGTGGCTTGTAGAAGTCCACCGGCATGCCCTATAGCCCCACAGTATGTCCGATAGCTCATCCGCCCATCTCCCTTTGGCTGAATGCAGCTGGTGTTTGAGCATCGAGATGATGGTGCGATTGATTACCTCTGCCTGTTCGTTTGCCTAGGGTGTCCCACGGATGTGAAGCATAGGTGGACATCCCACTTGGTGCAAAATTCCTTGAATTTTCTGCAGGCAAATTGGGTGCCATTGTCTGTGACAATGTACTGAGGTATCCCATATCGAGCTATAATATTTTTGTGAATGAAGGAGATAACCCTGTCAACTGTCAAGCTAGCCATAGCCTCGGCTTCGACCCACTTAGATAAGTAGTCAACTGCCACCGGTATGAACCGCTTCTAAGCCGACACTGGAGGAAAAGGTCCAATGAAGTCCATCCCCTATTTTGCAAAGGGGATGGGTGACATTATAGGGACCATCTTTCCAAGTGGTAGGTGGTGCAGAGTATCAATGCTCTGGCACTCATCACACCTGCACATGAAGTCTTTACATTGTTGCTTCATCTGAGGCCAAAAATACCTCACCTGGAATAGCTAGGACAAGGCTTTATTCCCCTTGTGGTTTCCGCAAGTACCACCATGAGCCTCTTGGAGGGCTTGAGATGCTTCTTCTTTTGTAAGGCAATGCAGCAAGGGGATGGAGAAACCCCACTTGTACAATTGCTCGTCTATTGTTTACACGGCTAGATCGTGTTTTAACAGATATCTTGTTGTAATATAGATGAACTCTCCACAAAAACAAATAAGAATTTATAACTCGAAAATCAAAGTATCCGAGGTCGAACACAGGGAGCAAATAGAATTTATTCACTAATCTCAATAATGTAATTGAACACTTAGAATTACTCAAAACATAATTCAGAATATAAATGCAAGAGTTTATGAATTAAATTTATAGCAAAAATAGAAGAGTTGGACATCTGATTCTATGATCAAACGTCTAAATGATGGCCTCTTATTTTCTTCTACTTGCAGCTTTCTCTTCTTCTTCTTCTTCATTTTCTCTGTCTCTGCTTCAGTTGCTTCTCCTTTGCCTTCTTAGCTTTTGCTTTCTTCCTTCTCTTTGGCACAGTGCCTTTCTTCCTTCTCTTTGGCACAGTGTCTTTCTCCTTCTTCTTCCTCTGCGGGTCTTCTTCTTCTTTCTTGCTTCTTCCATCTTCCTTCCTTAGCTCTGCTTCCCTTGGCTTCAGCCTCTCTTCTTCTTCCTTTGCTTCTGCCTTAGCTCTGCTTTGACGTTCTCTTCTTCTTCCTTTAGTCTTCCTTCCTTCTTCTTCCTTTTGCAGCTAAGTCTGCTTAGCCGCTTCACCGTGCCTTAGCTTCAACTGCACCTTCCTTCTCCTTCTTCTTCCTTGCACACACTGAAGAGCAAAACGTATCCCTACCCTCCCCTACTTCTCTCTCTCACTGTATATCTCTCTTCGGTACGCTCTCCCAGAGCTGGGTAATCGGGTCGGGTCGCGTGCCCGGGTCCAGGCGCACCGGCGTGGGTGTGGTGTGTGAGGAGTGCTCAGATAGGTTAGTTGGGTCGGGTGCTAGGTCCGCGGGGGAGCGTCGCGGACGAGGCGTGACGAGTGAGGGCGAGGGCCTCACCCCTGTGTGACTTGAGGCGAACAGCATAAAACACAATTTCAATTTATCCTACATGCCTCACTCCTGTGTTCACGAGGTGGCATTAAATGTCCCACCTGCTTCTGCATGCGCGTCCGTAGGAATCCTTCTTCAATTGCTACTGATGGGTCGCTTGCCAAACCAATTGCTTGGTTGCATGAAGTCGCGCACTCATCCCGCTTCATCTGGGACCCTGACACTTGGAGCGCGCAGCCTGGGATGAAGCTCGCGACCTTCTCGCTGTGTGAGTCAATGGCGGCAGGTGCTCAGATCTGTCACACACGAATACAGCCTAGTGGCCCCATTAAAACACATGGGAAGCTTTGTCGTGTCAAGGCGAAGGCGGGATGGTAGGTGGCAGGCCACGGGGCAGCCTAGGCGTGCGTGCCTAGGTCGCTCTATGGCCGAACTTATGGGTTAGGTCGGGGAGCATTTAGGGCGGTGATGGCGGTCGATGGCTGGGTGGACGGTGATCAGTGGACTGTGGCGGAGGTGGTGAGGTGTTTGGTGAGGCATGTGGAGGTGTGGAGCGGTGGAGGCATCTCGCCGATGGGTGGCCGGAGATGGAGAAGATGGAGGTGGTCTGCGGCTGCGAGGGGTCGAAAGGGAAAATAGACAGAGGGGAATTGAAGAGGGCATAGAGAGGAGTAAGTCTAACCTAATTAAGTGGATGAAGGGGGAGAGGTGGAGGCTGGCTGTATCTACTGTCATCGGAGAAGAAGACATCTAGTGGAGGAAGATGGCAGTGACAACAGGGCTAGAGATGCTTGTGCGGGTGTTGCGCGATGCGGAGGAAGATGGTAAGGGCAACTCTGCCACTAGTAGTGTGGCAGGGCGACAAGAAAGAGGAGGGAGGCTCGCCGGAGCTCGCTGGACTACTTGACCGGAGGAGAAGAAGATGAAATTGGGGTGGATCTCTGGCCAAGTCGAGCTGAAGAGGTGCAGTTGGGGTTGAGGATCCTTTTATAGATGCTGCCAGGGGCTCCTGTGCTTGGAAGAAAAGCTTCCAAGCGTGCGAATCCTCACTGGAGAAGGAAGCAGTTGGAGACCCAAATCTCTCATGCGTTCGCACGAGAGATTGGGTGCAAATCAGAGATTAGGATCATGCTCAAATGGAAGGGAATTCCTTAGAGAATCTCCCTTCCAAATCTGGGAGATCTCTGAGGAATCAGGGAGTACTCCCCCTCCATTCCTCGCTGGAGTAGGATTTCTCCCCATTAATGGTGAAGGGATCTGTTTGCAAGAGTGGCAAGGAAGTTAAGGGGGTCTGTGTAATGGTTTTCAAAAGATAGGGGCCAAAATGTAATTGGGTGTACTATTTTGCAAAGTAGGTCAAGATGACCTCCCATTAGGTCCAAGTTTTGGTAAAAACCTAATTTGGACCTAAGAAATCCAATGGTGAAGTTTGATTTTAGGTTTGCCCATGTTTGACTGGACATTTTGCATAAAAATCCTAATTATGTCAATTAATGAGCTAGGACCCCAATCTAGGTCAAAATAGGTTCCAAAGGCAAACTTGAAGGTTCTAAACCATTGGAAATATTTTTCCATCAATTTTAGAGGGTTTACTTGATTTTTATCATGACTAGAACCTTGTTGAATTAAGCGGGTCTGTTTTAGGGTTACAGAATGTCATTTAATTCTTTGATTGCATAATAACCCATTTCTGATTGAACCAACCCACTTTTTATCTTATTCATATCATTTGACCTATGTTTTGCCTCTGAGAAATTCCGTTTATGTACTGCAATGGTAAATTACAGTTTTAACCTTTATTTCATGTTTTCTTCTCAAAACACTTATTCCTTGAATTAAGCCCTTCTCTAGGTTTTGTAGGAGCTCTTGTTCTCTTTCTTAGGTCAAAATGACCTAGTTAGGGCTCATGATGAGGCTCTCATCACCTATCAAGGTGCACATAGAGTCCTTTAGGGGGAATGCCCTGGGGCATGGTTCCCTTGGGGGTGGCTCGCCAGTGTAAAAGTAAGTGACAATGGGTGCCATCCATGATGAGGATTGCTCTACTGTGTATAGTCTGGGAGTGAGTATTGTTGGCTCCTTCAAAGTTTGGAGGCAGATATCCTCCTCTTGGTCAAGAGGGATAGTTGAAGCCAAGCGGGCCAAGGCATCTGCTAGTGGGTTGTTGGATTGAGGTATCCAGTTGATTGAGATGATTCTGAAGTTGGACAACCCCTCCTTGACTCGATCAACGTATGGGATCATGTTTGGATCCCTAGCTTGGTATTCGCCATTGACCTAATTGTCAACCAACTG
Organism: Thalassia testudinum; assembly: GCA_037157565.1. Lineage (NCBI taxonomy): Eukaryota > Viridiplantae > Streptophyta > Magnoliopsida > Alismatales > Hydrocharitaceae > Thalassia > Thalassia testudinum. The sequence goes on from JAZHRO010000031.1 coordinate 65,911,594, forward strand.
GGAATCTGTGTAGATTTCGAGCAAAGAGACACCTTTTGATTTGGCTACCTGGATGCCACCTAACATAGCCTCATACTTCGCTTAGTTATTAGATGCTGGAAAAATTAGTTTGATAGAGTAGTTATGAGTGGAGATGTCTGGGGCGGTCAAGGCTATGTTGGCCCTAGACCCGGCTGTCATCGACGAGCCATCTACATATAGTTTCTAGGGCAGAGTGAGGGAGGTGTTCAGGTCTGTGAATTCCACCATGAAGTTCGCCAAGACTTGCCCCTTTATTTCCTTCCTCGGTCGGTACTGAATATCAAATTCGGCCAACTTGATAACCCATTTTATCTGTCGTGCTAACCCTGTGGACTTACGTAACATCCATCGTAAGGGGTAATCGGACAGAACAATTATGGTATGGGCTTGGAAATATGGGTGTAGTTTTCTGGTGGCGGTCACCAGGGCTAGCCTGAGCCTCTCAATCACTGTATACTTATCTTCTACACCTTGATAGGTTTTGTTAGTGAAGTATATCAGCTGTTGTGCCCCTTCTTGCTCGCTGACTAGGACAGCGCTGACGGCAGTTAGAGATGTTGCCAGGTACAAAGAAAAGGCTTCCCTTGGCTTAGGAATCGTCAGGATAGGGGGGTTTTGGAGTTCCTCTTTGACGTCCTATAGGGCCTTTTGGTAGTGATGAGTCCAGTGGACGGTAGTATAACCTTTACCCTTCTTGAAACACACAAAGAAGGGGAGGCACTTGTCAGAGGATTGAGATAAGAATCAGCCTAAAGAGGCGATTTTGCCGACTAGTGACTGCATCCCTTTCAACGTGCTTGGTGGCTGAAGGTCCATGATTGTCTGGATCTTGTCGTGGTTGGCTTCAATTCCTCTATTGGAGACTGGAAACCTCAGAAATTTGCCAGCTGAGACCCCGAAGATACATTTCTCAGGGCTCAGTAGGAGGTGGGTGTCCCTTAATATTTGGAACACCTCTGCCAAATATTCTAACTGCCGAGGGAAGTTAGATCCTTTTACAAGCATATCATCTATATACACTTCAAATGACTCTCCTATTATTTTAGAGAAAATCATATTTACAAGGCGTTGGTAAGACGCTCCAACATTTTTCAAGCCAAAGGACATGACTCTATATTGAAATAGACCCCTATTAGTGATAAAGGAGGTGTGAGGTCAGTTGGCTAGAGCAAGGCTGATCTGGTGATACCCGCTGTAGGCATCCAAGAAGGGCATGTGCGATTGTCCGCTGTAGGAGTCCACCAGAGCATCAACCCTTGGTAAGCTGAATTCATCATTTGGATAGGCTTCGTTGAGGTTGGTGAAGTCCACACACATGCATGACTTGCCATTAGTCTTCTTCACCATGACCATGTTCAAGAGCCATACCGGATATAACGACTCTTCGATGAATTTGCCTTCAAGTAGCTTTTGGACTTTGGCCTTTGCCGCTTGCCATTGTTCAGCTGATTTATGCTGACGCGCTTGTTTGACCATGTGAGTGTCTACCTGGATGTTCAGATGGTGCTGAATCAAGGATGGGTCTACTCTTGGTAGGTCATTGGCAGACCAAGCGAAGATGTCTGCATTGGTCAGGAGCAAGAGCAGCAACTCTTGTACTTCGGAGGGATCAAAGTCCACTCCGACCTGGACGAGCTTGGTAGCATCGTCAGGATACATTTGTATAGCCATGGCTGAAGAGCTTGGCTGTAGTCACGAGGTCACTGACGAATCAGCTGGATTTATCTCCTGCCGGATTGCTCGGACTTGGTTTCTCTTCTTCTTCCCCCATTTTGTGGTTTGGGGGGTCTCAACTCCATGAAACGTTCTAGCTCAATCCTTAGTAGCTCATGCTCGGCCATTTGATCCCCATGTACTATTCTTACTCCACGAGGAGATTGGAAAAACACAAATTTAAAGTATGAAGAGGTGATTAAATAGAAGGTGATGAGAGGCTTATCATGGTTTCTAACTACCCTTGATTAACTAGAAACCCTAGTTAATTAGCCAGACATATGAATATATAGGGGTTAATTATATAACAAGGGACAAATAAATAAAGGACCTAAAAATAAGTTAAAAATGCTTAATTATAAGTCAATTAATACCATTAATAATTTAAATAATAATTTGGACTCAAATTATAAATATTTTGCTACCTAATTAATATTTAAGTTAACAATATGTAATAACTTAAGTAACTTAATCAATTAAATAAATTAAGCTAAAAAGGTCAAGAACATAAATTCATGGTATATATATAATATTTATCTAATTTATAATTATATATAAAAAGTTGAAAAAGAATTAAATTGAAATAAGCCTTGAAAACCTCAATTTACGTTTTAATCCTTAGGTTTCATTGCATTTGAGTCCTTTTCATGCACATAGGTCCTTAAGTTGTCCTGCAATAGGTCCCTGTGAACGTAGTGTTTCTTTTTCCTCTTTTTCTTCTTCCTCGCATTGGACGGCTCTCATCAACCGGTCATCGCACCACCTAATCCACCTTCATCCCTCGACAGAACACGGCCGCCTTGGTCGTTTCTCTTCCTCTCACCTCCCCTTCTTCATTCGATGGACTAGATTGACCTCTAATCCTATTTAGGTCACGGCGATAACCTCACCAGCATTGGAGACGACGCCAGTGGTTTAGCTAAACCTAGACGTCCTCCCATCCAGGTACATCCCCCTTACCCTCCACTGTAACCTATAAATACCCTATGACCTCTCTGATTAGAAGGGTCAGCTCCCTTCCCCTCTTCCCCAATAGTAGTCAACGATAAGCTATTCCTCCGTACCTCTGGCGACCTCTCATCTCTCCATCGGAGCGCCTCCACCAGAGATGCTCGTCTCTCTCACCCCCTCTTCCTCTCCTGCGGCTGTGACAGGGCTTGGGAGTGCACCGTTCTTCTTCCTCTCTGCTTCCTTTCTCGCCGGAGCTCTTCCTCCAACCTTCTAATTCATCCTCTGTTATGTGCCATCGACGGAGCTTCTCATCTCCTTTCGTCCAGGTAAGTAGTTCTAACTCATAAGAGTAGTTTAGCAGTAGTTAGGACTAGGTTAGCTTAGATCTTAGTATGTTTAGCTTTACTTTCTTTAGCTCCAGCAAGGCCACATCCAGCCTTGTTGGGCACTCTTTCACTGATCCACTCACAATTCCACTTTCTTAACCTTCCCATGATTCATTTCCACTTTCTTTCCCTTACTGTTAACACCTAAAACACCTAGTTCACCCCACCGTCACCGGCGACCTCCATTGTCCATGGTGGAGGCCCCTGAGCTTAGACCACACTCACTAGGGCCCTCCATCACCTAAACATCATCTAAGGGCCCCATTCAACATATTAATTTGATCAATTAATGCCTATGTCAGAAATGCACAATTTCACACTTCAACCTTTGAGCTCATTGTCAATGGTAAGCTTAGAGGAGTAATTTCGCCTAAGTAGTCACCTCGACATCATCAATGAGTAATTCCCCTCAATCAATTGAATGGGAGGAATTGATATGAGTTCCAACGAACTCAGATCACATTCTTACTGAATTCGATGCTTATCACCTGACTTGATCTATAATTGCTATAATTGATAAGCTCTTGAGGTTCCTTATGACCTCAGGAAGTTTCTAAGACCTATATATAATTTCAAGGAGTTTTATACTCCAATCTATTAGAATTGGACTCACCGGAGCTCCAGCAAGCTTCGGCGAGTCAATTTTGTACATCAACCCTTGGAACTTCACGAAAAGCTCCAGAATACTTCCTCTATACCTCAAGATCAGGATTCACCTGTTAATTTTCTATTTTGATGTGTATATATCATCCTTGACCGTCGTCTTCGCTAACTCCGACGGAGTTAGAGAGGTGGATTCAGTTAGAAACCTAATCTCTGATTAGGTCAAGAAGCTTCACTAAAGTCCTAGGAAAATGTTACAAGGTTTGCTGAAGCCTGTGAAACCCTAGGTTCTTCTGTCGAACAAACACTTACAGGTCCTCAGGAGATGCATCTGGAAACCCTAGGAAAATAGATCAAAACATGATTTTGGTGCCATGAACACATTACTAACATTATTTAGAGCTGATCTAAAGCTTTAATTTGATCGGAGATTGTTTAATTCAAAAAGTCAACTCAGGGAGCTTTCTAGTCAATCTTAGATCTGATTTAGAGGATTTCTAGTTTAAATTGAGGTTTAATGAGCTAAATTGACTACTAAGATGACTCTGAGGTTGTTAGAATCATTTAGAAGTCATTTTTGATAATAATTTAGCTTAATTCTTGTTTCTGTCCAGTATGGGTCAGTTGTGAACTCATACTGAGTTCAGTAGGTTCATGGAGAATTTTAAAGGTGAATTCAATCCAGATGAGATCATAACAACCCTTAGAGATTGTCCGATTAGTCACAGTGTAATGTTATCTCTCCTTTAGTCAAACCAGACCTCGAATTTGAGCTCCAAAGCTTCAGTATGAAGCTCTAAGGTTTAGTCCTCTTCCAAAAGCATTTCCAGATCTTTCTTCTCCTCCTAAACACTGCGGAATACCTTACTGAAGGTATTCAAGCTCTTCAATTGAGAGTTGCATAGCTTCTGCAGGTCGTATAACATAAAATGGCTCACTACAGGCCATCTCGGCCATGTGAAACAGCCGTCTTTGCCCTTCAAATCGAAGAGCCAAGCTTCCTCTGAGCATCAAATTGATGCTATTTCCTGATAGAGTATATCAAGGGCTTTCGATCGAGCCTTTGCTCGATCGAAACCATCAACCAATCGACCATAATCGAGTCTTGAAGTCTGGCCTGGAACGGGTGAATATAGTACCACTTGGAGAAACCTTGAGCGTGTGACAGGGTATAAAACGATTTTTTGCATATGACGTTTCGGCCGTCAGCACTGGGCGCAGCTTATGAACATGGGGCACGGGTGCGTGTGCGTGCACATGCCTGCGCATGGGTGTGTATATGCACATGTGGACCCGAGAGTGGGCGTGGGCCTGGGAGGCCGATGCTGTGCATTGATGAACATATGAAAAATCCACCTAATGAAAATTAGGTCGGACCTCTAGTAGGGTCTAGTCCCACCCTTAGGGGTGCTATGTATCCCCGAAAGAGGTCTGACCGCCCATTAATAAAATAATTTTTATAAGTAAAGGAAAATTAATGGGTTAAATGTTGGTGAAAATTTGGCTAAGTGAGGACATAAGGCTAGTAAAGAGGATAAAGAAAGAAAGGAAGAGAACAAAGACAAGAGCTAAGGAGAAAAAGATAAAGGAAAACAAAGAATGCTTAAAGAGAATTAAAGAAGAAAAGAAGAAGAAGAAGAGGGAATAAAAAGAGTTAATAAAGAGAGAGAGTTGAGTTCATAGAAAAGATAAAGAGAAGAGAGAGAATAAGAGAGCTTAAGAAGGAAATAAATGAATAGAGAAGAAAATCAGATGTCCTTACTATTGATCAGAAGTCCAATATATATTTTTAAGTCGTCTAACTCAATTTTCAGATGTCTGATTTCAAGGCTGAAGTTATTATACGATTTGTTTTGAATTGTTGCAAAGGCATTGTTGACTCATGTATTATATTCTATGCCTCATATTTTTGTAATAAATGTTGTAATAAACAATGCTTACTTTGTTTTAAATGAAAAATCTTTCTTGTAAACTTGTTTTCTCTTAATGAAATATTGCATGTTTCCATTGTCAAATATTTTGTGTAATTATTTGTGTTTAAAGTATTGTTAATTATAATATGATTAATTAATTGACTCTTAATTACTCTTAGACATTTAATGGTGAATTAGGATTAAGTTATGCCTCCCAGTGACCAACTTGGGCTCAACCATTTAAAAAGAACTTAAAAATTTAAAATGTTAGGTTAACTTGACCTTATACTGCACAACCGACATTAAATCGAGTTAACTTAAGTTACTTGCTCATGCAATTAATTAATCCTAAATAACCTAATTAACTGTGTTGACGAATTTAACGACCAAAAGGCGTGGGTAGTCGGGCGGCCCAGGATACTGTCGAACACCGTTGTTAATCCAGCCACTATGAACGTAGCCATCCGATTGAGGTGCTTGCCCTGTCACAGACGGACAAGGGGAGGTTGATTTCCCTTTTTCCCATTTCATTGTGGTTGCTGAACACCACAACTGGTTGAGTTGACAGGGAAAGATGCTCTTCTTTAAAGCCTTATCAGAGTAGCATCCTGAGGAAGAGGACGTTAATAGGACTACCTTCGTCCACAAGTAACCGAGGTTGCTGTTGTCCCACTAGTAGGAGTGTTACTAGTAGCGGGTCAATGTGTTCTGCCGGCTTTAGCAGAAAGGAAAATAGCTTGAAGGCCACCTGCTTGACGAGGCCTCTTTCACCCCACTGGAGAGTACAGAATGCGCCATGGGCTGCCTACTCGGAGGGGGCGAGTTGCTGATCTGTAGCGGCATTAACCCGGAAAATCACTTCGACCTCCGCGTTTATAGACGGCAGGAGATGAGCGTTTTGGGGTAACCCAAGCATAACCATCGGAACCTGGCGATGGTACTCGATCAGTGGAAGTAGGGTTGATAGCGTCTGCTCTATCTAGTAGGTTGAGGTGTCGTCGGGCCTGTAGCTGTTAGCCAAGACCATGTTACCTTTACGGAACTGTTGAAGCTGTTTTTGGTAGTCTTCTGGGACCTCCATAGGCCTTTTGCCCTTATCTTGGCCCTCACTTCACCTGTCGAAGCGGGCTAGATTTCTGTGTCGGATCTGGGACTAGATCTGGTCCCGCTGGTCCTGGTAGTCCTCGGTGGCGTGGCCCTGGGCCTTGTTATATTTGTAGTAAGACCTGGAGTCAACCTTCTTTTCTAGTGGCTTGGGTGTGGGTAATAGGTCTTTGTTTGTAGACCATACCTCCGCCAACACGTCTACCTAGTTTACGGCAGGGGAGTGTATTTTTCAAAATAATCCTGCCTAGGCTGGTGAGGTCCACTATTTCGACCCTTGGTTGGCCGATCATTTCTCAGCTCTGGGAAGCTAGCTTTTCGCATGTTGAAGCAACTGCCTTCACAGATGGAGATGAGGATGGACTCTCCATATCCCTCCGCAAGGCGGTTGCTGGAGTGGAAAGAATCATCTTGCTTTGCAAACCTTGTGGCTCTATCCTAGAGCTCTGCCATATCTCTGGGTGAGAAATCATCGATGTCATACCAAAACCTCTAAGCCAGGAGTCTTGACTTAAAGTATTTGTTATGACCCGTACCCAACTCTACATGGAACCCAAGTCGGATCACCTTGACTAACTCGAGACCAAGATGTCCATTGAGAAATATCATCTTAAGGAAGTCATTCCACACGTGTAAACATAGCTAGAACATTCAAATGAAAGACAGGAAACTATAAAGTAAACCGTACACAGTGCCACAAGAAAAGAGAAAGGTTTTCAACATAGCTGATGGGAACACCATCATGAGCCCTAACTAGCTCATTTTGACCTAGAAAAGAGAACACAAGCTCCTACATAACCTAGAGAAGGGCCTAATTCAAGGAATAACTATTTTGAGAAGAAAACATGAAACAAAGGGTAAAACTGTAATTTTACCATTGCAGTACATCAATGGGATTTCTCAGGGGCTAAACATAGGTCAAATGGTCCTAACAAAATAAAAAGTGAGTTGGTTCAATCAGAAATGAGTTCATGTGTAATATAAGAATTAAATGACTTCTTGTAACCCTAAAACAAATCCGCTTAATTCAACAAGGTTTTGGTCAAGATAAAAATCAGCTAAATCCTTTAAAATTCATGGAAAAATATCCTCTAGGGTTTAGAACCTTCAAATTGGCCTTTGGAACCTATTTTGACCTAAGTAGGGGTCCTAGCTTGATATTTGACCTAAATTGGGTTTTTGTGTAAAATGCTCAGTCAAACGTGGTCAAACCTAAAATCCAACTTCACCATTGAATTTCTTAGGTCTAAATTAGGTTTGTACCAAAATTTGGACCTAAAGGAAAGCCACCTTGACCTACTTTGCAAAATAGTCCATCCAATTACATTTTAACCCCTAGCTTTTGAAAATCATTACGTAGACCCCCCTATCTTCCTTGCCACTCTTTGCAATTCGGTCCCTCCATCATTACAGCAGGGGAGTCCTACTCTAGCGAGGATTTGAGGAGGATTTCTCCCTGATTCCTCAGAGATCCCCTCTTAGATTTGAAAGGGAGATTCTATGAGGAATTCCCTATCATTTGAACGCAATTCTAAGGTCTGATTCGCACCCAATCTCTCATGCGAACACATGAGAGATATGGGTATCTCTCACATTCCTTCTCCGACGAGGATTCTTGCGCTTGGAAGCTTGCCTTCCAAGCACAAGAGCCTCTGCCAAAAGCTATAAAAGGACTCCCTGTCTCAGATGATCAGATTCAGCTTGTCTTGGCCGAAGAAAACCCTCCAATTTCTTCCCTTCTCCTCCGGCCAAAGCGTCCAGCAAGCTCCGACGACTCCTACTTCTCGTCACTCTGCCACAATACCAGTGGCAGAGCTGTCTTCACCTCCTTCCTCCGCATTGCGCCGTACCGGCGCTGGCGCCTAATACCCCTTCGTCGTCGCCGTTCTCCCTCCACTGGAACTTTCTTCTCCGGCGGCAGTAGGTACACGCCAACCGCCCTCCTTATCCTTTCGTCCACTTAGTTAGGTTAAATCTCTTCCCCTATCTCCCCTCTTTATTTCCCCCTTCTTTATTTCTACCTCTGACCCCTCGACACCGCAAACCACCACCACCTTCCTCATCTCCGGCCGACCACCAGTGAAGGTGCATCCATCGCTTCACGCATCCACACGCCTCGCTAGACCCTCATAACCTCCGCCATCATCCACTGACCACTTTCCCCATCTCCATCGACTGCCATCACCTCCACACTCGCCCCCCGACCAAACCAATCATCACGGCCACAGAGCGACTTAGGCACGCACGCCTAGGCCGCCCCGTGGGCAGCTACCTACCGTAGCACCTTCGCTGTGCCACGGCGAAGCTTCCTGTGTGGTTTAATGAGGCCGCAAGGCCATATTGATTAATCACAGGGTCGAGCCTTCGTCGCCATTAGCGCAGACTCGAAGAAGCTCGCAAGCTTCAACCCAGGTGTCGCGCTCCAGGTTTCTAGGTCCAGGTGATGCGAATTCACCTCATGCGCGCATTCAGCCAGGCAATTGGCTTTGAGAGAGCACCCAACTGCAGCAATTAGGCAAACAGGCCCCTGCGGGTGCGCGAGAAGTGGGTGGGACTTTTAGTCCCACCTCGGAAAGTTAGGAGTGCGAAGGGTACTATAAATTGAATTTGTGTTTTCTCTTGGTTGCCTCAAATCACGAGGTGAGGTCCCCTCGCCCGTTCACTTGCTTCGTTCGTGACCCACGTTCCGTGAACCTGGCCTGCCTTACCCGTTTACCCAGCACTCCTTGCACACCACCCACGCCGGTGCGCCTGGACCCGGGTGCACGTAACCCAACCTGAATACCCGATTGGCTCTGGGAGAGCGAACCGAAGAGAGAAATAGAGAGAGAGTGTACGTGGGGAGGGTAGGGGTAGGTTTTGCACTGGTGTGTGCAGGGAAAGGAAGAAGGAAGAGGAAGCTGAGGCCAGAGAAGGAAAGGAGGAAGTTGCAGCCGCAGAGGAGCTAAGGAGGAAATGCAAAGGGCTGAAGCTGAGGAAGCTAAGGAAGAAAAGCAAAGGGCTGAAGGCAGAAGCTGAGGAAGCTAAAGAAGAAGGAAGAAGAAGCACTGTAGCAGAGAAGGTGCGGCTGAAGAAAAGGCAAAGGTAGAAGCAAAGGCAGAGAAGAAGGAATAAGAAGGAAGGAGAAATCAAGGAAGAAGAGAAGTCAGAAAAGAAGAAGGCCAAAGTCAGAGAGGAAAAAGAGAAGCTAAGGCAAGCATGCAGAGGAAAGGAAGAAAAAGAAGAAAGAGGAAAGCTAAGGAAGAACAAGGAAGCACAAGAAGCTAAAGGCAGAGAAAGTCAAAGAAGAAAAGAAGACAAAAGAGAAGCCAAGAAGGAGAAGGCAGAAAGAAGTACCAAGGAAGAAAAGAAAGATAAAGAGAGAGCTAAAAGAAGAAGAATCAACCTTTTTTCTATTCCTCTCAATTTCTCTTTTATTACTACATTTTAGTATTCATAAACTCCTAAATTATATTTTGAATTAGATTTTGAGTAACTTTAAGTGTTCAAATTACATCTATTGAGATTAGTGCATAAATTCCATTTGCTCCCTGTGTTCGACTTCGGACTTAATATTCGAGTAATAAAAATTCTTGTTTGTTTACAAGGCAATTTCACTTATACTGCAACGCAACATCATTTATCTTTTAAACACCGATTTCGCTGTCCGTAAACAATAGCCATCACAACCATAATTGAAAATCGAAAAGTGAACTACTAGTTTTAATCAAAGATACTCACGACAGTAGTAGGAAATGTCCAACTACGATAGAAATGGAAATCAGACTGCGACTGGGTTCGACTAAGCCCAGCACCCCCTATAGCCGGTGGTACTGGCTGCTTACTTCCATGTCCTGGACACAAACGGTAGTCGCCAACAAAACAAAGCTAAGTAGAGTGGCTAGCATACAAATAACTAAATATAAAAAAATGAAGTAAGCATTTCAAGCAATATTGGGCATCTCAAAATACTTTCATGTTTATTTCCTATTACTAAGCGTTGGTTGTTTTGTAACTTGGTTATTCTTGTAAAGATCCCACTTACTCTTGGTTCACATGTACCCTAACGGAACGATTTTACTGCAGTTTATCCTGCCATGTAGAACATACACGTGGTACTCTCTTAACCGAGCGACCACCTTATGTGGGTCCTAAATCTGGTCTACCACCTCGAGGTTATGGTCGCGACGTAGCAGTGACTATGGTATGCGCGATAAATGCACGGTTAGCTATCCCTCATGGCACGCAGTCAGTCCTTTTCGCTAATGGGTACGCATAAAGTCGTACAACATAGAGCAGAACAGGGGCCGCACCCCTCACCAATTTGCGTACCCTTGCCCGATTATCCCAGTTGGCCTCGTAGGCCTATCAGGGGTCGGTGTAGGGAGGCCACTCCTACCCTGGGTTCCTACCCAAGGGGAGGCTAGCTCTCTCCCTACACTATGGGGTAGTCAGCTCTCCTCGGTACATGCATACCTGAGGGCCAGCTCATCTCCACACCAAAACCAACACCTAAGCATTTACACCCTTTCAAGGTATTTCTCATACAAAAACTTCACTATATACATTCTGTAGATTTTTCCAATTCAATAATTGGCCATGGAGGTGACTACCATATACAATCCAAACACTGCTACGTGGAAAGACAAGAACTCAGTTATCATAAAAATAAATCTTAGTTAACGACACACATTTCTCACCTTTAGTTCTAACGTACAACTCATATTTCCAAATTAAGTAAACGTTTAACAAGTTAGAACAAAAAGCACTATATTTCCACCTATGAGGAGCTTGCTCTGGTAACAAATCTACTATACAATCTACATTTTTCAATTAGTTAATTAACCCATTCATGCTACACTCCCAATGTTATCAAAAATAGTTATGCTTGAGGTATATGCAAAGCATGCACTTATTGTACTGCAACCACAATTAAAAGTCAATACTTCCTCCAAAGTCCACCTCACTGTAACAGATGATAACTCTCGTGATAGCTAATGATCAATAATAAGAAAGTATCATTCTATTTTTGAACAAATTAAGAATAATACTTTCCTTCTCCCAATGTAGCATCGTTCCCGTTCTTGTTAACCCATTTCAATCTATAGCCTTACCAAAGCAATTTGGCACATAAATACATTAACATCACAAGGACCATACTGTAGTATATAAGAAAACTATGCACCTCAACTCATTAGTTAATTATATAGTGGGACAATAAACAACAAAAAATGGAATTAGTAAATCCGATGGTGGAAACCTATGTGGAGGTAAAAACTGATTTACTGGCGTAAAATCATATATTTAAACAAGTAGGAGGAAAAAAACCCACTCTACCTATGTGTACGGGGGATATGGGGGTAAGAGGAACTATTCCGGATGTCTCCGCAAGTTCCGTACATGCCTTGGATTTGGAGCCTACAATAACCAACGGTCAAATGAATACTAAGAGGCTTTGATCAAAATTTCAATAGACCAAACGAGCTCGATAGGGGGATAGTAGGGTACCGAAACATAGGAAATGGGAATAGCTCTCCATCGATACCTTGTTCGAGAGAAACAGAGGTTGTTTGGGCCCTGAACTGATCCAAAATAACCTCTGGTTCACATGGATCGACCTCGAACCAATTTGGCCCAATCGATCTTTGCGAACCGGGCTGAACCTGCCCTTGCCACGCAGTGCGCGTCGATATGTGCATGTGAGATGACGCAGGTCGGGTCCCGCACACTCACAGCAATCATCCGATCTTCAGCCCGGGCATCCGATCTTCCCACGCGATGCACTCGAGTTGAACGTCGCGCAACCTTGCGACGCGCACCGCCTAGGAGCCCTCGCGCCCTTGCCTCGCATGCTGAGCCACCCTCGAAGCTCTCGCATCCCTGCCTCGCCTTGAGCTATGTTCGCGAGAGGAGGGAAGGAGATGTGCGAAATCACTCACGCGCTCTCTCCTCCCCCTCTCCCTCTTACGTGGGTGTGTGGCTCGAATGCCGTGAGACTGCGTCTTCCCGAAGGCAGTGCACACACTCTCCAATGCCAAGTAGCAACCCACTCTCACACGTCCCTCTGTCACTTGCCTCGTCCCCCTCTTGATCATTCTCACTTCTGGTGGAAGGCGTTGCCGAGGAAAGAGTGAGGGTACGAAAAATGGGAGGAAAAGGATAGGGTTTGTAGGGTCCGTTAGGGTACTGTGGGCCCAGGAAAAATTGTGGATGGATCACCTAACACCTTGTTCCTTGGTGTGGAGTCCTAGTATGTAGAAGTTACGATCAAGCCTCCCCCCCTGGAATTTGGAAATTTCAAAATGACCCTTGGGAAGGGTCATTTCAACATAACAAACTTAAAGGAAGTTTCGTCCCCGAAACTTAGGGTAGACACGGATACGAAGAAAAAAAATAAGAAAAGATGTGCGTATAACAAACTTAAAGAGTATCCAAGTTGGTCAGAAAATTTACCGTCAAAGAGTTCCGAGTACTGGTCTCGCATCGCCGCCTCAGGCTCCCAGGTCGCCTCCTTGTACCATTGGCTCCTCCACAGAACCTTTACAAGTGGCACCACCTTCTGTCTCAAGTTCCTGATGGCTCTCTCTAATATCTGTATTGGTCTCTCTGGGTAGGTCAAGTCATCCCCCACCTCGATACTCTCGTGGCTTAAAATGTGGCCGGGATCGACAATGTATCTTCTTAGGTTGGACACATGGAACACATCGTGTACGCCTGACAGCTGGGGTGGAAGGGCGAGCCGATAAGCAACAGGTCCCACCCACTCCAAGACCTCAAAAGGTTCCATAAATCTTGGTGCGAGCTTCCCTTTCACCTCAAACCGCTGTAAGCCCTTCATGGGTGAAACACGGAGGAAGACATGATCTCCAATCTCGAACTGTACCTCTCGACACTTTTTGTCAGCATAGATCTTCTGCCCGATCCTAACGGTACAAAGTTGCCTGTAAGTCTACTCTATCACCTCTTGACTCTGGCGGATCAACCTAGGACTAACGTCCTACTTGGTCCCAACCTCGACCCAACTCAAGGGAGCCATACACTTCTGCCCATATAGTGCCTCGTAAGGTGCCATGCCAATACTCGAATGATAGCTATTGTTGTATGCGAACTTTGCCTTGGGAAAATGCTCCTCCCAGAGGCCTGTCCAGTCTAGTACACAGGCGCGCAGAAGGTTCTCAAGTGTTTGGATGGTGCGCTCTGACTGTCCATTCGTCTGAGGGTGGTAGGCAGTGCTGAATCTCAAGTGATCCCCAAGGTCTACTGGAACTTCACCCAAAACTAGGAAGTGAAATGGGTACCTCTGTCAGATATGATCTCACGAGGGACTCCGTGAAGACGCACCACATCATGTCCAAAGGTGACTTGAATCGGTAAAAATCACGTTGTCTTCGTCAATCTGTCCACTATAACCCAAACGGCATCATGTCCCCGCTATGTAGCTAGTAACCCCACTACCAGATTCATAGTGACACTCCCACTTCCACTCTGCTATGAAAAGTGGCTATAATGGTCCTGCAGGCCTCTGGTGCTTGGCCTTCACCTATTGGCACATAAACACTGCTGCACAAATTTTCCAACATCCCATTTCATCCCCTTCCACCAGAAGTCACGTCGCAAATCATGGAGCATTTTGGTGTTCCTAGGATGTATAGTAAACCTGGGCCCGTATACGTCTGCCAAAAGCTCCCTCAACAACTCATCTTTAGGGACATACAAACGCCCCCTCATGCGCAAGATCTCATTAGTGAAAGTGAAGTCTCCTAGGTCTCCTGTCACTGCCCTATCCCACAGTGTCTACAGATACGTATCAGTCATCTGCCTAGCAATGATGTGATCCAAAAGCTCGGGTCATGCCTGCCTCATCTTTGTCATTGCCCCATAGTGTCCATGTGGCTCCTGAGGTCTCTAACTGCCAACCTCCTGCATGAGCCGCCAACTCTACGCCTGTAAGTTAGCCAAGTGGGCGGACACCTTCCGGCTCAAGGCGTTAGCCACCACATTGGCCTTTCCCGGATGATAAGAAATGCTGCAGTTGTAGTCATTCAGGAGCTTTAACCAACGCCTCTGTCTCATATTATGCTACTTCTGATCAAATAGGTATTTGAGGCTCTTATGATCCGTGAAGATCTCAAAGGTCTTACCATATAGGGAGTGCCTCCACGTCTTCAAAGCGAAGACGACAGCTGCCAGTTCCAAGTCATGAGTGGGGTAGTTATGCTCATAGGGTTTTAGTTGCCGCGATGCGTAAGCGACAATGTGGCCCCGATGCATGAGCACACCACCCAACCCTTGCAATGAGGCATCAGTGCAAACCACGAACCTACCACTGCTGTCTGGAATGGTGAGCATAGGAGATGAAGTTAGCTTCTCCTTCAACTCCTAAAAGCACACCTCACACTCGTTTGTCCAAGAAAGGGCACATCCTTCTTAGTCAACTGTGTCATAGGACGTGCAATATGAGAGAAACCTCTAATAAACTACCGGTAGTAGCCCGCTGGCCCTAAGAAACTTTGCATCTGTGTCACTGTGCATGGCCTCTCCCACCTAAGCACAACCTCAACCTTGGCCAGATTGACAGCTATTCCATCCCTAGAGACCACATGACCCAAGAAGGTAACCTCTCTCAGCAAGAACTTGCACTTGCTGTACTTGGTGTATAGCTTGCACTGCCTCAAAGTGTCCAACACAATGCGTAAATGCTGCTAGTGCTAGGACCGATCACGTGAGTATACTAGCACATCATCGATAAAAACCATCACAAACTGGTCCAAGTAGGGCCTGAAGACGCGGTTCATCAAATCCATAAAAGCAACGGGGCGTTGGTCAGCCCAAACGGCATGACCAAAAACTCTTGGTATCCATACTACGCCTGGAAAGCTGTCTTGGAGACATCTATCTCCCTGATCCTCAACTGGTAGTAACCTGACCACAAGTCTATCTTGGAGAATACAGTGGCGTCTCTTAGCTGGTCAAAGAGGTCATCAATGCAGGGCAACAGATATTTGTTCTTAATAGTGACCCGATTTAGCTGTCTGTAATCAATACAAAGTCGAAGGGTGCCATCTTTTTTCTTCACAAACAAAACAGGGGCCCCCCAGGGGGACGCACTGGGCCTTACAAAGCCCTTCTCTAACAAGTCCTAAAGCTGGGACTTGAGCTCTCATAGCTCAAGTGGTGTCATCCTGTACGGTGCAGTAGAGATGGGGCTGGTCCCCGGTATCAATGAGATCTCAAACTCAATCTCACGCTCAAGTGGTAGTCCCGGTAGCTCCTCTGGAAAGACATCAGGGTACCCGTAGACTATCGGAACGCTGTGTAGGTCAGTTGCTGGGCTAGGCTCTGCCACAACACAAGGCAGAAAGCTCTCACACCCCTGGCTTAGTAACTTCGCTACTCGAAGGGTGGAAATACATTTAAAACCTCTGTCCACTGGCTGGCCATGGAACTCAAAAGGAGGCAACTCAAGAACGGAGGAGACAATCTTCCTCCAAAAATAGTCCACCATGGCATGAGAGGAAGATAGCCAATCTATCCCCAAGATCATGCCGAAATCCTCCATCTGGATCACAATCAGATCGGTAGGGAGGCTGTGTTCCCCTATCATGACCTCACAGTTGATAAAAGCTTCCTTTGCGATAAATAGCTGTCCCCCTCGGCCTCTAATTAGGAACAGATCCTTTAATAGTGTACTGTTCGGCCCCAAACTAACGGCAAAACTCGTGGAAATAAAAGAGTGTGTGGCACCAAAATAAAAAAGTACGTAAACTAATCTGCCGAAAATTGTAATCATACCTGCCACAACTGAACTTGAAGCTCTGGCATCTCTGTGAGTTAGGGCGTTGACACACCCCTCAGCCCTGGGTGCAGAAGAGGTAGCCACGCTCTGGATTGGACAAGTAGCGGCTGGACGGTACCCATCTCGTGACTGCTATCCTTCTCCTTGAGACTGGTATCCATGGTTGCCAGATCGGCCTCCTACACTCGGTGCGAGGAGCATCTGGTATGCTCCTACCCTAGACGGGCAGTCCCTCCTCATGTGGCCTAGTTGGCCATACTGGTAGCAGAGCGGGACACGTCCTCCTCCCTCAATCTGTCCCTGCTGGTAGCTAGGTAGGGGTCTGGTGCAGGCAGTTGGCCCCTACCTGGGGCCTCCAAAAGTCGTTGGAGGCCCCACAAAGCGAGATGTCTCCCCCACGGGTACCATGTGCCTCCTTTCCTAACGACCTTGAGAGTGCTCAGGCTGGTTGGGCCTCTTCTGACCTCCTTCATCGGTGTCTCGCGCGGTTGGGTTGGTCTCCTCGTAGGTCATCGCTGCCTTGACCACGCGGGAGAAAGTAGGCAATTTCAAGGGCTTCACATACCCTCGTATAGCAGGTCGGAGACCCTCTGTGAACCTCCACAGATGCTCCTCCTCTGTAGTTGCAGTAGACGGAGAGAAGTGTGACAGCTCCAAGAAATGCATGCGGTACGTGCTAACTGTCATCGGCCCCTGGCAGAGGGTATGGAACTCCCACCTCCTCTGGTCCTGCTACATCTGTGGAAAATACTGCTAGTAGAAAAATGTCACGAATTGGTCCCAGGATGGCTCTCCCCCCTCTTGACCTCGAACCACCTGCCACCACTTATGGACGACACTCTCCAGCTGGTACGTGGCAAAGGCCACGCGACACTCTACAGGAGGGTGGAGGGTGTCAAGGATCTTCTCCATCTGCTCCAGCCAATCCTCTGCCTCAGATGGGCTCTCCTCCCCCTTGAAGGAGGGGGGCTTCAATTTCCGAAACTTTGAGAACAGCTTGTGGTGAAGCCGTAACAGGGGCACGAGTACATCCTCTAATAAGGAGGACTCTTGCTCAATAGTGTCTGAAGGAGGTGGGGGTGGTGGAGGGTCACACCCTTCCCCTTCAGCTCGCCCAGCACTGCGGCGACTCCCTTGTCTCATTGAAGGCTCCCCTTCCACATCCTCAGGAGGAGGTGATTGCTGAAACTCCTCCGGTACAATGTCCTGAATCAGCTGAGCGAGGTCCTGGGCCTGGATGCCCTGAAGGAGGGGTAGAGCAACCCTTGCCTCAGGTCTGGCACGCCTGCCCTCCCAACCACGCCCACGGCCACTGTTACGACCCGATCCCAGGTCCCTACAGGACTCAAGATTGGCTCGCCTCGACTAATCCCAAGACCCAATTGTCCAACGAGAAATAACCCAAAAGCAAAAAATATTTTACAACCACACATGCAATGTAACTAAGTAGAAATAAATAAGAGGCAATAATGGAAATCAGAACGAGAAGTCTCAAAAATATTACATGCCACAAGCGGAAGAGTACTATAACATACATAGCCATCACAACTAGAATAGAAAGAAATATAACAAGAACATAGCAGGAACAACTAATACATGCTAAAGGTACTCACTACTACAATAAGAGATATGGAACATAAAAGTAACAACTATGGCTGGGCTCGGCTGGGCCCAGTAGCTCAACTCCCTGACCTAAACATGGTTATATAATTCGTAGTCAGCTAACGCTGAGTAGAGTGGCGATTAAGTCATTTACATGCAATTTAACATAACAAAACAAGCAAATAACTATTCATTCATTTTCATTTATCTCAAATAGTTGTTTCTGTTTTGGTTATTCTAATAAGGATCCACAACATTTCTTAATCCTCTTGTTCCATAAAGGAATGATCTTGATTGCAGTTTATTCCGCGATGTAGGATGTACACGTGGCACTCTCCTGGCCAGGAGAGCCCCCATGGTAGTCCTACACCCAGTCTACCACGTCGAGGTCACGGTCGTGATGTAGCGGTGACTATGGCACGTGCGATAAGCACACGGGTAGATACCCTGCACTGGCACGTAGTTAGTCATTTCCGCTAGCGGGTACACCCAAACGTACAGCACAGAACAGAACAGGGGTCTCACCTTTCAACAGTCTGCGTACCCTCGCCCGACTATCCCGGTTTGCCTAGTGGGCCTAACAGGAGTCGGTGTAGGGTGGTCAATCCTAACCTTGGGCCCCATGGGGCGGCTAGTTCCCCCCCTACACTCAAGTAACAAGAGTCGGTGTAGGGGGCTATTCCAAACCCCGGGTGTCAACCCAAGGGTGGTTAGCTCCCCCCTACACTATCGCATACATGAGGGCTAGCTCACTTTCCATGCAAAAGGGATAGTTTCTCTCCTCAGTACCGTGTACTCGAGGGCCAGCTCACTTCCCTCCTACATACGATATTCGTTCCATATATGTGAGTTCTTCTTCTAGTTTCTCCAAAGGGTTCATGCATTGTATTCATTTCATTTTATTTCACAACATGCATATCTCATTGTTCACAACTTGGTTCTTTACCATATAATAGGCAACTCGTGATTTAATAATTGAAAGAAGCATCACATCATTTAACTATTCATTTGCTAGCATTAAGGGTTCTAACATGCATTTCAGAATTAAACCGTGTAGCTTAAGAAATGTTCATTCACTCAATTCTGCCCTAGGGTTCATTTCATATCCTAGGGTCCAATCAATTCATTCTAAGATAGCATGCACTTGATTAATTAATTCATAATATTGAGAAAAACCACTCTACTAGGATACACTGGTGAAATAGGGGCTCGAATCGCAGATCTCGTTGTCTCCGCGGGCTCTGTATACTCTATTAGCTAGAGACCTATACAATTGAACAAATTACATCAAACGATTTCAAAAGTATACGAGTGACACAAACACGTAGAGAACTTTGAACTAAAACCAACGACACTTCGTTTGCGCAAACTGACTCCATTTGGGCCCTAAACGGGCCAAAAACATGTACTCTGACTAAAATCAGACGTCTGGGACTAGACCCAGACGTCTTAAACGACCACAGAGGCGTACCTTGCTTTCCTACGCTGATCTCGGACGTCTGAAACCCCTCACAGCTGTCCTAGGGTTCTTCCAGACGTCTATCAGTGCACCCGGATGTCTGAAATGGTTATCAGACGTCTGTAAGGACTTCCAGACGTCCTAAAGCACCTCGAAGGGCGTGTCATGTGCCTTTCCAACACCTACACCTGCGTACGCACGTGCCATTTCAAAAACATGACACATAAAGAAATATGTACATGCATGCAGGCGCGTACAAAGGACATACCTTGGCACTTTGCACACTGTTAGACGTCTGGCACCAGCTCCGGACGTCCTGAGGCTCCTCCAGATGTTTGGATGGCATCCCAGACGTCTGATACTACGGAAAAATGGTCACGCAGTATGCCCTGCGAACCTTCTCCTCGCGCTCCTCTCCGCCCGCAGAGATCGCAGCTGCTCCTCTAGCGGCTGCAGGAGGTCGCACCTCCTCTCCTGAGCTCCTCCTCTCACCTCCGGCTCCTCCTCGCACCTCTGGCTCCTCCCCTTGCCCTCTCTCCTGAGCTACTCCGAGCTCCTCTCTCCTTACCTCGCTCCTCCAGCTCCTTCGCCCATGCTCTCGCTCTCTCTCTCCCGTGCTCTACCCCTCTCCTTCCCTACTCACGGCTACAAGGAGACGGGGGAGGAGAGCTTGTTAGCAGCGAGGTGGTGGAGAAGTGGAGGTGGAGGTGGTGGAGATGTGGAGGTGGAGGTGGTAGAGATGGTGTGGAGATGGAGAGGGTGGAGGGGTGGGGGTTTTAAAGAGAGGGTATGTGTGTGGGTGTATGCGTGGGTGTGTTGTGTAGGGAGAGAGAGAGAGGGATAAATTATGAAATCTCCCCCGGGAAGTTCCCTCCTTCCCACAAGGCCCACAAACTTAAACCTAGGGGGTTTAAAATTGCACTTACACCCCTACCTTTCTGAGAAAATCTCGAATGACCCTTGCGAAGGGTCAATTTAGCCACGCCCTCAGTCGGCCCCACAAGTTACACGACAAGGCATCTCCTACAAGGAGATGGAAGGAAACAAAGATCATTATTGACACAAGGCTAATATAAGACTCAAGAGCGGAAGTCAAGATATCATGTTGTGACGGCTATCTTAGCTGCATTCACTAAGTGGTTACTTCCAAAGTATTCGATTTATTTCTCGAGATGACCTTGCTCTGATACCATCTTATTATGACCTGTACCTGATTCTGCATGGAACCCAGGTTGGATCGCCTCGACTAACCCAAGACCCAATCGTCCATCAAGAAATATCATCTCAAGGAAGTCATTCCACACATGCAAACATAGCTAGAACATTCAAATGAAAGACAGGAAGCTATAAAGTAAACCCTACACAGTGCCATGAGAGAAAAGGAAGGTTTTCAACATAGCCATCACAACCATAATTGAAAAGCAAAAATGGAACTACTGGTTCTAATCAAAGATACTCACGATAGTAGTAGGAAATGTCCAACTACGGCAGAAATGAAAAACAGACTACGACTGGACTCAACTAGGCCCAGTACCCCTGCAACCGATGGTACTGGTTGCTCACTTCCCTATCTTGGACACAAGCGGTAGTCGTTAGCAAAACAAAGCTGAGTAGAGTGGCAAGCATACAAATAACTAACTCAATATAAGAAAATATGATAGTAGTGAGCATTTCAAGCAATATTGGGCATCTCAAAATACTTTCGTGTTTATTTCCCATTACTAATCATTAGTTGTTTTGTAAATTGGTTATTTTAGCAAAGGTCCTAGTTACTCTTGGTTCACATGTAACCTATGATGATAACATCATCATGAGACATAACTAGCTTTAGTTAATCATAATCAAGTGACAATCGTCAGAGAGTTGTAATTCACTGAATATCCATTCTGAGAAGAGTGCATTAAATCAGGGTTAACTCTGTAGTTTTAATAGCACATTATCAATGCAGAATAATCATGGGGTTTCCCAGAGGTTAACTGAAGGTCAAATGTTCATTAACAACTAATAAGAGGGTCAGTACAGATAGAAACAAGTTTTCACACATTCTGAGAACTAATATAGCACCCAAAACCCTAATTTCAAACTCGCTTGAATTACTGAGGTTTTGTTCAATATAAATTTCATTTAAACCTTCTAAAAATTATAGAAAAATATCTCATGAGGTTTGGTACCTTGAGTTGACCATTAGAACCCATTTTGACCTTAAACAGAGTCTCAGATAGAAAGTTACCCTAATTTGGGTTTATGTGCAAATTATCCAGTCAAACTTGGTCAAAACTGACATTCAACTTCACCATCAGATTCCTTGGGTTCCAATTACCAAAATTTGGGCTTAATCAAAGATCATCTTGACTTAGTTTGCATTTTAGTCCAGTCGGACTCTTTCTCTCTCAATTAGTCTCTTAGCTTTTGAATTATTTGTAGAAAGGTCCCTATATTTCTCATCGTCTTTGCATTTAGGTCCCTATCTCTATTAGTGTGAATAGAAGCTTCATCGGTGAGATTCAAGAGAGGATTTCTTGCTCTCAATCAAACACTCCCAAAATTGAAAGGGAGATTCCTTGAGGAATTCCTTTCCAAAGGAACCCGACCATGGACCCTAACTCCTTTCCAATATCTCATGCGAACGCATGAAATATTCATGTATCCCATGTGTACGAAATCCAAGAAGTTTGAAAGCTTCTTTCCAAGCCTGGAAACCCCCCAAAGGCATTTCTGCTTCTCCTTAGCTAGGTTTGGCCTCAAAAACCTTCTTTCCCTATATCCGGCCTCCTTCGACCTAAGCTCTGGCGGCCTCCTTCTCCGTCATCCTACGGGCGGCCAATGGCCAAATTGGCCCATCCTACTTTTTCCTCATGCTCGTCCGCGCCTTGCCAGCCACAGCGAGGGTTCTCCTGATGAGCCCATATTTGTGGGCTAATTAGTTACTTAAATGTCTAGACATTAGAGTAATATTAACTTATACATAGAATGTATTAAGATGTAAATAATTTAGTTTATATATATATACTTGTATGCATTACATTCATATATAAATTATTTAGCATGCATTTGAATAACATACATTAGTCTTTAGGTTGCATTATATACATATATTAGAATTAACATTTTAGTGAGGGTTTGTGCATAAATAAATCAATCTTTTTATTATCCATTTTTTATTCTCTCTTCTCTGTAAGTAATACGCCACCTTCTTGTCGCCAGCTGCCTGCACTCAGGACCCGCATTCAAGGAGGAGCGGGAGAGATGGATCTGGTTGGGGTAGCTGCGACTACAAGGGAGAGGAGGAGGCAGCTGTGCTCAGGGAGACCACTCGCCCCATCACCGTGCTTTCGCCCATCACTGTGATCTCCACAGCTGAGCCTCGCCACACTGTGGGCAAGTGGAGTGACAGGCTACCGTGCCAAGCCGGCGAGCTCAGCCACTTACCGCCTCCATCCCCACTCCTCACCGTGCAAAGAACCTATTCTCATCCGCTCCACTACCACTGGCCTCAACCACGATGGAGCTTCTCCACCGTGGGCGTGCAGGGTGATAGCTTGCACCGCCATCGCAAAGCTCCGCATTACAATCCCCAGATGACCTCCCCCGATGATCGCCATTATGCACCTTCCCGCTCACTCAAGACATCCAAGAACTTTCTCGAACATCCAAAGTCCCTGCCTTTGTCCATGCCATCACGTCTCTATTGCCCGAGCGCATCTCCTGCACATCACTCGCACCACCGGCATCGCCTGCGCTCTCCTCGCAGCAACTCCGCCCGTAGACGCAGCAGCGCACGTCCTCCAGCTGCACCTTCAGCCTCGCCATAGCCAGCAGCACACCCGCATCTACCCTTCCACGCATGGCCAGCAGTGCATCCACGCATGCAGCAACGTGCAACCTCCTACGCGTGCCTCCTTGCTGCATCCCTAGCGCACCCTCTACTCCTCTCTGCACACGCCTCTCCTTCGACTTCAACAGTAGCAGTGCACTGCCATTACCGCCATCTACGCACACTGAGAGCTGCCACCACAACACCGTGCGCGTACAACTGCAATGCCACCAGTGCCCACGTGCAGCCACAACTCCCCAGGTGCATCCTCCGCCAGCTCCCCTCACACGCGACGCCTCCACACGTGCGTGTGCACCCTTCTGCAGCGTTGCACCTTGATCGCGAAAATACGCGGTTTGTTAATTAGGCAATTTAGTGTCGTTACAACGTGTAAATCTGCTTTCGCTTTTAAATTTATATGACCTAGATAGGGGAGTATCTAGGGTCGTCCAAGGAGGCAAATGTTTGCAAAATTCAGGTCTCTTGCTAGGAAATAGAAACCACCTTTCTTTTTGGTCTTTTCAACTATATCAATTTTTAGGGTTTTGAAATAACGAAGGCAATATATGAATTGTTGACAGAAAACAATTAACACCTAAGTCACTACACTACTATTAAAGTGACAAGTAGAGCCTCTCCTTAAGCTCACTCTAGGCATGTGGAGGCCTAGAGTAATTAGGTAGAGAGAGTGAAAAAGTGTTAGGACAAAGATAAAACAATTGCAACAAAAAAAAATATGAAAAGAAGGCAAATTGATTTGATAGAATTTGTGTTTTACAAAAACATGTAGAGGAATGCTTCTACTTGAAATGGAAAACTATAAAAGCAATAAAAACACAAATCCTCTTGCAAAATCTAGTGAAGAAGGGAAGCTCCTTGCTCCAAGTTTAGTGGCTCTTAGGCTTGAAAAGGGGCTCCTCCTTCTCCTTCCTAGAAAATGGTGTCCTCTAAGGTGGAAGCTACCACCTTCAAAGATCTCCTTCAAGGGTGGGCGTGCACCACCCTTTCTTCTCCTTGCCTGGCCATCCTCCTGGTGATGAAGATCCTCCTCCTTCTTGGCGTGGCACAAGGTGAAGGAATGGGGAGAGGAAGGCACCAAGGGGGTGGGTGATGTACCCCCTTAATCTTCTTTACTCCTTCTTGGCCGTAGGTATGAGGTGGGTATAGGGTGGAAATTATCTAATTGGAGGATGAAGAAAATTGGTGGTAGGTGATGGGTTTATATAGAGTGGGATGGGGGTTGGTTGGCGTGGTCTTTAATGGAGGGCTAGGATAGGCTTTTGGGTGGTGGTTAGAGATCTAGGGCTAGGAATAAATGGCACCAACCCAAGAGTCATCTAGGTGGTAATTATGGGTGGTGGTGACCCTTAGAGTTGGCGCCAAAAAGGGCCTTCTAGAAGGCTATTAGGTGGTGCCATCATAGGGTTCTAGAAAGGGGGTATATGGATGGCTAGGATGGGTTATATGGGTAGGTGTACGGTGGATAAAGGGGCTTAAAGTTGGCGCCAAAAGGGAGGTGGTTAGTGTTAGTTTTGGGGCCAACTTTTGGTGTCTTTTGGTGGTTAGTTGAGGGGTGAAAGGTGGCGAAGGTGGTGACGCCAAAGGGAGTAGGGTGGAGCTAGCTAAGGTGAGCTAGGTAGGGCTTAGTTGGTGGAGCTAGTTAGGTGAGGTTTTAGGGTGGTGATTGGCCAAGGGAGCTGGAGTCTAGCTAAGCTACACTAGCTTAGCTAGTAATGGAGTAGAGGAGTAGGCAATGGGAGTTAGAGTTTGAGGAGAGGAGTTGGACAGAAAAAGTCTGGAGCTGCACTGGAGCTGGCAGCTGCTGAAGAGGGTGGCATGGAGCTACTATAGCTAGCTTAGCTTGCTAGTTCTTTGCTAGCTGCTAAGCCAAGCTAAAGTAAGCTGGCTTCTTTCATGAGGAGCTGAGGTGAGCTGGGTCTGGTGCTCCCGGGGAGGGTCAAGCTGGTTGGGGTGGCTATTGAATCCCCGGGAGCTGGACTTGAGCTTCCTGAGTTGAAATGAAGTCATCTTCAGCTAGCTGGAGTTGAGTGGAGCTAGATGTAGCCGGACCTGAGCTGGGGTGAACTCCAGTCAACTCAGCTGAGCTAACTAGAGCTTCTTGTGGACTAATGGGAGCTGAGATGAGCTAGACTCAACTAAGTTAAGCTAGATCTGAGCTAACCTGAGTTAGGGTGAGCTAAGATGAGCTGAATGGGACTAGGATAAGCTAACCCTAGTTCAGGTGAGCTGAATTCCAGCTATGGTGAGTTGGATTAGGCAGAATTCTAGGTGGTAAGAGCTTCTTCTTCACCAGTTGCCTTCCTGAGTGCTAAGATTCTAGGGATTTGGCAACCTGTATATCCTTAACACTCACAAAAACACATTAAAAAGACAACAAAAATTGCAATGCATGCCTAACCTAATTAATGCCCAAATGCAGCCCAAAAACCCATTTACGGAGCAAAATCCTAAGAGTTAGGTTTGTTTTAATGCATAAGAATGATGATAAACTAACGTTTATCACACCTCTGTGCACAGAAGCAGCAGCGACAGCCACCGCCGCTGCTTCTCTCTTCCGTCCGGCTGGCCCAGGCCACCTCTAGACTCACCGCCACCACCGCCGCAAAGCCCTCCCTCCACTTGACCTCCGACGAGTTCCTCCCCTCCAGCCATCCCTTTCTCCGTGCACATGTCTAAGGGAAAGGTTCTCCCCTGTTTTGCTACAGGAACCATTCAATTAGTTATTACATTTACATGCCATTGAGAACTTCATTTTTTTAGTTAAATATTGGAAGGTATAATGTGGCATTTGCTAGCCTGCCCCTCTACTCTTCTCTATTTCTCCTACATTTTTTTTATATCTCTTCCTCCATCTTATTTGTCTCACCTAAGTTCAATGTTATACTATATTAGTGAGCAAATGTCTGGTAGTGATAGATTTGCAAGAGGGGATTTTTGTTTTATAAATATTTTATTATGTTAAATTTATAATCATATCCTTCATCTTTCTCATAAATATGATTCCAATTTTATCTCACATCGATTTCTTAACCTAAAGGGGATTTTAGCTGGATTTTTGGGAGAAGCAAATAGTGAACATTTGATTTCAATAGTAGCAAGTTTTAAATAGGTCATTGCCTCCCTGTGGATACGACCTGCTCCTAATTGAGTGGTTATTTTTATTGTTTTGATTAGCGATTTTCCACCACTGGCATACTACAACATGACATTCTTTATGCGAAACAACGAAAGTGAAAATCGACTTATCACCTCCCTCTTTCCTCACAACCGTCTCCCTCAATGGAGAAGTTCTCTTCCACGATGCCGGCCAATCATAGCCGATGCCCTCCTGCCCCTTTCGACCATTAAAATTAGGTTTCCTCACCTCCTCTTCCCCTCTATTCTCTTTCCCCCTCATTAAACTCTCATTTTGACTGCCGTTCACGTCGTTCACCCTCCATCTTCCCCACGACCAGCCGAGCTCTGGTGAGGCCTCCACAGCTCCACAAGCCACTGCTCGCCTTGCCACGACTCCCATAAGCACCGCTGTGCTCCACTGACCAAAACACCTCAAGAGATTGAGGGGATTGGTTTCTCAGACACCCCATTGAACACAACCTCATTCGCACCACCTTCTCACCTCCGTCCATCTGGCCACCACACACACCCACTCATCACATGGACACTGCCACCGCACTCCACGTCCATTGGCGATGCTTGTTAACTTTTTTGATTGGGGCTAAAAGCCCGAATTGTGATTCGCAGGTATAAGCTGTCCTCCGTCGTTGCTGCCATCATCACCCGACCACGTTCGCAATGCTCCGATGAGCTCAGGACTTAATACCATGCCCAGGCGATGTGGCTTAGCTCCAATACCTCGTCTAGATCCTCAATCGTAGCAACAAGCCTCTGCAACCATTCTAATTGAAGTAGCCACTATTGCGGCTCTACACGAAAGAAGAAGGTGGCACCTTAGTGCCACATCGAGCGTGGAAGAAGCCTCTGCTACACATATAAGGATTTTCTATTGTGGCTTTATCACCCAAGCACTAAGGGGTTGGGTCCCTCATACCCTCACAACCGCTAACCCGTCTACTTCACACCTCGCTTGCGACACCACGCCCGCAAGCCTAGTCACTGTACATGACCCATTTACCCGTATATGGATCCGAATATGCTCTGGGTTTGAGAGAAGAGAGGAGGAGGAAGAATTGTGAGAGAGAGGGGGAGGGTTTTGCTGTGTGCTCCTCTGCCTTGTGCTGAAGAGAAGATACCCATGTGCGACACTTAGTCGCTAAAGGAGTCGGGTCCCCTGTGCTCTGAAAGACTTAAGGAAAGGCTTTGAAGAAGGGAAGCTTTGAGAAGCCCTGAGAAGGAAAGAGAAATTGAAGAAGGAGAGGCTTGTGAAGAAGAAAAGAAGAAGTGAAATTCTTCGTCTGATGTGGTTCTAAACACTGTGGCATTATTTGAATGTTAATGTTGAATGATTTAAGTACTATAGTTAATATTGAATTCTGATTGAGTATTATTGAATAATTTGGATATGAATGCATGCTAAATTAAGAGAATAAGTGGTGATTCAAATCAACATTGTTTTGATTCTCTTTTCTTTTTGATTACATGCAACCTTGATATACATAGATTGATATTGATTCTAATCAATTTCATTCATTGCATATCTAATTTGTGATCAAGTTATTGTGCTCATTCATTTCAATTTAAGATTAATGTTGTGAATTCCATTACTTGTTCCCTGTGTTTGACCTTGAACTCTTGTGATTTTGAGCATATAAATTTAATTATTTTCGAGCGATTAAGGCTTTGCTACAACGAAACGACTTAAAACTCCTCAATTGCCCGATAACACCCTAACAGAATGATCTTGTTGCAGTTTATCCTGCGATGCAGAACGTGCACGTGGTGCTCTCTTGGTTGAGAGACCACCCCATGTGGGTCCTGATAAGATGATTTTTTATTTCGAATAATGTATTAAGATGATTTATTGTTGTAGGATCAAAGTGGTGGAAAATCGCTTAACAAAATAATTAAAATTAAAATTAAACCACTCACAGATGCGCTAGTCGTGTCCATAGGGAAGCAATGACGCAATAAAATCTTGATTATTTCGTATTTGTTCAATCTAGTGCGAAATCCATAGTCAAATCTGACATGAAATGTGACGGAAAGAAGATGCACAATAACTCAAAAATGTAAGGGTAGATGTGCAATTTTTCCTCACTGAAATATTCAATAAATATGTGATGAATTTATGTAGTTTCCAATTGGCATGCATTAGAGAAAATTTGTGCACATCTTAATTCAAAACCAATGTCAAACAATGTTAATCACAAAAGCCACGCAATTGTAAGAAAGCTTGAGTATGAAGTCACAATTTCACCACAATAAAATAATCATAAATCAAAATTCCTTTTCCTGGCAATGGCATGAAATGTAATTACTAATTAGAGTAAAAGCAAAGGATTCTACCTCTCTCCTCCTCGCGATTGGGAGAGAGGCTCATTCGAGGAGCTACTCCTACAAGAGGTCGATTAAAGCGAGGCCTTCTTGGCGGTGGCAGTGGCACGTCGTGAGATGGCCGGAGCCAGCCTGCTAGAGGAAAGGAGTGGCGGTGGTGGAGCCTACTACTGGCTGCGTGTGCTGCAGGCGCAAGGAGAGCAGCGTGCGGGCACTGTAGGCACTGTAGACGCACGTGGCGCGGGCGCGTGGGTGCATGGGTGCTCTGCAGGCACGCGAAGGCGCGTGCGGTGGATCTGTTGGTGCCGCTGCAAGTGCTGCAGGGAGGCGCTGGAGCGATGGACTACTGGTGCTCGGGCGTGCATGCGCTGAAGGTGAAGGCACGCGCGGGCAGATGGTGTGCGGTGTTGGCGTGTGCGCTGGAGGTGATGTGAGAGAGCACGGTAGGTTGTAGGCACTGCTGGAGGTTCTGGTGGAGGCGAGGAGGCGCGGGCGTGGTCTGATGGAGCGGGGGGCGCTGGGGGGTTATAGTGAGTAGCTGGCATGCGCGTGGGCAGATGGCACGTGGTGTTGGCGTGTGCGCTGGAGGATGGATGCGCTGGAGGATGGACGCACGGTGGCACTTGGTAGGGCTGAAGGTGGCTACAGTGGGGAGCAAGCAGGTGTGTGCAGCAGCTGAGAGCTACGCGTGGAAGTGGTGTGGTTTTTGGGTTCCTTTTGGTGGAGTGGAGGAAAAACAGAGGATGGGAAAATGATGGAGGTGGATGCTGGTGATGGCAGTGAAGATGTAGCATGCACACCTGTGTGTGCTTATGGTGGAGCAGCATGCAATCACGGTGATGCGACCAAGCTCCAAATAGCGGTGTGGCCTGTCACACCACACACCCAAGGTGGTGGAGGCTTGCCGCCACGGTTGAGGCCGATGGTGGTGGAGTGGATGAGAGTGGTGCACTCTTTGGACAGTGATGAATAAGGGTGAGGGCCTCCTCTCAACGGCAGCTCTCTCTTCTCCTTTTGTAGCCACAGCCACACTGGTTTCAAATTCAAAATGCAGTAGCATGAATGTGATGCACCGGAGGAGGAGGCAGAGCCGAAGCTGGAGGAGTTAGCTGTGCAAAGGAGAAAAAAAATAAAAGAATAAAATATTATGGTTATTTATGCATAAACCCTTAACTTCTATGTTAACTTAAAATAATGCATGCAATGCACCTAATTGGTTAACTAATTAAATGAATGCAATTCTAAGTTAATTCTAAATGCATTTAAATATGAATGCAATGCATGAAATATGTAATTAAATCAGAAATATGAATTAATCTATTTATATCCTAATTTATGCTAAATAAATGTTAGAATTAACTTAATGTCTAGGCACTTAAATACTTAATGACCAAAAATATGGGCTAATTAGGTCCTACACCAGGTCTATCACCCTGGGGTCATGGTCGCAATGTAGCGGTGACTATGGCATGCGTGATAAACGCACGATTACCTATCCCACACTAGCACACAGTCATTCATTTCTGCTAATGGGTACGCCCAAAGTCATACAACATAGAGCAGAACAGGGGTTGTACCCCTCACTAGTCTACGTACCCTCGCCCGACTATCCTGATTGGCCCTGTGGGCCTATTAGGAGTTGGTGAAGGGAGGCCATTCCTGCCTTGGGTTCCCACCCAAGGGGAGGCTAGCTCTCTCCCTACACTATGGGGTAATTAGTTGTTACTACCCGATCCTGGCTCCCTACGGAATCCGAGAACGGCCTGCCTCGACTAAATCCCAAGACCCAGTCATCTAACGAGAAATAACTAAATACACAAATCATTCCATAACCACACATACAATGTAACTAAGCAAAAAATAGATAATAGGAAGTAATGGAAAATAGAGCAAAAATCCCAAAGGTACTACATGCCACAGCAGAAAAGTAATGTTTACTGACATAGCCATCACACTAAAGTAGAGAGAGACATAGCAGAACATGCACTAATATACTAAAGATACTCACTACCAACAAAAAGGGGCCTTTAAAACGGAAAAAGAGCAAGTACAACTACGTTGTGCTCGACTGGGCCCAGCACACCCTCTGCAGCCGGTGGTGCTGGTTGCTCAACTCCCTGACCTGAACATGGTTACATATATTTGTGGTTAGCTAACACTGAGTAGAGTGGTGTACATGTAATTTAAATGCAATTAAACATAAAGGGAAAAGCAGCTAACTAATCATACAATTTTCCCAGTTACGTATTATCATCTGTTTTCGTTTATATCATCTATGTGTTTTTGAGTCGGTTATTCTAATAAGGCTCCACAACATTTCTTAATCTGTTTATTCCCTAAGGGAGCAATCTTGATGCAACTTTCCCGTGATGCAAGATGTACACGTGGCACTCTCCTGGTCGGGAGAATACCCCGTGGTAGTCCTACACTCGATTTACCACCCCAAGGAGATGGTCGCGACATAGTAGTGACTACGGCACGTGCGATAAGCTCACGGGTAGCTACCCCACACTGGCACACGGTCCATCGTTTTCGCTAGTGGGTACGCTTAAATGTACAACACAAAATAGAATAGGGGCCACACCCCTCAACAGTCTGCATACCCTTACCTGACTATCCCGGTTTGCCTAGTGGGCCTAACAGGAGTCGGTGTAGGGAGGCCAATCCAACCTTGGGTCCCAACCCAAGGGTGGCTAGCACTCTCCCTACACAAAAGTGACAGTAGCTCTTCTCGGTACCACGTACACAAGGGCCAGCTCACTTTCCATACCCAAGTCTGAACAGCCAACCAACATGCCCGTAGGTAACATGTTACATTATACATCATATATCCATTTCAGTATACTTTGATTTCCTTTCCTAGTTCCCCGTAGGGTTCGTGCATAGTACGTATCTTATTTCATTTCATGGCATGCATCTTTATCACATATTGGTTTGTAATTCATACAGTAGGCAGCTCGTAAGTTAATAGGATAAACCATCATCAACAGGATAAGTGATCATCTCATCATTTAACTATTCAATTATCCTAGCATGGAATTTAACAACATGCATTCTCAGGTTTTAGAACATGCGAGGTTCATGCATTGAATATAAACCATTCACATTCTCAGTCCTAGGGTTCATCACATAGCCTAGGTTTCAAGCAGATATTTCTAATTTAGCATGCACTTTACTGATTTAAACCACAGGAGTAGAGAGGACCACTGTACCAGGGTGTACGAGTGGTGTAGGGGCTCAAACGGTAGATCCCGACATCTCCGCGAGTTCCGTGTGCACTACAGACTGGAGACCTATAATGTTGACCAATATGACAAACAAGCTCAAAATAGTATAGGCACGATCCTAACACATAGGAAATTCTGAAAGAAAATCGACGGTACTTTGTTTGCGTAAAATTGACTCCATTTAGGCCCTGAACCGGCCTAAAAACACGTACCCTGACCAAAATCAGACGTCTGGGGTGAGTCCCAGACGTCTTAAACAAGCGCAGAAGCTCGCCTTGCTTTCCTGCGTCTGTACCCGTCGTCTGCTACCCCTCATAGTCATCTGAGGGGGTCTCCAGATGTCTGACACTACTCCCGGTCGTCTAGAAGAACAGTCGATGTTTGACACGACTTCCAGATGTCCTAAAGTACCTCGAATGTCATGCCATGCACCTTTCTAACGTCCTCGTACCTGCACACACACGCGCAGCGAAAAGAAATGACAACTCACCTCGTATTTTGCATGCATGCTTGTGTAGAGTACGTACCTTAGCATTCTGCGTGCTTTTGGATGTCCTGTACTCTCTGCGGACATCTGACGACCCCTCTAGATGTCTGACAAAAGTCGTAAATGTCTGATAATGTGGAAATATCCATGTGCAGACCTTCCTTGTGAACACCTCGTCCTCGTCCTTGGAGCTACAGTGGCTACCACAACAGCTTCAGGAGACCTCAAGGCTCTTCTTCACGAGCTCCTCCAATCCTCCTCTCGCACGCACCGCTCCCTCTCCCACGCTCTCTCTTCCTCTCCTCTGTGCTTCACCTGCTGCCCTCCCTCTCCTGCGCTTTCTCTTCCTCTTCCAGCTCTTCCTACGACCCCCTTCTCCCTCCCACGCACATTCCTCCGGCTCCCCTCCTCTCCTTCTCCTCCATGCACAATTGCAAGGGGAAGGAGGGAAGGTGATGGACGGTGGTGGTGAGGCGAATGGAGGAGCATCCTCCGTGCTCCTCCTGCTCCCTTCCTCTCCTTCTCCCTCACTCACAGTTGCAAGGGTGGAGGAGGGGTGGTGAGGCAATAAAGATGTGGGGAGGTGGTTGCCGTGGGATGGAGAGAGTGGAGGGGTGAAAAGGGTTTTATAGGGAACGGTTAGGGTTTTAAGGTGGGAGGGGGTTGCGTTGAGTTGTGTGGGTGTGGGAGTGAGGTCAGGTCAATTGCAACCTTGGCCTTGCAAAATCCCTTCATTCCTGCAGAGTCCATAGAGTAAATCCCAAGGGTTTAAAATTGCATTAACACCCCTAAAATTTCAAAAAATTCCGAACGACCCTTGGAAAGGGTCATTTCATCAGCTCTCCTCGCTACTCTTCTGTACATGCATACCCGAGGGCCAGCTAATTCCCGCGCCAAAACCAACATCGAATCATTTACTCCCTTTCAAAGTACTTCTCATAGAAACACTTTATACATTTTGTAGATTTTTCTAATTCAATAATTTGGCCATTGAGGTAACTACCATATATAATCCAAACACTGCTACGTGGAAAGACAAGAACCAGTTATCATAAAAATAAATCTTAGTTAACGACACACATTTCTCTCCTTTAGTTCTAACGTACAACTCATATTTCCAAATTAAATAAACATTTAACAAGTTATAACAAAAAGCACCATATTTCCACCTACGAGGAGCTTGCCCTATTAACAAATCTACTATACAATCTACATTTTTCAAGTTGGATAAGAACAATTTTAGACTTGTATAATTGCAGGTTTGTTTTAGTTAATTAACCCATTCATGCTACACTCTCAATGTTATCAAAAATATTTATGCTTGAGGTATATGCAAAGCATGTGCTTACTGTACCGCAACCACAATTAAAAGTCAATACTTCCTCCATAGCCCACCTCACTGTAACATATGATAACTCTCGTAATAGCTAATAATCAATAATAAGAAAGCATCATTCTATTTTTGAACAGATTAAGAATAATACTTTCCCTCTCCCAATGTAGCATCATTCCCGTTCTTGTTGACCCATTTCAATCTATAGCCTTACCAAAGCAATTTGGCACATAAATACATTAACATCACAAGGACCATACTATAGTATATAAGAAAACTACGCACCTCAACTCACTAGTTAATTATATAGTGACACAATAAACAAAAAGAAAATGGAATCAGTAAATCTATGTGGAGCTACAAACTGATTTACTGGCGTAAAATCATATATTTAAACAAGTAGGACGAAAAAAAAGCCCACTCTACCTATGTGCACGGGGGATATGGGGGTAAGAGGAACTCTTCCGGACATCCTCGCAAGTCCTGTACGCACCTTGGATTCGGAGCCTACAATAAACCAACAGTCAAATGAATACTAAGAGGCTTTGATCGAAATTTTAGTCGACCAAATGAGCTCGATAGGCGGATAGCAGGGTATCAAAACATAGGGAATGGGAAGATCTCTCCATCGATACCTTGTTTGCAGAAAATGGAGGTTGTTTGGGCCCTGAATCGATCCAAAATCACCTCTAGTTCACGTGGACTGACCCCGAATTGATTTGGCCCAATCGATCTTTGCGAATCGGGTTGAACCCACCCTTGCCACGCGGCGCACGTCGATACGCGCACGCGAGAGGCTGCAGATCGGGTCCTGCACACTCGCAGCAGTCGTCCGATCTTCAGCCCAGGCATCCGATCTTTCCACACGCCACACTCGAGTCGAGCCTCACGCAACCCCACAATGCTCATCGCTTGGGAGCCCACACACCCCTGCCTTGCACGCTGAGCTGCCCTCGAAGCTCGCGTGCCTCTGCCACTCGTCGTGCTATGTTCAAGAGGGGAGGGAAGGAGATGGGCAAAATCGTACGGGCGCATTCTCCTCCCCCTCTCCCTCCTACGTGGGAGCGTGGCTCGAATGCCGTGCGCCTACACCTTCCTGAAGGCAGTGCACACTCTCTAATGCCAGGCAACAGCCCATGCTCACATGTCCCTCTCTCACTTGCCTCGTCCCCCTCTCAATCGTTCTCACTTTGGGTGGAAGGTGCACCGAGGAAAGAGTGAGGGTGCATAAAATGAGGGGGAAAGGGTAGGGTTTGTAGGGTCTGTTAGGGTATTGTGGGTCTAGGAAAAATTATGGGTGGATCCCTTAACATTTTGTTCCTTGTTGTGGAGTCTTAGTATGCAGAAGTTATGATCAAGCCTCCCCCCCGGAATTTGAAAATTTCAAAACGATCCTTGGGAAGGGTCATTTTAGTATTGAATGGCAATGGTATCATAAGGCCGCTTGCATTTGAAATAATGGGCCTTAAATTGATCCAGGTGATGAGGTGTGGCTCATCATAGTTAAAATACTCAAGTTAAGCTAGAAACTAGGTTAAACACTACATAATTAACATAAGAAATGAGTTAAGTGTGAGAATTAACAGAAATGATCTAAAACAACAAATTTGTGTTAAACACAAAATTAGGTCACATTGAGATATTCTATTAAGTGTACTATGGTGATCCAAATTGCAAATTGAACACATTTAGGTTCAAAAGATCAAATTAAAAGTGAAATTAACTTCCTAAATGTTCAATTAAGCTCCAACAAAAATCTCATAACATTTAGACATCATTAAGACCTTGCATTATTGATTTTTCATTTAGGTCCTTTAAGCATATACATTGATTCATGATTGAAACCTTCAAGGACCATTCTGAAAATCATCGAGGGCCTCTTTACAAATCTGAGGGACTGTTCTACATCAATTCTCGTCACTAATGGGCCTCTGTGCAAACTTTACACCATTTCGCTTCAAGGACCTACGTGCAATTCTTCCAAGACACCTGCGGGTGCGTGGGTGTATTGTTCATGCCGAAGAACACGACCAATCACAACCGTTGCCTCCATACATCCATGACCCGATGGCTAAACCCAATCCAAACTTCATGTGCATTTGCGCGAGGCATCACCGCACCTTCCAGATCCCATCCAATGGTTGGATTTCATCCTAACACTTCCCACCTTCCTCATCTCTTCATCCCACCGTTGGAACCCTACTCATTTAATCTAACCTTAGCGGTGCCCAGATCTCGAGCGCGCCTACTTAAGTGACCACCTGAGCTCCTCATGCGTGCATCGACCTCCCCTCCTACTTTCTTGAGGCGATCCCTTCTTCCTCTCCAGCTCCCTCTCCACATAACCCATGTTTCGCCGCCCATGGTAGAGGAATCCACCTTCCTGCAACCACTCCTGGCCACTAAGGACCACGTAGCACCTAAGGGCGACTCTAAGCTCCACTAGAGAGCTTTCCAGCCGCTGGAGACCTCCTCCCCCCTTCTTCCTCTTCATCCATCAGGTGGAGATCCATAGGTCCCATTCTTCTTATTAGATTAGGTTTTATTGCTTTCTTAGTGTAGTTGAATGCTTTCTAGCTTAGTTTAGATTAGTTAGAGTAGCAAACATTGGTTGATCTGATCTGATTTAGTATAGGTTAGGAGTAGAGTAAAATAGATTCGATTTCTCCCTCTCCGATCTGAAGTGATCAATTTAGATCGGAGAGGTGTCTTCACATGCTCATATTGATTCATTGATCTTTCTCTACACCTCATTATCCACATTCTAGTCATTTCCCTTGCAATTTGATTCGCAATTCACCCCATCCATCCGAGTATATCTAGATATGAAATTCTCAGATTTCATGATCTAGATAGCGCTCACAATCACTTAGGGGTCTTCTCACTCACTCTATTAGTTCACAAGGACCCCTGATCTTATTTTAATTGACTTGATTCACTCGATTCTTTTAGATTTGTGTTTCACGCCCAATCTCGTGATTTGGAGTTAATTCAGATTTATTTGAGTTTAATCGAGTGAATTCAAGGTTTTAATTGCTAAATTGGGTGTAATGCAACGAATCTAAGGTGTTAGATTTGATTTTCAATTTGTGGATGAGCTTATACCCAATTTAGGCTTTGTCTTGGGTAGTTTTGTCAAAGATAATTAGTGGTACTGATTTGAGACTAAATGAAGACCTAAGTGATTCTAAGAAGATCACTAGATCACCTTAAACACCAATCAATGGTGTACAAGATTAGATGATCAAATCTGTAATCAAATTTAAATTGAAAGCCCAAAACAGGGGCAACATTAATTTTTTGACTCAAGATTTTTCAGATCTGATATGTGAAAATTAACTGGAGTTTTTGAGGATTTTCAACCAGATTCTTGAGTTGATTGGGCATTTGGGTTGATTTCCTAATTCAATCTCATTCTCTTTTGTTGTCTACGACAAAGAGAATGGATTTGATTAAAATGTCTTGAGCTTTCTAAGTTAGAGATTGATTCTTAGATTTTGATACAAAAATGATTCACACTGATTTTAAGTATTTTTAATTGAATCTGAGGATGGAAATATTTTTTTTTATTGTATCTAGAGATTTCATATCAGATTTGATAGTTGATTTGATTTAAACTTTAGCTCAAGTACCAAGCACCAACAGCAACTGCTACTAAAATAGAAGCACCTACTGAAGTCTGATGCATCAGGAAGTTAAGATGTCTGAGCAGCAGCTGCAACGTCTGATTTGAAATGAAACAGTAGTAGCTGCTGAATGCTTGAGGCAGCAGCTGTTGAAGGCAACTCTCTACAGCAGCTGTTGTAGGTTTAAACTAAGGATCTAAACTGGGAATTTGAAGGGATTTCTGAGGAATTTAAAGAGCTGAAGTGTGTGATACTATTAAAACATGGTTTATAAGCTTTCATGTACTTTTGTAACTCAAATTTGATCTAAAGATTGCTTGTAATTCATGTTTGAGAATCAATGTCAGCTACATGTTCATTGTCCTACTATCCAATATGAATATTTGATGAAACTGAAAGTTAAAGTCATGTTTAATGTTTATTCATGTTTCATATGATGTGCCAAATGATTTGATTGACATATATTCCACTTCTAGCACTTGGATTGAATTTTGATGGCTTAGGTTATGCATTTCAAACCCATTTTAAGCCACATTTGAGTTAGATTCATAAATTAAAAAAAAATCATAAAAAAATAAAATAAAGGTGTCTTGAGTAGGATTACTAATTTTTCTAGGTGTTCACCAAGTTTCAAGTTAATCTGAACCCTGGCTTGGTAGAACATACCAGCCAACAGTTCAATATACCTTGGAATTTAATAAAAGACCAAAGTTGAAAAATCACAAAAAGAAACTACATCTCTCTCATCCCCTATCTCTCTTATATATATAAAACTATAAAAATCAGAAAATACACAAAAATACATTATATACTATGTATATACTTGTATATATAAGTTAAACCTAAGTTATATGTATATATTGTATAATATGTATAAAATGTATATAAATAACTTATATATGTATTCTCTATATTAAATTAAATATTTAGAAATATTTATTGTTTATATAACTTTATTGTATAATTATCTATTAATTTATATTAACTTAAATGCACAATAACCTAAGTAATTATACAAACCTATCTATATGTACATAATTATATCTAATACTGTACATACATATTTAACCATGTAATATATATTGTATAATACCTGTAATTTGATTTAATTAAGTAATTTCAGTAGGTAATTAAGTTATTAAGTTAACTAAGTAATTTATTAACTTAAAATAAAATAAATTAGTAAGTTAAGTTAATAATGAAGTAATTAATAATGTACATTTGTATAATATTATATTAAGTATTTTCAACCTATTTATATTGTATTATAGTGTATTATAGAATTTATAAATTATTTATGTGTATAACTATCTAAAACATGTACTTAAATATAAATAGATTAAAATTAAGTTTCTAAAATATAATAAAAATGGATAATAAATAATTTATTATGTAAATCAACTCTGTATAAGGAAAATTGTATAATTACTTAAACAATTTGTACTTTAATTAAGTAATTAACTTTTAAATTAACATGTATAAACCACCAACTTTGACTAATTTTATTATATAGCTAATTAATTTATTTATCTAAATTAATTGTACCATTATATAGACCTATATAAGGGCTCCATAATTATATAATTTATTTTTATTTTATACTAATTTATGACCCTCAAATCGAGGGCCAAAAACCTCAAATCCAAACACTATCGAGCGTTGCTCACGCTCAATTGCACGCTTCACAATTGTGCCACATCGTGGCCTTTAAACTACGCGAAGCGATATATTAAGTCTTTGTGCTGGCGACCTCATCATTTGTCAGCGTAGGGCATAAATGAAATGAGCATTATTTGGTTCCTCGATTCGCATGCGCATGTGCTTGCAGGCTTATGTGTGCGCGTGAGTGCATGGGTGTGTAGGCGTGTGAGCGTGTGTGGGCCTGTTGTTGGGCCTCGAATTGAAAAAAAATGCAACTAATTAAAACTAATGTCGGCCCATTAGTAGAGGTCTGGTCCAGCCTTTTTGGGCACTGTGTGTCCCTCAAATTGGGCTACCCTGCCCATTAAATACATTTTTGGGCCCATGAACAATGCTCGTGTGTGAAGAGAAGAGGCAACCTAAATTTGGTTAAGTGCCTAAAGAAGAAAAAAAGAGAGATAGAGAGGGATTAAGGCGTGAGCGGCTAAGTGTTAGCTGTGATTGTATGCGTGTGTATATGTAATATATGAATAGTATATGTAGAAATATAAAGTATAAATATATGTATATAAAGTAAATAATGTATACGTATATAACAGTATATATAAATATATATGTATAAGAATAAAATTAGTATAAATATGTTTGAGCTCTATTATATATAAATAACCTTAGAGTTTTAGTGACAAATATGTCTGTCACTATAGATATGCTTATATGTCAGTATAGAATGCCTTATGTTATGTATATATGTTACTAGGGCTATAATGATGTATATATTTGTTAATGTATATATAATATATATTACTAAAGGTATTAGTATGTTAATATAATTTAGTATAGTATAGATTAATAGTTATTTTTGTACTTATACTAAGGTATTACTTATACTATTGTATATAACTAACATAAAATAATTACACAGTTTTTTATGCATGTTTGTTGTACAAATGTTTAAGGCATTGTAATATATATTAATTGATTCTTTTGTATATCATTAACCCATTCATTCATTTTGTAAATAAAATTAGCATTTTTAGAATAAAAGAACATTTTTTGACTTAGAGATTGATGTATATCGATAACTGCCTCCCAGTGAAAGACCTATAAACTAACCAGTAAAAATTATAATTAAATAAAAATGATGCGACATCGGTTTGAATTTTGACACTTATACTACAACAAGGACACATAAATCACCACTTTTTAGTGCAACCCGGTGGTTGTACGTCACCAGGTAAGACCGAAAAGATACATTCTTTCGCGGTCGAATCTCCGACAGCCTCTCAGGGTTGTCTCTAACCCTTTGCTGCTCGGCAAAATACTGGAAGAACTTGTCCACCAGTTCTTGGAAGCATGTGATCTATCTAACCGGCAGTTCATTGAACCACTCATGGATCATGCTGGATGGTAGGACGAGAATACTCGACAAGGTACTATGTTGGGGCAGCCATGAACCAGCATTATTTGACGGTAACTCCCAACAAAGCTATTGGGGTCCGTCGTCCCATCATTTTGGGCCATGACGGGCTGCTTGAATTTTTTCGGTAGAGGGGTCATCATCACTTAGTGAAAGGGTAGGTGGTGACGTAAGCCCTTGGGCGTATACCCCGCATTGCCCTGGTGACTTGACGAATAATCTCAAGGATTGAGCCTCCACTGCTAGTCGCCAAAGGTTGAGCTCCTGAATGCTCTCCCAACAAAGGCAGATAGGGAATGTTAGGCAGATCGAGAGGAGTCTCCCCTCTCTAGCTACTAAGCTTTCGTTTTAACTTTTTGAGCTATTTGCACAAGTGGGCGTTCTCGTCCTCCATTGTACGATGCCACCTATGCTATTTGTCTTCAAGGTTCGATTGGTGGGGCTCCTCCGATGGGATTTTGTCGAACTCCCGAATCTGTCTGATCTCCTGGAGTTTCTCAGCAACTGAAAATTCGTCAACCCTAACAGCTGCCAGCCTGGCCTAATACTGTTCCTCCCTTGCTTGGATCTCCAGGAGAGGGTCTTACTCGAGAGCCTCCAGTAGTTGGTTGGAGACTCCCTGCTTCTCCTTGCTTGGCCTGACTGGCTGAGGGCGATTTTTGGACATCAAGACACTAGATTCTGCCTGGGTCAGCACTTTCTCAGGGTCAGCGTAGGAGGAATTGCGAGTCGTAGGGGCCATCAGAAGGACTTAAGAGTTGGGAAATGTTATCAACTGATAATCGCTTCCCACAGATGACGCTAATTGATCGTACCTTCTAGTTGATTGGAGGGTCCGACTCAACGATTTAAAGACAAGCAATCACAATGAGACAAGAGGGTTGATGACCCAGTTCCACCACGAAAGGGTGTACGTCTAGAGGGAGGGCGATGCTCCCAAATATTCATTAGTTAGTAGTGATAATACAATCTCTCTTCTCTCGGATTGCCTGAAAGAGGGCCTCAGGGGCCTCTCTTAGCTATTTATAGTGTTGGGATTGGTCCTGTAAGATCTTCTGCCAGATACACCCATTGTCAGGGTATGTATGTTGTCAGGTTATTAATTGTGGCGACCATGCCATCATTTATTGATGATCTGGCCATGATGGACTTTTTCCACCATCTCTCCATCACCGGTTGGCGCCGGATCCTTGGGTGAGTCTAGGTAAAGGTGGGTTGGGTTTACCCGAACCTGCTTATATTCGGACCTTCCCGGGTGTAGGCGGGTCGAATCCAACTACTTGTATCACTTTCAAGTGGTCAGACCTCTTGTTGGGCTTCTCGCGGAGTTTGAAGTCTAAGGGTGCTTTTTTGCTTCTCATCACCATCCATTTCCCATTAAATGGCATTGGTAGTTTCATTCTAAAACATAATCATATGGATTAATACAACTACAAGCTGAACAAGACTTAATTCAAAACACCCTCTCGATGATATATACATATGGCAACTGATCTTAACCTTTTGGATGGACATCTAGAGAGGAAATCACCAATATCTACTCATTTGAAATAAGGGAAGTACAAAGTGAAGGTCAAAGTTATACAGACAAAGATGATTCTTGGATTAAATGCAATTCGAATGATTCTTAAAGATTAAATAAAAGGTATTAGGCCACACCTGACATGCATTTTGAAGGGATCTTCAGCATGGAGTTGTTTGAATCTGGTCTAGACTAGATTTTGGTTTATGTCCAACACAAAAGTTAAGGGTTTTTCCTTGAAGAAGAATACCTATAATTTGCTTCCAGTCACACCCTTTAGGCTAAAATCCATAAAGTGGGAAATAACAAACAATCTTATTCATCACAGAAATCCTACACCTCCTTATATAAAGAAAGGTGTTGGAAAAATTACACAAGAGAATCATACAGAAAAGAAACTAAGTAGTCCCTACTCAGCATAAAATAAAAATAATTAGGAAAGCTCAACACTTTCCCTTAATATGGGGCATAGATATCTATCATGTTCAGCTTGTCACAGCAAACCTCGAAAGCAGATATGGCAAGAGCTCGGTAAGTATGTCTGCAGTCTGGTTCTCTAAAGCAACAAATGTTGTGAAAAGAAGTCCTCTTTGGTTCAAGTCTCTGATATAGTGATAGTCAATCTCTATATGTTTCGCATGCTCATGAAACATGAGATTGTTAGCTATGTAGGTAGCTGCTCTATTGTCACATCTCATCTCCATGGGATCCTCAATCTTAACATGTTAGCCAAGTAACATAGATCTGACCCACACAAGTTCAGCAGACGTCTGTGCCATGGCTCTATACTCTGACTTTACATTAAAGTGAGACACTACACTCTGTTTCTTGCTCCTCCATGTTACCAGATTACCAACCACATAAGTACAAAATCCGGTAGTGGATTTCCTATCTGAGAGACATCCAGCATAGTCAGCATCAGAGTACCTCACTATACTCATAGTTCTATCTCTCCTGAATAGCAGTCCATGTCTTGGTGCTCGTTTCAAATACCTGAGCACCTGCATAGTAGCATCCCAATGCTACTTAGTTGGTCTATCCATAAACTGGCTAAGCTTGCCAACTGCAAGCGAGATATCTGGACATGTGATAGTAAGGTAAAGCAGCTTCCCAACCAACTGCCTATATCTTCTACTCTCAACAGCCTTGGATTCAAAATCATACAGATGCATCTTAGAATCCATGGGTATGTTGGCAGACTTTGATCCCAACATCCTAGTCTCCTAAAGTAACTCAAGAGTGTATTTCCTTTGGATAAGGACAATTCTACTTTTCCCTCTTGCTACTTCTATGCCCAAGTCTCAATGAGCACAGATCCTTCATCACAAATTTCTTTTCCAACTTCTACTTGACCTCAACTATTCCAATGGTATCATCACCAACGATGATGAGGTCATCTACATAGACAAGGAGAGCCACAATCCTCTTGTCTGTCTTCCTCAAAAATAAAGAATGATCAGCAGTAGAGCGAATAAGTCCCATGTCTTC
The DNA here is from genome assembly GCA_037157565.1 of Thalassia testudinum. Lineage (NCBI taxonomy): Eukaryota > Viridiplantae > Streptophyta > Magnoliopsida > Alismatales > Hydrocharitaceae > Thalassia > Thalassia testudinum. The sequence continues at coordinate 65,955,154 of JAZHRO010000031.1, forward strand.
AATAACCTCTAATAGCTTGTGGAACCAAGCTCACGAACTCTACTTAAGGACATATATCACCTTCTTCAGCCTACACACACACACACCCCTTGAGCCTCAAATCCTGGGGGCTACTACATATACACTTCTTCTTGTAAATCATCATACAAGAAGGCGTTCTTCACATCTAGTTGAAGTAAAGGCCAGTCAAAATGAGCAGTTACAAAAATAAGAATCCAAACTGTAAGAAGTCGAGCCACAGGAAAGAAGGTGTCAAAGAAATTCACCCCATATGTCTGCGTGAATCCCTTTGCCACAAGTCGAAACTTATACTGAGAAACCGACTCGTCTGGAATGTATTTCATGGCAAAGACCCAACGGCACCCAACTGTGCGTAGACCAAGTGGCAACGGAGTAAGCTCCCAAGTTTGGCGAGACTGAAGTGCAGCCATCTCTTCCTCCATAGCAAGATGCCATTTCGGATCGAGCATGGCCTGCTGATATATAGCTGGTATCTGTGTAGATGTGAGGGCATCTGTAAATAAGGCAAATGGTCAACTTCGGCCATCAAAAGACACAGCTCCTACCTATTGGTGCAAGGGTACCACGATCGTCAATTTTGATGATAAAAAAATGCTTGTGTTTTAACATTTGCGTTTGAGTTTAAGATTTCAGGATAATTGCAAATGGGTACAAGTGTGAAGGACCTCAGAGCTTGCGTCTATGGTGGATTGGAGGAGCTCATTGGAGGAGGAGCTTCGCAAGAAGTGAAAGCTTAGAGAAGGAAGGAGATGAAGATTAGGATAGATTTTCATTCATCTTGTTCTTGTATTTTGTTTCTTTTGTTGATCTTTTCTTTCTTTCTTAGATTTATGTTAAAGAGTCTCAAAGTACCCACTTAGTAGTCCTAGGAACACTTACACAACCCTAGGATACTTAGATTTTTCGTAGAGAACTTAGAAAACCTAAATAGGCTTCAGATAGCCATATCAGACATCTAATCTGATAATCAGATGTCTGATAGTGAACTTTAAGATGTCTAAATGTTGAATTAGACGTCCAAAGTTTTAGGGCTGGTCTTAGAACCTTCTGTCTGCTAATTTTAGATGACCAACTCTTAGCCCAGATGCCTTGACAGACATCTGATGACTTGGCCAAACGTCCAATTAGTGGAACATTGGCCTTCACAATATGATCATTGAGTGATGACCTTTTAGACTTCTATCACACGTCCATAGAGGACCTCAGACGTCTGATAAGTGACCGTTAGCCCTCGATTGAACCGAAATCACTTCTGATAAGGGTTATAGTTGTTTGTGCCTTGGAAAATCCATTCTTGTAGTTAATTAGGTTTCCATTTGTCCAGACCTAGTGCCAGACGTCCGATATGTCGTCTGACTGATTTACACTAGAACCCTGTTTAGGTTTGATGAAAGTCAATAGGGAACCTATCTAGAATTAGACGTCTGATCTAATTTTCAGACATCTTAAACATGACTTCAAGACGTCTGATATTTTTTCTAGAAGTCTGATTACCCTGTTAGAATCATTAATGATTCTGATTGCAGCTTGATTTGCCTTAGGATGATCCCCAATGGCTACCTAAGGCTTCTAAAGCCTTTCTAGGCCTTCCTAAGCCATCTATAAATAGAAGAGGCCCCTTGCCTTGTAAACATACACCAATCAACTCATTTCCACATCATATAGTGTCAATTTGATCCTTAGAAGAGATCTAGCTCTCATAAGCTTCAGTTCTACATCTTGAGAGCTTTCTTCTCACAGCTCACCCACTTTCCCACCATCGTTTCGAGAGCACCGTCATGCATTGCGTGCTTCATGCACCCGCGTCATCACACAAACACACTTCCACCTAGCGAAGATCATTTACCTATAGTAGCTAGTTTCATTTATGTACTTTGTGGCTCTGTAAGCTTGTGTTGTAATTTTATTTGTTATTGGTTGGGTATTCGCATTGCGAATTCCCGTCTCCTTCGTGAGACAAAAACCTTCTTATGAAGAGAAGGAGTTTGAGGTTACGCTATGTTCGGGTTCAAAGTAGCGTGGTTATATTGAGGTTGAGTCACCCTAGTTTTAAGTGACTCGGATAGTGGATTTGATTAAGTTAGTCGATCGAAAAATCCTAACTTGAGAGGGTTAGGTAGTGGTTTTCACCCGGTTTGGGTTTCCACCTAAATATCCTTATGCATTGTGTGATTGTGAGATTGATTTATTTTAATTCTGTAAATTATCCATTTTCCACAAATATCACCCCCTCTCGTAGGAATCTACAGTTGATATTAGAGAAGGTTTTCGCTTTAAGGAGTAACATCTGCGGAAGATCAAATCATGGAGGGGAGCATCTTCACAACAAGGCAATCGGAGGGGCAGTCTATAGTCCGACCACCATACTTCGATGGATACAACTACAGCTACTGAAAGTTGTGGGTGAAGATGTGGCTTCAAGCCACAGACTTCGTACTATGGAGACGTTGCGAAACCCCATACGAAGTCCCGACGAGACGAGAGAGAGGCTACTCGCAACAGCAAACTCGCGAGCTTTCCCTCAACGCGAAAGTAATGAATCGTTGTACTGCATGCTCAACCCGGAGGAGTTCAATCGGATATTGCAGTGCACCACTGCATATGAGGTATGGCACACTTTAGAGGTTACACATGAAGGTACATCCAAGGTAAAAGCGTCTAAAATCAATAACTTATCTCAAGAATTTGAGTCTTTTTCCATGAAATCTAATGAGTCTTTAAGTGAGATGAACACTAGGTTCACACTCATTGTTAATAGTTTGAAAGCTTTACGTAAGACCTTCATTAAGGGAGAGCTTCAAGGCAAGCTACTCCATTCCCTCAGACCAGAGTGGGAGCAGAAGGTTACCACAATCGAGGAGGCAAACGAGGTAGAGGAACTCAACATGGAAGACCTCTTAGGCAATCTCATGGCCTATGAGACGAAGATGAAGAAAAAGGACACACTGGAGCCAAGGCCAAGAAAGAGTTTGGCCTTCAAAGCTGCTTCAGACACCGAGATAAGTTCTGCCGATGAAGACTTTAAATTTTTACTTTAAAAAAATTTCCAAGTTTTGTAAATATTCCAAGAAAGAGAAGGAAGAGAAGGATCAAGGAAGCCTAAGACGTTGCTATAATTGCAACGAAAAGGGGCATCTTCGACCTTAGTGCCCTCTTCTCAAGAAGGAGAAGGAGAATGAGAAGTATAAGAAGAAGGTGTTCCAAGCAACTTGGGACGACTCGAGCTCGGAGGAAGAAGAGGAAGATCCCGAGAAGAAGAATGAAACCGCTTGCATGGGTTTCATGGCAATCACAGAAAGCAACAGCGATGACAGCGACAATGAAGTAAATTCTGAACTCCAAGATGCTTTTGATGAGTTATTTGAAATTAGTAAATCAATTAAGGTAGAAAATAAAAATATTAAAAAGAATCTTAATTTTCTTAAATTAGAAAATGAAAGGTTAGAAAATCAACTTAAGGACCTAGAAAGTTCTAGTTCTAATAATGAAAATTTGTTAGAGAATAATAATCTAACAAATGAAAATAGTGAGTTGATTAAGGAGAATACAAGTTTAAAATTAGAAATTTCTTATTTAAAAACTAAGATGTATGTTATAAAAAAGGAACTTACATGTCTTAGGGTAGAATCTAATAACTTGGTAAACAAATTAGATAATGTTTATAGTCCTAAGGTTAAGAAAGGATCTCTTTCAAGGAGACCAACTAACAAAATTGGATCCAAGATAACTTAGATACCGAAAAGTCAACTAAACTCTTGTTTTGCAGGTTGCAAAGATTTCAACATTAAGGATTGCAATTACAAGATGAAGAATGGTCAACTCAAATTGGAAGGACCAAGGAGTAGACTGAGGAAGAAGAGAAGACCGATGAGACAACGAACGAATGTTCGAGCCATCTCGCGACGACCGCTCGATTCGAGACTGGCACCGATGCCCGGACCTCCAAGCTATGGATGGGAACCTCATCCGATTGGCATCCACCTTCATTTGGGCCATTCTATTGGCCATGGTAGGTGAGGTCAAACTTTATCCCTATCTCTGTATAAATAGCATGTAGAAAGGGGGAGTTAAAATAATGAAACTAATTATCCATCTTTAAGGGGGAATTTGAAAAATAACATAGCTATATTACCTTTAGCAAGGGGGAGGTAATAACATAGCTATCTTGTTTTATGGAAAAGATGAAAATAGAAGAGCATGTTTTAATGGGGAGTTTAGGAAAATTAAAATTTGTGATACATTTTTTATAATGTCAAAAAGGGGGAGGATTTTATGGATTATTATGATTTTGTCATCATCAAAAAGGAGATTGTTGGTGCAAGTGCACCATGATCGTCAATTTTGATGATAACAAAATACTTGTGTTTTAACATTTGCATTTGAGTTTAAGATTTTAGGATAATTGCAAATGGATATAGGTGTGAAGGACCTCAGAGCTTGCGTCCATGGTGGATTGGAGGAGCTTGTTGGAGGAGCTTCACGAGGAGTGAAAGCTTGAAGAAGGAGATGAAGATTAGGATAGATTTTCATTCATGTTGTTATTTGTATTTTGTTTCTTTTGTTGCTCTTTTCTTTCTTTCTTAGATTCATGTTAAAGGGTCTCAAAGTACCGTCTTAATAGTCCTAGGAATACTTGCACAACCCTAGGATACTTAGGTTTTCCGTAGAGAACTTAGAAAACCTAAATAGGCTTCAGATAGCCTTATCAGACGTCTGATAGTGAACTTTAAGACGATTAAATGTTGAATCAGACGTCCAAAGTTTTAGGGCTGGTTTGAGAATCTTCTGTCTGCTGATTTCAGACAACCGACCCTTAGTCCAGACGTCTTACCAAATGTTTGATGACTTGGACAGATGTCCAATTAGTGGAACGTTGGCCTTCACAATATGATCGTTGAGTAATGTCCTTTAGGCTTCTATCAAATGCCCGTAGAGAACCTCAGATGTCTGATAAGTGACCGTTAGCCCTCAATTGAGCCGAAATCACTTCTGATAAGGGTTATGGTTGTTTGTGCCTTAGGAAATCTATTTCTACAGTTAATTAGGTTTCCAGACGTCCAGACCTAGTGCCAGACGTCCGATATGTCGTCTGACTGATTTACACTAGAACCCTGTTTAAGTCTGATGAAAGTCAGTAAGGGAACCCGTCTAGAATTAGACGTCTGATCTAGTTTCCAGATGCCTTAAACAAGACTTCAAGACGTCTGATATTTTTCCCAGACGTCTGATGACCCTGTCAGAATCATTAATGATTCTAATTGCAGTTTGATTTACTTTAGGATGATCCCCAACGGCTACCTAAGGCTTCCAAAGCCTTCCTAGGCCTTCCTAAGCCATTTATAAATAGGAGAGGCCCATTGCCTTGTAAACATACATCAAACAACTCATTTCCACACCACATAGTGTCAATTTGATCCTTAGAAGAGATCTAGCTCTCACAAACTTCAGTTCTACATCTTGAGAGCTTTCTTCTCGCAGCACACCCACTCTCCTACCGTCATTTCGAGAGCGCTGTCGTGCATTGCATGGTTCACGCACCTGCATCATCACGTCGACACACTTCCACCTAGGGAAGATCCTTTACCTATAGTAGCTAGTTTCATTTATATACTTTGTGGCTCTATAGGCTTGTGTTGTAATTTTATTTGTTATTGGTTGGGTATTTACATTGCGAATTCCCATCTCCTTCGTGAGACAAAAATCTTCCCACGAAGAGAAGGGGTTTGAGGTTACGCTACCCTCGGGTTCAAAGTAGCATGGTTGTATTGAGGTTGAGTCACCATCATTTTAAGTTACTCGGATAGTGGATTTGATTGACTTAGTCGATCGGGAAATCCTAACTCGAGAGGGTTAGGCGGTGATTTTCACCGGGTTTGGGTTTCCATCTAAATATCCTTGTGCATTGTGTGATTGTGAGATTGATTTATTTTAATCCTGCACATTATCTATTTTCCGCAAATCTCACCCCCTCTCGTAGGTATCTACACTACCATCTGATACTACCCCTGCCAAGGAGGGGGTGTGTGCTCCTGAGGGCCTTTCGAATAGCAATCGGAAGATCCATGTGATTAGAGGCAGACTTTGGCTCAGATGATATTGCACCCTCATCACCAAATATGGCCTCAGAAGTGGCCGGTATAGCACCTGCAGAGACATCACTAGAAACATAGAGGTCAGTCATCTTAACACATACCTGCTATGGGGGGGATGATGGTGCCGAAGAAGGGGGCTATGCTTCCGATATGTGGCTGGTTTACTAAAAACTAGTGAAGGATATTTGAACTGATCCTTATCAGTAACTATAGTATCTGATGATCCTATCGAAATAACTGGAAAATCACCAAACTGAATTGAAGGAATGGACATGGGAGCCCGCTCAGTCTCAAGTACCAACTGCCTCCCAGTAACGAAAAAATATGGGACTGCCTCATGAAAAGTGACATCGCCATTGACAAAGTGCCTCTTATGTAGGGGATTATAACATCTATATCCCTTCTGGGTGTGTTAAGACCCATGTTGTTTGAGCCTTTTAAGGCGTCTGGAATTTGGGTCAGACGTCTGGTCAGACGTCTTGACACCTTCCCAGACGTCTAGAAATCGAAAATTTTGAGTACAAGCTCACGTCTGCATGCGTGCCGTGCACAGACAATACACTTCCCTCGTTTTCTTCTTCTTCTCTGTCCTTCCGCCCGACGAAACCCTAAACCCACCCCCTTATATAAGTCCCCTCCTCTCCCTTGTTTCACCCCACTTTCCAGCCACCTTCCTCTTTCCCTCCAGCGAGAGCAGCCGAGCGAGCAAGAACGGCGGAGAGGAGCGGCATGAGAGGAGAGGAGTGGTGTGAGGAGGAGAGGAGAGCAAGCTTGCGAGCTTGCGTGGGAGCTCGTCGCTAAGCTCACGGTCAAAGCGGCGCGTGCATAAGGTGGAGTGCATCGGGGAGGTCCTCCCCGACACTAATGCAGGCGGAGCAGCAGGCGAGAGGGTGCGGCATGGCCACGCGCGGTGCAAGAGGGCAGAAGCAGGTTCTGGTTCTGGGTTTTTCCCAGAATCAGACGACTGGAGCGACGTCCAGACAATGTAGCCGACGTCTGGAGGAGGTTCCAGACGACTGAGAAGTAGGCTTCGCGAAGGTACATCTTTGCGGATATGGCCATGCAGGCTGCTCCGTCGAGGCACTATTTCATGCCCGATTTGAGAAGATTTGGTTGATTCGTGCAGGAGTTGCTTCGGGAAGGTGCAGGACACGCCCTCCCATGCACTTCGGATGTCTGGGCGAGGCACCAGACGACGAGAAGCGCTTCCAGACGTCCAGAGAGGTGGTCGGATGTCTGGAACTGGGTCTAAACAGTCCAACGGAGTTCCTGGACGTCTGAGGAGAGGCACAAGACTTGAGGTATGGCTCTGGACTCTTTTAAGATAACTGGAAGGTGTTCCAGACGTCTGATTTGAGTCAGGAACACTGTTTTTGACCCGTTTAGGATCCGTTTGAGGTCCGATTTTCGCAATTAAGATACTGATGTTTTCCGTATGAATTCCTCTACTTGTTGGAAAACTTTCTATACTATTCTGAGTATTCTCTTGTGATTGATCCTTGTGATAGGACTTGTTTCCGTTGCAGGTTCGGGGCTTGCTGAGGCACGTGAGCCTGCCGTTCAAGCCCCCACTACTCCTGGGTTTACTGGTAGAGTGGCTTCCCCTAATTTAAATACGAACCTGAATACATGTGTGGAATGAATGATTAAATCCTAGGGTATGGCATGAATCTTAGGACTAGAAATATTGGAATGTTTGTATTGAATGAATGGATTGCAGTTTTGAATGAGTAGATAGAATGATAACAATTGCCTGTAAATGAATAACAGTTCCTTGCAAAATATGTAGTATTTATGTTAGTTAACTGTTGAATGTAACTTTCCTGTCGTACCCGTGAAATGACGTAATATGAGCTGCATGTATATAATTTTGAAATTGAAAGGTGAATGTTGGAAACACGAGCTATCTGTGAATAAATTGAATATGAAATAAAGTTACAAATTGCATGTGTATAACCTAAGAATGGAAATAGAAATGATGAAACCTGGTATGGCTTGGCTTGAGAAATATGAGCATAAACCCCATGGGGAATTAGGAGTAGAGCTCCTGGAAATAAATGGAATGGGACTGGGAATGTGAGTTGGTAGGTAAGCTGGCCCTTGAGTGCGGAGTACCAAGGAGAGCGATTGTCCCCCTATTTAGTGCAAAGCGGAGCTAGCCGCCCTTGGGTTGGGACCCGGGATTAGGATTGGCCACTCTGTACCGACTTTTTGGCCCTCGTGTACACTGTACCAGGGAGAGCTACTAGTCTAGGGAGAGCTAGCCACCCCACGAGGCACGGGGTTCAGCTAGCTGCCCTACACCGACTTGTTAGGCTCACTGAGCAAACCAAGGTAGTCAGGCGAGGGTGCGCGGATTGTGGAGGGGCGAGACCCCTGTTACTGAGAGGGCTATGCCCTATACTGATTCTGTGCTGTGTTTTGGGCGCACCTGCTAACGGAAATGACTGACTGCGTGCCAATGCGGGGTAGTTACCCATGCGCTTATCGCGCGTGCCGTAGTCACCGTTACGTCTGTCCGTGACCTTGGGGTGGTTGACTGGGTGTAGGATTACCACGGGGACTCTCCCAGTCAGGAGAGCACCACATGTGCCTTCTACTCTTCAGAAAAGATTACAATCAAGATCGTTCCCACGATGAACATTCGAGATCAAGAAAAACACCTGATAAGTAAACTAAATGGTGAAAAAGAATAAGTAGTTAAAGGAAGTAATTGAAAAACAACAGCTACCTGTCCACATTTATTGTTCAGTTAGTTGGTTACCACTCTACTCAGCATTCGCTGACTTCATGTACTTATAACCCTTTTCAGGTCCAGGTGTTGAGCAGCCAAAGCCTACGGCTGTAGAGGGTGCTGGGCCCAGTAGAGTCCAATAGTTGTAGCTCTTTCTATACTCGTTTGTTGTAGTGAGTAGCTTCTTATACCTTTATATTTTGTACTCTTATGTTCTGCACATTATATTCCTGTACCCTTTTACTTTTCTACTGTTGTGGTGGTGTGTACTGTAGTAGTTTTACTTCTTTACTGTTGTACTTTTGTTACTGTTAGTTGCTTAGCATAGTGAATGTGGTTTACTTTCCTGCTTTTTGGTTACTTTCTCGTTGGACAACTGGGTCTTGGGATCAGTCGAGTCGGTTCGATCTCGTGTCCTGTAGGGATTCGGGAACCGGGTCGTAACAAGATGGTATCAGAGCAAGGTTGTCCTAAGAAGTGAACCAACTAGCTGGAAAATAACTAATTCACGTGCTTGTAACTAGAATAACCACCACGACGTACCTTTTGATATCTGTTCTGAGGTTCTTTTGCTGAATGTCCATTGGAATTGACATCTTATTCTATGTTCGCGTCTCCTTGCAGGAGATGCCTCTACGTGGAGTCATTGAGGCGGGTTGCGGACGCGACCGACGTCGAGGTCGGAGGGGCGAACGTGTTGAGCCCGACGTCTCAGTTGACTAGCCACTACTTCCGGGCATTCAGGCCCAGGACCTCGCCTAGCTGATATGGGAGATAGTACGAGAGGAGCTCCACCCGCCTCCACGGGCGCCTCTCCCTAGGGCTGCGAAGGGGGAGTCCTCTGTGGGACCGCGAGACAGACACAGCGCTGGATGTGGGGGAGGGGGTGGTCACCACCCCCACCGTCCTATGACACCTCCGAGCACGAGCCCTCCCTACTTGGAGGCGTACCAGTTTCCCCACTTCAGCGCCATTACGAGCTTTTCAGACAGTTCCGGAAGTTGAAGCCCCCCTCCTTCAAGGGGGATGAGGACCCGACCGAGGCGGAGGACTGGCTCGAGTAGATCGAGAAGGTGTTTGACACCCTTCGCCCCCCTGCGGAGTACCGCGTGGCCTTTGCCACGTACTAGTTAGAGAGCGCGGCACATAGGTGGTGGAGGGCGGTCATAGGTCAAGAGAGGGCCGAGCCGACATGGGACCAGTTTGTCACCCTCTTCTACGAGCAGTACTTTCCCCAAATGTGGCAGGATCAGAGGAGGCAGGAGTTCCACACTCTCCGCCAGGGGACGATGACCGTGAGCGCGTATCGCACGCGTTTTCTGGAGCTGTCTCGTTTCACCGCGACAGCTGTACCTACTAAGGAGGAGTGCCTATGGAGGTTCACCGAGGGGCTCTGAACTGCTATTCGGGGGTATGTCAAACCCCTGAAGCTGCCTACGTTCTCTAGAGTGGTGGAGGCAGCTATGACATATGAGAAGACCAACCCGGCCGCACGTGACACTGACAGCGGACGGAAGAGGCCCTACCAGCCAGACTACTCATAGGGCCAACGAGAGAGGAGGCACGCGGCGCCCACAGGAGAGCTGTCACGCTTTGCGTGGCCGTCAATGGCCTATGGGGGCCCCCGATAGGGGCCAGTTACCAACACTGGACCCCTGCCCAGCCATCAGCAGGGACCTACCGAGGGCGGGAGTCGGGTTCCCCTTTACTACCAGTGTGGCCAGCCGGGCCACATCCGGAGGGACTGCCCGTCTAGGGCTGGTGGTCAGCAGATGCTCCCCGCGCCGAGCACTGGAGGACGAGCAGGAGGCCGTGGTTCCCAAGCACGGGGGGAGGACAGCAGTCGAGGGGAGTGTACCGGCCAGCGGTTACCCGTCTGACGTAGAGTGTGGCTGCTTCTTCCGCACCAAGAGCTGAGGGGCGTATTAATGCCCTGACACACAGAGACGTCAGAGCTTCAGGTTCAGTGGTGGCAGGTATGGTTACGGTTTCCGGCAGACTAGTTTACACACATTTTGATTCCGGCGCCACGTACTCGTTTGTTGCTGCTAGTTTTGCTGTCAGTTTGGGATAGGAACGTGTGTTGTTAAAGGATCCGTTTGTGATTAGAGGTCCGGGCGGTCAGCTGTTTGTAGCTGAGGAGGTTTACACAGGCTATGAGGTCAGTGTTAGGGGACACAGCCTCCCCGCTGATCTAATTGTGATACCGATGGAGGACTTTGGCGTGATTTTGGGGATGGACTGACTGTCCGCTTACCACGCTTGGGTGGACTGTTTTGAGAGGAAGATCGTCTTCTCCATACCGGAGATGCCTTCTTTTGAGTTTCACGGACAACCAGTGGACGAAGGCTTCAGGTGCATTTCTGCACTTCGGGCGGCGAGACTTTTGGGCCAAGGGTGTGAGGGCTTTCTGGCTTGTGTAGTGGCAAAGCCCAGCCCTGTGGTAGATTTTCAGAGTATCCCAGTAGTCAGAGAGTACCCTGATGTGTTTCTAGAGGAGCTGCCAGGACTACCGCCTGAGCGTGAGATTGAGTTCAAGATCTCACTGGTACCGGGGACTAGCCCCATTTCTACAGCACCTTACAGGATGGCATCACTTGAGCTGCGAGAGCTTAAGTCCCAGTTGCAGGACCTTATGGAGAAGGGCTTTGCGAGGCCCAGTGCATCTCCGTGGGGAGCCCCGGCATTATTTGTGAAGAAGAAGGATGGTACCCTACACTTTTGTGTGGACTACAGGCAGCTGAATAGGGTCACAATCAAGAACAAGTATCCACTGCCGAGGATTGACGACTTATTTGACCAGTTGCGAGGTGCCACAGTCTTCTCCAAGATAGACTTGAGGTCTGGCTACCACCAGTTGAGGATCAAGGAGGCCGACGTCTCCAAGACAACTTTCCGCACCCGGTACGTACACTACAAGTTTTTGGTCATGCCATTTGGGCTGACCAACGCCCCCGCTGCTTTCATGGACTTGATGAATCGGGTGTTCAGACCATATCTGGATCAGTTAGTGGTGGTATTTATTGATGATGTGCTCATCTACTCGCGGGATTAGGCGCAGCACAGACAGCACTTGCAAATGGTTTTGGACACATTGAAATGACGTAGGTTGTATGCCAAGTACAGCAAGTGCGAGTTCTAGTTGAGGGAGGTGACCTTCTTAGGTCATGTGATTTCAGGGAATGGCTTAGCTGTGGACCCAGCCAAGGTTGAGGCAGTGCTCAGGTGGGAGAGACCACGTACAGTGACAGAGATCCGCAGTTTCTTGGGACTGGCAGGCCACTACCGGCGGTTTATAAGGGGTTTCTCTCAAATTGCACGTCCTATGACACAGTTGACCCGAATGGACGTGCCCTTTTCTTGGACAAACGCTTGTGAGGCATGTTTTCAGGAGCTGAAGGAAAGGCTGACCTTGGCTCCCGTGCTTACCATCCCAGACAACAGCGGCGGTTTCGTTGTGTACACGGACGCCTTTTTGCAGGGGTTAGGGGGTGTGCTCATGCAGCGGGGTCACATTGTCGCATACGCTTCGCGGCAACTGAAGTCCCATGAGCATAGCTACCCTACCCACGACCTAGAGTTGGCAGCTGTCGTCTTCACGCTGAAGACTTGGAGGCACTACCTATACGGTGAGACCTTTGAGATATTCACGGATCATAAGAGCCTCAGGTACTTGTTTGATCAGAAGGAGCTCAACATGAGACAGAGACGTTGGTTAAAGCTCGTGAAGGACTATGATTGCTACATCTCCAACCATCCGGGGAAGGCCAATGTGGTGGCTGACGCCTTGAGTCGGAAGGCGCCTGCCCACTTGGCCAGTTTACAGGCACAGAATTGGAGACTCATGGAGAAGTTGGGCAGTTAGTGGCCCCTAGAGCTACAGGGGCACTGCGGGTCAGTGACAGTGACATGACAGACGAGACCAAAGTTGATAAACCACATCATCACAGAACAGATGGCAGACCCATACCTGCAGTCGTTGCGTAACAGAGTACTGTCAGGGGACCTTGGAGACTTCTCCTTTACTGACGAGGTGCTGCATATGAGGGGACATTTGTGCGTTCCCAGGGACGAGGAGTTGTTGAGAGAACTCCTGACTGAGGCACACGATTCCAGGTTCACCATACATCCCGGGAACACAAAGATGTATCATGATCTGAGACATGACTTTTGGTGGAGGGGGATGAAGTAAGATGTAGGTGAGTTCGTGTAGCAGTGTTTAGTGTGCCAGTAGGTGAAGGCCGAGCATCAGAGTTCTGTAGGGCCGTTGTAGCCACTTCAAGTGCCAGAGTGGAAGTGGGAGAGCATCACCATGGACTTGGTGGTGGGCTTGCCCATTACTCAGCGAGGACACGACGCAATCTAAGTGATTGTAGACAGATTGACAAAGACGGCACGTTTCTTGCCGATCCGGGTCACCTTGGGACCAGCACAGTTGGCAGAGAGGTATATCCGTGACGTGGTACGTCTGCACGGAGTTTCATGGGAGATTGTATCCAATCAGGATACCCATTTTACATCCCAGTTTTAGGCTAAGTTTCAGCAGGCTTTGGGGACACGGTTGAGGTTCAGCATGGCATACCACCCCCAGACGGGCGGACAGTCGAAGCGCACGATATAGACGCTTGAGGGCCTTTTGCGTGCCTGTGTACTGGACTAGAGGGGCTCTTGGGAGGAGCACTTACCCCTAGCAGAGTTTGCATATAATAATAGCTATCACTCGAGCATCGGCATGGCACCCTACGAGGTTCTGTACGGACGGAGGTGTACTACACCCTTGAGTTGGGTTGAGGTGGGGACCAAGTGGGAGGTTGGCCCCAGGCTAATCTGGCAAAGTCAGGAGGTGATTGAGTAGATTCACAGACGGCTTCGCACTGTCAGGAGTAGACAGAAGAGCTATGTCGATCGGAAGCGCAAAGAGGTGCAGTTTGAGGTTGGGGATCACGTCTTCCTTCGTGTTTCGCCCATGAAGGGCCTGTAGCGTTTTGGGGTGAAAGGGAAGCTTACGCCAAGGTTTGTGGGGTCCTTTGAGGTCCTGGAGTGGGTTGGACCCGTTGCTTATAGGCTTGCCCTTCCTCCCCAGCTTTCTGGTGTGCACGACGTGTTCCACGTGTCCAACCTCAGGAAGTACGTCGCCGATCCCAGTCACGTTCTAAGCCACGAGAGTGTCGAGGTGGGTGACGACCTGATCTATCCCGAGTGACCAGTGCAGATACTAGACAGAGCCGTCCGAAGTTTGAGACGGAAGCAGGTACCCCTGGTGAAGGTCTTGTGGAGGAGCCAGAGGTACGAGGAGGCTACCTGAGAGCCTGAGGCGGCGATGCGAGAGCGGTACCCGAAGCTTTTGAAGGGTACGTCTTTTCGGACCGGCCTCGATCCTCTTTGAGTTTGTTATGCGTATGTTGTTTTTTTTCAGCGTCCTAGCTAGCTTAAGTTTCGGGGACGAAACTTCCTTTGAATTTGTTATGATGTTAAGACCCGTGCTGTTTGAGCTTTTTAAGATGTCTGGAATTTGGGTCAGACATCTGGTTAGACGTCTGGACACCTTCCCAAACATTTGGAAATCAAAAATTTTGAGTACGAGCTCGCGTTTGCGCACGTGCTGCGCACAAACAGTACACTTCCCTCGTTTTCTTCTTCTTCTCTCTCCTTTCGCCCGACGAAACCTAAAGCCCTTATATAAGCCCCCTCCTCTCCCTCGTTTCACCCCACTTTCCAGTCACCTTCCTCTCTCCCTCCAGCGAGAGCAGCCGAGCGAGCGAGAATGGTGGAGAGGAGTGGCGTGAGAGGAGAGGAGCGGCGTGAGGAGAGGAGAGCAAGCTTAAGAGCTTGTGTGGGAGCTCGTCGGTAAGCTCACAGCCAGAGCGACACATGCGCAAGGCGGAGGAGTGCGTCGGGGAGGTCCTCCCCGACACTACTGCAGGCGGAGCAGCAAGCGAGAGGGTGAGGCGCGGCCACGCGCGGAGCGAGAGGGCGGAAGAAGGTTCTAGTTCTGGGTTTTTCCCAGAATCAGATAATTGGAGCGACGTCCAGACGATATAACCGACGTCTGGAGGAGGTTCCAGACAACTAAGAAGTAGGCTTTGCGAAGGTACGTCTTCTTTGCGGATACGGCCATGCAGGCCACTCCGCCGAGGCACTGTTTCATGCCCGATTTGAGAAGATTTGGTTGATTCGCGCAGAAGTTGCTTCAGGAAGGCGTGGGATATGCCCTCCCACGCACTTTGGACGTCTGGGCGAGGCACCAGACGACGGGAAGCGCTTCCAAACGTTCAGAGACGTGGTCGGACGTCTGGAACTGGGTCCAAACGGTCTAGCGGAGTTCTTGGACGTCTAAGGAGAGGCGCAGAACTTGAGGTATGGCTCTGGACTCTTTTAAGACATCTGGAAGGTGTTCCAGATGTCTGATTTGAGTTAGGAACACTGTTTTTGACCCATTTAGGATCCGTTTGAGGTCCGATTTTCGCAATTAAGATACCAATGTTTTCCGTATGAATTCCTCTACTTATTGGAAAACTTTCTATACTATTCTGAGTATTCTCTTGTGATTGATCCTTGTGATAGGACTTATTTTCATTGCAGGTTCGAGGCTTGCTGAGGCATGTGAGCCTGCCATTCAAGCCCCCACTTCTCCTGGGTTTACTGGTAGAGTGGCTTCCCTTAATTTAAATACGAACCTGAATGCATGTGTGGAATGAATGATTAGATCCTAGGGTATGACATGAATCTTAGGACTAGAAATATTGGAATGTTTGTATTGAATGAATGGATTGCAGTTTTGAATGAGTATATAGAATGATAACAATTGCCTGTAAATGAATAATAGTTCCCTGCGAAATATGTAGTATTTGTGTTAGTTAACTGTTGAATGTAACTTTCCTGTCGTACCCGTGAAATGACATAATATGAGCTGCATGTATATAATTTGGAAATGGAAAGGTGAATGTTGGAAACACAATTTATCTGTGAATAAACTGAATATGGAATAAAGTTACAAATTGCATGTGTATAACCTGAGAATGGAAATAGAAATGATGAAACCTGATATGGCTTGGCCTGAGAAATATGAGCATGAACCCTACGAGGAATTAGGAGTAGAGCTCGTGGAAATAAATGGAATGGGACTGGGAATGTGAGTGGGGAAGTGAACTGGTCCTTGAGTACGGAGTACCAAGGAGAGTGATTGTCCCCTTGTTTAGTGCAGAGCGGAGCTAGTCGCCCTTGGGTTGGGACCTGGGGTTAGGATTGGCCACTCTGTACCGACTTTTTGGCCCTCGTGTACACTGTACCGGGGAGAGCTATTAGTGTAGGGAGAGAGCTAGCCACCCCACGAGGCCCGGGGTTCAGCTCGCCGCCCTACATACACTTGTTAGGCTCACTGGGCAAACCAGGGTAATCAAGCGAAGGTGCGCGAACTGTGGAGAGGCGAGACCCCTGTTTGATTCTTAGGGGCTAGACCCCTGTTACTGAGAGGGCTATGCCCTATACTGGTTCCGTGCTGTGCTTTGGGCGCACCCGCTAACGAAAATGACTAATTGTGTGCCAGTGCGGAATAGCTACCCGTGCGCTTATTGTACGTGCCATAGTCACCGTTACGTCTGTCCGTGACCTTGGGTGGTTGATTGGGTGTAGGATCACCACGGAAGACTCTCCCGACCAGGAGAGCACCACGTGTGCCTTCTACTCTTCGGAAAAGACTGCAATCAAGATCGTTCCCACGAGGAACATTCGAGATCAAAAAAGAGACCTAATAAATAAATTGAATGGTGAAAAAGAATAAGTAGTTAAAGAAAGTAATTGAAAAACAGCTACCTGTCCACCTTTACTATTTAGTTAGTTGGTTGCTACTTTACTCAGCGTTCGTTGACTTTGTATACTCATAACCCTTTTCAGGTCTATGCGTTGAGTAGCCAGAGCCTACGGCTGTAAAGGGTGTTGGGCCTAGTAGAGCCTAGTAGTTGTAGCTCTTTTTGTACTTGTTTGTTGTAGTGAGTAGCTTCTTGTACCTTTATATTCTGTACTCTTCCGTTTTACACATTATATTCCTGTACCCGTTTACTTCTCTACTGTTGTGGTGGTGTGTACTGTAGTAGTTTTACTTCTTTACTGTTGTACTTTTGTTGTTGTTAGTTGTTTAGCATAGTGAATATGGTTTACTTTCCTACTTTTTGGTTAATTTCTCATTGGACGACTGGGTCTTGGGATCAGTCGAGTCGGTCCGGTCTCGTGTCCTGTAGAGATTCGGAAACCAGGTTGTAACAGGGTGTGACTGTAACCCAGAAAAACACATTTGACTGCCCTAGGGGCAAATTTATCTCTATTTAGCCTAGTAATATGCACGAAGGCTACAGAGCCAAAAATCTTGTTGTCAATTGAAACAACTCACGATCTAGATGTAATATCTGCCAAGGCACCTACTCAGATATAACAAAACTAGGCATTTTATTAATCGAGTAGTATGCAGTCAACACTGCATCTCCCAAGGACTGTAAAGGCACATTATGATGTATCAAAAGGGTCCATGTCACATTCAAAATATGTTGGTGTTTCCGCTCTGCTGCTTCATTTTGCTACGATGTATGGCGACACGTGGTTTGGTGAACCATACCATGAGATCTATAAAAATTCTTCATGTGAGTTGTGCAGAATTCTAATGTATTATCAGTACACACAATCTTTACAATGGAAGAAAACTGATTCTTTATTTCTATAATAAAATTTTCAATTACAGACCCAACGTCTAACTTATTCTTTAACAAAAATAGCCAAGTAACTCTACAACAGTCATCCACTATCACCAAATAGTACCCATGTCCCAGTTGCTCTGGAATTCAATTGGAACCCCGTACATCTAAGTGCAGCAAAGAAAATAAAGACTCAGAAGTCGTAGAATTAGCAAGGTAAGTAGCTTTGTGGTGCTTTCTCATTTGACAAGCATCACAGTGAATTTCGGTGGCTGGAGAAATATGAAGCATGATTCAACATAGCCAGTCCAGAGAAGGATGACCAAGGCAATTGTGTCACTGCAAGGCACTCCCAGCAGCTAAGCACACATCTTCCTGGCACTGTGTAACAAATGGCGTCTGAGATAGGCAATACATAACTCCCTCTTCATGTCCGCCACCAATCATCCGCCCCATGAGTTTGCCTTGAAACACAACCAATATCATCAAATATCACCCTACAATTGAGATATTTGGTAATCCTGCTAACAGATAATAGGCTCATTGGGAAACTAGGGACAAGTAGAACATTTGGTAACTTCATACTGAGAGTTAGTTTAACCTCTTATAAATAATATTTTGATGATTTTACAAAAATAAAGAAAAAGAAATAAAACATAGAAATAACATATTTTTCTGCCATGATATATTGTAGGTCTCGTAGATTTTCCAAAATAGATAATTAGGAGTGTGAAGACACATCATGTTATAGGGCTTAGGCCTTTTCTGTACGCATTCAAAATGTTGTAATTTTCTTTTTTCGAGTCCAGAAATATTATAAAGAACCCCCAAAAGATAACAAACTCTTAGCTTACTTAGGTTCTCTACACTTAGGAAAAATTAGGAATAAAAACCTAACTTAAAACACATATCAGACGTCCAACACACCTGTCAGATGTCTGATATTCAACTTTAAGATGTCTGATCATAGTTTCAAACGTCTAATTACCTATAGCATTGTTTGAACATTTAGCCTTCAATCAATGCAACCTCCAATCAGATGTCCATAGGCTTATTCAGACATCCAATACATACCTCAGACGTCTTTAAACCAACCATTAGACTCCGCTTGCTCTTTCCTTCATTATTCTATAAGACTAACGGTTAGATACACTTTTAGACATCTAATAATGGACCGTTACCCATTTACTTTGCGGAGACTTGTCAGAAACCAAATTTTGCTTTTTTCATTACTTAAGTTACTAATCACTTTCCAGCCGTCTAGGACATTGGGCAGACGTCCACACTGACATCTGATCCTTAAAATCTAGAACCCTGTTTGGATCTGATCAAAACAGGAACAAACCCACCTATAATTAGACGTCCAATTTTAGTATCAGACGTCTTATAATAGCATATCAGACATCCACCTAGAACCCTGTTTCGATCCAATGAAAACAGTAAGCCTTACTCATAAAATCAGACATCTATAATTGTAGTTAGATGTCTGATAAGACGTCCGACCCAAAAATCGAACATCCGATCCTGTTGTCAGAATCATAATTACCCTGATTGGAGTTGGATTTCGTCCTAATCTCTTAGGACTTGCCTTCAATGGCTAGGAGCCCTCTCCTAAGCCTTCTTGAAGGTTCTAAACTTACCTATAAATACACTATAATACCTCTTAGGCATTACACACCTTCTTAAGATATAATTCATGTAGATTATCACTTGCTCATTGCTTCCTTTGCCCTTGTGCTGTGCAATCACTCTGTTTGGGGCAAACCAACACTCCCACTATACTACATATTATCATCTTTAGGAAGTTCCCTTCACCCTTAGTAGATAAGTAAAATTATTCAAATTTTGAGGTGCTCTGTAGGGTTTATTTTACATTTCATTTTACTTGATTGTTGTAGTTGGGTATTCAACCTGTCGAATCCTCATTTCTTCACTTTGAAGGGAGAAACCTCTGTTTAGGGATCAGAGATGGGATTTGTAATTGAGGTACACTACCCTCATTGAAGTAGTGTGGTTGGTGGCTTGATCACTTTGTGATTGTAAATCCTAAGTCATGGGATTGGCTTAGGTTGTGGTTTCACCTGGTTTGAATTTCCACTTAAAAAATCTTGTGTCTCTTTTTGTGATTATATTTCATTTTGCAATTATTTTTTAAATTCACTATTCACCCCCCCTCTAGTGCAATTTTAGGAGTGACTGGCACCTCCCCGTGACCATCCACCCAACCATGTCTTTCTTCTGCTACCTGAACTGTCCCACTATAGGCTAAAGGTGCTGAAAGTCTCTATGATCACCACTAAAGTGTTGGGATGCACCTGAATCTATTAGCCAAGTAGACCTGTCAGACACAGTAAACATAGATTCTATACCTGAGGCGACAACAACAGCAATCTCTGAAGAAGACGGGGTCTCATGAGTAACCTGAGCTAGCCTCTGCACCACAGCATCATACTTAGCATGTGACACTATGTCAGAGTCGGTCTTAGAAGAAGCAGCCACCTGATTGGCCAAGGGAGGTCTCCCATACTTAGACCAGTAGGAAGCCTCCACATAACCAATCCTACCACAAAAAGTGCACGTGGGTTGTGGTTTGCCTGTCTGCGCTCTGCCATGACCTTGTCCACGAGTAGAAGATCGCCCTCTCACGCCTCGACATCCACCCACAGCTAATGCAGAGGTTTGCCTAGTCATCTCAGTAGCAGGAGCAGCCAAAAGAATCCAGCTCAGTCTGCTGTAAGTCTCCTCAAGTGCCGATAACTCCGATAGCATCAGAATCTGACACCATGCAGCATCATACTCTGGGCCTAGTCCAGAGAGAAAGTGAAGCACTGTCGTCTCCTTGTGATACTTCAGATGACTACCGTATGTGCCCATTGGTTTGCAGGCATTATATTTCTCTAGAACTCTTTTCAGAGTGACATAATATTGAGTCAGGGACTGTCCCTCCTATCTGAGAGAGAACATGTAATTGTAGATCTGATAGACCTTGCTTGAATTTTTTTCATGGAAATACGTATCATGAAGCATATCCCACATCTCCTTCGCAGTCTTGTAGTACATGATGTCTCCAATTTGAGGTGACATGGCATTCATAATCCAAGCTCGCACTAAGGCATTGTCTTTCTAGGACGAGTACTTCCCAGTTTTGTTCTGAGGCTCTAGCTCAAGTAGAAGGTATTCCTTGTCATGACCCTCCACGGTCATCAGGAACGTTTGAGACTAACGAACATAATTGGTCTCATCAAGCTTCACGATAGGCACAAAGAACGGGTTTTATAGTTCTTACTCTCCAAAGGAGAGTCTCCGAAGACAGTTTGGATGATGAGGAAGCGGCCATAGCTCTCAAATACACTAGGAATCCACAGAAATCAGATCTGAAATATCTCTCCTTTAGATCTGTAGAACCACAATCAGATCACAGATCACGTGATTGAACATGAAATCCAAGTGAATAGATCCTCAGAAATCACGTCTTCAGATCATGAGATTCCTTCGGATGATAAGGACACGCTAGGGCCAAGAGGGACCCCTAGCGGGCCTCAAATCACAAGAGGCATTGTGCTCGCCATTGTTGCTCTACATAGCAGCAACAAGCAGCAATGTTGTTGCCGCTACTGCTACGTCACCACTGCATTGTTGCATGTGCCTCACCGCGCACCGCCGTCACCCCACACGCCCTATGGCACATGTGTGCCACCGTTGTCGTCACTCGCACTCCGTCGCGCGTGTTGCATTCACTGCTACAGGACTTGCGCATGCAATTGTTGCCACTATAGACCATGTCTTGCACCCTGTTGCTATTGTCCGCAGCTGCACCGAGAGGTGCCGCCGATTGTGGTGCCTTGGCGATTCTACGATCGGCAGCGAAGAATACATGAGATCTAGGGTTTTGTTGGGATGGGTTTGAAGGTCTGTTTGGGTGGGATACTCGAGCACCGACCTAAGATCGCCGCTCTAATACCGAATGTGAAAGAACGAAAAGTCTTATCACAAAAATCCTACACCTCTTTATATAGAGAGAGGTGTTGAGAAAATTATACAAGAGAACTAGATAGAAAAGAAACTAACAAAGTAATCCCTACCTAACATAAAATAAAAATAACTAGGAAAGCTCAACACAAAAGAATTCAAGTGAAAGAAGAAAAGACTTTGCTCATTCTTTGACTCAAACAAAAGGAGTCAAATAGGGCAGACAGTCAAAAGGCAAACCATCTCACACAAAATCCATTCATATCTATTCAGGCAGTACCTCCAGCCAATTTTAGCTGGTTATGTTAAAATACATGGTATAGGATTCATCTCTCAAACTCAGCAACGGTTCCAACACGAAATTCCTGTTCAGTCCTTGCGTGATGAAGCTGATTGGATGGTAATCTCGGAATCCTCCACCAACCATGAAGCTCGATCCCCATCGGAAAAGAGCATCATCACCTAATGAAACATTAGCTAGACAAACAAGCCGAGCACTCTTCCCAAGCGTGGAGTTGGTATAGGTAGACACAAAGCAGTTCTCATGGTTCTCTGATTCTAACGAGATGGTTTTTGGTTTGCCATCGAGCCCCTCCACCATGACAAACACTGAATCTGTTGCATTCGATGAACCAGATATGGTGATGCTGCTTTCAGGACCTTGGTGCATCAGCACCAAACCAGGGCGATCAAAAGGCTCGAGCATAACCGGACGACCACTAACTATACGAGATGGAAGATGGTAATTCCCATTGTTCACAGGCACAAGTCTGAATGTAGCATGGATGGCAGAATCTGATCCAGCTTTTGGCTGCTGATCCAATATCACGGAGTTGTTAGAGTTGAAAAGGACTAAGGTTCCATTTCCTGAGTCTTGCGCAAGTGATGCCAGTTGTGAGTTGTATCCGGGCGGAACTGCTGTAACCCAATCAGAAACAGACTTCACATTGCCTAAATTTATGTTCCAGCCACCGTTGCTCAGTCCGGCAAGACTGTAAGGACCAAAAAGAATTGCTTGAGTAGAAGCATATTGTGGACGGTCATCTACAAATTTGCCAGTGTGTTAGTGCTTGTAAGATGCATTGATAAGATAAAGAATCACAGCCAATCTAAGTGGCGCAGCAACCATAAGTGGTATGAAGGTCACTGATCAAAAGGGAAAGAATCAAAGATAGGCAGACAGTAGCCCCAGGAGCTGAAGAGCAACCTTGGATGGTCTCTGTTCTCAGTCCAATCGGCAACTGTAGCATCAATTCATCACTTTTTGCCCATTGCCTGGTTATTGTGAGAAAACTACCTGCAAAATTTAAAGGACCGATGATGTTAGTGACTAGTTTTACAGGATAATCTATATGTGCAGATTCTAAAACAAATTGCACTCAAAAGAACCAAACAATTTTAGGAAGCTCATGTATTTTTGTTTATGGGTTGAAGTTATGGTTGTTCTACCAAAATGGCCAGACATTACCCACTTACCATCTAAAATCAGCCTAAAAAATAAAAAAAGGATACTTATCACAGATTCCAAGTATATTACCCCAAAATGGTGCCCCAAAGGGCTTAGAGGCAGCTAAAAGATAAGGCCCGATTTGGTAACTAGGGTTATCCCTATTTGAAGCCTGGGTTACCCCAACCTGGGATAAGGCCACTTAACCTGTCTTAACCCATTCCATGTGTGAGGTGGGATAAGCTAGCACAAGTTAACATCACCTATTCATGTCTTTCCTGCAGCATGTCTCCTCACAGAATAGTCCAACAATTTAACCCTACTGCATGGTAAACAGTCGAAAATTAACCCAACAGGTTACCCTCAATGCATATCAAACAGAAAAGCAAGTTAACGCAGCTGCACGGAAGTTATTCCACAAAATCTATCTCAATTACCAAACTAGCCCCTGGACATGAGCCAGACCAAGAATTTGATAAGCAATTGAATTTGATTGAACATTTTCATACATTTATGTATTGCCTTCTGATCCATATTGATCTTCAAGAAGTGCAAGAACCCATCATTTTCAAAATACACTGTATAATACATCCTCGATATCTGATATCATACTAGGCATATTCCCATATGCATATTTTTTTAAAGGGATATACTTATATGGAATTAAGAACATAGGTATGGATATGAGTCATTTTAGATGTCACAAAGTTATAAGATTGAACAAAATGGCTGAGTAAAAAAAGGGAGTAATCGGCAGACAAAGCATTCACCTGGAGATGGTATCTCTAACTTCTGTCCATTGATGGTTGCTTTTGCACCATCTAGGGAACTCCAGAATGGTATTCTCAAGTTTAAAGTGGAGGACTGATTAACAAGCTGAACAATGCAGTAAAAGTTAGAAAAGCTCTGCCAACATAGGCTATGTCCAAACAAATTGGAAGACTTGGGGAAAAAATGAGGGATCCGTCGACTGTATGTTTTGCCATGCTTAATTATCCAGCAAGCAGAAAGAGGAATTAATTCCTTTCACTTCCAGTACAAACTCATTTTATTTTGTGAGGTTTCCAACTCAACCTTCCCCGATGAAGATCCTATGGAAATCAGTAAGATCGTAAGCATAGCAGCGTAGTTCAGTGACAAAAAACATGTTCTTTGATAGTCATTTTTATAGCATTATACAATTTGTTGAGGAAAATAGAGGTCATGTCATCAGAAGAAAACCCTAGTCTCTCTTTTATACTAGAGAGATCTTGGGAGAATTACAAAGATACCCAAAGAATATAAAAATAACAAATATGCCCTTATACTTAACACTCCTCCTCAAGTTAAGGCATAGATATCGACAAAACCCAACTTTTCACATAGGAAATCCAAACGCTTTTTCTTCATGGCCTTAGTAAATATATTTGAAAACTGAAGCTCTGATGGGATGTATGGGGTGCTAGTCCTGCCAGTAAGGACGACATCACGAATAAAATGGCAATCAACCTCGATATGCTTTGTCATTTCATGAAAAACTAGATTCGAGGTGGTAAGTGACTGATTTGTTGCCATAGAGAAGCGACACAAGCATAGAAGTCTGGGTCCTAAGATCCTGCAGGAATGAGATGATCCACATAATCTCACATGCCGCCTGAGCCATCGCTCTATATTCTGCCTCAGCACCCGAATGAGTTGCAACACTCTGTTTCTTGCTCCTCCAAGAAACAGGATTGCCACCAAGATAGATGGTAAATCCAGAAGTAGAGCACCAGTCATCCACTGATCCGCCATAATCAGCGTCAGAATAAGCAACAATATCTAGATCACAATCATTTCTGTAATACAATCCTTTGCCTGGTGTCCCCGTGAGGTATCTTAGAATGAGGCAAACCTTATGCCAATAGTTGGAGCATGGAGCTTGCATGTGCTGCCTGGCTCTACTCATTGCAAACTAATATCAAGCCTTGTGATAGTAAGATAGAGTAGACGGCCGATTGTACTGCGATAATCGGTAATGCCCTCATATAATGAAGCCTCCTCAGATGAGCGTGCAGGTGGTAGGTCCATAGGTATATCAGATGGCTTAACTCCTAGCAAGCCAGTCTCCTGAAGAATCTGAAGGGCATACTGTGTCTGTAATAAGGATAGGCCTAACTCCTGTCGTACTACCTCAATCCCCATAAAATATCTTTAACTCTCCCAAGTACTTAGTAACAAAGGTAGACTGCAAGAAGGACCTAATCTGGACAATCCCATCATCATCTCCAGTAAGAATCATGTCATCCACATATACTGCCAGAATAACACGGGTATGTCCTTCATACTCAGTCTTCCGGATGAAGATAGTGATCAGACGTAGAGTGCTCGAACCCAATCTTCATAACCTCCATACTAAGTCACTCAAATTAAGCTCAGGAATTCTATTTTAGGCCATATATTACTGCCTTCAGTAGGCAATAAACATGCTCCCCCTAAGTGTTGTAACCTGGTGGTTGTCTCATGTATATCTCAGATAAATCACCATATAAAAAGGTATTTTTAATATCAAGCTAATATAGAGACCATCTCCTAATCACAGCAACAAAAGTAATACATGCTACAGGGGAAAAGGTCTCAAAATAATCTACCCCATATATCTGAGTGAAGCCTTTGGCAATAAGCCTGGCCTTATATCTGTCTACTGTCTCATTAAGCCTATACATGATGGTGCACACCCATCTGTAATCTACCACAGTAGCTCCATCAAGATATGGTACCAGATCCCATGTCTGCCGTGATTGTAAAGCCTGTATCTCCTTATCCATCGCAGCCTGCCACCTAAGGTCATAAGTGGCCTGAGAAAAATCTTTGGGAATTGTAGAACCAGTGATCGCTAAAGCAAACTAACGAACTCCATCTCCAAGATGAGCACCACCTATGTACTAGGAAAGGGAATGGAGCGTGCACGCTTTGCTGCGTCGCCTCGAAGATGGTTGCTCCTCTATGTCTGAACTACTCTCATCTCCAAAATCAGGAAAAGGCCCAGTGTCGAGTGAAGGATGAGGCCTCCGGTGATAAACCTGAGTCTCTTTTAGGACAACCTGTATAGATGTTCCTTCCTCAGAGAAGTATGAAACCTTCTCAAAGAAAGTGACATTTGCAGTAACTATGTACCTCATACAGCTCGGGTCATAGCATATGTATCCCTTCTATGTCCTGAAATACCAAAGAAAAAACATATTTGATTACCTTAGGAGAGAACTTATCCTGATTAACAAATATACCCTTATACTCAACACAATTAATTAAATAAATTATTTTAGTAATTAAGACTAAACTTGCAAAATTCGCCAAGAAAGTTGATTACTTAGTGAAGTTATCATTCTCGATCACTTGAATACCCAAAAGAGACTTACTCAAGCTCATACTCAGGATGTCTGAGTAAAAAGCCGACTAATGCAGCTACTCAACTGAGTGATTAGGCAACTAGGTGCATCTATTTTAAATATATGAACCCCAACTTCCTAACTTGACCTGGCTGCCTTTTACTTCCCTTGTACTTAACATGGTTTCTATCGTGTTGCCTGATTTCTAAGAGTGGGCTTGGGCTGGATATTATGTGCAAGGTTAATCTTATTTGTATGACTAAGATTGGCATGTGCGAAGAAAAAAAGTAACCATAGATCTTATCTAAAATTTTGTTCTTTTAGGATGTGAAAGAAATTGTTTGCTAACTTGAGAGGTACGTAAGAAAACTGTTGGAGAATGTGTGGTTGGTTTGGTGCCACATCATAGGATGTGGATTTTGTGTTGTATGTTATGACTTATAAATAGACATATACTCCTCCCATATTTCTTTGAGAAGAACAATACGGATCTTAGCCCTATTGAAGCCTTCTCCCGTAGTTTTCTTCTTGCTCTTTGTGAGTGGGGTTTTCACATAAAACCCAAGTGTTCCTTGATTTCTTATGCTTTGATTTCTTTTTTGAAAAGAAAAAGAATGATTATCCGTGTGATAACCACCCAAATTCATTCCTTCAAACCGTCAAAAGAGGGTAAATCATATAGTTACATAGCAGACCTTCAAAACATCACCTGGGAAGAAATGGAGCAAACAATGTTCTCAACATAGGACCTCTCGCTCCTGAACACCACACCATTTCTTCCCAACCACACATCCTGCAACACCGCCAACACCCTGACTCTCTCTTTCTTAGATCAACACTTTTTGATTTATTTTTATTATGCTTTGATATTATTACTTTCACTTATTTTAAATTTCAACTTAATGTCAGAACAAATTTTGATAATGAATTTTATCCTTTATTGAAAATATTTTCTCAATCATTTGTTCTGGAGATATTGCTTTACTATTCTAAGAGGAGATCATCATTGTCTCGTGGAGGCTCTGTTGTTCGGATGAGGCTCCTCGCGTGAGATTGCATAGGGGAGAGGAAGTATGTTGCTGGAAGTGATGATCAGTTGGCAATGGGTCACGATCTACATAGGAGAAGACGAAGGTTTCGACGAGGCATTGAGATCGAGCAGAGCAAGGAAGCCCTAAAGGCAAAGCTCGCACCACTCCTGGGCAGGGGTGGCGTTACCAGTGCCACTGGTCATTGAAGCCCCTACCTCCGATGGTGAGAGATGGTGGTGCAACGAGAGAAGGGCATTGTAGCCCCTAAATGGAGGCGCGGTGTCGCTCACAACCGACACCGACCGCTCAACGAAGCCCTTCTCGAAGCCCCCACCCACAGGCAACGGGGACGAAGAAGGGGAAAAGGACGAAGAGGAAGATAAGGAAGAGGAGGAGGCAGAGCTTTCGGTGAGGCTGGTGAGGCAGCAAATGGGTCGAAGATCGTCGCATGTTCAACAGCAAGGAGTTGAGTCCCTGTGTAGATGGCGACACGCGGAGGAAGCGAGGAAGGAAGAAGGCGGCGAAGGAAGCCTCAATCGAGGCGACGCACGTACCCAAGGTGCGCTGATTGAGGCGTCCGCGCGAGGTTAGTGCCACGTGAGTGAGGTTTCTGGCGATGATGCTGGCGATGGAGATCGAGAGCATCTCGCCGGAGATCTCGCTCAAAACTGCTGTTGACGATGATGAATGCGGAGAAGACAAGGATGACTTGCGAAGAGAGCAGCGGAGGTCTTGCGTCGCCACTTCGAGGATATTTGAGGTTTTCTTTACTTCTTCGCTTTAGTTAGGTTTCGGTGGTCTTTTGAGCCCTATTTAGCCTCGTTTTTTTAAAAGAAGGGGAAGAAAGGAAGAGGCATAAAATAATAAAAAATAAAAAATGAAAAGGAGGATAGAAGGAAGTTTGATGACGAAAAAAATATAAAAAAAAGAGAAAAAGAAAGAAAGAAAGAAAAATGAAATTTTAAAAAAATATAAAAAAGAGGAAAAGAAGAAAATTTTCAAAAAAAAAAAAAAAAAAGAGAAAAATCAAAAAGTTTGAATTGAAGAGAAAAGGTGGAGAAGTTATTCTCTAGTATTATTATTTGTTATATTTATGATAAGTACTTATTTTGATTGTATATCTTTTCGTTATTTTCTTCTCTCATGTGAGTATGGGAGAAAAGGAGTGTTGGGTCTTTATAGTCATCCTCCATTCGAGAGTTCCTTTTGTTCCTACATAAGAAATCATAATTCTGGGAGATCCAAAGTTTCAAGATCTCTAGAGAGGGAGATCCAATTTCGAGATCCTCAAAGGAAAAGCCTATTTTAGGTTTCTATTTGGGAGATTCAATTTCATGGACTCCAGAGAGGTAGATCCAATTTTGAGATCTTCAAAGAAAAACCCATGTCAAGGATATTAAATGGGAAGCCACCAGCACTTGTTGAGTTCTCTAGAGGAGAGGCTCTTGCCAAAGCCAACTACAGCAGTTCGTCTAGCAGCTTCAAATATTGCTAGTGTCATCATTAGCACACCTGCCTACAAGCAAGAACCAGTTTAGAGCGGTCTTTTGTTATGTAGAGTGGGTTTCATTATTTTATAAGCTGAGCATTCCATGCTCTAGCTTAAAGGGGAGTGTTGGATAATGTGTGTGGTTGGTTTAGTGTCACATAGTGAGATGTGAACTTTGTGTTGTGTGTAATGCCCATAAATAGGCATACACTCCCATATTTCTTTGATAAGAATAATACAGATCTTAACCCTATCAAGGTCTTCTCTCGTGATTTTCTCCTTGTTCTTCATGGGTAGAGTTCCTACGTAAAATCCAAGTGTTCCTTTATTTTTTATGCTTTGATATTATTATTTTCATTTATTTTAAATTTCAACTAAAACATTACATAGAGGTTTAAAGGAAAAGGAATAGAAATGCATAATAGTTAAAATGCAAAAGGCAAATAAAAGGAATATAACACCAGAAGTTTATGTGGCTTGATCGACATAACTGCCTATAAGCAGGAATAAGGATGTAATTTTGTTATCATTTAGTAAGAAGAGAGTTATGGTTTGATTTGCACTATTTGCCAATGTTGTGTTCTTGAGAGTCAACATTTTAGTTTATAACATGGTAAACATTTCATTCTCTATCTTGAGGGAGGATGTTGAGAGATAAATGTTTGATTCTTGGATTAATGGATATGCTCTGAGATGAGTGTTTGATTCTTTGATTAATGGATCTTGTTAAGATCCAACTATGTAGTTTAATCCTACTAGACATGAATGGGAGTTTGAGATATGTGTGCTAGATTACCCCTTTTGTTTTTCGAGAAGAAATAATGAGATCTTTAACACCTAGACGCTCTTCTCTCACGGTTTTTCCTTCATATTCGTTTAAGAGGCTTTTCCACGTACTTTAAAGGTTTCTTCGAATTCTTGATGTTTTATTTCTTATTTATTTCATAGTTCTAATACTCTATGCATGGAAAACATTGATTGATCTACACAAGACAAATTTGAACTGCTGTATATGGAGTCACATAACTATGTATATGGCCTCTATTTAAGATCATAGATGGCCTTCCTTAATTTCTAAACTTTCTCATACTTTGCCTCAACAACATATCCAAAAGGCTGCCATATATAAACATTTTCAGCCATGTGGCTATGAGAGTTTGGAATAAGTCATGTGATAGTGCCACATGGCAATCGTTGATGAGTCATGTGTGGGGCCTAGGTTGGACGTGTGAATGTGTGCGCATGTTTGGATTTTGACTTACAAGCCAAGTTTGTTTTGTGTCACATGTGGCAAGTTGTTCCTTTAATTGGTTGATTAGAGTCCCAATCAAGATTGAGTCAATTTAAGAATAAGTGATTTGATTTGATTGAGTTTGTTTTAGGAAATAGGATTGGCGAATCCTAAATTAGTTAGGATTACAATTAGGATTGAAATTGGAAATGGATCTCTTTAAATAGAGACCAACTTTCCTTGTTTTCTTTTGAGTTTCAATGACAATTCTTCCTATCCTAAGAACTCCTCTCTCCTTCCACGCCACCGTTCTATCTCTCTCCCTTATCTCTCCACGTGTGCAACCTTAAGGAGAAGGGCTCTCTTCACATGCCAAGCCATTCTTCACATGGTATCAAAGCAGATCCTCTTGGCCTCTTGATCTTATGCGTGTAGAGAAGTTCTTTCTTCCCATGTGAAACGTGGAGCCATGCTGAAGGTTGAATGCCAAGCCAAAATCAAGTTCAAGTTCGAGGTGTGTGAACTTCTCATGCATCTAGAAAAGCTAAGCAGAGGACATTGGCTCTAGGATGTACAAGAGGAGGTAGAAAGACCTCAAGGTTCAAGTTCAGAGGACCCGTGAACCTCTTACGCACCAGGGAACATCGAGCTATAGCACTGAACTCTTGGATGTAAAAGAAGAGGCACAAAGACCACAATAAGTTGCAGTTATGGCTAACGCAGAGGTCTCAATCACCAAGCTCCATGTTATCTTGGAAAGTGCACCTAAAAATCATAAGGGAACCAAGGCAAAGAAGTGTGAGAAGGTGAATTGCATGGCCTTGTTTAAATCCGTGGATTTAGAGAAGCTTCGGGCATTACTCAAGGAGGAAAAAAAGATGACTATAGCCATAACAATGACTTTCAAGGTTACCAAAGAAACGACAACTTCTAAGGTTGTAAAAGGACCTGCAGTTGCACCAAAAGATGCATTCAATGAAGATCCGAGACCATACATGGATTCATATTATGAATTCCATTGGTGAGGCAACTAACTTCATAGTTTCTACATCATGCAAGTCTTTACCCTCTCTGACATTTGACTTGGAGTGTGTTAGAGTTTGGAATAAGCCATGTGGCATTGCCACGTGGCAGTCGATGATGAGTCATGTGTGGGACCCATGTTAGGTGTGTGAATGTGTGCATGTGTGTTTAGGTTTTGGCTTACAAGCCAAGTTTGTTTTGTGCCACATGTGACAAGTTGTTCCTCTAATTGGTTGATTAGAGTCTAAATTAGAATCAAATCAATTAGGAATAAGTAATTTAATTTGATTGAGTTTGTTTTAGGAAATAAGATTGACGAATCCTAAATTAGTTAGAATTGCAATTAGGATTGTAATTGGGATTGGATTTCTTTAAATAGAGACTAACTCCCCTTGTTTTTCAATAACAATTCTATTAGTTCAACATCTCCTAATTATGTTTTGATGATTTTACAAAATACCAAAAAGAAAATTAAAATTGGATAAAACCACTATTTTTATTATAACCCCATTACATGTCCATCTCAATTCTTAACGACGAGGAATGAAGGATGAAGATGTCCTTAGACTAGGTCTTAAGACCTGATGTATAAATCTTATAAAGAGTTGTAATTTTATATTTATTGAGTCTAGATATGTTATAAAAAACCTCTATATAGATATAGGATCTCTTGAATTAGGCTCTCAACACTTACGCAAAAACTAAAGACAAAATCCTAATATGAAAACAACATATATCATAATACCAAATGTATAACATATAGAACAGATGACCAAAAACTCTATGTACATACTTAGGAAATTAAATATTTAAATACTTAGGAAATTAAATACTTAGTTCTTGGATGACCAACCCTTACCTCAGACGTCCATAAGTCTATTCAAACATCTAATCATGCTCCCAATCATCCAAAGACACTATCATTTAACCTAATTACCCCAAATCTCCTCGTGTCCAAAATCATATCCATATAATCCAACCGTTGAAGATTTTTTACCCTTGTTCCAGACATCTGGACATGACAACATGTAAAGATCCATTCTGATTTGACGTCTAGAGTGTCAGTCAGACGTCTGGACCTCTTCCCGGATGTCTGAAAATTGAAAAATCTGTACGCATTGTTGGTTTTGCACGCAGGCAGCACGTAGACCATTCTCTCTCCTTTTTCCTCTGCCAAAACCCTAACCCCACAGCCTACAAAAGAGAGACCCCCTTCCCTCTCCTCTCCACCCCACCAAACCTCCCCACTCCACTGCAGTGAGCAGGTGCATGCGAGCAAGAGAGAGAGCGAGAGCGAGGAGGAGCAGGTGTGAAGAGAGGGAGAAAGCCAAGGCTGCCAGCCTCGTGGAAGCTCGCTGGAGGTTCGCACGGCCACTGCGGCGCGTGAAGGAGTTGGAGAGCGTCGGGGCGTCGTCCATGACCTTCTGCAGCAGTCGGAGCTGCAGCGGAGTGGGAGGAGTCGCGACGAAGCGCAGCGAAAGGTGCAGGAGCACAGGCTAGTACTAGAGTTTCCCCAGTATCAGATGTCCGAAGGGTTTTCCAGACGACTGGCTGGACGTCTAGCGTCGATACCAGACGTCTGAAAATGAGTGTATCGTGAAGGTATGTCTTCCTCGTGGTTACGGCCATGCAGGCCGCACCGTAGAGGTGATCTACTTGGCTAAAGGTGGTGTGCTGCTCTATCGTGCGTAGGAGTAGCTTTGGGAAGGTGCGTGGCATGCCCTCCGACGCTTTTCGGACGTCTAGACAGCTTACCAGACGACCGGAGGACTGGTCGAACATCTAGAACTGAGTCCAGACGGTCGCGGAGTCCTGGACATCTGAGATCACCGCAGGAGCTTAAGGTGAGTCTCTGTGACTTTTAAGACGTTTGATTTGGGTCTGTAGACACGTTTTTGACCCATTTAGGGTTCGATCGAGATTCGTTTTACACAATCAAAATATCTATGGTTTCCTTGCAAATTCCTTTACATATTAGAAACCTTTATATACTGTTCTGAACGTTTTGTTATGATGTATTCCTTGGTATAGGACTTCGACCTGTTGCGTGTCTGGGGCTCGCAGAGGCATGTGGGCCTACAGTTCGAGCCCTCAGTACTCCCGGATTGTCTAGTAGAGTGGTTCACCCCTGTTCTACTTATAAAATATGAATGCATATATAAAAATTAGATAACTGGAAACCTAGGATGTAGCATGAACCCTAGGACGAGAAATAGTTGCACTATTTGTGTGCGTGATTGAAATTGTATTTATAAATGAATGAGCTAAACTGTTAGCAACTGCCTGTTAATAAATACGAGCTACCTGATAAAATATGAGCTGCTTGAGATAGTTAAGTAGTTACCTATGATATCACTTATTGCATGAGTTAAATTGTGGAAATACGAGCTGCATGTGTATATACGAGAATGAAATTGTGAATAATGAAACCTGATATGGAATAATATGGTGAATATGAGCATGAACCCTACGGGGAGTTAGGAGTAGAGCTCCTGTGGATGAATGGAAAGGCCTGGAAATGTGGACAGGAAGTGTACTGGCCCTTGAGTACGTGATACCAAGGAGAGCGACTGTCTCCTTTTTAGTGTAGAGTGGAGCTAGCCGCCCTTGGGTTGGGACCCAGGATTAGGATTGGCCACTCTACACCGAATTCTATTGGCCCTCGCTTACGCGGTACCAAAGTGAACTACTAGTGTAGGAAGGGAGCTAGCCACCCTACGGGGTCCAAGGTTCAGCTAGCCACCCTACACCGACTTGTTAGGCCCTTTAGGCAAACCAGGGTAGTCAGACGATGGTGCACGGACTGTGGAGGGGCAAGACCCCTGTTTGGTTCTAAGGGGCTAGATCCTTATTTCTGAGAGGGCTAGGCCCTATACAGTTCCGTGCTATGCTTTGGGCGTACCCGCTAGCGAAAACGATTAACCGCATGGCAGTGCGGGGTAGCTACCCATGCGTTTATCGAACGTACCATAGTCACCACTACGTCTGTCAGTGACCTCGAGGTGGTTGACTGGGTGTAGAACTACCACGGGAAACTCCCGACTAGGAGAACACCACGTGTACCTTCTACTCTTCGGAAAAGACTACAACAAGATCGTTCTCACGAGAAACATGTAAGATCAAGAAAGAAATCTGAAAGTAAACCAATGGGGTAAAAAGAAATTACTTGTATAATAAATAACTGAAAAAGGATAAATATACCTGCTAGTTTTTACAGCTTTAGATAGTTTGGTTACCACTCTACTCAGCATTCGCTGATTCCGTTTTCTCATAATACTGTTCAAGTCCATGAGTTGAGCAGCCCGAGCTACCGGCTGCAGAGAGTGCTGGGCCCAGTCGAGCCCAATCGTAGTTTTTCATATTGTTGTACTCTTTTCTGCTATAATGAGTTTCAGACTTTTGTTTACTATTTCTGTTACTGTTGCTTTTGTTCTACTTTCCTAATGTTGTGGTGGTATGTACTGAACTAGCAGCTTTACTTTCCTTTACTGCTTGTACGTTTTTACTGTTAGTTACATTGCATAGTAAATGTGGTTTATTTTACTACTTTTCGGTTATTTCTTGTTGGACGACTGGGTCTTGGGATTAGTCGAGGCGAGTCGGTCTCGGGTCCTATAGGGATTCAGAAACCGGATCATAACACTGTAGATGTCTAGTAAATCACTTAACATTAGGCCTAAAATCACTTAACGTGATTTTCGTCAAACAGTCATGATCTTTGATTCTCGAGAAATCCAAGGCTCGAGGTCATTATGATAATCAGACATCTAACCATTTGGACAAACGTCCAGAGCAATGTCTGACCTCTATAGACTAGAATCTTGTTTGGATCTATTCCAATCCAGGAACAAACCTACATCTCATTAGACATCCAAACATATAATCAGACGTCTTAAAATAATACATCCGACGTATGACCCCCAAAGGCTAGAATCTTGTTTAGTTCTAATTAAATCCAATAACTTTGACCTTTGATATCAGACATCCAGAACTTACATTAAATGTCTGATCAAACGTCTGACCCATATTTTAGACGTTTGAATCTGCTATCAGAAAATTTAATTCCTTGATTTGATTTGGATTTCGACCAAATTAGTTGGAAATTGTCCCTAAAGGCTAAGGGGAGTCTCCTAAGCCTTCTTAAAGATTCTTTTAAGGCCTATATATACCCCTTAACCCCTCTTTGGCTAAATACACCAATTAGAGAAAATCCATAAGCAAAAACTCTAGCTCTACTCACTTTCATTGCCCTACTATTGTGCAACTGTCTTAGGCATACACTCACTACCTTACTATTGTGCTACTGCCATCATCCTCAAGGAGTTCAGTCACCCTTAGTTGTTAGATTTCACTCATATCTATTTGGGAAGCTCTATAAGGTGTCTTTCATTTTCTTTTTACACTTTGTTGTACTTGGATATCCGACCTGTCGGATCCCCGTCTCTTTCTTGCGAAGGGAGAAACCTTCGATTAGGGATCAGACGTGGGATTTGTATTGAGGTACACCACCCTCAGTTTAAGTGGTGTGGATAATGGATTGTGAATTGATCACTTGATGATTGTAAATCCTAAGGTTGACTTAGGTGGTGGTTTTCTCCCAATTTGAATTTTCACTTAAAAATCATTATATTATTTGTGATTAAATTTTCATTTGATTATTATACTTCAATTTTACTATTCAACTCCCCTCTAATTCAATTTCAATTTCTTCCTATTATAAGAACTCTTCTCTCTCCTTCCACGCCACCCTTCTCTGCCTCTCCCTTTTCTCTCCACGCATGCAACCTTCGAGGAGAAGGGCCCTTTTCATATGCCAAGCAATTCTTCACATAAAACTAAAATAAATTTCATCCATTATGAACCATTTTGCATTTTTTTTCGGGATTCCATAGGGCATGTTTTTTTTCAAGGTGGCAAAAGGGCATCAATCTCTAAACATAGAACCTTGTAGATATTTTCCCAAAGTTTTGCACGTGCAGAAGTTTCTATTTCTCTTTTCTAAGCTCATTGTAGCTGGTTACAAAAAAATACTTGAGCTAAAGTTTCTCCCAGTTTCTATATGATCATGCGATACTTATGATATCTAGCTTTGGACAGTGAAAAACCTACGTCAAATCAAGCATACCTTGACCGAAGAAATGGTCAATGCCACTCTCATGAAAGGGTCCGTGGAAATGATAGGATGAACTTTCTGATCAAGTGTAATACCTCCATTTTTCCAGTTCAAAGAACTTGAAATGAATTGAATAATAAAAAGGCCAGGTGTTTCCCGATTTTCTTCAAAGTATATGGAGTCTCCGAGCTTTGAAAAGGACTCTATTCCTGCAAAGCAAAATAAATCGTCAAAGATCAGTCATGGTGCACCCTTGCATATCATTTGATAATGGCATCGGTAAATCCATGACAAAAACCAGACACAGGGATTATGAAATCAAAAGTCAACATTAATCGGTAGCATTTGATATGAGCTACAAAAACTCCTAAAGATAGAAAGCATGACAGCTGCATTATCTGTCTAAAAACAGAACAACCCTACTCTATTTAGCTGTATAGAAGGACTATTATCTAAAATCCAAAAATACAAGTACTCTTGAAAACTTGATCAATAAAAACAAACAGCCGAAAAGGCTATATTTGCATGATTATTTCTTCAGACGGTGGGAGACTTGCTGTTATACATCAACAACAGATCTTTGCAGATTTGATGCTCTTTTGGAAGACATCTTTTGCCGTATCTTCCTAAAGAATATTCTGCCATTGGCTTGATATCATAGGATCAACATTCCAGCCCATCTGATTGAAGATTTCTTGAGTAAGGGGAAGCATAATTCTATGTAACAGTATGTAGCTTAGCAAGTTCTAGTTTGAGGAGAAGTATTTTGTTTTAGTGAAAATAGGATAACTACCGGCATTCAGTAGTTATCCTGTTGAAGCTACGAGTTACTACGTTAACGTGTTTGATTTTGAAAAATCTATCATCGTAGTATGAAAGCAAAGAACTCGTGTTCAACAAATAAAATTTATACCGGAATAGAAATCCCAGGTCGAACTCAGGGAGGCGGATGTTTAATTTAAAAATATACATTTATTTTATTTGTCACAAGGCAGAATAATTGATTAGAAACTATCTAACTATTTACAAAAAATAGAAGAGAGAGAATAAGAGAGAGTGAATATTACAAACAAAAATCAAAAGAGATGTAGAATGAACATAGAATTCATCAAAAAGATTGTTCATTACACTAAACATTACGACTAGAAAACAGGAAATGATCACTAGAAAGCAGTAAATCTACTCTAGAAAGTAGTAAATCTACTCTAGAAAACAGTAAAAAGAATGGGGAGAGAGATCCTCCTCGACGGTCGCTTAGAAAACGAGTCGGATGGGATGACGTCTGGAAGACGGGGAACGGAGCAGAACGAAGGAGGACGAAGCGGGAAGAACGGGAACGGGACTGCATGTCGTCGTCGTCATGGGATCCGCTTCCGAAAAGGGGGCAAAAATTTGATTTTATCTCGCGAGAAGCATCCCGGATGTGGGACAAGCTTCTCTTGAGCTTTGGAGAGGGAGAGAAGAAAAGGAAGGGATGAAATTTTCGTGTGGAGGGAGTCTCCTTTCATAGTTACAAGAAGTGAGGGCAATTTGGTTATTTAAATATCAAAACATTAAATAAAGGGTCTTTAGTGACAGATAAAACAGTCGCTAAAGCCCCATCGTGGGCGACGTGTGGCAGAGCACGCGTGCCTGCTCACCTCCTCTGCACGCAACACCCGCGTGCGACCTCACGTCACACGTGGGCGTGCGATAACGCATGAAATGGACTGAGCACCCGCAGCCGCTGGATCGCGATCGTGCGATTGATTGGGCGCGCGCCTCCGCTCCAATTGCAGCGCGTCAAGGCTCGAACGCGCGCCTACGCTTCGCGTTAGAGTGCTCGACCAACGCACTGTGGGCGCG
Source organism: Thalassia testudinum (assembly GCA_037157565.1). Taxonomy (NCBI): domain Eukaryota; kingdom Viridiplantae; phylum Streptophyta; class Magnoliopsida; order Alismatales; family Hydrocharitaceae; genus Thalassia; species Thalassia testudinum. The sequence goes on from JAZHRO010000031.1 coordinate 65,993,180, forward strand.
TTTGTGTCGACACTTAACTTAAGCGTGGGCACGTTACAGCCGTTGGATCTTGATACAATGGCGGGGAAGGGTTAATGCAGAGGCCTTCAGCTGATGCGTGCGGTCGATTGGGTGGCCGAGATGGCGCCACGTGGTGTCATCTTGACCGTCCATTTTCTAAATGATGTAGATGGTGCCACGGGTGTCAGATTGACTCGATTTTCGCACTATTAGGCTGCGATCGTTGATCCGAATCCATCCGTGCAGTTGGATTTGTCGTTTGAAGTGTGGATTCACACCATCTTGGCCCTTGATCTTCTAGGGTTTCTCGATCTCTATCTGATGCTACAGATGTCTGATTAGGGTGATCTTGGAGTCGTTGAACTCCAATCGTCGCTCTGATCACATATGTACGATTGGATCTTTGATCCGAGACCCCGATAAAAATTTTGCCCTATCCCTGAACATAAAAATAGGCAATTAACCTCCATTTTATTGAAACTAATCTAAATGCAAGATGATGCATGTTATGCAATATTTATAAAATGCAATGCAATTCTATGCTTAAGAACTTGCATAAATAGACATCTTATGTAATGTAAACATGTTTATATCACACTCTTATGCCTCTCTTTTGCTAGTCCTTAGCAAAAACTATATGCTATTTATAAAAGAATTACGTTGGATTATTTAGACATGAGTTATTTTCAATCATTAAGAAAATGTTTACTTAGGATCTGAACTTTTAAAGGTACAACAGTGCACGAGTATCTACCAAAATGCAGATCGCCTCAAACCCTCACCTTATTCAAAGAAAATTTTCTTTTTTTTCTTTTTCCTTTTTTTATTTTTTATTTTTTGGATTTTCAAGTTTTAAGGTTTAAGAGTAGCTTTCTACAGCCATTCAACTCTCCCAAGATTTGATGAGAACCCTAAGTTCTAAGCATCTTATTGTAAATGTGATAGACTCATTCATCGACAGTTAAAACGGACTTTGAATTTCTACACCTTTAGGTGACCTTAAAAAGAGAATTCTGCCTAAATGTGTATCTTTACAACCAGTAGCTTTCTCAGTACTTTTATTTTTATGGGGTCAACACAAGAGTGAATCCAGTGTATATCTCCCCAATTTATTCTACTTCACTTTTTCCTAAGTATTTTGAGAATTTTCAGTGCATTTATTGAGCCGGGTTCTGGACAACCGGTCGATGAGCTGTTACCACCGACAACTTGCCAGCCATACTCGTGCGGCGAAGTGTTGTTTATTTCTTTTTTTTCTTCTCCTTTTTCTTTTTTTCTTATCTTTTCGTTTTGACTTTATTTTCTCTCTTTTTTTTAAATAGGTAGCTTCCCTAATATAAGATTTACCTAAAAGCAGCAAAAAGAGAAATGTCTTGTGACTGCACTCTGGACAACATACCTATGGACTGTTATCTACGATAACTTGTCAGTCATATCACCTTAGAAGGTTCATTAGCTACCCAATTTCCATTAGAATCGTCGATTAACGAGTCAATGACAAGATGGTATGTAGATACTTAAAACTCAAAATTCCCTCAAATCAGAGGGCGGGTTGATAAGTCGTGTACTTATCACCCAAACTTATTTACTCCAATTACAATAGAATTAAGATGGCAAGGACTCAAAAAATAAATCCACATTTTAGTGAATACACGGGCCTATTAAGTCCAAAGAGCTGAAGGGTCTTTGTGTTCAGATCCTAATGTAATATTTCCTAAGATTGAAAAGTCCTAATGTCCAAGTATTCCTTCCTAATTCATCATTTTTTTTGTAACTAAATAAAAGAAAATTAAACGACTCTATGGAGCTAACGAAATAATTCAGCGATGAATATCCATCCCCTATGCCTATCTAATGCAATGTCCTCATTGTATTAAAATGACAAAACAAAGTGGAATAAAGAAGAAAGCACCTAAATTGCATGAATGTCGGGTCCGCTCCGATATAAAACTAAAAAAAAAACTGTATGTGCTGAATCTAGTGCCTTCAGCTAGGCACACTTATACAAAGAGAGAAAATTAACAGGTGCATATCAGAATCATAATAAACAGAAGAAACCTCTAACTTGCCAGCAGATGTCCACAGATGTGGACCATATTGTGGTGTAGATCCATACCCCATAATCGAGAATATCTAAGGTTCTGGATAAAAATTACCCAAAATCTAAAATCAATATGCACGCGGGGTCAGACCTGCGATTTATGAGGATGCAACCCAAGACCAAAGAGTCGAGTTATAGAGAATTCGAAAGGATAATCAATGAATATGTGCTTAGGTTGAACATCCTCAGAACAAATGTCGTAAGGGTTATGATTTGATGGTTTCAACTTAATTGGAATCATTCGACTCAGTCTTCTATTTTCTCCGGAATTTGCTTCCCAAATCAAAATTTCCCAGCTCTTATCCTCCTCATTCAGAATGTCAAATTCCGCAACCTCCTGCATATTAATTACCCCGTCTAAAATTTCGAGTCTAAAAGATGTGGTTGAATCAGAATTGACTTGGGTCTAGTTATCTCAATGGGGTATAACTGACAATCAGGACATTGGATTGAATCCTCTAGAAAATGCGATTCTGGATGTGTAATGTGAGCCCTAATAAGATCAGTTTCCTCAGTTATTGGACTATCAAATGATTTATTAGATTCCTCAGGCACAATCGTCTCACAAAAATCATATTCTGTAAACTCGCGTGAGACTTTGTAAATTGAATCTTTACCATCAGAATCAAAGAAATCAAGATCCGTATTAATGTATGGCCCAAAATCATCTCACTTTCTGATCCATGGAGACATACGTTTCCTCATTCTCCGGCTAAAGGATTTCAGGTGAAGAAATCAGATCATCCTTAATTGGTTGTTCTAATTCAATCTGGTCAGCCTCGTAACACATGTCCCCCCCGATAGGTGCCTAAGCGGGTTCTGACCTTGGCTCTTCTAAAGGGAGTTCATCCTGGGAATCATCCCACGATTGAACTAAAACAATCACAAATCTCATCATCAATTTAGCTAACTTCCCAAGTAGAAATTCACCCAGGTTCTTATCCTTAACATCCTGAATCCAACAAATACTTGTTCAAATCATCAATCATTTCAATTAGGGGCTCCAATTTTTCAATGCAAGGTATTGGCTAAACTTCTAAAAATTTTATGATATTCCTCAAGTTAGCCAGAGCCTTATCTTGAACCTGGTTACCCTAAACCAAATGAATTAGTTCAGGGTTGGGCGGGTTTGGGATCAGTGCAGAGGAGTTAACGAATTGAAATTCGTTATACCCTTCCTAATAATAGGTCATTTCGGATTGTTCAAAAGGTCATCAAAGGATGGGTAAGAATCAGTGTATCCTTCTTGAATATAGATCGTATTAAGTTGTTCATGAAAGGGTGGCGATCTATAATCGATGTGACTCTGAAAAGGATAGAAATCACAATGATAGTGTTCAGGGTTAGATCCTAAACACGGAGGTCCGGAACTGTATCCCTAATTCGAGTTATCTCAACTTACTGATGGTTGATTACAGTACGAGTCGAGATAATCGTCATGTTGAGGATAACTCAAAACAGGAGGGAAAGAGCAGGAATACATATAATATGTGGAAGGATTCATGATAAACGGGAGTAAGGCATCTTGCAATACAAACAATCAAACATATCCTTAAGTGGACTAGCCTAAAGACCTACAGACTCCCACAACCCATCTTGAGATAAATGAACGATTTGATCTACTTCTGTTTGTTCAATCCAACCAGTTAGGAGGGACTGGGGAGAAGGTTCTTCCTTTGACTTGCACCTCCAGCTCCTAGTGTACCCCCAGCCGCGATTGTTTAATTCTACTCCCCTAGCTAGACATCAGATTGAATAGTAGAAATAGACTAAGAAAATAATCTCATTTTGGACTTTGAAGAGCAAGTCAAATCCTTAAGGTCAACGTCTACTCTGTTTTATTTAGGGCTAAGTTTGAATGTGCTTTGGAATATGATGGGCCCTTTATTTGGGTTGTGCCCTTAATGATTGATTAATGTGTATGTCCGTGCACAACCAGTGATTTTCAAGCAAAATTACTTTTGATGCGGTGAATTTTAGGGTTCAAATCTTGCTTAGTAGCTTTTAGGATTCAACTTTATGTGTTTTCAAATAAATTTTGTTGGCACACCAGGTTTTCAAAGTACAGGTGAAGATGTTTTCCTTTAAAACTTAAAAGAATATGGAGTGTCTGGTAAATCCCTAAGAGTTGAACCTAATTGGCAGCTACTTAATGAGTTTATTTTAATTAAAGTGGTGCGACCCAATCAACTAAAACAATTGGCCTGTTGCACCACTTAATTAGTCACACAAGTGATTACCTAATCTGATTTCTACTCAATTATGTGTTTGGATGTGTGTACCGGCTCCAAAGATCGATTTACCGATTGAGTTTGAAAATCAGATAAGGTTGTATACCTCTGTAAGATTTTTTTATTTTTCTTTTTAAATGTGAAGGTTGAGGTGGGAGTGGGTGTCAAACAAACCTTAGAGTTTATAAGAACACCTACGTTGATTGATGTTTGTGTTATTACGTTGTGGAATGAAAACTAATGAGTGAAAGGTGAGGGATAACTTACAGAACCTTCAACAGCACTTTACTCCGATCTACCGCGTTTACTCGTCTCGAAAGAATATCTGCAATCACAATAAGAAAGAAGTGAGGTAAATGATTCGTAAGTTGTAAAAACGCGAAAAAAAATCAAAGAGCGTCACATCCCCGGCAACGGCGCCAAAATGCTGAAGCTACGAGTTGCTACGCTAACGTATTTGGTTTTGAAAAACCTGTCGTCGTAGTATGAAAGCGAATAACTCGTTTTCAACAAATAAAATTTATACCAGAATAGAAATCCCAAGTCGAACTCAGGGAGACGGACGTTTGATTTAAAAATACGAGATAGAATAATTGATTACAAACTATCTAACTATTTACAATAAATAGAAGAAATAGAAAGAATAAGAGAGAATATTACAAACAAAAGCCAAAAGAAATGTAGAATGAACATGGAATTCTTTAAAAAGATTATTCATTATACTAAACATTACGACTAGAAAGCGGGAAAATGATTACACTAGAAAGCAGTAAATCTACTCTAAAAGCAGTAAATCTACTCTAGAAAGTAGTAAAAAGAATGGGGAGAGAGATATTCTCTTCAACGGTCGCTTGGAGGACGACGCCTGGAAGACGGGGAACAGAGCAGGAGGAAGGAGAACAAAGCGGGAAGAACAGGAACGAGGCAGCACGTCGTCGTCATTGCGGGATCCGCTTCCAAAAAGAGGATGAAAATTTGACTTTATCTCGCGAGAAGCATCCCGGGTGTGGAACAGGCTTCTCTTGAGCTTTGGATAGGGAGAGAAGAGAAAGGATGAGAATTTCGTGTGGAGGAGGTCTCCTTTTATAGTTGCAAGGAGTGAAGGCAATTTAGTCATTTAAATTTCAAAATATTAAATAAGGGGCAATTAGTAACGGATAAAACCGTCGCTAAAGTCCCATCGTTGGCGACGTGTGGCGGAGCGCGCGCGCCTGCTCACCTCCTCTGCGCGCAATGCCTTCTCACGTTCTGCCGATCTTAGCCGTCCGATCGTGAGATTGGACGCCTTAACTCGCCCCTCCGCCCGCCTCCTCTGCGTTCAACGCCCACGTGTGATCTTGCATCAGGCGCGACCGTGCAATAACGCGTGAAACGGATTGAGCGCCTGCAGCCACTGGATCGCGATCGTGCGGTCGATTGGGCACACGCCTCCGCTCCAATTGCAGCACGACGAGGCTCGAATGTACGCCTGGGCTTCGCGTTAGAGTGCTCGACCAACATGCTGTGGGCGCATTTGTATCGAGCGCTTAAGCACGGGCATGGGAAGGGTTGATGCGGAGGCTTTCAGCTGATGCGTGTGGTCGATTCGGTGGCCGAGATGGCACCACGTGGTACCATCTTGGCCGTCCATCTTCTGGATGATGTAGATGGTGCCACGGGTGTCGGATTGACTTGATTTTTACACCGTTAGGCTGCAATCGTCGATCCGAATCCATCCGTGCAGTCGGATTTGTCGTTTGAAGTGCGGATTCGTACCATCTTAATCCTTGATCTTTTAAGATTCTCCGATCTCTATCTGATGCTACAGATGTCTGATTAGGACGATCTTGGAGTCGTTGAATTGCAATCATCGCCCGGATCACATCTGTACGGTTGGATCTTCGATCCAAGGGCCCGATAAAAATTTTACCCCGTCCCTGAATATAAAAGGAGACAATTAACATCTATTTTGTTGAAACTAATCTAAATGCAAAATGATATATGTTATGTAATACTTATAATATGCAATGTAATTCTATATTTAAGAACATGCATAAATAGACATCTTATGTAATGTAAATATATTTACATCACATCTAAAAACTTGAGAGAAGTGTTAATAATAATCTTTAGTTGATAAGTCTCACTCCTATTAGGAGTAGGAATGTGAGAAGTATTAAGATGGGATTAGGATATGGATTAAGACAGACATCTATGTAAAGGTGTATGTACATTTATTTTTCCTTGAGAAGATTAAATGAATTATTTGGCTTTCTACGCAGCTTCTTTTGCGGTCATTCCTTTGGGGTTTTCCGCGTTACATTTTTTATCTTGATGGATATAATGCCGCAAGTTTGTAGTTATATTTATCAATATCCATCAATGTCCTTGTAAATGGAGCTCTACACTCCATGAAAGGGCATTGTAAGCTGCTTAATCATCTCCAGTACGCTTAGCAATAACATTACATAAATCCAGAAAATAAATTGGACTATATTCTTGCTCTAGTTTAATGATTTAGCTGGGCACTGCATACTCCATTAGCCCATTACTTTTTTTGGCAAGTTCCATTAGTCCATTCTAAAGTTGTCTATGGTACTGTTTTTTCTGAAAAAGGTCTACAGCTACTGTTTTCAAAGAAAAATGACATTCAACATGACAGAAAATTAGATACTTCTAGTATTTTGTCAACTAATTAGTTTATGGAATGTATAAAAATAAATGAGCAGGTGCAAAAAACCTGTTCCATAGCAACACCAGAAGGAATCAAATGGTGTTCCCCATCCATGATAACTTCGTGATTTAGACACTCCGTGACCAAGAGGAAGCATATATATCATCACTCCAGGTTCACCTTCTTTCTGAATGCTTAAAACACCATTAGTAAGTGCTCTTTCATAGTAATCTGCATAAGCCATTTTCTTCGTCCACCTGAATAAGTCGCGAGAAACCTGGATTAAAAGGACCAAACACCAACAGAAAAGGAAGAGGTTAAATAGATCGAAAGGATATGATATTTCCAAACATGGCCGCCCAAGCCTCCTTTCATGAAATATGGAACATGATTTTAGAAAAGGAAAAAAAAAATCTACTAGGCTGGGTATAACGAAGGCGTAAGCTTAAGAAGTCAATTCACGGACTGAAACAAAGTTATAACCTGGTTTCACAGTTTCCAGGATGTTGTTACAGGTGCAGGTTCAGAAAGTAAAATGGCGGCAGTCTCCTACACATTCCTCAACATACTATCATATTATTTTTTTCCCGCTGAGCACATACTGTCATATTAAGTCAAAGATTTAATGCTAAATTAAGAATGAAGGATCTTCTCTGAGTTCATTATTCTTTTCTCCCCATAAACACAGAACCAAATAAACCCGAGAATAACAGAAGCAAAGACTCATCCCTAAAAAAGCTTCGAAATAAAAGATTAACACCTAAATATTTTCATATATTGGTGTTAGCATATGCATCTATTTTATATGAGAGGTCTTTCACTATTTTATTTTTTATATTGATGTTGTACCATAACTTTTCCACATCTCAATTATATAAAAAGAGGTAGAGCTTTTAATAATAGAGTTATGGATGTGGGTTAGGAAATGTAAAAGCTGACATAAAATTTGACGCGCAGCAGTGTAAACATGATCCAAACCCACATCTTTTCTTTTTATGCAAAAAAAGTGACACATGATGGGATCCACCACTGTTAAAACCAACAAATCATTTTGGTACGGATGCAAACTACTCAAATCACCTTCGGAATTTCTTTGCACGGGTGTAATCTTACTTTGCACCCATGCAAAATTATTTTGAACTACTTTGTAATCTCACATAGGTGCGAAGTGATTTTGCACAGGTGCAAAATAAAATTGCACTGGTGCAATCTTACTTTGAACTACTTTACACCGATGCAATCTTACTTTGAACTACTTTACACCGGTGTAATTTTATTTTGTACCGGTACAAAGTAAGATTACACTAATACCAAATTAAATTCCAAGTGTTTCTTCACCTATGACAAGTGATTTCACTTAAAATGTGATTTTTCACCTTAAGGTTTAGGGTTTAGTCTTTAGTGTTTAAGGTTTAACCCTAAATCCTACACCTTAAACCCTAAGGTGAAAAATCACTTCTCATATTTGAAATCACTTTCCATAAACCTAAACCCTAAAGCCTAAACTCATAGGTCAAAATCACTTTACACGGGTGCAAAATCACTTTGAATAAGTGAAACTACCCTTAGAATAATTTATTACAGGTGCAAAATGAGATTGCACCGATGCAAAGACACCTTAGAATAATTTATCACCGGTGCAAAGTTATTTCACTTGTGCATTTTAGGTTAAAGTAGTGTAATGATTTTTTTGAATGTGGTAGAGATAACTACGTAACAAACCTTACGTTCTTTTGTTTATTTACATTAACTATCAATTATCAAGTGGGCTCACGTTCTCAATGCTGTGTGAAATACGAAAATAGCACCCCACATCACTTTTTGTGTCAGAACCTACATTTCTCTACTTTTTGCCTAGAATTATTTCATTTCCGCCAATTTGGTATTAGAGCAGTGGTCCTAGATCGAAGCTCTAGGTATCCAACCCCAAGACCTCCAAACCCTAAGCACCAAATCCCCCTCTCTCTGCGTAGGGGCACCACCTCCGGCGAGCCTCCCTGCAGCCCAACGACAGTGGCAGTGAGCACGTGGTCTAGCGAGCGCAGGGCGTAAGGCGAGCAATGGCGCAGTGTGTGCGGCGAGGTAAGTGCAGCACGTGAGGAAAGCAGTGGCGCAGTGCGCGACGGTGGCAGCGGCAACACAACGCACATGTACCGCAGTGGCGGCGACAGTTGTGAGGGGCCTGTAGCCCTATTCGAGGGTTGTCCCTTGTAGTCGCAGGGAGAGAGCCCTAGGTCCCCTTGGGGCTGTCTCAAGTGTTTTCCTCGCACCCAAGTGAGCCAACGCTCATCCAAGGGGACTTTTCAATAAAGATGCAAATATGAAACTACTGTTTTAAAAAACGCAAGGCAATACCGATGCAGTTTGCCTTCATTGAGGCGAGGTGTAAGCCTCAGAATTTGCATAAAAAACATTAAAAAATGATATGTATATACTTATTAAGTGAAAAGGAAATAATAATGTAAATAACAATTTCATAACATTTTTTCTCTATCACAGCATTGAAAGGGCGAAACTAAACGGGAGATGACGTTTAAAAGTATAACAATTGGACCACAAGATTCAATTAAAAAATATAACATAACTACAAACGTGTAAATGATGTAATGAAATGCAATCTAAAAAAGATTAGTAATTAAATAAACCTAAATGTCCTAAAGCTGAGAAATAAATAAAACTAACAAAGTCAAATGACCTAAATAGACCATTTTGGAGCCTCTACTTAAGGCAAGTTGCCATTTGCCAACGGATTTAGCTGCTATTGCTACCACAACTAAACCATGCAATTGTAGAATCATCCAAATGTTTGTCAAAGCTGCTAGGAAATTAGATGAAACAAGTTTCCTTTTAAATCGCATTCTGTCATAGAAACAAATGACAAAGCACGTTAGGATTTTATGACAGAATGTGCTAAACACCATCTTGCAAAACTGCCAAAGTTGCTGCTAGCAAATTTAGGTTGCAAACTTACAAGTGGCAACAACAATACCTTGTTAGATCAAATGGTTGTCAACCTTGCTTTCCTTATGACCTAAATAGATGAAGTAAAACCAACACAACTACCATCTCAAACCAGCCTGGACCAAAGTGCAGCGCTGTTGGACCACCGTACAAGCTACTACACCACCGGTGATGCTTCTCCGACGATGACGTTGCTGCACCTGAGGCGGTGCCTCAAATGCGTCTCTACACCTCATACCGCCTCAAGCGCCTCAACCAAAGTGAGGTGCATGCCACTTGTTAGCAGCTTGAGGCTACTGCCTCGAGGTTATTTTGGCCCACCTCGCCTCGAGGCACGTTTTTTTAAACCATGTCTGAAACCAGATAATTCAGATCTACTGTTGTTTCTTTGATGTTGGAAGGTTGACTGAGGCTCCCAGATTACGAAGATGGCTTCTTCATATCAGCCCAATCAATCCAAGGTGACATCAGGCTCTCTTTCGAACACCGAGGTACTAAAAAACCTGCTCTTTGCTCCCATCATCAAACTAGATGAGACCAACTACCCAGGGTGGTCCCAGACTTTTCTTATTATCGTCAGGGGTCATGGGAAAAATCACATTCTTACGGATTCAGAGCCTACAGAAAAGACTGGCATACATGCCAACTAGGATAGAGACAACGCCATGGCTTGTGCATGGCTTATGCAGACTGTCATTCCCCAAATAGGGGATGAGATCATATACTATTCGACAACAAAGGAGATGTGGGAGTTTTTGCGTGAGTCGTACTCACACGCCAAGAACTCCGTACGTGTATTTTAGGTTTGTCACGACCTCTTTCACTTACGTCATGAGGGACGCACACTTTCACAGTATTACTCCTTTATGAAGGGACTGCTAGAGAGGCATCACTCCTACCTGTCGGGGTGTGCCTGTGACTCTTGGAGGAGCTTTCAGAGACAACTGGCAGTCTCTCTTTTCTTATCAGGCCTTGGACCTAAGTATGCAACAGCTAGAGATAAGATCTGCACCGCTTTTGAGCTTCCCACTCTGGAGGAAGCCTACAGCAGACTTGGTAGAGTAGCAGTGCACACTTCTACTCCTAACTTTAGTGCTTATACGTCTGCACTAATTGCGACCCCTGGACGTTGCAAGGGTGCTCCCCTCCCTACATGTGGTCGTAGACGTGAACGCTCTTCTGGTGCACATGTTCGATCTCCGTGCACCTACTGTGGTGGGATGGGCCACTCTGAGGCTACATGCTGGCAGAAGCATGGTAGGCCACCTGTCGCCAATTAAGCAGCCGAGGTCACTGATGAATCCTTCTCGAGTCCTGATGTCAGATCACTTGGTATAGAGATTGAGATTCTACGGCAACAGATCACCCAATTAGCCCAAGCATCCCCTTCTCAGCCTCCAGACACTGCAGCCATTGCCTCCTCTTCTAAGGCACTTGCGACTGGTATGTCGTCTCTTTTATCTCTTGACGATTGGCTGATTGACTCTAGTGCGTCCAAGTACTTGTGTAGCGACATGAAATCTTTTTCTCAGTTAGCACCAGTTACCCTAGCCAGGACTGTACAGGTGGCAGATGGGATACACTCACCACTTGTTGGCAAGGGAGATATGTCATTATCTCTGACCTTGCGATTGACAGATGTTTTCTACGTTCCTGATTTTCCATTGAGTTTGTTATCTGTTAATAGTATTACTAGAGATCTGAACTGCCAAGCTATATTTGATGCATCTTCTTGTGTCTTGCAGGACAAGCTCACTAGGAAGACGATTGGTGGAGGGTGTAAGAAACTGAGAGTATACTATCTGAGCCATACTGTTGTTGCTGCTTTTACTACCCAGGGCCTTGGTTATGCTAGGTCCCCTCTCCAGTGGCATCACCGCTTTGGTCACTTGCCCATTGATCGTCTCAGCCGAGTTCTACTACACATACCCTCCACTACTACTCTCACCTGTAATGCCTGTCAGTTGGGCAAGCACCGCAGGGTTAATTTTTCCACTTCCATTTCTGTTTTCTCTGCTTCTGTGTTTGATTTAGTTCACATGGATGTTTGAGGTCCCAATCATATTCCTGATCGACTTGAGAATAGATATTACTTTGTGTTAATGGATGATTTTTCTCATCTTTCGTAGTTTCTTTTGAAAAATAAATTTGATGTAAGACATTGTTGAAAATTTTGTCAAAGAAATAAAAACTCACCATTCATGTTTTGTAAAACATTTTCGATCTGATAATCCTTAGAATTTTGTACCACTCGATTGCGTACTTTTTCTTCTAGTTGTGGCATTATTCATGAGATCACTTGCCCTTACAGCTCTAAGCAGAATGATGTTGCTGAGAGGAAGCACCGCCACTTGATGTTACTCGTATCTTTTCGATTCATCACTCAGTCCCTTTTCTTTACTGGGGTGACGCTATTTTTACGACTTGTTTTCTGATCAATTGGATGCTTAATGCTACTTTACACAAGCGGATTCCTTTACAGGTTATGTATCCTGATAGACCCTTGTTTCATGTCAACCTCCGAATTTGTGGTTGTATTGCTTTTGTCCATTTGTTGGGACCAAACTGGGATAAATTAGCACCGAGAGTAGTTAAGTGTGTTTTTCTTGGGTATACTCAGACTCAAAAGGGGTATCGGAGTTTTGATTCAACTACTTCTCAGCACTTTGTTTCGGCATATGTTACCTTTCATGAGGCGATATCCTTTTTTTCTACGTCTGCAGCTGAGCTACCTTCTGAGGGTGCTATGGCACCCATGTTATTTACATTTATTTGCTTTGGGAGTTTTCCTAAGACTCCCGCCCCTATTGTCTCACCACCACCACCACCTACTACGCTACCCTTTCCACGTCTGATTGAGCCACTTTAGACATATATCTCTCATCACACTACCTTTCAGGGGCCCCCTCGCTCGCCTCCACCAGCAGATTCTTAGGTGAGTCCCTTAGACACTGATACTTGTTTGCCACATGTTAATCACAGGGACAGGACAGATAATGTGATAGGAGATGATTTGGATCTTCCAATAGCTATTTGGAAGAGGCCACGGACTTGTGCTCCTTACCCGACAGTTGGGAGACTTGCTACTGACAGCCTAAGCCCCGAGTTTGCAGGCTTCACCCAAGCATTGGCTACTACTCACATCCCAGTGACTCACCGCGAGGCCATGCTTGATCGAGATGGCGGGCAACCATGGAGGACGAGATGGCTGCTCTTAGGGGTCTTGGGACTTGGGAGCCCACTCCACTTCCAGACAAAGCTACGATTGTTGGCTGTTGATATGTTTTCACAGTGAAGTTCAACCCAGATAGAGGCATCACCACATACAAAGCACGCCTCATGGCAAACGGGTTCACCCAAGCCTATGGGTGGACTTCTTTGACACCTTCTCACCAGTTGCCAGACTTCCTACAGTACGGGTGTTGGTAGCAATGGCAGTCTAACTTGATTGTCCCTTGCATCAATTGGAAGTGAAGAATGTATTCCTTTACGGTGATCTCCAAGAGGAAGTCTACCTACAGCAGCCATCAAGCTTTGAGGTTCAGGGGGAGCGTGTATACAGACTACGAAAGGCCATTTACGGCCTCAAGCAGTCCCAGAGCATGGTTCCAGAGGTTGTCTCAAGTTATGCAGGCAGCTGGATTCAGGAGATCGACAACTAATTTCTCTTTTTTTGTCAAGAGGACTGGACGAGGTACTATGATGCTTCTCGTATATGTTAATGACTTGATTGTTACAAGGGATGACGTGTAGGGTGTCACTAAGATCAAGCACATTCTGGAGGAGCAGTTTGTCATGAAATATTTAGGAGCTCTACGATATTTTCTTGCTATTGAGGTTGCCTGGAGTTGGAAGGGCGTAGTCCTATCCCAAAGGAGATATGCATTGGATATTCTGCAAGAGATAAGCATGCTCGGAGTCAAGGTAGTCAACATTCCTATAGACCCCAAGATGCTACTTTATGATGAGGATGTACAGTTGGTGGATAGCAAGCAGTATAGGCAGTTTGTGGGCATGCTGCTATATCTGACTATCACGAGGCCTAATATCTCCTTTACGGTGGGGAGATTGAATCAATTCATCACCAAGTCAACATAGCAGCACTGGAATGCAACATTGATGGTGCTCAAATACATCAAGAGACTCCTGGAAAAGGACTTCTCTTCAACGAGAGGTCTTCTATGACTTCAGTTGACTACTCTGATGCAAATTACGCTGGATGTCACATAAACTGAAAATCCACTACGGGGTTCTGCACCTTTTCAGTAGGAATTCTGATCACATGGAGGAGCAAGAAATAAGACAGTTGCTTGGTCGAGTGCCGAGTCTGAGTACAGGGTCATGACTCAGACGACTACAGAGATGATGTGAATCGGGTCCCTACTCACTGATTTGGAGGTACAGTGTACTCGCTCGATGGAGATGCGATGTGATAACAGAACAACTACCTCCATTGCCAACAACCCAGCATTTCACAAGAAAACAAAGCATGTAGAAGTTGATTGCCATTATACCAGAGATATTATTCAGAAAGAGTTATATACAACACCAGTCATGTCTGAGGAGCCGATTGCAAATATTTTTACCAAGTCCTTGGCCAAGTCGTTGATTTGTGTGTATCCAATCTAAGCATGATAGATATCTATGCACCAGTTTAAGAGAGAGTGTTAGCATATGCATCTATTTTATATGAGGAATCTTTCACTATTTTATTTCTTATACTAGTGTTATATCGTAACTTTTCCACCTCTCCATTATATAAGGAGACGCAGGGATCAATAATAAAATTATCTCATTTCCTCTGATTGTTGAGTTAGACAATGATAGGTACTGATTAAAACTCACAAAAATTAATACTGATATAGCCATTACTTAACTAACACTCAGTCCTTCAAGAGTATGGTTGTGCATTGGAATATTCAACAATAACCAGACATTCATTTTCTCAAAAAAGAAAAAATAACCAGATATTCATCAGCTTCTTGTAACTCGAGAATAAGTTAATATTCAAATTTAAGCTAAAACAAGTGAAAAGATTGAAAGGAATACTAAGATTTGCAAGGGATGTTGTGACATATGGCGTCAAGTTCTTTTAGGAAGCAACAAATTTGACATTGTTAATTTTCCGCATGCACATGGGGCCCATGACTGAGAGGATAGTAGATTTCCATCCATATGCATCTCCATTCCAAGAAGAGCAGAAACTAGTAAAGAGTAGAAAGATCTACTGGAAGACAAAAGTCCAAACATTGTTGGTATCATAATCGAAATTACTTGGATGAGACAGTTATTTCACGAGTTTAATGACCAAGGTAGCCATCATTACTTGTAATAAAAACAACTGCCTGACATTAATGGTTAACCTGTTGTTTATTCCACATCAAAGAGAAGGATCACTTAATCGAAGAGAAGACCTGACTTAATCAAAGAGACGAATCTAAAACACATAAGTTAAAATATTTAAATAATGTGAAAGTAATAATATTAAAGTATATAAACATCACAAAACACTTGAATCTATGTGGAAACCCCACTCACAAAAAGCAGGAAGAAAACCACAGGAGAAATACCCTAAGGGCATGTTTTCTCTATATTTCTTCTCAAAGGAAAATGGGAGGAGTATACGCCTATTTATAGGCCATCACACACACACAAAGTCCACATTTTCCAATGTAACACTAAACCAACCATTCAACTCTCTCAACACTCCCCCTCAAACTGGAGCAAAAAATGCTCAACTTGTAACACAAATCCACTCTATACAGCAAAACAAACACTCTAGACAACTTGCTTGTAGGCAAGAATATGGGCTAGAGCTGTTGGACCAATTGTAGTTGGCTCTGAAGATCTGGTACTGATGGCTCCCTGTTCAGTATCTCTAAAATTGAGTCTTCCTCTGAAGACCTCGAAGGTGGATCTCCCTCTCTGGAGTCCACGAAACTGAATCTCTTACATAGAAACCTGAAATGAATCCTTCTTCTGAGGACCTTGAAACTCTAGATCTCTCAGAGTTGGGTTTCTTATATGGAGTCCATGAACAAAAGGGACTCCCGAACAAAGGTGACTGCAACAAGCTCACACTCTCCCTTTCTCCCATACTCGTATGGGAGACAACAATAACAACAAGAAAATAAAACCTGAAAAATTAGAGAAGACTTCTCCATCTCTTCTCTTAAACATAAACCTCCCCATCTTTTTTATTTTTTTTACCTTCCCTTTTTTTCCCTTTTCTTTTCTTTCATTTTTTTTACGCCATTTTCTTTTTTTCTTCTCTTTTATTTTTCCTTCTTCCCTTCTCTCCTTTTTTTCACCTTCTTCCTTTTTTTTTTCAACTGTTGTCGTCTCCTTTCTTTCTTATCCCCTCATTTTTTTTATATATAAAAAGATAAGTTGTGTGTGTGTGTGTGTGTGGGGGGGGGGGGGGGGGGGGGGGGGGAGGATAAAGTTGGCAAAGTACCCATCTTCTACCTTTAAGGGTTAGAAGAACTCAATCTCAATGTCATTGTCGCTGCCTGTGCGAACGAGAGGGTTGCGCACGAATAGGAGCAGCATCTATCCCGTCTATCGCTCCTTGCCACAATTGTCTTCACCTCCACCATGCAACACTCGCGTGATCAACAAGCTCGAGACCAACCTCTGCTCCGTTGGTGTCGCCCACACTGTTGTCAGTATCGTCAACGCCTTCATCACTAAGATCATCAATCTCGTTGCCAGATCTGGACTCCACTTCGTACGAGTGATCTTACCTGAGATCCTTGCCGCAATCCTCGCCAAAGATCGCTCTACCTAATCGGCACGAAGGATGTCGATGGCTGCATCAACGTGTTGGGAAAGAACAAGACGAGGTCGGTGCCGCCTTCTGGCACTCGCCTCCATGGTGGCACTTAGTCACACTCAACCTCCATCGGGCATCAGCAACTCCAATGTCTCCTTCACGGATGTGGGAACGCAACGCCTCCTCAGGCACCATCATCTTCATCGCCTTCTTCGCCCCCTTTTGTTTTACTATGCAGCTCCTCAATTGCAGCCATCACGGGCGACACCTCTTCTTCCTCCAAAGAACGATGCAGCAACAACAACACCACCAGCACTCCCAAGCACTGCTATGGCTCGCAAGATAGCCACCTTCCTTGCCTTCTTCATTCCCAATCGCCGACGTCAGGACAGACCAATAATTGCACGCCAATGCTCCTTGGCTTCTTCAACTTGCCTATCCGATTTTGTCAACGGTGATAAACTCCAACAATATAATGACATATATGACAAAAAAAAAAGAACCTAAGAATCGAATCACTTTGATAACAAATTAAAATATTTAAATAATGCAGAAGCAATAATATCAAATCATATAAATACCACAAAACACTTAAGTTTACGTGGAAACCTCACTCACGAGAAGAGGGAGAAAATCACGGGAGAAGCACCCTAAGGGCATGTTTTCTCTATATTTCTTCTCAAAGGAAAATAGGAGGAGTACATGTTTATTTATAGGCTATCACACACACACAAAGTCCACATTTTCCAACATAACACTAAACCAATCATTCAACTCTCAACAACATACTCTTGACATTAGCCTTCCAGAGCTTTGGAGAGGCTTGCTACATAAGATTATCATATTAATGTCACCGACAAACTTTGTGTTCAATTGGCCGAAACAAATTGGAGGGAATGTATGCATATGCTACAAAGGCTAGGAGCAGTCTGTATTGTAATAGTTTAAAGCATGGCTTAATTTTGTTCGATTGCAACTATAGTCTCGGTGTCACCTAACGTGATTTTACTGGCTAATATTAGACATTTTTTTGAAGTAGGTCCAAAACTCATTGCCATGCCATGTAAAATTCCAGCAGTCACATAATGATGCATAAAATTCTTAATCAACACATACCTTGAGCATGTTATATGTGGTGCATGACTCCTCATTTTCGGTCTGAAGAGTATCAGCTAACCGTTTTGGATTAGACCTGTGGATACAGTTGTCATCTTTAGTCTGTGGATACAGTTATGTCATCTTTAGATGTCTAGCGTTTGACAGTGAAACAAATAGGACAATCTTTGTTACTTACCAAAATTCACTTACAGATGTACCACCTGTCGCATAGCAATGTGAAGAATTGACGATGTTAAAAAAAAAAGTTCCTATTTCCTGGTGAATTTAACAAAATCAGTTATTTCAAATCATTGTAAGAATAGTTTAGGATACAGTGAACTACAAAATCAATATTTTTATTGCATTTAGTGGCAACAAAATGTTTCAGTATTATGACAGCTCTATCACTTTGTAGCTTTTCACGTATTTGTTGAGTTGTTGAGTTCTTTATAATATTTCCTTTTAATGCCCTCAATGTAAATATAAAGGTATCCTAATTAAGGGATAATCCAACTTTCCCCAATTCTAAAGTGGCATCAAAGCATGTAAAGCAAGTGATTCCACTCCCACCACCATCTCCATATCCATCACCATCACCTCCCTAGGGGTGCACATCTAGCTCTCCTCGAGCTTGAGCTTGGCTCAACAAAGGCTCATCAGCTTAGCTCATGGAATTTTTTTGCAAAGCTCAAGCGTAGATCTAGGATTATTTACCTTGTTGAGCCAAGCTTGAGTTGAGTTTGTGTCAGCTTGTTTACTCGAGTTTTTGGCTCATTTAAGATTTATGTAGCATGTGTGTGTATAATATAGGGAGTAGCAGAATAAACACATAAAAACTTAACAGTCTAAATGTAAAATTCCCCCTATAGACATGGCAAAATAACATCTGAATAGACACCAACATATAGCATGAACATTATCAACCTTTTACCATCAACTTGAATGCTATGAGAATGTTGCATAAGTAAAGGCAGTGTAGTTCTTGAAAAGATTTAAGGAAAATTACATTAAGAGGTTAAGTTGTTAAAGATCAAATGCTCTCCAGTAATGAGATTCTATCTTTCAGGTAAACTATTAAGATTAGTGATCCTTCTAATATGTTGATGCATCAATTACAACTTTCATGGATGCAGCCAAGGAGCTACTAGTCATGGACTAAGGATAAGAGTCCTCAAGTAGGGGCTGTGGATGCGGTGAGTCAGGACATTGTAGGCATTGCCCACAAACTAACAATAACTCTAATAAGTGCTTGGTCAAGTTTGTAAGACATACCACCATAAAGCAACCTTAATTCCACTTCTAATTTGTAGAGTAGTCACAAGTCACATTTCTTGATACATGTATCATTGAGGTACTTTCTTGGGGTTCAGGTTACATGCAGCAAAAATGGCATAGTGCTCTGCTGCAGAAAATATGCGCTTAATGTTCTACAGGAGACAGGGAGCTAAACCAGCAAATATTCCTATGGACTCAAAGGCTTGTCCCTACGATGAGAAGGCAGAGACAATGGATAGAAGACAATACATACAACTTGTTGGGAAGCTCTTATACTTGACTATCACCATACCTGATCTTTCCCTAGATGTTGGGAAACTGAGTTAGTTTATGGACAGACTAATAAAGCAGCATTAGGATGTTGCTATGATAGTGTTGAGATACTTGAAGAAGGCACCAGGATAAGGGATTTTGTTTAGTAGAGAGACCTCCATGAGTTTGAAGGCTATTTAAATGCAGACTATGTAGGGTGGTTGGCGAACAGGAAGTCCACTACTAGTTTTGTACCTATGTGGCAAAGAATCTAATGACATAGAAGAGTAAGAAATAAGCAGTTGTCTCTAAATCCAGTGTTGAGTTGGAGTATAGAGCCATGGCCCATACTATAACAGAGATGATGTGGGTGAGACACTTACAGATCTACATATATTTGTTGACACACCCATGGAGATGCGATGCGACAGCAGAGCGGCTACTTACATAATCAACAACCCTATGTCCCATGAAAGGATCAAGCACGTAGAGATAGACTGCCACTACACACATGACTTGATCCAAGGAGGACTTCTCTACACTACTTCAGTTACCTTAGATGACCAGACAACAAACATCTTTAACAAGCCATCGCCACGATCTTCATTTAATGTTTGCTATTTCAAGCTGAGCATAATTGACATCTATGCTCTAGCTTAAGGGGGGGATTGTACCCCTTCAGTCTTGAGTTTATTATTATTGTTCATTTTTATTATTTTCTTATTTTATGGGGTTATCTTGTATTTTTCTTATTTCTATATATTGAGAGGTAGGGCTACTGAATAATTGATTTTGGTCATTTCATCCCACTAACATATTTTGATAATAATGCTGCTAACTGTTTAGTAAATAATCTTGCCTCTCCTACATGTATAAAACACATTGAGGTTGATGTCCTAGATTACCTCCTATTATGTCTATGTTAGACAAGATTCATATATATGCTCCAAACTGATGAAAAGAGAGTGTTAGGAGATTTCTATCACTTTGTAGTGTTTTTGGTATTTCCTAAAGTTTTTCGATCACTTTGTAATTTCCCTTCAAGGCCCTGTATTACATTTAGAGGTGCCTTGATTATAAAATGATCCAATTATGCCCAAAGCCTAACACAGCATACAGCATGATGAATGATCGTATGTTCTTGTACCTTGTAAAGAGAATCTCCTTCAACCTCATATCGTTTTTGTGCTCCAATTACAACTGGAATATGCGTGTTGGCATGAAAATCGGAAATGCTGTCGACCTGGAGACGAATAATGTTACAAATGAAGACACCAAATTGGTTTCTGTATTTACTTCCTTTAACCTCCATAAGAAAGTAATTTTAGACAATTTTTAGATACACAAAATAACTTTGATGGACTGCAAGGTTCACAAAGAATTGACAATTAAAGGACTGTTGTTACAAGATCTACATAATTTAGATGCAAAAAGTAAAACTGAACAAGTTGCTTTCATAGTGTAAATTTCAGAACTCATTTAACTGAGTAATTGCTGATAATGTATATGGTTCCATCAGTATTACTTTGAAAAACTTAGTGTATGTTTGATTTGATCATTGACTTGGAATTTTCACATCATTGAAAGATGTATTTTGATGTCATCTTCTAATTAGTTGGGGGGATGGTAATGTTTCAATATCCATGTAGTTTTATGTTGTCTTTACATATAGAGATGTCTTAAGCTTGTGAATTATGCTGTGCACATGGCATGTTCCATTTCTTTCATATTTGCAACTTCGAAATGGTTTGCAAGTCTTTTTCCTGGATGCATGCCTTTTGTATATACATGCTCTCCGTCCTCACTCAACCACCAGTTGTGATTTAATTTTGCATACCTTTTTGTGATTGGAGTTTCTACTAAGCACACTGCGATGCTTAGGTTACATGACAATCTTCTCAAGAACTGTCCTGTGGCATGTCCTGGGCCCATTAAAAGTTCCAGCCCATAAGGGCCTTGCTGTAATTTTCTTGATCCTAATCCTATTGCAAATAGTAAACAAGATTCGAAATTTCAAATATTCCAAGATATAGCAACCTGTTTTCATTGGTGCATAAAAAGTGAAAAAGCATAGCTCCAATAGACATCAGAATATGATAATAGGCCAAAAAATAAATGAACTCAAAATGGAAAAAGTACCAAGCTACCACCTATTAAATCACCAAAGACATGGCAGCATTACCTTTACCGCAAGCAAACCAAGAAAGCATGGT
Source organism: Thalassia testudinum (assembly GCA_037157565.1). NCBI lineage: Eukaryota > Viridiplantae > Streptophyta > Magnoliopsida > Alismatales > Hydrocharitaceae > Thalassia > Thalassia testudinum. The sequence continues at coordinate 66,014,739 of JAZHRO010000031.1, forward strand.
TTATCAAAAAGGTGTGCCAGTATTAGATGCTTTCGATCACCCTGCACTTGTTAACAAATGAAGTAACACTCACTATAATCGTCATACGCAAAATGAACATGGATATGAAGAAAAAATTGTAGTTGTTGATTCTCCTAAAGAGACTGTCTCTTCTTCACTCTTCAAGAGATCCGTAGAAATGTCTATACACCATGGTTATGCAGAAAATATTAAAAAAAAAAACTCTAGAAATTTTGTACCTCATCTGGGAGGATCTTGTACTTAAAAACATAAACAAGACTACAAGAAATGAATGGGGACCTTAGTTTGCGCTATCTTTCTTATGGTCACTTGTTCAGACTACCTGACTACATTGTCAGTTATATTTCAAATTATCGGAGAAAAATATAAAATTGCTGTGACAAAGAAGAGAACAGGCACTTTAACCGTACTTGCAGATTACACCGGCTTTATGGAAAGTAAAAATCAGAAGTCAGGAAAGAAGAATTAAATAATGCATTCCTGAATGTTGATCTGAAAGAGAAAATTTATATGCATGTGCCACCAAGGAATGCTCAGAGAGGTAAATGTTGAAGAGTTGAGAGAATATGGGCTGAAGTAATCTTCAACAGCCAGTTGTGAAAGACTACAGGTTGCTATGAAGGAGCAGGGTGTATAAGCAAGGGAACAATGATCAAAACTTATTTGGGAGGCATTATGGAAACTAGGTTTCATTGTTACTTGTCTACATCGTCGATATGATTCTAACGAGGATGCACAAGAAATCCATAGACTCAAGGAAAGATTGGCAAAGGAGTTTGAGATTAAAGACTTTGGAAATCTGAAATATCTTCTCGGCATAGAAGTTGCTAGACCTAAGAATAGTCTCTTTCTATGTCAGGAAAGTATGTCTTAGATTTGTTGAAGTGAACAAGAAACCTTGGTTGTAGTTCGGCATAGAAGTTGCTAGACCTAAGAATAGTCTCTTTCTATGTCAGGAAAGTATGTCTTAGATTTGTTGAAGTGAACAAGAAACCTTGGTTGTAGACCAGCTACAACTCCCATGGAAAGTTGTCATCGTCTTAAGCATGAAGAATGGAAAGCCTCCTCCCAGAAACGTATGTACTAGAAATTGTGAGAAAACTAACTTATCCTAGTACCGTCAAAAGCAAAAGGTATTCAAAGGCAAGAGGGGTCCAAATATCAGGTGCCAAAGGACTTGTAGATTCATATAAATATACGTGTGCATGCATGCATAGGTACACACACAAACATGACATGATATATAAATGTTTAAACAAACAAAAGTGCAATACATGGCATATAGACATTTGTTAGAAGTCATGTGAAGCAACAAACACAAACAACTAATCCACAAACACAAAGATTTACATGAAAATCCCTCCAATGCAGAGGGAAAAAATCATGTACACAGAGAGAGATAATCCACTATAATGAGAAAGATTGAGTACAAAACCCACACTTTGGAACCCTAAGCAAGGTCTCTTGATGGCACCCTCTCAGAAAAGCAAAAAGAAAATGGGAGACACACCTCCGCAAAATCCTAACACACATATATATGGGTTACATTAAACGGATTCTTAATGGGATCTAAAAATATGTACCAAGATCCATTTAATCTGTGTTGGATCATAATCGAGTTGTGGTTGTTCAAGGCATGATCAATAACATTGATACATATGATAGGTGTGTATCCTACACATCTATGTTTGTGTAAGACATTTACACATATTTTTAGGAGGCAAATCCTCTACTCACAGTATTTATAAATGGTCAAATGAGCATGCACTAACAATCGTTGGATATGGATCTTAAAACTCAAATAAAACTCACTCATATATTTAAGGGGAGTAGATATAAAACGAATCAATACCATAATGCTTGAATGACCGCCGCGATGAAAACAAATGTCTTTGACAATTTTCCATATAGAGAATGGTAATTGTAGTATTACCAAAAAAAATAAAGAAACGAGCCAATAGTAATGAAATGACACTTCTCAAGGGTCGTTCGAAAATTTTCTGAAATGGTAGAGGTGTTAATGTAATTTTAAATCCCCTCAATTTTAGTTTGTGGGCATTGTGGGAAAAGGAGACTTTTACGGGGTCAACCTTGAAATTTTCCCTCACATCCCACTCAACTCACGCACACACCCACCCGTCAAAACCCAAAACCCTAAGCCCTTTCTATAAAAACACCGTCACCTCTCCACCCTCTCCACACCCAACGACACCCCCTCCACTCCACCCATCTTGCAGCCGGCCATCCCCTTCTTCCCCATCCCCTTGCCATCATGCGTGGGGGAGAAGGAGAGGAGAGGAACTAGAGAAGCACGGAGGAGAGGGAGAGCAAGCGAAGGAGAGGAGGGGAGCCAGAGGAGCGTAGAGGAGAGGAAGAGAGGACATGGGAGAGGGGGCGGCATGTGCAACAGGAGAGAGCGTGGGAGAGGGAGAACAGCAGAAAGAGGAGCTGTTGTAGCTTCATGGGCGGAGAGGAGGTGTTCGTGAGAAGAGCTTCGAGAGGAAGCTCTACGCGCGAACATTTCTGCATTATCAGACGTCTGCAACCTCTGTCAGACGTCTCGAGAGGTCGTCGGACATCTGAAGAAGGCTCAAGACGTCTGACAGCACGTAGAGAGCCAAGGTACATCCTTTGCACGAAACCTGCACGCCCATACATGCATATATGGAGGGTGAGTTGTCGTTGTGAGGCTGCGCATGTATGCACAGGTACGAGTGCGTTGGAAAGGCACGTAACGCAATCTTCGAGGCACTTTAGGACGTCTAGAGGCCATGTCAGACGTCTGATTGCTCTTCCAGACGATCGAGAGCAGTGCCAGACATCTGGAGACCCCCTCAGACGACTGTGCGGGGTAGCAGACGACGGATACAACGCAGGAGAGCAAGGTGAGCTACTGCATTCGTTTAAGTCGTCTGGGACTTGCCCCAGACGTCTGATTTTGATCAGAATACGTGTTTTTTAGCTGGTTCAGGACTCAAAAGGAGTCGATTTTTCGCAAACAAAATATCGTTGGTTTTCTTTCAGAATTCTCAACGTGTTAATGTAGTATCTATACTATTTTGAGCTTGTTTGACATGGTTGGTCAATGATATAGGTCTCCAGTCCGTAGTATATACGGGACCCGCGAAGACGTCGGGATGTACCGCTCGAGCCCCCATACTACCAGTGTACCCTGGTAGAGTGGTCCTCTCTAATCATATGATTTAAATGATTAAAGTGCATGATATATTAGAAATATCTGATTGAACCCTAGGATATAAAATAAACCATAGAGTTGAGGAGAATGAATATACCTTACTTGAACCACTTGTTATACTTTGAAATACATATTAAAGTTAGCAACTAAATATTAAATTGGTATGGTGATTGATTAATTTATTGAATCACGAGCTGCTTGTTATACAATTAAGAATCGAAATGTGAAAGGAGATATATGTCGTATCATGAAATAAGACGAATGCTAATGCACAAACCCTACGAGAGATTAGGAAATGAATCAAAAATACTGTGATATGGAAATCTGATGTGTGAGGGAACATGTTGCTTACAAGCATGTTGGTTGACTGTTCAGACTTGGGTATGGAAAGTGAGCTGGCCCTCGTGTACGCGGTACTGAAGAAAGCTAGTGTCACTTTAGTGTAGGAAGGAGCTAATCGCCCCTTGGGTTGGGACTCGAGGTTAGGATGGTCATCCCACACCGATTCCTGTTAGGCCCACTGGGCAAACTGAAATAACCGGGCAAGGGTACACAGACTGTTGAGGGATATGGCCCTTATTCTGTTCTGTGTTGTATGTTGGGAAAACCCGTTAGTAGAAACGACTGACCGCGTACCAGTGTGAGGTAACTACCTGTGCACTTATCATGCATGCCGTAATCACCGTTGTGTCGTGGCCATGACCTTGGGGTGGTAAACCCGGTGTAGGACTACTACGAGGTGCTCTCCCGACAAGGAGAGTGCCACGTGTATATCCTGCATTCTGGAAAAATTGCGTCAAGATCGTTCCCTTAAGGAACAAGTGGATTAAGAAATGTTGTAAACCCTTACTAAAAACCAAATCAGAAATACATAGATTTAAACAAAAACAGATAATACTACATAGCCGGAAATTGTATGATTAATTAACAGCTTGCTCATTTATGTTTAATTGCATGTAAATGACATATACCACTCTACTCAGCATTAGCTGACTACAGATATATATAACCATGTTCAGGTCAAGGAGTTGAGAAGCCAATGTCACCAGCTGCAGAGGGTGCTGAGCTCAGTCGAGCTCAACCATACTTATACTTTCACAGTTTTTTATTATAGAGGCCTCTTTTTGTTGGAGTGAGTATCTTTAGCATGTAGTACATGTTTCTATTATGTTTCTCTCTGTGTTAGTATGATGATTATGTCTGTACTCATACTTTCCGCTTGTGGCATGTAGTACTTTTGATATTTCTATTCTATTTTCCATTACTGAATATGATATATTTTCTACTTAGTTACATTGCATGTGTGGTTGTGGAATGATTTTGTGCATTTGATTATTTTTCATTGGATGACTAAATCTTGGAATTTAGCCAAGGCATACCGTTCTCGGGTTCTGTAGGGAGTCAAGATTGGATCGTAACAAGTAAGAATGTTGTGGTCTTCAGAGGCCAAAGGCCTTATATGGAGAATTCTGTAGAGTCTGTTATTTCTTTCTTAATCTTTAGAGTGGGGGACCTTGGAATCTGCCCTTTGTATTGACGATGGCTATTGATTCTCTTATTAATGTATTTGGGTAGTTATTACCTTGGATAACTACCTTTTTCTTTTTCAAAAAAAAAGAATGAAAAAACTTTGAGAGCTAATCGTGGGGATTGACAAACTATAGGTGCATTTCATTAGAAAATCTTTTAATTACAAAGATGATGTATTATAACAAATAAAGCATGCTTGTAATATTGACATTTCATTAGGCATGGTCCCCGCTTTAGTTTGCAAGGGTGTCGCGATTATCATGAATATTTCCCTTGTAATATTGACGGCTTCTAATGAAAGATCATGTCTTGTAAAACAAAAAATAATAGTAATAAAGCATGCATTTCTAATAACTAAATATATATTTTATAATAGATATTTGTGTATGTTATAACGAATATAAAAAAATAAAATATGTAAATAAAAATTGTAATAAAAAAATTACATTACATAGACAATTGTAATACAAAATTACATTATATGCATACTTATAATACAAAATTACACTATAAAATTATAATACAAAATTGGGTTGTATGCACATTTGTAATACAGATTAAGTTCTATACTTCAATTATAAAAATTGTAAAACAAAATTACATTACATGAACACCTATCATACAAAAAATGTACTCTATAATTTGGTTACGAAAATTATAATATAAAATTACGTTGCATGCATACTTGTAATAAAAAAATTATGTTGTTCACTACGGTTATGAAAATTGTAGTACAAAATTATGTTACATGTACACTTGTAATATAAAAATGTGTTGTACACTTCGATTATGAAAATTGTAATATAAAATTGATTTACATGCATACTTGTAATACAAATTGGTTTGTATACTTTGATTACGAAAAAGTGTAATACAAAATTACATTACAAGGGCACTTGTAATACAAAAATGTGTTATACAATTTTGTAACCAAAGTTGCAATACAAAATTGTGTTGCATATATATTTGTAATACAAAAATGAGGTTTACACTTCCATTGTAAAAATTATAATACAAAAATTACGTTGTATGGACACTTGTAATATAAAAATTGTGAAAAATTTACTATTAAGTAGAGATGAAAATAAGCAATGACGAACAAACAAATAATGAAAATTAAAAATGCTAGAGCAAGATGAATGTAAGTTTTCATACTGGAAAATGTCATAAATAAATGTAATAATACTAATTGGTATAGTTCTATATATATCATACTGGTTTCAAAAATCACTAAATGAAAATGTGTGATGGTATCATCAAGCGAAAGTATGATCCGATAAATGAAATTAAATGCTTTTTATTTGGTTTATGAGCACGGTATGTAGATGATACTTTTCCGATATTTTTAATATTTATATGTAGACGTGTACATATATACATATACGTAAACAAATATATGTAATGTGTATATATTTGCCTATGTATATGTATCTATTTATATGTACATATCTATGTGTGTACATATATATGTGTATGTCTATGCATACGTGCATATATGTATGCATATATTTCTGTTTAGTCAAGGGAGAGCACTCAATAATTAAGTAAAAATAAATTAAAATATTTAAAACAATTTAAAAAAATGAAAAACTACAATTTTTTTTTAAATACTCATGCAAGATGCTTAGCACCTTGGTTCAGGCTCTCACCTAGGCAGTGCATCAAGCAAACCAGGTGAGGCGAGGCCTAAAAAGGTTCTTGGTGAGGTAAGTCTCTATGGTAACTGAAAATCAATTTGGCTTTATGCCAGGTAAATCTACTATTGAGACAATACATCTCTTGAGACGTATGATGGAGACATACAAAGTGAAGAAAAATGATTTACATATGATTTTTATTGATTTGGAGAATGCCTATGATTCTGTCCCAAGAGATATCTTGTGGAGAATTTTGGAGAAAAGACAAGTGCCAATTATATATATCAACCTCATAAAGGATATGTACTATGGAGCAGCAGCTTGTGTAAAGACTAAGGATGATTTGACGGACTACTTTGATATCACCATTGGTCTGCATCAAGATTCGACTTTAAGCCCTTATCTTTTTGCCTTGGTAATGGATGAGTTGACGAAACATATCCAAATTGAGGTACCTTGGTGTATGCTTTTTGCTGATGACATTGTGCTGGTTAATGAGACAAGAGATTAAATGAACAGAAAACTTGAACTTTGGAGAGAAGCCTTGGAAGATAAAGGATTACGCATAAGTAGGACGAAGACTGAGTATATGGAATGCAAGTTTAGTAGTAGAGGGAATAATGAATGGATTGATGTAAAAATTGGACAAGAGTGCATTCCAATGAAAGATATTTTTAAGTACTTGGGATCCATTTTCCAACATGTAACGAGCACGTGCCCCAGACATCTTTTAAGACGTCTGGGAGGTGTGCCAGACGTCTGACCAGACGTCTGGAAACGATCCCAGACGTCTGAAAATCAGTTATTCTGGCACGAGTCTTCGTCTGCGCGCCTCAGCGCGCAGGCCCACGAATATCCGATATTCTCTGCGGCTGCAGACGCTCTGCCGCGTCTCTCCCTCCTCGCGTGGCCTTAAAAGGGCACGCCTCCCCTCACTCCGTCACCATCGTCTCCTTTCCTTCTCCTTCAGCCAGAGCGTGAGCGCGAGCGCGAGGGCTGCAGCGGCGGCCGCAGTGAGCGCGGAGGAGGTGCGGCGTGCGAGAGCGGAGCTCAGCCGTGAGGGCGAGCTCGCCGGAGCGGCTTGGCCGGCCAGCGGAGGGCGCAGGGGGCGCGGAACGACGCGGAGAAGGACCTGCTGCAGTCTGAGCAGCAGGCGCGCGAGGTGCGACGCGGGCGGCGTCGCGAGCGGAGGCCGAGTAGCGCCCTGATTCTGGAAAAATTTCCAGAATCAGACGTCTGGGTTGATAGGCAGACGGCGAGGACGACGTCTGGTAGCTCATACAAACGTCTGAAAGGTGTGTATTCCGCTTTCTTCTTCCTTCCTGTCGACTGACCGTACTGAGGGAGGCAGTTGGCTGTGCGCAGGTTCGCTGATTCGCCATCCTTTGCGAATCAGACGTCTGGAAGTTGTACCAGACGGCGGGAGTGACCTCCAAACGTCCGTGGTGACCATCGGACGTCTGGGAGCTAGGACAGACGTCCCCGCAGACTTCTGGACGTCTGGGAAACCACGCTGAACAGGTAATTCTCTGATCCACTTTTTAAGACGTCTGGAAGAAGTTCCAGACGTCTGATTTTGCACAGTATCGTCTTTTTCGACCCGTTTAGGGCCCGTTCGGGCTCCGTTTTCCGCGATTCGAGTTGCACTCTTTTCAGAATTAATTCCTCTACCCGTCTACAGTAGCTATACACTGTTTTGAGACACTCCTTGTGTTTGATCATTGTGATAGGACCTCGTTCAGTTGCAGTCTTGAGAGTCGCGGAGGCACGCGGGATTCCCGATCACGCCCCCATTACTCCCGTTGTACCTGGTAGAGTGGCTTAAGTATTAATAAAATCTGTTAAGTATGGAACCATAACTATAATCTAGGACATTGCATGAATCCTAGGAATGAGAAATGTTTGGAATGATAGCTCCTAGGTGATGCATGAATCCTAGGGCTAGAAAACTAGTTGTATGCTAGATCCTAGGATGTGGCATGAACCCTAGGATGGAAAAACTAGTGGAATGTATAATACTGCAGTCTTGGAAAAATGGAAATGAATATAAAGCTGTCTGTAAATTGAATTAACAGCTGCCTGTTATGAATAAAGAAACATGATTGAGATCATGGATTTTGAGAACGTGAATCTGGAAAGTGAAACATATGATGTTCTGAGATAAAGAGCTGGAACCCTACGGGGAATTAGGAGTGAAACTCCTGGAAAGAAAAAGGAATGGAACTGAGATGTAGTTTGTACTGTCTCTTGGGTATGCAGTACCAAGGGAAGTACCTGTACCTGTTTAGTGTAGAGTGGGGCCAGCCATCCCAGGGACCCGGGGTTAGGATTGGTCGCTCTGTACCGACTTGTTGGCCCTCGTGTACGTAGTACCGAGGAGAGCTACTAGTGTTAGGAGAGTACTAGCTACCCCACGGGCTCAGGGGTTCTGCTAGCCTCCTTCACCGACTTGTTAGGCCCACTAGGGCAAACCAAGGTAGTCAGGCGAGGGTGCGCAGACTGTGGAGGGGCAAGGCCCCGGTTTGGTTACTGTGGAGGGGTTGGACCCCTGTTACTGAGAGGGCTCTGCCCTGGTTTCGTGCTGTGCTTTGGGCGCACCCGTTAACGGAAACGACTGACCGCGTGCCAGTGCGGGCTAGCTACCTGTGCGTTTATCGCGCGTGCCGTAGTCACCGTTACGTCTGTCAGTGACCTTGGGGTGGTTGACTGAGGGTAGGATCGCCACGGGGGACTCTCCCGGTCAGGAGAGCACCACGTGCTACTTCTACTTTTGGAAAAGACTGCAATCAAGATCGTTCCCACGAGGACATTCGAGATCAAGTAAAGGATCTGAGGAATAAATGAAATAGTGAGAAAATTGAAAGATGTGAATAAAGGAAGTAAGAACATAACAGCTACTGTACACTCTACTGTTGCCTTTAGTTAGTTTGCCACTCTACTCAGCGTTTTGCTGACGTGTTACACTCGTTACCTTTTTCAGGACCAGGTGTTGAGCAGCCAGGGTCGGCGGCTGCAGAGGACGCTGGGCCGAGTAGGGTCTAGTAGAGTTTACCACAGTCTTTTGTACCTCTTTTGTTTCTGTTCTAGTGAGTAGTTTTTGTTTCCGCTGTACTTTCTTTACCTGCAATTCTTGTTATATGATAAATGTTGTTCTACTGTTGTGGTGGTATCTACTGTAGTAGTTTCTTTCCTTACTACTGTACTTCCTTACTGTTAGTTATATTCATGCTGAATGTGATTTATTTTACTACTCTTTTGGTTACTTTCTCGTTGGACGACTAGGTCTTGGGATTAGTCGAGTCGGTCCGGTTCTCGTGTCTCGTAGGGACTCGGGAACCGGGTCGTTACACAACATGATGGTGAAATTGATGTAGATGTTACATATAGAATTAATACAGGGTGGTTGAAATTGAGGGGTGCTTCTGGTGTTTTCTGTGATAAGAGGGTTCCTTTAAAAGTCAAAGGAAAATACTATCGAGCTATGGTAAGACCAGTCATATTGTACGGTTCTGAATACTGGGCTATAAACTATAGGCATGTACAGAAAATGTCTGTGGCAGAAATGAAGATGTTAAGATGGATATGTGGTCATACAAAAAAGGACTATATTTCAAATGAGTTTATTAGAAAAAGGGTTAGGGTGGCACCAACAAAGGATAAAATGATAGAGGCACGACTAAGATGGTTTAGACATTTACAAAGAAGGCCACTAGATGCTCCAATTAGGAGATGCGAGAAGTTGAAGGCCGAACCTGCTAAGAGGGGGCAAGGAAGACCAAACAAGTGTTAGAAGGAAACTATTAAGTATGACCTTAATTACTTTAATTTAAGTCTTGAAATAGCTGAAAATCAATCTGTGTGGAGGTAAAGAATCCATATAGTCGACCTCACTTAGTGTGGGAAAAGGCTTGATTGTTGTTATAAGACCTAATATCACCTATGCATTGAATATAGTTGGCCACTTTATGCATACACCAACCAATGTGCATTTTCAAGCGACGTATAAGATTATTTACCATTTTGAAAAAAAAACTTGAACTTTTTCTTTTAGAAGTATCTTGAAAAATAAGTTCTATTCATGAAAGGCAAAGAATCAATGTAGTTGATTAGCTAAATTGGTTGATGAAAGACAAGGTTGCAGAAATACGAAGGTGTTATTCCAACATGGGAGTCATAAAGGAATATATCCTATGTAGGGTAATAATTAGTGTTCTAAATCCCCACAACATGCCCATGACATGCCGATGAAATGGCTTTTCTCTAATGTGAGGCTATATCAGCATACATGTAATGTCGAATGCAAGACTCATCAATATTTTACCAAATATTAAAATAATATGTTGATGATATTGACAAAATGAATAGTACTTGATATGATTCATAGGCTATTACCATATTTTAATGTTACCATAGGCGACTCAATAACCCATTTTTGCCCATTATTCTTGTCAGATACTTGTTGGAGTGATAAAAACTCTTGCAAGTGTTTTCTTTTTTTATTTGTTAGATCATTAAGGTAATTTAGCTTTTCCAAAGTTAAATGGAATTTACTTCTTATTCTCTAAGCTAGATTTAAGTTACAATCATTATATTTAGATCCAGGTTTTAACGATTACATTTGTAGATCCATGAATTTATGATAGATTAACTAGTTTTACAATTGTTTGATCTATATATTTTATAAAGTTAAATTGTTAAATCATAGGATTCAATGTTTCAATATGTTTTTGATAGGATTAATGTTTAAGTATTTATCAAGCTTTTCTAACACAATTATATAAATTCAATACAATCCTAACCATTTTAATAGCAGTGATCAAGATGTCGACATACCAGTAAAATGGGGGTTTTTTAGGGGAGGACCATATCGACACGAAAGGGATATCGAAATACAGGAGTGTCGACAGTATGTTGATAATTTCGATTATGTTGACTATTTTGATGATATGTCAATCTACATGACTATTTCAAGGCATGCTGCTACCTATTGGCTACTACTCTGCTCCTGCATGTAGGTGTAGCTGCTGCCTACTGTTGCAATGGCTAATGTGGCGACTTCAATTACTTTGATGGTGGTAGCACTGTGGCTCGCACCTCACAGGGAAGAGGGAGGAGAGGTGGTGGGTCTCTATTGGGTCACACGAAGGAGAAGGTTCAAGGTAGAGGGTATGTTAGTGGTAGAGTAAAGGGATAGGTTACAGTAGGGAAGGAGATGAGGTGAGAGACAAGGGAAAAAGATGAAGAGATGCCATTTTTGTCGGCACGTGTTGACATGCCCTTGACATGCCTCCAAAATGGACTATTTTCAGGACATTGAAATCGTCGCAATCTATCATTGAAATACGAATGTTTCCACAGCATACCCTTGGTGTGCTTATGAAATGTGCACTTAAAAATTTATCGAAATGACGTTGAAATTAGCATTTAGAACCTTGGTAATAATTAGGGTTTAGTCAAATACTCACCTTGATTCACATACCTCTTCTCTCTCCACCCAAAACAAAAAACACAAAAACCTTAGGTAGTGGTGCCGTTGCCGACCTTCGGTCGGTAGGTGGCCCATCCTCGGCACACCACCACCTTCTCCACCGCCTTTCCTTGCTATTGCGTCAACAGGACCCTTCATCAGGGCCTCTCCCCACCGTAGCATCGTCATGAAAGGCTATGGTAGCCTCCCTAATGTCGCCCATCAGGGTTTTGTCAACCGTAACGTTTCCGCTACCTTGCACATGGGACTGTGCAACCCCTTAGTGTTGTCATAGCCCTACCGTCGCCAATATTGATTGCACGACCCTGTGCAACCTCCAACAACACCGCCAAATGTCGTACAACCCTCTCCTCCGCTCCTGCCAATCGCCTGCACCTCTCTGATGATTGTAAGGCTACTACAATCACCTCATCGTCAGCTTAGTGTGCGTCGAGTGATCGTGGGTCCCACTACATTGGCTTCACCGATCATCACGTGACCTTAGATCACTAACAGGACTGCTATCGCAATCTTGATGGTTTGATTTTCTCCACATCAGTGCCTAGATCTTGTTTGGGTTCTGGTTGGAAGCAAGATGGATTCCAAAAGCTTGCAAGAGGTGACATCAAAGCACATTCCTTAAATGGGCTTTTTTGGTCCCATTGTGAAGTTGGATGAGACCAATTATACCCGATGGTCACAGACCTTTTCAATGACAGTAGAAGGTCATGACAAGGAACACGTTCTACTTCAACCAAAAGCAATAGAGAAAATTGGAAGGAATGCCTCTTGGAAGAAAGACAATGCCATGGTCCATACTTGAATCATGAATTATGTCATCCCTAGGATCGAGCATGAAATTATGTACTATCACAGTGCCAAAGAGATGTGGAATAGTCTAAGGGACACCTACTCCCTACAATGAGTTCTCTAAGCTCTGACAAAAGGGTCGCAAGTTATCCCAGTATTACTCGACCTTGAAGGGTCTTCTAGAGAAGTACAACACGTGTCAACTTGTGTACATGTGTGCTACTCAAAGGGGTTATCGCAAGGAGGCAATTGTCCTATAGTTTCTAGCTAGTCTTAGACCAGATTACATAGCAACCCGATCTCAACTTCTCACTCTCTCAAAGCTTCCTACCTTGGAGGAAGCAAACAATAGGATGAATAGGATCTCTGTTACCCTCATTATTGCTGAGCCTACAAGGCAAACTACAGCCTTTGCTACTATTTAGGGTCATGGTCGAGGCACTCCAACTACATGGGATAGAGGTCGAGATCGTGGGCCCATTGGGAGGGGACGTGTGACTTGCACATACTGTAGGAAGTTAGGGAACATGGAGAACAATTGTTAGACCAAGCATGATCGTCCCCCCATGGCCAATTAGGTTGATGCTAGTACAGAGCAACTAGTTGATACCGTTTCTGTGCCAAAGGCGAACTATGATGAGCTACTTCAACACCTCAACAGCTGTCACAAGAGGTCTCATCTACTTCAGAGACTGTTGCATTCACCTCTTCGTCAGGTATAGAGTTTTCCCCCCTCGCTAATGTTGATGATCAATGTGATATAAACTGGCTACTTGACTCTAGAGCCTCCCAACATCTCAATGGTGAAAAAAGGTATTTTCACTATATTAGATATATTCCACCAAGGAAGACTGTAGAAGTAGCAGATGGACAATGCTCATTGATTGCTAGATAGGGGGAGGTCTCGATTACCCCAATTGTGTAATTGACAAATGTCCTTGTGCTAGATTTTCCTATTAGTTTGCTTTTTGTCAATAGAATTACCAAGGAGCTAAATTATCGTGTCATATTTGACATCAATACTTGTACTTTTTAGGATATCCTATCATGGAGGACGATTGGTGGTGATCGTAAGGAGGGGGGAGTCTATCGCCTGATCTAGTCACCCTTTGCTACTACCTGTCATAGGGGTGTCCCTTTTACTGCAAGGTCTCCTCTCCAGTGGAACCTTTAACTTGGTCATCTCTCACTGGACAGGCTTCGTCGAGTTATACCCCATATCTCTCCATTTGTTGTCATTTCTTATGATGCTTGTCATCTAGGCAAACATCGTCGGAGTACCTTTCCTGTTAGCCAAAGTCCTAGGTCTACTGAGATATTCCAACTGGTTCATACTAATATATGGCGCCCCAATCGCATTCCTAATCGACTGGGCAATCGTTATTATTTAGTTCTTGTTGATAACTACCCATTTGTCATGGTTGTTTTTACTAAAAAAATAAGTCTATTATTGGCAATATCTTGTAACATTTCATTTTGGAAATAAATAACCAATTTTGTATATGTGTTAAAAATATTTATTCTGATAATGCTCTTAAGTTTTATACCTAGAGATTGTATATTTTTTATAAGACTCAATATTATTCATCAAACTACTTGTCCTTATATATCCCAACATAATGGGTTTGCTTGGAGGAAGCATAGGCATATCCTTGATGTAGTACGCACCTTACTGATTCACAACAAGGTTCCCTTTCTTTGTTGAGATGTTCTCACAGCGTGTTACTTGATCGATAGAATGCCTTCTTCTGCAATTCATAAGTAGATTCTCTTGCAGATTATCCAGAGTAATTTCTTTCATGTTCCACCTAGAGTATTTGGTTGTGTTGCTTTTGTCCATATTACTACTCCTGATTAAGATAAGCTTGCTCCTCGAGCCGTCAAGTGTATCTTTTTAGGATATTCTCGCACTCAGAAGGGATATAGATGCTGACCCCCTCGCTTATAGACACCGAGTGTAGATGTCACTTTCCACAAGTCTGTTCCATACTTTGCTATTGCTGGGAGGAGTCTCTCTCCTAATGCTATTGAGGTGCCTATGCCTATTCCTTCCACACCCCTGGAGGCTATCTCGATCACTGAGTCACCACCTTCTGAGCCACCACCCTTTGGGCTTGTAAGGTTTTGTGAGCCCCACGTCAGCTACAAGCTTTGACCCCCCCCCCCCCCCACTTCTGCACCAACTCCTTCGCCTCAAGTAAGCACAAGTGATTTACAAACTAATGAAATTGTGCATAGTGATGATGCATATCCTATATAGGGAGACAGTGATATGCCTCATTCCCATCCTGAGCAGCTACAGGAAGTCCCTAAGACTGTACCGGTTCATGATGATTTAGATCTCCTTATTACAGTTAGCAAGGCTCTACGGAGTTATACCAGATATCCTATCTCTCATGATGTGACTGTAGATTTTCTAGCAGCAGCATATAGGTTTTGTTATGCTCTTTCCACCTCGCAGATTCCCACGTCTCACCAACCGGCTATCCTTGATTTGAAGTGGCCCCAAGTCATGGAGGATAAGATGGCTACACTATGCTCTTGTGGCACGTGGGAACTTGCTAACTTACCTCCAAGAACATCAATTGTGGCGTGTCAGTGCGTCTTCACCATCAAGTATCACCCCAACAGGACAATAGTAAGGTGCAAAGCCCATTTTATAGCCAAGGGATTTACACAGACTTATGACATAAATTTCTTTGACATGTTCTCTCTAGTGGTGCTCCTTCCTACCGTGCACACCTTAATCTCTCTAGTTGTGCAACAAGAATGGCCCCTCAATCATTTTGATGTAAAGAAAGCCTTCCTAAATGGTAACCTACAAGAAGTATATATGTAGCAACCCCAGGGATATGGGGTTCAAGGGGAGTGTTCCAAGGTGTCGCCTATGCAAGGCGATCTATGGTCTAAAACAAAGTCCTAGAGCCTAGTTTCAGAAGCTACCTGAGGTTGTTGAAGCACTAAGCTTCCGCAAGTCGTCGTCAAATCACTCCTTGTTTGTCAGGAGAACTACACAACGTGTGGTGGCATTACTTGTTTATGTTGACATTATTCTTGTAAGGGCCGATGGACCTGACATTGCTAAGGTCAAGAAGAGTCTTGTGAGCAACTTTTCTATAAAAGATCTTGAACCTCTCAGATACTTTCTTAGAGTAAAAGTGGCATGGAGTAAGAAGGGAGTTATATTTTCTCTGAGGAAATATGCAATTGACCTATTATAAGAGACTGACATGTTTGGTACAAAGCCAACTAACATTCCTATGGATCCCAAGACACACTTATATGATGAGAAGGCAGAGCAATGGACAATTGTCAGTATAGAGGGCTGGTGATAAAACTCCTGTATTTAACTATTACAAGACTAGTTATTTCCCTTGCTGTTGGAAAATTGAGTCAGTTCATAGATAGGCCACTAGATAGCATCAGGATGCTGCAATGATAGTGCTAAGATGTTTGAAGAGAGCACTAGGAAAAGGGATTCCATTTACCACAAGAATCTCTATAAGTGTTGTGGCCTATACAGATGCAGATTATGTAGGATATCTTGCTAATAGGAAGTCTACTACTGATTTTTACACTTATGTAGCAGGGAACTTGGTGACATGGAAAAGAAAGAAATAGGTTGTCGTATTCAGATCCAGTGCAGAGTCCAAGTATAGGGCTATGACACACACAACTACTAAGATGATATGGTTGAAACCCTTCTAACAGATTTACATGTGTTTTTCGACACCCTTATAGAGATGAGATGTGATAACAAGACTACCACCTATATTGCCAACAAACCTATGTTTCATGAAAGAACTAAGCATGTAGAGGTAGATTGCCACTACACGCGTAACTTGATCCAGAGAGGTCTCATTCACACCACGCATGTCTCTTCTAGTGCCTAGACAATAGATATCTTCACAAAGGCATTACCCTAATCTTCCTTTGATGTTTGTTGTTCTAAATTGAGCATGATCGATATCTATGCTCCAACTTGAGGGGAAGGTTAAAGCCCATTCAACCTCTTTATTACTTATTGTAGTTGATTGTATTTCTCTATTTCTTTAAGGACTACTCTTGTGATTTTACTACCTCTATATATTGAAAGGTAGAAATAAGAATTAGCTTCATTTTTTCTAACTGTGACATTAGATCCCGAAATTCCTTGAGGAAGGAAACATCTCTACAATCAGGAGATGATTATTTGTTGATGGGGCTTATTAAATAATGTTTGAAGTCACTCTATTGATTTTGAAGAGGCTTATTAAATTGTGTTTGACACCTCTCCCAAAGGCCCACAATCATTGGTACGAGGCCTATCAAACAAGAGGATGGAAGGGAGGGATGGTTATGACGCTTTTATTTGGGTTCTTATGCCAATTGATAATCTAATCAATTATCTAATTGGGATAAACAGCTAATTGACCAATTGGTCCAACCCAACTAACTATAGGTCCAAGTAGCAATATCGGAGTGAATCCATGACCGAATATGATTAATCGACTGATTAACTTGACCGCTTTATGCAAACCTTGATCATAAATCTACTTTTTCTATGGAACAACCTTATTATCTGCCAAAGCCAAAAGTAGTCATTTTTTGTTAGATAAAGCACCAAAGTATAGGACAATGGCACCGGGAGTTAAAAAATGTTGTAGGTAAAGATTATGCTATTTGATATCAATATTTTCCCTAAGTAGCCAATGAAGCTATATTGTGATAATAATTCAGTGATCAACCTTGTAAACAATCCAATTCTTCATTGACATACCAAACATGTTGAATTGGATAGGCTCTTTATCAAGGAAAAGGTTGACTCTAGGATATCAATTCTAATGAGCAAGTAGTTGACATTTTCCTTATAATGAAATATGAAGAAAATGTGAGCAAGTAGACATGTTTGACATACAAGGCTATAGAAATCAGCAATCGGTATTCAGTCGGTGAGATCACCGGCCAAGGAATATACAATATGCGTGTGATTAATCGAAGATTAATCGGTTAAGTATTTTTAACTATTTAAAAATCTAAATATAATTATATATACTATTATACATATTATATATACATATGTATAAATTGAAAATATGTACAAATGTATTAGTGTTATTTTTTTGACATGCATATTCTCTCAAGGAGACCCAACAGGCAACAGGGAGGGTGGTGGTGATGGAGTATTGAGGAGAATCTCAGGTTTAGGGTTTTATTACGATTCAAATGTAGGGGAAGAGGGATGAAGTTGGGTGTGATTCTTTTTCTTTTTGATGTGCCAATCAAGATTCAAAAAATTGAACTCCCAATTTTCAATTGGACGATTAATCAATCAATTAATCAGATAATCGGCCAATTAATCGATCTATCCAATTATAGGCCCGAATATTGATATGCATTTCTATCCCTGACCGCATACGATTAATCAGCCGCATAGACCGACTTTTGTAGCCTTAATGACATGTATGCTCAACCTAAAGGGAGTATTGAGTAGGGTATATAAATCTTTGTATGCAGATTCATTTACACCATATCTATATATATTATAAAACCCCACCTCTTTTGTTGTTGGTGAAAGAGAGGCCTAAATGCTAGTGGACACTAGGATTTGCATGCTTCTAAGGTTTTCCCCCTCACCTAAGAGGGTTTTCCATACAAAATTGGTGCTCTTCTGTGTGTTCATTTTAGTAATTTTGTTTCTGCAAGTTCAAAGAAGAATAAAGCCCTAACACATGAATCTTAAGAATCTCAAGCCATAATTTCAGAAGGATAATTCGAATCCCAAAATCAACTTACTCAAGTATTATGCCAAAAACACAAAATTGAAAGTAAAAGGAATGGTAGAATACAACAAACAAGATAAATATCACCAAATAAGAAACATGATTTACATGGAAAATGCATCTTCAAAGAAGGTAAATGCCACAATGAAGAGCCCTGAGGTGTTGGAAGTACCATGGTTGCTTCTCATTAAAATAAGGGAATACCAGAATCTTTTTAGAGACCATCTTACCTCCAACTCTCTTAATAGGTGTTGTGGAACTAAACCTAAGAGCCACTTAGCCCTAAATATTCTGACCATGACATGATCCAACAACCAAGTAATCAAACGTTCATCTCTCTCAGCATACGTCATAAAGAAAATTTTTCTATGTATATTATCAAGAGCAAATCCTGATGATACATAAAGTATTCTTAAGGGGCTTAATATAGGCAGCTAAGTTAAAAGAGAATGTGCATAATAAGATTTTAAATTTCTAGTAATATGTGAAAGATGCACTTACTGTTACACTGTATAAATTGTACAGGACTTCATTCATGCCCCCAGTTTCCTCATTTAAAGATAGCCAGTGCCTCTCAATGGAATATTTTAGTATGACATTTTTCACGCGCCCTGCAAAGTAATCTGCCATCAGGACGACCATATCAAGTGCTCGTTTGCTTCCAGCAAACAGATATTGATCAAGAAGGCCAGCCATGATCTGTCACATGTTCATCATCAGTCTCCACAAAATATATGCTTACATGACATAGAAGCTTTTCTCTATCAACACCATCAACCATGCTATGAACTTTATTTGTACCTTGTGGATGGTATAGTAAGGTGCCCAAACACTTTGGATAGCTTCAAATCTATCAAAAAATTCAGTGGGAAATGCTGAAAGATACCCTGTGCCCATTTTCTTCTGACAAGCAGATAATGCATTGACAACTGCAGCCATTCTCCCTTTCAAAGTTGCATTATGTGTACTTGCCCACATCTTAGCTGTGGCTGACAAATAATGCCCTGGAAAAATACAAGCAATGATTTCATATAATCAAACAAATGTTGAAGATCTAGCATTTAGCAAGTGTAAAGTATGATAACAAATCCTGACCATTCAGTGGTTCTTGGACATATGCAAGTAGGACATCTGAAGATGCCATGACTTCCCAGTTCCCAGGGTAATCACGACTAATTTCTTTTTCTGAATGCACCACTATTTTTGTCCACATAGGATATTTCAAGGCAGATTTTGTTTCAAGGCTAGATGAACTATTCTAACGTATACTTATTTAGCCCTTAACTTTTTTCTAATATCAAGAATACTTTGATAAAAATGTGATTGATACTCGATGACTACTGAAACACAGACGCATTGCAGCCAACAATACCGAGTACATCTGAAAATCAGAAAGCTGTCAGATGTTAGTGTAAGGTCTAACCATATGAGAACTGTACCTAGTAATTAGTAAAATACCTAGCGATAAAACTGAAACATCTCAGGATAATGTGAAATTTTTCAGCAGCAATTTTAGTTCAGGTCTCTACCAAGAAAAAACATGGGTGAAAGGGCATAATAAAGGGAAATTGTATATTCATATAGCCCTGCAATGTTCCTTAATTCTGAGCAGAGGCAAGAGTTGGAAGGCCAACTACCCGGCAACCTGATTAAGCATACAAACATACAGATAGTTTGCATCACAAAATCTACCTTTTCACATTGCTACCTTTTCACATCGCACTTTAATATGTACACAATTCCATTCTTAAGAAAAATCTTTCTCATACCAAAAAATGCAAATAATATACTCACATCTCAAGTCTCATTATTTATATAGCCAACCTGAATTCTGGGTCTTGTTAGAATATAGTGCTACAATAAGAACAGGCAAATCAGATAAAATACTTGGAAAATAGAGATGGCAGCATAATGAGGCACAACAGATATCAATGCAAGGTAAAACCATATTTCAGATTATTGCAAAAGTGTTGAGTTAAAGGAAGTTAATGGATATTCTTCTTCCCTTCTTTTGAGAGTTTGAAGCTAATACATTAATTCTGAATGACAAAGTGAAGGCACTAACTACGATATAGATGACTAAACTGTCAACAAAACAATCCACACCGGAACTGGTCATATCATGACAGATTCAGCCATGTGAATCCTCGTTTCAACAATAGAATGGATTTTTTTTTTTTTTGCAAAGAAGATACCCAAATTAACAGTAGAATAATGTCACCACAAGTTGTACTAGTCAAACTAAGCATATTAAAGGCTTCAACATTAATCAGTAAATAACTTATTTTAAAAATCAGCGACTTCAAGTAAGTATTTTTTTTTTCTGAGAGGCTAAAATAAGTAATTGTTATGTTTTGCAGGCCGAAAATAGCCATTAGATCAAGAATAAAGAATTTATAACAGGCCTGAGACCTGAAATGGGTAATGAAAGCAATGGTACAAATGCACACATGAGAGTCATTCTTGATCCATTCCTCTTCCCACTTAAACAGGAGAAAAGCAGACATTCACACGTGAAAACTATTTTACATGCACATAAATGAAATATAAAGAATTGCACCTAACTAGGTATATCAAAAGAATTGTTTCAGTAGTTAGTTAGTTTTAGATTACTAACCAACAAAGTGACCCCTAAGCTCCACATCAGGTCCCTCCCACCCTCCATATGGTGTTCCATTTGCAGGCAGGCCAGCCTGCTTCCTAAAGCTCCAAACCAACCTGTCCACATCCAACATCAGCAAGTATTCGAGGTTCAGCTGCTGCGCCCGACCATGAATTGAAGTCAGATCCAATCGGACATCGTGCAGTGAAATTTCCTTGAGGAAGCCCTCGCCATCAGGCTTATCCCCATCCAAATTCCCCACTCTCTGCTCAAGTGATCCCCAATCAAATTCCCCACTTGATGTCCCCTTGGCCAGGAGCTTTCTAGGGAGAAACCCCATCCACATTGCCTCTTCCACTTGATCTGAGAGGTGATTCCATTGAAATTCTTCCTTCCAGCTTTCATTTCCCGACGACAACAGCTGGAAACGAGCAGTGTGAGACGATAGCTGCTTAGGTGAATTGGTGCATTCCTTTCCAGAAACACCACCAGAAGATATCAAGAACAAGATCATCCCAAGCAGCACCACCATCCCCATATCCAACGATGGTAAACCGCGGGACAATCGGCTCAAACAGACACACATCAGACAGTTGAGGAAATGAGGAGCTCAAGGAGAAACACAGCTTGTGAGCTTAGAATCACAACCTTTTTATGGGTGCGTAAAAAAGGAGCACACTTTGCTCCACTTCAAGTAGGGCCCATCAATACCCAATAGCCAAACTCGAAGTATTCAATCCAAGCAATCATTCACCTCACCTGTGGTTCTGAAAGTAGTAATCTTTAAGCATCAGCTACAGGAAACAAAATATAGGGCAACATCCACATGAACGTCTCAGGGGGTCTAACTTGACCTAACCCAACCTATTAAGGTATAAACCCGAATAAATCGAATTGGGTCCGACCCGACCTCACAACAAAATGGGTCCATAAGATGAAATTTCAGACCCGATCGATTTCCTTTCTTGAGGACACAACGCATTCTATTAGCAAACGGGGCCTCAAGTTGGTGGGTCTGGAGCAAAAAGCAAGAGAAACCCTCGCTTGGAAGCAGAAGCAAAGCCCACCACCCAACCACCGACTTGGCACGGCGACCTCTCGCTTATCCTTTGTAGGAAAGGCAGGGAAAAAAAAAAAAAAGGAGGCTTCTTTGACGAGAAGACGACGAGATAATAACTACCCAAGTCGTCAAGTTCCCTTCTTGACCGTAGAGATGGGATATTTCCAGGTAGACAGGGTCATCAGGAGCGAAGAACAGAGAGGGATAGAGGGATCTTGATCAAGAAACGGGACGTGCGGTCGGATGTGGCAATATGGGTATACGCGTGTGCACGATCTTGATGCCAGTGGCATCGCCCGGGTCCCTCCATCCATTTGGGTTGCTTCTTCACGAGAGTGTGAATATTTGAATGGAAGTATGACTGCAGTAACGTGCTGCAGTGACGTGGGTAATTTCTTTTTTATCTAAAAACGGGATGTGGTCATTTTTTTTTCTAATTTTTCAATGTGGTGCTTGTGAATCGAGACATCAAATATTTTATATGAGGTAAAGAAAAGTTGGAAGCATAAGCAAGCGCATATGCGACGGAGGAAATTTCAGCTCACATCATTTGATATGGATCAGAGATTAAAGATATAGGAATAATCCTCATTATTTATTCCTTTACGACAAGTCGAAGAATAGATAATTAAGTTCCGTAAAGATAACGATGTAATTGTATCTTCACACACAACCTCTCCTCCCCACGTCACCCCTCTCCTCTGTATAAAGAGGGGTGGAGCCTTCTATCCTTCTATCTTTTTTCATTTTGCTCTATCCCATTTCTTCCTACTCCATCCTCCTCTTTCTCAGGGTGGTCATATATCATTTATCCTCATAACCCATCCAGAATTACTCCCTCTCGTTAAATGGAGTGTATTATACGTAGATTATTACAAATTTGATTATAATTTTGAATAAGATCAAATTAGATTTTCTTTTTTAATATCATGTGTCTCACTTTTATAAATTTTTTATAAGCCGTGTGGCCTCAATGGTGACTTCCAATACCCATCAATATGTATATGCAAGAGACCTAACCCCATTAGAAAATGACATGAGCCTCACAATTGCATTGCTTATAGCATTGATTAGCCCCCAAGGGCTCAATTTTTTTTGCAAAGGAGGGTGCATGTACAAATTACACACATTGTTTATCACTCTTATATAAATTCCAAATATCCATCGAGGAAACAAGAGGTCAAGATGTGCAAAATAGAAAATTTTTCTATCCATTGTTCATTGAAATTCTCATAAATCATCTTATTTCCTGCAAGTGGAATTTTTTTAGCAGAACAATTTTTTTTTAAATTAAACTCTATTAATGGAAAAAAAAAATTTGTTACAATTGGAGATGGCCCTAGTCAAACAAGAAAGAGAAAGAAATTTATGCCTTCATTGGGTGGAAGGGGAGGAGCTCACTCATGCCCTAACACGAGAGAACTCAACTCCCAAATGGGCGAAACTACAAACAAAACAAGAAAGAAAAACAAAAAAAAAAAAAGGAGAAAAGAATGCATTCACAAATATTATTTTCTTAACAACAAACCGAATCTCCAACAGCTATTCCACATCCTTGAATAATGTTTGTGCCACTAAAAACAACTTCCGGTGATCTATTTGAACCCCACAGACAAGATACCAATCAAAGTTGAAAGTCAGAGCTAGATCGGCTAGTTCATGATCATGTGCGAGTGATAAATTTTAGCACAAGGTAGTTAACACCTTATATCACCAGAAGAGAAGGAACAATGTCATAAAAAGTTAGAAGTTAGGATATAAATAGATTAATAGGAACTCTTAACCCTCTGGCAATGGCAAGCTTACAGGACAAACTTTCCTTTGAAGTAGAACTAAAAATCTTGTGTTTGTTAAAGCAAAGAGAAATTGGGACATTGAGCATAAGTTGTTTTCTCATAAAATCTTTTATTTTTTCCATACACTAGACTCAAGGCCAAAAGTGATTTTACCCTTTAAAATGCCACCAAATGCCACCGATCTTGAATCACTCAAGCTACTACTACATAACAAGAGGAAGAAGATGAAGAGGCAAATGTCAAGGATAAAAATAAAGAAGGTGAACCTTGCATTTATGTGAACTGATAAAAAATAAAAAAAGGTAAAAATACCATATTTGTACTCATGTCTCTCACCCTTGCCATCGATAGCAATTTCAAATGACAGGCAAATAAGAAAAACCCACGTGTCCCACTAATGGTGGAGATACTATGAAAGGACAAAGTAATATACTTCCTTAAAAGACTGAGAAATCATTTGATTTTAATGCATCCTAAGTGAAATAAATCTTGAGGGCATTAAAATCAATTGAAGGTTATGTAAGGCATGTGATAATAATGTTGGTGTGAGATTGGATCATATGATGCATTGCATAAGCGTGAATCAGACATTTTAAAAATTTTCAAATGTAATTAAATCGATGCAAAAACCTGATCAAATCAAATACGTAAATGCCTTAAATGTCGAAACCACATGATCGAAACTAGTTTCCAATCATTCCAGATTCCAACAAGTAAAGGATTATACCTTTGTGGGTAGCAAAGAATAACACCACACAGGTAATGACTCCTACAATAAGTCCTTGCATACCCCTACAACCCCCTCCTCAACCAATAGGTAAAACCCTTCGTGTTGAGGACAATCAACCAAAACAAATCTCGCAAACTCCTTTGCAAGAATCAAAGACGATGTTTATCCTTTTCCACATACCAAATTTTTCTTCTGACATTTAGAAGGAGCCCTCCTCAAATCTTAACATCAAGAAGAGCAATCCAAGAAAATATGGACATTTGGGTGACTCATTGGACACTTGCTGGGCCTATCAAACTTCTAATGATGATCCTGAACGTCCAATACTAAAGGGTGGAGAAGAGGTAGCGGCGATTCTTCATCTCTCTCACAATGGTGGAGGTTAGAGATTGATTAAGGGCTCTTAGGGTTTACTTTGAGAGATATTTATATAAATTCCAAGTTTAATCTTAATATGATGGGATTTAATGCTACTTAAAATTTACAAGATAAGCAAATAATAACTTATAAGATGTTTGAATTTAGTATCCAAATATTAATTAATTGCAATCCAACTCTTAGATTTAACATAATCAAATTATGTGCAATTAATTATTAAATCAAATACAATTTAACTTTTTAAATAACATTTGTTTTATCCTATAAGTAGGAACCCATCAAAATTATTATTGGTTTTATTACACCAATAATCAAGAGTTTAGAATTCGTGGAATTATGGTACTACGCCTCCCCAAGTATTCCAAATACCCGTAAATCCTTTACACATGAAGGATAATATTATGTTGTGATCTAATCTCATTAGACAGCTGTCATTCCTTCTTGAATAATATTATTTTTAACATCTCTTTATATTATTGAGATGAGAATGAAGACAAAGGAATGTCTTCTTCTCTTTCTTACTTGAGTCTGATCAGGACTCTGAGATCACATGTGGATCTTGTCTTTTCTAATATACTTGAAGTGAGCTCGTTTCTCCAATCTGTTACCTACTCCTATAGGATATATTCGTGTGATCACTTCGAGAGATCATGTACCTTCTGTCTCTTCCCACATATACCAACTTTCCAATATCAGTACTGACGTGGGTGCATTTATTATTAGTCTGCTAAATGTATGCGTTTGTGAATAGAGACACATATCTATCTTAAGTCAAAAGATACGCATTCTCTATGACAGCATTGGAGCAGGACTTTGGTTATCTCCTAGTTCATCATTTAACTCAACCTAACCCACGTGGCAGTTTTAAATCTATATTGAAGAACATCAATGAGGTGAGAATTTCTAAAAAATGTTGTCATCTCAACTTAGGCCGAAAATTAGTGATCAAACCAAGTGGTTAATGATGTACTATTGGATCGTCTAAACTATTTAGATCTTTGAATCAACACATATTGGATTTATTCGATTTGACTAAGTACGTTATCCTATTCGTATTAAGGGATCCAATTCATGTATTAAAAAATAATCTAATTTTTTTATTCAGATGCTAATGTAATCATATTACATTATTTAAATGGCTACATTGGGCATACAAAATCCAACAAAAACTTCAACATTCTACATTACGTTTAATAAAACATGACTTGAATGGTATGACTAAGGAATGGGGGAGAATGATGAGAGATGAAAATTACCTTCACTTTATAAAACTTATGTTTATCATTAGAGAATTTCTACAATAAATAATATGATTAGGTGGATCATATAACTCAAAAATAATATCCAAGAAATAGGAAAGCTAAGTAGCAGGAGTTCAACAATGAGCAGCCAAGGACAACATTGAGAGCACCAATAATCAATATTTGAGTAGAGGACAACTTAAACAATTCCAATAACTTAGATAACTTGAAAGACTCAAGTAACTAGAAAATCAAATGATTCAAATTCAACTCAAAGAAACAAGATCTTGAGCCTTGAGAATCCAATCTTTTTCGGATCACAAATGAATGAAATTGACTATTTGCCTGAGTACCATAAGAGGAAAAGGTCCACTTTGCCTAAAAGTCGAATACATCCAACTATAAGAAGGCTTGTGTTTGAGTACTTGTAAGGGAAGAAAAGGTTGACTCTCAAAAAGAAAGTTCCAAATGTCTAACAAGTTGAAGGGATCAAATCGTTAGCTAGGTGACTTGAAAAAAGCTACTTAGCCTATGCCAATAAAAAACAAATAAAGCCAATAAGCCTAAAATAATTATAGCTAGAAAAGTTGAAGTTATAAAAAGTCTAAAAGACTATCAAAAAATTACACATAGATACAACAGGTTGGTAGCAATGAACCAAGCTAATGTATTAGATAAGTTCATTGTAACAAACTCGACATGTCAACAAAAGGACACATCAATTTTGATTATTTCAAATAGGAATAGAAGTAGAACAGATGGCATAAGATGATTAGCACATGTGCAAAGAAGCTTCCAAAAGAGAGGCCAAGAAATTCCCTTATCCTAGAAATCTATAAATAGGGGCAAAGGTTATCAATTTTGGAGAGTTTTTCCTTTTCCTACTTCTACCTCCTGACGATTGAGCTCCAATGATTGTGAACTTGATTGAGTTCAAGAAGGTTCATCCGACCTTTTTGTTAGATTTTCAAAGGTAATATTAGGTAGTTGTAATCAAGTTATAGCTTAGAGATAATGAATTGGCAATGGCATAGGAGATGTGATTAAATTCTGTTAGCAATTATTCCTATCAAGATTTTGTTGCAATGAAACTACTTATTTGTGATTGAGTTGATCTACATGAGAAATCAGACATTACTATAGCGGATCTCTTCCAAGTGTGATGCTAAGTAGATATGGGATCAACCCACTAAAATCATAAGTTCTGTTTAGATTATTTATGTAAATCAATGAATGGAGGATCATCATCATTTGAGATATTATTCATTCAACGATATTATCACCATAATGTTAATTCATTGTATCTAGTTCGATTGAACTTACACGTCGTGGAGAATTATACTTCGTTTTTTAATTTTCGATCGATTTGCTTCTTATCTAGTCAATAATATTTAATAATCGAGCTTGTCATCCTTTGATAAGAAAACCGAAACACATGCATATTCCTGTCATATGTTCTTACCATCGCAACTTTTTATCTTAAATGGATAGGAGATTTCTTATTAATCTACTTAAAGATTAATTTAAGGTCTTTCGATTAATATGACTAGCTTTCGGCAACTTCGATCCCAACTTCCTGCCTAGCATTGAATAATGCTAAAAGTTTGTGCTATATATCACGAATGGTGAGGATTTATGCTACGTGACACAATCAAACAATTTGTGCAAAGATTGTACCATATAGCATGAACTATGTACAGGGATTGGTGCTACATGGTATAATCAAATAATACTTGATATGTAGAAATGAATTATGAGACTTTGTGCTATACAACATAACTAGATAATTTGTACTATCATGATTGTGCTATATAGAATAATGATTTAATTAAGTTGTTCTATATAAGTAGTGCTACCTCAAGAATTTTACATATCTTCTGTTAAAAATGTAGTGCTAAAAAGGTTATTTGTGTAATCGTCTTTCTTCTCTCATTTCCCTAGCTAACCCCACCTTTCGCTCCCTCCCTCCCTCCCTTCCAACACATACCTTCCTTTTTTTTCCATAAGATAAAGGAAATAATAGATGACATATTCTCAATCTCTCAAACCCCTTCCATGTCTCAACCTCCTAATTAAAAATCAAGCACCATAAGCTCCATCTTTTAGTTACCCAATAGAAGGAAAAAAACAATCTCTTTCCATCAAAAAGAAAACGAATACAAGAATAAATTAAATTGGATCTCCACATGAATGTCGATTCAATGTCTGCATCTGGATCGGTGTTCGAATACACGACCAGCAATACTTCTAATTGACTTCAGCGGGTCACTTAGATAATAAGATCCTTATATCACTATTGAAGGAATAGGGTCGTCAATTTGAAACTTACCAACAATGAATTTGCTTGAAGGTTGTTGAGTTAGGATGCTTGCGGTCTCCCAAAAATTAACTCATAAAAGAGGAAAAAAAATACTTTCAATCGAAAGAAAAAAAAAAAAAAAAAGGGTGGTGATAAACGGACTGCATCTCATACGCTATCATGGACGATACCATAATCAAACAACTAGTGCAATTTTAAGTAGAACAACACAATACAAATGCAACCAGCATAATCAATGCTGGCTAAGTAGCATAAACCACAAAGTGCAATTGTAGAATTACATTCTAACTTGCACAATCGACACACCTTGGCAGCTCATGTATTTATATAGAAAAGGGTGTACAACATGATAATGGAATGCCCAGGCACTCGATGGTACACATTCCATACAAAAATTACAAAATTACCACACATGTGTATACACACTAATGCCTCACCTTAAATGCAAGGTTTCCGAATTAAGAAGCCTAAGTTTGTCCCTAAATGGCTTAAATTTTGAGCTATATATTAAGTGGTTTAGTCATTAATGCATCTGCAATCCGATTAGATGTTTGAATATAACAAATGAGAAGTGCGCTTGAGGAGACTATCTCGAACAAAGTGGCAATCAACTTCAATGTGGTTCATTCTTGAATGCAAGATTTGGTTGAGTTACACCAACATTATTGTAATGTAGTGGCAAAGGAGATGGTCAGGTGATGCGCAACTCATTGAACAACAACTAAAGCCAAATAAATTCAACCAAAGCATTTGCCAAAGCTCGATACTTCACCTCCGTGGAAGATCATGCTACTATGGCATGTTTCTTCATGACCATGAAATTAGACTAACACAAGGGTAGACAATGAAACTAGTGGTTGATCATCGATCATCTAGGTAGGATGACTAATCCACGTCAAAGTAAGTAATAAGGTGGAGAGGGCTATGGCTTGATAAAGAAATGCCAAGGCAGATTGTCCCCTTCAAATAGTGCAGTATTTGTTTGAGTGCTTCATAGTGGAGATCAATGGGATCTACCATGAATTGGCTAAGGCGATTCATGACATATGATATACCAGGCCTTGTGAAAAGGAGGTATTGAAGACTATCTACAAGCTGGTGATATGCAATAGGATTAATTAACTGTCTTAATAGTGCAAATTGCAAGAGGATAATAAGTATCATTGACCGCGAAAGCATGATTGTTTACAAAATTTCTAAACTCTCAGAATGAATAGAATTAATATAACAAGAGTTCGAGTCATCTTTGGGAAAAATCATCTAAATCACTTTTTACTAATGTAAACTTTTTTTATTTTTGGAGAATTACTAGATTTTTTCGAAATTTTTTTAGAAGAGTAGAGACTAAACCTAAAAATTAGAGGATAGATTATAAACTATGGGCTGAAATGCAAAATCACTAATAAATAAATTTAATAAAATAAAAATTCTAAAAAATCCAAGAAGGGAAACTAACTAACTAATAATCCTACTAAAAATCATTGCAAAATTCGCACATAGTGTATGCAAAAAAATCCAAAAAATTAGTAGGGATTAGGTTGCAACAATCTCTAGATTAAAGAATAAATTAATTTTATATTTTTCCTACAATGAATATAGATATGAAATTCGACAGAGATTTGAATATATTATGGAAAAACTAACACAAAAGTTTAAGAAATTTATCACACATGGATTTTAAAAAATAAAATTCATAAAATAATTTTATTAATAAAATAATGCAAAGAGTACAAATAAAAGAGGGAAAGAGAGAGAGAGAGAACAAGTAAGGAGAATTTTTAGACATGGCAATATTGTTCTAATGAAGGCATCGACGTTAGTGGAAGGGAGGGAGTCATTGGAGAATCCCTGTACTTAAGAGATGAAAAGGTGGAGAGGAAGGATGAGAAGAATATGAGTTGTTGACAAGATCAACATCGTCAATCATAATAAAGTACTATTGTCGAGTTTTTGTCCTACTAATAGTAGCAAAAATATGTTGAGCAACCATCGTATTGCAATACAAATGTTATTTTAGATGTCGTTATTATAGTATAGTGGTCACAATGTAAATAGATGTCGCATCTTTTTATTTAATTATAATTTTTACTGCTTATTGATATACATCACTCTTTATGTCCAAAAATAATCTTTTATTCTAAAAATGTTAATTTTATTTACAAAATGAATCAATGAAATAATTAATAAATGAATCAGTTAATTATATACAAAAGAATCAATTAGTAAATACTACAATGCCTTAAATAGATTTACAAATAACAGGCATTAAAAACTCTATTCAACTACACTAAGTTATATACAGCTACTCTAAGTACTACCTAAATGTAAGTATAAAAATATATACTATACCAAGTTATATTAACATACTAATATCTTTAATAACATATTTTATGCATACAGTAACTTATCATGTGTCGCTATAGCTAAAATATATACACAACCTAAGACAAAAATAATTGCTTATACTAACATATAAATATATCATTATACATATAAGAGGCTCAAATAAGCTACTTTACTTTACTTTTCATATACATTTATACTATTATATACGTATACACTATTTACATTACTTATATACATACACATTTATCGTACTTAATTACTATTATACATATACATATATTCGCATACACACCGACACAAGCAAATCACTCTCATACTTAACCAAATTTCATACCAGTCACTCTCCTCTCTTCTCCTCTCCACACACTTTTTCACACAACACATAGCCGATTTAGGATGCCTCTTCTTCTCACACACACGCACTGTTTACCAAACCAAAAATTTGGTTTTTAATGGGTGAGTCAACCCTTTCGTAGGACACAGCACCTCGAAGAGGTGGGACTAGATCACTGTAATGACCTGTTACATTTTTAGCCATATAAGATATCTGGAGTTTCAGCCAGACGTCTGTCTAGACATTTGGACACGTGGTCGGATGTTTGAAAGTGAGATTTTCGTACTGCGCTTTGTGCTCTACGCGCGGGCAACGCGCAGAGGCCGCTCCCTCTCTCTCTACCCCCCGAACCATAACCCCTCTCCTATATAAACCCCCTCCCTTCTCCTCTCCTCTCCTCCTCACACCACTCAAGCCACCGCCACCTCCACCTTCTCCTGCCAGCCACGTTCCCCTCCGTCTCTACTGCAGCCGCGGCGAGGAAGGAGATCCACTGGCGAGGGGAGAGCAGGGAGGAGCAAGAGCGAGAGAGTGAGAGGGAGTGAGAGCGGGGGAGGAGGAAGACGACCACGGGAGCTTGGTGGAGCTCAAGGAGGAGCTCGCAGGAGAGAGGAGGGCGTCGGCAAGGGGCTGCTTAAGCTCCTGCAGCTGCTGGAGCTGCCACTGCGGGCGGAGGGCGAGCGCAGCGAGCGGCGTGAAGAGGTTCTAATACTGGAAGTTTTCCAGTATCAGACATCTAGAGTGAAGTCCAGACGACTGGCAAGGTACTTGGATGTTCGAAGCTAAGGCCGGACGTCTGAAAGCACGTATATCGCAAGGTACGTATCTTCTTGTGCCATGCATATCACAGCGCAGGGGATGTCAGCTGACCGTTGCGACTGGGGGTGATCGTACGCAAGTGTAGGCTTTGGGAAGGCACGCGGTGCACTTTCCCAAGCACTTTTGGACGTCTGATTACGTCGCCAGACGTCCGGAGGTGCTTTCAGACAACCGGAGACCTTGTCCGACATCTGGAACTACCCCCAGATGGTCGCAGAGGGAGTCTAGACATGAATCAGCCGCAGGAAAGGGAAGGTGAGTTCTGACGTCTTTTAAGATGTTTGGGACTAGTCCTAGACGTTTGATTTTAATCAGTAACCGCATCTTTGGCCAGTTTAAGGCCCAAACGAATCAGATTTTCACAAATAAAGCATTGTCGTTTCCCACTCGAGTTCCTCTACATATTCGTATTGAGTATCTACTATTTTGAGCTCATCTAATGTACATTGGTCTCTGGTACAGGTTACCAGCCAGTAGCATGTTCGGGGCCTGCGGAGACAATGAGATCTACAGCACAGGCCCTCATTCCTCCCGTGATACCCGGTAGAGTGGTTTAACTCAGTTGTTAATATTTAAATAAGAATGTACTTAGTTGGAATAATCGGATTGAACTCTAGGATGTGGAATGAATCCTAGGGTAGAAATGAATGAGCCTGTTTGATCCATATTGTTTACTTGAATGGATTGTTAAGATAAATTACTAGTAGATGCCTTTAGTATAATTACGAGATGCATGTTAAAATACGAACTGCCTGTATGTGAATGAGAATTGAACTGTGAAACCACAAGTTGCATGTTATGATTGAGAACTGAATTATGAAAACACGAGCTGCCTGTATATGGATGAGGAACAAATTATGAAACATGAGATCTGGACTTGGATAAATGAGATAAATATGAGCATGAACCCTATGGGGAATTAGGAGTAGAATTGCTGTAGATGAAAGGAAATTTGGAATGTAGACGGGAAGTAAGCTGGCCCTTGTGTATGCGGTACTAAGGAGAGAAACTATCCCTTTTTAGTATAGAGCGGAGCTAGCCTCCCTTGGGTTGAGACCCGGGTTTAGGATTGGCCACTCTACACATACTCCTGTTGGCCCTCGCGTACGCGGTACCGAGGTGTGCTACTAGTGCAGGGAGGGAGCTAGCCACCCCACAGGGCCCGGGGTTCAGCTAGCCACCCTACACTGGCTTTGTTAGGCCCTCTGGGCAAACAGGGTGTTGAAGCGACGGGTTACTACACTTTCAAATTTGGTTTCGAAAACCTGTCGTTGTAGTTTGAAAAACAAAGAACTCGGGTTCAACAAATAAAATTTATACCGGAATAGAAATCCTGGGTCGAACTTAGGGAGGCTACGTCGATCTAAATTTGCAATTATATTTTTTTATGTTTTTATTGAAAAGCGGAGTAATTACAATGAAGCACTATAAACAATCAGAACAAGAGAGAGAGAGAGAAACATTCACTTGATACTTCAAAATGCTTATACAATTAAGTAAGCGAGAAATTACACTAGAAAGTAGGAAAACTATTACACTAGAAAGAAGGAAAATTCTACTCTAGAAAGTAGGAAAAAGGAATGGGAGAGAGAAGTTATCCTCCTCGACGATCGCTTGGAGGACGAGCCGGACGGGACAACGCCTGGAAGACGAAGAACGAAGCGGGAAGGAGGTCAAGGCAGGAAGAACGAGAATGGGGCAACACGTCGTCGTTGTCGTGGGATCAGCTTCCGAAATGGGGGCGAAAATTTGAATTTATCTCTTGAGGAGCATCCCGGGTGTGGGACAAGCTTCTCTTGAGCTTTGGAAAGGGACAGTAGAGAAGGAAGGGATGAGAATTTTGTATGGAGGGGGTCTCCTTTTATAGTTGCAAGGAGTGAGGCCAATTTGGTCATTACATGTTGAAAATCATTAATTCAGGACCTTTAGTGATGGATAAATCCGTCACTAAAGGCCTGAACATGGCCTTAGTGGACGACTCGCATGCGCCTGCTCGCCTTCCCGCGCCTTAATGCACGTCCATGTTCTTCCAATCTCGTTCGTTCGATCGTGAGATCAAACGGCTAAGAGCGCTCCTCGCCCGCCTCATCCGTGCGCCTCATTCGCGTGAGACCTTGAGTCGCTTCTCCACGTTAGATGGCACGTTCAGCCGATTGGGCATGCACAGCCGCTCGATCTCCATCGTGCGGTCGAATGCGCCCATGCGCCCGCTCCAATTGGGGCGCCCCGCGGCTCGATCCCACGTCTCCTTCGCCTTGTTAAGGCACTTAACCAATGCACTGTGGGCGCGTTGTGTGGAGCGCTTAACTTTAGCGCGGGCGCCTCGCAGCCGTTGGATCTTGATTGAATGGCGAAGAAGTGTTGGTGCTAAGGGCTTCAGTGGTTGCATGCAGTCGGTTGGACGGTCAAGATGGCACCACGTGGCGCCATCTTGGCCGTCCATCTTATGGGTGATGTAGATGGTGCCACGGGTATCGGATTGGGTCGATTTTTGCACCGTTAAGCTGCGATCATCGATCCGAATCCATCCGTGTGATTGGATTTGTCGTCTGAAGTACAGATTAACACTATCTTGGCCCTTGATCTTCTAGGGTTCCACGGTGTCTATCTGATGCTACGAATATCCGATTAGGGCGATCTTGGAATCGTTGAACTCCAATCGTCACCCTGATCAGATCCGTACGGTTGGCTCTTAGATCAGAGGCCCCGATAAACAGTTGCCCTGTCCCTGACCATAAAAGGAGACAATTAACCTCCACTTTATTTAGACTAATCTAAATGCAAGACGATGCATGCTATGCAATATTTATAGTATGTAATGTAATTCTATGCTTAAGAACATGCA
The DNA here is from genome assembly GCA_037157565.1 of Thalassia testudinum. Classification (NCBI taxonomy): domain Eukaryota; kingdom Viridiplantae; phylum Streptophyta; class Magnoliopsida; order Alismatales; family Hydrocharitaceae; genus Thalassia; species Thalassia testudinum. The sequence goes on from JAZHRO010000031.1 coordinate 66,049,633, forward strand.
TAAATAGACATTTTATGTAAACTAAACATGTTTACATCACACCCCCATGCCTATCTTTTGATAGTCCCTAGCAAAAACTACATGTTATTTATAAGAGAATTAGGTTGGATTACTTGGGCATAAGTTATTTTCAACTTTAAGAAAATTTTTACTTAGGATCTAAACTTTCAAAGACACAACAATACCCGGGTATCTGCCAAAATGCAGACCGCCTCAAGCCCTCACCTTATTCAAAGAAAAATTTCTCTCTTTTTCTTCTGTTCTATTTTTTTTTGGATTTTTGAGTTTAAGGTTAAAGAGTGGCTTTCTACAGTCATTCAACTCACCCAAGACTTGATGAGAACCTTAAGTTCTAAGCATCTTATTGTGAATGTGATAGACTCATTGATTGACAATTAGAATGGACTTCAGGTTTCTACACCTCTAGGTGATCTTAAAAAGAGAGTTTTGCCTAAAGGTGTATCTTTATGGCCGGTAGCTTTCTACCTACTTTTATTTTTATGGAGTCAACACAAGGGTGAATCCAGTGTATATCTCCCCGGTTTATACTACTTCTCCGCTTCTTCCAAAGTGTTTTGGGAATTTTAAGTGCATTTCTTGAGCTGGGTTCTGGACAACCGATCGATGAGCTGTTACCACCGACAACTTCCAGCCATACTCGTGCGGCGAAGTATGGCTTATTTCCTTTGTTTTCTTTTTCTTTTCTCCTTTTCCTTTTTTTCTTTTTGACTTTCTTTTTCTTTTTTTTTAAGTAAGTGGCTTTCCTGGTCTAAAATTTACCTAAAGGCAGCAAGAAGAGAATGGTCCAGTGACTGGGCTCTGGACAACCTACCTATGGGCTATTACCCATGATAACTTGCCAGCCATATCACCCTAGAAGGTTCATTAGCTACCCAATTTCCATTAAAATCGTCGATCAACAAGTCAGTGAAAAGAAAGTGTGTAGATGCTTTAGACTTAAAGTTCCCTCAAATCAGAAGGTGGGTTGATAAGCCGTGTACTTATCACCCAAACTTATTTAATCAAATTACAATAGAATTAAGATGGCGATGACTCGAAAAATAAATCCACATTTTAGTAGATGCACGGGCCGATTAAGTCAAAAGACCTGAAGGGTCTTTGTGTTCAGATCCTAATGTAATATTTCCTAAGATTGAAAAGTCCTAATGTCCAAGTATTTCTTCCTAATTCAATTTTCTTTTTATGTATATATAGGAAGAGAAATACAATTTACAAGAATTTCACAAAGTTTACAAAATGATTCAAAAATGAATCCACCCCCCATGCCTAGCTGATGCAATGTCCACATTGAGAAAAAGAGACATGAAAGAAAGGGTAGAGTATGAAAGAAATCACCTGAATATGAAGCTTAGGTCAGTTTTGTGTCATATGTACAACTGCTAAGTTTAATGCCGTCAGCTAAATGAAGTCCAGCCAAAGAAGTCACAATATGGCTAGAGCAACCGTGTCTGAGACGGGTTCTGGAAGAGTATGATCAATAACAGGCTTCAGACGTTGACCGTTGACTTTAAATGTGTTACCCGTCTTTGGGTCAGAGATCTGAACGGCTCCATTTGGAAAAATCTGATTGATAATGAACAGGCCGTTCCATTTTGATCTAAGTTTTCCGAGAAAGAGCTTAAGTCGAGAATCGAATAACCATACCTTCTAGTTCGGCTCAAGGCTCTTTCGGGAAATCAATTGATCATGTAGGGCTTTGGTCCAAGCCTTGTAGATCTTGGCATTCTCATATGCATCATTTCTAAGCTCTTCCAACTCAGATAGTTAGAGTTTCCTGGCCTTCCCAGCTAAATTCTGATCTAAATTGCATTGCTTGATTGCTCAGAATGCCTTATATTCAATCTCTACGAGTAAATGACATGCCTTTCCATACACCAAACGAAATGGAGACACGCTGATGGACGTTTTATACGCCGTACGGTAGGCCCAAAGAGCGTCCTCAAGCTTTTGAGTCTAGTCCTTATGATCAGGCCTAACCATTTTCTGCAGAATATTCTTGATCTCCCGATTGGAGATCTCAGCCTGTCCATTCGTCTGGGGATGGTAAGGTGTGGAGATTCAGTGATTAACCTCGTATTTCACCAGCAAATTACGGAACTGGGCATTAGTAAAATGAGTGCCACCATCACTAATGATGGCCCTCGGAATCCTGAACCTGCTGAAGATGTTTTTCTTGACAAAATTGATGACCACCTTGTGCTCATTGGTTCTGGTGGGAATCGCTTCAATCCATTTGGACACGTAATCAACAGCGACAAGAATGTACTGATGTCCAAATGAAGGGAAAAAGGATCCCATGAAATCAATGCCCCAAACATCGAAGATTTTGATAGGAAGAATTGGGTTTAGGGACATCATATCTCTCTTAGTTATGCTCCCAAGTACCTGACATTGGGAACACGACCTTGAGAAATCCTAGGCATCCTTGAATAAAGATAGGCAATAAAAGCCAGATTGCAAAATCTTTGCAGCCATCTTTTTCCCGGAGAAATGTCCACCACACGTAGATGAATGGCAGAACTCAAGTATATTGTTGAATTCGTTCTCCGGAACATATTGGTGAATAATCTTATCAGAGCAGATGCGGTACAGTTCAGGGTCCTCCCAGAAGTAGTATTTGGCCTCAGATTTGAGTATATCCCGTTGTTGCTTGGTCCAATCCCAGGAGATTTGACCAACGGCCAAATAGTTAACAATGTCAGCAAACCACAGGGTTTGGACACCTGAAACTGTAAGAATAGCTTCGTCTGGAAAAGTGTTAGCAATCAGGTTGCCCGGATGAGAAGAATCACCTAGGAGTCTCGACAAATGATCCGCCACCACATTTTGTACCCTGGTTTTATCCTTGATTTCAAGGTCAAATTCTTGAAGTAGAAGAATCCAACGAATAAGCTGGGGTTTGGCATCCTTTTTGGCCAAGAGATATCTCAAGGCCAAGTAGTCGGTATAAATGATGACATGGGACCCTAAGAGATAAGCCTTGAATTTTTCTAAAGCAAATACTACGGCTAATAATTCCTTTTCAGTAATAGTGTAATTCCTCTGGGCTTCATCTAGAGTTTTACTAGTGTAGTAGGTGATAGAGGGTTTCCTGTCAACTTTTTGACCCAAAACAGCCCCGATCGCGTAATCAGAAGCGTCGGTCATGATCTTAAAAGGGGTTGTCCAAACCGGTGGTTGCAACTTCGGAGCACAAGTGACTGTAGTTTTCAGGAAATCTAATGCCTTATGACATGATTCGTCGAAAACAAACGCATTTTTTTGACGAGAAGATTGCTCAGAGGACGAGCAACCTTCGAGAAATCCTTGATGAATCTTCTGTAGAATCCCACATGACGAAGGAATGATCGAATTTGTTTAACAGATGTAGGAGGAGGAAGTTTAGTGATATCATCAACCTTAGCTTTATCAACTTCAATTCCCTATTCAGAGATTACATGACCCAAGATGATGCCTTCTTGTGTCATGAAATGACTCTTTTCCCAACTAAGGACCAATCGTGTTTTGATGCATCGTTTAAGAATCATTTCAAGATTAGCCAAACAAGAGTCAAACAATTCTCCAAAAATAGAGAATTTGTCCATGAAGACTTCCATAAACTCTCCCACCATGTCAGAGAATATGGCTAACATACACCTTTGAAAAGTCGCAGGTGCATTGCATAAACCGAAAGGCATCTTACGGAAAGCAAAGGTTCCGTAGGGACAGGTGAAAGTAGTTTTTTCCTTATCCTCAGGATGGATAGGAACTTGGTTGTATCCCGAGTAGCCATCAAGAAAACAAAAGTACTTCTACCCGACTAGTCTTTCCAAGATTTGATCAATGAAAGGCAGAGGGAAATGATCCTTTTTCGTGGCCGTGTTCAGCTTCCTGTAATCGATACAAACCCTCCAAGAGGAAGCTGAACGAGTTGTGGCAGATTCTCCTCTTTCGTTAGTCACAACAGTAATCCCGACTTTCTTGGGAACAATCTGCACGAGACTTACCCAGGGACTATCAAAGATCGGATAAATAATTCCTGCATCGAGCCACTTAATGATTTCCTTTTTGACCACTTCTTACATATTTGGATTTAATCTCCTTTGCATCTGGCGAGAAAGGCGGGATCCATCTTCCAAGAATATTCTATGATTGCAGTAAGATGGCTCGATCCCCCTAAGGTCATGAATGGTCCAACCAATTGCCTCCTTGTGTTCCTTCAGGACCTTGATCAATTTAATCTCCTGCTCCTTTGTTAATTTAGCACTGATAATCACAGGGAGCGTCTTCTTTAGTCCTAAAAATTGATATTTCAACTTCTCAGGCAATGGTTTCAGTTCAAGGTGGGGCAGGTTGATGATTGAAGGTAAGGAAGATGCTGATGACTCATCAAGAGGAAGAGGTCGAGAGTGAACAAAATCAATAACCTCTTTAGAAGATGGCAGGCCTGCCATAAAGGGTTGTGGGTCCAATTCATCATCAAAGGAGGAACTTTCAATTGAAAAAACCATCAAATAAGTTTCAATGTTCACATTATCATCCTCAAGTTCCTCAATAAATCCACAATCCTCAAATTTATTAATCACCTTGAAAATATCTAATTTCATTCGTTGATCCCCAAAGACGATTTCCATGCTACCGCTTTCACAGTTAATGTTGGCCTTAGTGGTAGCCAGGAACAGACGCCCCAAAATGATGGGCGTGTTCCTCAGATTTTTCGATACATCCATGTCAAGGATAAGGAAATCTACAGGAAAATAGAAATCCTTGACCTTAATTATAACATCTTCAACAACGCCTCACAGATTTGTGACTGAACAGTCCGCTAACTGCAGTGTTACTGAAGTCGGCCAAAGTTCACCTAATCCAAACTTCTTGTAAAGAGAAGTCGGAATTAGGTTGATGGATACACCCAGATCCAGAAGTGCTCTATCAAAAGTGTAATATCCGATGACACAAGAAATCAACGGAGCACTTGGATCTCTCTTCTTCTGAGGGTGGTGGTGTAGGATAACAGAACTAGCCTGCTCGGAAAGTACTACCTTCCTCGGAATAAATGCTCTCGACTTACGATTTTGTGTACATAAATCCTTTAAAAATCTCGCGTAAGCCGATATATGCTTGATAGCATCGAGGAGCGGGATATTGATCTCAACATTCTAAAAAATATTCAGAAGCTCCTCATTGCTATCAACAGACTTCTTTTTTTATTTGATCAAGGCTTTAGGAAAAGGAACATGAGACAGATCTTTGGAATCAGGTTCCTGAGCCTTGATTTCTTCTCCAGAATTCTCCTTTCTCTCCTCAGGTTCTTCAGGATTAGGTAAATCAAAACAGTGTAGTTGTGGATCCTGAGTTTGTTTACCACTCCTCAATATAATAGAATTTGCGGATGCATAAGAGTTTGGGTCTTGGGGAGGGTTAGGAAAGATTAGAGGGGCTTGATTAGCCAAGAATTATTGATGTGCAGAAGAAGAAGAGGAAGGACCCTGCTCAACCACCTGAGCATGTGCGTGTGGGTCCCTCTGATTTCCGTACCCATGGGCTTAGTTGCCTGGATTCAAAATATTTCATGGGTTGGGTATGGGTTGAGATGGTAGAGATCCGGGTTGACGAGAGTTAGCTATGAGCCCGGTTGCAAGTTGTCCAGCGATGTTTTCATTTGCTGCATGAACTAGAGCATGGATCCTTGCATCTCTACCATTTGTCGGTTCAAATCAGCTTGCCCTATGGGTTGATGGGCATTCCAAGCTGGCTAATAGACTTGATTTGGGGGCAACTGAGTATACACATGACCCTGACGCATTGGTCATTGCGGAGCATAGTTGCTGGGTCGGAATTGGGTTTATTGCCTCAGGTTTTTCCAGGAGAAGTTAGAGTGGTTTCTCCAACTTGGATTATAAGCATTAGAGTAAGGGTTGGATCTAACATTCTCCTGTACAGCACAGACATCCTCATAGGGTGAGGATGGAGAGAAAGAAAGGAAGGGATTAGAAAAACTAGGATCAAAGGCCCCAGTTTGGAACCCGTGGGGTTCCGAATAATGCTGACTCACAGGTTGAGTCACATCGAGTTGATTCACGAACTCCCGTCCAGAAGGAGCTCGCGATGAATGGAATCCTGAATTCTTGGATTAAGTGGATCGAGAGTTATTCATAGAATTTCCAGCCATCTACTCTTCCATTCTCTTAGCAACCAAGTCCACCTTATCAAGTTTGTTACAAATCAATTCCATATCAAATGAATGAGAGTCATGGACTTCATTAACATTTGATCTGGGCTACTGGGACCGGTTAAAAGTATCCATGGAGGCATGATTAATTGAATTCTCGCTCATTTCCTCAAACAAATCATGTGCACTATCTGCGTCTTTGTTGAGGAAATTGCCTCCGCAAGAAGCGTCCACGTAATTTCTGAGTTGCTCAATCAACCCGTGGTAGAAGATCTGCACGAGTTGCCATTTCGACACCTCATGGTGTGGACACCTCCACAATAGATCTTGGAATCGCTCCCAGGCCACATGAAACTGCTTCCTCGGCCGCTGGGTAAAGGTAGTGATTGCCCGTCTCAAAGCATTGGTACGCCTGACATGGAGGAATTTCTTCAGAAAGGCCAATTTCAACTCATTCCAAGTTGCAATTGGTCTTCCTATAGTCATGTACCAATGAGTGGCTTTATCCCTGAGAGAGTGGGGGAAGAGCCTCATGATCATTTGCTCCTCATTCACGTTTCATGCCTTGGTGGTCTGGACCAAAGTGGTTAAGTCCTCCAAGTGCTGAAACGGGTCTTCGGACCCAAGCCCATGGTAATGTTTGATCAAGCTTAACACCTGGGGCTTGATTTCTACGTCTCCGGCTGGAATCTAGATGCCGGAACATTCCCCGTAATTTGAAGGATCATAAAAGTCCTTCAAGGGTTGAGCATCATGCATTCTTTGGAACCATTCCTGCATTCTCTGCATTTATTCTAGCTGAATTCGGAATCCCTCCTGTGGATCCAGAGGCAGAGGAGGCTGTTGATCGACCATGGGATCAATTTAACCAAAATCTAATTTACGCCTCCTAGAATACTCTAGTGATCCTTCCAATCGAGGATTCAATGACCATCTTCCCAGCATAAACTAGGAAAAGGTCGGAAGGACTGGGGATAAGGCCATTCGATAAGGACTGGGGTCGAAGGGTTTGTATCGATTACAGGAAGCTGAACACGGCCACGAAAAAGGATCATTTCCCTCTGTCTTTCATTGATCAAATCTTGGAAAGATTAGCCGGGCAGAAGTACTTCTGTTTTTTTGATGGCTACTCGGGATACAACCAAGTTCCTATCCATTCCGAGGATCAGGAAAAAACTACTTTCACCTGTCCCTATGGAACCTTTGCTTTCCGTAGGATGCCTTTCGGTTTATGCAATGCACCTGCGACTTTTCAAAGGTATATGTTTGTCATATTCTCTGACATGGTGGGAGAGTTTATGGATGTCTTCATAGACGATTTGTCTATTTTTGAAGAATTGTTTGACTCTTGTCTGGCTAATCTAGAAATGATTCTTAAACGATACATGAAAACACGATTGGTCCTTAGCTGGGAAAAGAGTCATTTCATGATACAAGAAGGCATCGTCTTGGGTCATGTAATCCTTGAACAGGGAATTGAAGTGGATAAAGCTAAGGTTGATGCTATCGCTAAACTTCCACCTCCCACATCTGTTAAACAAATTCAATCATTTCTTGGTCATGTGGGATTCTACAGAAGATTCATCAAGGATTTCTCGAAGGTTGCTCATCCTCTAAGCAATCTTCTCGCCAAAGAAATGCCGTTTGTTTTCAACAAATCATGTCGTAAGGCATTTGATTTCCTGAAAACGGTAGTCACTTGTGCTCCAGTGTTGAGACAACCCCTTTTGAGATCATGACCGATGCTTCTGATTACGCAGTCGAGGCTGTTTTGGATCAGAAAGTCGACAGGAAGCCTTCTGTCATCTACTGCGCTAGTAAAACTCTGGATGAAGCCCAGAGGAATTACACTGTTACTGAAAATGAATTACTACCTGTAGTATTTGCTTTGGAAAAATTCAGAGCTTATCTCTTAATGTCTCATGTCATCATTTATACTGATCACTCGGCCTTGAGACATCTCTTGGCCAAAAAGGATGCCAAACCCCGGCTTATTGGTTGGATTCTTCTGCTTCAAGAATTCGATCTTGAAATCAAGGATAAATCACGGGTACAAAATGTGGTAGCGGATCATTTGTCGAGACTTTTAAGTGATTCTTCTCGTCCAGATGTCCCGATTGTTGATACTTTTCCGGACGAAACCATCCTTACAGTTTCAGGTGTCCAAACCCCGTGGTTTGCTGACATTGTTAATTATTTGGTTGTTGGTCAAATCCCCCAGGATTGGACCAAGCAATAACGGGATGACTCAAATCTTAGGCCAAATATTACTTCTGGGAGGACCCTGAACTGTACCAGATCAGCTCTGATTAGATTATTCGCCAATGTGTTCCGGAGAATGAATTCAACAGTATACTCGAGTTCTGCCATACATCTGCGTGTGGTGGACATTTCTCCAGGAAAAAGACCGCAGCAAAGATTTTGCAATCTGGCTTCTATTGGCCGTCTTTATTCAAGGATGCCCAGGATTTCTCAAGGTCGTGTTCCCAATGTCAGGCACTCAGGAGCATAACTAAGAGAGATATGATGCCCCTAAACCCAATTCTTCCTGTCGAAATTTTCGATGTTTGAGGCATCGATTTCATGAGACCCTTTCTCCCTTCATTTGGGCATCAGTACATTCTTGTCGCTGTTGATTATGTGTCCAAATGGATTGAGGCAATTCCCACCTAAACCAATGACCACAAGGTGGTCATCGATTTTGTCAAGAAACACATCTTCAGCAAGTTCAAGATTCTGAGGGCCATCATCAATGATGGTGGCACTCATTTTACTAATCCCCAGTTCCGTAATTTGCTGGCTAAATACAGGGTTAATCACAGAATCTCCACACCTTACCATCCCCAAACGAATGGACAGGCTGAGATCTCCAATCGGGAGATCAAAAATATTCTACAAAAAATGATTAGGCCTGATCACAAGGACTATACTCAAAAGCTTAAGGACGCTCTTTGGGCCAACCGTATGGTGTATAAAATGCCCATCGACATGTCTCTGTTTCATTTGGTGTATGGAAAGGCATGTCATTTACCCGTAGAGATTGAACATAGGGCATTGTGGGCAATCAAGCAATGCAATTTAGATCTGAGTTCAGCTGGGAAGACCAGGGAACTCCAACTACCTGAGTTGGAAGAGCTTAGAAATGATGCATACGAGAATGCTAAGATCTACAAGGCTCAGACCAAAGCCCTACATGATTAATTCATTTCCCGAAAGAGCCTTGAGCCGAAATGGTTATTCGATTCTCGACTTAAGTACTTTCCCGGCAAACTTATATCAAAATGGAACAGCCTGTTCATTATCAATCAGATTTTTCCAAATGGAGCCGTTTAGATCTTTGACCCAAAGACGAGTAACACATTTAAAGTCAACGGTCAACGTCTGAAGCCTGTTATTGACTGTACTCTTCCAGAACCCGTCTCAGATACGGTTGCTCTACCCATATTGTGACTTCTTTGGCTGGACTTCCCGTAGCTGACGGCATTAAACTCAGCAGTTGTACATATGACACAAAGCTGACCCGAGCTTCATATTCAAGTGATATCTTTCGTACTTTACCCTTTCTTTCATGTTTCTTTTTCTCAATGTGGACATTGCATCAGCTAGACATGGGGGGGTGGATTCAATTTTGAATCATTTTGTCAGCTTTGTGAAATTCTTGTAAATTGTATTTCTCTTCTTATATATACATAAAAAGAAAATTGAATTAGGAAGGAATACTTGGACATTATGACTTTTCAATCTTAGGAAATATTACATTAGGATCTGAATACAAAGACCCTTCAGGTCTTTTGACTTAATCAGCCCGTGTATCTACAAAATTGTGGATTTATTTTTCGAGTCCTCGCCATCTTAATTCTATTATAATTTGATTAAATAAGTTTGGGTGATAAGTACACAACTTATCAACTCACCCTCTGATTCGAGGGAACTTTAAGTCTGAAGCATCTACACAGTTTCTTTTCACTGACTTGTTGATCGACGATTTTAATGGAAATTGGGCAGCCAATGAACCTTCTAGGGTGATATGGCTGGCAAGTTATCATAGGTAAGAGCCCATAGGTAGGTTGTCCAGAGTCCAGTCACTGGACCATTCTCTTCTTGCTACCTTTAGGTAAATTTTAGACCAGGGAAGTCACCTACTAAAAAAGTAAACGAAAAAAAAAGAAAAGGAGAAAAGAAAAAAGAAGAAAACAAAAGAAATAAGACATACTTTGCCACACGGGTATGGCTGGCAAGTTGTCGGTGGTAACAACTCATCGACCGATTATTCAGAACCCAGCTCAAGAAATGTACTTAAAATTCCAAAAACACTTAAGAAGAAGCGAAGAAGTAAAATAAATCGGGGAGATATACACTGGATTCACCCTTGTGTTGATCCCATAAAAATAAAAGTAGGGAGAAAGCTGCCGGTTGTAAAGATACACCTTTAGGCAGAACTCTTTTTTTTTTTAAGGTCACCTAGAGGCATAGAAACCCGAAGTCTGTTCTAATTACCGATCAATGAGTCTATCACATTCACAATAAGATGCTTAAAACTTAGGATTCTCATCAAATCTTGGGTGGGTTGAATGGCTGTAGAAAGTCACTCTTTAACCCTAAACTCAAAAATCCAAAAAAATTAGAAAAGAACAAAAAGAGAAAAAGAAATCTTTCTTTGAATAAGGCGAGGGCTTGAGGCAGTTTTCATTTTGGCAGATACCCGAGCACTGTTGTGTCTTTGAAAGTTCAGATCCTAAGTAAAAATTTTCTTAATGTTGAAAATAACTTATGCTTAAGTAATCAATCCTAATTCTTTTATAAATAGCATGTAGTTTTTGCTATGGACTAGCAAAAGATAGGCATGGGGGTATAATGTAAACATGTTTAGATTACATAAAATATCTATTTATGCATGTTCTTAAGCATAGAATTGGATTACATACTATAAATATTGCATAGCATGCATCATCTTGAGTTTAGATTAGTCTAAATAAAATGGAGATTAATTGTCTCCTTTTATGGTTAGGAACAGGGCAACTTTTTATCGGAGCCTCGGATTGAAGATCCAACCATACGGATCTGATCAGGGCGACGATTGGAGTTCAACGACTCCAAGATCGCCCTAATCGGATATCTGTAGCACCAAATAGAGATCGAGGAACCCTAGAAGATCAAGGGCCAAGATGGTGTTAATCCACACTTCAGACGACAAATCCAACCACACGGATGAATTCGGATCGACGATCGCAACCTAATGATGTGAAAATCGACTCAATCCGATACCCGTGGCACCATCTACATCACCCAGAAAATGGACGGCCAAGATGGCACCACATGGTGCCATCTCGACCGCCCAATCGGCCGCATGCAACCGCTGAAGCCCTTAGCGCCAACGCTTCTCTGCCATTGGATCAAGATACAACGGCTGCGAGGCGCTTGTGCTTAAGTTAAGTGCTCGACACAACGTGCCCACAGCGCGTTGGTCAAGCGCCTTAACAAGGCAAAGGAGACGTGGGATCGAGTCGCGGGGCGCCTCAATTGGAGCGGGCGCGCGGGCACATTCGATCGCATGATGGAGATCGAGCGACTGTGCACACCCAATTGGCTGAACGCGCCATCTGACGCGGCGAGGCGACACGAGATCTTACGCGGATGAGGTGCACGGATGAGGTGGGCGACAAGCGCTCTTAGCCGTTCGATCGGCTCACGATCGAACGGCTGTGATTGGGAGAACGTGGACGCACGTTAAGGCGCGGGGAGGCTAGCGGGCACGTGTGAGCTGCCCATTAAGGCCATGTTCAGGCCTTTAGTGACGGATTTATCTTTCACTAAAGGTCCTGAATTAATGATTTTCAACATGTAATGATCAAATTGCCCTCACTCATTGCAACTATAAAAGGAGACCCCCTCCATACGAAATTCTCATCCCTTCTTTCTCTTCACTCTCTCTCCAAAACTCAAGAGAAGCTTATCCCACACCCGAGATGCTCCTCAAGAGACAGTCAAATTTTTGCCCCCATTTTGGAAGCGGTCCCATACCTCATGAAGAGGTTCTCCAGATTGCTGAGTGAAGTGTGTGATCTAGTGGTGCAAGACATTCGTCTGACCAATGGGGAAGAACTTTTTCAAAAATTTGGATTGGAGTCCAACCCACGCGTTAATCGGACGCGTCTGAGTCTGATACCAATGAGCTGCCTTGTCCATAAGAGAGAAAGAAAACATCTTCATAAGAAGAATATCCCGATTTTGTACATCTGACCCGAAGGTCTGGGCTAGATGTTTGAGTTGTTTGATGTGCTGGAAAGGATCATCGGAGTTAAGCCCATGAAACTTTGGAATAGCATGAATCATGTTAGGCTTGAGTTCAGAATCAGGACCTCCAGCCGAGATTTGGACTCAAGGTTCAATTGACACCGCAACAGGATTATAGTGATCTCGCATCATAGGACGCTGCGGGTTTACAAAGTTCTAAAATAGATCATTCAGGCCCTGGAGTTGGTGTTCAAGATTGTTCTCTTCTTCAACTGGTTGTGCCATGATGATGGAAGAAGAGAATTTGGCTCTGATGAATCAGAGGAGAGGTCTATTTGGTGGGGTTGCTGCACAAACATGGACGTCGAGGCTTGGCCTCGGCGGGAATGGATTGCTAAAGGAGGTCTTAAGGACCTCCTACCAAACATGCACTGATGGTTTAGACGAGATTAGAATGTGCTGGACCTAATCAAGACACCCAAAAAATTTGGATGACTATAGAGGTTCGGGGCGGATGATACCCTTTAGTCAGAAAAGTTATCCACCTGAGAAATACCTGGGCAGCCAGCGAGGGAGAGTCCTGCAAAGACACCTATACGGTAGAGCGTCCCCACGAGTTATAGGGTTTCCCCCACCCGACCTCTCTTGTCACGAAGATTCCAGGTAGACCAGAATGGGGACCTTGACCTCTTAAGTCTACCACTTTTATTTAAGATCAAAGGTGCTTAGGGTTCCACTTGAACTTTAGATGTTTTGAGTGCAAAAGTGATCTAATTTCAAGGTTGGTTGACCCAACAAGAGGTCAACTTCACCTATTTGTCCTTTGAGAGCTTTAGGTCCTTTCTTTTAGGGTTTAAGTGAAATTAAGAGCTTGAATTTTTAGGGTTTCTCTTGAATAAGTCTTTTCAATCAAGGTTAGGCACACCTCTTTTTGGAAAATTGATTCTTGCTTAGAAAAGATGTGTCTCTAAAACCCTAGATTGGAATCCTTAATTTGGCTCAAATTGTGGTCTAATTTAGTTGCCACAGATATGGTAACTAGGGCTCAATTAAGAAGGTGGTAGCCCTAGTTACCTTAAATGGATGCACAATTCAAAATTTGTTGAAATCAATATTAGGCAACTTTGGTGAATTAGCTAATTATGTAAAGCAGGTAGCCCTAAATTGAATTTTACCTTATTTTTCCTTTTCAGAATGAGGGGATTAAGAGAAAGGGCTAATCAGAGATCACTTGCCCCGGGTGTGGTTGTTGTGCGGCTGTCTTCTTTTGAATCTTCTCCCCTGAAACAATCACAACAAAAAAGATAGATCAAGTTAGTATTGAATCAGAAGTTGTGATCAAGATTTCTAAATTGCCCGTTGTTCCTTGGTAACGGTGCCAAAATGTTTATAAGGTGAAATCGGGTTTTAAAATAAATGCATCTTAGTATAGCCAAAATCGCTTTGAAAATAAATGAATTTTATTACTCGAAAAATGTAAATCCGAGGTCGAACACAGGGAGCAAATTGGGATCTAAAAACCAAGAACATAACTTTCAAATTTGATATAATATGTAATGAAGAATCAAAGTTATAATGCAAGAAATATAATGTCAATGTATATAGTAGCACAAAAAATAATATGAACGTTTGATTTTGAAAATCAAACATCTTAAATATCAAGTGCTACAGTGTTGCTCTCAGATCTCTATCCCTTTCTCTGATCTCTTTCTTCTTTCTTTTCTTTCTTCTGTTCTCTGTCCTTCTTTCATCCTGGCTTCTTCTTCTTCTTTATGCTCTGGCCCTTGGTTGCTTTGGCCTTTAGCTTCTTCTTTCTCTTCTTTCTTTTCTCCTTCTATAGCTTCTTCTTTCTTCTTTACGATCCTCAGCCTCTACCTTCTTCTTTGGCTTCTTTCTTCTTCTCTGGCTCTTCTCCTTCTTCTTTGGCTTCACCCTTGGCTTCTTCTTCCTCTTTTTCTCCTAAGAGCAAAACCTACCCCAACCCTCCCCACGATCTCTCTCCTTCCTTCTCTCTTAGGCTCGCTCTCCCAGAGCCTTCTCGGGTTATCAGGTCGGGTATGCGCACCCGGGACCAGGCCCACCGGCGTGCATGGTGGGTGAGGAGTGCACAGGTTAGTCAGGTATACGGGTCAGAGCCTGGTCCGCGTGGTGTGGGGTCACGGACGAGGCGGTGGGTGAGTGGGACCTCACCCCGTGGTTAGGAGGCAACGAGCCTATACCACTTTTTCACTTTATATCACAGCGCCCACTCCTGATCTTCCGAGGTGGGACTAAATGTCCCACCTGCCTCGCAGGCACCCACAGCAAACGTTTGCGTCCAATTGCAAATGTTGCATGGTCGTTGACTCCAATAGCTGGGCTGGAGATGTGCTCGAAGGAAGCCCGCACGACTTGGGACCTGGAGCCTAGAGCCTGGGATGAAGCTCTCGAGCTTGCTTCGTCCTTTGTCAATGGCGGTGAGGACCTGAACCCTGTCAACACGAAAATAGCCTTGTGGCCTCGTCAAAACACGTAGGGAGCTTCGCCTGAGCACAACGAAGGTGGTACGGTGGTAGCGTGGTGCGGGGTGGCCTGAGCGTGCGTGCCTAGGTCACCCTGTGCGTGCGAAGGTGGGTGTGTTCGGGGGGCGTTCTGGGGGTGTGTCGTGATGAATGGAATAAGGGGTTATGGTCAGTGAGGCGTGGCGGTGCTCGTGAGGTAGTTGGCAAGGTGGATGGAGGCATGGAGCGGCGGGAACACCTCGTCGGTGGTCTGACCGGAGGTGGATAAGTTGAGGGTGGTGTGTGAGCGTCGAGGCGTAATAGCAAAAATAAATTAGGGAAAAAGGATGAGCAGAGAGAGAGAACTTATTTGAGGGTGGTTAGATGAAGGGGATGCAGAGGAGGCGGTCGGTTCGTATCTTCCGTCGCTGGAGACGAAGAACCCAGTGAGAGGATGGCGACGATGAGAGGGTAGCAGGAGCATCGGCTGGTGCGGCATGACGCAGACGAAGGAGATAAAGGTAACTCTACCACTGGTATTGTGGTAAAGCGACGAGAGAGGGAGAAAAGGGTCGCCAGCGCTTGCTGGGTGGTTGGTCGGAGGGGAAGAGAGGAATTTGGGGGGTATCTCAGGCCAATTCAAGCTTGGATGTGCAGAATGATCAGGGGACCCTTTTATAAGCCCTGGCAGAAGGTCTTGTGCTTGGAAGCCAAGCTTCCAAGCACCGGCAAGTCACTGGAGATGGAAGGTCAAAATGACCCAAATCTCTCATGCATTCACATGAGAGATTGGGTGCAAATTAGGGCTTCAAATTAGGTTCACATGAGAGGGGATTTCTCAGATAATCTCCCTTTCAAATTTAAAAGCGATTCTCTGAGGAATCAGGGAGTTCTTTCCCTCGAATCCTCGCCGGAGTAGGATTTCCTCCGCTATAATGGTGAAGGACCTAATTGTAAAGAACAATGAGGAAGCTAGGGGGCTTCTGTAAAGGTTTTCAAAAATTAAGGGTAGATATGTAATTGGGCTGGACCTGTTTGCAAAGTAGGTCAAGGTGAATTCCCCTTAGGTTGAAATTTTAGTACAAACCTAATTTGGACCTAAAGAATCCAATGGTGAAGTTTGATTTTAGGTTTGACCACGTTTGACTAGATAATTTACACAAAAACCTAATTAGGGCAAACATTTGACCGGGACCCCTATTAGGTCAAAATAGGTTCTAAGGGCCAAATTGAATGTTCTAAATCCTAGAGGATATTTTTTCATAAATTTTAGAGGGTTTAGGTAAATTTTACCCTACCCAGAACCTTGTTAAATTATGTGGGTTTATTTTAGGGTTACAAGAAGTCATTTAATTCCCAGATTTCACGTGAACCCTTTTCTGTTTGAACCAACCCACTTTTTATCTTGTTAAGACCATTTGACCTACATTTATCCCATGAGAAATCCCGTTGTTGCACTGTAATGGTAAAATTACAGTTTTATCCCTTGTTTCTTACTTTTCTTTCAGAAGGGTTATTTCTTGAGTTAGGACCTCCAGTTGGTTATGTAGGAGCTTTTGTTCTCTTCCCTAGGTCAAAATGAGCTAGTTAGGGCTCATTATGGTGCTCCCATCAAGCGATTTGAAAGTCCACTAGTGGGACTCAATGTCGCCCTTAGGTACTACGTGGTCCTTAGCGACGAGGAGTGGTCGTAGGAGGTGGATTTCCATATCATAGGTGGAGGAATAGAGGTATAGGGAGAGGAAACTGGAGAGGACGAAGGCTCAACTTGAGAGGTGTAGGAGGGAGTTGATGTCGCACACGAGGAGCTCAGGTGGTGTTTAAGTAGGCTGATGAGTGATTATCTTCACCGAGAGGTGAGATTAGGCTTCTAGGGCTTCAACGGTGGGATGGGTTTGCACGAAGTGCAGGAAAGTCCAAACCAAATCACAGCCGCTAGATTAAATCTGGGATGGGAGGTGAAGCTATGCTTAGGTGTGCGCGAAGATTGGAGTGGAATTGATCGTAGGATCGAGGGCGTAAACAATCAACGACCATGATTAGCCATGTTCTTGCGGTTTACAGTACTTGCGACTTGCAGGTATAAAGGAGAAATTGCACAATGACCCTTATAAGAGAAACGGTGCACAAATTATGCAGAAGCCCATAAGTGGTAAGAAGTGTTGTAGCGCGGTCCAAAATGTTAAGGATGAAGGACGTATTTGTAATGTCATGAATGAAAGATCCTAATGATGTTCAAATGCAACCAATTTTTTATTGAAATCTAGTTAAACATTTAGGAACATGATTGCACTTTTAATTTGATCATTTGAACCAAAATATGTGTTTAATTTACAATTGGATCATCATTTTATATTTATTGATAGAATATCTCATTTTGTGACTAATTATGCATTTTTAACACTGATTTGTTATTTTAGGCCATTTCTGTTATTTCTCATACTAACCTATTTCTTATGTTAATTGCATTGTATTTAACCTAGTTTCTAGCTTAATTTGGATATTTTAGCTATCATAAGCCATACTTTATCAGTTCTATCTCCAATACAAGGGTTAAGAGGGGTATTTATAAGCCTCAAGCAATCTTAAAACCATTAGAATTAGTCTAATTTCATTCTCCATATTTTTGGCAATTTTTTTAGGGCAAGAAAGCTTTAAATCCCATTGAAAATGGTATTAATATTTGATTTTTGGTCTCCTAATCTTGTTTGGACCTTCCTTTTTTTCCTTCTTTCCTTTTTCTTTCTTTCTTAATTTCAAGCCTAGTTGCCAATTTTGACAACGAGAAAAGGCACATGATGTGTGGCTTGCATTCATGGCATGTGTGGGAGGGGCTACAGGTGCACGCACTGTGAACTGGAGCAAGGCAACTAGCTGGTGGCATTAGCTATTGGTGTGCGCACGTTGCTTGCCAACTCTGGAGGGCGATCGCATGCTACTCTCACACGTGAGGTGTGCATGAGTGTGCCGATGTTAGCTTTTTTTATTTTCTTCAATTTTCTATTGCAGCTTGCACGAGCATCATTTTTTAAATCTATCTCCATCATTCGTTTCCTCGTCTTGTGCTCTTTCATATGAGACCATTTTTGATATATTTTGCTCACTTTTATTTTTCTTACATTTAAAAATAAAATAAATTAGATTATTTACAAATGTGAAAGTAAAAATATGAAAAATAGCCAAAAATTTTATGCAAAATTGTGATGCGATCATGGTCTGACGTCTTCGTTAACTCGGAGGCAACGAAGGTTGCAAGTAGTGTTTGAATAGGCATGAGGCCTTTAAGATGGTGTCAAATGAGAATGTTAGCCAAATATCTTTCGTAAGACAAGATTGCTCCAATAGATGTTTTACTGTTCTCAACACCAAGGAAAATTGAAGGATGACCAAAATCCCTTACTGGGAAAGTAGAAGCAAGATTATTGAAAATAGAAGCCAGAGCATCCATATAAGAGCCGATTAAAAGAATATTGTCGACGTATATAATTAAGTACTGTGAGCTACAATGTGATGAATGAATAGTGATGTATTAGTCTATGAGGCAACAAAGCCCATAGACAATAGATGTTGAGAAGGCCCTTTGAACCACGATCTTGGTGCCTACTTGAGGCCATAAAGAGATTTGTGGAGTTTCTAAACCCCTTGAGCTATGCCATATAAATGTTTTCTTCCAACTCTCCATGAAGAAATGCATTGTGTACGTCTAACTATTTCACATGCCATTTATTCGCAAATGAGAGTGGTAGAAGCAATCTGAGAGTGATGGTTTAATGATCGGACTAAAAGTTTTATAATAATCCAGTCCTTCTTGTTGATGGAAGCCCTTCATAACAAGGCAGGCTTTACATTTGTCCATGTTGTTGTTCGCTCGCGAGATGCATTAAAAATTAGTTTTATCGTTGTAGTGAGAATCGCGTTGAAATAGATAATATTTATAAAGATTTTGGTGAATACCGGAGGCAAACACAATTTCTATGCGAAAGCTTTTGAGAAAGTCATTCTTAAATATTTATATATGTATAGACAAGCATCCAATATCAAAATTTCATTATCACTTGCAAACAGTCTTTCAACTATGAATAGAAATAATTATGCTAAAAAGGGAGAGAGAGAGTAAAAGCAGATGTAGGGCGACACTGCTTGTGGGATTTTTGTATGAAGTGTAGCAACACTTCAGATCCAGAGTGTAGGGATAAAGTCCAGAGAAGAGTTGTAGAGAGGGAGAGAGGCTGGAGTTGTATTTGGTGGGAGTTGCCTTCAACTGGGGGCCCTGGGTCTCTTTTTATAGCTTTAATGAGGGGCAAAGTGGGCATTTCAACCCTCCAACTCGTGCAACAACCTTAGATTGATTAGATCCGTCAATCGGAAGATCAACGACTCTGATCTAACCTCAAAATAAACCCATATGCACCTTATACGCTCGGATTCATTCTGGTGGCAACACGTGGCATGCTTGTAGCCCTCAGATCGCCATCGTACGGTCCTCGTGAGCACCATGCCTCTTAGCATTCAAAGCGTGCCAACCTTGCACGCGCCTCGCGATTCAAATAGCACCTTCATTCTCTGCCGATCGATCTCACGATCGGACGACTTAACTCGCGCATCGCAACTCCTTCATTTGGGTGCGTGGATTGGGGCGTTAGTGCACATGTCAAATCGCACGTTCACATCAGATGGTCCTCGTCGCACCACTTGCCCACATCCACACCCTTCGCTCGTCATCCAATGATCCAATTGAGTCCAAGCGCACCACCTTCCTGATTTGGTGTGCGACAAGGCTCGATCTCGTGCCCCTCGCTTCGGATGTAGCATGCTAACCGTTGCACTATAAGCGCGGATGGTCGCGATTATGAATTATGCAGGTTTGCTTCTCAACCGTTGGATGGAGATCCAACGGCTGATCTTGATCTTCCTTGATGAGGCGCGGTTGAGGAGCGGGTGACGTGGCATGCTTGTGGCCGTTGGATGATGATCCAGTGGCCCACAAGGCACGAGAAGAGCACTTCAGTAATTGGGGCGCGGTGAGGGGTGGCTGTGATGGCACCACATGGTGCCATCATGGCTGTCCATCTTTCTTGCTTCGTAGAAGGTGCTGTAGGCCTCTGATTGAGATAATTTTTGTGCTATTGGCCTGCGATCGCTAATTCGAATCCATCCGTGCAGTCAGATTTTACATCTGAGGCTTGGATTTCTATCATCTTTCTCCTTGGCCTCCGTTCTTCTATGGATTATACGTGATGCTATGATTTTCTGATCAAGATGATTCCGGAAGAGTTGGACTTCCGTTGTCATCCTAATTAGATCTGTATGGTCTGATTTATCAATTGTGGCCTCAGATCATCTGCAATCAATTCCATCTCTCTTTTAGAGCATAGAATGGTAATATTATCTATAAGGCTATCAAACTAACTAATATGCAAATTATGATGCTTATACATGCATTGTTCCTAAGTTATACTAGATTCTAACTTATTCAAGTAGATTAGGTCGTATGCTTACTGTTCAATCAGCTGCCATCTTTCTTACATTTGATTCTATATACCAACTTGGTACCTATGACATTCATGCCTGGTTGTGATGGAACAAGCATGTCTAAGTGTTGTTTTCAAGTAGAGCATCGAATTCATTGCCTGCCCAATGAGGTCTTTTAGCATTAATAAAATAACAGGAAGGGTCTTGTTCCTACTCAAAGATTTGCAATGAAGAGAGAAGTGGGTGATTAGAGGTGGTATAAGCCTTTTCTCTTGAATATGACATTCATTGACCTTGTGGTCATTGCATGAGTTTGTTGGGAAGTAATGGTATATTGTAGAGGTGGGGCTGAAGTTGGTGATAAGGGTGATGGATTAGTAGGTAATAATGAGGTTGTATGGATAAAGGAGAAGAGATCAGTATGAATGGAAGGTAATTGAACCAATGTGGTTGGCATTTTGGTGGATGTATCATAAGAGGTAAGCTGAGCAAAGGGGAACAAGTTCTCATTGAATATGACATGTTGTGAATGAAGCATCTTCGACATAATAGGGTTTGCACATTTGTAGGCCTATTGGAAATTGCTACAACCTAGGAAGATGTGGATACAAGAGATATAAGCTCAAAGAATGGGATAACAACCACACCCAAAACCTTGAGGAAGGTGCAATTTGGTATGGTATTGAATAGCTTCATACAAGGCATTTATCCAACAAGAATAGAAGAGGGTAGAACATTAATTACACAAACTGTAACATGAAGTAACATAAACTGCAACATGCATGAAGTACGTAAAACCAATTTATGTTATAGGTGTGGAGCTCTAAAATAGCAAAGCTTTGGTTAGCTCAGCCATGTGGTGATTTTTCTTATGTGTAGCACCATTTTGCTGGGGAGTGGAAGGGAGCAGATATCCACGGTGATGAATGCCCATTTACTTGAACCATTTATGTAATTTGTGGTACTCCCTGCCCCAGTTAGAATGAACTAATTTAATGCTTTTATTGAATTGTGTCTTAACATGAGCTAGCCCAAACAGAGGCGTTTGTTTCCCATTTTTCATTTGAAAAAAGAAACCCATATCGGATAAATGATCCTTTGGAGGCCATAATAGAAAACAAGTACTACCCTCCTTGTTTGGCTGCAATGAGAATTGGTAGTAAGCTATAAAGATAAATCTTCATAAAAACTAAGAAGCTATATATTATTAAAAAAAAGGGGTAACATAGAGCTTTAAGTTGAGCTACATCTAGAAACTCATACTTTGAAGTAAATAGTGTAAGACTCATCTCTCAAACTAAGCAACGATTGAAGCAGGAAGTTCCTTCTGCCACCCTTGGCGACAAAGCTAATCAAATGGTACTCGTTGAATCCCTTCTCCACCTTAAAACTTGCAGCTGATCGAAAGCTTAGGCTGATGGCTTGAGATGTCCCCTTGCAGACAATTTGAACAACTCTCCCTCGATCCAATTTCCTCCTATTGTGCCAAAAGCAACCTTCCTGGCTCGTCGACTTCAGTGAGAGGGTGCCGAACCCACCATTTAGTCCCCTCACAATCCTAAACACTAACACTTCATTGTCGCGAAAATTGTCGGGATTGTTTATCTTGTATGATGCAGATATGCCGAAGGCACCCGCTGAATCGTGATGCACGAACGACCCTAGCATGTCAAAAGGCTCGTGTTGATGAGAGTTTGTCAGGTGTTAAGAAATGCGCGTTGTAGTATACTCAACAAAAATGCAACAAACACTTAAATTTATAAACTCGAAATCGATGTGAGTCTAAGGTCATTCGCAGGGAGCAAAATGGGTAATTCAATTCACTAATCACAATCATGAGAGAAGATATACAAATATATTCAAAATAATGCTCAATGTATATATCAAAATAATATAGCAATAAACTAGAAATGAGAGTGCAAAAAGATGGGGTTAAATGGTGGCTTGAACCACCAAATTAACCCTAATGTTAAGCTCAACAATTATCTCAGCAATATCATAACCAAGCACAGGAGCAATGTAGCCAATCAGTCAACAGAACCAAGGCACAGACACCTTAAAGCTTCACACCTCAGAGGAGCCAAGGCACAACAGCAGCAGAGGAACACAAGGGTCTCGTAAAGGCACAAGGACCTCTCAGGTGCAAAGGCACAAGGGCAACACACTCACATAGATGCCCTTCTTCATATCTCATCTAAGTGTTGAGAGAGGAGAGGGAGGGCATGAATCCTAAGGCCACAGTGTAAAACCCTCCCCCTTCCTTTCTCAGATTTCCTTTTCAGAACTCGGTCGGACCCGAGCAACCGGGTAAACGAATCTAGTGCCCGGACCCGTGGGCATGATTGCAGTCGAGGGTGCGTGGACAAATGCATGTGTAGTGCATGCGTTGGGGCGTGTGCAGGACCTCACCCTTGTGTTTTCGGAGGCGAAGAGCTGATGCACTGAATTGCCTTTATGCGTTGCTTCACTTTTGTCCCATACAATGTGGGACTAATATCCTTGCATTCCTTTATGCATAGCTTCACGTCCTGTACTAGGGTGAGTCTCGTCGAATTGAGGCAATGGATGCTTCTTGTTGCTTCAATTGAGGGCCCGAGAGACTTTAGGAATTGGGTCCGCATTGATGGAGAGTGGCAGCAAAGCAGATGATGGTCGGTGATAAGCAAACGCAACTGGAGAAGATGGTGGTGATGGTAGCGCTCCGGTGTGTACTTGAAAAGGGAAACACGACCTCTCGGCCTTGTTAGATATGCTCAGAAGGTTCGCCGTGAAGAGGCGAACGTGATGGTGGTGGTTTAAAGATGTGTGGTGGTCGGTGGAGTGCTATCAGTGACGGAGGAGGTATGCATGAGTGCATGTGTTCAGTGGAGTGCATGAGAGATCAAAAACTCAAATTTCTTTAGGGCTTTTGATCTGTGAGACGAGGCGGAGCTAGCGGACTTGGTGGTAGGCAGTTGGGTGGTTTGTGGCACTCACGCAATGATGCTGGAGCTTCGCCGACGTAATGGAAGATGAAGGTGGTGTGATGTGTGTGATGGTCGAAAGTAAAGTGTGGGTAGATAAATATGAAGAGGAAAGGGAGAGGAAGAGATTTAGGGTAGCTAGGAGACGAAACAGAGGGACCTCAATGCCAGCTGTGATGGGTCAGCGTCGGGGAAGCCGAATGCTCTGGTGAGGGAGAATGGCGACGTCGAAGGGAGGGAGGACTCTTGCTAGGTACGACAAGGAGTGAATGATGGAGGGAAGAAGGTTCCCTCTGCCTATTGTATGTGGTAGAGGGAAACAAAGGAAGAATCAGAGGGGTCACCGGAGCTTGGTCGGAGCAGGCCGGGGAAGGAGGAGAAGAGGGTTTTTCTGGCCCTAAACCGCGCTACGGAGGACGCTCTGACGAATGGAGTCCTTTCAAAGGGCCAAGGACGAGTTCCAAGCTTGGGAAGGAGCTTGAATAGCTTGAAATTTCAGGAGAAAGAATCCCTAGAAATCTTGAGTTCTCTCGAGCTCAAGAGCTTGATTTGGAGGTTGAAATATGGTTTGGCGGATTAGGAAACTTCTCGCAGATCTTCCCTCCAAGTTTGGAGGTGATTGGATGTGATTTGAGGGAGACAACCTCCCACGATCTTCGCTGTAGAAGCGTTCCCAATGCCAATGGCAGCAGGGATGAAAGTGAAGAAAATGATGAGAGGTTAGGGATTTTTTTGCAAATAATTCAAAACCTGAGGCGGTGAATGTGAGAAATAGAGTTTTAAAGGGCTAAATTGCAAACTAGGTCTAGATGGACTCTAATTGGGCCCAACTTTTTGTACTAACCTAATTTGGACCCAAGGAATCTAATGGTGAAGTTGGATTTGATTTTTGATCATGTTTGACAGGGCAATTTGCATAAAATCCTAAATTAGAGCAAAATTCTGTCTGAGACTTTATTCTAGGTCAAAATGAGTTCAGATGGTCAAACCAAGGGTACCAAACCTTTTAAAATATTTTTCTATGAATTTTAGGAGGTTTAGATGAATTTTATCCTAACTAGAATCTCTTTAATTTAAGCAAGTCTGAAATTAGGATTTTGTGTATTATTGCGATTCTCGAAACCCATGAAACCCCATTTCTGTCTGTGTTGACCCACTTTTTGGACTTTTAAGCTCATTTGACCTTTATTTAACCCCTTAGTGACCTTGTGATTAATCTGTGTTCCTGATGTGCTATTAAAATTACAAAATTAACCCTGATTTTCTTCTCTTCTGTTAAATCGACATAATATGGAATTACGACCTCAGATAATTATGTAGAAGCTTTTATCAATCATACCCGATCAAAAGTGGCTAGTTAGGGCTTATGATGGTGTTCCCATCAGCTCGAGCATGGCGTACTTGCCAAGTGTACCCAACAGGGAATTAGAGGCATTAGTGTCAAATACGTTGTCGATGTGTTCGGAGGCAATGGCCCTGAAGGTAGGTGAAGGGTTCCAGTACCGAGCAAGTCCTGGGATAAGGATATCAATCTCTTGTTGCGTGTGGAGGAGGGATGGATGCAATCCAGCTGGAGATGGACACGATCCTAATGTTGATCTCCCACACTCCTTAGGTGATGCCTGATAGGAGGAATACCCTAGACAATATCGCCTTCCAAGATGACAATGTGCTCGCAGCATGATATCTATGCTTAAACGTCAGTGATGCCATTAATGTTGATTTTTGAGCCACATTATCAAATGAATAATGTTTTCGCAAAGTCAAAATCAAGGACACAATTCATTCCCCTCTGATCAGAACTCTAAGTGATAGGGGATCTGAATAAATGAAAATCACAATCAATCACTGATGGGAACACCATTATGTGTACTAACTAGCCACATTTAGTCAAGTTTGATTGATAAAAGCTCCTACCTAATCATATAAGGGTCATAACTCTGCATTGTTCTGATTTGAGGAAAAAATGAGAGATCAGGGTTAAATCTATAATTTTAACAACACATCACAAACACAGAATAACCACGAGATCACTTAGGGGTTAAATGAAGGTCAAATGAGCTCAAAAGTCCAAAAAGTGGGTCAACATTGATAGAAACAAGATTTCACGCATTTCGAGAACTAAAACAACACATAAAATCCTAATTCTCAACCTACTTAAATTAAAGAGCTTCTGGTCAGGAAAAAATTCATCTAAACCTCTTAAAATTCATAGAAAAATATTCTAAGGGGTTTAGTATCCTTGGTTTGACCATTTGAACCTATTTTGACCTAGAATAGAGCTTTAGACGGGATTTTGCCTTAACTTGGGTGTCTATGCAAATTTCCCAGTCAAACATGGTCAAAACTGAAATCCAAGTTCACCATTAGATTCCTTGGGTTCAAATTAGATTAAGGCCAAAATTTAGACTCAATCAAAGTCTATTTTGACCTAGTTTGCATTTCAATCCCTAAAATCTCTATTTCTCGCATTTAAACACTTAATTTTCGATTTTATTACATATAGGTCCCTAACTTTTCATCATTCTTCTCAAAATGATCCCTGCTTCCATGAGAGTTTGAAAAGGATCTTCATAACTTCCCCACCGAAATTTAATCAGAGATTTGGTTATAGAAATCTCATCATAAAATTCTAAAACTTGGCAGAATTGATCCACAGATCAATCCACGTTGATCAGCATCCTTTTCAAGGACAATCATGTGTGGAATTTGTGCCGAAAAGCTGGAGAAATTTGAGCTTTTCAGGCAGCGAAGGCACCTACCCAAAATGCCCAGCTTGTCTTGATTGAAGCTCGAATCTGGTCCTATTTAAAGACTTGCTCGTCAAGCCGTTTTCCCTCATGCAATTCTAGCTTATTTCCCTCCTAAATTCCTCTCCCTTGCTGGCTTAGAAGACCCACCTTCGGAGCTTCCCAAACTACTCTCATCACACTTCACCAAGTATAATAGGCTTGGGGTTTTTCTTCCCCATTCATCCTAGGAGCTTCTCGTGAAGCTTCACACATGGACATGCCTTCCTCCACTCCGGATTCCTCACCGTCTTCCTTCATTCCAGCGTACCTCCAGCAGCATCCACTTCACCTCCTTCCTCCAAATTAGTATAGGGCTTTCACTTCCTTTTTCCTTAATTTCAAATATGAAGCTTCTCAACTCCTAACTCCCTCTCCTCTATCTTCTCCAACACTAGCCACTTCTCATCCGACCACCTTCATCGCCGGTACACATCCGTATATGTCCTTAAAACGTTAATTTTTGCACCCAAACAATCACATAGACAGATGCACAAGAGAATTGGTGACCTAGTTACAACTAACGGGGTGTACGTCTAGGGGGAGGGCGATGCTCCCAAAGTTCCACTATGATTGTTGGTGGTATAATCTCTCTTAGTCTCTCTCTCTCGGGTTTCGTGAAGAGAGCCCCTGAGGGCCTCTCTTCTCTATTTATAGTACAAAAGATATATAACATTTAATCCTTCAACGAACTTCGCGGATTCCCTGGCTTGTCAGTTACCTAGGTATAAAAAACATTTGTAACGTCACGGTTAGCGCTAATGTAAATATTGTTGCTGCCTCTTCAACTCCGGTCAACTAAATTCTTTGGCGGGTCATGCTCGCCCGGATCTGTTTGGACATATGCAGGCCAGGTTCACCCAGATCCGCCTAATTGTTGGATATTTGGGTGGCAAGACACTGAATGTGAGTACTCGAGTCCCGCCAAGCGACAAAACCCCTGTAGCCATGTGCTAAAACTAGCACAAATTGCCTACAAGATTGCAGTCACCCAGCACATAGTCATAAAATATAAACATAGCTAACAAACAATTCATATTACAAAATTTAAGGGAACATAAATTGACCAGACATGAAGGACTGGTCCGATAAATTAGTTGATGCACTTTGGGCATATCGGACTGCCTACAAAGCCCCACTCAGAATGTCGCCTTATCGCATGGTATATGGTAAGGCCTGTCACCTTCCTGTTGAGCTGGAACACCACACATTTTCGGCAGTGCGAAAATGTAACCTTGACCTCGATGCAAGAGGTCATGAAAGAAAGCTCCAGCTTAGCGAATTAGAAGAAATCCGGTGGGAGGCTTATGAGAACGCAACGATATACAAGGATAAGACCAAGGCCTTTCACGACTGCCACATCTGGAGGAAAGCATTCACGCCCAACCAACAGGTCTGGTTGTTTGATTCACGACTGAAACTCTTTGCAAGGAAACTCAAGTCTCAGTGGACTGGCCCATTCGTTGTGATTCACCCCTATCCTAATGGGGCAGTTCAAATCATGGACCCAAAATCTGGGCATGTTTCTATAGTAAATGGCCAACGCCTCAAGCCATTAATGGTCCAGGAACCTCCTCCAGCTGACGAAGTCATTCATCTTATCGAGAACGTGTGATTGAGTTTTCGCCCAGCTGGAGGCGTTAAACTCAGCATCTACCCACATTCTTCATCACCCTATACATACCATTCTTATACATAGCATAATTTTCTTTTAGCGTATTTCCTTTTCACATATTGCATACTGTCAGGTTGGCCGGTTTTGAACGTTAAAATTCAGGAGTAATTTCAGGTGATCTCTACCCACTTACTCCTGTTGTATTTATTTTCTTTTATATCCATGCATGAGGACATGCAAGAACTTAGGCATGGGGGGTAGATATACAGCAAAACTAAAAAAATTTTATGCCAACACTTAGAAAACCTCGGAGTAGCATCTCAAACGTACTTTAGGATCCCAAATATAAGAACAACTGACTCCACCTCCAGTGCTCTCATTGGAGCTAGAAATTGTTTGCAACAGCCATTTCCAACTCACCCGCTCACCCTTTTGCTCTAAATTTAGGATCAAGCTAAATGTAACTCAATAAGGGAATTTATGAGGTACAAATGAAAGAGGTTACTTATTTATAGCATATATGCATAGTACATTGATGAATAAGATTATTTTTATTAAGAGAATGCATTAGGGATTTTATCCTCTAGTTGATTCCTGTAATCTAGAATTCAGTACAATTTTCACACCCACATGTAGAATTTGCAATGGACTCACGGTGAAGATTGATATATGTCTTTAGTCTATCGAGAAGAAGCGGTGCTTCTTTTCCTGAACTCCTGGACAGTCTTTTGGGAGTCGGCAGATTTTCTTCTAAAAATCGACCAAACAGTATGAGATGAGAGTAAAGAGTACTGATGCTTTAAGATTAATGCAAGGAATCTAGAATTCTGGATAATTAGGTAATGATACTCAGAGAATAGGCATAGTTTCCGCTCTCGGTTCCTGCGTATACATTTTGTGTGAAATATTGAGAACCACCAATCAAGGCAAATACGCAGAGAGCTAGTTTTGATAAAACTAGGGCTAAGGTGGATGGTTATGACCATTCTTTATGGAATCTTCGGCTGAAGGAGGATACTGATGTCAAGGTCAGAAATACACCGTCCTATCCATCCTTCCCGATGTTGTAAGTAGGTACTTCCACCAAATAAACTATTCAATGTCTCTTGAGTACCACCAATCCCAAATAATGTCTCTTCAATAAAATTTATGAATGCATTGTTAGATTATGTTGTGTTAGAAAAAAATTATATGAAAAAAAATGAAAAAATTGAAAAAATGAAAAAAAATGAAAAAATGAGAGAGTGGAAAAAAAATAGAAAAATAAAAAGTAAAAATAAAAAAAGAGTTAGGAGTATGTAGTGTTTATCTCATTTACATTGAGGCAATGCCACCAAATAAAAGTAAAATCCACCAAATATGGCCTTAACCCACTTTTTTTGTGTTTCTGACCGCCCAAATACTGGCTAAGGAATTCCGACTTAGTGTTAAGGTTATTGGAACTCTATTAAAGTGTTGATGCCATGTGAGATCACCAAATATGGAATATATGTGTAAATCTGGTGAGATTGTGAGCTCAAGAAAAGAAAAGAGAAAGAGAGAATAAATACAAAGGAATAAAAAAAGAGCATAGTTTTTCTCGTCTTTCTCTGAGTTGAGTCACTTAATAATTTGGGAATCTAGATTTTATAGTACTAAACTCTATGTACTACCAAATGAGAGTGAGCCACCAAATAAACAACCATTTCCCTCATAAAGTCTAATTGAGTTTAGATCTCAACCCACACAAGTCCAATTAGACTCAGTGAGAGTCCTATTGACTTAAGCCCAACCTAATTGAGTTATTTCACTCTCAATTAGGTTCACACTCATTCAATTAAACTTGTGTTAAGTTTAATTGCATTTTCTCCTTAGCAAATTAGGGTTTGCAACCCTAATTTGAGACCAACCCTAACCCAAACCTATTAGGACTTAACCTTGCTCACTTAACCCCTTAGGTCACGACCACACACACACACACACACACACACCCATTCATGCACTCCCACACTACCTAGAGTATTCAAGGTCCTTCCAAAGGTGGCGCCACCTTGGTTGCCAAAAATAGCAACCAAAGATGGGTCTTCTCTTAGATCCACTTTTGGTGGATCTAAGAACTACCCTCTCTCTCCCTTGGATGGCCACACTTGGAGCTCTCTCTAGAGAGTCTCCATTGAGTCTACTTAAAGGACCCTTGCATGGCCATTTGCACCCATCTAGCCTTCCATCTAGTTTTAGCATAACTCCACCTCCATTCCACCTCCACCCTATGAGCTCCCACCATGGTTCCACCACCTCCACGCCAAGGCTAGAGCACTCCTCCTCCACCTCTCCAAGGGTCGGCCTAAGCACCATTGGCCGCCCCTCCTCCTCTCAACCAAGTCAAAGGCCATCGGAGCCCACCTCCGAATGCCCTTACTTCTGCTAGCTAAGTAGATATAGTTCTTCGTAGATTTACTGCTTTAGTACTGCTTAGTAGTGTAGCTTCATATTCTCCCCCAATGATGCATGCATAATCCCCCTATAGATTCATACATACAGTCATTTTCTGCTAGCGAGTAGTTTATGTTTCAAGCTTTTTTGTACCAAGCATTCCTCTAGCTATGCTGTAACCACCATCATGCAATCAATGAAATCATCTTTTTATATATCTCTATATCTATGTGTGAAAATCACCATGTGCTTGACTGACGTATCTTTCGCGTGATAATCAGTTGCTTGCGCTCATTTTATATTTCTACTACAACAGCATGTCGTGCATGAATGCGTAACTTAGTATAAATTGACATGCAATCCTAAGCAAGTAGAGCGAGCGAGATCGAAATAATTTTGCATTTCCTAAACGCCTTCCAGAGACAAACGACCAGGACTTCAAGTCTCATTATTTTAGAAATATTTTTGTTTTGATCGGATTTCACACTATACTATGACATAACGACTATTTTCATATTCGAAAATGCGAGATCCAGGTTGAACACGCCTCATATTGCAGGATTTCATTGGTTTGAAGCTTGTGCCCCATAGGGGGAGAATTCCCCCCAAGGGATTATAAATAGAGGGTTGGGGTAGAGTTAATGCCCTATTTACTTGCTTTTACTGCCGCGATCCCACCTTGCAAGCTTGCCTTTGCTCCTTCGTTGACCTGTTAGAGCTTTCATTCATTAGAAACACCGTGTTCGGAGGAGTAGCAAAGGCCTGACAATGTCTTGACTTGCAGGCAAGGGTAAGTCTGGCTCTCCCTTGTGGGGCCTCCCGCCTGGGACAAGGGACTTATACAGCTTTAGCTTCGACTTTCATAGCCGGTCTACCGTTAAGGAGTTCTTGGCGGTGCATGGACTCGATGGAGTTCAGTTCCACCCCTGCAGGTCCATGACTCGCCTTTGCTTCGATGGGACGGTGGATATGTTTATAATTTGTAGATATATCATAGAGCATGGCTTACGCGTGCCTTTAAACCCCTTTTTGGTTTCCTTCCTTTCTCATTCCAACCTTTCCCCCTCTCAGCTTAGCCT
Source organism: Thalassia testudinum (assembly GCA_037157565.1). NCBI lineage: Eukaryota > Viridiplantae > Streptophyta > Magnoliopsida > Alismatales > Hydrocharitaceae > Thalassia > Thalassia testudinum. Next base: position 66,080,849 of record JAZHRO010000031.1, read on the forward strand.
AAACTGTTGGCCTGTTCTCGATGCCTTCACTGTTATTTGTTTCCACTTGGGAATCGTTCCCTGACTAGGTGTATTCCGCTTGATTTTTGGGCTCATGCCCCTTAAGGTTAAAAGGGGCAGGCCTCCCTCTGGTACATACACCTTGTACAGCCGGTACACTAAATACCAGATAGTTGATCTCCTCGATAGCTTGAAAGGGAAAGATTGCCACTTTTTCTTCCTTCATAACATTAAGAACCTAGTAGTCCCCTCTAAGTGGCAAGGCTCACCTGAAAGAGATTTACCACCTAGCTCCGAGGAACTTGATCCGTCTACGCAGCCAGACACAGACAAGATAATGAAATTTGGACCAATTTCTCAGTCATAGCTGAGGTAGAGAGATGTTTGGCCAGCATTAATGTGGGTTGCAGTTTCCTATCCCATGCCATGTAAGTTGGGGGTAATAGCTTTAGATAGCTTATTTCTTTTGCCATTTGATTAACTTCTAATTTTCCTTGTTCTAGCTTTTGGGCAGTTCATTCGTCTGGATACCCCAAAGCGGCGACCCAGTAGTTCTTCTCACGGTGGGTCCTGGCATGGTGAGGTAGGGACAAACCCTCGAAGTGGGGTGAAGGGAGTGCATCTTCCCACCCCAAGGAGGAGATAAGGAAGTGGCAGGCGGCAAAGAGGAAGAGATCCCCCTTAAGTGCCTAAGGAAGAAGTTCGCTATGACTCCTCCAACGGGAAAGTTGATGGCACTTGCTCCTTCGAGCCTGGGTAGGGTTGAGACGGCAAATGCCCCCGTTGGTTTGCCTCGCCTGTCTTCCCTGCCAAAGCCAATTATTCTAGGCGACTCCTCACTTGAGGCCCCTGGCAAGGTGGCTAAGAAGGGGAACGTCGATTTTCCATCCCTTAGACTAGTTCTTCGAGCACCTTTGCAAAGGTGGCACAGGAGGCGGCGATGTCAAGAGATTTTTTTTGGTGGTAGCATTTTCGAGCAATTGTACTGTAGATGGAGTTTGATAGGGGAGTGAGTACTGGTGGACCCCTCTAGTCAGGGGGGTTTTAGGATGATAGGGCAAACTGTTGGGTCCGTGAGGGGATCCATGTTGAAGGGGACCCATGAGGGCCTCGTACCTAGCCAGGGGACTCTGGCTTAGGTGGGCACTTACAGCAGTGCCCCGCATGTGGAGAGGCAGGTGCTTCGACATCTGCAAGATGCCCTATTTTGGGCTATCTACCGTCAGGGAGGGATGAACTTTAATCACGTTCTTCTATTATTTACGTATGGTAAGCTCTTCTACCTTATTATGTTTTTTATTCCTACTTCTGTAAGATATTGAATCTCAAATTCCAACCACTGCTTTTTGATAGGTTAAGACTCTTAGAACCTCTTTTGTCCCAGTTGGCGATGCATCGTCTAACATCGTCGAACCTAGTGTCCCTACCGAGGTAGCCGATATGGCCGCGATATGGGCGATGACCACCAAAATGGAGCAGCAGAACTTTGCTAGTCTACTCAAAGAGGGTACTGCCGCCCATGAGAACACGGAGAAAACTGCTAAGGAGGCTACCAAGAAGCTCTACTTGCAGCAACAAGCAGCCGGCCAGGTGTTTCGCTTGCAACAGGAGCTAATGGAGGCCACTCCTGGGGCTGAAGAGAGCTGGGTGCTTAGTTAGCAAGCTTGAGGAGAGTCTTATCAACATTCACAAGAGAGATCTTGCGAAGTTACGAGACTTGACTGACCGCTTGCAAACTTAATGTAGCAACATACTTTGGCTAAAGGAAGAAGTGAAAGTGCTGAAGGTTGCCCACTTGGCCGTGGAGGGATACGAGGCGACTCTTAGGGAGGAGTGCCTTTGTATGTGCACAACTATAGATGATCTTGCCAATCTGAAGGCAAGTTACGAAAAGGCAGAGGTAGTCATGGAAATCCTAAGGGATAACCACACCAAGGCCCACCAGATTCTGAAGGATAGGGCCAAAAGAGTGTTGGAGCTAGAGAATCTAGCTCGGCTATTGATGCGTCGAAAGTCGTCGTAGTTGGTAGGAAAATATTGCATTGTAGTATAGCAACGAAAATCAATGTGACAACAATTAAATTTATAGGTGCTCGAAAATAAAATATGAGTTTGAGGTCGTTCGTAGGGAGCAAATATGGAATTCAATCACTAGTCGAAATATAAAGAATAAACGAGCATAATGATCAATCACAGTAAAGATATTCAATGAATAAAATCTACTTAAAAAATGATATTCAATAGTAGCAATTATGTCTCAGAAATAAATAGGATAAAAAAAATATAAATGAAAGCAAAAAATGGTGATTTGAATCACCAATTATATCTCCAAATTAAGCACACATCCTAATGTAATCAGCCAATTCAATTTCACTATAATGGTCTTGAAACACTTATTTAAATATCCACGTCAAATCAATAAGCCAATAAGTCCACAGTAACTTTCAATCAGACATCATCACAAGGGCATCAGATGACTTAAAGTCACCAACGCACAGCACAAGTCACAGAGCACAAAGCCTTAGAAATGCCTAAGTGTTGGGCGTATTGGCACGCATGTTGAGGCCAACAGTGCAAAACCACACCCCACCCTCCTCAAATTTTCCTCTTCATTTCTTAACCAAGTACACGGGTATCAGGTAATTGGGTCTTTGGATCCAGAGCACAGTGTCTAGACTTGCATGCACATGACCGTGGGTGAGGAGTGCGAGCTGAGGTGAAGCGAGGACCACACCCCCTGTGACTTGAGGCAGCAAGGCAATTACTCAATTTAATTTATACGTGGAGAAGTTAGCCATGCCTGATGTGGGACTAATCCCAGCTCTCTTCCCTACGTAACGCTGCAAACGGATTCTCAAGCAATTGTTGTTGTTGTGGTTGTGGCATCGCCCAATCAAGGGCCAGGTTGTCTTTAGGGCATCCGTCCTCGGCTATAAAGGGTTGAAGTAGAGCCGGAGATGGTCGAAGTGCAACAGTCGGAGGCGAAGAAGACGATGGCAGCGGCAAATGTCTAGTGAGGTACTTGAGACATGGGGGTGTGATAAATGCCAGTTTATCATCATTCTTATGCATTAAAACAAACTTATCTCTTAGGATTTTACTTTGCAAATGGGTTTTTGGGCTGCATTTAGGCATTAATTAGGATAGACATGCATTGCATTTTTTATTGTGTTTTTGATGTGTTTTTGTGAGTGTTAGGGATAAAAAGATTGCCAGATCCCTAGAACCCTAGCACTCAGGAAGGTAAATGGTGAAGGAGAGGCTCTCACCAGCTGGAACTCAACTTGATCCAACTCAGCATAGCTGGAATTTAGCTCACCTGAATTAGGGTTAGCTCATCCTAACTCCATTCAGCTCATCTCAGCTGAATGGCAGCTCAAGAGAGCTCATCTTAGCTCATCCTAACTCAGGTCAACTCAGATCCAGCGCAACCTAGTTGAGTCTAGCTCATCTCAGCTCCCACTAGTTCACAGGGAGCTCTAGCTAGCTCAGCTGAGTTGACCGGAGTTCACCCCAGCTCAGTTCCAGCTACATCCGGCTCTACTCAACTCCAGCCAGCTGAAGATGAATTCATCCCAGCTCAGGAAGCTCAAGTCCAGCTCCCAGGGACTCAGCTTAGCTCAACTTAGTTGAGCTAAGCTACCTTAGTTGCCTCAACCAGCTTGATCCTCCTCGGGAGCATCAGACCCAACTCACCTCAGTTCCATTCAACAGAAGCCAGCTCGCTTTAGCTTGGCTTAGTAGCTAGCAAAGAACTAGCAAGCTAAGACAGCTAGAGTAGCCCCATGTTGACCTCTTCAGTAGTTGCCAGCTCCAAACCCTAGCTCCAACACCTCCTCCTCTACACCACTATTACTAAGATAGCTTAGCTTAGCTAAGCTTAGCTATGCTCCAGCTCCCTTGGCTTTTACCACCTAAAAACACTTCCCAACTAGCTCCACCTAAGCTGCACCTAAGCTCCACATAAGCTACCCCTACTTCCACCTCACTTTGGCGCCAACCTAGCCTACCCACTACCTCCAAAAGACACCATAAAGTGGCACCAAAACCACCCTAACTACCTCCTTATTAGAGCCACTTTTTCCCTCCAAAACAACCCCACATCATGGCCCTACACATAACCCTACAACCCATCCTAACTATCCACCTACCCTTCCTTCTAGAACCCTACTTGGCGCCTACTAAGCCCCTCTTCTAGAAGCCATTTTGGTGCCAACTTCAAGGGGTGCCACCACCCATAACCACCACCTAGGTGCCCCTTGGGTTGGCGCCAATTACCCTTAGCCATAGGATCCCCAACCACCTCCATCTTCCCATCTTAGCCCTCCATTTCAAGAGTCACCTTAGCCCCCTTCCTACTCTATATAAACCCACAACCTACCACCATTTTAGAGCATCCTCCATTAGTGTTTAATTCCACCTACATCCACCTATACCTACAGCCAAGAAGAAGGAGTAGAGAAGAAGATTAAGGGGGCACATCACCAGCCCCTTTGGTGCCTTCTTCTCCCCACTTTCTTCAACTTGTGCCATGCCAAGGAGGAGGAGCTTTCCACTTCAAGGAGGACAGCCAGGCAAAGGAGAAGAACCTAGGGTGGACGTCCACCCTTGGAGGAGGAGAATTAAAGGTGGTAGCTACCACCTTGGAGGACATCATTTGGAGGAGCATCTCACGCCAAGCAGAAGGAGTTGTCTTTTCAAGTCAAGGAGCTACTCGGCTTGGAGCAAGAAGCCCTCTTCTTCACCATCTATCTAGAGGATTTGTGTTTTATTTTTCTTGTATTTTCAAGTAGAGTAGAAGAATTCCTCTATAGGTTTTGTGTGCACAATTTTGATTTAATGCAAATTGCCTTCTTTCAATTTCTATTGTATAGCTTGTTATAAATTTTGCCTAGCAATTGTTTCACTCCCTCTCCCTAATTATTCTAGGCCTCCACATGCCTAGGGTGAGTAGGGAGAAGCTCTACCTATCACCTTAGGGTAGGTTTTTTAAATTAGGTATTAGTTATTTTCTAGCTTTCAACAAAAACTTGCATGTTGCCTTTATTTCAAAAATCATAAAAACTATATATTCAAAAATACCAAAAAGAATGTTGAGATTTATTTTCCAAGTAAGAGATTTAATTTTTGCAAACTTTCCTCCTTGGATGACCCTAGATACCCCACGATTTAGGAATATAAATTTAAAAGCGAATCCATTTTTGTGCGTTGCAATGACTTAAAATGCTAAATTAAAAACCCGTGCAAAAACGCGATCACTTTTTGGCGCCGTTGCCGGAGAGGCACGGCTTTGCTTAATTTTGTTTTCTCTTGCTTAAAGAGGTTCTCATCGCCCTCTCTTTCTTTTCTCTAGTGTGTGCAGGAACTACAACGGGAAAGCGGGAATTGAGAAGCAAAAGCTCAAAGTTCCTTTTTTTCCCATGATTTCAAGTTGGTTCCCCACTTCTTGTCACATTTAGGGTAAAAGACTACTAAAAAAAATATTAAACTTCGCTTTCAAGACCTTAAATAACTTAATTAAGTGGAGTGGTACCTTTTAAAACTCATTGATTGCTTGTTTGCACCATCAACACCACTCTATTTCAAGTATTGGTGTTCTATTTTTCGGGTCCAGATTTCTGTCTGGACTTGAAAAATTAATCCCCAACACCACATGCCTCCTAAAATCATAAAACTTCATAAAATGATTCCAAATTAATTTAGGAACATCTGTTCTAAATTTTAGATCAATTAGATTTGTATTTAATTTTTAAAAATTTGTGGACTACTGAGGGGTCACACCCTCTAATCTTCCTATTTTGCTAAGATTCTCGAATTTTTTGAATTTTTATACTCATTCAATTTTTTTGAAATTTAGCTTTCTAGATTTCTTGTGAAATTTTACACATCATATAAAATTACCAAAATTTTCTGAGGTCGGTGGAAATACTGAAAAGTCCAAAATACCCACGGGTATCATTTCTAGACTTTGACACCAATATAAGTAAAAATTCAAAACAATTATCAAACAAATTCCTAAAATCTTACAAAAATATTTTCTGGAATCTTTGTTTGATTCTCTTCAAAGTAGTGGTGTTGTTTGAATTGTTTGGACCACTACTTAATTCAGAAAGCCTAAAAATAACTCATTGATAGTTAAATTTCTGTCATAGGTCTAATTGGATTAATTTTTTTTTTTATTTTTAGAAACAAACAACAAAAGGAAACATATTTTCACCCATACAACTTGATTTCTTCTTGTTTGTAGAATCTCAAATTTGTTTGAAAACTTAAAAAGAAAACCCTAAAAATACACTAAGTTAAATCCAATCTTAAAAGACAGAAATACAATAATTGTGTGACAAATTGCTTTTCATTGGAGCCACTTTCTAATTCTTGTACACACACTAAAAAAAAATTTGAAATAACAGGGCAACAACCCAATTAACGCCCTCCACATTCCGTGTGCACTATAGTATCCTAGACCTAACTAAAATCCGTAGGAACTTGACCCCTAAGGCTTCATCAACTTAGGCTTGCTATATAGATCTTAAGTCTTCTTTAGTTAATACCAATTCTGTCATCTATATCTAGTGTTCAGGCTGAGGGGTCGTGTCAAACGACTAGATGCGGATTTGTACAAGCACCTGGGGTTTTCCCTGGGAAACGTTTAAGTTGCTTAAGGGGAGGTTTGGGCCCAAACCTCCCCTTAAGCAACTTGGATAGATTTGTTAATAGAACGGGTATTCATTATTGATTACTTATTTCCTACGTAGACCAAGTCTTAGGTTTATTTTTAGGGAGTCACACTTAAGTTAGGTCTAGCTTTGGTTATTTGATTTGCACACTTTGTCTCATTTCTTTCTCTTCTCCTCCCCTCCTATTCCTCCATTTTATGCACGGGCGATGGTCTCAAAATCCGCACCTGGAAGGACCATTTGATTTCGCCCCCTGCGCAAAAGGATCACTTTTTCTGTCTTCTTCTTCTAGAAAAATGGAAAATCAACAAAATGGGTCCACTAACCCTTCCACTTCCACCTCTAATCTTACCTCTAACCCCACTACTAACTCTAGTTCTAACCTTTCCACGCAAAACCCACCCACCTTTAACTTCCCACACTTGGAGCTCCCTAATCTTGAATTGCCCCAAACACAACATCAAGACCCCCTGCCTGATCTGTTAAAATTGATGGTTGAGCAGATTGATAAATTAAATTCTAATCAACAAACATTGATTAGGAACATCCAAAACCTAGCCAATTAAAGGCCAAACCCACCACCCCGTCAGTAGCATGTTATGCCTCTAAAAGATTTTTATGATCCATTTTATTATGAGGAGCAACCAGGGGTGGTCATACCAGAGGGGGACTTCAAGATCAAGCCAGCAGTCCTGAACCTAATTAAACACTTCCATGGCCTTCCTAGGGAAGACCCTTTCAGTCACCTTAAAGAGGTGACTCTTCTTGCACAAACAACCCATTCCCGAAATGTGCAAGAAGATTTATGGCCAATGTGGTTATTTCCATTATCTCTTAAAGATAAGGTTGCTTATTGGTTCAGGACCATTGGCCGATCCATCATAACTTGGCCTCAGCATAAGAGTGCCTTCCTCAAGAAATTTTTTCCCATAGGTCGTACTAATTCCTTGCGAATATCTATTACGACCTTTCAACAAAAATCTGGTGAGACTTTCCATGATTCTTGAGAAAGATTTCAAGATCTCTCAAGAAGTTGTCCGCACCACGAGATTCCCTTATAGCAGCTCGTGCAAATCTTCTATCATAGATTAGAAGATCGAATCTGACATTTCGTCGATGCCTTTTGTGGCGGTAACTTCTTAAATAAGGATGCTGAAAGTGCCTATGACCTTTTTGAAGAAATGAGTGAAAACTCATTTAATCAAGCTTCCATGAACACATTTTGCAGAACTCAAAACCCACAGTTCGGTGTTCATGAAGTAGGCACTCAATCTATCCCTGTCACCCAAGATGATCTTCAAATGATCGCTCAAAAACTCGACCAGATGCATATTAATCAAAAGAAAATTAAGGAAAGAGTGGCCACACCAACCCAAGCTCCACACAGTCTACATCTAACCCAACCTAACTTTCCACGAACAGAAAATTTGCACAATCTCCACACTACTCTTGCTGATTATTACCAGTATTCTGAGGTTGCCCATGATTCACTGGGAAATTACAACTATCCAGATCTTAACCCTACTCAAAATATTTCTGCCATCTAGGAGCCCTTAAAAAATTCTTCCAATTGGAAAAATTACCCGAACTACTCCTGGAATAATCGGGTTCCTTCCCAACCAAATCATTTTAATGGATATGGGTCGAATCCAACCTTTCATCCTAGGCCATCTCAATAAGACATCAATGCCCAGATGCTGCAAACCCTGCAGGAATTGTAAACGAAATAACGGAAGTAACCCGCACCATCACAAATTTGAACAATCAGATTAGGGTTACTCCTATGCAAAGACCTGCAGGACATCTTCCGTCCCAACCCATGCCCAACCCTAATCACCAAAGGAACCAATATCCAGGCAGAAATCCACACTACCCGAATCAGCCTCCTACTAATCCACCACCTCAGCAGCCTCCCAGGTTTCCGCAACCACAGGCCCCCCCACCTCCTCCAAATAATAATCCGACTGCACATGCAGCTACATTGAGGAGTGGGAAAACCACCACTGATCCCGTGCCTTCACACAAACCTGGTGAAATCCCCATCATTGTGCAAATTGACTTCCCACCTCCCCATCAGGAAGAAAAAGAAATACAAAAATCTCAAGACACGATTCCTATCCCTTTCCCACAAGCTCTCCACCCCACCACCAATAGAAAAAAGAAATTTGAGCCCACTAAAGAAGAACTCATGGATCTATTTGGGCAAGTTCAAATCAATATTCCTCTCCTAGATGCCATCAAATACATACCTGCCTATGCCAAATTTTTGAAGGAGATCTGTACTCCTAAAAGGCAAGCCAAAAATCTAGGACAGGTGCATCTCTCAGAAACAGTAAACTCTGTCATACAAAGCAAGCTACCTCCTAAGATGAAAGATCCGGGGGCACCATTAATTTTAGTAACTATTGATGATACTACATTTGATCGCACCCTCCTTGATCTTAGTACCTCAGTTAATATTATTCTCACGATTTTATTTGAAGAATTCCAGATCGGTGAATTAAAACCTGTCGAGGTTACCCTGCAATTAGCCGATCGATCTACAATCAAACCTCGTGGGATTGTCGAGGATGTTTTGGTCAAGATCCAGAATTGTGTCTTCCCTGCAGACTTTCTAGTCCTTGACATTGAGGTACCTGAATCATTACTGGACTCCCCAATAATCCTTGGACGCCCTTTTTTAGCCACTGCAAAGGCAAATATCAATTGCCACACAGGCAAAATGGATATCACTTGCACCGGACAAACTATCACTTTAGATATTTTCAAATCCTCCAGGAGATTCCATGATGATAACTTTTTTGAGGACTCAAATACGAAAATTTCCAATAGGTGGAGGAGACAATGTTGATAGATACCCTTACCGACCATAATTTTTTTGAGGACTCTGATTCAGAATCAGTGGTTGGCGAAATCTGTGATCTTGAGACTTGTCTTGACCCAGAATCCATTCCTGATGAACCCCCTAATCACCCTAACCCACCCACTCTTCCCGCACCCCACTTTTCCACACTAACTTCACCCAATCCTCACCATCCCTTCCCCGACTCCTTTCTTATGGACCTACCACCAACACCGCCCGAGTTTGACAACCAACCTGATTTAAAACCATGGCCAGACTCGGGCTACACTTATCATTTTCCATCCAACTTTGATCCCAATATTGTTTCTAATCAATTTTCTAGGGATCTAGAAGAAGACACTTTTTTGGCGAGCATCTAAGTGTCCAACTATTTACATGATTTACCATCTTCCGTGCATACCTTCACGCCCGGCTGAATGGCGTAAAAGATAGCACTGGATGGGAGGTAACCCATCATTTTTCCTGCTTTCTTTTTCCTTTCTTTTTCCAGGTTTTGACCATCCTAAACCTGACCTCTCTTCATTAAGGTGATCCCTTTTCCCTTTTAATGCATGAGGACATTGCATATCTTAAGCATGGGGGGTATTTTTAAAATTTGACGTCGATTTAGGATTTTCAAAACCTAAAAACATGCATTTTCTTTGGTTATTTTATTCTCCTGCTTGCATGCCCGAAAATATAAAAATGATGAAAACTTTTGAGGAAAAATTTTGAAATTGGGACTAACGTCGAGAAACTCACTTTTGGTACAATGGGGTTTAATCTTTAACAAACTAGGGATAAGGATATAGATCTGATCATTAGAACCTCAGGGTCTATTTATAGATTAGATCAGATATCCTTCTCTAAAATTCCACCTGAACTCATGGTAGTTTAGGTGACTTGATCCTATTTTGTAATGTGGAAAGTATTTGACTTAGTTTTTGATTTAAAAACTTGCATTTCTTGAGGAACTTCTTGTGTCAATTTTCACACACAAGCCAACACTTAAAAACAACTAAAAATTAGAAAAATTCCCGTGTTTGGACTTAGTAAAGGTCTGAAGCAGATCATTGGTTTAAGTTCCCACCGTCGAAAAGGAGGAAAATGCCTCCTTTGAGGATGCGATGTCAACATGTTACCGCCTCAGCGCTGCTCCATATGTATATTTCATATTTTTAGACGGAGCATTAAAGAGTATTTTAGCAACTCAAGTGTCTTGGATGGTGCTCTACCATAGTGTCGAAGCAAGAGCTTGAGTTTGCTTGGAGCGTCCTTTTACACCGCATTGTGTTTTGGGGTTGCGAGCTCCTGGGTGGTGTCATGGACAATGCTATCCCGAAGTACTGGCACCAGAGCCCCCTCGAGGATTAGTAACAGGAATAATGATCCCGACACATCTGTTGTAAGACTAAGCTAAAAGTAAGCATGGGGTGAAAAAAAAGAATAAATAAATGAATTAACACGCCCCTATAAATGTTGGCTTTTCACAAGTACGGAGACAAGGTTTTGAAGGATTTTGCAAGTTCCGAATCAAATTCATGAGCCAGAAAAATCCTAAAAACAAAAATCTCAAGTCATTTGAATTAACAAAGGGTTAATTTGTGAATTTTTTAGAGGATATATTGATCCTATTTTGTCTAATGGTTGGATCAAAAAATAAATCCCGATATTTATCCTTAACAAATCCCTTGCCTCCTGTGTTTAGATCAACCAAGGTCCCTTAATCATTTTCTCAAAAGTAAAAAAAATTAGATTTCCCAAAAAATTCTATTTTCTAAAAAAATTAAAGTTTTGCTAAGAGACTAGCAAAAGATAAGCATGAGGGTGTGATAAATGCCAGATTATCATCATTCTTATGAATTAAAACAATCCTAGATCTTAGGATTTTACTCTGCAAATGAGTTTTTGGGCTGCATTTAGGCATTAATTAAGATAGACATGCATTGCATTTTTTATTGTGTTTTTGATATGTTTTTATGAGTGTTAGGGATAAACAGATTGCCAGATTCCTAGAACCCTAGCACTCAGGAAGGTAAATGGTGAAGGAGAGGCTCTCACCAGCTGGAACTCAACTTGATCCAGCTCAGCATAATTGGAATTTAGCTCACCTGAATTAGGGTTAGCTCATCCTAGCTCCATTCAGCTCATCTCAGCTGAATGGCAGCTCAAGAGAGCTCATCTTAGCTCACCCTAGCTTAGGTCAGCTCAGATCCAGCTCAACCTAGTTGAGTCTAACTCATCTCAGCTCCCACTAGTCCACATGGAGCTCTAGCTATCTCAGTTGAGTTGACTGGAGTTCACCCCAGCTCAATTCTAGTTACATCCAGCTCCACTCAACTTCAGCCAGCTGAAGATGAATTCAACCCAGCTCAGGAAGCTCAAGTCCAGCTCCCGGGGACTCAGCTTAGCTCAACTTAGTTGAGCTAAGCTACCTTAGTTGCCTCAACCAGCTTGATCCTCCCCGGGAGCACCAGACCCAGCTCACCTCAGCTCCATTCAACAGAAGCCAGCTCACTTTAGCTTGGCTTAGTAGCTAGCAAAGAACTAGCAAGATAAGCCAGCTAGAGTAACCCCATGTTGACCTCTTCAGTAACTGCCAGCTCCACTTCAGCTCCAGAGTCTTCAGATCCAGCTCCTCCCTCCAAACCCTAGCTCCAACACCTCCTCCTCTACTCCACTATTAGCTAAGCTAGCTTAGCTTAGCTTAGCTATGCTCCATCTCCCTTGGCTTTTACCACCTCAAAACCCTTCCCAACTAGCTCCACCTAAGCTCCACATAAGTTATCCCTACTTCCACTTCACCTTGGCGCCAACCTAGCCTACTCACTACCTCCAAAAGACACCATAAAGTGGCACCAAAATCACCCTAACTACCTCCTTATTGGCGCCACTTTTTCCCTCCAAAACACCCCCACATCATGGGCCTACACATAACCCTACAACCCATCCTAACCATCCACCTACCCTTCCTTCTAGAACCCTACTTGGTGCCACCTAAGCCCCTCTTCTAGAAGCTATTTTGGCGCCAACTTCAAGGGGTGCCACCACCCATAACCACCACCTAGGTGCCTCTTGGGTTGGCGCCAATTACCCTTAGCCATAGGATCCCCAACGACCTCCATCTTCCCATTTTAACCCTCCATTTCAAGAGTCACCTTAGCCCCCTTCCTACTCATATAAACCCACAACCTACCACCATTTTAGAGCATCCTCCATTAGTGTTTAATTCCACCTACATCCACCTATACCTACGGCCAAGAAGGAGCAGAGAAGAAGATTAAGGGGGCACATCACTAGTCCCTTTGGTGCCTTCTTCTCCCTACTTTCTTCAACTTGTGCCACACAAAGGAGGAGGAGCTTTCCACTTCAAGGAGGATGGCCAGGCAAAGGAGAAGAACCTAGGGTGGACGTCCACCCTTGGAGGAGGAGAATTAAAGGTGGTAGCTACCACCTTGGAGGACATCATTTGGAGGAGTATCTTATGCCAAGCAGAAGGAGTTGTCTTTTCAAGTCAAGGAGCTACTCGGCTTGGAGCAAGAAGCCCTCTTCTTCGCCATCATCTAGAGGATTTGTGTTTTATTTTTCTTGTATTTTCAAGTAGAGTAGAAGCATTCCTCTATAGGTTTTGTGTGCACAATTTTGATTTAATGCAAATTGCCTTCTTTCAATTTCTATTGTATTGCTTGTTACAAATTTGCCTAGCATTTGTTTCACTCTCCCTAATTATTCTAGGCCTCCATGTGCCTAGGGTGAGTAGGGAGAGGCTCTACCTGTCACCTTAGGGTAGGTTTCTTGAATTAGATATTAGTTGTTTTCTAGCTTTCAACCAAAACTTGCATGTTGCCTTTATTTCAAAAATTATAAAAACTATATATTCAAAAATACCAAAAAGAAAGTTGAGATTTATTTTCCAAGCAAGAGATTTAATTTTTACAAAATTTCCTCCTTGGATGACCCTAGATACCCAACTATCTAGGAATATAAATTTAAAAGCGAATTCGTTTTTGTGCATTGCAACGACTTAAAATCCTAAATTAACAAATCACGCAAAAACATGATCAGAAAGTTTCCTCTTGACTGATGGGAACACCATCATGAATCCTAACTAGTCATTTCGACCCAATTGAGTCAGTAAAAGCTCATACATAACCAACTGAAGGTCATAACTCACTATATAAGCATTCTAAGGGAAAAATAAGAAATTAGGGTTAAAACTGCAATGTTACCAATGCAGAACAACCATGGGTTTTCTCAAGGGTTGAATAAAGGTCAAATGGTCTTAACAAGATAACAAGTGGGTTGGATTAGACAAAGAAGGGTTTGTGTATGTTCTGAGGATTAAATGACTTTTGAAATCCTAAAAACAGACCCACTTAACTAACCAAGGTTCTAGTTAGGATAAAATTCACTTAAACCCTCTAAAAATCATAGAAAAATATTCTCTAGGGTTTAGTACCTTCAAATTGACCATCGGAACCCATCTTGACCTAAAATGGAGTTTCAGATAGATATTTACCCTAATTTGGATTTTTACATAAATTACCCAATCAAACATGGTCAAAACCAAAATTCAACTTCACCATTGGATTTCTTAGGTCGAAATTAGGTTTGTACCAAAATTTGGACCTAAGGAGAACTTGTCTTGACCTAGTTTGCAAAATGATCCTGTCTGATTACATTTCTACCACTAACTTTCAAAAACCCTTGCAAACAACCGCCTAACTTCTTCGTCGTCTTTACAATTAAGTCCCTCTGCCATTATCGTGGAGGAAACCTACTCCGGTGACCTTTGACAGGGAATATCTCCTTGATTTCTTAGAGAATCTCTTCTAAAATTGGAAGGGAGATCCTCTGAGAAATTCTCTCTAATCTGAACCCATTAATGAGCTCTGATTCCCTCCCAATCTCTCATGCGAACGCATGAGAGATTTGGGTATCTTAACAGCTCCCAAGTCCGGCGACCTTCCAAGCTTGGGAAACTTGCTTCCCAAGCCCTAACCGCCCCTCAGATCCTTATTTAAAGAAGCCCAGATCCTCTTGCATTCTCCACGCTCGAATTCAGCCGTGAATCCCCTCAATTCATCTCTCCCTCTCACGACCGAAGGCTCCTCGGCGTTCGGCGATCCCCTCTGCCCTTTCTCGTCGTCCGATCGCCATACCTACGATGGATTCCTCCTCCTTGTTCTTCTCCACGTCTCGCCGTACCAGCAGACGCCCATTCCTCTTCATCCTCGCCGTTCCCACCTCACCGAAGCAGCCTTCATCTTCGGCATCGGCCATACCAGACTCGATGTCCTCACTGCCCCCCTTCGTCCATTAACTTCCTAATTAAGTCCCATGTCCCTTCTACGTTCCTCTCCACTCTTTATCTTCCAAATCCTACCACTAACGGCCCTTCGCACCTCCATCTCCTCCATCTCCAGTCACCCACTCCAGCAAGGCCATCCCACCTCCACAGCCCACCAAAACCCTCGCCAACCCTCGCAAAACCTCCGCCACACTTCACTGATCACTTCCCCTCTCTTCTTTCACCCATCCATCCACTCACAAGAGCCCCTGAACACACCCATTCACACACACACAGTTTGACCTAGGTACGCACTCACGGCCACTGTCACACCACGCCACCACCCCCATCACATCCGCCGTGCTCCAGCGACGCTCCCTGAATGCTCTGACATGGCCGAGAGGCCGTTCTATTGATTTCAGGTGCACAACCTTGTCTGTCATTGGCGGGCAAGCTTGAAGCTTGCTTGAGGCTGGCCCAGGTGCTTGCTGTCCCAAGTTAAAGTCCCTGTATGCGCGGAAGTGGCTTGCCCATGGTCCCAGGTCTTCAATTGCAGTCACAAGCCTCAGTCGTTGAGGCAATTGTAAAGGACACTCCCTACTACGCTATGTGGAAGGAAGGTGGGACATTTAGTCCCACCTTGGATACGAAGAGGCGCCCGCACTCGCATAAGTTGCAAAAGTGCCAGTAGCTGTTCGCCTCAATTTCCACGGGGTGAGGTCCCTCTCACCTTCACCCGGTCTCGTCTGCGACACCTCACCCACGGACCTGGCTTGACCTGACCTGACCTGCACTCCTCGCTCACCACCGCACACCGGTGAGCCTGGACCCAGGTATGCGCCCGACTCGATAACCCGGATACCTGTGGCTCTAGGAGAGCAGATCCTAAGAGAGAAGAAGAGAGGAGAGTTGCGCGGGTAGGGGGAGGCTTTTACTATAGAAATCTTCGGCCGACACTTAGTCGAATTCTGAAGAGGGAAGCCAAAGAAGAAGAGGAGGAGGCCTGAAGCTGAAGAAGAAGAGAAAAGTAGCCAAGGGCCAAGGAAGAAGAAAGCTAAAGGCAAAGGAAGAAGACGAAGGCTTGGAGAGGTCATAGTTGAGAAAGAAAAGAAGAGGAAGAGGTGAAGGCTTGAAGAGAAGAAGAGAGGAAGAGAAGGACACATCAAAGACAGAGAAAGAAGAAGAAAGAAGCAGAGAAAGAGAAGAAAAGAAGAAGTAGACAACTTTAAGTCGTCTGATTTCCAAATCAGACAACAAAACTTAGCTCTCATTTCATAACATTTACATTGAGTTCCTTGGTGATATTGTAGGAGTATTTGATGATCTAAATCATCATTTTACTCTCATATTTTTGCATATTGCTACTAATATTATTACATATTCTTTTAAGTTTGAATTGTTATTTGTTTCAAAGCGATTTCGACTATATTACAACGCTTCATTTTAAACATCGATCTCTCCTTGCAAACATTGACCCAATTAGAATAACTTAGGCCCTTTGTCAGACCACGATGAGTGGAGTGGTTGTCGAAATTTGGTGTGTGGTAGTGTAGGTTGGTCGAAGGGTGAAAGGATGATGGCGGTGTGGATGGGTTCTCCGGTGGAGGAGTGCAGAGATCAAACTCCCTAATTTTCTTGGGGCTTTTGTTCTCTGAGGTGTAGGGAATATTTTGGTGGTGTTGGTTGTGTGTATGGTTGAGTGTAGTGACCAGACGAAGCTCGTCAGAGCTTCGCCGGCTGCAAAGAAGATGCAGAGAGAGGCAGGTGAACGGTGGCGGAATTGAGGTTTTGAGGGGTTAGAATTATGCTAGGGAGAGAGAGGAAGAGAGAGAACCTAAATTATTGGATGAATAAGGTGAGGATTCCATGCCGGTGTGATGTCCAGACGTGGAGGAGACGAAGTTCTCCGATGAGGTGGGACAACAACGAGGAAGGAGGAAGAGGCCCTAGCGGTGGCAGGTTGGGGTTAGGGGAGCATGGGGAGGAGTTTGGTGCTTGTCTTTGGCCAGATGCAAGCATGGAAGAGGGGGGGGGCATGAGGATTTCCGGAGTCAAGCTGGAGGACGGCTGGAGAATAAGAAGAATAGTGAAGCATGACCTAAACTCGACTGGGGAAGATGCTAGGAACATGAGCCCTATTTATAGTGCTCAAATGCGAGCTCTAAATTGAGGAAGGGGCCTAATTTAGACATGGTTTAAGAGGAAAAACTTCCCTTGAAATTTTGAGCTCGCCTGAGCTCTAGGATTGGATCTGGGGTCCTTAAGGTGGTTTAAATGATTCGCCATCATCTCAAGATCAATCTCTCCAAAATTGGAGGGATTTGGATTTGATTTGAGGGAGAAATCCTCCCTCGAATCTCGGCCTAGAGGTGTGTTCCCACTTCAATGGAGGCAGGGACCGTTTTGTGAAGGAGACGAGTAAGCTAGGGCGGTAAATGCAAGAAACTTGAAAGTTAAGGGGCTAATTGTGAGAAATAGAGATCTTAAGGACTGAATTGCAAACTAGGTCAAGATGGATTATGATTGGGCCCAAATTTTGGTATTAACCTAATATGGACCCAAGAAATCTAATGGTTAACTTGGATTTGAGTTTTGATCACCTTTGATTGGATAAATTGCATATAAGCCCAAATTAGGGTAAATTCCTATCTAAATCTCTATTCTAGATCAAAATGGGTTCAGATGGTCAAACCAAAAGTACCAAACCTCTTAGATTATTTTTATATGAATTTTAGGAGGTTTAACTTGATTTTATCCTGACAAAAAACTTTCCAATTTAAGTAGGGCTGAAAATTAGAGTTTTGTGTATTATTTTGGTTCTCAAAATGCATGAAACCCTGTTTCAACTAGTGTGGATTCACTTCTTGGTCTTTAATGCACAATTGACCTCTAATTAACCCTTGAATAACCCCATGGCTAATATGCATTCATGATGTGTTGTTAAAACTGCAAAATTAACCCTATTTTATTGTCTTCTCAGAACAGATTAGAATGGAATTCTTATGCTCAGGCAATCATTTAGGAGCATTTTATCTCTTGATTCTGACTAATTTAAGTTAGTTATGATGAATGATGGTGTTATCATCATCGGTCGGAGCTGGACCCTGGGACGGTCATGGAGTTCTTTGCCTTGGACCCATTTATCGAGTAGAGTCGGGACCTTCTCTCAAAGGAGGTCAACAAGTACACACTGGCAGTTGTGCAAGCTCTTTTAGAGGGCAAGCATACCACCATGGAGGAGTTGTGCAATTGGTCTATGGACCAGCTTATGTCCGAATTTGATCGTCAGAAAGCTGAAAGGCTTATTGTGGATAAGGCTCCCATATTGTCACCTGAAGACCAACTGGGAAGCTTGTTTCTTGAAGAGGAGGTGAACAAGCTAGGTCTATCAGGAGTCGCAGAGCAGCCTTCTCGTCCAGTCAGCTCGTCCTATGAAGCCTCTTCACCCCCTCCGATTAATCGTAAATTACTAGTATGCCAAGTTCAAGGAATTGGCTTACCACCTAATGTTTGCAACTCGTAGAAGTTGCCTGAACTATCTTTGCAAATTTTGTAAGGCCCCTCCCACAAAGTGTCTAACTTTCGACTCGAGTTGCTTGGCATGGAGACTTCACTCTTTCATAGAATGAGATCTCCTTTAAAGAACTTCCTCTTGCTAACCTACCTGTTGTAGGTAGCCGTGGTCGCCTCTTTATACTTTAGTGTCGCCTCTGATGCCCTTTTCCTTAGCTAATCCACCAAGTCCAAGGCTAGGCAAACTTGATCGTTGTCAGTGTCAGGGTCGTATAGTTGCGTCCGATATGTGGGAAGAATTATCTCTATGGGCAGTCGTGCTTCCATACCATACACCAAACTGAAGGGTGTGTGACCTGTGGAAGTCCTTTGGCCAGTCATGTAGCCCTATAGTACATCTGGCATCTCCTCGGCCCATCTTTCCTCTGAGGAATCTAGCCGCCGCTTTAGTGTTGACATGATGGTACGGTTGGTTACATCCGCCTGTTTGTTTGCTTAAGGGTGCCCCACGGACATGAAGCATAGGCGGATATCCCAACTTGAGCAAAATTCCTCAAATTTATTACAACCAAACTGGGTACCATTGTCTGTAACAGTATATTGAGGTATTATGTATCTAGCTATGATATTCTTCTGGATGAACGATACAACCCTGTCACCTGTTGGACTAGCCATGGCCTCAGCTTCTACCCACTTGGAGAAGTAGTCCACTGCCACCACTATAAAGCGCCTATGAGCTAGCGCTAGGGGAAAAGGGCTAATGAAATCCATGCCCCATTTTGCAAAGGGGATAGGTGACATGATAGGCACCAACTTTCTAGGTGGCAGGTGGTGCAACATGGCGAATCGTTGGCACTTATCACATTTGCACACAAACTCCTCACAATGTTGTTTCATTTGGGGCCAGAAGTACCTTGCTTGAAATAATCGAGCGAGGAGTGCATTGTACCCTTCATGGTTCCCACATATGCCTCCTCTTTTACAAGGCAGCACAACAAGGGGGTGGAATACCCCCGCTTGTATAGTTGCTCCTCTATTAAGGTGTACTTAGAGGTCTTCAGGAGGAATGCCTTGGGTCGTGGTTCCCTCGGGGGTAGCTTGCCAGTGTTCAAATAGGTGATGATAGGTGTCATCCATGATGTGGATTGTTCCATCATGAATGTTCTGGGAGCAAGTACTGTTGGCTACTTCAGGTTTTGGAGACATATGTCTTCTTCCTGTTTGAACGGGATTACTGAGGCTAGGAGGGCTAGAGAGTCCACTAGGAGGTTCTCAGATCGGGGTACCTGACTAACTGAGATGGTCTTAAAATCTGACAAGTCCTCCTTGACCTTGTCAGCATATAATATCATATTTGGATCCCTGGATTGGAACTCACCGTTGACTTGATTAGCGACCAACTGGGAATCCGTATAGATTTCCAGCGAGGTGACGCCTCTTGACTTGTCCACCTGAATGCCGACTAGCATGGTCTCATACTCTGCCATATTGTTGGACGTGGAGAAGATGAGTTTGATGGCATACTTATGAGTAGCGTCATCTTGGGTGGTTAAGGCTATGCCTAACCTAGACCATGTTGTCATGGAAGAGCTATCCACATAAGAAGACTAGGGGGGGCATTCAGATTTGTGAACACTGCTACAAAGTTCATCAGAACTTGACCTTTGATCTATCTCTTTGTCTGGTACTGAATTCAAATTCCACCAACTCCATAGCCCATTTAATCTGCCATGTTGACCCTATGGGTTTATGCAGCATTCGGCGTAGAGGGTAGTCAGACAAGACTACTATTGAATGGGCTTGAAAGTACGGATGTAGCTTTTTGGCGGTAGTTACCAAGGCTATCCCAAGTTTTTCAATCACAGTATACTTATCTTATGTGCCTTGATAGGTTTTACTAATAAAGCATACTGGTCGTTGCTCCTCTTCTTGTTCGCTGACTAGGATTGCGCTGACGGTGGACATAGATGCCACCAGGTACAAGAATAAAGACTACCCAACCTTAGGAGACGTCAGGATGAGAGGACTTTCAAGGGCTTCCTTTACTTCTTCTAAAGCCTTCCGGCAATAAGTCCAATGGTAGTGGTATAGCCTTTGCCCTTTTTTATACATTCAAAGAAGGGGAGACATTTGTCAAAAGATTAAGACAAAAATCGACCTAAAGAGGCGATCTCGCCGACTAATGGTTGTATCCCATTCAAATTACTTGGTAGTTCCAAGGTCATGATCGCCTGATGTTAAGACCCGAAGATATCAAACACTTTTAAGACGTCTGGGAGTTGGCCTAGACGTCTGGAAATAAATTTTTACGTGCGTACGATTGCGAGTCTGCGTGCGTGCGCGCGCAGACTGAGCCCGCCGACCTGCAGGCGCTTTTTCTCTCCCCCGACGCCTTCAAATAACCCTCTCCCCCCTTCCCTCTCCCTCACCCACCACTCCATCGTCTCCTCCTTCCAGCGTTAACGTGAGAGAGAGAGGGCAGCAGCTGCTGCCGGGTGCGTGCGGGGAGGAGGAGGTGCAGCGAGAGGGGAGAAGAGGGAGAGCGTGTGAGGAAGAGAGAGCGAGCTCGCCGAAGCAGCGCAGGGTCGGTCGACGGGCGCGCAGCGGGAGAGTGGTGCTGGGGAAGTTACCCTGGTGCTACTGCAGCTTAGGCAGTAGGCGGGCGAGCGCGACGCGGCGCGGCCGTGCGCAGCAGGTAGAAGGCGAGGAGGTCTTGATTCTAGGAAATTTTCCCAGAATCAGACGTCTGGACCTACGTCCAGACGACGCGGGCGACGTCTAAAGGGAGATCCAGACGTCTGAAAGGTGCAATATTTCTCATCTTCTTTCTTTTGCGGATACAGCCATGCAGGCCATTCCGCCGAAAGTTCTGTCTCATGCCGTGTTGAGAGTGTGTCTGCGTACGCGTGTAGCTTTAGTTTCGGGAAGGCGCAAGGACACGCCCTCCCACACAGATCAGACGTCTGGGCACAGCACCAGACGGCGGAGAGAGTCTCCAGACGTCTGGAGTGATAGTCGGATGTCTCGAACTAGGTTCAGATGGTTCAGCGGGAACATGGACGTCTGAGGAACAGCTTAGAGTAAGGTATGACCTGCACCACATTTTAAGACATCTGGAAGGTGTTCCAGACATCTGATTTGGGTCAGAGTTGTCGTTTTTGACCTGTTTAGGATCCGTTCGAGGTCCGATTTCGGCGTTTAAAATTTCGTTCTTCTCAGAATTAGTTCCTCTACTTGTTTAAAGTACTTGTGTCCTGTTCTGAGTAGTTCCTTGTGACTTATCCTTGTGTTATGACCTCGTTCTGTTGTGGCTTTGGGGGTTGCAGAGACACGTGGACCTGCCGATCACGCCCCCATTACTCCCGATTTTGCGGGTAGAGTGGCTCCCCTTAGTTATTTACCATCCTTAATGCATCTTTGAGATAAATAATAGATCCTAGGATATGGCATGAATCCTAGGACTTGAAAACTAGATTGAATGATAGATCCTAGGGTATGGCATGCATCCTAGGACTTGAAAACTAGATTGAATGATAGATCCTAGGGTGTGGCATGAATCCTACGAACAGAAACACTGAAACGAATGTCATGAATACATGAATTGCAGTCTTGAAAAAGTAGATAGAATAATGATAATTTCTTGTAATGGGATAACAACTGCCTATGAAATATAGAGTACTGTTACTAGTAATTGCTACATGTGATTTCTGTTGTTGAAAACTAAATTTGAGCTGCTTACAAATTGATATTAAATGTTGGAAACACAGGCTATACGAGAATAAAACTGAATAATGAAACCTAAAATGGCTTGGCTAGAGAAATATGAGCATGAACCCTACGGGGAATTAGGAGCAGAGCTCCTGGAAGATAAATAGAATGGAATTGGGGAAGTGAGCTAGCCCTTGAGTACGGAGTACCAAGGAGAGTGACTGTCCCCCTGTTTAGTGTAGAGCGGAGCTAACCGCCCCAGGGACCCGAGGTTAGGTCAGGCCACTTTGTACCGACTTTTGGCCCTCGCGTACACAGTACCGGGGAGAGCTACTAGTGTAGAGAGAGAGCTAGCCACCCCACGGGCCCTGGGGTTCAGCTAGCCTTCCTACACCGACTTGTTAGGCCCACTGGGCAAACCAGGGTAGTCAGGCGAGGGTGCGCGGACTGTGAAGGGGCTGGACCCCTGTTATTGAGAAGGCTATGACCTATACTGGTTCCGTACTGTGCTTTGGGACGCACCCATTAACGGAAATGACTGACCGCGTGCCAGTGCGGGGTAGCTACCTGTGCGTTTATCGCGCGTGCCGTAGTCACCGTTACGTCTGTCAATGACCTTAGGGTGGTTGACTGAGGGTAGGACCACCACGGGGGACTCTCTCGGCCAGGAGAGCACCACATGCTACTTCTACTTTTCGGAAAAGACTGTAATCAAGATCGTTCCCACGAGGAACATTCGAGATTAAGAAAAAGATCTGAGAAATAATTCAAGAAAGAGTAAATAGAGAAATAAAGAAAGAAATTAAAAAGCAACAGTTACTTGTCCACCTTTACTGTTTTCTTAGCTAGCTGGTTGCCACTCTACTCAGCGTTTCGCTGACGTGTCACCTTTGTCACCTTTTTAGGACCAGGTGTTGAGCAGCTAGAGCTTGCGACTGTGGAGGGTGCTGGGCCTAGTAGAGCCCAGTAGTTGTACTTTTGTTGTATCGTTTTTCTGTTGTAGTGAGTATATTCTGTTACACTTGTACTCTTTTATTGTAATCTTCATATTCTGTACCTGTTTGTAATTCTCTACTATTGTGGTGGTATGTACTGTAGTAGTTCTTTTCTTTACTGTTATATTTTGTTATTATTAGTTACTTGCAGGGTGGATGTGGTTTATTTTACTGTTTTTTTTATTGTTACTTTCTCGCTGGACGACTGGATCTTGGGATCAGTCAAGTCGGTCCAATTCTCGTGTCCTGTAGGGATTCGGGAACCGGGTCGTAACACCTGAATTTTGTTAGGGTTGGCTTCTATTCCTTTGTTAGAAACCAGGAACCCTAGGAAATTCCCCTCTGAGATACCAAAGACACATTTTACAGGGTTCAAGCGGAGGCGGGTGTCCTTTAATACCTGAAACACCTCTAACAAATATTCTAAGTGTTGCGGGAAATTTGATCCCTTCACCAATATGTCATCAATATACACTTCAAATGATTTTCCTATTAAATAGGAAAAATCATGTTTACAAGATGCTGGTAGGTTGCTCCAGCATTTTTTAAGACAAAGGGCATGACTCTATATTGAAACAAACCCCTATCTGTTATAAAGAAGGTATGAGGTTTATCTGCTAGAGCAAGGCTTATTTGATGGAACCCATTGTAAGAATCTAGGAATGACATGTGGGATTGACCACTACAAGAGTCTATCAGAGCATCGACTCTAGGTAAGGGGAACTCATCTTTCAAGCAGGCTTCATTCAAGTTGGTGAAGTCGACGCACATCCGCCACTTACCGTTCGCCTTCTTCGCAATGACTACATTGGAAAGCCATGCTGGGTACAGGGACTTCTCAATGAAGCCTACTTCCAAGAGCTTCTTGACTTTTGCTTCAGTCGCTTGCCATTGCTTGGCTTACTTGTGCTTGTATGCCTATTTCATTGCCCAAGCACTTGCTTGAATATTGAGGTATGCTTAATCAAGGATGGGTCCACTCCCTGCAGGTCATTGGTGGACCATGCGAATACATCCACGTTGGCCCTTAGCAAAAGTAGCAACTCCTGAACTTCGGAGGGATCAAGGTCTGCCTCGACCTTGACGAGCTTAGTTGCGTCGTCAGGGTATAGTTGAATAGCCATGGCTGAAGAGCCTGGCTAAAGCCTTGAAGTTGCTAGTGGATTAGATGGATTTGTTTGCTTCTGAATTACCTGGACCTGGCTTCTTTTCTTCCCCCACTTTTGTGGTTTGGGGGGCCTTGGTTCCATGGACCGCTCCAACTCGATTCGAAGGAGTTCGCGCCCAACCGTCTGATCCCCATGCACTATCCCCACTCATCAAGGAGTTTGGAAGAGAATGAACTAGAAGTAAGATGAAGGGATCACCCGGAAAGCATGGGTTGTTGGGTGGCTGATAATGCTGTCAAACGTCGTCGTCAACCTGGCCACAATGAATGTAGTCATTCTATTCAGGTGCTTGTCCCCATCACGGATGGATAAGGGAAATATGATTTCTCCCTTCAACATTACCTTGTGATTTCCAAACTCTACGATCGAGTGAGTTGACGGGGAGAGGTGTTCTTCTTTGAATCCCAACTTAAGCAGTGTCTTCTAGAATAGCACATCCACTACACTGCCTTCATCCACCAGTAGCCTAGGCTACAATTGCCCCGCCAACAGAAGAGTCATTAGGAGTAGATCTGTGTGTGATGGAAACACCATCATAAGCCATAACTAGCTCATTTTGACCCAATTAAGTCAATAAATGCTCCTACATAACCGCCGAGAGCCACAGGTCATTGCATAATCATTTTGAAAGAAAAATAAGAAACTAGGGCTAAAACTATAATTTTACCAGCTCATCATGAATGCAGTACAACCACAGGTTGTCTCAGGGGATGAATAAAGGTCAGTTGATCTTAAAAAGATAGCAAGTGGGTTAGAACAATCAGAAAAGGGCTTGCACGTGCTTTGAGAATTAAATGACTTTTGAAATCCTAAAAATATATCCGCTTAATAAACTGAGGTTTTGATCAGGATAAAATTCACCTAAAATCTCTAAAATTCATAGAAAAATATTCTCTAGGGTTTGGAACCTTCAATTTGACCATCAGAACCCATTTTAACTCAAAATAGAATCATAGATAGACATTTGCCCTAATTTAGGTTTTTGCATAAATTACCTAGTCAAACATGGTCAAAACCAAAATCCAACTTCACAATTGGATTCCTTAAGTCTAAATTAGGTTTGTACCAAAATTTGGACCCAAGATGAATTTTTCTTGACCTAGTTTGCAAATTGATCCTGTCTAATTTCATTTCTGCCCTTAACTTTCAAAACTCTTTCAAAAAGCCCCTAACTTTGTTGTTGTTCTTATAAATAGGTCCATCCGCCATTATCGCAGAGGAATCCTTCTCCGGCGACCTTTTATTGAAGAGAACTCCTCTATTCAATCAATCCCTTCCAAAATTGGAAGGGAGATTCTTTGAGGAATCTTCTTCCTTCTGAATCCATCCATAGGCTGCATAACCTTCCCAATCTCTCATGCGAATGCATGAGAGATTCAGGTATCCTTCAAAATCCTACTCCGACAAGCATTTCTAGCTTGGAAGCTTGGCTTCCAAGCTCAAAACTCTCTCTAGAGCCCTTTATAAGGACCCTCAGACCTCACCAAGTTCCCGAGACTCGTTTTTGGCTGGAGTTACCCCATGCTCTTCCCTCCTCAACGACCGAAAAAACTCTGCGAGCTCCGATGATATCTTTGACCTCCTTCCTTGTCCGTTCTCACAAAACTAGCAACGGATTCCTCATCCTCAGATTCTTCCGCGTGCCACAATACCAGCAATCGTTTCCTTTCCATGTCTTCATTGTCGCTCCTTCATACTAGAGAAATCATCTACCCCAACATCGGTCATAACAACCGGTGTTTTCCTCCCCCTTTTCATCCACTTAGAATAGGTAGTTATGTCTCTCTAGGTTCCTAGGTTAATTTCCCACCCAAAACAACAAAAACAAACCCTCACTACCACCGTTCACCCTCATCGTCTCCACCTCTGACCAGACATCCGATGAGGCATCTTCGCTGCTACACACCTCCATCCACCTCGTCGAAACACTCATAAGCTCCGCCGCACCACCCTCAATAAAACCCCTTTCCAGTTACGACGATTTCATCTTGTTATGACCCGGTTCCCGAATCCTTACAGGACACGAGACCGGACTGACTCGACTGATCCCAAGACCCAGTCGTCCAACGAGAAAGTAACCAAAAAGTAGTAAAATAAACCACATTCACCATGCAAGCAACTAACAGTAACAAAAGTATAGCAGTAAAGAAGTAAACTAGTACAGTACACACCACCACAACAATAGAAAATTAAAAGAGGTACAGGAATATAAAGTGCAGAACGAAATAGTACAGAATATAAAGGTATAAGGAGATACTCACTACTACAAATGAGTACAAAGAACTACGACTACTGGACTCTACTGGGCCCAGCACCCTCTACAGCCGTATGCTTTGGCTACTCAACACCTGGACCTGAAAAAGGTTATGAGTACAAAACGTCAGTGAACACTGAGTAGAGTGGCAATCAACTACAAAAGCAGTAAAGATGGACAGGTAGCTGTTGTTTTTCAATTTCTTTCTTTCTTTAACTAATTACTCTTTCTTTCACCACTTAATTTAATTATTAGGTCTCTTTCTCGATCTCTAATGTTCCTCGTGGGAACGATCTTGATTACAGTCTTTTCCGAAGAGTAGAAGTAACACGTGGTGCTCTCCTGGCCGGGAGAGTCCCCCGTGGTGGTCCCACACCCAGTCAACCACCCCAAGGTCACTGACAGACGTAACGGTGACTACGGCACGCGTGATAAACGCACGGGTAGCTACCCCGCACTGGCACGCGGTCAGTCGTTTCCGTTAGCAAGTGCGCCAAAAGCACAGCACGGAACCAGTATAGGACATAGCCCTCTCAATAACAGGGGTCTAGCCCCTAAGAACAAAATAGGGGTCTCGCCCCTCCACAGTCCGCGCACCCTCGCCTGACTACCCTAGTTTGCCCAGTGGGCCTAACAAGTCGGTGTAGGGTAGCTAGCGGAACCCCGGGTCCCATGGGGTGGCTAGCTCTCTCCCTACACTAGTAGCTCTCCCCTGTACTGTGTACGCGAGGGCCAAGAAGTCGGTACAGAGTGGCTAATCCTAACCCCAGGTCTCAACCTAAGGGCGGCTAGCTCCGCTCTACACTAAACAGAGGGGATAGTCGCTCTCCTTGGTACTCCGTATTCAAGGGCCAGCTCACTTCCCCACTCACATTCCCAGTTCCATTCCATTTATTTCCAGGAGCTTTACTCCTAATTCCTCGTAGAGTTCATGCTCATGTTTCTCAGGCCAAGCCATACTAGTTTTCATCATTTCTATTTCCATTCTCAGGTTATACACATGTCATTTGTAACTATTTCATATTCAGTTTATTTACAGATAGCTCGTGTTTCCAACATTCACCTTTTCATTTCCAAATTATATACATGCAGCTTGTAGTATGTCATTTACCGTAAACAACAGGAATTCACATGCAACAATTTGCTAGCACTAGTACTTTACATTTCACAGGCAGCTGTTATTTATTTATAAGCAATTGTTATTATTCTATCTACTCATTCAAGACTGCAAATCAATCATTTATTACAGACATTTCAAGTGTTTCTCGTCCTAGGATTCATGCCATATCCTAGGTTCTAAACATTCATTTCACACATGTAATTTAATTCAATTAAATTAAGGGGAAGTTACTCTATCAGTAAACCCAGGAGTAGTGGGGGCTTGAACAGCAGACTCACGTGCCTCAGCAGGCCTCGAACCCGCAACGGAAACAAGTTCTATCACAAGGATCAATCACAAAAGAATACTCAGAACAATATAGAAAGTATTCCAACAGGTAGAGGAAAACATACGGGAACCATCGGTATCTCAATTACAGAAATCGAACCTCAAACGGACCCTAAACGGGTGAAAAACAGGGATACTGACTCAAATCAGACGTCTGGAACACCTTCTAGACGTCTTAAAAGAGTCCAGAGCCATATCTTAGTCCCGTGCTACTCCTCAAACATCTAGGAACCCTGCTGAATCATCTGGACACAGTTCCAGACGTCCGACAACCTCTTCGTACGTTTGGAAATGCTTCCCGTTGTCTGGTGCCTCGCCCAGACGTCCGAACTACGTGGGAGGGCGTGTCCTACGCCTTCTCGAAGCGAATCCTGCACACGTCAACAAAAATCTTCTCAATAAGGCACGAAACAATGCCTCGGCGGAACGGCCTGCATGGCCGTATCCATAAAGAAGATGTACGTCGTGAAGCTTACCTCTCAGTCGTTTGGAACCTCCTCCAGACGTCGGCTACATTGTCTGGACGTATCTCCAGACGTCTAATTCTAGAGAAACCCAAAACCAGAACCCGCCTTCACCTCCTCGCACTGTGCGTGGCCTCGCCGCATCCGCTCGCCTGCTGCTCCGGCATTAGCAGTGTCAGGGAGGACCACCCCAACACACCTCTCCACCTCGCGCACGTGCCAACCAGCCGTGAGCTCTCCGGCGAGCTCCCACGCGAGCTCGCAAGCCTTCTCTCCTCTCCTTCTCACGCTGCTCCTCTCCTCTCACACCACTCCTCTCCGCCATTCGTCGCTCGGCTGCTCTCGCTGGAGGGTAGAGGAAGGTGGTGGCTAGGAGTGGGGTGGTGTGAGGGAGAGGAGGGGGGTTTATATAAGGTGTGGGTTAGGGTTTACGTCGGGAGAGAGGAGAGAGAAGGAGAAGAAAACGAGAGTCGCGTACTGTCTGCGTGCAGCACGCGCGTAGATGCGAGTATTGATTTAAATGCTGACGGCAAGGGCATTTCCGAGCAACGGTCGTGCCGACATAAAGAAAGCGTCGATTTACAGGGATTTCGTCGGCATGTCGTCGGCATGGTCGTCATGCTGGCGAAATTGGTGCCTATGTCTAGGTTGTTATTGATTTTTTTAATTACTTTTGCTATTTTTGTTGGTATGCATCGGCATGCCAATCGAAAAATGGGCATTTCCACGGCATGCCCTCGGCATGCCCACGAAATGCACACTTGGAATTCATCGGCACGGCATCGAAATCGGCATTTCGAACCTTGGATGCGAGGACGTACACGAAAATTTCAATTTTCAGACGTCTGGGAATTAGTCCAGACGTCTTGCAAGACGTCTAACCCTCAGTCCAAACGTCTTACTAGACGTCTAACCTAAAGTACGGACATCTTAAAAAGGCTTAATGACACGGGTTTTAACACATCTCCCGAACTTCCCGACAAGCAACCTACCTCCAAACCTCCATCTCCGCCTTCGCTCCACCTGCACACTCCACGAAACACCACGAGAACACCATCGTTCACTTCCTCGCCTCACGGTGATGCTATTAAACCTTTTAACCGGGACTTTTAACCTGTATTTCATGTTTCAGGTGTACCATTGGACCTTTGCCGCAGCAACGTCTCCTCCGGCCATGTTTGTTGTGTTCTAGCCGTGTTCATCGCCAACACTCCCAGGTGCTACGGCTTCGCTCAAGGCACACGCCCAGGTCTCTAATTGGGGCAGATACCCTCAGTAGCTGTTGTAATCCGAAAGACTCCCACCTGCAGACGCTCGCGCAAAGATGGTGGGATGTTTAGTCCCACCTCGGAAACACGGGGCTATTTACCTCCAAACACGGGGTGAGGTCCCTCTCACCTACGCACGCCTCATCCGTGATCTCTGCTTGCAGACTTGGCCTGACCCGTTAACCCACCTAACCCTCACTTCTTGCTCATCACCCACTACCGGTGAGCCTGGACCCGGGTACGCTAGGTCCGATAACCCAATTATCCTGTGGCTCTGGGAGAGCGGATCCTAATGAGAGGAGAGTCTGCGAGGGTAGGGGTAGGGTTTTGCTCTCTGGGAAGTTGGCTGACACTTAGCCAAAACTGAAGACCCCTTCCTCCTCTGTGTGAAGAAGAAGCAGAGAGAGAAGAGAAGGAAGAGAGCCGCAAAAGCAAGGAAGAAGAAGGAAGGAAGAAGAAAGCAGAAGTAGAAGGAGAAGGAAAAAGTGAGAGAAGAGAAAGGAGAAACAAAGGAGAGGGCCATTTAAGGTGTCTGATCTCAAAAAGGAGACGTCTGATTACTGTAGCATTCAAGCTACTGTGCAGAAATTTGATCCTGATTACTATGGCATTATTGATTACTCTAGTTTACATATGACTATACTAAATAATTGGTGATTTAAATCACCATTATTTTGTTATAGATTTCTTTTTATCATATTGAATTCTTGTTATACTCATCTTGTACATTGATTATCATTTTTGAGTAGTTTATTTAGTTTAAATTCTTGTGCTCATTTGCATTATTTAAAGAGTAGTGTGTGAATTCTATATTGCTCCCTGTGTTCGACCTTGGAACCTTTTCGACAAAAACAATTTATTTGTTTAAGCACTATTTTGGTTATACTACAACACGACAATCTTAAACACTGATTTAGCACGAAGAACAGTGTGCTCTGTTGGGTTAAGCAAGGCAGAGAATACCTTGGAGGCCTCCTATTTGACGATACCTCTTTCTCCCATTGAAGGGTGGGAAACGCACTATGGGGCATCCAGTTGGGAGGAGTAGTTTACTGGCTTAGGGCAGCGTTGACCCCGAAGATGACCTCGACCTCTGCGCTCGTTGGCTTAGGTGACAAGAGGTGAGTGTACTGAGGTAATGCTGCCCTCATTGCCAGGTCTTAACGGTGGTATTTTGCAGGGGGGAGCCAAGGAGACATTGTTTGCTCAATCTAATGGGTTTCTGACCCGTCTAGCTCCCGATCTACCACGAAAACCATGTTGACCCCTCGAAATTGTTGGAGCTTCTCCTTGTAGTGCTCCTCCGGACCCTCCACAGGCCTCTTGCCTTTGTCTTGACCATCATCTGTTTGATGAAATGGGCCAAGTTTCCATGCCAAATCTGGGACTCAATTTGGTCACGCAAATTCTGGCAGTCTTTTGTGGCGTGCCCTCGAGCCCGGTGGTACTTGTAGTAGCTGCTGGTGTTAGCCTTCATCTTGAGAGGCTTTAGCGGGGGTAGGAGGTCTTTGTCGGTGGACCACACTTTCGCTAACACGTCCACCTGGTTCATGGCTTGGGGAGTGTATTCTTCAAAGAACTCCCGCCTAAGCTGGCAGGGTCCATTGTTTCGACCCTTACTAGGCCTCTCGCTTCTCGGATCTTGGAAGTTTGTCTTTCGTTTGTTGAAGCGACTTCCTCCATGGGTGGATATAGGAGCCGGTTCTCTTGAGACACTCTTTTCTTCCATGGGATCGAGGTCATCTTCGTACCCATTTACCAATCAGCTACGGGAGCAGAACGAGTTATCCTACTCCGCAAACCTCGTAGCCTGGTCCCACAATTTTGCCATATTTCTAGGCAAGAAAAAGTCGATATCATACCAGAACCTCTAGGTCGGGAGGCTTGACTTGTAGTACTGCACGGCAATGGCATCCTGGGGCCTTTTGCATTTAAAGTACTGAGCCTTAAACTAGTTTAGATATGATCAAAAGGACTCATTTTTTCGCTGCCGGACCTCTAACAACCTCTCTGGGCTATCTCTAACCCTCTACTGTCCCGTGAAATACTGGTAGAATTTATCCGCCAGCTATTGGAAGCGAGCAATCTACCCAGCTAGCAGCTCATTGAACCATTCGTAGGCCATGCCGGATAGATATGATGGGAATAATCGATAAAGTACCCCATTAGGACAGCCATGGACAAGAATCATTTGGTGGTAGCTCCCCATAAAGTTGTTGGGGTCCACCTCTCCATCAAATTGGGCTATGACGAGCTATTTGAATTTCTCCGGCAGGAGTGCCGTCATTATCTCTTCCGTGAAGGGGTAGGTGGTAACGTATGCACGTGGGTGTATGCCCCTCATTGCCCGGGTGACCTAATGGACAATTTCGAGGATCGAGCCTCCTCCATTGGTCATCATGGGGAGAGCCCCAGACTACTTTAAGTAGGTGGGAAGCTTAAAGCAGGCTAGGAGGAACTTTCCCTTTTTGGCTACTAAACTCGCATTTTAACTTCTCAAGCTGTTCGCGCAGGCGAGCATTCTCCTTTTCTACCACAAGACGCCACTTCAGTTGGTCATCTTTCAGACTGGAGTTCTAGGGCTCCTTCGGATAGATCTTGTGGTCCTCCTTGATTTGCTTGATTTCAAGAGTTTATTCGTGATCGACTACTGCTTGGCCTTCAGAGCCGCCATCCTGGCCTTGTACTCCTCCCTCGCCTAGATCTCAAGGAGAGGATCTTGCTGAGAATTCTCAGGATGAGATGCCTCAGGCTACCGGCTAGGTTGTGAGGACTTCTCCTTACTGGGCCCAGCGTGCAAGTGGCATCCCTTGGACACCGAGACACTAGATTCCACTGAGGTCGCCTTCTCGGGATTACTGCGAGAGGAATTGCAAGTCATGGAGGCCATTGCATGGATTTAAAGTAAGGAAGAAGTATCAAATGATAGTTGTTTCCCACAAACGCACCAATTGATCAGAACTCTAAGTGATAGGGGACCCGAATCAAGGAAAATTGCAATCAATCACACAGACAGATACACAGGAGAATTGGTGACCTAATTCCACTTGAAGGGGTGTACATTTGGGAGGAGGGCGATGCTCCTAAAGTTCCACTATGGTTGTTGGTGGTACAATCCCTCTTGTTCTCTCTCTCGGGTTGTGTCTTGATTGTGCAACAATTATAGAACCTAATCTACCTAAATTAAGTTAGATCCTAGCTTAACTTAGGAATAATGCATGTATAAACAGCATATTTAGCATTACAAGTTGATTTGCTAGCTTTGTAAATAATAATGCTATTTTGTGTTCTAATCGAGAGGAAATATTAATTGCAGATGATTCGAGGCCATGGATGATAAAACCAATCGTACGAATCTGATTAAGATGACGATTGGAGTCCAATGCTTCCGAAATCATTTTGATCGGACTTCCGTAGCATCATATGTAGTTTG
This sequence comes from Thalassia testudinum, assembly GCA_037157565.1. NCBI lineage: Eukaryota > Viridiplantae > Streptophyta > Magnoliopsida > Alismatales > Hydrocharitaceae > Thalassia > Thalassia testudinum. The sequence goes on from JAZHRO010000031.1 coordinate 66,113,909, forward strand.
CGGAAGATCAAAAGCCAAGGGGCAAGGTGATGCAAATCCAAACCTCAGATGCCAAATCCGATCGCAAGGATGGATCCAGCTCAACGATTGCAGTCCAATGGTGGAAAAATCAACTTGATCGAAGCCCTGTAGCACCATCTACAAAAGTGAGAAAACGAACGGTCAAGATGGCACCATGTGGCGCCATCCCAACAGCTCTCACCCTACAGCCTCAGCCGCTGAAGCAAAAAGTGGACCATTGGATGGTCATCCAACGACCATGATTGAGCCACGTTGTCGCCTCCCCTGTGCCTCATCAAAGAAGGCCTCATCTCAACCATTGGATCGTCATCCAATGGCTAAGGGTATGTGAGCGAAAATTCAAGAACGCGACCATCCGCGCGCAAAGCACATTCGTCAACGCCCTCGAGCGGGAGCGAGCAACGAGCAATTGAAATGCACGGAGCGCGAAATTGGTGAGGCGATGCGCACAAGTGAAATTGGAGCGTCAGATTTCAATTGAATGATGCGGGACAGGCCACGTGGCGCACGGTGGTGTGTTAGATCAGGTGGTGCGATGAACGCACGAATGAATGTGTGGATGCACTTGGAAGCCAAAGGCGGTGCAGTGCACGATTTCGGCCGTCGATCTTCACGATCGAACGACTGATTTCAAACTACACGTGTGCGTGCAAGGGGTGCAGTGACGGTGGATTGAGCAGCTTTGCGGGTGCCAAGTGGTGTGATCGCGTGCGACTGCGTGTTGGGCACGCAATGGAGGTGTGTGGAGAGGCATTTTTGACGTAGTCTGAGCTGTTGATCGTCGGATCGACAGCTCTTGCTGCTCCAAGTTGGTTGCACGGTTTGGGGGTTCTAAAATACTCATTTTTCCCCTCACTTTGGTTATAGAAAAGACTCCAGACCCTCCATTTGAGAGGCATCTCCTCCTCTAGACATCTCCTACTCCCTTCTACTCTAAAGAGCCCTCTTCCTACCAGACATCCACCAAGGCCACCCTTGGTGCACCATTGCTGCTACTCCACGCCTCTCCAAAAGTCACTAAGGACCACCCTTGGTGCCCTTGTTCTAGTAGAATAGATAGTTATCTTTTTATTTATTCTAGCAGTTCTAGTTCTAATAATTGCTACTCTAGTTATTTTGATTTAGTTCTAGTTAGTTTTAGTTATTATTCCTATCAAGTATTCAACTAATTGGAACACTTGCCTGGTTATTATCTGAATGAAGTTGATTTGCTTTATATCATATATTTATCATGCTTAATGTTTTAGTTATAGTTAGATTAAATTCGTATTAAATCAACTCACTTTTCTACCTCCTTGAGTTCGACCAAGACTTATCAATCTCATTATATGTGTTTGTCGACATGTTTTGGCATTATACTACAATGGAATTATTTTTAAAATCGTGATTCCACATCTCGACACATCTCTACACTATTTATAATACAAAAAATATCTAACAACATTTCATCCTTCAACGGATTTCATGGATTCCCAAGCTTGCCCTTTACCTAACTATAAATAGCATTTGTAATACCACCGTTAGTGCTAACGTAGATATTGTTGCCGCCTCTTCAACTCCGGTCAACCAGATTCTTTAGTGGGTCGAGCTTGCCCAAATTCGCTTAGATATTGGCAAGCCCAGATCCATCTGGACTTAGGGGAGTCGTGCTTTCCAGGATCCGCCTAATTATTGGATATTCGGGTGGTCGAATCCACCGAACCCCCGAGGAGATGGATCCTTTGGACTTTGTGCGAAGTTTTAAATTCGATGGTACTTTTTACCCCTCACCACCCTCACCAAAAACAAAAGGCGGGCACAAATCCTTAGATATGATGTGCTGTTTGAAAGGGAAATGTGCTATAGAAGCAAATGTTAGGATGGGTTGACTTGCATTTTAACTTGAGTTACAACTTAGGTTAACTAGTGCTCTTATTAAGAATCAGAATTAATTATACCTTGTATGGCTTCCAGCCTCAAACTAATTGGTAATTGCAAGACCAGATGATCATTGTGTTCCCACTTCTTGGTGATGGGTAGGAAATTTCCTATTGCACAAGTAGAAAAATGTGATAATTAAGTATCCAGAACCGGAAACATATATAAATTAAATTGATAAAATCAATGCTAGCTTATTCATGTAAAATTGTTCTATACTAATTAAATAGATTTACCTGGTGATGGGACAAAGAGATTTTGTCCGTTTGTTGTTGCTGCTGCTCCATTTGAAGAAGTCCAAGAGGGTATTCTGATGTGCAATGTCGAATTTCTAGCAACTAACTGTAAGATTGTTCCTTAGATGAAAGTCAGTAGGAAAAATTTTAGTGTCATTTATTGTTTTCATCAAGTGATTGAGTTGAATTTCTTTAGTTACGAAGAAATTAAGTTGCATATATATATCATTTGTGGAAATTCTATATGATACTCTCAGATGTTTGTCTTGTGAACTTAGGGGCTTAACAGCTTGTTTAAGGGCTATCCCTCCATTTTTCCTATTAAAGGTGCTTGATATGGATTGGACGACGTAAAGATTAGGTGTGTTTGCATCCTCTTCGAAGTGTATCGAATCTCCAAGCTTTGAGAAGGACTCAATTGCTTAAACATATGTAACAAACGTGATATGATCAATATGTATGACGCAGGGTAGATGCATGCTTACTCCTGTTTGAGTTTAAAAGAGAAGCAACTGTTCCATAGCAACACCAGAAAGAGTCATACTTGGTCCCCCAGCCATGGACACTGATAGCATTTGAGGCTCCCGGTCTTAATGGAAGGAAGTAGATCATAGCCCCTATAGTCCTTGGCCTCGTTGGATGCTCAATACCGCCATTTGTCGGGGCTCATTCGTAATAATCGGCATATGCAATCCTTGTGGTCCATCTAAATAAGTTCTACCTGGTTTCAAAAATTAATTGTGGATTTATTTTTCTAATAGTTGAATGTGAAGCATAAAAAATGTTGTTCGATTGGCCCATATTAATAGAAAATGAACAAACATTCACGAACAGTTTATTGCACTTAGTGTAGAAGAAGATTTGGTTGTTGTTGAACAAATATTCACAAACATAGAGTATCCATGTTGTTCTGACTCTAGGAAGGATGGCTGATTCAATGTAGTCTTAGAAGGTGAAAATTTTGAAGAAAAAATGTCTGGTTTAACAAGTATAAATTTTGATTTCAAAGATTAATTAAACACAAAGTTATTGTTGGACGAAATGGAGAAGAGTACTCATGGCATGCAAAAACCTTGAGCATGTTGTAGGTGGTGCGGGATTCTTCGTTGAGATCATCCAATGTATCAGCGAGATGATTAGCGTCGGTCCTGACACAAATCAATTTTCTCAAAAAAAAAAAAAAAAAGTTTACAAAAATAAGGCAATAATATAAGATTAATTATTATCAATGTTCACCGTGAGAAGTTCCACCAGTTGAATAGGAATGCAAAGAATTTACAAAATCCATGAAGGCCATCGGCATTCTATGTCACACAAATGGAAGCGGAGAGAAAATGGTGACAAAAAGTCTCTGAAATTGGTAGTGAAAAGGTTTACAAATGGAACAGATATTTCCGTGGGAAAAGAAACGCCTTATCGATTGCAAAGCCAAGACCCTAGAGACACGGCTTCTAAGGACAGAAAGTTGACATTTGGCGTTGGCAAGGGAGTCGACGATGAATCGAGCATCCCCTTGAAAGACATAAAAAGATGCTCTAAGGACTCCTCCTCATCCGCTAAGGGGGAAGAGGAGGTCCTAGTGTGGCAAGAGGAGAACAAAGTGCAATCTCTCAAACTTTAAACCCCAAGCCAAGAAGACACTCGTGACCCCCTCTACCAGGTGGGGGAAGACGAGAAGAAGTGCGGAGAAAGATTGCAAACCATAAATGAAGAGCAACAAAAGCTTGTGGAGTTGCTACGTGATGCCCACACTTGAACAGAATTGGTCATCGAAGAAAATTAAGCTGGGGCCTATAGACCAAAACCCCCAGTATGAGAAGCTGGATGATACCCACCTCTACTAAGTTGAAGCGAAAAATGCTCGTCTCAGGCAGCAACTAGGTGAGATACGCCAACTCATCCACTACTAGATCAGGTAGGACTTTAACGAGCTGACTAGAATCTCCGAGGTAAACTCTGTCCTTCTTAAACCTACTCCCCCCAACTAGGATGACCAAGTGTTGGAGCTTGTTCGACAGGATACCTGGGTGATGAGGCGAATCTGCAGGAAGCCGTACATCACAGCCTTTCCCTTCAAGGAGGAGGTGATGAACACAGCCCGCCCCTAGCACTTCGAGTACCCCACCTTGCCCCAATATGAAGGGATGATCCACCCAACCATATTTGTTGGAAACTATGAAGTGTTGGAGCTTGTTCGACAGGATACCTGGGTGATGAGGCGAATCTGCAGGAAGCCGTACATCACAGCCTTTCCCTTCAAGGAGGAGGTGATGAACACAGCCCGCCCCTAGCACTTCGAGTACCCCACCTTGCCCCAATATGAAGGGATGATCCACCCAACCATATTTGTTGGAAACTATGAAGTGTTGGAGCTTGTTCGACAGGATACCTCGGTGATGAGGCGAATCTGCAGGAAGCCGTACATCACAGCCTTTCCCTTCAAGGAGGAGGTGATGAACACAGCCCGCCCCTAGCACTTCGAGTACCCCACCTTGCCCCAATATGAAGGGATGATCCACCCAACCATATTTGTTGGAAACTATCAGCAGCATAAGCTCATCCATGGATGCCTAAATGCAATCAGGTGTTGGGTGTTCCTATCCTTGTTTACTGAGAGTGCATACGAATGGTTCAACGACCTGCCTGCAGGGCAAATCAGCTTGTACCAAGAGCTGGAGGAAAAAGTTCTGGTAATATTTCTCAAGGTAGCAAAGAACAAGGGATAACTTCGACAAGATGGATGAGATATTCCAAAAGAAAGGAGAAACCTTTAGTGCTTACTTGAGCTTATGTAACGCCCAATACTTCCATTGCTAATGGCCACAAGACCAAATCACGATTCGACCATTCAAGTAGGGACTTTTGGATTGTGATTTCTGGAATAGCACGAAGAACCTCTTGCCGTGCAACATGGTAGAGCTTTGGAATGGGGCAAATCACCACGTGAATCGGGATGAATCCTTCTGCTCTTGCTTACGAGCAGTTGACATGCTTGAGGAGACTCAGGTGGGCAATTTAGGGGACAATGCTACGAGTGTCGAGATAATCAAGAACCTAATCGTCAAGGGGATTGCAAGCAAAATTGGTTTTCCTGAGACAATAGGCACCACCAAGATGATCAGGATGATAGGCGCTGCCAAGACGACCAGGACAACAAGTAGCAGTAGCCCAGGAGAAAGACGTACCAGGAGTATACTCCCCTCACTTGAAATCAATTGGACATCTTGGTGGTGGTCCTCAACATGAATCAGGTGGACCTCCTTCCGCCTCCCCCACCTCTACATTGACCCCCTACTTTGGGTCCTTACCATTGTTACCGCTGAGCAAAAGGCCATTCGACTAAAAACTACCGGAACCTCCATGGCCAAATCAAGTCTCAGACTAAAGATGGCAACATTATATACTATGTTTGGCACACCAACATCGACAAAGAGAAGCACCCCTTGGAAGATTTAGAGGAGTTCCATTGGGCTCAGCTTCAGTGCTTTAGGGAAGCAAATGCGGTGACGTTGGATGACCCTTGAGATCGCAAGGTCGAGTCCAACGTCTTGGTGGAGGAAGGACTCACCTAGGACCTCTCCCCTGAAGAATACCATCTATGAGCCTTAGGCATGCTTGCCCAAAGATGTAGAGGGGCATTCGCCCACGCCCCAACTGGACTGCCCAAAGATCTTTCACCACCTAGCGCAACGGCGATAGCTGCATACGTAATTTATGGCCTCAATGTTAACTCCAGCTAGACGACGAAGCCCTAGATGTATCCCGTCCAGGAGACCTTAGTTGTTGATAACGGTGAAAATGCGGATTTTAAAAAGCGTTCGTTTTAGCATGTAAAACCATCAGCAATTAATAGATAATGGGATTTGGGAGCTCAGGTTGAACATAGGGAGAGAAGACATGAGGAGTTCGCTTTACGCTTTTCTTTTATGATTTTTGAATACGTAAACTTTTTTGGTATTTTAGATAATCCAATGGAAAGATGAACTAAACTATTTGTAATAAAAGAAAAGGAGAAATATATATATATATATATATATATATATATATATATATATATATATATAAATAGAGAGAGAGAGAGAGAGAGTGTGTGGCAAAAAATTATTTTTTTTTTCATTTCATAAATCCAGAAATGATTAAAAGCAAATGTTTTCTAATACATAAAAACTAAAACTAACAAAAAAATGATTATCAACTACAACAAATGTAAAAAAAGAGAATAAAGATAGAGCAAGAGGACGAGAAGGTGATTTGGAGCGGAGTCACCATGGTGGAGATTTTTGTTGACAACGCTAGAGCAAGGTGGTTGCGGAGATTCGGAGGAAAAGGGCTAGAGGTGTCATGGAGGGGCAAGGACCTAGCTATGAAGGGAAGGCAGAGGAATGCCTGGTGGAGGGAAGAAGCCTAATGGAGAAAGGAGGGGGGTTGGCTACGGAGGAAGAAGACCTAGGGATATTTTCTACTTTAGGAAGGCTTATGGAAGTGGTAATAGAATGTGTGTAGAGAGGGTTGAGAAGAACACGCCTTAATGGTGAAGTGTAGATGTCTTTTTAAAGAATATGGAGTTCAATTTAGGGCATAGGATTAGATCTAAGGGTTGAAATTAAGTGGATACCTAAAGTTTGAAATGGGCCATTGGATGGTGATCTAAAGGTGTGGGTTGAAGGGTGCTTAGTCGACCACTAAAGAGCTCTAGAGTCTTCTAGTGTGGCCAACCATGATGTATGCTTGTAGGCCATAGATGGGGGTTTGGAGGCTGGGGAGTGGCCCTAGTTGTTGGTTGGCTAAGCTAGGTTTTAGGAAGGGGGTTAGGGTTAGGTTTAGGGCTTATTATCTAGGCTATCAAAGGAGGATCAAAGGGTAGTGCCTGAGCCATAGTGGCCGACCACATGGTCTTTTGTTTACTAAAAATGGAATGGAGGTGTGGCTTTTGGATGGAAGGTGTAGGGCTTACATTAAGTTTGCTAAAAAAAAGTTGGCTTAGGACAAGGTTTATTTTGGTTTGGGTTGTCTTAGGACTCTAAGGATGGGAAGGGATGTGGGTGAGCCATGTGTCCTCTTGTCTCCTTTTCTTTCTTCCTTACCTTTGTTCCTTGAGCTTCACCTTATTCCTTGCTTTATTAGCTCCTCAAGCTTATTCTTAGCTATCTTAACTTCATCTTCTACTCCTACATTATTCACAAACATCATAATTAGATACTAAGTAAACACAAAATACACGTAAGACCTAATTATACATGCATGTTTAAAATGCAACATATATATAACCTATATGCACTATGCTAGCTAAAGATTTATCATAAAGTAGGCAAGCTACTATTAATAAATGTATAACATTTTTAATCAAGTTTAGGATTTTGGAGCATATATTAATAAATGAGGAGGTCCTCTTCATTTTGTTTCTGGAAGCATGGATATATCCCAACTAAGTTGCAAGTTAAAATCTGTCAATCTATTAATCCATTGATTCCAACTCTAAAAGTGTTCTTCTTCTAAGAATGATTTGCAATAGAAATGGTGAGTGCTTACTCAAGAACTCAGTCTAATATTATTTAAAAAAGTCAAAATATATAAAAATATATTATGTAATATGTTAACGTGGTACACCGATTTACATCGCTGTAAAATAATTTTGAGTGATTTTGTACCGATATAAAGTGATTTATAGTGATTTTGTACCAGTATAAAATAGTAATGGAATGATTTTGTACCAATATAAAATAATTTTGGATGATTTTGTACTGATGTGCCATGTCAACATATTGCAGTACATGTCAACTTTTATATTTTTGTACTTGCATCCATTAAAGAAATATATTTCATAATTTGGACAGCGTGAATGCATCCAATGAGTCATTGTCGAGCTTGATCATTGCGAGGCAACGACGAAAGAAATCCAACGAGACAAGAGATGGCCTCAGAAGAGGACTGATTGTAACAACTGTGGCTTGAAGACTTTTAGCAGAGCAAAATCTTTGTTTTTTTTTGGGAGGGATTTGATTTAAAGGCCCCGACTTTAAAATAACAAGTTATTAACCTTTTGAAAATTGGATGGAGTCATGGTACGTAAAGAAAAAATTACATATAGTCATTATTAGCATCAGCAATGCATTCAGGCTATAACTTTTGTGCACTTACCATGTGCATATTTCTACGTTGAAGTTAAGAATAGTAATAGTGAATATCAAATGCTGCTAAACTTTTATTACTTAGGACTGTGGAAGCTTTTTATGCAGCCATCATCAATGAAAAGGTCCTTCTTTTCTTCTTGATCATCATTGAACTTGGATTTCTCCCTTAAAGCTCACGTTCTATCCATAAAAATAAGGAATTGTGTTGTTATTTTCATAGCAGCCCCCATACTAATCAATCTGGATGCAAATTTGGAGATGGGTAGCTGTATGAACCATAGTGTGTCACTTGAAGTCCACGTTAGTTAAGGATGCTAAACAGAGAAATTTTATTGATGAAAACAAGGGTTCTTTTACATTAAGATGTCCTGCAGAGTTATGATTGTTTGGATTAAAGGTGTAGGAGCGAAAGTCCCTTGATTGTATAGAAGCTTTATCACTTGTTGAGAGAATTGTACAGTAGTGTTTAGTCCCACATAGTGAAGTGGGACTTTGTTGTATGTGTGGTGGCTTATAAATAAATGTATTCCCTTCACTTATTCTTTGAAAACAAACAATATAGATCAGAGCTCTATAGAAGCCTTCTCTGTGATTTTTCCCCCACTCTTTGTGAGTGGGGTTTCCACGTAAATCAAAGTTTCTAGATTGATTATTGCTTTGATATTATTGCTTCTGCTTATTTTATCTTATTCAACTTGTTATCAAAGCAAGTTGATTCTTGGAGATTATTTTCTTTCTCGTTCTAAGAATTTCATCATTATCGATTCATCTTGTTTTTGGACATTTTTGTTCATAGCAAGGAAGCACATGAACAGCCTGCCGTCTTCTAATCTATGGGCCATAGACCATCGGCTGCGTGGTGGTCGACTCACATGATGCAACAACGGAAATGATGAAGGGAGGTGTTGCAGGAGTACAACATCTTCTGTTAGGTGATCCAATAGCCCCCTCACCGCTTGATGGAGGCACTACAGTGTCGATCTCATGAGAGGTGACCGCGACGATGGCATTGCCTAATGGCGGCTCCTTGGCGATGGAGAGGATTTCGCGATGGCGAGATGATGACTTGATGTAACGACCCGATTCCCGAGTCCCTACGAGACACGAGAACCGGACCGACTCGACTAATCCCAAGACCCAGTCGTCCAACGAGGAAGTAACCAAAAGACAGTAAAATAAACCACATTCAGCATGAATATAACTAACAGTAAGAAAGTACAGTGGAAACAAAACTACTCACTAGAACAGAAACAAAAGAAGGTACAAAGCTGTGGTAACTCTACTGGACCCTACTCGGCCCAGCGTCCTCTGCAGCCGCCGACCCTGGCTGCTCAACACCTGGTCCTGAAAAGGTAACGAGTGTAACACGTCAGCAAAACGCTGAGTAGAGTGGCAAACTAACTAAAGGCAACAGTAGAGTGTACAGTAGCTGTTATGTTCTATTACTTCCTTTATTTACATCTTTCAATTTTTCTCACTATTTCATTTACTTCCCAGATCCTTTACTTGATCTCGAATGTCCTCGTGGGACGATCTTGATTGCAGCCTTTTCCAAAAGTAGAAGTAGCACGTGGTGCTCTCCTGGCCGGGAGAGTCCCCCGTGGTGATCCTACCCTCAGTCAACCACCCCAGGGTCACTGACAGACGTAACGGTGACTACGGCACGCGCGATAAACGCACAGGTAGCTAGCCCGCATTGGCACGCGGTCAGTCGTTTCCGTTAACGGGTGCGCCCAAAGCACAGCACGGAACCAGGGCAGAGCCCTCTCAGTAACAGGGGTCCAACCCCTCCACAGTAACCAAACCGGGGCCTTGCCCCTCCACAGTCCGCGCACCCTCGCCTGACTACCCTGGTTTGCCCTAGTGGGCCTAACAAGTCGGTGAAGGAGGCTAGCAGAACCCCGGGGCCCGTGGGGTAGCTAGTACTCTCCTAACACTACTAGCTCTCCTCGGTACTACGTACACGAGGGCCAACAAGTCGGTACAGAGCGGCCAAGCCTAACCCCGGGTCCCTGGGGCGGCTGGCCCCACTCTGCACTAAAACAGGTACAAGTACTTCCCTTGGTACTGCGTACCCAAGAGACAGTACAAACTACATCTCAGTTCCATTGCTTTTCTTTCCAGGAGTTCCACTCCTAATTCCCCGTAGGGTTCCGGCTCTTTATCTCAGAACATCATATGTTTCACTTTCCAGATTCACGTTCTCACATTCCATGATCTCAACATGATTCTTTATGCATAACAGGCAGCTGTTAATTAAATTTACAGGCAGCTTTATATATATTCCTTTCCATTTTTCCAAGACTGCAGTAATATACATTCCACTAGTTTTTTTTTCCATCCTAGGATTCATGCCATATCCTAGGATCTATCATACAATCTAGTTTTCCGGCCCTAGGATTCATGCAACACCTAGGAGCTATCATTCCATATATTTCTCGTTCCTAGGATTCATGCAATGCCCTAGGTTCTAGTTATGGTTCCATACTTTAACATATTTTATTAATACTTAAAACCACTCTACCAGGTACAACGGGAGTAATGGGGGCGTGGTCGGGAATCCCGCGCGCCTCCGCGACTCTCAAGACTGCAACCGAACGAGGTCCTATCACAAGGATCAAACACAAGGAGTGTCTCAAAACAGTGTATAGCTACTGTAGGCGGGTAGAGGAATAAATTCTGAAACGAACGCAACTCGAATCGCGGAAAACGGAGCCCAAACGGGCCCTAAACGGGTCGAGAAAGACAATACTGTGCAAAATCAGACGTCTGGAACTCCTTCCAGACGTCTTAAACGGTGGATCAGAGAATTACCTGTTCGGCTTGGTTCCCCGGACGTCCAGAAGTCTGTGGGGACGTCTCTCCTAGATCCCAGACGTCCGATGGTCACTACGGACGTCTGGAGGTCACTCCCGCCGTCTGGTACAACTTCCAGACGTCTGATTCGCAAAGGATGACGAATCAGAACACCTGCGCACAGCCAACCCCCCTCCCTCAGTACGGTCAGTCGACAAAAGAAGAAGAAAGCGGAAACTCACCTTTCAGACGTCTGTATGATCTCTCAGACGTCGACCTTGCCGTCTGGATATCAGTCCAGACGTCTGATTCTGGAAATTTTTCCAGAATCAGAACCTTGCTCGGCCTCCGCTCGCGACGCCGCCCGCTTCGCACCTCGCGTGTCCGCTGCTCCGCCCGCAGCAGGTCCCTCTCCGCGACGCTCTGCGCCCCCTGCGCCCTCCGCCGGCCGGCCAAGCCGCTCCCGGCGAGCTCGCCCTCACGGCAGAGCCCCGCCCTCGCACGCCGCAGCTCCTCCGCGCCTACTGCGGCTGCCGCTGCCGCTGCGCCCTCGCGTCCGCTCGCTCTCGCGCACAGGCAGGAGAGAAGGAGGAAGATGGTGGAGACGGGAGGGGAGGCGCGCCCCCCCCTTTTAACGCCGCGCGGAGAGGAGAGAGAGACGGTCGCAGTCGCCTGCAGCCGCAGAGAAAGATGCAGGATCGCAGGTCTGCGCGCACAGGCGCGCAGACGAATATCCCGTGCGAGCATAACTGTTCGCCAGACGTCTGTAAACTATCCCGGACGTCTGGTCAGACGTCTGGATGTGATCCCAGACGTCTTTACAGACGTCTGGGGCACGCGCTCGTTACAATATAACAAACTCAAAGGAAGTTTCGTCCCCGAAACTTGCGCCAACTAGGGTGCGGGAAAAAGATGTCCAAATAACCATAACAAACTCAAAGAGGACCGAAGCCGGTCCGAAAAGACGTACCCGCGAAAAGCTCTGGGTACCGCTCCCGCATTGCCGCCTCAGGCTCCCAGGTAGCCTCCTCGTACCGCTGGCTCCTCCACAAAACCTTTACCAGGGGTACTTGCTTTCGTCTCAACCTGCGGACGGCTCGGTCTAGGATCTGCACTGGCCGCTCGGGGTAGGTCAGGTCGTCGCTCACCTCGACGCTCTCGTGACTCAGTACATGGCTGGGATCGGCTACGTACTTCCTGAGGTTGGACACGTGGAACACGTCGTGCACACCAGAAAGCTGCTGGGGAAGGGCAAGTCTGTAAGCAACGGGTCCAACCCGCTCCAGGACCTCGAAGGGCCCCACGAACCTCGGCGCGAGCTTCCCTCTCACCCCAAACCGCTGTAAGCCCTTCATGGGCGAAACACGAAGAAAGACGTGGTCCCCGACCTCGAACTGCACCTCTCTGCGTCTGCGATCTGCGTAGCTCTTCTGTCTGCTCCTGACAGTGCGGAGTCGTCTGTGGATCTGCTCAACTACCTCCTGACTCTGCCGGATCAACCTGGGGCCAACCTCCCACTTGGTCCCCACCTCAACCCAACTCAAGGGTGCCGTGCATTTCCGTCCGTACAGAGCCTCGTAGGGAGCCATGCCGATGCTCGAGTGATAACTGTTGTTGTATGCAAACTCTGCCAGGGGCAGGTGCTCCTCCCAAGAGCCCCTCCAGTCTAGTACACAGGCACGCAAAAGATCCTCAAGTGTCTGTATCGTGCGTTCCGACTGTCCGTCCGTCTGGGGGTGGTAAGCTGTGCTAAACCTCAACCTCGTCCCCAAAGCCTGCTGAAACTCAGCCCAAAACTGGGACGTAAAGCGGGTATCCCGGTCGGATACGATCTCCCGCGGAACTCCGTGTAGTCGCACCACATCACGGATATACCTCTCTGCCAACTGTGCTGGTCCCAAAGTGACTCGGATCGGCAAGAATCGTGCCGTCTTCGTCAATCTATCCACTATTACCCAGACCGCGTCGTGTCCTCGCTGGGTAACAGGTAAGCCCACCACCAAGTCCATGGTGATGCTCTCCCACTTCCACTCTGGCACTGGAAGCGGCTGAAGCGGCCCTGCAGGCCTCTGATGCTCGGCTTTCACCTGCTGGCACACTAAGCACTGCTGCACGAACTCACCCACATCCCGCTTCATCCCTCTCCACCAGAACTCGCGTCTCAAGTCATGGTACATTTTCGTGTTTCCGGGATGTATGGTGAATCTGGAACCGTGTGCCTCAGTCAGGAGCTCTCTCAACAGCTCCTCGTCTCTGGGGACGCACAGCCATCCCCTCAAGCGTAACACCTGGTCTGTGAAAGAGAAGTCCCCTGGGTCCCCTGACAGTACTCTGTCGCGCAAAGACTGCAAGTACGGATCGGCCATCTGTCCCGTGATGATGTGGTCTATCAACTCTGGTCTGGTCTGCCGTGTCACCGTCACTGCCCCACAGTACCCTCGTAACTCTAGAGGTCGCCAACTGCCCACCTCCTCCAAAAGGCTCCAACCCTGTAACTGTAGACTGGCCAAGCGTGCGGGCGCCTTACGGCTCAAGGCGTCAGCCACCACATTGGCCTTTCCCGGGTGGTAGGAGATGCTGCAGTCGTAGTCCTTCAGGAGCTCCAACCAACGTCTCTGTCTCATGTTGAGCTCCTTATGGTCAAAAAGATATCTGAGGCTCTTGTGATCTGTAAAAATCTCGAAGGTCTCACCGTACAAGTAGTGCCTCCATGTCTTCAGCGCGAAGACAACAGCTGCCAACTCTAGATCATGGGTAGGGTAGGTATGCTCATGGGGCTTCAGTTGCCGCGAAGCGTAAGCGACCACGTGACCCCTCTGCATGAGCACACCTCCTAACCCCTGCAAGGAAGCGTCCGTGTATACAACGAACCCGCCACTACTGTCAGGGATGGTGAGCACGGGAGCCGAGGTCAACCTCTCCTTCAGCTCCAGAAAACACGCCTCACAGGCATCTGTCCAAGTGAAAGGCACATCCTTCCGAGTCAACTGTGTCATAGGACGTGCAATCTGCGAAAACCCTCTGATGAACCGTCTGTAGTAACCTGCCAGTCCCAGGAAACTGCGAATCTCAGTGACTGAACGCGGTCTCTCCCACCTGAGCACTGCCTCGACCTTGGCGGGATCCACCGCCAGGCCGTCTCCAGAGATCACATGACCCAAAAAGGTCACCTCCCTCAACCAGAACTCGCACTTGCTGTATTTGGCGTACAGCCTGCGTCGTCTCAGAGTGTCCAGAACCATCCGCAAGTGCTGTCCGTGCTGCGTCCGATCTCTAGAATAGATGAGTACATCATCTATGAAAACCACCACAAATTGGTCCAAGTACGGTCTGAACACCCGGTTCATCAGGTCCATGAAAGCAGCGGGGGCATTGATCAGCCCAAACGGCATGACCAAAAACTCGTAGTGTCCGTAGCGGGTGCGGAAAGCTGTCTTGGAGACGTCGGTCTCCCTGATCCTCAACTGGTGGTATCCAGACCTCAAGTCGATCTTGGAAAACACCGTGGAACCCCGCAACTGGTCAAACAAATCGTCAATCCTCGGCAGCGGATATCTGTTCTTGATGGTGACCCTATTCAGCTGTCGGTAGTCCACACAAAGGCGTAGGGTCCCATCCTTCTTCTTCACAAACAGTACCGGGGCTCCCCAGGGAGACGCACTGGGCCTCACGAAACCCTTCTCCAAAAGGTCCTGCAACTGAGACTTGAGCTCTCGCAGCTCAAGCGGTGCCATCCTGTATGGCGCGGTGGAGATGGGGCTGGTCCCTGGTACTAGTGAGATCTCAAACTCGATCTCACGCTCGGGCGGTAGTCCTGGTAACTCGTCTGGAAACACGTCGGGGTACTCTTTGACCACCGGGATGCTCTGGAAGTCTGCCACGGGGCTGTGCTCTGCCACCACACAAGCTAAGAAGCCCTCACACCCCTGGCTCAAAAGTCTCGCCGCCCGAAGTGCCGAAATGCACCTGAAACCTCCATCCACTGGCTGCCCGTGAAACTCGAAGGAAGGCAACTCCGGAATGGAGAAGACAATCTTCCTCTCAAAACAGTCTACCAAGGCGTGGTAAGCGGACAGCCAATCCATCCCCAGAATCACTCCAAAGTCCTCCATCTGTATCATAATCAGGTCAGCTGGCAGGCTGTGTCCCCCGATGCTGACCCCGCAACCCGTGTACACCTCCTCAGCTACAAACAGCTGACCACTCGGACCTCTGATTACGAACGGGTTCTCTAGCAATGTATAATCCTGGTCCAAACTAACTGCGAAACTGTCTGCGACAAACGAGTGCGTAGCGCCGGAATCGAAAAGCGTGTAAACGAGTCTGCCAGAAACTGAAACCATACCTGCTACCACGGATCCCGAAGCTCTGGCGTCCCTGTGTGTTAGGGCGTTGATACGCCCCTCAGCTCTAGGTGCGGACGAAGCAACCACACTCTGCGTCGAACGGGTAGGTGCCGGCCGGTACCCTCCTCGCGACTGCGGTCCTCCTCCTCGCGCCTGGAAACCGCGGCCTCCTGCGCGCCCTCCAGTGCTCTGCGCGGGAAGTATCTGCTGACCTCCTGCCCTAGATGGGCAGTCCCTCCTGACGTGGCCCGGCTGGCCACACTGGTAGCAGAGGGGAACCCGACTCCTGCCCTCAGTGAGTCCCTGCTGTCGGCTAGGCGGGGGTCCGGTGCTGGCGACTAGCCCCTGTCGAGGGCCCCCAAAGGCCACTGATGGCCCTGCACAACGTGACGGCTCTCCTGCGGACGCCACGTGTCTCCGCTCTCGCCGGCCCTGTGAGAAGTCTGGCTGAAAGGGCCTCTTCCGCCCGCCGTCGGTCTCTCGCGCGGACGGGTTGGTCTCCTCGTAAGTCATGGCTGCCTCTACCACCCTCGAAAACGTCGGCAGCTTCAGGGGTTTGACATACCCCCGGATCGCAGGCCGGAGCCCCTCGGTGAACCTCCAAAGGCGCTCCTCCTCAGTGGCTACCGCTGTCGCTGCAAAGCGGGACAGCTCCAAGAAACGCGTGCGGTACGCGCTCACGGTCATCGTCCCTTGGCGGAGAGTGTGGAACTCCCGCCTCCTCTGGTCCTGCCACGTCTGGGGAAAGTACTGCTCGCAGAAGAGGGTGACGAACTGGTCCCACGTCGGCTCGTCCCTCTCCTGTCCCCGGACCGCCCTCCACCACCGGTGTGCCGCACTCTCCAGCTGGTACGTGGCAAAGGCCACGCGGCACTCCACCGGGGGGCGAAGGGTGTCGAAGATCTTCTCCAGCTGCTCAAGCCAGTCCTCTGCCTCGGTCGGGTCCTCATCCCCCTTGAAGGAGGGGGGCTTCAGCTTCCGGAACTGTCCGAAAAGCTCGAAGTGGTGCTGTAGGGGAGGTGCTGGTGCACCTCCAGGCGAAGGTGCCTCGTGTACAGAAGTGTCGGAGGAAGGTGGGGGCGGTAGGGGCCCATCCCCTCCCTCGTGTCCGGCGCCGCGTCCGTCGCGTGGTCCCACAGAGGACTCCCCCTCTGCAACCCCAGGAGGAGGTGCTCGGGGCGGTGGGTGGAGCTCCTCTCGTACAATATCCCGTATCAGTCTGGCGAGGTCCTGGGCCTGGATGCCAGGGAGTGGTGGCTGGTCCACCGAGACGTCAACGACAGCACGTCCACCTCGCCGACCTCGCCCTCGGCCGCGCCCGCGGCCAGTCTCGCCAGTCCCACGACGAGGCATCTCCTGCAAGGAGACGCGAAACAAAACGGAAACGTCAAAACAGACGGTACCTAACAACACTTCTAAGAGCTCAAGTCAAGAGATATGTTGTGGTGGCTACTCTAGCTATAAACATGCGAATTGGTTATTTTCCAGTCAGTTGATTCACTTCTCGGGACGACCTTGCTCTGATACCATCTTGTAACGACCCGATTCCCGAGTCCCTACGAGACACGAGAACCGGACCGACTCGACTAATCCCAAGACCCAGTCGTCCAACGAGGAAGTAACCAAAAGACAGTAAAATAAACCACATTCAGCATGAATATAACTAACAGTAAGAAAGTACAGTGGAAACAAAACTACTCACTAGAACAGAAACAAAAGAAGGTACAAAGCTGTGGTAACTCTACTGGACCCTACTCGGCCCAGCGTCCTCTGCAGCCGCCGACCCTGGCTGCTCAACACCTGGTCCTGAAAAGGTAACGAGTGTAACACGTCAGCAAAACGCTGAGTAGAGTGGCAAACTAACTAAAGGCAACAGTAGAGTGTACAGTAGCTGTTATGTTCTATTACTTCCTTTATTTACATCTTTCAATTTTTCTCACTATTTCATTTACTTCCCAGATCCTTTACTTGATCTCGAATGTCCTCGTGGGACGATCTTGATTGCAGCCTTTTCCAAAAGTAGAAGTAGCACGTGGTGCTCTCCTGGCCGGGAGAGTCCCCCGTGGTGATCCTACCCTCAGTCAACCACCCCAGGGTCACTGACAGACGTAACGGTGACTACGGCACGCGCGATAAACGCACAGGTAGCTAGCCCGCACTGGCACGCGGTCAGTCGTTTCCGTTAACGGGTGCGCCCAAAGCACAGCACGGAACCAGGGCAGAGCCCTCTCAGTAACAGGGGTCCAACCCCTCCACAGTAACCAAACCGGGGCCTTGCCCCTCCACAGTCCGCGCACCCTCGCCTGACTACCCTGGTTTGCCCTAGTGGGCCTAACAAGTCGGTGAAGGAGGCTAGCAGAACCCCGGGGCCCGTGGGGTAGCTAGTACTCTCCTAACACTACTAGCTCTCCTCGGTACTACGTACACGAGGGCCAACAAGTCGGTACAGAGCGGCCAAGCCTAACCCCGGGTCCCTGGGGCGGCTGGCCCCACTCTGCACTAAAACAGGTACAAGTACTTCCCTTGGTACTGCGTACCCAAGAGACAGTACAAACTACATCTCAGTTCCATTGCTTTTCTTTCCAGGAGTTCCACTCCTAATTCCCCGTAGGGTTCCGGCTCTTTATCTCAGAACATCATATGTTTCACTTTCCAGATTCACGTTCTCACATTCCATGATCTCAACATGATTCTTTATGCATAACAGGCAGCTGTTAATTAAATTTACAGGCAGCTTTATATATATTCCTTTCCATTTTTCCAAGACTGCAGTAATATACATTCCACTAGTTTTTTTTTCCATCCTAGGATTCATGCCATATCCTAGGATCTATCATACAATCTAGTTTTCCGGCCCTAGGATTCATGCAACACCTAGGAGCTATCATTCCATATATTTCTCGTTCCTAGGATTCATGCAATGCCCTAGGTTCTAGTTATGGTTCCATACTTTAACATATTTTATTAATACTTAAAACCACTCTACCAGGTACAACGGGAGTAATGGGGGCGTGGTCGGGAATCCCGCGCGCCTCCGCGACTCTCAAGACTGCAACCGAACGAGGTCCTATCACAAGGATCAAACACAAGGAGTGTCTCAAAACAGTGTATAGCTACTGTAGGCGGGTAGAGGAATAAATTCTGAAACGAACGCAACTCGAATCGCGGAAAACGGAGCCCAAACGGGCCCTAAACGGGTCGAGAAAGACAATACTGTGCAAAATCAGACGTCTGGAACTCCTTCCAGACGTCTTAAACGGTGGATCAGAGAATTACCTGTTCGGCTTGGTTCCCCGGACGTCCAGAAGTCTGTGGGGACATCTCTCCTAGATCCCAGACGTCCGATGGTCACTACGGACGTCTGGAGGTCACTCCCGCCGTCTGGTACAACTTCCAGACGTCTGATTCGCAAAGGATGACGAATCAGAACACCTGCGCACAGCCAACCCCCCTCCCTCAGTACGGTCAGTCGACAAAAGAAGAAGAAAGCGGAAACTCACCTTTCAGACGTCTGTATGATCTCTCAGACGTCGACCTTGCCGTCTGGATATCAGTCCAGACGTCTGATTCTGGAAATTTTTCCAGAATCAGAACCTTGCTCGGCCTCCGCTCGCGACGCCACCCGCGTCGCACCTCGCGCGTCCGCTGCTCCGCCCGCAGCAGGTCCCTCTCCGCGACGCTCTGCGCCCCCTGCGCCCTCCGCCGGCCGGCCAAGCCGCTCCCGGCGAGCTCGCCCTCACGGCAAAGCCCCGCCCTCGCACGCCGCAGCTCCTCCGCGCCTACTGCGGCTGCCGCTGCCGCTGCGCCCTCGCGTCCGCTCGCTCTCGCGCACAGGCAGGAGAGAAGGAGGAAGATGGTGGAGACGGGAGGGGAGGCGCGCCCCCCCCCCCCCTTTTAACGCCGCGCGGAGAGGAGAGAGAGACGGTCGCAGTCGCCTGCAGCCGCAGAGAAAGATGCAGGATCTGTGCGCGCAGACGAATATCCCGTGCGAGCATAACTGTTCGCCAGACGTCTGTAAACTATCCCGGACGTCTGGTCAGACATCTGGATGTGATCCCAGACGTCTTTACAGACGTCTGGGCCACCTCCCAGACGTCTTAAAAGACGTCTGGGGCACGCGCTCGTTACACTTGACGAGGAAATGATGGCAACGCTAGGCATGCGCATGGTTGAGGCAAAGATCGAGGAGATCTCGCATCACGTGATCGCATGTGGTGGTTGAGATTCAGACACTTAGAGGAGTTTGACCTTGAGGAGGAGGAGATCGATCCTCTTGGAGGTGAGGTGAGGAAGCCCTCTTAGTAAGATTTGGTGTCCACATGAGCAGCCCTCCTAGCACAAGAGCACCTTGAGCACTTGAGGGCGGCGATGATGAAGCAGTCCCTCTCCTCAATGATGGTGGAGAAGATTGCAGCGAGAGACGCAGGTGACACATGAAGATTGGTGCTACTAGTGAGGAGATATGTTTGCAATGCAGGTATGTAAGGCTGTGTTACGTTTTGCTTTTTTGATGTCTTATGCATCTTAAAAAGGGAAAAAGGATAATAGAAGAAAAAGAAAGAAGAAAAAAAAGAAAAAGAAACAAAAGAAGAAAAAAAAAGGAAGAAAAGAAAGAAAAGAGAGAAAAAAATTCAAAAAAATAGAAAAAAAGAAAAAGTTTAATTTGAAGAGAAGAGGTGGAGAAGCTCTTCTTTAGTATTTTATGCTCAATATTTTTGATTGTATTTCTTATCGTTGTATTTTCTTTTCTCATGAGTATGAGAGAAAGGGGAAGTGTTGAACCTGTTATAGTAAGCCCCATTTGAGAGTCCTTTTGTTGTAGTCCTAAAGCACGATGGCATCCTTCAGTAATTGAGATGACATCGGATATCGCTACGGATGTTGGGAGTAGTTGATCATCACATGCAAAACCCAACTCTAGGAGATTTAGCGTTCCAAGGTCTCTAGAGAGAGAGATTCAATTTCGAGGTTCTCAAAGACAGGACCCAGTTGGTTTCTATGTGAGAGATCCATCTTCGAGGTCTTCAGAGAAAGACCCATTTCAGGGATACTGAATGGGGAACCAACAATACTAATTGTGGTCTCCAAAGGAGAGGCCATTGCCAGAGACATTAGCAGTTCCTTCAGCAGCTTCAGCCTGCGTTCTCACCTACAAACAAGAACCAGTCCAGAGAGTTGTGTTTTGTTCTGTAGAGTGTATTTCGTTACCAGATGAGCATTTCATGCTCTAACTTAAGGGGGAGTGTTGAAAGAATTGTGCAGTTGTGTTTAGTCCCACATAATGTGGTGAGACTTTGTTGTGTGTGTGGTGGCCTATAAGTAGGCCTGTATCTCCTCACTTATTCTTTGAGAATAAACAATATGGATCAGAGTCTTATAGGATCTTTCTTCCATGATTTTCTCCCTGCTCTTCGTGAGTGGGATTTCCACGTAAATCTTAGCATTCTTGATTTATTATTACTTTGATATTATTGCTTTAACTTATTTTATCTTATTTAATTTCACTCCTTAACAAGAGCTTTGTCAATGGTGGCCCCATGAGCAAAGGTTCCAAATATCTATTTGTAGGCAAAGTTGAGGGAGGGGTAGAGGTGGAGGCGGTGGATAACGAGGGTCTAGTTGAGGTGGTGAAGGAAGAAGGGGTGGTTGGCAATTGAGGTGGATGGGGGAGGAGCGGCAGTGCAAGAGGAGAAGGAGGGGCTTTGATGAAGGGAGGGGCAGCGTTGAAGAGGAGGACAAAGGAGTGGTAGTGGTGAGAGGAGCAGAAAGGGGCCACTGTTGGGGAGGAGGGAAGGGGTGCCCGAAGGGAGCAATCAACGTGATTTGGGATAGAAAAAGGAGCTACAACCATCAAATTAAAATAGATCCAACGGTGAGGATGAGGAGCTACCCGTAAATGTGTGCATCTCAACGATGCCCTCACCTGTCCCATATAACTATCCCATGATCTTTGTTTATTTTGAGAGTGAGGTATAAATGGAGCATTTGCGAAGTTAGAGAAGATTTTGAAAATTCCAATATTTCTATTGTTAGTTTCATTTATTATTTCTTTGTGATCTTATTTATGCTAGTATGTTTTAGAATTAAGGATTAATTTACTTGGATGGTATAAACCAAGAACTTAATTAGAAGTGGGAGAGCATTAATTGAACATGCATATTCAAATTTTAAATAAGAGAAAATGTATATCAATAGGAAAGTTCATGTGACTTCTGCTAAATGATATGTTTTTAATTTTAAAGTAAACTATAATTGTGATATTTTAATTTTAAATAAATATCACCCATGTCACTAATGCAATATAATTAAATATTATTGATGATATTTACTTTTTAAAAGGCATGCTAACTTTTGCATGAGTTTTTACATCTCAAAACCGCTGTTCTTTAAATTACCGATGGAGTGGATCGTATAAAACATTGGAACTTCCAACCAAGTTATCAAAAATCTCTCGATCATAGTTGTCGACAATCAAACCAAATCAAATGCCTACCACCGACCAAACAAACCAAGTGTACCTTAGGCGGGTGGCAAAATGGGAGAGGGCAAAGGGAAAAGAAAATAAACCAAGAAAAAACAAACAGAAGATTACCATGTTGAAAGGAGGGAAATGAAGCATATATTACAAAAAGAAAAAAGGTAGCAATATAGAGCAAACTAATTCTTTACAGAAGTAGTAGAAACAGAAGGAAATCAAACAAACACACACGTTGCTTTTTCTTAACCATCCATACGTACAGCAAATCACCTGGATCTTTTACCATTTCAAAAATATCTACCATGTTCGGTCCCCACCAAACCCTACACCTCCTCTGAAATTACCCCGCCGTTCTCTCCCGCATCTCTCTGATCAACCCCCTTCCTCAATCATGTCGTCGTCGTCGTTGGCGGCAATTTTCTCTCCACTACTATCTAATGCATCTTCTGCCTCTTAAATAGGTAATAAATAATATCGTCCCTCGATCCATGGCGACGGCCGGCGTGCTCGCTACGGACCCTCGACACGTCGCCGCCGACGCCAAGGAGCCCTTCGCGGAGATGGACCCCACGGGTCGCTACGGCCGCTACGCGGACCTCCTCGGCGTCGGCGGCGTGAAGAAGGTCTACAGGGGGTTCGACCTGGCGGAGGGCGTGGAGGTCGCGTGGAACCAGGTCAACGTCGGCAGCCTCGCCAGCCGCCCCTACGCCGCCGACGGCCTCCACACGGAGGTGAACGTCCTCCGCTCCCTGCGCCACCCAAACATCATCGCCCTCCGGCACGCCTGGCAGGACCCCCGCGCCGGCACCGTCAACTTCATCACGGAGCTGTGCACCTCCGGGGACCTCCGCAGCTACCGGTGCCGCCACCGCAGCGCGTCGTGGAAGGCTATAAGGAGGTGGGCGAGGCAGATCCTGGTGGGGCTGCACCACCTCCACAGCCAGAGCACCACCCACGTGGTCATCCACAGGGACCTCAACTGCAGCAACGTCTTCGTGAATGGGTGCACCGGGGAGGTCAAGATAGGGGACCTCGGGCTGGCGGCGGTCGTGGAGAGGGGGAAGGTGGCGCACGCCATGGTGGGGACGCCCGAGTTCATGGCGCCCGAGATGTATGCGGAGGAGTACACGGAGAAGGTCGACGTGTACGCGTTCGGGATGTGCGTGCTGGAGCTGGCCACGGCGGAGGTGCCCTACGCAGAGTGCAGGACGGCCGCGGGGGTCTACGTGAAGGTGGCGACCGGGGGGAGGCCCGAGGCCCTCTCAAGGGTGAGTGACCCCGAGGCGAGGGGGCTCATAGAGAGGTGCCTCGCGGCGGCGGACGTGAGACCCTCCGCAGCAGAGCTGCTGCAGGATCCCTTCTTCCGTGGTGTCGAGGAGGACGCGACGACGGCGGCAGCGGCTGTGTAAGTGGTGGTGGTGGTGGTGGTGGTGGTCTGGTAGAGTTGCTGCTGCTAATGGAGATGGAGATCCTTTCTTCTGCATGCATGTTCTTAATTTAGTTCCATATGGTTAATAAGTTTAGAGGGGTATAAGAAACTTAGATATGGGTACGTACGTAGTTGGGCAATTCTCTATAAGTATTTTGAGAAGAAATTGCTCTGCAGGTGGTTCTTTGATCCAATTAATGTTGTGATGTGGTGTGTTTCCGTTTAAGGGATCAAAGTGTCTTCGTTACGTACCTGCTTGCTTCTTGTTATTTTGTTCCATCTGCACTTCCTGCACGAGGTAGGGTTTCTTCCTTTGCGTCAAAATCTCTCGTTCTGGATTGGGCTATTCGGCGAAGATAATTTCTTTCATTATCCTACGTCGCGTTTAGGAGGGGAAGTAAGAGGGGAAAGTAAAGGAAGGGTATATTAAAAAGATATTTGGTTGCAAGTTTTAGGGAGGGGAAGGAAGGAGAGGGATTGATAGGAATTACAAAGATAATTTTTTTGAAAGATTTGTTCCCATCTCAAATTAGACGTATATATAGGAAGGGAAAGGAAAAAAATACGTATTATTTTATCCAAAATGTCTCTTTTACCCCTCTTTATATAAATACATATATATTCTCAAGGATATTCTAAAGGTTATATTAGTAAAATTATACAAGATCCTCTCCTCTCCTTTCCTTTCTATCCACTTATGTATCTAAACATATAGTATTAGTTTTCCTTCCCTTTATTCTTTCTTCTATCCAAACAAGAATTATCTCTAGGATTGTTCATGGGTCAAGTGTCGGTCCATTTTCATATGACTTGACCCAACCCATATTAAGTAGGTCATGTGTTACGACTCGGTTCCCAAATCCTTACAGGATCCGAGATCGACTCGACTCGACTAATCCCAAGACCCAGTCGTCCAATAAGAAATAATCAAAAAGTAGGAAATTAAACCACATTCACTATACTAAGTAATTAACAGTGAAAGAGTACAAGCAGTAAAAGGAGCAAAAGCTGCTAATAGTACATATTACCACCACAACAGTAAAATGGAAGCAAAGTACAGAAATGTAAACGGTAACAAGAGTCTGAAACTCACTAACAAAAGAAAGTACTATAGTAGGAAGACTACTGTTGGGTTCGATTAGGCCTAGCACCCTCTGCAGCTGGTGACTCGGGCTGCTCAACACCTGGACCTGAAAAGGGTTACGAGTAAACAAAGTCAGCGAACGCTAAGTAGAGTGGTAACCAACTAACTAAGCAGTAAAAGCTAACAGGTAAACTATCTATTCCAATTACTTTATTTCACAAGTTATTCCTTTCCACCCATTGGTTTATTTTTCAAATCTCTTTCTTGATCTCGAATGTTCCTCGTGGGAACGATCTTGATTGCAATCTTTTCCGAAAAGTAGAAGGCACACGTGGTGCTCTCCTAGCCGGGAGAGTCTGCTGTGGTGATCCTACACCCAGTCAACCACCTCAAGGTCATGGATAGACGTAGCGGTGACTACGGCACGCGCGATAAGCGCATGAGTAGCTACCCTGCACTGGCATGCGGTCAGTCGTTTCTGCTAACGGGTACGCCCAAAGTACAGCACGGAACAGTATAGGGTCTAGCCCTCTCAGTAACAAGGGTCTAGCCTCTCAGAACCAAACAGGGGTCTTAGCCCTCTATAGTCTACGCACTCTCGTCTGACTACCCTAGTTTGCCCAGTGGGCCTAACAAGTCGGTGTATGGTGGCTAGCTGAACCCTAGGCCCCGTGGGGTGGCTAGCTCTCTCCCTACACTAGTAGCTCTCCCCGGTACAGTGTACGCGAGGGCCAAGAAGTCGGTGTAGAGTGGCCAATCCTAACCCCGAGTCCCAACCTAAGGGCGGCTAGCTCCGCTCTACACTAAACACGGGACAGTCACTCTCCTTGGTACCACGTATTCAAGGGCCAGCACACTTACCACTCACGTTTCCAAATCCATTCCATTTATTCACAGGAGCTCTACTCCTAATTCCCCGTAGGGTTTATGCTTGTATTTCTCATGCCATTCCATACCATGTTTCATTATTCCCATTTCCATTCTCAGGTTATACACATGCAGCTCGTATTTCCATCATTTAACATATACCACAAGTAAGGTCACAGGTAACAGTTTAACTAGCATAAACATTTTATATTTCATATGCAATTATTCACATTTCTATTCATTTATTTAAGACTGCAATTTCAAACACGCATACAAACAGTGCAAGTACTTCTCGTCCCAAGATTTATGCCACATCCTAGGTTTCTAATTATCCAATTCACATATGCATTTAGGTTTTATAATTAAATTAGGGGAAGGCCACTCTATCAGACAACCCGGGAGTATTATGGGCTCGAACGGCAGGCTCACGTGCCTCAGCAAGTCCCGAACCCATAATTGATCGAAGTCCTATAACAAGGAACATACCACAATGGAATATTCAGAATAGTATAAAAGGCCTTCTAACAAGTAGGAGAACTCACATGGAAAACATCAATATTTGGTTTACGTAAAACGGACCTCAAACGGACCCTAAACGAGTCAAAAACAAGACTGCAGACCGAAATCAGACGTCTGGCAAAAGATCCAGACGTCTTAAAAGTAACCAGAAACTCACCTCAGGTTCTGCGTCGACCTCAGACGTCCAGAACCTCTTGTTGACTGTCTGGACCCAGCTCCAAGCGTTCGACCTCTCCTCCAGATGTCTAGGAGTGCTTCCGGTCGTCTGGTAAGCTGTCCAGATGTCCGAATCACATGGGAAGGCGTGCCCTGCGCCTCCCCGAAGCTGTCTCTACACGCGACAGGTAAATCAACCGCTTTTAGCCATGCAGATCGAGGCTGCAGTGCACCCTGTATGGCCGTATCCACAAAAGAAACGTACAAGTGTCGGGGATGTTGGGGACGTCTCCCCCGACGTGCTCCTCCTCCCGCACGCATCGCTCCGACCGTGCGTCCTGTGGCGAGCCGCCACGAGCTCACGAGCTCAAGCTCTTCCTCCTCTCCTCACGCCGCCTCTCCTCCTCATCACCGCTCTCGCGCTCTCTCTCGCACGCGCTCCTCTCGCTATGGTGGAGAGGAAGGGAAGAAGGTGGCTGGGGTGAAGTGGGGAAGAGAGGAAGGGGAGAGGGGCTTTATAAAAGGGGTGTTAAGGTTCGGATGGAGGAGAGAAGAGGGAAAGAGAGAGAAGAGAGATACTGTTAGCGTGCAGCCTACATGTAGACGCGAAGGCTCGTACCAAAATTTCAATTTCTAGACGTCTGGGAAGGGGTCCAGACGTCTGACCAGATATCTGACCGACAGTCCAGACTTCTTAAAAGGTTCAGGACAGAACGGGTCTTTACATCATGGGTTGACCCACTCCATTAGACTAAGATATAGGTGTTAGTGGCATAAGAAGAGAGTTAAATTGTGCAACAAAATTAAAATTAAATAATTGCATAAAAACAAACATATAAGATTTATAGAGGAAATCTTTGCGAGAAAAATATCTACCTAGATCTTTCAATATAAAATTTTACCCCCAAAACCAATGGACAAGTCACTAATCCAAAAATTACAATACCCCTCTCTTGGACAACCCTTATGGAGAGTTTTGTCTCTCTCTAAGAGAGAATGGAAAATCCACAACTCAGGTACCCAAGCGAAAAAAATAAACAATTACAAATATGATTCCTACGAGCCTTAAGAGAATAAGGATTTAACGTAAGGAAAAATTTACTCCCTTTTCAAATCTATATGGAGTACCTGAAGAGAGTGTGTGCTCTTATATGTTAGAATAATTTAAATATAGGAGCACCAAGAAGTTAGAAATAAAGAATTAGAGAAATTTAGCACAAAATAACTTGATAGAGAGGTGTGTAGGCTTAGGAGACTTTAGGTAAGCATTTATAAAGTGTTGGAGATTGGATTCAAGTCTTAGGAATTGTTGGAATTCAAATTAGGGTGCAATTATTTGAGGTAGAATGACTAACGATAAATGTGGATTTTGACTAAATCAGACATCTCAAACTAAGGTAACATGCATGAAAATACAAAACCAGACTTTTGAAATAAAAGATAGACGTCTGAAACACACCGAAAAATTGTTCTAATTACAAATTTAGACGTTTGAAAAGATGACATAATGTTCAAAAATTTCTAGTAACAAAAGTCTAACATTATAATTAGATAGGAACATCTAGAAATCATCATCAGACATCTGAGGTGAGTCAATTAGATGACTAAGAAAATAATAGATGTTAGAAAGAACCTCATAACCAAAGATGAGCTTCTGGAGTTGAGATAGAGTTGAAATGAAGATCTAGGGTAGTTTAATTAATTGATAGAAATGTCCAAAATAAAATGATAAGACCTCTTAATAGAAACTTAGGCATTTGATAGTCCCAAATTAGTACTTGAGAAAATTACTGGCTTTCAACAAATGGGATCTAAGGATGTTTGAAAGAGAGATAAGACATGTTAGAGAAGCCAAGTAGACATTTAAATAAAGAGGTGGATGTTTAAAGATTCTATTTACATTAGGATTTTTAAAATTGAATGTTGGTAATTCAAGGCATCTTAAATTTGGTGATAGTTCAAATATACATAGGATTGCTAGAAGAGAGAAAGATTTAATTTTTGATTCTTTTTATAGATGTTTGGAAAATTGTATTAGATGTTTGAAAAAAAATAATAAATTGATTATGGGTTTCAAAGAGATAATTAAGGCTTTCTTACATTCTATAAAATAAAATACATCTACAAAAAATACTTAAGAAATTTTCTCGAGGATCTCTATCTTTCTTTTGCTCATATATTTCCTTCACATCTTTTGCGCATATCTTTTTACATTTCATTTGCCCTTTTCATATCATATCTTTACTGTCAATCTTATTAGTTCTTATATAAAATGTGAAATACAATTTGTCGTTATCAAAAATCAATTAGTTAACTTACATCAACAATGGATGCTCAACCTAGTTGACAAATTTAGTTAAATATAAAATTTGAAAACAAAAATTATATTCATAGAAATTGTAAAAGTAATAAATATATAAATATTTTTAAAAATATAAAAATGGTAATTATTTTCAAAAATATAAAAAAGAAAAATTGAATAAATGAAAAAGTGAAATGAAAATTTTAAAAATTGATAGGGAAAAGAAATAAATGTAGAAAAATTTTAGAAAATAAATTAAAGTATGAAAACCAAAAAATATAAATATTTTTTAAATAAAAATACAAAATAAAGTTAAAAAGAGTGAAATTTGAATATAAAAAAATAAAAGAAAATAAAAGAAACAAAAACCAAGAAAACTTTTACAAAAAAAAAAATCATTTAGCTTCTTTCAAAAGTAAAATTAATGCCATTTTTAACTAGAAAATTATTACCAGCAAATTAACACTGTACAACAATGTAAAGCAACATATCTAAATGTAGCATTACAATATGGCATCTCCAAATCAAAGAAGTCATTTCTAGTAAATCTTTGATCAAATACCCCTAATTGTTAAAAAGGGTAGAAATACAACGATCAAAGAACTAAAGATAGAAAGGGGAAAAAATCCTCCACTTTGATAAGATGTGCCCACAACTAAAACATGAATCCACCTTTTAACTCCAAAAAGGGGGAAAGCAGGGATTGACAATCAAAGATATCATCACCTAAGTCCAACTGGATACTTGGATTACAAGAAATCAAAATAAAATAAAACGTTCTTTGTCCATGCAACTACTCCAGTTCTAATATATGGTTTTTCAAAAAAAGAAACAAGTGCGCTAATATACAAAATTGCTTTCAGCATCGACAAACTTGGTCGGAGTAAGTAGTCAGATCGGGTTTTGGGTGACCGCAGGCTACACCATTACGATCCGCATGCAAGAGAACATTAGAGATTATTTTAATATGATAACAAGATCAACATGTAACATACATCGTTAGACATCGAAAAGATGATTTTTTATTAAGAAGAAAACGTAGCAACGCTGCAAATTATATAAAAAAAAACCCTATCCTGGAATTTGTTTCGTAAATATCAAAATAACTATTATAACATTATTTTATAATTAGATGCTGGTTAGTAAATATAAAAATTGATGTAAAAGTTGACGTAGAAAATTGTAAATGTTATCTCTATTTAATATTTATCATTTTATGTAAAAAAAAATACTTATACATAGTGGGATCCACACTGTTGAAATAAAAAATAAATTACTTTTGTATAATTGTAAATCACTCAAATCACTTTCAGAAATATTTTACACCTAAACCTAAATCATAAATACTAAAGACTAAACGTTAAATCCTAAAGGTTAAAAATCACTTCTCATATGTTAAATCATTTTTCATAAACATAAACTCTAGATCCTAAATTCTAAATCCTAAACCTATAGGTCAAAATCACTTTACACTGGTACAAAACCACCAGATCACCTTTGGAATAATTTTGTACCAGTACAAAATCATTCAAAATAATTTTATCATCGGTGTAAAGTTATTTATCACCTGTGTGTTTTAATTCAAAGTGATGTGATTATTTTTTCAATAAGGTGGGACTTACCACTTAACAAATCTTACACTCTCTTATTTCTTTACATTAAATACGTTATTTTTTACGTCAACTTTTAAGTTTTTTTATATTTTGCCTTTATAGTTTAACCAAAATGAATTTCATGTTAGGTCTATTCGAACATATCCTTTTGAGATGTTTGGTTAAACATATTATGTTAGGTCTATCTCGAAAGGATACGTCCTTGTAGTTTAACTTGACATTTGGACCAAAAGCCAAAATGTTGAGACTAAATGTACAAAAGGATATGTTAGGAAAAATCTAACTTGACATTGATTTTAGTTAAACATGTAACGACTTATGGCTAAATTTAAATCTAATTGAAAAAAGATATCGTTCATAGCTTGTTACGTGTTACGACCCGATCTCCAAATCCCTATAGGACACGAAAATTGGACCGACTCGATTGATCCCAAGATCCAGTCATCCAATGAGAAAGTAACCAAAAAGTAGTAAAATAAATCACATTCACCATGCAAGTAATTAACAATAATAGAAGTACAGCAGTAAAGGAAATAACTACTACAGTACACACCACCACAACAGTAGAGAATTTTAAACAGGTACAGAAATATGAAGTTTATTATAAAAGAGTACAAAAGTGTAACAAATACTCACTACTACAGAAACGGGTATGACACAAGTACAACTACTAGGCTCTATTAGGTCCAGTACCCTCCGCAGCCGTAGGCTCTGGCTGCTCAACACCTGGTCCTGAAAAAGGTGACAAGTCTGACATGTCAGCGAAACGCTGAGTAGAGTGGCAACGAGCTAGCTAAGAAAAATAGTAAAGGTGGACAAGTAGCTGTTATTTTTAATTTTTTTTCTTTATTTATCTATTTACTCTTTCTTGGTTTATTTCTCAGGTCTTTCTCTTGATCTCGAATATTCCTCGTGGGAATGATCTTGATTGTTGTCTTTTCCAAAAAGTAGAAGTAGCACGTGGTACTCTCCTGGCCAGGAGAGTCCCCCGTGGTGATCCTACCCTCAGTTAACCACCCCAAGGTCGCTGACAGACGTAACGGTGACTACGGCACGCGCGATAAATGCACGGGTAGCTACCCCGCTGATGAGTGGCTACTCATCATGGCTAAAAAGCTGAAGTTAAGCTAGACACTAAGTAAAACAACATCAAATTAACAGATAAAAAGGGTTAAGTGTGGGAATTAAAGAAAAAAGACTTAAAACATTTACTCTATGTTAACACTTCATAATTAGGTCACAAAATGAGATATTCTGAAAGCAAAGTACAAATGATGATCCATGCATCAATTGAACATAAATAAGTTTGAAAGGTCAAATCAGAAGTATAATCAATGTTTTAAATGTTCAATTAAGGACATATAAAAATTTGAAGGCAATTGGACATCATTTAGGTTATGAAATAGGTAGTTTACACTTAGGTCCTTCATGCATTACACTCTTACCCTTAAAAACTCCTCTTTGGACCTACTTGTAAGCCACAGGAACCCTTTTGAAAGGCTGCAGGGCCCTTCCAGTCCTAGTTCTTTTCACTTATGGGCCTGCATGTAATTATTCTACCCCTTCATTCAAGGGTCTGTCTGTAATTTTCCTTTATTTCAAAGAGAGGCCTGCTGCTCTTCGCAAGCACTGTAGCGCGCGAAGAACATGGCCAATCTCAGCCGTCCGTCGCTCTTCATGATCTTGATCTGCGGTTAGATTCGAATGGAAGTTTCGCGCGATTCGGCACGTGCGATCACCCCTCTCCCCAGATCTTATCTGACGGTCAGATTTTGTGCTTAGCTCACCGCGCGCTCTACCCCTCTCATCCTCGCCGCCGGTTGCATCTTGATTATCCTCACCTGCGCGGTGATCTCAGCCACTGAGCATGCTATTTAAGCACCTCAGTGGTGTCGTGCGCAAGGGATCGCTCCCTCCTACACCTCTTAGCAATCATTCATCCACTCCAGTCCCTCCCCATCAAGCCTCTGATTTCACAGCCACTGGCTGTGAAATCATCACCTTCTCTCGACCTCCTCGTTGCTAAGGACTTCGTAGCACCGGAGGACGACCCTAGAGTCTCACTAGCAGACTCTTCCCTCCGCTGGAGTCATCTTCCTCCCTTCTTCCTCCTTAGCCACCGGCTAAGGACCCATAGGTCCCATTCTTTCTGTTAGATTAGGTTTCTAATTCTGCATATTAGTTTTAGTTGTAGTTAAGTAGTTTAGAGAAGAATTAATATGATTGTTAATGTTTAATTTCACCGTAGGATAAAGCAGCTGTAGTAGTAGAATTAGGCTTAAATCCTCCCCCCCTCACCTCCTCTGATCATTTCATATCAGAGGGGAAGACTTCATAGAACCATGTTTTCAAATTATCTCCCTCTCCATATTTTCATGTCCAGTTCTGATTTTCCACGACATGTTTTCTCATCTTCCACCCATACACTCTGACCCAATTTCAGATCTGATTGGTTTTCAACCTCAGATCTGAAATTGGCGTCAACAAGCACTTAAGGGGCTTCCCACTCCCTCACTCTTGGTCACAAAAGCCCTTGATTTTGGGTCGAAATTTTCAGTTTGTCAGATTTCTCCTCAATTTGGATTTTAAGGATCTTTCTTTTTGGTTTTACTGCCTGATCTGACGAATTGAATGAAGTTGATTTGAATTCCTTGTTGGTAAGGAATCTGAGAGGATTTCTGGTGACAGAAATCATCTCAGAAGAGCCATACATAAATCTAATTTGATAATGTCTTGAATGCATTGAATGCAAGTCAGATCTTAGGATAATTACTGTAGTAATTTGAAGTCTGATCTCGCATTCATAAGTGTTTTTTTTGAAAGGCTGTTTGGTGATTTCCTAACCTAAGGAGTTCTCAATACTCCCTAAGGTTTCATGAAACTGGGATTTGAACTAAGGGATTTAATTGATTGAATTGATTCTTCCTTCATGCTGTCAATAGCATTAGGAATAGTTAATTCAGTGATATTCGTGGATTTAATCTGAAATGAAGTTTTTGATGAGGGTTTTGGCATTTGAATTTGGGTATTTAGTAATTTAGTGAGAAATTAAACCCTTGTCAGATTTGGGATTGACAGAGATTTTCTTTTCAGTTTGGATTTTTTTGACTCTGATCCCAGTAAACAAAGCAAAGTGCTGCATCTTGCAGCTACATGTTTTTCTCTCCAAACTCACATTTCATCTCAAATGGACTAACTGCAGCAGCAGTTAGACCATTTGGACAGTGACTTGAGCTGCTGCAGAGTCTGGAAGATTTTGTTGCTGCTACTATCTAGTTATTATAAGTTGCAACGGATAGGTTCTTGTGTTAAACCTTGTAGACTCTAATTTGATCATAGCTGACAGTAGATTGTGTTTCATTTCTTATGTAAACAAACTTTCTTGTTTCAATACTTGAGCTCTAATTTCGGTGCATACATGTCTATTCTTTCTCAATTCTGTCAGCTAGTTTAGTCAGAAATCACCATCCAAACAAGAGTTAAAAGAGAAAACTGAACTGAGGACTCTCTCCTTAGTTAACTCTTCCCTTCTCTCCTACTTCTGTCAAACCTGTAACAACAGTAGAAGAATTTAAAAAGAAACACCCAAAAGGACCAGAAGTAAAAAAATTTATATATCTATATATATACATATATATATTACTTCGTATATTAAGTATACTTATATAGACATAAGCTATATATTAGGCTACATATGTAAATAGATAGTGTAAATATATATATATATTGTATACTTAACTATGTAAATATAATGAATACTGTAATTTAGGTTTTAGATCTAGTTTAGACAATAAATATAATAGTTATATAATTATATATAAATTGAACTAATTTATATGTATTATTAAACTAACTAGATCAGTAAATAGTATAATTAAGAAAGTTAAACTATAAAACTGTATATATATCTATGTATACGTAGATTATAAGTAAATAAAATCTTTTATCTTAATTTAATCCTTTATAAATAATAAATAATGAATTTATTAAGTTTATAGCTAAGTTGTTAAATTAAATTAGTTAAATTAGTAATTTAGAATTATAATTAAGTTTAATTGAATCTGTATATTAAGAGTAATATACTTTAAGTAATTTAGGCTAATTTAAGTATATTTATATCTGATTATATTAAGTTTAACTTAATTTATAAGTAGAACAATTAAAACTGCTATTTAAATGTAAATAACACATACATTAATTCAGAAAAATATAATAAAAATGTGTATAAAATACTTATGTATGTATTCTAACTCTGTATGAGGTCAATTAGACCATCTAGTAACTAATTTATAAGCAATTAACCAATAAAACACCAAAATTAGTGTGTAAAAATAGGCTACTTTAGTGAATTTATTTATATAGTAAATCTAATTAAAATTTCAAATTAATTGAACAATTATATAGTATTATGTAAATACTTTATTTTCCATAATTTATTTTTATTTTTAAATAAGTTATGGCCCTCGATTTGAGGGCCAAAATCCCTTCCAGCCCACAGCTGCACGTGGTTTTCAGCGCAGATGTGGCGCTCGAATAGCGCCACATCGTGCGCTGCAAACCACGTGCAACAATTTATAATGAATTCGTGTTATAGCCGATTAGTCGTCACGGGTGCCGGGCGCCCGAAACAACCTTTACATTTGATTCATATGAGCATATTTGAGCATGATTTATGTGGGGTCGGGGGCCCGGGGAGAGGCACGTATGCGTGGGGCTGAGAAGGCCCTGTGCTGAGTTAAGAAAACGTAATTAAGCGGCCTAATGAGAATTAGGACGCGCTTAGTAGAGGTTTGGTCCCATCCTCTGGGTACTGTGTATCCCTCGAAAAGCGCACCCGCAAATTAAACACATTTTTAATTACTTAAAGAGAGTTAATGACGATTGTTAACCGCCTCTCAGCCACGATGTTAAACTCACTACGGCAGAATGAAAACACAAAAGAAGAACATCTAATGAAGATTGGTGTGAAGGAGAAGAGAGAGAGATGTTGTACATACGTAAGTAAATACACATACAATAAAAATATAAACATATATATATATGTATACGTAGTATAGCCAATTATTTTTATAAATAAACCTATATATTTACTAACAGAATAAAATGTCACCTTAAGCGTCGCTACAGACCCCAGTTTCCCTCCTTAGGTTTGTATATAGTGTGTTTGGGATCTAGCGACGCTTACGTCTGTCACTATAACTGTTGTATGTGTTACTGTAGATAACAGACCAGTAAGTTAAGTTAATATACTATGTCATCTTAGTCTATTGTGTACTTTCATGTAAGTATTAATACTATAACTTGTAAAGACATAGTTTAAAGTATAGTAATAAATTGTTTGGTGCTTGTTTATAGTTAGTAGTTTTTGCAAGCATTACAATTAATTCTTAGTAAATAGGCAAACCATGTCCACATTCATTCATTCTTTAATAAGATGTAAAGCTTCTTTTTGGAATTAAAGGATAATTTTGAGATCAAAGAGCGATGCAATTTAATAATTGCCTCCAGTGAACGACCTGGAATAAAATCAGTAAAAATTAGATAAGTAAATAATAATGGTTGTAATGACTGGTATTCCATACAAATCACCACAATGACACTCATGGTATCTCAATTACTACAACACATACACATTATCCACATTATCACATCATTATAACAATTAGCATTGCACAAAACCATTGCAACCTTATGCATTATTTTTGGCACCGTTGCTGGGGAGGCAACGCTCTTTATGCCAAAATTACCCTTTAATTCTTTTGTATATAGAAATTCTTCATTTCATTTAATTTCATTGATTGTAATTGTTTTCTTCCATTGATTTATTTGTTAATGTGTTTACATTCTTTTATTCTTTTACTAATCATTTGTTATTTTTCCACAGCATTTGAGGAGGAGGAGAAGTAGTATCATCATCCAGGTAGAGGTCGTCTTCCAGGTGGAGTCGCTACGCTCTTGACCCGACATCCTGGTGGAGTTTGCCCTCGGAGTAGCTGTAGGATTAGTAATAATAGTAGTATAGTTTTAGGTATATTAACTAGAATAAATTGTTAGTCATAAGTTGTGAGAGCCTGTTCTCACACATTCATTGTAATGACTGTGAACTGTCTGGACTTTTATTTTCTACTTCTCCCTCATCGATACGATTTTTCCATTGCGATTTTCCGAATCGATTTCTTTCCTTGTTTTTGCTTGTTGCATACATATAAAAAAATCAAAAATCAAAAAGATCTCATCCTTATCTAGCAGCAGCATAATCTTAGGCATCCATCTTAGGTTGCATACTTCTCTGCTAGATTTTAATTCAAGTCAAATCTGCATATAGAAGATTGCTGGAGTCAGGTACGCATTCTTTACCTTACTCTAACTCCTGTCATCATTGCATTTGACTTAAAATTAAGAAGACCATCTCTTGTACTGAACTGAGTAAAAAAAGTGAGACGAGCAGCATAGAAATCATATCATAATCACTTGAATTAAGTCAAAAAGGAGATATTAACTTTGGGTGAAACCATGATTGAGATTTTCATCGCCTTGTGTTGAATGTTATCGTGCACACAGCACGATCACTTAAGGCCACAACACACGGGTTTCTACCTCATCTCTTTCTGCAACCACAGGATCTAGATTCACACGCTAAGTCTTATCCAGATTCCCAGTGGATTTTAGAGGTTTGCACATTACTAGGTTTATCTTAAGATACATACAATTGTTTGAAACAATTGCTTGCGTGCAACATAATTTTGCGTAGCAGCCTCTAAGAAAAAATTTTTTCGATTTATCTCGCTTGATTGGTCTTCTGAGTGAATTGAGATTTAATTGGGATTTTTCCGCTTTTTGTGAACTTGGTTAAAATTTTCCCATTGAGTTGGAACGAGTTGTAGTAAACATGATTTCAAAAATCAACTCAATGGAAGGTAGGAGATCCCAAAACCCAGAACTTGTACTCCCCTTGGGTACTAGTACCCAAGCTACTGCATCTTTCTCTTTGCCCTCCACTTCTAATCCTTTACATCCCGAGTCTCAAAATCCTATTCACAATCCCATTCACCAAGAGGATGATCTTAAGTCGTCACAATTTGAGGATTTTGAAGAACTTCCTCCGGACTTAGTTGCGCATCCTCCACCACAGCAACCACCTATCCCTAGGTTCCAACCTCCACCTTATCCTAATTTTCCTAATCCGCCCCCGGAGAGAGGACCTATGCCTCATCTTCAGCACCTTTTCGATACACAACTACAAATGAATACCCTAACCCAACAAGTGCAACAGCTTGCTCAAGCTGTTAATCTTTTAGCTAACCCCCAACCACAACCACTTCAACCTAGAAATCCCCAGGCACCACCCCAACCCCGTAGACCTCAACTACGAGATTATTATAATCCTGCAGTTGCCCAACCAATGCCTGTGGTACGTTATCCCAATGGGGGTCGTGCTGCTGAACTGAAGCCAAATATTATAGCACTAATTCCTCACTTCCATGGACTTGCTTCTGAGGACCCTTTTCAGCATTTAGAGGAGCTGAAGAATCTTGCCCAAACTTTGGGTCCGCAAGGACATGATCAGCACATGCTTTTAATGAAAATGTTCTCCTTTTCATTGAAAGATAAGGCAGCCTTTTGGTTTCGAACACTTGCACGGACTACACCTATAGATTCCTGGGCTTCTTTAGAACATGAGTTCTTAAAGAAGTACTTTCCTGTAGGCCGCACTAACGCCTTAAGGCATGCCATCACTACATTCACTCAGAATTCAGGAAAACTAATGCACGAGGCTTGAGAGAAATTCCACGAGCTTCTGAGAAAATGTCCCCACCATGGTGTCCCACGCTGGCAACAAGTCCAGATCTTCTACCATGGGCTCCATGATGACACACAGAATTTCGTAGATGCCGCTTGTGGAGGCAATTTCCTGTGTCGGGACGAGGACTCAGCCTTTGAGCTCTTTGAAGGCATGGCCGAAAACTCTATTAATAATGCTTCAATGAGCGTGTTTAATAGAAAGTCCTCACATTCCCACTCATATACTGGGGTACACGAAGCCCAATCCAGTAGCAAAGACTTAGAGATAGTGGCTAGTCAACTGGATAAAGTGGGCTTAATCGAGAAGAAAGTAGATGAAGTATGGAAATTTCTCTCAAAACCCTCATCTTCTTCTTCTCGGTCACCATCACAAAACACTTCTTCTAAGTTTCCCACAGGGAGGGAAACTGTGAATAACCTTTCTGTGACACAAACTGCATTACCGGATTTTCCATTTCCATATCCTTCACCGATTGGAGGAACTTTGTTCCTCCCTACACTGACTTCCCTGCACCTTCTGGAGTTTCAGAGGAGCTCCATGCCATTCAT
Organism: Thalassia testudinum; assembly: GCA_037157565.1. NCBI lineage: Eukaryota > Viridiplantae > Streptophyta > Magnoliopsida > Alismatales > Hydrocharitaceae > Thalassia > Thalassia testudinum. The sequence goes on from JAZHRO010000031.1 coordinate 66,152,156, forward strand.
AATGACCCTTTCGCACAAACCTACAACCCTGGATGGCGCAATCATCCAAATTTCTCATGGTCGGGAAATTCACAGAGACCTCCTTTTCAACAACCTTCTGCACCACCACTGCACAACCCGATCCGAGCACCACCTCCACAATCACACGGATATCCACCGTTTGCCTGCTAGCAACCCCAACCCAGGCCCACCCAATACTCTCAATCTGGGCCTACACGAGATGACCAGTTGGGGTCTATCATGAAAGCTCTTGCTGATATGCAACAACAGAATATTGCTATGCAGTAGAGACAGGACGCGGCCTTAGCTGAGATGAGAGCCCAGCTATCACACTTGACAGAGTCCCGTCAACCACATTCACTCCCATCTCAAGCACAACCCAACCCTAGGAACATACCTACTCAGAGGTATGTCCAACCTAGACCTGCAATGTAAGACCAAGCACATGTCATTTCACAACCTTTGCACAACACTGAATTCTTCACTGACTCAAGTTCTTCTCTTGCACAAACACAACCGCCTCTGCTACCTAACACTGATTTACCATCTACCTCTAGGGCTGAACTAAATGCCATAGTCACTAAGAGTGGTAAAAGCACACTAGATCCATCTCTTCCAACACCTACCACTTCTAGTTCTGCTCCTCCACTTCCTACTTCTCCTCTACCTATGACTGAGCCTCTTATCACCACTCCAGTACCTTTTCCTGAAGCTTTAAAGAAGAAGGAGAAAGGAAAGAAAAAGACCTGTGTGGCACCTGAGGAGGATTTGCTTAAGCTCTTTAAGCAAGTCCACATAAACATCCCCTTGTTGGATGCAATCCACCACATTCCTCTTTACACTAAGTTTTTAAAAGACCTATGCACACCTAAGCGTAAAGCAAGAATTCAAAAATGGAGTAGTCCAATCATTCTCTCAGAACAAGCTAGTTCCATCATCTCTAGTACCCTCCCAACTAAGATGAAAGATCGAGGCACCCCTCTCTTATCCTGCATGACAGGTAACACCACATTTAATAGAGCACTACTTGACCTAGGTGCTTCCATCAATCTTATCCCAACCTCTCTGCTGACACATTTTGAGGTTGGCAATCTGAAGCCAACCGAGGTGTCCCTGCAATTAGCTGATAGATCAGTTAAGACACCTCAGGGAGTGTTGGAAGATGTCATAGTGCGGGTCAAGGATTTTTACTTTCCTGTAGACTTTATAGTCCTTGACATGGAAGTGCCTGAAGATATCTAGAACACACCTATCATTTTAGGAAGACCTTTCTTGGCTATGGCCAAGGCAAACATCAATTGTGAGGAGGGTCTTATAGAATTGAAGTTTGGAGATTAGAAAATAAAAATTGATATTTTTCAGGCCCAAAGAGGATCGACCTGTAGTTTAATTGAAGAAATCTTTTCTCTGGATTCTTTGGACCGGTTGATTGAGGATACCTTAATCAATTCATTAAATTTAGAACCTCAACACTCTTTGGACTCTGACTTGACTTCCACTGAGATACCGAATTTAGAGACTGAGGACCTACCTCCTATTCCTTTAGTATCTCTAGGATCTCCTGAAACTTTCACACCTGCTCCTTCTGATCCTGTACCTGTTGAACTCAAACCTCTTCCCGACTCTCTCAAATATGTTTTCTTAGGACCTGATCAGACCTATCCGGTGATTGTTAACTCTTCCTTATCATTTGATCAAGAATCACGACTCTTATCTGTCCTAAGAGCACATAGACAGGCTATAGGATGGAACCTTTCTGACCTAACTGGCATTAGTCCTTCTTATTGCACACATAGGATTTTAACTGAAGAAGGATCTAGACCTACTAGACAGCCCCAGTGTAGATGGAACCCTACATTACAAGAGGTGGTAAAAAGTGAAATGATTAAGTGGTTGGACAATGGAATTATCTTCCCAATTTCTGGCAGTAGATGGGTAAGTCCTGTTCAGGTTGTGCCAAAGAAGGCCAGACTTACCATCATCACCACTAATTCTGGAGAAGTTATCCCTACACGCATTGCTAGTTCGTGGCGAGTATGTATAGATTATCGAAAACTCAACCAAGCCACGAAGAAAGATCATTTCCCTTTGCCCTTCATTGATCAGATATTGGAAAGACTGGCGAGGAATAGATTTTTCTGCTTTTTGGATGGCTATTCAGGATATAATCAGGTGGCAATTCACCCCGACGATCAGGAGAAAACGACATTCACCTGCCCTTACGGAACCTTTGCATTCCGTAGGATGCCTTTTGGATTGTGCAACTCACCTGCTACATTTCAGCGGTGTATGATTGCAATCTTTTCCGACTTAGTAGGTGATTGCTTAGAAGTCTTTATGGATGACTTCTCGATCTTCGGGAGCACATTTGATGCATGCTTAGACCACCTGACTAAGGTCCTGCAAAGATGCATAAATGTGAATCTAGTGCTTTCCTAGGAGAAATCTCATTTCATGGTAACAGAAGGACTAGTATTAGGTCACCTTATTTCTGAGAGAGGAATTGAGGTTGACCGCGCGAAGGTAAAGTTGATTTCTGATTTACCACTACCTTCGTCGGTTAAGCAAATTAGATCTTTTCTCGAGCATGTTGGTTTTTATCGCCGCTTTATAGAGGATTTCTCGAAAATAGCCCGACCTCTCACTACTCTCCTCTCTAAAGATGTAGACTTCCAGATCTCTGACGAGTGTGTTCGTGCCTATACGACACTTCGTGATCTGGTTACCAAGGCCCCCATACTGCAACCACCGAATTGGTCTTACCCTTTTGAGATCATGTGTGATGCCTTTAATTATGCAATAGGAGCTGTCCTTGGTCAAAAATTGAACGGGAAACCCACAGTCATCTATTACGCTAGCAAGATCTTAGATGAAGCCCAGAGGAATTACACCGTCACGGAAAAGGAATTGCTAGATGTAGTATTTGCACTGGAGAAATTCAAACCTTATCTTTTAGGTTCCCACATTATAGTCTACACTGACCACACGATAGTTCGACATCTTCTCGCCAAGAAGGACACGAAATCTCGTTTGATTAGATGGATCCTGCTTTTATAGGAATTTGATTTAGAGATTCATGATAAGGCTGGAAAGCAGAATGTGGTAGCTGACCACTTATCCGACCTTCCTTCTGAAGTGATTTCTCCTTCTTCACCCATTTCTGACCACTTCCCTGACGAGCAATTGCTGGTCATTCATTCTGATCTTCCCTGATATGCTGACATTGTCAACTACTTGGCTTGTGGAATCCTCCCCATTGATTGGGTTCGACATCAAAAAGACAGACTTAGATCCAAGGCCAAGCATTATTACTAGGAAGAACCCTGGATTTTCAAGCACTGCAAAGACCAGATCTTTAGGAAGTGTGTTCCAGATAAGGAGATTAGAAGCATCTTATCGTTCTGCCATGACCAGGCGTGCGGCGGTCACTTCTCTGGCAAAAAGACTGCTGCAAAGATTTTGCAGAGAGGTTTTTATTGGCCCACAATCTTTAGAGATGCACACGAATATAGCAGGGCATGTTCATGCTGTCAGTCTCTCGGCAGTATTGGCCGCTGAGACATGATGCCCTTGAATCCAATCATGGTGTGCGAAATCTTTGACATTTGGGGCATTGACTTCATGGGACCTTTTCCTAAATCTTATGGCTTCGAGTACATATTGTTGGCAGTTGAGTATGTTTCAAAATGGATTGAAGCCATCCCCTCGAGGACTAATGATCATAGAGTTGTGACACAATTCGTTCAAGATTTCATCTTCTCTAGATTTGGGGTACCAAAAGCCATCATTAGTGATGGAGGGTCTCATTTTAGAAACACACATTTTCAGTCCCTACTTCAAAAGTATGGGGTGTCACATAGGATAGCTACACCATATCACCCTCAAACCAATGGACTTGCTGAATTGTCCAATCGGGAGATCAAGAAGATTTTACAGACTACCATCCGACCAGATAGAAAGGATTGGTCTTCCCGCCTTTCTGATGTGTTGTGGGCATATAGTACAGCCCACAAAACCCCTTTAGGCATGTCTCCTTTTAGACTTGTGTACGGGAAACACTGTCATCTTCCCGTAGAACTAGAGCACAAAGCCTATTGGGCCATCAGAAAGTGTAACTTGGACCTAAAGAAGGCCGGTGATCTTAGGAAATTGCAAATTTCTAAGCTCGATGAATTAAGGAATGAATCTTATGAAAGCTCAAGGATTTATAAGGATAAACTTAAGGCCTTCCATGACCATCACATTCTTAGGAAATCTTTTCACCCTGGTCAAAAAGTCCTTCTCTTCGACTCTAGACTAAAACTCTTTCCTGGGAAACTAAGATCAAAATGGACTGGACCTTTCAAGATCTTAAGAATATTTGACAATGGAGCCGTTGAGATCACTGAAATTGACAAATCTGAACCTTTTACTATAAATGGTCAAAGACTGAAACCTTTCATTGAGCCGCATAATCTCAGACTTGTCAATTCCACCATTTCGCTCCTACATTTTGAACTACCAAGTTTTCGCCTAGCTGAAGGCGTTAAACTTAGCAAAACCTATCCTTGTATATAACTGTTTTTCACCTTTCTTACTTTAGCTTTCATCTGCATTAGGTGTCTACTCTTGCATTTTGAGCATACTTTCATTGACACACATGTCAAGCATTTCACTTCCTAGCCCGACTGTTCACTCTGATCCTAGATCAGACTTAAAATCGTCCGCACAGAGATTTTTATCTCCTCATTCCGACTTCCTTCCATCACCTAGTCTAGGATAGTGAAAAGCAGAGCATGCATTTGCATCCACCCTATTCATTCAATGAGGACATTGCAACATTTAAGCATGGGGGGGTGTAAATGGTGACCTATTTAAACTGAAATGCAATTGTAGATACACCTATAGTACAATAGTATTATCAAAAAAATATACTTAAAAAAATTTGAAAAATTTTGAAAATTTTTCTTTTGAAAAAAAAAATTACAAAGCTAAAAATACAAAAAAGATAACAAATCACAAAAAAATTCCAAAAATACAATAAGGGACATGCACTCTATTGTCAAGGGAGGACATCAATTTTAAGAAGAAAGGGAGAAAAAGATAAAAGATAAGTGTTTAACTATGATCTTCTAGCTGAAAACAAAATTAGAATAAGTGTCTATGGACATTCAACCGTTATTGGTTTGACCTACCGGGTCATAAGAGCTTGATACAAGCTTGGGCTTAATACACTTCGAGCCTTGACAAGATAGACCATAGTCTCTCCTAACTTTAGGACATATTCTTGTACCTGAGTCACTAGTACAGGATTCGTTGGTTTGCTTTGACATAGGAGTCTAAGTAACCTTGGCTTACACTACACAATGTCAGGAAAGACCACTTGAACCTAAACTTCAACCCTTGTGTTCATTAGGGAAGGTGGAGTCGTTACCTGTACATGCAGGTAGACACTTTGTCCTAATCTTTAGTCTTGTGTCTAGGAGAAACTCTCTCCACAAAAAAATTCACCCACCAAATACAATGCGCTCTACCAAATAAGTTCCGGAGACATACTGATTCAAAAAAAGAAAGAAAGAAAGTTCTTGCAAAAAGTCAAGTATGTTCTCCAAAATTCTGGAAATACAATTGTTCCACCAAAATTATTTTCAGGGTTCTAAACAAATACCCTGTTTGTCCACCAAAAAAGTTCTCTGAGCCACAAACACAATAAGGGTTGGGTTTAAATATCCATCAATTCTTGAGAGTCATCCGAAAACATGAGCTGAAGTTAGGATCAACCTGGACTTAAAAAGAAGTGAAACCCCAGTAGTGAGCTTTAGAATTCACTTGGTTAGTCCTGACTTATCACAAAGCACAGCCATAACCTCACAGCATTCTGAGTCTTTGTAAAATCCCTTGAGTCTTGGAATTTGACTTAAGGTTTAAATATCAAGAGTCCTTGTTGGTTGAGAGATGGTCTATGTCATTTAAGCCTCGAGTTCTGGTAGGTTATCCTCAGTAATAAGGTTCTCACAATGTCCAAAACACAGTTGGTTTATTGAAAAAATCTTTCAGCCTGAAGATCATCATCAAACACTTAAAACTTTTTGAAAGAAGAAAAGGATATCTCCTCACACTTACCTTGCTGATACTCAAATTGCCTTACACTTCAACAGATTGTTTACTAAGGGACTAGCAAAACGTAAGCATGGGGGTATGATGAGTGGCTACTCATCATGGCTAAAAAGCTGAAGTTAAGCTAGACACTAAGTAAAACAACATCAAATTAACAGATAAAAAATGTTAAGTGTGGGAATTAAAGAAAAAAGACCTAAAACCTTTACTCTATGTTAACACTTCATAATTAGGTCACAAAATGAGATATTCTGAAAGCAAAGTACAAATGATGATCCATGCATCAATTGAACACATAAATAAGTTTGAAAGGCCAAATCAGAAGTATAATCAATGTTTTAAATGTTCAATTAAGCACATATAAAAATTTGAAGGCAATTGGACATCATTTAGGTTATGAAATAGGTAGTTTACACTTAGGTCCTTCATGCATTACACTCTTACCCTTAAAAACTCCTCTTTGGACTACTTGTAAGCCGCAGGAACCCTTTTGAAAGGCTGCAGGGCCCTTCCAGTCCTAGTTCTTTTCACTTATGGGCCTGCATGTAATTCTTCTACCCCTTCATTCAAGGGTCTATCTGTAATTTTCCTTTATTTCAAAGAGAGACCTGTTGCTATTCGCACGCACTGTAGCACGCGAAGAACATGGCCAATCTCAGCCGTCCGTCGCTCTTCATGATCTTGATCTACGGTTAGATTCGAATGGAAGTTTCGCGCGATTCGGCACGTGCGATCACCCCTCTCCCCAGATCTCATCTGACAGTTAGATTTTGTACTTAGCTCACCGCGCGCTCCACCCCTCTCATCCTCACCGCCGGTTGCATCTTGATTATCCTCACCTGCGCGGTGATCTCAGCCACTGAGCATGCTATTTAAGCACCTCAGTGGTGTCATGCGCAAGGGATCGCTCCCTCCTACACCTCTTAGCAATCATTCATCCACTCCAGTCCCTCCTCCCCATCAAGCCTCTGATTTCACAGCCACCGGCTGTGAAATCATCACCTTCTCTCGACCTCCTCGTCGCTAAGGACTTCGTAGCACCGGAGGACGACCCTAGAGCCACACTAGCAAACTCTTCCCTCCGCTGGAGTCATCTTCCTCCCTTCTTCCTCCTTAGCCACCGGCTAAGGACCCATAGGTCCCATTCTTTCTGTTAGATTAGGTTTCTAATTCTGCATATTAGTTTTAGTTGTAGTTAAGTAGTTTAGAGTAGAATTAATATAATTGTTAATGTTTAATTTCACCGTAGGATAAAGCAGCTGTAGTAGTAGAATTAGGCTTAAATCCTCCCCCCCTCACCTCCTCTGATCATTTCATATCAGAGGGGAAGACTTCATAGAACCATGTTTTCAAATTATCTCCCTCTCCATATTTTCATGTCCAGTTCTGATTTTCCATGACATGTTTTCTCATCTTCCACCCATACACTCTGACCCAATTTCAGATCTGATTGGTTTTCAACCTCAGATCTGAAATTGGCGTCAACAAGCACTTAAGGGGCTTCCCACTCCCTCACTCTTGTCACAAAAGCCCTTGATTTTGGGTCGAAATTTTCAGTTTGTCAGATTTCTCCTCAATTTGGATTTTAAGGATCTTTCTTTTTGGTTTTACTGCTTGATCTGACGAATTGAATGAAGTTGATTTGAATTTCTTGTTGGCGAGGAATCTGAGAGGATTTCTGGTGACAGAAATCATCTCACAAGAGCCATACATAAATTTGATTTGATAATGTCTTGAATGCATTGAATGCAAGTCAGATCTGAGGATAATTACTATAGTAATTTGAAGTCTGATCTCACATTCATAAGTGTTTTTTTTGAAAGGCTGTTTGGTGATTTCCTAACCTAAGGAGTTCTCAATACTCCGTAAGGTTTCATGAAACTGGGATTTGAACTAAGGGCTTTAATTGATTGAATTGATTCTTCCTTCATGCTGTCTATAGCATTAGGAAGAGTTAATTCAGTGATATTCGTGGATTTAATCTGAAATGAAGTTTTTGATGAGGGTTTTTGGCATTTGAATTTGGGTATTTAGTGATTTAGTGAGAAATTAAACCCTTGTCAGATTTGGGATTGACAGAGATTTTCTTTCAGTTTGGATTTTTTTGACTCTGATCCCAGTAAACAAAGCAAAGTGCTGCATCTTGCAGCTACATGTTTTTCTCTCCAAACTCACATTTCATCTCAAATGGACTAACTGCAGCAGCGGTTAGACCATTTGGACAGTGACTTGAGCTGCTGCAGAGTCTGGAAGATTTTGTTGCTGCTACTATCTAGTTATTATAAGTTGCAACGGATAGGTTCTTGTGTTAAACCTTGTAGACTCTAATTTGATCATAGCTGACAGTAGATTGTGTTTCATTTCTTATGTAAACAAACTTTCTTGTTTCAATACTTGAGCTCTAATTTCGGTGCATACATGTCTATTCTTTCTCAATTCTGTCAGCTAGTTTAGTCAGAAATCACCATCCAAACAAGAGTTAAAAGAGAAAACTGAACTGAGGACTCTCTCCTTAGTTAACTCTTCCCTTCTCTCCTACTTCTGTCAAACCTGTAACAACAGTAGAAGAATTTAAAAAGAAACACCCAAAAGGACCAGAAGTAAAAAAATTTATATATCTATATATATACATATATATATTACTTCGTATATTAAGTATACTTATATAGACATATGCTATATATTAGGCTACATATGTAAATAGATAGTGTAAATATATATATATATTGTATACTTAACTATGTAAATATAATGAATACTGTAATTTAGGTTTTAGATCTAGTTTAGACAATAAATATAATAGTTATATAATTATATATAAATTGAACTAATTTATATGTATTATTAAACTAACTAGATCAGTAAATAGTATAATTAAGAAAGTTAAACTATAAAACTGTATATATATCTATGTATATGTAGATTATAAGTAAATAAAATATTTTTTCTTAATTTAATCCTTTATAAATAATAAATAATGAATTTATTAAGTTTATAGCTAAGTTGTTAAATTAAATTAGTTAAATTAGTAATTTAGAATTATAATTAAGTTTAATTGAATCTGTATATTAAGAGTAATATACTTTAAGTAATTTAGGCTAATTTAAGTATATTTATATCTGATTATATTAAGTTTAACTTAATTTATAAGCAGAACAATTAAAACTGCTATTTAAATGTAAATAACATATACATTAATTCGGAAAAATATAATAAAAATGTGTATAAAATACTTATGTATGTATTCTAACTCTGTATGAGGTCAATTAGACCATCTAGTAACTAATTTATAAGCAATTAACCAATAAAACACCAAAATCAGTGTGTAAAAATAGGCTACTTTAGTGAATTTATTTATATAGTAAATCTAATTAAAATTTCAAATTAATTGAACAATTATATAGTATTATGTAAATACTTTATTTTCCATAATTTATTTTTATTTTTAAATAAGTTATGGCCCTCGAATTGAGGGCCAAAATCCCTTCCAGCCCACAGCTGCACGCGGTTTTCAGCGCAGATGTGGCGTCAAATAGCGCACATCGTGCGCTGCAAACCACGCGCAACAATTTATAATGAATTCGTGTTATAGCCGATTAGTCTTCACAGGCACCGGGCGCCCGAAACAACCTTTACATTCGATTCATATGAGCATATCTGAGCGTGATTTGTGTGGGGCCGGGGGCCCGGGGAGAGGTGCGTGTGTGTGGGGCTGGGAAGGCCCTGTGTTGAGTTAAGAAAAATGTAATTAAGCGGCCTAATAAGAATTAGGGCACGCTGAGTAGAGGTTTGGTCCCACCCTCTGGGTGCTGTGTATCCCTCGAAAAGTGCACCTGCAAATTAAACACATTTTTAATTACTTAAAGAGAGTTAATAACGATTGTTAACCGCCTCTCAGCCACGATGTTAAACTCACTATGGCAGAATGAAAAAACAAAAGAAGAAGAACATCTAATGAAGATTGGTGTGAAGGAGAAGAGAGAGAGATGTTGTACATACGTAAGTAAATACACATACAATAAAAATATAAACATATATATATATATGTATACGTAGTATAGCCAATTATTTGTATAAATAAACCCATATATTTACTAACAGAATAAAATGTCACCTTAAGCGTCGCTACAGACCCCAGTTTCCCTCCTTAGGTTTGTATATAGTGTGTTTGGGATCTAGCGACACTTACGTCTGTCACTATAACTGTTGTATGTGTTACTGTAGATAACAGACTAGTAAGTTAAGTTAATATACTATGTCATCTTAGTCTATTGTGCACTTTCATGTAAGTATTAATACTATAACTTGTAAAGACATAGTTTAAAGTATAGTGATAAATTGTTTGGTGCTTGTTTATAGTTAGTAGTTTTTGCAAGCATTACAATTAATTCTTAGTAAGTAGGCAAACCATGTCCACATTCATTCATTCTTTATTAAGATGTAAAGCTTCTTTTTGGAATTAGAGGATAATTTTGAGATCAAAGAGCAATGTAATTCAATAATTGCCTCCAGTGAATGACCTGGAATAAAACCAGTAAAAATTAGATAAGTAAATAATAATGGTTGTAATGACTGGTATTCCATACAACTCACCACAATGACACTCATGGTGTTTCAAATCACAACATACTACAACACATCATTATCTCAACAACCAACACCATTACACATCAATCATCTTTACTACAACCATTGCATTACCTGCACTAGCACGCGGTCAGTCGTTTCCGTTAACGGGTGCGTCCAAAGCACAGCACGGAACCAGTATAGGGCAGAGCCCTCTCAGTAACAGGGGTCTAGCCCCTAAGAACCAACCAGGGGTCTCGCCCCTCCATAGTCCAATCACCCTCGCCTGACTACCCTAGTTTGCCAGTGGGCCTAACAAGTCGGTGTAGGACGGCTAGCTGAACCCCGGGCCCCGTGGGGTGGCTAGCTCTCTCCCTACACTAGTAGCTCTCCCCAGTACTATGTATGCGAGGGCCACGGAGTCGGTACAAAGTGGCCAGACCTAACACCGGGTCTCAACCTTAGGGCGGCTAGCTCCGCTCTGTACTAAGCGGTAACATGTGCTTCCCTTGGTACCATGTACCCAAGAGACAACACAATTTCCCATTCACTTTTCCAGTTCCGTTCTATTTATTTCGAGGAGCTCTACTCCTAATTCCCCGTAGGGTTTATGCTCATGTTTCTCAGGCCAAGCCATACTAGGTTTCATCATTCAGGTTTATTCGCATATAGCAGGTGTTTCCAACATTCAATCTTTCTTTTCCAATTTATATACAGGCAGCTCGTATTTAATTTCAACCAACAGAAATTATATATAACAGCTACTAACAACAGTACTCTACATTTCACAGGCAGCTGTTATCCAATTACAGGCAGTTATTATTCCATCTACTCATTTCAAGACTGCATTCCAGGCATTTAATACAATCGTTCCAGTGTTTCTAGTCCTAGGATTCACTCCATACCCTAGGTTCTATCATTCAATCTAGTTTTCAAGTCCTAGGATTCATGCCATACCCTAGGATCTATCATTCAATCTAGTTTTCAGGTCCTAGGATTCATGCCATACCCTAGGATCTATCATTCGTTTCATATATGCATTTATGTTTATAAGTAACTAAGGAAAGCCACTCTACCCGCAAAATCGGGAGTAATGGGTGCTCGATTGGCAGGTCCACGTGCCTCTGCAACCCCCAAGTCCGCAATAGAACGATGTCCTAACACAAGGATCAACCATAAGAAACTACTCAGAATAGGATAAATTAATTTCAAACAAGTAGAGGAACCTGTTCTTAGAAGAATGGAACCTTAAATGAGGAAATCGGACCTCGAACGGACCCTAAACGGGTCAAAAACGACAACTCTGACTCAAATCAGATGTCTGGAACATCTTCCAGACGTCTTAAAAAGGGGTCCAGATCATACCTCGTTCTACGCTGCTCCTCAGACGTCCAGGGGTCCTACTGAACCGTATGGATCTAGTTCCAGAAGTCCGACCACCTCTCCGGACATTTGGAGATGCTCTCCGCCGTCTGGTGACTCGCCCAGACGTCTGAACCGCGTGGGAGGGCGTGTCTCGCGCCTTCCCGGAGCGAATCCTGCACGTGTACGCAAAAATCCTTCAGCAAGGCACGTGACAGAGCTTCAGCGGAACGGCCTGCATGGCCGTATCCGCAAAAAGGAAGGTATAGGCACAGTACGTACCTATCAGTCGTCTAGAGCTTCTTCCAGACGTCGTCCACGTCGTCTGGATGTAGGTCCAGACGTCTGATTTTGGGAAAATTTTCCAGAATCAGAACCTCCTTCGTCTTCTTCCTGCTGCGCACGGCCACGTTGCGCTCGTTTGCTTGCTGCTTGAGCTGCAGCAGCACCGGGGGAAACCTCCCCGACACACACTCCGCCCAGCGCACACCGGCTGGCCTCGAGCAACTCCGGCAAGCTCTCTTCTCTTCCCTCCCGCTGCACCTCTCCCCTTCGCCACTGCACCCGGCAGCAGCTGCTGCGCTCGCTCTCACTCTTGCTCTCGTGTTGGAGGAAGGAGGAGACGGATGGGGTGGGGTGGCGTGAGGGAGAAGAGGGGGGTATTTGTAGGCGTTGGGGGAAGGTTTCTGCAGGTCGGCGAGGGGAGAGAAAGAGAAGAGGGCGGCGGAGTTTCAGACTCGCGATTGTATGTACGCAAAAATTAATTTCAGACATTTGCGAAGGCGTCCAGACATCTGATCAGACGTCTTAAAGTATTTTGATGTCACAGGTCTTAACATTACGTATGGGTTCTATCAATCCAAACAATCGCCCAAAATATTTAAGTCTAATTTGACAAGTAATAATTCTCAATTCTCTATCTCAATATTCATTTTCATGGGTTAATTATGTGAGACTATTTTTGAAAATGTTACAATCTTTTCTACTTTAAATTCTGGTGCCTTCGTCAAGATTTAATTAATTAATATATTCTCAGTAGTAGTAGCAGTGGCAACTCTATTTCATGATGCACACTTTGGTCATCCTAAGGGAAACCATTTCCTTCTTCTGCTTGAAGAAGTTTGGATCTGATATTATTTATAATGAGTTGAGTCTAAATTTAAACTTATTTGAGAAAAATTAACTTTGGCACCTTATTAGTATAAATATAAACTCAAACGATCATCTAAAATATCTAAATCCAAATTAACAAAGAGTGATACTCGATTCTTTATATCCCATTGCACATTTTTCATGAATTTACCACGTGAGATTAATTTTTAAAATGTTACCAAAACATATGGGTAACACCATAATTATTTAGATGTTTAAATAAATAAATATAAAAAAAATCTACTGTCTTACCGTAAGAGCGAGGAAAAAAATTTAATAAGCACAAGTGCAATTCCGAGCGTGCCCCACCATCAACCCTCCAGCTCTCCACTCAGCACCCCCTCCAAAAAACCCCCACCTTCACCCTTTGCTCACCAACTCCACCCACCAGCCTTCCCTCGGAACGTTGATGATGGGATATAGTCTTGTATATTGAATCATACACATATATGCATAAAAAATATGATAGTTTTCTGATTACGTGACATATCATAAGTTATGTAATTTTTAATAAGATAAAAATGTCATATATATATATATATAAAGTCATGTCCATAAAATATTTTCCATTCCCTTTGCCATCCTCACCACTCTACTAGAAAGCCAGAGACCAACATGAGGTAATAAGGGCAAAGTGGTGACTATTGGTCGTCCTCTGTTTCCAACGATGATGGTGATGAGGTCTCTGCCGACTCAATAGCGTCAGCGAGGTGGAGATGGGAGTTGAGGGAGGGGAGGGGGAGTTAAAAGCGAAAAAATGAAAAATAAAAAAAATTATAGAACTCTTTCAGGAAAGTTCTTAAATTTTTAGTATCTATTTTTCTAAAGAGTATATATGTAGGAAATTTTACAACTTTAAAGATATCTATGATAATATTGAGATCCCAAATTATTTGTGTAACATCCAAATATTGTAGGAATGTCTGTGTAAAAACTTTATTCAAAATTCCTCTGCACAATTCCTACTTATAAAGACTTTGCCAATTGTGCTTACAATTTAGATAGCTGCTGCCACCCACAATTTTATTGGCTGGGTTTTGACGATTAAGAACATTTCTTCTTACAGAGTTCTATTACGAGGCCATCGTTCGCTGTACAACTTTCTTAAAGCCCACTAAAAGAGCAGACCATCGGGCCAGGTTTGCAAATCCAACATAAATTTCGGCTTCAAAGCCTAATCTGATCCAAGCCAATTATAATTTGAGTCAATCTACATCCAGTAAAATATCTTGACCTCCCTTGGAAGCCCAGGACCTGTTCTATACCGGTGAAATGTAAAGAAACTCAGAATGCAACGTGAAACATAATGCAAGCTGACTTCCACTTATGTGTGGGTCCACAGGTGATTTCTACTCATGAATTAAACTGTATTTATAATTTATTTATAACTCAAAGTGTACGAATAATTTTTAAATATAAATCAAAATACACTGATGATATTTCTTTATAAATAAAATACATGAGTACTTAAAAATTTTTTTATTAAAAACTAAATTAAAACGATGATTCATTCTACATTTATGAGCTCTTGTCATTTCATAATTAGGTTTGCAATCGAAATTCCATATATTCAAATAAGATATGTTATAATATGATATAATATGATACACACGTAAACACACATATTTATTTTTGTATGTGAATTATATTCCTACAGATGAATCATTATTAATCATTGATTTAACGACTCTATCCAAATTCTATGGCTTAAAATCTCCGTCCCTCAACCTTTTCGTTCCACTATTATGTATATATGTAACCGTTGATTTATCTGATTTAGCAATAACAAATATTGAAGATAAATATTTTATTGAAAGGAGGAATATGATATAATAGATGTATCTCGAAGGGAAGGGAGTGACGGAGAAATCTCACTCATGGAAGGAAAATACGTTTTGTATAATGGGGGAATTTAAAATAAAAAATAAAAGAAAAAAAAATGAAAACGTTCCTATATCAGGAATTAGACGATCACTCGAAGGAGATCAACTCTACATTCGTAGAACGGTAAAGTATCAACTAGATAAAAATCTCGAAGATCGTGTTAAGGAGTAATCGAATACATCGATCCCTGACATGCTAAGGAAAACTTGACCGTGATGTACATGAGATCACACGTGATCCCCAAATAAAACATTCTAGACAAAAGAAGAAAAAGAATGAATCAAACCATCAACAACAACAGGAATAAATCATGCAACAACGCACAACAAACGATCACCACAACACGCCCACGTCGTTGCGCACGTCGGATGCAGTTGTCCATGACCAGAGGAGCCCAGCAATCGTCGCCAACCACGTAGCCCCACCAATCGAGTAGCACGTAGCCTTGATGCCATCAGCCCCAAAAGGTTGCCGATTGCCGCAGCTGCACAACATTGGAGACAGCCCCCACTCGCGATCGTCGTTGCATCCACTACGACTGCGACCGATCACTACGAACGACGAACATTCGTGCATGTCGTGAAGAAGAGCCCGCCAACAAGGATGGAGAGATCCAGAGGAAGGAGAGGAGATCCCGTAAGTGGGAAGGGGGGCCTATAGCAAGTAAGGCTCGACGAAGAGAGAGAGAGGAAGCATAAGGGCGCAACTAAGGTTCTTCCGGCGATTTAGCAATAACAATTATTAAAGTGAACTCCATTTATTATTAGATGGAGTAGAACATTCAGAGCCTAATTCGCTCTTTTCATTATTAAAGAGAACAACATCGATGTTCAATCACACGAGAGTGCATGTCATATGCACCGAAGTTTAGTTCATTCCATTTATGCTACTCCATTTAAGTTTGTAAAAAGAAAAAAAATTATGGGGCCTTCACCTCAAAATCTAAATAACTCAGTGGGCTTACTTTAGGCCCTTTTGGACCTATATTTCTCTGCGAAGGCTCGGTCCAATGCTCAATCTTATCTATTATTAAATTTTCTCTGTTGCTTTTGCAAGTGCACGAGCTGCTTCCTGTTTGTAATCTTCTCCAGATTTGCAGGGAGACGGCTGGAATGCTCGATCCCTCGTCGATGGCCCCAGAGTGGTTTCAATCCTTCACACTCGGGCTAACAATAATGCTTGATCACAGATGAAATCAAAGCATTCCTAATACAAACCAAGCAACTGATCCATTCTTGATACAAAAGCCCGGAAGAGCATGAACCATTGAATCCTTCCATTACACGTGAAATCAAACTACTGGGAGAGAGCATTAACCTTGTACTCCTAATATCTGCTGCAAAGCAAAATCTCCAGTATGTTTGCCGTTTACCCTGTACCATTACCAATATGTTTGCTGGAGGGTATTGTTAAAAAAATTGCAGAGGATGCATCTAACCGAAAGATAATGACGTTGGCTTATCATCCACTCTTCTTGACTCTCTTCCTTTCAATGCCTTCTGCCCTTAAATGCTGCATGTCCACAGGTCGAGAGCACTGTGCCGCAGTAAAAACCATGGAGAGTCACAGAAACACAGTGCGACTGTTCATCGTTTTGGTGTCAGATTTGTGTGCCTCTCTACGGTGGATGGGACTGTCGGTGTTTATCCACCTCTGCCCCCACATGTGTAGTTGTAACTTGTAAGGCACACCCATGTTGGGGCAATTTTAGGAATCGTCTGCCTTCGAGATTCGTAGATGTGTTTTTTTTTTTTGAAAAAAAAACCATTCGAAAACGATGCAATAGTCTTCGGGAAATCGATATTAATTCAAAGCTGTGCTGCAAGTGCGAAGGATGTAAGTTAGTCTGGCCAATGGAATTTCTAGGTGCTGAAATCGGTAGTTATTGGTTGTAATATATGATTAATCTGTGACACATCTACCATATAGGATAGGTCCTGAACGGTTGGATGAATGTTTCTTTCGGTGCGGCTAAAAGGCATACAAACTCAACCGATGTCAGCAGAATTTACTTGAGTTTTTTACACATGATGCGGAAAAATATACTGTTGACGGTAGAAGGAGCATGCCTTGAAGTCTACAAAGTCTAGGCTACTGTTGTAGCCTGAATATAATTCTTTGAATTCTATATGGTAATCCATCTTCAAGAACAGTGATATTTTTTAAATCTTTTTGAGAGGTAAAGTAACGTCTATTTCATACCTCCAGCAAAAAAAAAAAAAAAACCTTGATAACTTAATAGATTTGAATGCAATGGAGGGGGCGGGGGGGGGGGGGGCGAGATTTGGCATTAGGGGTATGGCAGTGGAGGATATTTAAGAAAAGGGTTGAAATTTAATGACCTATGCCATTGCAATGGTGGTTGGGTAGAGGTTATTAGATAATCCAGTGACCTTTGAAAGGTCGCTTGATCATCTAACGAGATATTACCAACGTTTAACCGGTAGGTAGAAGTTGTTGGATGATCCAACGACCTATCAAAAGTTGCTGGATCATCTAATGATCTCTGTCCAACCGTTACGCAACGATCATTCAACGATCATCCAACAACTTATAGGTAACCGTTACTTCACCTCCGTACCCCTCCCTCCCTACCTCCCCAATATAAACCCCCCTCTCCTCTTTTTACCACACACTTTTCAATCTCTCTTAAGAAAGTTTCCTCTTTATCAATTGATTTTGTTAAAATTCTCTCCATAATTCTGAATTTTCTTTCCCTCCACTCCAATATCTATATTTAGTGGTAAGATAATTTTATTTTTTTAAAGAATAATTAATATCATGTATAGTTATTTTATATATATTTTATTAATTTATTTTATTTTGATTGTTATAATAATATATAAGATATTAAGAATATATAAGATGTATATTTGTACTAACATATTTTCTCTTATTATGTAATAATAGATGGCATAGTGAAACGTAGGTGATTACGAGTTTATCTAGAGAGATTATCCTCATATCTTCGATTTCGATCGACGTGACGTTGTGCAGGTATTTCAAATTTTATTATTTAATATTATTCCTTTATATAAGTGATTTTTGAGAAATTTTTTTAATTTTAAGAACTTTTGTTGTTGGTGAGATTTATTGAGCATATCATAATGATGAATCAAGTATTAAGTAAGAAAAATGATTTAGTGGAAGAGCAGTTGGAGTTAGTGAGTTTTGAAGCGACCTCACGTTTGCCTAGGCCGCAACTCAATCATGTACTTATGAATGCTATGGTTAAGTACTGACATTTAGAAACTCACACTTTTCATCTGTCGAAAGGAAAAGCTACTGTGACATTACAAGATGTCGCGATTTTGATGGTCTTCGCATGCATGGCCCACTTGTGATAGGTGTTGTACAACACGAAGATTGGAGGGAAAAGTGTGTAGAATTACTTAGAGAAGACTTGGATGATGTTAAGACCCGTGACATCAAAACATTTTAAGACGTCTGGGAGTTGGTCCAGACGTCTAGACGCCTTCCCAGACGTTTGGAAATTAATTTTTACGTGCATAC
Organism: Thalassia testudinum; assembly: GCA_037157565.1. NCBI lineage: Eukaryota > Viridiplantae > Streptophyta > Magnoliopsida > Alismatales > Hydrocharitaceae > Thalassia > Thalassia testudinum. The sequence continues at coordinate 66,170,729 of JAZHRO010000031.1, forward strand.
GATCACGAGTCTGTGCGCGTACCACGCGCAGACTGAAACCCTGCTGCCCTCTTCTCTTTCTCTCCCCTCACCGACCTGCAGAAGCCTTTCCCCCACACCTACAAACACTCCCCTTCCCTCTCCCTCGTTCGCCACCCCACATCCATCCATCCCCCGTCTTCCTTCAGCGAGGGTGAGAGTGAGCAGCAGCTGCGGCCGAGTGTAGTGGCGGAGAGGAGAAGAGCAGCGAGAGGGAAGAGAAGAAAGTGCGCATGCCGTGAGGGAGAGAGAGCTCGCCGGAGCAGCTCGAGGCCGGCCGGCGTGCGCGAGGCGGAGGGTGTGTTAGGGAGGTTTCCCCAACACTGCTGCAGCAGAGCAGCGACGAGCGGCTGCGCGGCGAGGTCGCGCGCAGTGGGAAGAAGATGGAGGAGGTTCTGATTCTGGGAATTTTCCCAGAATCAGACGTCTGGACCTACATCTAGACGACGTGAACGACGTCTGCAAGAAGCTCCAGACGACTGATAGGTACATACTGTGCCTATGCCTTCCTTTTTGCGGATACGACCATGCAGGCCGTTCCGCTGAAGCTCTGTCGCGTGCCTTGCTGAGGGATTTTTGTGTACGCATGCAGGTTTCACTGTGGGAAGGCACGGGACACGTCCTCCCACGCGGTTCAGACGTCTGGGCGAGTCACCAGACTGAAGAGAGCATCTCCAGACGTCCGGAGAGGTGGTCGGACGTCTGGAACTAGGTCCAGACGGTTCAATAGGACCCCTGGATGCCTGAGGAGCAACGCAGAGCCTACGGCTGCAGAGGGTGATGGGCATAGTAGAGCTCAGTAATTGTACTTTTGTTGTACCCATTTTTTGTAGTAGTGAGTATTTTGTTACACTTTTGTACTCTTTTATTGTAAACTTCATATTTCTGTACCTATTTAAAATTCTTTACTGTTGTGGTGGTGTGTACTGTAGTAGTTCTTTTCTTTACTACTGTACTTTTGTTACTATTAGTTGTTTGCGTGGTGAATGTGGTTTATTTTACTGCTTTTTGGTTACTTTCTCGTTGGACGACTGAGTCTTGGGATCAGTCGAGTCGGTCCGATTCTCGTGTCATGTAAGGATTCGGGGATCGGATCGTAATAAGATGGTATCAGAGCAAGGTCGTCTCGAGAAGTGAACCAACTAGTCGGAAAATAACCAATTCACGTGCTTGTAACTAGAGTAACCACCATAACGTATCTTTTGACATCTGCTCTAGGGTTCCTTCATTGAATGTCGATTGGTATTGACGTCTTTTCTGTCCTGTATTCGTGTCTCCTTGTAGGAGAAGCCTCGACGAGGAGGTAGCGAGGCGGGCCGCAGATGTGGCCGAGGACTAGGTCGGAGGGGTGGGCACATTGAGCCCGACGCCTCAGTGGACCAGCCACTGCTCCCGGGAATTCAGGCCCAGGACCTCGCCCAGCTGATACGGGAGATCGTGTGAGAGGAGCTTCACCCATCGCCACGAGCGCCTCTCCCCGGGGCTACGGAGGGGGAGCCCTCTATGAGACAACGAGACGGATACGACGCTGGACGTGGGGGAGAGGGTGGGCCTCCACCACCCCCACTTCCTCCGGCACTTCCGAGCACAAGGCCTCTTTACCTGGAGGCATACCAGCTTCTCCACTTCAGCGCCACTATGAGCTTTTCGAACAGTTCCGGAAGCTGAAGCCCCCCTCCTTCAAGGGGGATGAGGACCCGACCGAGGCGAAGGACTGACTCGAGTAGATTGAGAAGGTATTTGACACCCTTCACCCCCTGTGGAGTGCCGCGTGGCCTTTGCCACGTACCAGCTGGAGAGCGCGGCACACAGGTGGTAGAGGGCAGTCAGAGGCCAGGAGAGGGATGAGCCAACTTGGGATCAGTTCTTCACTCTCTTCTGCGAGCAGTACTTCCCCCAGACGTGGTAGGACCAGAGGAGGCGGGAGTTCCACACTCTCCCCCAGGGGACGATAACCGTGAGCGCGTACTGCATGCGTTTCCTGGAGCTGTCTCGTTTCGTAGCAACAGCCGTGGCTACCGAGGAGAGCCTTTGGAGGTTCACCGAGGGGCTCCAGCCTGCTATTCGGGGGTATGTCAAACCCCTGAAGCTGCCTACATTCTCGAGGGTGGTGGAGGCAACTATGACGTATGAAGAGACCAACCCATCCGCACGCGACACTGACAGCGGGCGAAAGAGGCCCTATCAGCCAGACTTCTCACAGGGCCGACGAGAGAGGAGGCACGTGGTGCCCGCAGGAGAGCCGTCACACTTTACGGGGCTGTCAGTGGCCTTTGGGGGCCCTCGACAGGGGCCAGCTGCCAGCACCGGACCCCTGCCCAGCCGTCAGCAGGGACCCACTGAGGGCGGGAGTCGAGTCCCCCTTTGCTACCAGTGTGGCCAGCCGGGCCACATTAGGAGGGACTGCCCGTTTAGGGCTGGAGGTCAGTAGATGCTCCCCGCGTCGAGCACTGGAGGGCGAGCAGGAGGCCGCGATTTCCAGGCGCGAGGAGGACAGCAGTCGCGGGGAGGGTACCAGCCAGCGGCTACCCGTCCGACTCAGAGTGTGGCTGCTTCGTCCACACCTAAGGCTGAGGGGCGTATCAACGCCCTGACACACAGGGATGCCAAAGCTTCAGGATCAGTGGTGGCAGGTATGGTTTCAGTTTCCGGCAGACTAGTTTACATGCTTTTCGATTCCGGCACCACGCACTCGTTTGTCGCTGCCAGTTTTGTTGTTAGTTTGGGGTAGGACTGTGTGTTGTTAGAGGATCCGTTTGTGATCAAAGGTTCAGGTGGTCAGCTGTTCGTAGTTGAGGAGGTTTACACGGATTGTGAGGTCAGTGTTGGGGGACACAGCCTTCTCGCTGACCTGATTATGATACAGATGGAGGACTTTGGCGTGATTCTGGGGATGGACTGGCTGTCCGCTTACCACGCCTTGGTGAGCTGTTTTGAGAGGAAGATCGTCTTCTCTATACCGGAGTTGCCTTCTTTCGAGTTCTACGGGCTGCCAGTGGACGGAGGCTTCAGGTGCATTTTTACACTTTGGGCGGCAAGACTTTTGAGCCAGGGGTGTGAGGGCTTCCTAACTTGTGTGGTGGCGGAGCCCAGCCCTGTGGAAGACTTTCAGAGTATTCCGGTGGTCAGAGAGTACCCCTACATGTTCCCAGATGAGTTGCCAGGACTACTGCCCGAGTGTGAGATCGAGTTTGAGATCTCACTGGTACCGAGGACCAGCCCCATCTCTACAGTACCGTACAGGATGGCACCACTTGAGTTGCGAGAGCTCAAGTCTAAGTTGCAGGACCTTCTGGAGAAGGGCTTTGTGAGGCCCAGTGCGTCTTCATGGGGAGCCCCGGTATTGTTCGTGAAGAAGAAGGATGGTACCCTACTCCTTTGTGTGGACTACAGACAGCTGAATAGGGTTACCATCAAGAATAGGTATCCGTTACCGAGGATTGATGTCTTGTTTGACCAGCTGCGAAGTGCCACGGTATTCTCCAAGATAGAATTGAGGTCTAGATACCACCAGTTGAGGATCAAGGAGGCAGACGTCTCCAAGACAGCTTTCCACACCCAGTACGGACACTACGAGTTTTTGGTCATACCGTTTGGGCTGACCAACGCCCTTGCTGCCTTCATGGACTTGATGAACCGGGTGTTCAGACCGTACTTGGACCAGTTAGTGGCGATATTTATTGATGATGTGCTCATCTACTCTCGAGATCAGGCGCAGCATGGATAGCACTTGCGGATGGTTTTGGACACACTGAGACGACGTAGGCTGTACACCAAATATAGCAAGTGCGAGTTCTGATTCAGGTAGGTGACCTTCTTGGGCCATGTGATCTCTGGGGATGGCTTGGCTGTGGACCCAGCCAAGGTTGAGGCAGTGCTCAGGTGGGAGAGACTGCGTATAGTTACTGAGATCCGCAGTTTCTTAGGACTGGCAGGCTACTACAGGCGGTTTACGAGGAGCTTCTCGCAGATTGCTCGTTCTATGACACAGCTGACCCGGAAGGACGTGCCCTTTTCTTGGACAAACGCTTGTGAGGCGTGTTTTTAGGAGCTGAAAGAGAGGCTGACTTCGGCTCCCATGCTCACCATCCCAGACAGTAGTGGCTAGTTCATTGTGTACACGGATGCCTCTTTGCAGGGGTTAGGGGGTGTGCTCATGCAGAGGGGTCACGTTGTCGCTTACGCTTCGCGGCAACTGAAGCCCCATGAGCATAGCTACCCTACCCACGACCTGGAGCTGGCAGCTGTTGTCTTCGCGCTGAAGACTTGGAGGCACTACTTGTATGGTGAGACCTTTGAGATTTTCATAGATCATAAGAGCCTCAGGTACTTGTTTGATCAGAAGGAGCTCAACATGAGACAGAGACGTTGGTTGGAGCTCCTGAAGGACTATGACTGCAGCATTTCCTACCACCCGGGAAATGCCAACGTGGTGGCTAACGCCTTGAGCTGGAAGGCGCCTGCCCACTTGGCCAATTTACAGGCACAGAGTTGGAGCCTCAAGGAGGAGATGGACAGTTGGCGGCCCCTAGACTATGGGGCAGTAACCTTGACATGACAGACGAGGCCAGAGCTGATAGACCGCATCATCACAGGACAGATGGTCGACCCATACTTGTAGTCGTTGCGTGACAGAGTGCTGTCAGGAGACCCAGGGGACTTCTCCTTTACAAACGAGGTGCTGTGTATGAGGGGACGTTTGTGCGTTCCCAGGGACGAGGACCTGTTGAGAGAGCTCTTGACTGTGGCACACGGTTCCAGGTTCACCATACATCCCGGAAACACAAAGATGTAACCATGATTTGAGACGCGAATTTTGGTGGAGGGGAATGAAGTGGGATGTAGGTGAATTCGTATAGCAATGTTTAGTGTGCCAGCAAGTGAAGGCCGAGCATCAGAGGCCTGCAGGGCTGTTGCAGCCACTTCCAGTGCCAGAGTGGAAGTGGGAGAGCTTCACCATGGACTTGGTGGTGGGCTTGCCTGTTACCCAGCGGGGACACGACGCAGTCTAGGTGATCATGGATAGATTGATGAAGATGGCACGTTTCTTGCCGATCCGAGTCACCTTAGGACCAGCACAGTTGGTAGAGAGGTATATCCGCGACGTGGTACGGCTACACGGAGTTCCGCTGGAGATTGTATCTGATCGGGATACTCGTTTTACGTCCCAGTTTTGGGCTGAGTTTCAGTAGGCCTTGGGGACATGGTTGAGGTTTAGTACAGCATACCAACCCCAGACAGACGGACAATCTAAGCGCACGATACAGACACTTGAGGACCTTTTACGTTCTTGTGTACTGGACTGGAGGGGCTCTTGGGAGGAGCACTTGCCCCTAGTGGAGTTTGCATATAATAACAGCTATCACTCGAGCATCGGCATGGCACCCTACGAGGCTCTGTACGGATGGAGGTGTACGACACCCTTGAGTTGGGTTGAGGTGGGGACCAAGTGGGAGGTTGGCCCCAGGCTGATCAGGCTGAGTCAGGAGGTGATCGAGCAAATTCACAGGCGACTCCGTACTGTCAGGAGCAGAAAGAAGAGCTATGCAGATCGAAAATGCAGAGAGGTACAGTTTGAGGTTGGGGACAACATCTTCCTTCGCGTTTCGGCCATGAAGGGCCTACAGCGATTTGGGGTGAGAGGGAAGTCGCGCCGAGGTTTGTGGGACCCTTTGAGGTCCTGGAGTGGGTTGGACCCGTTGCTTACAGGCTAGCCCTTCCTCCCCAGCTTTCTGGTGTGTAAGACGTGTTCCACGTGTCCAACCTCAGGAAGGACGTCGCCGATCCCAGTCATGTTATGAGCCACGAGAGCGTCGAGGTGGGTGACGACCTGACCTACCTCGAGCGGCCAGTGCCAATTCTCGACAGAGCCGTCCGGAGTCTGAGACGGAAGCAAGTACCCCTGGAGAAGGTCTTGTGAAGGAGCCAGCGGTATGAGGAGGCTACCTGGGAGCTTGAGGCGGCGATGCGGGAGCGGTACCCGGAGCTCTTTGAGGGTACGTCTCTTCGGACTGGCTTTAGTCCTCTTTGAGTTTGTTATGCGTAAATTGTTCTTTTTCAACACCCTAGTTAGCGCAAGTTTCGGGGACGAAACTTCCATTGAGTTTGTTATGTTGTTAAGACCTGTGACATCAAAACACTTTAAACGCCTTCCCAAATGTCTGGAAATTAATTTTTGCGTGCGTACGATCACGAGTCTACGCGTGTGCCGCACGCAGACTGAAACCCTGCCGCCCTTTTCTCTTTCTCTCCCCTCGCTGACCTGCAGAAGCCTTTCCCCCATGCCTACAAATACTCCCCTTCCCTCTCCCTCATTCGCAACCCCACATCCATCCATCCCCCGTCTTCCTTCAGCGAGGGTGAGAGCGAGCAACAGCTGCGGTCGAGTGCAGTGGTGGAGAGGAGAAGAGCAGCGAGAGGGAAGAGAAGAGAGTACGCGTGCCGTGAGGGAGAGAGAGCTCACCGGAGCAGCTCGAGGCCGGCCGGCGTGCGCGAGGCGGAGGGTGTGTTCGGGAGGTTTCCAGGATGCTGCTGCAGCAGAGCAGTGGACGAGCGGCTGTGCGGCGAGGTTGCGCGTAGCGGGAAGAAGACGAAGGAGGTTCTAATTCTGGGAATTTTCTCAGAATCAGACATCTAGACCTACATCCAGACGACGTGGACGATGTCTGGAAGAAGCTCCAGACGACTGATAGGTACGTACTGTGCCTATGCCTTCCTTTTTACGGATATGACCATGCAGGCCGTTCCGCTAAAGCTTTGTTGCTTGCCTTGCTGAGGGATTTTTGTGTACGTGTGCAGGTTTCGCTCCGAGAAGGCGTGAGACACGTCCTCCCACGCTGTTCAGACGTCTGGGCGAGTCACCAGATGGCGGAGAGCATCTCCAGATGTCCGGAGAGGTGGTCAGACGTCTGGAACTAGGTCCAGACAGTTCAGCAGGACCCCTGGACGTCTGAGGAGCAGCGCAAAGCGAGGTATGATCTGGACCCCTTTTTAAGACGTCTGGAAGATGTTCCAGACGTCTGATTTGAGTCAGAGTTGTCGTTTTGGCCCGTTTAGGGTCCGTTTGAGGTCTAATTTCTGCGTTTAAGATTCCGTTCTTATCAGAATAAGTTCCTCTACTTGTTTGAAATACTTTTATCCTATTTTGAGTGGTTTCTTGTAGTTGATCCTTGTGTTAGGACCTCGTTCTGTTGCGGATTTGGGGGTTGCGGAGGCACGTGGACCTGCCGATCACGCCCCCATTACTCCCGATTTTGCGGGTAGAGTGGCTTGATGATCGAGGCGTTAACAAGGTTTTGTTATAGAAATAGCGTTGTAGTACAACTAGTTATTGCCATCGTTACATATATAATCTTTTTACTCGGAAATAAAAGAGTTCCCGAGGTCGAACTCAGGGAGCAAGTCGTATTCTATAAGTACAAATTCTTATTACAAAAATAAAGAGAGAGAGAGAGAGATGAAAAATTTGGTGGCTTTTTCTTCTTCTCTTCTTTCTTCCTCTTTGTCTCTTCTTTCTTCTCTTCCTGTTCTCCTTGTCTTCTCTCTTCTGTTCTTCAGATCTTCCTCTCGTGCTCTTCTTCTTCTGTCTTCTGTTCTTCCTTGTTTTCTCTTCTTCTTTCTTTTTCTTCAGATCTTCTTCTTCTTCTTTTTCTTCTTTCTTGTCTTTCCTCTTCTTTGTCGCGGTCCTGCTTCTTCTTTTCTTCTTCTTCCTTGCCTTCAAGACGTCGTCTGATTTTGCAATCAGACGACTTAAACCGCTGCTGCTACAGTGTCTCCCTTAGCTTCCATCTTCTTCTTCTTCTTCCGCAGTCCTTCTTCTTCTTCTTCACCTGTGCCTGCACACTTCAAGGTTTTCGTCAGAGGGCAAAACCTACTCTACCCTCCCCCCCCGCGTCTCTCTCTCTCAGAATTCGCTCTTAGGAAAGCTCTCCCAGAGCAACCGGGTAATCGGGTACGCGGGTCGCGCCCGGGTCCAGGCCCACCGGCGTGCGGTGGTGGGCGAGGAGTGCAGGTCGGGCTAATCGGGTCGGAGCCAGGTCCGCGGGGCGTGAGCGCGGACGAGGCCGTGTAATCGGGCTCATGAAGGGGACCTCACCCCGTGAACTGAGGCAAACATCTTAAGGCACCGTTTGCCTTTAAGCGCCCGTTCGCCTCAGTGGGTTTCCGAGGTGGGACTAAATGTCCCACCTAAATTGGATGCCTGTGCGAAGGAAGCAGCGGCGGTCGAAGCTTCGCACGAGGGCTTCGCGCGAGGGCTTCGCCTCAACTACAGCCTGGCGCTTCGCGAAAATACCTCGCACAGCCTGGGAGCGTGACCTGGGCGCGGCACGCCTGGAGCAGCAGGTCGAAGGAGCTTCTTTACTCAGCAATGGAGGCGGCGAGTGAAGTTCCTGTTTACAGAGAAAGGGCCTCTCGGCCTAATTAGATACGCGGAGGACCTTCGCCGTGGCACGGCGAAGGTGGTCGGGGGGTCTGCAGGTGGCGGGGCGGAGCCTAAGGGCTGCCCTAGGTCAAACTGCAGGTGGCGAGATGGGTTTGTTCGGTGGAGTTGCAGAGGGCGATTCGGGGGAAGTGGAAGGGCGGAGGTTGATCAGGGTGAGGAGGCAGAGGTTCTGTGGTGGTCTACGAGCCATGTGGGTTGCTAGAGTGATGGGAGCGGGTCGCCGGAGTGTGGCCGGAGGTGGAGAAGGTGAGGGTGATTGGTCGGAATCGAGGGCGACAGTAAAGGTTTAAACTGAGGAAAAGGAAGAGGGGAGGAAGAGGAGAAGTTATACCTACTTAGCAGGACGAGGAGGAGCCGGAGCAGGCGACAGTCATCTCGACTATCGCCGGAGAAGAAGCTGCCCAGGGGAAGGAGCGACGGCGAGGAGAGGGCCGGAGAAGCGCGCGCTAGGTGCGACGCTGCACGGGAAGAGCGAGGGAAGGCAACCCTGTTGCTGGTAGTGCGGTAGGGCGACGAGGAGGAGGAGAAGCTGCCGGAGCAAGGGGGCGTCTGTCGGAGTGGGAAGAGAGGAAGTGAGGGGGTATCTCCGTCAGATCTGAGCTGGGAAGAACGGTGGAGCGACGGGGGTATTTATAAGGGCAGAACCAGAGAGGAGGGCGGAGGGAGACGACGTGTCTCCCTCGCCGGAGGACGCCGGAGGAAGGATACCCATACCGTCCGTGTGTTCGCACGGCCGGTATGGGTGGTTGCAGCCATCAGGGGGGTGTTCCTGCGACGGCTGACGACGTAGGGCACCCCCATTTGACTTGGCAGGCTCCCTCCCTTACCCTGTGCGGCGCCATGCTCCGCGCAAGGTCGCCGGAGCATGGTGCTGCTCAGGTTTTGCAGGAGGGACCTAAACGCAAAGAACGAAGGAGAGTTAGGGGTCAAAATGTGAGGGTTCAAAAGTTGAGGGCCAGAAAGTAAATGTATGAGGACCAAAGTGTAAAGTTGGTCAAGAAGGTTTCTTCTTAGGCTCAAGTTTTTATAGATGACTAATTAAGACCTAAGGATTCTGATGGTGAATTTTATTTCTAGATTAAACCTTATTTGACTGGTAAATTTACGCAAAAACCCAAATTAAGTTGTTAATTGGGCATGGTTCTCAATGTAGGTCAAAATGGGTTCCTATGGTAAAATTGAAGGTCCTAAACCCTAGAGATTATTTTTATATGAATTTTAGAGGGTTTATTCTATTTTTAATTTACCTCGAACCTCGTGTATTTAAGTAGATTTATTTTTAGGGTTACAGGATGTCATTTAATTCTTCGGAGTTGCTGTAGCCCTTGTTGAGTCATTTCATCCCACTTTTCTTCTTATTAGGTTGTTTTGACCTATGTTTGGATCCTGAGTTACCCTATTTTCAGATTGGATTGGTGAAATTACATTTTTACCCCTCAATTTATGTTTTCTTTGCAAACTCAGAATCTCTCTGAGCCAAGCCTTTCTAAGGTTATGTAAGAGCTTTTATTCTCTGTATTAAGTTAAAATGAGCTAGTTATGGCTTATGATGAGGTTCTCATCATGGCTTCTCTTAGTTAACTACAGATATAAATGCATGTCTGGAATAAATGATAGATCCTAGGGTATGGCATGAATCCTAGGACTAGAAACACTTGATTGAATGATAGATCCTAGGTTATGCCATGAATCCTAGGACTAGAAACACTGGAACAATTGTATTGAATGCCTGAATTGCAATCTTGGATAAGTAGATAGAATAAAATAATTGCCTGTAATTAGATAACAGCTGCCTGTGAAATGTAGAATACTGTTGTTAGTGACTGCTACATGAAATTCCTGTTGTTTGAAATTAAATACGAGCTGCATGTATATAAATTGGAAAAGAAAGTTTGAACATTGGAAACACGTGCTATATGTAATAAACCTGAAATGATGAAATCTAGTATGGCTTGGCCTGAGAAATATGAGCACGAACCCTACGGGGGATTAGGAGTAGAGCTCCTGGAAATAAATAGAATGGAATTGGGAAAATGAATGGGGAAGTGAGCTGGCCCTTGAGTACGGAGTATCAAGGAGAGCGACTGTCCCCCTGTTTAGTGTAGAGCGAAGCTAGCCGCCTTAAGGTTGGGACTCGAAGTTAGAACTGGCCTCTTTGTACCAACTCTGTGGCCCTCGCTTACACAGTACCGGGGAGAGCTACTAGTGTAAGGAGAGAGCTAGCTACCCCACGGGGCACGGGGTTCAACTAGCCGTCCTACACTGACTTGTTAGGCCCATTGGGCAAACCAAGGTAGTCAGGCGAGGGTGCACGGACTGTGGAGGGGCAAGACCCCTGTTTGGTTACTGTGGAGGGGCTGAACCCCCTGTTACTGAGAGGACCCTGCCCTATACTGGTTCTGTGCTGTGCTTTGGGCGCACCCGTTAACGGAAACGACTGACCACGTGACAGTGCGGGGTAGCTACCCGTGCGTTTATCGCGTGTGCTGTAGTCACCATTACGTCTGTCAGCGACCTTGGGGTGGTTGACTGAGGATAGGACCACCACAGGGGACTCTCCCGGCCAGGAGAGCACCACGTGCTACTTCTACTTTTCGGAAAAGACTGCAATCGAGATCGTTCCCACGAGGAACATTCGAGATCAAGAAAAAGACCTGATAAATAAACCAAGTGATGAAAGAAAGAATAATTAGTTATATAAAGAAAGAAATTGAAAACAACAGCTACCTATCCACCTTTACTGTTTCTCTTAGCTAGTTGGTTGCCACTCTACTCATCGTTTCGTTGACGTGTCGTACTTACCACCTTTTTCAGGACCAGGTGTTAAGCAGCTAGAGCCTACGGCTGCAGAGGGTGCTGGGCCTAGTAGAGCCCAGTAGTTGTACTTTTGTTGTACCCGTTTTCTGTAGTAGTGAGTATTTTGTTACACTTTGTACTCTTTTATTGTAAACTTCATATTTCTGTACCTGTTTAAAATTCTCTACTGTTGTGGTGGTATGTACTGTAGTAATTCTTTTCTTTACTACTGTACTTTTGTTACTGTTAGTTGCTTGCATGGTGAATGTAGTTTATTTTACTGCTTTTTGGTTACTTTCTCGTTGGACGACTGGGTCTTGGGATCGGTCAAGTCGGTCCGATTCTCGTGTCCTGTAGGGATTAGGGGATCGGGTCGTAACAGATGAGAACCCAAGTAAAAAGAACTTAACCTCTAAAAGGTTAAATATGACATAGTTGAAGTGTAAGTTTTTAGATGACCTCGAGTTTGTAGAGATAGAAGACGATGTGATTAGATATGCTCGAAGCATCATTTTGATTTACTTGGGAGCCAGTATCCTTCTAGATTCGACCAAAAATAGGATCCCAATTAGGTACTGTGAATAAAACACATATAATATTCTTGAGTAATGTTTTTTATGTATACTTAACCAATATTTTTTATAAATTTGCAGGTATTTATTAATAGTAGAAGATCTTGGAGTAAGCGGACAATTAGGTTGGGGAGCTGTTTCACTTGCTTAGTTGTACCACAAACTAAATGAAGTAACACATTATTCAACAACAAACGTATATGTTTTTTTACAATGTTACAGGTAATTGTACATTCATTTATATAAACTTTATAAATTTCTTCAAATATATATTATAATATTTAAATTATATTTGTAGTTATGGATTTGGGAACAACTTCATATTGGGAAGTAAAAAAAATGTCATTTCCGTCTCATTTGTTACATATTATTCCGTTATGCATATGGTAGGTTCAAAATATTTAATATAATAATAATTATTAAATTCATTTCTCTTTTCTTAATATAATTGTTATATTTTAGGTGGAGCAATAGTAAATAATTTAATAATAATGTGAGAATAACAAATCATTTTTACTACCGAAATGAAATAGATACGTAACGCACTGATCATGTAACATACAATTAGTCCAACTAAATTCCATATTTATCATAAATTATGTGATAACAATATTGAAAATGTTTTCGTTCGTATTATAGGTGATTTGGAATCCTTACATAGATGGGATCGAGGACACAGTACATTCATCTCATCTGTTTTGTAGATTCAGTGGTTTGGAGATCCAGGACATGATTGATTGTTATAATATAATAGTCATGCATGTTTTTGATCATGTGATGGTACAGTTCGGGTTGAAGCAACACATACCCGAACATATGGATAGAATCAGATATGTGGATGAAAGAGCTAGGGGTATTTCTTCATGGGTGACATATCATGCAGGGTACATTGATCAATGGACTCGGAGGCTGAAAGCAATTGTTGAGGAGTATGATTTACAAGGCACATATAAAAAAATCAGACACCGTTACTAGAGACGGTATTGGAGGAAGACCAGAATGTGGGTGCAAGAGCAGATGTTGTAACCTATTGTCGCGTACAAACCTCGAGGCCCAATTGAAAGAGACTTGGTAAGAAAAATGTATTTTAAATGAATCACTAAAACTTTAATTTATAATTTTTTTAATAATACTCATTTATTTTGCTTAATATTAGGTAAGTCTTATCTTCAAAGCAAAAGAACAGATGACGAGGTGATTAAATACACTTCATTTACAGTCAAACGTAAGAGAATAGGAAATGAAGGACTTAGTTGACCAACTTATCAAGAAGATAGAATAACATGGGTTGCGTGACATTGAAAATCATAGAGTTGGGAATGAATCTGCGGATGCTGTTTCCGAGGAGGATGTCGACCCACCTCTAATAAAGTACACAGCCTCCGATACACTTTACCCAGCCTCCTTCCACATTGTTTACCCAGCCTCTTCTGATGGATTACACGGAGTAACCGATGGATTATACTTACAACCCAATGCAGTTACTTAACCATCGTATGCTTACAATCCGTGTAGGGAAGAATCATCGCAAGTTTCTAACTTTTATTCTTTTGAGTGTCAGCCAGATAGTTTTTTAGATTTGCTTTTTATAGATCCGATGCGAAATCCATACTTATCAATATATTCTGTATTGGGTCTGGGGCCATCTAGACTACCATTTTAACCTCCTTTGATGGCTACCTATCAACATCTGAGACCTCAACAGATTTGGAATGAACTGCGAATCCAACAACAAGGTGATGACACTGAAAGTGACAATGAGGGTTATACTTCAAACATTAGAAGTGTACGTAGCTGATCTAATGTTGGCAGCATGTCTATTCACTTAGATTGTGACGATCTTGAGAGAGATAGAGGAAGGGTTGCACAACAAGATTCGTCAAGATAAGGGTGAACGTAGAGGAAGGAAAGGTAGGCGATACAGAGGTTATTTTAGTGCATTCAGTAGTACTGTAAGTAATATTGTTCGACGATATTAATTGTAAATTATATGAATTGTAAGACATATTTAGTTAAATGTCTCAATTTTACATATAAGGTTTATTATACAGTAAATTTTATAACATTAAAAAAATCATCATATTATTTTAAATTAAAATATATAAGTGATAAATAATTTTACATCAATGATAAATTATTTTACATAATTTTATACAAGTGAAAAATAATTTTACATCGTCGATAATTGTTTTTTAGATTTTATATTGATATAAAATTATTTTAAATGATTTTATACATGTGTAAAATTATTTTGAATGTGAAAATTTAATTACAAAAGTAATATGATATTTTATGTCGATGAAGAATAACTTTTACCTGAATATAAATTAATTTTAAAGGTAATTTAAATAATTTATATTCATGTAAATTGATTATTATTAATTTTAATTATAGTAAACTTTATCGCATACCACTATTTTTTACGTAAAAATTAGATGCATCGAGTGAAATTTCATTTACACTTCCGTACATTAGATTTTAGTATACCGGCATCCCAATCTATTTGGTATTTAAAGAATTCCCCAAGGCAAGACGGCAGCGTTAGCCGATCCCTCGCATGTCACATGCCTGTGAGTTTCGTTCCCAGAACTTGAAAAACAAAAAACGAATAAAAGTTCTCATTGTTTGCAAGAGCACGTGGGGGGCGATGGCAGAGCATATGGCAGAACGATATTTAGAAGTAAAACAAATCCATAAGACAGGCTCACCACCTCTGTACCCTCGGGTGAGGGCACGCCGGAGGCTACGGCCATGCCTGGGGGGGGTCACACACACCCGCCAATCCATGCAGTTCACATGCAGAGCACCGCACGTGCGCGAGTTGGCGCCCGCAGCACAAAAGTGCCGCCGCTCAGCCGTCTTAACGTCGCTCTCAAAGGCTCCCGCTGGAGCCCCCATCCAGTCCCGTGATGGGACGCCTTCCCTCGCCAACCTTTTCCTGCTCTGCAATATTAATGCACCAGTGCATCTCTCTCTCTCTCTCTCTCTCCATTCAATCGGTTCTAATCAATTCTTGTCCGTCATTTGCTCTCTCTGCCCACAGATCTTGCGGATGGATCTTTGCTATGACAATGCGCGCCGTTGCTTTGGCAAATGTACTGTCGGCGTGGGACGGATTGATGTCCGTACGATTTTGATCGATATAAGTCCATGCTTAGCTAGCTGACAACAAACTCGAGGTGAATCTTGACTCATTTATTTAGAAGTGGAATAAATATCGTAGAGATAAATTAAAATAAGGTAATCATTGTTTATTAGAGGAAAGAATACGAGGGTGTGGCAGAGGAGAAGGGAGAGACATAGAATCTTAGGTTTTGCTCATCGGTGGGGTTAATTTAGGTTAAGGATTATCTTAATATTTTTAAATTTTTTTTATTATTTTAATATAAATATTATCTCAATCTATTAATAAATTTTTATTTTTATTTTTATTATTAAAAAAATATCAATTATATTTTTCACATTCATTTTTAATAATAAATAAATACCTACTAATATTCTTCATTTCCACTTTTATTATTAAATAAATATCTACTAATATCACATCAATACATTAATCATTTTAACTCTATACTTAATCACATCTTTATTCCATAACCCAAACAAACAATATTTCCATTTATTTCATTTTAATCCCCCTTAACCCAACGGCCAAACACACCCTTAATGTTTTCGATGAGGGAAAGTTTATGTCATATAAAATGGGCGGGGGGGCACGGAGGGGTACAAAAACATAGAAAGAAGATAAAGAAATAAAAGAGAAAGAAAAAGAAAAATGCACATTGATATCAGATATTGGTCAACCATCCGAAGGAGGGTGACTTCACGCTCATAGATGCCAACGAAATGATTTTCGAAGAATGCGCCAACGAGTGAATCAATTAGTTCGAACAAAAGGTCGAAATCGATCCCTAATAAAGTCAGATACCCAGCTGTAAGAGGTTCAGGGTCACACGTGGTCCCCAACAAAATAAACAACACAACAAAAAGGAAAAAGAAAGGAACATACCAACAACAAATGAACAACAACAAACCAACGCAGTGTCATGACCTGCACACAAAACGAGACAAACCAACACCATGCAACGCAAAACCAGGTCCTTTGTCGCCGCACGCCTTCACACACACTGCCGCTCAGCCCTAGCCGCTGCATGGCACAAGCTCGACGCCACACATCGGATAAGCAGCATGTAACGACTCGATTCCCGAATTCCTACGAGACACGAGAACCGAACCGACTCGACTGATCTCAAGACCAGTTATCCAACAAGAAAGTAACCAAAAGAGCAGTAAAATAAACGACATTCATCATGTATATAACTAGCAGTAACAAAATACAGCAGTAAAGGAAAGAAATACTACAGTATACACCACCGCAACAATAGAGAAGCAAATATGTACATAATCATGAAGCTTACAACAAAGAGAGTACAAGAAGTAACAGAAACTACTCATTACAATGGAAAGAAAAATACAGTAGGTGCTACAGGTAACACTACTGGGCTCTACTAGGCTCAGCGCCCTCTGCAGCCGCTGACTCTGGCTGCTCAACACCTGGTCCTGAAAAGGTAACAAGGGTGACACGTCAGCGAAACGATGAGTAGAGTGGCAACTAAAAGCTAAAAAAAGCAGTAGAGTGTATAGTAACTGTTATGTTTTTACTTTCTTTATTTATATCTTTCCATTTATTCACTATTGATCTATTTCTCAGATCCTTCTCTTGATCTTGAATGTTCCTCGTGGGAACGATCTTGATTGCAGTCTTTTCCGAAAAGTAGAAATAACACGTGGTGGTCCTACCCTTAGTCAACCACCCCAAGGTCGCTGACAGACGTAACGGTGACTACGGCACGCGCGATAAATGCACGGGTAGCTACCCCATACTGGCACGCGGTCAGTCGTTTCCGTTAACGGGTGCACCCAAAGCACAGCACGGAACTAGTATAGGGCAGAGCCCTCTCAGTAACAGAGGCCCAGCCCCTCCACAGTAACCAAACAGGGGTCTTGCCCCTCCACAGTCCGTGCACCCTCACCTGACTACCCTGGTTTGCCCAGTGGGCTTAACAAGTCGATGTAGGAGGGTTAGCAGAACCCCAGGTCCCGTGGGGTAGCTAGTACTCTCCCTACATTAGTAGCTCTCCTCGGTATTGTGTACATGAGGGCCAAAAGTCGGTACAAAGTGGCCAGACCTAACCCCGGGTTCCTGGGGCGGCTAGCTCCGCTCTGCACTAAACAGGGGGACAGTTGCTCTCCTTGGTACTCCGTACTCAAGGGCCAGCACACTTCCCCAATTCTATTCCATTTCCTTTCCAGGAGTTCTACTCCTAATTCCTCGTAGGGTTCATGCTTCTTAACTCAGCCAATTTAGGTTTCACCGTTCCAGCTTTATATTCATATAACCCATGTCCTCAACCGTATTTGTTCATTCATGACAAGCAGCTGTTAACTAATTTACAATTAGTTATCATTTCCTTTCCACTTTTCCAAGACTGTAATGTATATATTCAACTAGTTTTCCAGTCCTAGGATTCATGCAATACCAAGGATCTATCATTCAATCTGATTCTTCAGCCCTAGGGTTCATGCAATGCCCTAGACTCTATTAATTGTTTCCTAATTGTACAATTTTTGTTAAATAAATTAAAGGGCCACTCTACCAGCGAAACCGGGAGTACTGGGGGCGTGGTCGGCAATCCCGCACGCCTTCGTAATCCCCACAGCCGCAACGGAACGAGGTTCTAACACAAGGATCAATCACAAGGAGTTTCTCAGAATAATATACAATTACTGTAAACAAGCAGAGAAAATAAATCTGGAAAGAACGCAACTCGAAACGCGGAAAACGGAATCCGAACGGGCCCTAAACGGGTCAAAAACGACGAATCTATCCAAAATCAGACGTCTGGAACCTCTTCCAGACGTCTTAAAAGGTTGATCATGTCGTACCTCGGTTTGCGTAGTCCTTCAGACGTCCAGAAGCCCGCTGGATCGTCTGGCCTTAGTTTCCAGACGTCCGATTGTCACCCCGGACGTCTGGAGGTCCTCTCCGTTGTCTGGTACTGTGGCTAGATGTCTGATTCGTGTGGGATGGCGAGCCCTCGCGCCCTCCTGAACAACACCTGTGCACACACGCATCCGCTCTCATCACGAAGAGGCGCAGAAGAACGTGGTGGACGGCTGCATGGTCGTACATGCGTAAAAAGGAGATGAAGGAAATTATTATACCTGTCAGACATCTGGACTGTCCTCTAGACGTCTTCGGCGTCGTTTGGACGTAAGTCCAGACGTCTGATTCTGGGAAATTTTCCCAGAATCAGGACTCGGTTCGCTCTCCGCCCGCGACGCACGGCCGCGCCGTGCCGTGTCTGCCTACTGCCCAAGCTACAGCAGCCCCTCCGTGACACCCCACGCCTGCAGCTCCCCCGTCGGTCGGCTCTAGCTGCCCCGGCAAGCTCGCACCTTCGCGGTCGAGCTTCTTCCTTCCTCTCGCAACACTCCTTCCGGCATGCTCGCCGCGGCCGCTGCTGCCGCAGTCGCTCACTCGCTCGCTCGCGCTCTCGTTGGCAGGGAGAAGGAGAAGAGGAAGGCGGTGGAGTGAGGGTGAGGGAGAGGGCGATGGTATTTAAAGGCAGTGCAGGGAGAGAGAGAAGAGAAGTGGCATGTCTGCAGGGAGGGAGAGAATGAGCAGGATGAAGGCGGGGGATTCAGTCTGCGCGCTCACGCGCGCAAATGCGAACCCGTACGTCGAAAAAATTTAATACCAGACGCCTGCGAAGGGTTCCAGATGTCTGGCCAGACGTCTGGGCCACTTCCCAGACGTCTTAAACCATGTCTGACGCCCACGTTCGTAAGACAGCAGCTCGCACTGAAGCACGCACACTCCGTCATGCAGCCCCAGTTGCCGCACGTCACCTCATGCCCGGTCAGGTCCTAGCACACCCCGTAGCACGTGCAAGAAGCGTCGAATCGGAGAAAACACCTCCCGCTTGCACTAGCCGATCACCATAGTGTTCGTCGTCGCCTTGCCTACACCCAATTGCCACATCATGTGCATGTCACCCTCACTGTCGATGGAAGGCTCCGAAGGGAGGAGAGGGGGAGCCAGTAGGACGAGGGAGCTCTGATCAGACCCAAACATATGGACACTCGAAAGTTTTGTTGCTAGAGGAGGAGAAAATGGGTGGAGCGAAGCAAAGCAGGTACAGTGAAATTTGCTTAGATAGTAGAATAAAGGAAGGGTTAAATGGAGGATAAAATAATATGTGTAATGATTGACTTTAGTGGATATTTATTTAATGGCATCAGTAGGAGTGAAAAATATCAATAGATATTAATTTATTATTAAAAGTAAAAATGAAGATATAGTAGATAGTTATTTAATAATAAAAGTGGAAAAAAATATTATTATGATTTGATTGAAATGATTTAGAGCAATTGTATAAAATTTGTATCGAAGTAATTGGAAAAGTTTTAACAAATAATTCACAAAAGTAAAAACCTCTCAAAATCCTACCACCAAATAGGACCTTAAGTGCACACGGGCAATTTGATCACTTAGGGTATGTTTGGTAAGTAGAATAAGTTTGTGGAATAAGTTGAATGAGTCGAATAAATGGTGGGGTAAGTGTATTTTTGTGTTTGGTTGGTAGTGGAATAAGTTGAGGAATAAAGTAAAAGTTATTCCACCTGAGGTATTTTGTTAGTGGAATAAGTGGTGGAATAAAATGGATGTTATTCTCGTTGGGTGTTTGATTAGTGGAATAAGATGTGGAATAAAGTGGAGTTATTCTAGTGAGATGTTTAGTTAGTGGAATAAGATAAGGAATAAAGTTAAATTATTTTAATTAAGTGTTTGGTGAGCAGAATAAATTGTAGAATAAGTAGTATCTGATGTTATTTTATTTGGGGGACATAATGGCAAATGACGTTTTTGCCCCTTGCCGATCTTATGAAGTTAGAAATAATTTATATGTTTTCCTTTTTTAGCTTTGATTATATAATAGTAAGGCAAAAATTTTAAAGTACATCATAAACTAATTTATTTACTTTGTGAACTTCATTTAGGATGATATTTGCCAATATATAAGTTATGTGTTTGGTTAGTGGAATAAGTTCATGAAGTAAGTTGTAACTTATGTTATTTTGTATTTGTTTAGGAGTGTTGAGTGTATTGCTTTGAAATATATCATTTGCGAAATTATGTCCTTGTCTTTCTAGATATGGGTATGTATACCTGTACCTTCTAAAATTATTATGGAATGAAAAAGAAAAATAAGGGAAGATGAAGTGTTAGAATATTTAAAAATTACAACAAATGTAAAATTAAAGTTAAGGGTTACCAGAGTTGTTTTGGTAGTAGAAGTATTTATATAAGGGGATGAAAAATTGATATGCATATATAATCGATTTCGACATCAATGAATAAGAAGTAATCGTGCAAGTGTGTTACATTGATGAAAGAATGCAAGTAGATTTTTCTGTTCATGTGTGATTAATTGACTCAGAATAGGATGTGGAGGATGTATATATGGAGGGTAGAAATGGTGTGTAATATTGGATAAAAATATATGTGATATTATGTCATGAAATTGGATGTAAATATGACAATTATAGAGAGAAAGATAAGTTGTCATTGATGATGTTATATTTTTAGGTATCGTAATGTAGCGGTATAAACAATTATAACGGAAATTGCATACATCGAGTACATAACTGAAATTCTCAATCCCTTCATTAAACATCAACTACGACATGAAAGATACACCTAAATGGAATTGAAAGTGGAAGACTGTAATAATATCTAAAAATTTGATTTTATATGGACACACTGTATATGTTACAAGTTGTGGGAAATGTATATAGGAAAATGGTTACAACATGAGAACATTTACAAAATTAAAAGTAGTATATTAGTAGAACAATAGATAATATCTCTTCTAAATGAAAGGCCCTGAACAAGTTGAAGTAGCATGTAGGTTGCTGATGCTTGATAAGCCATGATGATCTTGTGAAGTTATAGAGAGAAGACCTGAATAATTGCAATGACCTGAAAAATGTGTCCTCAGAAGACCACTCGAATATAGTGCAAGTTATTTGTGAGAGGTGTCATTATTGTACAAAGACCTTCATAAAGTTATCAATACATAATTGGGAATAGAATTAATAGTAAAGAAGGGCCATCTTAACGACATAGGTAGAATAAAGACAACAAATTTGAATAAAAAAGAAAGTACCAAAATTGAGTATAATGGCATCAACTAGAATATCGTTGACTTAAGTAAATGTAGATAATGTAAATGGTTGGGAGCATCGAGAAAATGACATAGCGCTTACATAAAAATCTATCATTAGCATAGAAGAACAACTCTGTAGAGTGGGAAAATTACTAACTACAAGTAATTCCATGGTCGCAAACCTGATCGGACAAGTAATTTATAAGTAGAAATGTTCAGGGAACGGAATTTATTTGGAAGTAGTAGAACCAACGAGAAAGATATTGGTAGAAGCGAAAATCAAATATATTAACAATAAGGTAAATCTTAAGGTTTAGAAGATAAGTAATAACCAAACTAAATAATATAACTCAACCATCAATATATAACATTATAGATGAACATATCAGTGGTTAGAAACCTGCATTACGGGAGAACAATTATTACAAACCCGCATAAATAATTGAAGTTAGAAAGTTGGAAGGTAATATAACTCCAATAATTGAGTAACATGTAGTTAACAGAGAAAATAAGAGAAGAAAATTTAAACACATGGAAGTCAACAACATAATATTGTGTCCAATTTATCCCATATTATTTTCTTCTTGTGAAACCATGGGTTACATGCTGCACAATGCACACATGCCTCCAAATCAGCAGCCACATCTAGCTGTCAACTACTGATTTATGCCCTCTTGCTCACTATTCTCAACTAAAGAACTCCTTTCATCGAAGATATCCTCCATATTTCTCTATCAATAGGCAGTGTCCCTAAATCACCTATACTATTCGTTCAAAACCCATGCAAAACCTCCCCAAAGCATGAGCAAGTTATCTCAAACCTGGCATTTGAGGTTATTGTTCTGCACTTCATTTATGTCATACTACAAACTATAAAGTACTTGCAAAGGGGTGGAACTATTCTTTGTCTACCCTTGTAGACATAGCCAGCATCAACTTAACCTTTTTACCTCAGTAACCAACTAGCTTCACCTCCTTGACACCAACCTGCTTCTCCTAGATCAAAATCCTAGCTTCAACGGTTGCCTTATTTGCTCCTGAAGTTCCCCCACTTTGCATTTGTAGTACAAGGGTAAATCACAGAGTTATTGGACTGATCCTATAGACATCCTCCTCTTGTCTAGTCAGCAATCTACGTGGGGAAATATTCACCATGGTTATCTCTTTTTGTATCACCACTCTAGGAGGAGAAAGATTCACCATTTCCATCTCACGGTTGCATCGTGCCATTGGACTATCCAGATCCTCATATACTATCATTTATAGCAGGAAAAAGTTGTATTTAGAAACCCATGGGGTAATGAAGTAAGATTCCAGGAGAAATCTGGAGGGGGAGAAGGAGAGAGTGAGCCAACTTGCAGAAAAAAAAATGACTATCAGAACATTAGATTCCCAATAGATCTGGAAATGACATGCTTCATATCATTTTGTAACATACAAAAACAAATTATAATCAAGTTTCTGTATTGGATATTGCAAGAAATGGTAAAGGGATATTCTACCAAGATTCTACCAAGACCATGCTTGGAAAAAAAATCACTCAAACAATCCTAAGACTATTATTCTCCACTATTATCATTGAAAATAAAAGCACAAGAGGGTAAAAAGTATAAAATATAACTCAAGAGAAGAATGACATGAGACAGTAGAATGCAAATAATCCTGAGCTAACTTTTCAATGAAAACCAACACACCAAACTTACCTAATTCCTCGTAAGGAAAGATATGTACATATATCAAACTATCCTTTATTGAAAAGAAGGGAAAAAAATGCTTGCAATTAAAATAAAAGGCTTGCACTTACAAATTATTGCCCAACACAAATTCTCCTAAATGTGACCCCATTACCTATGACATGCTAACAACCACCTCAGTTAAGTATCCCCAACTATGGTAGTGCTGCAGGTGGCAGGGAAGACCATGGGGAATAATAGGGACCGCCATTATATAAGATGGGTCCTACACAACTACAAGCAATGTGAAAATCCACACTAGTAAATAGCAAGAAGTGGCATTACCATGAGCATCAATACGATTAAAAACTTGAGAAAGGAATACATTAATTATAATTACTTGAGAATTAGTGTGGTCAAGAATACGATAGTGAAACAGAAACAATTTACTACATGGAGGAGGTATTTTGTGAATTCGTGGAAGTGCATAAAAGTTAAGATCAATTTACCACTGGAGTTCGATACTGAAAATTGAGTACCTAATTGCAAAATGTGATTGTAAAGCATGAAATAACAAATTCAGAATCATAACAAGGAAACTATTGTTAATTCCCTAATATCATTCAAACAAAAATAAATTTTTTAGTTGGTAATGAAAGCATAAGAAACTAAAAGTACTTAACTTGCGAAGTTAACGGAGCCACGGTTTGGATTGTACCTTAACTACAAAGTTATCCTACATTGGTAAACATCAACTTATGAGTTGTTTGGTTCATTGAAATGTATGTTATATTTAAAATACCGTATTTTCAAAGTGCTTACCTCAATTTATTGATAATTGGGTGGAAATCTTTTATGTTTTTTGAACATTGTAGTACATGCGAATGTTATATTAAGGAGTTATACTCAGTTGCTAGGTTTAGATTGTTTCATAGAAGAAGGGTAACCATCCTTGGGTTAGAGGTATGTTGTTTGGATGATTAGCAATTGTAATCCCTCATTGTTGTGTTCGACGGGGTTGCAGCAGTGCTGCAATCCACATCGTGGGAACACTACCAATGGAGTTTCATGTATTCATGAAATCAACCACATATTTTTCCACTGGAATATGAATCGCATGGGGTTGCTGCACACGAGTCATCCGTGCCATGTGCTCACTTTTGATGAGGTTGCATATGAATGCAGACCCAACATATTCATCCAAACAACACATACAGTAACCCTCAGGTCATGATGGTAGGTGAGAACGAACTATCATCTTAGCCATCATCGCATGGAACTTGCTGATGTAATGAGGAACCTGCATTTTCATTGTTACTAGCATTGTAGGAAACAGTAAAACATATAGCAATTTCTTCTAATAAGGAAACAAAAGAGAAATCACATTGAAAAGAAACAACGCAGTCCGCAACCTTTAGAAGATGCTACTGAAAATACTTTGTCAATAGGAAGAAAAATGAAATGATGAGTTATAATAATTTATGTTAGTTAAAACCCAGGCATAAGTACATTCAGGTAATGGTCAAATGTATATTACCAGAAAAGGTAGTAACTAAATGATACTCGTAATACATAAGCTGGTCGTTCCATAATTAGGTAGAAGTTTGATCAGCATAAGTGAAAATATCGCTACTAATTAAAACAAACTGACGAACAAGTTCATGGTAAGACTATTCCAAAATCATCTTTATCAAAGTGTATTAGGGAATGCACACCCCTTCTAGCCACCTAAAGTGGTCATCAACCTATTGAATGAAAACATTTCTTATTCTAAGGACTATGAGAAGGAATTATGTGTAGTATCAAAAAACTTACATGCATCCATTGACTGGCCCCTTTAACAGGAATTACCATGCAACATCCATTATCCCAATGCCATTCTATCCCATCCACAAGCTCCTTAACTAGACGATATGTATCACGATGGTGCGACCAACACTTATACAACCAAGTCATACGGACATAGTAGTTGGTATGGTGAACAAATTCCGTGTAGGTGGTTTGCCAAGCAGCACGGGAAAAGTGTTCGCCTCGATATAGATCCTCTTATTTCCTCCTAAATAGATCATGGAGGAGAACCCACTGATGCTCCCAACTGAGTACGTAGTCTATTACCAAGAAAGAACACTGGCCATGCATAATAATTTTGGAGAAGTAATATCACAGGATGGGTCGAGAATAATTATAAGACAATAAATATGAAATTAGTTACCCAACAACTTACTTCGTACATTTTGGAATAAACATGACTACAACGAAAACAACAATAGAAAGTAAATGTCTTACCTGAACAGGAAAATATGAATGTTTGAAATAGTTAAGTCCCTCTAGAAAACCCAATTAGAAAGCATATGACTATCCTGAGGCCAAAATAGAAAATATATCAAAGTCATGGATGATGTAGAGGTACAACTACAACTGCATTCCAACGAATATGGAAGACCATATTGGAAAACAAAACATGATACTTGAATAGAAGAAAACAAGAAATCAAACGACAGGATGTCCTAGATTGACTACATGGGCATATTGTTAAATTGGCAGACAACTTCGTCGTAATTTCTCTCCACATGATGAACCTCCATCTCTATCTCAAGATCCACAACCCTCTCCTATGTAGCCTGTAGCTCCAGCTATAGACTATTGCCTCATCATTCTTTTCCTCCAACTTACACTCCAAATCTGCAACATGATCAATCAACCACTCCACATATTCCTCAGAGGCATTCCCCCTACGCCAAAGCCGAGAGAGATCCTCCTCGCAATTCCCATACAACCTAGCCATGAATATTAACTCCACATGAGAGGACTGAAGTGTTAGCTCATGGTTAGCAGAACGAACCCTGTATCCGCACCCTTGTAATACATATTCAATAGAGAATTATTTGATACAGAGGTTAAATTCCATGCAAAGCATACGATTATCATAATACTCACTCCAACTGACCGAGGACAAATGTAGTACAGCCTCTAAAGGATCGTCTCGTCACTCCCACTACAGTCTTCTAATACTAGATTGCAGAGATCATCGTAGGAGCATCTCCTCCCATGCCTCCAAAAGGAACTGCATCGTGGTGCGATCTCCATTTTCTGAAGTTTATAACACATACAATAGGCCAACATTTCGCCTAATACTCTGAAAAGCACATTGCATATGTGAAAATAATTCATGTGGATGTCCAATATAAAATAAACTACATAGACGAAGGTAATGGAAGGGTGAAGAAAACATGGTATACAAATATCACAAGTGATGAATTCTCATACATCAACCTCTACGACGCCTAGATCTAACCCTGCCGTGTTCACACCAAAGTTGTTGAGTAATGTGATCATGAATTGCGGACCTAGCATGTACAGCAGCATCGTCAACCTCATCACTGGGGTTGTCGTGATCTCTCTCTTCCTCGACTTATCCTTGTTCACTGATTAACTCCCCTAGTAAGATATAATTGGGGTCAAATCGATGGATAAAGTTGTCTAGTATGCAGGCTGCCATGACCATCTGACATTGATTCTTAAATTTGTAGAATGGTCGTTGGTCTTGTAATCTCCAACGACCCTTAAGGACAACAAATGTGTGTTCTATAACATTAGACAAAGATGAGTGTTGGTGATTATATATCTGTTTTGGATTATGATAAGCACGGCCTCTATATTTGTTTGGGGCCAAGAACCTATCTATATTCGCATACCCTAAGTCAACCAAGTATCTTTGACTTTGGGGGACACGAAAGTTACCGACATCCAGTACCCAGTTTAGGACCTCATGTCAGTTGCAGAACCCTCAAAACCAGTGACAACATATACGAATTCCATATCAAAGTTAACAACAGCCATGACATTTTGAGAAGTGTATTGCTTCCTGCATCAGAATCTGCCTTGTTGATCATGCCTAATTGTCGCTTTGATATGGCAACCATCCATAGCACTGAGAACGTTTTAAGAAGTGGAAATTTTAATTTATGTGTTGTTTCATCAAATGTAAAATAAATTATTATCTTATGAAAGTAAGACTTTACCTAAAAGAAAGGGAAGAACTTTGGGTTCTTGCTGATTGATGGGAACACCATCATGAGCCATAACTAGCTCAATTTGATCTGATTAAGTCATTAATGCTTCTGCATAACCGCTAGAGAGCCCTAAGTCACTACATAATCATTCTGATGGGAAGACATGAAACCAGGGTTAAAACTATAATTTTACCATCATATCATGAATGCAAAATAACCATGGGTTTTCTCAGGGGTTAATTAATGATCAAATGGTCATAAAAGGCTAACAAGTGGGTTAGAAGGTTTTTGTGTGTTTTGAGAATTAAATGACTTCTAAAATCCTAAAAATAGACCCACTTAATTAACTGAGGTTTTGGTCAGGATAAAATTCACCGAAATCCTCTAAAATTTATAGAAAAATATTCTCTAGGGTTTGGAACTTTCAATTTGACCATCAGAACCCGTCTTGACCCAAAATAGAGTCTCCTACTGACATTTGCTCTAATTTTAGTTTTTGCATAAATTACCTAGTCAAACTTGGTTAAAACCAAAATCCAACTTCACCATTGGATTCCTTAGGTTCAAATTAGGTTTATACTAAAATTTGGGCATAATCTGAGATCATCTTGACCTAGTTTGCAATTTAGTCCTGTCTGATTCTTTTCTATCACACACACGCCATGCCCCTAACTTTCAAAATCCTTACAAATAGGCCTCTAACTTTATCATCATTTTCACAAACAGGTCCCTACCACCATGAATCCTATTCCTACAAGCTTCGGCAACCTAAATTTGGCAAGAACTTCTTGATTCCTTAACAAAACCCTCTCAAATTTGAAAGGAAAGTTCGTCAAGGAATTTCCTTCCATCTAAGCCATCCCAAAAGGCCATGCAAACTTTCAAAGGTTCGGGTATCCTATTTCACAAAAACCTTTCGAGCTTGGAAGCTTCTTTCCAAGCTTGGAAGGGCTTCCTATGGCCTATAAAAGATCCCATGTCTCACGGCCAAGCTCTTCAGCAAGTTTTTGGAAGCCAAATCACCATAATCTACCCTCTCCGACCACTAAACAACTCTGCACCAGCGACGTCCTTGGATTCCCCTCCTCCGGCCATCCAACCATCAAATTGGACGACTTAAGTTCTTCCTCTCTTCCTCTATAACGACCCGATTCCCGAATCCCTACGAGACACGAGAATCGGACCGACTCTACTAATCCCAAGACTTAGTTGTCCAACGAGAAAGTAACCAAAAGAGCAGTAAAATAAACCACATTCACCATGAATATAACTAGTAGTAACAAAATATAGCAGTAAGAAAAGGAAGTACTACAGTATACACCACCACAACAGAAGGGAAATAAACATGTACATAACATAAAGTTTTCGGTGAAGAAAGTACAGGGAGTAACAAAGAAAACTATTCACTACAGTGGAAGAAAAGTACAGAAAGTACTACTGGTAACCCTACTGGACCCTACTAGGCCCAACGTCCTCTGCAGCCGCTGACCCTAGTTGCTCAACACCTGGTCCTGAAAAAGTAACAAGGGTGACACGTTAGCGAAACATTGAGTAGAGTGGCAACTAAAAGCTAAGAAGCAGTAGAGTGTACAGTAGCTGTTATATTTTACTTTCTTTATTTATGTCTTTCTATTTATTCACTATTGATTTATTTCTCAGATCCTTCTCTTGTTCTTGAATGTTCCTCGTGGGAACGATCTTGATTGCAGTCTTTTCTGAAAAGTAGAAGTAACACGTGGTGCTCTCCTGGCCGGGAGAGTCCCCCGTGGTGGTCCTACCCTCACTCAACCACCCCAAGGTCGCTGACCGACGTAACGGTGACTACGGCACACGCGATAAGCGCACGGGTAGCTGCGCCGCACTGGCACGCGGTCAGTCGTTTCTATTAACGGGTGCGCCCAAAACACAGCATGGAACCAGTATAGGGCAGAGCCCTCTCAGTAACAGGGTCCAACCCCTCCACAGTCCGCGCACCCTCGCCTGACTACCCTGGTTTGCCCAGCGGGCCTAACAAGTCGGTGTAGGAGGGCTAGCAGAACCTCGGGACCCGTGGGGTAGCTAGTGCTCTCCTTACACTAGTAGCTCTCCTCGGTACTGCGTACGCGAGGGCCAACAAGTCGGTGTACAGTGGCCAAACCGACCCCGGTCTCAACCTGAGGGTGGCAAGCTCCCCTCTACACTAAGAGGCAATGTGTGCTCTCTTTGGTACCACGTACCCAAGAGTCAACACACTTCCACGTTTCACTTTCTCAATTCCATTCCATTCTCTTTCCAGGAGTTCTACTCCTAATTCCCCGTAGGGTTCATGTTCTTTTTGTTTGGCCATTTTGGGTTTCACCATTCCAGCTTTATACTTATATACCCCATGTTCTTAATCGTATCGATTCATTCATAACAGGCAGCTGTTAATCCATTTACAGGAAGTTATCATTTCCTTTCCACTTTCCCAAGACTGCAATATTTATATATTCAACTAGTTTTCCAGTCCTAGGATTCATGCCGTACCCTAGGATCTATCATTCAATCTAGTTTTCCAGTCCTAGGATTCATGCAATACCCTAGGATCTATCATTCAATCTAGTTTCTCAGTCCTAGGGTTCATGCAATGCCCTAGACTCTATTAATTGTTCCACAATTGTAACAAATTTTGATAAGTAAATTAAAAAAAAAGCCACTCTACCAGTGAAACTGGGAGTACTGGGGGTGTGGTCGGCAATCCCGCGTGCCTCCGCAACCCCCAAGACTGCAACGGAATGGGGTCCTAACACAAGGATCAATCACAAGGAGTTTCTCAGAATGGTATACAATTACTGTAAATGGATGGAGGAATTTATTCTGGAAAGAACGCAACTCGAAACACGGAAAACGGACTCCGAACGGGCCCTAAACGGGTCAAAATCGACGAGACTGTCCAAAATCAGACGTCTGGAACCTCTTCCAGACGTCTTAAAAGGTGGATAGGTCATACCTCAGTTCTGCGTAGTCCTTCAGATGTCCAGAAGCCTGCTGGAACATCTGGCCTTGGTTTTAGACGTCCGATTGTCACCCCGGACATCTGGAGGTCCTCTCCGTCGTCTGGCACTGCGGCCAGACGTCTAATTCACGTGGGATGGAGAGCCCTCGCGCCCTCCCGAGCAGGACCTGCGCACACATACACCTGCTCTCAGCACGACGAAGCGCAGAAGAAAACGCGGCGGACGGCTGCATGGCCGTACACACGCAAAGGAGGAGGTAACAAATATCTTACTTGTCAGACGTCTGGATCGTCCTCCAGACGTCTTCGACGTCATCTGGACGTAAGTCCGGACGTCTGATTATGGAAAATTTTCCAGAACCAGAACCCGATTCACTCTCCGCCCGCAATGCACGGCTGCGCCGTGCCCCGTCCGCCTGCTGCCCGAGCTGCAGCAACCCCTTCGCGACACCCCACGCCTGCTGCTCACCCCGCCGGCCGGCTCTAGCTGTCCCGGAAAGTTCGAACCCTCGCAGTCGAGCTTCTTCCGCTCTCAACCCTCCTCCCCGCACGCTCGTCGCGGCCACTGCTTCCGCCGCCGCTCACTTGCTCGCTCGTGCTCTTGCTGGCAGAGAGAAGGAGAAGAGAGAGGCGGAGGAGATGAGGGTGAGGGAGAGGGCGAGGGTTTATAAAGGCAGCGCGGGGAGAGAGAGAGAAGAGAAGCGGCGCTTCTGCAGGGAGAGAGAGGAAAAAGAAGAAAGAAGGTGGCAGGTGCAGTCTGCGCACGCACGTGCGTAGACACAACCCCGTACGCTGAAAAAATTTATTACTAGACTTTTGGAAAGGGTTCCAGACGTCTGGACAGACGTCTGGGCCACTTCCCAGACGTCTTAAAATCTGTCTGATGCTACGTTTGTAACAATATAACAAACTCAAAGGAAGTTTCATCCTCGAAACTTGCGCTAACTAGGGTGCGGGAAAGAACAACATATATAAACATAACAAACTCAAAGAGGACCGAAGTCGGTCAGAAAAGACGTGCCCGCGAAGAGCTCTGGGTATCACTCCCGCATTGCCGCCTCAGGCTCCCAGGTAGCCTCCTCGTACCGTTGGCTCCTCCACAAAACCTTCACCAGGGGTACTTCCTTTCGTCTCAAACTACGGACGGCTCCGTCAAGAATCTGTACTGGCTGCTCGGGGTAGGTCAGGTCGTCGCCCACCTCGATGCTCTCGTGACTCAGGACATGACTAGGATCGGCGACATACTTCCTGAGGTTGGACACGTGGAACACGTCGTGCACACCAGAAAGTTGAGGAGGGAGGGCAAGCCTGTAAGCAATGGGTCCAACCCGCTCCAGGACCTCAAAGGGCCCCACGAACCTTGGCGCGAGCTTCCCTCTCACCCTAAACCGCTGCAGGCCCTTCATGGGCGAAACACGAAGGAAGACGTGGTCCCCAACCTCAAACTGCACCTCTCTGCATCTCCGATCCGCGTAGCTCTTCTGCCTGCTCCTAATAGTGCGGAGTCGCCTGTGGATCTGCTTGACTACCTCGTGACTCTGTCGGATCAACCTGGGGCCAACCTCCCACTTGGTCCCCACCTCAACCCAACTCAAGGGTGCCGTACACCTCCGTCCGTACAGAGCCTCGTAGGGAGCCATGCCGATGCTCGAGTGATAACTATTGTTGTATGCAAACTCCGCCAGGGGCAAGTGCTCCTCCCAAGAGCCCCTCCAGTCCAGTACACAGGCATGCAAAAGGTCCTCAAGTGTCTGTATCGTGCGCTCAGACTGTCCGTCCGCCTGGGGGTGGTAAGTTGTACTGAATCTCAACCGCGTCCCTAGGACCTACTGAAACTCAGCCCAAAACTGGGACATAAAGCGAGTATCCCAGTCGGATACGATCTCCTGCGGAACTCCGTGTAGACGTACCACATCGCGGATATACCTCTTCGCCAACTGTGCTGGTCCCAAAGTGACTCGGATCGGCAAGAATTGTGCCGTCTTCGTTAGTCTATCCATAATTACCCAGACTGCGTCGTGTCCTCGCTGGGTAACAGGTAAGTCCACCACCAAGTCCATGGTGATGCTCTCCCACTTCCACTCCGGCACGGTAAGCAGTTGTAGCATCCTTGCAGGCCTCTGATGCTCGGCTTTCACCTGCTGGCACACTAAACACTGCTGCACGAATTCACCCACATCCCGCTTCATCCCCCTCCACCAAAACTCGCGTCTCAAGTCATGGTACATCTTCGTGTTTCCGGGATGTATGGTGAATCTGGAACCGTGTGCCTCAGTCAGGAGCTCTCTCAACAGCTCCTCGTCTCTGGGAACGCACAAACGTCCCCTCAGGTGCAGCACCTGGTCTGTGAAAGAGAAGTCCCCTGGGTCTCCTGACAGTACTCTGTCTCACAAGGACTGCAAGTACGGGTCAGCCATCTGTCCTGTGATGATGCGATTTATCAGCTCTGGCCTAGTCTGTCGTGTCACAGTCACTGCCCCACAGTTCCTCTGTAACTCTAGGGGTCGCCAACTGCCCATCTCCTCCAAAAGGCTCCAACTCTGTACCTGTAAACTGGCCAAGTGTGCGGGCGCCTTCCGGCTCAAGGCGTCAGCCACCACATTGGCCTTTCCCGGGTGGTAGGAAATGCTACAGTCATAGTCCTTCAGGAGCTCCAACCAATGTCTCTGTCTCATGTTAAGCTCCTTCTGATCAAAAAGGTATCTGAGGCTCTTGTGATCTGTGAAAATCTCGAAGGTCTCACCGTGCAAGTAGTGCCTCCAGGTCTTCAGCGCGAAGACAACAGCTGCCAGCTCCAGGTCGTGGGTAGGGTAGGTATGCTCATGGGGCTTCAGTTGCCGCGAAGCGTAAGCGACAACGTGACCCCTCTGCATGAGCACACCCCCTAACCCCTGCAAGGAGGCGTCCGTGTACACAACGAACCCGCCACTATTGCCAGGGATGGTGAGCACGGGAGTCGAAGTCAACCTCTCCTTCAGCTCCTGAAAACACGCCTCACAGGCATCTGTCCAAGTGAAGGGCACGTCCTTCTGGGTCAACTGTGTCATAGGACGTGCAATCTGTGAAAAACCCCTGATGAACCGTCGTAGTAGCCTGCCAGTCCTAGGAAACTGCAAATCTCAGTAACTGTACGTGGTCTCTCCCACCTGAGCACTGCCTCAACCTTGGCTAGGTCCACCGCCAAGCCGTCTCCAGAGATCACATGACCTAAGAAGGTCACCTCCCTCAACCAGAACTCGCACTTGCTGTATTTGGCGTACAGCTTACGTCGTCTCAATGTGTCCAGAACCATCCGCAGGTGCTGTTCGTGCTGCGTCTGATCTCGAGAATAGATGAGTACATCATCAATAAATACCACCACGAATTGGTCCAAGTACGGTCTAAACACCCGGTTCATCAGGTCCATGAAAGCAGCCGGGGCATTGGTCAGCCCAAACGGCATGACCAAAAACTCATAATGTCCGTACCAGGTGCGGAAAGCTGTCTTGGAGACATCTGCCTCCCTGATCCTCAACTGGTGGTATCCAGACCTCAAGTCTATCTTGGAGAACACCGTGGCACCTCGCAACTGGTCAAACAAGTCGTCGATCCTCGGCAACGGATATCTGTTCTTGATGGTGACCCTATTCAGCTGTCGGTAGTCCACACAAAGGCGTAGGGTACCATTCTTCTTCTTCACAAACAGTACCGGGGCTTCCCAAGGAGACGTACTGGGCCTCACAAAGCCCTTCTCCAAAAGATCCTGCAACTGAGACTTGAGCTCTCGCAGCTCAAGTGGTGCCATCCTGTATGGTGCGATGGAGATGGGGCTGGTCCCTGGTACTAGTGAGATCTGAAACTCGATCTCACGCTCGGGCGGTAGTCTTGGTAACTCGTCTGGGAACACATCAGGGTACTCTCTGACCACTGGGATGCTCTGGAAGTTTGCCACAGGGCTGGGCTCTGCCACCACACAAGCTAGGAAGCTCGCACACCCCTGGCTCAAAAGTCTCGCTGCCCGAAGTGCCGAAATGCACCTGAAGCCTCCGTCCACTGGCTGACCGTGGAACTCAAAAGAAGGCTACTCCGGTATGGAGAAGATGATCTTCCTCTCAAAACAGTCCACCAAAGCGTGGTAAGCGGACAGCCAGTCCATCCCCAGAATTATGCCAAAGTCCTCCATCTGTATCGTAATCAGGTCAGCTGGCAGACTATGTTCCCCGATACTGACCTTGCAACCCGTGTACACCTCCTCAGCTACAAACAGCTGACCACTTGGACCTCTGATTATGAACGGATTCTCTAACAGCATATAATCCTGGCCCAAACTAACTGCGAAACTGGCTGCGACAAACGAGTGCATAGCACCGGAATCGAAAAGTGTGTAAACGAGTCTGCCGGAAACTGAAACCATACCTGCCACCACCGATCCCGAAGATCTGGCATCCCTGTGTGTCAGGGCGCTGATACGCCCCTCAGCTCTAGGTGCGGACGAAGCAGCCACACTCTACGTCGGACGGGTAGGTGCTGGCCGGTACCCTCCTCGTGACTGCTGTCCTCCTCCTCACGCCTGGGAACCGCGGCCTCCTGTGCGCCCTCCAGTGCTCGGCGCGGGAAGTATCTGCTGACCTCCTGCCCTAGACGGGCAGTCCCTCCTGATGTGGCCTGGCTGGCCACACTGGTAGCAGAAGGGAACTTGACTCCCGCCCTCAGTGGGTCCTTGCTGTCGGCTGGGCGAGGGTCCGGTGCTGGCAATTGGCCCCTGTTGAGGGCCCCCAAAGGCCACTGATGGCCCTGCAAAACGTGACGGCTCTCCTGCAGACGCCACATGTCTCCTCTCTCGCCAGCCCTGTGAAAAGTCTGGTTGGAAGGGCCTCTTCCGCCCGCCGTTAGTGTCTCGCACGGACGAGTTGGTCTCCTCGTAGGTCATAGCTGCCTCCACTACCCTCGAAAACGTAGGTAGCTTCATGGGTTTGACATACCCCCGAATCGTAGGCCAGAGCCCCTCGGTGAACTTCCAAAGGCGCTCCTCCTCAGTGCTACCGCTGTCGCTACGAAGCGGGACAGCTCCAGAAAACGCGTGCGGTACGCGCTCACGGTCATCGTCTCCTGGCAGAGAGTGTGGAACTCCTGCTGTTATGAACGCATTCCAAGAAAATTCTTTTAGGACGTCTGGGAGGTGGCCCAGACGTCTGACCAGACGTCTGGAACCCCTTCCAGACGTCTGGGATTTATTCTTTGTGGCGTGCAGGGCTACGTTTGCGCGCAGGCGCGCGTAGACCTGCAACCGCCGCACCTCCCCTCTTTTTTCCCTCTCTCTTCCTGTAGGCGCAGGATGCGCTCTCTCTCTCTCTCTCCCCGCACGGCCTTAACAGGCCCTCGCCCTCTCCCTCACTCTCATCTCCTCCGCTTCCTTCTTCTTCTTCTTCCAGCCGGTGCGAGAGCGCGAGCGCGAGCGCGAGCGAGCGGCGGTAGCGGCAGCCTCGGCGAGTTGCGGGAGGAGGTGTTGCGTGAGGGAGGAGAAGCTCGACCGTGAGGGCTAGAGCTTGCCGGGGTAGCTAGAGCCGGCCGGCAGGGGAGCAACGGGCGTGGAGTCACGCGGGAGGGCTGCTGCAGCTCGAGCACCAGGTGGATGAGTCGCGGCGTGGCCGTGCGTCGCAGGCGGAGAGCGTGTCGAGCACTGATTCTGGAAATTTTTCCAGAATCAGACGTCTGGGCTTCCAACCAGACGACGGTGAAGACGTCTAGAGGACTGTCCAAACATCTGGCAAGTGAGTTATTTTCGTCCTTCTTCCTTTTCTGCGACTGTTCGTACTGAGAACGAGGAGTGGGTACGTGCAGGTTCTGAGATTCGCCATCCAACGCGAATCAGACATCTGGCCGCAGTCCCAGACGACGGGGAGGACTTCCAGACATCCGGGGTGACTATCAGACGTCTGGGAACTAGGCCAGACGCCCTCGCAGGCTTCTGGACGTCTGAGAGACTATGCAGAACAAAGATACCATCTGACCCACATTTTAAGACATCTGGAAGAGGTTCCAGACGTCTGATTTTGGATTGTTTCATCGTTTTCGACCTGTTTAGGGCCCGTTCGGAGTCCGTTTTCCACATTTCGAGTTGCGTTCTTTTCGGAATAAAATCCTCTACCTGTTTACAGTAATTATATACTGTTCTGAGAAACTCCTTGTGTTTGATCCTTGTGTTAGGATCCCGTTCCATTGCAGTCTCGGGGGTTGCAGAGGCACGTAGGATTTCCGACCACGCCCCCAATACTCCCGTTGTAGCTGGTAGAGTGGCTTTAAAAATTATTAACATAATTTGCTACAATTATGGAACAATTAATAGAACCTAGGGCATTGCATGAATCCTAGGAATGAGAAACCAGATTGAATGATAGATCCTAGGGTATTGCATGAATCCTAGGGCTGGAAAACTAGATTGAATGATAGATCCTAGGGTACGGCATGAATCCTAGGACTAGAAAACTAGTGAAATGAATATAGATATTGCAGTCTTGGAAACTGTGGAAAGGAAATAATAGCTACCTGTAAATTGATTTAACAGCTGCTTGTTATGAATAAATGAACATGATTGAGAATATGGGTTGTATGAATGTGAAACTGGAAAGGTGAAACCTGAATGTGCTGAGTTAAAAGAGCTGGAACCCTACGGGGAATTAGGAGTAGAACTCCTGGAAAGAGAATGAAATGGAACTGAGAAGGAAAGATGTGGAGGTGTGTTGTCTCTTGGGTACGTAGTGCCAGGGGAAGCACCTGTTACCTGTTTAGTGCAGAGCGGAGCCAGCCACCTCAGGGACTCGGGGTTAGGTCTGGCCACTTTGTATCGACTTTTGGCCCTCGTGTACACAGTATCGAGGAGAGCTACTAGTGTAGAGCAAGTACTAGCTACCCACGGGCCCCGAGGTGCTGCTAGCTCACCTACACCGACTTGTTAGGCCTACTGGGTGAACCAGGGTAGTCAGGCGAGGGTGCGCGAACTGTGGAGGGGCAAGACCCCTGTTTGGTTACTGTGGAGGGGCTGGACCCCTGTTACTGAGAGGGCTCTGCCCTATATTGGTTCCGTGCTGTGCTTTGGGCGCACCCGTTAACGAAAATGACTGACCCGTGATAGTGAGGGGTAGCTACCCGTGTGTTTATCACGCGTGCCGTAGTCACCGTTACGTCTGTCAGTGACCTTCGGGTGGTTGACTGAGAGTAGGATCACCACGGGGGACTCTCCCGGCCAGGAAAGCACCACGTGTTACTTCTACTTTTCGGAAAAGACTGCAATCAAGATCGTTCCCACGAGGAACATTCGAGATCAAGTGAAGGATCTGAGAAATAGATAAATTGTGAACCAATAGAAAGACGTAAATAAAGGAGGAAAGAAAATAAAATAGTTACTGTACACTTTACTGCTTCTTTAGTTTTAGCTGCCACTCTACTCAGCGTTTCGCTGACGTGTTACACTCGTTACTTTTCAGGACCAGGTGTTGAGCCGCCAGGGTCAGTGGCTGCAGAGGACGCTGGGCCGAGTAAGGTCTAGTAGAGTTACCACAGTTCTTTTGTACCCCTTTTGTTCCACTGTAGTGAGTAGTTCCTGTTACTCTCTGTACTTTTCTTTACTTGTAGTTCATGTTATGTTATAAATGTTGTTCTACTGTTGTGGTGGTACATGCTGTGGTAGTTCATTTTCTTACTGCTGTATTTTTTGTTATTGCTAGTTATATTTATGTTGAATGTGGTTTATTTTACTGCTCTTTTGGTTACTTCCTCGTTGGACGACTAGGTCTTGGGATTAGTCGAGTCGGTCCGGTTCTCGTGTCTCGTAGGGAGTCGGGAATCGGGTCGTTACACTTGCCTCCTCTGGTCCTGCCATGTCTGGGGAAAGTACTGCTCGCAGAAGAGGGTGACGAATCGATCCCAGGTCGGCTCGTCCCTCTCCTGTCCCATGACCGCCCTCCACCACCTGTGTGTCGCACTCACCAGCTGGTACGTGGCAAAGGCCACGCGGCACTCCACCGGAGGGTGAAGGGTGTCGAAAACCTTCTCGAGCTGCTCGAGCCAATCCTCTGCCTCGGTCGGGTCCTCATCTTCCTTGAAGGAGGGGGGCTTCAGCTTCCGGAACTGCCCAAAAAGCTTGAAGTGGTGCTGCAGTGGAGATGCTGGTGCACCTCCAGGTAAAGGAACCTCGTGCACAGAAGTATCGGAGGAAGGTGGGGGCGATGGCGGCCCATCCCCTCCCACGTGTCCAGCACCGCGTCCGTCGTGTGGTCCCACAGAGGACTCCCCCTCCACAGCCCCAGGGAGAGGCGCTTGGGGCGGTGGGTGGAGCTCCTCTCGCACTATATCCCATATCAGCTGGGCGAGGTCCTTGGCCTGAATGCCTGGGAGCAGTGGCTGGTCCACTGAGGCGTCGACCGCACACGCCCACCTCGCCGACCTCTTCCTCGGACCGCCTCGCTAGTCTCGCGATGAGGTATCTCCTACAAGGAGGCGCGAAACAGAACAGAAACATGTCAAAATGGAACGATATCTAATGAAGAAGTCTAAGAGCTCATGTCAAAAGAAATGTTGTGGTGGCTACTCTAGTTGTAGACATGTGAATTGGTTATTTTCCAGTCAGTTGGTTCACTTCTCGGGACGACCTTGCTCTGATACCATCTTGTAACGACCCGATTCCCGAATCCCTACGAGACACGAGAATTGGACCGACTCAACTAATCTCAAGACCTAGTCGTCCAACGAGAAAGTAATTAAAAGAGCAGTAAAATAAACCACATTCACCATGAATATAACTAGCAGTAACAAAATATAGCAGTAAGAAAAGGAAGTACTATAGTATACACCACCACAACAGAAAGGAAATAAACATGTACATAACATAAAGTTTTCGGTAAAGAAAGTACAGGGAGTAACAAAGAAAACTATTCACTACAATGGAAGAAAAGTACAGAAAGTGCTACAGGTAACCCTACTGGACCCTACTAGGCCCAACGTCCTCTGCAGCTGCTGACCCTGGCTACTCAACACCTGGTCCTGAAAAAGTAACAAGGGTGACACGTCAGCGAAACATTGAGTAGAGTGGCAACTAAAAGCTAAGAAGCAGTAGAGTGTACAGTAGCTGTTATATTTTACTTTCTTTATTTATGTCTTTCTATTTATTCACTATTGATTTATTTCTCAGATCCTTCTCTTGTTCTTGAATGTTCCTCGTGGGAACGATCTTGATTGCAGTCTTTTCCGAAAAGTAGAAGTAACACGTGGTGCTCTCCTGGCCGGGAGAGTCCCCCGTGGTGGTCCTACCCTCACTCAACCACCCCAAGGTCGCTGACAGACGTAACGGTGACTACGGCACGCGCGATAAGCGCACGGGTAGCTGCGCCGCACTGGCACGCGGTCAGTCGTTTCTGTTAACGGGTGCACCCAAAACACAGTATGGAACTAGTATAGGGCAGAGCCCTCTCAGTAACAGGGGTCCAACCCCTCCACAGTCCCCGCACCCTCGCCTGACTACCCTGGTTTGCCCAGCGGCCTAACAAGTCGGTGTAGGAGGGCTAGCAGAACCCCGGGGCCCGTGGGGTAGCTAGTGCTCTCCCTACACTAGTAGCTCTCCTCGGTACTGCGTACGCGAGGGCCAACAAGTCGGTGTACAGTGGCCAAACCCACCCTGGTCTCAACCTGAGGGTGGCAAGCTCCCCTCTACACTAAGAGGTAATGTGTGCTCTCTTTGGTACCACGTACCCAAGAGTCAACACACTTCCACGTTTCACTTTCTCAATTCCATTCCATTCTCTTTCTAGGAGTTCTACTCCTAATTCCCCGTAGGGTTCATGTTCTTTTTGTTTGGCCATTTTGGGTTTCACCGTTTCAGCTTTATACTTATATACCCCATGTTCTTAATCGTATTGATTCATTCACAACAGGCAGCTGTTAATCCATTTACAGGCAGTTATCATTTCCTTTCCACTTTCCCAAGATTGCAATATTTATATATTCAACTAGTTTTCTAGTCCTAGGATTCATGCCGTACCCTAGGATCTATCATTCAATCTAGTTTTCCAGTTCTAGGATTCATGCAATACCCTAGGATCTATCATTCAATCTAGTTTCTCAGTCGTAGGGTTCATGCAATGCCCTAGACTCTATTAATTGTTCGACAATTGTAACAAATTTTGATAAGTAAATTAAAAAAAAAGCCACTCTACCAGCGAAATAGGGAGTACTGGGGGCGTGGTCGGCAATCCCGCGCGCCTCCGCAACCCCCAAGACTGCAACGGAATGGGGTCCTAACACAAGGATCAATCACAAGGAGTTTCTTAGAACAGTATACAATTACTGTAAACGGATAGAGGAATTTATTCTGGAAAGAACGAAACTCGAAACGCGGAAAACGGACTCCGAACGGGCCCTAAACGGGTCAAAAACGACGAAATTGTCCAAAATCAGATGTCTGGAACCTCTTCCAGACGTCTTAAAAGGTGGATCGGTCGTACCTCAGTTCTGCACTGTCCTTCAGACGTCCAGAAGCCCACTGGAATGTCTACCCTTGGTTTCCAGACGTCCAATTGTCACCCCGGACGTCTGGAGGTCCTCTCCGTCGTTTGGCACTGCGGCCAGACATCTGATTCACGTGGGATGGAGAGCCCTCGCACCCTCCCGAGCAGGACCTATGCACACATACACCTGCTCTCATCACGATGAAGCGCAAAAGAAAACGCGGCGGACGGCTGCATGGCCGTACACGTGCAAAGGAGGAGGTAACAAATATCTTACTTGTCAGACGTCTGGACCGTCCTCCAGACGTCTTCGGCGTCGTCTGGACGTAAGTCTGGACGTCTGATTCTGGAAAATTTTCTAGAACCAGAACCCGATTCGCTCTCCGCCCGCGACGCACGGCCGCGCCGCGCCCCTCCGCGACACCCCACGCTCACCACTCCCCCCGCCGGCTGGCTCTAGCTGCCCCAGCAAGCTCGAACCCTCGCGGTCGAGCTTCTTCCGCTCGCAACCCTCCTCCCCGCACGCTCGTCGCGGCCGCTGCTGCCGCCGCCGCTCACTCGCTCGCTCGCGCTCTCGCTGGTAGGGAGAAGGAGAAGAGAAAGGCGGAGGAGATGAGGGTGAGGGTTTATAAAGGCAGCACGGGGAGAGAGAGAGAAGAGAAGCGACGCTTCTGCAGGGAGAGAGAGGAAAAAGAAGAACGAAGGCGGCGGGTGCAGTCTGCACATGCACGTGCCCAGACGCAACCCCGTACGCCGAAAAAATTTATTACCAAACGTCTGGAAAGGGTTCCAGACGTCTCGACAGACATCTTGGCCACTTCCCAGGCGTCTTAAAATCCGTCTGATGCCACGTTCGTAACATTCTCGCAACCCTCCCTAGCCAAAGGGAGGGCGTTCCTCCTTCTACTTCGTCATCACTGCCTCGCCGTCTCCACTTCCTTCTCCGGCTCCGGTCGACCAACACAGGAGCCCTCTGCCTCTCTACTGCATCCCTAAGTCTCTCTATCTCTCTCTTTCCCTCTCTACACTATTTTTCCACTCTTGCCACACACACACGACCACCGCTTCTCCCTCAATGCCGTCATCTTCTCCGCCTCCGGCAACGCTCAGGCGACGCCTACTCACTGCCACATTGCTCGAAACTCGTCGCTATCACCTCCATCATCTCCGCTGTGCTCCACTCAAAAAAAGCCCTCTACTAATTCACCCTATTCGCCACTATACGACTCCACTGAACTCCACGCTCACCGCACCCACATTTTGAGGTCGTATGACCTCCTCACCCCACCAAACACCACCGCATGACCACTATCACATTTGTCGTCATTCGATGACGGTACTGAGCTAGTTTAACTAGGTCGAAAGACCATTCTTTGGATTTCAGGTTCAGGACCTTTGCCGCCATTACCACAACTACTTCAAGCGAGCCTTCATCACGTTCTTGCATCTTCCGCTTCAGGCACTACTCGCAGGTTCCGCGGAATACCCCCAAGCAGGATTCCAGGGCACCAATTGGAGGCATCGTCCTTCGCAGTTGCGCTAATTGGAGGCTTCTTCACTACTTGTAGTGCGCGCGAAGAAGGGTGGAACTTTAGTCCCACCTCGTTTGCTGACAAAGCAGCACAGACGCTTAAATTGATTTTATTATACAACCTGTTAGCCTCAGTAGCATGGGGTGAGGTCCCCTCACACGTGTCCACACACTCCCTCTCCTGCGCTCACGCCCCGCGGGTCTGGGCTTGATTCGATTACCCGGATACCTGGGTCTGGTCTGGTTTGCTTGGTTTGAGAAAGGAAGAAGAGAAAAAGTGAGGAGAGGGGGGGGGGGGTTTGCTCTACCGCCCTCCTCTTGACTCTTGAGAGATCTGAAGAGGCCTTTGCCTCTGTTGGCATGCCAAGTCCTGTGCTGCAAGCTAAGGGAAGAAGAAAAGGAATAGGAAAAGAAGAAGAGAGAAGCCTCTCCTTGGGGCTTGAAGAAGAAAGAAGAAGAGGCCTTTACCTCTGTTAAGGCGTCTGAGCCTAAATCTGCCATCTAATATATGACACCTTGCCTCTGTTAGTTAAATTGAGTTGTACTTGGCTTATCTGATCTGTTACTTTGAGTATCTTGCTAAGCTTAACATTATAGGGTAATTTGGTGATTCAAACCACCATTTCACCATCTCTTCATTTTGCATTATTGACATTGAATCTCATATCTTTCTTGATTGCAAATTCTTACATCTTTGATTGTGATCTCGAGTTTTAAATTGTCATATTGCTTCTTATGTTCGACCTCGGACTTCAAATTCGAGTAATAAATTGTATTTGTTTTTCGCGCTGATTCAACCTATACTGCAACGCGACGATTTTCAAACCCGTTGATGAGAGCCTCATCATGAGCCATAACTAGCTCATTTTGACCCAATAAAGAAGATAAAAGCTCCTACATAACCTAGAAGAAGGCTTAACTGAAGGAACAAGTGCTCTGAGAAGAAAACATGAAATAAAGGTTAAAACTGCAATTTTACCATTGCAGTACATAAACGGGATTTCTCAGAGGCAAAACATAGGTCAAATGGTCTAAATGGGATAAAAAGTGGGTTGAGTCAATCAGAAATGGGTTTTTGTGCAATCTAAGAATTAAATGACACTTGGTAACCCTAAAATAGACCCGCATAAATTAAAAGGGTTTCAGTAAGAATAAAAATCAAGTAAACCCTCTAAAAATCATGGAAAAACATTCTCTAGGGTTTGGAACACTTAATTTGGCCCTTGGAACCCAGTTTGTCCTAAAATAGGGTCCTAGCTCTTCAATTAACCTAATTTAGGTTTTTACGCAGAATGTCCAGTCAAACAAGGTCAAACATAAAATCCAACTTCACCATTGGATTCCTTAGGTCAAAATTAGGTTTGTAACAAAATTTGGACCTAAGGGGAGGTCATCTTGACCTACTTTGCAATGTAGTACACCCAAATCACAATTTGGTCCCTATCTTTTGAATATCTTTGCAGAGAGCCCCCTAGGTTCTTCGCCCCCTTTGCAATCCGGTCCTGCCGCCATTGTTAGGGCACAACCGAGCTCCAGCGAGGTTTAGAGAGGGATTCCTCTCTGATTCCTCAGAGATTCTCCCCTAGAAATGGAAGGGAGATTCTCTGAGGAATTCCCTTCCATTTAAAGCCGATCACAACCGCTGGTGTGAACCCAATCTCTCGTGCGAACGCACAAGAGATTTGGGTATCTTAACTTCTTTCCATCTCCGGCGACCAACCTCAGAGGCTGGCGTGCCCTCCACGCTCTGCACACCCGGCCCAGCGTCTATAAAAGAGGCTACACCTCCGGCCGCTTGATCTAAGCTTGATTTTGACGGAGATCCCCTCCAAATTCCCTCTCTCCCATCTCCGGCCAAACGACCCACAAGCTCCGACGACCTCCTCCCCTCCTTCTCGTCGCTCTGC
The DNA here is from genome assembly GCA_037157565.1 of Thalassia testudinum. Lineage (NCBI taxonomy): Eukaryota > Viridiplantae > Streptophyta > Magnoliopsida > Alismatales > Hydrocharitaceae > Thalassia > Thalassia testudinum. The sequence continues at coordinate 66,214,367 of JAZHRO010000031.1, forward strand.
TGCCATACCAGCAGTAAAGTCAACTTCGCCACTTCCTCCCGCGTCGCGCTGTACCACGCGTGCGTGCCCCTGACCTCATCTTCGTCGCCGCTTCCTCCCTCAGGGTCCTTCCCCGACGACGGCAGTTACGCGCCGTCCTCTCCGCCGCCTCCCTTCCTTCCATACCACTCTAGATACCTTCTCCCTCCTCTCCTCTCTCTTTTCCCCCTGCTATTTTATTTGATTACCCCTCGACAGTGCCTAACCACCTCCATCGTCCTCGCCTCCGATCGCCCTCCGGCGAGCTGCCCACACCACTCCGCCCCTCCACACGGCTTGCCAACCCCCTCGTGAGCTCCGCCTCACCATCAGGAACTCACCTCACCCCACCACTGCCACTCCAGACCTCCACAATCACCCCCCGAACAACCCAACATCTCCGGCCACAGGTTGACCTAGGCACGCACGCCTAGGCCGACCTGCAGCCTGCAGCACCGCCCACCGCCTTCGCCGTGCCACGGCGAAGGTTTCTAGCCAATCTGATTGGGTCAATAGGCCGTTATTGTGTGTGACAGGTTTAAGCTCCGGCCGCCATTATCAGTCGAAGTAGCAAGGAGCTTGCAGCAGCTTTAGGTACCAGAACTCCCAGGTTGCAGGTGCAGCAGACTCACGCGAGTGTCGCGAAGTGAGTAAGGCTAGCAAGTCGCACAGAGAGGGCAGCAGCTGGAGCAATCGCACGACGAAAGCTCTGCGGGTGGGAAAGCAGGACCGACCAGATAGTCCCACATCGTGGGATTGCAAAACACAGGTATCATATAAATTGTTTTTGTGTTTTAAGCCCATTGCCTCCGTAAGCACAGGGGTGAGGTCCCTCACCTGCCCTCACACCCGCCTCGTCCGCGGCTTGACCTCACGGATCTGGCGGGATCCGACCTGACCTAAACCTACGCACTCCTCGCACATCACCACCTGCCGGTGTGCCTGGTCCCGGGTGCGAATCCGACCCGACTACCCGTGTGGCTCTGGGAGAGCGCCGTTGAGTGAATTGCTTGAGAGAGAGAGATGCTTGGGTAGAGGGACGGGTGTAGGTTTTGCTTTGACTGTGGTGTGTGCAGGAAGGAAGAAGCGAAAGAGGCAGCGAACACTTAACAGCTGCAGAACAGGAAGAGAAGAAAGAAGAGGCTGTGTAGCAGTGAAAGGAGAAGTTTTCGCAGAGAAGAAGAAGGAAGACAAGGCAGAAGAGAGAGAAGAACGAAGAGAGGCTAAGTAAGAAGAAGAAAGGCAAGGCAGAAGAAGAAATAAGAGAAAAGAAATGAAGGCAGGAAGAAGAAGCCTGCACAAGACAAGAAGCAAAGGCAGAAAGAGAGAAGAGCACCGAAGAAGAAGAGAGAAAGGAGATTACATTTAAGACGTCTGATACAGAAATCAGATGTCCAATTCTATTTTTATTTCACAAATCCTTTTTAAAATTCTCTCTTTGAATCAATCCTTTTCTTTTAACAGTTGTATTCTTTGGTTTAAAAAGTACTGAGCTTACTCCCTGTGTTCGACCTCGGATACTTTAGTTTTTCGAGTAATAAAATTCCTTATATTTGTTTAAACGTTTTGTCGGTTATACTACAACGTGATATACTTTAAACCCGCACAAAATCGTCGAGAACATTTTGGCGCCGTTGCCGGGGAGCAACGGGCACTTTTAAAGCTTTTGATTAAAACTTTTCTATCTAATATCTGACTTAATTTCTCTCTTTTGTTGTGTTCAAACAGGGAAAGCAAAACAAAAAGGAAAAAACAATAACTGCACAACAGACTCTCCAAGGAACAGGTAATTTCCATAAGCCCACCCTCTTAACTCCCTCAAAATCTAAAATGAAAAAAAAAAAAGAGAAAAATCAACTTAGGGCTACCTGTTTCATATTTAGTAACTCATCAAGTTGCCTGATTTTCATTTCAACATATTTTTGTCTGTTCATCCAACTAAGGCAACTAGGGCTAAAACTTTCTTGATTGAGCCCTACGTGCTAATTTCTAAAGCAACTAAATTGGACCCACTAGAGCCAAGTTAGGGATTGCAAAGCTAGGGTTTTTAGAGACACATCTTCTCTTAAATAAAGAAACAAATTTTCCAAAAAGAGGTGTGCCTAAACCGTGTTTGAAAAGATCTATACAAGAGGAACCCTAAGCAAATCAGGCTGTTAATCCATTTGAACCATAAAAAAGGACCTAAAAACTCTCAAAGGAACAAGAGGTGAAGTTGATCCCTTGGGTCAGCCAACCTTAAAATTAGGTCACTTTTTTACACTCAAAATACTTAAAAGTTCAAGTGGAACATTAAGCACCTTGATCTTAAAATAAAAAAAGGTAGACTTAAGAGGTCAAGGTCCCCATTCTGTTCTACCTGGAACCGCAGTGACAAGAGAGGTCAGGTGGGGGAAACCCTGTAACCCGTGGGGACGCTCTACCGTGTAGGGGTCTTTGCGGGACTCTCCCTCTCTGGCTGCCCAGGTATTTCTCAGGTGGGCGATCTTCTGATCCAGGGGTCCATCTGCCCTGAACCTCTATAGTCACCCAACAATTTTTGGGTGTCTTGATTGGGTCCAGCACCTTCTAATCTCATCACATCTTTCGGTGCATGTTCAGTAGGGGGTCCTTAAGACCACCCTTAAGACCTCCTTTAGAAATTCACTCTCGTCGAGGCCAAGCCTCGACGCCCTTGTTTGTGCAGCAACCCCACCACATAAATCTTTCATCTGATTCAGATCCTGATTCTCCTTCTTCTCCCATCATGGCATAACCCATTGAAGAGGAGAATAACCTTGAACGCCAACTTCAATGCCTTAATGATCTCTTTCAGAACTTTGTAAACCCACCACAACGACCTATGATGCGAGATCACTATAATCCTGCTGCGGTGGCAATCGAACCCTGAGTACGAATCCCAATTGGAGGACCTGATTCTGAACTGAAGCCCAATATGATTCATGCCATACCGAAGTTCCATGGGCTTAACTCTGAGGATCCATTCCAACACATCAAACAACTCAAGCATCTGGCCCAGACCTTCGGGTCAAATGTACAAAAGCGGGATATCCTACTCATGAAAATGTTTTCGTTCTTCCTCATGGACAAGGCCGCACATTGGTATCAAACTCAAACCCGTCCGATCAACACATGGGAGGAACTGCAGTCCGAATTTTTGAAAGAATTCTTCCCTGTTGGCCGTACGAATGCCTTGCGCCACCAGATCACTCATTTCACTCATTAACCGGGAGAACCTCTTCACGAAGCTTGGGATCGATTCCTAGATCTCATGCGAAAGTGCCCCCATCACGGAGTTCCTAAGTGGGAACAAGTCTAGTCTTTTTACCAGGGACTCCGTGAGGATATTCGTTTATTCGTCAATGCAACGTGCGGAGGAAACATCATGGGTCAACATGAGGACACGGTGTGGGAGATTCTCGAAAACATGTGCGATAACTCCATAAATAATGACTCCATGGGCTTATTCGACAGGACGAATGCCCGCACATCGACGAATCTAAGAGGGACACATGAGATGCAGGACCTGTCCACTTCCTTCGACTTGGAACTGATGGACAGTCGGCTGGACAAGGTTTCTATCATAGAAAAGAAGGTGGATGAGCTAACTCGACATTTGCAGCAAGCCACCTCTGCGCAAAACTCTTTTGCACGACCTCCTCTGGCAAGGGAAACTGTGCAAAACATCTATCACCAACCTACCAAGGGGATGGACCCATATCCACCCCCGTCTGCCTCTCGGACCGGAGTGACCTCCGATCCATTCTACTCGAGTTGGGGGAACTCTGAACCCTCGTATTCTGACTTTCCCAAGGTTCCTCAGAACTACGAGGACCTCAACGCCATCCAGAATGACCCGTTCTCCGATACCTACAACCCTGGATGGCGAAATCATCCTAACTTTTAGTGGGCAGGAAATTCTCAAAGACCACCATATCAACCCCGTCCACAAGCCTCTCGTCCATTTCAGCCGCCTCAGCCTCGGCCCAATCCCACCTACCAATCCGGGCAAAACTAGGATCAAATGACTCTTATCCTTCAAGCATTGGCTGACATTCAAAAGACAAATGCGGCAATGCAAAAACAGCACAAGGACGAAATCACAGAGGTTCGCAGCCAACTGGCCCAGATGGCAAATTCCCGCCAACCTGGCACCCTTCCTTCGCAACCTCTGCCCAACCCAAATAACGTGCTAACCTAGAAGCGCGTTATGAATCCAAATTTAGGCCAAACACATGTGATTTATCAGGCCCCCGCTACTCCATCACCAGACGGGATGGAGGCTTCAACATCTTATGCGGGATTTCAGCAGCAGCCACCCCTCCTACCTAACCCAAATCAGGCCGGGTTGAACTCTGTAACAACACTTAGTGGTAAAATAACCCAAGACCCACATTATCCGAACCACTCCAAGCCTGATAATGGCCAAGACCCTAGGATAGTTATCCAAGATACTACTGTCCCAGATCAAGAACCTTGACCTATCCTAGAGGAACCAGCTAGGAACCCATTTCCTGAGGCCTTGACCAAAGGAAAAAGAATAACCAAACCCGTGGCTCCCGAGGAGGATCTGGTCAAGCTCTTTGAACAGGTCCAGATAAACATCCCGTTGATGGATGCAATCTGCCACATACCGGCTTACACAAGATTCTTGAAAGACATATGTACACCTAAACGTAAGCCGCGAACCAAGGATGGGAACCCAATCGTACTGTCAGAGCAAGCCAGCTCTGTCATCTTGAGCAAACTCCCACCCAAGGCTAAAGACCCAGGAACTCCCTTGATTTCTTGTAAAATTGGTGAAACCCAATTTGATAGAGCCCTACTAGATCTAGGTGCCTCCATAAATTTAATACCTACATCCCTCCTTGACCACCTTGAAGAATCTGAACTTAAACCCACTGAGGTGACATTGCAGTTAGCCGATCGATCCATCAAGTCACCCAAAGGAATACTCGAGGATGTCATTGTTAGGGTAAGAGATTTTTATTTTCCAGTGGACTTCATAGTACTAGACATGGATGCACCTAAGAACCCAAGGGACACACCAATCATATTAGGGAGACCCTTTTTGGCCACTGCTAGGGCCAACATTAACTGCGAAGAGGGCTAGATAGAATTAAAATTTGGGAATCAAAACATGAAGATTGACATTTTCAAGGCCCAGCAAGGGATTAAATGCGGGGTTATAGAGGAAATATGTGATGTCAAAGCCGTGGTTGATGAATTGCATATAGAGGACAACCTGATTATTCTTGATCAACCACTAGAGAATCAAAAACCGCTAACAGAGGAGTGCGAACATGATCTAGATACACCTATGACTCCTACCATTGCTCCTGATGCAAACCCCGAACCACCCGCTGCTGCTGACAACCCTGTCATGGAACTCAAACCCCTTCCCGAACATCTGAAGTACGTCTTTCTGGATTCAAATCAGACGTTTCCTGTGATTATCAATTCTCGACTCACACCTGACCAGAAACTCCGTTTGATTTCTGTTCTCAGCAACATCGTAGAGCCATTGGATGGACTCTCGATGATTTGATTGGTATAAGCCCTTCATACTACACACATCGAATCTACACAGAAGAAGGCTCATGACCTTCAAGAGAAATGCAAAGACGCCTAAACCCTAACCTACAGGAGGTCGTGAAAAAGGAGATCATAAAGTGGTTAGATGCAGGGATCATCTACCCGATCTCCGACAGTCGTTGGGTAAGTCCAATACAAGTGGTGCCTAAGAAGGCAGGACTTACCGTCATCACGACTGAAACCGGAGAAGTCATTCCTACCCGAATAGCTAACTCGTGGAGAGTCTGCATTGATTACAGAAGACTCAATTCCTCCACGAAGAAGGATCATTTCCCACTACCGTTTATTGATCAAATCCTCGAAAAACTAGCGGGAAATAGGTTCTTCTGCTTTCTTGACGAGTATTCCGGTTACAATCAAGTGGCAATCCATCCAGAGGACCAAGAAAAGACCACATTCACCTACCCCTTCGGGACGTACGCATTTCGAAGGATGCCGTTCGGTCTCTGCAATGCACCTGCAACTTTTCAGCGGTGCATGCTTGCCATATTCTCAGATATGGTAGGTGATTATCTGGAAGTCTTCATGGATGACATTTCAGTTTTTGGACAATCATTTGACGATTGCCTCCAACACTTGGTCCAAATACTCAGGCCGTGCATCGAGGTGAATTTGGTTCTTTCCTGGGAAAAGAGCCATTTCATGGTGCCTAAGGGAATTGTCCTGGGACATCTAATCTCGGAGAAAGGCATCCAAGTGGATCGAGCTAAGGTTAACCTGATTTTCAAGCTTCCTATGCCTAGCTCGATTAAGGAAATACGATCTTTTTTGGGCCATGTCGGTTTCTACCGTCGATTCATTCCCGATTTCTCAAAAATTGCGCGCCCCCTGACCAACCTTCTCTCCAAGGATGTGCCTTTCAAAATTTCCAAGGAATGCACTCAAGCATTTGAGATCCTACGTGACCGAGTCACCCAAGCCCTGATCCTACAGTCCCTTGATTGGTCTCAACCCTTTGAGATCATGTGCGATGCATCTAACTTCGCTGTAGGAGCGGTTTTGGGGCAGAAAATTGACGGGAAACCTGTGGTCATTTACTACGCCAGCAAAACACTGGATGAAGCTCAGCGTAACTATACGGTTACTGAGAAAGAGCTGCTGGCTGTAGTATTTGCCCTGGAAAAATTCAGATCATACCTTCTGGGTTCCCGTGTTATCATATACTCGGATCATACAGCTGTGAGGCATCTCCTTGCTAAGAAGGACGCGAAACCTCGATTAATCCGATGGATCTTGCTATTGCAAGAATTTGACCTCGAGATTCGCGACAAGGCGGGAAAGCAAAATGTGGTAGCCGATCACTTGTCCCGCCTTCCTTTTGAAATTATTGATCCTTTCAGACCTATTATAGAATATTTCCCTGATGAGCACCTCCGACTATCAGTGCAAGTCTTCCATGGTTCGCTGATATAGTTAATTACCTGGCATCACATCAGATTCCGCTTGATTGGCTGAAGGCCAAAAAGGACAAATTACGTTCTGATGCCAAGTATTACCTATGGGAAGACCTGTATCTATTCCGCATTGGTGCTGATCAGATAATCCGATGGTGCGTCGCGGAAGTGGAAATCAAAGACATACTCTCATTCTACCATGACCAGGCATGCGGTGGACATTTTCCAGGACATAAAATCGCATCAAAAGTCCTCCAGTGTGGCTTTTACTGGCCCACAATTTTCAAGGATGCATACGATCACTGTAAGGCATGTTCCCGTTGCCAGACTCTGGGCAACATGAGCCATCGAGACATGATGCCTCTACAGCCGATCTTGGTATGCGAAATTTTTGATATTTGGGGGATTGATTTCATGGGACCCTTTCCGACCTCGGATGGCTTCGAATACATCTTACTCGCAGTTGACTATGTTTCCAAGTGGATAGAAGCCATTCCGACCCAAACCAACAATCATAAAGTCGTTATAAAATTCCTCCATCAAAACATTTTCTCAAGGTTCGGGATTCCGCGTGCTATAATTTTTGACGGAGGGACCCATTTTACAAACGCTTAGTTCAGGTCACTGATGACCAAATACAGGGTGTCGCACCGAATCTCTACTCCTTACCACCCCCAAACTAATGGTCTAGCTGAGCTATCTAACCGAGAGATCAAGAAGATCCTTCAGGTTACTGTTCGACCTGATAGAAAAGATTGGTCTTCTCGGCTTCTGGAAGCATTGTGGGCCTATAGGACCGCCCACAAGACCCAATTAGGAATGTCTCCCTTCAGACTAGTGTACGGGAAGGCATGTCACCTCCCCGTCGAGTTGGAGCATCAAGCCTTTTGGGCAGTACGGACCTGTAATCTTGATCTTTCTAAGGCTGGAACCCACAGAAGACTTCAAATGAGCGAGATCGATGAATTACGCCACGATGCGTATGAGAACTCGCGAATTTACAAAGAACGGGTTAAAGCTTTTCACGACAAACACATTTCTAGAAAGGTCTTTCATCCTGGTCAAAAAGTTTTACTCTTTGATGCCCGACTAAAACTATTCCCAGGGAAGCTAAGATCCAAGTGGGTCGGACCCTACCTAGTCCGACAAATCTTCGGAAATGGAGCCATTGAAATCAGCCCACTCAGCCAAGATTCTGAACCCTTTGTTGTGAACGGTCAGAGATTCAAGCCGTTCATTGACATGACTGATATAGATTTGGCTGAGTCATCCTTTACCCTCCATTCCTCTTGAGTTCATTGCGCCCAGCCGATGGCGTAAAACTCAGCGCTTAACGGGAGGCAACCCGTCATTCTTTGAAAAACCCGAAACCTTTTCTGACATCTCTATACGGAACTCATATTGCACTTTAGGGTTCATCCATTAGAACAGCCGACTTCACCTCAGGTGTACCTACCCGAGATTAGAAATCGTTCGCAACAAGTCACTTCGACCCATTCACTCACCACACACCTGTCCGAATGCATGAACTAAGCTGAATTCAAACCCACCTAATTTACAATGGGGACATTGCAAATCTTAGGCATGGGGGGGGAGGTATGAACGTGCAAAATGTCAGAAAATTCATATCAAGAAAGGGATTCACTTAAAAAAAAAAAAAAGACTTGATAGAGGGGAGGAACAATTCAGGGTCATACAATTGAGAGGAGGAAAAGAAAGAAAAATGACAAAAAGGAGCACAAAATGAAAATGAAGAAAAATAGTCATTAGTAAAAGATTAAGGGGTTAACTGAAGTTCTAGACCAAATTAAGAAAAAAGGAAAAGAAAAGTGCTGTGGAGACATAACAAGAGATTAGCAGGAACGCTGGTCTTAGGCCTCTTGGGCTAGTATCTTTAGCTTAAAAATTCACGTATCCATTAAAATCTGGATAGTCCTCAAGAGGTTGAGGAAAATGTGAAGTTTGAGTATTAGGTTTAAGGCTTAGGAAGTATTCGGCCTCGTTAACTGACCTCCGGTTTGCGAGATTCGGTAACCTAAGCACCCCAAATTCACACACAGTCGGGTTCAGTGCGCATAAACATCCAAATCACGCGAAAAGCGTTGAATGTTTTGAAAAAGTCACCTAGATTAGGAGCGGCCAATCAACACAAATTGATTTGGACGAGTTCCCAACGCGGAGAGGCGGGAAATTCCCCTTGAAGATGCGTAACAACATATCGTCTCCTCGGTGCTTGTCTCTTAGGATATTTAAATATCCTACTAGGGGCATGTAAGCACTCTGCTGGTTCAAATACCATGGGCGGCATTATCACGAAATGTCGATCGCCAGGGGCTGAATTCGGCCACGGAACGCCATGGGCGGGATTATCTCGAAATCTCGAAAGCCAGGGTTCTGGGGGTTGCCATGGGCGGGATTATCTCGAAAGCCAGGGACCCTTGAGGATTGATGATGCAGACGAGGAGTCCGATACAGACAGTGTTGATAAGCTAATCCGAAGCTAGAAATAAAAAGAAAAGAGCAAGAAAAGCTCTCCAAACAAATAAATCTTCTATCTCTCTCTTACAAAAACGCACTGCAAACTGAACTTAGGCTAAAAATGTCTCAAGCACGGGTGCTTTAACCGCGGAGTCCAACAAACCCTAGGTTAGTTTTTGTGGGCCGTAGAAACCTTTGCGGAGGACTGAGGCTAAAGTAGAACAGGTCCAAATTTTGGTTGGTACTTGAGTACCTCTAGGCCTATTGTCAGCATTCCTACCTAATCACAAAAGGAGAAGCACTTATCATTGTTGACAGACACTCAGGGTCTAGAATGGAAGTTAAAACTCTGAAATTTTGCTAAGGGACTAGCAAAAGCTAGGCATGGGGGTATGATGAGAGCCTCATCATGAGTCATAACTAGCTCATTTTGACCCAATAAAGAAGATAAAAGCTCCTACATAACCTAGAAGAAGGCTTAACTGAAGGAACAAGTGCTCTGAGAAGAAAACATGAAATAAAGGTTAAAACTGCAATTTTACCATTGTAGTACATAAACGGGATTTCTCAGAGGCAAAACATAGGTCAAATGGTCTAAATGGGATAAAAAGTGGGTTGAGTCAATCAGAAATGGGTTTTTGTGCAATCTAAGAATTAAATGACACTTGGTAACCCTAAAATAGACCCGCATAAATTAAAAAGGTTTCGGTAAGAATAAAAATCAAGTAAACCCTCTAAAAATCATGGAAAAACATTCTCTAGGGTTTGGAACACTTAATTTGGCCCTTGGAACCCAGTTTGACCTAAAATAGGGTCCTAGCTCTTCAATTAACCTAATTTGGGTTTTTACGTAAAATGTCCAATCAAACAAGGTCAAACCTAAAATCCAACTTCACCATTGGATTCCTTAGGTTAAAATTAGGTTTGTAACAAAATTTGGACCTAAGGGGAGGTCATCTTGACCTACTTTGCAATGTAGTACACCCAAATCACAATTTGGTCCCTATCTTTTGAATATCTTTGCAGAGAGCCCCCTAGGTTCTTCGCCCCCTTTGCAATCCGGTCCTGCCGCCATTGTTAGGGCAGAACCGAGATCCGGTGAGGTTTAGAGAGGGATTCCTCTCTGATTCCTCAGAGATTCTCTCCCAGAAATGGAAGGGAGATTCTCTGAGGAATTCCCTTCCATTTAAGGCCGATCACAACCGCTGGTGTGAAGCCAATCTCTCATGCGAACGCACAAGATATTTGGGTATCTTAACTTCTTTCCATCTCCGGAGACCAACCTCAGATGCTGGCGTGCCCTCCACGCTCTGCACACCCGGCCCAGCGTCTATAAAAGAGACTACACCTCCGGCCGCTCGATCTAAGCTTGATTTTGACGGAGATCCCCTCCAAATTCCCTCTCTCCCATCTCCGGCCAAACGACCCGCAAGCTCCGACGACCTCCTCCCCTCCTTCTCGTCGCTCTGCTGCCATACCAGCAGCAGAGTCAACTTCGCCACTTCCTCCCGCGTCGCGCTGTACCACGCGTGCGTGCCCCTGACCTCATCTTCGTCGCCGCTTCCTCCCTCAGGGTCCTTCTTCCCTGACGACGACAATTACGTGCCGTCCTCTGCGCCGCCTCCCTTCCTTCCAGACCACTCCAGATACCTTCTCCCTCCTCTCCTCTCTCTTTTCCCCTGCTATTTTATCTGATTACCCCTCGACAGTGCCTAACCACCTCCATCATCCTCGCCTCCGACCGCCCTCCGGCGAGCTACCCACACCACTCCGCCCCTCCACACGGCTCGCCAACCCCCTCGTGAGCTCCGCCTCACCATTAGGAACTCACCTCACCCCACCACTGCCACTCCAGACCTCCACAATCACCCCCTGAACAACCCAACATCTCCAGCCACAAGTTGAATTAGGCACGCACGCCTAGGCCGACCTGCAGCCTGCAGCACCGCCTTCGCCGTGCCACGGTGAAGGTTTATAGCCAATATGATTGGGCCAATAGGCTGTTCTTGTGTGTGACAGGTTTAAGCTCCGGCCGCCATTATCAGCCGAAGCAGCAAGGAGCTTGCAGCAGCTTCAGGTACCAGGACTCCCAAGTTGCAGGTGCAGCAGACTCACGCGAGTGTCACGAAGTGAGTGAGGCTAGCAAGTCGCACAGGAGGCCAGCAGCTGGAGCAATCACGCGACGAAAGCTCTGCGGGCGCGAAAGCAGGACCGACCAGATAGTCCCACATCGTGGGATTGCAAAACACAGGTATCATATAAATTGTTTTTGTGTTTTAAGCCCATTGCCTCCGTAAGCACAGGGGTGAGGTCCCTCACCTGCCCTCACACCTGCCTCGTCCGCGACTTGACCTCGTGGATCTAGCCGGATCCGACCCGACCTAAACCTACGCACTCCTCGCGCATCACCACCTGCTGGTGCGCCTGGTCCCAGATGCGAATCCGACCCGACTACCCGTGTGGCTCTTGGAGAGCGTCGTTGAGTGAATTGCTTGAGAGAGAGAGAGACGCTTGGGTAGAGGGACGGGTGTAGGTTTTGCTTTGACTGTGGTGTGTGCAGGAAGGAAGAAGCGAAAGAGGCAGCGAACACTTAGCAGCTGCAGAACAGGAAGAGAAGAAAGAAGAGGCTGTGTAGTAGTGAAAGAAGTTTTCGCAGAGAAGAAGAAGGAAGAAGGAAGACAAGGCAGAAGAGAGAGAAGAACGAAGAGAGGCTAAGTGAAGAAGAAGAAAGGCAAGGCAGAAGAAGAAATAAGAGAAAAGAAACGAAGGCAGGAAGAAGAAGCCTGCACAAGACAAGAAGCAAAGGCAGAAAGAGAGAAGAGCACCGAAGAAGAAGAGAGAAAGGAGATTACATTTAAGACGTCTGATATAGAAATCAGACGTCCAATTCTATTTTTATTTCACAAATCCTTTTTAAAATTCTCTCTTTGAATCAATCATTTTCATTTAACAGTTGTATTCTTTGGTTTTAAAAAGTATTGAGCTTGCTCCCTGTGTTCGACCTCGGATACTTTAGTTTTTCAAGTAATAAAATTCCTTATATTTGTTTAAACGTTTTGTCGGTTATACTACAACGTGATATACTTTAAACCCGCACAAAATCGTCGAGAACACCCGTTTTAGAGTGATGAACACTGATCTAAGGAGGAATAGGTGCATCAGGCCCAGTTAAGTTGATGAAAGATGCTTCAGTTTTAGGATTTGTATTACGACTCGATTAACGTAGAGACTAATAGTTTTACCTGAATGCTGAAACCTCTCCATCAGGTCGCGGTTCGATCTGCCATATCCCAAAATCGAGAGGAAGATTGCCAATTGCTCCTCCACCATTGTGTTACAAGTGTTCCTCAAAGAAGTCTGTTCCTTTAGCAAATCAAAAAATGCCCAAAAGGCTTCTTTGGACATTCGGAATTCCTCCCTATAGCTCTTTGTATTTGGGTGATAAAGAATGTCATGGACCCATAAGTGACCTGTCATGGGATTTGTGTTTCGAGGGATTCTTTCAAGTGGTGGGGGATAGCAATGATGCATCACAACTATTGGGAGGAGAATCTAGACGATAGCCATCTCTTCATCTTCAGAGAACTCCATACTATCACGAACGGAGTCATCACTTGACGAATCAAATGATTGTAAGGAACTCTTACTACCGTCTGAGGAACTTGAGTTTGACATTCTTGAAGATGGCATTAATGACATTACAAAGTACAATGCAGCATGGCCATCTTTAACTTCAAATGCAAATTTACCTAGTAACATTATCCACACAAAATTTCACAATGAAATCCAAAAAGAAAGATATAATAACCGGATACTAAGAACAAACAAAATAACCAAACCCCGACAGTAAATGTTTCGCAATATAACATACCAAATGTCCTATAAAAATAAGACAGATAGAAATGAAATGAAGTCAAAAATAAAGGGATGACCAACAACTCCATAGGAAATCAAGCACAGCACGTGCAACTAAAGAGACTATCATGATGCTGGGGTAGAACGCCTGATGCTGCTACAGAAACCATGATGATGGTGGCGGTCAACCACTGAAGAAGGCATGATACTTCTATTACCTAGAAAGAACATGCTGCCCCCAATTGAAGAATGCCTCAGGAATCTCGATGACATTGATGGGAACACCATCATGAGTCATAACTAGCTCAATTTAGTCATTATCAAGGAATAAATGCTCCTACATAATCGCTAGAGGACTATAATTCATTGCATAATCATTCTGAGAGAAAGACATGAAAACAAGGTTAAAACTGTAATTTTACCATCATATCATAAATGCAGTACAACCACGGGTTTTCCTAGGGGTAATTAAGGATCAAATGATTTTAAATATCCAACCAGTGGTTAATACAGATAGAAAAGGGTTTTCGCATGTTTTGAGAATTAAATGACTCTAAAACTCTAAAAATAGATCTTCTTAATTGACTGAGGTTGTGGTCAGGATGAAATTCATATAAAAATATTCTCTAGGGTTTGGTACCTTCAATTTGACCATCAGAACCCGTCTTGACCCAAAACAGAGTCTCAGATTGACATTTGCCATAATTTGAGTTTTTGCATAAATTACCCAGTCAAATGAGGTCAAAACCTAAATCTAACTTCACCATTGGATTCTTTGGGTCTAAATTAGGTTTGTACCAAAATTTGGGCCCAATCTGAGATCATCTTGACCAAGTTTGCATTTTGGTCCAATCAGACTTTTTTTATCTTATTCTGACCCTTGACTTTTGAATTCCTTACAAATAGCCTCCTAACTTATTTGTCTTCTTCACAGAAAGGTACTCGCCACCATGAATCCTATTCCTACAACTCCCGCGACCTTTGATTGAAGAGAACTTCTTCTCTGATCAATCAATCCCTTCTAAAATTGGAAGGGAGATTCCTTGAGGAGTCCTCTTCCCATTGAATCCATCCATGAGCTCGAAAACTGTCCCAATATTTCATGCGAACGTATAAGAGATTAGGGTATCTTAAAATTTCCTACTTCGACAGCATTTCCTACCTTGGAAGCTTGGCTTGCAAGCTCAAAACCCCTTCATGAACCCTAGAAAAGGATCCCCAGGGCATGACCGTACTTTGGAGCTAGGTTCAAGGCCAAAAATCTCTTCTTTTCTCTATCACCGGCCACCTCCAACCTAAGCTCTGGCAGGCCTTCTCGATCTCTCTCCTCCGTACCTCCAAGGGTCAAATTGGTAGCGTAGCAACCTTCCCCATCTTCCTTCGCATCTCACCGGTCACAGGAGGAGCCATCTTCCCCTCTCCTTGCCGCCATCCCTCTCATGGAGGATTCATCTTCCCCGACACCGGCCAATCAAAGCAAGTGGCGTTCTCCCCCTTTGTCTATTAGATTAGGGTTAGATTAGATCCTTAGCTCTTTTAGGTTAGTTTCCTACCCAAAACACCAAAAAACAACCCCTCGACTACGCTATTCGCCCTCATCGTCCCTGTCTTCGGCAATCCCTCTGATGAGGCTCCCCCATCACTACACTCATCCACACACCTCGCCACAGCTCCCAAAAGCATCGCCGTCCCTCCGCGCACAAAACCTTTCTCTATTCGCCTTCCCGTCCACCTGGACCCTTGACGTGGTCTCGTGAGTGTGTGTTAAGAGGTGTTGTTATAGTCGCACTTGATACGTCGGTTTTAAAAGAAGTAAACGGAGGTGAGTCCGAGTGTCGGTCTCAGGGAGGCGTGGAAATCAGATTTTTTTTACCACTTGTTGTCACGAAAAAGGCGGAGTTTTGCCTGCGAAAGAGACGATTTTGAAAAGCGAGAGATAGAGAGAGTTTAGGGTTAGAAAGCTCTTGGTTTTGATCATGCACTTTGAACAGAAATTAAAGTGGCAATTGAACGGAAAATAATTTCATTAAACATGCATTCATAGTGCATAGCTTACAACATTAAATACATGCTTTAACAAGAGTAAATGAAAGCTTAAAAGAGAGAGAGAGAGAGGTAGAGAGAGAGTGGAGAGCGACGAGGCAGCCACGGCGGTGGAGGAGGCTCCGTCGGTGGCTTGTCGTCTCCGGCGATTACAAGAGTGCCTAAAACTAGCTAGGAGAGGAGTGGAGTAGTTGCAAGTGGGAGAGTATGCCTTGAATGGTGGTAGAAGGGGGTTTAAATAGAGTTAAGGGCTTCCTAAAAGAAGAATGTGCTTTAGCGACATCCAGAACGTCGCTAAAATCGCTTCCAGATACGTCGGTGAAGCCCTCCTGCCGTTGGTCAGCTGCCCTCCCTGCTCTCTCTCCATGCGCGATCCGTGGACGTTGAACGAGAGCCGTCCGATCGAAGATCGGATGGCTCAGATCCTCTCGCGCCCGCGCTGAGATCGTGCCTCGGGCTCGCGTGCGTGCGTGCGTTTCCGCCCGGCATGCGCGCACGGGTGGGCGCTCTGGAGTTGTCATCGTGCCGCGTGGCGCGATCCTGGCCACCCGCTGTTGATCGGGCGGCCCAATTTTGCCGTGCCCTTCGCTCGCGCTTGATTTCTGCTCCCGCGATTCGAACGCGCGTCACTGTGATGTGGGCGTGCGCGCTAGCCGTTGCGCCACGCCTGCACTTTATCGCGGCGACCGCGGGCGAGCGCGAGGATCTCGGCCGTTCGATCGAAGATCAACGGCCGAGATTCGTCCTTGGCTGGCTTGAGGGCATGCGAGCGGTGGGGGCGGGGTGACGTGGTGCTTTCTGGGCCGTTGATCTCCAGATCAACGGTCAGAATTTCTTGGGCCCATTGTGGGAGCTCCAGATGTCGGATTTGGCCGATCTTGAGTTCGTTGGACTTCGTTCGTCGTTCTGAATCCATCCGTGCAGTCCGATTGCTCATCCGGGGCCTGCTTTGACACATGCTTTACACAAATGGCCATTAATGCAGTTTATAAGCAATCTTGGTACTTGATGCATGCAATGCTCCTATTCTACTTTATGTTGTGCCTTTTATTCTAAAGATGGGCCATATTCAACCTAATTACTACCCCCTTGCGTGGTGTTATCATACCCCCATGCTTACTCCTTGATAGTCCCTAGCAAGGTTTATTCTAGCCTTTATTTCTTTGGAGAATTCAAGAAGTAATTGCTTAGGCACTTCGTTACTTGTCAATAAGAGGAAATATATGAAGATCTTAATCTACAAAGACTAAGCAGCGCCCGGGTGTCTGCCAAAATACGAATCGCCCGAATCCTTGCTTTGTATATATAACTATACATATGTATACGTATATATCTATATATGTGTTTTTAGAATTTTCGGAATTCAGTGTGGGTTGGTAACTTTTTACGGCTACCCAACCCACCCAAAACTCGGTCAAAACCCTAAGTGCTAAGCATCTTGGTGTGAATGTTGTGATAGACTCACTTAACGGTAATTGAGACAGACTTCGAGTTTCTACGCCTCTAGGTGACCGGAAAAGAAAATAAATTTTTGCCTGAAGGTGTATTTGTTCGATTGGTAGCTTTCTCCCTACGTTCATTTTACTTGGGGTCAACACAAGGATTTTCCAGTGTAGATCTCCCCGGCTTGTACTACTTCCCTGCTTCTTCCTTAGGTGTTTTGATCTTTTTTGTGCAATTATTGAGCTGGGCTCTGGACAACCGACCAATGGGTTGTTACCCACGATCACTTGCCAGCCATACTTGTGTTGTGAAGTGTGGTTTATTTTCTTTTCTTCTCTCTTTTTTTTTTTTTCGTCGGTGGCTTCCCTAATCTCAAATGTACCTAGAGGCAGCGAAAGAGAAATGGCCTGTGGCTGGGTTTTGGACAACCTGCCAATGGGCTGTTACCCACGACAACTTTCCAGCCATACCACCCTAGAGAGTTCATTAGTTACCCAATTTCTGTCAAAATCTCCGAGAAGTGAGTCTGTGCAAAAATGTGTGTAGATGCTTAGACTCAAAGTTTTCCTGAGTTAGAGGGTAAGTCGTATACTTATTACCTTATTTATTAGGTGGATTAGAATAGCTTAAAGTTGCAAGGATTCGCTGCTAAATCCATATTTTAAAGGACACCAGGGCTGATTAAGCCTGAAGGCCTGAAAAGTCTAAGTGTTTAAGTTCTTTTTGTATTATTTTCCACTATTGACAAGTTTCTAATGCCTAAGTTTTTCTTCCTAAATTCAATTTTTTTTAATCAATTAATTTATTCATTCAGACTGATTAATTAAGCTCAGGATTATGCAATTTACCGTCCCCCCTATGCTTAAGTTGGACAATGTCCTCATTGGCAGATGCATGGATGCAGAAGGGTTCAAAAAGATAGTACCTGAGTGACATAAACTACCAGATCAGTCTGAATCCGCTGGGTTGCCTCCCAGGAAGAGCTGAGTTTAATGCCTCCAGCTGGGCGGTGCTTGGTGTCAGCCCTCAACAAGGGTGACACTTTCCTTGGGGGGTACCTGGGCCAGGAAATGCTTCAATCTTTGACTGTTGACTGTAAAGGTGTGCCCGGTATTAAGATCGGCGATTTCGACTGCCCCATTGGAATAGGGTTTGACCACCCGAAATGGTCCTGTCCATTTGGACCTAAGTTTCCCTGGGAAGAGTTTCAGGTGTGCATCAAATAGCCAGACTTGTTGGTTTGGCTCAAAGGTTTTCCTATGAATGAGTCGGTCGTGGACGGCTTTCATTTTCTCCTTATATAGCCGACTATTGTCAAAGGCATCCCGATGAATTTCTTCAAGCTCAGATAATTGAAGAGTCCTTTGCGCACCAGCTAACTGGGGATCCATGTTACATTGCTTAACAGCCAAGTAAGCCCGGTGTTCCAATTTGACAGGGAGATGGAAAGCTTTGCCAAAGACCAAGCGGTAAGGTGACATGCCTATCGGGGTCTTAAAAGCGGTCCTGTATGCCCACAGGGCATCATCAAGTCGTGTGGACCAGTCTTTCCTGTCAAGTCTCACAGTCTTCTGTAAAATGTTCTTGATTTGTCTGTTTGAGACCTCAGTCTGCCCATTTGTTTGTGGATGATACGGGGTGGCAATGCGGTGGTTTACCCCGTATTTTCTAAGTAGGGCACGGAACTGGGAATGGATAAAATGGCTTCCACCATCACTGATCATGGCCTTGGGTATTCCAAATCGGGAAAAGATGTTCTTCTTCACAAAGTCCATGACCGTCTTGTGATCGCATCGTCGGGTGGCGATGGCTTCAATCCATTTGGAAACATAGTCTATCGAGACCAGGATGTACTCGAAGTCGTTGGATGGTGGAAAGGGGCCCATAAAATCGATACCCCAAACATCAAAAATTTCGACAATCAAAATGGGCTGAAGGGGCATCATATCTTTTTTGGTCATGGTCCCTAGTGTTTGGCATTGTGAGCAAGTCTTGGCAAAGATGTGTGCATCCTTGAATAGGGACGGCCAATAAAATCCAGATTACAAAACTTTTGCAGCTGTTTTCTTGCCAGAGAAATGGCTGCCACACTCTTGGTCATGACAAAAGGAAAGCACACTCTAAACTTCGTCTTCGGGGATGCACCTCCTGATGATCTGATCAGCACAGAGGTGAAACAGCATGGGATCATCCCAGAAATAGTGCTTGGCCTCAGCCAAGAACCTGTCCCGTCGCTGTCTGGACCAGCTGTGCGGGGTTTGTCCTATAACCAGGTAATTAACATAGTCAGCATACCATGGCATTTTCTTGTCTTGCACGGCTAGAATGTGTTCATCAGGGAAGGTATCAGATAGAGGTAGGGAGGGTCCAATGTGGTCTGGATGAAGTCTTGACAGGTGGTCAGCCACCACATTTTTCGATCCGGCCTTGTCTCGGATTTCCAGGTCAAATTCCTGCAAAAGTAGGATCTTTCTGATGAGCCTAGGTTTTGCGTCCTTTTTGGCCAACAGGTGCCGGATTGCGGAATGGTCAGTGTAAATAGTCACGTGGGATCCTAGCAAGTATGATCGAAATTTCTCAAGTCCAAAAACTACAGCGAGCAACTCTTTTTCTGTGACCGTATAATTACGTTGGGCCTCGTCCAACGTTTTGCTCGCGTAGTAGATCACCACGGGTTTCTTGTCTTGCCTTTGTCCCAGGACAGCGCTTATGGCAAAATCTGATGCATCACACATAATCTCAAAGTCCTGGGACCAGTCTGGGGGTTGAACTACAGGTGTGGAGGAGACTAGATCCCGGAGGGTGTGATAAGCCTGGATGCAATTAGGAGACATGTGGAATGTGGCGTCGTTGGCTAGAAGGTCGGTCAAAGGTTTGGAAAGCTTGGAAAAGTCTTTGATGAACCTTCGGTAGAAGCCAACATGTCCTAGGAAGGAATGAATCTGTCGGACCGAACTAGGTGGAGGAAGTTTGGAAATTAAATCAACCTTAGCTCGATCTACCTTGATGCCCCTATGCGAAACGATGTGTCCGAGGACAATTCCTTCTTGAACCATAAAATGGCTCTTTTCCCAACTTAACACCAAGTTAACCTCGATACATCGTTTCAGGATTTTCTCCAAGTTGCTCAAACAATGGTCGAATGAATTCCCGAATACAGAAAAATCATCCATAAAGACCTCTAAGTATTCAGCCACCATTTCTAAAAAAATGGCTAGCATGCAACGCTGGAAGGTTGCAGGTGCATTGCATAACCCGAACGGCATTAGACGGAATGCAAACGTGCCATACGGGCAAGTGAATGTGGTCTTTTCCTGATCTTCCGGAGCAATTGCGGCTTGGTTATATCCTGAATATCCATCCAGGAAGCAAAAATACTTCTGCCCTGCCAATCTTTCAAGGATTTAGTCAATGAATGGCAAGGAGAAGTGGTCCTTCTTAGTGGCTTCATTAAGCTTCCTATAATCAATACACACCCGCCATGCGGTGGTGGTGCGGGTGGGGATGGATTCACCACGATCATTAGTGACAATGGTGAGCCCAGCCTTCTTTGAAACCACTTGAGTGGGGCTCACCCAGGGGCTATCAGAGATAGGGTAAATGATGTCGGCGTCAAGCCACTTGATAATTTCTTTTTTAACGACCTCCCGCATGTTAGGGTTTAATCGTCTCTGCATCTGGCGGGAAGGTCGGGCCCCGTCTTCCAGGTAAATCTTGTGGGTGCAATAGGTGGGGCTAATTCCTCTTAGATCTGAGATGGTCCAACCAATGGCGGCCTGATGTTCTGAAAGAGTTGCAGTCAATCTTAGTTCCTAATCCTTGGTTAGATGGGAATTAATAATCACTGGGAAGGTCTGGTCAGGTCCCAAGAAGACGTACTTGAGATTCTCGGGCAATGGTTTAAGTTCAGGTGCGGGTGAGACCACAGTCGATGGGAATGGAAATGGCGGGAGTTGATCAACATCGATCTCTTCAAATGGTGTCATGTGATGGTTCTCAGCCTTACAGAGGTCCATGGGTAAGCATGGTGACAAGTCGGAATCGTCACTACGGGTTTGGTGGTCTGAGACAGAACTGAGGGTAAGGCATTCCTCGATTAAAGTTTCCACGTGATCATGTTCCTCAATGTAATCACAATCAAAAGACTTTGTCGCCCGGAAGATATCCAATTGCATTTTCCTATCTCCGAAGGCGATTTCCATACATCCCGTGTCGCAATCGATGTTTGCTTTAGCCGTAGCTAAGAAAGGTCTGCCTAAGATTATGGGTGCGTTCTGTAATTTTTCAGGGACTTCCATGTCGAGCACCAAAAAGTCGATTGGGAAATAGAAGTCCTTGACCCGTACAATCACATCCTTGACAACCCCCTTCGGGGTTTTCACTGATCTATTCGCCAGCTGGATGGTGACAGGGGTTGGTGCCAGCTCCCCAAAACCAAATTGGTGGTACAAGGTTGTGGGAATTAGGTTGATAGAAGCACCTAGGTCCAGGAGCGCTTTATCAAATGTCATGTCCCCGATGTTGCAGGAAATGAGGGGAGCTCCTAGGTCAGTTCGTTTGAGTGGAAGGTTGCTTGATATCACGGAACTGGCTTGCTCAGAGAGTACAACCTTCCTAGGTGCTTGAGGTCTCATCTTACGCTTGGGTGTACAGGCATCCTTTAAGAACTTGGCGTAAGCGGGGATGTGTTTGACAGCTTCTAGGAGCGGAATATTAATCTGTACTTGTTTAAACATTTCCAACAGCTCCTCAGTTTTCACAGTATTCTTCTTTCTCTTGATTATTTCCAAGGCCTCAGGATAGGGTGTCTGAATTGGTTCCATGTCTGGGTCCTTGGATGGTGCTTCTTCTAAGTTGGGTATCTCAGCAGGTAAAGTCTCGGGGAGAGTCGGCCATTTGGGATCCTGGGTTTTGGTGCCGCTTCTCAAGGTAACTGCATTCGCAGAGGCATTGGGGCCATGGGGTGATCCTTGAGAAGACGAGGATGAAGAAGCGCCAAACCCAGGAGGTGTTTGTGGGGCCGGTTGGACCATATGAGCCTGCCCGGGGTTGCCTTGGAACCCTTGCGAATTGGGGCCTCTGTTAATTATGTTTCGCGGGTTCGGTTGCGGTTGGGAAGGTAGAGATCCTTGCTGTTTACAGTCCAAGAGTTGGCTTAACTGTCCCTTTACCAAGGCCATTTCTTCTTCATATTTTTGGTTCATGTCAGCCATCATCTTTATTAGGGTGTCCATTTGGTTTTGTGGGGGAGGGGCCGCCCTATTCTGGTTATATTGGGGTCTAACTGTTGGTCCTTACTGATAGGGGGCAAGTGTGGCTGTTGGTTTGGCCTGGGCTGGTTTTGGAATTGCGGTGGTTTCTGGTTTGTCCAACCAAAGTTGGGGTGATTACGCCAGCCGGTGTTGTAAGTGTTGGAGAAAGGGTCAGGTTTTGCATATCCTTGGACGGCTTGCACATCTTCTAGAATAGCCGATGTTGATGAAGAAGGAAGGGAGTAATCAAGGGTCGAGGGAGCAAAGGTCCCTCCCTGGAACGTGGTCAGGGGTTGTTCCAGGTTTAATTGGGTGAAGGGTTGGACCAGGTCGACATTATGTGCTCCCTTTGCTAGGGAGAAAGTCTGCAAGGGGTTCCTGGTCTGGTTTAGAAGCTCATCAATCTTTTTGTCCACCAATTCCACTCGATCCAACTTTTTGGCAATGATGTCCATGTCAACCATTCCAGAATTTTCTTGCACCTCATAAATCCCGCCACGGGGCTGACTGGACCTATTAAACTGGTTCATGGGGGTATTGTTGAGCGAATTCTCGCTCATAGACTCAAAGAGCTCAAACGCGCTCTCCTCGTCTTTGTTTAGGAAGTTTCCCCCGTATGAGGCATCGACGAAGTTCCGTAGGTTGCTATCCAGACCGTGGTAGAAGATTTGGGCCAATTGCCACCTTGGAACTTCGTGGTGTGGGCATTTCCTCAAAAGTTCATTGAATCTTTCCCACGCCTCATGAAATTGTTCCCCACCCTGGAGTGTGAAGGTAGTGATAGCTCTTCTGAGGGCATTGGTCTTTCCTTTGGGGAAGAATTTCTTTAAAAATGCATGCCTCAGTTCTTCCCAGGTGGTGATGGGTCTACCTAGGGTTCTAAGCTAATGAGAAGCCTTGTCTCTTAATGAGAAAGGGAACATCTTGATTAGAACAATGTCAAGGCTAATCTTCCTAGGTTTTACTGTTCTTGCTATGCGGTCGAGATCTTCTAGGTGCTGAAAGGGGTCTTCATTTGAGCTTCCATGAAAGTGGCTCTGGATTAGACTTAATACATTAGGTTTTAGCTCAAAATCATCTCCCCCTTCGGGGATCCTAAGGTGTGGCTCGACTCTAATGGCAGAAGGGTTATAGAAATCACGGAGGGGTCTTGGCTGGTCCTAAAATGGCGGTAAATCAAGTGGTGGTTGCCCTGGCATGTTTTGGAAAGGTGGTGGTGGTTGTTCTGGTGGGTTCTGTAACCGTTGTATGGCTTGCATGATGGTTTGGATTTGTTGTTGCTGCAGCCGATGGTTAGCATTGATTTGAGCTTGGATGATGGCCATAGCATCAGGTGGGGGTTGATCTTCGACCTCATCTACCCTAGGTTCAGCCATGTTAACAGAATTGCGTCGCCTAGATTCTTGCCCCAAAACACGTAACTCGGGATGCAGTGAGCGTCTCCCGTGCATACACTAGAGAAGAACAGGAGGGGATGCGGAGGGCGACAGATGAGAGAAAAAGTGTTTCAATCAAGCACACAAGCCTAGTCCTTATGGTGTATTCCTTAGGAGACCTAGAAATCTCGCAAAGGGTGATTAAGTCCGTAAACACTGGACTCCCCTTCCCAAGGTTAATCTGGCCAGGTTGATTACGAGGGGATTGCAGGGAAGGTTCTTCCTTTGGCTTGCGCCTCCGGTTCCATAGACCCCACAACTGGGGTCGTTTGACACTGCCCCGGGCCTAGTCACCAGATTCTACCAAGGGAATGAAAGCCAAGTGCCTAGCAAACAAAACCTCACCTTTTGAGACTTAACTCAGTCTTGCCTAGAGCACGTCTACTCAGTTTTAAAGGGTTAGGATAGTGCTTGTGCTTAGGGTGATGTGATGAGGCGTTGATTGGGGTGGTGCCTCTTAATTTTCCACTTTCAAAGTGTGTGCTTCTAGCAAAACATGGTTTTCAAGAAATGATTTTTAAGGTGTGGTGTCTTTTAGTATTTCATCCTTACTTTAGTGCTTTTTAGGGTTGACGTGTCTTAATGTTTTCAACCAAGTTTCAGTGGGCACGTCAAGTTCTACACACAACTTGGTGAAAGTAGATTTCCTTTTTATTTTGTAGAGGTTCTAAAATCCTAGTGTGCTCATCCTAAAGATCGTGCAGCTTCTATTAGATGGTCAGTTTTTAGGGTTGAGTGGTGCGGCCCAGGTCAACTCACGGTGGCTTCGCAAACACCACTCAAGAGAAAAAGAAAAGAACACTCCAAGAATTTATTTAGCATATTAGAGTGTACATTTTTTTGTAGGGTGATGTGTTAAGAATGTGGGTCAAGCAATCATTCACCACGCCAATTTTTTTCAGTTTTTATGATTTTTTTTTAGCTTTTTCACGCAAGCAAACAATGAGAGAGAGGGTACTCACTATCGGTCCTTGAGGTGCCTACTCCCTTGCTACCGTCGTGGAATGCGTCGCTTCGCTGTCCATGCGCCGAATTCCTGCAACCGTCAAGTAAAAAGGAAAATAGGGCATTAGACGATATGAGAATGAAGGTGGAATGGAGGTGATAAAACAAATCCGTTGCCTCCCCGGCAACGACACCAAAAACTGACGTGGTCTCGTGCGTGTGTGTTAAGAGGTGTCGTTATAGTCGCACTTGATACCTCTATTTTAAAAGAAGTAAACGGAGGTGAGTCGGAGTGTCGGTCTCAGGGAGGCGTGGAAATCGGATTTTGTTTACCACTTGTTGTCACGAAAAAAGCAGAGTTTTGCTTGCGAAAGAGACGATTTTGAAAAGCGAGAGATAGAGAGAGAGAGAGTTTAGGGTTAGAAAGCTCTTGGTTTTGATCATGCACTTTGAATAGAAATTAAAATGGCGATTGAACGGAAAATAATTTCATTAAACATGCATTCATAGTTCATAGCTTACAACATTAAATACATGCTTTAACAAGAGTAAATGAAAGCTTAAAAGAGAGAGAGAGAGAGGTAGAGAGAGAGTGGAGAGCGACGAGGCAGCCACGGTGGTGGAGGAGGCTCCGTCGGCGGCTCGTCATCTCCGGCGATTACAAGAGTGCCTAAAACTAGCTAGGAGAGGAGTGGAGTAGTTGCAAGTGGGAGAGTATGCCTTGAATGGTGGTAGAAGGGGGTTTAAATAGAGTTAAGGGCTTCCTAAAAGAAGAATGTGCTTTAGCGACATCCAGAACGTTGCTAAAACCGCTTCCAGATACGTCGGTGAAGCCCTCCTGCCGTCGGTCAGCCGCCCGCCCCGCTCTCTCTCCATGCGCGATCCGTGGACGTTGAACGAGAGTCGTTCGATCGAAGATCGGACGGCTGAGATCCTCCCGCGCCCGTGCTGAGATCGTGCCTCGGGCGCGCGTGCACGCGCACGTTTCTGCCCAGCATGCGCGCGCGCGTGGGCTCTCGGGAGTTGTCATTGCGCCACGTGGCACGATCTTGGCCGCCCGCTGCTGATCGGGTGGCCCAATTTTGCCACACCCTTCGCTCGCGCTTGATTTCTGCTCCGCGCGATTCGAACGCGCGTCGCTGTGATGCGGGCGTGCGCGCTAGCCGTTGCGCCACGCCCGCGCTTTGTCGCGGCGACCGCGGGCGAGCGCGCGGATCTCGGCCTTTCGATCGAAGATCAACGGCCGAGATTCGTCCTTGGCTGGGTTGAGGGCGTGCGAGCGGTGGGGGCGGGGCGACGTGGCGCTTTCTGGGCCGTTGATCTCCAGATCAATGGTCAGAATTTCTTGGGCCCATTATGGGAGCTCCGGATGTCGGATTTGGCCGATCTTGAGTCCGTTGGACTCCGTTCGTCGTTCTGAATCCATCCGTGTGGTCCGATTGCTCATCTGGGGCCTGCTTTGACACATGCTTTACACAAATGGCCATTAATGCAGTTTATAAGCAATCTTGGTACTTGATGCATGCAATGCTCCTATTCTACTTTATGTTGTGCCTTTTATTCTAAAGATGGGCCATATTCAACCTAATTACTACCCCCTTGCATGGTGTTATCAACCCTCCGCCGAACAAACCCATCATCTTCGACCTATTCCGCCTTCTCCAGCCACCTATACACATCCTAGTAACAAGCCACCACCATAGTTACATTCCATGACGTCTGGCGAAGCCCCTAAGCACTTCTGATGTGGCCGTGAGGCTATGTTTATGTTTTTAGGAATAACACCTGCAGCCGCCATTACCGAAGAGCTTCAAGGAAGCTTCAAGCTCCCTCCAGGTCTCGATAGCCCCAGGTGGAAGTCTCAGGCTATGCGGAATGACCTCAGGCACTGCCCCAGGTGGTCAATTGGATGCTTGGAACTCGTGAGCTGCAACAATTGAAGGAAGGAACCCTGCAACTGTACGCGAAGAGGAAGTGTGGGATTTAGTCCCACATCATGGATTGAGGAGTAGACGAAGTCGAATAAATTGAATTTGTCTTTTAGGCTTATCGCCTCAAGTCACACAGGGGGGTGAGGTCCCCCACACCCTCACGTGCCTCGCCCACGACACTTCATTTGCGGGCCTGGTGCGCCCAACTACCCACCTAAGCCTCACTCCTTGGTCACTACACCATGCTAGTGACCCTGGACCTGGGTGCACGCCTACCCAATAACTCGACTACCTTGAATGTGGCCCTGGGAGGGCAGAACCTAAGAGGAGAGAAAGAGAGAGTGTGCGCAGGGCAGGGGAGGGTTTTGCCCTGTGTGATATTTTGCCAATTTGAGATAGCTACCTTCTGTGTGTGAAGAAAGAAAGAAGAAGAGAAGGATGCCTTCAAAGAAGAGGAGGAAAGAAAGAAGGCCTGCTTAGAAGAAGGAAGAAGAGGTTGAAGACATAAAGAAAAGAAGAAGGCATAACATAAGGAGAAGAACTTGAGAAGAGTAGAAGAAGAAGGCTCATGCATAAAGAAGAAGAAGAAGGGCTGAGAAGAAGAGGAAGCACTTAAGCTATCTGATTATCAAATCAGACGTTCGAGGCACTGTTCATTTATTTAATTACTGAAGTGGTCTTGGATATTGTTGCTTTATTTGGCATTCCTGCTTAACTATTATACAATTATCTAGATTAAGTAATTGGTGATCTAAATCACCACTATTTTTATTCTAGATTTCTTTTTGATATGCCAAACTCTTGTTAGGCTTATATTCTACATTGATGATCAATTTTGAGAAATTAATATTCATTGCTTAGCATTATTTGGCTCATTTTCTTGTGCTCATTTATATTATCGAGATTAGCGTGTGAATTCCCATTTGCTCCCTGTGTTTGACTTCGGACTTTCATTCGAGTAATAAATATTATATGTTTTCACACTGATTTGATCTATACTACAACACGACGATTTTAAAATCCATTTCAGAGCAACTAACAGACATTTAGGAAAATGACATGATTCCGGCTCCTAGCAAAATGTTGCGCAAGGATGACTATATCAGAAGGGGAGAGGTATGCCACATGCTACTTAACCATGTGAAGATAATGTCTAATCTCGTCACTTCTTTTGACCTTCTTTGGCTTTGCAATGTGGTGATCAACTATCTTCTTCAGCAACGAGTTTGTCTCCTCTATACCTTCCGGCACGACATTCCTCGAAGTTGACTGTCGCCTCTTACCACTACTTGAACTCCCTTCACTCGGCCTTTTACCACGATCTGGAGTTAGGTTCACATGAGCTGGAGTACTTTGAGAATGAGGTACTTCTTGGGTCGACAATGGATTGCTTGAACTCCCAACACCAAAAACTCCATCAACTGGTGGGACTTCAGAAGAAAGAAGCTCCTCGAAGCTACATTGATGGTTCTCGAAACCATCATCAAATGCCACCTGTGTAAGCTCAAATAAGTGATGGTTTGTAGATGGGACTTCAGGATCTGTGGAGATGTAAGGAGTGGGTGTGTCCTCCCCAGATGAATTAAATAGACGGTTCAAGGACATTGCATGCTACCCTATAGCAATGTCCTTACCAATGATCTCATTCAAGTCATTATAGAAGGGAAATGGCTTACCCTTTAACTTTCGGAGCTTCGGAGGTAGCTAAGGAAAAAATGTAAGAGTAATTACTTATCCTTTTTAAGTTACGGTAGACTAATAAAATAAATAGTAAGAGGAATGCAGGAAGTTACCTCCAACCAAACCTCTGGAGTAGGTGCTACTGGAAACATGGTTGTGGGATCCATACTCCAACCACTCATGTTGAGGAGGTGGTGGTATGCACGGAATTTCTTCTTCAGACCCCTCTACCTATGAAGGATCTTATGCTGGTTGTAACCCAAATGCATGTCCTGATCAAATTCACGAACAATCTCCTGCCATGCAAGTTTCATAAAGGATCCACCTTCCCAATCCTTATTATTGTAATGATCCTTGAAAATGGACATAAGCTTCGTGTTCATTTCAAGGGTCCAATTCTTTACCCACTTAGACCTGACTCGACCACCCTCAGTTTGGTCCAATTCTCCGGGGTTACCATGGGGGACTCCATGGGTCATTCGACTCATTCTACAAGGTAGGGGAACATCCGTAAGTAGAACCAATTAATGAAAGATTTGCAATTAAATTTATATACTCCACTATGACATACACTAAATTCATCTTGAAGTACCTCGAAAGAGGAAGCCTAAGGTTTATAATACACTTTAGAACTTTATACTAAATCAAAATTGAGGACAGTACAACCGTCAAATGCTCTTGCCTAGTATCACATCAAGGTCATATGGTCTTTAGTAATTCTCACCAGTGCTATAATCAATTTTTAATTATTTCACTATGGTTGAGAAACCCATGTACGTCGTAATTGTCCTTCGCGACTCTGATCGACATTATAATCAACTATTTCAATATAAACAAGGCTTTGTTAGTTCCATCACATTATATTTTCCACTTTCTTTTCTCTGCCAAAATAACTTAAAATGTTCCAATAAACTTCTATTTAACATTTCAGAAATAACCTCAAGCACAATTTAAGAATGACTTGCATAACATTTACAAAAATTACTAATAAATATGAGGAACATACCACATGAAATCCCTTCGATTGCAAACCTGGCATTTAACTATTTTAATCACCAACCAATATATGAAGATGTATGCATTATTTGACGAGAACATTGGTTAAACTCAGGTGAAACCAATTACAATATCAGTTTGACATGTATAATTTGATTTCTAAGCATAAGCTTGGAAACAAGCAAAGAAGTGAAAGCAGCAAAATCGATATTTATCGTAGATACTTGTGGAATGGAAAAGTATCTTAATGGCAAATTTATATTTCAAGATAAATTGCATTACTATAAAGTATAGGTATGTGACTTTCTTCCTCTACGTAACAGTCAAATTAAAGCCAGCAAATTTCAATGCATGAACAATATTCACAAACAAAATGAAAAGATACATTTAGTACAATTTCAGTAATCATGTTAATAACGTCTACTCGCAATCCACCTCTACTGGAAGTCTTACATTAACATACATATAACGATTAGGATAACCTATTTGAATTTGAAAAGGTATTCATTAATAACTTCGCTATGAAGATTGTGGTTCCTTTCATAACAAAAACAAATTAGTACGTACATATCAAACCAAAATGCAGCGATTACCTTCAAATACGTAAACTGAATAATAGACAAACAAGTAAATAAACCATACTATAAAGATACATTGAAAACATTAGTAAACTAAGTTAAGTCAGGTCATTGATTGTAGACAATACATACGACCCATATAATACAATCTATACTTGAAGAGTTGGCAAATCATTTTTCTACCGAAGATAAAAGGTTTATTATATTAAATACTATTTCTACATGAAGATACGAGCTACTTTGTCATGGAAATAATATTACTACTTAACGTACCAATCACCATGCAAATGCTTAGCATAGATTTATTGTTTTAGTACACAACCCAAAGTTATATGTTCTCAAGTGAAGATTGCCTATTGCTTCCTTTTTGTAATTCTTTGTTGATTGTCTCCACTAGTGCAGGGAATAATCAGAAACAGTTGGACAGGTAGCACATGGAAGTTTAAATGCATTGACAGTTAGAAAAGAACAACTTTGACCTTCCTTAGCCACAGATAAAATTTAATAAGAAACTTGCAAACAAAATAACACATGAAAATAACCCATATCCCACTATCATTACTTAAAGATAAGCCAACGTAGCAAAACCGATGATCATCCTATAAGCATCATCATAACAAACAAAAGAAATAACAGAGGTGTGATAACACTAGTGGAGTTTACAACACTCATATGCAGAATGCCAAAAAGCATGAAGAACACTGATTTGATAGCACCTATGAAAGCTCCCCTAACATGTAGAACTAGTACTAACTCAAGCACATCTTATTACTACTTGATGAGGATAATACAATCCACAAAGAAGGCAGACAGTCTGGAAATAAGAAGCACTAACCAGAAGAGAATTTGTTTGGCAAAAAAATTGGAACTAGAACCTGAAAGAGAATGTGGCAAATGATAATCATAATTGAAGGAGGGAGAGAATAAGTTCCCCCTTCCATAAATGTATTAACTATTAAATGGTTCGAGAACTTTGAATCCCCTTTACTGATTCCAAACAGTAAGATAATTGAGGTATAACTGGTGTTTCTCTACTTATGAACATCTTAGCTGCTACTCATAACATCACATACTGGATATCTTCTTTCAGCTTCTCCCCCTTGAAAGCAATCAAGTTCAAAAGTTATTACTTTCAAGCCAAACTCAAGTTAACACTATGTTATTTTGCAAGATAGTCATATAACTTTTACAAACAAACGACATCTACTGCCATTGTACCATAGAAATATATATGAAAACACAATGACTTCCACGTAGACAGGAAAGGCATGGATCAAATTACCTGTAGAAGCACCAAATATCTTACCTCCTCAACAATCTTGTTGTTAGGGTCTTATGGTGGTCCTTCACCTCTCGCAGAAGAGCAATACTCTCCTCGCTTTTCTCACCTACAAACAGAGATAAATATAAAGACAGTTATCCAGAACATCACAATGTCTATCGTTTGGTGGGGACTATGGAAATGGGAGGACTTGTTGTCTTCTTCCTCCTCCTCAATGAATAGTAGCAAGACCACCCATGTGATAGCATCAAGGAGGAAAGGGAGTCATTTATATAGACGTCTCCTTCTTAACCTGGCTTGGATACCTTCTCGCTATTCTACGGAACAAATAGCGGGTTACTCGCTATTTTGCATGGGGGGCGGGTTACGAAGAGGCAGGTTAACGTGGGCTGCGGTCAGTTTAACAACCCGTGGCTTATAAGTTGACCGAGCCTAGGTTAACTCCCTAGCTCGGCAACCAAACGGGTTGTCAGCTAGCAATTCTTTTTTCTCCTTTTTCTTTTTTAAGTAAAATATGCTTTTCATTTGAAAGCAATCATACAAAGGACATAGAAGAGAGAAGCTATCTCATGAGCCCAAGACATCATTCTCAGTACAGGATTTTGCAAGATAACGAGCCAGCTTAACTTTGTTCCTTTGCACATGAAGGCCCTATTTGGATTGCGGGATAAATTTTGAAGGATAAATTTTATAAGTAATGGAATTGAGGGATAAATGGGGGGTAAATTGATTTTGGTGTTTAGGAGAGTATGAGTCAAATCATCAGATAAGTAGGAGTATTTGAAAGGATAGTTAGAGATGTCTCACAAGAGGGGTTAAATTTATTCACCCCCTCAGGTTTTAAACCCTCCTCCTAAGATAAAGTTCATCGAATAAGGTATATGGGTGTATCCTGCGAAACAAGAAGGGTCAAAGAACTTGGAAGGAAGGGAAGTCATCGACAAGACCTTAACAATTACGAATGATATAGAGAGATCTCCATAGCAGTTACTTAATTCCATTGAATTAGTTTACAGGGGATAAAGCATCGTTGACGACTCGTCAAGTGGAGTAAGCAAATTTCAAGGAGAATTGGATGCTTTGAAGGATTGCAAATACTTCGGATTTGTCTCGGTCAATAAAGGAGTGTTTCATGGATTGCGCAACTACAATATTACCAAACTTTTCTAATAACACCACTACCACCATCGAATGAGAACTTCTAACTACATCATTGATAATAGTATTGCAATCACAACTGTTGGCACTTTGAATGGAATGAAGATCTTTAATAGTAATGGAATACCCAGCTGGAAGATTGATTAGGACATCAATGATATTTATGTGTTTCTGTTAAGAGTGAAAATTTGTAGAAGATATAATTTTTTGAGATAGCTTGCAAACAATCTAGTCCTCTCTACCATGGACCTTATTTCATCTATTGAAACAAATGAAATAAGCAACTTAAAAAGGCAAAGAGGAGTTGAGATTAGATTCCACAATTCAAGCATGAGAACAAGTTTTTGATATTCCTGAAACAAATTGTTTGATGACTCAAGAAGTCTGAAACCAAGATTAAACCAAATAGCTCTAGCAAACATACACTTCAGAAATAAATGCTCTTCATTTTCAACACCATCTTTACAAAGATGACAAGTATCGTCGACCTCGGCAATCCTTGTTAACAGGGATCTAGCATTCAAAACTCCAGCAGAATTGAACCCTTCTAGAGAAGAGGTCTAATTTGGGGAGGGAGATCAAAGGACCAAATCTTCCTACAACATGTAGGTAGAATTGCACTTATCTTGGAGCTCTTACCAAGGAGAAGAAGACATTGATATGTCGATTTGATAGAGAAAACTCCCCTTTGATGGGCTAGCCAAATGAGCTGATCAGATTGATTCCAGTGAATGGGTGTGTTCTGAATTTTTTCAGCCACTTTAGCCGAGAAGATTGTAATGACTCGAAAATTTTGGGTTAATTTTGAACCCACTTAAGAAGGGTGTTTTATGAGTTAAAAGACCTTTGAAACCATAACATTCATTTTGTTTAACTAAGACTTTACACTTCTGATGGTGAGGGGTTGTAACGACTCGAAAATTTTGGGTTAATTTTGAACCCACTTAAGAAGGGTGTTTATGAGTTAAAAGACCCTTGAAACCATAACATTCATTTTGTTTAAGACTTTACAGTTCTGATGGTGAGGGGCCCTTTGCAAGAGAAGATGGTTTGAGGGACTTGCTTGCCCCTAAAGTAAGAAGTGGAAGGGGGTGTGGGCAAAATGACCCTTTAGATATTTAGGTGTTGGCTTCCTTGGAAAGGCAACGGCTATTCTTGGCTCCACCCTTTGGAAAGAGGAAGGAGAGTGAGAGACCATCATTGTCCTCCCTTGGCGGTTGCTGAGTTGTTTAGCTCATCCCAATTTTGTGACCCATTTCAGGTTCTGATGTTGTGGGCTAATGGATTTCACCTCACCCACGAGCAGTGCCGGTGCCTAGTAGCGACAGATCGCTATTCGTGATGACACCCATCAGCTTGGAGAGGGCGATAGCGGAAGCCCGATACCTAGGAAGGTGGGCTGACCCACCTACTGAGTCCCTTCATAATGTTGCTATAGAATTTGTGAGGGCTGCTTGCCAACTAGAGTAGGCGATCTGTGTTGCGGCTTTTGACCCAAGAGGACGTGGGAGGACTTTTGAGTGACTGGTTCCTCCTTCACTTGGGGGGCCTTGTTATGCGAGCCATCTCTTTCTTTTGTGTGTGTTGACAATTGTGGCTCCTCTTTTGTAGTCTCTTCCTCTTTGATGATGTAATTTTGTGGTAGGGAAAGAAACAAGGTTTGTAAAAATATGCATATGTATATATAAATGTGGGTGTGTGTGTGTGTGTGCGTATGACAGTTTGTATCAGGGAACTCTATGTATGTGTTAGTAGTGAATGACATTCTACTGTGTGGTTTTTGTTTAACATCAGAATTCTAAGGTGGTATAGTTGCAGGTTTTGGGAGAAAGGAAAATGCTTATGTTATGTAAATACCTTAGCTATATTTTCCGTGGGTTTCTCATGTTTTTATCATTCGTCGTGGTGGGGTGTAGCCACCGTGTTTTTCTTTTCTGGTATGCATGCATAGGTTCTTCTTGCAAGTGGGGGAATTTGGAAATCTCCCCTTGATCGGGGGATACTCTACCGAATTTTCGGTAGAATTAGGCACTTTGACTTGATTGGAAGTGCCGTTCCAAATTGTACCAGTTGATTTGAACTGCATATTCAATCCTAACTGTCTCGCTGCAGGGCCATTTTTTCACCTTCATCCTCGATAATCCATTGAATGGATTTTTCGAGGCATGACAAACATGCTATCAGAGCTTTGGGCTAGGATTATAGATCAGAAATTGATTGTAGTACATGTGCATTACATACTTTGTTGTTGACTTCCATGCCATGTGTTAATGGAGGTTGTGTTCATTTTAGGATGCCTCCGAAACGTAAAGGACAATCAAGAGGCGGACAGAATCCACCTAATCCATTCATGGCCATTGTGTAATTTCAGGACACTATACAGCAAATGTAGGCGACTCTGCAAACCATGGCTTCTGCCATTGGTAAATCAAGTTCTAGATCGGGGGATCATGGCTGGGGCTGGTAACAGTAGGGGAGGTGATAATTCGGGTGAGTCCCCACGTAATGAGAGGTATGGTCGGTCAACATCTGCGACTCTCATTGCAAATGTTGAATTTGAGTAGTTGAGAAAGATGAAGTCACCAACATTTTCTGGTGTTGGGGATCCGTCTACTGCTGAAGACTGGATTTTGAAGATTAAGAAGATCTTTTCTGCTCTAAAGGCTATTGATGAAAACAAGGTGGCATTGGCCACGTTCTAGTTTGAGGGTATATGAAATGACCCACTGCATTTTGGTTGGATAAGACGTCTGGAGTGTTCGCCAGACGTTTGGATAGATGGCATGACGTCTGAAAGCATGCTTAGTGCCAAGGTACGTATTTCTGCACGGGCTCTGGACCATGCAGACCTTACCGCAGGATGACTTAGCCATTTTTGGCTCTGCGCGTGCGTAAGCAGGTGCAGAGCGTTGGAAAGGCACCCGATGCGTCCTTTGAGGTACTTTTGGACGTTTAAGCACATCGCCAAATGTTTGACTGTACTCTTAGATGACCGGAAGGAGAGTCCGACGTCTGGGACTCCCCTCAGACGATCGCGGAAGGATCCAGACGTCCGAGGAAGCCACAGGAAACACAGGGTGAGTGGTGACGGGTTTTGTAAAACTGCCACCAGTTTGATTTTGTTTTATTACTTGAATATAGAAAATCTCTGAGGTCGAACTCAGGGAGCAAACACTTGATTCTAGATGGGTAGAAAATCACAATTTACAATATATATTATTTTACAAAAAAAAAGATTAAAGAAAAGAAAATTGTCTCCTTTTCTTATCTCTCTTTCTCCTTTTATCTTCCTTTCTCTCTCTCTTTTCAGACATCTGACTCCAAGGGTTAGACCCCTTAAATGCTTCTTGCTACAGTGCTTCTACTGCTGCTGGTTCTTTTTTTTGGCTTCTTCTTCTTTCTTCTTCTCTACTATGCTCCAAGTCCTTCTGACTCCTTTTTCTTCTTTCTTCTCTGCTTCTTCTTTTCCTCTTCATTCTTTTCTGCTGCGTGCCAAGTCCTTCTAACTTCTCCTTCTACCTCTGCTTCTCTACCGCTATAGTGTTGTCTTCTTCTTCCTCCTTTGCTTCCTTTGCTGCTCCAAGTCCTTCACCCTTTCTCTTTGATTGCAGCTGCCTTTCTGTGGCTAAGTCCTTGCCACTCCTCCTTTGTTGCCTCTTCTGCTCCTTGCACAGGCGACCGGTTAGGCAGAACCTAACCCCTACCCTCCCCGCGTTTCTCTCTCAAATTCACTCCAGGGTTCACTCTCCCAGAGCCTTAATTGGGTATGCGGGTCGGGTGACGTGCCCGGGACCAGGCACACCAGCGTGGGTGGTGCACGAGGTGTGCACAGGCAGGCTATTCGGGTCGGGCCAGATCCGCAGGGGATAGTCGCGGACGAGGCCAGGTGAGTGAGGGCGAGGAACCTCACCCCTGTGTGTCTTGAGGCAACGAGACTAAGACACTTTTACAATTTATGTCATGCCTTCCGCTTGTCAGCTTCCAAGGTGGGACTAAATGTCTCACCTACTTCTCGCACGCGCCCGTAGAGTGAGCTTCGCAATTGCAGCAGGTGTGGAGTCTCTCGACTCCAATTGAAGTCTAGATGCGTGCGTGCCTCAAACCCGCACCGCCTGAAGGTCTCTCCTAAAGCTGAGCGTGACCTAGAGCGGCATAAAGCTTGCTTCAAGCTCAACGACAATGGCAGAAGGCATCCTGGTCCTTAAATCAATAGCACGGCCTTTTGGCCACGTCAAATCATTCGGGGAGGTTTGCCAGAGCATGGCGAAGATGGCCCGATGGTCAGAGTGGCGTAGGGTGGCCTGCGCGTGCGTGCCTAGGTCACCCTGTGGCTGTGCAGGTGGGTTTGTTCGGGGGACGTGTTGGGTGTGTGTGGCGGTGAATGGGAAGGGGGGTTATGATCAGTGAGTCATGGCGGAGCTCGTGGGGTGGCTGGCGAGGTGTGTAGAGGTGTGATGCGGTGGCTGCACCTCGCCGGTGGTCTGCTGGAGGTGGAGAAAGTGATGGTGGTCTGTGGTGGTCGGTGCGTGATAGTAGAAATTGATAGGGTGAAAATGAAGAGGGAATAGAGAGGAGTAAGTCTAACCTAGCTAATTGGACGAAAAGGGGGAGAGTTGGCGGCTGGCTATATCTGTTGTGGTCGGAGAAGATGATGCCCAGGGGAGAAGACGGTGACAAGGAAGAGGGGTTGGAGGGTTCCTGCTGGTAGGGCAAGGCGCGGCCAAAGATGGCGAAGGTAACCCTACCACTCGTATGGTGTCAGGGCGATGGGAGAGGAGGAGGAGGGTCACCGGAGCCTGCGGGAGAATGGCTAGAGGAGGAGACGAAAATTAGGGGATTTTCTCGACCAAAATAGTTTTGAAGGAAGCGGCAGGGGCTGCTGTTCCTTAAATAGGTGCTGGCCGAGAGGGAATCGCGGAGGGGACGTGGGTTCCTCGCTGGAGGCTTGGCCGGAAAAAGACCCATACCTCTCGAGCGTTCGCACGAGAGGTATGGTGGCCGGTAGGGCATGGGAGTTGGCCCATGCAGAAGAGGACAATGCAAGGAGTCCTTTTAAATCTGGGGTCGGCTCCCCAGGTCTGTGCAGCACCATCCTCAGCGCAAAGTCGCCGGAGGTATGGCCTGCGTAGGCGGGGGCAGAGGGACCCGATTGAAGAAAGAGACGAGAAAGGTAGGGGGTATCTGTAAGAGTCCAAAAGCTAAGGGTCAAAAGTAATTGTTGAGGACTGTTTTGTAAAGTGGGTCAAGGTGACCTTTCCTTAGGTCTAAATTTTGGTATAAACCTAATTTTGACCTAAGGAATCCAATGGTGAGGTTGGATTTTAGGTTTGACCATGTTTGACAGGATATTTTGCATAAAAGCCCAAATTAGGTCAAAAATTGGGTATGGTTCTCAATCTAGATCAAGATAGGTTCCAATGGCCAAATTGAAGGTTCTAAACCCCAGGGGATATTTTTTCATGAATTTTAGAGGGTTTAATTGATTTTTATCTTTCCTGAAACTTTGTGAATTAAAGTGGATTTGTTTCAGGGTTATAGAATGTCATTTAATTCCCAGATTTTGTCATAACCCTTTCCTGATCAAACCAACCCACTTTTTCCCTTAGTAAGCCCATTTGACCTGTGTCTAGACCCTTAAAAATCCCATTTATGTACTCCAATGGTAAAATTGCAATTTTACCCATTATAAATTATTTTATTCTCAGATTTGTAATTCCCAGATTTAGGCCTTCCCTTAGGTTTTGTAGGAGCTTTTATTCAATTTATTTGGTCAAAAACTGCTAGTTAGGGTTCACGATGAGGTGCTCATCATACCCCTATGCCTAGCTTTTGCTAGTCCCTTAACAAAAATTTAAGGTTTTAACCTCTATTCTAGACCATGAATTCCTTTCATCAAAGTTGATAAGTGCTTTTTTTTTTTCTCTTGTCTCCTTGATTAGGTCAAAATGCCAACCATAGGCCTAAAAGGTACTCTAGTACCAACCAAGATCCAGATCTGTCTAGCTTTAGCCTCAGTCTTTAGAAAAGGTTTTTAAGACCCACAAGAACTACCCTAAAGTTTATTGGACTCCGAGGTTAAAGCACCCGTGCTTGAGACATTTTTAGCCTAGGTTTAGTTTGCAGTGCGTCTTGTAAGAGAGAGACAAAGGGTTTATTTGTTTGGAGAGTTTTCTCTCTCTTTTCTTTTTAATTCTAGGTTAGGATTGTCTTCACAACACGGTCTGTATCGGATTCCTCGTCCCCATCATCAATCCTCAAAGGTCCTTGGCAATTGATGCTTTGAGATAGCACCGCCCATGGTAACCCCAAAACCCTGGCTTTTGAGATTTCGAGATAATCCCGTCCATGGTGTTCCGTGGCTGAATTCAGACCCTAGCAATTGACATTTCGTGATAATGCCATCCATGGAATCTAAACCAGCAGAGTGCTTACGGTCCCCCAGTAGGATATGTAAATATCCTAAGAGACAAGCACTGAGGAGATGATATATTGTTACGCATCTTTGAGGGTAATTTTCCACCTCTCCGCGCTGGGAACTTGTCTAAATCAACTTGTGTTGATTGGCCGCTCCTAATCTAG
The DNA here is from genome assembly GCA_037157565.1 of Thalassia testudinum. NCBI lineage: Eukaryota > Viridiplantae > Streptophyta > Magnoliopsida > Alismatales > Hydrocharitaceae > Thalassia > Thalassia testudinum. The sequence goes on from JAZHRO010000031.1 coordinate 66,253,030, forward strand.
GTGACATTTTCAGAATATTTGAAACGCTTCTGCGTGATTTTGATATTTATGCTCGCTGAACTAGACTGTGTGTGTGAATTTAGGTGCTTAGGTTACCGAGTCTCGTAAATCGAAGGTCAGTTAACGAGGCCGAATACTTCCTAAGCCTTAGACCTAATGCGTATGCTTTTCATTTTCCTCAACCTCTTGAGGAATATCTAGATCTTAGCAGGTACTAAGAGTCTAGCCAAGAATGCCTAAGGTTCGCGTTCTTACTAATCTTGTTGTAAACTTTCGCTTTACTTTTCCTTAATGTGGTCTACAACTTTGGTTAATTCCTTAATTTCTTACTAATGACTATCCCTTTTCTTTTTCATTTTGTGCTCCTTAATATTCCGCTCTTTTTCCTCCTCCTTCTGTGAAGCTTACCAGCACTTTCTTTCCTCCTCTCAATTTTTTTTTTGTTATATGCGAATTTTTTTTTGTTGAAACCTTTTCTTGTTATGTCATTTCATTGCACCTTCATACCCCCCCACCCTAAGGTTTGCAATGTCCTCATTGTACATTAGGTGGGTTTTTATTTGGCCAGGTTCAAGCATTAGGACAGATATTAGGTGAGTGGATGGGTCGAGGTGACTGTTGCGGATGATTTTTAATTTCAGATACGAGTGCTTGAGGTGAAGTCAGCTGTCCTAAGGAATGAACCTAAAGTGCAAAAAAATGTCAGAAAAAGGTTTTGATTTTTCAAAAAGAATGATGGGCTGCCTCCTGTTAAGCGCTGAGTTTTACGCCATCGGTTGAGCGCAATAAGCTCAGGGAGAATGGAGGATAAATGATGACTCAGCCAGGTTTGTATTGATTACGTCAATGAACGATTTGAGTCTCTAACCGTTCACGATGAAAGGTTCGGAATCGTGGTTGAGCGGACTAATCTTGACAGCTCCATTTCCAAAAGTCTGTCGGACAAGACATGGTCCGACCTACTTGGATCGCAGCTTCCCAGGGAACAATTTAAGTCGGGCATCTACTCTGACCAGGGTGGAAGATCTTTCTGGATATATGCTTGTCATGAAAGGCTTTAACCCGCACTTTGTAGATTCGCGAGTTCTCATACGCATCAAGGCGTAATTCATCAATCTTGCTTATCTGAAGCTTTCTGTGGGTTCCAGCCTTAGAATGATCTAGGTTGCAGTTCCGTACTGCCCAATAGGTTTTGTGCTCCAGTTCGACGGGAAGGTGACATGCCTTCCCGTACACCAATTTAAAAGGAGACATACCTAATTGGGTTTTGTCGACGGTCCTATAAGCCCACAAAGCTTCCTGTCAGGTCGAATAGTAACCTGCAGAATTTTCCTGATCTCTCGATTTGATAGCTCAGCTAGACCATTAGTCTAGGGGTGATAAGGAGTAGAGATTCAATGCGACACCTTGTATTTGGTCATCAGTGACCTGAACTGAGCATTGGTAAAATGGGTCCCTCCATCAGAGATGATCGCACGAGGAATCCTGAATCGTGAGAAGATGTTCTGATAAATGAATTTGATGGCGATCTTATGATCACAAGTTTGGGTCAGAATGGCTTTGATCCATTTGGACACATAGTCCACAGCGAGTAAAATGTACTCAAAGACGTCTGAGATAGGGAAGGGGCCCATAAAATCAATCCCCCAAATATCGAAAATCTCGCATACGAGAATTGGCTGTAAAGGCATCATGTCGCGATGGCTCATGTTGCTCAAAGCTTGGCAACGATTGCATGCCTTACAGTGACTGTATGCGTCCTTGAAGATAGTGGGCCAGTAAAAGCCACACTGGAGGATTTTTGATGCGATTTTATGCCCAAAAAAATGGCCACCGTGATTTCGACCTCCGGGACACATCGCTGGATAATTTGGTCGGCACCTATGTGGAATAAGTACGGGTCTTCCCAGATGTAGTACTTAGCATCGGAGCACAACTTGTCTTTCTTGGCCTTCGGCCAATCAAACGGGATCTGGTGTGATGCCAAGTAGTTTACCATATCAGCAAACCATGGAAGCCTGGTACCAATAGTTAAGAGGTGCTCATTAGGAAAATGCTCCGTGATGGGTCCAGAAGGGTCGATGATCTCAGAAGGAAAGCGAGACAAGTGGTCAGCTACTACGTTCTATCTTCCCACCTTGTCGTGAATCTCGAGGTCGAATTCTTGTAACAGCAAGATCCATCGGATTAATCGAGCCTTCGCATCCTTCTTCACAAGGAAATGCCTCATAGCTGTGTGATCCGAGTAGATTATGATGTGGGAACCCAGGAGATAAGATCTGAATTTTTCGAGGGCAAATACTACAGCTAGCAACTCGTTCTCTGTAACCGTGTAGTTATGCTGAGCCTCGTCAAGTGTCTTGCTAGCATAGTAGATGACCACGGGTTTCTCGTCAATCTTCTGCCCCAGAATCGCTCCTACAGTGAAGTTAGATGCATCGGACATGAGCTCAAAGGGTTGAGACCAATCAAGGGACTGTAGGATCAGGGATTGGGTGACTCGATCACGAAGGATCTCAAAAGCTTGAGTGCATTCCTTGGAAATCTCAAAGGGTACATCCTTGGAAAGAGGAGTGGTCAGGGGGCACGCAATTTTTGAGAAATCAGGGATGAAACGATGGTAAAAACTAACATGCCCTAGAAAAGATCAGATGTCCCTGATCGAGCTGGGCATAGGAAGTTTAGAAATCAGGTTAACCTTGGCTCGATCCACTTGGATGCCTCTCTCAGAAATTAGGTGTCCCAGGACGATCCCCTCAGGCACCATAAAGTGGCTCTTTTCCCAGGAAAGAACCAGATTTATGTCAATGCAATGCCTGAGTATGTGAACCAAGTGCTGGAGGCAATCGTCAAATGATGCCCCAAAAACTGAGAAGTCATCCATGAAGACTTCCAGATAATCACCTATCATATCAGAGAATATGGCAAGCATTTACTGCTGAAAAGTCGCAGGTGCATTGTAGAGACCGAAAGGCATCCTTCGAAATGCGTAAGTCCCGAACGGGTAGGTGAACGTGGTCTTTTCTTGGTCCTCTGGATGAATCGCCACTTGGTTGTAACCGGAGTACTCGTCAAGAAAGTAGACGAATCTATTTCCTGCTAGTTTTTCGAGAATCTGATCAATAAACGGTAGTGGGAAATGATCCTTCTTCGTGGAGGAATTGAGTCTTCGGTAATCTATGCAGACTCTCCATGAGTTGGCTATAGGGTAGGTATGACCTCTCTGATTTCAGTTGTGATAATGGTGGGCCCTGCCTTCTTAGGCACAACCTAAATTGGGCTCACCCAGTGACTGTCGGAGATCGGGTAGATGATCTCTGCATCTAACCACTTAATGATCTCCTTTTTCATGACTTCCTGCAGGTTGGGGTTCAGACATCTCTGCATCTCATGTGAAGGTCGTACGCCCTCTTCAGAATAGATGCGGTGTGTGCAATAAGAGGGACTTATTCCAGTCAAATCATCAAGAGTCCAGCCAATGGCTCTGCAATGTTGCTGGAGAACAGCAATTAGACGGGATTCCTGGTTAGGTGTGAATTTGGAGTTTATAATCACTGGAAGTGTCTGATTGGAACCCAAAAAGACATATTTCAAATAATCAGGAAGGGGCTTGATTTCAAGAACGGGGTTATCAGTAGCAGCGGGTGATTTAGAGTGAGTGTGGGGTATAAGAGTAGGAGTTACGGTTCTGTCTAGATCAAGTTCTAACTCCTCTAATTGCAGTTTTTGATCTTCTTGTGCTTGATGAGGGATAATCATGTTGTCCTCAATTTATGGTTCATCAACCATGGCTCTGATGTCACAAATTTGTTCAATGACACTGCAATTAATCCCTTGTTGGGCCTTAAAGATATCAATCTTGAGAGTCTGATTCCCAAATTTCAGCTCTATTTGGCCCTCTTCACAACTTATATTGGCCCTTGTAGTGGTCAGAAAAGGTCTCCCTAGTATGATTGGTGTATCCCTTGGATTCTCAAGTGCATCCATGTCCAGAACTATAAAATCTACAGGGAAGTAGAAATCCAGCACCTTAACAATAACATCCTCAAGAATTCCCTTAGGTGACTTGATAGATCGATCAGCTAACTGCAATGTCACCTCAATTGGTTTCAGTTCGGATTCTTCTAGGTGGTCAAGCAGGGATGTGGGTATTAGGTTTATGGAGGCACCTAGGTCCAATAATGCTCTATTGAACTGGGTTTCACCAATCTTACATGAAATTAGGAGAGTGCCTGGGTCTTTTGCCTTGGGTGGGAGTTTACTCAGGATTACAGAGCTGGCTTGCTCTGATAGTACAATGGGACTCCCACTCATGGTTCGCGGCTTACGCTGAGGTGTACACACGTTCTTCAAGAATCGTGTGTAAGCCAGTACGTGGCGGATTGCATCCATCAAGGGGATGTTTATTTGGACCTGCTCAAAGAACTTGATCAGGTCCTCCTCAAGAGCCACGGGTTTAGCTGTCTCTTTCCCTTTGTCAAGGCCTTGGGAAATGGAACCTTGGTTGGTTCCTCTAGGATAGGTCCAGGTTTTTTATCTGGGATAGGGATAGGCACATCTTGGATAACTATCCTAGGGTTTGGGTCACTACCAGGCTTGGAGTGGTCTCGATAAGGTGGGTCTTGGGTTGCTTTACCACTACGGGTTGTTACCAAATTTAGTCATGCTTGGTTCTGGTTGGGTGTTGGTAAGATGGGCTGCTGCTGTTGGTAACCTGCATAGGAGGTTGATGCTTCCATCCCGCCAAGTGATGGAACAGAAGGGGCCTGATAGATCACGTGTGCTTGGCCCAGGTTTGGGTTCATAAAGCGTCGCTGGGTCGACACGCTATTCGGGTTAGGAAGAGGCTGAGAAGGAAGTGTGCCCGGTTGGCGAGAATTTGCCAACTGGGCAAGTTGGTTGCGGACCTCTGTGATTTCGTCCCTTATGTTGTTTCTGGATAGCCGCATTCGTTCTTTGAATGTCATCCAGAGTTTGAAGGATAAGGGACATTTGGTCTTGGTTAGGCCCGGTGGATAAGTGGGGTTGGGTCGAGGCTGAGGTAGCTGATAAGGATGAGGGGCTTGTGGACGGGGCTGAAAGGGTGGTCTTGGGTTCTGAGAATTTCCCGCCCACTGGAAATTGGGATGGTTTCGCCATCCAGGGTTGTAGGTGTTGGAAAATGGGTCATTTTGGATGGTGTTGAGGTCCTCGCAGGTCAGAGGAGCCTCAGGAAGGTCGAAGAATGGGGGAGTAGAGTTCCCCCAGCAAGGATAGAAAGTATCGGAAGTCCCTCCGGTCCTGGAGTCAGATGGAGGTGGATACGAGTCCATCCTAGGAGAAGATTGGTGGAAAATGTTTTGCACAGTTTCCCGTACGGGAGGGGGCTGTGTGAAGGAGTTCTGCGTAGAGGTGGCTCGCTGCAAGTGCTGAGTCAGCTCATCCACCTTCTTCTCAATAATTGAGACCTTGTCCAATCGACTGGCCATTAATTCCAGGTCGATTGATGCAGACAGGCCCTGCGTTTCATGTGCTCCCCTAAGGTTCGTCGCTGCGTGGGCATTCGTCCGGTCGAATTATCCCATGGAGTCATTCTTGATGGAGTTCTTGCACATATTCTCGAGAATCTCCCACACGGTGTCTTCATGTTGACCCATGATATTCCCTCCACAAGTTGCATTGACGAACAATCTAATATCTTCACGGAGTCCCTGGTAAACAACCAGTCGGTTTCAATGTCTGCAGGGCAGCCCAGTGTGAGCCAGGTGATAGGAAGAGTTAATGCCATAACACTGAAGGATGCGCAGGCTTCTACTTCCGTGGTTAGAGGTATGGTTTTGATCTGTGATACTTTAGCCAATGTCCTTTTCGACTCGAGGGCTACCGATTCATTTATATCGCTTAGATTGGTGAATAAGCTGTGTAGGCCTGTGTTAGGTTTGGTCACCTCTTACCAAATCAATTGGCCTTGCGAGCAGCTATTCGTGTCCAAGCTGTGGATACTAAACTACCCTATTTATGTTATGGTCATGAACTATCGGCTGACCTAGTAATCCTTGATATGAAGGATTTTGATTTAATCCTGGGAATGGATTGGCTGGCTAGGCATCATGCCCTTTTAGACTGTTTCGAGAAGAAAGTAGTCTTCTCGCTATTGGGACGATCTTGATTCGAGATCCAGGGTCGGTGTGACATTGCCAAGAAGATCTCGGTGTTAAAGGCTTGTAGACTGCTATCTAGAGGGTGTGATCGGTACCTGGCCTACGTTGTTGCAACCAGAGAGGATAAGCTAGAGATTCAAGACGTGCCTGTGGTCGAGGAATTTTTGGACGTCTTTCCTGAGAAATTGCTTGGGATTCCTCCACATCGGGAAATTGAGTTTGAGATCCAACTAGCACCTAAGACGGGTTCGATGTCTAGGGCTCCATACAGGATGGCTCTAGCTGAGCTCAGGGAATTGAAAATCCAATTGCAGGGGCTTTTGGATAAAGGTTTCATTTGACCTAGTGTGTCACCGTGGGGAGCCCCTGTATTGTTTGTTAAGAAGAAAGATGTTAGTGTGTGACTCTGCATCGACTACAAATAGTTGAATAAGGTCACGATTAAGAATAAGTACTCGTTACCCCGAATTGATGACTTTTTGACCAGCTACAGGGATCCATCGTATTCTTCAAAATTGACTTTGGGTTAGGGTATCATCAGCTGTGAATTAAAGAGGAAGATATTCCAAAGTCTACGTTTCATACTCGATATGGACATTATGAGTTTTTGGTTATATCGTTTGGACTAACCAATGCTCCTACAACATTCATGGATCTGATGAATTGAGTGTTCAGACTCTTCTCGGATCGGTTCGTCGTAGTATTTGTTGACAATGTCTTGATTTACTTGAGAAGTATCGATCTACATGAGGAACATTTGAGAATGGTACTGGATACTGATGAGTTGTGAATCATCATAGCTAAAATGCCCAAGTTAAGCTAGAAACTAAGTTAAACACTGTCAAATTAACACAAAAAAAAGGTTAAGTGTGAGAAATAACAGAAAATACCTAAAACACCAAATTTGTGCTAAAGGTCATCCATTGAGATATTCTATTATTATTAAATATAACATGATGATCTAATTGCAAATTGAACGCAAAAATGAGTTCAAAAGATCAAATCAAAAGTGAAGTTTACTTCTAATATGTTAAATTAAGCCTCAATAACAATCTGGTAGCATTTGGACATCATTAGGGCCTTGCAATTAGAGATTCTCATTTAGGTCCTTAAGTCATCACATTTCATCCTTAGAAATCTCTCCAAGGACCTATTTGATACCTGCAGGGACCTATTTGCAACATTCTAGGGACTACTCTGATAGGATTCCTACCACTTATGGGCCTTACTGAAGTTGTTCCATCGTTTCACTGAAGGGCTCTCTTGTAATTCCACCAATAAAACCTGAGAACAGTGCACCTCTTGGTGCACTGTTCATCGAAGAACATAGCTGATCCAGGTCGTTCATTCCTTCATCTCCTTGATCTGTGGCTGATCTGAAATTGAAGCTTCACGAGAATTGTTGTGTAGCCTCACCACCATCTCCAGATCCCATCCAATGACCCATCTTTGATTTGAAAACTTCGCGTGCCCTCTCCTCTCATCGTGACCGTAGGTAACCTAAATGCCTAATCACATCGCGAGGTGACCTAATTCACTCTCTCACTCTACTTAAGCACCTCCCAGAGCTCGCACGCAAAGGATCGCTCCCTCCTCCTTAAGTGATCCCTTCGTCTAGTCTCTAGTTTCCTCCCCCATTCATCGGCTACTGGTGACAGAAGTGGCTTCCTTCCTCTAATTCATCGTTGCAGTGACTAGCTGTAGGCCAGGGATCCCATTCCTCACTGGAGATCTTCCTCATCCCCCTTCGTCGCTACAGTGACTAGCTGCAGCCCAGGCATCCCATTCTTCCTTTAGATTAGGACTTTACATGCTTTCTAGGAGTAGAATTAGTGTAGTTTATTGCTTTCTAGGTAAATTGCTTGTTAGATTAGCTTAGGAGTAGAGTAATTTAGATCCGATTTGCATCTCTCCGATCAATTCAGATCATAAAGACTTTCATAACCATTATCGAACCATTAATCTCCCCTTACATTCCCTTTGATCACTTTCTAATTCCCTCGATTTTTCAAATCACCCATTCATTAAGGTCTAATTTCAGACCTGAGAACCTTGGTTCTCATATCTGAAATTAGCATCAAAAATCACTTTGGGGGGTCTCCCACTCATTTCTCAAATCCACAAAGATCCCTCGATCTTGTTTTATAAACTCGAATTGCTCAATCATGTTTTAAAATGGTTTTTAATGTTCAAATCAATGATTTGAAATCATTTTGAGGTTTCATTGATTTTGATTGATCTTTTTGAGGATTTTCGGTGCTTGAATTGGGCGTATGCAATGAATCCAATGTTTTGGGATTTGGTTTTTAGATTATGGATGAGCATATATCTGAATCAAGCCATGTGTTGGAGAGTTCTATCAATGAGAATCAGTCTCCCTGATTTGAGATAGAACAAGGATCCAACGGGTCTTGATTAATCCACAAAATCACCTTGAACACCCATTAATGGTGTTCAAGGAGATTAAGTGGAGAAGATCATCATATGACCCAAATTGAAAGCCCAATTGGGGCGACATTTCACCCTCCATATAACCAATTTCATGATTTAATATTGGAGGCTTAATCAAGGTTTGAAAGGATGTCCTAAGATGATTTTAAATGATTTTTAAAGAGGAATGAAGGTGCATTTTATAAGTAGGGATTTAAGGTCTTTGCCTTTGATTTCAAAATGGTTTTCAATGAAAATCACCTTCTAAATTTGGGTATAATTCATCCCTGATCAGACTTTCTTAAGTCAGATCTAGGATAAGTGATCGTTGAAATCCCTATCAGATCTATTGAAATTGAGACCTGATAGCTGCTGCAGCCTTGGAACCCATGTATAAGGCATCTGAATGAATTGTAGAACATCTAAACTGAGCTACTGCAGCAACAGCAAGATCATTTAGCTGCTTGATGAGAGCCTCATCATGAGCCATAACTAGCTCATTTTGACCTAATAAAGAGAATAAAGTTCCTACATAACCTGGAAGAGGGCTTAATTGAAGGAATAAGTGTTCTGAGAAGAAAACATGAAATAAAGGTTAAAACTGTAATTTTACCATTGCAGTACATAAACAGGATTTATCAGAGACAAAACATAAGTCAAATGGTCTAAATAAGATAAAAAGTGGGTTGATTCAATCAGAAATGGGTTCACGTGCAATCCAGGAATTAAATGACATCTAGTAACCTATGTCATTTCTTCTCTGGCGATAGCAGGTACTGCCAGCTGCCTTCTTGCCCCCTTCGTCCCTTTAGTTAGGTTAGAACTGCTCTTCTCTATCCCCTCTTTCATTTCCCTCATCTTATTTCACCAAACGCCCCTCGACCGCCGCTGTTCACCACCATCTTCTTCATCTTCGGCCACCCTCCGATGAGATGCTCCCATCACTTTGCAGCCCCACACATCTCGCCGACCACTGCATAACCTCCGCCTCACCTCACTGAACATCCTCCACCTGTCCATAGACCCTCTACGCCTCCACAACTACCCCCCAATCAAACCCATCCGGCAGGCCACAGAGCGACCTAGGCACGCACGCTTAGGCCGCCCCGCGGCCTGCCACCTAGCGCCTCACCTTCGCCGTGACACGGTGAAGGTGCTCCTGTGGTCTGATTAAGCTGCAAGGCTCTTTTTGTGTTAGGCAGGTTTCACGCTCCGACCGCCATTAGAGGTGACTCGAGGAAGCTGCTTGCTTGCTCTAGGCTACAATGCTTCAAGAGCCCAGGTCCATCTAACTCGGGGAGGCCGCGCGAAGACATCTGTTCCAAAGAGTGGCACCGCGAAGCTTGCAGTGCTGCGATTGGAGGATGGACTCCTGCGGGTGCGCGCGAAAGAGAGGTGTAACAATAGTCCCACCTCGGTAAGCTGTGAAGCGCTGGAGTGATTTACATTGGTTTTATGCTTTGGGCTGGTTGCCTCCGAAAACACATGGGGTGAGGTCCCTCACCTATACTCACCGCCTCGTCCGTGAGCTCACCACACGGATCTGGCGACTCGACCCGACACCCTCCTGAGCACTCCTCGTGCACCACACCCACGCCGGTGCGCCTAGACCCAGGCGTGCGACCCGACCCGTTAAGCCAGCTCTAGGAGAGCGTGCTGAAGAGTGATATACACAAAGAGAGAGACGCACGGGTATGGGTAGAGGGATAGGTTTTTCTCCTCTTTGGTTTGTGCAGGAAGGCAGAAGGGAGAAGCGAAGCTGACACTTAGCCGCTGCTAACAAAGGAAAAGAAGAAGGAAGGAAGCCTTCGTAGAGGAAAAAGAGAAAGGCAAGGCAGAAGGAAGGGGCGAAGGAAAAAGAGAAGAGGAACTGAAGAAGAAAGAAGAAATAAAGAAAGGTAAAGACAAGCAGAAGAAGTAGACAAGCTGAAGGCAAGGGAAACAGAACTAAGGAAGGAAGAAGAAGAAGAGAAAGCAGAGCCAAAGAGAAGAAGACCTGCAGAAGAAAATAAGAAGAAAGAAGCAAGGCAACTGCAGAGAAGAAAGAAGAAGCACAAAGAAGAAAGGAAGAAAATCAGAAGTTAGAAGAAGAGGAACAAGGGAAACATCTTTTAAGACGTCTGATCCCCATGATCAGACGTCCAAATTTCTTACTTTTGCCACAATTCACTTTTAAACTTATGCATTTATATTTGAATTAAGTTTTGAGTAATTAAAATGTTCAATTACATTCTTGAGATTAGTAATAAATTCTAATTGCTCCCTGTGTTCGACCTCGGATACTTAGGTTTTCGAGTAATAAATCTTTATTTATTGACAACGCTTGATCACCTATACTACGACGTAACTATCTGTTAAAACACGATCGAGACCGCGTTAACATTTTGGCACCGTTGCCGGGGAGCAACGCGCAATTTATCACTAGTCTCTATATTCTTTATATCATATTGAACACTAACTTGCCCTACTTTTCTTTGTTGTGATCTTGAAAGGTATTTCACGAGAAGATCCCTCCCGCAAGTCAACCACTCTAGGGCAGGTAATTTCTTTTCTTCCTTAAACTATCCCCTAAGCTTTGAAAGACTAAAGGAAGAAAATTAATTTAGGAATCAATTGCCTTCTTTCTATAGTAATCACCATCTTTAAGGAAAACATTTCATGACTTTGCAAAAAATTTTTTCAAATCTTCTTGAAGTTGGAGCGATTTTTTTTAGATTCTATCCCACAAAATTCATGTGTCTAATAGAAATCACGCTTAATCTCTACAGACAACACACTTCTTGTTTTTAAGTCCAAAGAGAACATTTTTCAAAAAGAAAAAGAGGATTGGAAATAGAACCAAATTAGGGTTTCTACAGTAGGGTCTTGGAGTGCTAGTTCACACATGCCTGTATAAAAGGAAATGAACCCTCCCGCATCAGTGTGCTACCCAAGCCCTTGATTGAAGAGATCTTAACAAGACAAACCCTAAAAATTAAGCTCTAAAATCACTTGAATCTTAAAATCTTGGACCTAATAACCTGGGAGTCAAATCAGGGTGATCACTAGGCTCCAAGCCTAGAATCATTCTGCCATCTATAGGATAGGTCAGGTGAAGTTGACCCCTTGGGTCAACCAACCTCTAAATTAGGTCACAACATCAAAGCATCTAAAGTTCAAGTGAGAACCCTAAAGCACCTTTGAAATAAAAGTGATAGACTTAGGAGGTCAAGGTCCCCATTCTGGTCTACCTGGAATCTCAGTGACAAGAGAGGTCGGGTGGGGGAAACCCTGTAACCCGTGGGGACGCTTTACCATGTAAGGGTCATTGCGGGACTCTCCCTCTCTGGCTGCCCAAGTAATTCTCAAGTGGATGATCTTCTGATTCAGGGGTACCATCTGCCCCGAACCTCCATAGTCATCCAAACATCTTTGGGTGTCTTGATTGGGTCAAAAACATCTCCAGTCCCTCATCTTTTCTCTTTAGAGCACACACACACATTTTTAGTGGGACTCGTTATTTAGATCTAATCGCTTCATAACTTGATTCTACATCTTGATTCAAACTCTGATTCTACATCTTGATTTCACCACCTGATTCAAATATGCAGCCACACCATTTAGGACTACTGATGAGAACCTCATCATGAGCCATAACTAGCTCATTTTGACCTAATACAAAGGATAAAAGCTCCTACATATCTCAAGGAAAGGCTTAACTCAGAGAATTCTGAGTTTGAGAAGAAAACAAGTCATAAGGGGTAAAAATGTAATTTTACCAGTATAATCTGCATACAGGGTAATTCAGGGCCCAAACATAGGTCAAAGCAGCTTAATAAGAATAAAAGTGGGATGAGATGATATAGCAAGGGCTACAGCACTTCCAAGAAACTAAATGATAATCTGTAACCCTAAAACAACCCACTTCAATTCACAAGGTTCGAGGCAAAGTAAAAATAGAATAAACCCTCTAAAATTCATAGAAAAATAATCTCTAGGGTTTAGAACCTTCAATTTGTCCTTCAGAACCCATTTTGACCTACATTGAGAACCATGCCCAATTAATAACTTAATTTGGATTTTTGCATAAATTGACCGATCAAACAAGGTTTAATATAGAAATGAAATTCACCATCAGATTCCTTAGGTCCTAATTAATCATGTATAAAAACTTGAGCCTAAGAAGAAACCTCCTTGACCGACTTTACACTTTGGTCCTCTTATATTTACTCTTTGGCCATCAACTTTTGAACCCTCGCATTTTGGCCCCTAAATCTCCTTCGTTCTTTGCGATCAGGTCCCCCCTGCAAAACCTGCCAGCACCATGCTCCGGCGACCTTGCGCGGAGCATGGCGCCGCGCAGGGTGAGGGGGGGAACCTGGCAAGTAAACCGGGGGTGCCCTGCGTCGTCAGCCGTCGCAGGGACACCCCCTTGGTCGTTGTAACCCACCATACCGGCCGTGCGAACGCACGGACGGTATGGGTCTCCATCTCCGGCGTCCTCCGGCGAGGGAGACACGTCGTCTCCCTCCGCCTTCCTCCCTGTTTTGATCCCTATAAATACCCCCCGTTGCTCCACCGACCGGGGTAGCTTGGATCTGACGGAGAAAACCCCCAATGTTCCTCTCTTCTCTCTCCGGCAGACGCTCACCAGCTCCGGCGGTTCCTCCCCCTGCTCCTCTTCGCTCTGCCGCAATACCAGCAGCAGAGACTTCCTCCCCTGCTCTTCCCGCGCCACGCCGCACCCAGCTGGTGCCTCTCCGGCTCTCTGCTCGCCGCCGCCCCTTTCCCTGAGCATCGTCTTCTCCGGCGACAGTCGATACGACTGTCGCCCTGCTACTCCCCCTTCGTCCCTGCAAGTAAGCTAGAACTACTCCCCTTCTTCTCCTCTTTCTTTCCCCGCTTTCAATTTATTCAATTAAGCCCTCGACCGACCCTGACCATCGTCACCCCCTTCGTCTCCGGCCACCCTCCGGCGAGATGCTCTCATCGCTCCACAGCCTCACACACCTCGCCGACCCTTACCGAACCTCCGCCTCATCACACTGAGCACCCCCCACCCCTTCACTGCCACTCCACACCTCCGTAACGCTTCCCCCAACAAACCCATCCTCCGACCCACAGTCCGACCTAGGGCAGCCCTTGCATGCCGCCCCACGCCTCGCCACCACCCACACGAGATTCGCCGCACCCTGGCGAAGCTCCCGGCACCTTCTGATTAGGCCGAGAGGCCGTTTTTCTGTGAACAGGCCACCCGACCTCCGCCGCCATTGCCGTGCAGAAGGAGCTGCTTCCGCCTGCAGCTACAGGCGCGCCACGCCCAGATTCGACTCCCAGGCCTTGCGAGGCGTTTCGACAAAACACCAGGCTCGCAGCTAAGGCAGAAGGCTTCGCGTGACGCCGCGATCGCCCGCTGCTTTCCCCGTTGCGGGCGCGCAATTGAGGTGGGACATTTAGTCACACCTCGGAAAAGTCTGAAGAGGCGCAGCGATATAAGACGCAAAAGTGCTGGAGGCTTACTGCCTCAGCACACGGGGTGAGGTCCCCTTCACCCGCCCGGTTACCCGGTCTCGTCCGCGCTCACACCCCGCGGACCTGACCCGACCCGACCCGACTTAGACTGACCTGCACTCCTCACCCACCACGCACGCCGGTGGGCCTGGACCCGGGCGCGACCCGTACCCGACTACCCGGCAGCTCTGGGAGAGCTTTCCCAAGAGTAGTTTCAGAGAGAGAGAGACGCGGGGGGAGAGGGTAGAGTAGGTTTTGCCTCTGACGTAAAACTCTGAAGTGTGCAGGCACAGGTGAAGAAGAAGGACCGCGGAAGAAGAAGGAAGCTGAGGGAGACACTGTAGCAACAGGCAGTTTAAGTCGTCTGATTTGGAAATCAGACGACGTCCTGAAGAAAAAAAAAAAGAGAAAGAAGGAGGGGCGACGTCCTGACTGGAAAAAGAAAATCTGAAGAACATCAGAAGAAGGCGAGGCAGAGGAGAACACAAAAGAACAAGGGAAGAACTGAAAGAAGAAAAACAAAGAAGAAAGAAGAAGATCTGAAGAAAGACAGAAGAAAAAGGAAGAGCAGGAACAGCTGGAACAAGAAGAAGAGCATCACCACTGCAGAAGAAGAACATCACCTCTGCAGACAAAGAAGAAGAAGATCTGAGACGAGGAGAAACAAAGAAAAAAAAAAGACACCAAATTCTTTCTCTCTCTTTGTTTATTTTTGTAAAAGAAACATGTATATCTCTAGAATACAACTTGCTCCCTGAGTTCGACCTCGGGAACTCTTTTCCGAGTAAAAAAAAAAAAAAAAAAATTTTATTTGAAATGATGGCAACAACTGGCTATATTACAACGACATAACAATAAAACCCGGTTATCTCTCGAAGCCATCGTTATCAACTACCATTCAGGAAACCTGAATATTGGAGATCCATGAGAGATAGGATGGTTGAGGATGCCCTGAAATGCTATGAGAAAGAAGACAAAACCTCACATCAGTAGAAAACATTCAGGTTGATGTCCCAACAACCACAACCTTTATCATAACTTGTGCCCAAGTACTATTGGCAGAAGCCACAAAAGGATCAACCCGTGACTTGCTCATTATTGGATACATTGAGATAGAAAAATTGCACAATCTTGAATACCTTCAATGTATGACAAGTCCTCGACTTTGGAAGCAACACCAAGATAGTCTTGAAAAACGGGAAGAGATAATGAGATTAGTAAAACAAATTATCGACCAGAAGTACTCGTATATACCACAAATAGAGGATGAACCATCTTGGGACAACATCAAGGATCAATCTGATCTCGGGTTTGAAGCACAAAATGGTTGTGGATTCCCAACCCAGATGGAGTACAATGTGCCTGATATTGAAGAAGGTTGGGAAGCTCCTAATGCAGGAAAACATAATGTTGAGCCCACTCTAGACATGAATCACTAGGCTTAGAATCCCAAAACTCCTGCAATAATGAGAGTAGAACTAAACCTCTCGAGGGTGTAAATTCCGTCCCTTATTCTGATAAGATGACCCTCGAAGGTTATTCAGACCTAGATTCTAGTAATTCAACCCACATCCTAAGCCCAGGATCTAGATCTGAAACCTATTGGGAAGATTTCAAGGCCCCATATGAGGAAGATCAATCTTTTAATGAAGAATATGATTTTGGGCCTCTATTTAATAAATATCCCTCGCCAACATCCTCAGAGGAACTAATCGATTTTTCGGAAGTCATGCCAATTTATGATACAAAAACTGAAGAGTTGGACGAGTGAGGTTTCAATTGGGTCTGCCCTACCATCTTAGGACCTGAGCCTCTACCAGATAGGGACACCTTTTTAAGCTCAGAATTAACATTTAGGCTAGACCCTAGTCAGGCTGCTGAATATACAGCATATGATTTAGTCTATGGTGGAACTCATGATCTTGAATCTCTTTCAGATTTTGATTTTCGCAAACTCTCCGACGACTTCGAATCTGACCATAACATCCGAGAAAATCTGCTTCCTGATTATAACAAGCCAATTCTCTTCGAAGCCACCTGCTCCACATATACAGAACCAATCAAAATCCATTCTCTACCCCGACCCATAACCGGACTCAATTTCTATTCTGATTCACCTCTCACTGAGCCATTTACAGATGATTCAACTCCATATCTATACCAGGTATCGGGTATCGATCAGATTGAAAAACAGGAGCCACCATTCTCTAATCACTCCTGTTGGGTTTCCACACCACGCATTGATTATTTTTCGGAACCCTACTTTGACCAGGCTGATTCGACTCAGCCTAAACCCGAGTTTTCACTTCCATATCCAACCAAGCCACATTGCATATGGTGGGTTCCGCATCTGTGGATCTACATCTATCAACCAACCAGACTTATCGGGTTTGAGCTGCATCATCAGCCCACTGGTCTTAACAAGCACCTGGTTGGACCAACTAGGCTCTTAATCAAGGTGCTTGTTTTACAAAATTCCGCTGATTTGACCACTCCCTCTCCACCCCATGTTCCGCTCGGCTGAAGGCATTGAATTTAGCGCTCAACGGGAGGCAACCCGTCATTCCAAAAACAGAGACCCGTCTGATTATCTGTCTGCACTCCACATCCATTGCACCTTGAGTTCAGCCTTAGACAGTTGATTGCACCTTTGTTACACGTACCAGAGATTCAAATCGTCCGCATCAATCATTTCCGATCCGTTCACCCACCTGATGTATCCTGTTATAAGTCCCTGACCTCAACACTATTTCAGACCCTCCGTTTACAATGAGGACATTGCAAAACTTAGGCATGGGGGGGTGATAAAGTGCATACATACAGAACCAAGAAAAAGTCAAAAGGATTCTCACAAAAAATTCACATATGTCAAAAACAAAAAAAAATGGAAAAATTATGAAAAAAAACAAAATATGGAGGTAGGAAATTTTGTGAGCCACATAATTATAAGGAGGAGAAAAAGAGCAAAAATGACAAAAAGGAGCACAAAATGAAAAAGAAAAAGAAATAGTCATTAGTAAAAGATTAAGGGATTAACTAAAGTTCTAGACCAGATCAAAAGAAAAAGTGCTAAGGAGACACAAAGATTAGCATGAACGCTAATCTTAGGCCTCTTGGGCTAGATTCTTTAGCTTAAAAAATTCACGTATCCGCTAAAATCTGGATAATCCTTAAGAGGTTGGGGAAAATGCGAAGCTTAAGTATTAGGTCTAAGGCTTAGGAAGTGTTTGGCCTCATTAACTGACTTTCAATTTGCGGGATTCGGTAAACTAAGCACCCCAATTCACACACAGCCTGGTTCAGTGTGCCTAAATATCAAAATCACTCAAAAATGTTTAAATGTTCTAGAAAAGTCACCTAGATTAGGAGCGGCTGATCAACACAAGTTGATTTGGACGAGTTCTCAACGTGGAGAGGCGGGAAATTCCCCTCGAAGATGCGTAATAACACATCATCTCCTTGGTGCTTGTCTCTTAGGATATTCAAATATCCTACCGGGGGCATGTAAGCACTCTGCTGGTTCAGATACCATGGGCGGCATTATCACGAAATGTTGATCGCCAGGGTCTGAATTCGGCCACGGAACGCCATGGGCAGGATTATCTTGAAATCTCGAAAGCCAAGGTTCTGGGGGTTACCTTGGGCGGTGCTATCACGAAGCATCGATAGTTAGGGACCCTTGAGGATTGATGATGAGGATGAGGAATCCGATACAGACCGTGTTGAGAGGCCAATCCGAAGCTAGAAATAAAAGGAAAAGATAGAGAAAATTCTCCAAACAAATAAATCTTCTGTCTCTCTCTTACAAAAAATGCACTGCAAACTGAACCTAGGCTATAAATGTCTCAAGCATGGGTGCTTTAACCGCGAAGTCCAACAAACCCTAGGTTAGCTTCTGTGGGCCTTAAAAACCTTTGCAGAAGACTGAGGCTAAAGCGGGTCAGGTCCAGATTTTGGTTGGTACTTGAGTACCTCTAGGCCGATTGTCGGCATTCTGACCTAATCACAAAAGAAAAAGAAAAGCACTTATCATAATTGATTATAGACACTCAGGGTCTAGAACAGAAGTTAAAACCTTGAAATTTTACTAAGGGACTAGCAAAAGCTAGGCATGGGGGTATGATGAGAGCCTCATCGTGAGCCATACTAGCTCATTTTGACCTAATATAGAGAATAAAAGCTCCTGCATAACCTGGAAGAGGGCTTAATTGAAGGAATAAGTGTTCTGAGAAGAAAACATGAAATAAAGGTTAAAACTGTAATTTTACCATTGCAGTACATAAACAGGATTAATCAGAGACAAAACATAGGTCAAATGGTCTAAATAAGATAAAAAGTGGGTTGATTCAATCAGAAATGGGTTCACGTGCAATCCAGGAATTAAATGATATCTGATAACCCTAAAATAGACCCGCTTAATTCAATAAGGTTCTGGTCAGGATAAAAATCAAGTAAACCCTCTAAAAATTATGGAAAAATATCCTCTAGGGTTTAGAACATTCAATTTGGCCTTTGGAACCTAGTTTGACCTAGATTAGGGTCCTAGCTCATCAATTAATCTAATTTGGGTTTTTATGCAAAATATCCAGTCAAACATGATCAAACCTAAAATCCAACTTTACCATTGGATTCCTTAGGTCAAAATTAGATTTGTACCAAAATTTGGACCTAAGGGGAGGTCATCTTGACCTACTTTGCAATTTAGTACACCCAATGACATTTGGTCCCTATCTTTTGAAAGCCATTGCATACACCCCCCTAACTTCCTCGCCACTCTTACAAGCAGGTCCCTCCGCCATTATTGGGGAGGGATCCTACTCCGACGAGGAATAGAGAGGGAATACTCTCTGATTCCTCAGAGATCTCCTCCCAAATTTGGAAGGGAGATTCTCTGAGGAATTCCCTTCCATCTGAACTCAATCCTGATCCCAGAATTGCACCCAATCTCTCGTGTGAACGCACGAGAGATTTGGGTCTCTTAACTACCTTCCATCTCCGGCGAGACGTCGGTGGCAGAAGGCTTGCCCTCCACGCACTAAAAGCTCGGCCAGCACCTATAAATTAACCCCCAACTCTGGCCGCACCTCCTCAGCTCGACTTGGTCGGGATTCCACCTCAATTTCCTCTTCTTCTTCTCCGGCAAAGGGGTCCAGCAAGCTCCAGTGAGCCCCCCTCCTCTTCCTCATCGCTCTGCCACAAAACCAGTGGTAAAGCCATCCTCCTTATCCTCCTCCGCGTCGCGCAACACCTGTGCGAGCTGCCCTAGCCCCATCGTCGCTGCCGTCTTCCTACACTGGACACTTTCTTCTCCAGTGATAGCAGGTACTGCCAGCTGCCTTCTTGCCCCCTTCGTCCCTTTAGTTAGGTTATAGCTGCTCTTCTCTATCCCCTCTTTCATTTCCCTCATCTTATTTCACCAAACGCCCCTTGACCGCCGCTGTTCACCACCATCTTCATCTTCGGTCACCCTCCGGCTCACTCCGCAGCCCCACACGTCTCGCCGACCACTGCATAACCTCCGCCTCACCTCACTGAACATCCTCCACCTGTCCATAGACCCTCTACACCTCCACAACTACCCCCCGATCAAACCCATCTGGCAGGCCACAGAGCGACCTAGGCACGCACGCCTAGGCTGCCCCGCGGCCTGCCACCTAGCACCTCACCTTCGCCGTGACACAGAGAAGGTGCTCCTGTGGTCTGATTAAGCTGCAAGGATCCTTTTGTGTCAGGCAGGTTTCACGCTCCGACCGCCATTAGAGGTGACTCGAGGAAGCTGCTTGCTTGCTCCAGGCTACAGTGCTTCAGGAGCCCAGGTCCATCTAACTCGGGGAGGCCGCGCGAAGACATCTGTTCCAGAGAGTGGCACCGCGAAGCTTGCAGTGCTGCGATTAAAGGATGGACTCCTACGGGCGCGCGCGAAAGAGAGGTGGAACAATAGTCCCACCTCAGTAAAATGTGAAGCGTTGGAGTGATTTAAATTGGTTTTATGCTTTGGGCTGGTTGCCTCCGAAAGCACATGGGGTGAGGTCCCTCACCTATACTCACTGCCTCGTCCGTGAGCTCACCACACTTTTCTGGCGACCCGACCCGACACCCTCCTGAGCACTCCTCGCGCACCACACCCACGCTGGTAGTTCACTGCCTATCCAGCCACTACAAGGCTTTTTAGGGTCTTAAGTTCTTCTTGAAACTTCTCAAAAGACCCTTAATTGTGCTTCACATGCACATAAATAAAAATGTTATAAAAAATCCAAAAAAATAAAATAAATACTACTTGAGTAGGATTGGGTATATTTTTAAGTGTATATCAAGTTTCAAAGTCATCTGAACCCCTAATTTGGTAGAACATGCCAGTTGACAGTTCAATATACCTTTAGACTTAATAAAAGACTCCAAACCTAAAAAATAATAAAAACTCTCTATTTCCCTCATCTATTTATTTCTCTCTCATCCCTGACCTCTATAAAACTCATAAAAATCATAAAAAGTAGAAAAACTTCAAAAATACACAAAAACACTATGTATAGTGTAAATACATGTATATATAAGCTATTCACTAAGTTAAATATATGTATAGAGTGTTTAATGTATATAATATGTATAAATAACTTATGTATATATTATATAATGTAAAATAAGTATCTAAGATGACTTAAATTATATATAAAGTATTTGTATAATTATTTATTAATTATACTAACTTATATGTACTATAATCTATATAAATTTATAAACCCTACAAATAAACTTATTTATTAATGATACTGTATATATGTATTTATGTATATATAATGTACATTATAAGACCTGTAACTTAATTTAATTATATATAAAATAAATAAATAATTTAATAAGTTATTAGCTAGTTTATTAAATTAAATCAAAATAAATTAGTAAATTAAGTTATTACTGAAATAATTTATATTGTATATTTTTATTATAGTATTTTAAACAATTTAAAATAATTAAATATATTTATAATGTATTATACTATTTATACATAATTTATATGTATAATAGCCTAAAAATAGATATTTAAATGTATATAAATTAAAATAAAATGTGTAAAATACAATAAAAATATGTATTAATTACTTTATTATGTATATTAACTCTGTAATAAGTCAATTTGACAATCAATTAACTATTTTATTCTGTAATTAGTAAATGAAATCTTAATTTAACTTGTATAAAGTGTAAATTTAGCCAATTTATTTATATAGTAAATATAATTATTTTTGTAAATAAATTGCATAATTAAGTATCCCTATGTTTGTACTTTAAAACCCCATAATTTATTTCTAATTTATAATTAATTATGGCCCTCAAATCGAGGGCCAAAATGACGAAATCATCACGTCGCTGTGCTTGATTCCAGCGCTGGAGCAATGGGTGAATTGTCCCACATCGTGAGTTAAGGAGCACCCGTTGCGCTTTAAATTGCTTTTCTGCACTAACCATACCAGTTGTCACGAGGACACTGACGGACACGCACACACATACATACGCATCTAAGCATCTGGTATGAATGAATTGATATTGGCATGAGACAATTGGTTACGGTGCATGGGCTGAGAGTCGTGCACTATGCTTGAGCCTAATTGAATCCATTGACGAGCATAGGGCGTGATTAATATGCCTAATGAAGCAATTAAGGCGACCTTAGTAGAGGTCTTGTCTCACCTCGAAAAGGTCGCCCGCTAAATTAAAAATTCTAATTTTTGATTGATTAAATAGTAAATCACCTAGGTGCTGAAGAAGAAAGGCTGTGAGTGACTAAGTGTTGTAAAAGGGAACCTCTGAGAAAGACTAAGCATAGACGAAGAAGACAGATATATGTGTTGAGTGTGTGCTTGTATATATATATGTATAGATAGTATATATGTATATTGATAATGTATATATTATATATGTAAATAATATAACGTAGAGTATATATAGTGTAGTATATTGATTGGGCTATATATGTATATAAATAATATATAGCTTTGGTGACATATATAAACGTCATTGTAGATAGTATATATGTTAGTAAAGACCCTATTTTTACCTTAGCTTATGTATATAATTTTTCTAAGGTTATATCGATAGTTATATATGTCGTTGCACATACATTATATGTTACTGTATATGTTAGTCTATTAAGTTAAGTTAGTATAGTATATGTTATTACTTATTATTATACATATATTTAAGTATTAGTATATAAGTTGTAAATAAATAATATAAAGTATTTAATTATAGTTTTTGATGCTTGCTTGTATATAATTATTTTCAAGCATTGCAATTATTTTTAATTCATTCTTTTGTATATAATTGTTTCATTCTTTGATTCTTTCATTCATTCACTCTTGTATACAAAATCAATCTTTTTGGAATTAAGGAATATTATTGGACTTAGAGAGTGATGTATATCAATAACTGCCTCCCAGTGAATGACCTGGAATAAACCAGTAAAAATTAAGTAAATAAATAAAATTGACGGGACAACGATTTGTATTTGTGACACATACTACAACAACGATGATTTAAAAACCCTTTTTAGTATGAATCGGTATTCGTCGATCATATATTTGGTGCCATTGCCAGGGACAAAAAAACCCGATAATAGTGAGTTCTTATGATTGTTGACGTGTTGCGCATCAGATACCCTACGATGTAATCAACTTTTCACCACGTTCAACAAGTGTGAATTTTGGCTACTAGAAGTCACATTTTTGGGCCGTGTGATCAATGAAAAAGGTGAGTCAGTGGACCCCACAAAGGTCAAAGCAGTGTTAAGATGGTCTCAACCAAAATCGGTGATAGATATTCGGAGTTTCCAGGGGTTGGAAGGATATTATTGATGTTTTATTTAGGACTTCTCCAAAATTGTAGTTCCTTTGACAAGCTTAACCAAGAAAGGGGTCAATTTCATGTGGACCTCGGACTGTGAGCGGACTTTTCAAGAGCTGAAAAAGTGATTGACTTTGGTACCGATCTTAGCTCTCCCCTTGAGGGGTGGCGGATTTGTGGTGTATAATGACGCTTCACACCTTGGTCTTGGTTGTGTGTTGATGTAGAATGATAGGGTAATTGCTTATGCCTACGACAACTGCGAAACCATGATCGGAACTATCTGACACATGATTTAGAACTAGCAGCTGTTGTTTTTGCCCTTAAGGTTTGGAGGCACTACCTTTACGACGAGACCTTTGACATCTTCACCGATCATAAAAGCCTCAAGTATATCTTTTCTCAAAAGGAACTGAATATGAGGCAGCGTCGTTGGATGGACCTGTTAAAGGGGTATGATTGTAGCATCCTATACATCCAGGCAAAGGCAATCTAGTGGTCGATTCGGTGAGCCGAAATCCAACAGCAATGGCAGCCCAACTCTAGATCAAGGAGTGGGATTGGCTTACTGAGATTAGTGATTGGAAGCCCATCATTGGTCAGATGTTCTTAGGCACCATATGTAGACTGCAACTAAAGCACAACTCCTCTAACCAAAGCATAACTCATATAGCTTCAGGATTATCTTCACTTCCATCACTTCCTCCCTCGAAGCAGTAGAAAAAGAATAACATCATCTGTGAACGTGAGATAGGTAACTTGTTGAGCATTCTCATCAATCTTGAAGCTTGTGATTTTTTTGCAATATAGAGAAGAAGCGAGAGAATGGGATAAAAATTTACAATAGAGATTGAATAAGTAGGGGGAGAGCAGGCATCCTTGTCTAACACCATGAGAAGGATAAATGGTTTTAGTTGTATTGCTAGTAACAATAGATTCAAAAGAGTCAGTTGATACACAAGACAAAATAAGTTTGACCAAGAAGGGAAATGCAATTGACTGAAACAAAAATGAACGAAATACCAATCAAGATGGTCAGAAGCTTTTTCCAGATCGAATTAGATAGCCATAGAGGCATGTTTCCTCTTCTTTTTCTTTGGAGTAGGGAAGATCTTCTTGACCAATACGACATTATCAGAAATCTGCCTACTGATGAGGTGTGGCTCATTATAGCTAAAATGCGAAAGTTAAGCTAGAAACTAGGTTAAACACTACATAATTAACACGTGAAATGGGTTAAGTGTAGGAATTAACAAAAATGACCTAAAACAACAAATTTATGCTAAAAACACAAAATTAGGTCATAAAATGAGATATTCTATTCATTAATACAAATTGATGATCCAATTGCAAATTAAACACACATTTGGATTCAAAAGTTCAAATCAAAGGTGGAATTGACTTCTTAAATGTTCAATCATGCTTCAATAGAAACTTTATGGCATTTGGGCATCATTAGGACCTTGCAATCACTGCATTACATCTACGTCCTTAGGTCATATACATTTATTCACGTTTAAAACCTCCAGGGACTCATTTGAAAGGCTCCAGGGACCCACTTGCTAGGTCCAAGGACTGCATTGCATGTTTTCTCACCACTTATGGACTTCAACGCATTTTCTTCACCGTTTCACCTTAAGGGCTTGTTTGCAAAATCTCCAACACACCTACAGCTCGCATTCCACTGTAGCAGTGCTAGAACACGACCAACATGGGCTGCTATTCTCGTGAGTCCTTTGATCAATGGTCGATCGCAATTCAATCTTCGTGTGCTCCCACGTGTAGGATCACCATCCTTCCAAGATCCCATCTAATGGTAGGTATTTGGTTTAACTTTATCGCGCCTCCGCATAGTTCGCATCCACTGTAGAAGCCCTAATTGCCTAATCTCACACTGCGGTGATCATACTCGCTCCCTTAGCTACTTAAGCAGCTACCAACCCACTCGCACATGTAATCGTTCCCTTCCCCCTGAGTGATTCCCTTCATCCATCTCCTTAGCTACCCTACCTCAATTCCTCATCTATGGTAACAGAGTAAGCTCTCCTCCCTCCTTTAATCGCCTCTAGCAACCGGCTGTTGGCTCTTGGATACCTCCTTCTTCAACTGAAGGTCTCCTCCATTTCATCGCCATCGACCTCCAGCCAGTGGACCTTGGACACCACCTTCATTCGTTAGCTAGATTTACCACTTTCATAGATTAGTTTTCCTGCTTTCTAGATTAATTTTAGTGTTAGTTAGTGTAATTTAGATCTGTAGGAGTAGAGTAGATAGTGAAATCTATGATAAATTAGTTTAGATTAGTTTAGATCCGACCTAACCTCTCTAATCTGTTCAGATTAGAGAGGAGTTTTCTGCATTTTCACATCGACTCATACAGCTCCCTCATCATTTCCTGATCATGTTCACTGATTTCCCTCGAGTTTTTTTTATCACAATTCACCCACTCAGTGTAACATAAATCAGATCTGATGCTCCCTAACCTCTAGATCTGATTTAGCACTAATTTCACATGGGAGGCCTCCCATTCACTCCATATATTCACAAAGACCCCTTAATCTGGATTTAATTGAACCAATTTGCTTGATTCTTTCACATTTGATTTTCATGACCAATCTTGCGATTTGGAGTCAATTTGGTTTTAATCGAATTTCATTAAATGATTCAATTTCAAATTTGCTTAATTGGGTGTATTGCGATGAATTTGAATGTGTTTTGATTGATATTTATTCTCAAAGGAGCATATGCCCAATGAGAGCATTGTTTTGGATGGCCATAGCCAAGCATAATCCAATACATGGATTAGAGGTCATAGCAACGACCTATTATTTAGAGGATTATTTGGAATACCTGCATACTAATTAATAGTGTGTAGGTGTTCTTCATGATTTTATCTCCATAATGATTGACATTAAAAGCCCAACACAAGGCTACATGGATTCCTAAACCAATCTGAATTCACTTTGATTTTTAAAGGAACAAATGACGATTTCAAGGTTTTAATGGAAATTCAGAGTTGCTTTGAGATGATTTCAATACCTAGTGTGATTTTCCTCTTTACATTATCTATAATGTAAAGAGGAGATCATATTAGGGTCTTTTGAGAATTTTAAAGAATGAGGATTGGCCATATGGATTTTAGATCTTCATATATGGTTTTAAAAGGATTTTGGACAACAATGATTTGTTAGAGAATTGATTTGGACATTCTTGAGCCTAAGATTAGACATTCTCAGGTTTAATCTGATAGCAACAGTAACAGCTCCTCTCAGCTGCTGAGTTTTGTTTGAGCAGATTCCAGTTTCTAGGTGTCTGCAGTTGCTGAAGTAGCTAAGCTAAGACGTCTGAATCAGGTGCAGATGAGGTAGCACTTTGGTCTGAAATGCGCAGTAGCAATTAGCTACTGAAATGTTTATATAACAGTAGCAACCACTGTGGTGAACTGATTTGGCTGGTCTGAGAGAAATTTGAAGTGGATTTTGGATTGTAATGTAGCTAACATGTTGTTTAGAGTTAGAACTTAATATACAACCATTCATGTACTGAAATTGAGTTTTAATTCAACTAGAATTGCTTATAATCTTATGATAAATTCTTTTGTCAGCTACTATTGTGAATTATCTATCCAAACTGAAATTTTAAATGCAAATTTAGTTGAAAATCATGCTTAAATGCTCCATCATATTCCATGTGATGTGCAGTGTATGTGAATGCTTTTACTGATTGTTTAATGATGAATGGATTTCGGGTGTTTGAACTCGGGGTTACGAGTAACCCGTCGTCGTAGTTGCAAAACTCGTAATCAAATATAATTTATATCAAAACTCCAAGGGAGTCCTAGGTTGAACACAGGGAGGCAACATTTACTCTGTATGAAAACCGCACTTCGATTTGTTTCTTTTTGGTGTTTTGTGATTTTGTTATTTTTTTATTTTTGAAATAAAATGACAAGCAGTCACAAGAGAGAGATGGAATAAAATTTCATGAATGTCAATTACAATAAACTATGAAAGCGTAAAAGAGAAAAGGGGTGAGAAGAAATCTCCCGAAGTGGCCATTCGGTGAGACGACGGCGCTTGGCGGAAGCTTGAACGAAGGAGTTGGGAAGTAGGACGACGGAGATGAGAAGCGGGAGGACGTTGGGTAGAGGAAAGCTTCAGTGTGGCTCCGGAATGGAGTTGAGAAGGCAGAGGTGATTTGCTACCGGAATGGAGGTGGGAGGATGGCTCCAAGGCGACCTATGAATGGGGATGGGAAGATGGAGGAGTATTTGGTGGGGCAGAGTTTCGTTACACCAATAAGCACCTTGGATCTTGAGAATAATCTCTAACAGAGCGTTGGTAGGCTTGCTAGAGCTTAGGATTAGGTGGGAGTAGAGTAGGTAGAGATCGCTTGGAAGGGAGGGGGTGTAGGTCCTTATATAGTGGATGAGAAGAGGCAAGAATAGGCATGAGACCGATAGCGACCTCCTGGACGTCGCTGTAAGTGTCACTGTACCCAGCTCACACACGCAGCTGGCCTTGCGCTTGCGAACAATTAGTGACGACTGTAAGCGTCACTAAATGTCCTCCAGCCTGTCGCTGAAGCCTGGCGCCAACCAAGCACACACCCGCGTGCGCATGGGCTCGTGCGTTCTTAAGGTGTGTCGACGGCCGCGTGCACCATCAGCACCCATCGAGTGGTGCCACGTGGCAAGGCCTCCTCGCCCAATGGGCGCAAGTCGATTGAGCTTGCTCTTCGCATGATTGCCTCCCCCCGCTGTGGCTCGAACTCACGTCTTGCATTTACGGAGAGAGCGCCTCACCGTTTGGCCAAGGCACACTTTTGGTCAAGTGCAGGGCGTTGCTGTCGCACGGTTTAGGCACCCCTCAACCGTTGGATTGAGATCCAACGGCTAAGATCTCATCTTTCGGTGGCCTTGAGAACACATCGGCTCAGCTAGGGCGGTGTTGTAAACATGTTTACACTACTTAAGATGTCTATTTATGCATGTTCTTAAGCATAGGATTGCATTACATACTATAAATATTGCATAACATGCATCATCTTGCATTTAGATTAATTTAAATAAAATGGAGGTTAATTGTCTCCTTTTATGTTCATGGACAGGACAAACTTTTTATTGGGGCCGCGGATCGAGGATCCAGCCGTACAAATGTGATCAGCGCGACGATTGGAGTTCAACGACTCCAAGATCGCCCTAATTAAACATCTGTAGCATCAGATAGAGATCGGGTAACCCTAGAAGATTAAGGGCCGAGATGGCGTGAAACTGCACTTCAAACGACAAATTCGATCACATGGATGGATTCAGATCGATGATCGTAGCCTAACGGCGCGAAAATCGACTCAATCCAACAACCGTGGCACCATCTACATCATCCAAAAGATGGAAGGCCGGCGAGTGTAGCAGCCGATTGGGCGGCTGAGATGGCACCATGGAAGGCCAAGATGGCGCCACGTGTAGCAGCCGATTGGGCGGCTGAGATGGCGCCATGGAAGGCCAAGATGGCGCCACGTGGTGCCATCTTGGCCTTCCATGGTGCCATCTCAGCCGCCCAATCGGCTGCTACACCCGCCGCGCCCTCTCTTCTTCGACAATTCTCCTTCGTTGGATGCACATCCAACGGCTGTCAGTGCACGCACACCAAACTCAAAGCGCGACACAAATGCGCTTGTAGCGCGTTGGTTTAGCGCGCTTACGCGAGGAGCTGGCGCGGGTTCGAATCCGCATGCGCAGGCGAAAGGGCGCAGGCGAGCGGGCTTCGCGATCGCTCGATCGCGATTGAGCGGCTACGGGCGCTTGATAGCGCCCACACGCTATTGCACGCCGCACCTCATGCGGGATCGTATGTGGGCAGGTGCGTAAAGGAGGCGGTCGGAGGCACGAGATAAGCCGTTCGATCGCTGAGTTCAGCTGGACGTGGAGTGCGTGTTACGCGTGAGGAGGAGAGCGGCCGCGCGCAGGCGGCGCCTCACTATGCCCACGATGGGTCTTTAGCGACGGTTTTATCCGTCACTAAAGACCCTTGATTTAATGATTTTCAAATTAAAATGACCAAATTGCCTTCACTCCTTGCAACTGTAAAAGGAGACCCCCTCCACATGAAATTCTCATCCCTTCCTTCTCTTCTCTACCTCTCCAAAGCTCAAGAGAAGCTTGTCCCACACGCAGGATGCTCCTCGCAAGATAAAGTCAAATTTTCGCTCTCATTTCGGAAGCGGATCCCGTGACGACGATGACGTGCTACTCCGTTCTCGTTCCTCCTGCCTCGATCTCCTTCTTCCCACTCCGTCCTTCATCCAGGCGGCATCTCGTCTGGCTCATCCTCCAAGCGATTATCGAGGAGGATAACTTCTCTCTCCCATTCTTCTTTACAGCTTCCAAGTGTATAATTTTCTTGCTTTCTAGTGTAATTCTTCTTTTGTTTTATTGTATAAACATTTTGAATTATTGAATGCATGTTCTCTCTCTCTCTCTCTCTCTCTCATTTAGTCTTATTGTTATTATGGCTTCATTGTAATTACATCGCCTCACTTTTCAAGAAAAATTCTAAAAAAAAATATAATTGCGAATATAGATCGACATAGCCTCCCTGAGTTCGACCCGGGATTTTCATTCTAGTATAAATTTTATTTGTTGAACACGAGTTCTTCGCTTTCATACTACGACGACAGTTTTTTCAAAACCAAACACATTAGTGTAGCAACCTACGCATTCAACATTTTGGCGCCGTTGCTAGGGAGGCAACGATTTCACGCGCTTTATTATTTTCTAACTTGCTTTCTCTTGTGTCTATTGTTTTGCAGAGACCTCCATTAGGGAATCATCAAGAGGTAGACCAAAGTAAAGTGCAGTTAAAGACAATTGTAAGTACTCCCCATTATTTCCCCCTCCATAGATTTCATTTGCCACATTAAATCCAAATTTCAATTAACCTAGGTGTTTGCATAAATCTTAGGAATAGTTTGGTTGTTTGGATTCTCACTCACATTCATTCCACCCTCATTTATAAAATAAAAAAAATAAGAAAAAGATAACCTTTTGGGGTAATTTTCAATAAACACACAACGTACACCCACATTCAAGGCACGTAACCTAATTGATTTGTTTCTACTCAACTGGGTTCTGATCTGTGGAACCGGTACACACAAAGCAACACA
Source organism: Thalassia testudinum (assembly GCA_037157565.1). Classification (NCBI taxonomy): domain Eukaryota; kingdom Viridiplantae; phylum Streptophyta; class Magnoliopsida; order Alismatales; family Hydrocharitaceae; genus Thalassia; species Thalassia testudinum. The sequence goes on from JAZHRO010000031.1 coordinate 66,283,092, forward strand.
TAAAAGAGTAGAAATCATTCTAGGTTAACCATCTTTATGTGCCTAACTTAGTGGTGCATTTGTGGCTAGTTGTTTGAGTTGTTTGGGCCGCACCACTCTAGTTAAAATCAACTCATCAAGTAGCTCCTCCTTAGGGTTTTCAATCTAGGTCTATTCCAAGCACTCTACTTTCTTTCTGGTTTTAAAGGAAAACAATCTTCACCCGTGTTTGACAACTTGGTTTGCCTAGAAAATTGATTGCAATCCACCTAATTTGAAACCCTAAAAGCTACTTAAGCAAGATTTGAACATTAAAATCCACACATCACAAATAATCTTGCTTGAAAACCCTGGTTGTGCACGCACTTATACAAATCTCAATCAATCATTAAGGGCACAACCCATTTTAAGGGTCCACCACATTCCATAAGCACCATAATCCCAAGCCTTAATAAAATTGAGTAGACGTTGGCCTTAAGGTCAGATTCGCTCTTCAGGGCCTAGTCTGAGATTGTCTTTGATTAACCTACTTGTACTGATTAATCTAATGTCGAGCTAGGGGAGTAGCATCAAACGACCATGGTTGGGGGGTACACTAGGAACCGGAGGCGAAAGTTGAAGGAAGAACCTTCTCCCCAGTCCCTCCTTCTAACTGGTTGGATTGAGCAGACGCAAGTAGAGTAAATCATTTACAATCTTAAGGCAGGTTTTGGGAGTTAGTAGATCCTTAAGCTACCCCACTTAAGGACAGCCTTGTTTTGTTGTGCTGCAGGGTCCCTATCCCCAGTCCTTCCAACCTTATCCTAGTTTATGCTGGGAAGACGGTCATTGAATCCCCGACTGGAAGGACCATTAGAGTATTCTAGGAGGCGCAAATTGGATTTTGGTCAAATTGATCCCATGGCTGACCAACAGCCTCCTCTGCCTGAAAATACACGGGAAGAATTTCGAAGGCAGCTGAAACAAATGCAGAGAATGCGGGAATGGTTCTAGAGAATGCAGGGTGCTCAGCCCTTAAAGGATTTTTATGATTCTTCAAATTACGGGGAACATCCCGACGTCTAGATTCCAGCCGGTGACGTAGAAATCAAGCTCCAGGTGTTAAGCCTGATCAAACATTATCATGGGCTTGGCTTCGAAGATCCATTTCAGCACTTGGAGGACTTGACCACTTTGGTCCAGACCACCAAGGCATGAAACGTAAACAAGGAGCAAATGATCATGAGGCTCTTCCCCCACTCTCTTAGGGATAAGGCCGCACATTGGTATAGGACAATAGGAAGACCAATTGCAACTTGGAATGAGTTGAAATCGGCCTTTCTAAAGAAATTCTTTCTAGTCAGACGTACCAATGCTTTGAGACGAGCAATCACTACCTTTACCCAATGGCCGGGGGAGCAGTTTCATGTGGCCTGGGAGCAATTCCAGGACCTATTGTGGAGGTGTCCACACCACGAGGTGCCGAAATGACAACTCGGGCAGATCTTTTATCATGGGTTGACTGAGCAACTCATAAATCATGTGGATGCTTTTTGCGAAGGCAATTTCCTCAATAAAGACGCAGATAGTGCACACGATTTATTTGAGGAAATGAGCGGGAATTAAATCAATCATGCCTCCATGGATACATTTAACCGGTTCCAGCAGCCCAGATCAAATGTCAATGAAGTCCATGACTCTCATTCATTTGATATGGAATTGATTTGTAACAAACTTGATAAGGTGGACTTGGTTGCTAAGAGAATGGAAGAGTGGATGGCTGGCAATTCTATGAACAACTCTCGATTCACTCAATCCCAAAATTCGGGATTCCATTCTTCACGAGCTCCTTCTGGACGGGAGTTCGTGAATCAACTCGATGCGGCTCAACCTGTGAGTCAGCATTTTTTGGAATCCCACGGGTTCCAAATTGGGGCCTTTGATCCCAATTTTTCTGATCCTTCCCTTTCTTTCTCTCCATCCTCACCCTATGAGGATGTCTGTGTTGTACAAGAGAATGTTAGATCCAACCCCTACTCTAATGCTTATAATCTGGATTGGAGAAACCACCCTAACTTCTCTTGGAAAAATCCAGGGCAACAGACCCAATTCCGACTTGGAAACTATGCTCCGCAATGACCAATGGGTCAGGGTCATGTATATACTCATTTGCCTCCAAATCAGGTCAATCAGCCAGCTTGGAATGCCCGTCAACCTGCAGGGTAGGCTGATTTGAACTGACAAATGGTAGAGATGCAAGGATCCATGCTCCAGCTCATGCAAAAAATGAAAACCTCGCTGGACAACTTGCAGTCTGGGCTCAATACTAACTCTCGTCAACTTGGATCTCTACCATCCCAACCCGTACCCAACCCGCGAAATATTCTGAATTCGGGCAACTAAGTCCATGGGTACGGAAATCAGAGGGACCCACACACACATGCTCAGGTGGTTGAGCAGGGTTCCTCCTCCTCGTCTTCTTCTTCTTCTACAAATCAACAATTCTTGGCTAATCAAGCCCCTCCAATCTTTCTTAGCCCTCCCCAAGACCCAAATTCTTATGCATCTGCAAATTCTGTCACCTTGAGGAGTGGTAAGCAAACTCAGGATCCACAACCACACTATTCTGATCTTCTGAATCCTGAAGAACCTGAGGAGAGAGAGGAGAATTCTGGAGGAGAAATCAAGGCTCAGGAACCCGATTCCAAAGATTTGACTCATGTTCCTTTTCCTGAAGCCTTGATTAAATCAAAGAAGAAGAAGTCTGTTGATAGCAATGAGGAGCTTCTGAATCTATTTAAGAATGTTGAGATCAATATCCCGCTCCTTAATGCTATCAAGCACATACTGGCTTACGCGAGATTTTTAAAGGATTTATGTACACGAAAGTGTAAGTCGAGAGAATATGTTCCGAGGAAGGTGGTACTCTCTAAGAAGGCTAGTTCTGTTATCCTGCACCACCTCCCTCAGAAAAAGAGAGATCTAGGTGCTCCGTTGATTTCTTGTGTCATCGGAGATTGCACATTTGATAGAGCACTTTTGGATCTGGGTGCATCCATCAACCTAATTCCGACTTCTCTTTATGAGAAGTTTGGATTAGGTGAACTTCAGCCAACTTCAGTAACGCTACAGTTAGCGGAATGCTCGATCACAAATCTGTGAGGCGTTATTGAAGATGTTATAGTTAAGGTCAAGGATTTCTATTTTCCTGTAGATTTGTTTTTCCTTGACATGGATGTACCTGATAATCTGAGGAACACGCCCATCATTCTGGGGCGTCAGTTCTTGGCTACCGCTAAGGCCAACATTAATTGTGAAAGTGGTAGCATGGAAATCGCCTTTAGAGATCAACGAATGAAATTGGATATTTTTAAGGCGATCAATAAATTTGAGGATTGTGGATTTATTGAGGAACTTGAGGAGGATAATGAAAACATTGAAAATTGTTTGATGGTTTCTTCAATCGAAAGTTCCTCCTTTGATGATGAATTCGACCCGCAACCCTCTAAGGTTGACCTGCCATCTTCTGAAGAGGTTATTGATTTTGTTTACTCATAACCTCTTCCTCTTGTTGAGTCTTCAGCATCTACCTTACCATCAGTCATCAACCCACCCCAGCTTGAACTGAAACCATTGCCTGAGAATTTGAAATATCAATTTTTAGGACCTCAGATGACTCTCCTGGTGATTAACAGTGCTAAATTGACAAAGGAGCAAGAGATTAAATTGATCAAGGTCCTGAAGGAACAGAAGGAGACAATTGGTTGGACCATTCATGACCTCAGGGGGATCGAGCGATCTTACTGCAATCATAGAATATTCTTGGAAGATGGATCCCGCCCTTCTCGCCAGATGCAAAGGAGATTAAATCCAAATATGCGAGAAGTGGTCAAAAATAAAATCATCTAGTGGCTCGATGCAGGAATTATTTATCCAATCTCTAATAGTCCTTGGGTAAGTCCCGTGCAGATTGTTCCGAAGAAAGTAGGGATTACCATTGTGACTAACGAGAGAGGAGAATCTGTCACAACTCGTTCAGCTTCCTCTTGGAGGGTTTATATTGATTATAGGAAGATGAACACAGCCACTAAAAAGGATCATTTTTCCCTGCCTTTCATCGATCAAATCTTAGAAAGATTAGCCAGGCAGAAGTACTTCTGTTTTCTTGATGGCCACTCGGGATACAACCAAGTTCCTATCCATCCCGAGGATCAGGAAAAAACTACTTTCACCTGTCCCTACGGAACCTTTGCTTTCCGTAGGATACCTTTCGGTCTATGCAATGCACCTACGGCTTTTCAAAGGTGTATGCTAGCCACATTTTCTGACATGGTGGGAGAGTTTATAGAAGTTTTCATGGACGATTTCTCTATTTTTGGAGAATTATTTGACTCTTGTTTGGCTAATCTGGAAATGATTCTTAAGAGATGTATCAAAACACGATTGGTCCTTAGCTGGGAAAAGAGTCATTTCATGACCCAAGAAGGCATCGTTTTGGGTCATGTAATCTCTGAACGGGGAATCGAAGTGGATAAAGCTAAGGTTGATGCTATTGCTAAACTTCCTCCTCCCACATCTGTTAAACAAATCCGATCATTTCTTGGCCATGTGGGATTCTATCGAAGATTCGTCAAGGATTTCTCGAAGGTTGCTCATCCCCTGAGCAATCTTCTTGTCAAAGAAACGCCGTTTGTTTTCGATGAATTATGACGAAAGGCGTTTGATTTCCTGAAAACGGCAGTCACCTATGCTCTAGTTTTGCAACCACCAATTTGGACAACCCCTTTTGAGATCATGACCGACGCTTTTGATTACGCGGTCGGGGCTGTCTTGGGTCAGAAAATTGATAGAAAGCTCTCTGTTATCTACTATGCTAGTAAAACTCTGGATGAAGCCCAGAGGAATTACACTATTATTGAAAAGGAATTACTAACTGTAGTATTCGCTTTGGAAAAATTTAGGCCATATCTCTTAGGGTCTTATGTTATCATCTATACCGACCACTCGGCCTTGAGACATCTCTTGGCCAAAAAGGATGCGAAACCCCAGCTTATTCGTTGTATTCTTCTACTTCAAGAATTTGATCTTGAAATCAAGGATAAAATCGGGGTACAAAATGTGGTAGTGGATCATTTGTCGAGTCTCCTAGGTGATTCCTCTCGTCCGGACATTCTGATTGCTGACACTTTTCTGGACGAAACTATTCTTACAGTTTTAGGTGTCCACACCCCATGGTCTGCTGACATTGTTAACTATTTGACCATTGGTCAAATCCCCCAGGATTAGACCCAGCAACAACGAGATATGCTCAAATCTGAGGCTAAATACTACTTTTGGGAGGACCCTGAGCTGTACTACATCGGCTCTGATCAGATTATTTGCCGATGTATACCGGAGAATGAATTCAATAGTATACTCGAGTTCTGCCATGCATCTGAGTGTGGTGGACATTTCTCCAGGAAAAAGACGGCTGCAAAAAATCTTGCAATCTGGCTTCTGTTGGCCGTCTTTACTTAAGGATGCCTAGGATTTCTCAAGGTCATGTTCTCGATGTCAGGCACTCGGGAGCATAGCTAAGAGAGATATGATGCCCCTAAACCCAATTCTTTCTGTCGAAATTTTCGATGTTTGGGGCATTGATTTCATGGGACCCTTTCTCCCTTCATTTGGACATCAGTATATTCTTGTTGCTATTGATTATGTGTCCAAATGGATTGAGGCGATTCCCACCCGAACCAATGACCACAAGGTGGTTATCGATTTTGTCATGAAAAATATCTTCAGTAGGTTCGGGATTCCGAGGGCCATCATCAGTGATGGTGACAGTTATTTTACTAATGCCCAATTCCAGAATTTGTTGGCCAAATATAGGGTTAATCACCAAATTTCCACACCTTACCACCCCCAGATGAATGGACAAGCCGAGATCTCCAATCGAGAGATCAAGAACATTTTGCAGAAAACGGTTAGGCCTGATCGCAAGGACTGGACTCAAAAGCTTGAGGACGCTCTTTGGGCCTACCGTACGACGTATAAAATTCCCATTGGCATGTCTCCATTCCGTTTGGTGTATGGAAAGGCGTGCCATTTACCCGTAGATATTTAACACAGGGCATTCTGGGCGATTAAACAATGCAATTTAGATCTAAATTTAGCTGGGAAGACCAGGAAACTCCAACTATCTGAGTTGGAGGAGCTTAGAAATGATGCATATGAGAATGCCAAGATCTACAAGGCTCGAACCAAAGCTCTACATGATCAACTAATTTCCCGCAAGAGCTTTGAGCCGAACCAGAAGGTATGGCTATTCGATTCTAAACTTATGCTCTTTCCTGGCAAACTTAGATCTAAATGGAATGACCCATTCATAATTGACCAGATTTTTCCAAATGGAGCCGTTCAGATTTCTGACCCAAAGACGGGTAACACATTTAAAGTCAACGGTCAATGTTTGAAGCCTGTTATTGACCATATTCTTCTAGAACTCGTCTCAGACAGGGTTGCTCTAGCCATTCTGTGACTTCTTTGGCTGGACTTCACCTAGCTGATGGTATTAAACTCAGTAGTTGTACATATGACACAAAGCTGACACGAGCTTCATATTCAGGTGACATCTTTCATACTCTACTCTTTCTTTCATGTCTCTTTCTCAATGTGGACATTGCATCAGCTAGGTATGGGGGGTGGATTCATTTTTGAATCATTTGATCATCTTTTTGAAATTCATGTAAATTATTTTTCCCTTCTTATTTATACATAAAAAAAATGAATTAGGAAGGAGTAGTTGGACATTAGGACTTTTCAATCTTAGGAAATTTTACATTAAGATCTAAACACAAAGACCCTTCAGGTCTTTGGACTTAATCGGCCTATGTATCCACTAAAATGTGGATTTATTTTTTGAGTCCTCGCCAACCTTAATTCTATTGTAATTTAAGTAAATAAGTTTGGGTGATAAGTACACGACTTGTCAACTCGCCCTCTGGTTTGAGGGAACTTTGAGTTTTAGGCATCTACACACTTTCTTTGCATTGACTCGTTGTTCGACAATTTTAACGGAAATTGGGTAGCTAATGAACCTTCTAGGGTGATATGGCTGGCAAGTTATCGTGGGTAACAGCCCATAGGTAGGTTGTCCAGAGCCCAGTCACTGGACCATTCTCTTTTTGTTGTCTTTAGGTAAATCTTAGACCAGGGAAGCCACCTACTTAAAAAAAAAAAGTCAAAAAGAAAAGGAGAAAAGAAAAAAATGAATAAATAAATAAGCCAGACTTCGCCGCATGAGTATGGTTGGCAAGTTGTCGGTGGTAATAGCTCATTGATCGGTTGTCTAGAACCCAGCTCAATAAATGAACTGAAAATTCCCAAAACACTTAGAAAGAAGCGGAGAAGTAGAATAAATCGGGGAGATATACACTAAATTCACCCTTGTGTTGACCCCGTAAAAATAAAAGTAGGGAGAAAGCTACTGGTTGTAAAGATACACCTTTAGGAAGAATTCTCTTTTTAAGGTTACTTAGAGGCGTAGAAACCCGAAGTCTATTTTAACTGTCGATCAACGAGTCTATCACATTCACAATAAGATGCTTAGAACTTAGGGTTCTCATCAAATTTTGGGTGAGTTGAATGGTTGTAGAAAGCCACTCTTAAACCCTAAAACTTGAAAATCCAAAAAAATTAGAAAAGAGAAAAAGAGAAAAAAGAAAATTTTCTTTGAATAAGGTGAGGGCTTGAGGCAGTCGGCATTTTGGCAGATACTCGGGCACCGTTGTGTCTTTGAAAGTTTAAATCCTAAGTAAACATTTTCTTAGTGATTGAAAATAAGTCATGCCCAAATAATCCAACCTGATTCTTTTATAAATAGCATAAAGTTTTTGCTAGGGACTAGCAAAAGATAGGCCTGGGGGTATGATGTAAACATGTTTACACTACTTAAGATGTCTATTTATGCATGTTCTTAAGCATAGGATTGCATTACATACTATAAATATTGCATAACATGCATCATCTTGCATTTAGATTAGTTTAAATAAAATGATGGTTAATTGTCTCCTTTTATGTTCATGGATAGGGCAAACTTTTTGTCGGAGCCCCGGATTGAGGATCCAACCGTACAGATGTGATCAGGGCAACGATTGGAGTTTAACGACTCAAAGATCACCCTAATCAGACATCTGTAGCATCAGATAGAAATCGGGGAACCCTAGAAGATTAAATGCCAAGATGGTGTGAAACTACACTTCAAACGACAAATCCAATCGCACGGATGGATTTAAATCGACGATCGCAGCCAAACGACGTGAAAATTGACTCAATCCGACAACCGTGGCACCATCTACATCATCCAGAAGATGGACGACCAAGATGGCACCACGTGGCACCATCTCAGTTGCCCAATCGGCCGCTACACCCGCCGCGCCCTCTCTTCTTTGATGATTCTCCACCATTGGATGCACATCCAACGGCTGTCAGCGTGCACACACAAAACTCAAAGCGCATCACAAACGCGCTTGTAGCGCGTTGGTCGAGCCGCTTACGTGAGGCGCTGGCGTGGGTTAGAATCTACATGCGCAGGTGAAAGGGCGCAGGCGAGCGGGCTCCACTACTGCTCAAACGCTATCGAGCGGCTGCAGGTGCTTGATAGCACCCACACGCTATTGCATGCCACGCCTCACGTAGGATCGCACGTGGGCAGGCGCGTAGAGGAGGCCGATGGAGGCGCGAGTTAAGCTGTCCGATGTCACGATCGGACGGTTGAGATCAGCTGGACGTGGAGCGCGCGTTACACGCGAGGAGGCGAGCGGTCGAGCGTGGGTGGCACCCCACTATGCCCACAATAGGGCTTTAGCGACGATTTTATCCGTCACTAAAGACCCATGATTTAATGATTTTCAAATTAAAATGACCAAATTGCCCTCACTCCTTGCAATTATAAAGGGAGACCCCCTCCACACGAAATTCTCATCCCTTTCTTCTCTTCTCTACCTCTCCAAAGCTCAAGAGAAGCTTGTCCCACACCCGGGATGCTCCTCGCGAGATAAAGTCAAATTTTCGCTCTCATTTTAGAAGCGGATCCTGCGACAACGATGACATGCTGCTCCGTTCTCGTTCCTCCTGCCTCAATCTCCTTCTTCCCACTCTATCCTCCAAGCGATCGTCTAGGAGGATAACTTCCCTTTCCCATTCTTCTTTACAACTTTCTAGTGTAGAATTTTCCTGCTTTCTAGTGTAGCTAATTTTCCGCTTTCTAGTGTAATTCTTCTTTGGTTTTATTGTATAAACATTTTGAATTATTGAATGCATGTTTTCTCTCTCTCTCGTTTAGTCTGATTGTTATTATGGCTTCATTGTAATTACATCGCCTCACTTTTCAAGAAAAATTCTAAAAAAAATATAATTGCGAATATAAATCGACGTAGCCTCTCTGAGTTCAACTCGGGATTTTCATTCTAGTATAAATTTTATTTGTTGAACACAAGTTCTTTGCTTTCATACTACGACGACAGTTTTTTCAAAACCAAACACGTTAGCGTAGCAACCCGTGCATTCAACAGACAGCCTGGATGGCACCATCCAGGCCATCTGTCTTCTTCTTGTAGAGGGTGCTATGGAGCTTTGAGTGAGGTGATTTTTGCGTTGATGGACTGTGATCGTCGCTCCGGATTCATCCATACGGTCGTATTCTTCATTCGAAGCTTGTAAAGGTGTTGCACTACCTCTTGGCCATGTAAAATGGAAGAATTAGTGTACATAATATACAACTACCCTAAATGCCATGTAATAGATGTTATGTAGTATTTATAACATGATATGCAATGCTAAGCCTAGGAACTATCATAAATAAGTATTTTATGATGAATTTATGCGTATTTATCATACCGCAATGCTTACTTTTTGCCAGTCCCTAGCGAAATTAACCTAAATGCTATTTATAAAAGTAGAATTAGGATTCGATCTCTTAGGCATAATTTGTTGGTTATTTTAGGAACTTTCAACCCAAGACTTGGTTACAAAGACTCGACAGTGCTCGGGTGTTTACCAAAATGTAGGCCGTCCAAGCCCCCGCGTTATTTGAAAAGAGAAGCTACACAAATTTCTTTCTTGTTTTTCTTCTTTTCTATTTTTTTTTGTACTTTTGGAGTTTGAGAGTTTCAGGATAACTTTTTACGGTTACTCGACTGGCCCAAGACTCGAAAAGGACTCTAAGTGCTAAGCATCTAGTGAAAAAAGTGAAAGACTCACTAGGCGGCCGTTAAAACGAACTTCGAGTTTTTAGGACCCTAGGTAACCTTGCTTAGAGGTTTATCTTTTCGAACGGTAGCTTTCTCCCTATTTCTTTTATTTATGGGGTCAACACAAGGGCGAACCCAGTGTATATCTCCCCGATTTATTTTACTTCCCGACTTTTTCCCTAAGTGTTTTATGAATTATTGTGCATTTTTGTGAGTTGGGCTCTGGACAACCAGCCAATGGGCTGTTACCCATGACAACTTGCCAACCATACTCGTGTGGTGAAATGTAGTTTTATTTTTTTATTTTTATTTTTTTATTATTTTCTCCTTTTTCTATTTTTTTCTATTTTTTTCTCTTTTTTTTAAGTAGGTAGCTTCACTAATCTAAAATTTACCTAAAGGCAGTACAACGAAAATGGTCTTGTGACTGGGCTTTGGACAACCGATAGATGAGCTATTACTGTTGGTGCTAGAGCACCATGATCATTTGTTTTGATGATAACAAAACACGTGTCATTTAATATTTGCGCTTTCAGTCCTAGATTTCAGGTCAATCGCAAATGGATACGTGATTAGACGGAGTTCGAGCTCGCATCCAGGATGGATTGGAGGAGCGCGATGGAGAGCAAAAGAGATTCGCGAGGAGCGATATATTGAAGATGGAAGGAAATGAAGAATAGGATAGATTTCCTTCTTTTGTACTTGTTGTATTTTTCGTTTCTTTTGTTACTCTTTATTTCCTTAGATAATTCATGTTAAAGAGCCTCAAAGTACCCTAACAGTAGTCCTAGGAACACCCGCACAACCCTAGGATACTTAGGTTTTCTGTAAAACACTTAGAAAACCAATATAGGGTTCAAACAACACTTCCAGACATCTAATTCCCAAATCAGACGTCTGATAAAGTATTTTAAGACGTCTGACTGTTGTTTCAGACGTCTGATATCTGTTAGGCTGGACAAAGCTAGTTCTGTCTGATGAAATCAGACGCCCAGACCTTAGACCAGACGTCTTAGGAGACGTTTGATGGACGTGCCAGAAGTCCAGATAGTGGACCGTTGGCTAGCTTAGTAGGCACTGCAGAATATGACCGTTGGAGCCTTATCAGACGTCCTTAGGCCTTTCCAGATCTCTGATAAATGACCGTTTTGCCTCGGCTGACCCAAAATCTCTTGTCAGAGATTTTCTAGCCGTTGCAACATTTGGAAATCAATTCCCAAAGTAAAAGTAGGTTTCCAGACGTCCAGACATAGTGCCAGACGTCCTATATGTCATCTGATGGACTTGAACAAGAACCCTGTTTAGATCTGATTCAAGTCAGGAGGAAACCCGCATGAAATCAGACGTCTGACCTTGAAATCGGATGTCTTAAAGTGGCCTTCTAGACGTCTGATGCCAGAGTTAGACGTCTGATTACCCTGTCAAGTGCAATCATTGTTCTGATTTCGGCCTGATTCTCTTGGGCTTTGCACCCAACGGCTATGGAAGCTTTTCTATTCCTTCCAAAGCCTTCCTAAGGCCTCTATAAATAGGGGGGAGCCTTTGACACACCCACATACACTTAGAGACACAAGATACACACTAAGAGAAACAAGAGACACACCTAAGCAACTTAGTTCCACTCTTTTGTGTCCAAGAGAAGCCCTTGCTCTCCAAGCTCTAGTTCCATTCTCTAGAGAGCATCAAGCTTTGCGCACCCACTCTCCCGCCGTTGTTCACGAGAGCGAAGTTGCGCCGTCACGTGGCTCACGCACCCGCGTCATCGTCGATGCACTCCTTGCAAAGGGGAGTTTCCTAATTCCTATAGAAGCTTAGGTTTATTACTTTGTTGGCTCTATAGGTTTGTTGTTTATTTTATCTTTGTTATTTGGTTGGGTATTCGCTTTGCGAATTCCCATCTCCTTCGTGGGACAAAATCCTTCTCGTGGAGAGAAGGGGTTGAGGAACGCTACCCTCGTACTTGTAGCGTGGTTGTACTGAGGTTGAATCACCCTCGTTTTAAAGTGATTCGGTTAGTGGATTTGATCAACTAGGTTGATCGGAAAATCTTAACTCGAGAGGGTTAGGTGGTGGTTTTCACCCGGTTTGGGTTTCCAGCTAAAAATCTTTGTGTACTTTGTGTGGTTGTCTATTCTGTGATATTGTTTATATTTATTTCCGCATTTTATTACGTCACCCCTCCTATTATGGAACTTTCAATTACCACCGACGACTTGCCAGTCATACCACCCTAGATAGTTCATTAGTTACCCAATTTCCGAAGAAACCGTCGAAAAGTGACTCAGTGCAAAAAAGTGTGTAGATACTTACGCTTAAAGTCTCCTCAAATCAGAGGGTAGGTTAATAAGTCGCATACTTATCATCCCAATTTATTTACTAAATTAAAATGAATTTTAATTGGCGAGGACATGAGACTAAGCCCACATTCGAGTGGACACCTAGGCTAATTAAGCCTGAAGACATGAAGAGTCTAAGTATTCAGGTCTCAAAGTAACAATTCCTAAAGTTTGCAATTCCTAATGCCTAAGTTCTTGTCTCCTAATTCTAGTTTTTTTTTTTTGGAATCAAATAACAGAAAATTACTGTTACAGTTGACAAAAAGATTATAAGATATATCCACCCCTCATGCTTAGCTATTGCAATGTCCTCATTGTTAAAAATGCAGGCATGCAGGAGAGTAGAAGTGGAAGAATAGCACCTGGTTTCCGCGGAATTCTGGTCACCTTAGAACAGTCTTTACATGTGCTTAGTTTAGTGCCTTTAACTAGGCGATGATCGGCCCGCGGTGGTTAAAGCAAGGTAAGAGCAGCCTTGTCCGAGATGGGTTCAGGGAGCATATGGTCAACAAAGGGTTTGAGATGCTGTCCGTTGACCTTGAAGATATTAACCGTCTTTGGGTTAGAGATTTCGACGGCCCCGTTAGGGAAAATCCGCTCAATAACAAACAAGCCGTCCCACTTAGACCTGAGTTTTCCGGGGAAAAGCTTCAATCGAGAATCGAAAAACCAGACCTTCTAGTTTGGCTCAAAGCTCTTACGTGAAATCTTTTGGTCATGGAGAAATTTGGTCCTTGCCTTATAGATTCTGGCATTTTCATAAGCATCATTTCAAAGCTCCTCCAACTTAGATAGTTGAAGTTTCCTAGTTTTCCCGACCAACTCTAGGTCAAAATTAAATTTCCTGATGTTCAAGTTCTACGGTAAGTGACACGCCTTACCAAACATCAGACGGAACGGAGACATACCGATAAGCGTTTTGTACGCTGTACGGTAGGCCCAAAGAGCATCATTTAGCTTTTGGGTTCAATCCTTCCTATTAGGCCTAACGGTTTTCTGCAAAATGTTTTTAATCTCCTGAATGATGACCTTGGCTTATTTGTTCGTCTGAGGGTGGAAAGGTGTGGAAATATGATGATTCACCCCGTATTTCCCCAGTAAATTCTAAAACTGGGCATGAGTGAAATGTGTGCCACCATCACTGATAATTGCCTAAGGAACCCCGAACCGACTGAAGATATTTTTCTTCACAAAATCAATGACCACCTTGTTGTCATTAGTCCGGGTGGGAATTGCCTCAATTCATTTGGACACATAATCAACATCAACTAAAATATACTGGTGTTCAAATGGAGGGAAGAGTCCCATAAAGTTGATGCCCTAAATGTGGAAAATTTTGACGGAAAGTATTATGTTCATTGGCATCATATCTCTCTTAGCCATGTTCCCGAGTGTCTAGCATCGGGTGCATGACTTTGACAATTCCTGGGCATCCTTAAATAACGATGGCCGATAGAATCCGGATTGCAAGATTTTTGCTATCGTTTTTTTCCTGGAAATGTGTCCACCACTCGCACATGTGTGGCAGAACTCAAGTATGTTGTGAAACTCGATTTCCGGGTGCATCGACGAATAATTTGATTTGCGCCGATGCGGTACAGCTTGGGATCATCCCAAAAATAATATTTGGCCTCAGACACAAGTCTATCCCATTGTTCTTTGGTCTAATCCGGGAGATTTGACCAATGGCCAAATAATTGACGATATCCGCAAACTAGGGGGTTCGGATACTTGAGACTGTAAGAATAGTCTCATCCGGAAAAGTATCAGAGATTGGGACATCCCGATGAGGAGAATCAATTAGGATTCTCGAGAGGTGATTCGCCACTACATTTTTTGCCCCAGCTTTATCCCTGATTTCAAGATCAAATTCTTGAAGCAGCAAAATCCAGCAAATAAGCCAGGGTTTGGCATACTTTTTGGCCGAGAGATGTTTCAAGGCTGAGTGGTCAGTATAAATGATGACACGAGAACCCTGAATTTTTCTAAAGCGAAAACTACAGCTAGCAATTCTTTTTCACTAACGGTGTAGTTCCTCTAGGCCTCGTCCAGAGTCTTGCTAGAGTAGAAAAGGACAAAAGGCTTTTTCTCAATCTTCTCACCCAAGATAGCCCCGACGGCATAATTAGATGCGTTAGCCATAATCTCAAATGGGGCTGTCCAGACCGGTGGTTGCAACACCGGGGCACAGGTGAGTGCCATTTTTAATAAATCAAATGCCTTACGACATGATTCATCAAGCTTGAACGTGTCTTTGGCTGATTGCACAGCAATCATGCAACCTAAATCACCTGAATTAAGCAAGATTCTAGCATAACTTAAAAATAATTCATTCACAGGCATCGTAATTTGCACAATAGCTAGTTTATTAGTCATATGGATAATATCATCATTTTATGACCTAAAAGCGAGATGATTCTAATTGCAAATGATTCAAAGCTACGAATGTCAAATCAAATCAGACATATCTGATCAGAACAAGGATGGGAGTCCAACGCTTCCAAAATCGTCCCGATCAGACAACCAGAGCATCGTGTGCAATCCATGGAAGAAAGGAGATGATGGAGCCAAAGGACAAAGATCCAAGCCTCAGATGAAGAATCCAACCACACGGATGAATTCGGATCGACGATCGTAGTCCAATGGTGCAAAAACCAACCTGATCGGAGGCCTACATCACTAGATACAAAGAAAAGAAGATGGATGGCCACGATGGTGCCATGTGGCGCCATCATAGCCTATCCCTCACCACTGCCCCATCTAGGAAGGTCGTACCGCACGCTGTGGACCATTGGGTCTTCATCCAACGGCCACGACATCGCCACGTCGCCCGCCCAGACTGGATAAGCATAAATACAAACAAGTATATATAACAAAAGGTCTGTGTAGCGCATTGGCTCACTCGCGTGCATGCAAGTGCAGGATGCGAGTTCGAGCCCTACGCTGCGCAAAATTGAAGCAGGTGCAATTACGCATGATCATAAGGCGTAGGCGCACCGACATGGCGCAATTAAAGCACGTAGCGGGTACGCATGATTTCATGCGGTTGCTTTGATGCTAAGGTAGCGACGCTCATTACGATCGGACAGCTGACATTGAGGCACGTTGTGAAGACGAGTGGTGGGTGAAGAAAATAAGCACGTGTGTGAGGAGGAATCAGAGTCGAGCAATCGAAGATCGACCACGTAGCGGCTGCCACGTGTCGCCACCAGGTTGAATCCAAGAATTTTAGGTGCAAATGAAGGTATTTTGAAGCCAAATCAAAGTCGTTGATCTCCCGATCAATGGATCTGATCAAATAAGAGTTGTTGGATAGTTTTATGGCCAAAATACCCTTTTTTCCCTCCATCAAAACTATAAAAGAAGGCCCAGGGCCCCCCAATTGAAGGCATCAACTTAGAATCTCTCTCTCCCATCAACTTCAGATCCCTTCTACTGCCTTCTCTGCAATTCTCCGTCCCTCTGCAACTTCATCCCAGTGCTTTGGATTTGAGGTGCTGCCACACCTCGCACAAGCATCCTACAGGCGATGTCGTCTCTTTGCACTTTCTATCTCTCTATCTCCCTCTCCTTCTATCTATCTGCTCTCTTTCTTTAGCATAGTACTTTCTACTTTGAAAACTGTTTATGAATGCAATGAAATTCTGATATTCTTAATGCTTGATATCTACTCTTTATATATATATATACATATATAAATACCTACTAGAACTAGTTTTCTGAAAAGCTTCTGTTAAAAATTGAGATTGCCTCCCTGCGAACGACCCGGTACTCACTGGAGTTTTAGAAATTTATTTGTCGACGTGTTTTCACGCTATACTACAACTAAATAATTTTTAAAATGCGAATTACAAGCCGAAAAAGTTGACGCCATTGCCAGGGAGGCAACGAAAATTTTTGAAGCTTTCTTTGATGCATATTTGAGATTTCTAACTCGCTACTTCTTTCGTTAATTTTGTGTGTGCAGGAAACAAAGAAATCTGAGCCAAACATGACAGCGGAGAAAGTGCGGGTTCGAATCTCATGTAAGTACCTATAGGTTAGATTAGTTAGGTTTAGAAAGTTTAGGATTTGCTTAAACCCTAAGATTAGTTTGAGTTTCCTTGTTTGAAAAAAAAAATTTCTCTCTTGATTTTCAGGCTGAAATAAAGTTTTATCTTAAAAATTTAATTCCCAAAGTTTCGCACATCCAAAAATCGTCAAAGTTTGACTGGACGTGGATTTTAAAGTTAGGAATAACATATCCAAAATTTGCGTAAATTGGAGTTACAGAAAGTGTTTAAAAATTTACACACTAATCTATTATCAATTTGATTTTTGTTCCCGATTTTTCAGAGTTTAAAAATCATAATAATTTTTATACAACTCCAATTTAAGTGAAATTTAAGGCACTTAATTTCTGAGAAAGTGAAGAATTTTATAAAAATCTAAGAAAAATATTTCTTGCTCATTTAATTGCACGAAATATCTGATCACGAACTGGGGGTTAAAATAGACTGCAGAATCCCTGTACATTTTAAATCTGCAAAAAATAGAAAACGTACATTAAAAATTCTTGAAAAATATTTTCTGAGTGCCTAATTAGTGGTGCAAGAAGTCCAATTGATTGCATTGCTTGGGTCGCACCACTCATCTGATTTTTGCTGTAAAAGAACATCTAGAACTATCTGCGCTTAGGGTTTCACTCTAAGGAAAGAGCACACCTGCATTTCCATACTTAAAGGAAATATATCAAATAAATTGGGATTTGAAAAACTTCTATGTGCATCATCAGAACCTTGGTCGAAAATATTTAATCAAGTGAATCCTAAATCACGCCAACACAAGCATTTGAATCATAAAAGATACTTCATCATCAAAATTGGCTTGTGAATCCTTTGCCTACGCACTTCACATCTCTAAAATCAATTTTAAGGGCAAACACCCTCCTAACGCCCATCATATTCCAAAAGCACATCAAACCCAAGCTTAAAACTGAGCAGACGTGCCTTAGGCAGGACCAATAGACTTGGGAACTTGAAAATAGATTGGGCTAAGGTTAAGGCCTTGTCTACTTGGACCCACTAGTGATAAGAAAGGTCAGTGCGGTAACCGCGTTAACCTTTAGTGGTGTCCCACTATGCGGGGTGTCCTAAGGGGTCCCACCCTTCTGGCCAGCCAAGTAATTCAAGGGTTGATCTAACCCAGTTGTGTTTTAGGGAACTAAGATCAGGTCTATTTAGGGTTGACACTCTAAGGACCAGTTTGATTACTTGTATTGACAAGGTGGGGTATTCTCTCATCTGTCTTCTCCCCCTCAACTATTAACTTTATTTTGGTACATGGATGCTAAAAGGTCTCTGAACCCTAATTTGGTACCACCTTTAGAGAGTAAACTAAAGAGAAGACCCAAATTTTTTGAATACACTCCAATATCCAATTGCCATTGGGAAGAACTGATTGAGGAGGAAACCATGAACCCATACTCCTTTGCCTCACACTATTCCTTCTTTTCTCCCTATCTCAACCCTTCCCTTCATCTTCTTCAGGTTTGGAGAACTCTCCTCAATACCTGGGACATGATTCCATTGTCCATACCTCATATTCCCTGGGTATAGCCAGGCCTATCTCGAATCCCACACGAATCTCTGGATATCAAGGATCTATACAGTCTAAAGAGACACTCTCCATACAGTTCCAGCACCTGGCTGGCATGACCAGTTATCTTGACCGGTTCAGCCAAACTCATATCTCCCCAAATCATGGATATGCCTCAGAATCCCAATACCTAGAATACCAATTCTATCCTAGAAATCACTATTCAAATTATCCCAATCCCACCCAAACAACTTCACCTCCTCATTGGGATAACCCTACACCAACCAACCAAGGATATGATTCTTACCCTAGGTATTCAAATGATGGATATTCTGATTTGACTGAGGTCAGAAACTCTGAAAATTATTATCCTCAGCCTGATCAAATCCCTGACCATGACAGGGATCCTGAGATCACCCAATTACTCCAAGTAGTCCAAGGGATGAGAGAAGTAAATAAAAGAAATACAGATAATTTGACAAACAACTCAATAGAATCCGGAAAGCACAAGGAGACAAACCTGGTCCGAGTATGCCACAAGTTGGTGGTAAGCCACTCAAGGTTGAGGATCCAACCTTTAGCATGACATCCTATCCAATCCCAACCTCTACATACACTGAACCCACCCACCAGCCCTGTGATTATACAGAACATATCCTTTTTGATATCCCAAAAACTAACTTTGAGGAGGAAGACTCACTTGAAGAAATACATCTTGATTTAGGCCCTGAATTGCAACCATTCTATTTTGAGGAGCCAATTCATAGTGAGCTGGAGTATGAGTCTTTTATGTTTAAAGACACACAATTGGACAACATGGATAATTGGGAGAATTAGAGCAAGATCAAGTAGAGAGAAAGATTAAGGACAGTGACACTCCAAACCAAGCACGGTTGGATGGCTCTGATGTCAACTTGTTTGAGGATTTCCATGATCAGATGTGCTTAAACGATCCCATCCACCAGAGTCCTGAGAAAAAACACGACCATTATCCCCAACATCTTGAGATTGAACAAAATAGACAATCCCCTTATGAAAAAGATCAAGAAATTGCAGAATTACTGGGGATGACTTATGAGGATCTATCTGAGGAAGCAAAGATTTTAGTTGAATCATGGGATTTGGAAGACTTTGAGTTGATTGATGAGAAACAAAAAGATATTCCCTAAGAAGATATAGTCCAAAAAAGATTTGTGGTGTTGACTAATCCAAACCCCGATCTTATGGTTCTAAGGAAAATGAATTAAAATAAGATTTGGGCAACTCAAATGAGACTGTTGATTACCCCTGGGATAAGATTGAGGACTCTAATAAGTATGGAACTATTGAGATGGATCACTGGATCTTATTTGACTTACCTACTCGACATCCATCCATACCTGATTTGACTTGCGAAGTGGTTTCTTATACCATTTTGAATTACACCACTTGGGTTCCTCCTTTCATTTCCCATCACTTTCAGAACCCATATGATGTATTCCCCATGAACCAACCTGTATCCACCTCATCTACCTTCCTCATGCATCACTTCTTAAGGTTGCCACTATCTACTTTCCACTCTGGTACCTGCACTAATGTTTCTCTCTTTTGTAGCATCTGGCTGCAATTAGTTTCAAGTCCGTTCACTTTATTTTTCCGATCTTTTAGGCCTGGTATTCACCATCAGCTGATCCACATTTGTGGATCACTGATCCTTGCGTTACATGATCACATCTTCATTTAATCTTAACTCAACCCATTTATTTGAACTGCATATTTTTGGGTTTAAGTCCGGTAAATGACGTTAAACTTAGCGCTGGCTGGGAGGCAACCCAGTATTCATTACAGGTAGCTCTGCATCTTCTGCATCCACGTTGACCTGGATTAACAAGCATAGTCAAGTGATATCCCCTCCACTTTCTTATTATATTTTGATTTTCATTAATTCATTTCAATGGGGACATTGTAATGAATAGGCATGGGGGGGTGAACATTGCATGTCTTATCTTTATGTCTGAAAAAAAAAATGCATTTAGGCATAAAAATTTTTATTAAGGTTTTATTAGAGATTTATTCTTAGGTTGATTCCTGAGTTTAGAATCCAATATAATTTCACACTTACACGTAGAATTTGCAATGGATCCTCTGTGAAGACTGATAAACATCTTTAGTTTGTCAAGAAGAAGCAGTGCTTCTTCTCCTAAGCCCTTGGATTGTAATTAGGGAGTCAGGCAAACTATCTTCTAACAGATCCACCAAACAAGTGTGAGGTGAGAGTAGAAAGTCTACTGGTGCTCTAAGGCTAGTATGAGAAATGTTAAACTCTAGATAATGAGATAATGATACTCGGAGTTAGGCATAGCTTTCACTCTCGATTTTTGCATACAAGTTCTTATTGCGAATCTCTTGAGAGCCACCAAATAAAGTAAATATGTAGAGAGTGGGTTCTGATAAAACTAGGACTGAGGTGGACGGTCACGACCGTCGTTTACGGAATCCTCAGCTGAAGGAGGATATTAATGTCAAGGTTAGAAATACACTATCCTATCCATTCCTTTCCCGGTGCCGAGAATAGGCACTTCCGCCAAATAAGCCACCTAATATCCTCTTGAACACCCATAATCCCGAATAATGCCTCGTGAATAAAAGTCGTATGTGCTACTGTGTTGCGTTAGTAGATGTCTAGATGCAAAATTAAAAGAAAAAAAAAAGAAAGGTATATATGTCTATGCATATAGAAAAAAAAATACATATACAAAAAAAAGAGCAAAAAAGAGAGAAAGAAAAAGCAGAAAAGAAAAGAAAAGAAAAAAAAAGAGTTTATAGGTGTTTTTAGAGTTTATTGTAAGTGTATTGAGGCAACAACACCCATCACCCTCACGATCCAACAAAAATAGCCTTAACCTACTTTTCTGTATTTCTGGCTGCCTGAATACAGGCTGAGGAATGTTGATTTAGTTGTAGAATTATCATAACCTAATCAAAGTGTTAGTGCTAGGAGAGATCACCAAATATATTGATAAATCTGGTGAGATTGCGAGCTCAAAAAGAAAGAAAAGAAAAAGGAAGAGAAAGAAAGAGAGAGAACGAGTACAAAGGAACTAAAGAAAGAACAATTTCTCACCTATCTTTGTGTTGAATTATTTAATAATTTGAAAATCTAAGTTCTAAAGTACTAGTCTATATGTAGCACTAGATGAGTGTGAGCCACCAAAAATAAATCTACTTGACTCAAAAATCTTTTACCGAACCCAAAAGTCAGGGCTGAATATACAGGTTACCTTATAACATCGAGGGGAGAAGTTTTCCTATCCCAATAGATTTTTATTAAGGGTCAAGTACGAGCTTTAGATGTGGATTGACTTTTCACTTAGATCCGTTGCATAGGCTACAACAAAACACAATCACGATTATCTTGGTTACTAAAACTTCAGATAAAAATGAAAGACATAAACCTCTAGTCAAACTCTTGATAAAAATTACGCATGTAGGACCACTTTGCATTTAGTCATGCATTTGCTAGGAACTAGCAAGATTTAGGCATGGGGGTGTGATTGCACAACAATCATGCAACCTAAATCACTTGAATTAAGCTAGATTCTAGCATAACTTAGGAATAATGCATTCATAGGCATCTTAATTTGCACAATAGTTAGTTTATTAGTCATATAGATAATATCGACATTTATGACCTAACAGAAAGATGATTTTAATTGCAGATGATTCGAAGTTGCGAATGTCTAATCAGATCGAACAGATTTGATCAGAATGAGGATGGGAGTCCAACGGTTTCGAAATCGTCCTGATCAGACAACTAGAGCATTGTGTGCAGTCCATAGAAGAATGGAGATGATGGAGACAAAGGACAAAGATTCGATCCTCAGATGAAGAATCCAACCGCACGGATGAATTCAGATTGACGATTGCAGTCTAACAGCCCAAAAATATAGCCGATCAAAGGTCTACATCACTAGATACACAAAAAAGAAGATGGACGGCCACAATGGCAGCCGTGGCGCCATCATAGCCTCTCCCTCACTACCGCCCCATCTAGGAAGGCCAAACCGCACGCTGTGGGCCATTGGATCTTCATCGAACGGCCATGACATCGCCACGTTGCCTGCCCAAATTGGATAAGCATAAATACAAACAAACAAGTATATATAACAAAAGGTTTGTGTAGAGCACTAGCTCGCGCACATGCGTGCAAGCGCGGGATGCTGGTTCGAGCCTTGCGCTACGCGAAATTGAAGAGGGTGCAATTGTACATGATCGTAAGTTGTAGGCACACCGACGTGGCGCGATCAGAGTGCGTAGCGGGTAGGCATGATCTCACGCGATTGCTTCGACACTAAGGTAGCAGTGCTCGTTAGCGGGTAGGCATGATCTCACGCGATTGCTTCGACACTAAGGTAGTAGTGCTTGTTACGATCGGGCGGTTGACATTGAAGTGGTTTTGAAGGCAAGCGGTGGGCAAAGAAAATAAGCATGCGTAAGGAGGAATCAAAGCCACGCGATCAAAGATCGACGACGCAGCTACTGCCACGTGTCGCCACCAGGTTGAATCTGAGTGTTTTAGGCGCAAATGAAAGTATTTTGAGGGCAAATCAGAGTCGTTGATCTCCCGATCAATGGATTTGATCAAATAAGAGTTGTTGGATGGTTTTAAGGACAAAATACCCTTTTTTCCCTCCATCAAAACTATAAAAGAAGGCCCAGGGCCCCCCAATTGAAGGCATCAACTTAGAATCTCTCTCTCCCTTCAACTCCAGATCCCTTCTACCATCTTCTCTGCAATTCTCCGGTCCTTTGCAACTTCATCCCGGCACTTTAGATCTGAGGTGCTGTCGCACCTCACACAAGCATCCTACAAGCGACGTCGTCTCTCTACACTTTCTATCCATCTTACTCTCTATCTCTCTACCACCCTCTCCTTATATCTATCTGCTTTATCTCTTTAGCATAGTACTTTCTACTTTGAAAACTGTTTATGAATGAAATAAAATTCTGATATTCTGAATGCTTAATATTTGCTCTTTATGTATATATACATATATAAATACCTGTTAGAACTAGTTTTCTGAAAAGCTTCCCTTAAAAATCGAGATTTCCTCCCTGCGAACGACCCAGTACTCACTGAAGTTTTATAAATTTATTTGTTGACATGTTTTCATGCTATATTACAACTAAATAACTTTGAAAATGCGAATTACGTGCCGAACATTAGCCAGAAGGTTACTCAAGGGCCAAGCAACCTTCGAGAAGTCCTTAATGAATCTTCTGTAAAAACCCACATGCCCAAGGAAAGAGCGGATCTGTTTTACGGATGTGGGTGGAGGAAGTCTAGAGATAGCATCCACCTTAGCTTTATTAATCTCAATACCCCGACTAGAGACCACATGACCCAGGACAATGCCTTCCTGAGTCATAAAGTGCTCTTTTCCCAGCTAAGGACCAGCCGTGTTTTGATGCATCTCTGGAGGATCAACTCCAAGTTAGCTAAGCAAGACTCAAAAGAATCTCCGAAAATGGAGAAATCATCCATGAACACCTCAAGACAATCTCCCACCATGTCAGAAAAGATGGCTAGCATGCACCTTTGAAAAGTCGCAGGTGCATTGCAAAGCCCGAATGACATTCTACGGAATGCAAAGGTTCCGTAGGGACATGTGAAGGTTGTCTTTTCCTGGTCTTCGGGATGGATAGGGACTTGGTTATATCCCGAATAACCTTTCAGGAAGCAAAAGTATTTTTTCCCAGCTAACCTTTCAAGGATTAGATCGATGAATGGCAAGGGAAAGTGATCCTTTTTAGTGGCGGTGTTTAGCTTCATATAGTTAATATAGACTCTCCAAGCAGAGGTTGAACGAGTGGTGAAGGTTTTCCCTTTCTCGTTAGTCATAACGGTTGTTCCCGCCTTCTTGGGTACAATCTGAACGGGGTTAACCCACGGACTATCCGAGATTGGGTATATAATCTTAGCATCGAGCCACTTGATTATCACCTTCTTGACCACTTCTCGCATATTCAGGTTTAGTCTCCATTGCATCTCGTGAGAAGGGCAGGATCCATCATCCATGAAAATACGATGATTACAATAAGATGGCTCGATCCTCCTAAGGTCGTGGATGGTCCAACCAATTGCCTCCTTGTTGTTCTTAAGGACCTTAATTAACCTAAATTCTTGCTCCTTGGTCAAATCAACACTAATAATCACAGGGAGCATGTTTTCAGGTCCTAAGAACTTATATTTCAAAATTTTGGGTAATGGTTTCAATTCAAGCTGAGGTGGATTTAGAATAGAAGGTAGGGAGGATGCTGATGAAGATTCATCAGGATGATCCAGTGGAAGAGGTTGGGAATGAACAAAATCAAAAACCTCTTCAGAATGTGGCAGGTCTACCACGGAGGGTTGTGGGTTGGGTTCACTAAAGCTGGTGGAGTCCTCGAGTGCACTGCTTATCATACAAGTCTCAAGATCTTGATCCTCGAGCTCCTCAATGAATCCATAATCCTCAAATCCTCTTATTGCCTTGAAAATATCAAAAGTTAGCTTCTTATCCTCAAAGGCAATCTCCATACTACCACTTTCACAGTTTATGTTAGCCTTGGCGGTAGCTAGGAAGGAATGCCCTAGAATGATGGACGTGTTCCTTAAATCGTTAGGTACATCCATGTCAAGAATGAGGAAATCTACGGGAAAATAGAAATCCTTGACCTCGACAATTACATCCTCAATAATTCCTCTCAAGGTGGTGACTGAACAGTCTGCTAATTGTAGTGTTACTGAGGTTGGCTTGGGTTCACCTAACCCAAACCTCTCATAAAGCGAAGTCGGGATTAGGTTGATGGATGCACCTAGGTCCAATAGTGCCCTATCAAAAGTGTATTCCCCAATAACGTATGAGATCAAGGGGGCACCTGGATCTTTCTTCTTTTGAGGAAGGTGATGTAGGATAACAGAACTTGCCTGCTCAGAGAGAATCACCTTCCTCGGAGTGGGTTCTCTCGGCTTCTGCTTTTGAGTACATAGTTCGTTCAAGAATTTAGCGTAAGCCAGGATATGCTTAATAGGGTCAAGGAGCGGAATATTAATCTCTACGCTCTTGAATAAATTCAAGAGGTCCTCATTGCTATCTTTTAAGAATTTGGGACATTAGCGCAGGGCGCACAAATGAGCATACAGGGTCATGTTTCTCGGATTGTGTGTCGCATGTACCTGCAGGCGTGTGTGGGTGCATGTGTGCACGCGTGTAGGTGCTTGGCTGGGCCTAATGGGCCTGATATCAGGTCGAAGAATAGATAAAAATGAACCTAATCTAAACGAGGGCTAACTGCTAGTAGAGGTCTGGTCCCACCCTCATGGGTGCTGTGTATCCCTCGAAAGTGGCCAGCCCGCCCACTTAAAAATCCAAATTTTGGGTTGAACTGTAGACGTTTGAGAGAAAGAGAGGATGACCTAAATTTGCCTAAGTGTGAAAAGGAGAAGAGAGGAGAGTGAGTTAAGCCATGAGAATTTGACTAAGTGTTTATGCAGCTGTATGTATGTGTATATGTGTGTATACATGTAACATATGTATATGTATAATAGTAATTAATATATATGTATGTAAATAAGTAATTATAAATATGTATATGTATATAATTAATATATGTAATAGTATAAGTAGAGTACGTACTTGTTTAAGTTCTATATGTATATAAATAACATTAGAGCTTTAGTGACAGTTATATATGTCACTGTACATTTGTATATATGTTAATATAGATAACAATTTTGCGTTAGGGTGTGTAAATATTTTACTAAGGCTACAACGATGCTTATTTATGTCACTGTATATGTAACATATGTTACTATAGATATTACTATGTTAATATAATTTAGTATAATAGATATTATTAGTTATTTTTGCACATTTACTTAGGTGTTACTTATATTAGTTATATATAAATAACATAGTGTATTATTAGTTAGTTTTTTATTCTTGTTTGTTATGCATTTGTTTCAGGTATTGTAGTGAACATTAATTGATTCTTTTGTAAATAATTAACTAATTCTTTCATTTATCGATTCATTCATTTATTCTTGTAAATAAAATTAACATTTTTAGAATAAGAGAATAATTTTGGGCTTAGAGAGTGATGTATATCAATAACTACCTCCTAGTGAACGATCTGGAAATAAACCAGTACAAATTGTAAATAAATAAAATTGATGCGACATCGATTTGCATTTATGACATATATACTACAACAATGACATTTAAAACCCTTTTTATTGCCAATCGGTTGTCGAAATTGTCATATTTTTGATGCCGTTGCCAAGGATAAAAATCCGACAATAGAGCTTTATTGTGATTGTTTGACGATTGTCGTGGGCAATTCGATTGCCTACCTAACAAGAAGCCAGACTAATTAGAAGCTATGAACCTATGAAGAACCGACGCAATCCTTCTAGTTGCAAGCTTTGCCACAAGCCTGTACAAAGTATTTGTAAGAATAATTGGCCTATAATCTTTATGTTCAAGAGGATGAATTACCTCAAGGGCTAAAGCCAAAAAGGTTTTTCCCATTTTGAATGGCAATGCAACATTGCTAAAGTAATCATGGACAAAAAGGTTGACATCCTCACCAACCAAGTACCAGCTTTTGTGATCGAAAGAGTAGGAAAACCATCAAGTCCTGGGCTTTTGGAGGGAGGCATGTGAAAAGGAACATTTTTTATCTCCTCAACCTTGGGTAATGAAGCACACCACTCCCATTCTTCCCCTTTCACACTGTCCTGAGCAAAAAATATGGAGGGTAGGTTAATGTGAATATCTTTAGAGGAATGAGGTTGGCCAAAATGCTCCCAAAAACAGCTCTTTATCAACTTCTGATCACTGGTCTGCACCCCAGTAGGAAGTTTCAGCCACTCAATATGGTTCTTCCTTTTCCTGTTGGAGGCATATAAGCGGTAAAATTTTATATTCCTATTACCACTATTTATCCAAGTATGACATGACCTCTGTTGCCAATACATTTCTTCCTTCAAAACGACCTCATCATACTTCCTACTGAGTTCCTCTTCTTGCTGTATTGCCTCCCTTGAGTAAGTTGAATTTTGTATCTTAGTATATCTCATTTTCAATAATCCTTTTGCTTTCCTTTTAGTTTTGGCAGGAAGTCTTTCTCCAATTTTTAATGTCTGAGGAGAGTGCAGCGAGTTTTTATTGATATGTGATCACCATTACCATGAGAATTGCGCCAATTGTTCTGTAAGGCTTCATTGAAATTATCTTCGAGATACCAGCTTGCTTTGAGTCTCTAGATATGTCTAGACAACTTGGGTTTTCTTTTAATGTGGAGAAGAATGGGGCTATGATCGCTCCTAATGGCTGGAAGATACAAAATTCTGACCTTTGGATAAGTTAGGCAGTAGTCCCCTGAAGTGAACACCCTATCCAACCTTTCTATAATCAAGTACTATGACTATCTTTTGTTGGACTAAGTGAAGGTTTGACCTGCAAAACCCAAGTCAAACAGGCCCAACTTACTCACAAAATTTTTATGTGATTGAATTCTCTAGAGGGAACAATGAAACTGCCTACATTAGAAAGGGGTAAGTTCGGTTAGAACGGGTTCGACCTGACTTGAAAGGCTTGGACCGATAATAGTCAGGTTGTGTTGGACCTGACACATTTACTAAATGGGTTATAGTTTCTAGAATTGGACTCAACCCATGTCCTACTATATGGGTTTGACGCGATCCATTTAGTAAATGGGTTGGGCAAGTTCACAGGATGGTGAGTTGGGTTGGCAAGTTTATTCGGTGGAGGTGGAGGAGGTTTGAAGAGGATGAAATGTGAGTTGTTGGTGCCAATGGGATGGGTATTAAGAGTGAAGAGGAAAAAGGTGAATTGAGGAGGGCTTAAGGAAGAGGAGGAGATGGCGTGAGGAGGGCATGAGGAGGAGGTGAGGAGGTGGTGCGCAACTAACCTAAGGGACGAGAAGGAGGGGTGATGGTGACAAGAGGGTAGTGAAGAATGTGGAGGAGCATGCATAGCAAAGGAGGCATTTGACAAAGATGGCGGGGGGCATGTATATATAGCAACAATAGAGGGATTTGAGTTCTAAGGGCATTGGCAAAGGCTTGTGAGGTGTGATCGGCGGTGGGCTAGAGTGGTGGTGGTGGTAATGGCAACACTACTTAATTAGGGTTAGAGGTGATAGGATTTGTATAAGCGAGGGAGAGAACTTTTGGAAGGAGTGGGAGGCTCTTCTAGGAAGGATTAGGATTTTTGAATGGAGTAAACAAAAATTTGGTTTAGACTTAAATGGGAACACCTGCTACACACAAAGTGGGATTTAGTGGGGTTAGGGAGAGAGGGCAACAAGTTCAAACTTCTTTGTTAGTTTGTTCTTCTTAATAAAATGGGTTAAGAGGGTTAATCCAAGTTAGGAACCTCTAGTCGAACTCGACCCATTGACTTAAGTAGTTTGGATTGGGTTTGATTTGTTTTGCTTAAATGAAAACATGTCATGATTAGGTCTTATAAGTAGGTTAAGTCTAGGTCAAGTTGGGTAAGCCCAACTTGGTTTGACAACTGTAAGAAGCATGTATGGGTTATTGTTAACTTGTGTTAACTTATCCTAGCTTAATCATATAATAAGTTAATATGGGTTAAATGACCTTCTCTTTGGTTGGGCTAATCTACCTTCCACTTATACTTTTGTGAGGTTAGCTCAATTACCAAATTAGGCCCAAAGAATTAATAACAATACATTTGAGCTAATTAATTGTTGATTAATTTGCTTCGCACGGATATATAGCTACCACACGTATTCAGTTGTGATTAGTAGCTAAGTGAAGTAAGAGGGTTCTATTATAACGTTAAATAAATATCAAACATAAAATAAATCAATTATAATTTTTATTTTCCATTTTGAGCACATTCAAATCATTGTGCATCTTGCTATCAAAAAAATAATAATAAAATCAACTCTATATTAAACATGTAATAGCTAATTATTTTTGCTGATTTTCTAGTAACTATAAATGAATTCCCCTGTCACACTTAATTCAATACTCGTTCCACTGACCGTAAAAGTTTTGCTCGCAAAGATGACCTTAAGTAAGCCTCGATTTCTGCAGTGATTTATTGAGCCGTGTTTGAAAGAAGATACGGTTGGGTGCAATCGAACATGAATTAAATTTGGATGGTACACATGGGAGCATGCATGACTCGTGGCTGTGCAACTTTATTCTTGGTTTGGAGGGAGTTCGTCACAAGAGCACTCCATCTCCTTTCCTCCCTAGATTGATTACGCTCCTTCGATGCCTTAGTTTGATTCCTTGTGATTGCTCACCGAAACAAGGTGGATCCGATACTTTAAGCTCCATGCATGTGTTTTATTTTTCTATGTTCGACCCACGATGCACATGATTGCCGACAAGGGGAATTAATGTCGGTCTTGAAGGATCTCATGTTTCCTACCATCACGCCTATCTATCGTTATAGTTATGATTCACGGATAATGGTACCGATGGTGAGAAGTTCATTTTTTGACTTGTGTCAGCCGTTGGGGGAGTAGATGTGTTCCAAGATTGGCATTGAGATCTTAATTTCCAAATCAGGATTCCTAGTTCTGTTCTTAAGGAAGGATGAAACTTTGTAGGAGTTTTCTATCTTTCAAGGATAGGAGCGAGTGAGTAATCGAGATAGGATTTTTGAGATTTAAGGTACTTGAGGTTTGCTAGCTAGTCAAAGTTGCAATCCGTTTTCTTTTCTTTTCGTCTAAATCAGTACTAGACAATGTACTTCTTTTTAAGGCTGTTTGATTTATCATCTACGACTAATCTTGTAGTGCTAGTGATTTGATCCATGCCATCGGTATCGACCTAACTCGCAAGAGTTATCTCTTATGAATAGAATGTATGCTAAGGATGAATTTGGATATATATCTTCTTCCTATTTTTCTTTCCCACGTTTTTCCTGTTTTATAGTTGCACGGAGCGTTGGCTTAGCTTTCCTGAGTTTTCCTTTTTCATGTCTCTTCCACTTCATCTGTTGTACACCCTCCCCTATCGTGTGTGATGCTGCTATGATGCACATTGTTCTCTCTCACTGGCTATTTTAGCAAGGATCGCTCTGCCCAAAAAAAAAAAAAAAGAAAAAGCTGTCTGACATGGGAACGAATGCTTCTTCCCTTTTTCAATGAAGGAATAAGCAGCAAACAAAACAAAAAGTAATCGGCTGTTGTATGCTGTCTCCGTCGGGGGAGACCCCTACCCTTTTACTTCCACTTTCCCCCCACTTTTCTTGACGCCTTTTTCGCTTCTGGTTACCCATTAAGCCAAAAAGGGTTCAACGATTCAAAAAGATAAAGAGAGAAAAATACGAAATGATTGGATTCTAAGGTGGCACGTAACCTTAAATCACCGGATTGCAGTGCTCACGGATGCCAAGATACTGATCCTTTTGCTTCTTTTTTATGATGCCCATTGCTGGCATGATTATAATCAATGGAATGATTTTGCTTTATTAAGCTTTAGACAGGATTCTCACAAGGTTTCTCTTGTATTGTTGCCAGCTAGTTGTGTATTAACCCCCCCACCCCCACTGCCCCCCCCCCCCCCCCCCCCCCAAGCCAAATCAATCAAGATATATAGAATGTTGGCAAATAAAAAATTGGATGTGCGAAAGTATTAATATGGTCTCAACCAACATCCTTCTTTTTTATGTAAAAAAGTTGCTAACATATGGTGGGGTTCATCACTATTTGAATCAATAACAAATCACTTTCGTACGGGTGTAGATCACCTTTGGAATCACTTTACACTGCTGCAAATCACTTCACACAGGTGCAATCTTATTTTGCACCTATCCAAAATCACTTTTCACCTTCAAAATAATTTTACATGGGTGCAAAGTAAGATTACATCGGTGAAATCTTACTTTGAACTACTTTACACTGGTGCAATCTTATTTTGCATGGATGCAAAATTAAATTCCAAATGTTTCTTTACCTATAACAAGTGATTTTACACTTGAAAAATGATTTTTCCAACTTAGGCTTTAGGGTTTAGTATTTAGTGTTTAGGGTTAAATCTTAAACCCTAAACCCTAAGGTAAAAAATCACTTCTCATACGTGAAATCATTTTCCATAACCCTAAATCCTAAACTTATAGGCCAAAATCATTTTGGACAAGTGAAGCTATCCTTGGAATAATTTTGCATCAATGCAAAATGAGATTGCATCGGTGCACAAACACCTTAGAATAATTTATCACTAGTGCAAAATCCTTTTACACCGATGCAAAGTTAATTATCACTTGTGCGTTTTAGGTTAAAGTGGTGTGGTGGTTTTTGTTGGATCTACTAAATATAATCTGATGGTTATGCGCACAAACAAACTCAATGCGATATTAGTAATATCGAGAAATACTTGGACAAATAACAATCCACAGAAATAGGACACAAAATGTACAGTGATTCCTCTTGCTTTGTTACTTCACTACCTAAGCCTCACAGCTTAGGATTTTTAACTCGATTCTCTCAACCCTGAGGGAATCAATTTACTAAACGAGATAACTAACGGGTAATCTCAACCCAAGTACAAGAACGAGTTTGTTACAACCCAATGAGCAGCAATTTTAAATACAAATAAGAATATGTGTAAGACAAAAGAAATTTTACAACTAAATACCTAAGCCTCTAAACAATAATATAAAGTAAATATACCAATTGGAGAGTCTAGAAAGGATGTGAAATGCCTTGAAAAAATGCGTGAAGACAACACGTTGGTGAGTTTGCAAAGCGTAGAGAAAATGAGAGCAGCAAACTACTTTTCTTTAATATATGGTGGAAATATGAAAATCTAGCTTTAGGATTTTCTCTTCTATTTCTCGTGTATAAACTAAGAGTCTTATAGTCTTTTTATAGAGTTAGGACTTTAGTAATACGTCTAGTAGACGTTGGGGTTTAAATCCCAACGTTCATTTCCTTCAAATTAATTTTTTAGCCATTCAGAATTGAGCCAACGGATAACTGATACCGATATTGAAGTACAGGTACCAGTACTAGGTATTCATTGCTTCTTGCAGCTAGCACATATGAGTCCTGATACTGGTACTCATCATGGGTACCAGTACTTATGACTCCCAGGCTTGAAACTCACTAAGCACTGTGACCTACCTATATTGGTACTCATCATAGGTATCGGTATTTGTAAGGACCAGGCTAGAATTGAGTTTTCAAACTATGATCATCAAGTATCGGTACTCTTGATTAGTATCGGTCCTTATTGTTCACAGTTTGAGACAGGCTTGAACCTGTGTCTTGCATATACCGGTACTGATAAACAGTATCGGTATTTGCTTTCAAGTACCTTTATTTAATTGTAGTACCAATTAGGTACGTTCTTTGAAAATGATTGTAGTATAAATCCTAGTTTATCTCTAATTAATTTTACGATCTAAGTTGATTCTTTGTTAAGAGACATACATTCTATAAAATAAAAATCTAATCTAAAAAATCAAAAGGTTGAAGATGATCTTCTCCTCCTCATCATCTTTCCTCCATGTCATAATTTTCTTCTCCTCATTATCATGCCTCCTTGCCATAATTCAATGTTTGCCTTAATCTTTAGCTAAACTTAAAAAACACTCAATTACAAACATTAATCTACAATAATTTTGTTAACACTAAAGCAAGATATAGAACAAAGTTCCAATAATCTCCCTCCTTTTGGTGTTGACAAAATTATCTTGCAAAAAAATATTTTTTAGCAAGTTATATAAAGGAAACTTAAACTATTTAATCCTCCCCCTCAATATATGCTCCCCCTAAAAATATTACTATTTCCTTTTCATTTTTCTCCTCCTTTCGGTCAATCATTAAAAAAAATGAAGGGTTAAAATATATCATACCAAAAAAGTTACCAGTAGTAGAATGGTGCTTGTGGATATCAAGCTCCACCAGTCCACCTTTCTTGATCTTCATGAAGTTTGTAGAATGGTCAGAGTGTTCCATTTTTCGCCTTGAACACTCATTGATCATGTTAATCTCGATGATCTAACCCTTCAAAACAATGTAAAATATCATTTCTAGGTACCCATTTTCTTATGGGTCCTTCTGAGTTAGTATCTTTCAATTCTTGAAATTTATAGATCTTTTTTGTGTTAGATCTATAACTCTTAGGACATTTAGCCTTTTGGTATATCTATGCATGCCTAGGTACATGAGATTTATTTTATGTATTTTTTTTACTCTAAAATTTTGATTTTAGAGCTTCACAAAATTTAGTATTTAATGTAGTTGTTTTTTTGAGATTATTGAAAGTCCCTTCAAAGTGCTCATAAATATCTTCTAGTTCTAATAATTTTCATGCAATTGATTATTAGTCTCTTTTAACATTTCTAATTCCATTTCGAAACATGATTTTTCTATTTCTAATGTTTAATAATTATTCTTTAAAATATTATTTTCCTTTTTAAATAACTTAGCTTTATGATATAATTCTTTATAAGCTTCAAGTAGTTCTTTAAGAGAAAAATCAGGATTTACCTCGTCTTCGTGTCTTATGAAGTTGCAACAAAATAAAGGTGTGTGACCTTCGTCGTTATCGATTCACTGGAGTTGGTGTTCATGTCGGAGTCGCTATCATCCCATATAGCTTTTAAAGTTTTCTTCTTCTTCTTCTTCTTAACCTTCTTTGTATCTTTCCTATTATCTTCCTTCTTCTTATTTATAGGGCAATCCTTTTGCAAGTGCGTCTTTTTCTTGCACTCATAACAAATAATATTAGATGAAACTCTATTGATTTGCTTACCTTGCTTTTGGAGAAATTTCTGGAACTTTCTTGTGAGCATCTCCATCTCTTCATCTTCGAATTCCTAGGCGCTTGAATCCATATCCTCCTTAATTTCTCTAAAGGCAGTACTCTTCTTCTTGCTTGACGTCTTCTCCCCGTTCTTCTTCATGTTCTCCAGTTGAACCTCATAGGCCATGAGGCTTCCAATCAGATCATCAAGAGAAAGCACTAAAAGGTCCTTTGCCTCTTGGATCGTTGTTGACTTCAGAGACCAGTTGCTTGTAAGAGATCTCAAGATCTTTCTTATAAGTTGTTCTTCAATGAACTTCACTCCTAAATTCTTCATGGGGTTGACTATATCCCCAAACCTTGTGTACATCACATTGATGGTTTCACCTTTCTCCATCCTGAAACACTCATAGCTTTCTGTTAGAATAGATATGCATGTTTCTGTTACCTTGTTAGTACCTTCGTAGGAGAGTTACAGCGTGTTCCATATCTTGTATGTGGACTCGCAAGCTGAGATACGGTTGAACTCCTTTGATAACGCACAATATAGTGCGTTCATCGCCTTTGCGTTGCTCACAATCTTTTTCTTCTGATCCACTGTCCATGCTACTCCTTTTTGTGGCTTCGGATCTGAATACTTTCTTGAATGAGGGTCCATGAATCCTCATTCATTGCCTTCAGAAAAACCTGCATCCTCCTCTTCTAGTACCCATAGTCCGTCCCATCGAAATAGGGAAGATGGGTAGATGATTGTCCTTTGGTGCGCTTTGATGATGTCATCGCGAAGAGGTTTATCACGTCTTCTTCGCAACCCGCTCTCATACCACTTGTTGGATCTACTAAATATAATCTGATGGCTACATGCACAAATAAACTCAATGCGATATTAGTAGTAACAAGAAATATTTTCACAAATAGCAATCCACAAAAATAGGGCATAAAATGTATAGCGGTTTCCCTCACTTGGGTACTTCACTACCTAAGCCTCCTAGTTTAGGATTTTTAATCTGATTCCCTTGACATGAGGGAATCAATTTACTAAACGAGGTAATTAACGGGTTACCTCAACCCAAGTACAAGAATGGGTTTGTTACAACCCAACGAGTAACAAGCTCTGTTCAAACGAAAAACTACGCGATCAGAGTTGGATTTGAAAACTCGTCGTTGTAGTTCGATTTGTGAAGCAATCCGTCAATAGATAAAATTTTACCAAAATTCGTAAAGAAATTTCGGGTTGAACATAGGGAGGCTATGTCGATCTAAAATCCACGATTACATTTTTTTAGAATTTTTGTTTGAAAGTGAGATAATTACAATGGAATTGATATTAACACTAAGAGAGAGAGAGAAAATAATTACTTGATATAAGAATACTATTTTTTTACAACTAGAAAGCGGGAAATTCTATTCTAGAAAGCAATAAAAGAAGGGTGAGAGATGTTATCCTCCTCGACGATTTCTTGGAGGACGAGTCGGACGGAGCGACGCCTGGAAGACGAAGGATGGGGCAAGAAGAAGGGGAACGGAGCAGGAAGAAGCGGGAATGAGGTAGCACGTCGTCGTCGTCGTGGGATCCACTTCCGGAACGGGGGCGAGAAAACTTTGGATTTGGCTCTAAAGGAGCATCCCGGGTGTGGGACAAGCTTCTCTAGAACTTTGGAGAGGGAGAGAGGTGAGGGAAGGGATGAATGAAATGTGGGGGGCATAGGCCTTTTTATAGGTGTAGAGGTTGGGGGAAAAAAGGTCATTTTAAGTTCAAAATAATAAATTAGGGGTCTTTAGTGATGAATTTGTTCGTCACTAAAGCCCGGTCATGGTTGAAGTGCGCACGCCTCCTCGCCACCTTGCGCCCAACGCTCATCCACGTTCTCGTAAGTAGCTGTCCGATCTCAAGATCGGACGGCTTAAAACTCTCCTTGCCAGCGCCTCTTCATCAGCTCAATGCACAAGCACGCCTCTTCTCAGTCGTTCGATTTCACATCCAATGGCTTAGAATGCATCGCGCCTCTCGCCTCTGATTGGGCATTTGCATCGGCGTAGGATCACATGTGCAAGAACTGCGCCTTTCCGTTGCACCACATCGCCCCCTCCTCGCCAGCACGAACTACATCGAACAGCTGAATTGAATGTGCCCCACACCTTCAACTCAATTTGAGGCTTGCGGGGATTCGATCCCGCGGCCTCTTCTTCGCAAGCCCGCCACGACCAATGCCCTACGGCCTCTTCTTTGTCCCACTTAAGAATTAGGCGTGTACGATCACGGTCGTTGGATCAAGATCCAACAACCTAGATAGTCTATGCCTTTGCCTTCAGAAGTGCAGCTGCGGGTCCTTGCAAATTTGGCTGGGCCAGTTTGGGTGGCCGAGATGGCGCCACATGGAGCCATCTTGTCCGTCCATCTTCTGTGACTTGTAGAAGTGCCACGGATGTCAGATTGGATCGATTTTCGCATCGTTAGGCTACAATCATCAATCCTAACCCATTCATGTGGTCGGATTTGTCATCTGAAGTGCAGATTGACACCATCTTGTCCCTTGGTCTTTGACCTTCCTTGGATTATATCTGATGCTACGGAAGTTCGATCGGGGCAATTTTGGAGTCATTGAATTCCAATCGTTGTCCTGATTAGATCCGTATGGTTGGATCTTTGATCCGAGGCCCCGATTAAAAGTCACCTTATCCCTGGCCACCAAAAAGAAGAAATTACTATACAATTTGTACAATTTGACCTAAACACATGATAATGCATGTTATGCAATATTTACAATGCATGATGTTAATATGATACTAAGAACATGCATTAATAGATATTTTTTGTTATTCAGATGTATGCATATCAAGCTCAAATACAAATAAGAATAAGTGTAAGACAAAAGAAATCTTACAACTATATACCTGAGCCTTTAAACAATAATATAAAGTAAATATACCAATTGGAGAGCCTAGAAAGGACGTGAAATACCTTGAAAAAATGCGTGAAGACAACACGTCGACAAGTTTGCAAAGTGTAGAGAAAATGAGAGCAGCAAACTACTTCTTTTCTTTAATATATGGTGGAAATATGAAAACCTAGCTCTAAGATTTTCTCTTCTATTTCTTGTATACAAACTAAGAGTCCTAGGGCCTTTTTATAGAGTTAGGACTTTAGTAATACGTCTACTAGACGTTGGGGTTTAAATCCCAATGTTCATTTCCTCAAAATGAATTTTCTAGCCATTTAGATTTGAGCCAACGGCTAACTGGTACCAATACTGAAGTACAAGTATCGGTATTAGCTGCTCACTATCTTCCTCTAGCTAGCACATATGAGTCCTGATACTGATACTCATTATGGGTACAAGTACTTAGGACTCTCAGGTTTGAGACTCACTAGGCACTGTGACTTACCTGTACCAGTGCTCATCGTGGGTACCAGTACTTGTAAGGTCCAGACCAGAACTATGTCTTCAAATTGTGACCATCAAGTACCGGTACTCTTGATTAGTACAGGTACTTGTTATTCACAATTTGAGACATGGACTCAAACCTGTGGCTTGCATATGCCGGTACTGATGAACAGTACCGGTACTTTCTTTTAAGTACCTTTATTTTATTGTAGTACTAATTAGTTACGTTCTTTGAAAATAATCGTAGTATAAATCCTAGTTTATCTCTAATTAATTTTATGATCTAAGTTGATTCTTTATTAAGAGACATACATTCTATAAAATAAAAATCTAATCTATAAAATTAAAAGGTCAAAGATGATCTTCGCCTCCTCATCATCTTTCCTCCATGTCATGATCTTCTCCTACTCATCATCGTGCCTCCTTGCCATAATTTAATGTTTTCCTTGATCTTCACCTAAATATGAAAAACACACAATTGTAAACATTAATCTATAATAATTTGTTAACACCAAAATAAGATGTGGAACAAAGTTCTGACAGTTTTTTTAAATGTGGTGGGGACTTAAATTAGGCTAGAACTTAGCATTAGCTAGTGTAATTCATGATGAATAAGCATTACTTGCATCTTTATTTCTTTCCTTTAGCTATGCATGAAATAATGATATAATGTACTAATTAAGTGCATTATATAAATTGCAGGTAATAAGAAGCTCAGGAGCTGGATCTGAAGCTTGTGCTGTATCAGAGCTGGAGCAGAAGGCCTTAGAATAAATGTAGGAGAGAAATAATGTAAGGGTTGAGGTATGCTATTCTATTAAGTAAAAATAAGGCAGGGTTAAATCATGAAGAACTTGGGTTCATTCCTAGTCCTAGGACAGCCCTAGAAGCCTTCCTAAGCCTTAGCCACCCCTAGATTAGGTCACCATAGCCTAGGAAGCCTCAAAACCCTAGTTCCAACCCTTATCTGGACGTCTAGGACCCTTATCCACAACCCGCGCACCTTAAACCCATGTCTGCAGTGTTATTGGATGTTTAGACACTTGGTCAGATGTCTGATTTCTACAGAATATCTAAGACAAAACCCTGATTTTTCCCTGACTCAAATCGGACGTCCAGACAAGAGGTCTGAACCTCTTATTTTTGAGTATAAGATGTCTGACACTCTTATTGGATGTCTGGAACTAGTCTCCAATTCTTGTTTTGGAATTCAAGTTTGGATCTTGAGTTCCTAGGTCCCTAAATCGAATTCCAACCCCCTGGGAACCTAAATTGAGGTACCCTAAGACTAGTACACCACCTCTAGACCTTCCTAAGAGCCTAATTAGGTTCTCACTAAACCTAATTGATTTGGATCATATTCAATTGCAATTTCCTAGTGAATTGGACTCATAGAGTCTAATTGAGCTCAAATCTCAACTCAAACAAGTTCAATTGGACTCAGTGAGAGTCCAATTGATCTAAGCCCAACTTAATTGAGTTATTTCACTCTCAATCAAGTTCAAACCCACTCAATTAAACTTATGTCAAGTTTAATTTCACTTTCCCATTGGCAATTAGGGCTTGCAACCCTAATTTGAGGCCTACTTTAACCCAAACCCCTTAGGACCTAACCTAGACCAGTTAGCCACCTAAGTCACGCCCACACATGCACACACCCATTCATGCACACACACCCACCTAGAGCCTTCTAGGCTCTTCCAGAGGTGGCGCCACCTTGGTTGCCAAAGATAGCAACCAAGGATGGGTCTTCTCTTAAATCCACTTTTTGTGGATCTAAGAACCACTCTCTCTCTCCCTTGGACGACCACACTTGGAGTTCTCGCTTGAGAGTTCCACACTCCTCTAGAGAGTCTCCCTTAGGTCTATAAAAAGACATAAGGGGTGGCCATTTGCATTCATTCAAGCTTGACTCCATTATTCCACCTTCCATTAGCATAGCTCCACCTTCACACCTCCACCTCCACGAGCTCCCACCATAGCCATCACCACCTCCATGCCAAGAGCTTGGATCACCTCCTCCTCACCTCTCCAAGGGCCGGCCTAACCCCCATTGGCCGCCCCTCTTTCTCTCCCTACCTCCACTCGAAGGCCATCGGAGACAAACTTTGAATGCCCTTCCTTCTGCTAGATAAGTAGAGTGTAGTTCTTCAAAGTTTTACTTGGCTTTATTTTATGCTTAGTAGTGTAGCTCCATATTTCTCCCTCAATGATGCATGCGTAATCCCCCCATAGATTCATGTATACAGTCATTTCATGCTAGCCAGTAGTTTGTTTTCAAACATTCCTATATAAGCTTTCCTCTAGCCTTGTGCTGTGACCTCCATCAAGCAATCAATGAAAAATGTTTGAGTTATTTATATATCTATGTGTTGAAAAATCACCACGTGCTTGCTTGCAATACCTTATTGTGATTAAGTTGCTTGTGCTTATTCTATATCTTTCTTGCAACTAGTATGTCGGTGCCTGAAAACATTGAAGATCTAACCATTAATGCATTCTCTGTCAATGGCCATCATTTGACTAGAATCGTGCGTACTAAAACCCATACATTTACATTTGTTATTTACTTAACGCATGCGCACGTGATAAGAGTTAATCATGCAAATGGCAAAACAGCGATCCGTAGGTTAGAAATCAGCGTTAGATTTTAAGCGAGTAGAGCGAACGAGATCGAAATCATTTCCATAATGCCTCACAAAGACGAACGACCAGGACTCAAAATCCCATTATTTTAGAAATATTTTTTGATCAAGGGTTTCGTGTAGCTATACTACAAACAACGACGTATTTCAAAACATGAGCGAGAATCATCCTATCAAATGACACCGTTGCCGGGGATGCAAGGTGATTGATTTTTGATCTTAAGAATTTCTAGTGACAAATCCACCTCTACTTGTTTTTGGATGTGCAGTGTTACGACCCGATTCTCGAATCCCTACGAGACACGAGAATCGGATCGACTCGACTGATCCCAAGACCCAGAATTACGCCAGAATCACATAATCAGGTCAGCGGGAAGGCTTTGTCCCCTAACACTGACCTCACAACCTGTGTACACCTCCTCAGCTACAAACAGCTGACCACTCGGACCTCTGATTACGAACGGATCTTCTAACAACATACAATCCTGGCCCAAGCTAATCGCAGAACTGGCAGCGACAAACGAGTGCGTAGCGCCGGAATCGAAAAGCGTGTAAACAAGTCTATCGGAAACTGAAACCATACCTGCCACCACTGATCCTGAAGCTCTGGCGTCCCTGTGTGTTAGGGCGTTGATACGCCCCTCAGCCATAGGTGCAGACAAAGTAGCCACACTCTGTGTCGGATGGGTAGCCGCTAGTCGATACCCTCCCCGTGACTGCTGTCCTCCTCCTCGCGCCTGGAACCTGCGGCCTCCTGCTCGCCCTCCAATGCTCGGCGCGGGAAGCATCTGCTGACCTCCAGCCCTGGACGGGCAGTCCCTCCTGATGTGGCCCGGCTGGTCACACTGGTAGCAAAGGGGGACTCGACTCCCTCCCTCCGTGGGTCCTTGCTGACGGCTGGGC
Source organism: Thalassia testudinum (assembly GCA_037157565.1). Lineage (NCBI taxonomy): Eukaryota > Viridiplantae > Streptophyta > Magnoliopsida > Alismatales > Hydrocharitaceae > Thalassia > Thalassia testudinum. The sequence goes on from JAZHRO010000031.1 coordinate 66,323,913, forward strand.
GAGGGTCCGGTGTTAGCAGCTGGCCCCTGTCGGGGGCCCCCAAAGGCCACTGATGGCCCCGCAAAGCGTGACGGCTCTCCTGCGGGTGCCACGTGCCTCCTCTCTCGTCGGCCCTGTGAGAAGTCTGTCTGGTAGGGTCGCTTCCGCCTGCTGTCAGTGTTGCGTGCGGATGGGTTATTCTCTTCAAATGTCATAGCTACCTCCACCACCCTCAAGAACGTCGGCAGCTTCAGGGGTTTGACGTACCCCCGAATCGCACTCCGGAGCCCCACGGTGAACCTCCAAAGGCACTCCCCCTCAGTAGCCACGGCTGTCGTTGTGAAATGAGACAGCTCTAGGAAACGTGTATGGTACGCGCTCACGGTCATCGTCCCCTGGCAGAGGGCCTAACCCTGACCGCCCTCCACCACCTGTGTGCCGCGCTCTCCAGTTGATACATGGCAAAGGCCACGCAGTACTCCACAGGGGGCAAAGGGTGTCAAAAACCTTCTCGATCTGCTCGAGCCAGTCTTCTGCCTCGGTCGGGTCCTTATCCCCCTTGAAGGTGGGGGGCTTCAGCTTCCGGAACTGTCCGAAAAGCTCAAAGTGGCGCTGAAGTGGAGATGCTGGTGCACCTCCAGGTAAAGAAGCCTCGTGCTTGGAAGTGCCGGAGGAAGGTGGGGGTGGTGGAGGCCCACCCTCTCCCCCGCGTCCAGCGCTGTGTCCGTCTCGTGGTCTCACAGAGGTCTCCCCCTTCGCAGCCCCAGGGAGAGGTGCTCGTGGCGGTGGGTGGCGCTCTTCTCGCATGATGTCCCGTATCAGCTAAGCGAGGTCCTAATCCTGAATGCCCGAGAGCAGTGGCTGGTCCCCTGAAGCGTCAGGCTCAACGCATCCGCCCCTCCGATTTCATCCTCGGCCACGTCCACAGCCTACCTCGGTACCTCCTCGTCAAGGCATCTCCTGTAAGGAGAAGCGAACACGGAACAGAAAAGACGTTAATATGAATCGATATTCAACGAAGAGGTCTCAAACAGATGTCAAAAGGTACATTGTGGTGGCTACTTTAGTTACATGCACGTGAATTGGTTATTTCCAGCCAGTTGGTTCACTTCTCGGGACGACCTTGCTCTGATACCATCTTGTTACGACCCGGTTCTCGAATCCCTACGAGACACGAGAATTGGATTGACTTGACTAATCCCAAGACCCAGTCGTCCAACGAGAAAGTAACCAAAAAGTAGTAAAGTAAACCACATTCACCATGCAAGTAACTAATAGTAACGAAAGTATAGTAGTAAAGAAAAGAACTAGTACAGTGCCTATCACCACAACAGTAGAGAATTAAAAACAGTTACAGAAATATGATGTTTACAATAAAGAGTACAAGGTGAAACAGAAATACTCACTACTACAGAAAAATGGTACAACAAAAGTACAACTACTGGGCTCTACTAGGCCCAACACCCTCCGCAGCCGCAGGCCCTGGCTGCTCAACACCTGGACCTGAAAAAGGTGACAAATGTGACACGACAGCGAAAATGCTGAGTAGAGGTGCAACCAGCTAGCTAAGAAAACAGTAAAGGTGGATAAGTAGCTGTTATTTTTAATTTCTTTCCTTATTTCTCTATTTACTCTTTCTTGAATTATTTTTCAGGTCTTTCTCTCGATCTCGAATGTTCCTCGTGGGAACGAACTTGATTGCAGTCTTTTCCGAAAAGTAGAAGTAGTACGTGGTGCTCTCCTATCTGGGAGAGTCCCCCATGGTGGTCCTACCCTCAGTCAACCACCCTAAGGTCATTGATAGACGTAACGGTGACTACGGCACGCGCGGTAAACGCATGGGTACTACCTCACACTGGCACGCGGTCAGTCATTTCCGTTAACGGGTGCGCCTAAAGCACAGCACGGAACCAGTATAGGGCAGAACTCTCTCAGTAACAGGGGTCCAGCCCCTCCACAGTAACCAAACAGGGGTCTTGCCCCTCCACAGTCCGCGCACCCTCACCTGACTACCCTGGTTTTCCCAGTAGGCCTAACAAGTCGATGTAGGACGGCTAGTCGAACCCCGGGGCTTGTAGGGTGGCTAGCTCTCTCCCTACACTAGTATCTCTCCCCGGTACTGTGTATGCCAGGGCCAAAAGTCGGTACAAAGTGGCCGGACCTAACCCTAGGTCCCTGGGGCGGCTAGCTCCGCTCTGCACTAAACAGGGGGACAGTCGCTCTCCTTGGTACTCCATACTCAAGGGCTAGCTCACTTCCCCATCCACTTTCCCAGTTCCATTCTATTTATTTTCTAGGAGTTCTACTCCTAATTCCCCGTAGGGTTCATAATCATATTTCTCAGACCAAGCCATACTAGGTTTCATCATTTCAGTTTCATTCACATTTAGCCCATGTTTCCAACATTTAATATCAATTTATATACAAGCAGCTCAAATTTAGTTTCCAACAACAGGACTTACATGTAGCAGTTACTAGCAATAGTACTCTACATTTCACAAGCAGCTGTTATCCAATTACAGGCAATTATCATTATTCTGTCTACTTATCGAAGATTGCAATTCAGGTATTCAAGACATTTGTTTCAGTGTTTCTGTTCCTAAGATTTATGCCACAACCTAAGATCTATCATTCAATCTAGTTTCCAGGTCCTAGGATTCATGCCATGCCCTAGGATCTATCATTTAATCTAGTTTTCAGGTCCTAGGATTCATGCCATACCCTAGGAATCTATCATTTATTTCAGAGATGCATTTATGTTTGCAAGTAATTAAGGGAGCCACTCTACCCGCAAAATCAGGAGAAATGGGGGCGTGATCGGCAGGTCCACGTGCTTCCGTAACCCCCAGAGCTGCAACAAAACGAGGTCCTAACACAAAGATCAATCACAAGGAACCACTCGGAACAGGATAAAAGTATTTTAAACAAGTAGAGGAACAAATTCTGAGAAGAACGGAATCTTAAACATGGAAATCAAACTTCGAACAGACCCTAAACGAGTCAAAAATGATAACTCTGACTCAAATCAGACGTCTGGAACACCTTCCAAACATCTTAAAAGGTGGTCCAGGTCATACCTCGCTCTGCACTGCTCCTCAGACGTCCAGGGGTCCTGCTGAACCGTCTGGACCTAGTTCCAAACGTCCGACCACCTCTTCGGACGTCTGGAGACGCTCTCCGCCGTTTAGTGCTGTGCCCAGACGTCCGATTCGTGTGGGAAGGTGTGTCCCGCGCCTTCCCAAAGCGAAACCTGCATGCGTACGCAAACGATCTTAACACGGCATGAGACAGAACTTTCGGCGGAATGGCCTGCATGGCCGTATCCGCAAAAGGAAGCGGAGGAAGGAATACGTACCTCTCAGACGTCTGGAGCTCCCTCTAGACGTCGCCCACATCGTCTGGACATAAGTCTAAACGTCTGATTTTGGGAAAATTTCTCAAAATCAGAACCTCCTCGCCTTCTTCCTGCTGCGCACGGCCATGTCGCGCTCGCCCGCTTGTTGCTTGAGCTGCAGCAGCACCACACTCCCACTGCTTCCCCGTCGGCTGGCCCCAAGCTGCTTCGGCGAGCTCGCTCTCTCTTCCTTACGCGCTCTCCCCCTCCTCCCCTCTCGCTGCACCTCCTCATCTCCGCATGCACTCGGTAGCAGCTGCTGCCGTCGCTCTCTCTCTCTCACGCTCACATTGGAAGAAGGAGACAATGGGGTGGTGGGTGAGGGAGAGGGAAGGGGGGAGAGGGGTATTTGAAGGCGTCGGGGGAGAAAAAGCGCCTGCAGGTCGGCGGGTTCAGTCTGCGCACACACGCGTGCAGACTCAATCGTACGCACGATAAAATTTATTTCCAGACGTCTGGGAAGGCGTCCAGACGTCTGGACCAACTCCCAGACGTCTTAAAAAGCGTTTGATGTCTTGGGTCTTAACATGCAGGAAATTAGGAAAAATAAGATCTACGCACACATCGAGCGCGGAAAAAAAAAATGCAGGTGCACATCTTCTCTCTCTTAACTTAGGATTTTTTTTTCGAACTCTAGGTAAGATTATTTTTCTTAGCTAGAATTTTCATTCTGAAAGGAAAAATGCATATTTTGAAAAGAAAAATTCTTTAGGTTGTTAGACTAGGTCTCTTTTTGAATTTTAGGTTAGTTCAGTTTTTTATTTGAAAAAGAAGAGAAAAAAATTTGAAAAAATTTTCCCTCCAAAAAAAAATTACTTCTGGTGGAAGTTTGAATTTGAATTTCAAACACCTTTTAAAAGCTTTTCCACCACCCTGCTGAAACTCGGTCAGACTTCATTTTCTGAATTAAAAATTCAATTGCTGTGTAATTAGTGAGCGAAAAATTCTGAAATTTGGGAAAGTACTTCATTTTCAAACCACCTTTGAAACGAAATCATTTATTTGAAGAAATTCAAAGTACAAAATTTTTCAAAATTTGAGAAGTACAAGGGGGTCAAACTGACCTAGATTGGAAAATTTTCAAATTTCAAAAATCAATTATGAACAACTTGCGAATCTGTTTTGACTACAAATGGTGGGTTTGAAAGATGATCTCATTAAATTTAATTTATATATTTTTTCCACATTTTTGAAAATCATTTGATACTTTTTCAAAGCAAAAAATTGATCGAGGGTCAAAATTCCAGATCTTACCCCTTGACATTTAAAAATCCCTATAAATTCGGTTGAAATAGTAAAAATTATAAAAAAATATTCTCTGGAAAGATAATTGAAAAAGGAATATTCCTGTCAAATTTCACTTTATTTGGATTTCATTTGTGTTCAAAGAATTATTTTTTGTTCATTGGTCTGCTGTAACACTTAGAATTTGCATGAATCCTAAGCTCAACCTATAGGGTCAAATTTCTAGAGACCGCATTTGAGCTAACGTAGACTTAGATGAGTCTAGCATTTAGCCAGTGAGTCTGGTTACCTTGTGGGCCACTTACCACAAACCCTAGTGAAGAAAAAAAAAGGGTTAAAAAAAATTTTGAGACACGAAATCAACCCGAATCAGTTGTCATACTACTGGGTGATTTCAACCTTTCTCACCAAACCTGGTGACTAAATTTGTGGGGTAGTGGCAAACGATCACGGCTCACGGGTACAAAGGAACCAGAGGAAAAAGCCGAAGGAAGAACCTTCCCCTTAGTTCCCTCGTACACAGACTGGCTGGGTTAGCTTGAGAGGAGGGAATTACTTTCAATCGGTTCTCAACAAATTTTTTTCTTTCTTCAGGAATTCGAACTTAAAATGAAAAATTCGGTCATTTGATCATAAGGACCAGCTAATTGACAGGGCCTTAGCCTTGTCTGGCTGGTTGCACCAACCCAGGGGTTGGTTGGTGTATGCTCGGAAGGAGGTCACTTAGACCTCGATTGGTTGGACCTTGGGAGCCACTCCCAAGGAGGCGAGTCACCTCGACCGGGCCATCTTCTCCCCTGCCCTCTTCTTCTATCCTCTTAACCGAGATGGCTAACCCTGGACCCCGACCTGGTCAGGATCCAGCAAATCTGGACTTGATAGCTCGTGTCGAAGCCCGGGTCGCTGAATTTGAGGAATGCTAGAAACAGAATATAGACCGTATCTTGAATACTTTGGACAGAATGCAGCATCCACTGTGAGGAGAACAGCTTTGGGATTTCTACAATCTGGTAGCACCAATTGTCGCACCTCTAGTCCGGATTCTCGCAGGCAAAGACGCGTTTGAGCTCAAGCCCAATCTAATTGGGCTGGTCAAGAATTACTTTTATGGAAACTCAAACAAGGATCCATTCCAGCATCTGGAGGACCTGAGTTGAATTGCGGAAACGGCTCGACCCAGGGATGTGGATCTTGGGATTGTTCTGATGAAGCATTTTCATTCTCTCTCAAGGATAAAGCTTCATACTGGTTCAAGCCCATCGGGAAGCTAATTAAAACATGACTGGAATTACGATGTAAATTCCTGCAGAAGTTCTTCCCGATTGGTCGTACAAATAAGATGAGGCGAGCAATTACAACTTTCTCCCAGGGACCTGCGGAGAAGTTACATGACACCTGGGACCGATTTCACGATCTCCTGAGAAAATGCCCGCACCATGGTGTGCCCAAATGACACTTAGCTCAAATCGTTTACCATGGGTAGGATGACACACATTGGTACCTGGCCAATGCATCCAATGGCGAGAATTTCCTTGCGAAAGATGAAAACAGTGCATTTGAGTTGTTCGAGTCTAGTAGAGAATTCAATGAATGTCGCATCAATGAACCAGTTCCAGCGGTCTGGACAGTAGCGAGTTAGTGTCCATAAGGCACAAGTAGAGTATGTTTGAGCTGATATGGAAATCATCGCCAAGCAGCTGGAAAGGTGGATTTGCTGGGAAAGAAGCTCGATGACCTAGCTCGAGGTCAATAGGATATGGTCGAAAATTCTGCTGCCACCAGACTCTCTTACGCACCCCGAGCCCCTCTTGCTCGAGTTAATCTGCTCACTCAGGATGCACCTCCTCCATATTCACGGGACCCCACGTATTGGGATCCTGCGAACAACCCCAATCTGGCACCATATGATCAGGGTTACGCACCACACTATGATTATAATGCGTATTCCCTTGATAAATATATGCCTCTGACATCGTTGGCCTACAAAGATGTCAACGCTATTTAGGGAAACGGGTGTAATAACCCGTACTCAAAGACGTATAACCCTGGTTGGCGCCAGCATCCGAACTTTTCTTGGTCAGGTAACTCACAGAGACCACATCAAGATCCACATTACCAAACCAGGCAGTACGGGAATGCACAGAACACGTACCCTAGGCAACAGCCATTCCCGTCTCAGCAGCAGCAATTACGCTTTATTTATCAACCGCTACATCAAGCTGCCAGTCACCCTCCAAAGTGGGCCGACCCTTTGGAGGCACAGAAAGAGGAGCTGTAAGAATCGATGCGAAAGTCTACGCAGGATAGCTTGCAGATCATGAAGGCAATGGCTGACCAGATACAGACTATACAGAACACACAGAACTAGCTGTTGCAGGAGCATAGGACCCAGGGAACCTTTCCCTCCCAACCTATGCCGAACCCGCGACATGTGCAGAACCAGGGCACCCCGTCTAGGTTTCAGGCACTACCGAGACAAGCCAACTCCATATTACAGGCATCTCCTACACCACATTGTTATGCTCAAGGCCAGCTGCCTTTGATGCAGAACCTTGCATACTCAGGCCCTTCCGCTCCTCCACCACCTCGTGGACATCAAGTTGATGAGAAAGCTATTTCATTGAGGAGCGAAAAGAAGACATACGACCAACCAGTTAGGAAGGTGTTATGACCCGGTTCCCGAATCCCTACAAGACCCGAGACCGGCTCGCCTCGACTAATCCCAAGACCCAGTCGTCCAACAAGAAATAACCAAAAGAGTAGGAAAATAAACCACATTCACATATGCAATATAACTAAGCAGTAAAAACGTACAAGCATTAAAGGAAAGTAAAAGCTGCTATTCCAGTACATACCTTCACCACAATAGGAATAATGGAAACGAAAGCAACAGTAACAACAAAAGTAGCTAAAAAGTCTAAAACTCACTACAATAGTAAAAGGGGGTACAACAAAGAGTGCAGAAAACTACGGCTGGGCTTGACTGGGCCCAGCACCCTCCGCAGCTGGAAGCTCGGGGTACTCAACTCCTGGACCTGAACAGTGTTATGAAAAAGGACAGAGTCAGCGAACGCTGAGTAAAGTGGTAACTATACTATCTAAAGTAGTAAAAGTAACACGTTTAATTATCTTTTCTAGTTAGTTTAGTTCCTTTTTATTTTCCGCCATTTTCCTCAAACTTTCAAATTTTCTTAATCTTGTATGTTCCTTGTGGGAACGATCTTGATTACAGTCTTTTCCGAAGAGTAGAAGGTACACGTGGTGCTCTCCTAGTTGGGAGAGTCCCCCGTGGTAGTCCTACACCCAGTCAACCATCCCAAGGTCACTGTCAAGACGTAGTGGTTACTACGGCACACGTGATAAGCGCACAGGTAGCTACCCCGTACTAACACGCGGTCAGTCATTTCCACTAGCGGGTACGCCCAAAGTATAGCACGGAACAGTATAGGGCCTAGCCCTCTCAGAAACAGGGGTCTAGCCCCTCAGAACCAAACAGGGGTCTCGCCCCTCCACAGTCCGCGCACCCTCGTCTGACTACCCCAGTTTTCCTAGAGGGCCTAACAAGTCGGTGTAGGGTGGCTAGCTAAACCCAAGGCCCAGTGGGGTGGCTAGCTCCCACCCTGCACTAGTAGCTCGCCTCGATACCGTGTACACGAGGGCCAACAGAAGCTGGGGTAGAGTGGCCAATCCTAACCTCGGGTTCTAACCCAAGGGCGGCTAGCTCCACCCTACACAAAAAGGGGACAGTCGCTCTCCTTGGTTCCACATACTCAAGGGCCAGCACATTTCCCGTCCACATTCAAGATTTTCCATCTAACCACAGGAGCTCTACTCCTAACTCCCCTTAGGGTTCATGCTCAAGTTCACAACATTATTCCGATCCAGATTCCATCATTCACAATTCAGTTCTCGTTTTTGTACAGGCAGCTTGTATTTCCACAATTTAATACATGCAACTAATGATTTCACAGGTAACTGTTCATTTATCTCAAGCAACTCATATTTTAACAGGCAGCTCATACTTTATTACAGGAAATGGCTAGAAGTTTAGCTTATTCATGTATACGAATACAATCATGCATAACAATTTGGTTTATTCATTTCTCTGTCCTAGGGTTCAAGCCACATCCTAGGTTTCCAGTTGGCTAATTCCACAGATACATTCTTATTTAATAATATTAACAGGGGTAGACCAGTCTACAAGACAATCTGGGAGTAATGGGGACTTTAACCGCAGACCCAGGCGTCTTTACAAGCCCCAAACACGCAGCAGGTCAAAATCTTATACCAAAGAATACATCACAAAGGAAGATTCAGAACAATGTATAAAGGCTTCTAGTACGTAGAGAAACTCACGAGGAAACCACAGATACTTCGTTTGCGTAAAACAGATCCCGATCGAACCCCAAACGGGTCAAAAACGTGTCTACTGACCAAAATCAGACATCTGGAAACAAGTCTAGACATCTTAAAAGTTAAAAAATCTCACCTCAAGCTCCTGCGGTGCCATCATACGTCCAGGACTCCCCTGCGATCATCTGAAAGCGGTTCCAGACGTCAGACCACTCCTTCAGTCATCTGGTGAGCTGATTAGACGTCCGAAAGTGCGTGGAAGGGCGTTCCGTGTACCTTTCCAAGGCAGCTCCTGTGTACAACAGAGCAACCACCCTAAAATTAGCCAAACAAATCTTCTGTGGTGCGGCCTGCATGGCCATAACCGCGAAGAGAACATACCTTCATGATAAAGGTGCTTTTAGATGTCTGGTCTTGACTCCAGACGTCCAGACGCTCAGCCAGTCGCTCGGACTTCATTCCAGACGTCTGGTACTGGAAGAATTCCAATATCAGAATGCGCTCCCAATGCTCCTCGCCGCGCTCCGCCGCATTTCTCCTCACTCCGCTGCAGCTCCAGCAGCTGCAGGTGGTCGAGGACGTCACTCTGGACTCCCTCCTCCTCCCACACGCGCCACGGTGGCCGTGCAAGATCCGACGGGCTTCCACTGAAGCTCCCAACCTAGGCTTCCTCCTCCTTCTTACGCACTCTCCTCCTCGCTCTCACGCACTCCCTCGCTCACCTCCTCCCACCGCTCTGCCGTGCTCTGAAGGTGGAGATGGTGGTGTGTGGAGTGGAGAGGAGAGGAGAGGAGGGTGGCTTTTATAGAGCTGGGGGATTTAGGGTTCGACAGGGGGAAGAAGGAGAAAAGAGAGAGAAAGGGAGAGTTCTGCGCACCGCCCGCGCGCAGAACGCAGATCGTGTACAAAATTTTAATTTCCAGACGTTTGGGAAAGGGTCCAAATGTCTAAACAGACGTCTAAATGACACTCTAGACGTCTTAAAAGGTTAAAAGTGGGATGGGTCTTTACATCATAACAAACTTAAAGGAAGTTTCGTCCCTGAATCTTGAACTAGTTAGGGTGCGGAAAAAGGAACATAAAATGCATAACAAACTTAAAGAGGACAGAAGTAGGTCCAAAAAGACGTACCGTCAAAAAGCTCCGGATATCGCTCTCTCATCTCTGCCTCAGGCTCCCAGGTAGCGTCCTCATACCTCTGGTTCCTCCACAAGACCTTCACCAGGGGTATATGCTTCCATCTCAGACTATGGATGTCTCTGTCTAGTATCTGCACTGTTCTCTCGAGGTAGGTCAGGTCGTCACTCACCTCGACACTCTCGTGGCTCAGAACGTGACTGGGATCAACGACCTACTTCCTGAGGTTGGACACGTGAAACACATCGTGCACTCCAGAAAGCTAGGGAGGAAGGGCAAGCCGGTAAGCAACGGGTCCTACCCTCTCCAGGACCTCAAAGGGCCCCACAAACCATGGCGTAAGCTTCCCCTTCACCCCAAAACGCTGTAGGCCCTTCATGGGCGAAACGCGGAGAAGGACGTGATCCCCAACCTCGAACTGCACCTCTTTGCATTATCGGTCAGCATAACTCTTCTGCCTACTCCTGACAGTGTGGAGTCGTCTGTGGATCTGTTCTATCACCTCATGACTCTTCTAGATCAGTCTAGGGCCAACCTCCCACTTGGTCCCCACCTCGACCCAACTCAAGGGCGCAGTACACCTCCGTCCGTAAAGAGCCTCGTAAGGTGCCATGCCGATGCTCGAGTGGTAACTATTATTATATGTAAACTCTTCCAGGGGTAAATACTCCTCCCAAGAGCCTCTTCAGTCTAGTACATAGGCACGCAAAAGGTTCTCAAGTGTCTGTATGGTGTGCTCTGATTGTTCGTACGTCTAGGGGTGGTACGCTGTACTGAACCTCAACCACATCCCCAAAGCCTACTGAAACTTAGCCCAAAACTGGAAAGTGAAACGGGTATCCCTGTCGAATACAATCTCACACGGGACTCTGTGCAGGCGTACCACATCGCAAATGTACCTCTCTGCCAACTGTGCTGGTCCCAAGGTGACTCGGATCGGCAGGAAACGCGCCGTCTTCGTCAACCTGTCTACTATCACCTTGACTGCGTCGTGTCCTCGCTGGGTAATAGGTAGACTCACCACCAAACCCATGTGATGCTCTCCCACTTCCACTCTGGCACAGGAAGTGGCTGCAATGGCCCAGCAGGCCTCTGGTGCTCGGCCTTCACCTGCTGGCACACTAAATACTACTGCACGAACTCACCCACATCCTGCTTCATCCCTCTCCACCAAAAATCATGTCTTAGATCATGATACATCTTTGTGGTCCTGGGATGTATGGTGAACCTGGACCCGTGCACCTCCGTCAGGAGCTCTCTCAACAACTCCTCGTCCCTGGGAATGCACAAGCGTCCCCTCATGCGCAGCACCTCGTCTGTAAAAGAAAAGTCTCATGGGTCCCCTGGTAGCACTCTATCCTATAGCACCTGTAAGTACGGATCTGCCATCTGCCCTGTGATGATGCGGTCTATCAACTCTGGTCGTGTCTGTCGTGTCATTGTCACTACCCCACAATACCCCTGTGGCTCCAGGGATCTCCAACCACCCAACTCCTCCATCAATCTCCAACTCTATGCTTGTATATTGGCCAAGTGGGCAGGCGCTTTCCAGCTCAAGGCGTCAGCTACCACATTGGCCTTCCTTGGATGGTAGGAGATGCTGCAGTCGTAGTCCTTCAGGAGCTCTAACCAACGTCTCTATCTCAAAGCTCTAACCAACGTCTCTTAAGATCATTCTAGTCAAACAAGTACCTGAGGCTCTTATGATCTATGAAAATCTCAAAGGTCTCACCGTAAAGGTAGTGCCTCCATGTCTTTAGCGCGAAGACAACAGCTGCCAGCTCTAAGTCATGGGTATGGTATCTATGCTCATGGGGCTTCAGTTGCCACGAAGAGTAAGCGACAATGTGACCCTGCTGCATGAGCACACCCCCTAACCCCTGCAACGAAGTGTCTGTGTACACCACAAAACCACCACTGCTATCCGGGATGGTGAGCATAGGAGCTGATTTCAGTCTCTCCTTCAACTCCTGTAAACACGCCTCACATGCATCTGTCCAGGCAAAGGGCACATCCTTCCGAGTCAACTGGGTCATATGACGCGCAATCTGCGAGAATCCTCTAATAAACCTTCGATAGTAACTTGTCAAGCCCAAAAAGCTGCATACCTCTATCACGGTACGTGGCCTCTCCCACTTGAGTACAGCCTCAACCTTGGCTGGGTCCACAGCCAAACCATCCCATGAGATCACGTGACCCAAGAAAGTCACCTGCCTCAACCAAAACACGCACTTGCTGTACTTGGCATACAGCCTACGTTGCCTCAAAGTGTTCAGAATCATCCGTAAATGCTGTCTGTGCTATGCCTGATCTCGCGAGTAAACGAGTACGTTGTCGATGAATACCACCACAAACTGATCTAAGTACGGTCTGAAAACCTGGTTCATCAAATCCATAAAAGGAGCAGGGGTGTTGGTCAGTCCAAACGGCATGACCATGAACTTGTAGTGACCGTACCCTATATCGGGTACGGAAAGCTGTCGTGGAGACATCGGTCTCCCTGATCCTCAATTGGTTGTAGTCTAACCTCAGATCTATCTTGGAGAACACTATGGCATCTCGCAACTGGTCAAAAAGGTCATCAATCCTCGACAGCGGATACTTTTTCTTGATGGTAATCCTATTCAGCTGTCTGTAGTCAACACAAAATCGCAAGGTACAATCCTTCTTCACAAACAACACAGGAGCTCCCCACAGGTACTCACTGGGCCTCACAAAGCCCTTCTCCAACAGGTCCAATAGCTGTGTCTTGAGCTCTTGCAGCACAAGTGGTGACATCCGGTATGGTGCAATAGAAATGGGGCTTGTCCCCGGTACCAGTGAGATCTCAAACTCGATCTCACGCTCAGGAGGTACTCCTGGCAGCTCCTTTGGAAACACGTCGGGGTACTCAGAAACCACCGGAATGCTCTGAAGTCAGCCAAGGGGCTAGGCTCTGCCACTACACAGGCTAGAAAGCACTCACACCCCTGGTTCAAAAGCCTCGCTGCCTGAAGAGCAGATATGCACCTGAAACCTTCGTCCACCAGCTGTCTGTGAAACTTAAAGGAATGCAACTTTGGTATGGAGAAGACGATCTTCCTCCTGAAACAGTCCACCAAGGTGTGGTAGGCGGACAGCCAGTCCATCCCTAGAATCACGCCAAAGTCTTCCATCGGTATCACAATCAGGTCAGCGGCGGGCTGTGTCCCCCTATACTGACCTTACAGTCCGTGTAGACCTCCTCAGCTACAAACAACTGGCCACCTAGGCCTTTGATCACATATGGATCCTCTAACAGCACACTGTCATGTCCCAGACTGACAGCAAAACTCGCAGCAACAAAAGACTCATGGCACCGGAATCAAAAAGTACATATACGAATTTGCCGAAAACGGTAACCATACCTGCCACCACTAAACCGAAAGCCCTGGAGTCTCTGTGTGTCAGGGCGTTGATACGCCCTTCAGTCCTCGACGCAGACGAAGCAGCTACACTCTGGGTTGAGCGAGCAGCTGCTGGTCGGTACCCTCCTAGTGACTGCTGCCCTCCCCCACGTACCTGGGGACCACGACCACTAGCTCGGCCCCCATCGTTCGATGCGGGGAGCATCTGCTGTGCACCAGCTTTAGATGGGCAGTCCTCCTGATGTGGCCTAGCTGGCACACTGGTAGTAGAGGGGAACTCGACTCCCTCCCTCGGTAGGTCCCTGCTGACCGCTGGGCAGGGATCCAATGATGGCAACTGGCCCTTGTCTAGGGCCCCCGAAGGTCACTAACAGCCCCGCAAAATGAGACGGCTCTCCTGCTGGTGTCGCGTGCCTCCTCTCTCGACGGCCCTGAGAGTACTGTGCCTGGTAAGGCCTATTCCGTCCGCTGTCAGTGTCTTGCGCAGCCGGGTTGGTCTCCTCGCACGTCATGGCTGCCTCCACCACTCTCGAGAAGGTGGACAGCTTCAAGGATTTGACATACCCGTGAATAGCGGGTCGGAGCTCCTCAGTAAACCTCCACAGGAGCTCCTCCTCAGTAGCTATGGCTATCGAAGCAAAACGTGACAGCTCCAGGAAGCGCGTGCGATATGCGCTAACAGTCATCGTCCCCTGGCGGAGAGTGTGGAACTCCCGTCTCCTCTGGTCCTACCAAGTCTGTGGGAAGTACTGTTTGCAAAAAAGGGTCACGAACTGGTCCCACGTCAGCTCTCCCCTCTCCTGGCCTCTGACTGCCCTCCACCACCTATGTGCCACACTCTCTAGCTGGTACGTGGCAAAGGCCACGCGGCACTCCGCAGGGGGCGAAGGGTGTCAAACACCTTCTCTATCTGCTCCAGCCAGTCCTTTATCTCAGACGGGTCCTCATCCCCCTTGAATGAGGGGGGCTTCAACTTCCGAAACTGTTCGAAAAGCTCGTGGTGCAGCTGCAGTGGGGGAACTGGCCTGCCTCCAGGCAAGGAGGGCTCGTGCTCGGAAGTGTCAGAGTACGGTGGGGGTGGTGGAGGACCACCCCTTCCCCCTCCTGCTTGTCCAGCGCTGCGGCGGTCTCTCTGTCCCACCGAGGACTCCCCTTCCATGTCCTCAGGGAAAGGTGCCCGTGGGGGCTGGTGGAGGTCCTCTCGCATTATATCTCTGATTAGCTGGGCGAGATCCTGGGCCTAAAAACCTGGGAGAAGAGGCGGGTCAACTGGCACCTCAGGCCCGGCACATTTTCCCCTCTGACCTCGCCCACGGCCGCGACCACGACCGCGACCATCCTCGAGAACTCCCCGACGAGGTATCTCCTACAAGGAGACGCAGAAGACAGAACAAAAGGGTCAACACTATCAAATTTCTGTGAAAAAGGACTCATAATAAATATCAAAGAGATACGTTGTGGTGGCTACCCTAGTTACATTCACGAGAATGGTTATTCTCAAGCCAGTTGGTTCATTTCTCAGGATGACCTTGCTTTGATACCATCTTGTTACAACACGATTCTCGAATCCCTACAGAACCCGAGACCGGTTCGCCTCGACTAATCCCAAGACCCAGTCATCCAATAAGAAATAACCAAAAAGTAGGAAAATAAACCACATTCACATATGCAATATAACTAAGTAGTAGAAACGTACAAGCAGTAAAGGAAAGTAAAAGTTGCTATTCCAGCACATACCTCCACTACAATAGGAACAACGGAAACGAAAGCAACAATAACAACGTCAGTAGCTAAAAGGTCTGAAACTCACTAAACAGTAAAAGGGGGTACAACAAAGAGTGCAAAAAACTACGGCTGGGCTCGACTGGGCCCAGCACCCTCCGCAGCCAGAAGATCGGCTGCTCAACTCCTTGACCTGAATAGTGTTATGAAAAAGGACAGAGTCAGCGAACGCTAAATAGAGTGGTAACTATACTATCTAAAGCAGTAAAAGTAACAGGTTTAATTATCCTTTCTAGTTAGTTTATTTCCTTTTTATTTTCCACCCATTTTCCTTAAACTTTCAAATTTTCTTGATCTTGTATGTTCCTTGTGGGAACGATCTTGATTGCAGTCTTTTCCGAAGAGTAGAAGGTAAACGTGGTGCTCTCCTGGTTGGGAGAGCCCCCCGTGGTAGTCCTACACCCAGTCAACCACCCCAAGGTCACTGTCAAGACATAGCGGTGGCAACGGCACACGTGATAAGTGCACGGGTAGCTACCCCGCACTGACATGCGGTCAGTCGTTTCCGCTAGCGGGTACGTGCAAAGTATAGCACAGAACAGTATAGGGCCTAGCCCTCTCAGAAACAGGGGTCTAGCCCCTCAGAACCAAACAGAGGTCTCGCCCCTCCACAGTCTGTGCACCCTCGTCTGACTACCCCGGTTTGCCTAGAGGGCCTAACAAGTCGGTGTAGGGTGGCTAGCTAAACCCCGAGCCCCGTGGGGTGGCTAGATCCCTCCCTACACTAGTAGCTCGCCTCGGTACTGTGTACATGAGGGCCAACAAAAGTCGGTGTAGAGTGGCCAATCCTAACCCTGGGTTCCAACCCAAGGGCAGCTAGCTCTACCCTACACAAAAAGGGGACAGTCGCTCTCCTTGGTACCACGTACTCAAGGGCCAGTACACTTCCCGTCCACATTCCAAATTTTCCATCTAACCACAAGAGTTCTACTCCTAACTCCTCGTAGGGTTCATGCTCATCTTCACCACATTATTCCGATCCATATTTCATCATTCACAATTCATTTCTTGTTTATATACAGGCAGCTTGTATTTCCACAATTTAATACATGCAACTGATGATTTCACAGGTAACTGTTCATTTATCTCCGGCAACTCATACTTTATTACAGGAAATGGCTAGCAGTTTAGCTTATTCATGTATACGAATACAATCATGCATAACAATTTGGTTTATTCATTTCTCTGTCCTAGGGTTTATGCCACATCCTAGGTCTCTAGTTAACTAATTCCACAGATACATTCTTATTTAATAAGATTAACAGGGGTAGACCACTCTACAAGACAATCTGGGAGTAATGGGGGCTTGAACTGTAGACCCAGGCGTCTCTGCGAGCCCTAAATACGCAGCAGGTCGAAATCCTATACGAAGGAATACAACACAAAGGAAGATTCAGAACAGTGTATAAAGGTTTCTAGTATGTAGAGAAACTCACGAGGAAGCTACAGATACTTCGTTTGTGTAAAACAGATCCCAATCAGACCCCAAACGGGTCAAAAATGTGTCTACCGACCAAAATCAGACATCTAGAAACAAGTCCAGGCATCTAAAAAGTTACATAATCTCACCTCAAGCTCTTGTGGTTCCCTCAGAGGTCCAAGACACCCCTGCAATTGTCTGAAAGTGGTTCCAGACATCGGACCACTCTTCTAGTCGTCTGGAAGCACCTCCAGTTGTCTGGTGAGCTGATCAGACGTCCGGAAGTGTGTGGAAGGGCGTTCCGCGAACCTTCCCAAGGCTGCTCCTGTGTACGACAGAGCAGCCACCCTAAAATCAGCCAAACAAATCTTCTGCATTGCAACCTGCATGGGCGTAACCGTGAAGAGAACATACCTTCGCGACTCCAGATGTCTGGTCTTGACTCCAAATGTCCAGACGCTCAGCCAGTCGTCCGGACTACACTCCAGACGTTTGATATTGGAAAAATTTCAGTATCAGAACATGCTCCCAGCGCTCCTCGCCGCGCTCCGCCACAGCTCTAGCTGCTGCAGGTGGTCAAGGACGTCGCTCCGAACTCCCTCCTCCTCCCGCACGTGCTGCAGTGGCCGTGCGAGCTTCGACAAGCTTCCACCGAAGCTCCCGACCTTGACTTCCTCCTTCTCACGCACTCTCCTCGTTCTCACGTGCTCCCTTGCTCACCTCCTCTCGCCGCTCCGCCGCACTCTGAAGGTGGAGATGGTGGTGTGTGGAGTGGAGAGGAGAGGAGAGGAGGGTGGCTTTTATAGGGCTGGGGGATTTAGGGTTCAATAGGAGGGAAGAAGGAGAAAAGAGAGAGAAAAGGAGAGTTCTGCGCGTCGCCTGCATGTAGAATGCAGATCGCGTACAAAATTTTAATTTCCAGACGTCCAGAAAAGGGTCCAGATATTTGGACAGACGTCTGACTGACACTCCAGACGTCTTAAAAGGCTAAAAGTGGGACGGGTCTTTACAGCAGGCGAGTCCTGACTTTTCATGCCCTCCAACGCAGGATGGTTCGACTTCTTCATCTCAGGAACCATCTACGGTTGACAAGGGAAAGAGACCACTTGACCCTGAAATTCCTGTTCCTTTTTTAAATGACCCTTTCCAAGGGTCATTTGGTGTTTTCCAAAATTTTTAGGGGTTTTGTGCAATTTTATCCACCCTATGATTTTGTGTGGGAATGCGAGTGTAGAAAGGGGACTTGTGGGGGGTGCACCCCTCACGCCACCCCATCCCTCACCGTACACCCCTCTCTCCCATACACCCCCCACACCTCATGTTGTTCCTCCCCCACGCCCTCCATCTCCTTATAAGTCCCCCTCCTCCTCCATTCGTTCCCACACTGCAAACGAGAGGAGAGGGAGAGCATGGAGCAAGAGGAGGAGAAAGCGGAGAGCAAAGGAGGTCGGAGGCCTAAAAGTAGAGGGAGACAGGGAGGTGCTGTAGTTGTTGCAGCTTTTGCAGGAGGGGGAAAGAGCTTGCAAATGGTTCTGCAGAGTTATTTTTCTGCAGAATCAGACGTCTAGAGAGGGAGAGAGCTTCTCGGGTCCTGTAGGGAGCCAGGAGCGAGTCCTGACAAGATGGTATCAGGGCAAGGTCATCCTAAGAAATGAACCAAATGGTCTGGAAGTAACCACGCTTGTAGATGTAACTACGATAGCCACCACGCTGTATTATCTTGATTGTCGCTTCCGAGTCTTATTTCTCTCTGTGGTCAAGTATCCTTGACAGTTTGGTCCTTTTCTTTCGATCTCCGTGTAGGAGATGCCTCGCCAGGGAGCTCTTGAGGCGGGCTGCAGACGTGGTTGTGGCTTGGGGCGTGACCACAAGGGAGGACGAGCGATGGCCGAGGATGGGGCAGCTCCACCCCTCCTTCTGGGCATTCAAGCCCTAAACCTTGCCCAGCTAATATGGGATATCATACGGGAGGAGCTCCAACAGCCTCCTCCTTAGCCACCTCTCCCTGGGGATACGGAGGGGGAGTGCTTCGTGAGGTAGGTGAGCCGCACGATGCTGGATTGGCTGGAGGGGGAAGGGGTGATCCTCTACTACCCCCACTTCCCTCAAAAACTTCAGAGCTCGAGCCCTCCTTGTCAGGAGGCGAACCTATTTCCCTGTTGCGGCTCCACCGCGAGATCTTTGGCCAGTTCAGGAAACGGAAGCCCTCCTCCTTCACGGGGGAGGAGAGCCCGTCTGAGGCAAAGGATTGGCTTTAGCAGATGGAGAAGATCATCGACACACTCCATCCTCCTGCAGAGTGTCTCGTGGCCTTTGCCACATACCAATTTGAGAGTGTAGTCCACAGGTGGTGGAGGGCGGTTAGAGGATGGGAGGAGGGAGAGCCGGTTGATAGCGATTTTACGCGGTTTGTTAATTAGGTCGTTGTAACGCGTAAATCCGCTTTCTCTCTTAAATTTGTATTCCTAGATAGGAGAGTATCTAAGGTCGTCCAAGGAGGCAATATGTTTGCAATAGTGATTCTCTTGCTTGGAATAAATCTCAACTTTCTTTTTGGTATTTTTTCAATATATCATTTTTTTTTGTTTTTAAGCTAAGGCAACATGCGAACTGGTGGCGGAAAAGGTGATTTACACTTCAATTTAAATACTACTTCTATGTGGCAAGTAGAGCCTGTCCCTAAGCTCAGTCTAGGCAAGTGGAGGCCTAGAATAATTAGGGAGAGGGGGTGAAGAATGCTAAAAACAAGCAAATAGAAATGCAAACAAGAAAACTTGCAAAGAAGGCAACTTGATAACTGAAAAAGTGTTTTACAAAAAGGCCTAGTAGAGGAAAGCTTCTACTACTATAAAAATGCAAATAAGAAGAGAAAACACAAATCCTCTAGATAGATGGTGAAGAAGAGGGCTTCTTGCTCCAAGGTTGGTGGCTCCCAAGCTTGAAAAGAATCCTTCAACTCCTTCCTTGCAGTGCTCCGCCAAGGTGATGTCCTCCAAGGCAAGCCCAAAGGGGGCGTGCCCTAAGCTTTTCTCCAAGGGTGGACGTCCACCCTAGGTCCTTCTCCCTTGCCTGGCCGTCCTCCTTGAAGTGGAAGAGTCCTCCTCCTTGGCGTGGCTCAAGTTGAAGAGAGTGGGGAGAAGAAGGCACCAAAAGGGCTGGTGATGTGCCCCTTTAATCTCCTTCTCTACTCCTTCTTGGCCGTAGGTATAGGTGGTTTAGGTAGCAAATTACACTAATGGAGGATGCCCTCAAATGGTGGTAGGTGGTGGGTTTTTATAGAATAAGAAGGGGGCTAAAGTTTCCCTTGAAATGAAGGGCCAAGATGAAGAGATGGAGGTGGTTGAAGATCTAATGGCCAAGGGTGTTTGGCGCCACCTTAAGGGACACCTAAGGGGTGGTTATGTGTGTTGGTGCCCCTTGATATTGGCACCAAAATGGCTTCTAGAAGAGGGTCTAAGTTGGCGCCAAGAAGGATTCTAGAAGGGGGGTTAGGTGGATGGCTAGGATGGCTTATGTGGGTAGGTGTAGGGTGGATTAAGGGCTGAAAGTTGGCTCCAATATAGAGGTGGTTAGGGGTAGTTTTTGGCACCAAATTAAGGTGTCTTTTGGTGGTGATAATGGGGTGAAGGGATGGCTAGGAGGTGGTGCCAACTTGAGTAGGGTAGCTAGCTTAGGTAGGCTTAAGTTGGTGGAGCTAGCTAGGGTTAACTTTGAAGGTGGTGGATGGCCAAGGAGCTGGTTTTAGCTAAGCTAAGCTAAGATAAGCTAGCTTAGCTAATGGAGGAGTAGAGGAGAAGGTGTTGGAGCTATGGTTTGGAGGGAGGAGCTGACGAGGAGAAGTCAGGAGCTGAAACTGGAGCTGGCTGCTGCTGAAGAGGCTGGCATGGAGCTACTTTAGCTGGCTTAGCTTGCTAGTTCTTTGATAGCTGCTAAGACAAGCTAAAGTGAGCTGGCTTGTACCACAATGAGCTAAGGTGAGCTGGGTCTGGTGCTCCCGGGGAGGGTCAAGCTGGTTGAGGCAGCTAAGGTAGCTTAGCTCAACTGAGTTGAGCTAAGCTAAGTCCCCGGGAGCTGGACTTGAGCTTCCTGAGCTGGGATGAGTTCTTTTTTAGCTGGCTGGAGTTGAGTGGAGTTGGATGTAGCTGGATCTGAGCTGGGGTGAACTCCTGTCAACTCAGCTGAGCTAGCTAGAGCTCCCTGTGGATTAGTGGGAGTTGAGATGAGCTAGACTCAGCTAAGTTGAGCTGAATCTGAGCTGACTTGAGCTAGGGTGAGCTAAGATAAACTCTCTTGAGCTGCCATTCAGCTGAGATTAGCTGAGTGGAGCTGGGATGAGCTAACCCTAGTTCAAGTGAGCTAGGTTCCAGCTGCGGTGAGCTGGATCAAGCTGAGTTCCAGCTAGTCTGGGCTTCTCCTTCACCATTTGCCTTCTTGAGTGGTAGGGTTTTAGGGATCTATATATCTGTACATCCCTAACACTCACAAAAACATATTAAAAAGGCAATAAAAAATGCAATGCATGCCTAACCTATTTTATGCCTAAATGCAGCCCAAAAACCCATTTGCGGAGTAAAATCCTAAAAGCTAGGTTTGTTTTAATGCATAAGAATGATGATAAACTAGCGTTTATCACCGGTGTGGGATCGGTTTATGGCTCTCTTCTGGGAGCAATATTTCCCACAGACTTGGAAGGATCAGAGGAGGCGGGAGTTTCACACTCTCCGCCAGGGGGCGAAGACGGTTAGCACGTACCGTATGCATTTCCTGGAGCTGTCACGCTTCACCCTGCCAGCTGTGTCTACCGAGAAGGAGCACCTATGGAGGTTCACTGAGGGCCTCCGACCTGCCATTCGAGGGTATGTGAAGCCCCTGAAGTTGCCTACTTTTTCCCACGTAGTCGAGGCGGCCATGACCTACGAGGAGACCAACCCGACTGTGCGAGACGTTGACGAGGCAAGATGAAAGAGGCACTACCAGCAGGAGCACTTGCAGGGCCACAGAGAGAGGAGGCACATGACACCTGCAGAGGAGTTGTCCTACCCTGTGGGTCCACCAGTGACCTTTGGGGGACCCAGACCGGGACCAGCCGACTGTAACAGACCATCGCCTAGCTGCCAGCAGGGACAACAACAGAGGGAGGAGGTTGCGTTCCTCTCTACTACTAGTGTGGCTAGTCGAGCCACATATGGAGGGACTACCTATCTAAGGCAAGAGCACAGCAGACGCTCCCAACACCGAGCATTGGAGGTCGATCTGGCGACTGCGATTACCAAGCCCGAGGAGGAGGACAACAGTCACGAGGAGGGTACCGGCCAGCTACTTCATGCCTGGCCCAGAGCATGGCTACTTATTCTACACCAAGGATTGAGGGATGTGTTAACGCCCTGACCCATGGAGATGCTAGAGCTTCAGCCTCAGTAGTAGCAGGAATGGTTACAATTTCTGGCAGGCTAGTTTACGCACTTTTCGATTCTGGTGCCATGCACTCGTTTGTCTCTACTAGTTTTGCCGTCAGCTTGGGATCGGGCAGTGTACTGTTAGAGGAGCCATTCCTAATTAGAGGCCCAAGTGGACAAGTATTTGTTGCCGAGGAGGTCTTCATTGATTGTGAGGTTGTTATAGGGGAACACAGTCTTCCGATTGACTTGATCATGATCTTGATGGAGGATTTCGGTGTGATCCTAGGGATGAACTGGTTGGTTTCTTATCATGCCCTAGTAGACTACTTTGGGAGGAAGATCGTCTTCTCCATACTAGAGTTGCCTCCTTTCAAGTTCTACGACTAGCCAGTAGACGGAGGATTCAGGTGCATCTCCACACTTCGGGTAGCGAAGCTACTGAGACAGGGGTGTGAGGCCTTCCTAGCTTGTGTCGTAGTAGAGCCTAGCCCCGTGGTCGACTTGCAGAGTATCCCGGTGGTCTGTGAGTACCCCGACATCTTTCTAGAGGAGCTGCCAGGACTGCCACCGAAGCGTGAGATCGAGTTTGAGATCTCACTGGTACTGGGGACCAGCTCCATCTCTACTACACCATAGAGGATGGCCCCACTTGAGCTATGAGAGCTCAAGTCTCAGTTGTAGGATCTATTGGAGAAGGGCTTTGTGAGGCCTAGTGCATCCCCATTGGGAGCCCCTGTCTTATTTGTGAAGAAGAAGGACACTACTCTTAGGCTGTGCATCGACTACAGACAGCTAAATCAGGTTACCGTTAAGAACAAGTACCCACTGCCTAGTATTGATGACCTCTTCGACTAGCTGAGAGATGCCATGGTGTTCTCCAAGATAGATCTAAGGTCGGGTTACCATCAATTGAGGATCAGGGAGATCAACGTCTCCAAGATAGCCTTCCGCATGCGGTATGGTCACTACGAGTTTTTGGTCATGCCATTTGGGCTGACCAATGCCCCCGCCGCTTTCATGGATCTGATGAACCGCGTCTTTCGGCCGTACCTAGATCAGTTCATGGTAGTATTCATTGACGACGTGCTTGTCAACTCTCGGGATCAGGCTCAACATGGACTGCATCTCCGCATGGTCCTGGACACTTTGAGATGGCATAAGCTGTATGCTAAGTACAACAAGTGCAAGTTTTGGTTGAGACAAGTTACCTTCTTGGGCCATGTAATCTCGGGAGACGGGTTGGCAATGGATCCAGTCAAGGTTAAGGGCATCCTCAAGTGGGAGAGGTGAAATTGCATTAAAGGGGGGGTGAATAGTGAAATGATAAAATATTGTAATACAAACAATTCAATCACAGAAGGTGGTGATTAGCCCATAGTTGTGGGCTATTTAAGTATTTAAGTGCCTACACATTACGTTAATTCTAACATTTATTTAGCATAATTTGGATGCAAATAGATTAATTCATAGTTTTAATTTAATTACATAATCCATACATTGCATTCATATCTTAAGTGCATTTAGAATTAGCTTAGAATAGCATTCATCTAATTAGATAACCAATTAGGTACATTGTTTTCATTAACATAGAAGTTGAGGGTCTGTACATAAATGACCCTAATATTTTAACATTATTTTCTTTATTCTTCTTCTTTGAGAACGGCTGGCTGTCGCTCCAACGCCCGGCTGCTGCAGTGAAAAAGCCATTCAAGGGGGAGCGGATGTGGTGGATCTGGTCGGGCGGCTGATTTCAAACTTGTGCAGGCCACTACAAAAGGAGGAGGGAGGCAGCCGAGCTCGGGAGGCCTCCGCCACCGACCCACCACTGGGTAGAGAGAACCTCTCTCTTCCACTCCACACTGCCGGCCTCTACTGTGGCGACGAGCCTCCATCACCGTGGGCGTGTGGTGTGACAGGCCACACCGCCATCCGGAGCTCGCCGCATCACCGTGAGCACCTTAGCGTGCATCCCCCTAGCCGTCATCGCCGACCACCATCACTGAGCTATTGATCAGCCACCCTCTCAGTAACTTAAGACATCTGGGAAATTTCCCAGACGTCTGAAGTTACCAGCTCACTACCACCGCAGCCATCTCCACGCGCCTGCAGACCACCGCTGCCACGCCTCCAACCGCGCCTGCAAACCACCGCAGCCACGCTTTCCCCGCGCCTGCAGACCACCGCAGCCACGCTTTCCCCGCGCCTGCAGACCTCCGCAGCGCCAGCCGCACACGCCAGCCGCAGACCCACCGAGCACGCCTCTGCCCGCGCTTGCAGAAGCGCCTGCAGCTTGCGCGCCCACTCCAACCACGCCAGCGCCCTCCACAGACCCTCCGCCCACGCACAACCGCCTGTAGACCACCACCAGCAGCACCTCCACCGGAGCTCGTTCGACCACCTCCGGCCGCCGCGCGACTCGCCGCCACCACCGATTCGAAGCTCTTAGTCCAAGGGACCTCCTCCGAGCTTCCCGCGCCTGGCCATCGGCTCCTCGTCGTGCAAGACAACGGGAAAAAATTCCCCTGTTTTGCTACAGTAAACCATCAATTAAAATTTACATTTTCTGCCATTGCCACATTTTAATCATAACTCTGCATTGCGGAAAATATCCTATAGTTTCTCATAATTGCCATTTCAGCATTGTTTCTTGCTTAAACCTTAATCTAAAGGCAATCTTGGATTGGTTCTTGTCCAAATTGACTACGAACAAACATTTTTAAGTGGCACAAATTTTAATACGTTATTGCCTCCCTGTGGATACGACCCGCTCCTCTGCGAGTGGTTATTTCTTGTTAAAAATTGATTAGTCGATTTTTACATCACATTAAACTACAAACGACTTAAAAACGAAAGATCGACCAGTCAAATGGCACCGTTGCCAGGGAGGCAACAGACGCAATAATTTCGCCTAATTTTATTTTGATTATTTGTCAATTGCACAGAGATTTGACCATCTATTATTTTCTTTTCGGTGCGAGAAATTTTGTGCAAGAATCAGCCTGTGTGAGAGGCGACCCTTGACGTCGCCAGACGAGAATTGGGCGAGCCATTTTTAAACAGAGGAGAAGGATGAGGACGCGACGGACACCATTTAGTCATTAGTTTACTTAGAATAGAATTAAGATTGTAGACTTAATTTTTCATTACAGTTAGTTTGAAACCCTTGTTCTGGGGCATATTTTGAGGGGTTTGTTCCCCAATTTTATTTTGGACCCGTGTTGGGTAATTTTTGGGAGCCTGTTCCCTTTTCTTTAGATTTAGGTTTATTTTTTATTATTTCTTTTATTTGCTTGTGCATAAGTAGTTCTAAAATAAAACAGAAAAAGAAAAAAATGAGCTGCCTGCTAGAAGCTGCCTGCCCTAGGTCGAACCATTTAGGTCTGTATGAGTAGCCTCTAGATTTGCTTTTCTGCATTGCGTGCATTTTTGCATCGAAGATCGCTAGAGGCAAGGTACGCATTCTCTTACTTTGCATCATATTTTTGATCACGCATTGCATTTAAGATTTAATGCAAAGACCACAAAGTCTGTCTTGAAGCGATCTAACAAGTGGTCACATATATTCAAAAAAAAAAAAGACTAATTAAAGGAGGGACATCTAAAAATCAAGGACTTGATTGTAAAACGTGGTGTGCGATTAAAAATTCAAAATCATTTTGCGGTGAATGCACACTTATATCTGTTGCACCATAACACTCATTTAGACACTCCTAAGTCTTGAAACGACTAGGACAAGAGCCCTCCTATTGTTGGATTCCAAAGTGTTCGGAACTGGAAATCAAAGGTTTTGTAAATCCAAAGAGGGGGATACCCTGTCACGGATTTTTGGGGGTAGTTGAGGAGCACCGCGAAAGCACAGCTTCAAAGGAAGGCTTAGGCCTACTTGCATCCCTCGATCTTCCATCTTTGGATTTACTTGACCATTTGAGATTTAGGGAGGAATACCTAAGTTCCAACTAGGTCTTTTTAGGCATTTCGAAGGTTGACAATAGGTGCGTAATTGATTGGGCAACTTGTTTTGTCACCTACAATTTGAATTAAATTCAAAAGCCTAAATCTGTAAAGACCAAACAAGTCCGTTTGAATTGTGTTTGTAGTGCATGCTTGGTAGGCGTTCTCTTAGGAGACAACTTGTATTTGATCCTGAACCGGAAAGAATCCTAAGAAAAGACCTCCCAAGGGTGGAAATGGCCGGTCAAAGGAGCCTTAAGGAATATTTCATCCCAACCAACCAAGCTGGCCCAGCACTACGTAGACCTGGAGGGGACAATCCATATGAGATCAAAAGTAGTACCATATCCTTGCTACCCTCCTTTTATGGTACTACTAGGGAAGACCCTTACAGGCATATTGAGGAATTCACCAAGGTCTGTTCCACGGTGAAGCTGCAGGGCATGACGCTCAAATGCGGACCCTCTTTCCCTTCTCCCTAAAGGACAAAGCCAAGTATTGGTATCACACCCTTGATAATATAAATACTTGGGATGTCCTGAAAAAGAAGTTTTTGAAGAAGTACTTTCCCATGAGCAAAACAAATCACTTTAGGAGGGAAATCATGAGTTTTGCTCAAAAGGATGGGGAAGCTTTCCATGATGCGTGGGAGCACTTTAACGATTTGCTGAGACTTTGCCCACATCACCAGGTGCCTAAATGGCAACTGGTTGAAAGGTTCTACACCGGACTTAATGATTCGCATAGGCAAACTGTGGATGGTGCCTGTTCAGGAACCTTTCTATCTAAGACTGAGGATGAAGCTTGGAACTTATTTGATACTTTGAGTGAGAATTCTATTCACTTAAATTCTGCCTACATGGATAGAAAGCCCACTCTCATGCAAAGAAAGTTGGAGGTGAATGAAGCAAGGGACACCCAGAATTTAGCCTATCAAATTCAATTACTGAATCAAAACATGGAAAGGCTTATGTCGAACCCGAGTTCATTCACACCTAACACCTCCACATCCCAAGCTTCCGAATGCGTAATTTGTCAAGGCAATACACACGCCACTGTGGATTGACACTTGGCCTCCCAATTCCCTGAGCTTGTACAAGCGGATTTGAATGCCGCTCAAGGGTTACATCCAAGACCTTGTAATGATCCTTTCTCCAACACTTATAATGAGGGATGGAGGAACCACCCAAACTTTTCATGGAGACAAGGAAATGTCTCAAATTCACGGAATTACAAACCGCAATCCTTTCAAAACCATCAAATGAACCAACCTCAGACCTTTGCCCAACCTAAAACCTCTGAGATGGATGAATTGAAGGCGATGTTGAAAACTATGCAAGAAAGTCAAAGTGCCATCATCCAATCTCATGACAAGTCTATACATGAGATGAAATCACAAATTGGACACCTTGTTGAGGCTGTTAGACAGAGGGAGACTGGGAAGTTTCCAAGTCCTGCTGAGGAAAATCCTAAAGGAAAAGGGATTGTCTTTAGGGAGCATGCTCAGGCGGTGACTATTCTGAGGAGTGGGAAAGAAATTTCCAAACCCGATGCTCCTATAGTCTCACCCCCTAAAAAAAATCCACCCCGACTTTCACCCCACCGAAGAAGATTTGCCCAAATCTTCTCCGCTTGAAATCACCTCATCGGAAGAAGTTGCCCCCGTTCCACCCCTTACTCGACATGACAACCCTTCCACCCAGAGATCGAGAGTGCCATTTCCAGAGCGCTTATCCACCTCTGGGCAGACTTCTGCTGGCTCATCTGGAGCCAAAGATAAGACGGATGAGATTATGGAAACTTTGAAGCAAGTGCAGATTAACCTGCCTTTGCTTGAAGCTATCAGGCAGATTCCGTCTTATGCCCGCTTCTTAAAGGACTTGTGCACGAAAAAGCGACAATCTAGAAAACAGCTCCAATCTAAAGTTGTCCTGCCTGATTCTGTTAGCTCAATTGTTCAACATGGCACACCCCCGAAACTTAAGGACCCAGGAGCCCCATATATCTCTGTAGTTATTGGTGACTTACAAATTGATGAGGCTCTGCTTGATCTGGGTGCGGGGGTGAACATCCTTCCGAGCTACGTGTATGAACAACTTGGGGGAGGCAATCTGAAGCCTAGCCCTGTAATCCTTCAAGTTGCTGATCGATTACTTAAGACACCACGGGGAATTTTGGAAGATGTCCTCGTAAGAGTGGAGGATTTCTTCTTTCCCGTTGACTTCTTAGTTTTGGACACTGACCCTACCAACAAGCCAACCAAACCCTCCATCATTTTGGGCCGCCCCTTCCTTGCAACTTCCCATGCTTCAATTAATTGCAATACTGGGGCATTGAAAATGGGCTTTGGGAATAGGAAAATCCGGCTTAATGTGTTTGATGCTTACAAACAAGATGGACTTGAGGATTGTTCTCAAGTTGAGGTGATAGATGACCTGATTGAAGAGGCAACTCCTGCAATGTTATGTGATGACCCCCTTCAGCATGTCATGCTAAATGAACATTCCCATCTCTTGGAGGAATGTGAAGGGGATATACTAGAACTAGAGGAATTGCTAGGAGTTTCTGCTGAGTCTCTTCCCCCATCATTTCCGCCGAAGGCAGATTTGCTACCTGAGATGGGGACATCTATTATGAAACCCTCAACCATACAAGCCCCCAACCTTGAGTTGAAACCCCTCCCTGACACTCTCAAGTATGTTTTCCTAGGTGCCAATGATACGCTCCCAGTTATCATTTCGGCTGTGCTGTCTGAGGCACAGGAGGGAGCCTTGATTGAATGTCTGTCTAGGCACAAGGAAGCTATTGCTTGGAGCATTGCTGACATTAAGGGTATAGACTCTACACTCTGCATGCACCACATTTATACTGATGATTCCATCAAGCCTTTTAGGGACATGCAGAGACGTCTGAACCCTAATATGAGGGAGGTTGTAAAAAAGGAAATCCTGAAGTGGTTGGACGCTGGGATCATATATCCCATTGCTGATAGTAAATGGGTCAGTCCCATTCATGTGGTGCCAAAGAAGGCAGGCTTTACTGTGGAACTCAACGACCAAGGTGAATAAGTTGTCACTAGACCCTCAACTGGATGGAGGGTCTGTATTGATTACCGCAAGCTGAACACCGCTACCCAGAAGGATCACTTTCCTTTGCCTTTTATTGATCAAATTCTCAAAAAATTGGCAGGGAATAAGTATTATTGCTTTCTCGATGGATATTCTGGGTACAATCAGGTGGCAGTCTTTCCTGATGACCAAGAAAAGACGACATTCACGAGTCCTTACGGTACTTTTGCATTCAGGCGTATGCCATTTGGATTATGTAATGCCCCTGCAACTTTCCAGCGGTGTATGATGTCTATCTTTTCGGACATGATTGACAAGTGTGTCGAAGTATTTATGGATGACTTCTCTATTTATGGCTCGTCTTTCGACCAGTGTCTCCTGCACCTGGAGAATGTGTTGAAACGATGTAAGGAGACTGGTTTAGTCCTCAGCTGGGAGAAAAGTCACTTCATGGTACAGAAAGGAATTGTACTTGGGCATGTTGTATCCGAGCAAGGTTTGGAAGTAGATAAAGCCAAGATTGATTCTATTTCCAAACTTCCATTGCCTACGAATGTCAAACAGATTAGATCCTTTCTGGGCCATGCTGGCTTTTACAGGCGCTTTATTAAAAATTTTAGTAAGATTTCTAGGCCACTTTGTGACTTATTGGCGAAGGAATCTTCCTTCAGTTTTGATTCAAAGTGTGCCGAGGCCTTTCAAACTCTAAAGGAGGCCTTGATCTCTGCGCCTATTCTCCAAGCTCCTGGTTGGACACTCCCCTTTGAGCTTATGTGTGATGCTTCGGATTATGCAGTGGGAGCAGTCCTTGGACAAAGGGTTGAGGGAAGACCTCATGTGCTGCATTATGCAAGCAAGACTTTAACTGAACCTCAGCAAAACTACACCGTCACTGAAAAAGAATTACTTGCTGTAGTTTTTGCTCTAGAGAAGTTTAGGTCTTATTTACTTGGGTCTAAGGTGGTTATTTTTACTGATCATGCAGCAGTGAAACATCTCATTGCTAAGAAAGATTCTAAGCCACGTCTGATTAGGTGGATCTTACTCCTTCAAGAATTTGACTTGGAAATACGTGAAAAGAAAGGAGTAGAAAATGTTGTGGCTGACCACCTGTCTCGCCTTCCTCTTAATGACTCTATTTCTGAAGACATTCGCGAGACATTTCCCGATGAAACTCTGATAGCGGTAACACCAACTTTACCTTGGTATGCAGACATTGTAAATTACTTGGTCACTGGACAAACTCCTGGCTCTTGGGATAAGCAGAAAAGAAAGAGATTCATTTCTCAAGCGAGACATTTTCATTGGGAAGAGCCAGAATTATTTAGAATTGGACAAGACCAAGTATTGAGACGTTATGTGCCTGAAGAGGAACAGCAAAGTGTGCTAACATTTTGCCATGAACTTCATTGTGGAGGACACTTTGGTGCTAAGAAAACTGCTTTTAAGGTTCTCCAGTCCGGTTTTTGGTGGCCTTCTTTATTTAAGGATTCTGATAATTTTGTTAAGGCCTGTATTAGATGTCAACGGACTGGAACGATTGGGAAGAAGAATGAAATGCCTCAACATCCTATTCAATCTGTTGAAATTTTTGATGTGTGGGGAATTGACTTTATGGGCCCCTTCCTGTCGTCCCATGGTTTTGAATATATCTTGGTGGCAGTTGATTATGTCTCTAAATGGATAGAGGCCATTCCTACGCACACAAATGACCACTCTGTGGTTTTGAAATTTGTGAAGGCCAATATCGTATCCCGTTTCGGCTGCCCCAAGACTATTATAAGTGATGGGGGACCTCATTTCCGAAACCACCACTTCAATCGGTTAATTAAGAGTTTGGGAGTGACTCACAAGGTTGCTACCCCTTAC
The DNA here is from genome assembly GCA_037157565.1 of Thalassia testudinum. Taxonomy (NCBI): domain Eukaryota; kingdom Viridiplantae; phylum Streptophyta; class Magnoliopsida; order Alismatales; family Hydrocharitaceae; genus Thalassia; species Thalassia testudinum. Next base: position 66,354,896 of record JAZHRO010000031.1, read on the forward strand.
CACCCTCAGACAAGTGGCCAGGTTGAAGTATCAAATAGGGAGATAAAAAATATTTTGGAAAAGACCGTTAGACCTGATAGGAAAGATTGGTCCCAAAAGCTCAATGATGCTTTGTGGGCTTATCGAACGGCCTATAAGACCCCTTTGGGTACTTCTCCCTTTCGGATTGTGTATGGAAAAGCGTGCCATTTACCTGTTGAGTTGGAACATAAAGCACTTTGGGCTATTCGAAGTGTTAACATGGATTTAGAGAAGGCAGGTAAGGCACGATTTCTAGAATTAAGTGAGCTTGAGGAGCTGAGGAATGATGCTTATGACACCTCTCAAGCTTATAAAGAAAGAACTAAGGTCTTGCATGACAAGTTTATTCTTCGAAAGACCTTTGAACCCAACCAACAAGTCTGGATTTTCAATTCCAGACTTAAGCTTTTTCCTGGGAAATTAAAATCTCGTTGGGATGGGCCTTACATAATCACCAAAGTATTCCCCCATGGAGCTGTGGAGATCAAAAATCCTTCCTCTTCAGCAACTCCCTTTATCGTCAACGGTCAACGGTTAAAACCATACATAACTTTAGATGGCCATCTAGTTGACGAAGTCACTCTTGAGGAGCCTTAGCTCCTACCATTCTCCGCCTCAGGTAATATCTTCCTTTAGCTATTTTTGATTTTCAATGAGGACATTGTTTGAACCAGGCATGGGGGAGAGGACCTGAGGCATTTTGTTTATAGCATGCATTTATAAAAAAAAAGAGAAAAAAGAGAAAAAAAAGCGAAAAAAACAAATATATATATATATAAATAAAAAAAAAGGTTTTGAGCTTAACTGGCTAGATCTTGCAGTCTTAAGCAAATCAGAACTCTAGGGTAGACTAAGTTAATTCTAGGGTCAAACTTTACAAGCTAATTGAGCTACTAGCTTTAGACCTTTAGGGTCCTTTGTGGACTTAAAAACTTAAGTAGGAGTTAAGTTGCAGACCATTCCTCAAGAGGTTAAGAAAGGGAAGCTAGGGTTTGAGTTAAAAGGTGGGGTAGTACCTGGGGTCTTATTCTACCTTTTGGTTTACGGGTCCTTGTAACCCAAGCATCCAAATTTCACACACTTGGTCTGGTAATCAACTTAATTTTCGTCTTTCTGAAAAGAGATTTGGTTCTCTTAGTTTTGACTTAAGAGAGGCTTGAAAACACATTTTGATTGGAAGAGTTCTCGCCGCAGGAGAGGTCGAGTATATACTCACCTTGAGGATGCGATGATAACATATTACCTCATCGGCGCTTGTCTCTTAGGATATCCATCCTACTGGGGGCATGTAAGCGCATTGCGCGGTTTAGGTACCATGGGACGCCCTATCTCGAAGTGCCGATTGCCATAGGACTGAATTCGCTTAAGAAATCCATGGGCGATACTATCCCGAAGTGTCGATTGCCAGGAGTTCTTGGGGTCGTTATGGGCAGTGCTATCTCGAAGCATTGAAAGCCAGGCACCCTTCGAGGTATGGTAATGGGGACAATGAATCCGACACAGACCATGTTGATAGCTGATCTGAGGTTAGACTTAGAAGAATCAAAAAAAAAAAGGGTGTATATATAAAAAATTTTTCCTTTAACTCAAATAACTCGGACCAATGCACAAGCACGGATGCTTTAATCTCAGGGATCAATAAACTTTAGGGTAGAGTCAGAAATCAGGGAAACTTGTGCCTGCAACTCGTCTTTAGCTGACCTAGTCTGTAACTTAGCAACTACTTAGGAACCTTGGGTCTAGAGCCTGAACTTAATATGCTTCTGAAGGAAGACTAAGTGAGTTGACTAGTCTACTTAGAGTGCTAGGTTTCGCTTAATTTTGCTAGGGACTAGCAAAAACTAGGCATGGGGGTATTTGATTAGCCCATAGTTGTGGGCTATTTAAGTATTTAAGTGCCTACACATTACGTTAATTCTAACATTTATTTAGCATAATTAGGATGCAAATAGATTAATTCATAGTTTTAATTTAATTACATAATCCATACATTGCATTCATATCTTAAGTGCATTTAGAATTAGCTTAGAATAGCATTCATCTAATTAGATGACCAATTAGGTACATTGTTTTCATTAACATAGAAGTTGAGGGTCTGTACATAAATGACCCTAATATTTTAACATTATTTTCTTTATTCTTCTTCTTTGAGAACTGCTGGCTGTCGCTCCAACGCCCGGCTGCTGCAGTGAAGAAGCCATTCAAGGGGGAGCGGATGTGGTGGATCTGGTCGGGCGGCTGATTTCAAACTTGTGCAGGCCACTACAAAAGGAGGAGGGAGGCAGCCGAGCTCGGGAGGCCTCCGCCACCGACCCACCACTGTGCAGAGAGAACCTCTCTCTTCCACTCCACACTGCCGGCCTCTACAATGGCGACGAGCCTCCATCACCGTGGGCGTGTGGTGTGACAGGCCACGCCGCCATTTGGAGCTCGCCGCATCACCGTGAGCACCTTAGCGTGCATCCCCCTAGCCGTCATCGCCGACCACCATCACTGAGCTATTGATCAGCCACCCTCTCAGTAACTTAAGACGTCTGGGAAATTTCCTAGACGTCTGAAGTTACCCGCTCACTACCACCGCAGCCATCTCCACGTGCCTGCAGACCACCGCAGCCACGCCTCCAACCGCGCCTGCAGACCACCGCAGCCACGCTTTCCCCGCGCTTGCAGACCACCGCAGCCATCTCCACGCGCCTACAGACCACCACAGCCATGCCTCCAACCACGCCTGCAGACCACCGCAGCCACGCTTTCCCCGCGCCTGCAGACCTCCGCAGCGCCAGCCACACATGCCAGCCGTAGACCCACCGAGCACGCCTCTGCCCACGCTTGCAGAAGCGCCTGCAGCTTGCGCGCCCACGCCAACCGCGCCAGCGCCCTCCGCAGACCCTCCGCCCACGCACAACCACCTGCAGACCGCCACCAGCAGCACCTCCGCCGGAGCTCGTCCGGCCACCTCCGGCCGCCGCGCGACTCGCTGCCACCACCGATTCGAAGCTCTTGGTCCAATAGACCTCCTCCGATCTTCCCGCGCCCGGCCATCGGCTCCTCGTCGCGCAAGACAACGGGAAAAAATTCCCCTGTTTTGCTACAGTAAACCGTCAATTAAAATTTACATTTTCTGCCATTGCCACATTTTAATCATAACTCTGCATTGCGGAAAATATCCTATAGTTTCTCATAATTGCCATTTCAGCATTGTTTCTTGCTTAAACCTTAATCTAAAGGCAATCTTGGCTTAGTTTTTGTCCAAATTGACTACGAACAAACATTTTTAAGTGGCGCGAATTTTAATACGTTATTGCCTCCCTGTGGATACGACCCGCTCCTCTACGAGTGGTTATTTCTTGTTAAAAATTGATTAGTCGATTTTTCCACCACATTAAACTACAAACGACTTAAAAGCGAAAGATCGACCAGTCAGGTGGCACAAGTTTGTTTGGTGGAAACCCAAGATGGGTGAAAACCACCACCTAAGCCAATCTCTTGACTTAGGATTTTCGATCACAAGGTGATCAATCCACTAACCACACTACTTAAACAAGGGTAGTGTACCTCAATTACAAATCCCACCTCCGATCCCTAAACAGAGGTTTCTCCCTTCAAAATGAAGAGACGGGGACCTAACAGGCTGGATACCCAAAGTACAAAAATAAGAATTGAAACAATACCTATAGAGCACCCCAATACTTTAATTACTTTCTTATCTACTAAGCATAAAAAGAACTCCCTGAGGATTTGCAGAACGGAGTGAGGCAGGAGTATGGATTTGCCCTTTGATTAGAGTGTTGGCACAGCACAAGGGCAAGATGAAGCTTAGAGTAGTGAGCAAGTGATTTTTCTAAGGGAATTGTATCTCAAGAGGTGTGTGTTGCCTAAGAGGAGTTGTAGTCTATTTATAGGCAAGTTTGGAACTTTCAAGAACACTTGGGAGAGCTCTTCTAGCCGTTGGAGATAAATCCCAAGAGATTAGGATGAAATCCACCACAAATCAGGGTAATGATGAGTCTGACAGCAATATCAGACGTCTAATTTTAGGATCATACATCTTATAGGACGTCTGATTATACTTCTGGTCATCTAATACTGTGAGCCATCTTAAATTGACTCCATTGGATCAAAAGAAGGACGTCTGATATTTTCACATAAGATGTCTGATTATGTTATTGGACGTCTAATAAAGGGTGGATTCATTCCTATTTTCATCAGATCCAAACAGGATTCTAGATTTAAAGGATTAGACGTCGTTATGGACGTCTGAGGAAATCACCAGATGTTTGAAAACCAAAAAACACTTCGCTACTTCTTTTGACAAAAGATTTTATGGCCGTAATGAGATACGCATAGAAAATCATGGGCAACGGTCCAAAGGTAGACGTCTGGAAGAGTGTCCAAATGTCTGGAAATTCATTTTTGCCCTGTCCTTAGTCTAACGGTTAGTCTAAGGATGTCTAGGTAAAGAATTAGACGTCTGTGTAAGGTTATCGACGTCTGATAGTGAATTGCTTCGACTGATGTTTATGAGGAGACAAACTAAAGGCAGAACTCTTGGAAATAAGAGATCTGAGACACTTGTTAGACGTCTTAAAGTGGAAAATCAGACGTCTGACCATTTTTCTAAACGTCTGATAAGAGTATAAGTGTTAGGTTTTTGCTTCTAATTTATCCTAAGTGTGGAGAGCCTAAGTTAGCTATTTATAGGTTATGTTTGGGGGCTCTTTACAACATTTCTAAACTCAAATAAAATGAAAATTACAATCTTTGAAAGTTTACATGAAAAAGCCTAGGACCTAATACTTATGCTACTTGTCTTCACGCTTTTAATCTCCCATCTTGGAAAACTTTATGAAATCCTGCAAATATGTTATTACAGACAGAAACAATATGCTACGCTTTATTTTTTATTTCATTTTCTTCATTTTGTAAAATCATCAAAATATTATATATGAGTGGTTGAACTAACAAGAGGCTGCGAACATTGACAGAGATATGCAGTTTCCTGGGGCTGGCAAGCTACTACAGGTGGTTTATCCGAGGTTTCTCGGAGATTGCACGTCCCATGACTCAATTGACCTGAAAAGACGTGCCCTTCGCATGGACAGACAAGCGTGAGTCATGCTTTCAGGAACTGAAGGAGAGGCTGACTTCAGCTCCTGTGCTCACCATCCCACATAGCAGTGGTGGATTCATGGTCTACACCAACGCCTTGTTGCAGGTATTGGGTGGTGTGCCCATGCAGCAGGGCCACGTTGTTGCTTACGCTTCACGGCAACTAAAGCCCCATTAGCACAACTACCCCACCCATGACTTGGAGCTGGCAGCTATTATCTTCGCGCTGAAGACATGGAGGCACTACTTGTACGGAGAGATGTTCGAGATCTTTACTGATCACAAGAGCCTCAGATACCTATTTGATCAGAAGGAGCTCAACATGAGACAGAGACGCTAGTTAGAGATCCTGAAGGACTACGAATGTAGCATCTCTTACCATCCAGGGAAGGCCAATGTGGTGGCAAACGCTTTGAGTCGGAAGGTGCCCGCCCACTTGGCTTGTCTACAGGCACGGAGTTGGAGACTCATGGTGGAGGTGAGCAGTTGGCGACCCCAGAAGTCACGGGGATTCTGTAAGGCAGTGATAGTGGCGAGGCAGGCACAACCGTAGCTAATAGATTATATCGTTACTAGACAGATGACGGATCCATACCTACAGACACTACGAGACTGAGTATTGGCAGGGAACCCAAGAGAGTTCTCTTTCACTGACGGAGTCCTGTGCATGAGGGGACGCTTGTGCGTTCCTAGAGGCGAGGAGCCATTGAGAGAGCTCCTAACTAAGGCACACGGGTTCAGATTCACCATACATCCTGGGACACGAAGATGTACCACGACCAACGACGTGATTTCTGGTGGAGGGGGATGAAGCGGGATGTTGAAAGTTCAGTAGTGCTTGGTATGCTAGCAGGTGAAGGCCAAGCACCAGAGTCCTGCAGGGCCGCTACAGCCACTTCCCGTGCCAGAGTGGAAGTAGGAGAGTGTCACTATGGATCTGGTAGTGGGATTACCAATGACACAACGAGGACATGATGCAATCTGGGTGGTAGTGGACAGATTGTCGAAGACGACACGGTTTCTACTGATCTGAGTTACTTTTGGACCAGCACAGTTGGAAGAGCGCTACATCCGAGATGTAGTGTGCCTTCACGGAGTCCCTCGTAAGATTATTTTAGACAGAGACACTCATTTCGCTTCCCAATTCTGGGCAGAGTTTCAGTTGGCTTTGGGGACTCGTTTGAGGTTCGGTACAGCCTATCACCTCCAGATCGATGGATAGTCGGAGTGCACCATTCAGACCCTTGAGGATCTCTTACGTGCTTGCATGTTGGACTGGAGAGGCTCTTGGGAGGAGCATTTGCCCCTTGCAGAATTTGCAACAACGATAGCTACCACTCGAGCATCGACATGGCACCGTATGAGGCTCTGTATGGGAGGAGGTGTACTGCTCCTTTGAGTTGGGTTGTGGTGGGGACCAAGTGGGAAGTTGGTCCCAGGCTGATACGCTAGAGCCAGGAGGTGATCGAACAGATCCACAGACGATTACGTATTGTCGGGAGCAGGCAGAAGGGCTACGCTGACCTGAAGCGTAGGGAGGTATAGTTTGAGGTTGGAGATCACGTCTTCCTCCGTATTTCGCCCATGAAGGGCTTATAGCGGTTTGGGGTGAGAGGGAAGCTCGCGCCGATATTTGTAGGGCATTTTAAGGTATTGGTGCGGGTAGGACCTGTTGCTTACCGGCTTGCCCTTCCACCCTAGCTCTCTGGAGTGCACAAGGTGTTCTACGTGTCCAACCTTAAGAAATACATCGTCGACCCTATCCATGCTCTGAGCCACGAGATCATCGATGTGGAGAATGACCTAACCTACCTTGAGAAGCTAGTACAGATACTAGACAGAGCCGTCCAGAGTCTGAGGTGGAAAAAGGTACCCCTGGTGAAGGTCTTGTGGAGAAGCCAGCAGTACAAGGAGGCCACTTAGGAGTCTGAGGAGGCAATGCGAGAACAGTACGAGGGTGCATCATTTCTGACCTACTTTGATCCTCTTTAAGTTTGTTATGCACTTTTACGTTCACTTTTCGTACCCTAGTTAGCTCAAGTTTCGGGGACGAAACTTCCTTTAAGTTTATTATGTTGAAATGACCCTTTCCAAGGGTTGTTTGGCATTTTCTAAAAATTTTAGGGATTTTTGTGCAATTTTAACCCCCTAGGTTTTTGTGTGGGTATGCGAGGGGAAAAGGGGGACTTGCAGGAGGTACCCTCGCAATTTTTCCATCCCCACCATACCACACCCCCTCACCCCTCACACCACCCCATCCCTCATTGTACACCCCCTCTCCCATACACCCTCCCCATTCCACCCATGACAACCCCCACGCTTCACACCGTTCCTCCCCTACGCCCTCCATCTCCTTATAAGCCCCACTCCTCCTCCATTCGTTCCCACACCACAGATGAGAGGAGAGGGAGAGCACGGAGCGAGAGGAGAAATCGGAGAGCATAGGAGGCTAGAGGCTTGAAAGCAGAGGTCGACGGGGAGGTGCTATAGTTGCTACAGCTTTTGCGGGAGAGGGAGAGAGCTCGCAAACGGTTCTACAGAGTTATTTTTCCATAGAATCAGACGTTTGGAGAGACCACCAGATGTCTGGTAGCAATTTTTTCAATTATTTTCTCCTTGCCGAATTCTAACTTCACATGCATGTGTTAGAGGTTGGGGAGGCTCATCGGTGCGAGGACCAAGGCAATTTCAGACATCTGGGAGTATCTCCAGATGTCTGAAGACACCCTTAGACTTCTGCACGAGGTTCCAGATGTCCAAAGGAAGGCACCCTGAGCCAGGTGAGTATCTGAGTTCCTTTAAGACATCTGGGACTCTTCTTAAACATCTGATTTTGGTCAGGGTTGATGTTTTTAGGCTTGTTTAGGGCCCAAAAGGAGTTGGATTTCCGTAAACGAAACATCATTTGATTCTGTTCAAGTTTCTCTACGTAATGATATAGTGTTTATGTAGTTTTGATCTCATTTGACTCGTTGATCCATGTTAACAAGGAGAGATTGGTTGTTTTATAAAGATAAAGGATGTTGCATCATAGTATAGGTGAAATCACCTTGAAAATAGATAAGAATTTCATTACTCGAAAACCTAAGTATCCGAGGTCGAACACAAGGAGTAAATGGAATTTATTTACTAATCTCAATAAATGTAATTTGAACACTTAAATCTACTCAAAATCTAATTCAGAGTATAATGCAGGAGTTTACGAATATTAAAATATAGCAAAATAGAGAGATTGAGAAGAATAGGGTAAAAAGTTTGCTTATCTTTCTTCTTTCTTTTATTCTTCTTTAGTCTTCTCTTTTCTTTCTTTCCTTCTTATTTCTTTGGCTCTTTCTTCTTTTCTCTAACTTTCCTCTGCGAGCTTGCCTTCTGACTTTGGCATGCTTCTTTTCTTCTTTGACTTTGGCCTTCTGCTTCTTCTCCCTTGCTGCCTTCTCCTTCCTTCTTCTTTCCTTGGCCTTGGTTCCTTCCTTGATTTCTTCTTCCTTTCCTTAGCCTTTTCTTCAGCCGCACCTTCTCTGCTACAGTGCCTTCTCTTTCCCTTGGCCTTGGCTTCTACTTTAGCTTCCTCAGCTTCTACCTTTAGCCCTTAGCTTTTCTTCTTTCTCTTTCTTCCTTTAGCTGCGCCTCCTCCTTCCTTCTTCTTCCTTCATCCCTGTGCTTTCCTTGCCTTAGCTCCTCTTCCTTCTCCTTCTTTCTCTGCAGCTGCACCTTCCTCTTCCTTTCTTCTTTTCCCTACACATGCACATGAGTACAAAACCTATCCCCTACCCTCCCCACGTACACTCTCTCTCTATTGCTCTCTTGGGTTCGCTATCTCAGAGCCAGCCGGGTAATCGGGTCAGGTTATACACGCCCAGGTCCAGGCGCACCGGCATGGGTGGTGCGCGAGGAGTGCGGGGTTAAACGGGTCGATCAGCCAGGTCTGCAGAGGCGTGGGTCGCGGACGAGGCGAGTGAGCGTGGGCGAGGGGACCTCACCCTGTGTACTTGAGGCGACCAGATGAAAGCACAAATTCAATTTAAGTAACTCACCACGCTCCTGAGTTTCCGAGGTGGGACTAAAAGTCCCACCCGCTTCGCTCGCGTTTGCAGGTCAGGTGCTTCGCTCAATTGCCACAGCTGGGTGCCTCGCAAGGCCACCCACTTGGCTGGATGTGTGCGCGCACTCCTCGCGCATCACCTGGGACTCTTCTGCCTGAAACACGCAACCTAGAGCGAGGATACAAGCTCCTTGCTCGTGCGTCAATGGCGGAGAGGGGGTCGGACCTGCGATCACTCAATACAGCCTTGCGGCCCCATTAGAACATACAGGTAGCTTCGCCGTGGCACGGAGAAATGTGCCTAGGTGGGTGGCTAGCCGCAAGGTGACCTAGGAATGCATGCCTAGGTCACCCTGTGGCCGTGAAGGTGGGTTTGTTCGAGGGGTGAGTGTGGAGGTGTTGGTGGTCAGTGAAGGGGTAGAAGATGCTTAGTGAATGATGGTGGAGATTTTGAGGGGTCTGGGGAGGTGGATGGAGGTGTGGAGGTGATAGAGACACCTCACCGGTGGTTGGCCAGAGATGGGAACGATGGTGGTGGTCTGTGACGTCGAGGGGTTTAAAGTGAAAAGAAAGATAGGGGAAATGAAGAGGGGAGAGTGGGGAAGTGTTTTAACCTAACTAAGTGGATGAAGGGGGATAGAAGAGCGGCGGGCCGTACCTGCTGTCGCCGGATAAGATGAGTCCAGTGGAGGGAGAACGGCGACGACGAAGGGGTTGGAGGCGTGCACGCGGGTGTGGCGCGACGTGGTGGAAGGAGGAGAAGACATCTCTGCCACTGGTATTATGGAAAAGCGACGAGGAGGACGAGAGGTCATCGGAGACTGCTGGACACCTGGCCGAAGGAGAATGGATGAAATTGGAGGTGGTTCTCCGGCCAAGCCAGGCTGAAAATGTGAGGCCAGAGGTGAGGGTCTTTTTATAGGTACTAGCAGGGGCTCTTGTGCTTGGAAGGCAAGCTTCCAAGCGCAAGAGTCCTCGCCAGAGAAGGATTCAAGGAGACACCAAAATCTCTCAAGTGTTCGCACGAGAGATTGGGTGCGAATCACGCCTTGGAATTGCATTCAGACGAAGGGGAATTCCTCAAAGAATCTCCCTTCCAAATCTGGGAGATCTCTGAGGAATCGGGGAGCAATCCCCCTCAATTCCTCGCCGGAGTAGGACTCATCCGCCTTAATGGTGTAGGGACCTAATTGCAATAGTGGAGAGGAAGATAGGGGGGTCTATGCAATGATTTTCAAAAGTTAGGGGTCAAAATGTAATTGGGTGGACTATTTTGCAAAGTAGGTCAAGGTGACATCCCCATAGGTCCAAATTTTGGTACAAACCTAATTTGGACCTAAGGAATCCAATGGTGAAGTTGGATTTTAGGTTTGACCACGTTCGACTGGATATTTTTCACAAAAATCCAAATTAGGTCAAGTAATTAGCTAGGACCCCTATTTAGGTAAAAATAGGTTCTAAAGGTCAAATTGAAGGTTCTAAATCATAGGGGATATTTTTCCATGAATTTTAGAGGATTTAGTTGATTTTTATCCTGACCAAAACCTTGTTGAATTAAGTGAGTCTATTTTAGGGTTACAAGATGTCATTTAATTCTTAGATTGCACATGAACCCATTTCTGACTGAACCAACTCACTTTTTTATCTTCTTAAGATCATTTGACTTATGTTTAGCCTCTGAGAAATCTTGTTGATGTAATGCAATGGTAAAATTACAGTTTTACCCTTTGTTTCATGTTTTCTTCTCAGAGCAGTTCTTCCTTAAATTAGGCCCTTCTCCAGGATATGTAGGAGCTTTTATTATCTTTCTTAGGTCAAAATGAGCTAGTTAGGGCTCATGATGAGGTTATCATCAATCCATGTTGTAGGTCTCCAGTCCGTAGAGTATACGGGGCCTGTGGAGACGTCAAGAGCTATCGTACAAGGCCCCATTCCACCCGGTTAACCGGTAGAGTGGTTTTCTCTAATCCCAAAATTAATAATTGATTTACATGCTTTAGAATTATTCTATTGAACCCTAGGTTGTGAGATGAACCCTAGGGCTGAAAGAAATTAATGCATGATACTTTAGATATATTCGATTGAACTTTAGGTTGTGAAATGAACACTGTTGAAAAGCGTAGATCGTGTATTTGATTGGAAAATGTTGTAGTATAATTGCGAAATACGATCCAACAAAGATATTATTTTATTAAGATAACAAGACTTGAGTCCCGGTTGTTTGTCTCTGGGAGGCGCTTGTTTTACTTTTGAAATCAATCTTTTTGCCGCTCTACTTTATTTAAAAACGCACGCCGATTTCCAATCTCCTAATTAAGATTTCACCACTTCTGTTATGAACTCGGATTATGTGCACATGCGTTAAGTAAATCACAAAGGTGAACGTGTGAGTTTCTGTGCGCACGATTCTAGTGAGGTGGTGACTATTTACGGAGAGAGCATCTATCGTTAGATTTTCAATATTCTCAGGAAATGACATGCTTATTGCGGAATGGATAGACAATTAAAACAGGCAACTTGAATCAGGCAAATATAATGTTAATCAATAAGCTCATGGTGATTTCACAACATGGAGACATATATATATAAAAGCATTTTTCATTCATTTAGTGGGAGAGTTATTTGCAACAAAAACTATAGAGGAAAGCTTGTACAAAAATGTTTGGAATTTAAATCTAGCTACAAGAAAATGACTGCATACAAGAATCAATAGGGGTAATTTGCATGCATCATTGGGGGAGAATAAAGCCTACTCTACTAAGCAGTAATAAAAGTAGTAAACTATGAAGAGCATAAACTAAATCTAGCAGAACAAAAGGGCATTCAGGGGTGGTCTCCGATGGCCTTGGAGTGGTCGGGAGGAGAATGAGGGGCGACCAATGTAGCTTAGGTCGATGCTTGGAGAGAGGGAGGAGTGATCTAGCATCCCGGTATGATGTCCTCCATGATGGTGGTGAGCTCATGGAGGTGGAGTGGCTAGCATAAGTGAAGGTGGGCGTGAATGGAACCAATGGAGTGAGTGTCCTCCATAACTAGCTCATTTTGACCCACTAAAGAGAATAAAAGCTCTTGCATAACTTAGAAGATGGCTTAATTGAAGGAATAAGTGTCCTGAGAAGAAAACATGAAATAAAGGTTAAAACTACAATTTTACCATTGCAGTACATAAATGATATTTCTCAAAGACAAAACATAGGTCAAATGGTCTGAATAAGATAAAAAGTGAGTTGATTCAATCATAAATGGGTTTATATGCAAATCAGGAAATAAATGACATCTGGTAACCCTAAAACAGACCCACTTAATTCAACAAGGTTTCGGTCAGGATAAAAATCAATTAAACCCTCTAAAATTCATGGAAAAATATCCCCTAGGGTTTAAAATATTCAATTTGGCCTTTGGAACCTAGTTTGACCTAGATTAAGGTCTTAGCTCATCAATTGACCTAATTTGGGTTTTTATGCAAAATGTCCTATCAAACGTGGTAAAACCTAAAATCCAACTTCTCCATTGGATTCCTTAGGTCTAAATTAGGTTTGTACCAAAATTTTAACCTAATGGGAGGTCATCTTGACCTACTTTGCAAATTAGTACACCCAATTACATTTTGACCCTTATCTTTTGAAAACCATCACATAAACCCCCTAGCTTCCTCGCCAATCTTACAAGCAGGTCCCTCCATCATTATTGGGGAGAGATCCTACTCCAGCAAGGAATAGAGAGGGAATACTCTCTGATTCCTCAGAGATCTCCTCCCAGATTTGGAAGGGAGATTTTCTAAGGAATTCCCTTCCATCTGAACTCAATCCTGATCTAAGATTTGCACCCAATCTCTCAAGCGAACGCACGAGAGATTTGGGTACTTAACTGTTTCCATCTCCAGTGAGGATTCCCGTGCTTGGAAGCTTGGCTTCCAAGCACAGGAGTCCCTGCCTGTGCTTATAAATTAATCCCCAACTTCGGCCGCACCTCCTCAGCTCGACTTGGCCGGAATTCTACCTCAATTTCCTCTTCTTCTCCTCTAGCCAAGGGATCCAGCGAGCTCCGACGAGCCCCCCTCCTCTTCCTCGACGCTCTGCCACAAAACCAGTGGCAAAGCTATCCTCCTCATCCTCCTCTGCATCGCGCAACACCCGCACAAGCCGCCCTAGCCCCGTCGTCGCCGCCATCTTCCTCCACTGGATGCTTTCTTCTCCGGCGACAGCAGGTACTGCTAGCCGCTCGTGTCTCCCCTTTCATCCTCTTAGTTAGGTTAGAACTGTTCATCTCTATCCCCTCTTTCATTTCCCTCTTTCTATTTCACCAAACGCTCCTCGACCGCCGCTGTCCACCGCCATCTTCCTCATCTCAGGCCACCCTCCGGCGAGACGCTCCCATCGCTCCGCAGCCCCAAAGATCTTGCCAACCACCGCATAACCTCCGCCACACTTCACTGAATATCCTTCGCTCATCCACAAACCCTCTACACCACCACAACTGCTCTCGACCAAACCCATCCAGCCGGCCACAAAGTGACCTAGGCATGCACGCCTAGGTCGCTCTGCGGCTTGCCACCTACCGCCTCACCTTCGCCGTGACACGGCGAAGGTGCTCCTATGGTTTGATTGAGTCCCAAGGCCCTTTTTATGTCAGTCAAGGTTCGCGCTCAAGCCGCCATTAGCAGTGACTCGAGGAAGCTGCACGCTTGCTCCAGGTTGTAAGTCTTCAGGATTCCAGGTGCAGCAAACTTGGTGAGGTCTTCCCCACCCAGTTGTCCCAGCAAGTGACGCCGCGAGACTAGCAGTTGTGGCAATTGGAGGCACGGTCTCCTGCGGTCGCGTGGGAAAGACCGGTGGAACAATAGTCCCACCTCGGTAAGCTGTAAGGCGCGTGAGTAGTTTATATTGATTTTGTGATATTAGCTAATCACCTCCGATAACACTTGGGGTGAGGTCCCTCACCTAAACACCGCCTCGTCCGTGAGCTCATCACTCGGATCTGGCGCGACCCGACCTGACAGCTTCCTGAGCACTCCTTGCGCACCACACCCATGTCGATGCACCTGGACCCAGGCGCACGACTTGACCTGTTTACCCGGCTCTGGGAGAGCGTGCTGAAGAGTGATATACACAGAGAGAGAGAACCGCGGGTGTGGGTAGAGGGATAGGTTTTGCTCCTCTTTGGTTTGTGCAGGGAAGGCAGAAGGGAGAAACGAAGCTGACACTTAGCTGCTGCTAGCAAAGGAAAAGAAGAAGAAGGAAGGAAGCCATCGTAGAGGAAAAAGAGAAAGGCAAGGTAAAGGGAAGAGGCGAAGCAAAAAGAGAAGAGGAACTGAAGAAGGAAGAAGAAATAAAGAAAGGGAAAGACAAGCAGAAGAAAAAGAAGAGAAGCTGAAGGCAAGGGAAACAGAACCAAGGAAGGAAGAAGAAGAAGAGAAAGCAAAGACAAAGAGAAGAAGACCCGCAGAGAAAAGGAGAAAGGTATTGTAGGAGAAGAAAGAAGCAAGGCAGAAGACAGAGGAAAATAAGAAGAAAGAAGCAAGGCAACTGCAGAGAAGAAAGAAGAAGCACTAAGAAGGAAGAAAATCAGAAGAAGAACAAGAACAAGAGAGGAGAAAACAACTTTTTAAGACGTCTGATCCCATGATCAGACGTCCAAATTCCTTCTTTTTGCCACAATTGACTTTTAAACTCATGCATTTCTATATTTTGAGTTAAGCTTTGAGTAATTAAGTGTTCAATTACATTCTTGAGATTAGTACTAAATTCCAATTGCTCCCTGTGTTCGACCTTGGATACTTAGATTTTCGAGTAATAAACTTTTATTTGCTGACAACGCTTGGTCACCTATACTACGACGTAACTAACTGTTAAAACACGATCAAGACGCATCAACATTTTGGCGCCGTTGCCAGGGAGCAACGCGCAATTTATCACTAGTCTCTACATTCTTTTTATCATATCGAACACTAACTTGCCCTACTTTGCTTTGTTGTGATTTTGCAGGTATTTCACGAGAAAATCCCTACCGCAAGTCAACCACTCCAGGGCAGGTAATTTCTTTTCTTCCTTAAACTATCCCCTAAGCTTTGAAAGACAAAAGGAAGAAATTAATTTAGGAATCAATTGCCTTCTTTCTATAGTAATCACCATCTTTAAGGCAGACATTTCCTGATTTTGCAAAAATTTTTCAAATCTTCTTGAAGTTGGAGCAATTTTTTTAGATTCTATCTCACAAAATTCATGTGCCTAATAGAAATCACGCTTAATCTCTACAGACAACACACTTCTTGCTTTTAAGTCCAAAGATAATTTTTGTGAAAAAGAGGATTGGAAATAGAACCAAATTAGGGTTTCTACAGTACGGTCTTGGAGTGCTAGTCACACATGCCTATATAAAAGGAAATGAACCCTCCCGCATCAGTGTGCGACCCAGCCCTTGATTGAAGGAAATTAGGCTAAGGCTTGGGGAAGTCTCTAGTCTATCCTAGGGCTAGGATGGACCTAAGCTCTTCACATTTTACTGCTTTATTCCTACTTAATAGAATATAAAACCTTTAACTCCCTTACATTATTATTCCTACATCTAAACTAAGCCTTATGCTCCAGCTCTGCTGCAACTCTCGTTATTCCTGATCCGACTTCAGATCCTACTCCTGATCAGCTTATTGCTTGCAATTGACATAATGCACTTAATCAGCACATTATAACATTATTTCATGCATAACTAAAGAAAAGCAGTAAAGATGCCGATAATGCGTATGTATAAACATGAATAAACCTAACTTATGCTAAGTCCTAGCTTAATTTTGGTCAATTAAGACCTATGATTGCTGCACAATCAAACACTAGGGCTGGAAGAAATGCATGTGTAGTCAATGAATGAATGAGTTACCATAATAAATCATGAGCTGCCTGTACTACCTGTAATACATTCCTGTACTGAATAATCGATTGTGGAATCTTGAGCTTCCTGGTATGGATTTAATGAATCAGATATGGAAATGAGAAAGTGTATGTACCAACCGTATGGGGAATTTAGGAAGAAACCAAGAAATTGTAGTACGGAAAACCTGATGGTTCTGGAACTCATTGCCTACAGGCGACTATTTGGACTTGGTTAAGGGAAGTGAGATGGCCCTCGTGTACGTGGTACCGAGGAGAGCAACTATCCCTTTAGAGTAGGGGGGAGCTTGCCGCCCTTTGTGTTGAGACCTGGGGTGGGTTTGGCCACTCTACGTCGACTCCTGTTTGACCCTCGCGTATGTGGTACCGAGGTGAGCTACTTAGTGTGGGGGGGAGCTTGCATCCCCATGGGGTTCGGGTTAGGTTTGGCCACCCTACATCGACTCTTATTAGGCCTGCTGGGCAAATCGGAATAGTCGAACAAGGGTACGCAGACTGTGGAGGGGCGAGACCTCTATTATGTTCTAAGGACGAGATCCCTATTCTGAGAGGGCAAGGCCCTATATTGCTCCGTGCTGTACGTTTAAATGTACCTGCTAGCGGAAACGACTGACCGCGTGCCAGTGCGGGGTAGCTGCCCATGCACTTATTGCATGTGCCGTAGTCACCTCAACGTCACGACTGTGACCTCGGGGTAGTAGACCGGGTGTACGACTACCACAGGGGACTCTTCCGGCCAGGAGAGTGCCACGAGTGCATCTTGCATCGTGGGGAAAACTACAAGCAAGATAGTTCCCTTAGGGAACAAGAAAATTGAGCAATATCGTGGAACCTGATTAGTGTACTCGACTCGGAAACACATAAATCAAAGAATTGGAAACGGATGAAAATAAATAACAGACACTTGAATGTTTAGCATATTACTGTCTTAATTATGTTGCATGTAATTAACTTAATCACCACTCTACTCAGCGTTAGCTGACTCTGGGTTTTGTAACCACGTTCAGGTCAGGGATTCGAGCAGCCAGAGTCACCGGCTATTAAAGGCGCTGGGCCCAGTCGAGCCCAGCCATAGTTCCTTTTCTTTAGTTTCACTGCAGAGAGATTTTGTTGCAGTAAGTACCTGTAGCTTGTTGTTATACACAGTTATATTTTTACCAGTTTCCTGTTCTGATGGCCAAATTGGTAACTGTACTTTTCTACTGTACTTTGTACATAAAAATCTAGTGGTTTGCTGTTCTCTTTCTTTTGTTATTAGTTATATATTTTCTTCTTAGTTACATTACTGATGTGGTTGTGGAATGAATATGTATTTGGTTATTTCTTGTTGGATGACTGGGTCTTGGGATTCATCAAGGCGAGCCTTTCTCGGATCCTGTAGGGAGCCTAGAGCAAGTCCTGACACTTTTCCTGAGGCTGTGACAGGAAATGTAGTACGAAAAAAGGATACGCGAAATTTCGAGAACCTGAAGTCGATGTTCAAGGAAGTGCATATTCAGGTCTCTCTCCTCGAGGCCATTGACCACATTCCCGCTGTTGCTAGGTTCTTTAAGGACTACTGTAGCCTGAAGCGACAACTGAGAATAGGACGATAGGCGGTACTGTCGAAGGAGGCTAGTGTCTTGATTCTAGCTGACTTACCGCCGAAAAAGAAAGACCCTGGTACCGCACTCATTTCCTGCTTCTTGCAGGATTCTCCATTTAATCGGGCCCTTCTAGATCTAGGTTCGTCCATCAACTTAAATCCCACCACCATATATGATCGATTTTGATTCGGGGAGTTAAAACCCACCTTGGTCACGATTCAGTTGGCTGATAGATCAATCAAAACATCGAGGGGGTGGTTGAGAATGTGATTGTGAAAGTCCGCGGATTTTGCTTTCCCATAGACTTTTTCGTTCTGGATATGAAAGTCCCTCCTAATCTCCATGATGCACCAATTATTTTGGGTTGCCCATTTCTGGCGACAGCTTGAGCAAACATTGATTGTGCATCCGGGTGTATGGAGATAGCCCTAGGTAATGAGCGACTTAGACTTGACATATACAAGGCATCAAGGAACTTCGACTGTGATCGTATTGAGGAGGATGGTGAAGATGAAGAACCGGCACACTGTAGTAACATTAGGCTCCTTTGTGACAACCCAGTGTCTCATTCATTTGCACTGTCAGGGTTCTTGAACCTCAATCCACACGGGACTGAGACTACTACATTGCACATATCTCCCCGAGGATCCGATTGTCTAGGGCGTATATTTGACCACAGCATCCCTGACTCTGGCTATCCTGATCCACACAGTACTGAATCACCCCTGCTGATGTAAGAAGACATGAACGGGTTTCTCGTCAACACAATCACGGCCGACCACTATACAGGTGGCGAATCAACAAGAATTCACGCATATTTGAGTCATTAGACTTCCACCTCTGATTCTTCTCCTCCCATTCCAACTCCCACCTCCACTTCAGATTCTAATCCACCCCTGATTGAATTGAAGCCCTTACCCGACTCCCTCAAATATGTGTTCCTGGGTGAAAGTGAGGCATACTCAATCATTATTAGTGCTCACTTAACCCAAGAACAGGAGCATCAATTGATTTCTATGTTACAAGACCATAGGGCTGCCATAGGGTAGAGTATTGTTGATCTTCGCGATATTCGCCCCTCATATTGCACTCATCATATTTACACAGATGAGGGGGTGAAACCTTCGAGGCAACCTCAAAGACGGCTGAACCCGAACATGCTAGAGGTTGTTAAGAAGGAGATCATAAAATGGCTAGATGTAGGTATTATATACCCAACCTCTGACAGTCAATGGGTGAGTCCGATCCAGATAGTACCCAAGAAAGTAGGACTCACCGTAGTAAGAAATGATAAGGGCAAATCCATCCCAACCTGCACTGCGACATCATGGCGAGTTTGCATAGATTACAGAAAACTAAACACAGCTACCAAGAAGGATCACTTTCCTTTACCATTCATTGATCAGATCTTGGAGCGATTAACTGGGTGCAGTTTCTTCTGTTTCTTGGATGGATACTCTGGGTATAATCAAGTAGCAATTAGCCTTGAAGATCAAGACAAGACCACTTTCACATGTCCCTTTGGAACATTCACCTTCAAGTGGATGCCCTTCGGCCTTTGCAACGCACCAACAACATTTCAACGTTGTATGATTGCCATCTTCTCTGACATGATTGGGGACTATGTGGAAGTATTCATGGAAGACTTCTCTATCTTTGGAGATGACTTCGCATCTTGTCTTGATAACATCACCAAGATCCTAAAGTGATGTATTGAGGTAAACCTAGTTCTCTTATGGGAGAAGAGCCATTTCATGGTGAGGGATGGCATTGTACTAGGGCACGAGATCTCTGCCAATGGACTCAAGGTTGACCGAGCTAAATCTGAAGTCATATCATGATTACCCCCACCTAGCTTAGTCAAGCATATCAGATCATTCTTGGGTTACATCGGATTTTATCAGAGATGTATACGTTATTTCTCAAAAATCGCAAGACCATTGATGACTCCCCTGGTAGTTGATACCCCATTCAAATTTAACACCTTGTGTCTCAGTGCCTTTGAGACATTACGAAGCATTGTCTCTAATTCCCCGATTCTCCAACCACCCAACTGGTCTCTTGATTTTGAGATAATGTGTGACGCCTCTGATTTCACCGTCGGAGCTGTTTTAGGCCAGCATCGGGAAAAACAACCCTTCGTCATATACTATGCTAGCAAGATGCTGAATGAGGCTCAGAGTAATTATACTATCACTGAAAAAGAACTACTAGCAATAGTGTTCGAGTTGGAGAAGTTTCTATCATACCTGTTAAGGTCTAGAGTAATAATCTTCACAGACCACTCCGCCCTCCGGCGTTTGTTGGCAAAGAAGAATGCCAAACCCCGTCTTATCAGATGGATCCTTCCGTTACAAGAGTTTGATATTGAAATACGTGACAAAGTCGGAAAATAAAATGTTGTGGCAGAACACTTATCCAGACTGGACCCAGCCTACATCCCATACTCCCTTCCTATCTCAGATCAATTTCTGGATGAATCCCTTTTGGCAATTCACTTTGTTGAGTTTCCTTGATACGTGGATATCGCGAACTATCTTGTCGTAGGCAAGATTCTCGCAAATTTATCTAAGGATCAAAAACTCAAATTCACAGCAGAGGCCAAATTCTACCTCTAGGATGATCCATTGCTCTTCCGCATTGGAGTTGATTAGATTATTAGAAGATGCATCCCAGATTCTGAGATTCCTAATGTGTTATCTTTTTGCTACAGCGACGCTTGTGGTGGTCATTTCTTGGGATAGAAAATCACTGCAAAAATTTTGCAGTCAGGATTTTTCTAGCCAACTATCTTTAGAGATACACATGAGTATGCCTAGTGTTGTAAATGATGCTAGTCAGTCGGTTCTATGACCAGGAGAGACATGATGCCTCTCCAACCCATCTTGGTTGTAGAAGTGTTCGATGTTTGGGGCATCGATTTTGTGGGTCCTTTTTCAAATTCGCACGGCTTGGAGAACATATTGCTAGTTATTGAATATGCCTTGAAGTGGGTCGAGGCCATCCTAGTGAGGTGGACTAACCATAATACCGTCATTGCTTTCATACGGGAATACATCTTTGCAAGATTCGAACACCCTACACTTTGATTAGCAACGGGGGAAGCCGCTTCATCCATGCCCACTTTAGGTCATTACTAAAGAAATATGAGGTATATCACCGTGTAGCCACCCCGTATCATCTGTAGACTAATGGGTAGGCTGAAGTGTCTAATCGTCAAATCAAGTTGATTCTCCAGAAGGTGGTTAGACCAGAAAGGAAGGACTAGTCCAATAAATTAGTTGATGCACTTTGGGCATATCGGATCGCCTACAAGGCTCCACTGGGAATGTCGCCATATCACATGGTATATGGTAAGGCCTGTCACCTTCCTGTCGAGCTAGAACACCAAGTTTTTTAGGCAGTGCGGAAATGTAACCTTGACTCGATGCGGGAGGTCATGAAAGGAAGCTCTAGCTCAGAGAATTAGAAGAAATCCGGTAGGAGGCCTATGAGAACACATCGATATACAAGGATAAGACCAAGGCCTTTCACAACCGCCACATCCGGAGGAAAGCATTTACGCCCAACTAGCAGGTCTGGTTGTTTGATTCATGACTGAAACTCTTTGCAGGGAAACTCAAGTCCAAGTGGACTGGCCCATTTGTTGTGATTCACCCCTATCCTAATGGGGTTGTCCAAATCATGGACCCAAAATCTGGGCATGTATCTACGGTCAATGGCTAGCGTCTCAAGCCATTAATGGCCCAGGAACCTCCTTCAGCTGAGGAAGTCATTCATCTTATCGAGGACGTGTGTGAAAGAGCGATCTTCATTTTCGTTGAAAACTTTAACATAAAATGATGTGTCGTATTTAATTACGTGGTAGAAAATCGCCTTTCAGAACATTTTAATTTTCAGAATCTAACCATGAATGTTAGGTCATCTCCACAGGGAGGAATTAATCTATCAAAAATGAGTAATGAAGCATCAAGTAATCAGGAATATCAACAGATGTGCATGCTAATTAGTGTTCTCATTTCCAACATAAGTTCTCAATTTAGATAATTAACCAAGAATCTGAGGGTGCACATGCAAAATCACCACCATGGAAATACCAGAATTGCTATTTTAATACGGACAAGCGTCATCAAATTTTACTAAATCAGAATTTGTTCCCCATAACAAAGATACATGTTAGCTTAGTCATGAGATGAAAATATAATGTGAGTGCATGCAATTCAATTAGAATTGAGGGTCATTCATGCAATTCTACCATAATATAATAATAAGATAAATAAGTGAATAGTATCTGTGGAAATAGCATACCTTGTAATTTTTAATAGGGGGAAACAAGGGAATCTCCTTCTCTCTTATACATGCGTTTGGAGCGGCGATCATCGGCCGGCTGGAGTTTGGTGGAGGTGCGTCGGAGGCCAGGCGTCGTAACGGAGGTGGCGCGGTGGTGGAAGTGGACAGCAGCAACCGGATGGTGGAGGTGCGTCATCGGTGTTGGGTTCTGCCATACGATTGTGTGCATGGCCTGCAGCTGTACGCTCGCGCGCCGGTGCGTTGAGGCGCTATGCGGTCTGAGATGTGGCCTGATGTGCGAGGTGTGCTGCGTTCAAGGGCGCAGGCACAGCTGCAGCAATGGGTTCCTCTCTTCGCTACAGCCGTGGAAGAACGAGACAGATGAAGAAGACGAGAAACACGGTCTGCAGTGCGCGTCCATGCACGCTGTTAGAACGCTGCGCGGCGCGTGCTTGGAGGCGGTGGCGCGTGTGGCTGCTAGCTGCGTGATGACGCTAGTGTGCTGCACGCGGTAAGGCTTTGGTGCAGTGCCTGCAGGGCATGCTGGAGAGGGCGCTTAGTGTGGGCTAGAATGTGGTGCAGCGCCTGTAGGCGGTGGCGAGGGTTGGTGCAGCACCTGCAGGGCTTGCGGTTGCTGGCAGGCGATGACACGCATCTGCAGGTAGTGGAAGTTGGTGTGGCAGTGGCAGTGAGGTGAAGGAAGGAAGGCACTGGTGTGGTTGCACGGGTACGGGCGGTGGAAGGTGTGAAGGCAGTGTACGCTTGGTTCCACAGTGCCCGCCCTCTCCACAGTGGGGAAGGTGGAGAAGAAGGGATATCCCCTCATGGGGAAAGAAGGTCAAGACTCCGCTCTCTCACAGAACCTCTTTTTATCTCCTCTCCTGTGAGAGTTAAGGGATTTTCAAAAATCCCTTACTAATCATGGCCGGCGCTTGTTGGGTTCTGTTGAAGGAGGACGACCGTAGGTGGAGATATTTGTGGGGGGGGAAATATCTTTCCACCCCCTGTTCTTTTCCATAATTGATCCTCCTCCCTCTTCTTCCCAATTGTTAGCTTGGTGGAGTAGATTAATTGGAGAAGATGAGTGAGCTGTTGCGGGACCTGCATGAAATATAATTACATAATAAGAAATAGAAGAAATGTAAACTTAAATAATGACACATGCAATCATTTAATGACCAAATGTGATTATTAACAAGCATACAATGTTAGAATTGAATTACTTACGCATAATAATAGTCCATTAAAATGGACTCATCAATGTGATTGAGTTTTCACTAGCTGGAGGCATTAAACTCAGCATCTACCCACATTCTTCACCACCCTATACATACTCGCTTTATACATAGCATATTTTTCTTTTACCATATTTCCTTCTCGCATATTGCATACGATCAGGTTAGCCGGTGCTAAACGTTAAAATTCATTAGCAATTCCAGGTGATCTCTACCCATTTACTCGCTGTTGTATTTATTTTCTTTTATATCCATGCATGAGGACATGCAAGAACTTAGGCATGGGGGGGTAGATATATAGCAAAACTATAAAAAAAAATTATGCCAACACTTACAAAACCTCGGAGTAGCATGTTGTTACGACCCGGTTCCCGAATCCCTACAGAACACGAGACCGACCCGACTCGACTAATCCCAAGACCCAGTCGTCCAATAAGAAATAACCAAAAAGTAGGAAAGTAAACCACATTCACTATGCTAAGTAACTAACAGTAAAAAAAAAGTACAAGCAGTAACGAAAGAAAAGCTGCTAACATGTACATATCACCACCACAATAGTAAAGCTAAACAAGTATAGAACATAAACAATAGCAAGGGTATGAACTCACTAACAAAAGAAGGTACAACAAAAGGAAGACTACTGCTACTAGGCTCTACTACGCCCAGCACCCTCGGCAGCAGGTGACTCAGGCTACTCAACACCTGGACCTGAAAAGGGTTATGAGTAAACAAAGTCAGCGAATGCTGAGTAAAGTGGCAACTAACTAACTAAAGCAGTAAAAGCTAACAGGTAAACTATCTATTCCAATTATTTCATTTTACAATTTATTCATTTTCACCAATTGGTTTATTTTTCAGATCTCTTTCTTGATCTCGAATGTTCCTTGTGGGAACAATCTTGATTGCAGTCTTTTCCGAAGAGTAGAAGGCGCATGTGGTGCTCTCCTGGCCGGGAGAGTCCCCTGTGGTGATCCTACACCCAGTCAACCACCCCAAGGTCACGGATAGACGTGGCAGTTACTACGGCACACGCGATAAGCGCACGGGTAGTTACCCCTCATTGGCACGCGGTCAGTCATTTCTGCTAACGGGTACGCCCAAAGTACAGCACGGAACAGTATAAGGCCTAGCCCTCTCAGTAACAGGGGTCTAGCCCCTCAGAACCAAATAGGGGTCGTGCCCCTCCACAGTCCGCGCACGCTCGTTTGACTACCCTGGTTTACCCAGTGGGCCTAACAAGTCATAGTAGGGTGGCTAGTTGAACCCCGGGCCCCGTGGGGTGGTTAGCTCTCTCCTTACACTAGTAGCTGTCCCTGGTACAGTGTATGTGAGGGCCAAGAAGTCGGTGTAGAGTGGCCAATCCTAACCCCAGGTCCCAACCCAAGGGCGACTAGCTCCGCTCTACACTAAATAGGGGACAGTTTCTCTCCATGGTACCACGTACTCAAGGGCGAGCACACTTCCCACTCATATTTCCAGATCCATTCCATTTATTCACAGGAGCTCTACTCCTAATTCACCGTAGGGTTCATGCTTGTATTTCTCATGCCATTCCATACCAGGTTTCATCATTCACATTTCCATTCTCAGGTTATACACATGCAGCTCGTATTTCTATTATTTAATATATATACAACAGGTAATGACACAAGTAACTGTTTAACTAGCACAGGTAATTTATATTTCACAGGCAGCTCTTGTTTATTAACAGGCAGTTGTTAACATTTCTATTCACTCATTCAAGACCGTAATTCCAAACACGCATACAAACATTTCAAGTACTTCTCATCCTAGGATTCATGCCATATCCTACGTTCTAGTTATTCAATCCACATATGCATTCAGGTTTTATAATCAAATTAGGGGAAGACCACTCTACCAGACAACCCGAGAGTATTGGGGGCTCGAATGGTAGGCTCTCGTGCCTCAGCAAGCCCCGAACCTGCAACTGAATGAAGTCCTATAACAAGGAACATACCAAAATGGAACATTCAGAACAGTATAAAAGGCCTTCTAACAAGTAGAGGAACTCACAAGGAAACACTGATATCTTGTTTGTGTAAAACAGACCTCAAACGGATCCTAAACGGGTCAAAAATAGAGCTACAGACCCAAATCAGATGTCTGGCACAAGGTCCAGACGTCTTAAACGGAACCAGAAACTCACCTCAGGCTCTGCGTCGACCTCAAATGTCCAAAACCTCTTCTAGACCATCTGAATCCAACTCCAGACGTCCTACCTCTCCTCCGGACGTCCGGAAGTGCTTCCGGTCGTTTGGTAAGTTGTCCAGACGTCCGAAATGCGTGGGAGGTGACGAGCGTGGAAATCGCGTATTTTGAAATCGTTGGAAATCGTAATATAGTCGCAAAAACCACTCATCAAAGATATTTGTGATAACGAAACTCGCATAGATCTTTATTCTTTTTAGAACTTGAGTCCCGATCGTTCGTCTCTAGGAGGCGTGAAAACGAATCGAGATTTGGATCGGCTTTTATAACCTGAATCTAACCTAAGCTACTATTTTTGTATTTTTGATTTTTTTATTTTGAAAAGTGAATTGAAACCTAGATCTAGATAAACTAGCAAAAACCTAAGTGACTATGTGCATCTAAATGAGGCCATGGTGGCCGTGCATGGTGTGAACAAACCAAAGTGTCATATAGGCAAGCAAACATGAGGACAATCAATCACAGAAACATCATGAAATTATTTATGCATAAAAGAATTATCACATATCATCTACACTAGAAAGCATATAAATAGAAGAAAACCCCTCACGCCGGAAAGTTGCCACTAGGGCCATCGGCCTTGTGAGGGAGTAGGCTAGAATTTGGTATTCAAACCCTTCTACACGCCTACCAAAAGAGATGGCCGACCACAAGAGGCTATGGGTGAGCCTTCATGGTCGTCCAAGAAGAAGAAGAAGATGGGGGCGAGTGCACCCATGTGGAGAGAGGAGGGTGTTGCTCCCTTTCTCTACCAATGGTCGTCCTTGAAGCTTTGGAGAGAAGCTTCTCTAGCTAGCCGTCCATGGAGCCTTGGAGGAGGATGAGGAGGTCGGCCTTAAGGTTTTGGAGGGTGGAAGAAAGTTTTAGAGTGGAGAATATGGATGGGAGAGTGTATAGAGATCGTCCAATTTCGTAGCTCTCTCTTTGCCCTTATGGAAGGCTCCATTTGGTTGCCACTTTTGGTGGCTCCAAAAAAGGCCAATGCCACAATTTTTGGATCTAGGTTTTACACAAGTTTTTAGGGTTTCCAAGAGAGTGTGCATGGGTTTGGTGGGAGTAAAATGGGAAGGTGTGCGTGTGTGTGTGGGTGTGTTTTTCGTAGGGCTAGGTTGTGGGTTTTGGTAGGATTAGGTGCTAAATAGGTTGGGTCAATCTAGATTAAGTGGGTGTGGACCTAATTAGGCTTAGGAAAGTCTAATTGGGTAGGAGTGAACCTAATTAGGTCTAGGTCAAGTCTAATTAGATGTGTGCATGTGATTAGGCTAGGGTAACCCTAATTGGTATGAGTTAATTAGATCCTGGGTGGATTTAATTGGGCTCGGGTGCACCCAATCAACTGTAGATGCACCTAATTAGGTATGGGATGGTTCAATTGGGTTAGGGATAGGACAAGTAGGGCTATGGATAGTGGACTAGGCTGAGGAGGTCTCTACTTAGGTTTCCTAGGGTGTCCGGTGGGGTTCCTAGGTCAAAATAGGCAAGCTAGAGCTTCCAACACCAAAATCGGGAACCAGACAGTAGTATCAGACGTCCAGGATAGTGGTCAGACGTCTTATACTACAAAATTGGATGTATGGACACTAAATTAGATGTCCAATTCTATCTCAGCATGAGTTTTGGCTTCCTAGATTGTTATTCTACAGAAATCATACGTTCAACCAGATGTCTGGATGTCCTAACAGGTGTTGGAGAGTGGGTTTTAGGTTTTCTAAGGTTGGTTTTGGTTCTTAAGTGTTTGGGAGAGGGATAGGGTGGATAAGAACATGGATGTGCTATCCATGTTTGGGTTTTGAGGCTAAGGTGTCCTAATGGAGGTTGTTTTGGGTTTGGGAAGGTTGTCCTAGGGTTTCTAAGGGTAGTGTTACGAACGCGGCTTCAAGACGTCTGGGAGGTGGCCCAGACGTCTGACCAGACGTCTGGAACCCCTTCCTCATGTCTGGGATTCGATTTCTACGGCACGCGTGATTCCGTCTGCGCTCCTGCGCGCGCAGACCTGCGACACCCCTTTTCCCCTCTCTCCTCCGCTGGCGCAGCGCTGCCCCCCTCTCTCTCTCTCCCCACACGGCTTTAAAAGGGCCCTCGCCCACTCGCTCGCTCTCATCTCCTCCGATCCCTTCTTCTTCTTCCAGCTAGTGCGACAGTGAGAGAGCGGCGGCAGCGGCAGTCGCGGCTGGTGTGCGGGAGGAGGCGTTGCGCGAGG
This sequence comes from Thalassia testudinum, assembly GCA_037157565.1. Lineage (NCBI taxonomy): Eukaryota > Viridiplantae > Streptophyta > Magnoliopsida > Alismatales > Hydrocharitaceae > Thalassia > Thalassia testudinum. Next base: position 66,382,492 of record JAZHRO010000031.1, read on the forward strand.
GTGGAGACGCTCGGCCGTAAGGGCTTGAGCTTGCCGAGCAGCTGGAGCCGGCCGGCGGGGGAGCAGCGGGCGCGGAGTGATGCGGAAGGGCTGCTGTAGCTCGAGCAGCAGGCAGACGAGGCGCGGCACAGCCGTGCGTCGCGGGTGGAGAGCACGTCGAGCTATGATTCTGGAAGTTTTTCCAGAATCAGGCGTCTGGGCTTCCAACCAGACGACGATGAACACGTTTGGAGGATTGTCCAGACATCTGGCAAGTAAGTTATTTTCCGTCCTTCATCCTTTTCTACGACCGTTGTACTGAGAGCGATGAGTGGGTACGTGCAGGCGCTGAGATTCGCATCCAACGCGAATCAGACGTCTAGCCGCAGTGCCAGACGACCGGAAGGACTTCCAGACTTCCGGGGTGACCATCGGACGTCTGGGAACTAGGCCAGACACCCCCGCAGCCTTCTGAACGTCTGAGAGACTACGCAGAACAAAGGTATCCTCTGATCCACTTTTTAAGACGTCTGGAATATGTTCCAGACGTCTGATTTTGGATTGTTTCATCGTTTTTGACCCGTTTAGGGCCCGTTCGAAGTCCGTTTTCTGCGTTTCGAGTTGCGTTCTTTTCGGAATAAAATCCTCTACCTGTCTACAGTAATTATATACTGTTCTGAGAAACTCCTTGTGTTTGATCCTTGTGATAGGACCCTATTCCATTTCAGTCTTGAGGATTGTGGAGGCACGTGGATTTCCGACCACGCCCCCAATACTTCCGTTGTAGCTGGTAGAGTGGCTTTAGTAATTATTAACATAAATTGTTACAATTAATAGAACCTAGGGCATTGCATGAATCCTAGGAATGAGAAACCAGATTGAATGATAGATCCTAGGGTATTGCATGAATCCTAGGGCTGGAAAAATAGATTGAATGATAGATCCTAGGGTACGGCATGAATCCTAGGACTGGAAAACTAGCGAAATGAATATACATATTGCAGTCTTGGAAAATGTGGAAAGGAAATAATAGCTTCCTGTAAATTGATTTAACAGCTACCTGTTATGAATAAATGAACATGATTGAGAATATGGGTTGTATGAACGTGAAACTGGAAAGGTGAACCTGAATGTGCTGAGTTAAAAGAGCTGGAACCCTACGGGGAATTAGGAGTAGAACTCCTGGAAAGAGAATGAAATGGAACTGAGAAAGAAAGATGTGGAGGTGCGCTGTCACTTGGGTACGTAGTGCCAGGGGAAGCACCTGTTACCTGCTTAGTGCAGAGCGGAGCCAGCCGCCCCAGGGACCCGGGGTTAGGTCTGGCCACTTTGTACTGACTTGTTGGCCCTCGTGTACACAGTACCGAGGAGAGCTACTAGTGTAGAGCGAGTACTAGCTACCCCACAGGCCCCGGGGTTCTGCTAGCTCACCTACACCGACTTATTAGGCCCACTGGGCAAACCAGGGTAGTCAGGCGAGGGTGCGCGGACTGTGGAGGGGCAAGGCTCCTGTTTGGTTACTGTGGAGGGGTTGGACCCTTGTTACTGAGAGGGCTCTGCCCTATACTGGTTCCGTTCTGTGCTTTGGGCGCACTCGTTAACGGAAACGACTGACTGCGTGCCAGTGCGGGTTAGCTACCCGTGCGTTTACCGTGCTTGCCGTAGTCACCGTTACGTCTGTCAGTAACCTTGGGGTGGTTGACTGAGAGTAGGATCACCATGGGGGACTCTCCCGGCCAGGAGAGCACCACGTGTTACTTCTACTATTCGGAAAAGACTGCAATCAAGATCGTTCCCACAAGGAACATTCGAGATCAATTGAAGGATCTGAGAAATAGATAAATTATGAAAAAATAGAAAGACGTAAATAAAGGAAGAAAGAAAATAAAACAGCTACTGTACACTTTACTGCTTCTTTAGTTTTAGCTGCCACTCTACTTAGCGTTTCGCTGACGTGTTACACTCGTTACTTTTCAGGACCAGGTGTTGAGCAGCTAGGGTCAGCGGCTGCAAAGGACGCTGGGCCGAGTAGGGTCCAGTAGAGTTACCACTGTTCTTCTGTGCCCTTTTTGTTCCACTATAGTGAGTAGTTTTTGTTACTCTCTGTACTTTTCTTTACTTGTAGTTCTTGTTATGTTATAAATGTTGTTCTACTGTTATGGTGATACATGCTGTAGTAGTTCTTTTTCTTACTGCTGTATTTTGTTACTGCTAGTTATATTTCATGTTGAATGTGGTTTATTTTACTGCTCTTTTGGTTACTTCCTCATTGGACGACTAGGTCTTGGGATTAGTCGAGTCGGTCCGGTTCCCGTGTCTCGTAGGGACTCGGGAATCAGGTTGTTACAAGATGGTATCAGAGCAAGGTCGTCCCGAGAAGTGAATCAACTGACTGGAAAATAACCAATTCACATGTCTATAACTAGAGTAGCCACCACAACATATCTTTTGACATGAGCTCTTAGACGTTTCCGTTAGGCATTGTTCCTAATTGACGTGTTCCATCGCGGAACTGGTGAGGCAGGCCGCGGGCGCGGCCGAGGACGAGGTCGGCGAGGTGGGCGTGCCGTTGCCGACGCCTCAGTGGACCAGCCACTACTCCCGGGCGTCCAGGCCCAAGACCGCGCCCAGCTGATACGGGATATTGTGCGAGAGGAGCTCCACCCACCACCCTGAGTGCCTCCCCCTGGGGCTGCGGAGGGGGAGTCCTCTGTGGGACCACCCGACGGACGCGGCGCTGGACACGGGGGATGGGACGGGCCGCCGCTGGCCCCACCTTCCTCCGACACTTCTGTGCACGAGGCACCTTTGCCTGGAGGTGCACCAGCATCCCCACTGCAGCGCCACTCCGAGCTCTTCGGGCAGTTTCGGAAGCTGAAGCCCCCCTCCTTCAAGGGGGATGAGGACCCGACCGAGGCAGAGGACTGGCTCGAGCAGCTGGAGAAGATTTTCGACACCCTTCGCCCCCCGGTGGAGTGCCGCGTGGCCTTTGCCACGTACCAGATGGAGAGTGCGGCACACAGGTGGTGGAGGGCGGTTAGGGGACAGGAGAGGGACGAGCCGACCTGGGACTGGTTCGTCGCCCTCTTCTGTGAGCAGTACTTTCCCCAGACGTGGCAGGACCAGAGGAGGCAGGAGTTCCACACTCTCCGCCAAGGGACGATGACCGTGAGCGCGTATCGCACGCGTTTCCTGGAGCTGTCCCGCTTTGCAGCGACAGCGGTAGCTACTGAGGAGGAGCGCCTTTGGAGGTTCACTGAGGGGCTCCGGCCTGCGATTCGGGGGTATGTCAAACCTCTAAAGCTGCCTATGTTTTCGAGGGTGGTGGAGGCAGCCATGACTTATGGGGAGACCAACCCGTCCGCACGAGACATTGACGGCAGGCGGAAGAGGCCCTTTCAGCCAGACTTTTCACAGGGTCGGCGAGAGAGGAGGCACGTGGCGTCCGCGGGAGAGCCATCACATTTTGCAGGGCCATCCGTGGCCTTTGGGGGCCCTCGACAGAGGCCAGTCGCCAGCACCGGACCCCCGTCCGACGCAGAGTATGGCTGCTTCGTCCACACCTAAAGCTGAGGGGCGTGTCAACGCCCTGACACACAGGGATGCCAGAGCTTCGGGATCGGTGGTGGTAGGTATGGTTTCAGTTTCCGGCAGACTCGTTTACACACTTTTCGATTCCAGCGCTACGCACTCGTTTGTCGCAGCCAGTTTCGCAGTTAGTTTGTGCTAGGACTATACGCTGTTAGAGAATCTATTTGTAATCAGAGGTCCGAGTGGTCAGCTGTTTGTAGCTGAGGAGGTGTACACGGATTGCGAGGTCAGCGTCGAGGGACATAGCCTGCCAGCTAACCTGATTATGCTACAGATGGAGGACTTGGCGTAATTTTGGGGATGGACTGGCTATCCGCTTACCACGCCTTGGTAGACTGTTTTAAGAGGAAGATTGTCTTCTCCATGCCGGAGTTGCCTTCTTTTGAGTTTCACGGACAGCCAGTGGACGGAGGCTTCAGGTGCATTTCGGCACTTCGGGCAGCGAGACTTTTGAGCCAGGGGTGTGAGGGCTTCCTAGCTTGTGTGGTGGCAGAACCTAGCCCTGTGGCAGACTTCCAGAGCATCCCAGTGGTCAGAGAGTACCCTGACGTGTTTCCAGACGAGTTACCAGGACTACCACTCGAGCGTGTGATCGAGTTTGAGATCTCACTAGTACCAGGGACCAGCCCCATCTCCACTGCGCCATACAGGATGGCACCGCTTGAGCTATGAGAGCTCAAGTCTCAGTTGCAGGACCTTTTGGAGAAGGGCTTCGTGAGGCCCAGTGCGTCTCCCTGGGGAGCCCCGGTACTGTTTGTGAAGAAGAAGGATGGTACCCTACTCCTTTGTGTGGACTACCGACAGCTGAATAGGGTCACCATCAAGAACAGATATCCGCTGCAGAGGATCAACGACTTGTTTGACTAATTGCGGGGTGCCACGGTGTTCTCCAAGATCGACTTGAGGTCTGGATAACACTAGTTGAGGATCAGGGAGGCAGACGTCTCCAAGACAGCTTTCCGCACTCGGTACGGACACTACGATTTTTTGGTCATGCTATTTAGGCTGACCAATGCCCCCGCTGCTTTCATGGACCTGATGAACCGGGTGTTTAGAGCGTACTTGGACCGGTTCGTGGTGGTATTCATTGATGATGTACTCATCTATTCTCGAGATCGGACGCAGCACGGATAGCACTTGCGGATGGTTCTGGACACGCTGAGACGGCGTAGGCTATACGCCAAATACAGCAAGTGCGAGTTCTGGTTGAGGGAGGTGACCTTCTTAGGTCATGTGATCTCTGGAGATGGCTTGGCGGTGGACCCAGCCGAGGTCGAGGCAGTGCTCAGGTGGGAGAGACCGCGTTCAGTCACTAAGATTCGCAGTTTCCTGGGACTGGCAGGCTACTACAGACGATTCATCAGAGGTTTTTCACAGATTGCGCGTCCTATGACACAATTGACCCAGAAGGACGTGCCCTTCACTTGGACAGACACCTGCGAGGCGTGTTTTCAGGAGCTGAAGGAGAAGTTGACCTCGGCTCCCGTGCTCACCATCCCTGACAGTAGTGGCGGGTTCGTTGTGTACACGGACACCTCCTTGCAGGGGTTAGGAGGTGTGCTCATGCAGAGGGGTCACGTTATCGCTTACACTTCGCGGCAACTGAAGCCCCATGAGCATACCTACCCTACCCACGACCTGGAGTTGGCAGCTGTCGTCTTCGCGTTGAAGACTTGGAGGCACTACTTGTACGGTGAGACCTTCGAGATTTTCACAGATCACGAGCCTCAGATACCTTTTTGATCAGAAGGAGCTCAACATGAGACAGAGACGTTGGTTGGAACTCTTGAAGGACTACGACTGCAGCATTTCTTATCACCCGGGCAAGGCCAATGTGGTGGCTGACGCCTTGAGCCGGAAGGTGCCCGCACACTTGGCCAGTTTACAGTTACAGAGTTGGAGCCTCTTGGAGGAGGTGGGCAGTTGGCGACCCCTGGAGTTACGGGGGCACTGTGGGGCAATGACTGTGACACAACAGACTAGGCCAGAGCTAATAGACCGCATCATCACAGGACAGATGGCTGATCTGTACTTATAGTCCTTGCGTGATAGAGTACTGTCAGGAGACCTAGGGGACTTCTCTTTCACAGACCAGGTGCTACGCCTGAGGGGACGGTTGTGCGTTCCTAGGGACGAGGAGCTGTTGAGAGAGCTCCTGACTGAGGTACACGGTTCCAGATTCACCATACATCCCGGAAACATGAAGATGTACCACGACTTGAGACGCGAGTTTTGGTGGAGGGGAATGAAGCGGGATGTGGGTGAATTCGTGTAGCAGTGCTTAGTGTGTTAGCAGGTGAAGGCCGAGCATCAGAGACCTGCAGGACTGCTACAGCCACTTCCAGTGCCAGAGTGGAAGTGGGAGAGCATCACCATGGACTTGGTGGTGGGTTTACCTGTTACCCAGTGAGGACACGACGTAGTCTGGGTAATTGTGGATAGACTGACGAAGACGGCACGATTCTTGCCGATCCGAGTCACTTTGGGACCAGCACAGTTGGCAGAGAGGTATATCCGCGATGTGGTATGACTACACGGAGTTCCACGGGAAATCGTATCCGACCGGGATACCCGCTTTACGTCCCAGTTTTGGGCTGAGTTTCAGCAGGCCCTGGGGACGCGGTTGAGGTTTAGTACAGCTTACCACCCCCAGACGGACGGACAGTCGGAGCGCACGATACAGACACTTGAGGACCTTTTGCGTGCCTGTGTGCTGGACTGGAGGGGCTCTTGGGAGGAGCACCTGCCCCTAGCGGAGTTTGCATACAACAACAACTATCACTCGAGCATCGGCATTGCTCCCTACGAGGCTCTGTACGGACGGAGGTATACGGCACCCTTGAGTTGGGTTGAGGTGGGGACTAAGTGGGAGGTTGGCCCCAGATTGATCCGGCAGAGTCAGGAGGTAGTCGAGCAGATCCACAGGCGACTCTGCACTGTCAGGAGTAGACAGAAGAGCTACGCGGATCGAAAATGCAGAGAGCTGCAGTTCGAGGTTGGGGTCCACGTCTTTCTTCGTGTTTCACCCATGAAGGGCCTGCAGCGGTTTGGGGTGAGAGGGAAGCTCGCGCCGAGGTTCGTGGGCCCTTTGAGGTCCTGGAGTGGGTTGGACCTGTTGCTTAAAAGCTTGCCCTCCCTCCCCATCTTTCTAGTGTGCACGACATGTTCCACGTGTCCAACCTCAGGAAGTACGTAGCCGATCCCAGTCACGTACTGAGTCAGGAGAGCATCGAGGTGGACGACGACCTGACCTACCCCGAGCGGCCAGTGCAGATTCTTGACAGAGCCGTCCGCAGTTTGAGACGAAAGCAAGTACCCCTGGTGAAGGTTCTGTGGAGGAGCCCGCGGTACGAGGAGGCTACCTGGGAGCCTGAGGAGGCAATGCGGGAGCGGTACCCGGAGCTCTTCGTGGGTACGTCTTTCGGACCGGCTTCGGTCCTCTTTGAGTTTGTTATGTTTTTATATATGATGTTTTTCCCGTACCCTGTTAGCGCAAGCTTCGGGGACGAAACTTCCTTTGAGTTTGTTATATTGCTACGAACGCAGCTTCAAGACGTCTTTTAAGACGTCCGGGAGGTGGCCCAGACGTCTGGAACCCCTTCCAGACGTTTGGGATTCGATTTCTGTGGCACGTACGATTCCGTCTGCACGCCTGCGCGTGCAGACCTGCGACACCCCTTTTCCCCTCTCTCCTCTGCAGGCGCAGCGCTGCCCCCCCTCTCTCTTTCTCCCCGTGCGGCTTTAAAAGGGCCCTCGCCCTCTCGCTCGCTCTCATCTCCTCCGCTCCCTTCTTCTTCTTCTTCCAGCCAGTGCGAGAGTGAGCGAGCGGCGGCAGTGGCAGCCACGGCGGGTGTGCGGGAGGAGGCGTTGCGCGAGGGTGGAGACACTCGGCCGTGAGGGCTCGAGCTTGCCGAGCAGCTGAAGCTGGCTGGCGGGGGAGCAGTGGGCGTGGAGTGATGCGGGAGGGCTGCTGCAGCTCGAGCAGCAGGCGGACGAGGCACGGCGCGGCCGTGCGTCGCGGGTGGAGAGCGCGTCGAGCTCTAATTTTGGAAGTTTTTCCAGAATTAGACGTCTGGGCTTCCAACCAGATGACGGTGAAGACGTTTGGAGGACTGTCCAGACGTCTGGCAAGTAAGTTATTTTCCGTCCTTCATCCTTTTCTCCGACCATTGTACTGAGAGCGATGAGTGAGTATGTGCAGGCGCTGAGATTCGCATCCTACGCAAATCAGACGTCTGGCCGCAGTGCCAGACGACCGGAAGGACTTCCAGACGTCCGGGGTGACCATCGGACGTCTGGGAACTAGGCCAGATGCCCCTGCAGGCTTCTGGACGTCTGAGAGACTACGCAGAACAAAGGTATCCTCTGATCCACTTTTTAAGACGTCTGGAATATGTTCCAGATGTCTGATTTTGGATTGTTTCGTCGTTTTTGACCCGTTTAGGGCCCGTTCGAAGTCCGTTTTCTGCGTTTCGTGTTGCGTTCTTTTCGGAATAAAATCCTCTACCTGTCTACAGTAATTATATACTATTCTGAGAAACTCCTTGTGTTTGATCCTTGTGATAGGACCCTGTTCCATTTCAGTCTTGGGGATTGCGGAGGTGCGCGGATTTCCGACCACGCCCCCAATACTTCCGTTGTAGCTGGTAGAGTGGCTTTAGTAATTATTAACATAAATTGTTACAATTATGGAACAATTAATAGAACCTAGGGCATTGCATGAATCCTAGGAATGAGAAACCAGATTGAATGATAGATCCTAGGGTATTGCATGAATCCTAGGGCTGGAAAAATAGATTGAATGATAGATCCTAGGGTACGGCATGAATCCTAGGACTGGAAAACTAGCGAAATGAATATACATATTGCAGTCTTGGAAAATGTGGAAAGGAAATAATAGCTTCCTGTAAATTGATTTAACAACTGCCTGTTATGAATAAATGAACATGATTGAGAATATGGGTTGTATGAACGTGAAACTTGAAAGGTGAAACCTGAATGTGCTGAGTTAAAAGAGCTGGAACCCTACGGGGAATTAGGAGTAGAACTCCTGGAAAGAGAATGAAATGAAACTGAGAAAGAAAGATGTGGAGGTGCGTTGTCACTTGGGTACGTAGTGCCAGGGGAAGCACCTGTTACCTGCTTAGTGCAGAGCGGAGCTAGCCGCCCCAGGGACCCAGGGTTAGGTCTGGCCACTTTGTACCGACTTGTTGGCCCTCGTGTACATAGTACCGAGGAGAGCTACTAGTGTAGAGTGAGTACTAGCTACCCCACGAGCCCCGGGGTTCTGCTAGCTCACCTACACCGACTTGTTAGGCCCACTGGGCAAACCAGGGTAGTCAGGCGAGGGTGCGCGGACTGTGGAGGGGCAAGGCCCCTGTTTGGTTACTGTGGAGGGGTTGGACCCTTGTTAACGGAAACGACTGACTGCGTGCCAGTGCGGGTTAGCTACCCATGCGTTTACCGTGCTTGCCGTAGTCACCATTACGTCTGTCAGTGACCTTGGGGTGGTTGACTGAAAGTAGGATCACCACGGGGGACTCTCCCGGCTAGGAGAGCACCACGTGTTACTTCTACTGTTCGGAAAAGACTGCAATCAAGATCGTTCCCACGAGGAACATTCAAGATCAAGTGAAGGATCTGAGAAATAGATAAATTATGAAAAAATAGAAAGACGTAAATAAAGGAAGAAAGAAAATAAAACAGCTACTGTACACTTTACTGCTTCTTTAGTTTTAGCTGCCACTCTACTCAGCGTTTCGCTGACGTGTTACACTCGTTACTTTTCAGGACCAGGTGTTGAGAAACCAGTGTCAGCGGCTGCAGAGGACGCTGGGCCGAGTAGGGTCCAGTAGAGTTACCACTGTTCTTTTGTGCCCTTTTTGTTCCACTGTAGTGAGTAGTTTTTGTTACTCTCTGTACTTTTCTTTACTTGTAGTTCTTGTTATATTATAAATGTTGTTCTACTGTTGTGGTGGTACATGCTGTAGCAGTTTTTTTTCTTACTGCTGTATTTTGTTACTGCTAGTTATATTTCATGTTGAGTGTGGTTTATTTTACTGCTCTTTTGGTTACTTCCTCATTGGACGACTAGGTCTTGGGATTAGTCAAGTCGATCCGGTTCTCGTGTCTCGTAGGGACTCGGGAATCGGGTCGTTACAGGTAGGGATAAGGCTATCCTCACTCCTCTTATCTAGATCAGTCTTCTTCTTCCTTTATTGCTTTATTCCACTATCTCCATCCTGGATCACTTTATTATCTGCAAATAGCAACAAAAACCATTAACTAGCAGGATATCTCATCTTATTCTAAATAGACTGATGCAATGCATGATATGCAAGATATGAGTGCAATTTCCACAATTTAAGCTAGGTTCAGACATTATTTAGCTTGATTAGGACCCATGATTACTGTGCAATCATACCCCCATGCCTAAACTTTGCAAGTCCCCAGCAAATGCAAGACTAAATTATTCACATAAGGGTACCTAAGGGATTGATTATTTTATCAAGTGTATGCTTAGAGATTTTTCTCCTTTTTGTTTTCATCCTATGTTCTAGAAATCCAGACAAATGTGAAAGGCAGCTACGTAGCTTTTACAACGGATTTGAGTGAAAGATCTGATTCACCTCTAAAGCCTGTACTTTGATCCTTAGTAAAAATTCTAGCGGGATAGGCAGACTTCTTTCCTCGAGGTATTCAAGATATTCTATGAATTCCACCCAGCTTTAAGCTTAGGTAGAGGATCTTAAAGTGAAAAAATTATATATTTGGTGTCTCACTCTCGACTGGTGCTACATAAATATTAGTACTATAAAATCTAGATTCCCAAATTATTAAGTAACTCTACTCAAAGCAAGATGAGAAAAACCATGCTCTCTTTTGGTTCCTTTGTATTCATTCTCTCTTTTTCTTTTTCTTTTCTTTCCTTTCTTTTTCTTAGAGCTCACAATCTCACCAGATTCACACATATGATCCGTATTTGGTGGTCTCACTTGGCATTAACACTTTAATTGAGTTCTCATAACCCTAACACTAAGTCAGAATTCCTCAGCCAATATTCGAGCGGTCAGAAATACAGAAAAATAAGTTAAGGCCTTATTTGGTGGGTCTCAAATTTATTTGGTGGTATTACCTCAATGCAAATGAAATAAATACTAAATATTCACAAACTCTTTTTCTTCTTCTTGCAAATTTTTTTCTTCTTTTTCTTTGTCTTTCTTCTTTTTTTCTCTCTTCTCTCTCTCTTAATTTATTTATTATTTCTTTTTCAACACAACACAAGCTAGCATACATTCATGAACTTTATTGAGGAGGCATTATTAGGGATTGGTGGTACTCAAGAGACATTAGGTGGCTTATTTGGTGGAAGTGCCTGCTCATGGCACCGGGAGAGACGGATAGGACAATGTATTTCCGACCTTGACATCAATACCCTCCTTTAGCTGAGGATTTATAAAGAATGGTCGTAACCATCCACCTTAGCTCTAGTTTTATGAAAACTCACTCTCCGCGTATTTGCTTTATTTGGTGGCTCTTAATATTTCACACAAAAATATATACGTAGGAACCGAGAGCGAAAATTATGACTAATCTCTAAGTATCATCACCTAATCATCTAGGATTCCAGATTCCTTACACTAATCTTAGAGCACCAGTATACTCTATTCTCATCTCACACTATTTGGTGGATTTTTGGAAGAAAATCTGCCTGACTCCCAAAATACTGTCCAGGGGTTCAGGAGAAGAAGCACTGCTTCTTCTCGACAGACTAAAGACGTTTATTAGCCTTCACCATGAATCCATTGCAAATTCTACATGTGTGTGAAAAGTTGTACTGGATTCCAGATTACAGGAATCAGCTAGAGGATAAAATCCCTGATGCATTCTCTTAATAAAATAATCTTATTCATGAATGCAATATGTATATATGCTATGTATAACCTTTCAAAAGTTGCTCTTCGAAGATTTCCCTAATTCAGGTTACATTCAGCTTGGTCCTAAATTTAGAACGAAAAGGTGAGTGGATGAGTCGAAAGTGGCTGTTGTGGACGATTTTTAGCTCCAATGTGAGCATTGGAGGTGGAGTCGGTTGTTCTTAATTTAAGGACCCTAAAGTGCAATTAGCATGATGTACGAAAGGTTTTTCCTAGGTGTTGGCAGAAAAATTTTCAGTTTACAATTACTATCCCCCCATGCCTACTTTCTTGCATGTCCTCATGCATGAATATAACGAAAAATAAATTAAGACAGGGAGTAAATGGGTAGAATTCACCTGGAATGGCTTTGAATTTTGCTGTTCCACTTATTCCAACACCTGAAATTGAATATGCAGGACAATATGCCAAATAGAATATGCTATATATAAGTGCTGAGATTAACGCCTCCAGCTGGGCGTACACTAAAAAAGGATATACCAATACAATATTGAGAATGGCGAGTAAAATGATAAGAATTTTAGTCTCATTCGCCAACAGCAGACCGCAAATGCGAACTAGCTGTCCATGAATTCCAAGTCCAAATAATCGAGAAAATATGTAGATGGGGCTTGGGATTATCTGCAGCCAGATACTATAGAAGAAAGACAGATAAATACGGGTGCCTAGAAGGAATGAAGGTGAAGGCATCCCGAAGAGGTGATGGGGAATGTGGGTGGTAGCGGTATGGGTGGAGTCGTGCGGGGTGAAATCATATGGGTCCTAATAATGGTGATGAATGGAAGGCATGGCCCAAGTAGTGTGGTCAGATCTGGAAATCAAGGTCCAGTGATTAGTCTCTGTCTCTACCAAAGATGTTTGGGTCTCATCTTCTTCTTTTATCTCTTCCAAATTTTCCAATGCCAATTCCCAATTATCACATGATTCCCCAAAATTCTTAGCTTCCTCTGATAACTCATCATATGTTATCCCCAATAATCTTTCAATTTCTTGAATATCTATTTCATAAGGGGATATTTCCTTCTTCTCACTTAGATGAAGCTGGGCATTAGATTTAGTAGTGAGTCCCTCCATGAAAGTGGAATGGGCTGAATCATTGATTGAGGAGTTGTTACAGTCTTTTTGATTTTGCTGCTCCGTGTATGAGATCATCTGAATCAATTCATCAATGTCTCCATGGGTATTCTCAAATACAACAAAATCATATTCAGGTCCCTTAATACTTGGTTCCTCAAAATGAAATGATTGGTATTCAGGCCCTAAATCAAGATCAAGATTCTCAAATAAATTTCCATTCTCAACTTCCATAGGGTTATCAATATCATCCACCTCGGGTGTTTGATCAACAAAATCCTGCACGACCACCACCGAATCGAAAATCGGTTGTGACACATCTAACCCAAATTCAAACATTTCTGGTTTTTGTTGCTCATCCCGGATTCTATGAAGCTCTTTCCTTATATCATCATATTCTCTTGCACTAGCTTCTTTTATTTCATGAATCATTTTGATCAATTGAGTAATCTGGGATTCATTGCAAGGGGCAGGGGTTTGAATTGGGCTAGGTCGATCAAGATAGTCAACCATACTATCAATGATTTGATCTGGTAGGGAGGGTGACTTATGTGATCTAGTGGATTGTTGATTCGGGTCGTGTGGTTCTACCCAGGTGTCAATTGCCATAGTTTCTTCCAAATTACCCTCCGACTCACTTTCCATGTCATCCAGAAAGTACCCTGACTTTGCTTTCTTAGCGGCTGCATACATATCAAAGTGAATCTTCTAATTTTCGCTACTCATCTTCATACATCCTAAGTAATAGTCAATCCGTGCATTGGCCGCAGCCAAGAAAGGTCGACCCAGAATAATGGGTGAATTACTTAGCTTTTCCGGTATATCCATGTCCAAAACAATAAAATCGACCGGAAAGCTAAGACCTTGCACTTTAATAATCACATCCTGAACTACCCCCTTAGGTAGTTTGATGGAGCCATCTGCCATTCTAATGGTGACAGGTGTGTGGTGCAGATCTCCAAGTCTGGTGCGGTCAAAAAGGGCAGTAGGAATCAAGCTAATGGAAGACCCTAGATCCATAAGGGCTTTGTTGAAGGTGAATCCCTTTATGGCACAAGATATGAGGGGTTTTCTAAGGTCAGTCATTTATGGTGGTAGAGTGCCAGAAATAAATGCACTTATGTTAGCTGATAAAACCACCTCTTTAGGTGTGCAAGTCATTTTTTTCTTTTGTGACTCTTTCTTTAAGGCCTCAGGAAAGGGTAAATAGGTCAAATCAACTTCAGAAGCCTTTTTCTTCTTTTTGTCCCTTGAGTCTGGGTCAGAGCTGGATGTGGGTTTCGTCTTATGATTTTTGGTTGAGCCCAAATCAGGTCGTTTGGGTGGGCTCTTAGCTTTTCTCTTCCTTTTAGAGGCCATAGATTTGACCCCTGCACAAGGGCATGTATGATAGATTGGAGGAGGGGTCGGAAGAATAGGTGGAGAATAGGAGTGAAAAGGCATTTGCATCCAGGGATAAAGTGATTCTTGAAGTCTCTTGATTTGATCCCCTTGAGATTTCACTTGATTTTCCAACTTAGTCATCCTTTCTTCATTTTTCTTGTCAAAGTCCAAAATGTTCATGATATCTTCAAGGGTGGTTGCGGGTTGGGCTGGACTAGATGGTTGTTCTAAAGTGGATTGAGTGGAGTATTGGGCTGGCCTAGATTGATGTTCAGTCTGGGTCGGTCTCTGTGGTGGCCATGAAAGATCAAGATTGTTTCTCCACTCAGGGTTATACGAATTTGGATATGAATCAATAGGTGTATCGCCCTAAGTGGGGCTGACTATAGAGGGAGTTGATTGAGAACCTGTTACGTGGTCTTGTACTTGTGATCCATTATTCCAATTCCTTAGAGATATCTCATCAGGTACAGGTGTATCAGAAATAGTGCATTCCTCAATTGATCTACCCAAATCATGGATTAGGCCCAGAGGTGCCTTTTGGGTTGGCTGAGTCCAGGATGCCTCCCCATGGTAGCAAGAATCAGTAGAGTAGCTCGTGGATCCAAAATATGGGTCACTAGACCCACTAGGCTGGTTGTTCCAAGTCTCTTGTTCCTGGGAGGAGTGATAAGATTGAGATTGTGCCTGAGATCGTCTAATTTGCTCTAGAAGCTTGGCACATTGATCTGTCTAGTCCTTGCTATATTCCCGAAATTCGGCAACTATGGGTTTCAATTGGTTCTGATCTAGATAAGGGTCGGATCCATGAGATTTAGGCTCTAAATAAGCTGGGGGATAAGGATAGTCATATCTCAGCTGGTTAGGATGAGTCTCCCAACCAGGAGGAGTCGAAATCATGGTTGGGTTGAGAGATGGAGGACCCCGAGGGTCAAAAGAATGATATGGGTTCATGGATATTTGAGAGAAGATGCGAATAGAGATAAGAGATAGTCTTCCTTAGGAAGACACAACCAGCTACAAGAGGCTAGTGGAATTAAGGCAAAGGCCTAGGAAGAAAGATGAGAGAGACGCAAATCAAGCAAACAAGTTCGCCTTAAATTGTATACCTTAATTGGATCTAAACCTGGTATCCTGAGATGGAACTGGGTTAAACCAACCCTTGAATTACTTGGCTGGCCAGATTGGTGGGACCCCCTAGGACACCCCGCACGGCAGGACACCACTAAAGGTTAACACGGTTACCGCACTGACCTTTCTTGTCACCAGTTGGTCCAAATAGACAAGGCCTTGATTTTTACCCAATTAAATTTCAGTTACCAAGTAATTTAGTCCTGCCTAAGGCACGTCTAAGTTTTAAGCTTGGGCTTAGACTGCTCTTGGAATGTGATTGGCCGATTGGGGGTGATGCCCTTAAAATTGGATTTAGAGTGTGAAGTGCACAGACAAAGGATTTTCGATACAAGCTTTAGTTGGTGTGGTGGATTTTATGGTTCAAGTACTTG
This sequence comes from Thalassia testudinum, assembly GCA_037157565.1. NCBI lineage: Eukaryota > Viridiplantae > Streptophyta > Magnoliopsida > Alismatales > Hydrocharitaceae > Thalassia > Thalassia testudinum. Next base: position 66,397,961 of record JAZHRO010000031.1, read on the forward strand.
TATTAATTTTTTTCTTTTAGGGTTTCCTTGTTTAAGTCAATTCAAACAAGGTTGTGGTGGAGCACGCAACAGTTTTTGCAAGTCCCAATTGCTATATGAATTTCCTTTTAGTATGGCATGCAAATGTGCTCCACCTTATTGCGGAAACCCTAATATCAGATAGGTCTATATGATGCTTTTACGTCCAATAAGGTAAAAGTGGTGCGACCCAATCAAGGAAAACAATGGTCCTAATGCACCACTACTAAGTGAAATTGACCTAATTGGTTGCCTAAGTTGAAATGTAGATCAATTTCAACTCAAGTGGGTGAGGGGAAGACAACCAATCACAGTAAATCCATTCTCATGCAATCACACCCAAATCAGGCTCAAAAAAGTTTATTTTGAGTCTCTAAATTTAAACCCTAATGTGAATTACCTAAGGTTTGTGCTTCTTCTAAAATCTGCAGTCAGACCTTAGTCTGACTTGAAATCATTCCCCAAATCAATAACTGAAGAAAAATAATATGAAATTTGGCATAGATCTTCCCTTTTCAATAATTTTTTCAGGAAATATTTTTTTAATATTTTTTACTATTTCGTGCAATTTTTCATGAATTTTTATGTTCCAAGGGGTCAAATAGACCAGATGGACCCCCTGCGAGAAGTACAGTTTGAAACAATATCAAAAAAAATCCAAAAATTCTTGAAAATTCATAGAAAAAATTAGGTTTTAGTGGCTTTCCAACCTCACAAATTTCAAAGAGATCTGATTTATGTAGAGGTCAGAATTAACGTTTAAAATTATAAAAACTCAGAGTGCAGATTGTTCTGACCCCCTTCCACTATGTGAATTTTTAAAATTTGTACAGTGAGAATTTTTCAAATAAAAGGTGGCTCTTGAAAGCTAGTTTGAAAACCTAATATCAAACCAAATCCCAAGATTTTTGGACTCCTAATTTCACAACAATAAATTTTTGAAAATCATCAATATTTGCTGGCCGAATTTCCAAATCTGATTTTGGTGTGTTTAAATAGTTTCCAAGTTAAAACACACACTAAAGAAAGAAAATTTTTTTTTTAAATTCAGGTCCGAAAATTTGAATTTGAATATATATATATATATTATTTTTTTAACCTAAGGAAGCAACAAACTAGAGGACGAAGAAAATATCTGCGGTCTTCACCACGGGTCGATGTGTGTGCGGATCCTCATCTTGACACCCTACAATCAAAACAAACAGAAATTAAGCAAATCCAAATCTAAACAGAAGTTAAGAATTGGCTTCCTGGATTGTTATTCTGTAGAAATCAGACGTCCAGCCAGATGTCTAGACGTTCCAGAAGGTGTTGGAGAGTGGGTTTTAGGTTTTCTAAGGTTGGTTTTGGTTCCTAAGTGTTTGGGAGAGGGATAGGGTGGATAAGAACATGGATAGTGTTATCCATGTTTGGGTTTTGAGGCTAAGGTGCCCTAATGGAGGTTGTTTTGGGTTTGGGAAGGTTGTCCTAGGGTTTCTATGGGTAGGGATAAGGCTATCCTCCTCACTCCTCTTATTTGGATCAATCTTCTTCTTCCTTTATTGCTTTATTCCACTATCTCCATCCTGGATCACTTTATTATCTGCAAATAGCAATAAAAATCATTAACTAGCAGGATATCTCATCTTATTCTAAATAGACTGATGCAATGCATGATATGCAAGATATGAATGCAATTTCCATAATTTAAGTTAGGTTCAGACATTATTTAGGTTGATTATGACCCATGATGGCTGTGCAATCAGGAGGGCGTGCCTCGTGCCTTCCCGAAGTAATCCCTGCATGCGACAGCCAAATCACCTACATTTAGCCACACAATTCGTAGCTACGGTGTGGCCTGCATGGCCGTATTCGCAAAAGGAACGTTCCTTCGCGAAGATCTGCTTTTAGACATCCGATGTAGTCACCAGACGTCCACCCAATTGTCTAGACGTCACGCCAGCCAAAACCATTTCCTTCTCTCCCTCGTCGCGCGCAGCCGTGACCTCACCTCCTCGCCTGCAGCTCTGGTTGCAGCAGTGTCAGGGACGGCTCCCCCGACGTACTCCTGCATATGCCGCTCCAGCCGTGCGCCCTCCGGCGAGCTCCCACGAGCTCGCGAGTTCAAGCTCTTCCTCCTCTCCTTACGTTGCCTCTCCTCCTTGTCGCCGCTCTCGCGCTCTCTCTCTCGCTCGCTCTCACGCTCGCTCCTCTCGCTGTGGTGGAGAGGAAGAGAAGAAGGTGGCTGGAGTGAGGTGGGGAAGAAAGGAAGAGGGGGAGAGGGGTTTATATAAGGGTGTGTTAGGGTTCGGTGGAGGAGGGAAGAGGGAAAGAGAGAGAAGAAGGGTACTATCTACGGGCAGCCCGCACGCAAACGCGAAGTCATGTACCAAAATTTTGATTTCCAGACGTCTGGGAAGGGGTCCAGACGTTTGAACAGACGTCTGACAGACAGTCCAGACGTCTTAAAAGGCTAAGGATAGAACGGGTCTTTACATCATAACAAACTTAAAGGAAGTTTTGTCCCTGAAACTTGAGCTACTTAAGGTGCGGAAAAAGAACTATATACGCATAACAAACTTAAAGAGGACCGAAGCTGGTCCGAAAAGACGTACCCTCGAAAAGCTCCAGGTACCGCTCTCGCATCGCCGCCTCAGGCTCCCAAGTAGCCTCCTCGTACCTCTGGCTCCTCCACAAGACCCTCACCAAGGGTACCTACTTCCGTCTCAGACTCCGGACGGCTCTATCTAGTATCTGTACCGGTCGCTCGGGATAGGTCAGGTCATCACCCACCTCGACACTCTCGTGGCTCAGAACATGACTAGGATCGGCGACGTACTTCCTGAGGTTGGACACGTGGAACACGTCGTGCACACTAGAAAGTTGGGAAGGAAGGGTAAGTTGGTAAGCAACGGGTCCTACCCACTCCAAGACCTCAAAGGGCCCCACAAACCTCAACGCAAGCTTCCCTTTTATCCCAAAACGCTGCAGGCCCTTCATGGGTGAAACGCGAAGAGAGACATGATCCCCAACCTCGAACTGCACCTCTCTGCACTTCCGATCGACATAACTCTTCTGTCTGCTCTGACAGTGCGAAGTCATTTGTGAATCTACTTTATCAGCTCCTGACTCTATCGGATCAGCCTAGGGCCAACCTCTCACTTGGTCCCCACCTCAACCCAACTTAAGGGCACAATACACCTCCGCCCGTACAGAGCCTCGTAGGGTGCCATGCCGATACTCGAGTGATAGCTGTTATTTTATGCAAACTCTACCAGGGTAAGTGCTCCTCCCAAGAGCCCCTCTAGTATAGTACACAGGCGCACAAAAGGTTCTCAAGTGTCTATATCGTGTGCTCTTACTATCCGTCCGTCTGGGGGTGGTACGCCGTACTGAACCTCAACCATGTCCCCAAGGCCTGCTGAAACTCAGCTCAAAACTGAGAAGTAAAGCAGGTATCTTGGTCGGATACAATCTCACGTGGGATTCCGTGCAAACGTACCACGTCATGAATATACCTCTCTGCCAACTACGCTGGTCCTAAGGTGACTCGTATCGGCAAGAAACGTGTCGTCTTCGTCAATCTGTCTATAATCACCCAGACTGCGTCGTGTCTTCACTGGGTAACGGGCAAGCCCACCACTAAGTCCATGGTGATGCTCTCTCACTTCCACTCTAGCACAGCAAGTGGCTGCAACGGCCTTACAGGCCTCTGATGCTCTGCCTTCACCTGTTGGCACACTAAACACTGCTGCACGAACTGAACTACATCCCATTTCATCCCTCTCCACCAAAAGTCACGTCTCAGATCACGATACATCTTCGTGTTCCCGGGAGGTATGGTGAACCTGGATTCTTGTGTCTCAGTCATGAGCTCTCTCAACAACTCCTCGTCCCTGGGAAAGCACAAACGTCCCCTCATGCCCAGCACCTCGTCTATAAAAGAGAAGTCTCCTAGGTCCCCTGACAGTACTATGTCTCGCAACGACTACAAGTACGAATCTGTCATCTGTCCTCTGATGATGCGGTCTATCAGCTCTGGTCTCGTCTGTCGTGTCACTGTCACTACCCCACAATGTCCCTGTAACTCTAGGGGTCGCCAACTGCCCAACTCCTCCATAAGTCTCCAACTCTGTGCCTGTAAGCTGGCCAAGTGGGCGGGCGCCTTCCGACTCGAGGCGTCAGCCACCACGTTGGCTTTCCTCGGATGGTAGAAGATGCTGCAGTCATAGTCCTTCAGGAGCTCTAACCAACGTCTCTGTCTCATGTTAAGCTCCTTCTAATCAAACAAGTACTTGAGGTTCTTATGATCCGTGAATATCTCAAAGGTCTCACCGTAAAGGTAGTGCCTCCATGTCTTCGGCGCGAAGACAACAGCTGCCTGCTCTAAGTCATGGGTAGGGTGGCTATGCTCATGGGGCTTCAATTGCTGCGAAGCGTAAGCGACAACGTGACCCCGCTGCATGAGCATACCCCCTAACCCCTGCAACGAAGCGTCCGTGTAGACAACAAAACCACTGCTGCTATTTGGGATGGTAAGCACAGGAGCCGAAGTCAACCTCTCCTTCAACTCCTAAAAACACGCCTTACAAGCGTCTGTCCAAGCAAAGGGCACATCCTTTCGGATCAACTGAGTCATAGGATACGCAATCTGCAAGAAACCCCTGATAAATCGTCGGTAGTAACGTACCAGTCCCAAGAAACTGCGGATCTCAGTCACTGTACGTGGCCTCTCCCACCTGAGTACTGCCTCTACCTTGGCTGGATCCACAGCCAAGCCATCCCCTGAAATCACATGACCCAAGAAGGTCACCTGCCTCAACCAAAACTCGCACTTACTGTATTTGGCATACAGCCTACGTCGTCTCAACGTGTCCAGAGCCATTCGCAAGTGCTGTCTGTGCTGTGCCTGATCCCGTGAGTAAACGAGCACGTCATCAATAAATACCACCACAAATTGATCCAGATACGGTCTGAACACCCGGTTCATCAAATCCATAAAGGCAGCGGGGGCGTTGGTCAGCCCAAACAGCATGATCAAAAACTCGTAGTGTCTGTACCGAATGCGGAAAGTTGTCTTGGAGACGTCGGTCTCCCTGATCCTCAACTGGTGGTAGCCTGATCTCAGATCTATCTTAGAGAATACCGTGGCACCTCGCAACTGGTCAAACAGATCATCAATCCTCGGCAGCGGATACCTGTTCTTGATGGTGACCTTATTCAGCTATCTATAGTTGACACAAAGGCGCAGGGTACCATCCTTCTTCTTTACAAAAAACACTGGAGCTCCCCACAAGGATGCATTGGGCCTCACAATGCCCTTCTCCAACAAGTCTTGCAACTGGGACTTGAGCTCTCGCAGCTCAAGTGGTGCCATCTTGTACGGTGCCGTAGAAATGGGGCTGGTCGCCGGAACCAGTGAGATCTCAAACTTGATCTCACGCTCAGGCGGTAGTCCTGACAGCTCCTCGGGAAACACGTTGGGGTACTCTCGGACCACCGGGATGCTCTAAAAGTCTGCCATGGGGCTGGGCTCTGCCACTACACAAGCTAAGAAGCCCTCACACCCCTGGCCCAAAAGTCTTACTGCCCGAACTGTAGAAATGCACCTGAACCCTCCGTCCATCAACTATCCGTGAAACTCAAAGGAAGGCATCTCTAGTATGGAGAAGACGATCTTCCTCTCAAAATAATCCACCAAAGCGTGATAAGTGAACAGCCAATCCATCCCCAGAATCACACCAAAATCCTCCATTGGTATCACGATTAGGTCAGCGGGGAGGCTGTGTCCCCCAACTCTGACCTCACAGTCTGTGTAGACCTCCTTAGCTACAAACAGCTAACCGCCCGGACCTCTGATCACAAACGGATCCTTTAACAACACGCAGTCCTGTCCCAAACTGATAGCAAAACTTGCAGCAAGAAACGAGTGCGTGGCCGCGGAATCAAAAGGTACATAAACTAATATGCCGAAAACTATAACCATACCTGCCACCATTGAACCTGATGCCCTGGCATCTCTGTGTGTCAGGGTGTTGATATGCCCCTCAGCTCTCGGTGCAGAAGAAGCAGCCACACTCTACGTCGAACGAGTAGCCGCTGGCTGGTACCCTCCCTACGACTGCTGTCCTCCCCTACGCGCCTGGGAACCACGACCACCTGCTCGTCCTCAAGCACTCGGTGCGGGGAGCATCTGCTGCACTCCAACCCTAGACAGGTAGTCCCTCCTGATGTGGTCCGGCTGGCCACACTGGTAGCAGAGGGGGACTCAACTCCCTCCCTCGGTAAGTCCCTGCTGACGGCTGCGCGGGGGTCCAGTGCTGGCAGCTGGCCCCTGTCGGGGGCTCCTAAAGGCCACTGATGGCCCCACAAAGTGAGACAGCTCTCCCGCAGATGTCGTGTGCCTCCTCTCTCGCCAGCCCTGTGAGTACTCTGGCTGGTAGGGCCTCTTCCGTCCGTTGTCAGTGTCTCATGCGGTCGGGTTGGTCTCCTCGTACGTCATAGCTGCCTCCACCACTCTCGAGAAGGTGGGCAACTTCAGGGGCTTGACATACCCCCGAATGGCAGGCCGGAGCCCCTCAGTGAACCTCCACAGGCGCTCCTCCTCAGTAACCACAGCTGTCGCAACAAAACATGACAGCTCCAGAAAGCGCGTGCGGTACGTGCTAACAGTCATCGTCCCCTGGCAGAGAATGTGGAATTCCCGCCTCCTCTAGTCCTGCCACGTCTGCGGGATGTGCTGCTCGTAGAAGAGGGTCACAAACTGGACCCACATCTGCTTTGCCCTCTCCTGGCCTCTGACTGCCCTCCACCACCTGTATGCCGCACTCTCCAACTAATACGTGGCAAAGGCCACGCAGCACTCCGCAGGGGGGCGAAGGGTGTCAAACACCTTCTTGATCTGCTGCAGCCAATCCTCTGCCTCAGATGATTCCTCATCCCCCTTGAAGGAGGGGGGCTTCAGCTTCCGGAACTGTCCGAAAAGCTCATAGTGCAGCTGTAGTGGGGGAATGGGCACGCCTCCAGGCAGGGAGGGCTCGTGCTCAGAAGTGTCAGAGTGTGGTGGGGGCGGTGGAGGACCACCCCCTCCCCCTCGTCTAGCGCTATGACGGTCTCGCGGTCCCACAGAGGACTCCCCCTCCACGTCCCCACGGGAGGCACCCGTGGAGGTGGGTGGAGCTCCTCTCTCGTCCCCAGGAGGTGTGGTTATTCTCAAGCTAGTTGGTTCATTTCTTAGGATGACCATGCTCTAATACCATCTTGTTACGACCTGGTTCCCGAATCCCTATAGGACACGAGATCGGCCCAACTCAACTAATCCCAAGACCCAGTCGTCCAACAAGAAATAACCAAAAAGTAGGAAAGTAAACCACATTCACTATGCTAGGTAACTAACAGTAAAAAAAAAGTACAAGCATTAAGGAAAGAAAAGCTGCTAACATGTACATATAACCACCACAACAGTAAAGCTAAACAAGTACAGAACATAAACAGTAGCAAGGGTCTGAACTCACTAACAAAAGAAGGTACAACAAAAGAAAGACTACTACTATTGGGCTCTACTGGGCCCAGCACCCTCGGCTGCCGGTGACTCAGGCTGCTCAACACCTGGACCTAAAAAGGGTTATGAGTAAACAAAGTCAACGAACGCTGAGTAGAGTGGCAATCAACTAACTAAAGCAATAAAAGCTAACAGGTAAACAATTTATTCCAATTACTTCATTTTACAAGTTATTCCTTTTCACCCATTGGTTTATTTTTCATATCTCTTTCTTGATCTTGAATGTTCCTCGTGGGAACGATCTTGATTGCAGTCTTTTCCGAAGAGTAGAAGGCGCACGTGGTGCTCCTGGCCGGGAGAGTCCCCGTGGTGATCCTACACCCAGTCAACCACCTTAAGGTCATGGACAGACGTTGCGGTGACTACGGCACACACGATAAGCACACGGGTAGCTACCCCGCACTAGTACGCAATCAGTCGTTTCGGCTAACAAGTATGCCCCAAGTACAGCACGGAACAGTATAGGGCCTAGCCCTCTCAGTAATAGGGGTCTAGTCCCTCAGAACCAAATAGGGGTCTCGCCCCACCACAGTCCGTGCACCCTCGTCTGACTACCCTGGTTTGCCCAGTGGGCCTAATAAGTCGATGTAGGGTGGCTAGCTAAACCTCAGGCCGCATGGGGTGGTTAGCTCTCTCCCTACACTAGCAACTCTCCCCGGTATAGTGTACGCGAGGGCCAAGAAATCGGTGTAGAGTAGCCAATCCTAACCCCAGGTCCCAACCCAAGGGCGGCTAGCTCCACTCTCCACTAAACAGGAGACAGTCGCTCTCCTTGCTACCACATACTCAAGGGTCAACACACTTCCCACTCACATTTCCAGATCCATTCCATTTATTCACAGGAGTTCTACTCTTAATTCCCCATAGGGTTCATGCTCATATTTCTCATGCCATTCCATACCAGGTTTCATCATTCACATTTCCATTCTCAGGTTATACACATGCAGCTCGTATTTCTATCATTTAACATATACAATAGGTAATGTCACAAATAACTATTAACTAGCATAAGTAATTCATATTTCAAAAGCAGCTCTTGTTCATTAACAGGCAGTTATTAACATTTCTATTCACTCATTCAAGACTACAATTCCAAACACGCATACAGACATTTCAAGTACTTCTCATCCTAGGATTCATGCCATATCCTAGGTTCTAGTTATTCAATCCACATATACATTCAAGTTTTATAATTAAATTAGGGGAAGACCACTCTACCAGACAACCCGGGAGTGTTGGGGGCTCGAACGATAGGCTCTCGTGCCTCAGCAAGCCCCGAACCAGAAATTGATCGAAGTCCTATAACAAGGAACATACCACAATGGAACATTCATAACAATATAAAAGACCTTCTAACAAGTAGAGGAACTCACAAGGAAACACTGATATCTTGTTTGCGTAAAACGGACCTCAAATGGACCCTAAACGGGTCAAAAATAGGGCTACAGACCCAGATCAGACGTCTGGCACAAGGTCCAGACGTCTTAAAAGTAACCAGAAACTCACCTTAGGTTCTGTGTCAACCTCAGACATCCAGAACCTCTTCTAGACCATCTGAACCCAGCTCCAGACGTCCGACCTCTCCTCCGGACGTCTGGGAGTGCTTCCAGTCGTCTAGTAAGTCGTACAGACGTCCGAAACGCGTGGGAGAGCGTGCCCTGCGCCTTCTCAAAGTAATCCCTGCATGTGATAGCCAAATCGCTTACATCTAGCCATGCAATTCGTAGCTGCAGTGCGGCCTGCATGGCCGTATCCGCAAAAGGAACGTACCTTCGTGAAGATCTACTTTCAAATGTCTGGTGTAGTCACCAGACGTCCGCCCACTCGTCTGGATGTCACGCCAGATGTCTGATTCTAGGAAAATCCCATAACCAGAACCACTTCCTGCTCTCCCTCGCCGTGTGCAACTGCGGCCTCGCCTGCAGCTCCGGCTGCAGCAGTGTCGGGGACGGCTCCCCCAACGCACTCCTCCCGCACACGCCGCTCCGGCCGTGCGCCCTCCAGCGAGCTCCCACGAGCTTTCGAGCTCAAGCTCTTCCTCCTCTCCTCACGCCGCTCTCCTCCTCATTGCCACTCTCACACTCTCTCTCGCGCTCACTCTCTCACTCGCTCCTCTCGCTGTGATGGAGAGGAAGAGAAGGTGGCTGGAGCGAAGTGGGGAAGAAAGGAAGAGGGGGAGAGGGGTTTATATAAGGGTGCGTTAGGGTTCGATGGAGGAGGGAAGAGGGAAAGAGAGAGAAGTAGGGTACTGTCTGCGCGCAGCTCGCGTGCAGACACGAAGTCACGTACCAAAATTTTGATTTTCAGACTCTGGGAAGGGATCCAGATGTCTTAAAAGGCTCAGGACAGAACGGGTCTTTATACATGTCAAATGTACTTTAGGCTCCTAAAGATAAGAACAACCAACTCCACCTCCAATGCTCTCATTAGAGTTAGAAATCGTTCGCAACAACCATTTCCGACTCACCTTTCTATTCTAAATTTAGGATTATGCTGAATGTAACCCAATAAGGGAATTTTATGAGATACAAATTATAAGAGGTTACTTGTTTATAGCATATATACATAATGCATTCATGAATAATATTATTTTTATCAAGAGAATACATTAGGGATTTTATCATCTAGTTGATACCTGTAATATGGAATCCAGTACAATTTTCACACTCACACATAGATTTTGCAATGGATTCACGGTAAAGACTGATAAACGTCTTCAGTCTGTTAAGAAGAAGTAGTACTTCTTTTCCTGAACCCCTAGACAGTGTTTTAGGAGTCAGGCAGATTTTCTTCTAAAAATCTACCAAATAATATGAGATGAGAGTAGAGAGTACTGGTGTTCTAAGATTAGTGCAAGAAATCTGAAATTCTGGATAATTAGGTAATGATACTCAAAGAAGAGGCATAGTTTTCGCTCTCGGTTCCCACGTATACATTTTCTGTGAAATATTGAGAGCCACCAAATAAGACAAATACATGGAAATTGAGTTTTGATAAAACTAGGGCTAAGGTGGATGGTTACGACCATTCTTTACAGAATCCTCGGATGAAGGAGGGTATTAATATAAAGGTCAGGAATACGCCGTCCTATCCATCTTTTCACGATGCCGAGAGTAGACGTTTCCACCAAATAAGTCACCCAATGTCTCTTGAGTATCACCAGTCCTTAATAATGCCTCAATAAAATTCATGAATGTGTTGCTAGATTAGGTTGTGTTAGAAAAAAATTATATATGAAAAAAAATGATGAAAAAGAAAAAAGTGAAAAAATGAGGAAAAGAAAAGAAAAAAAAGAGAGAAAGAAAAAGAAAAAATAATAGAAAAAGAAAAAGCAGAAAAAGAGTTTTGAGTATCTAGTGTTTATTTCATTTGCATTGAGGCAATACGACCAAATACAGTCGGGATCCACCAAATATGGCCTTAACCCACTTTTTCTGTGTTTCTGACTGCCCAAATACTGAATGAGGAATTCCAACTTAGTGTTAGGGTTATTGGAACTATATTAAAGTGTTAATGCCATGTGAGACCACCAAATATGAAATATATGTGTGAATTTGGTGAGATTGTGAGCTCAGGAAAAGAAAAGAGAAAGAGAGAATGAATACAAAGGATCCAAAGAGAGCATAGTTTTCCTCATCTTTCTCTAAGTTGAATTACTTAATAATTTGGGAATCTAGATTCTGTAGTACTAATCTCTATGTAGCACCAAATGAAAGTGAGCCACTAAATAAATAACTGTTTCCCTCTGACATTCTCTACCTAAGGTTTAAGCTGGGGTGGAATTCATAGAATATCTTGAATACCCTGAGGTAAGAAGCTTTACCTATCTCGCTAGAATTTTACTAGGGGTCGAGTACAGGCTTTAGAGGTAAATCAAGTTTTTCACTCAAATCCGTTGCAAAAGCTACATAGCTACACTTTCACGATTGTCTGGATTTTTAGATTTAAGGATGAACACAAAAAGGAAAAGAATCTCTAGTCATAAACTTGATAAAAATAATCAATCCCTTAGGGACCCTTCTGCAAATAACTTAATCTTGCATTTGCTAGGGATTAGCAATATTTAGGCATGAGGGTATGATTGCACAGTAATCATAGGTCTTAATTGATCTAGATTAGGCTATAACTTAGCATAAGCTAGTGTAATTCATGCATGCATAAGCATTACTTGCATCTTTACTGCTTTCCTTTAGCTATGAATGAAATAATGATATAATGTACTAATTAAGTGCATTATATAAATTGCAGGTAATAAGAAGCTCAGGAGTTGGATCTGAAGCTAATGCGGCATCAGAGCTGGAGTGGAAGACCTTAGAATAAATGTAGTAGAGAAATAATGTAAGGATTGAGCTATGCTATTCTATTAGGTAAGAATAAGGCAGAGTTAAATTATGAGGAACTTGGGTTCATTCCTAGCCCTAGGATAGCCCTAGAAGCCTTCCTATGCCTTAGCCACCCCTAGATTAGGTCACCATAGCCTAGAAAGCCTCAAAACCCTAGTTCCATCCCTTATTTGGACGTCCAGATAAGTTATTGGACGTCCAGAACCCTTAGCCACAACCCGCACACCTTAAACCCATGTCTGTAGTGTTATTGGACGTCTAGACACTTGGTCAGACGTTCAATTTCTGCAGAATACCCAAGATAGAACCCTGATTCTTCCCTAACTCAAATTGGACGTCCAGACAAGAGGTCTGGACTTCTGATTTTTTAGTATAAAATGTCTGACACTCTTATTGGACGTCTGGAATTACTCTCCAATTCTTGTTTTGGAACTCAAGCTTGGATCTTGAGTTCCTAGGTCCCTAAATCCAATTCCAACCCCTTGGTAACCTAAATTAAGATACCCTAAGTCTAGTACATCACCTCTAGACCTTCCTAAGAACCTAATTAAATCCTCACTAAGTCTAATTGACTTGGATCATAGTCAATTACAATTGCCTAGTCAATTGGACTCATAAAGTCCAATTGAGCTCAGATCTCAACCCACACAAGTTCAATTGGACTCAATGAGAGTCCAATTGATCTAAGCCCAACTTAATTAAGTTATTTTACTCTCAATTAAGTTCACACCCACTCAACTAAACTTATGTCAAGTTTAATTACACTTTCCCATTAATAATTAGGGCTTGCAACCCTAATTTAAGGCCTACCCTAACCCAAACCCTTTAGGACCTAACCTAGACCACTTAGCCACCTATCATACGCCCAACGGTGCAATATGTAATAAATGAGGCAGAAATGACATTTCCTTTGGCCTTCCAATATGAAGGTGTTCCCAAATCCATAACTACAAATATAATTTAAATATTATAACATCTAATTGAAGAAATTTATAAAGTTTATATAAATTAAAGTAAAATTACCTGTAATATCGTAAAAAAGGCATATACATTTGTTGTTGAATAACGTGTTGCTTTATTTAATTGGTGGTACAACTGAACAAGTGAAGCAGCTCCCTACGCTAATTATTCGCATACTCCAAGATCTTTTATTAGCAATAAATACCTGCAAATTTATAGAAAATATTAATCAAGTATACATAAAAAACATTACTCGAGAATATTACATGTGTTTTATTCACAGTACCTAATTGAGACCCTATTTTTGATCGAATCTGGAGGGATATTAGCTCCCACGTAAATTAAAATGATGCCTCGAGCATATCTAATCGCATCATCTTTTGTCTCTATAGACTTGAGGTCATCTACAAACTTACACTTCAACCATGTCATACTTAACCCTTTAGAGGTTAAGTTCTTTTTTCTTAGGTTCTCATCTGTGTCTTCTCTAAGTAATTCTACACACTTTTCCCTCCAATCTCCATGTTGTACAACACCTGTCACAGGTGGGCCATGCATGCGAAGACCCGTCAAAATCGTGACATCTTGTAATGTCATGGTAGCTTCTCCTTCCGGCAAATGAAAAGTGTGAGTTTCTGGATGTCAGCGCTCAACCATAGCATGCATAGGTGCATGATCGAGTTGTGGTGTCGGCAAACATGACGTCGCTCTAAAACCTGCTAACTCTAACTGCTCTTCCACTAAATTATTTTTTTCCCTAATACTTAATTAATCATTATGGTATGCTCAATAAATCTCACATACAATAAAAGTTCTTAAAATTAAAAAAAATTCTCAAAAATCGCTTATATAAATGAATAATATTAAATAATAAAATTTGCAATACCTGTGTGACGTCATGTCGATCCGGATCAATGATATGAGGACAGTCTCTCTAGATAGGCACGTAATCATCACGTCGATCCGGACCAGAGATATGAGGACATTCTCTGGATAAGCACGTAATCACTTACGTTTTGCTGTATCATCTATTATTACATAATAAAAGAAAAAAGATGTATATAATAAGAAAAAAAAAGTTAGTACAAATGCATATCTTATATATTCTTAATATCTTATATATTATTATAGCGATCAAAATAAAATAAATTAGTACAAATGTATATAAAATACCTATAGATGATATTAATTATTCTTTAAAAAAATAAAATTATCTTACTGCTAGATATAGATGTCGAAGTGTAGTGAAAGAAAATTTAAAGTTAAGGAGAGAATTTCAGCAAAATCAATTGGTAAAGAGGAAAATTTCTTAAGAGAGATTGGAGAACGTGCGGTGAAAAGAGGGGATGGGGGTTTTATATAAGGGAGCGGAGGAGGGAGGGGTGTGGAAGTGAGGTAAATGTTACCTATAGGTTGCCAGATGATCTAACGACCAGTCAAAGGTCACTAAATCATCCAGTGACCTACCTCGAATGGTCCACATTGCGTATGGTTGGATAGAGATCATCGGATAATCCGATGACCTATGACAAATTGTTGGATCAACCAGCAATCTCTACCCAACCATAATTTCAATGCCATAGAGACCTATAATCTCTTTTTAATATTTTTGAAATTCCAACTTTTTTATCTCAAATATCGTCCACTGCCGTACCCTTAATGCCAAATTCCCATATTTTGGCAATTGATCACAAAGCCGAGTATTTAGCGATTTTGGTTCACAATTAGAAGCTCAATTGACAGTTCAGATTTGTTGAACCGATGCCGTTATCGTTTAAAAAAATCAGAAAATTTTATGGTGAGTCGTACGTGTCTGTCTCGGTTTCTACAGTTCCACCGCGTTGAGCGGTTGCTTCGTTTAAAAAAGATCCGAAGATCTGCATGCGCCGGAAAATACCAATTTAGTAGATTTATTTGCAATGAAAAATAATGCGCGTTTATCTGACTACCAAAGTAAAAAAATGAGGGTTATATATATATATATATATATATATATATATATATATATATATATTAAAAAAATTTATATACAACTTTCTATATTTATCTTTTTATTTATATTAACTCCTCTTCCTTCCTCCTCCTCTCTCTACTCCTCTTCCTCCCTTCGTCGTTGTTAACGCCATCTCCGTCATGACCATTCGCTTCCACCTACTCTACCACAGCATCAAGGGAATGGATGGTCGTCCTCCACCATCACCACCACCGATGCTCGTGCAAGTACAACCAAAATCTCCCCAAACCCCCACCACTTGCCCTCTCCTCCTCCTCTAATCCCCTCTAGCCAATCCTATGGGCCCCATCCGACCTATCCCTTGCGTCCCCATCCTCCATCTCCTCCCTCCTCCTCAAGATCCGCTCCTCCACCCTCATCCTCTCCTCCTCACCCTTCTTCCACCACCTCCTCTTGCATCTCTGCTCCCACCAACACCCCCTATCCTTCCCGCCATCTAGATGGTCGTCTACGGCATTGCAAGCCTCACCTCGCACGAACCCCCTCGCTTACAGCTCTCCCTCGCCCTCTTCCTTCACCGCGAGCTCCGCCTCCTTTATCCCATTGAGATCTTGGACCCTATCCTCACCTCTTCCAAATGCGTCGCCCTCTCCCACCTCGGCTATCATGTCCTCCCGTTCAACAAGGTCGATCGTAGGGAGGTCTCTAGCCTCACCCTCTTCTACATGCCCCATTGCGACACCGCCCTCACCTCGCGATGCTCGGCAACACCTTCAAAGGGTATGCGGACTTCATCAAGGCTATCGAGAGGGGCTCCCGCTTGACAACACCTCTGGGACATCATTGCCAAGGAAGGCGGAGACAAGGCAACGACGAAGGGAGGAAGAGGAGTACACGAAGGAGGTGGAGGAAGGAAGGGGAAAGAAGAGTTAGTATAAATAAAAAGATATATATATATATATTATGATATTTTTTATTAAATTTAATAAAATAAGTGCATTCAACCTTAACAAAATAATTTTATAGAGATATATATATAAATATCAAATATATAAGAATATATATGTTTAATCAAAAAAAAAAATATATATATATATATATATGAAAAAATCGTACCATGAAAACATCTTTTGAAATCATAGGAGATCACGGATGTCTCTTAAATTCGCTTATAATTAAAATATTATAACTTTTTATATTTTTTGCAAATTAGATATCGCAATATTCTTAGTGTTGGATATTGTCAATATTTCAAAGATCGGGGTGGTGGAATGGGAGCTTGGATATTTAGTTTATGTTTGATAAGGAGAAGAAATTTATGAAATTAGTAGAGAAATATGAAAGAAACAAAATAGAATAGTGAAATAAGTGGGTTAATTTATTTGTATGATTTGATATGTTAAAATTATCATGGAGGTTGAATAATTTTTTTCGTGAGTTAAGTCACCTTTAACTTAATGCAAGTGATAAACAAGTTAAGTGTGACGAAACGTTACTTAATTAACTCCCTTCACCAGTCTAGCAAACACCTCTTAAGGCATTGTTTGTCTTGAGGGATTCATTTTAAGAGATTAATTTTGTAAGTGGTGAAATTGTGGCATAAATTTAGGATTGTAAAATTTCTGTGTTTGGAGAAAGCATACACAAAATCATAGGATGCTTGGTAGGATAGGTGAGGATGTTCTCTAACAAGAGAGAGCGTTAAGTTCATCCTAATCTGTTACGACCCGATTCTTGGATCCCTACAGGAATCGAGATCGGCTCGCCTCGACTAATCCCAAAATCCAGTCGTCCAAAGAGAAATAACCAAAAGTAGGAAAGTAAACCACATTCACATACTCAATATAACTAAGCAGAAGAGACATACAAAGCAGTAAAGGAAAATAAATCTGCTGTTTCAGTACATACCACCACAACAACAATAACAACTGAAAGCAGAAGTAAACAGTAGAAGCGGAACAGTAACTAAAAGTCAATTACTTACTATAACAGTAGAGAAAAGAAAAAGAAGTGCTGACGAAAACTACGGCTGGGCTCAACTGGGCTCAGCACCCTCCGCAGCTGGAAGCTCAGGCTACTTAACTCTTGATCCTAAATAGTATTATGAAAAGATGGAGTCAGCGAACGCTGAGTAGAGTGGTATCTATACTATCTTAGTACAAAATAGTAAAAGTAATAGGTTTAATTCTCATTTCTATTTATCTGTTTTATATATATTTATGTTTCACCCATTTCTCTCAAGCATTCAGATATTCTTGATCTTTCATGTTCCTCGTGGGAACGATCCTGATTGTAGTCTTTTCCGTAGAGTAGAAGGTACACGAGGTGCACTCTTGTTACGACCCGGTTCCCAAATCCCTACAGGACACGAGACCGGACCGACTCGACTGATCCCAAGACCTAGTCGTCCAACGAGAAAGTAACAAAAAACAGGAAAGTAAACCACATTCACTATGCTAAGCAACTAACAGTAACAAAAGTACAGCGGTAAAGAAATAAAACTACTACAGTACACACCACTACAACAATATAAAATAAACTGGTACAGGAATATAAAGTACAAAATGTCAGAGTATAGAGGTGTAAGAACTACTCACTACAATTGAAAAAGAAGTATAATAGAAAGCTACAACTACTGGGCTCCACTGAGCCCAGCACCCTCTGCAGCCGTAGGCTCTGGCTACTCAACACTTGGACCAGAAAAGGGGTTATGAGTACAAAACGTCAGCTAACGCTGAGTAGAGTGGCAACCAACTAACTAAAGCAATAAAGGTGGACAGGTAACTGTTATTTTTCAATTTCTTTTTTTCTTTAACTAATTATTCTTTCTTTCACCACTTGGTTTATTTATCAGGTCTCTTTCTCAATCTCGAATGTTCCTCGTGGGAACGATCTTGATTGCAGTCTTTTCCGAAGAGTAGAAGTCGTACGTGGTACTCTCCTGGTCAAAAGAGTCCCCCGTGGTGGTCCTACACCCAGTCAACCATCCCAAGGTCACGGACAGACATAACGGTGACTACAGCATGCGCGATAAGCTCACGGGTAGCTACCCCGCACTGACACGCGGTCAGTCATTTTCGTTAGCGGGTGTGCCCAAAGCATAGCACGGAACCAGTATACGGCATAGCCCTCTCAGTAATAGGGGTTTAGCCCCTAAGAACCAAACAGGGGTCTCGCCCCTCTACAGTCCACGCACCCTCGCCTGACTACCTTAGTTTGCTCAGTGGGCCTAACAAGTCGGTGTAGGGCGGCTTGCTGAACCCTGGGCCTCGTGGGGTTGCTAGCTCTCTCCCTACACTAGTAGCTTTCCCCGATACAGTGTATGCGAGGGCTAAGAAGTCGGTACAGAGTGGCCAATCCTAACCCCCAGGTCCCAACCCAAGGGCGACTAGCTCCACTCTGCACTAAACAGGGGGATAGTTGCTCTCCTTGGTACTCCGTACTCAAGGGCTAGCTCACTTCCCCACTCACATTCCCAGTTCCATTCCATTTATTTCCAGGAGCTCTACTCCTAAGTCCCCGTAGGGTTCATGCTTATATTCCTCAGGCCATTCCATACCAGGTGTCATCATTTCTATTCTCATTCTCAGGTTATACACATGCAATTTGTAATTCTATCATTCACATTTCCATATTCAGTTTATTCACAGATAGCTCGTGTTTTGAACATTTACCTTTCCATTTTCAAATTATATACATGCAGCTCATATTATGTGTGCGACAGGAAAATTACATTCAACAATTAACTAGTACAAGTACTATATATTTCACAGGCAACTGTTATTCATTCACATGCATTTGTTATCATTCTATCAACTCATTCAAGACTGTAATCCATTCATTCAATACAGACATTCCAGTATTTCTAGTCCTAGGATTCATGCCACATTCTAGGTTCTAATCACTCATACAGGAAACATCGGTATCTTAATTGCGAAAATTGGACCTCAAACGGACCCTAAACGGGTCAGAAACGGTGTTTCTGACTCAAATCAGACGTCTGGAACAACTTCCAGACATATTAAAAGTGTCTAGTGCCATACCTCAAGTCCTACGCCACTCCTCAAACGTCCAGGAACTCTGCTGGAACGTCTGGACTCAGTTCCAGACATCTGACCACCTCTTCGAACGTCTGGAAGCACTTCCTGTTGTCTGGTATGTCACCCAGACGTCCGAAATGAGTGGGTGGGTATGTCCCGTGCCTTCCTGAAGCGAACCCTGCACTCAATCCACCAAATCTCCTCAAAAAGGCATGCAACAGTGCCTCGGCGGAGCGACCTGCATGGTCGTATCCGCAAAGAAGACGTACCTTCGCGAAGTCTACTTCTCAGTCGTCTGGAACCTCCTCCAGACATCGGCTACGTCGTCTGGACGTCGATCCAGACGATTGATTCTGGGAAAAACCCAGAAACAGAACCTGCTTCTGCCCTCACGCGTCGCACGTGGCCGCGCCACACCCTCTCACCTGCTGCTCCGGCTGCAGCAGTGTCAGGGAGGGCCTCCCCGACGCACTCCTCCACCTTGCACATGTGCCGCTCCGGCCGTGAGCTCACCGGCAAGCTCCCACGCGAGCTCGCAAGCTAAATTCTCTCCCTCTCACATTGCTCCTCCTCTCCTTCTCGCGCCACGCCCGCACTCTCACCAATCTACTGCTCTCGCTGGAGGGAAGGAGGAAGGTGGCTGGGAAGTGCGAGTGGAACGAGGGAGAGGAGGGCGCCTTATATAAGGGTGTGGGTTTAGGGTTTTCATCGTGGCGGAAGGAGAGAGAAGAAGAAGAAAACGAGGGAAGTGTACTGTCTGCACGTAGCACGCGCGCAAACGCAAGCTCGAACTCGAAATTTTTGATTTCCAGACGTCTGGGAAGGTGTCCAGACATCTGACCAGACATCTGACTCATAGTCTGGATGTCTTAAAAGGCTCAAACGGCACGGGTCTTAACATTATAACAAACTCAAATTAAGTTTCGTCCTAGAAACTTATGCTAGCGAGGGTGCGGAAAGAAAATAACATATGCATAACAAACTCAAAGAGGACTGAAGCAGGTCCGAAAAGACGTACCCTCAAAGATCTCCAGGTACCGCTCTCGCATCGCTGCCTCAGGCTCCCAGGTAGCCTCCTCGTACCTCTAGCTCCTCCACAAGACCTTCACCAGGGGTACCTGCTTCCGTCTCAAACTTCGGACGGCTCTGTCTAGTATCTACACTAGTCGCTCGGGGTAGGTCAGGTCGACGCCCACCTCGACACTCTCGTGGCTCAGAACGTGACTGGGATCGGCGACGTACTTCTTGAGGTTGGACACGTGGAACATGTCTTGCACATCAGAAAGCTGGGGAAGAAGGGTATGCCTGTAAGCAATGGGTCCAACCCGCTCTAGGACCTCCAAGGGCCCCACAAACCTCGGCACGAGGTTCCCTTTCACCCCAAAATGCTGCAGGCCCTTCATGGGCGAAACGCGAAGGAAGACGTGATCCCCATCCTCAAATTGCACCTCTCTGCGCTTTCGATCGGCATAGCTCTTTTGTCTGCTCCTGACAGTGCGAAGTCGCCTGTGAATCTGCTCAATCACCTTCTGACTCTACCGGATCAGCCTGGGGCCAACCTCCCACTTGGTTCCCACCTCAACCCAACTCAAGGGTGCAGTATACCTTCGTCCGTACAGAGCCTCGTAGGGTGCCATGTCGATGCTTGAGTGATAGCTATTATTATATGCAAACTCCGCTAGGGGCAAGTGCTCCTCCTAAGAGCCCCTCCAGTTCAGTACATAGGCACGCAAAATGTCCTCAAGCGTCTGTATTGTGCGCTCTGACTGTCCGTCCGTCTGGGGGTGGTATGCCGTACTGAACCTCAACCGTGTCCCTAATGCCTGTTGAAACTCAGCCTAAAACTGGGATGTAAAATGGGTATCCTGATCGGATACAGTCTCACACGAAACTCCGTGCAAACGTACCACGTCGCGAATATACCTCTCTACTAATTGTGCTAGTCCTAAGGTGACTTGGATCGGCAAGAAACGTGCCATCTTCGTCAATCTATCTACATTCACCCAGACTGCGCTGTGTCCTCGCTGGGTAATAGGCAAGCCCACCACCAAGTCCATGGTGATGCTCTCCCACTTCCACTCTGGCACTGGAAGTGGCTACAACGACCTTGTAGGCCTCTGATGCTCAGCCTTCACCTGCTGGCACACCAAACATTGCTGCACGAATTCACCTACATCCCGCTTCATTCACCTCCACCAAAAGTTGCGTCTCAGATCATGGTACATCTTTGTGTTCCTAGGATGTATGGTGAACCTGGAACCATGTGCCTTAGTTAGGAGCTCTCTCCACAACTCCTCGTCCCTGGGAACACACAACCATCCCCTCATGCGCAGCACCTCGTCAGTAACGCACAACCGTCCCCTAATGTGTAGCACCTCATCAGTAAAGGAGAAGTCTCCAGGGTCCCCTGACAGTACTCTGTCACGCAATGACTGCAGGTACGGGTCTACCATCTGTCCTGTGATGATGCGGTCTATCAAGTCTGGCCTCGTCTGTCGAGTCACAATATTGCCCCACAGTGCCCCAGTAACTCTAGTGGTCACCAACTGCCCATCTCCTCCATGAGTCTCCAACTCTGTGCCTGTAAACTGGCTAAGTGGGCGGGCGTCTTCTGGCTCAAGGCGTCAGCCACCATGTTGGCCTTCCCCGGATGGTAGGAAATGCTGTAGTCATAGTCCTTCAAGAGCTCTAGCCAACGTTTCTATCTCATGTTGAGCTCTTTCTAATCAAACAAGTACCTGAGGCTCTTATGATCCGTGAATATCTCAAAGGTCTCGCCATACAAGTAGTGTCTCCAAGTCTTCAGCGCGAAGACGACAGCTGCCAACTCTAGGTCGTGGGTAGGGTAGCTATGCTCATGGGGCTTCAATTGCCGCGAAGCGTAAGCGACAACGTGATCCCGTTGCATGAGCACACCCCCTAACCCCTGCAAAGAGGTGTCCGTGTACACAATGAACCCGCCACTGCTGTCCGGAATGGTAAGCACAGGAGACGAAGTCAGCCTCTCCTTAATCTCCTGAAAGCATGCCTCACAAGTGTCTGTCCAAGAAAAGGGCACGTCCTTCCGGGTCAACTATGTCATAAGAGGTGAAATCTGCGAGAAACACTTGATAAACTGCCGGTAGTAGCTTGCTAGTCCCAAGAAACTGCGGATCTCTGTCACTGTATGTGATTTCTTCCACCTGAGCACTACCTCTACCTTGGCTGGGTCCACAGCCAAGCCATCCCCTGAAATCACATGACCTAGGAAGGTCACCTACCTCAACCAGAACTCGCACTTGCTATATTTAGCATATAGCCTATGTCGTCTCAATGTGTCCAAAATCATCTGCAAGTGCTGTCCATGCTGCGCCTAATCTCGAGAGTAGATGAGCACATCATCAATAATTACCACCACGAATTGATCTAAATATGATCTGAACACCCGGTTCATCAAATCCATGAAAGCAGCGGGGGCATTGGTCAGCCCAAACGGCATGACCAAAAACTCGTAGTGTCCGTACTGGGTGTGGAAAGCTGTCTTGGAGACGTCGGTCTCCTTAATCATCAACTGGTGGTAGCCAAACCTCAAGTCTATCTTGGAGAAAACCGTGGCACCTCGCAACTGGTCAAACAGATCATCAATCCTTGGCAAGGGATACCTGTTCTTGATGGTGACCCTATTCAGTTGTCTGTAGTCCACACAAAGGCATAGGGTACCATCCTTCTTCTTCACAAATAATACAGGGCCTCCCCACGGAGATGCACTAGGTCTCACAAAGCCCTTCTCTAGAAGGTCCTGCAACTGGGACTTAAGCTCTCGTAGCTCAAGTGGTGCCATCTTGTAAGTTGTTGTAGAAATGGGGCTGGTCCTCGGTACCAGTGAGATCTCGAACTCGATCTCACGCTCAGGTGGTAGTCCTAGCAACTCCTCCGGAAACACGTCGAGGTACTCTCTGACCACCGGAATACTCTGAAAGTCTGCTACGGGGCTGGGCTCTGCCACTACACAAGCCAGAAAGCCCTCACACCCCTAGCCCAAAAGTCTCGCCGCCCAAAGTGCAAAAATGCACTTGAAGCCTCCGTCCACCAGCTGTCTGTGAAACTCAAAAGAAGGCATCTCTGGTATGGAGAAGACGATCTTCCTCTCAAAACAGTCCACCAAAGTGTGGTAAGCGGACAACCAGTCCATCCCCAGAATCATGCCAAAGTCCTCCATCGATATCACAATCATATCAACGTGGAGGCTGTGTCCCCCAACACTGACCTCACAGCCTGTGTAAACCTCCTCA
Source organism: Thalassia testudinum (assembly GCA_037157565.1). Lineage (NCBI taxonomy): Eukaryota > Viridiplantae > Streptophyta > Magnoliopsida > Alismatales > Hydrocharitaceae > Thalassia > Thalassia testudinum. The sequence goes on from JAZHRO010000031.1 coordinate 66,421,087, forward strand.
GCTACAAACAGCTGACCACCCGAACCTCTGATCACAAACGGATCCTCTAACAACACACAACCCTGTCCCAAACTGACAGCAAAACTAGCAGCAACAAACGAGTGCATGGCGTCGGAATCAAAAAGTGTGTAAACTAATCTGCCGGAAACTGTAACCATACCTGCCACCACTGAACATGAAGCTCTGGCATCTCTGTGTGTCAGGGTGTTAATACGCCCCTCAGGTCTGGGTGCGGAAGAAGCAGCCACACTCTGCATTGGACGGGTAACCACTGGCCGGTACCCTCCCCTCGACTGCTCTCCTCCCCCACGCGCCTGGGAACCACGACCTCCTGCTCGTCCTCCATTTCTCGGTGCGGGGAGCATCTACTGACCTCCGACCCTAAATGAGCAGTCCCTCTTGAGGTGGCCCAACTGGCCACACTGGTAGCAAAGGGGAACTCGACTTTCGCCCTCGGTAGGACCCTGCTGACGGCTGGGCGGAGGTCCAGTGCTGGCAGCTAGCCCCTGTATGGGGCCCCCAAAGGCCACTGACGTCCTCACAAAGCGTGACGGCTCTCTTACGGGCGCCACGTGCCTCTTCTCTCACTGGCCCTGTGAGTAGTCTGGCTGGTAGGGCCTCTTCCGTCCGCTGTCAGTGTCACGTGCGGCCGGGTTGGTCTCTTCATATGTCATAGCTGCCTCCACCACTCTCAAGAACGTAGGCAGCTTTAGGGGTTTGACATACCCCCGAATAGTAGGTCAGAGCCCATCGGTGAACCTCCACAGGCGCTCCTCAGTAGCTACAGCTGTTGCTGCAAAATGAGACACCTCCAGAAAACGCGTGCGATACGCGCTCATGGTCATCGTCCCTTGGCGGAGGTGTGGAACTCCCGCCTCCTCTGATCCTGCCACGTCTGGGGAAAGTACTGCTCGCAGAAGAGGGTGACAAACTGGTCCCATGTCGGCTCGACCCTCTCCTGACCTCTGACTACCCTCCACCACTTGTGTGCCGTGCTCTCTAACTGGTACGTGGCAAAGGCCACGCGGCACTCCATAAGGGGGCGAAGGGTGTCAAACACCTTCTCGATCTGCTTGAGCCAGTCCTCCGCCTCAGTCGGGTCCTTATCCCCCTTGAAGGAGGGGGGCTTCAGCTTCCGGAACTATCCGAAAAGCTCCTAATGGCACTGAAGTGGGGAAACTGGTACGCCTCCAGGCAAGGAGGGCTCGTGCTCTGAAGTGTCAAAGGACGGTGGGGGCGGTGGAGGGCCACCCCCTCCCCCATGTCCAGCACCGTATCTATCTCGTGGTCCCACAGAGGACTCCCCCTCCACGTCCTCAGGGAGAGGCACCCATGGAGGTGGGTGGAGCTCCTCTCGCACAATCTCCTGTATTAGCTGGGCGAGGTCCTGGGCTTGAACTCCCGGAAGTAGTGGCTGGTCTAATGAGACATCGAGCTCAACATGTCCGCCCCTCCAACCTCATCCTCGGCCCCGTCCACGACCCGACTCAATGAATCCACGTCGTTTCCGGACAGTCGTAACAGTGACTACGGCACGTGCGATAAGCGCATGGGTAGCTACCCCGCACTGGCACGTGGTCAGTCGTTTCCGTTAGCGGGTACTCCCAAGGCACAGCACGGAACCAGTATAGGGCATAGCCCTCTCAGTAACAGCGGTCTAGCCCCTAAGAACCAAACAGGGGTCTCGTCCCTCCACAGTCCGCGTACCCTCGCCTGACTACACTGGTTTGCCCAGTGGTTCTAACAAGTCAGTGTAGGGTGACTAGCTGAACCCCGGGCCCCGTGGGGTTGCTAGCACTCTCGCTACACTAGTAGCTCTCCCTAGTACAATGTATGCGAGGGCCAAAAAGTCAGTACAGAGTGGCCAATCCTAAACCCCAGGTCCCAACCCAAGGGCTGCTAGCTCCATTCTACACTAAACAAGGGGACAGTCGCTCTCCTTGGTACTTCGTACTCAAAGGCCAGCTCACTTCCCCACTCACATTCCCAGTTCCATTCCATTTATTTCCAGGAGCTCTACTCCTAATTTCCCGTAGGGTTCATGCTTATATTCCTCAGGCCATTCCATACCAGGTGTCATAATTTCTATTTCCATTCTCAGGTTATACACATGCAATTTGTAATTCTATCGTTCACATTTCCATATTCAGTTTATTTACAGATAGCTCGTGTTTCCAACATTTACCTTTCCATTTTCAAATTATATACATGCAGCTCATATAATGTGTGTGACAGGAAAATTACATTCAACAATTAATTAGTACAAGTACTATATATTTCACAGGCAACTATTATTCATTCACATGCATTTGTTATCATTCTATCTACTCATTCAAGACTGCAATCCATTCATTCAATACAGACATTCCAGTATTTTTAGTCCTAGAATTCATGCCACATCCTAGGTTCTAATCATCCATACGGGAAACATCGGTTCCTTATTGCGGAAATTGGACCTCAAACGGACCCTAAACAGGTAAAAACAGTGTTTCTGACTCAAATCAGACGTCTAGAACATCTTCCAAATGTCTTAAAAGTGTCCAGTGCCATACCTCAAGTCCTGCGCCACTCCTCAAACATCCAGGAACTTCGCTGGGCCGTCTGGACCCAGTTCTAGATGTCCGACCACCTCTCCGAACGTTTGGAAGCGCTTCCTGTCGTCTGGTATGTCGCCTAGACGTCCGAAATGCGTGGGAGGGCGTGTCCCGCGCCTTCCCGAAGTGAACCATGCACGCAATCCACCAAATCTCCTTAAAAAGGCATGCAACAGTGCCTCGGCGGAGTGGCCTGCATGGTCTTATCTGCAAAGACATACCTTCGCGAAGTCTACTTCTCAGTCATCTGGAACCTCCTCCAGACGTCGACTACATTGTCTGGACGTCGATCCAGACGTCTGATTCTAGGAAAAAAACATAAACAGAACCTGCTTCCGCCCTCTCGTGCCGTGAGTGGCCGCGCCGCACCATCTCTCCTACCGCTCCGGCCGCAGCAGTGTCAGGGAGGGCCTGAAACGTTGGCTTCGAGAGATAACCGGGTTTTATTGTTATAGCGTTGTAGTATAGCCAGTTATTGCCATCATTTCAAATATATAAATTTTTTACTCGGAAAATAAAAGAGAGTTCCCGAGGTCGAACTCAGGGAGCAAGTTGTATTCTAGGGGTACAAGTTTCTTTTACAAAAATAAAGAAAGAGAGAGAGAGAGAATTTGTTGGCTTCTTTCTTCTTCTCTTCTTTTCTCTTTGCCTATCTTCTTCTGCTTGACTCTTCTGCTTTATCTGCAACAGTAGTGATGCTTTTCTTCTTCTTTCAGTTCTTGTTTCTGCTCGTCTCTTTCTTTTTCTTCTCCCTTGCGGTCCTGTTCTTCTTCTTCTTCTTTCTTTCTTCTTTTCCTTTCTTCAGACCTTCTTCTTCTCGTGTTCTTCTTCTTCTTTCAGTTCTTGTCTTGCTCGTCTCTTTCTTTTTTCTTCTCCCTTGCGGTCCTGTTCTTCTTCTTCTTCTTTCTTTCTTCTTTTCCTTTCTTCAGACCTTCTTCTTCTCGTGTTCTTCTTCTTCTTTCAGTTCTTGTCTTGGCCTCTCTGCATTCTCCTCTGCCTCGCCTTCCTTCTCCTTCTTTGCCTTCAGGACGTCGTCTGATTTTCCAATCAGACGACTTAAACTGCAGCTGCTACAGTGCCGCTCGGTGATCCTCCTTCCTTCAGCTTTCGTCTTCTTCCACGGTTCTTCTTCACCTGTGCCTGCACACTTACACAGCTTGATCAGAGAGGGGAAAAACCTATCTCTACCCTCCCCCGCGTCTCTCTCTCACAGAATCCGCTCATGGGATAGCTCTCCCAGAGCTGCCGGGTAGCCGGGTACGGGTCGCGCCCGGGTCCAGGCCCACCGGCGTGCGTGGTGGGCGAGGAGTGCAGGTCAGTCTAAGTCGGGTCGGGCCAGGTCTGCGGGGCGTGAGCGCGGACGAGACCGGGTAACCGGGCGGGTGAAGGGGACCTCACCCTGTGTGCTGAGGCAATAAGCCTCCAGCACTTTTTCACTTTATACCGCTGTGCCTCTTCAGAGTTTTCCGAGGTGGGACTAAATGTCCCACCCCGAGTTGGCGCCTGCGCGGAGGAAACAGCTGGTAATCGCGGCGTTACGCGAGGCCTTCGCGCGAGGGCTTCGCTTCAGCTGCAGCCTGACGCTTTGTCGAAATGCCTCGCACGGCGTGGGAGTCGAATCTGGGCGTGGCGCGCCTGCAGCTGCAGGCGGAAGCAGCTCCTTCTGCACGGCAATGGCGGCGGAGGACGGGTGACCTGTTCACAGCAAAACGGCCTCTCGGCCTAATCAGAAGGTGCCGGGAGCTTCGCCAGCGTGCGGCGAAGCTCGTGTGGGTGGTGGCGAGGCGTGGGGCGGCGTGCAAGGGCTGCCCTAGGTCGGACTGTGGGTCGGAAGATGGGTTTGTTCGGTGGAGTTGCAGAGGGTGATGTGGGGGAAGTGGAAGGGCGGGGGTTGATCAGGGTGAGGAGGCGGAGGTTCTGCGGTGGTCGGCGAGCCGTGTGGATTGCTGGGGTGATGGGAGCGGCTCACCGGAGGATGGCCGGAGGCGGAGAAGGTGAGGGGTCGGAATCGAGGGCGACAGTAGATGTTTAAAGTGAGAAAAAGGAAGAGGGGAGGAAGAGGAGGAGTTCTACCTACTTAGTAGGAGGAGGAGGGGCCGGAGCGGGCGACAGTCGTATCGACTGTCGCCGGAGAAGAAGATGCCCGGGGGAAGGGGCGGCGGCGAGCAGAGGGCCGGAGAGGCACCAGCTGGGTGCGGCGTGGCGCGGGAAGATCAGGGGAAGAAGTCTCTGCTGCTGGTATTGCGGCAGAGCGAAGAGGAGGAGGAGGAAGAACCGCCGGAGCTGGTGGGCGTCTGCCGGAGTGAGAAGAGAGGAAAGTTGGGGGTTTTCGACGTCAGATCCGAGCTGGGAAGAACGGTGGAGCAACGGGGGTATTTATAGGGACCGAATCAGGGAGGAAGGCGGAGGGAGACGACGTGTCTCCCTCGCCGGAGGACGCCGGAGATGGAAACCCATACTGTCCTTGCGTTCGCACGGTCGGTATGGTGGGTTACAACGACCAGGGGGGTGTCCCTGCGACGGCTGACGACGCAGGGCACCCCCGGTTTACTTGCTAGGCTCTCCCCCTCACCCTACGCGGCGCCATGCTCCGCGCAAGGTCGCCGGAGCATGGTGCTGGCAGGTTTTGCAGGGGGGACGTGAACGCAAAGAACGAAGGAGAGTTAGGGGCCAAAATGCGATGGTTCAAAAGTTGAGGGCCAAAAAGTAAATATATGAGGACCAAAGTGTAAAGTTGGTCAAGAAGGTTTCTTCTTAGGCTCAAGTTTTTATACATGACTAATTAGGACCTAAGGAATCTGATGGTGAATTTTATTTCTAGATTAAACCTTGTTTGACTGGTCAATTTACGCAAAAATCTAAATTAAGTTATTAATTGGGTATGGTTCTCAATGTAGGTCAAGATGGGTTCCTAAGGTCAAATTGAAGGTTCTAAACCCTAGAGACTATTTTTCTATGAATTTTAGAGGGTTTATTCCATTTTTGCTTTGCCTTGAACCTCGTGAATTGAAGTGGGTTTGTTTTAGGGTTATAGATTATCATTTAGTTCCTTGGAATTGCTGTAGCCCTTGATAGATCATCTCATCCCACTTTTATTCTTATTAAGTTGCTTTGACTTATGTTTGGACCCTGAATTACCCTATATGCAGATTATACTGGTAAAATTGCATTTTTACCCCTTATGACTTGTTTTCTCCTTAAACTCAGAATTCTCTGAGTTAAGCCTTTCCTTGAGTTATGTAGGAGCTTTTATCCTTTGTATTGGGTCAAAATGAGCTAGTTATGGCTCATGATGAGGTTCTCATCAGGGCCACCCTAACGCAGTCCTCCGCCTTGCGCACGCGCCACTCTGGCCATGAGCTCACCGGAGAGCTCCCACGCGAGCTCGCAAGCTAACTTCTCTCCTTCTCACGCTGCTCCTCCTCTCCTTCCGCCATGCCTGCACTCTCACCGATCTGTTGCTCTTGCTGGAGAGAAGGAGGAAGGTGGCTAGGAAGTGGGGGTGGAATGAGGGAGAGGAGAGGGCCTTATATAAGGGTGTGGGTTTAGGATTTTTGTTGGGGCGGAAGGATAGAGAAGAAGAAAATGAGGGAAGTGTATTGTCTGCGCGTAGCACGCGTGCAGATGTGAGTTCGTGACGTGCCTTCGTGCGTGTGTGTTAAGAGGTGTCTTTATAGTTGCACTTGATACGTCGGTTTTAAAAGAAGTAAACGGAGGTGAGTCCGAGTGTCGATCTCAGGGAGGCGTGGAAATCGGATTTTGTTTACCACTTGTTGTCACGAAAAAGGCGGAGTTTTGCTTGCGAAAGAAACGGTTTTGAAAAGCGAGAGATAGAGAGAGTTTAGGGTTAGAAAGCTCTTTGGTTTTGATCATGCACTTTAAACAGAAATTAAAAAGGCAACTAAATGAAAAATAATTTCATTAAACATGCGTTCATAGTTCATGGTTTACAATATTAAATACATGCTTCAACAAAAGTAAATGAAAGCTTAAAAGAGAGAGAGAGAGGTAGAGAGAGAGTGGAGAGCGACGAGGCAGCCACGGCGGTGGAGGAGGCTCCGTCGGCGGCTCGTCGTCTCCGGCGATTACAAGAGTGCCTAAGACTAGCTAGGAGAGGAGTGGAGTAGTTGCAAGTGGGAGAGGATGCCTTGAATGGTGGTAGAAGGGGGTTTAAATAGAGTTAAGGGCTTCCTAAAAGAAGAATGTGCTTTAGCGACATCCAGAACGTCGCTAAAACCACTTCCATATACGTCGGTGAAGGCCTTCTGCCACCGGTCAGTCGCCCGCCCCTCTTTCTCTTCAGGCGCGATCCGTGGACGTCGAACGAGAGCCGTCCGATTGATGATCGGACGGCTGAGATCCTCCCGCGCCTGCGCTAGGATCGCGCTTCGGGCGTGCGTGCGCGCGCGCGTGGGATTTGGGGCGCTGTCGTCGCGCCGCGTGGCGCGATCCTAGTCGCTCGCTTCTGATCGCGCGGCTCAATTTTGCCGCGCCCTTCGCCCGCAAGTGATTTCCGCTCCGCGCGATTCGAACGCGCGTCGCCGCGACGCGGGCGTGCGCGCTAACCGTTGCGCCACGCCCGCGCTTTGTCGCGGCGACCGCGGGCGAGCGCGCGGATCTCGGCCGTTCGATCGAAGATCAACGGCCGAGATGCGTCCTTGGCTGGCTTGGGGGCGTGCGGGCGGCGGGGGCGGGGCGACGTGGCGCGTTCTAGGCCGTTGATCTCCAGATCAACGGTCAGGATTTCTTGGGCCCATTATGGGAGCTCCGGATGTCGGATTTGGCCGATTTTTAGTCCGTTAGACTCCGTTCGTCGTCCTGAATCCATCTGTGCGGTCTGATTGCTCATCTGAGGCCTGCTTTGACAAATGCTTTACACAAATGGCCATTAATACAGTTTATAAGCAATCTTGGTACTTGATGCATGCAATGCTCCTATTCTACTTTATGTTGTGCCTTTTATTCTAAAGATGGGCCATATTCAACCTAATTACTACCCCCTTGCGTGGTGTTATCAGTTCATACTCAAAATTTTTGATTTCCAGACTTCTAGGAAGGTGTCCAGACGTCTGACTCACAGTCTGGACATCTTAAAAGGATTAAATAGCATGGGTCTTAACATCTCCTGGATGGGAAAGTCCATCGTGGTAGTCCTACACCCAGTCAACCACCCCGAGGTCACTGTCAAGACGTAGCGGTGACTACGGCATGCGTGATAAGTGCACGGGTAGCTACCCCGCACTAACACACGATTAGTCATTTCCGCTAGTGGGTATGCCCAAAGTACAGCATGGAACAGTATAGGGCCTTGCCCTCTCAGAACAGGGGTCTCGCCCCTCAGAACCAAACAGGGGTCTTGCCCCTCCACAGTCTGCACACCCTCGTCTAACTACCCTGGTTTGCCTAGAGGGCCTAACAAGTCGGTGTAGGGTGGCTTGCTGAACCCCGAGCCCCGTAGGGTGGCTAGCTCCCTCCCTACACTAGTAGCTCGCCTCAGTACCACGTATACGAGGGCTAACAGGAGTGAGTGTAGAGTGGCCAATCCTAACCCCGGGTCTCAACTCAAGGGAGGCTAGCTCCGCTCTACACAAAAAGGGGACAGTTGCTCTCCTTGGTACTACGTACTCAAGAGCTAGCACACTTCCCGTCTACATTCCAGGTTTTTTTCTATCCACAAGAGTTCTACTCCTAATTCCCCGTAGGATTCATGCTCATGTTCACCTCATTTATTCTGATCTAGATTTCACCTTTCACAATTAATTTCTCATGCATATACAGGAAACTCGTGTTTCCATAATTCGATTCATACAACTGGTGATTTCACAGGTAATTGTTCATTAATTACAAGCAGCTCATATTCTAACAGGAAACTCATAATTATAATACAGGCAATTGCTAGCAGTTTATCTCAATCATGCATACAAGTACATCATACAGCACAAATGGTTCATTCATTTCTCTACCCTAGGGTTTATGCCACATCCTAGGGTTCTATTCGGCTATTTCCACAAGCACATTCGTATTTAAATATTATTAATGGAATTAAACCACTCTACCAGGCAACGCGGGAGTAATGGGGGCTCTAACCGTAGACCCAGGCGTCTCTGATTGCCCCAAACACGCAGCAGGCTGAAACCCTATACCAGGGAATACATCACCAAAAGGAGAGTTCAAAACAGTGTACAAAAGGCTTTAGTACGTAAAGGAACTTGCGAGGAAAGTACAGGTATTTCGTTTGCGTAAAACGGACCCCGATCGGACTCTAACAAGTAAAAAAAGTTCCTACTGTTCAAAATCAGACGTTTGGGAATAATCCCAGACGTCTTAAAAGGCGTCAAATCTTACCTTAAGTCCCTGTGGTATCCTCAGATATCCAGACCTTCTCTGCGATCGTCTGAAGGCAGTTCCAAACGTCGGATAATGCCTCCGGTCATCTGGACGCACTTCCGAACGTCTGGTGATGTGTTTAGAAGTCCAAAAGTGCATGGGAAAGAGTTCCACGCTCCTTCCCAAAGCTGCACCTACGTATGAAATCGCAGGCACGATCAGCCGACAAATACCCCTGCGCTGCGATAAGCATGGCACAGGGAGATACGTACCTTGCGATAAATGTGCTTTCAGACGTCTGGCCTTAGCTCCAGACGTCCAGGTACCCCTTCAGTCGTCTGGACTCCACTCCAAATGTTTGATACTGGAAAGCTTCCAGTACCAGGAACCCCTCGCAGCTCTCTCCGCTTGCTCCGCCTCGGGCTACAGCAGCTCCAGCCGCTGTAGAGGGCCGGGAGGCTGCCTCCCCGAGCCCTCTCCTCCTTCCGCACGCGCCTGCCGGTGGCCGTGCGAGCTCCTCCGAGCTTCCACCAAAGCTCCTCCGACCTTGGCCTCCTCCTCCCCCACCCTCCTCCTTCCTCCCTGTCGCTCTCCCTCTCTCGCCCTGTCACACCGCTCCCTCACAGCACTGAAGGCGGTAGTCGCTGGTGTTTGGAGTGGAGAGGAGATAGGAGGGGGGTTTAAATAGGAGATGTGGGGTTTAGGGTTTAGGGAAGAATGAGGAAGGGAGAGAGAAGAGGACGATTCTGCATGCTGCCCTCATGTAGAGCGCAGTGTGCAGTACAAAATTTCATTTTCAGACATCCGGGAATGGGTCTAGACGTCTAGACAAACATCTGACTGAGACTCCAGACATCTTAAAAGGGTAAAAGTGTGACGGGTCATTACATCATAACAAAATTAAAGAGGACCGGAGTAGGTTCGAAAAGACGTACCCTCAAAAAGCTCCAGGTACCGCTCTCGCATCGTCGCCTCAGGCTCCCAGGTCGCCTCTTCGTACAAATGGCTTCTCCATAGGACCTTTACCAGTGGTACCTACTTCCGTCTCAGACTTCGGATGGCTCTGTCTAGTATATGCACTAGTCTCTCGGGGTATGTCAGGTCGTCACCCACCTCGACGCTCTCGTGGCTCAGAACATGACTAGGATCAATGACATACTTCTGAAGGTTGGATACGTGGAACACATCATGCACTCTAAAAAGCTGGGGAGGAAGGGCAAGCCGGTAAGCAACGGGTCCCACCTGCTGCAAGACCTCAAAGAGCCCTACAAACCTCGGCGCAAGCTTCCCTTTCACCCCAAAACGCTGCAGGCCCTTCATGGGCAAAACACAGAGAAAGATGTAATCCCCAACCTCGAATTGCACCTCTCTGCGTTTCCAGTCAGCGTAACTCTTCTGCATGCTCCTGACAATGCAGAGTCATCTGTCAATCAGCTCTATTACCTTCTGATTCTACCAGATCAGCCTAGGGCCAACCTCCCACTTGGTCCCCACCTCGACCCAACTCAAGGGTGCAGTACACCTCCATCCGTACAAAGCCTCATAAGGTGCCATGCCGATGCTCGAGAAGTAATTGTTATTATATGCAAACTCTGCCAGGGGTAAATGTTCCTCCCAGGAGCCTCTCCAGTCTAGTACACAGGTGCGTAAAAGGTCCTCAAGTGTTTGTATAGTGTGCTCTGACTGTCCGTCCGTCTGGGGGTGGTAAGAGATACTGAACCTCAAACGTGTCCCCAAAGCCTGCTGAAACTCAGCCCAAAACTGGGAAGTAAAATGGGTATCCCTGTCGGATACAATCTCACGTAGAACTTCATGCAGGCATACCACATCACGAATGTACCTCTCTACCAACTATGCTGGTCCCAAGGTGACTCGGATCAGCAGTAAATGCGCCGTCTTCGTCAACCTGTCTATTATCACCGAGACTGCGTCGTGTCCTTGCTGGGTAACCGATAGACCCACTACCAAGTCCATGGTGATGCTCTCTCACTTCCACTCTAGCACAGGAAGTGGCTGCAACGGCTCTACAGGCCTTTGATGCTCAACCTTCACCTGTTGGCACACCAAACACTGCTGCACAAACTCACCAACATCCCGTTTCATCCCTCTCCACCAAAAGTCGCGTCTCAGATCATGTACATCTTTGTGTTCCTGGGATGTATGGTGAACCTAGACCCGTGCGCCTTAGCCAAGAGCTCTCTCAATAACTCCTCGTCCCTAGGAACGCATAAGCGTCCCCTCATGTGCAGTATCTCGTTTGTAAAGGAAAGGTCTCCTGGGTCTCCTGTCAACACCCTGTCTCGCAGTGTCTATAAGTACGGATCTGTCATCTGTCCTGTGATGATGCGGTCTATCAGCTTTGGTCGCGTCTACCGCGTCATTGTCACTGTCGTACAATACCCCTGTAACTCCTGGGGTCGCCAACTACCCAACTCCTCCTTAAATCTCCAACTCTGTGCCTGTAGATTGGCCAAGTGGGCGGGTGCCTTCCGGCTCAAGGCATCAACCACCACATTGGCCTTCCCTGGATGGTAGGAGATGCTGCAGTCGTGGTCCTTCAGGAGCTCTAACAAACGTCTCTGTCTCATGTTGTGCTCCTTCTGGTTAAACAAGTACCTGAGGCTCTTATGATCCATGAAAATCTTGAAAGTCTCATCGTAAAGGTAGTGCCTCCATGTCTTCAGTGCGAAGACAACAGCTGCCATCTCTAAGTCATGGATAGGGTAGCTATGCTCATGGGGCTTCAGTTGCCGCGAAGCATAAGCAACAACGTGACCCCGCTACATGACCACACCCCCTAATTCCTGCAATGAAATGTCTGTGTAAACCACAAAACCACCACTACTGTCCAGGTTGGTAAGCATAGGAGCTGAAGTCTGTCTCTCCTTCAACTCCTTAAAACATGCCTCACACTCATCTGTCCAGGCAAAGGGCATGTCCTTCTGAGTCAGCTGGGTCATAGGATACGCAATCTGAGAGAAACCTCTGATAAACCATCGATAGTAACCTACTAGTCCCAAAAAACAGCATATCTCTATCACTGTATGTGGCCTCTCCCACTTGAGTACGGCCTCAACCTTGGCTGGATCCACAACCAAATCATCCCCTGAGATTACGTGGCCCAAGAAAGTCACTTGCCTCAACCAAAACTCACACTTACTGTACTTGGCATACAACCTACGTCGCCTCAAAGTGTCCAGGATCATCTGTAAATGCTACCCGTGCTGCGCCCGATCCAGTGAGTAAACGAGTACATCATCGATGAACACCACCACAAACTGGTCCAAGTACGGTCTGAAAACCCAGTTCATCAAATCCATAAAAGTAGTGGGAGCATTGGTCAACCCAAACGGCATGACCAAGAACTCGTAGTGCCCGTACTGGGTATAGAAAGCTGTCTTGGAGACGTCGGTCCCCCTGATCCTGAACTGGTGGTAGTCTAACCTCAGATCTATCTTAGAGAACACTGTGGCGTCTCGCAATTGGTCGAAGAGGTCGTCAATCCTCGACAGCGGATACTTGTTCTTAATGGTGACCCTATTCAGCTGTCGGTAGTCGACACAAATTCGTAGGGTATTGTAACGAGCGCGTACCCCAGACGTCTTTTAAGACGTTTGGGAGGTGGCCCAGACGTCTGTCAAGACGTCTGGGATCACATCCAGACGTCTGACCAGACGTCCGGGATAATTTACAGACGTCTGACGAACAGTTATACTCGCACGGGATATTCGTCTGCGCGCCTGTGCGCGCAGACCTGCGATCCGCATCTTCTCTGCGGCTGCAGGAGACTGCGGCCGTCTCTCTCCTCCTCTCCGCGCGGCGTTAAAAGGGGGAGGGGGCGCGCCTCCCCTCCCGTCTCCACCATCTTCCTCCTCTCCTGCTGCGGGCGGAGCGAGCGGACGCAAGGGCGCAGCGGTAGCGGCGCAGCAGAAGGCGCGGAGGAGCTGCGGCGTGCGAGGGCGGGGCTCTGCCGTGAGGGCGAGCTCGCCGGGAGCGGCTTGGCCGGCCGGCGGAGGGCGCAGGGGGCGTAGAGCGTCGCGAAGAGGGACCTGCTGCGGGCGGAGCAGCGGACGCGCGAGTTGCGACGCGGGCGGCGTCGCGAGCGGAGGCCGAGCGAGGTTCTGATTCTGGAAAAATCTCCAGAATCAGACGTCTGGACTGATATCCAGACGGCAAGGCCGACGTCTGTGTGATCATACAGACGTCTGAAAGGTGAGTTCCGCTTTCTCCTTCTTCTTTTGTCGACTGACCGTACTGAAGGAGGAGGGTTGGCTGTGCGCAGGTATTCGGATTCGTCATCCTTTGCGAATCCGACGTCTGGAAGTTGTACCAGACGGCGGGAGTGACCTCCAGACGTCCGGAGAGACCATCGGACGTCTGGGATCTAGGAGAGACGTCGCCACAGACTTCTGGACGTCCGGGGAACCAAGCCGAACAGGTAATTCTCTGATCCACCGTTTAAGACGTCTGGAAGGAGTTCCAGACGTCTGATTTTGCACAGTATTGTCTTTCTCGACCCGTTTAGGGCCCGTTTGGGCTCCGTTTTCCGCGATTCGAGTTGCGTTCGATTCAGAATTTATTCCTCTACCCGCCTACAGTAGCTATACACTGTTTTGAGACACTCCTTGTGTTTGATCCTTGTGATAGGACCTCGTTCGGTTGCCGTCTTGAGAGTCGCGGAGGCACGCGGGATTCCCGACCACGCCCCCATTACTTCCGTTGTACCTGGTAGAGTGGTTTTAAGCATTAATAAAATCTGTTAAAGTATGGAACCATAACTAGAACCTAGGGCATTGCATGAACCCTAGGAATGAGAAATGTATGGAATGATAGCTCCTAGGTGTTGCATGAATCCTAGGGCCAGAAAACTAGATTGTATGATAGATCCTAGGATATGGCATGAATCCTAGGATGGAAAAACTAGTGGAATGTATATTACTGTAGTCTTGGAAAAATGGAAAGGAATATATAAGCTGCCTGTGAAATTAATTAACAGCTGCCTGTTATGAACAAGGAAACATGTTGAGATCATGGAATGTGAGAACGTGAATCTGGAAAGTGAAACATATGATGTTCTGAGATAAAGAGCTGGAACCCTACGGGGAATTAGGAGTGGAACTCCTGGAAAGAAAAGGAATGGAACTGAGATGTAGTTGTACTGTCTCTTGGGTACGCAGTACCAAGGGAAGTACCTGTACCTGTTTTAGTGCAGAGTGGGGCCAGCCGCCCCAGGGACCCGGGGTTAGGCTTGGCCGCTCTGTACCGACTTGTTGGCCCTCGTGTACGTAGTACCGAGGAGAGCTAGTAGTGTTAGGAGAGTACTAGCTACCCCACGGGCCCCGGGGTTCTGCTAGCCTCCTTCACCGACTTGTTAGGCCCACTAGGGCAAACCAGGGTAGTCAGACGAGGGTGCGCGGACTGTGGAGGGGCAAGGCCCCGGTTTGGTTACTGTGGAGGGGTTGGACCCCTGTTACTGAGAGGGCTCTGCCCTGGTTCCGTGCTGTGCTTTGGGCGCACCCGTTAACGGAAACGACTGACCGCGTGCCAGTACGGGCTAGCTACCTGTGCGTTTATCGCGCGTGCCGTAGTCACCGTTACGTCTGTCAGTGACCTTGGGGTGGTTGACTGAGGGTAGGATCACCACGGGGGACTCTCCCGGCCAGGAGAGCACCACGTGCTACTTCTACTGTTGGAAAAGACTGCAATCAAGATCGTCCCACGAGGACATTCGAGATCAAGTAAAGGATCTGAGAAGTAAATGAAATAGTGAGAAAAATTGAAAGATGTAAATAAAGGAAGTAATAGAACATAACAGCTACTGTACACTCTACTGTTGCCTTTAGTTAGTTTGCCACTCTACTCAGCGTTTTGCTGACGTGTTACACTCGTTACCCTTTTTCAGGACCAGGTGTTGAGCAGCCAGGGTCGGCGGCTGCAGAGGACGCTGGGCCGAGTAGGGTCCAGTAGAGTTGCCACAGCTTTGTACCTTCTTTTGTTTCTGTTCTAGTGAGTAGTTTTGTTTCCGCTGTACCTTCTTTACCTGCAGTTTTTGTTATATGATAAATGTTGTTTTACTGTTGTGGTGGTGCCTACTGTAGTAGTTTCTTTCCTTACTGCTGTACTTTTACTGTTAGTTATATTCATGCTGAATGTGGTTTATTTTACTGTCTTTTGGTTACTTCCTCGTTGGACGACTGGGTCTTGGGATTTGTCGAGTCGGTCCGGTTCTCGTGTCTCGTAGGGACTCGGGAATCGGGTCGTTACAGGTATCATCCTTCTTTTTCACAAACAGCACAAGGGCTCCCCACGGGGATGCACTGGGCCTCACAAAGCCCTTCTCCAATAGGTCCTGTAGCTGTGACTTGAGCTCTCGCAGCTCAAGCGGTGCCATCCAGTACGGTGCGGTAGAAATGGGGCTAGTCCCCAGTACCAGTGAGATCTCAAACTCAATCTCACGCTTGGGCAGTAGTCCTGACAGCTCCTCTGGAAAAACATCGGGGTACTTGCAAACCACCGAAATATTCTGAAAGTTAGCCACGGGGCAAGGCTCTTCCACTACACAGGACAAAAAGCCCTCACACCCCTAGCTCAAAAGCCTCGCTGCCCGAAGCGTGAAGATGCATCTGAAACCTCCGTCCAACGGCTGTCCGTGAAACTCAAAGGGAGGCAACTCCGGTATAGAGAAGACGATCTTCCTCTCGAAACAGTCGACCAAGGCATGATAAGAGGACAGCCAGTCCATCCCTAGGATCACGCCAAAATCCTCCATCTGTATCACAATCAGGTTAACGGAGAGGCTGTGTCCCCCTATACTTACCTCGCAGTCCGTGTAGACCTTCTCACCTACAAACAACTAGCCACCTGGGCCTCTGATCACAAATGGATCCTCTAACAATACACTACACTGCTGCAAACTGAATAAAAAAGTACGTACATTGAACCATACCTGCCACCACTGAACCGAAAGCCCTGGCATCTCTGTGTGTCAGGGCGTTGATACGCCCCTCAGTCCTCAGTGTAGACGAAGTAGCTACTCTCTAGGTCGGGCGAGCAGCCGCTGGCTGGTACCCTCCTCATGACTGCTACCCTCCCCCACGAGCCTGGGAACCACGACCACCAACTCAGCCTCCAGTGCTCGGTGCGGGGAGCAACTGTTGTGCTCCGGCCCTAGATGGGCAGTCCGTCATAATGTGGCCCGGTTGGCCACACTGGTAGCAGAGAGGAACACAACCTCCTCCCTCAGTAGGTCCCTGCTGGCGACTGGGCAGGGGTCCGGTGCTGGCAACTGGCCCCTGTCTGGGGCCCCCAAAGGCCATTGATGGCCCTGCAAAATGAGATGGCTCTCCTGCCGGTGCCATGTGCCTCCTCCCCCGACGACACTAAGAGTACTCTGGCTGATAGGGCCTCTTCTGTCCACTGTCGGTGTCTCGCGCGGTTGGGTTGGTCTCCTCATAGGTCATGGCAACCTCAACCACTCGTGAGAAGGTGGGCAACTTGAGGGGTTTGACATACCCCCAAATAGTAGGTCGGAGCCCCTAAGTAAACCTCCACAGGCGCTCCTCCTCCGTAGATATGGCTGTCGAGGCAAAACGTGACAGCTCCAGAAAATGCATGCGGTACACGTTAATAGTCATCGTCCCCTTGCGGAGAGTGTGGAACTCCCGCCTCCTCTGGTCCTACCAGGTCTACGGAAAGTAGTGCTCGCAAAAGAGAGTCACAAACTAGTTCCACGTCGGCTCTCTCCTCTCCTAGCCTCTAACTGCCCTCCACCACCTGTGTGCTGTGCTCTCTAGCTGGTACGTGGCAAAGGCCATGAAGCACTCCGTGGGAGGGCGAAGGGTGTCGAACACCTTCTCTATCTGCTCCAGCTAGTCCTCTGCCTCAGACGAGTCCTCATCTCCCATGAAGGAGGGGGACTTCAGCTTCCGGAACTGTCTGAAAAGCTCGTGATGCAGCTGCAGTGGGGGAACGAGCACGCCTCCAGGCAAGGTGGGCTCATGCTTGGAAGTGTCAAAGTACGGTGGAGGACCACCCCCTCCCCCTCTTGCTCGTCCGATGCTGCGGTGGTCTCTCTATCCCACCGAGGACTCCCCCTCCACGTCCTCAGGGAGAGGCGCCTGTGGAGGCTGGTGGAGCTCCTCTTGCACAATATCTCTGACCAGCTGGGTGAAATCCTGGGCTTGAACGCCCGAGAGAAGAGGTGGGTCAACTGGTACCTCAGGCCCGGCATGTCCGACACTCTGACCTCGTCCACGACCTTGACCATGACCTACCTCGAGAACTCCCTGACGAGGCATCTCCTGCAAGGAGACGTAAAAGACAGAACAAGAGGGTCAACGATACTGAATTACTTCAAGAAAAGACTCGGAATGAAAATCAAGACGATACGTTCTGGTGGCTATCTTATATACGCACATGAATGGTTATTCTCAAGCCAATTGGTTCATTTCTCGGGACGACTTTGCTCTGAAACCATCTTGTTACGACCCAATTCCCGAATCCCTACATGACCCGAGATCGGCTCGCCTCGACTAATCCCAAGACCCAGTCGTCCAATAAGAAATAACCAAAAGCAGGAAAGTAAACCACATTCACATATGCAATATAACTAAGCAGAAGAGACGTACAAAGCAGTAAAGGAAAATAAATCTGTTGTTTCAGTACATACCACCACAACAACAATAACAATTGAAAGCAGAAGTAAATAGTAGAAACAGAATAGTAACTAAAAGTCCATTACTTATTACAAAAGTAGAGAAAAGAAAAGGAAGTGCTGACAAAAACTACGACTAGACTCGACTAGGCCCAGCACCCTCCGCAGCCAGAAGCTCGAGCTGCTCAACTCCTGGTCCTAAAGAGTATTATGAAAAGACAGAGTTAGCTAACATTGAGTAGAGTGGTATCTATATTATCTAAGTACAAAACAGTAAAAGCAACATGTTTAATTCTCATTTCTATTTATCTGTTTTATATATATTTTCGTTTCACCCATTTCTCTCAAGCATCCAGATATTCTTAATCTTGCCTGTTCCACGTGAGAACGATCCTAATTATAATCTTTTTGGTAGAGTAGAAGGTACACGTGGTGCTCTCCTGACTGGAAAAGTCCCCCGTGGTAGTCTTACACCCAGTCAACTACCCCGAGGTCACTGTCAAGACGTAGCGGTGACTACGACACGCATGATAAGTGCACGGGTAGCTACTCTGCACTGACACGCGATCAGTCGTTTTCGCTAGCGGGTACGCCTAAAGTACAGCACCGAAAGCATAGGGCCTTACCCTTTCAGAATAGGGGTCTTGCCCTTGAGAACCAAACAGGTGTCTCGTCCCTACACAGTCCGCACACCCTCGTCTGACTACCCCTATTTGCCCGGAGGGCCTAACAAGTCGGTGTAGGGTGGCTAGCTGAACCCCGGGTCCTGTGCGGTGGCTAGCTCCCTCCCTACACTAGTAGCTCACCTCGGTACCATGTACACGAGGGCCAATAGGAGTCGGTGTAGAGTAGCCAATCCTAACCCCGGATTTCAACCCAAGGGAGGCTAGCTCCGCTCTACAAGAAAAGGGGACAGTTGCTCTCCTTGGTACCACGTACTCAAGGGCCAGCACACTTCCCATCTATATTCCAGGTTTCCATCTATCCACAGGAGTTATACTCCTAATTCCCCATAGGGTTCGTGCTCATGTTCACCTCATTTATTCCGATCTAGATTTCACATTTCATAATTCATTTCTCATCCATATACAGGCAACTCGTGTTTCCATAATTTGATATATACAACTGGTGATTTCACAAGTAATTGTTCATTAATTATAGCCAACTCATATTCTAACAGGCAACTCACAATTATAATACAGGAAATTGATAGCAGTTTATTTCAATCATACATACAAGTATATCATACAGCACAAACGGTTCATTCATTTCTCTACCCTAGGGTTCATGCCACATCCTTGGGTTCTATTTGGCTATTTCCACAAGCACATTCTTATTTAAATATTATTAACGGAATTAAACCACTCTACCAGGCAACACAGGAGTAATGGGGGCTCAAACCGTAGACCCAGGCGTCTCTGCGAGCCCCAAACACGCAGCAGGCTGAAACCCTATACCAGGGAATACATCACCAAAAGGAGAGTTCAGAACAGTGTATAAAAGACTCTAGTACGTAAAGGAACTCGCGAGGAAAGTACAGGTATTTCGTTTGCGTAAAACAAATCCCGATCGGACTCTAATAAGTCAAAAATGTACCTACTGTTCAAAATCAGACGTCTAAGAATAATCCTAGACGTCTTAAATGGCTTCAAATCTTACCTTAAGTCCCTGCGGTATCCTCAGACATCTAGACCTTCTCTGCGATCATCTAAAGGTAGTTTCAGATGTCGGACAATGCCTCTGGTCGTCTAGACGCACCTCCGGACATCTGGTGATGTGTTCAAACGTCCAAAAATGCATGGGAAAGTGTTCCACGCTCCTTCCCAAAGCTGCACCTGCATATGAACTCGTAGGTGCAATCAGCCGACAAATACCCCTACGCTGCGATATGCATGGCACAGGGAGATATGTACCTTGAGATAAATGTGCTTTCAGACGTCTAGCCTTAGCTCCAGATGTTCAGGTACCCCGTTAGTCGTTTGGACTCCACTCCAGACATCTGATATTGGAAAACTTCTAGTAACAGGAAACCCTCGCAGCTCTCTCCGCTCGCTCCGCCTCGCACCGCAGCAGCCCCAGCCGCTGTAAAGGGTCGGGAGGCTGCCTCCCCGAGCCCTCTCCTCCTCCCGCACACGCTTGCAGGTAGCCGTGCGAGCTCCGCCGTGCTTCCACCGAAGCTCCTCCGACTTTGGCCTCCTCCTCCTCCCGCGCTCTCCTCCTTCCTCCCTCTCGCTCTCCCTTGTTCGCCGCTCTTGCACAGCACTGAAGGCAGTGGTGGCTGGTGTGTGGAGTGGGGAGGAGATAGGAGGGGGGGTTTAAATTGGAAATGTGGGGTTTAGGGTTTGGGGAAGAATGAGGAAGGGAGAGAGAAGAGGACGGTTTTGCGTGCTGCCCGCGTGTAGAGTGTAGTGTGCAATACAAAAATTTTATTTTCAGACGTCCAGGAACGGATCTAAATGTTTGGACAGATGTATGACTGAGACTCCAAATATCTTACAAAGCTAAAAGTGTAACAGATCATTATATAATCTTTCTTATGAAATTAGATAATCTTAAAATTTAGAACTCTATCCTAAAATTATTATAATACAAGATTAAAGAATCTAAACACAACAAAGGATACCTAAAAGATGATAGTGATTGTGTAAGAATGGGAGGTGAAAGAAAAATTTAGTAAGTACAATTTTTATTTTTATTTTATAATATTTTCATTTCAAATGTTCGTTATTTGTCCTTTTCTTTTCTCAAGAGATTGAGCTAGTGATCCAATTTAACAGATTCAAACAGTCCAATGGGATTTTGATCCATTTACATTGATTGTGACTTTTGTTTTGAAACTTCAAAGGATCGGAGATGAGCGAAAAATATGGTAGGTAGAATTTTGATTTTATTTCACATATTTTCGTTTAAAAGAGTTTTTCCCCTAAAAAAAGACAGAGATCGAACTCGTGGTTCAGTTCAACTGATTCAAATAGTCGAATCGGATTTTGATCGGTTTTTATTAATTGTGAATTTTATTTTGAAAACAACCATTGCGGAACGTTTTTTACTTACTAGAACCAGTCCAACGGTCGTTTCAACTTTTAAAGCATTGCTTTATTGGCGAGGTACAACGCAACGCAGGTGCCCTCTTTTATGGGGTTAAGGTAATATAAGACGCATAAACTAGTGCATTTGAATACGTTGTTTTCCTTCACCGTAATTCTTAAATTTAGATCGAGAGAGTCCTATGCACGGGATGGGTAAGATAGAAAAGCTGATATTGGAGGGTCATGTGGATGATATGCATTTCAATGGTCCTCCATGCCATGGCATATGCATACAAGGAATGCAACAAGTTGGAACATACGCAACGTTACTCTTTGGCATGAGCCCTCTTCCAACCTCTTAGGTAGGTGGTGGTGTTAACAGTGCTGCCGAATGATTTTCCTCTGCCCTTTAGTTTTCTCACTCATTCCCCTTTATTACGCAGCTTCATTTCTCATGGGTTTGTTACTTGGTTGTCATTTATTAGAGGCTGTGCTATTCTCAGAATAGTATAAGTTGTAATTTCGAGAAAATTCTCGACGTTTATACATTGCATGTTGTTACGCGATAAACTCTTACTTATTGTCATTTTTAAACTCATGTAACACCTAATTCTAAGGTATTTTACATTATTAGGCATATAACACTTGTACTACATTACTAGACATGCACTAGACATACATGCATATTTAGAAACATTACATGTATTATTAGGTTTTCATAGTATTTTATCTTATTAATATGTATTGTTTGCTTGTCAAGAATTGGGGGACCTTTTCAAATTATCTAAACCCTTACAAACTAAAAGAAAATGTTGAAATCCTAATCGAAAGAAGAAGATAGAAGTTCCCCCATCCGCTACGTTTCCAACTCATCTCAACTCCATTCTAATTCCTATCAACTCAACTCACTTTTGCTTAACTATTAGCTCCTAGCTAACTAGCTAAGTTAGATGCTAAGTCCTTATTTAACTCCACCTCAATTCTTTTTAGCTACATATTAGCTCAAGACAACTCCACCTAACTCCTCTTAACTACTAGCTACTAAATCTTCCTCTTACTCTACTCTAACTACCTAAGCCCACCTTACCTCTACCTCGTCACCTAGACCCCTCACTTTTCCATTTTTCCTTCAAAACATGCCACGACCACCTCTCCTGACTCCTTCACTAAACGCATCCTATAATTTTAAGATTACATTTGCATAAATTTGATTAAGTGGTGTAATTTTTAAGATATATTTAAACATCTCCTTAAATATTATAGGTGATATTTATTTAACAGTAATAAAATTATTTTAAGTGATTTATAATTATCGACATTGATATAACTAAGACGATGCATCTAAGACAATGTTTATAACGATGGTTTTATAATGTCCAGAAAAAACTTAATGTAACGTTTACTTAGTTTACGATAACATTAAATAAATTTCACTTTCCGTTTTTTTATTTTTTTGTTACAGTGTAAATTCGAGTTTAGACAGCATCTTCTCAAATAATATTATCGTCTATCTAAGAATGGGTAAGGGTTATGCCCATGATCTGTCACATAGATAATCTTCCTCCTAGCTATACACATGCATCCCACCGAAAAGAAATTCGAAGGTTCTTATTTGTCACAAGAGGTCAATTATTGCAGTTGCGGTCTACTGTTACAAAATAATCGCGACAGGAAAATATTCATGGGATGATAGAAACCATCTGAAGATGGTAGTCTTTTCATGATACACACCCGGGATCCACGTCACAATCCAATTTTCCATGCATCTTACATAGCAAAGCTTTTTCTTCGTCCCTCAAAAGGGGTAACCTGTATCTTTTTTGTTTTCTTTATGATATAAAATCTTATTTTAGTAAATTATAGAAAATTGATTATTTTTTAAATATCAGCCTCCTTACGTAACATTGAAATTGAGACTTGAATATTATCTCTCCTATTAAAATTAAGAGTATCCTTATCATTTGACTAAGACGTGATGGACGAAATTTAAATTTTATATCTCTTGTTTGCACAAACGAGTGCCGATCTACTTATACTTCAATTAGTTCACTAAACCCCACAATTGATGGTGTATTGAAGTCAATAGCGTGACAGATTGCTAATCATCAGCAATGTATACAACCCCTGGATCATCCTTGGTCATGGTATAAATTAAGATATATAAAAGGGGGAACGGCTTCCATCTTAAAGGGTTGACCAGCCTTACCGTTCATAAGTTGAGCTCAATGATTCTAGATAACACTCCTCTCGAGGTACGATTTTGCATTCGGAAAATCTGCTGTGCCAAGTTTTCGAGCATTTTCAAGAATTAAGAATCCGGTTATTTTAAAATACAAGCCAAAATTGAGCCAATTAAGGTCAAGGGCTGATTTTTTTTTTTCTATTGGATTTCAAATCCACTTCAGCCAGTTGAGTTTCGGTTAAACAGCTTTAAAGATTTTCCATTTTTTATCATCGACGTTACGCATATCTAAAGTGGCGATGTCTAATTTAGACAAAAAATACCCAACGTTAAGCTACAGATTTTAGATGAGATACCTGACTTAATAAACAACAATATCACCCACTGAACAAAAGGAAAAACAAGACGAAATCCAAACATAGCATGGTTTGATTATTTGATTTAGGGAGTAAAAATTGATTTTGTCTGGCTTATCCATTTTCCTAAATATGCAAATTGAGGACTGAATCAAAGGTTTGATACATAAAAGATCGAACTGATGACTTAACCATTTACCACAAGAAATCGACTTTAGTCGTTGGATTGGTTGGTTTGATTTAATTATTGATTTTTCCTTTTTGCAAGAGCCAATGCCCCCCGAAAGAGCTAACACCATATAAGTATGAACCTGGTAAATCTTGTGATGAAACCCATCCCTCGACATCATGGATCAGAGAACGCGTGCCTTTACATTACATTTCATCCAGGGCCTTTTAGCAAAACTCTACGAGAACTTGGCTCTTATATCACCAACCTACCAAGCACCTCTTTTATTTTTCTCAGGGGTGGAACCACAAAATCATTAAAGAGAGACTAATAGCACAATATTGTTTATAAAATAAATAAGCGAGAGAAAAAATAACTCATTTTTATTTTTCAAAATAAAAAAATATTCTCTTAACCTTATTTAAATAAAGAAATCATCATTCAAACTATTTATTGAAAATGTATTTTACAATTTAATTAAAAAACAAACTAAATATACACTTGCTATCTATAATAATTAAACATAATAGAAAAAACATTTTGCTAAAGAAGAGCAATCAAATAGATATTTGGATTTCTCATCAAAATAGTAATTATTTGAATTTTATATGTCATTTTCCTTGCAAGATATTATTTTGTGACTACATAAATAGATTTTTAAAAATTATGAA
Source organism: Thalassia testudinum (assembly GCA_037157565.1). NCBI lineage: Eukaryota > Viridiplantae > Streptophyta > Magnoliopsida > Alismatales > Hydrocharitaceae > Thalassia > Thalassia testudinum. Next base: position 66,445,068 of record JAZHRO010000031.1, read on the forward strand.
ATATTTCATGATCACTCAAATGATAAGAACATTTAGAAAGGTAACATAGCAATAAGAAAAATATTCCACAAAAATTTAGAAATGTCATGTGAAACATCTACTTAATTTATTAATTATCACATTAAAAGGTAGATGTTAGCTATATTTTACGTATATGTATTTATTAATAAAATGAGATTAAAGATACATATATTTATCGTAAAAAAAATAATTAAAGATATTTACCCCCACATTACTCTAATGGTAAGGTTTGCAAATTAATTGGTTGTATTTATCCTAACTAAACTAAATATTTTAGATCATTTTTATTGTGTAGAACGATATATAAGGGACGATGAACTGACACGTAAAATAATTAATACATTAAAAAAGATATGTAAAAATTGAGGAGGAGTCATGCCCCCTTATCAATGTCCCTCCCCGTTTACTATTCAATTTAGAAACATAGGATTCTCAACATTTTCTTATTCCAATCTCGAGTTCATACTCTTTTTTATGTTGAAAGCTGGCGAATTCAGCTTTCTTTCAAAGGATGATTTTCATTTATTTGTTGGTCAATCTTATGGCATATGGCCTTGGAAAAATCCATATGTAGCACGAACGACCGTGTCTAACATGATGTCTGGATCTACTGATTTGGTGCGTTTATGGCACATTTAGCTTTATATATTTTACTACTTATAAAACAATATATATTTATGTAAAGATAGTATTAACCACGATAAGTACATTGCTAAGATGTAGCAATAGTCAACGCATGACAAGCTAACCACTTAAACCTAAGCGATAGCACCATAAATATCATACCCTAACGTGCATTGCTTTAATTCTCTCGTCGTTGGCCACTTCTTTCAATAATTATTTATTCGTCAATTCTTTTAAAGAACAAAAATGACTTGACATCCATAAATCTTTCATATCGGGCATACAACAGAGCCTCTTCACCTTCAATTTTTATATATAGATTTTCGATGTCTAAAATAATTATAATATTGTAGATATTGAGACGATGCCCTTTCGACCACATAAAATACGAACCACCGATGGCTTTAAATGTAATCATTTCAGCTGTCCTTGAATCAAAGGTTTGCGGCATTCTACCTTTCAAAGAGCATTCAACAGGTAAAACCTAATCATACCAAAAAATTTTGAATAAGGATCAATTTTCATGTCTTAATCTACCTATGACTGGCCCCCGATTTACCAACCAGGTTAATCTCTCCTACCTATACATTGGAGTTTATGTTCCCACGCCTAGGAGTAAAATCTTTCACCAATTAATGAATAGTATTTTATCTTTTCTTTATATTTTAGGTTTTATTTCTTTTATTGCTGATGGATTACATAAATTAGAAGTCGTGCATAATATGTTCAATTTTGTCTCTGATGTTTATCTATCAATTTGCTTATTTCAAGTAAGTTATCAATATTGTTTGATGACGTTAACCGTTATTCAAGTGAGAAATATAACTTAAAAGTAAAATTAGATCAAACACTTAGGTTTGAGTGTCTGTGTATTTTTATTTTCATCTTTGAGATATATGTTACTCAGAGGTGTGATTTTTATCAGTAAAAGGTGTAATATTGTGATGTAATTTATTTCTTTCCATCAACAAAATTTATCCTTAGAATAAAAAAAAACCTCTCCCACAATCAATAGGTAACGAGTTTAGGTGTGAGTCATGCTAATATAATTGAATTTTCACTTAGAAAAAATATATACGTGTAGTTCCTAACATATATAATTTTAACGGTGCCTGTACAAGTTCCTACAAAAGGTCCTTATTAAATAACTCCACAAAATTCGCAAGGATCATGGATCAAACACGTGACCCTGTCAACATCTTATCCTTCGTAGTGAGTTATCAGTTATTCTTAAGTATTAAGACGAGGAAAGTTAGAGAGATAAAAATGTTTTAAGATAAGATGGGCAATAATGGCAATCGGTAATAAGCAGCTTTTTAGAAGTATCGAAAGGTTTTAATTCGGGGATATCGATGGGACCTCTTGCAAGCACAAACTTCGGTCCCGATCGACGGTATGGGACATTGTTTGCATGTTTCTTTTTTCTTGTTATAACACTCCACGTGGGTTGAATAATTTACTCCTCGCATGTGACCTCTACCCACAAAAACCGTACCCCCTTTTGTCCTCTTTGCAAATACATGAAAGCTCTCTCGCTCGTTCTCCCGAGGAGTTTTTTACTTTTATTGTTATTTTTTAATTTATTTCACACGTGTAAACCCAATACCCACCCCCCGAGCAAAAGTCACAGCCCCCTTTAAATCCCCAAGTAACCATTTTAATGCATAACCGGTTAATTAATGGAAAAAAAAGAAATGCAAACTAACCCACTCTAGCTAAAGAACTCGCAATCTTGTCCCTGCTTAATGGAACGAACTTCGGTTGTAATGTTACACCTCAGTTATTTTCATTTTAAAGGCTTCTTTGTTAGGTAGGTTAAGTGATCGAGTTAACCTGTATTTATTTATTATTTAACTCACACGTCACTTGCATCGGGTTAATTTTGTATAAAATTATTTTATTTTCTCTATAAAATAACTTTAAATCACCTAAACATCAAAATCTACTTATTTACCAATACTTTTTTATTTATCTACTTATTTCACTAACTTTTTTCTCATATCAAATAGATCTTAAGAGGGTATTTGGTTGACGAATTAAATATTTAATCCGTCACTTAATCTATCTCCTATTTACGTTGTGGTTAAGTTAACTTAATTTACGTTAAAATTATTCCACATTATTTGTAAAATAACTTTAATCAGTCAAAAAATTCAAATAGATTAATTTATTTATTCCATCATTTATTCCACTCTTTCAACTTATTTCACTCACTGAACATAACCTAAAAGATTAACGTTACCCTTTTTTATTGCATCAGAGATAAGTGCTCATATTGAGAAATTTTGATCCTCTTTGCAATCTAACCTAAATGGCATCAAAAAAAGTGTGGTCATTCCACAAATGTCATGAAAACTTTTGATATATATATATATATATATATAGTACTCATAAATATTTATTTAAGCTCAAAATTATATTCGTCGGATGAACATTTATCTCGATGAAATCACTTCCATCTTTAGCCAATGATTTTGTGTAATATGAGCAAACCACCTAATTATTTATGATAATTAGTTATTTACATTTAATATCATATTAATGAATATTATAGATATGGAATATCCTTACAACATTATTACACCTTTTTTGTAGCTTGTTATTTTGATTTTTATCATTTTTATTATCTTCACTTTATTCCTAATATTAGTTACGATTTGTCTAATATATTTTGAAGGTTAATATTTTTTTAATCACATTATATTGACTCATTAGTATTATTAAATATCGTTGCATGTTAATATGATATTCACCAACATATATCATATTTTCTAATATCCATTACATTTATAAACTTACGTTACTTTTTTGTAATATCCATTACTTTATTATATAGATTGACTTTTGTATTATAATTCATGATATTCAGAATATATTATAACATTATAACTTTTTGGTGATTACATTTTGTGTTATAGATTTAATTCAGTCACACATATTCGCATTACAATTTGAAGCTCGTTATATATTACAAATTAATAAGCAAACATTCATTCCTAAAATTTGTATTACAATATTCGTATCCAACCTTTAATGCGTTACAATACTACACACATAAAAGGTTGTATTACAATTATATAACACAACACATTAGGTTAGGTCAGTATTCCAATAATTTGTAATAAAATAATATGTTTACATTACAAAATCATATGTAGCATTATTTATAATAAAAGTCAATAGTGATATTCATTAAATTCATGCATGTTAAAATTTTATACATTTGTATTACACTTTATTTTTGTATAATACAAATTAATGCTTAATAATGAAGTTTTAAACTAGTTTGGCTGTTACATCATGTATTTTGTTACGTTACAAAACTACAAAACTCATCTCATTTGTTACAATCACAAAGTTTACCTAGTGCAAATGCATGCAGTTCTCATAACAGTTGTTATTTTTTGTCGTTACAATATTTTTCATTTTTCTAACATGTTTACTTGTTGTTTTGGATCATATAAATATTTTCAGAATCATATTTCTTTCTCAATTAATTCTTTATCTATTTATAAAATGTACGATTGTATTACCCATAACGGTATCTTACTTTTTAATAAATTTTATATTTTGAATGACTTTCGTATGTTTTATAATTTTACTTTGAATGATATGATTTTTATCTAATGATCATCACATGATACCCATTTAATGATTTTTAGGTACCATATTCAAAGAATCTGTCTCCATATATATATATAACACTATGAAATTTATGTTTACATGTATGCTAATATAAAGAACCCTTCTTTTACAATAGTATTATTAAATTAATGTGAGGTTAGATTCTAACCACACTTAATTAAGGGCAGTTGAAAGAAATTAATATAGACTGAGTAGTAAAAAGCAGGAAGGATTTTCTTTGCTAATGATAAATAGGTTTATTAAGGTATTTTATTTCAATCTAATACCGAGGAGTTCGAAAGAAAAAATAAAAAGGACAAGTTGCGAAGTTAGAGAGGTTTAGAATGGAGCGAAGATGGAGAAGACCAATGCATTAGCATGTTTTTGAGGTTAAAGCAAAAATAATCATTAGTTAACTTTTTTGATAATAGCATATTCCCATTAATGAAACTTAATTAGTCCAAGTGACATTAAATAATGGCAATCAATTTTATGGTGACACTTTTGTAAATATGACAACTATGTAATTTCATAACCTTATGATGTCATTTACGTAAGAACGTAAAAAATGGGGCATATACTGCATCTTCTATATATTGTCACGCTACTTTTGACCCTGATCACCATCATCTACGGATTTTTCCTTGATGTCACGGAGATCACCATCCCTATTGGATTTTCCCTTTTTTTTTTCTTGTTTTTTTGTTATCTTCAGTAAAGCAAATAAAAATAGTAAAAGTCGGCGATACTAGTTTGTTTAATTAGGGTGATGGAAAACATACAAAACTTGAAGATTACATTTAGGATTTTATATTAAAGATATGTATTGCCCTGTCGTCCCTCTTGATGTATGTTAGGTTCAGGGAAGGTGATCGTCCAGAGAGAGATGTGCCCTCCTCAATCCCCATATCTTTTAATATATAAGACAAGCTTGCATGTGGTTGGTATAAAAGGTCAATCATTGGAGGAAGGAGTACTCTCGTTTTGTTTACAGAATTCTTCAATGGCAAATAAGTTACTATTCTATTGGGAGTACTTTGGTCAACCATGAAGCTTATTGTAAGTAGAGAGAGTTGCATCTATTTTAATTATCATTTCTTCGGAATCAAGCTAATTAGAATTTGAATTAGATAATTGCAAGAGGGGAAGACCAAAAAAATGAAAAAGGAACGGATAACAAAGATCACACACACACACACACACACACACACATATATATATATATATATATATATATATATATATAGGGTGTGTGTCCAACGAAGGTATCCAAAGTGCATCAAAGAAGTTGAGGTATTTTAATACAAAGGTATCGAAAACGTGTCTCCTTTTATGTTGGTTGAAGCACTGAACACGGAACCCACAAAATAATGGTGGAGAAATTTTTTCAGGGGAAATATGTAAATTATAGTGTATGAATCAGGATGATTTTATTACTGTGTACTGAGTAAATTTTGATATCATATCGACCTTTTTGAAATCATTAATGTCATGCATAAGGGAAGGAATAAGTTGATGAGGAAAAAAAGGAGACTACTTCATTTTTAAACTTTTTGTTTGATTCAGCTTTTTTATAGGTCATTTTCCCTTTAATCCATGGGTCTATTCCATAAGAAAAAAAAAATGAGAAAAAACTTTGTCAGCATATTAAAGTTTTCAATCCATTGTTTTTGCTTTCTAGGAATATGCAATTGTTATGGAAAGCTTTGATCTTCTATTTATAAATTTAGGCATTTTCATATGCACTTTCAATGCTCACCAGCTTTACCAAAATTGTAATTATATTTCTTAATAGCCCAAAATGCTTTATATTCTATCTCTATAGGGAGGTGATAGGCCTTACCAAAAATCAGACGATATGGTGGCATACCATGAGAGTCTTATAAGTTGCACAGTAGGCCCAGAGTATCATGAGTTAGTTCATTTGTCCAATCTTTTCTATTTGACCTAATTGTCTTCAATAATATGTTCTTATCTCCTTATTTGAAACCTTTTCTTGGTCATTCGCGTGTGGTTAATAAGGTGTGGAATTTTTGTGCGTAACCTGGTATTTTGCTAAGAAATTTTTGAAGTGTGTGTTTGTAAAATGGGTGCCTTCATCACTAATTATGACTCTAGGGATCCCTAACCAAGTAAAGATGTTCTTCTTGATAAAGTCAACGACAGGATTGTGATCATTGCTTTAAGCTTCAATGGCCTCGATTCGTTTTGGACACTGTTACGACCCGGTTCCCGAATCTCTACAGGACACGAGACCGAACCAACTAGACTGATCCCAAGACTCAGTCGTCCAACGAGGAAGTAACCAAAATGTAGTAAAATAAACCACATTCACCATGCAAGTAACTAAAAGTACAAAAGTACAGCAGTAAAGCAGTAAACTACTACAGTACACACCACCACAACAGTAGAAAAATTTTAACAGGTACAGAAATATGAAGTACAATCAAAGAGTACAAAAGTGTAACAAAATATTCACTACTACAGAAAACGGGTACAACAAAAGTGCAACTATTAGGCTCTACTGGGCCCAGCACCCTTCGCAGCCGCAGGCTCTGGTTGCTCAACACCTGGACTTGAAAATGGTGGTAAGAACGACATGTCAGCGAAATGCTGAGTAGAGTGGCAACCAGCTAACTAAGAAAAACAGTAGAGGTGGACAGGTAGCTGTTGTTTCAATTTCTTTCTTTATTTAACTAATTATTCTTTCTTTCATCACTTGGTTTATTTATCAGATCTTTTTCTTGATCTCGAATGTTCCTCGTGGGAATGATCTTGATTGCAGTCTTTCAGAAGAGTAGAAGTAGCACGTGGTGCTTTTCTGACCGAGAGAGTCCCCCGTGGTGGTCCTATCCTCAGTCAACCACCCCAAGGTCACTGACAGACGTAACGGTGACTACGACACGTGCGATAAACGCACGGGTAGCTACCCCGCACTGGCACGCAGTCAATCGTATCCGTTAACGGGTGCGCCCAAAGCACAGCATGGAACCAGTATAGGGCATAGCCCTCTCAGTAACAGGGGTCTAGCCCCTCCACAGTAACCAAACAGGGGTCTCGCCCCTCCACAGTCTACGCACCCTCGCCTGACTACCCTGGTTTGCCCAGTGAGCCTAACAAGTCGATGTAGGATGGCTAGCTGAGCCCCAGGCCCCGTGGGGTGGCTAGCTCTCTCCCTACACTAGTAGCTCTCCCCAGTACTGTGTACACGAGGGCCATAGAGTCGGTACAAAGTGGCCAGCCCTAACCCCGGGTGCAACCCTAGGGCGGCTAGCTCCGCTCTCCACTAAACAAGGGGACATTCGCTCTCCTTGGTACTCCGTACTCAAGGGCCAGCTGACTTCCCCATTCGCATTTCTAGTTCTATTCCATTTATTTCCAGGAGCTCTATTTCTAATTCCCCGTAGGGTTCATGCTCATGTTTCTCAGGCCAAGCCATACTAGGTTTCATCATTTTAGGTTTATTCGTATATAGCACGTGTTTCCAACATTCAATCTTTCTTTCCCAGTTTATATACAAGCAGCTCGAATTTAATTTCAAACAACAGGAATTACATGTAGCAGTTACTTTACATTTAACAGGCAGCTGTTATTCAATTATAGGCAGTTATTATTATTCTATCTACTCATCCAAGACTGTAATTCAGGCATTTAATACAATCGTTCCAGAGTTTCTAGTCCTAGGATTCATGCCATACCCTAGGATCTATCATTTATTTCAAACATGCATTTATGTTTGTAATTAACTAAGGGAAGCCACTCTACTCGCAAAATCGGGAGTAATGGGGGCTTGATCGGTGGGTCCACGCGCCTCTGCAACCCCTAAATCCGTAACAGAACGAGGTCCTAACACAAGGATCAACCACAAGGAACCACTCAGAATAGGATAAAAGTATTTCAAACAAGTAGAGGAACTTATACGAAGAAGAACAGAATCTTAAACATGGAAATTGGACCTCGAACGGATCCTAAACGGGTCAGAAATGACAATTCTGACTCAAATCAGACGTATGAAACATCTTCCAGACGTCTAAAAAGGGGTCTAGATCATACCTCACTCTATGCTGCTCCTCAGACATCCAGGGATCCTGTTGAATCGTCTGGACCTAGTTCCAGACGTCCGACTATCTCTTCGGACGTCTGGAAATGCTCTCCGCCGTCTGGTGCCTCGCCCAGACGTTTGATCTGCGTGGGAGGGCGTGCCCCGTGCCTTCTCGAAGCGAATCTTGCACGCACACGCAAAATCTCTTAACACGGCACGCAACAGAGCTTCAGCGGAACGGCCTGCATGGCCGTATCCGCAAAAAGGGAAGCAGTGGACGTAGTACGTACCTCTCAGTCGTCTGGAGCCTCTTCCAGACGTCGTCTGCGTCGTCTGGATGTAGGTCCAGACGTCTGATTCTGGGAAAAATTCCCAGAATCAGAAGCTCCTTCGTCTTCTTGTTGCGCTCCTTCGCCCGCTACTCTAGCTGCAGCAGCGTCGGGGAGGACTTCCTCGACACAACACTCCACCTCGCACATGCCCGACCAGCCGCGAGCCTCTCTGGAGAGCTCCCTCATGGCTAGTGCCCTTTCCTCCCTTCCCTTCTCTCGCTGCCCCTCTCCTCTCCGCCGCTACACTTGGCAGCAACCCGTTGCCCTCGCTCTTGCTCTCGTGTTGAGGGAAGAAGATGGGTGGTGTGGGGTGGCGTAAGGGAGAGGAGGGGATATATGTAGGCACGAGGGGGCAGCTCTGCAAGTCGGCGAGGGAAGAAGAAAGAGAAGAAGGAGGCTGGGGCTCAGTCTACGCGCGGCACGCACGTAGAATCGCAGTCGTACACACGCAAAAATTGATTTCCAGACGTCTGGGAATGTGTCCAGACTTCTGACCAGACGTCTGGCCCGAGTCCCAGATGTCTTAAAAGTGCTTTGATGGCATGGGTCTTAATAGACACATACTTAATAACAACATGTACTAGTATCCAAAGGAAGGGGTGAAGGGTCCTATGAAGTCAAAATCCCAAACATCAAAACTCTCCACTATTAGGATAGGGTTTAAGGGCATCATATCTCCCTTAGTCATGTTTCCTTTAAATTGGCATTGGATACAAAACTTAGAGAAATTGTGAACATCCTTATAGATTGTTAGCCAATAGAAGCCACTCTACAACACTTTAGCGGCCATCTTTTTTCCTAAGAAATGTCCTCTACATGCTGAGCTATAGCAAAGTGTAAATATGTTGTATATTTCATTCTCAGGAACATGTCTACAAATAATATAATTACATGATCTAAATAGTTTAGGTTCTTCCTGAAAATATTACTTAACCTCAGAGAAAAATTTGTCTTTCCTTTACTTTAACCAATCATTAGGATTCCATCCCATAGCTAAATAATTGACTATGTTAGCAAATAAGGGGATTTTGACACTTGAAAAAGCTAAAATACTCTCATTTGTCAAAGAATCATCAACTGGAATAGTTAGATGAGAGTCATCTACTAGCATCCTGGACAAGTGATCAACCACTACATTTTGACTCCTGACTTTTTCTTTAATTTCGAGGTTGAACTCTTGAAGTAGGAGGATCAACTTAATTAATCTCGATTTAGCACCCTTCTTAGCCAAGAGGTGTCTCAAAGCTGAATGGTTTGTGTAGATTATGACATGGGATCCTAATAGATAAGATCTAAACTTCTCTAAGGTAAAGGCTATGGCTAGCAATTCCTTCTTAGTAGTCACGTAATTCACTTCAACACGATCCAACATCTTGCTAGCATATTAAATCACAGTCAATTTCTTGCCAACTATCTGACGCAAGACAAAATTGATACCATAATTCAAAGTGTCGTACATGAACTCAAATAACAAGCCTTAGTCAAGTAGCTATAGGATTTAGGCTTGGGTCATAGTCTCTTTGAGTGAATTGAAGACCTTAAGATATGAATCATCAAACTGAAAGGTATGATCTTTGAATAACAGGTTACTAAGAGGCCTTGCAATCTTAGAGAAGTTTTTAATGAATCTTCTATACAAACCAACATGATCAAGAAAATATTTGAATTGTTTAATAGATGGGGAAGTGGGAGTTTTGAAATCAAGTCCCCTTTGACTCTAACTACATCTATTCCCCTATCAGGGACCACATGTCCTAATACTTTCTCTTCTTGGACCATGAAGTACCTCTTTTCCTAGATAGGGACTGGGTTAGCCTTAATACATTTCTTGAATGCTTTCTCGAGGTTGGCAAAGAAAGAATCAAAGGAGTCACTGGAGATCGAGAAATCATCCGTAAATACTTCCATGAACTCACCCATCATGTCCAAGAATATTTGCCATCATGTATCTTTGAAAAGTCGCGAGTGCATTGTAGAGACTGAATGACACTTTACGGAAGGCGAAGGTACCATAGGAACAAGTGAATGTTCTCTTATCTTGAACTTCAGGACTTAACTTAGTTATAACCTGAATAGCCATCTAAGAAACAAAAGAACTTCTGGCCAACTAATATTTATAAGATTTGATCAATAAAGGACAATGGGAAGTATTTTCTTATTCACTAGATTTTGATAGGATCTAAAGATAGATGGCTACGCGCACAAACACTCAAACACAATATCAGTAATAACAAGAAAGATTTGCACAAATAACAATCACAGAAATGGGCATAAGATGTATAGTGGTTCCCCACTCACTTGGGTACTCCGCTACCTAAGCCTGCCAGCTTAGGATTTTGAACCTGATTTCCTCAACACTGAGGGAATCAATTTACTAAATAAGGTAATTAACAGGTTACCTCAACCCAAGTACAAGAGACGGGTTTGTTACAACCCAGCGAGCAACAAGCTCAAAAACAAATAAAGCACAGGTGTAAGACAAAAGAAAATCTTACAACAAAGTTCCTATGCCTCCCAATAATAATTAAAGAGAATACCAATTGAGATCCTAGGATGGACGTGATTTGCTTCGTAGATGTGTAAGAGAAAAACACGTCGATGGGTTTGCAAAATGTAGAGAGATTGAGAGTAACAAACAATTTTCTTCTCTTGAAAATATGGTGGAAATTTGAAATATAGCTCCAGAATTTCTCTCTCCTATTTCTTATGTGCAAACTAAGGGTCCAAGGGTTTATTTATAGAGCTAGGACCTTGTTGGGACATCTATTAGACGTTGGGGTTTAAATCCCAACGTTTATATTGCCAAAATTAATTTTTTAGCCATTCAGATTTGAGCCAATAGCTAATTGGTACCAGTACTAAAGTATGGGTACTGGTACTAGTGACATACTGTTTTATGTTTTAAGTTAACTTGTCACAGACAGTACCTATTGGGTATCGATACTAATTATGAGTACCAGTACTAATCATGAGTACCTGTACTCATTGCTTCCAGATTTGGGTTTTAAACGCTTAACACAAATCTGTAACCCACTTGTACCGGTACTAATCATGAGTATCAGTATTTGTTACCTCCAATACCGGTACTGATCATGAGTACCGGTACTTGCAGGGTACAGGTTTGTTTCTTTGAAAAAACTCAAACCTGTAACTCACATGTACCGGAACTAATTGTGGGTTAATAAGTACCTTTTTCAAGTAAATTAATCAATTACGTTATTTAAAAATGATTGTAGTATAGATCCTAGTTTATTTCTAATTAATTTTACGATCTAAGTTGATTTCATGTTAAGAGGCATACATTCTATAAAGTAAAAAAACTAATCAAGAAAATCTAAAGGTCGAAGATGATCTTCTCCTTTTCGACTCCTCCTTGTCATCTTATCTCCTCTTTATCATCATGCCTGTTTGCCTTGATCTTCACCTAAATCTGAAAAATACTCAATTGCAAACATTAATTCATAATAATTTTGTTAACACTAAAACAAGATGTGGAACAAAGTTCTAATGATCTCCCATTTTTTGGTGTTGACAAAACTTTCTTGCAAATAGATAATTATATAAAAAAAATTTTAGCAATGTCATATGAAGGAAAATTATTTAATCCTCCTCGTCAATATATGCTCCACCTAAAATATTACTATTTGCCCTTTATTTTTCTCCCCCATTTTGTTAATCATAAAAAAAATAAATGGGTAAAAAAAAAATACTAGTAATAGAATGGTGCTTGTGGATACCAAGCTCCACCAGTCCACCTTTCTTGATCTTCATGTAATTTGTAGATTGGTCGGAGTGTTCCATTTTTCACTTGAACACCCATTGATTGTGTTGATCCCAGTGATCTAACCCTGCAAAATAATGTAAAATATCATTTCTAGGTACCCATTTTCTTGTGAGTTATTTTGGGTTAGTGCCTTTCAATTCCTGAGATTTATAGACCATTTTTATGTTAGATCTATAACTCTTAGGATTTTTAGTCTTTTGATACATTCATGTATGCCTAGGTACATGGGATTTGTTTTGTGTATTCTTTTTACTCTGAAAATTTGATTTTAAAGAATCATAAAATTTAGTATTTACCCTAGTTTTTTTAAGATTATTTAAAGTCCTCTCAAAATGCTTATAAATATCTTTTAGTTCTACTATTTTTGTATGCAACTGATTATTAGTCTCTTTTGATATTTCTACTTCCATTTCCAAGCATGATTTTTCTATTTCTAATATTTGGTAATTATTTTTTAAAACATTATTTTCCTTTTTAAATAACCTAACTTTATTATATAATTCTTCATAAGCTTCAAGTAATTCTTCAAGAGAAAAATCAAGATTTACCTCATTTCCATGTCTTTTGAAGTTGCAATCAAGCTAAGGTGTGCCACCTCATCGTCATCCGATTCACTGGAGTCGGTATCCATGTTGGAGTCGCTATCATCCCATGTTGCTTTTAAAGCTTTCTTCTTCTTCTTCTTGACCTCCTTTGTATTTTTCCTATTATCTTCCATCTTCTTGCTCATGGGGCAATCCTTTCTCAAGTATCCCTTTTTCTTGCATTCATAGCAAACAATATTAGATGAAATTTTATTCACTTGCTTACCTTGCTTCCGGAGAAATTTCTGAAATTTTCTTGTGAGCATCACCATTTGTTCATCATCTTTGGATTTCGACGTGTTTGAATCTGAATCCTCCTTAAGTGCTCTAAATGCAATATTCTTCTTCTTGCTTGACATCTTCTCCTCATTCTTCTTCAAGTTTTCTAGTTGGACTTTGTTGGCCATAAGGCTACCAACTAGATCATTTAAGGGGAGAGTGGAGAGGTCCTTTGCCTCTTGGATGGCTATGGTCTTTGGAACCCAATCACTTATAAGTGACTCAAGATCTTCCTTACAAGTCGCTCCTTTGTCATCTTGACTCCAAGATTCTTCATGGGATTTACAATCTCTCCAAACCTCGTGTACATATCTTTAATTGCTTCTCCGTTTGTCATCCTGAAACACTCAAGTTTTCGGTTAGAATTGAGATACGAGTTTCCTTTACCTTGTTTGTCGCTTCGTATGTGACTTGTAATGTGTTCCATATCTCGTATGCGGACTCGCAAGCTGAGATACAGTTGAACTCCTCCTTTGATAATGTGCAATAAAGCACATTCATCGCCTTTGCGTTGCTCACTATTTTCTTCTTTTGATTTGTTGTTAGCACTACTCCTTCTTCTTCCTTTGGATTTGAATACTTTTGTTGGATAAGGCTCTATGATTCTTCATCCATCGCCTGGAGGAAGACTTGCATCCTCCTCTTCTAATACCCATAGTCCGTTCCATCGAAATATGGAGGACGGGTCGACGATTGTCCTTCGGTGCGCCATGAGGCTGATGCCATCGCAAGCAAGAGTTTTTACTTCTTCCAGCTACCTGCTCTGATACCACCTAATAGGATCTAAAGATAGATGGCTACACGCACAAACACTCAAACACAATATCAAGAATAACAAGAAAGATTTGCACAAATAACAATCACAGAAATGGACACAAGATGTATAGTGGTTCCCCACTCACTTGGGTACTCCACTACCTAAGCCTCCCAGCTTAGGATTTTTAACCCGATTCCCTCAACCCTGAGGGAATCAATTTATTAAATAAGGTAATTAACGGATTACCTCAACCCAAGTGCAAGAGACGGGTTTGTTACAACCCAGCGAGCAACAAGCTCAAAAACAAATAAAGCATAGGTGTAAGACAAAAGAAAATCTTACAACAAAGTTCCTATGCCTCCCAATAATAATTAAAAGGAATACCAACTGAGAGCTTAGGATGGACATGATTTTCTTTGTAGATGCGTAAGTGAAAAACACGTTGATATGTTTGCAAAGTGTTGAGAGATTGAGAGCAGCAAACAATTTTCTTCTCTTGAAAATATGGTGGAAATTTAAAATATAGCTCTAGAATTTCTCTCCTTTTTCTTATATGCAAACTAAGGGTCCAAGGGTTTATTTATAGAGTTAGGACCTAGTTGGGACGTTTACTAGACGTTGGGGTTTAAATCCCATCGTTCATAGTGCCAAAATTAATTTTCTAACCATTTAGATTTGAGCCAACGGCTAACTGGTACCGGTACTAAAGTATGGGTATCGGTACTAGTGACATACTGTTTTATGTTTTAAGTTAACTTGTCACAAACAGTATCTATTGGGTACCGGTACTAATCATGAGTACCGGTACTCGTTACTCCCAAATTTGGATTTTAAATACTTAACACAAATCTATAACCCACTTGTACCGGTGCTGACCATGAATACCAGTACTTATTATCTCCAGTATCGGTACTTGTGGGGTATAGGTTTGTTTCTTTGAAAAAATCCAAACTTGTAACTCACATGTACCACTACTAAAATTTAGTATCGGTACTTGTGGGTTAACAAGTACCTTTTTTAAGTAAATTAATCAATTACATTCTTTGAAAATGATCATCGTATAAATCCTAGTTTATCTCTAATTAATTTTACGATTTAAGTTGACTGTTTGTTAAGAGGCATACATTCTATAAAATAAAAAATCTAATCTAGAAAATCTAAAGGTCGAAGATGATCTCTTCGAATCATTAATCGCTCTAAAACAGGTTTTAAAATCATCGCGTTGCAGTATAGATTGAATCGGTGAGAAAAATGGATGATATTTATACTCAAAAGAAATCCAAGCTCGTTCGCTGGAAGTAAGTGGCAATTTAATCTCAAAATCACAATTCTAAGTAAAAGATATGAGCAATTGCAATCAGAATTTATTCAAAATGATATAGCAATAATTTCAAGTAGTAATGTGCAAAAATAAGAGGGTAAAATGGTGATTTGAATCACCAAATTACCCTACAATATTAAGCTTTGCAAGTTACTCAAGTAACAAAATTGTATAAGCCAAGCAAATCTCAATTTAACCAACATAACCAAGGTATCAGCAAATATCAGAGGACAGAATAGTGCTTAGATGCCTTAACCGATGCTCAATAGACAGAGGCAAAGGCCTCTTCCTTCCTTCTCTTCAAGTCTCAGAGAGTGGCGTAGGCACAGCAGCTTCAGAGGCGAAGGCCTCTTAATCGGCTAAGTGTAGAGAGAGCGTGAGGCAAAACCCCCCTTCTCTCTCTTTTCTTCTCTTCCCTCTCAGAACCCCACTCTAATCGGGGAAACAAGCGAGTAATTGGTGTAACGACCCGGTTCCCGAGTCCCTACGAGACACGAGAACCGGACCGACTCGACTAGTCCCACTATTTCATTTATTCCCCAGATCTTTTTCTTGATCTCGAATGTTCCTCGTGGGAACGATCTTGATTGCAGTCTTTTCCAAAAAGTAGAAGTAGCACGTGGTGCTCTCCTGGCCGGGAGAGTCCCCCGTGGTGATCCTACCCTCAGTCAACCACCCCAAGGTCACTGACAGACGTAACGGTGACTACGGCACGTGCGATAAACGCACAGGTAGCTAACCCGTACTGGCACGCGGTCAGTCGTTTCCGTTAACGGGTGCGCCCAAAGCACAGCACGGAACCAGTCCAGGGCAGAGCCCTCTCAGTAACAGGGGTCCAACCCCTCCACAGTAACCAAACCGGGGCCTTGCCCCTCCACAGTCCGCGCACCCTCGCCTGACTACCTTGGTTTGCCCCAGCGGGCCTAACAAGTCGGTGTGGGAGGCTAGCAGAACCCCGGGGCCCGTGGGGTAGCTAGTACCTCCCTACACTAGTAGCTCTCCTCGGTACTACGTATGCGAGGGCCAGCAAGTCGGTACAGAGTGGCCAGTCCTAACCCCGGGTCCCTGGGGCGGCTGGCTCCGCTCTGCACTAAACAGGGGGGACAGTCGCTCTCCTTGGTACTCCGTACTCAAGGGCCAGCTCACTTCCCCAAAACTATTCCATTCACTTTCCAGGAGTTCTACTCCTACTTCCCCGTAGGGTTCCATCCTTTTTACTCAAACATCCAGGTTTCACTTTCCAGTTTCACATTCTTACAATCCATGTTCTCAACCACGTTATCTATTCACAACAGGCAGCTGTTAATTCAAATTACAGGCCGCTTTATATCTCTTCCCATTTTCCAAAACTGCAGTATTATACATTCTACTAGTTTTCCCATCCTAGGATTCATGCCATATCCTAGGATCTATCAAACAATCTAGTTTTCCAGTCCTAGGATTCATGCAACACCTAGGAGCTATCATTCCATCTATTTCTCATTCCTAGGATTCATGCAATGTCCTAGGTTCTATTTATGGTTCCATAATTTAACAGATTTTATTAATAACTTAAAGCCACTCTACCAGGTACAACGGGAGTAATGGGGGCATGATCGGGAATCCCGCGTGCCTCCGCGACTCCCAAGACTGTAACTGAACGAGGTCCTATCACAAGGATCAAACACAAGGAGAGTCTTAAAACAGTGTATAGCTACTGTAGACGGGTAGAGGAATTAATTCTGAAAAGAACGCAACTCGAATCGCGGAAAACGGAACCCGAATGGGCCCTAAACGGGTCAAAAACGACGATACTGTGTAAAATCAGACGTCTGGAACTTCTTCCAGACGTCTTAAAAAGTGGATCAGAGAATTACCTGCTCAGCGTGGTTTCCCAGACGTCCAGAAGTATGCGGGGACGTCTGGCCTAGCTCCCAGACGTCCGATGGTCACCTCGGACGTCTAGAGGTCGCTCCCGCCGTCTGGTACAACAGCCAAACGTCTGATTCGCGTTGGATGGCGAATCACCGAGCCTGCGCACACCCATCTCCCTCCCTCAGTACGGTCAGTTGACAGGAAGGAAGAAGAAGACGGAAAACTCACCTTTCAGACGTCTGGAAGGTCTTCCAGACGTCTCCCTTGCCGTCTGGCTATCAACCCAGACGTCTGATTCTGGAAATTTTTCCAGAACAAGGCACCACCCGGCTTCCGCTCGCGACGCCGCCCGCGTCGCACCTCGCGCGACTGCTGCTCAGACCGCAGCAGTCCCCCCCTTCGCGTCACTCCGCGCCCCCTGCGCCCTCCACCGGCCGGCCCTAGTAGCCCTGGCGAGCTCGCCCGCACGGCAGAGCGCCGCTCTCACATGCAGCACCTCCTCCGCGCTCACTGCGGCCGCTGCTGCCGCCCTCGCGCTCACTCTCGCGCTCTGGCTGAAGGAGAAGAGAAAGGAGATGGTGGTGATGGAGTGAGGGGAGGCGTGCCCTTTTAAGGCCGTGCGGAGAGGAGAGAGAAGGATTCGCGGCAGGGGAATCTGCAGCCGCAGGAGGAAGGAAAGGCGAATATCCGGTCTGCGCACTCAGGCGCGCAGACGACTCGCGTGTGTCGAAAATAACGGATTTCCAGATGTCTGGAAGCGATCCCAGACGTCTGGTCAGACGTCTGGACCACCTCCCAGACGTCTTAAAATACGTCAGGGGCACGCGTTCGTTACAATATAACAAACTCAAAGGAAGTTTCGTCCCCGAAACTTGCGCCAACTAGGGTGCGGGAAAAGACGTCCAAATAACCATGACAAACTCAAAGAGGACCGAAGCCGGTCCGAAAAGATGTACCCGCGAAAAGCTCCGGGCATCGCTCCCGCATTGCCGCCTCAGGCTCCCAGGTAGCCTCCTTGTACCGCTGGCTCCTCCACAAAACCTTTACCAGGGGTACTTGCTTTCGTCTCAAACTGCGGACGGCTCGGTCTAGAATCTGCACTGGCCGCTCAGGGTAGGTCAGGTCGTCGCTCACCTCGACACTCTCGTGACTCAGTACGTGACTGGAATCGGCTACGTACTTCTTGAGGTTGGACACGTGGAATACGTCGTGCACACCAGAAAGCTGCGGGGGAAGGGCAAGTCTGTAAGCAACGGGTCCAACCCGCTCCAGGACCTCAAAGGGCCCCATGAACCTCTGCACGAGCTTCCCTCTCACCCCAAACCACTGTAAGCCCTTCATGGGCGAAACACGAAGGAAGGCGTGGTCCCCAACCTCAAACTGCACCTCTCTGCGTCTCCGATCCGCATAGCTCTTCTGTCTGCTCCTGACAGTGCGGAGTCATCTATGGATCTGCTCAACTACCTCCTGACTCTGCCCGATCAACCTGGGGCCAACCTCCCACTTGGTCCCCACCTCAACCCAACTCAAGGGTGCCGTACACTTCCGTCCGTACAGAGCCTCGTAGGGAGCCATGCCGATGCTCGAGTGATAACTGTTGTTGTATGCAAACTCTGCCAGGGGCAGGTGCTCCTCCCAAGAGCCCCTCCAGTCCAGTACACAGGCACGCAAAAGGTCCTCAAGTGTCTGTATCGTGCACTCAGACTGTCCGTCCGTCTGGGGGTGGTAAGCCGTGCTAAACCTCAACCTCGTCCCAAAGGCCTGCTGAAACTCAACCCAAAACTGGGACGTAAAGTGGGTATCCCGGTCGGATACGATCTCCCGCGGAACTTCGTGTAGTCGTACCACATCACAGATATACCTCTCTGCCAACTGTGCTGGTCCCAAAGTGACTCGGATCGGCAAGAAATGCTTCATCTTCGTCAGTCTATCCACTATTACCCAGACTCCGTCGTGTCCCCGCTGGGTAATAGGTAAGCCCACCACCAAGTCCATGGTGATGCTCTCCCACTTCCACTCTGGCACTGGAAGCGGCTGAAGCGGCCCTGCAGACCTCTGATGCTCGGCTTTCACCTGCTGGCACACTAAGCACTGTTGCACGAACTCACCCACATCCCGCTTCATCCCTCTCCACCAAAACTCGCGTCTCAAGTCGTGGTACATTTTCGTGTTCCCGAGATGTATGGTGAATCTGGAACCGTGTGCCTCAGTCAGGAGCTCTCTCAACAGCTCCTCGTCTCTGGGAACGCACAACCGTCCCCTCAAACGTAGCACCTGGTCTGTGAAAGAGAAGTCACCTGGATCTCCTGACAGTACTCTGTCGCGCAAAGACCACAAGTACGGATCGGCCATCTGTCCTGTGATGATGCGGTCCATCAACTCTGGCCTAGTCTGCCCACCTCCTCCAAAAGGCTCCAACTCTGTAACTGTAGGCTGGCCAAGCGTGCGGGCGCCTTACGGCTCAAGGCGTCAGCCACCACATTGGCCTTTCCCGGGTGGTAGGAGATGCTGCAGTCGTAGTCCTTCAGGAGCTCCAACCAACGTCTCTGTCTCATGTTGAGCTCCTTCTGATTAAAAAGGTATCTGAGGCTCTTGTGATCTGTAAAAATCTCGAAGGTCTCACCGTACAAGTAGTGCCTCCAGGTCTTCAGCGCGAAGACAATAGCTGCCAACTCTAGGTCATGGGTAGGGTAAGTATGCTCATGGGGCTTCAGTTGCCACGAAGCGTAAGCGACAACGTGACCCCTCTGCATGAGCACACCTCCTAACCCCTACAAGGAAGCGTCCGTGTACACAATGAACCCGCTACTACTGTCAGGAATGGTGAGCACGGGAGCCGAGGTCAACCTCTCCTTCAGCTCCAGAAAACATGCCTCACAGGCATCTGTCCAAGCGAAAGGCACGTCCTTCCGGGTCAACTGTGTCATAGGGCGCGCAATCTGCGAAAATCCTCTGATGAACCGTCTGTAGTAGCCAGCTAGTCCCAGGAAACTGCGGATCTCAGTGACTGAACGCGGTCTCTCCTACCTGAGCACTGCCTCGACCTTGGCTGGGTCCACCGCCAGGCCGTCTCTAGAGATTACATGACCCAAGAAGGTCACCTCCCTCAACCAGAACTCGCACTTGCTGTATTTGGCGTACAGCCTGCGTCGCCTCAGAGTGTCCAAAACCATCCGCAAGTGCTGTCCGTGCTGTGTCCGATCTCTAGAATAGATGAGTACATCATCTATGAAAACCACCACGAACTGGTCCAAGTACGGTCTAAACACCCGGTTCATCAGGTCCATAAAAGCAGCGGGGCATTGGTCAGCCCAAACGACATGACCAAAAACTCGTAGTGTCCGTACCGGGTGAGGAAAGCTGTCTTGGAGACGTCCGTCTCCCTGATCCTCAACTGGTGGTATCCAGACCTCAAGTCTATCTTGGAAAACACTGTGGCACCCCGCAACTGGTCAAACAAATCGTCGATCCTCGGCAGCGGATACCTGTTCTTGATGGTGACCCTGTTCAGCTGTCGGTAGTCCACACAAAGACGTAGGGTCCCATCCTTCTTCCTCACAAACAGTACCGGGGCTCCCCAGGGAGACGCACTGGCCTCACGAAACCTTTCTCCAGAAAGTCCTGCAGCTGAGACTTGAGCTCTCGCAGCTCAAGCGGTGCCATCCTGTATGGCGCGGTGGAGATGGGGCTAGTCCCTGGTACTAGTGAGATCTCAAACTCGATCTCACACTCGGGCGGTAGTCCTGGTAACTCGTCTGGAAACACGTCAGGGTACTCTCTGACCACCGGGATGCTCTGGAAGTCTGCCACAGGGTTGGGCTCTGCCACCACACAAGCTAGGAAGCCCTCACACCCCTGGCTCAAAAGTCTCGCCGCCCGAAGTGCCGAAATGCACCTGAAACCTCCGTCCACTGGCTGTCCGTGAAACTCGAAAGAAGGCAACTCCAGAATGGAGAAGACAATCTTCCTCTCAAAACAGTCCACCAAGGCGTGGTAAGCGGATAGCCAATCCATCCCCAGAATCACTCCAAAGTCCTCCATCTGGATCATAATCAGGTCAGCTGGCAGGCTATGTCCTCCGATGCTGACCTCGCAATCCGTGTACACCTCCTCAGCTACAAAAAGCTGACCACTCGGACCTTTGATTACTAACGGATTCTCTAAAAGTGTATAATCCTGGTCCAAACTAACTGCGAAACTGGCTGCGACAAACGAGTGCGTAGCGCTGGAATCGAAAAGCGTGTAAACAAGTCTGCCAGAAACTGAAACCATACCTGCTACCACCGATCCCGAAGCTCTGGCGTCCCTGTGTGTTAGGGCACTGATATGCCCCTCAGCTCTAGGTGCGGACGAAGCAGCCACACTCTGCGTCGGACGAGTAGGTGCTGGCCGGTACCCTCCTCGCGACTGCTGTCATCCTCCTCGCGCCTGGGAACCACGGCCTCCTGCGCGCCCTCCAGTGCTCTGCGCGGGGAGTATCTGCTGACCTCCTGCCCTAGATGGGCAGTCCCTCCTGACGTGGCCCGGCTGGCCACACTGGTAGCAGAGGGGAACCCGACTCCCGCCCTCAGTGGGTCCCTGCTGTCGACTAGGCGGGGGTCCGGTGCTGGCGATTGGCCCCTGTCGAGGGCCCCCAAAGGCCACTGATGGCCCTGCACAACGTGACGGCTCTCCTGCGGACGCCACGTGTCTCCGTTCTCGTCGGCCCTGTGAGAAGTCTGGCTGAAAGGGCCTCTTCCGCCCGCCGTCGGTGTCTCGTGCGGACGGGTTGGTCTCCTCGTAAGTCATAGCTGCCTCTACCACCCTCGAAAACGTAGGCAGCTTCAGGGGTTTGACATACCCCCGGATCGCAGGCCGGAGCCCCTTGGTGAACCTCCAGAGGCGCTCCTCCTCAGTGGCTACCGCTGTCGCTGCAAAGCGGGACAGCTCCAAGAAACGCGTGCGGTACGCGCTCACAGTCATCGTCCCTTGGCGGAGAGTGTGGAACTCCCGCCTCCTCTGGTCCTGCCACGTCTGGGGAAAGTACTGCTCGCAGAAGAGGGTGATGAACTGGTCCCACGTCGGCTTGTCCCTCTCCTGTCCCCGGACCGCCCTCCACCACCGGTGTGTCGCACTCTCCAGCTGGTACGTGGCAAAGGCCACACGGCACTCCACCGGGGGGCGAAGGGTGTCGAAGATCTTCTCCAGCTGCTCAAGCCAGTCCTCTGCCTCGGTCGGGTCCTCATCCCCCTTGAAGGAGGGGGGCTTCAGCTTCCGGAACTGTCCGAAAAGCTCGAAGTGGTGCTATAGGGGAGGTGCCGGTGCACCTCCAGGCGAAGGTGCCGGTGCACCTCCAGGCGAAGGTGCCTCGTGTACAGAAGTGTCGGAGGAAGGTGGGGGCGGCAACGACCCATCCCCTCCCTCGTGTCCAGCGCCGTGTCCGTCGCGTGGTCCCACAGAGGACTCCCCCTTTGCAGCCCCAGGAGGAGGCGCTCGGGGCGGTGGGTGGAGCTCCTCTCGTATAATATCTCGTATCAGTCTGGCGAGGTCCTGGGCCTGGATGCCCGGGAGTGGTGGCTGGTCCACCGAGACGTCAACAACAGCACGTCCACCTCACCGACCTCGCCCTCGGCCACGCCCGCTGCCAGTCTCGCCAGTCCTGCGACGAGGCATCTCCTGCAAGGAGACGCGAAACAAAACGGAAATGTCAAAACAGACGGTACCTAACAAAACTTCTAAGAGCTCATGTCAAGAGATATGTTGTGGTGGCTACTCTAGCTATAAACATGTGAATTGGTTATTTTCCAGTCAGTTGATTCACTTCTCGGGACGACCTTGCTCTGATACCATCTTGTAACGACCCGGTTCCCGAGTCCCTACGAGACACGAGAACCGGACCGACTCGACTAGTCCCAAGACCTAGTCGTCCAACGAGGAAGTAACCAAAGAGCAGTAAAATAAATCACATTTAGCATGAATATAACTAACAGTAAGAAAGTACAGCAGTAAGGAAAGAAACTACTACAGTATATACCACCACAACAGTAGAACAACATTTATCATCTAACATGAACTGCAGGTAAAGAAAAGTATAGCGGAAACAAGAACTACTCACTATAACGGAAACAAAGAGGTACAAAAGACAGTAGTAACTCTACTAGACCCTACTTGGCCCAGCGTCCTCTGCAGCCGCTGACCCTGGCTGCTCAACACCTGGTCCTGAAAAAGGTAACGAGTGTAACACGTCAGCAAAACGCTGAGTAGGGTGGCAACTAAAACTAAAGACAACAGTAAAGTGTACAGTAGCTGTTATGTTCTATTACTTTCTTTATTCACATTTTTCAATTGTCTCACTATTTCACTTACTCCCCAGATCTTTTTCTTGATCTCGAATGTTCCTCGTGGGAACGATCTTGATTGCAGTCTTTTCCAAAAAGTAGAAGTAGCACGTGGTGCTCTCCTGGTCGGGAGAGTCCCCCGTGGTGATCCTACCCTCAGTCAACTACCCCAAGGTCACTGACAGACGTAACGGTGACTACGGCACGCGCGATAAACGCATAGGTAGCTAACTCTTACTGGCACGCGGTCAGTCATTTCCATTAACGGGTGCGCCCAAAGTACAGTACGGAACCAGTCCAGGGTAGAGCCCTCTCAGTAACAGGGGTCCAACCCCTCCACAGTAACCAAACCAGGGCCTTGCCCCCCCACAGTCCGCGCACCCTCGCCTGACTACCCTGGTTTGCCCCAGCGGGCCTAACAAGTCGGTGTGGGAGGCTAGCAGAACCCCGGGGCCCGTGGGGTAGCTAGTACCTCCCTACACTAGTATCTCTCCTCGGTACTACGTATGCGAGGGCCAGCAAGTCGGTACAGAGTGGCCAGTCCTAACCCCGGGTCCCTGGGGCGGCTGGCTCCGCTCTGCACTAAACAGGGGGGACAGTCGCTCTCCTTGGTACTCCGTACTCAAGGGCCAGCTCACTTCCCCAAAACTATTCCATTCACTTTCTAGGAGTTCTACTCCTACTTCCCCGTAGGGTTCCATCCCTTTTACTCAAACATCCAGGTTTCACTTTCCAGTTTTACATTCTTACAATCCATGTTCTCAACCACGTTATCTATTCACAATAGGCAGCTGTTAATTCAAATTACAGGCAGCTTTATATCTCTTCCCATTTTCCAAGACTGCAGTATTATACATTCCACTAGTTTTCCCATCCTAGGATTCATGCCATATCCTAGGATCTATCATACAATCTAGTTTTCCAGTCCTAGGATTCATGCAACACCTAGGAGCTATCATTCCATCTATTTCTCATTCCTAGGATTCATGCAATGTCCTAGGTTCTATTTATGGTTCCATAATTTAATAGATTTTATTAATAACTTAAAGCCACTCTACCAGGTACAACGGGAGTAATGGGGGCGTGATCGGGAATCCTGCGTGCCTCCGCGACTCCCAAGACTGCAACTGAACGAGGTCCTATCACAAGGATCAAACACAAGGAGAGTCTCAAAACAATGTATAGCTACTGTAGACGGGTAGAGGAATTAATTCTGAAAAGAACGCAACTCGAATCACGGAAAACGAAACCCGAACGGGCCCTAAAAGTGTCGAAAACGACGACACTGTGTAAAATCAGACGTCTGGAACTTCTTCCAGACGTCTTAAAAAGTGGATCAGAGAATTACCTGCTCAGCGTGGTTTCCCAGACGTCCAGAATTATGCGGGGACGTCTGGCCTAGCTCCCAGACGTCCGATGGTCACCCTGGACGTCTGGAGGTCGCTCTCGCCGTCTGGTACAACAGCCAGACGTCTGATTCGCGTTGGATGGCGAATCACCGAGCCTGCGCACACCCATCTCCCTCCCTTAGTACGGTCAGTTGACAGGAAGGAAGAAGAAGACGGAAAACTCACCTTTCTGACATTTGGAAGGTCTTCCAGACGTCTCCCTCGCCGTCTGGCTATCAACCCAGATTTTTCCAGAACAGGGCACCACCCGGCTTCCGCTCGCGACGCCGCCCGCGTCGCACCTCGCGCGCCTGCTGCTCAGACCGCAGCAGTCCCCCCCTCCGCGTCGCACCGCGTCGCTCCGCGCCCCTTGCGCCCTCCGCCGGCCGGCCCTAGCAGCCCTGGCGAGCTCGCCCGCACGGCAGAGCGCCGCTCTCACACACAACACCTCCTCCGCGCTCACTGCGGCTGCCGCTGCCGCCCTCGCGCTCACTCTCGCGCTCTGGCTGAAGGAGAAGAGAAAGGAGATGGTGGTGAAGGAGTGAGGGGAGGCGTTCCCTTTTAAGGCCGCGTGGAGAGGAGAGAGAAGGATTCGCGGCAGGGGAATCTGCAGCCGCAGGAGGAAGGAAAGGCGAATATCTAGTCTGCGCTCTCAGGTGCGCAGACGACTCACGCGTGTCGAAAATAACGGATTTCCAGACGTCTGGAAGCGATCCCAGACGTCTGGTCAGACGTCTGGACCACCTCCCAGATGTCTTAAAATACGTCAGGGGCACGCGTTCGTTACAACTGGATTTGGTCAGACCCACGTGGCGTGACCGCGGGTGAGGCATGAATATGGGCGTGCGTATGGGGACCTCACCCCCTGTCCGTGCTGAGGCGATAAGCTAGATGCACAAAGTCAATTTAAACCGCATAAGGGAGTCTTCCGTATTCAATATGGGACTATCTTGTCCCCTGTTCTTCGTGTAGGAGGCAACTGAAGATGGCTTTTGATTAAGGCAGCAGCTGTGTATGTCGATGCCAATTGAAGGTCTGGAGTAAAGCCTGGGATTCAATCGCGAAACGTGGAGATGAAATCTGTTAGAATCGTGACCGGAGGACTGACGGCTTCATTGAAGAACTTGAGGTAGCGGCGGATGCTCAACGAAGGTCCCTGAGACAGAAATACGAGTTATAAGCCCTAGTTAAAGCGCTCAAGAGGATCGCCAAGGATCGGCGTGTGCAACGGTGGTGTCAGTTTGGTGTGTGAGCGTGCAAGGAAGTATGGTGAAGTCGAAACGGAGGTGTAGTGAGGGTGGTGTTCTGGGGACTCGTGGAGTGGCGAATCAGTGAAATAGACAGAGGGCTTTTGCCCTTCGTGTGATGGCGGAGCTTGTGTTGGTGAGAGTGGCAAGAGTCGAGCGGTGTAGCGACGTGTAGGTGTCGCCGGAGCGGAGGGAGATGAAGACGGTGCGGGTGGTGCAACGAGTGTGAGTGAGTTGTGAGTGCAGGAAAAAAGTAGAGTGAGAGAGAGAGAGCGATAGAGGGACTTAGCTAGGTAAGAGGGAGGCGGAGGCTGCCGATTTTGGTCGACTAGCGCTGGAGAAGACAGAGAGATTGGCGAAGCGGCAACGGCGAGTTAGGTAGAGGCACGTCCTTCCTTTGGTTGGGGAGGATCGCGACAAAGAGGAGAGTTGAGAGGACCGACCAATTTGGTCGTTGGACGGCCGGAGGAAGGGGATCGAAGGAGGTAGCCGGAGCAGCAGTCGTTGGTGGCCGGATGAGGTGATTTAGGGGTTGTTGACTCGCCAAGACTTGCTGAAGATGTGCAGTATGCAATAGGGCTTCTTTTATAGGCCATAGGAGGCCTTTCCAAGCTTGGAAAGAAGCTTCCAAGCTCGAAAGATCCTCGCGAAATAGGATACCCAAACGTTCAAACGATTGGAATTACCTTTTGGGAAAGAATTGGAGCCCAAGATTAGACTCATGTGGAAGGGAATTCCATAAAGAATCTCCGGTTTAATTTTGGGAAGGTTTGATTGAGAATCGAGCAAAAAATCTCTGCTCGAATCTCGCCAGAGCAAGGTGTGTTCACACCAATGACGGTAGGGACCAGCTTGTAAATAAGATGACAAAATTTAGGGACCCAAATGCAGATTTTTCGAAAGTTAGGGGTGCAGGTGTGAGAAAAAAATAGCCAGACAGGATCAAAATGCAAACTTGGTCAATATGACCTCAGATTGGGCCCAAATTTTGGTACAAACCTAATTTTGACCCAAGAAACCCAATGGTGAAGTTAGATTTAGGGTTTGATCATGTTTGTCTAGAGAAATTGCATAATTACCTAAATTAGGGCAAATTCTGTCTGTGGCTCTATTTTAGGTTAAGACGGGTTCTGATGGTCAAATTGAAGGTACTGAACCCTAAAGAATATTTTTATATGAATTTTAGAGGTTTAGGTGAATTTTATCTTGACCATAACCTTAGTAGATTAAGCATATCTGTTTTTAGGATTTCAAATGTCCATTAATTCCTATAACACATGAAAACCCATTTCGTTCTGTCTGAACCCTCTTAATAGACTCTAAAGCAAATTTGACCTTTGTCCAACCCTTTAGAAAACCCACTGTTATTCTGTTTTTATGATAGAACGATAAATTTGCAGAAAATAACCCTGTTTTCTTATTTTCTTCTCAAATCAGTGTTTTGTGCCCTTAAGATGTTCTGATGGATATGTAAGAGCTTTTATTCACTTAATCAAATCAAATTGAGCTAGTTATGGCTCATGATGGTGTTCCCATCACTCCTCCTTGTCATCTTGTTTCCTCCTTGTCATCATGCATGTTTGCCTTGATCTTCACCTAAATCTGAAAAGCATACAATTGCAAACATTAATCCATAATAATTTTGTTAACACCAAAACAAGATGTGAAACAAGATTCCAATAGATTCAACTTCCTATAGTCAATACAAACTCTCCAAGGAAAATTTGTTCTAGTTGGTATGGTCTATCCATGTTCATTGGTAACCGTGATTAATCCAACATTCTTTGGCACAAATTGAACCAAGCTAACCCAAATACTATTAGATATGCAATAGAAAATTCCTACGTCCAACCACTCAATGTTTTCCTTCTTAATAACCTCTCACATATTCGGATTCAAACTTCTTTGTAAGTCGCGAGTGGGTTTGGCTCCCTCTTCAAGATAAATATGATGGGTGCAATAGGAGGGACTAATTCTCCTAAGGATAGCGATGGTCCAACCTATTTCTAGTTTATCTTCTCTTAGACCTTGATCAATTTACGTTCTTACTCTTTAGTCAATTTGGCATTAATGATTACAAGTAAGTTTTAGTCAAGTCCTAAAACATGTACTTTAAATTATCAAGCAATGGTTTAAGTTCTAGCTGAGGTGGATCTTGGAAGGAAGGTGAAAGGGGTGTAGGGGATGACTCAGGAAGTCTCACCACCTGATAAGTCTGTGGAGGTTTTGTGTTAGTTGTGGCATTCAACAAACTATTAATCTCATGAAGATGTTGACTCTCTTCTAAGTCTGGGTGATTGAATCAAAAAAATCACTGAGAGGTCTTCTATTAAATATATGGCCATGTTTTCCTCAACCAACTCTTCAATCTACCCAAGGTCCTCAATAATGCTATAATCTTCCTCATCAAATTTCTTAGATGCCTTGAAAACATTAAGTTGCATCTTTTGATCTCCAAAGGCAATCTCCATATTCCCCAACCTCACAATCAATATGGGCCTTAGCAATGACTATAAAAGGACAACCTAGAATGATAGGAGTGTTGCTCAGTCCTTTTGCTATTTCTATATCTAAGACCAAAAACTCAACAAGAATGTAAAAATTTTTGACTTTGACTATAACATCTTATAACACTTCCCAAGGAATTTTAATCGATCAGTCGGCTAACTATAGAGTTATAGAGGTTGGTTTAAGATCAAGTCTAAATCTTAAGTAATGCATGGTTGAAATTGTTGGTGCAAGGGCACCACAATCATTGATTTTGATGATAACAAAACACTTGTTGTTTGATATTTGCATTTGAGTTTAAGATTTTAAGATTATTGCAAATGAAAGCAAGTGTGAGGTCCTCAAACTCAAGATCATGGAGGAATGGAGGACCTCAAGCAAGTGGTTGGACAAAGGCACTAAGGAGCATGAAGATGATGGAACTTCGCATGGAGCGGAAGCTTGAAGACATGAAGAGTAGGATAGATGGTTTCTTTTATGCATTTGTAGTTATATTTCTACTCCTTATTTTTCTTTAGAAATGTTGTGAAGAGCCTAAAAGTACATTACCTTAGTCTTAGGAACACCTTCTGTTTAATCGCGTGAAATCGATGCTATAAAATCATTGCGTTGCAGTATAGTCAAAATCACACGAAAGCAAATATAATTCATACTCGAATTTGAAGTCTGAGGTCGAACACAGGGAGCAAACATGAATTCACACACCAATCTTGATTAATAAATAAATGAGCATGAGAAATTGAGCACAATAATGATATTTCAATGAATATTAATCTATCACATTAAGATATTCAATGAAGCTTAATGTATTTCAAGACCAAAAAGATAACTAAGACAAAATAATGGTAATTTAGATCACTAATTATTAGTCTAAGTACATATATTAATTATTCAAATAATGCTACAGTATTTTCAACCGTGCAACCTAGATACTTAAATGTTCCAATAGTACCAGCATTAAACCCAAATCAGACGTCTGGAAGGTGTATCAGATGACTTAACTGTCGCCTGCTACATTGTCGTTTTGCTTCTTCTTCAAGCACGACTTTTCTTCTCTTCTGCCTTGCTTCTTCTTCTCCTCTCCTTATCTTCTCTTTCCTTCTTAGCACACAAGGGATACTCACGGCTAAGTGTTCAGCCAACCCTCAAGAGAGCAAAAACCCCCCCTCCCTCGTGCTCTCTTTCCTTTCCTCCTTTCTCTTTCTCTCAAACTAGGGTAATCGGTTATTCGAGTATACGCACCTGGGTCTAGGCTCACCAGCAGTGGGTGATGAGCGAGGAGTGAAGGCTTAGGTCTGGTTGGGTCAGTGAAAGGTTAGCGAGGACCTCACCCCTGGGTGGTCGAGGCGATAAGGCCTTAGCGCAAGAAAACATTTATGCTCTACAGAACCTCTTTCCACGAACGATGTGGGACTAAATCCCACTCTTGTCGCGTGCGTATAACTATGGTGGTCCATCCAATTGAAGGTGAAGAGGAGGTTGTCTCTTCCTATTAACAGTCTGGGCGTACTCTTGGATTGACTCCACCACCTGGAGCAAAGGCCTGGAGCTCTCACCACTTGGAGCTCGAAGAACAAGGCGGAGATGACGGCAACGATGGCGGAGCACTGGCGAAACCTAAAAAGCATGAATATGGCCTTATGGCCAAGTTAAACTAGCTCAGGACCTTCGTTGGACAACGGCGAATGTGTGGGTGGTGGTGGCGTGCCATAATAGGTCGTGAGGTGGTCAGACGGAGGTGGAGATGGAGTGCGTAGGTGGGTTTGTTGGATGGTGGACGTGGGAGTATGGATGGTGAAATAAAGAGAAGGGTTTTGTGTGGGGATGAGTGGTGAAGCTTGTGAGGGTGTTGGTGAGGCTTTGGAGGTGTGGAGTGATGGGAAAGCCTTGCCAAAGGGTGGCCAGAGTGAAGGAAGATGACGGTGATTGGCGGCATCGAGAGATTTTTTTGGATTTTGGATAAAGGGATTTAACCTAGAGACTAGAAGGGACCTAACTAACATTAAACTAACGGATGAAAGGGTGGATTTGCCTACGTTAGGGGCACACTGGACATGAGAAAGAAGAAACCTCTGGTGATAGGGGTGACGACGACGAGAAGAGATAGGAAGCGGTCGCGGGTATTGTGATGTACGGAGGAAGGTAAGGGAGAGAAATCCACTCGCTATGGTCTGTGATAGCGGACGAGGAAGGAGATCGAAGGAGGTCACCGGAGCGTGGTCGGAGAGGGGTCGGAGGTAGGGAAGAAGAAAAGATTTTGGCCCCAAACCTAGCTAAGGATGTAAGGTTTGCAATGTGGGTCCTTTTATAGGCCATGGGGTTGAGCTTCAAGCTTGGAAACAAGCTTGAAAGCTTGGAAATTAGGGGCTTAGGTTTAGGAATTTTCAAGAGTTCACAAGAACTCTTGGACGATTTAGGCAAGTCATGGAAGTGCTTAGATGGAAGGTGATCTCCTCAAGAGTCTCCCTTCCAATTTTGGAAGGGTTTCTCCGTGAAATCAGGGAGATAACATTGATTGAAGGTCGGCTCTTGTCGGGTTCACATGGCCATGGAGGCAGGGGCCTACGTGTGAAGAAGACAACGAAGTTAGGGGGTATTTGTAAGGATTTCAAAAGTTAGGGGCCATTGTGTGATAAAAAGAGTCTGTTTAAACTGAAATGTAAACTAGGTCAAGATGATCTTTGATTAGGCCCAAATTTTGGTACAAACCTAATTTAGACCCAAGGAATCTGATGGTGAAGTTGGATTTAGGTTTTGACCAAGTTTAACTAGGTAATTTACGTAGAAATCCAAATTAGGGCAACTGTCCAACTGAGACTGTTTTAGATCAAAATGGGTTCCGGTGGTCAAAGCAAGAATACAAAACCTTATAGAATATTTTTTTATAATTTTTAGAAGGTTTAGGTGAATTTTATCCTAACCAAAACCTTAGTGAATTAAGCAGGTCTATTTTTAAAGTTTTAGATGTCATTTAATTCTCAAAACACGTGAAAACCTATTTTTGTTTGTATGAACCCACTTATAGACATTTATAAACATTTAACCTTTAATTAACCCCTGAGAAACCCCATGATTGCTCTGCATTTAGGTTATACTGTTTAAACTGTAGATTTACCCCTGTTTTCATGTTTATTTCTCAGAAAGGATGTGCAATAAATTATGGTCTTCTGGCGGTTATGTAGGAGCATTTATCAATGAATTATGACTAAATAAAGCTAGATATGGCTGATGATGACGTTATCATCATATCCCCATGCCTAACTTTTTCTAGTCCCTTAGCAAAATCTTTTGAAATTAACTTGAATTCTAGACCATGCCTCTGATGCTCAAAGTCCTGATTCTTTCTTCTTTTCATAAATTAGGTCAGGATGCTAATAATAGGCCTAGAGGTACTTAAGCACCAACCAAGATCCAGACCTGACCAACTTTAGCCTTAGTCTGTCACGAAGGTTTCTAAAGCCTACAAAAAACTATCCAAAGTTCTGTTGAACCCCGCAGTTAAATCACTCGTGCTTGTAACATGGTTAGTCTCGGTTCAATTTGCAGTATAGAAGAATTTTTGCATTTTTGGAGAGCTTTCTCTCTCTTTTTCTTGATTATTTCTAGCTTTGGATTGGCTCAAAAACACGATCTTCATCGGATTCCTTGTTCCCACCATCAATCCTCGCAGGGTCCCTGGCAATTGATGTTTCGAGATAGCACTACCCATGGCAACCCCCAGAACCTTGGCTTTCAACACTTTGAGATAATGTCACTCATGGTGTTTTGTAGCTAAATTTAGGCCTCGGCGATCGACATTTCAGGATAATCCCGCCCATGGTACCTTCACTAGCACAAGGTGCTTACGTGCCCCTAGTAGGATATTGAGATATCTTACGAGATAAGCATCGAGGAGACGGTATGTTATTGTGCATCTTTGAGGGAAATTTCCTACCTCTCTGCATTGGGAACTCATCCAAATCAACTTATGTTGATAAGCTGCTCCTAATCTAGGTAGCTTAATTTTTCAAAACAGAATAAATGCTTGTGCCTGATTTTGATTATTAAGCACATTGAACTAGACTTGTGTGGATTAAGGTGCTTAGGTTACCAAGTCCCTCAAACTAGCGGTCAGTTAACGAGGCCGAATAATCCTAAGCCTTAAACCTAATACATAAGCTTCGCATTTTCCTCAACCTCTTGAGGACTATCCAGATCTTAATGGATACTTGAATGTTTAAGCCCTAAAACAAGCCCAAGAGGCCTAAGATCAACACTCATACTAATCTCCATGTCTCTTTGTTCTTTTAGGACTTAATTTTTTTCTTTTCATTTGGTCTAGAATTTAAGTAGATTCCATAATCATTTATTAATGTTTATCCCTTTTTGTTTTAAATTATAGCTCCTTTTTGGCAATTAAATCACCTCCCCATTTCCTCCTCAAGAATGATATGCAATTTTAAGCTCACAAAATTTCCTCCCCTTTCTCCATTTTTTGTTCTTTTTCAATTTGTATTTTTTGATTTTTTGAATGAGTATTTTTTTTGTGAGAACGCTTCAGAAACTTGAATTTTTATGTGTTTGCACTTTAACACCCCCTATGCCTAAGTTCTGCAATGTCCTCATTGTAAATCCGAAGGTATGAAATCAGCTTGGGTTCACGGATTAGAATAGGGTCTATGGGTGGGTGAATGGGTAGGGATAATTATTGCGGATGATTTCAAGCTTTGATACAAATATCAACGGTGGAGTCAGTTGTTCTAAAACTGAACTCAGACTGCAGTAGACATGAATCTCAAAAGGATAATTAGAAGGATCTCGATTTTTGGAATGACCGGTTGCATCCCGTTAAGCGCTAAATTCAATGCCTTCAGCCGTGCAGAAAGTGGTCATGGATAAGGAGTGGACAAATCAAAGGAGTTCTGTAGAACAAGCACCTTAATCAAAAGCTTGGTTGGTCCAACCAGGTGCTTGTTCAGATTGACAAGCTAATGATGCAGCCCAAACCCTATCAGTTTAGTGGGTTGATGGATGTGGATCAAGAGATATGATGCCCACCAGATACTATGTGTTATAACCAGGCATCAAGCGTCGTTTAAGACGTCTGGGAAGCGGTCCAGACGTCTGGAAGCCTTCCCAGACGTCTAGAATTAAATTTTTTCGGCGTACGGGTTCGCGTCTGCACGCATACACGCGCAGACTGAACCCACCGCCCTCCTTCTCTTTCCTCTCCCTCCCTGCAGATGCAGCTTTTCTCTTTCTCTCTCCCCGCTGCTGCCTTCAAAAATGCCTCTCCCTCACCCTCACTCCACCACCTTCTTCTTCTTCTCCCTATCAGCGAGAGAGCGAGCGGGCGAGAGCGGCAGTCGCGACTACTGCAAATGTGTGGGGAGGAGGAGCTGTTGCGAGAAGAAGAGGGTGCTTGACCGCGAGGTTACGAGCTCGCCAGAGCAGCCGGAGCCGACCGGCGGGTGCGCAGCAAGCGTGGGGTGCCACGGAGAAGCTGCTGCAGCTCAGGCAGCAGGCGGGCGCGGCGCGGCACGGTCGTGCGCTGCGGGTGGAGGGCGAGGAGGTCCTGATTCTGGGAAAATTTCCCAGAATCAGATGTCTGGACTTACGTCCAGACGATGAAGGGGACATTTGGAGGCAGGTCCATATGTCTGAAAGGTACGTTATTTTTATCTTCTTCTTTCGCATGTATGGCCATGCAGCCATTTCCGCCGAAGTCTTCTGCTTCCCTTGGTGTTGAGAGCGGGTGTGTGTGTGTGCAGGACTTGTTCGGGAAGGTGCAAGGGCACGCCATCCCACATAGATCAGACGTCTGGGTAGAGCACCAGACGACTGAGAGGGCCTCCAGACGTCCAGGGTGATAATCGGACGTCTGGAAACTAAGTCCAGATGGTCCCGCGGGCTTCTGGACGTCTGAAGGACTGGACAGACCAAGGTAAGACCTGAGCTACCTTTTAAGACGTCTGAAAGAAGTTCCAGACATCTGATTTTGGACAGACTTGTCATTTTTGACCCGTTTAGGGTCCGTTCGGAGTCCGTTTTCTGCGTTTCAAGTTTCTTTCTTCTTAGATTTAGTTCCTCTACCTGTTTATAGTAATCGTATGCTATTCTGAGTAGCTCCTTGTCTTTGATCCTTGTGTTAGGACCCCATTCCGTTGCGGCTCTAGAGGTTGCGGAGGTGCGCGGGCTTGCCGATTACGCCCCCAGTACTCCTGGTTTCGCAGGTAGAGTGACCCTTTCAATTATTTATCAAAAATTATGCAATTGTGAAATAATTAATAGAGTTTAGGGTATTGCATGAACCCTAGGATTGAAAAACTAGATTGAATGATAGATCCTAGGGAATTGCATGAATCCTAGGACTGGAAAACTAGATTGAATATCTATACGTTACAGTCTTGGAAAAGTAGAAAGGAAACTATAACTGCCTGTAAAATTGGTTAACAGTTTCCTGTTTATGAATGAATAATTACTGTTGAGAACATGTGTTATATGGATATAAAGTTGGAATGGTGAAACCTAAATTGGCTGAGTTAAAAGAGCATGAACCCTACAGGAAATTAGGAGTAGAACTCCTGGAAAGTGAATGGAATAGAATTGGGGAAGTAAGCTAGCCCTTGAGTACGGAGTACCAAGGAGAGCAACTGTCCCCCTGTTTAGTGCAGAGCGGAGCTAGCCGCCCCAGGGACCTGGGGCTAGGTCTGGCCACTTTGTACCGACTTTTGGCCCTCGTGTACACAGTACCGAGGAGAGCTACTAGTGTAGGGAGAGCACTAGCTACCCCACTGGCCCCGGGGTTCTGCTAGCCCTCCTACACCGACTTG
The DNA here is from genome assembly GCA_037157565.1 of Thalassia testudinum. Lineage (NCBI taxonomy): Eukaryota > Viridiplantae > Streptophyta > Magnoliopsida > Alismatales > Hydrocharitaceae > Thalassia > Thalassia testudinum. Next base: position 66,480,562 of record JAZHRO010000031.1, read on the forward strand.
TTAGGCCCACTGGGCAAACCAGGGTAGTCATGTGAGGGTACGCGGACTGTGGAGTGGCAAGACCCCTGTTTGGATACTGTGGAGGGGCTGGACCCCTGTTACTGAGAGGGCTTTGCCCTATACTTGTTCCGTGCTGTGCTTTGGGTGCACTCGTTAATGGAAACGACTGACCGCTTGCCAGTGCGGGGTAGCTACCCGTGCGTTTATCGCACGTGCTGTAGTCACCGTTACGCCTGTCAGTCTTCTTGGGGTGGTTGACTGCGGGTAGGACCACCACGGGGGACTCTCCCGGCCAAGAGAGTACCACGTGCTACTTCTACTTTTCGGAAAAGACTGCAATCAAGATCGTTTCCACGAGGAACATTCAAGATCAAAAGAAGAATCTGAGGGATAATTTGATAACCAGTAAATGGAAAATATAAAGAAAGAAATTAAAAATATAACAGCTATTGTCCACCTTACTATTTCTTAGCTTTTAGTTGCCACTCTATTCAGCGTTTCGCTGACGTGTTACCTTTGTTACCTTTTTAGGACCAGGTGTTGAGCAGCCAGAGTCGGCGGCTGCAGAGGGCGCTGGGCCTAATAGAGCCTAGTAGTGTTACTTGTGTAGTACTCACTGTACTTTTCTTTCCGTTGTAGTGAGTAGTTCTGTTATCCCTGTACTCTTTTTTTGTAAGCTTCATGTTTATGTACATGTTTATTTTCTTTACTGTTGTGGTGGTGTATACTGTAGTATTTCTTTCTTTACTGCTGTATTTTGTTACTGCTAGTTATATACATGGTGAATGTGGGTTACTTTACTGCTCTTTTGGTTACTTTCTCGTTGGACGACTGGGTCTTGGGATCAGTTGAGTCGGTCCGATTCTCGTGTCTCGTAGGGATTCGGGAATCGGGTCGTTACACTATGTGACTCAGAAGGATGTGGAAATGAAAATCTAGGGTTTTGCTGGTTTGATTCAGCCTGGTCAAAGTAGGGATCCTCGAATGCAAAAGAGTCTGTGGAGAATGTAGGAACCCTACAAGAGTGATCAGAGAAGGATGGGATGTGATTAGTAGTCTGATCAAAGTCCGAAACTCGATCAAAATGAGGAGAAGAATCATATGCAACCGAATCATCGAGAGGAGAATCAGAGTAGAAGTTGATTCTGGTTGTGGGTCGGGGTTGGGATCGGATCTGAGAAGGTTCTGTATGTCTTGTAGAAGGGGTGGTTTCTTTTAAATCGTTGACCTCAGTGTCAGAGTCAAAGGACGGTTTGTAGTCGCTGAGGTCGTAAATAGGCTTGGAGTCATTAGGAAACAATAGTTCTCCAAAATCAAAGTAAGATTTGAAATCGTCGGAAAACTTGCAAAGATCATATTCTGAATTCGATTCCAGATCAGAGGTTCCACCATAGAAAGAATCAAGATAAGTAGAATCAACAACCTAACTTGGATCTAACCTAGTTTCAGATTCTGAGTTTAAAAAGGTGTCCATATTAGGCATGGGCTCAAGTTCTTGGCTCCTAGGATAGACCCAATCGAGTCCCAAGTCTTCCAACTCCTTGATTTCTGCATCGTAAATTGGCGTGACTTCCAAAAAATTGATCTGTGTTTCAAAGGAAGTTGGAGAGGTGCATTCATCAAATACAGGCCCAGAATCGTAATTCAAATTCAAAATCTAATTTTCATCATTTTCGATCTCATGATTATCCCAAGTAGGCTCGAATCCATATTCTAGTTTAAGGGTAAGGATTGGATTACTAGAATCTAGGTTGGGCTCTACAAGGATGTTAGAATAATTCTTGAGAATCACCTTAAAAAGATAAGGCTCAAGATTTACATTCCTGAGAATGTCTGTGTTAAGTTCATCATCATAGGTGTCGGGGAAATTTAAGCTTGGTGAACCAGGCTCATGATTTTCTAGGGTTGGCTCGAAATCAGGAATGCCTGTAATTGGATCCTCCCCACCCTCATTAAGATCAGGAATGTCAATTGCTATGAAATTTGAATCTAAATTCATTTGGGTTGGGGGTCCACTATAACCTTGATTCTCGAACCTAGGATTTGGGAAATGCTGACCTTTAGTGTTGCTCCAAGGTGTCTCATTATCCTTTGATGGGTATTTTTGATTAATGCCTTCATATAATGCATCCAGTGCTATACCACATGCCTTCACGAGATCCTTGTGTTTATCAAAAAGTATGGGATTTGACCAACATTATAAATACTCATTGTCATGTAATGTCCTCAATTCGAAATATTCTCGTAAGAGATCATCCCAGGTTAAACCATGTATCATTTGGGAAAAAAATCAACTAAGCATGGTTAAAAATGAATTTTGATGTGACATTAACCTGAATCTTCCTAAATGGACTTGAGGATCTAGAATACTCTTCATGATGTTTGTAAGCATCCCCAATCATTTTATCTTTGATGGTCATTTGGGACATAGGTTTCCTAATCACTTTCCCTAACATGTCAGGTTGCATTTTTGAATTAGGTGGTGGAATCAAGATTAGAATCAAACTCAGGATCAGATTAGAACTCGATTAGATTTGAAAGAAATTCCCAAGAAAATGTAATGAGGTCTCTTAGGTTAAAAACCTAATGACCTTCTGATGAGAAGCTCTTCATGATCTCTAATTACCCCTAATTAACTAGTCTTCCTAGTTAATTAGTTAGGATTATGTGAATATATAGGTTAATTATTAAATAAAGGATAAATAGTAAAGGACCTTAAAATAACTTAAAAATGATATTTTATCATCCAATTAATATTATTAATAATCTAATTAATAATTGGACTTGAAATATTTTTAATCATTTATCTAATTAATGAGTTAAATAATTTAAGTATAATATATACCTAAATATGTAGTAACTTAAGTAACATCACTTAATTAAATAAATTAATCTAGAAAGGTCAAAAATGTAAATTCAAGATCTAAATATAATAATTGTCTTATTTATAATCATATATAAAAATTGAAAAAGATCTAAATTAAAATAAACCTTGAAAACCTGAGTTTACATTTTGGTCCCTACATTTTATTCCAATCAGGTCCTTATTTTCCATTTAGGTCCTTAAGATTCACCGCGAACAAGTCCCTGGACTTCTTCTTCTTCTCTTCACCCGACTGGACGACTAACGATTGACGACTGAAGGTGCAGCCACCGCATGATCACCGCCAATCCGACGTCATCGCTTCTTCTCCAAGCTCCTGGAGCTTGCGCTCACCATCCCATTTTCATCCATCGGTCTGGATAACGCCTTTATCCTAATTTAGGGTTGAAGATAACCTCCCCGGCTTCGGAGAAGACGCCAATGGCTATCCTCCTCCTAGCCGCAAATACGTCCAGATTTCACTTCCTTCTTAGTTGCCGTCGACTATAAATACCCCTTGACCCCCCTGATTTCCACCAAGTTGGCTCCCTTCCCTCTTCTTCATTGTAGCCGACTTCGATAGGCTATTCACTCTGCAACTCCGGCTATCTTTCACCACACCATCCTACTTCCTCCATCCATTTTTATCAGCTCTGGAACTCCGCCGAAGTCAGCCGCATCTCTTGGCACAAGCGCTGACTAAGGAGCTCTCCTCTACTTCACCTCACAACCGCCGCCGGAGATCTTTCGACAACCCTCTGATTTCCTCCTCCGTCATGAGCCGTCGACAGAGATCCTCTAATCCCTTCATCCAGGTAACAGTAAACTAGGACTAGGAGTAGGATAGTTTAGTTAGTTAGTTAGGTAGCCTAGTTAGCCGTAATGTTAGAATTAGAATTCGTCTTCCTCGACTCCGGCAAGCTCCTTAAGCTTGTTAAGAGCATTAATTTCATCTTTTTAAATCACTGTTCATCTTCCTCTATCTTCCACGATCACTTCTATCACATTTAATTACTAATCTGATCACTAATTCGACTTAAATCACTTCCACCTCCACCAACTACTTCTGTTGTCCATGTCAGCAGTAGTTGACCTAATCTTCACCTTCATTGGGTCCTCCATCATCTTTTTATAACTAAAGGATCCTAATCATCGCTATAATTAGAGTAAATACCATATATAATGTAAATGCCTAAATCTAATTAAGCTCCTGAGCTCGCTGTCAATGGCAGCTCAAGAGTAGTTGAAATCTTTAATTAACTATATATTTATGATCGCAATCACTTGTTGACTTGTTTTGACCACTCAATTGAGTGGTAAAACAGGTCCTGAGCATTAACCAACTCAGATACTTTAAGAAATGAATTCACTGTTAGATTTGTATTCTAATGAGCAAATGAAGGAATTAACTTGATCTTGAGGTTCCTTGTGATCTTAGGAACCTTTTCAAGTCATTAATGGCACAATTTCTCATTCTATGCACAAAATTTACTTTTTCTAGACTTACCGGAGCTCCAGCGAGTCAAAAGTGTTCTTCAGCCTATAGAACTTGATGGAAAGCTCCAGATCAATGAATTGATGATTACTGATTAATTTGAGAGTGTTTATTTGAGATTTGAATGACTGGAGTTGTAGTTAGGAGTTCATCTTCTCCAACTCCGGTAGAGTTGGAGAAGTCTGACAAAAAGTCTTAAGTCACATTTAAAGGATCTAAAAGCTTCAATGTAGTGCACTGAATTCATTTCTACCTTTAAATCATTGTAACAACCTCTGGGTTGTTCTGACGAACAAACCACTTTTGGAGTTCAGGCGACGAGCCTGAAACCCTAAAATCTTAAGTTCAAACACCTATTGAAGGGTTTGAGAAGGTTTTTGAGGTTGAAAAGATGTTGTTTGAGGCTTTATTTCCTTGAGAAAAGGTTCAAAACAGAAAGTCAAAATTTGAAGCTTTCCAGTCAAACCTGAGTTTAATTCTTCAAATCTGGATTCAATTTGACGCATTGATGAGTCTAAATTGATTCTGAGATATATTTGAATGATTTTAGAGCGATTTGAGTGAGCTCAGATGGTTAATTCTATTGGATTTCAATTACTGCCAGTTTGGGTTGTTCTTGAACCCAAACTGTTGACAGTAGATTTTGGATGAGTTTCGATTGCGAATTCTGCCCAGATGAGTTGGTAACAACCTCTAAAATTTGTTTTGATCAATTAATCATGTCTTTAGATGTCTGTTAGGTCTTTTTCAAGTCTAATTTCAACTTCCTGAAGCTTTCAGAGAAGCTTTGAGCTTCTGTGCACTTTTTGAAGCTCTTGAGAGATTGATATCCACACTATTAGTTGCGGAATTCCCTGTATAACCTATTTAGAACATTAACTGAGAGAGAAAGTCTAGTCTGAGGACTTAGAATAAAGAAAACCACTATCTAGGCCATTATTACCATAGACAGACCTGTAACTTTGCCCTTCAAATCGAAGAGCAAAACTTCCCATTCACATTAAATTGATATCACAATCTTGTAGAGCACCTCAAGAGCTTTCCAACAAGCTTTTATTCACTTGAAATGGAGCTCTGAGCTAGGAGAAATCATCACTTGAAGTTTGCTCTGGGAGGAGAAATGTTAGTCCCACATCGAGAATTTCTGAGCGGGTGCCTTACTATAAAACGAATTTGTTAAGTAAGCATTTCAGTCGTCTGCGCTCGGTGCACGGTTACCGATTGAGCATGTGTGTGTGTGGGTGCGTATGTGCCTGCGAGTGTGCACCTGTGGAGTGTGGATGTGTGGCCTTGGGAGGGCGTGTGCAAGGCCTGGGAGGCATGAGCCGGTTTGGCTTGAAACTCTGAACCGGAAAATAAATAGAACTAATTGAATCAGGCTTGAACCTAGTAGGGTCTGGTCTCACCCTGCAAAGGGTGCTGCATATCCCCGAAAAGTCTAAGTCGCCAATAAATAACTAATTTTTGGTTGAAGAGAGAAAACTCGGTTCGGCTTAGAAGGAAGAACTGTTGAAGGTTCGAAAGGATAAGTGTTAAGGAAAAGATACTAAGGCAGAGGAGAAGACAAAGAGAAGGACTAACGGAAAATATGCTAAGGAAAGTTACTAAGGAAGAAAGGAGAAGGAAGATAGGAAGAGAGTTCGTAAGAGAAGGAACAAGCACTAAGAGACAAGGCAGAAAGGAGAAGAAAGAAAAGAGGAAGAAGAGAAGAGCTCGAAAAGATAAGAGAGAAATAAGAGAAAAGAATAAAAGAAAAGAGAAAAGAGAAAGAGGAAGGTAAAGAAGAAAGAGAGAAAGAAAGAAAGATAGGTAAAAGAACAAGAAAGAGAGAGAGAGGTTGAAGAAAAGAGAATAAATGATTTACTTTTTTGCATTATTTTTAATTCTTTTTTATTTTAAATGTTGTAATAAGGCATGTTTTAAATAGAAGAACTTTCTATTGCCTTAATTTCTTGAAATAAATAGAAATTAACATGTTTACTTGTTATTAAAGAAAAATTATTTGAGTAAATATGTTTTATTATGGAATTTTTCATATTTCTTAAATTTAAATCATTTGGAAAAATTCATATTGTTAAAATTAACTTAATTATACCTCCTACGAGTTGTTTTGAATTGATTGAACTCTAAATAATATATACCTCCCAGCGAACAACTTGAACTCAACTAGTTAAAAGTAATAAAATCTAGAATGTTAGGTTAACTTGACCCTATACTACTTAACCGACACAAATTCGAGTTAACTTAAGTTACTTTCTTCTACACATAATTAAGCTCAATTAACTTAATTAACTGTGTTGAGGAGTAGCACCACCTTCCTATGTGTGCTCTAGTGAAAAGATGAGGGACTGGATGTTATTTGGACCCAATCAAGGCACCCAAAGATTTTTTGGATGACTAAAGCAGTTTCGAGGTGGTTGATACCACTGACTCAGAAATCCGCAAACCTGAGAAATACCTGGGCAGCTAGGAAGGGAGAGCCCTGCAAAGACCCCTACACGGTAGAGCATCCCCATGGGTTACAGGGTTTCCCCCACCCAACCTTCCATGTCACTGTGGTTCTAAGTAGACCAGAATGTACGAACTTAAGACCTTAAGTCTACCAAATTTAGCCTAGTTAGTGCCTTGAATTTCACTTGATTAGAAGTTGATTTGAGTTGTAACCTAATTTGGAGGTTGGTTGGCCCACAAAGTAGACCAACTTCACCTAACCAGCCCTAAAGATGACAAAATAAAATCTAGGTCAAGACCCAGAAATCACCCTGAATGACTTCTCAATTTATTAGTTCCAAGATTTTAGGGTTCAAGTGAATTTAGAGCCTGATTTTTAGGGTTTTTCTTGATTAGATATTTTCAAACAAGGGTATAGGTAGCATACAAATGCGGGAGGATTTATTCTCTTTAATATAGGCAAATGTGAACTAACACTTCAAACCTTAATGTTGGAACCCTAATATTCTCCATTCCAAGTCCAATTTGATCTTCAATTGTTCACCTTGGGCTTCAAGCAAGAAGTGTGTTAGCTCAAGATGATTTTAGAAATTAAGCATAGTCCCTAATAGGTATAGGCAATTTGGGTGAGGAATTTTAAACAGAATCATTTCAAGCTTCAATCAGATATGAAAAAATTTTTTCTCAAATCAAGAAAACTTGCCTTTCAAATGAAAATTACAATGAAAATAAGGCAAATGAGTCCTAATTTATTGTTTCTTTTTTATCTTCCCAAGATTAGGAGGTTGATTAGAGAAGAACAGAAAAATTACCTGCCCTGGAGAGGTTGCTTTGTGCGGAAGATCGCCTCATGATGTACCTCGCAAAAATCACAAGAAATCCAACAGGGCAAGTTAGTGCTCAGATATAATCAGATAAAAACAAAGAATAGCGGTAAATTGCACGTTGCTCTTCGGCAATAGCGCCAAAATGTTTAATTGCGCAAAATTGATGTTATAAAATTGTTGCGTTGCAGTATAGCCGAAATCACACAAAAACAAATACAATCTATACTCAAATTTGAAGTCCGAGGTCGAACACGGGGGGTAAATAGAAATTCACACACCAAGCTTGAGTAATAAATAAATGAGCACAAGAAATTGAGCACAATAATGATATTTCAATGAATATTAATTTGTCACATTAAGATATTCAATGAAGCTCAATGTATTTCAAGACCAAAAAGATAACTATGAAAAAATAATGGTGATTTAGATCACCAATTATTAGTCTAAGTATTAATTTTTCAATTAATGCTACAGTAGTTTCAACTGTGCAACTTAGGTACTTAGATGTTCCAACCATACCAGCATTAAACCCAAATCAGACATCTGGCAGGTGTATCAGACAACTTAACTTTGCCTGGTACAGTGTCTTCTTCTCTGTTCTTCTTCAAGCACGGCTCTTCTTCTCTTCTGCCTTGCTTCTTCTTCTCCTCTCCTTATCTTTTCTTTCCTTCTCAGCACACAAGGGATACTCACGGCTAAGTGCTCAGCCAACCCTCAAGAGAGCAGAAACCCCCCCTCCCCCATGCTCTCTTTCTAACCCTTAAGAGACGTTAGACCAAATCTGACCTAAATCATGTTTTGTCAGACCCATTTAGTTATTGGCTTCTCGGGAAATCCATTTCCATAGAGCACCCTTACAATCGGACATCTAGGCCATCTATCGAATGTCTAGTCCATCGTTTGACTGATCACGAACCATTTGTATTGCATAAAAAAAATGCGATTTAATGGTGTCATTTTTGTAATAGATAGTCGCATGCAAATATATATTATGTCATTTTATTTATTTACATAATTTTTACTAGTTTATTCCAAATCATTCACTGAGAGACAGGTATTGATATGTATCACTCTTTATTATCCGAAAATGCTTTTTTATTCCAAAAATGTCAATTCTATTTAAAAATGAATCAATGAACTAAAGAATTAATAAACCAAGTTAATTATGTACAAAATGAATTAATTAATACTAAATACAATACCTCAAACATATATATAGAAATAAAGGAATCAAAAACTAATTAATCTACTCTATGTTAGTTATATATACTATCCTAATTAATACCTAAGTATAGGTACATAAGACTACAAATATATACTAAACTAAGTTATACTAACATATATTGACATCTTATATAATCTACATTAACTGATATAAACGTTACTAAAGCCTTAAACAAATTTACAAATAAAAGTCTCAAACAATTTGCATACTCTTACTTTATTCTATTTATAAAATAAATATACATATATGTACGTAAATACATATTATATATTATACTTACATATATGTATACATAAATACACACACCAACTCATGCACACACACATTCATATTTCAACACTTAAACTCTCCAACTCACACACACACACAACACACTTCTCAACACTTAGTCAAATTTTCACTCAACTTCACACTCAACTTACTTCTCATTTAATAAAAAATTTAGTTAATTAGTAGGCGGGTCCAGGCTTTTCGCAAGATCGACAGCCCAATAGGAGCCAGATCAAACCACTACTAGGCCCAGTCCCTAGTTTCTAGTTAGGTGTATTAGAGTGCATTCTTTTGACCCAAATCTAGCTCAACCGGATCGGACTAGATCGGGCTCCTAGCCCCAATATTCATGCTCAATAGTATGCTTAAGGGGTTTATGCTTAGAGGGTTTTCTTTGTGCACCCAGCGCTATTGACTACGCCTTCAACCGATGCAATTCTTTAAATCCGACCACGTGCACTCACATGCCATCAATGTGGCACTATTGTAGTGCTTGATTTGGCGGACCAATGCGTTCGCTGAGACCAAGTTTAGGGATCGAATTTAGTGCTGATTTGGCATCCAATTTTGAATTAAATTATACCATTAGAAAGCCCTTATATAGGGCTACATAATTATGTAGTTAATTTACAAAAAGAACTTATTTAACTATATTTAAAAATTACTTAAATTTAGTGTTGTGTACACGTTAATTTACAACTTAATTACTTAATTAATGTACAAATTAATGATTTAATGATTCACTTGACTTGATAATTAGTTAATTTACACAATAAGGTATTTATTATACATTTTTAATTTATTTTGGAACATTTATTTTAATTTATGTACATTTAATTGCACGTTACTAATAGATATACACATAATTTAGTTATAAATATTATTAGATAGTATAAATATATCATAAATAGGTTGAAAATATTTAAAATTAATATATACAAGTATACAACACAAGTTACTTCAGTAATAAGTTAAACTACTAATTTATTTTATTTTAACTTAATAATTTACCTAATTAACTTAATAGTCTAATTATATACAATAAATGCATAAATAAGTCAATGTACAAGTATAATTAGGTATATAATAAATACTTAAATACATATGTAAAGTAATAGATATAATTGTGCATATATACATAGTTACATGTATTTACTTAAATATATGTACATATAATATAAATAAATAGATAACCATATAATTACAATATATCTAGTTTAACACATCACAAATACTTATTTAAATAGATATAATAAATGTATAAGTTATTTATGTATAGTATATACACATATTATGTTACGACCTGATTCCCGAATCCCTACGAGACACGAGAATCGGACCAACTCGACTGATCTCAAGATCAAGTCGTTCAACGAGAAAGTAACCAAAAGAACAGTAAAATAGACCACATTCATCATGCATGTAACTAACAGTAACAAAAGTACAGCAATAAAGAAAAGAACTACTACAATACATACCACCACAACAGTAGAGAATTCAAACGATACAGACAATGATGCTTACAATAAAAGAGTACAAGTGTAACAGAATATACTCACTACAACAGAAAAATGGTACAGCAAGTACAACACAAGTAGAACTACTGGACTCTACTAGGCCCAGCACCCTCCGCAGCCGCAGGCTTTGGTTGCTCAACACCTGGTCCTGAAAAGGTGACAAAGGTGACACGTCAGCGAAATGTTGAGTAGAGTGGCAACCAGCTAGCGAAGAAAACAGTAAAGGTAAACAAGTAGATATTGTTTTAATTTCTTTCTTTATTTTACTCTTTCTTGGTTTATTGCTCAGGTCTTTTTCTTGATCTCGAATGTTCCTCGTGGGAACGATCTTGATTGCTGTCTTTTCCGAAAAATAGAAGTAGCACGTGGTGCTCTCCTGGCCGGGAGAGTCCCCCGTGGTGGTCCTACCCTCAGTCAACCACCCCAAGGTCGCTGACAATAGTAACGGTGACTACGGCACGCGCGATAGATGCATGGGTAGCTATCCCATACTGGCACGCGGTCAGTCGTTTCCGTTAATGGGTGCACCTAAGTACAGCACGGAACCAGTATAGGGCAGAGCCCTCTCAGTAACAGGGGTCTAACCCCTCCGCAGTAACCAAACAGGGGTCTTGCCCCTCCACAGTCCGTGCACCCTCGCCTGACTACCCTGGTTTGCCCAGTGGGCCTAACAAGTCGATGTAGGAAGGCTAGCAGAACCCTAGGGCCCGTGGGGTGGCTAGCGCTCTCCCTACACTAGTAGCTCTCCATGGTACTGTGTACGCGAGGGCCAAAAGTCGGTACAAAGTGGCCAGACCTAACCTCGAGTGCCTGGGGCGGCTAGCTCCACTCTGCACTAAACAAAAGGGGGAGGGGACAGTCGCTCTCCTTGGTACATCGTACTCAAGGGCCAGCTCACTTCCCCAACTCCATTCTATATACTTTTTAAGAGCTCTAGTCCTAATTTCCCGTAGGGTTCATGCTCATATTTCTCTAGCCAAGCCATTTTAGGTTTCGTTATTTCAGTTTTATTCTCATATAGCCCGTGTTCCTAACAGTTAATATCCATTCATATACAAGCAGCTGTTATCCAATTACAGGCAATTATCATTGTTCTATCTATTTTTCCAAGACTGCAATTCATGTATTCACGACATTCATTTCAGTGTTTCTGTTCCTAGGATTCATGCCACACCCTAGGATCTATCATTTAATCTAGTTTTCCAGTCCTAGGATTCATGTCATATCCTAGGATCTGTCATTCAATCTAATTTTCAGACCCTAGGATTCATGCCATACCCTAGAATCTATTATTTATCTCAAAGATGCATTAATGTTGGTAAATATCCAAGGGGAGCCACTCTACCAGCAAAATCGAAAGTAATGGGGGCGTAATCGGCAGGTCCGCGTGCCCCCGCAACCCCTAGAGCTACAACGGGACGAGGTCCTAATACAACGATCAATCACAAGGAACCACTCAAAACAGGATAAAACTATTTTAAACAAGTAGAGGAACTAATTCTGAGAAGAATGGAATCTCAAACGCAGAAATCGGACTTCGAACGGACCCTAAACGGGTCAAAAAGGACAACTCTGACCCAAATCAGATGTCTGGAATACCTTCCAAACGTCTTAAAAGATGGTCCAGGTCATACCTTACTCTGAGCTGCTCTTTAGACTTCCAGGATCCCGCTGAACCGTCTGGATCTAGTTCCAGATGTCCAACTATCACTCCGGACGTCTGGAGACTCTTTCCGCCGTCTGGTGCTGTGCCCAGACGTCTGATCTGTGTGGGAGGACGTGTCCTTGAGCCTTCCCAAATGAAACCTGCACGTGTATACAAATGATCTCAACACGGAAATGAGGTAGAACCTTCGGCGGAACGGCCTGCATGGCTGCATCCGCAAAAAGGAGAAAGATGAGAATATCGTACCTTTCAAACATCTGCATCTTCCTCCAGACGTCTCCCGCGTCTCTGGACGTAGGTCCAGATGTCTGATTCTGGGAAATTTCCCAGAATCAGAACCTTCTCGCCTTCTTCCCACTGCGCACGCCCACACCGCACTCGTCCGCCTGTTGCCTGAGCTGCAGCAGCACCGGGGTAACCTCCCCAGCACCACGCTCCCGCTGTGTGCACCCGTCAGTCGGCCCTGGGCAGCTCCGGCGAGTTCGCTCTCTCTTCCTCACGATCTTCGCCTCTTCTCCCTCTCGCTGCACCTCCTCCTCCCTACACGTGCCCAGCAGCTGCTGCTGCCCTCACTCTCTCACTCTCACGCTAACACTAGAAGAAGAAGGAGGAGACAGAGGAGTGGTGGGTGAGGGAGAGGGGAGAGGGTATTTGAAGGCGTTGGGGGAGAGAGAAAAGGAAAGAGGGACGCCTGCAGGTTGGCAGGCGCAGTCTGCGCGCGTACGCGCGCAGACTCGCAATCGTACATCGCAAAAATTAAATTCCAAACGTCTAGGAAGGCGTCCAGATGTCTGACCAGATGTCTGGACTAACTCCCAGACGTCTTAAAAACGTTTGATGTCGTGGGTCTTAACATATTACATTATTTACATATAACTTATTAATTTATTCATATTGACAAGTATAAATACTATATACAAGGTATTTTTATGTATTTTTGGGTATTTTTTGTTTTTATGGTATTTACGTATTCTAAAGATAAGAGAAGATAGAGAGAAGGTGAGATGAGAGAGAGAGGAGTTCTTTTTGTGTTTTTTTCATTTTAGTTTCTTTTATTAGGATTTAGAGTAGACTGAAACATCGACTGGTATGTTCTACCAACTAGAGGGTTCAGAATATTTTGAAACTTTACATACACTTAAACAAATACCTAATCCTACTCAAGATAGGTTTATCTATTTATTTACAATCTTTTGAGATTTTTATATGTTTTTACAAGCTCATCCAAAGAAGGCCTTAAAAGGGTGTTAGAACATGGAACGTAAGGCCACTATTTCAATTACAACTACTAGAAATAAGTAGGACATTGGAAACCTTTAGACAGCTGTATAAATCTAAATCAAACATAAACACAAAATTTAGAACTTTAATTCCATCAAATTCACATTTTAGTCAGATTTTAACTTCAATGGCTACTAACAGTGGCATTTTAGAAAGTTATAACATGAATTTAAGCCTCGAAAAGTTATTCAATGTGCTGGAATTTAACAAAGGCTTTACACACTTCCAAATATCAATTGAAATAGATTTAAGCTCTAAACAATGAATTTAGCATTGAATTATATCGCATTTGATTCTAGATAGTTAATATATCTCAAATTGCTGACAAAGGGATTCTAAAATGATTTTCATACATATTTCAGACCAAATTAAACCCACCACAGCACAAGAATGCTTAATACAAAAGGTCCTCATAGTGCACTGTCAAGAAGCTCAATGAATCTCTAAAAATCAACCCAAATCCACTCTAAAATTCGTCTACCAATGCTTACTACAGCAATCAACTGTTGTGCTAATCTATTCAACTGACAGAAGCCTAGATTAGACCTTGTCAGGTTTGATCTAAGGAAAGTGGATGTCATTTTAGACCTGGAAAAGCAAGGTATAGATACTATCTATCCTAGAAAATCACTGTATCCAAAAATCATCCACAATTAAGGATTAAAATCCATGGAATGTAGCTGCTATGCTGCCTTTGATGTGTTGACATGGGAGACTCAAACAAAAAACAAGCACTTAAACAACCATATAAGAATTGATTATGCTTTAAATTCATTTTAAAAATCATATCTATGCATTGAAATTACCAACAAACACCTTAGATTTCAGATTTCATCTTAGATCTGGGATGTAAAAATGCATCCTAGAATTGGGATAAATAATTAAATCCCCATGAAGAATCATTTCAAAAACTTTTCTATCCATTATGAAAACCAAGGGAAACCAATTTCAACTCCCAAAAATCCTTGTAATCCTAATATAATCCCCATCTTACAATATAGACAGTGTAAGATGAAAATGCAAATTAAGCTTTCAATGGCAATAAATCCCAATTCAGAAGTACCTCGAACCTTCTTTGATAGATCTAGGACTCATTCAGATTTGATTAAAGCTCAAAAACTACAAAAGGCCCTAATCTAATCTCTCCCTTGTGCCATAGATAGCGCGAAGTGAAGAAATTAGATTACTCATTGAATTCATTAAAAACGAACATCAAATCTTCAAGTCGCTCAAAACCATTGAGTTACTTCGTTCCGAAACCATTGGAGGGTCATTGTGAACAGGTGAGATGAAGAGATGACCCTTGGATGGCGTTTGGTGCTTAAATCAGATCTAAACACTCAAGAGCATCAGATCTGATTTGATGCCTTGATGGATGGGTGAATGGTGAATAAAATGCAAGAAATTAGTGGAACGTGGATTGTGAGGTGTAGAGTAAGAATAATGAATTGAAATGAATGCATGAAAACACCTCTCCGACCTGAATTGATCGGAGAGGGAAAATTGGAGCTAATCTACTCTACTCCTAACTAAACTACCAAATTCGTGAATTGAGCTAACTATTCTACTCCTAACTAATCTAGGCTAAGCTAGAAAGCATTAGATCTAACCTAAAAGTAGTAAACTACACTAGGAAAGCAGTAAATCCCTATCTAACAGAGGAAGGGGATGTCCAAGGTCCACTAGCTGTCAGTTGATGGCAACGAAAGGGGAGAGACCCTCAGCTGAAGAAGGAGGTGTCCACGAGCCACCAACCATTGGCCAATGACGACTGAAGGAGGTGAGGAGGCCCACCCTGTAACCGTAGGTGTAAAGACCTATTCTATTTTGAGCCTTTTAAGACGTCTAGACTGTCAGTCAGACGTCTGGACCCCTTTCTAGACATCTGGAAATTAAAAAATCTATACGCGAAGGTGGTTCTATGCGCAGCTAGCGTACAGACCATTTTTCCCTTCTTTCTCTTCTTCTTTTTCTCCCCCTCGTTTGAACCCTAACCCATTGCCTATATAAGAGCCCCCTTCCTCTCCTCTCCACTCCACCACCACCACCTTCCTTCCCCCTCCACTGCCGTGAGTGAGGCGCATGAGAGAGAGGGAGCAAGAGCGAGGAGGAGGAGCAGCGTAAGGAGGAGGAGGCCAAGCTCGCGAGCTTCGTGGGAGCTCTCCAGAGGGTTGCATGGCCGCCGTGGCACATGCAGGAGGAGGAGGAGAGAGTCGGGGCATCGTCCCTGACTTCCTACAGCAGTCGGAGCTACAACTGAGTAGGAGGAGCCGCAGCAGAGTGCAGTGAGAGAAGCGGGAGCGCGATCTGATATTGGAATTTTCCACTATCAGACATCCGAAGTGCCTTCCAGACGACGGGCTAGATGTCTGGTGACGACACCGGACGTATGAAAGCAGGTGTATCATGAAGGTACGTCTTCCTCGCGATTACGGCCATGCAGGCCGCACCACAAAGGTGATCTGCTTCGTTAAAAATGGTGCGCTGCTCTGTCGTGTGCAGGAGCAGCTTTGGGAAGGCGCGCAGCACTCCTTCCCACACTTTTCGGATGTCTGGACAGCTTACCAGACAACCGAAGGCATTCCCAGACTACCGGAGGACAAGTCGGACGTTTGGTGCTGGGTCCAGATGGTCGCGAAGGAGTCTTGGACGTCTGAGGTTGACATAGGGACTTGAGGTGAGACTTTGGTGACTTTTAAGACTTCTGGACTTGGTTCCAGATGTATGATTTGGGTCTGCAGACTTGTTTTTGACCTGTTTAGGATCCAATCGGGATCCGTTTTACGCAAATGAAATATCTGTGGTTTCCTTGTGAGTTCCTCTATATGTTAGAAACTTTTATATACTGTTCTGAACGTTCCATTGTGATATGTTCCTTGGTATAGGACTTTGACCTGTTGCATGTCTAGGGCTTGCAGAGGCACATGAGTCTGCAATTCGAGCCCCCAGTACTCCCGGATTGTCTGGCAGACTGGTTTCCCCCTGTTCTATTTATAAAACATGAATGCAGTCATGATAATTAGCTAACTAGTAACCTAGGATGTGGCATGAATCCTAGGACGAGAAATAGTTGCACTGTTTGTATGCGTGATTGAGATTGCGGTCATAAATGAATGAGCTGAATTGTAAACAATTGCCTGTTAATAAATACGAGCTGCCTGTTAGAATATGAAATGCCTGAGATAACTAAACAGTTACCTGTGATATCACTTGTTGCATATGTTAAATTGTGGAAATATGAGCTGCATGTGTATAATACGAGAATGGAATTGTGAATGATGAAACCTGGTATGGAATAATATGGTGAATATGAGCATGAACCCTACGGGGAGTTAGGAGTAGAGCTCCTGTGGATGAATGGAAAGGTCTGGGAATGTGAGTGGGAAGTGTGCTAGCCCTTGAGTACGTGGTATCAAGGAGAGCGATTGTCCCCTTTTTAGCGTAGAGCGGAGCTAGCTGCCCTTGGGTTGGGACCCGGGGTTAGGATTGACCACTCTATACTGACTTCTGTTGGCCCTTGCGTACACTGTACCAGGGAGAGATACTAGTGTAGGGAGGGAGCTAGCAACCCCATGGGGCCTGGGGTTCAACTAGCCACCCTACATCGACTTGTTAGGCCTGCTGGGCAAATCGGGGTAGTCAGACAAGGGTGCACGGACTGTGGAAGGGCAAGGCCCCTATTTGGTTCTAAGGGGCTAGACCCCTGTTGCTGAGAGGGCTCGGCCCTATATTGTTTTGTGTTGTACTTTGGGCGTACCCTCTAGCGGAAACAACTGATCGTCTGCCAGTGTGGGGTAGCTACCCATGGGCTTATCGCGCGTGTCGTAGTCACCGCTACGTTTGTCTGTGACCTCGGGGTGGTTGACTGGGTGTAGGATTACCACGGGGGACTCTCCTAGCCAGGAGAGCACCACGTGTGCCTTCTACCCTTCGGAGAAGGCTGCAATCAAGATCGTTCCCACAAGGAACATGCGAGATCAAGAAAGAAATCTGAAAGTAAACTAATGGGGTGAAAAGGAATTACTTGTAAAATAAAATAATTGGAAAAGATAAATTTACCTGCTAGCTTTTACTACTTTCGATAGTCTGGTTACCACTCTACTCAGTGCTCGCTGACTCTATTTTCTCATAACCTTTTACAGGTCCAGGAGTTGAGCAGCCCGAGTTACCGGCTGTAGAGGGTGCTGGGCCCAGTCGAGCCCAGTAGAAGTTTCCTATTGTTATTGTACTTCCTTTCTATTAGTGAGTTTCAAACTTGTTTACTATTCCTGTTACTGTACTTTTATTCTACTTTCCTGTTGTTGTGGTGGTATGTACTGATTAGCAGCTTTTATTTCCTTTACTGCTTGTATGCTTTTACTGTTAGTTACCTTGCATAGTGAATGTGGTTTATTTTCCTGCTTTTTCAGTTATTTCTTGTTGGACGACTAGGTCTTGGGATTAGTCGAGTCGAGCCGATCTCAAGTCCTGAAGGGTTTCAGGAATCGGGTCGTAACAGTAGGCGAGGAATGGAGGGGGAGAGCTGAGGGGTTAGAGTGAAGGGACCAACTCGAAGGGTAGGGAGCTGATGCGGGTCACGCGAGCTCAGGGGACTCTCTTAATTAGCGCACCAACGGTAGGGATGAAGTGAATGATGCACTGGAAAGCTCAAACCAAATCTCTATCTTTAGATGGGATCTAGGAGGATTAACAAAGCTCCGCGCAATGGCACACAAAGATTGGGGGAGAAACCACCATTGGACCAGAGGTTTGGAGATTGCACGGTGGTTATGAGCTTTGGTTCACCGCAAGGAGGAAGATGAACAGTAGAGGAGGGAAAAGCAGGTGTGTTGGACAATTTGCAAAGGACCTGTAGTGAAGGGGTATACAAATTGCAAGGTGGCCCATTAGTGAGGAGTTCTACAACAAAGAGGTCCTTATAGCCATGTAGAAGAGTTCGTACATGTTTTATACATAAGGAAATGTTATGGAATGAGGACCTAAATGTGAAACTCTAAATGTAAGGTCTTATTGATGTCTAAATGTAATGAGATTTTTATTAGAGCTTAATTAAACATATTAGAACATGATTTCAATCATAATTTGAACTTTCGAACACAAAAAGGTGTTTAATTGAACTATTTATGCATTTTTAACACAAATTTGATATTTTAGGTTATTTTCCTTAAATCCTACACTTAACCCATTTATTATGTTAACTAGATAGTGTTTAACTAAGTTTCTAGCTTAACTTGGGCATTTTAGCTATGATGAGTCACACCTCATCACGACCCTTAATATTTAGAACCCTGTTTGGATCTGGTCCAAAATAAGAACAAATCGGCACAAATTTAGGCATTCAATTTCTTGTCCAAATGTCCTATAATAACATCCAAGATGTCTGGCCATTAGACACAAGAACCCTGTTTCCATTTGATTCATTCCAGGAACACTGGCCCTTCAGATCAGACAACCAAGAATCATAGTAGACAACTGATAGGACGTCTGACTCTAATATCAGATGTCTGATCCTACTATCAGTGCAATTATGAGCTTGATCTAATTCTGGTTTCACCCCAATCTTCTTTGCAATCAACCCCAATGGCTATAAGGTCCTTGTAAAGTCTTCCTAAGAGTTAACGTTCCTAAGCCCTCTATATATATATGAGAGGAACTTCACTTGACACAAAATACACAAGGGAGAATACTTCCCACAATTCTAGTGATCAAAAAGAGAGATCAAAGAAAAAGGTGACACTGCAACTCCTTGCTATCAAGAGCGCCGACCCGCTATGCGAAATCACACCTACACACTTCCATTTCAGGGAAGATTTGTTGCCTATAGAAACATAGTTAGATCCTTTACTATTTGGGCTCGATAGGTTTTGTATTTTCCATTTCTTTTATGGTTGGGAATTCACATGGTGAATTCCCGTCTCCCTCGTAAGACAAAATACTCTTTATGAAAAAGTGGGGTTTGAGGTACGTTACCCTTGAGTTAAGGTATCATGGTTGTATTGAGGTTGAACTACTCTAGTTCAAGTAGTTTAGATAGTAAATTTGGTCGACTCGGTTGACTAGAAAATCCTAAGTCGAGAAGCTTAGGTGGTGGTTTTTACCTGAGTTAGGTTTCCACCAGAAAATACTTGTCTTATTTGTGGTGAATGCTATTTGTGTAATTGAATTGATTTTTATTTTCACATATTTTATATACCGTGCTATTCACCCCCTTCTAGTGCGATTTCAGAAATGACGTTTATGGAAGCATTTAAGTCAAGTAGGGTCCTATCAAAGGTAATGTCACCTATGACACATCAAATCAAGCTTTCCTTTTAAGAGTTAGGTTCTTTAAGATCACAAAATAGCATGTTCAAATAGAATTACCTCCTTAGGTGACTTTATTTTAGCCTTACGTTTTTTAGTACAAAGGTATTTGAAAAGCTTACCTAAGGTAACATGTGTTTGATTGCATTGAGGAGTGTAATGTTGATTTGAACTTGTTTAAATAGATCCAGTAACTCCTCATTGCTAGTTAGGGTTTTCTTCTTAACAGGTCTCTACCTGCCCATCAGAATCACTTGTTAATTATGTATCGTTATTGTAGTATAATCACAATCTAGATGGATGTTCAATCATTATTTATTTACGTAATCTTTATTAGTTTATTCCAAGTCATTCACTCGGAGGTAGTTATTGATATACATCACTCTTTATTATTAAAAAATGCTCTTTTATTCCAAAAATATCAAACCTATTAATTATAAATGAATCAATGAATCAAAGAAGGAATGAATTGAGTTAATTATATACAAAAAAAATCAATTAATGCTAATTGAAATGCCTCAAACATATTTACAACTAAACATGCATCAAAAACTAATTAAAACTACTCGATGCTAATTATTTATAACTATACTAATCAATACCTAAGTGTAGGTACAAAAATACTAACTAAATATACAAACCTATGCTTTACTAACATATATACAAACGTATACTAACGGATAGTATACATTTACTGACATATATATGTGGCACTAAAGGTTTTAGTAAAAACATATATACAAATCCTAAAGCTTGAACATATATGTACACAATCTTATTATACTCTATACTTATATACTACATATGAATATACATATATACACACTACATAATACTTACACACTCTCTTATGTACACACATACGTAGCTTGACTCTCAACACTTAGTTTTTGGGATAAAATTTTATTAATGGGCAGACCCGGTTCATTCGTAGGATCAACGGCTCACTAGGGGTCGAATCGGTACCATTAATTTGAACTAGGCCCTAGTTTTATTAGGGTGTATTTTTATGTATTTCTAGGCCCAATAAACCCTTACCCACGCGTCTACACGTGCCCACACACATGCACACACACATTCGTAGGCACGTGCACACGTAAATCGAGATGTATGTGATGCGAAATTTGGCGTGATTTGTAAAAGAGGGCTTTTAAGTCGTAACAAGCTAAATCGCAAATGCTTTTAAAATTTATAACCTAGATAGTGGAGTATCTAGGGTTGTCCAAAGAGGCAACATGTTTGCAAAATTAAGGTCAATTGCTTGGAAATAGAAATCACCTTTCTTTTTTATCTTTTCAACTATATCATTTTTTCTAGGGTTTTGAAATAACGAGCATTCGCAAAGTTGTTGACAAAGAAAAAGGCGATCTAAACCTAATCCACTAAACTATTGCTAGAGTGACAAGAAAGGCCTCTCCCTAAGCTCACTTTAGGCACGTGGGGGCCTTGAGTAATTAGGGGTGGGAGTGAAAAGTGCTAGATCAAGACAAAAAAAAAAAAATTGCGACAAGAATTTAAAAGAAGACAACTTGAATTGAATTGAACTTGCTCTACACAAAACACATAGAGGAAAGCTTCTAATCTACTTGAAATGCAAAAAGATAAAAACACAAATCCTTTAAATGAAATGGTGAAGAAGATGATGGCTTCTTACTCCAAGCTTGGTAGCTCCCGAGCTTGAAAAGAGTCCCCCAACTCCTTCCTTGCTATGCTCCTCCAAGATAGTGTCCTCCAAGGTGGAAGCTTCCACCTTAACCTTCCTCCTCCAAGGGTGGGCGTGCACCACCCTTGCTCCTCCTTGCCTGGCCGTCCTCCTAGTGGAGGAGTGCTCCTCCTCCTTGGCGTGGCACAAGGGAGAAGAAAAAGGGGAAGAAGGCACCAAGGGGGCGGGTAGGATGCCCCCTTAATCTTCTTCTCTATTCCTTCTTCTTGGCCATAGGTGTAGGTGGATGTAGGTGGAATAAAACACTAATGGAGGATGATTTTTATGTGGTGATATGGTGGGTTTATATAGAGGTGGAGAGGGGGGTAGTTGGCATGAATAGGTGGAGGGATAGGATGGAGTTTGGTGGTGGTTATAGGTGGTTAGAATGATCCTAGGGCTAGGGTTAGTTGGCGCCACCTTAAAGGGTGTTAAGGGGGTGGTTATGGTGGTGTTGGTGGCTTTTGGTGGTGGAGAGACACCACCATTTTGGCACCAACCTAGGGTCTTCTAGAAGGGGGGTTAGGTGGATGGTGGAGATGGATTTAAGGGGAGATATATGGTGGAGATGAAGGGGATTTTGGAGGGAAAAAGTGGTGCCAAAATGGAGGTGGTTATGGTGGTTTTTTGGCGCCAAAATGGTGGAGTCTTTTGGTGGTGATGATGGGGTGAAGAGGTGGCTAGGTGGTGGTGCCAACTTGGAGTAGGATAGCTAGCTTAGATGAGCTTAGTTGGTGGAGCTAGCTAGGGTTGAGTTGAAGGTGGTGGATGGCCAAGGAGCTAGATGCTAGCTAAGCTAAGCTAAGCTAAGCTAGCTTAGCTAGCTATGGAGTGGAGGAGTAGGTAATGTGAGCTAGGGTTTGAAGAGAGGAGCTGAGGAGGAGAAGTCTGGAGCTTGAAATGGAGCTGGCAGCTACTGAAGAGGCTGGCATGGAGCAACTCTAGCTGGCTTAGCTTGCTAGTTCTTTGCTAGCTGCTAAGCCAAGCTAAAGTGAGCTGGCTTCTACCATAATGAGCTGAGATGAGCTGGGTCTGGTGCTCTCGGGGAGGATCAAGCTGGTTGAGGCAGCTAAGGTAGCATAGCTCAACTGAGTTGAGCTAAGCTGAGACCCCGGGAGCTAGACTTGAGTTTCCTGAGCTGGAATGAAGTTATGTTCAGCTGGTTGGAGTTGAATGGAGCTGGATGTAGCTGGACCTGAGCTAGGGTGAACTCCAGTCAACTCAGCTAAGCTAGCTAGAGCTCCCTGTGTACTAATGGGAGCTGAGATGAGCTAGACTCAGCTAAGTTGAGCTGGATCTGAGTTGACCTGAGCTAGGATGAGCTAAGATTAGCTCTCTTGAGCTGCCATTCAGCTGAGATGAGTTGAATGGAGCTAGGATGAGCTAACCCTAATTTAGGTCAGCTGAATTCCAGCTATGGTGAGCTGGATCAAGCTAAGTTCCAGCTAGTGAGAGCTTCTCCTTCACCAGTTGCCTTCCTGAGTGCTAGGGTACTAAGGATCTGGCAATCTGTTTATCCCTAACACTCACAAAAATACATTAAAAATGTAATAAGAAATGCAATGCATGCCTAACCTAATTTATGCCTAAATGCAACCCAAAAACCCACTTGCGGAGCATAATCCTAAGAGCTAAGTTTATTTTAATGCATAAGAATAATGATAAATTAGCATTTATCACACCCCCATGCTTATCTTTTGCTAGTCGCTTAGCAAAACTTTAATTTTTTTGAAAATAGAATTTTTGGGAAATCTAATTTTTTTCGACTTTTGAGGAGAAAAAGATTAAGGGACCTTGGTTGATTTAAACACAGGAGGCACGGGATTCGTTAAGGATAAACATCGGGATTTATTTTTGGATCCAAAAATTAGACAAAATGGGATCAATATATCCTCTAGGAAATTCACAAATTAACCCCTTGTTAATTCAGATTACTTGAAATTTCTATTTTTAGGATTTTTCTGGCTCTTGAATCTGATTCGCAACTTGCAATATCCTTTAAAACCTTGTGTCCGTGCTTGTGAAAAGCCAACATTTATAAGGGCGTGTTTTTGGTTTAAAACTTTTTTTTTATTTTTTTTCTCCCCCATGCTTAGTTTTAGCTTAGTCTTACAACAGATGTGTCGGGATCATCATTCCCATTACCAATCCTCGAGGGGGCTTTGGTGCCAATGCTTTAGGATAGCACTGTCCATGACACCACCCAGGAGCTCACAACCCTAAAACACAATGCGGTGTAAAGGGGAGCTCCAAGCAAACTCAAGCTCTTGCTCCGACACTATAGGTAGAGCACCGTCTAAGACACTTGAGCTGTTAAAATGCACTTTAATGCTCCATCTAAAGATATGAAATATAGATATGGAGCAGCGCCGAGGTGGTAACATGTTGACATTGCGTCCTCAAAGGAGGCATTTCCTCCTCGGCAGTGGGAACTCAAACCAATGATCTGCTTCAAACTTTTACTAAGTTCAAACAAGGGAGCTTTTCTAATTTTTAGTAGTTTTTATTTGTTGGCTTGTGTGTGAAATTTGACACAGGAAGTTCCGCAAGAAATGCAAGTTTTTGAATCAAAAACTAAGCCAAATACTTTCCATATCACAAAAGAGGATCAAGTCACCCGAACTATCACGAGTTCAGGTGGAATTTTAGAGAAGGATATCTGATCTAGTCTAAAAATAGACCCTGAAATTCTAATGATCAGATCCGTATCCTCATCCCTAGTTTGTTAAAGATTAAATCCCATTGTACCAAAAGTAAGTTTTTCAACCTTAGTCCCTATTTCAAAATTTTTCCTCAAAAAATTTTCAACATTTTTATTTTTTTTGTATGCAAGCAGGAAAATAAAATAACTAAAGAAAAAGGCATGTTTTTAGGTTTTGAAAATCCTAAATCGATCGTCAAATTTTAAAAACACCCCCCATGCTTAAGATATGCAATGTTCTCATGCATTAGGAGGGAAAAGGGATCACCTTAGTGAAGAGAGGTCAGGTTTAGGATGGTCAAAACCTGAAAAAAGAAAGGAAAAAGGAAAGCAGAAAAAATGATGGGTTACCTCCCACCTAGTGCTATCTTTTATGCCATTCAGTCAGGTGTGAAGGTATGCACGGAAAACGGGCAATCATGTAAATAATTGGACACTTGAATGTTCTCAAGAAATGTGTTTTCCTTAAGATCCCTAAAAGGATAAATGGTAAAGAAATCAGGATCAAAATGAAATGGAAAAATGGAAGAATGACCCAGATCTGACCATGGTTTAAGTGCATGTAAAATGCCAGACTCTGGTGGGTCGGGTGATAGGTCCAATGGAAAGGGAGGGGGAAAGAATTCAATGAGATGTAGGGTGGGTGAAGTTAGTGTGGATGTTTTTGGTGAAAAATCAGGAAGATTGAAAGAGGAAAAGTCAAACCCTAGTTGATATGAAAAGTCTAGGGCCACAAAATCATCCTTAGAATAGGAATCAATAAAATCTAGAACCATGGTGGTTAAAGCTGAGTAGGATTTGATCAACAAAGATTTCTCACAAATTGCTTCCATTGTATTATCAGTGTCCTCGAAAATTTTATGAATAATGGACCTCTTGGAAGCTTGAAATAAATCTAATGAGAAAATCTAGTTACCGCAACTTATATTCATTTTCCTAGAAGGAGAGTTGATAGTAGCTGTTGCGGTAATCGAAAGGGGTCTTCCAAGAATGGTATTAATGAGAGCTACAAGTACCTCTATGTCAAGGACCAGAAAATTTACCGGATTTAGACAATTTCGGACCTTGACAATATGATCCTCAATGATTCCCCGCGGTTGAATGGTAGATTGATCTCCCAATTAAAATTGAACCTTAGCAGGTTTAAAATAACCAAATTGAGATTCCTCGAATATGACCTGGGGAATGATATTAATGGTGGTACCTAAGTCGAGAGGGCACGAAAAAAGGTGGTGTCATTTATGACAACCGAGATGCGAGATGCGCCTAGGTCCTTTTTTGTGAGGGGTAGCTTGCTCTAAATAATTGAGCTTGCTATCTTAGATAGGACCACCCTTCCTAGATTCTAAGCCTCCCTTGTTGGAGTAAACTTTTCTTTCAAAAATTTAGCAAAGGTAGGGGTGGCATCTAGGAGGGGGATATTCCTCTCGACTTGCCCAAATAAGTCCAAAAGATCTTGGTGAGAGGGCTCTAATTTTTTATCAAAAAGATTGGATTGCAGTGTTTAAGAGTGAGAAGTAGGATTTGAATCAAGTGTTTTTGGGATTTCTTTTTCTTCTTCCTGAGTGGGGTTAGGAGAGTTGATTTGCATAGGCTGAGAGTGGGTTTCATCAATTTGATTTGAAGGCCCTAAATCAGTGGTGGTGTTCCCACTCCTCAACATATCTACATATGCAGTTTGGTTATCATTGGGAGGAGGTGGGGGGGCCTGATGTTGATAGAAACCAGGTTGGTATTGAGATATTGGGTTAATAGGAGGATGAACAGTGTGGTTCTGATGTTGGTGTCCACCTAGGTGTTGGTTCCTTTGATTGACAAAGTTTGGTGTGGGCTAGGATGGTGAATGTTCTGCAGGTCCTTGAGTCGGAATAACCCCAATTTGGTCATTGAGATTATTAATAGCACTGGTTATTTCCATTGTTTTCCTTTACATCTCCTACAGGGTTTTCATCATCTAGGCATTGATGTCTTCTTGAGATGGCCCAGATTGATATGTTTGATTTGAACCAAACCCTCCAAACGGGTTCTGTTGTTGGTGAGGAACTGGATTGGTCCAGGAGTGAGTCGGATAATTCCTCCAATTAGAGGAATTTTGCAATTTCCCTTGGAAGGTGGAGACATTTTGAGTGGGGTAATGATTTGGATAAGTATAATTCCCCGTTAAACCATAGAAAGTCTCAGAATAATGATTATACTCAGCACGGGTTGTATGCAAATTTTGTCTCTTTGGGATGTGAGCAGGGGTGAGATGTGGAATGTGTGGAGCTTGGGTAGGCATGGCAGGACTCCCTTGGTTGGCTAGGTTTGTTAAATCCTTATGCAACTGTTGTTGCTTAACGTGGAGCTGAGCCATTATAAGTAGAAATTAGGTGGGGGGGCCTGATTAAGAAGCTCCTGGGTGAAAAGATTGGGGAAAGAATAATTAGCATGCAAGTTAGAGGACCAATTTTTATTTTCCATTTTTAAAGAAGAGGAAGAATGCTGGAAAAGTCTTTTTGGGGAGGCAAAATCAAGTGGTCCCTCCAAGTGTGGAGTTTTGGACTGCCGCCCGTGCAAAATGGAAGAAATGGTAAGGGAGGAGAAGAGATGGAGAAGAGAGAAGTGTTCACACAAGCAATCAAATTCTAGACCTAACTTAATTGTGACTCCCTAGAATTTAACCTAAGACTTGGTCTACCTAGGAAATAAGTAATCAACAGTGAATACCCGTTCTGTCAAAAAATCTAGCCAAGTTGCTTAAGGAGAGGTTTAGGCCCAAGCGTTTCCCAGGAAAATCCCCAGGTGTCTGTACAAACCCGTGCCTGGTCGTTTGACACGGCCCCTCAGCCTAAACACCAGATATAGATGACAAAATTGGTATTAACTAGAGAAAACTTAAGACCTATATAGCAAGCCTAAGTTGATGAAACCTTAGGGGTCAAGTTGCTATGGATTTTAGTTAAGTTTAGGATACTATAGTGCACATGGAATGTGGAGGGTGTTAATTTGGGTTATTTCTCTTTTATTTCAATTTTTTTGTTTGTGTGCAGGAATTGGAAAGTAGTTACAATTAAAAAGCAAGTTGTTACACAATTTCTTGTATTTTTGTCTTTTAGGATTTGATTTAATTCAATGTGTTTGAGGATTTCTCTTTTTAAATTTTCAAACAAGTTTGAAACTCCACAATCAAAGGAAAAATAAATTGTATTGGTGATGGTTTATTTCCTTTAATATGAATCTCTAAAAAGAAAGAAAGAAACCCTAAGTTAATTGTCTGTAAGATAGAAAATTACTACTAACAAATTACTTTTAGGCTTTCTATATTAAGTAGTAGTCCAAACAAGTCAAACAACACCACTACTTTGAATAAAATCAAATAAGGATTTCAGAAAAGATTTTTTTAAGATTTTAGGAATTTGTTTGATGTTTTTTTTGAATTTTTCTTTATGCTGGTGTCAAAGTCCAGAAATGATACCTGTAGGTATTTTGGACTTTCTGTACCACCATCGGCCTCCAAAAATTTTTATGAATTTATGTGATGTATATAATTTTACAAGAATTCCAGAAAGCTAAATTTCAAAAAAATTGGCTAAGTAAAAAAATCTAAAAATTCGTGGACAGTAACAAAACAGGAAGAATAAAGGGTGTGACTCCTCTATAGTCCATGAATTTTTAAAAATTAATTACAAATTTAGTTGATCTGAAATTTGGAATAAATGTTCTCAACTTGATTTGAAATCACTAGGTGAAATTACAAGATTTTAGGAGTTTTGTGGTGTTCGTAATTGATTTTTCAAATCCGGATAGAAGTTTGGATCTAAAAAACAGAACACTCGCACTTGAAATGTAGTGGTGTTTAATGGTGCAAGCAAGCAAACAATGAGTTTTAAATTGCACCATTCCACTTAATTAAGATATTTAAGATTCTGAAAGCCAAGTTTAATATTTTTTTGGTAGTTTTTAAGGATAAATGTGACAAGAAAGGGAGAACCAACCTGAAATTCCACGGGAAGACAAGATACTTTAAGCTTCTCAAAATTTCCCACTTTCTTTTTGCAACTGATTCCTGCACACACAAGAGAAAAGAGAGACAAGGGGATGAGATCCACTTCAAGAAAGAGAATTAAATAAGCAAAGTCATGCCTCCCCTGCAACGGCACCAAAAAGTGATCGCGTTTTTGCGCGGTTTGTTAAATTGGAGTTTTAAGTCGTTGCAATGCACAAAAACGAATTCGCTTTTAAAATTTATAAGACCTAGATAGTAGGGTATCTAGGGTCGTCCAAGGAGGCAAGTTTGCAAATCAAAATCCCTTGCTTAGAAATGGAAATCAACTTTCTTTTTGGTGTTTTAAAATATTAAATTTTTTTTTGAAATAACTAAAGCAACATAAAATTGATGGTGGGATGATGGCTAATAATTAAATTTACTAAACTAGAACCTAAGTGACAAGTAATTCCTCTCTCTAAGCTCACCTAGGTAGGTGGGAGCCTAGAGTAATTAGAGAGAGGGTGTGATTACACTAAGGTAAAAGTAAAAGAAAACAATTAAGAAAAGGCAACTTTACTCAAGGAGAAAAAATGTTTTACAAACCCTAGTAGAGGAATGCTTCTACTACTAGATAATTGCAACAAATAAAATAAAACACAAATCCTCCTGAATTGTTGGTGAAGAGGGGAAACTCCTTGCTCCAAGCTTAGTGGCCCCTAGGCTTGAAAAGGGCTCCTCCTTCTCCTTCCTTGCTATGCTCCTCCAAGATGGTGTCCTCCAAGGTGGCAGCTACCACCTTCAATTCTCCTCCTCCAAGGGTGGACGTCCACCCTAGGTCCTTCTCCTTTTCCTGGCCGTCCTCCTTGAAGTAGAATGCTCCTCCTCCTTGGCGTGGCACAAGTTGAAGAAAGTGGGGAGAAGAAGGCACCAAAGGGGCTGGTGATGTGCCCCCTTAATCTTCTTCTCTATTCCTTCTTCTTGGCCGTAGGTGTAGGTGGATATAGGTGGAATAAAAAACTAATGGAGGATGATTTTTATGTGGTGATATGGTGGGTTTATATAGAGGTGGAGAGGGGGGTAGTTGGCGTGAATAGGTGGAGGGATAGGATGGAGTTTGGTGGTGGTTATGGGTGGTTAGAATGATCCTAGGGCAAGGGTTAGTTGGCGCCACCTTAAAGGGTGTTAAGGGGGTGGTTATGGTGGTGATGGTGGCTTTTGGTGGTGGAGAGACACCACCATTTTGGCGCCAACCTAGGGTCTTCTAGAAGGGGGGTTAGGTGGATGGTGGAGATGGATTTAAGGGGAGATATGTGGTGGAGATGAAGGGAATTTTGGAGGGAAAAAGTGGTGCAAAAATGGAGGTGGTTATGGTGGTTTTTGGCGCCAAAATGGTGGAGTCTTTTGGTGGTGATGATGGGACGGAGAGGTGTTAAGACCCGTGTCATTAATCCTTTTTAAGACGTCCATACTTTAGGTAAGTCGTCTGGTAAGACGTCTGGACTGAGGGTCAGACGACTTGCAAGACGTCTGGACTCATTCCCAGACGTCTGAAAATCAAAATTTTCGTGTACGTCCTTGCGTCTGCGCGTGTGCTGCACGCAGATAGTACGCGACCCTCATTTTCTTCTCCTTTTCTCTCCTCTTGCCGACGCAAACCCTAACCCCACACCTTATTTAGGCCCCCCTCCTCTCCCTCGTTCACCCCACTTCCAGCCACCCTTCTCCTTCCTCCAGCGAGAGTAGCGAGCGTGAGCGGCGTGGGAGGAGAGGAGGAGCAGCGAAGGGAAGAGAGGAGAGTAAGCGTGTGAGCTCATGTGGGAGCTCGCCGGAGAGCTCATGGCCGGTCGACGCATGCGCAAGGCAGAGAGGTGCGTCGGGGGGGTCCTCCCCGACACTACTGCAGTTGGAGCAGCAGGAGAGCGGGCGCGGCGCGGCCACGCGCGGCGCGAGAAGGCGAAGGCAGGTTCTGATTCTGGGTTTTTCCCAGAATCAGATGTCTGGATCAACGTCCAGACGATGTAGACAACGTCTGGAGGAGGTTCCAAACAACTAAAAGGTAAGTTTCGCGACGTACGCCTTCTTTGCAAATACAGCCATGCAGGCCGTTCCGCCGAGACACGGTTTCGTGCCATATTGAGAAGATTTTCGTTGACGCATGCAGGATTCACTTCGGGAAGGTGCAGGACATGCCCTCCCACGTAGTTTAGACATCTGGGCGAGGCATTAGACGGTGGGAAGCATTTCCAGACGTCTGGAGAGGTGGTCAGACATCTGGAACTAGGTCCAGATGGTCCAGCGGAGTTCCTAGATGTCTGAGGAGTGGTGCAGGAGTTGAGGTATGGTTCTGGACTCTTTTAAGACGTCTGGAAGGTATTCCAGACGTATGATTTGAGTCAGAATTACTATTTTTGACCCGTTTAGGGTCCGTCTGAGGTCCGATTTCTGAAATTACGATACCATTGTTTCCCGTATAAATTCCTCTACTTGTTGGAATACTTTTTATCCTGTTCTGAGTAGTCTCTTGTGATTGATCCTTGTGATAGGACCTCATTCCGTTGCAGGTTTGGGATTTGTTGAGGCACGTGGACCTGCCGATCAAGCCCCCACTACTCCTAGGTTTACTGGAATGTCTGTATTGAATGAATGAATTGCAGTCTGGAATGAGTAGATAGAATAATAACAATTGCCAGTAAATAAATAACAGCTACCTGTGAAACGTAAAGTACTTGTATTAGCAAACTATTGCATGTGAATCCCTGCTGTTTACGTTAATGACATACTATGAGTTACATGTATATAAATTGAAATTAGAAAGGTGAATGTTGGAAACACGAGCTATCTGTGAATAAACTGAATATGGAATAGAGTTACAAATTACATGTGTAAAACCTGACAATGGAAATAGAAATGATGAACCCTGGTATGGCTTGGCCTGAGAAACATGAGCAGGAACCCTACGGGGAATTAGGAGTAGAGCTCCTGGAAATAAATGGAATGGAATTGGAAATGTGAATGGGGAAGTGAGCTGGCCCTTGAGTACAGAATACCAAGGAGAGCGACTGTCCCCCTGTTTAGTGCAGAGCGGAGATAGCCGCCCTTGGGTTGGAACCCAGGGTTAGGATTGGCCACTTTGTACCGACTTTTTGGCCCTTGCGTACACAGTACCAAGGAGAGCTACTAGTGTAGGGAGAGAGCTAGCCACCCCACAGGACCCGGGGTTCAGCTAGTCGCCTTACACCGACTTGTTAGGCCCATTGGGAAAACTAGGGTAGTCAGGCGAGGGTGAGTGGACTGTGGAGGGGTGAGACCCCTGTTTGGTTCTTAGGGGCTAGACCCCTGTTACTGAGAGGGCTATGCCCTATACTGGTTCCGTGCCGTGCCGTGCTTTAGGCACACCCGCTAACGGAAACGACTGACCGCGTGCCAGTGCGGGGTAGCTACCCGTGTGTTTATTGCACGTGTCGTAGTCACCGTTACGTCTGTCAGTGACCTTGGGGTGGTTGACTGAGTGTAGGGCCACGACGGGGGACTCTCCCAACCAGGAGAGCACCACGTGCTACTTCTACTCTTCGGAAAAGACTGCAATCAAGATTGTTCCCACGAGGAACATTCGAGATCAAGAAGGAGACCTGATAAATAAACCAAGTGGTGAAGGAAAGAATAATTAGTTAAAGAAAGAAAGAAATTGAAAAACAACAGCTACCGGCCCACCTTTACTATTTTAGTTAGTTGGTTGCCACTCTACTCAGCGTTCACTGACGTTTTGTACTCATATCCTTTTTCAGGTCCAGGTGTTGAGCTACCAGAGCCTACGGCTGCAGAGGGTGCTGGGCCCAATAGAGCCCAATAGTTTAGCTTTCTGTTGTACTCCATTTCCTGCTGTAGTGAGTAGTTTATTACACTTCTGTACTCTTTCATTGTGAACTTTATATTCTTGTACTCGTTTACTTTCCAACTGTTGTGGTGGTGTGTACTGTAGTAGTTTACATCTTTACTGCTGTACTTTGTTACTATTAGTTGCTAGCATGGTGAATGTGGTTTATTTACTGCTTTTTGGTTACCTTCTCGTTGGACGACTAGGTCTTTGGATCAGTTGATGTTAAGACCAGTGCTGTTAAGCCTTTTAAGACGTCCGGACTTTAGGTCAAACGTCTGGTAAGACGTTTGGACTCATTCCCAGATGTCTGAAAATCGAAAATCTTGGGTACGAACTCGCGTCTACGCGTGTGCTATGCGTAGACAGTACCCCTCGTTTTCATCTATATTCTCTCTCACTTCAGCTCCCAACGAAAACCCTAAAACCTCACCCTTATAAACCCCCCTCCTCTCCCTCACACCACCCCACTTCCATCCACCCTTCTCCTTCCTCAAGCGAAAGCAGCAGGCAGCAAGCAGCGAGCATGCGCGGCGTGGGAGGAGAGGAGCAGCGAGGGGAAGAGAGGAGAGCGTGCGAGCTCGTGAGGGAGTTCGCCGGAGAGCTCACAGCCGATCAGGCGTGTGCAAGGCAGAGAGGTGCGTCGAGGAGGTCCTCCCCGACACTGCTGCTGCTAGAGCAGCGGGCGAGCGAGCGCTGCACGGCCGTGCGCGGCATGAGGAGGTGAAGGCAGTCCCTAGTTCTGGGATTTTCCCAGAATCAGACGTTTGGATCTACATCCAGACGACGTCTGAAGGAGTCTCCAGATGACTGAAAGGTAAATCCCGTGACATACACCTCCCTTTTCGGATACAGCCATGCAGGTCGTTCCGTCGAGGCACTGTTCCATGCCATATTGAGGAGATTTGTGTTGCACGTGCAGGATTCGCTTCGGGAAGGTGCGGGACACGCCCTCCCACGCAGTTCAGACGTCTGGGCGAGGCACCAGACGGCGGGAAGCATCTCCAGACGTCCGGAGAGGTGGTCGGACAACTAGAACTAGGTCCAGACGGTTCAGCAGAGTCCCTAGACGTCTGAGGAGTAGTGCAGAGTTGAGGTATGGTTCTGGACTTTTTTTAAGACGTCTAGAAGGTGTTCCAGACGTCTGATATGAATTAGGATTGCTATTTTTGACCCGTTTAGGGTCCGTTTGAGGTCTGATTTTCGTAATTAAAATCAGCCTATGCCTGTCGAGGGTGCTGGGCCTAGTAGAGCCCAGTAGTTGTAGCTTTTTGTTGTACTCCGTTTCCTATTGTAGTGAGTAGTTTATTACACTTCTGTACTCTTTCTTTGTGAACTTTATATTCTTGTACTCGTTTACTTTTCTACTGTTGTGGTGGTGTGTACTGTAGTAGTTTACTTCTTTACTGCTGTACTTTTTGTTGGTGCTAGAGCACCACGATCATTTGTTTTGATGATAACAAAACACGTGTTATTTAACATTTGCAATTTGAGTCCTAGATTTCAGGTCAATTGCAAATGTGGACGTGTTTAGACGGAGTTCGAGCTCGCATCCAGGACGGATTGGAGGAGCTTGACGGAAAACAGAGGAGGTTCGCGTGGAGCGACAGATTGAAGATAGAAGACAAGAAGAATAGGATAGATTCTTTTTAATCCTTTCATGTACTTTTATCTTTATTTTTCTTGCTCTTTATTTTCCTTAGAAATTATATTAAAGAGCCTCAAAGAACCCTAACAGTAGTCCTAGGAACACCGGCACAACCCTAGGATACTTAGGTTTTCTGTAGAATACTTAGAAAACCAATATAGGGTTCAAACAGCACTTCCAGACGTCTAATTCCCAAATCAGACGTCTGATAAAGAATTTTAAGACGTCTGACTGTTGTTTCAGACGTCTGATAACTGTTAGGCTGGACATAGTTAGTTCTGTCTGATGAAATCAGACGTCCAGACCTTAGACCAGACGTCTTAGGAGACGTCTGATGACTTTGCCAGACGTCCAATTAGTGGACCGTTGGCTGGCTTAGAAAACACTCAAGATTATGACCATTAGAGCCTTATCAGACGTCCATAGGACTTTACAGACGTCTGATAAATGACCGTTTTGCCTCGGCTGACCCAAAATCTCTTCTCAGAGATTTTCTAGCCGTTGCAACGTTTGGAAATCAATTCTCACAGTAAAAGTAGGTTTCCAGACGTCCAGACATAGTGCCAGACGTCCTGTATGTCGTCTGATGCACTTGCACAAAAACCCTGTTTAGATCTGATTCAAGTCAGGGAGAAACCCGCATAGAATCAGACGTCTTAAAGTGGCCTTACAGACGTCTGATGCCAGAGTTAGACGTCTGATAACCCTGTCAAATGTAATCATTGTCCTGATTTCGGCCTGATTCTCTTGGACTTTATTCCCAACGGCTATAGAACCCTTTCTAAGCCTTCCAAAGCCTTCCTAAGGCCTCTATAAATAGAGGGGAGCCTTTGCAACACAAAAACACACTAAGACACACACCTTGCAATACACTTTCAAACCTTTTGTGTCCAAAGAAAAGACTCTCTTGCTCTCCAAGCTCAAACTCCATTCTCTTGAGAGCATCAAGCGTTGCGCACCCGCTCTCCCGGCGTTGTTAACGAGAGTGACGTAGCGCCATCGCGTGGCACACGCACCGCGTCATCGTCGACGCACTCCTTGCAAAGGGGAGTTTCCTATTTCCTATAGAAGCTAGGTTTAATTATTTTGTTGGCTCTATAGGACTATTGTTTATTTTATCTTTGTTATTTGGTTGGGTATTCGCTTTGCGAATTCCCGTCTCCTTCGTGGGACAAAATCCTTCTCGTGGAGAGAAGGGGTTGAGGAACGCTACCCTCGTACTTGTAGCGTGGTTGTACTGAGGTTGAATCACCCTCGTTTAAAGTGATTCGGTTTAGTGGATTTTGATCAACTAGGTTGATCGGAAAATCCTAACTCGAGAGGGTTAGGTGGTGGTTTTCACCCGGTTTGGGTTTCCACCTAAAAATTCCTGTGTACATTTTGTGATTGCTTATTTTTGTGAGATTGCTTTATATATTTTTATTTCTGCATTTTTTTTGTTACGCTAATCTCACCCCCTCCTAGTACAAGGGTAGAACTTTCAATTGGTATCAGAGCAGGTCTTGCGAGATCGGAGCAACACCCAGCAAGAGATCAAATGGAGGGAAGCACATCAGCGATCAAAATTTCCGAGGGGCAGTCCACAACCCGTCCGCCCTACTTTGACGGGAATAACTACAACTACTGGAAGCTGAGGATGAAGACGTGGCTCCAAGCCACTGAATTCGAGGTATGGGGATGTTGCGAAACCCCATACGAGATCCCGAAGCGACCCCAAGGAGGCTACTCGCAGGTGCAGATTCTAGAGCTCTCACTCAACGCAAAGGCAATGAATGCCTTGTACTGCGCATTGAGTCCGAAGGAATTTGAACGAATCCAAGAGTGCACCACCGCCCACGAGATATGGAGGAGGTTGGAAGGCACTCATGAGAATTCCAGCTCGAAGGAAGAAGAAGAAGAAAAAGAAGAAGAAACCACTTGCTTTGGTTTCATGGCCAGAGGAACCAACAGCGACAACGAAAGTGGAAGCGACGACAGCGACAACGAGGTAAATATCGATCTTCAAGAAGCATTTAATGAACTTTTTGAGATTAGTAAATCACTTAGGATAGAAAATAAAAGCATTAAAAAGAACCTTAGTTTTCTTAAAAATGAAAATGATAGGTTAGAAAAACAACTTAAGGACATAGAAGCTAGTCCTAAGGATGATAACCTATTATTAGATAATCATAACCTCATCAATGAAAATAATAAATTGATTGAGGAAAATGTTAGTCTAAAATTAGAAATTTCAGATTTAAAGACTAAAATGAACATTATAGAAAAAGAAATTGCATGTCTTAGGGAAAATTCTAACAAATTAATCAACAAAGTAGACAAGTTTTATAGCCCTAAGGTTGAGAAAGGATCTCCATCAAGGAGACCCTCTAACAAATCCGGATCCAAGCCCACTTGGATACCGAAAAAAGAATTAGAATCTTGTTTTGTAGGATTCAGGGATAACTACAATACACAGGACTGGACCTACAAACTCAAGGCTGGTCAACTCAAGTTAGGGGAACCAAGGAGTAGACCAAGGAGGAGAACAAGAAGACCGACAAGACGGCGAACAAACGACGGACCCGCCGCACGTCGACCACCAGATTGGAGACCGGCGCCGATGCCCGGGCCTCCAAGCTACGGATGGGAGCCCCATCCGATGTGGCATCCACCACCACCATTCGGGCCATTTTATTGGCCATGGTAGGTGAGGTAAAACCCTTTACCCTATCTTTTTATCAGTAGCATTTAGATAGGGGGAGTTAAAAATTTTATGAGCTAATTGTCAATTTTTAAGGGGGAGAAATAAGGTAGCTAAATTTCCTTTAGTAAGGGGGAGAAAAATAATAGTTATCTTGTTGTTACAAAAAGGGGAGAATATTACCTTTGTTAAAATAAATTCATAGAAGAGCATGTTTTAAGGGGGAGTTATAGGAAATTCAAAATCAAACCTTTTTTGATAATGTCAAAAAGGGGGAGGAATTTTTTGTATTATTATTTACGATTTTGTCATCATCAAAAAGGGGGAGATTGTTGGTGCTAGAGCACCACGATCATTTGTTTTGATGATAACAAAACACGTGTTATTTAACATTTGCAATTTGAGTCCTAGATTTCAGGTCAATTGCAAATGTGGACGTGTTTAGACGGAGTTCGAGCTCGCATCCAGGACGGATTGGAGGAGCTTGACGGAAAACAGAGGAGGTTCGCGTGGAGCGACAGATTGAAGATAGAAGACAAGAAGAATAGGATAGATTCTTTTTAATCCTTTCATGTACTTTTATCTTTATTTTTCTTGCTCTTTATTTTCCTTAGAAATTATGTTAAAGAGCCTCAAAGAACCCTAACAGTAGTCCTAGGAACACCGGCACAACCCTAGGATACTTAGGTTTTCTGTAGAATACTTAGAAAACCAATATAGGGTTCAAACAGCACTTCCAGACGTCTAATTCCCAAATCAGACGTCTGATAAAGAATTTTAAGACGTCTGACTGTTGTTTCAGACGTCTGATAACTGTTAGGCTGGACATAGTTAGTTCTGTCTGATGAAATCAGACGTCCAGACCTTAGACCAGACGTCTTAGGAGACGTCTGATGACTTTGCCAGACGTCCAATTAGTGGACCGTTGGCTGGCTTAGAAAACACTCAAGATTATGACCGTTAGAGCCTTATCAGACGTCCATAGGACTTTACAGACGTCTGATAAATGACCGTTTTGCCTCGGCTGACCCAAAATCTCTTCTCAGAGATTTTCTAGCCGTTGCAACGTTTGGAAATCAATTCTCACAGTAAAAGTAGGTTTCCAGACGTCCAGACATAGTGCCAGACGTCCTGTATGTCGTCTGATGCACTTGCACAAAAACCCTGTTTAGATCTGATTCAAGTCAGGGAGAAACCCGCATAGAATCAGACGTCTGACCTTGAAATCAGACGTCTTAAAGTGGCCTTACAGACGTCTGATGCCAGAGTTAGACGTCTGATAACCCTGTCAAATGTAATCATTGTCCTGATTTCGGCCTGATTCTCTTGGACTTTGTTCCCAACGGCTATAGAACCCTTTCTAAGCCTTCCAAAGCCTTCCTAAGGCCTCTATAAATAGAGGGGAGCCTTTGCAACACAAAAACACACTAAGACACACACCTTGCAATACACTTTCAAACCTTTTGTGTCCAAAGAAAAGACTCTCTTGCTCTCCAAGCTCAAACTCCATTCTCTTGAGAGCATCAAGCATTGCGCACCCGCTCTCCCAGCGTTGTTAACGAGAGCGACGTAGCGCCATTGCGTGGCACACGCACCGCGTCATCGTCGACGCACTCCTTGCAAAGGGGAGTTTCCTATTTCCTATAGAAGCTAGGTTTAATTATTTTGTTGGCTCTATAGGACTATTGTTTATTTTATCTTTGTTATTTGGTTGGGTATTCGCTTTGCGAATTCCCATCTCCTTCGTGGGACAAAATCCTTCTCGTGGAGAGAAGGGGTTGAGGAACGCTACCCTCGTACTTGTAGCGTGGTTGTACTGAGGTTGAATCACCCTCGTTTAAAGTGATTCGGTTTAGTGGATTTTGATCAACTAGGTTGATCGGAAAATCCTAACTCGAGAGGGTTAGGTGGTGGTTTTCACCCGATTTGGGTTTCCACCTAAAAATTCCTGTGTACATTTTGTGATTGCTTATTTTTGTGAGATTGCTTTATATATTTGATTTCCGCATTATTACGTCACCCCTCCAAGTAGGGAAGAACTTTCACTTTTGTTACTGTTAGTTGCTAGCATGGTGAATGTGGTTTATTTAGTGCTTTTTGGTTACTTTCTCGTTGGACGACTAGGTCTTGGGATCAGTCGAGTTGGTCCGATCTCGTGTCCTGTAGGGATTCAGGAACTTGGTCGTAACAAGAGGTGGCTAGGTGGTGGCGCCAACTTGGAGTAGGATAGCTAGCTTAGGTGAGCTTAGTTGGTGGAGCTAGCTAGGGTTGAGTTGAAGGTGGTGGATGGCCAAGGAGCTGGATGCTAGCAAAGCTAAGCTAAGCTAGCTTAGCTAGCTATGGAGTAGAGGAGTAGGTAATGTGAGCTAGGGTTTGAAGAGAGGAGCTGAGGAGGAGAAGTCTGGAGCTTGAAATGAAGCCGGCAACTGCTGAAGAGGCTGGCATGGAGCTACTCTAGCTGGCTTAGCTTGCTAGTTCTTTGCTAGCTGCTAAGCCAAGCTAAAGTGAGCTTGAGCTGAGGTGGGCTGGGTCTGGTGCTCCCGGGGAGGTTTGATGAGTCCATTTTAATGGACTATTGTTATGCCTAAGTAATTCTATTCTAACATTTTATGTTTGTTAATAACCACACTAAGTTATTAAATGATTGCATGCATCATTATTTAAGTTTACATTTATTCTATAACTTATTATGTAATTATTTTATGTTTCATTATTGTAGGAATAATTTGTGAAAAGAAAAGGGTGGTGAAGAGATATTCCCCCCACACAAATCTCTCAACCTCCAACCGGCCTCAACAACTCCATCAATAGCTGCCAGCCAAGTTTAGTAAGGGATTTGAAAATCCCTTGACTTGCACCAGGGGAGGAGATAAAAGAAAAGCTGAAGGGCTTAGAGGGGAGACCATCGGGGAAAAAGATATTGCGTGCACTGTGAAGAAGGCATGCATTGTGCGCGCCTCCACCCCAAA